>JADMNL010000030.1:213330000-215830000 GCA_016271365.2 Neoceratodus forsteri | reverse complement strand
CACAGTTTGCCCCAGGGGCCACTGCTAACCTCCCTAATCCCTGTGGCAGTTACCCCTTCCTGATGGAACAAGTATCTTTTTATTTATTTATCGAAATGTTTCACCAGGAAGGCACACTGAACAACAAGTTGCCCATCTAGCAGTGCAATCTGGGGTGGGTACAATGAGGAATTAGAAACAAAGAATTACAGATACAGAGAACAGATACAATATGGAGCATTTGATCAAAATAATACAATAGTGAGCAGTACAGACAATTACAGCATGAGACAACTGAATACAGCCAGTGGGTGGGCACAGGTAGATGTAACAATAGACCCGTCAGATAGTAATTCAACAAAACAATCATAGTGCCATGATGTTTTTAGTGCTGTGCTCATAGGAAGTAAACAAGTGCTAAGTGCAAACAAGGGCAGGAGGGGGCAGTTGCCAAAAATAGAGAATTGAGGGAGGAGACTAAGATGAGGTGGAAAGGGAGACGGAGGAGGCATAAGCAGAAGAAGAGGAGGAGAGGAAGGGGGGCGGGGGAAGGCAAGACTGCCGAGACCAAGTTCCCCTCAAGGGTGTAGAGAACCCTGCCAGGGGGTCGGGATCAGACAGCAGGTAAGAATCCTTACCAAATGTGACACAATGGCAACACCATGGCACCACAATGGCAACACGGTGGTGAGCTACAAAATGTGCTCGGTACTACCCAGTGGTACCATGGTTGTACTATGGTAGTTTACATATTGATTATTTTTGTTGATATGGTAGGACAGTGGTACAATGGTATCACAATGTAACTGAAACAAACCACTGTGATACCATGAAAACCTTAATGGTAGTACAGTGGTAATCACAGTAGTATTGCAATGGCAAATGAGTGGTATTACAGTGGTATTCCAAAGAACTTTTTGTAAGGGAACAGTGAAATTAAGAAAGCTGGAGGCAAGCCAACAAAACCTGTTTCCCCTTCAGGATGCATGAACCCTACAAGGAATCTGGGTGTTGGCTTTTCCCAGTGACATCCTGAAACGAATTTCATGATAGAGGCAACAGAGCACCAAAAGTCTGTGCCATCCAACTGGACAGTGGAGACATACTGGGGTGCCAACTGTGCCCTCCAGTTAGCTGGCACCCCCCTCTAATGTTTCTTTTGGTTTTACACCCATGTCACCCCACCCACCTGGGCTAAGTCAAGAGCTATTCTCACTCCTGAACATGCCTGCTAGCACCAGGCTACTTGGAGCTCCAGAGACACTGCTATGCCCCAGGGAGGAGAATGTCCTTGTGAAAACTTTGTCACCCTCCATACTGGCCTCCACTCCTGCCATCCCAAGTTCAGGGTACAAACCCAAAATGCCTATGTGTCAAGCAGATACCACACTGTTCAGTAGGACAGAACCCCCCCCATAGTTTTTTTTTTTCAGACCCCAGTAACATTCCTCTAGCACCATCATACACCTTCTCAGGGACTTACAGGTTATGCAACATTCACCTAGGACCATAAATGTGGTGGATAGCGGGCCCTGTTAGTCACATGTGGACCTGTGGTGGTACCAGCACCTTCCCAGCAGACCAGAGATCTCTTCGTGTTTTTCTCCTGCGGGTGCCAGCATCTAATGGTGCGCATGCATGCATGTGTGCGATGGCACATATAAGTGCTTGGCATCCAATGGCTGCCCTTCTCCTCGCCGATGTGTGCCAACTGTGCTGCCACCTGGTCTCCACCAGGTGGCAGTCAAGTGGCAGGATACAACAACCCTCTCCGCCAAAGGGAAGAGAGCTGTCCTTGGGACACTGGATCCTTTCTCTCAGTTATCCAAATCCATTCCTGAATCTAGGCTTCCATGTGTAGCAACCAGCCGCAGAACCTCTTTAAAGATTTGGGCTAGTATTTTCACACGCAGGTAAAAAATGGTCAGCCATCAGAAGGTCCATGCAGGGCACTGCAAACTATTAGTAGTAGTACATAATGGGCACTATGCATGAAGCAGGTGGGGAGCATGCAGAAAAGTCATGTATCCCACCCGCAGCACTGTGCACCCACAGACAGGTGCACCCATACTGACATTCACTAACGCCGGCCACCTGTCTGCGCAGGACTCCGCAGGGTGGGTGGGGCAGAGTTGCAGACCCGGGTGAGCATCCAATGGGATACCCCTCCTGGGTCCCACAGTGGATCCGTCACGTAGCAAGGCACAGGTCCGGGGTAGTGCTTACCTACAGCAGGCACCCCGGACCCATGCACCTAGAGGTGAGCTGTGTGTCCCCTTTCCCCTCGGCTCCGCCACCACCTCACTATGCCTCCTGTACATGCCAGTTGGTATTGAGCACTCGCCCAACTGGCAGTCCCAGCCCCCTCACTGCCCAGTCGGCCGTGGCAGCAGGAGGGGGGGTGTCCATGTTCTGCCGCACCCGGCGGTAGGCATCCATGGGGGTGTGCAGAGGGTTATGGCAGGGTCTACTTTGGCATACACTGCATCACCCTCTGCACCCATGTGGCCAGCACTACATGGTTTAGTAAATACCGTGTAGTACTGTCATGCCCAGGAGCCCACCCTGGCACAATGCGGTCTACGGACATGGGGGATTGGGTCTGCGCCCCCCCCCCCATTTCTGCTCCCTGTTGGGAGGGGGGATGGGTGCAGAGTGGCTATGTGCCCAAGATGCGCAGTGTGTAGCCACTCCACCCCTTCATGCATAGCACCCTTTATTTGTTTTGGACTCCTTTCTCCAAAGGCTCAGGGTGCCCTTACAGAATAAAAGACAAACAGCAACATGGAAAGAAGTCCAAAGTTTGGTACTCAATCTTACTAGAAGTTCAAACCCCATAAAATTCAACAGCAGCAATTTAATATCTGAAAATGATTTGAGATGGGGGTGTTCTTGTAAAACTGCTGTATGTTCTGTTGACCACATACACAAAGCCAGCAGCAGATCAGGTAAATGGTTGATGAAGTGAACTATTAATTCCACATGTTTATTACAGTGTGTTTATATGTACAGTTTTATAACTCTTATAGGAGTAATGGAGTGGTGATTTATATATACAGCCCATGATGCTTTGCATTATGGGGGTATGTGTGATTTTGTATTTCTTATAGGAGTGCCTTCTCAAGTTTTGTTTGGGGTGAAAGAACTGCCTTATCTAAGCTCTAATATTTAGTCCACAGGCACAACAAAGCCTATTTCATGATATCAAATATTCTGTAATATTAATATACACTGTTGAAACTAGTCCAGGAGCATTTGGTAGGTGTGGACAAAATGGGGGGGGGGGTGGAAGAATGGTAGAAAGTAATTTAATTAAAAAGCAAATTCTTGAGGCAACTAATTCATGCTTGAGAACGGTTACCTACAGAAACAGGCACAAGAGGCCGATCTTGCTCTCTAAGAAGGTCATGGAGCCAATGAGGGCCTTCATCAGAGGCTAAAAGAAGTGGGGGATAAGGAATGGAGCAAATAAGGGATGCAAAGACAGACACAGAGCTCATACTGAAAAGATCAAGTAAGGGGAAACATTGTTTTTCACATACATTAGGGAAAAAAGAAAAACGAGAGGGGGCAATGTAATGCTGAAGGAGGGAGGGGTGGGGCAATTCAGAAGGACGAACATAAGGCAGCCATTCTAAATGACTACTTTTGCTTAGCATTCAGTGTGGAGAATAGCGGGCCTTTGCCAGATAGCAGCATAAAGGTTGCTGCAACAGGAACGTTAGAAATGGGGCAGGTGGTATTTACAGAACAAAGGGTCAGGAAAGGTCTTGCGGGCCTGAAAATAGATAAGGCTCCAGGACCAGAAGGAATGCACCAGAGGATGTTCAGGGAACTAGCATGTGAACTGGCTGAACCCGACGGCTATTCAACAGCTCAATAAAGTCGGGCGACTCTAAAAGATTGGAGGGTAGCAAACATAGTTCTGCTCCACAGGGGAGGAGACAAGCAACAACCAGGTAACTATGGACCTGTCAATCTTACCTCCACTGCAGGTAAATGGATGGGAGACACTAGTCAAGGAGGGCCTTGTGGACTACCTAGAGGGAAATGGGCTACATGATAGTAAACAGCACACATCTGTGGCAAGGAGGTCTTTTCAGACCAACAAGATTTGACTGGGCAACTAAGGCAATGGGTAAGGGACAAGCAGTGGATTTACTCAACTTCAGCACAGCATTTGACTCGGCACCACATGGAAAGTTGCTGAAAAAGATAGAGGATCTTGGTGTAGCCAAGGACGTAGTTAGATGGGTAGGTACACAGGTAAATCATTGCACAGTCCAAAAGGGCAGACAAATAAGACGCCAAACCACTTAGTACGTAGCTGAGTGCAACATTTAATGGTGCATGGTTGAGTGCCAAAAGGTAACACGAAAAGAACAAAAACTCCCGGGCGCTTCGAATCACATAGATTCATCCTCAGGGGGGCAGTATTGTCAGGTCAGTGATGATCTTATAAAGGTCCAAAACCAGCTGTTAACAATCAGCTTGGTTCACTACAATATGACCTTTAGCAGTACTGCTAACCTCCATTAGAAGCACATAAAATTCAAATTGATCATCCTTTTTCACATAAATATAAATACAATTGTCAAAATACATGCAATATGCTCCGACACCAGTGCAAAATAAAGATATATAATGAAAAAGGTAACACAAATGTAAATTAAACTAAACAACAATGCTTGAAATAACCACATGGGTCAATTACAGCACAAAATACATACCCAAACAGGAAAAATATTTAGAGAGAGAGAATATTAAGCAAGGGTTAGTCAAAAATTAATACAGTATTTAATCCATATAATCTTTATATAGAAACATTTTAATAGTTTTATTTAAAAAAATTGAAATTATAGAATTTCTTCTTGCAGATCCCTAGAAAGAAAAGTACAATGCCAGCCATTCCAATACCCAAGATAGTATTCCAGATCAGAACACTCCAACAAGGTATATAAAACCTAAATAAATAAATAAAAAGAAGAAAGACAAATAAGAAAAACAGAAATAAGGAATCTAACATTAAAAAGGTTCCAAAAACTTAACACCAAAGAATCAGACAATCATATCTGTTATCACCAATCTTATACCAAATACTAAATCAGACACATTATGCAGAAATAAATAAAGGCCAAAATTCAAAAAAAAGGAAACAGTCATATCAAAGGTATTAACTACTAGATCATTATACATCAGATCTTAACTCTTTTTCTCTCGTGCTTTTATTGATTATCTCCTTTTAAGAAAAGGCATAATATCCCAGTCATCATTAAGATCTCTTTGGTGGTGTTAAGTCTTTGGAACATTTTTAATGTTATATTCCTTATTTCTGTTTTTCTTGTTTGTCTGTCTTCTTTTTATTTATTTATTTTTTATATACCTTGTTGGAGTGTCCTTATCTGGAATACTATCTTGGGTACCAGAACGGCTGGCATTGTACTTTTCTTTCTGGTGATCTGCAAGGAGAAATTCTATAACTTCACATTTTTAAAATAAAGCTATTTAAAGTTTTCTATATGAAGATTATATAGATTAAATACTGTATTATTTTTTCCCCCCACCTCCTCCTTGCTCCAGGGCGGCCACTCCTTCAGGTCTGCCAAGGTCGATGCTGGCACCCGTGCCTCGATGCCAGACCCTCACCCCATATCCGCAACCCCCTGGGTAACTCGGATGTAACCCTTCACTGGGTGGGTCCCCCTCCTCCGAGGGAGATAGGTGCTGGTAGGAGCCAGCCAGTACACTATACTTGGCCCAGGTGCTGCTAGGGTGAATGTAGGCTGCATCGGGGGCTCAGCAGCAACAGGAGCCGGCGACCGTCATCCGGTCGTCCCTGAAGCTTTTCCCGCTTTGCTCCCCTGGGGGCGTGGATGTTACAACGTCAAGGCGTAAGCTGATGTTCCCCATGCCCCCCCTTGGTATGTAGGGCCCCAGAATGTTGCCATACCCTCAGCCTCCACCGGGGTCGGCAAACGCCGGGTCCTGAATCCACCCTCCCCCAAGAGAGGCAAGCAGTCTCCGGACGCTCCCAGCCATCTTTCCCAGGCCAGCCCTCCAGTGTCCAGAGTAAGTTCCTTAACCCGGGTCACTGGCGTCACAAGCGGGAATCCAACCACTGTGCCGACAGGCCAGTGCCTGTATTATCTTTTAACTAACCCTCGCTTAATATGCTAAGATTTTTCCTTTTTAGTATGTATTTTGTGCTATAATTGACCCATGTGGTTATTTCAAGCATTGATGTTTAGTTTAATTTACATTTGTGTTACCTTTTTCATTATATATATTTATTTTTAGGTTGCACTGGAGTGTCAGAACATATTGCATGTACTTTGACAATTGTATTTATATTTATGTGAAAAGGATGATCAATTTGAATTTTATGTGCTTCTAATGGAGGTTAGCAGTTTTGCTAAAGGTCATGTTGTAATGAACCAAGCTGATTGTTAACAGCTGGTTTTGGACCTTTATAAGATCATCACTGACCTGACAATACTGCCCCCCTGAGGAAGAATCTATGTGATTCGAAAAGCCAGGGAGTTTTGTTCTTTTCCTGTGTCACCTTTTGGCCCTCAACCATGCACAATTAAATTTTGCACTCAGTAACGTACCGAGTGGTTTGGCATCTTGTTTGTCTGCCCTTTTGGATTGCGCAATGATTTACCTGTGTTTCCGTGTTTTTCATTTTGTTTTGTTGCTGCATTCCAGTTTTGGCCTTTTTCTGCCTTGAGTGCTGTTTTTCCGTTTTTCCCTTAGATGGGTAGGTAGTTGGTTGGGGGGAAGACAGCAGACGGTGGTGGTAAATGGAGTCAAGTCAGGGGCAAGGGAGGTCACAAGTGGGGTGCCACAGGGGTCGGTCCTGGGACCAGTCCTTTTCAATATGGTCATTAGTAACATACAGTAGGAGAAGGAATACGGGGCAAGATGTGTCTCCAAGGATGACACTAAGCTCTGGGGACAGTAAGGAGGGGATAAGGGAGCTGCAGAGGGAACTGCATACAATAGGTTGCAGAGGTGGTCCAGGGTTTGCCAGTTGAAATTCAGTGCCAATAAGTGCAAGGTGATGCATATAGGGAACAAGAACCCCAGGATGGAATACTGGATGGGAGGTGATAAGCTGGACACTACTTCTGAGGAAAGAAACCTGGAAGTCATTGAGACACCTTAAAACAATCTAGCCAGCATAACAAGGCTTACAGCAAAGCCACCAGGATCCTAAGGTGTACTGGGAGGGGTTTTGACAGCAGGATATAGGAGATAATACTACCTCACTATAGATCACTGGTGAGGCTGGATCTGGAATACTGTGCCCAGTCTAGAGTCCCAGTCTAAGGAAAGACAAAGACAGGCCAGAGATAAAGCAGTGTAGGGTACTCCAAATAATTCAGGGACAACAGGGCCGCTCCTACAAGGATCAGCTTCAAGCACTGAGCATGTACTTGCTGGAACCCAGAAGGGAGACGGTAGTATAACAAAGACCCTCAAGTTCCTGAAAGGAATAAACAAATTAAACTGTGAGGAACTAGTCAGGGGGAAGAGCGAATCAAAATCATAGGGATACGAGTGACAGCTGATAGGAGATTCAGGAGGGCCATGAGAAAGGTTACTTTTACAGAGACAGTGGCTGAGCCATGGAACACCCTGCCAGTAGAGATGGTGGGTGCAAAAACCCTAAGGAGTCTATCCATTTGGTCATTAAAAGTACATATTTGCCTGAGCACTTCTGAGAATGGCACTGAGTTATCAACGCATTCTGCATTCCAGCATCCACCATGCCATGGAATCATAGGTACCAACATATACGTCATGCAGCGCTGTAACTGGGGGAAGTGCATAACGTGATTACACCCCTTAAAGTGACAGCATCTGCCTGGGAATCTTTTTTTCACCAGTGATTCTACCGCTCTACAGATCCCTGGAGAGGCCACACCCTAGAGTACTACAGGCAGTTTCGGGGCCATCATCTTAAAGAAGATAGCAAATTATTTTTACATAGTTAACTAACATCATTTCCATGCCAGTTATGTACTCTGATATGCTTTGACCAATTTTTGATACATAAGTAATATAGTTTTTGGGTGCCCTCAGATCTACACAGAGTTCTCACACAAACAGCTAAACCTTTTTTTAAAAACTGGACATCAGATAACACTTTCTGGCAGGATGAGCAGTTTGTCTGTTCTGAAGAAATCCAGTTTTGTTTATGAGGAACCTACATGAAGAAGTCTCAACCCAACCTATAGGAATCATTGAAGATTTATTTATGGGGATGGATTATAGCCTATGATAAGAACAGAAAAGGAGAAATCAAGAAGAAATAAATAACTCAGAATCTGAACTCCTGTCAGCTGAAACATGCCAAGGCACAGACAGGGGCAGGTTTAGCATGGACTGTGGAAAAAAGGGACAAGACATTCTATAGGTACATCAGTGATATAAGAAAAACTGTGGGGGGGGGGGAGATTGTGAGGTTCAAAGGGAAGAAGGGAGTATGTAAGGAGGGGGATCTAGACAAAGCAGAAATACTGAACAAATACTTCTGTTCAGTATTCACTAAGGAGGGAGAGCGTCAAGGACCACAGTTGGGGAGCAGAGGCAATGGGGGAGGGAGAAGTGGACACCAATCCATTCACAGTGGAGAGAGTTCTGGAGGAACTCACAAAGCTGAAGGTGGATAAAGCCATGGGGCCAGACGACACACACCCAAAGACATTAAGAGAGCTGAGAAGGGAACTAGCAGCGCCTCTGGCTACCCTGTTTACAAAGTCACTCAACACAGGCACGGTTCCAGAAGACTGGAGGAGGGCGCATGCAGTCCCGCTGCACAAGAGTGGCAGTAGGGAGGAAGCGGGGAACTACAGGCCAGTCAGCCTCACCTCAGTGGTGGGGAAGATCATGGAGACACTGCTGAAAGGAAGGATAGTGGCACACCTGGAATCCAATGGTGCCCAGGATCTGAGGCAACATGGATTGACAGCAGGGAGGCCTTGTCAAACAAATCTGATAAGACTGTTTTGATTGGGTGACTAGGGAAGTGAATCAGAGAGGGGCGGTAGACATCACCTACCTAGATTTCGGCAAAGCCTTCAACACCATCCCACACATAAGGCTGGTTAACAAGATGAGCAGTCTGTACACGGGACATGAGGTGATACACTGGATTAAGACCTGATCCCTGATGGACAGAAGGCAGTGTATGGTGGTAAATGGGATCCAATCTGGGGAGAGAGAGAGAGGTGGCCAGTGGAGTACCACAGGGATCAGTACTGGGACCAGTCCTGTTCAATGTCTTCATTAGTGACACTGTAGAGGGGCTGGAAGAAAAGGTCTGCCTATTTGCAGATGACACCAAGATCTGCAACAAGGTGGATACTCTAGAAGGGGTGCAGAAAATGAAGAGGGACCTGGAGAAGCTTGAAAGATGGTCGGAGGTGTGGCAACTGAGATTCAATGCAAAAAAGTGCAAGATAATACTCCTGGGGGGAGGGCCCTGGGGAGAGATACAGAATGAGGTGGGGGTGCTGACTGTCACCAAAAAAGAAAGGAACCTGGGATTATCATATCTGATGACCTTAAGGTGTCAAATCAGTGTACAAAGGCTGCAGGGAGGGCCAGTGGCTGGGATGCATAGGCAGAGGCATTACTAGCAGGAGATGGGAGGTGGTGATGCCATTGTATAAAACACTGGTAAGGCCTTACCTGGAGTACTGTATGCAGTACTGGAGACCACACATGCATAAGGACATAGACAAGGTGGAGGCTATCCAGAGAAGGACGAAAAAGATGGTGCATGGCTTGCATCACAAAACAGATGAGGAAAGACTAAGAGACCTCAATATGTACTCACTTGAGGAGAGAAGGGGGACATGATAGAAACTTTCAAGTACCTCAAGGGCATAAACAAGGTGCAGGCTGGGGATCTTTTCCAGTATAGAAAAGACATCAGAATGAGGGGACACAATATGAAATTGGAGGGAGGTAGATTAAGAGGTAATGTGAGGAAGTTTTTCTACACAGAGAGGGTGGTGGATCCTTGAAATGGTCTGCCACAAGAGGTGGTGGGGGGCAAGCACAGTGGAGGAGTTTAAACATGCCTGGGACAGGTACAAGGGAACACTGGGTGGAGAGGGAGTGATGAAAAGCCATTCACTAAAAATGCCACCAACAGCTTAATCTGGTTCAATTTCAGTTGGTCACCATCTGTATCCCTATCCCTGGGTCACCCCTGAAAAAGGGATTTCTAGTCTCAGTGGGCCTACCTGGTCAACAAAATTCAATAAATAAATAAACTGATCACTTGGGGTCAGTGACTGCATACAAGTATACGGCTTACAGGCGTATAGAATGGGCCTAGCGGTCCTTATCTGCTGACAGTTTCTATGTATCTATGTATTACATGCACAAACTTGGACAGAAAATTAAGTTATACGCATTAAGGTAAAAATTGAAATAATTCTTAGTAGTCGAGCAGAGAGAAGCGTGTTTAGAGCTAGAGCCAAATATAATTATTTTTCTTTGATTTACCACATAAGCTATTAGCATACCAATTAAAATGTGAACAAAATCAGAGTAGAATCGATAAATTGACACTAGGAGATTGCATAAGTATTACAAATCCAACTGAGATTAGTAATGCATTTCAGGATTTTTATATCAGTCTATATAAACCAGATTAAACACCCCACAGATATCAAAGTCTGATAAAGAATCCTTAAATAGAGAAATTACACTAGAAGAAATTCAGCAGGTTATACAAAATTTATCAAATGGGAAAGCACCAGGCCCTGACAGATTCCTGGGGGAATTTTATAAAAACCAAAAAAAGATGCTGGCCCCGGTTTTGTTACACCTTTTTCAAGAGATTCAAAAAACTGGTACTTTGTCTCCTTCCTTCAACGAAGCCAATATTTCTTTGATACTAAAAAAAAGATACCCCCCCTCCAATCAATGTAAATCTTATAGACCCATTTCGTTATTAAATAATGATTATAGGCGGGCCAGGTGGCACAGAGGGTTGAGGCACTGGTGCCTTACCTCGAACTACACCAGCAACCCAGGTTCAGGAATGGACTCGGGTCAAGGGTCAGCAGGGGCAGGAGAGGATTGAGCGTCTGAAGGATGTCTCTCCTCTCCTGGGGTGGGGGGCGCAGCTAAAGCATCGTGATGTGGGAACCAGAAAACCGGAAAAGCAGCTCAGGTGTCTGCCGGATGACGGCTCTCTGACTCCCGATGCCTCTGGAACATCTAGGGAGCCTCCTTGTCCTCAGCACCATTCCTGGGCCCTAGCATGAGTGTGTTGGGGGACTGCCCTGCCCCCAGAGGAAGGTGACCTGCCCAGCGAAGGGTTACGTCCGTGATATCCCAGGGACCAGCTGCAATATGAGGCCAGATGGAGAAGCTTGAAGAGAGGTTGGTGGCGGTAGTTGGGGGGCTTGTAGAGCCCGAAGGAGTGAGGGTCACCAGAGCTTGGGGAGTAAAAAAATAATACAAAAAAGATAAATAAATGATTATAAAATCTTTCCAAAAATACTGGCAAATAGATTATCCAAAATTATGTCACAAATTACACACAATGACCAGACGGGCTTCGTTCAGGGAAGAAAGCTACATCACAATATCAGACGAGCCCTTAATATTATGGCATGTGCTCAAGGAACAGATGCTGTCGTTGTCTCGTTAGATGCTGAAAAGGTGCTTTAGATGCTTTCAATAGGGTCAGGTGTGAGAATTTGATTGAGCTTTTGAAAGCCTTTGGATTTGAGGAGAGGATTTTGAAGTGGTTAAAGGGGAACTGTCAGCAAAAAGAGCCTCACACCCAAGTGTGAGGCTGATCCTAATTAGCCCTGTGTATGCAGCAACACTTTTATTACTTACTGATCACTGCAGTGTAATAAATACATCAGGCTAATTTCATTGACTTGTAAGATGCCACTTCCTGTAACCAGACATCCCAGAATCCCCTGCTGCTGACATCAGAGGAGAACTGCAGAGCTAGGAGATTCAAATGCCTTCAATACCCTGCAGTAAATGTCAGAGTTTTTTGTAAGCTGTAATCTTCTGTTTGCTGGACTGCTGTTCTCCTGAGGCTAGGTACAGTCACAGACAACTGTACTAAGCCCAGTAAGCCAGTCATGAGCTAGTCCAGAAGATGATACTCCCAATATTCGACTACTGTGACGTAGTTTATGGTGCCGCCCCAAGTCCTCCCTAGCCAGATTGGACACCCTGTTTAACTCTTTCTGCCACTTCACTCTTGATGCTCCCTCACGGACCCACCACTGTGAGCTCTATCATACCCTGTCCTTTCCCCCGCTTGCTAACAGATACCTCTCTCACTGTGGCAAAGTCACCTCAAACTACTGGTTGGGTGAACTCCCCCCTTACCTCCTCACCTCTCTCTCTACCCCACCCCCACCTCCTCACTCACTCAGATCTTGAGACACCCATACTCCTGGCGGTCCATTGGCCCACACGTGTCAGTCAGTCTCTTTTCCTATCAGTTCCATAAAGTCTGCAACTCTTTCCCAGCACAAGTGCACCACTCCTCCTCCTCCTCCCTCGGAGCAGCTCTACACAACTAACTCTCCTCTAACTGCTCCTGCTAGAATCCACCTTAAATATCCTCCCCCTACCCTCCCTTTACTCAACTTCTGTCTCCACTAGCTCTACTTCCATTACCTTTTTTCCCACTCCTCTCCCTTACTAATTTTCTTCTCTCCTTACCTTAATCCAACTCCTCCTTACCAACCCTCTCCCTCTTCCTCCTCCCTGCCCTCTTTGCCTCCTACCTGCTTCCCTCCCGATGTGCTCTACCTCTGTCTTGTGCAGGCAGGGTTCTCTGCCTCTTGGAGGGGGCAGACCCTGGCTGACCACTCTCCTCCTCCATCTTCCTTCCCCTCCTCTTCCATTACCTGTCCTGACCCCTGAGTGAGTTCTCAGTTCCCTTCAGGGTTTTAGCTCTTGGAAAGCCCTTACCCCCCCCCCACTACCCACTCCACCTCCTTCCTACTTCTCTCCACTACTTGGTTCTAATGCCACCTTATCCTTGCCTTGCTCCATCCCCTGGCAGGGTTCTCAGCATCCTGAAGGGAATGGAAATTGGTTTGCTTCTCACCCCCTCTCCTCCCACCTCCTTCCTTCTTTTCACCTCCTTCCCTCTTCCCCCCTTCCATAACTCAGCCCTATTCATGGCTAGCCCTAAATGTATTTCTTTGAAACTTGGCTTCCCGGCCAAATGCCCTTTGTCGTAACCATTACCTCAGTGCTTGCGCACAGAGGTTCTTTGTCTTTTAAATTGTTTTTTGTTTTAATTGGGTTCACCACAACATAACTCAGATACACCATCTTAGGGTAGCTAGTTCATTACACTGGGGCGTCAAACAGACGAGGCATACTGATGAGTCCTGGTAGGACAAAACACGTCTATGTCTTCTGTTGGCACCCTTTGCAAACTGTATGAGAGGCCTTTCAGCACCATGCATTTCTGTTTAAAGTTGAACCAGCATAATATTCTGTGGTGATTTTCATATGCAGCCCATGATGCTTTGCATTGTGGGGGCATGTGTGATTTTGTATTTCTTCTAAATATCTTTATTGCACCTGCAGACTATTTGCACTTCTGGTGCATTTTAGCTAACTTGCACTGTCTTGAGTTACTCCTCACTAGCTTAACCTAGATCAAATTTACGAGGATCCCTTTCAGTCATTTCTACCTACACAGCTATGAACCACTTAGCGCTTGCATTTAAATGTTAATTTTGTATTATTGTATCTACCTCAGTTGCTTATCATCCAGCTCCCTAGCTCAAAACTGTTAACTTTCCACTCTTTCATTGCTTACTGTACAGCCTACTCGCTCTTTAATTGTATTCAAATGTAAATCTTTGTTATTGTACCAAGCCTCTGTATTCAATCCTCACGTTCCCCTACCCCCCAGGTCGCACCGGGAGAACAGCAACTTGTTGTTCAGTGTGCCTTCCGGGTGAAACATTTCAAAAAATAAACAAACAAACAGCAAGGCCAGCAAACATCTGATTTTAGCTTACAAAATCTTTAATGTGTATACTGCAGGCTATCGAAGGCTATTGAATCTCCCAGCTCTGCAGTTCTCCTCTGATGTCGGCAGCAGGGGATTCTGCGATGTCTGGTTACACGAAATGGCATCTTAGAAGTCAGCAAAATTAGCCTAGTATATTCTACTATGCAGCAGTAAACAGGAAGTAAAAAAAAAAATGTTTTTGTACACAAAGTGCAAATTGGGACCAGCCTCACGCTTGGGTGTGAGACTTTTATTGCCGACAGTTCCCCTAAAAAATAATTTATGTTAAACCTCAAGCTATAAGATCTAGTCAAAATATATTTGAATTTTTTTTATTACTTCCGGAGTACTGGACAGGGATGTCCACTATCACCCTTATAATTTGACATCTTTCTTGAACGCCTGGCAGTACAGGTCAGGACCCATCAAGATCTAACAGGTGTACAGACTGGTAATCGGATACATAAAATTTCAGTGTACGCAGACAACATTCTGCTCTTTTTGTCAGACCCACACCTTTTGAAAGTGTTTGCAGATTTTGGAAAAGTGTCTGGGTACAAGATCAACTGGGAAAAAAAGTGAAGTACTTTTTTTGAGACAGGAGCTGGAATTACCAGATAATCACTCACTATTAAAACTTCGTAAGCAATCTATGAAATACCTGGGGTACACATTATCTCAGATCCAGGACTTCTGTATAGTTTACATTTTTGCCTAGTAACAGAAAAGCTCAAACTGGACTTAGATAAATGGCAATTATTACCGCTAGTTTTGATAGGGAGAGTGAACATTTTAAAAATTAATGTTCTTTCCAGATTATTTCTTTTTCAGGCACTATCACTTATAATCCCAAAATCTTTTTTTTTTTGTAGATATGGAAAAAATTGTTAGGAAATGTTTTATGGAAGAACCACCAACACAGTATAGCTCTAAAGAAATGATATCTACCCAAGGGAAAGGAAGGATTGGGTACTCCTAATCTATGGTGGTATTATCTGACTGCTCAACTAGATGGTTTAATTTGACTGGTTTAAAGAAGACAACTCAGCAATATGTTGCTTTCATATAGAACAAATAAAAACCTATTTTTCTGCCTTAAAACATACATTAATGGTGACTCTGAATAAACCAAACAGTCATAAAGATGTATTATCAACAGCTAAAATTCAATGGTGTACGCAGCCAGTAAGTGTTATGCTTGTGCAACTGTGTTACTTAGGTTTGGCTGTTCGCACTCTCTATTCCAGAGGAATTACCACCCTGTAGGTGTACGAAGGCAAGGAACACTCTAGAGGGTTCCACCCCTAGAGGTGCCGTAGGACGCTTCCCTTGGCTAAAGGTACCTTAGGATGAATCCCCATGGAGACAGGTGCTGCCACTGGAGGAGGAGGAGGGGAGTATGGCAGGGCAAAGAAAAAGTGCTTCAGAAGGAGGCTGAGAGAAACTGCTTATATAGCTCAGGAAGTGAGAGTGGCCAGCTGCTTGTCCATCGAACCATAGGCAGGGCCTTCCAATTCAATGGCCTACACAGCCAGTAAGTGTCATGCTTGTGCAACTGTGTTACTTAGGTTTGGCCGTTCACACTCTCTATTCCAGAGGAATTACCACCCTGTAGGGGTATAAAGGCAAGGAACCCTAGAGGGTTCCACCCCTAGAGGTGCCGTGGGACACTTCCCTTGGCTAAAGGTACCTTAGGAAGAATCTCCCAAAAAGAAAGCGTATGAGGCATATGGGCAACCCAAGAAAGTAGTAAGAGACGTATAAACATCAGGAGTTGTGAGCCATGGTAATAAATAAACATGAGGCAGCTTGATCACACAATGAGAAAATAGGGAAGCCATGGGATAAGTCTGATGGGTTGCAAAAAGTGGAAGAGGGAACGGACAAAAGGGACACAATCCCCCTCCATCCAACAGCGGATCCTAACTAATGGAACTAGGAATTACTAACTAGGTACTATGACCTCCGGCATGGAGGAGAGAAAAAAAAACTCTTTGAAGAGGAAATCTCTAGGGATCCAAGGCCTTGGACCCCTTCCCTCCAAGCATGGAATAATTTCATTAGTGACGGCTCTGCTACTGCAATTTGGAAGCCCCAAACAAGAAACTGGAAAATATTCCAATTTAGAGGGAAACTTTCACTTTATCCTTCTAACAGGAACACTGTGGAGAGTTGTGAGACGGTAGCTCTGCAATCGACACTCCAAAGTGGGAGGAGGACAGTAACGACTCCCCCAGGCACGCACCCAGCCAACCGATCCAAAACACAAAACAAAAAAAAGGTGAACCTGAGGGAGGCGTGGGGAGAATGCAGTGAAGGTGCCTAGCCAAGGAACCGCTAGAGCCAATAGACTACGTTAAAGTGGAACACTGGAGCTAAAGGAAATCGTCGATAACCTCCCTTCATGGCCGAGTCATAAATTCTACAACTTGGGGCACCATCGGTATGTTTGACGACTGAAGGTCCACCGGGCCGAGGACATTCCCAGCTATGGGCCAGGTGAAAAGAACCCTGCCCCAAACTTCGCATGCCCAAGCTGCAGACTCTAGGTACAGAGCGAGACCCTCAGCTGCAAGGCAACCCTGTGCCAAAATGCTATGGCTGGCTTGCCCAGGGACTGCTGAGGAGCTGAATAAGCACTGAGTGCTGAGACCTTGCAGATGGCAGGGAGCTGTGAGCAATGATGGCGTAATCAGGGGTTGATCTGGACACAGTTCAGTAAAGCAGGGTACTTGTTCAGGGAGCATAACAATAATCAGACCTGCACGTAGGTCAGTAAGCAACAGGAATAGTCAGACCAACACAGGTCTTCAAAACATAGTAGCAATGATGGGACAAGAACATAAATGGGGCTGCATGATAGTGGGGCGAGCCAGCCAGGTAGGCAAAGCCAAATCAAAGTGGCAAATACTCTGAGGATTTTCAGCAGCAAAGGCAGTAATTAAAACAGACATATTGGGCCACATGGGGCTACAACTCCCCAAACACTTCCTAGTCCCCGCCGTAGGACAAACAAGAAAGCGATGGAAGGGTCGAGAACCACATGCAGATTTGAAAGCTAGTTTAACAGCCTTAGCAGGAGCTTCAGCAGACCTCAGAGTAGAACAGCAGTGTACCAAACAGGGAACATCATTAGCCATAAGTGGTGGTAGTCTGGAAGCATGGAAGGAGAAAAGCACAAAGCTGTGAAAACAGCTATAACCACAGGGGAAGTACATCGAGCAGGGAAAACATGATTGAACTGCACAGCAAAGTTCAGATGAAGGACGAATCAGGTGGAAACAATCAGGCTTGACAGCATGGGGAGCAAGTAGTCCTATACAGTAGCATGGGATCAGCACTGGGTTGTGCAAAAACACAAGCACTGGGTACATTAGCAATGGGAGTAAACGAAACAGTAGCAAGGATCTGCAAAACAAAAGGCTAAATGGCAAGAGCAGCAAATGAAAGGACAATTGGTATGCCCCCCCCCCAAAAAAGAAAACAAAACCAAGACACAAACCAAACAAATGGAGGAAATAACAGAAAGCACAGGCCAGAGGCATAAATACAAACCAGAAGCAGAAGAACAAAACACAGAGTCCAACAGAAAGAAGCAGCGGGGGAAGGGGGTCAGGGAAGGCCCCAGCCTAGCACGGAGCAAACAGACAAAGCCTCCGTCCATCAAAAAAAATTGCTTCAGAAGGAGGCTGTGGGAAACTGCTTATATAGCTCAGGAAGTGGGAGTGGCTGGCTGCTTGTCCATCGAACCATAGGCAGAGCCTTCCAATTTGGAATACAACACAAAAAGTATTAGGTAATCCGAATCATATCTCAAGGTTTACCTCAATTACAAATAATATTCATTTTCTGCCTCCTATCATACATATAATAAGATAGATATAAGGAAATAATGGTCAAGGAGCCACTGGGTGGAAGTGACCATTGCGCAATGTGGTTCCAGTTGGATATGGGCAGGGAAAGCATCCTAACTAAGACCAAAATCTTGGATTTCAGGATGGCGGACTTCAGAAAAATAGGCAAAGTGGTAAGGAGCCATCTGGCAGGCATCAGTGCAGATATGGGGGTGGACCAAAGGTGCTCCATCATTAAGGAAGGACTTCTGGTTGCCACAGATGAATGCGTTAGGCTCAGGGAGAAGAACACAAGGGCCAAAGTGCCCAGCTGGTTCAGTTCTGGGGTTGCCCAGGCAGTAAGGGAAAATAGGTTGGCCTATAGAAAATTTAGAAAGACCAAGACAGAGATGGATGGGGAAAATTACCTAAGGTTAGCTAGAAAGGCAAATAAGGAAGTCCGGTGAGCAAAGACACAGAAGGAGCTGCAGATAGCTAATTTATTTATTTATTTGAAATATCGTATTTCCAGACCTTTGAGTGAAAGACTCATTTACAAAGGCACCTCGTCATAGACAACAAAGACAGTCAATGTTACGTAGATCAATACACAGCAATGGTTACAGGTTTCAAACAATAGTTACAAGGCACAAAAGGTGATACAGTAGGACAATGCACAATGATACAGGAGATACAACAATTTGGCAGCATACAGAGACTCGGGTGCCTGGTCAGCCGTGCTGAGAGATGCTGAGCAAGCACATCATGGAGCTCGGAGTGAACAGAAGACGTTGGTGTGCAAACAAAAACGCCCTGTGAGGGACAGTAGTATATGGAACAGGATGGGCGAACGGACTTGTGGAGAGGCATTGGTGAAGAAAAACGCAGTCTGAGGGCCTTGTCGTGATCCACAGTGGATTAGCCATTGGGCTTGGTAGATTAGGGTCCAGAGGGGAGAACAGCCTGTAGTTAGGTACACTTAAAGCAGTGGGTGACGAATAGGTGGTTCCTGAGGGCTGCTTTGAAAGGACCGATTTTAGTGGCATTGGTGACATTGTCTGGGAGGGAGCTGAACCAGGAGGGTGCTCTGTAGCAGAAGAATCTCTGGGCTAAGGACGTCCTGGTTCCGGCTACAAGTAGGGTGGTCCTACAAGTACTGCGGGTGGAGACTGTGGGGGTGGTCCAGTGGAGGGAGGCAGTTACCCTGTGGGGGGGGAGAGAGCACGAGAAGAGTTTTTTTTAGCTATCAGGCAGGTCTGCTAGTGCAGCCGCTCCTCTAGGTTGAGCAGGTTGGCAGTGGAGTACAGCAGACAGATGTGAGTGCGCCTGGAGGATCCAGTCAGGGACCTGCAGGCCTTGTTAATAGAGAGCTGGTTTTGGCAAGAGCAGTATGGTCAGCCGCTGCATAGATCAGCAGGCTGTAGTCCACTAGATACAGGACCAAGGAGGTGAAGGCCAGTCAGAGAACTTCTGGGGAAGGCAGTCCCTGTGACGGTATAGAAGCCTGATCCTAGAGTTGGTGACAGCAGAATGGGCACTGATGTGGGAGTGGTAGGTGAGGACAGAGTCAAATGTGATGTCCAGGTATTTATAGGTGGACACTTGTTTGAGGGGGTGCAGAGTGCTGGGTAGTATCAGGAGGGGGGGTATTTTTGGCCTTGATTTGGTGGTGCATGAAGAGCATTGCCTCAGTCTTTTTTAGGTTCATGACCAACCCATGATCGGTAAACCACTGTTCTGCTTGGTGGAAGGCATGCTGGAGGGAGGCCTGTAGTGATGCAGTGTTAGGGTGTGAGGAGAATAGCACTGCGTCATCTGCATAGAGGAGTATTCTACTAGCACAGGCTGTGAGGAGTGTGTTAAGATAAGAGGCTGAAGAGAAGGGGTCCTAGAATGGAGCCCTGGGGAACTCTGGAGCGGACTGGTTGAATGTCAGACAAGGCGATGTAAATTTTTACACACTGGGCTCTGGATGAGAGGTAGCTGGTGGACCATGCGAAGAGACCCATGGAGAAACCGATGTGCAGGAGGAAGTCAAGTAAGAGGGGATGGCAGACCGTGTCAAAGGCCTAGGAGAGGTCGATGAACATGGCTCCGACGAGGTTGCCAGAGTCTAGGGCAGAGTGCAGGAAACTGGAGAATTCCAGGAGAGCAGTAGTGGCGCTATGACCTGAGCGGAGGCCGTGCTGCTCAGGGCACATAATATCATACTTGGTCAGGTACTCCGTGAGTTGGTCTGCTACCACCTTTTCGAGAGCTTTAGAGAGTGGGGGGAGGATCGAGATCAGCCGGTAGTTACTGGGGAGGACTGATCCCCACTTTTTTGTATGGGCATGATGATGGAATTGAGAAGGTGGTGAAGGCTTTCTTTCATTATATAAGTGAGAAAAGGGACAAGGAGGAAGGGATTGTTAGGCTTAAGAAAGGGGTGAAGTGGGTGGAGGATAATGGGGGAAAAGAAGAGATAATAAATGAATACTTCTATTCAGTCTCCACCAGGGAGAAGGATGGATCAGTGTCTTCAGGAGGGAAACAAGGAGCAGGGGGGAGGGGAACACAGATGTAGTGATAGAGAAGGATAGAGTGAGGGAGACGCTGCTGGCATTGAAAGTGGATAAGTCACCAGGCCTGGACAGAGCAAATCCAAGGGTACAAAAGGAATTGGCTGAGGAGCTGGCAGGGCCACTGGTAGACCTATTTAATAGTTCACTAGAGTCAGGCATGGTACCGCAGGACTGGAGAACACCACATGTAGTGCCCCACCACAAAAGTGGTCCCAAGGATGATTCAGGGAATTACAGACCAGTCAATCTGACCTCCGCTGTGGGCAAGCTCATGGAGACCATATTAAAGGAAAGGTGGGTTGAATATCTAGAGGATCATGGTCTCCAGGATGCGAGGCGGCATGGGTTTATGGGGGCTGGGGGGGGGAGACTGTGTCAAAATGAATCTGATTGACTTCTTTGACTGTGTCACCACGACAGTAGAAAGGAGCAAAGTGGCAGACATCCTCTATCTTGATTTTTAGCAAGGCCTTTGACTCTGTGCCCCACAAAAGGTCGATCAGGAAGCTGGTGGATCTCAGGGTTGGGGAAAAGATGGTCGATGGGTGGAAAATGGGCTGAGGGACAGAACTCAGAGGGTGGTTGTGGGGGAAGAGTTATCTAGCACCAGGGAGGTAACCAGTGGGGTCCCACAGAGGCCGTACTGGGGTCATTGTTGTTCAATGTCTCTATCAATGACATTGGGGATGGCATTAAGGGTAAAATGTGCCTATTCACAGATGACACCAAGCTCTGCGGGAGAATGGACACAGCTGAAGGGATACAGAACCTACAGGAAGATCTGGAAAAGCTGGGGAGGTGGTCCAGGATCTGGCAGCTTGGCTTCAATGGCAAGAAATGCAAAGTTATACATATTGGAGCCAAGAATCCCAGGACAGAGTACCACCTGCATGGAGTTGAGTATCTGTATCAGAGGAGGAGAAGGACCTGGGAGTGATGATCACTAGTGACCTGAAGCACCCCATGCAGTGCAATAAAGCAGCAGCAAAGGCAAACAAGATAGGGGATCAGTAGTAGGAGAGCGGAGGATATACTGCCCTCGTCCAGGTCACTGATAAGGCCGCATCTAGAGTATGGAGTTCAGTACTGGTGCCCACACCTCAAAAAGGACATTAACCTGCTGGAGAAGGTCCAGAGGAGGGCGACAAAGATGACAGCCAGTCAGCAGGGTAAGGCATACGAGGAGAGGTTGAGGACACTGAACATATACTCCCTGGAAGACAGGAGAGAGAGGACATGATTGGGACCTTCAATTACTTCAAAGGGATAAATAAGGTTGATAAGGAGAGTCTCTTTAAACTGAGCGACAACCATAACATGAGGGGGCACAGTCTTAAGCTGGAGGGTGGGAGGTTTAGGAGGGAGGTCAGGAAGCACTTCTTCACAGAGAGGGTATTGGACACTTGGAATGCACTGCTGGAAGAGGTGATCTCATTGAAGACAGTGGGCAGCTTTAAGAGAGGCTAGGATATGCATGGGGGAAGGTAAGGATCATGGGTAGGGAGGATGAGAGGAGTGGAGAGGGAGGGCAGGGACATTAGCTCAGGCTGTGGACCCTGCAATATGAGCAGACTTGACAGACCAAATGGCCTTCTTCTGCTGGCTTTTTCTTATGTTCATAGAAACGTAACACTATGATGGCAGATAAGGACCACTTGGCCCACCTAGTCTGCCCATTTCCCTACCTACAGGATAAGCTGCAGATCCTAGTTAACCAACAGCCTATTTCTCCCTACCCCCAAGAAATGACTTTTGTCTGTCCCATTCATTCTTGAATTCTCACACTGTCTTTGACCCCATGACCTCGTCAGGAAGGCCGTTATATGTGTCCACCACCATCTCTGTGAAAAAATACTTCCTCCCATTGTCCCTGAGCCGCTCCTCTTGCCCTCATCTTCAAATTGTGTCCCCTTGTTCTTGCACGCCTCTTTTCTGAAAGATGATACCCTCTTGGATTTTATTGATTCCCTTGAGGTACTTAAAAGTTTCTATCATGTCCTCCCCCTCCTTCCTTTCCTCAAGGGCATACATATTAAGCTCCTTTAGTCTCCCTTCATACGGCTTCTGTTGCAGACTCTGCACCATTTTAGTTGCCCTCCTCTGGACTGCCTCCATCCTGTCTATGTCCTTGCGGAGATGGGGTCTCCAGAACTGGACACAGTACTCCAGGTGGAATCTCACCAACTGTCTGTACAGAGGGATAACAACTTTCTGTTTTCTACTGGTGATGCCTCTCCCTATGCATCCCAGTATCCCCCCTGCCATCCCTACTGTCTTCTCACAATGCTTGCTAACCTTTAGGTCATCTGATATGACTACCCCAGGTCCCTTTCCATTTTTCTTGTTGTTACTACCTCCCCCATTGTGTACTCTTCCCTGGGTTTTGTTTCCAGGTGCATTACTCTGCACTGAATCTAAGCTTCCATACTTCTGACCATTCCTCCAACCTTGGCAAGTCCCTTCTCATCCTTTCCACCCACCCTCCTTGTGTATCAACCCTGCTGCAGATCTTCGTGTCGTCTGCAAAGAGGCATACTTTTCCATCCAGTCCCACTGCAACGTCACCTATTAAGATATTAAAGAGGACTGGTCCCAGTACTGAACCCTGCAGCACCCCGCTAGTAACCCCCCCTTCTTTGGAGTGGGCTCCATTTACTATTACCCTCTGTAACCCCTAGGTGGCATTATCCCAAGAGCTACTACCCCTGCTTGCTTGGCTAGTAACAGGATAAGAGGCCTGAGTTCTGAAATGGATGCTTCCACCCGGAAGTCAGGGTTGGTAGTGGTCAAGCTAACCTGGGCACAGCCCTCCAGAACACTGTATCCCCTCCGCCTTTCCCCTCTAGTGGCCTGAACACTGTACAATAATCACTTTCACAATACCCCTGATACACCACACAAGTACCCACACTGTTTGAATTTACCACCAGGGCTGGTCCCTGTGGCTCGACCCTGGGGACCCCCTGTAAAACAAGGTTATGCACAGCAAATAACAACAGTATGGTACTTTGAGCACAAACTGGAACCACAGCCAGATTACATGCAGAAAAAGTTACATCTGATTTATTCATGGGACTTGAACAAGGGAGGGGCAAAATCAGGTTAATTAACTTAAAGGTTATATCAATCAAGCAGTTATGCATGCGCTTTGAGTCCCCCCACACAGCCACACCTCTGGGTACCCAGGTGGAGAAGAGATGGGCTAGCCAGGACCGTTGCCCAGGGTTGGCCAGCATCGCAGCTGGTTGGGGCCCTGTGATGGAAAACACAACATGCACAGTACACACTATTGTAATCTGGAGCCAGGGGGCTCAGTTCGCAAAGGAAAAGAAACAATAAGACAATCAGATGACACACTCAGATTAAGCTGTTGTTGCAGGGAGCTACCCTGGTGTTTACTCATGATACCCAAGACTGGACATAGGCTGGACGAAAATCAAGACTGCAGGTGGTTGATCTGGAATGCCAGGAGAAGCAGGGCCCACTCACATGACCGAGGCATCATTCCTGTTCAAGTGTGGAGCAGGGGGCTGATTCCCAGGCAGCTCTCTTGTCGATGGCTTCTGTGTGAAGCGGGTAGTCTGGCTGGGCCAGTCTGGCAAGGCCCAGACTGGATGGAGACAAATTCAGATGCAGTCCATTTTGGGCTGGATACAGCTTCCAGCAAGCAGAACACAGTTCACACAGTGGGGGAACTAAATCACAACCCACTTTCAATACACAGCACATTTACATGTAAGGAAATTCTACTGTACCAGGCAAACCGCTCTCCAGTCATGATCGCAAAGTCTTTGCACAAACCGGGGATTCAAATGCAGCTGGAAATCCTGACAGGCCAACTGCATTCAGCAAAATCTTCGGTCTTCTTCAGTTATGAGCCTGGTAAAAATCAGTGGCTTACTTCGTTCTCACAAACTCAGATTTAGAATGAAATAATTATCTTCTCTACCTCTCAGGGGCAGCAGACATGCAGGCCAGCTTAGCCCTTTCACAGTTCTCCCGTGCAAATCCACTCAGGATTGCTGCTTGACTGTCTGAAGCATCTTGCTTTTTCAGCTCCCAACTTGGATCTGATTCAAACTGCAGCAAGCCTAGGAATTGCCCCTCAGATCCAAAAGGTTTGACTGGCAAAGCAAGAGCTTCCCCTTCAGTTGCAAAAAGGCGCCAAAAAGCCCAAAACTACATTTCCTACAGATTCTGACTCTAGACAGCACTTGTAGTCCAGCTTCATTTTAGGTCCAACCAGTAGTGATTGGTCCAATTTGCAGTCCAGGACCAATATAGTGGAGACAAACAAAACAGTCATTGCTGCAAAGAAGGCAGATTAGATAAACTACATTATCACTCTAAATGATTTTCAGCAAATAGTTACATCTTTCAACAGAGCTCCCTCTCAGATTACTTATGCTGCAATCCAGGCAGCTCTTAAAGAGACAGTACACAGAGGCTATACAGGCTCTGGTAATCGCATTTAAACTGCTAAAATGGAGAAGGCCAGCATGGCAGTGAGCATTTAGGCAAGCTCAAGGAAGACTTTTTGGGAGCCCCCATTTGTAGGGGATTACATCCTTCCCTGCCTGGGAAAACTTAGCATTTACGTCAAGTCTGTAACATCATAACATTGAAAATGCAATATATTCAAGACATTTATAGCATTAGAATGCTATACAAGTACTATCTGATTCATCAATTGGCATAACTTGTCACTTTACTATACATTTCAATGTACTCCACTATATAATTTCCATTCTGACAATACATTATGGATATTTCACACAGGTAATTTACACATTACTATGCAGAATCATGTAATAACTTCTTGTACATTAAACAATGTCAGAGGGGGCCCTCCCTATCAGCTACCTTGGGACTAGATGGGACAGGGGCACCATATCTAGAAGGCAGAACAATTAACCTGGAATTGGTACTTAGGCTCAGTTTGGGCAGTGAGCTCTGAGAAACATAAACCCCTCTGTGGACCACACTGAGAGACAAATCCACTGGCCTCCCGAGAGAATCATAACATAAGCGGACTACTGGCTTGACAGCTCGGCCAGTCTTTCTGGGGTGAACAACCACAGTCTCTGTACTTTCAGCAATGGTCTTGGAGCTTTCATCACTTGTGAGGGGTGCCTCTGCATGAAGGGGAATGTCCAAGCTGGGAGCACTGTCAGCCCCTTGCTCTGTAGTCTCTGTTTCTACAACACTTGGCTCACTTTAAAGACATTGGCACTGAAGGGGGGGTTGTCAGCACTCTCATAGTATTCCTCAAGTTCTGGCATGTCACCAGAAAGACTCATACCATCAGCCTCTCCTTCAGGCAAATCATACAGTTCCACAATACACAAAGACTCAGCATCCTCAGACGTGATACTTTGCACTTCATTTTCAGGGAGCATTGGCTCCAAGGATGATGCCGGGGGGTTAGGCATCCAGAAGGCTCAGCTTCACTAGATGGGCCAAGTGGTCCTTATCTGCCATCAAAGTCTATGTTTCATCCCCATAATTCAACATAGGATTTCCACAAAACGACTGACTCAGTGCATATGAGGGGTAATAGGCATTATCGCTCTCACTGTCATCTGAGTTAGACTGGCACTCACTATCATTCTGGGCCTGCTGCAGGGGAAGTCTTAAATCGGCAACCGGGGGGGCAGGCTGACTCTGTCTCTTTCTTGCAGCAGCACGAGTCACTGGTCCAGGGGAATCAATCTCAGCAGGTTCAGCCTCAATTATAACTTGACCAATAGGTAGTAAGTGGTTACGGTGTATGGTCTTGACAGCTTTGGAGTTATTCTCTGGGCGCACTTTCTACACTGGTAAATCATCCAACCTTCCAACTATGACATGGGGAAGATGGTGCCATTGAGCAGCAATTTTGTGTTTACCATGCAATCCTAAATTTCACAGCAACACATGGTCTCTAGGCCTAAGCTCTTGAGCCTTTACTTTTCTTTCTTTTCTCTCTCTGTTAGCTAGATTTCTTTTGCCAGCCATTATCTGGGCCAGTTGATAGGCATGATTCAATTGAGCTTTCAGTTTCTGTACATATTGCAGGTAATCTTTGGCTCAGCCCCCATCAGGAGAAACCCCAAAACAGACATCAACAGGCAGCCAGGCCTCTCTCTCTCAAACATGAGGCGGTAGGGAGAGAACCTGATAGCATCATTCTTCATGCAATTGTATGTGTGTACCAAGGTGCTAATCTGCTGGCTCCATTTATGCTTATCTTTTGGGTGGAGGGTGCCTAGCATGTCTAGCACGGTGCAGTTAAAGCGTTCTGGTTGAGGATCCCCCTGTGGGTGAAAAGGGGTGGTTTTTGACTTTTGCACCCCACCATAGAGAGAGCATTTCTTTGATTAGCCAACTCTCAAAGTCCCAGCCCTGATCAGAGTGAATTCGCTGGGGGGGCACCGCAGTGGATGAAGAAATTTTCCACTAGCACCTTGGCCACGGTAAATGCTTTTTGATGTTTGATGGGAAAAGCTTGTGTATACCATGTGAAATGGTCCGTAACCACTAACACATTGCCAGTGTTTCGCTGATCAGGCTCTAAACTCAAGAAGGCTATACAGACTAGTTCCATTGGGATACTGGTAGTAATGTTGACAAGGGGAGGCAGCCCTCTGAGGCAGGGCTTTTCTCTGCAGGCAGAGACTACAAGTCCTTACATGGTGCCCAACATCGGCCCCCATCTTGGGGCAGTAGAATCGAGATCGTACTAGGTCAAGGGTCTGGTTGATACCGAGGTGGCCCATATGACTGTGGAGGGACCACAGTACCAAATCTTTGAAGGCTATGGGCAGGATCAATTGCTGCTTGGCCACCCTGATCTACTGTCTCTCTATACAACAATTGATTAAGCAGCTTCAACCTGGGGCCTTCTTTAAACAATAAAGCGGTTCGCAGATCAGAGGAACGCAACTTGGACACATCTTTTCCTGCATGAAGGGCATCAAGTGCTGGCTGAATCATAGGATCTCAGGATTGAGCCCACTGAATGCTGTCATTGTCAAACTGAGGTAGTGCACTAATATCTAGAGCAGAGAAGTGGCAATACGCAGCCAGTATGCAGGTGTCAGAGGGGCCCAAGCAATCTACTAAGCAGTCCACTGTGTACGTAGACATCTGTTAATTTCTATCAAACTTCTGGCACAATGCTCGGATGTCAGGTTCAGACAGCCTGACCCAGTCGTTCTTGGAAATGGGCCTCCGGGATAGGGCATCAGCAACAATATGATTCAGGCCCGGTCTATATTCAACAGCATAATCATACGTTGATAATGCAGAAAGCCACCGGTGCCCCGTGGCATCTAACTTAGCCGAAGTCTGTACATAGGACAACGGGTTATTGTCAGTCCTCACCAATATTTTTGCCCCATAGAGGTAATCATGAAACTGGTCGACAATGGCCCATTTTAATGCAACGAACTCCAACTAGTGCACAGGGTAGTTTCACTCCTATGGGATCAAGCTCCTACTGGCGAATGCCACTGATCTCAAACCATCCTCATGGTCTTGATACCGTACAGCTCCTAGACCCTGCAAACTGGCGTCAGTATGCAGCACATAGGGTTTTGTGGGATCAGCATAAGCGAGGATGGAGGCATGGGTGAACTGGTATGTGACTTTGTGGAAAGCTGCTTCACAGTCAAGCGTCCAACGGGACCCAAAAAGTTCACCTGGGTGGAAATATGCTTTGTCTGGTTCTTTGACAGCCCCCCCTTTTTTTTTTCTTATTTCCGATTGGTAGGAGGGTAACCCTGGGTAAGATTCAAGAGTGTCTGAAATCACACTGGAATAGTCCTTTATGAACTGGCAGTAGTAGCCACAGGATCCCATAAAACATTGTAGTTCTTTCAAATTGTGGGGCTGGGGCCAAGTAGTCAAGGCTTCAACTTCACCAGGATCACTCTCTATCCCCTCTGTAGACACTATATGCCCACATACTTCAAAGAGGTTTGGAAAAACTGGCACTTGTCGATGGACAACTTGAGGCTGAAACCTTCCAGTCGGTCTAGTACTTTGACCAGTCGACTCTCATGCTGCTCTAGGGAGCTCCCGAACACAATGACATTGTCCAAGTACACCAGGCATTCCAGCAAATTAATGTCTCCCACTGCTCGTTCCATTAGGCATTGGAAGGTGGCTGGGGCACCCGATATCCCCTGTGGCATTCTCAGGAATTCGCAGAACCCCAAAGGACAGATGAAGGCTGTCTTCTCATGGTCCTCCTGAGCCATCGGAATCTGGTAATATCCACTGTGAAGATCCAACACCGAGAACCATTTGCTCCCATTCAAACAATCCAGAGCATTTTGTATACGGGGCATGGTGTATTGATTGGGGATGGTCCGCGATTCAGAGTTCGATAATCAACACACATTCTCACAGATCCGACACAGCCACAATGGGAGAAGCATATGGGCTCCTGGATTGTTGTATCGCACCAGCTGCAACAATTTCCTGCAAGTGTCTTCTCACATCGTCTATATCTGCAGGGGCTAGGCGTAGAGACCTCTCTCGAAATGGCCGTTCATCGTGCAGGCGAATGTGATGCTCCACACCTTGAACACATCCCACATCCCATTCCTTCAACAAAACACTTGATCTCTCTGGGCAAGTTTCTGGCTAATTCTAGTCTTCCATTCAGCTGGCAACAGGAAGTCACCAAAATCAAACAAGTCGAGAGTCACTCTATCTGTCTTCCCAAGGTGCTTGTTGCTGGGCAACACTGCAGTGTCTGCGCTGTGTACCATAACTAGGGTGCATCCTCTGTTCACCCGGATCTCCCGATCTGACACATTATGAATCTGGACCATCACTCATCGTGCATAGGCATAAGCACAAGCTGACAAGATGCTGGGCTTAACCAATAGTCCTTCCTGCAATTTTCCATCGCCTGGCGCATCCAACACCAGTATTTTGTTCTTGCAATCTTTGCGGAGGCGGACCTCCCCCTGAACAGTACACTGGGCGTTAGGGGCCAGTACCACTGAATCGGGATCCTTCTTCCACACGACCCCTACCAGTTCATCCTGGTCCACTCCCTTGGGCTTCTGTTGAAAATCATAGGCCCTCTGGATCAGAGTGGGAATTCGTAGGGCCCTCCCAGTCCGTTGCCCTTGTTTCTCGCAAGAGAGTTGTGCCAGTCCCCCAAACATATGGGCGTTGGTCCCAATTAACAGGGGAGCCCCACCATACAGTCCAGTAGGAGGACAGACTAAGGCCAGTGTCTCAACTTGCTCCTCTGCACCAGTTACAGCTGCAGGAAACAACAACCAGAGGCAGACATATCCTAGGTAGGGATAAGACTTGTCGCTCAGCCCCCCCACACAAGTAGGCCTTCCAGGGATTGTAAGAGCAAAGCAGATAAGTGTTTGTCATACCAGTCCTGAAATACAGTGGTCACTTGCGACTCACTGTCCAGCACAGCCCGAGTAGGAATACCTTTCACAGTGACCGTAGTCTGCATTGAAAGGCCACTATTTTGGACCAGTCTGGAGGGACAGCAGCAGGGGCCTGGATGGATGATTTAGCCACAAAGAGTTTTGAGTTAGGATGTCCGAAGCCTTCACTGTGGTCATTTTGTGCACCCCTTGACCACTGATTTGTTTTCCAAAGCTCTCCTTGAAGCTGGTTCACCACTTTCTCCAAGTCTTTCTGAGACTGGCATTCCCTCTTCATATGGCCATCCTTTCCACAGTTGTGACAAATGACAGACTCCTGGGTCATCCTTGGGAGAAAACACTGCATGAGGAACTGAAGTAGTAGCAAGGGATCGGGGTCCAATATCTGCTTGCAGCGGTGAGAGGGGTGCAACGTGTCTCAATAGTTCCTTTAGGGTGGCAGTCAATTCTTTGATTTCAGCCTGGAAGCTACCCTCAGTAGAGGATGCCTAAGGGTGCACTCCCACCTCCATGGCAGTCTCACCCTGAGAGGAACCAGAATCTTGTTCCATGGGGGGAACCCTTGCAGAGGCGCCCACCTTCATCTCTTAAACTTCCTTTAATAGCTCGACTTTCAAAAACTGGGCCCAGGGCAGGAAGTCCTTTGCATTCTGAGAGTGCTTGTTAGGTGCCGACATTTGCCCCTGAACCCCACTTGGCTGATCACTCTCTGTCACTTGCGCAGTAGCAGCAGATACTGTGAAATCCTTCGGGTCGCTTTTGCTCAACCCCCAGACGCCTTTCATTAGCTCGTCATAAGAGGGGAAGATTCCAGTCAGTTGGCGAGGCGCAACTGAAGCCGTAATAATTCTGAAAAAGGAGCAGACTTAAGGATCCGGTCCAGCCTAGTTCGATCTAATCCATTTGACAGCAAACTAACCTTTCTGAGGCATTCTTGTAGCAGCTTTTCAAGCCGCGGTACATACACAGACAATGGCTCCCCTGAATACTACTGGGCGTTTCTTACTCTCCACCACAGGTCCTCATCTGAATCTGGGCTCCCATACACATTCTCCAATGCATCAAGATAGGCCTGTGCAGTTGCTTCGGGGTTATTGGCCCACTTGGCATGGAAGGTAACCAGGGCAGGATCTCGAAGGCTCTCACTCAACCTCTTTCATTTCTCTGCTTCTGAGCATTGCCATTCAAGTACTAGAGGGGCAACATAGTCTATCCAGGTCTCCCAGTCATCCTTCCCCTGGGAGGTAGGGAGGGTGCCTGAGAAGATTCTCAACCTTAGGTAGGAGCCGTGACTAATGGTAGGTATAGATACAGGGGCTAGCATTTGCACGGGCACAGAAGGCGGGGCAGTAAGAGGTGCTGGAGTTGGAGGGGGTGTTGGGAAGGGAACATCCTCAGGTGGCAGGAATAGTTTCTTAAAGTCCTCTACGGTTCTCTCTTCCTCCAGCAACATCTTAGTAAATTTCTCCTCAAAAGTCTCAGATAATAGGGGGAACTCATCCTCCCCGGGGTCTTTATTGTCTCTAGCTATCACTTTCCAGGTGGCTGGGGCCCCTTCTGGGGCAATAGTCCGTGGCACTTTGGAACTGTCTACTGGGTCACTACACTCTACTAAGGCCATGAAAGTCTGGGCGGTCAAATCAGCCTGTCGCCCTACCACCACAGCGTTTGTTAAACATTCAACTTTGGAAAGTACTCCTTCTACAGTATCTTTACCACTGTTCAGGGGAATATCCAATACAAGCAGGGCATTGTGAGGGTCAATCTCCTGCCCTGTACACCGCCCCCACCAACTGGTGCACAGCCACTTCTGTTGGGGTAGCCATTTACGTTTGACAATAATTCATAATTTCGGCCACTAGAAGACACAAAATCCCAGCGGTGAGCATCCAAGATGTAACCCCTAGGTGGTGCTGTCCCAAGGGCTACTACCCCTGCCTGCTTGGCTAATAACAGGTTAAGGGGCCTGAGTTCTGAATCAGGTGCTTCCACCCAGAGGTCAGGGTTGGCAGTGGTCAAGCTAACCTGGGCACAGCCCTCCGAGACACTGTAACCCCCCTCTTTCCCCTCTAGTGGCCTGAACACTGTACAATAATCACTTTCACAATACCCCAGGTACACCACACAAGTACCCACACTGTTTGCACTTACCATCAGGGCTTGTTCCTGTGGCTCAACCCTGGGGACCCCCTGTAAAACAAGGCTATGCACAGCAAATAGCAACACTACAGTACTTTGAGCACAAACTGGAACCACAGTCAGATTACATGCAGAAAAAGTTACATCTGATTTATTCATGGGACTTGAACAAGGGAGGGGCAAAATCAGGTTAATTAGCTTAAAGGTTATATCAATCAAGCAGTTATGCATGTGCTATGAGTCCTCCCACACAGCCACACCTCTGGGTACCCAAGTGGAGAAGAGATGGGCTAGCCAGGACTGTTGCCCGGGGTTGGCCAGCATCGCAGCTGCTTGGGGACCTGTGATGGAAAACACAACATGCACAGTACACACTATTTGTAATCAGGAGCCGGAGGGCTCAGTTCGTAAAGGAAAAGAAACAACAAGACAATCAGATGATACACTCAGATTAAGCTGTTGTTGCAGGGCGCTACCCTGGTATTTACTCACGATATTAAAGACTGGACACAGGCTGGACAAAAATTGAGACTGCAAGTGGTTGATCTGGAATGCCAGGAGAAGCAGAGCTCACTCGAGTCACCTAGGCATCGTTCCTGTTCAAGGTGGAGCAGGGGGCTGATCCCCAGGCAGGTCTCTTGTCGATGGTTTCTCTGTGCAGCGGGTAATCTGGCTGGGCCAGTCTGGCAAGGCCCAGACTGCCTGGAGACAAATTCGGATGCAGTCCATTTTGGGCTAGATACAGCTTCCAGCAAGCAGAACATAGTTCACACAGTGGGGAACTAAATCACGACCCACTTTCAATACACAGCACATTTACATGTAAGGAAATTCTACCGTACCAGGCAAACCGCTCTCCGGTTACAACCGTAAAGTCTCTGCACAAACTGGGGATTCAAAATCAGATGGAAATCCTGACAGGCCAATCGCATTCAGCAAAATCTTCGGTTTTCTTCAGGTACAAGCCTGGTAAAAATCAGTGGCTTACTTCGTTCTCACAAACTCAGATTTAGAACGAAATAATTCTCTTCTCTCCCTCTCAGGGGCAGCAGGCAGACATGCTCTTTCACAGTTCTCCACGCGAATCCACTCAGGATTGCTGCTTGACTGTCTGAAGCATCTTGCTTTTTCAGCTCCCAACTTAGATCTGACTCGAACTGCAGCAAGCCTGGGAATTTCCCTCAGATCCAAAAGGTTTGGTTAGCTGATTTGGATGTCAGTCTAAGCAAGAGCTTCCCCTTCAGTTGCAAAAAGACGCCAAAAGCCCAAAACTACATTTCCTACAGATTTTGACTCCAGACAGCTCCTGTAGTCCAGTTTCATTTTAGGTCCCACCAGTACTGACTGGTCCAATTTGCAGTCCAGGACCAAGATAGTGGAGACAAACAAAACAGTCCTTGATGCAAAGAAGGCAGGTTAAACAAACTACATTATCATAATCACTCTAAAGGATTTTCAGCAAATAGTTACATCTTTCAACAGAGCTCCCTCTCAGATTACTTCTGCTGCAATCCAGGCAGCTCTTAAAGAGACAGTACACAGCGGCTATACAGGCTCTGGTAATCACAATTAAACTGCTAAAATGCAGGACACCAGCTTGGCAGTGAGCATTTAGGCAAGCTCAAGGAAGACTTTTTAGGAACCCACATTTGTAGGGGGGTTACACCTCTGTATCCTGTTGTCCAACTAATGTTTTACCCAGGCAACAATCCTGGGACCCACTCCAAGGCTAGCTAGCCTGTTTATTAATCTTTTGTGTGGAACTGTGTCAACGCCTTGCTAAAGTCTAGGTAGGCCATGTCCACAGCCCCTGGTCTACTACTTTGGTCACCCAGTCAAAAAAATCGATATTCGTATAGTTCCTTCTAAATAGATTTTCATAAAAAAGGAATACAACAATTGTGACTTTTTTTTGATAAAAATGGTTTTATGTCCTTTGAAACTTTACAGAGGAAACATAACATTCTTAATAGACTCAGCTTTCAATATCTCCAGGTTAAGAACTACTATTTTAAGAAACATTTGAACCATGAAATACCCTCTTAATCTAAACTGGAAGAGATTATGGCAAATATGACCTTAGGTAAGCATGCTATAACAGTTTAATATAAAGCTGTGAATCAAACAATTAAAACCTCTTTACAGGATCTAAAGAAATTTTGGGAAAAGATAGGGTACAAGCAATAACCGAACTGAGCCGGCATAATAAATGGATTTTCCAATGTGAAAATTAAAATTGGACTTCGGTTCCGCTACGGACTTGTATACAGGTAACTGTGGAGCTCCTGATCATCCCCAACTTTTAAAACATAATAATCCACCATCCATCAATTGAAACCAGCAGCAAAGAAGGCAGACATGGCAGGAAATAGTCCCAAAGTTAAAAGGGGTCCAAAATCTACGAAGAACAAGATAATTAAAGGAGCACATGAAGATAGATCGGAGTACGCCTGCTACACCGAGAGAGAAGCGTGTTCCCGGCTAGTGCCAGAGGCTCCGATGCGGACAGGGATGGGGAAATGGATCAGTTATCCTGAAGCAGATTTGAAATTCTTCTCAAGGAAACACAGAGCTCCAGAACCAAAACCCGCAGAGAATTTAAAAACCTGTCGGACAACCTTACCAATTTAGAAAAATGACTAGATCAGGTGGAGGAGTGAGTTTGAGCCATAGAAGACCAGACGAATCAACTGGGAGGAGCACTGGAGGTAGTGCTGCATTGTATGCCAAAACTCTCGATCTTGAAAGTCATTCGGGAAGAGACAATATATGGATCTACGGGTTGGCAGAGGGGGCAGAGACTTACCCGATGTCAGATTTCATAGAAAATCTGCACTGAGATATCCTGGATGTACCAGTGGGATATAATTTAACCACGGAGACAGCCTACCGCTCCCTTATTAAAAAAACAACAGGCCCAACAGTACTCCCTCAGTTCATCATAATTAAGTGTGTGAGTTGCAAAGTGAAAAAGGACCTACTGCATAGGGCATGGTCTTAAAAAAACCTGAAATATTTAGATTAAAAAATCACGATGGACCATGACTGCCTACCTGAAATACAAACAGCCAGACAACAATATGCCCCGTTGCTGCAAATCCTCCGAGAACAGAACATCAAGTTTCAAGCCCCTTTCCTTGCACGTCTGAGAGTCTTTTGGGAGGGGGGGGCTCCTCGATCTACAACGTGGCACAGGAGGCCAGACAAGATTTTGTAAAGAGGGGCCTACAGGTCTCAGGACTGCCAGCAGAACACTTTAACAACAAACAACTGTTTCACCCGGACTGGCAATTTGTTCTGAACAAGCAGAAAACTGATCTAACAAAATGTCAGCGTAGGAGGAGAGTCCTGATGCTCCTGAAACAAGCAACAAAAATCACAGGAGATCTGAAGGATACTTCAACTACCTGGAAGTGAGTATAAATGAACTGGCAGTAGACTGAAGCTTTGTTCCTGTGCCAAAGCAGACTGGATCGGCTTATAAAGGTCTTTGCTTCTCGAACTTACACATAGTGGGTCAATAGGATCCAAGTGTACACACCACTAAGGAACAACACCGGGGACTTTGCCTTGAGGGAGGTATAGCCCTCTAGACATTTAATGCAAGATATAGCCTGCTGTAAAGATGAACGGCTGGACATAAACCACAGAAGGGGAGAAAAATGTGCTAAAGAAAGAGATGGCTCATGTTTAACTGACTTGATTTAGTTCTTATCTGCTTTCTCCTTTTTTAATTTTTCATCTTATGCCCCTTTTTTTCTATTAGGTTTTAAAGCAACTATAGGATGCTCCATTGACCAATGCATAATATTAAAAGGACGGTGAAAATCAAAACTCTTTACTTCAGAATAACCAGGTGGGAGGGAGGGGAGAGGAGAGATAAAAGGAGGGAAGACAAAAGTAATTTAAGTATGAGGACCTTATGGCGGACTTTACTGATACGAGCCAAGGGAACTGCATTGGATGGCTAGGGGTAGGGTCCCTCTAAAGAGGGAGGAAATGCCCATACCCCTCCTCGGCACGCTCCTGAAGAGGAAACATGCAGAGAACAGAAACCCAAGCACACGGGTTTCCTATCTTGGAAGAGACTATTCCAGATTGTTCAAATAGCCCAGTTGGCTAGTTCATTGTTGCATGTTTTGAAATTTTCTAGAGTGGTTTATGTTATGTTGTATTGTGCTACCATGCTACCATTAGATGCTCAATGACATTTGGGCAGGGATTTAAAGGAAACAGTGAATGTGAGTGCAAGATCACAATATCCCCCTATTAAAAATGGATAGTAAAGACACATTAATATGCTCCTACAATGTACATGGACTTCCTAGTCCAGTTAAGAGGAGTAAGATTCTGAGCTACCTGAAAAAAACAAGGCAGATTTTCTTTTCCTACAAGAGACGCACCCATTCCATGCAGAACATGAGTAGCTGGGTAAAATGGGATATGGGGAAGCAGTTACGTCCTCATACAAAAAAGGCAGGAGATGGGAAACAGTGATCCTGTTATCGAAGGGGGCACAATTTCGGGTTGTCAATAAACTAGCTGATAACGAGGGTAGATATGCCCTGTTGAAGAGGATGTACGGGGTACATAGGGTCACCCTAGCATCAGTGTACTCCCCGGCTCTGCATATCTTGACTACAGAGCATTTTTGCTTAAATTGCAGGAGGGGAACGTACATTAATATGTGGAAGGGACTTTAACTTAACTTCAATCCCAAACTGGACACCACATCGAGTATCCAGAGGGGAACACACAGGGTAGCTAAACAAGTGGTTAAATTAATGTCTGCGTTAGGAATGGTGGATGTATGGTGACAACTTAATGGGGCAGAAGGGACTACACATACTTTTCAACACCACACAGGACATACTCAAGATTGGACTACTACTTCTTGCACAAAGAAGACCTAAACAAGGTTATCAGATACCTGGATTGGTGACATGATTCTTTCAGACCATGCCATAATCTTTCTTAAATTAAGCTTTGGGGAAACTTGAAAAACCACACTGTGGCGTCTTAACGTTTCCCTTCTTCAAGACAAAGAGGTGGGGAAAACAATCAAGGAGACCTACACGCAATTTATAGAAGAAAATACTGCAGCAGAAATGTTCCCGGGTATTTTATGGGATACGGCGAAAGCTATACTGCAAGAGAAATTTATAGAGTTAGCTAGTAAAAAGAAGAGGGAAAGAGAGGCCACAAGAACCAGTTTATAGCACAAAATAAATGACCTGAAGGGACAGCAAAAGCTCAAATATGACATAGACAGAGCCAGGGAACTTAAACGCCTCAAGGGACAATTGGGAGAAATACTGGACTTCTATGTAGAATAAAAGTTAATGTTTCTTAGATAGACGTTCTATGAGGGGGGACCTCACTCTCTGCAACTGCTGGCTGGCAGATTGTGAACTCAAAAAGCGAGAATAGCAATTACTGCCCCGGTACACCCAAACACAGGGGAAGCAGTTCACCAAATCGTAGACTTAGAAGACACTTTTAAAGAGTATTATGCAGACCTATAATCTGCAGGGCTGGTGCCACCAGAGCAGGAAGTACAGGAATATTTACAGGCACTGAAACTCTCAAACTCTCAGAACAACAGACAGACACGTTGCTGCTTCCTGTAACTCCCCAAGAGATAACAATCGAAATAACAAGGATGAAGATGGGAAAATGCCCAGGCCATGATGGCCTGACAGCAAAATTTTACACAACATTTACTGATACGGTGCAGCCCCTTCCGATAAAGAGTATTTCAAGATGTTTTTTAGGGGGATGGGAAGCCGCCTCCTTCCTGGGCGCAGGCTGTGATAACGGGGGTGCCCAAGCCTGGAAAGGACCCCACCAGATGCCCATCATACTGCCTCATTCCATTATTAAATACTGATTATAAACTTTATACCTCTGCTCTGGCCCATCAATTACAAGGGATACTCCCAATTGTGATACAGTTAGATCAAACAGGGTATATACTGGGCAGACAGGCCCAAAATAACTTAAGAAGAATTACACATATTTAGACCATATAAATCACACGAAGACCCCCTCCTTGTTCACGAGTTTGGATGCAGAAAAAGCTTTTGACAAAGTTTCTTGGCCTTTTTGGTGAGGGTCTTTTCCGGGTTTGGGTTCCCAAAATAATTTGTAACAAATCTGTTCAAACTATATGATGGGCCAAGGGGATACGTGAGAGCCAACAGACACATTTCAACAGGATTTCAACTAGGGAGGGGCACGAGGCAGGGGTGCCCCCCCCATTCACTATATATATTGAACCACTGGCGGAAAGCATCTGACAGACCCTCACATAAATGGAATTGGGTTGGAGGAGAGGGAAAATTAGCTTTATATGCAGATGATATACTAGTGTGTATGACATCCCCTGAAGACTCCTTACCAGGACTCCTACTATGTAGGAGGCAGTGTAGCCCAGTCTGTTAAAGCTGTGAGCTGCAGATCTGGAGACCTGAGTTTGAATCCCACAGCTGCCTAGGTGCATGCTGTGTGATCTACCTAGCTTCTTTGTGCTCCCAGGTTGCATCTGGAAACGAGCTTCAGCTCAGTGTGCTACTTCTGGTTAAACAATGTTCCCTTTCCCTTACCAGCATTGTTTGAACAACTAGACTGCTTCTCCAGTATTCAGGTTATATGTTGAATACAAGTAAAACAGAAATACTATGCCTCCACTATGAACTCACTCTAGCAATTAGAGGGAAATTTTCAACGAAATGGGAACTCGCTAAAATGCGTTGTTTGGGTATTAATATAGCTAACGCATCAGATGCACTATATGTTCTTAACTACCCTCCACTGATTGAACAACTTAAAAGGGACTTCCAGAGGCAGGGTTTAATACCACTAACACTAGAAGCATGGATACAGGCACTGAAAATGAATGCTCTGCCGCGCCTATTATACCTGTTTCAGTGTGTCCCCTCTCAAGTCTCACAAGTTAATTTAGCCATTTGGTAACACCTCTTCCTAACATTTACATGGGGGAAAATTAGACCCTGAGTTAAAAAGAATCTCTTACATCTGCCAAGGTTCGAGGGAGAAATGGCCGTCCCAGATTAGGCAGGAAAGAAGAAGAAGAAGAAAAATCAGCATGTATACAGAGCTTTTCATACACAGTGTATCCCAAAGTGTTTTAAAGCAATGTTAAACTGGTAGTGAAGTGACTGAATGTGTAGTGGCGACCATATCGCACATCAACACCCACACACAGCCTGGACAATTGCATGAACCGGTTTTATGGGAAGGGGAATGTTGGCCAGGACATTGAGAATGTCCCCTACTCTTTCCGAAGAGTACCCTGGGTTCGTTTACTTCCACCTGGACACCCACCAGGATGGGTAGATGGGACCTCAGTTTAACATGTCATACAAAGGACGGCACACCCCAGCAGTACAGCACCCCCCCTCAACACTGCACTCGGATGCCACCATTTTAGGTGCAATTCCAATCCCGATGTGGGACAAGAACCCACAACCTTCTGCTTCAGAGGCGGATGTGCTACCAACTGAGCCATGCTGACACCTATAGGTGGCATCACAGATGCGAATAGCTATTTTCTGGAGAAACAGACACTATGATGCCCTTTGGAAGAGAACAGACAGGGCAGACCAGTTAACCGCCCCGGCAGCTTTAATTTTTCAACCGGTAACTAAATTCAGCAGTCGAACCTATCTACCTGGAGTCTGAGCAGTGGTGGAGGAGAGGGATCAGAAAAGGTATCATCCAAAAATGCATGTGGCTGTTTAGGTGGTGGGTGTATGACCCAAAATTTACACCGGCAAGATATGATAATTGGTTTGAGAGACAGGCTAATAGAGGGATTACCTCTCCTTACCAAACAATACAGAACACACACAGCTGATCACTTTTGAACTAACCCAAAGAAACTTTGGATGGTCACAACAGGGTGCCTTAAGATTTTACCAGATAAGAGATTATGTGAATTAATTGAGACTTAGGGGAGCCTGTGCTCAAGAGGGGTGGCCAGACAAGATACCTTTTCGAAAAATATGGTCAACTGCTTATGGAGAGCAGGCCATCTCGCTACTGTATAATACACGCATCAGAAATAGGGCCATCTCCTCTCTGTATATAAAACAACAGTGGGAAGCGGAACTAGGTGTATTTATCACTGCCCCACAGTGTTGAAGGGATGGAGATAAACATGGAGTACCTCCTGCCCCACATGGAGGCAGTATTGCTTGAAAGTAAGAATTTATTTCTTAGTACCGGTGCAAGCAGCACACTGCAGTCCCCAAGTCCCAATCTCATGCTGGGGGAAATGTGAGCCAGTCAGGCACATATATTCTGGCAGTGTCCTGAACTTACCTCTTTCTGGGAATAGGTGGTAGATAGACTAAAAAGAGTATTTCTGACACATATACAAACAGGTCTGGAGCACGTAATACTGGGACTAGTCCCTGAAGACCTCAAAGGAAAAGAGGAAAAATGTATCTGGAGTATACTAGTAGTGGCTGCCATGAATACCATCACTAGAAGATGGCTCCAAAGTACACCTCCAGAGCTCAGGGAATGGTTAGCTATATTACAACTCCAGAGACTGGAGAGAATAACATATGGCATTGACCAGAGAATACAACAATACAATAACAGGTGGAACAGATGGATACTGTCCCATCCAGAAGATGATACTGAAGACCCAATAGGTCAGGAGTAAAAAGATGATAATGTATGTCCCCAAACATAATGAAGAGAGGCCCTATCAAAAAGGAAAGAGAACTTAGGATTACTCCAAACAGAAAAGCAAAATGAAAATAGACCGGAAGAGAAAAGGTGACCTTGTGATCTCGATGTAAAATATATGAAAATAGTTGTTAAGACCAGAATTACAAAGGAGCAGAATGGTTGCTGTTTATATTGTTATATTTATTCATTTTTATTTTTCTAAACTTTTACTTTGTATTCTAAAGTTTACAGTTTTCACTATGTGATTAAGCATAGATAAGATGTGTGCGGAATTTTCTAATCCAAACCTGATTGTATTGGTAACCAAGAAAAGTTATAAGGAATGGAATGTGAAAACTATCTGTATTCAACAAGACAATCCAATAAAAGTATAAAAGAAAATAAAGTCGGCCCATCGGTGTAGCAGTTGGATTTCCACTTGCGATGCCAGCGACCCGGGTTTGGGAATGGACCCGGGTCATCAGAGGGTCGGCTGGGGGAAGAAGGATCTGCCGCCCCTGGACTGCCTCTTTCTCGGGTGGCAGTGACACCCAGCGGAGGCTGGATTTGTCTCGAGCAATCAAGCCTTCCAAACTCAGGGTGGGCGGATGCTGGCTGTTATTGCACGTGCCCGCACCTGCCTACAGGGGAGAAAATTATGTGTGCCTGTCCGTCTCCATGAAGCCCTGCCCCTGGGCTTCAATTAGCCTCCAAAGCCAGCTCTCCTGACCAGATACGAGTACTGTGGCACTGGTAGGAAGACGGTGCCACAGCCCCACCCTTTGGGAGGAAAGTCAGGGGTACCTCGGAGAACGCAGGCACAGTCGGAGGTGGGAATGAGGGGATCCGTGACCAGGGTGGATATCGATGTCCAAGACACACAGTAAAAAGCATACTAAATAAAAAATAAAATAAAAAATAATAGGTTAAAGCAAATATATATAAATATCATACACAGAACCTATCTGACACCTGCACGACGCAATAAAATGGGAGCCATTCCTTCAGACTGGTGCCAAAGATGCCAAACTGAGAAAGGAACCCTATGGCATATGTTGGTTTATTGTTATTTTTTATTTAGTAAAGTATCGGAATCACAAACCTTTGCACTAAGAGTTCATTTACAGAGAGTCCTCATCAATCAAAGGAAGGGAACAGTTATACGAGTTGGGAAGAGCAAATGCAGCTAGCAGGCATTACCATAAGCATGTTAGCAATACATTAACAAACTAACATAATACAAGAAATTGAGTATTAAAGACAGAGGCAAATTGTAAAGTACAGTCTTAACACAGAGCACATAAAGAAACGATCCAACACCGGCGGTATAAATAAGGTGCACACAGTTCAGTTAGGTACTCACAAATAGTAGCTAAGAAGACTTGTCGTAGGCAAGAGGATGCCAAGTTAGAAACATCTCAGTGAATGTGTAGCGGGCAACAGGTAAGAGAGTGAAGAGGCTGATTCAGCAGAGAATGTATGGATATAGTCTAGTAGAGTACACAGGTAATGCTCCGGGGGTTAGGTAGACTAGTAGCAGTGTGTAGGTGGCACAATGGAATTCTAAGTTCGGATTTGAGGTGACTAATGCTGGTTAGGGCTTATGATGGCTAGAGGGAGCTCATTTAGTCAGGTGGGTGTCCTGACTCCAAAGGTACGACTCCCTAGGGCAGTTCTTCTGAATCTCACCACAAGTGCGTGTTTTGTAACATGTTTAGAAGGGGCAGGGCAGAATAAAGTTTGTAAAGAAGGATGGGGCAAATCCAAGCAGGGCTTTCATCCCCAGGAGGCAGGAATGGAGTCGGATCCAGTCCTTCAGAGGAAGCCCTTTTATTCTAATGTACAGATTGCAAGTGTGCGTAAGATGTTTAGCATCTAAGACAGGTCTGCAGGCTTTGTTTAGGGTGGTGTGGACTCTGTGTAGGCTGGAGTTGGAGGCTACACGGTAGACCACAATTCCATAGTCTAGGATTGTACCTCTGATGGCCTGACACCTGGCCTCTGGAGTGAGGCAGGACCAAAGCCTCTAGAGGGGCCCCTAACTTCCTGTTAGCGGCGGTGGTAATAGCACAAATACGTTCATCAAAGGCAAGGGACTCATCAATGGTGATCCCCAGGTACCTGAAGGAGGACACTGGCTCGAGGGCAGAGTGAGAGTTGTCATTTACAATGAAGGGTGCAGTAGTAGTTCTCTTCCGACACCCGGAAAAGAGCACTGTCTGTTTTTTTGCTGTTGAGCACCAATAGGCTGTCCTTAAACCAGTCCTGCAGGATGTCACAGTCGTGCTGCAGGTGCCTGGTGGGAGTCTCTTGGCATGAATCTCGCAGAATGACAGAGCAGGATCCTACCCGAAGGGCATGCCTCTCGGAGGTTGTTTACAAAGTGGTTGAACAAGAATGGAAAATACAAAATCACACATGCCTCCACAATGCAAAGTATCATGGGCTACATATGCAAATCACCACAGAATGTTATGCTGATCCAACTTTAAGCAGAATTGCATAGTGCCGAAAGGCCTCTCACACAGTTTGCAAAGGGTGCTAACGGAAAACATAGACACATGTTTCGTCCTACTAGGACTCATCAGTATGCCTCGTCTGTTTGACACCCCAGTGAAATATACCAGCTACCCTAAGACAGTGTGCCTTGGATATGTTGTGGTGAACCCATTAAAATAAAAAACTACTTAAAAGACAAAGAGCCTCTGTGCGCAAACACTGAGGCAAGGGTTACCCCAAAGGGCATTTGGCTGGGAAGCCAAACAAGCATGGGCCCAGCATAGAGCCCTGGGGAACCCCCACAATGACTTCACGAGCCTGGGAGACTGCTCCATTAATTTTTACCCACTGGGAGAGTCCAGTTAGGTAGCTAGCGAACCACTCGACTGTGCCCAAGGACAGCCCCAGACAACGTAACCTATGTAACAGCAGCTGATGATCCACAAGGTCAAAAGCCTTGGTAAGGTCTATATAAATAGCTTCAACTAGCTAGCCTTGTTCAACTGCTTCATGTACGTAGCCTGTGAAATCAACTAAGGCAGTATTCATGCTATGCATTTTACGGAAGCCATGTTGCTGTGGGCAGAGGAGGTTGTATTTGTGCAGATGATCCATAAGTTGGTCAAATATAATTCTGTCTAGTGCTTTGGAGAGTGGGGACAGTGTGGAGATAGGTCTGTAATTAGACACAGTTGCCTTATCACCTCCATTTAGCACTGGGGTTACAAGAGCAGATTTCCAGGTGGAAGGGAAAGCAGACAAGCGGAGAGACAGATTAAATAGCTTTGTTATTGGTATGATGACCTCAGGCAGAGCAATGGCTACTAGTTTCATATCGACACCATCGCTGCCCATCCTGGTTTTGTCCAGCACTCTAGTTAGGTATTTATTTGTTTCCTGAGCAGTTACATGCTTGAAGCAGGAGTTAGGACTTGTACTGGCATCGGGTCTGGAATTAGGAAAGGAGGTAGTTGGTCATCCAGTGGGGTACATAGTCGGTCGGGGACTGAGCTGTAATCTGAGAATGCTGTGTTAAAGACACTGGCCATGGTAGCATCATTTAGTATTATCTTACCATATGGTGAAGCATTAAGTCAAAGATTTGGGGCAGAAAGTTATTCTGCTTTTTGGAAAAATCTTGGGTCGAGACTTCCCATTTGACCCAGGATTGTTAACGTCTGGGTGCTGGCTGGAGGCAGACTAAGAAGAGGGTCACACAATGCTATTTAACGTGGGTTTATTAGTGGCTAAGAAAGCACTTCTCCTTCATTAGCAAGAAATAAAGGCACTGGAATTCATAGAGTGGCTGCACTTGATGTTTGATTTAAGCAAGACAGAAAGAGCATTTTATAAATTAGAAAATATAACACTTAAATTTCAAGAAATTTGGCTCCCATTCATTACAGCTTTATGACTGGACAGATTTGATTAAAGGGGACAGCAGGTTAGGCAAGGAACAGTTATGTAAGAACTTACTATAACAGTAGATCTTCAAGGAGATCTCAGTCATCAGATCACAGTGTAGGAACTTCACCGTTGGTGTAAGGGAATCCACACAGAAGATTTTCAGCAGTACAACTGGGGCCACCCATGCCGATGTCATGTGACGACATCACCAACTCTATAAAGGTATGAGCAGCCCTGCTCCCTCCTCAGTTCTTTCCCCCGGAGACTAAAGTAGCAAAGCCCATGTCTTAGCGGACTGAGGAGAGAGAGAGAGAGAGAGAGAGAGAGAAAGAGGTGCCCAGGCCTATAAAGAAGGTTGGATACACCAGGTAGTCAGTTCCAGTAAGATACCCCAAAAGGGGGATGGTGGAAGGGAAACAGACCTGATGACTGAGACACCCCCCCCCCAAAGATCTACTGTTATGGTTAGTTCTTACGTAATTATTCTATCTTCTTCGGAGGTACCTCGGTCATCAGGTCACACCCTAGGAATGAGTTCAAAGCAGTTACAAGCGTCAGACAGTCTGGGAGGAAGGCCAACCATAAAATTAAGACAGAAGGCCCTGCAGCACAACCCTGCCAAATTCTACACAGGCTCTAGAGGCAAGGTCCAGACTGTAGTGCTTGGTAAAGATATGGATGGTGCTCCAGATGGCAGCCACACAAATGTCAGCGGCTGAGACCCTTCGGAAACAAGCCACAGAGGTAGCCATGCCTCAGGTGGAATAAGCTTTGACAGCACCAGGCAATTCTTTGCTGTACTAGTTGCAACAGAAAACAGTGCAATTAGCCAACCATATGGATAGACACTGCTTAGAAATACAGGTTACTCACCTGTAACAGGAGTTCTAGGAATGGTATATGTTGTTCATCCACACTGTCTGGCAGGTATCCTTGCCGCTTTAAATCTTGCCGGAAGGTCTTCAAGCTGGCTCCTCCCACCCACCCGGGTGGTAAAACTCTCGGCTCCGCCCCATGACGCCAGATCTGGCCCGCTGGAAGCTCAGGTTGTGCGTCGAAGCCGGGGAGGTCGGGTGGGTCGTTTGGATGAACTAAACAACATATACCATTCCTAGAACTCCTGTTACAGGTGAGTAACCTGTATTTCTAGGGACATGGATATGTTGTTCATCCACACTGTCTGGCAGACTCCTAGCAGTTCTCCAGGAGGAGGGAGGCAAGGCGCACCCTCGATACTTACTTGAGAAAGAGAGACTGGAGAACCGAGGCCCCAAAAACAGCATCCCGGCGTGACTCAAGGTCGATGTGGTAATGGGTGATGAAGGTGTGTGCTGACTTCCAGGTAGCAGCCCTGCAGATTTCCTAGATAGGGACGTCCCTGGAAGCAGCCACCGATGCAGCAGTATGGCTGGTAGAATGAGCTCTTATCCCTCTGGGAGGCTCCATGCCCGCCAACTTATAGCAGAGATCTATGCAGGATGTGACCCACCTGCTTATCATCCGCTTGGCTGCAGGTCTGCCAGGTGCGGCTTCAGTGTAGGTGACAAACAGCTGGCGAACCTCTCCCCAAATTTCAGCCGTGCACTCCTTATAGTAAGCGAGCGCCCTTCTAGGGTCCAGAGTATGGAGCCTATATTCGGCCTCCGAGGTGTGATTGGGGTAGAACACCGGCAGAGTCAACACCTGATTAAGGTGAAACTCCGACACCACCTTCGGAAGGAATTTCGGGTGAGGGCGCAGGACAACCTTGTCCCTGTGGAAGACCAGGTAAGGAGACTCGATGCAGAGTGCCTGGAGCTCTCCCATCCTTCTGGCTGACTTTATAGCCACCAAGAAGGCGGTCTTCCATGACAGGTGAGAGAGTTCACACCTGTGCATTGGTTCGAATGGCTTGCCCATGAGCTTTGCCAGTACCAGTTGTAGATCCCACGGAGGTGGAGGTTCTCGCACTGGAGGAGAAATGTGATCAAGGCCTTTGAAAAAGCACCAGACCACCTTCTCCTGCGCCACCGACTGCTTCCCGGCCCGCGCCGGTAAGCAGAGATGGCTGCCAGGTGCACCCTTAGGGTCGTCGACCTAAGCCCTTGCTGAGAAAGGGACCATAAATAGTCCAAGATGCTTGCCAAGAAACAGGAGGAAGGGTCCAAGCCCTTGCCCTGACACCAAATGGTGTAGCATTTTCTGGTCGACTCCTTACGGGACGCCTCAACTACGTTGAGGACCTCGTCGGAAAGACCCAAGGCCTGGAACTCTAGCTGCTCAGGAACCAGGCTGTCAGGTGCAGGGATTGAAGGTCCAGATGGAATACTTTCCCCTAACTGACTGAGAGCAGGTCTGGGTGAGCTGGAAGCTGCCTCGGAAGCCTGGAGCTGAGGCTGAGGAGATCTGGGCACCAGTACTGGCGGGGCCAGTCTGGGGCTATCAGAATCGCCTGCGACTTGTCCCTCCTTGCTTTGAGCAGCACCTTGTGCATCAAGGGGAACGGGGGGAAAGGCGTAGAAGAGACCCGGGGTCCACAGCCTCGAGAAGGCACCCCCCTGCAGAGAGCCCTGCTGAGGGGGGCGGGCATGGAATAGCCTCAACTTCGCATTCTCCCTGGAGGCAAACAGGTCCACCTGAGGTGTGCCCCAATGGGAGAATAGATCTTGTACTACCTCCGGCAGGAGAGACCACTCATGGGAGGCAGCCCCTATCCGGTTTAGGGCATCAGCCAGGGTGTTGGAGGCTCCTGCCACATGAATGGCTAGGAGATCCGCCTCCAGGCTGTGCACGAGTGACCAAATGTGGACAGCTTCCTTGCATAGGAGCATAGAGCGCGTCCCGCCCTGGCGGTTTAGATAGTACATGGTTGTGGTATTGTCCGTCTGGAACCGGACCACTTGACCCCAAGAAATGGAGCAAAGGCGGTGAGAGCTAGGCGGACCGCCCGGAGCTCCAGCAGGTTGGTGTGGCATCGGGACTCCCTCGGGGACCAGAGGCCGTGCGCTCGGTGTTCCCCCAGATGGGCACCCCAACCCATCAGAGAAGCATCGGTCGATAGAGAGACCTGGCTCGGGCGGACAAATGGGATGCCCTCCTGCAGATGAACTGGAACGGTCCACCACTGACAGCGCTCCACATCCCTGGGTCACCGCCACTAGCTGGTCCAATGGATCGCAGTGTTGGGACCACTGGCTGGCCAGCCCCACTGAAGGGGCGAAGTTCCAGCGGCCCAACGGACCACGCTGGTACAGGCCGCCATGAGACCCAGGAGGCGCAGGAAGTCCCGGCAGATGCAATTGCCCAACCAGAAATGATTGGGCAAAGGAGGAAAGAACCTCGCCCTGTCCGCTGAGCCGTGGTTTGGCTCCAAGAGAGTCGAGCTCTGCCCCGATGAAAAGAATCACCTGCTTCGGCTTGAGTTCCGACTTGGCCTCGTTGATGAGGAGGCTGACCTGAGAGCAAACCTGGAGGGCCAGATCTCTGGACCGCTCCACCTCCTGACTGGAGAGGGCTGCTATCAGCCAATCGTCCAGGTAAGGGTAAACCCGAACCCCTCGGTGCCGCAGGAATGCTGTCACCATTGCCATGCATTTGGTGAAGACCCTGGGAGCTGGAGATAAGCCGAAGGGCATGGCTTGGAACTCGAAAAGGGAACCTTCCGCTCAAAAGCGAAGGAACCTTTGATGGGACGGACGGATAGGGACGTGAAAGAACGCGTCCTGTATGTCCAGCGAGCAGAACCACACGCCATGTTCCAAGGATGGGACTAACTCAGCCAGAGTGACCATCCTGAAGGTTCGAGACCTTAGGAACTTGTTCAGGTCGTGTAGGTCGAGAATGGGGCGCCAGCCCCCCCATCCGTTTCGGAACCAGGAAGTACCTGGACACGAACCCCGGGTTTGAGGGAGGGTCTGCCACCTCTCTTATCACCTCCTTCTTGAGGAGGAGGAGAGCGATGTCGGCTCGGCGAGCTGACAGCGAGGCTTCGGACCCCGAGGCCCCCCGAGGTGCGACGGCTCTGAAGGGTGGGGTCTGCTCGAACTCCAGAGGCAGGCCCTTTCCTACCACCTCCAACACCTACCTGTCTGTGGTAATAGCAGACCAGGCGGAAAGGAAGGACCGGAGCCGTCCCCCACGGGGGGAACCTGGGGTGAGCTGACGAGGTTGGGTGCGACACCCTTCAACCCGTCACTGTGCAGGCTTGGAGGAGGGACCGGCCGAGGGAACGCCTGGGCCTTTACCTCCCTGCTTCCTGGAGGAGGAAGCCGCAGACTTGGGTTTGGGATGCCAAGCATGAGCCTGCTAGCCCTGGTGTTGCTGGGCCGGGCGTGGCGGGGGCACAGACGGATGAAAGGGCTTGGGTTGAAGTCTGTGGCCCTTGTCCCTCTGAGCGGATGATACCGAGTCCAAGGTGGCATTGGACTTTTCGATCCTCTGGAGATGGCCTTCCACTCCAGGGCCGAAGAGGTCGGTCCCCAAGAAGGGGACATCCGCCAATTTGTGCTGGGTATCCGCTATGAAGGTGGATATCCTCAGCCTTGCCCGACGGCGCATAGCCACTGCAGCAGCTACTGACCTGGCGCATGAATCACCGATGTCCAAAGCAGTCTGAAGTTGCTGCTTGGCCACTGCCCTGGTCCCGCACCTGCTTAACCGTGGTCTGCAGGTCAGCCAGGAGATGAGAGACCACCTCGTCCAGGGAGCCCAACAGGGCATGAGAAAAATGTGCCATCAGTACGGATGAGCTGGCCTGACGAAGGCCAAGGAGGACGCAGCGTAGACTTTTCACCGCATAGTCCAATTCTTGACCTCTTGTCGAGGTTTGTCCACGTCCCTCAGCGCTTCCGCATGCCGGAAAACGCTGTCAGTAACCAACCGGCCGAGGGATGTTCCGAGAAACCGATAGGGAACGTAGGGACCGGTGATACTTCCTGGCCATCCTGGCCGAGGCGCAGGGCAGGAAGCAGGACGCTGCCAGAGCTCAAGGTCGGGCCCACAATGGCCTCAGCCACAGGAAGGCCTCCAGGGGGAATCCTCGTCCAATATCTCCGTGAGGGGATACTTGGCCCGCTTCGATACGGGCTCGAGCTGCATCCTGGTGGATTCCGAGATGAGTCTGAGCAACCCCAGGAAGGACGAAGGGCTGTCGTCCAGCGACTGACCTCCACAGGACTCCAAGTCCACTCGCTTGGAGAAAAAGGAGGAATCGCTGTCGGACTCGGAAGAGTCCGCAAAGAGCTGCCTCAGGCCTGAGCCACCCTCCACCTGCCGAGGGTGATCGGGAGTGAGGGTGACCAACAGCCTACGGGGCAGACCCTGAGCCGACCGAGAATTCTTGGTCGGAGCCCCAAACCGCGGCTGTGGAGGCGGAGGTTCCACCAGAATTGGTGGAGCAGCTGGTTTTGACCAAACAACCGGCCTGACAACAGGCTCCTCGGGTAAAACGGGGGATGTTTCGCTCCGTGACAGCGCCACTTAATGGCCGGGAAGGCGACATGGCTTCCGGTCAGAAGGAGCTGTTGCCACATGAGGTCCTCGTGATCGCCAACGCAACTTGTGCCGAAGCCTCCTCATCCGAGGAGGAGGAAGAGGATGAGCGCGCGTCGGACCGCGCGATGGCGCGGATCGGCTGGACCGTGAAGAAGTCCGAGACCGAGAACCTCAGCTTTTCCCGAGGACGCAGCGGAGAGGGGATGGTGGAACCGCCCTCCTCGGCTTGAGGGAACACCCAAGGGCTCCAGAACCGAGGCACTGGCAAGCCCACGGATCCTCAACTCCACCGGGGAACCGGGAGAGGGATTGCTTCACCGTCGACAACCCATCCAACGGGTCGAGAAAGATCGATCACGGCCGACGGGAGTCTTGGTCAACTGACCTGACGGGACACCGTGAGACCAGAGGCCGGTCGAACGATCGATCAAGTCGATGGCCAACAACTCGGAGAGGGACTTTCCGCCTCCAAGAACGCCGACGAAGAGACTCTACCTTGTCTTTATTCTTGGACCAAGAAGAAGAAGGTCCAGCAGACGCTGGTCCCTCTCCCTAGTGGAGAGGGGCAGACAAAGCTCTAAAGGAAGCTGTGTAAGAGGAACCCAGGAAAGCGGAATAAAACCGCTGGTCGAGGAAGATGCGCCCGCTGCTTCCTCTTCGAGGGCGATCATCTGCTCTAGCTGATCCAGCCAGCCGCCGCCGAAACTGCCGACCGGGCCTCTTTGACTTAACCGAGGAAAACGGTCGCTTCTAGTTGTAAACAGGCGGCACGGCTCCTCGAGATGTAGGCTGAGAAGGAACAACACAGGTCGCAAGCCTGCGGGTCGTGCTCGAGGCCTAAACAGTACACACACGTGGAGTGCGGATCCGTCCGAGACATCTTCTGCCCACAAGGGTACCGCTGAAAACCGGGAGTCGGTTTATCCATCGCAGCCATGAGGGATAGAAGACCGAAGTCTTTTAAGCAAAAAACTTTTAAATTTGGAAAACCGAAGAATTAGGAACCAGTCTTATATGCAGAGCGTTAAGGAGGGAACCTGAGCTTCCAAGCGGTAAGGAAGATCTGGTGTCATGGGGTGGAGCCGAGAGTTTTACCACCCGGGTGGGTGGGAGGAGCCAGCTTGAAGACCTTCCGGCAAGATTTAAAGCGGCAAGGATACCTGCCAGACAGTGTGGATGAACAACATATCCATGTTCCTAGAAATTGAAGTGCTCTCTACCTGGGGCGAAGGAAACAAATAACTACTTCGATGTCCTGCTTTTCTTGGTCTGGAGCAGGTAATACTACAAAGTTCTGCCCACATACAGTATAACGTGTGGAGCAGTGCCTCCCCTGGATTGGCTTGCTCTGGAAAATAAACAGGGAGTTGGATAGATAGGTTCGATGTAAACTCAGACACCACCATGGGAAGAAACTTAGGATTCATGCACAAAGACATGATGTCTTTGTGAAAGATCAGATAAGGCTCCTTGCTCCAGAGAGCCTGAAGCTCTTCAATTCTTCAAGCAGAATTAATGGCAACTAAAAATAGCACTTTCCAGGAAAGAAGGTGCAAGTCATAATGGGCTCAAAAAGAGACAGGATCAACTTCTCCAAAACAAAATTCAAGTCCCAAGCCGAGACAGGAGAATGGATTGGGGGTTCCAGATGCAGGATGCCCCTCAGAAAGGTATGGAAGACATTCAGCTAACTATAGTGGGTCATCCACCGGTTTGTGGAAAGCAAGATAGCCGAAAGGTGCACCTTGAGAGAGGAGTACTGGAGACCTGGATCAGACAATGAAATCAGGTAGTCCAGAATCTGGTTCATCGGACAGGTGAAGGGGTTCAGATCATGCTTGGCAGCCCATATGGCAAACTGCTTCCACTTCACGGCATAACTGGCATGGGTGGAAGGCTTCCAGGTGGCCACTAGGACATCCGCCACCATGTTAAAAACTCTGAATCGGGTGATAGCTACATCCTCAGGAGCCTGGCATGCAGATGGAGGGACCTGAGGTTGGGATGAACCAGGGTACCCTGATCCTGAGTCAGCAGACTCCTGCAGAGGGGAAGAGGGACCAGAGGTTCCTCTACCAGCTGCTGAAGAAGAGGAAACCATATGTGGTGAGGCCAGAATGGAGCTACCAGAATCATGCTGGCCCTCTCCATCTGTGCCTTGTTGAGTATCATCTGGATTACAGGAAACAGAGGGAAGGGGGAAAGAAACCTCCTGCTCCAGGAGAGGGACAATGCATCTCACCAGAAAACTCCAGACTCTGGATCGAACGAGTAAAAACTGGGCAGTTTTGCACTGTGTTGGGACGGGCGACCTCATCTGCTGAGCAGGTCTTCTGTGATAGATGAGAGGAGCTCCCACTCATGCACACTGGACTGTGTCCTGTTGAAGCTGTCTGCCACTGTTTAGCACTCCTGGGAGATGGACTACCAAGAGGGTTAGACCGTGATCCAGGGCCCAATACCACACTCCCTGCACAGAGGGTATGAATTAGTTCACCACTTGCTTGTTGATTTGGTGTACTACACAGAGGTTTATCTGACTGAATCAGCAACTGCTCCAACAGAAGATGGTTCTCTAAGGCCTGCATGGCATATAGCAGCCCCATGACACTGATGTGCAGGGAAGCCTCAGTAAGAGACCAAGAGCCCTGAATCTGAAAGGGACCCAAATGGGCCCCCCAGTTCATCCCGGAAGCATCCATGGTAAGGATCTGCTGTGGGGATGAAAGCTGGAAAGGGACCCCTTGTAAAAGGTTCTGTGGTTCCATCCACCACTAAATCACCCTGTGAATAGAGGAGGAGGAGACTAGCATTAACTTGTCCAGATCATCCAACCACTGGTCTCACTGCACCCTGAGGGTCCACTGAAGGATGTACATGTGGAGTCTGGCCAGAGGGACAGTGGGAATGGCAGCTGCCATTAGCCCCAGAAGCCTTAAATACAGCCTGGCAGGGACATATCGACTTTGGGACACCTCCTGGGCCTGGGCCATGAGGCACTCCACCCAGTTCAGAGGAAGGAAAGCTTTCCCCTGCACCAAATCTAAAACCGCCCCTATATACTGCAGTTTTTGGGACAGGGCCAAGACAGACTTGGGCAAGCTGACCGTGATGCCCAGGGAAAGGAACAGCTGGAGAGTTTTGTTTAAAGATGGTGCTTTTAAGAGCCAATTGTCCAGATAAGGGAAGATGTATATTCCTTCCCACCTGTGGGCTGCAGCTACTGCTGCTTAGCACTTCATAAAGACCCACGGCGCAGAGGACCATCAAAAGGGCAGCACTTTGAACTGGTAGTGTTCACCCTGAAAAAGGAACCAGAGGAACCTCCTGTGGGGAGGAAACACACAGATGCGCAGGTAGGCATCCTGCATGTCCAGAGTGCAGAGGAATAAGTCGCCCTGCTTGATCAGAGGAATCAGGCTAGGCAAGGGTTACCATGGGGAACATTTTGTACAGGACATATAGACTGAGATCCTTTAGATCCAGGATAGGCCTCAAATCTCGTGTCTTTTTGGGAACCAGAAAGAATCTAGAGTAACACCCTTTGGTCCTCTGACGATGGACACTGGCTCTATGGCCCGTTTGTGCAAGAGTAACTGTACCTCCTATAGCACAGGCAAGTGGTCCAGAGGATAGAAGGAGGCTGCTAGAGGGGTCTCTGGAGGGTACTCCTCTAGCACCAAGGTATGACCACCTTTCTATTATCAGTTGCAAAATCTAAGCATCTGAAGTTATAGTTCTCCACTGAGCTAAATGGAGGGAAAACCGAACTCTGACCACTACCTCCTGGTCAGGAGTCATGAGTGGGGGTCTGACAGAGAGTCAAACTGAGACCGATCAAGTCGCAGGGGCCGATTTGTCACCTCTGTGGCATTTGACCATGGCCCCAGCATTGAGGGAGCAGGGAGAGCAGCAGTGGCTCTTCTCTTGCCTAGAGGCTGCTCCCTGTCTGTTAGGTGCCCTATGAAAAGGAGGGTGCTGCCTGCCTTTCTGCTGCTGAGCATGGTACAGCAAGTGGACAGACTTAATGGCTCTGCCTGAAGCCTGCAGATAATTAATGATGTCCTGGACAACAGGGCCAAATAGTTTGTCCCATTAAAGGCGGCATTCAGCACCTTTTGCTAAACGTCCATGGCAGAGCCCAAAACCCTCAACCAGGAGTGCCCATGAAGGCATATGCCCATCACAGCAGCCCTGGCAACAGTATCAGCCAAGTCATAAAGTGCCCTCAAAAGGTGTTTGCTGACATCTTTTGCTGTCTGCAAGCACTGGAGGAGCTCCTTCTTCTGGGAACCCTCTGCAAGTGTCTGTGCAGTCGCCTTGCCCTTCTTCCAGTTGGTGTTCTGGTATTTCACCATGTGGGACAGGAAATTTGCTATCCTCAAACCTAAGGTGGATAAAGCATAAACCCTCTTACTCCAAAGATCGATTCTGCAGGACTCCTTGTCTGGGGGAAGGGAGCCAAGGTGCTTGGGCAACTTAGACCTGTCATGATCAACCTTAATGAACTCCTAGTCTGTCTCACACTGAGCCGCATAGCAAGGAAACTGCTGGGAGGCATTACAAAGTTATCTGCCCTCCTGAGCATGGCTGGCACCATATCAAGATAGTGCCAACTTGCAGTGACAGCACTCCTCAAAGCAGGCAAAATAGGAGGAATGATCTTTAGAGAAGATTCAGGAATTTCCAGGAAGTCAACCAATTCTTTCCTGGTGACATCCTCTTCCTCTGTGTGAAACCTCATGGCAGAGGACAACTGCTTCATAATAATAAAGAAGGTGGGGTCCTCTGGAGGAGACCTAGAGGTGTATCTGACAGAGTTCTCACTGATAGAGGAGGCAGAAGATTTGTCTGAGGAGAGGAGCTCTTTCTCCTCCTCCTCCTCATCAGAAAGAATGAGGTCCAGGAGGTGTTGTTCTTTGACATCGACCTCCTAAAGGCCAAGGTCTGACGAGCGATGCATTGATGTCAAACTGCAGGGAGCATTCCTTGGTTGATGGGGGGTGTCGAGATGGCAATCGACGGCGCAGGCGAAGAAGGCCTGAATGTACCAAGCTGATTCACAAGAAGTGAACTTGGTGACAAGCTCATTGAGGCTGACGAGTGTCAAACCCTGTGTCAACAATGGAGGAGGGGGTCAATGGGGCTGGGAGCAAAGGCTCGACAGCAGAGCCCTGAGAGCCAGAAGATGCAGATGCCCGAGGGCCTGGAGACACATCAGGCTGCATTGGGATGGTCATCAATGATGAGCCCTTTGCTGATGGAGGTGTGGGACTGACGACCCAGAGGTCCACGACCAGCCTCCCTGGGAACTGGACGGTGGAACTGTCGGTATGGGCCTGGTAGAAGCAGAAGCCTGGACAGCAGATCAGTGCGTCAACACCGCAGTCATCGTCAAAGCTCCCCTAGGAGAAGAAGAAGCCATCGGGGTATGGAACCTCCGTCAGTCCCAATCTCTGTCTTTTTTATGATTTTTCCCTGAGGACTTAATCTCAGGCCTTGGAGGCCTGGGAGATTGATGACACTGCTGGTAATTGGAAGGATGAGATCCCAGAGGACCCCTGCCCAGAACTGGCTACCTGATATTCCATTAGGAAATTTTTAAGAGCCTTCTTTCTTCACCTGAGTGTTGTTTAATTAAACTTCTGGCAGAGCTCACAGTCAGAAACGTTGTGGTCACGCCCAAGACAGCAGACACATAAAGAATGCTCATCTGTGGAGCCAATCTCCTTTTTCCGCAGCGGCAGCAACAGAAAAGAGATGTACAAGGAGTAGTTCTTGACATAAACAAAATAAAGGAATCACCAGGAAAAGGAGATTCCAGGTAATTATAAAAGAAAGAATGTGTAGGCAAAAAGGCACAAAACTGCATCGAAGCTTCTGCGAAGACCCTCGTAGACTGAGTCAACAGTGGGAAAGAACTGAGGAGGGAGCAGGTCTGCTCATGCCTTTACAGAGTAGGTGACATTGTACATAGGTTGTAGGTGACATGAGTAGTTATACTGATGAAAATTTTCCGTGTGGATTCCCCTTCATGGATGTTGAAGTTCCTAAAGTGTGACCAGATGACTGAGATCCCCCCAAGGATAGACTGTTTTCCTTTTTGGCAATGATGAGAGCATATGGCTATGCTTATACAGAACGATTGATGTACCCATACTCTGAGCCAAATAAAAAATGTCTCAGTAAGTAGCAGTATTGCTGAAACAAATGTAGACTTACCTGGCAAAATCCACCCACTTCTCAATGATTTTCTTTGGCGACATTCGTGTGCAAATAATCCCAACAAAATCAGTCTGCAAAGGGAAAATACTGCTTTATCAAGGGTTGAAGAAGACTGTGAAAGGTTTTTAATAGTTATATCCCACACCCCGTAGTCTAGTAAACAGTTTTCATTATTCAATAAACATCACAGCACGAATTGCATCCACACTGATGTTAACACAGATCAAGGTAACCGTGCTTGTCTAAAACTGGACTAAAAGACCATTATCTTCCTAAGAAGGTTTCAGCACAGTTTTGTTACGAGCATACGAAAATGCCACCAGAAATAGGCCTCAAGGTCTGTCGAGTCTGCTCAATTGTGCAGAAAGCCCCTCATCTTGCAGCTCATTATTAACCCTTAGGCTGGCGAAAGAATTAGAATGTAAAGGAATTTTGGACCGATATATTAGTCCGTGGCACATCAAGGGTTAAAGATTAATAAGAATCATGAAGGAAGGGAGAAGGAGCAAGAGGCTGGTGACCATACAATGCTCCTGTCATTTACGCATAATAGCTCAGGGCATTATTAGAGCACATAAAAGCATCCAATCTCTTTTTAAAGGTTAGTTTTGTTTTACTAATAGTTACGTTTGTTGCCAGCGAATTCCATGGTTTTGCTATCCTCTGAGAGAAGAAGTTTGCCCGTTTTGTAGAAGAAAAGCTTTTACGTTCTAATTGTAGAGGGTGCACTCTAGCATTGATACTTATTTGTTTAAAGTTTAGCCCCATCTTCCACATGAGGAAGGGGTCTCTAATTACTTCCCTTGTGAACACGAGATCTCCTCACATCCTTCTGGTTTCCAGGGACATAAGACTGCATTTTTCCAACCACTCTTTATATGTATAAGTGCTGGCCCCTTACACATATTTTGGTTACTTTTTTCTGGATGTTTTGCATATGTACTATGTCTTTTTTATGACTACAGTGGGCAGAGCGCTGCAGACATTTTGCTATTACAGTAGAAGGGACCTCTCAAGATTCCTAACAGATTAGATAAAAGAAAAAATTACTCACCTTAGTAATGTTGTTTCTTCTAATGGAGTCTTGCTATATTATGACAAATGCAGTGAGTCCCAACCTTCGAACTGCTCCGGAGGTGAAAGAGTTAATAGTCCATGCCAAGCATGGAACTTAGAGCTCGAGATCGGTTGAAAACTCTATCTGTTGTTCTTCAAACTCAAACTGTCAGATCTTTACAAGCAAAAACTCACTAAGACTCTGTGTGGAAGCTGTAAACCTACACTAGCCAACTGGCTACTAATTATATAAACACATTTTTTGGTGCCACAACGAAGACTCAAGTCAGGAGACCCAAAAAATGCAAAACACAACACAGATCACCTCAAAAAGGAGGGGTGAAAACAAGGTGGGCATCTAAAAAGTGCCAACACTGCCCTGCCCACCCACATTCCCAAAAGTAAGGTTCTGAGAGGGGCAGGGAGGGAGGGAGGTCATAATATAGCAAGACTCCATTAGAAGAAACAACATTACTAAGGTGAGTAATTTTTTCTTCAAACAACATGAAGTCTTGCTATATTATGACAAATGCAGACTACACAGCAGTACCTCCATGGAGGAGGGACAGAACCTACTTAGGAAATAGGCTCTGAAGCACAGCTGTGCCAAATCGAGCATCACTCCTAGCCTGGATGTCCAGGGAGTAATGCTTGGTAAAAGTGTGAACTGTTTTCCAGGTAGCTGCTTGACATATCTTTAGGATAGGAATGTCCCTGGCAGCAGCCAGAGACGCAGCTGTACCTCTGGTAGAGTGAGCCCTCAGGCATGAGGGATGAACCTTACCCAGTTTTTCATAGCAAAATTGGATACAACAGACAATCCACGTGGCAATGGATCTTTTAGTGGCAAGTTTCCCTTTACCAACCTCACCATAAGTGAGGAACAGTCAGAGGGAGTCAAACCTGTGACCCTTGGTATGTTCTATGTAGTAACTAAGGGCTCTTTTGACATCTAAACTGTGCAGTCTCCTCTCGTCAGAGGAGGAATGGTCAGTGAAGTACACAGGGAGAGACATAGATTAAGGTAGAAATCCGAGACCACCTTAGGCAAGAACTTTCTGTTAGTCCTGAGGACTACCTTATCTCTGTGAAAAGAGATAAAATCAGGCTCCACTGACAATGCTTGAGTTCACTTATGCGCCTGGCAGAAGTGATGGCTACCAAAAACACAGTTTTCCAAGTCAAGTACTTAAGCTCTGCTGAAGACAAGGGCTCAAAAGGGGGTTGCATAAGCTGAGCAATGCAAACATTAAGATCCCAGGCAGGTGCAGGGTCCCTGAATGGAGGGCTGGTGTGAAGAAACCCTTTGAAACACGGAGAATACAGGATGAGCTGAAAGAGAAGAGGATTTACGTGCTGATAAGAAAGCAGACACGGCTGCCAGGTGCACTTTTAGAGTAGCTGGTCTCAGCCCCAAAGTATTTAAATGGACCATATAATCCAGGACTGTGGATAAGTCAGCAGATTCTGGGGAAATATGCTTTCCAGAGCACCATATGGAAAATCTCTTACATTTGGAATTATAAGTAGCCCTGGTGGAAGACTTCCTAGAAGCCTTCAGGATACCCAATACACCTTGGGAGAGGTGTAGGTCAGCAAACTCTTCAAGAGCCAGGCCTTGAGATTGAGAGATTTGAGGTTCGGGTACCAAACTCTCCCCTGAGCACAGGATAACAGATTGTGATTCCTGGGAAGACACAGGGGAAGGTGGACTGCCGAGGAAATAAGGAGTGTGTGCCAGGGCTGTCTGGCCCAGTCTGGAGCAATCAGGATCATCTTGCAGGGTTGAGATCTGATTTTGACTAGCACTTTGAATAGGAGAGGGAAGGGGGGGAAGGCATAGAGAAACTTCCCTTCCCAACTGAGAAGGAAGGCATCCAGGGGGACTGAACCCAACACTGGGGGTCTGCAACAAAAAAGGGGAAGTTGGTGATTGTCTGGGGCTGCAAAAAGATCTATCTGAGGTGTGCCCCATCTGGCAAATACCACCTCCAGAACTAGGGGATCCAGAGCCCATTCGTGATGGCCCTGGGAAATCCTGCTGAGAGCATCTGCCAGGACATTGTCCTTGCCTGGGAGCTGAACTGCTACAAGGGAGGTGTTCAGGGAGTAAGCCAGAGACCACAACTTCATTGCTTCAGTGCACAAAGCCGTAGACCGAGTGCCCCCTTGCTTGCTGATGGACCACATTGTGGTGGTATTGTCTGTTCTGACCTGAATAACCTTGTTCTGAACAGATTTGGAAAAAGCTTGAAGTGCTAGAAAAACTGCTCTGAGCTCCAACAGATTGATGTGGAGCAGAGATTCCTGAGGGGACCACAATCCCTGGGTAGTGAGGTCGCCCATGTGAGCTCCCCACCCCAATAGGGATGCATCTGTAGTAAGGATTAAGGAGTGAGACTGCAGGGTGAAGGGGACCCCATGTCTCAAATTGCCCTGGTCCAGCCACCACTGAAGGGCCTGGATCAGGGTTCGAGTCACTGGAATTAATTTGGTTAGAGGGTCCCTTCTTTGAGACCAAAAGGCTCTCAAATGGAACTGGATGTCCCTCATCTAAAATCTGTCTCCCTGCACTACTGCTGTCGAAGCAGCCATGTGTCCCAGGAGCTGTAGAAAGTGCCTTGCTGGTCGAGAGACCTGCAGGGTGAAGGAGGAAGCCAGGGAAATCAGGGTCCTTGTTCTCTCCAAGGGAAGGAAGGCTCTGGCTTCTTTTGTGTTCAGTTCTGCACCTATGAAGGTGAGAAGCTGGACAGGTTCTAGGACTGACTTTGGAAGACTGAGAAGGAAACCTAGAGAAGTTAGTAGTTGCTGAGTTACTTGAAGATGTAACCTGACTTGGTCTGGGGACTGGCCTACTATGAGCCAGTCATCCAGGTAAGGAAAGATGGCAATTTTCTGCCTTCTTAAATGGGCAATTGCTACTGCCAGGCATTTTGTGAATACCCTTGGGGCAGATGTGAGGCCAAAGGGCATTGCTCTGAATTGGTAATGGCCTGAGGGCAGGTCAAATCTGAGGTACTTTCGATGGGAGCTTCTGATGAGAACATGAAAATAGGCATTCTTGAGGTCCAGAGACACTAGTCAGTCCCCTGGCCTTAAAGAGGGTAAAATAATTTCCAGAGTCACCATTTTGAATTTTGGTTTTAAAAGGTACTTGTTTAGATACCAGAGATCCAGGATGGTCCGCCATTCTCCTGTCTTTTTGGAGGTAAGGAAGTACCTGGAGTACAATCCTTTGCCTTGGTGTAGGGGTGGAACCCTTTCCACAGCTCTGAGAGCCAGGAGGGTCGAGACTTCTGCTTCCAGGGCAAGAGCCTCTGAAGGATTTGCAGGTGGAAAGGATCTGGTTCTCATCTTTGGAAATTTTTTGAAGCTGAGAACCAGTCCCTGGCTTACTACTTCCAGGACCCACTTGTCTGATGTTAGAGACTCCCAGTCCTGGACAAAGTAAGCCAGCCTGCCCCCTACAGGTAGTGGAGATTCGGCCCTGGGCACCCCATCAGGGTGCCTGCTTGTCAGGGGCTTTAGGCTGAGGGGTGGAAGCAGGTCTGCTTGCACCCCGTCTGCCTCTCCCTCTAAAGAACCCCCTCTGTGCATAAGCTGAAGAGGAGGCCTGGGCTTGGTAAAAAGGCCTATGAAAAGGCCTGCCCCTGGCCCCTGGGAGGCTGCCTTTGGGGAGTGACTTGCCTTTCCTTGGCCTGTGCACTCCTATAGGTGGTCCTATATTCATCCATTTTCTTCATGTAGTTCTCTGTTTGCTCCCCAAACAGAGAGTTGCCCACAACAGGGAAATCCATGGCCTTAGTCTGGGTATCCTGTGACAGGCTAGTACATCTGAGCCAAGCCATTCTACAGAGAGCCACAAATGTAGCCATGACTCTAGATGATACATCATTAGAGTCCACCACAGCATGGAATTGCACCTTAGATGCCTCAATACCATCAGCGGCCACCTGCTCCAGCTCCTTTGCCAGCTGGCCAGGGACCTGCTTTGCTAGAGCCAAAACAGTATCCCATCTGGATTTTTGATATCCAGCAACATAAGCCATATAATTTGCCTGTCTGAGTCCTAAGGATGCTGCCATGTACTGTTTCTTTGCCATGGCATTTATCTTTCTGGAGTCCTTGTCAGGGGGGGTGAGAGGCTAAGGGAATATTTGCCTTGTCACAGGCTGCAGCCTGCACCACCCCCACGTGGCTGCATTGTTGTGAAAGGAACTCCGTATCAGAGCCTGATAATGCATACCTTTTGTCCATTCTTTTATCAACAGGAGGTATGGTATGAGGAGGCTTTTAAAATCTTTACTGTCTGTTTCCAAAAAGATTTATGCAGAGGAATAGACTGTCTCCTAGACTCTGGGATATCCATCATTTCTACAAAATCAGGCTCTTCTTGATCATCCACAGCTTCCTCCATAGGGAGCTGGAGGGTTTCAGCCACTTTTTTATAAAACATGAAATGAGAAGGGGACTCAGAAAGCCTAGGGGCAGACACTCCTGAAGGTCTGTCTGGAGAGATGTCCGGTTCAATGGGCACATCCAGACTTTCAAAACCACATTCACTCTCCTCATACTCCTCTTCCCCCTCCTCTGGTTCATAAAATTCCTCTAAATCATACTCTTGAACCGGTGGAACCGACCGAACCGAACACTTACCTGATGGTGCCGGTTCGGTCAGAACCGGGGAGAGTGACTGAACAATTTTTATTGCTTTAGCTATTTCTTCAGCGGTTGGAGAGGGCAGTTTTGGCTCCACACCAGCTGATTTTCTAGTTCTCTTTGTTGGAACTGACTCCTCAGAGTCGGCTCTCCTTTTGCCCGAGGAAGTATCGCCCTGGTCAGAGGGCACTCCCTCCGGTTCGGTTTCAACCGAACCGGGCTGGCCATCCGGTTCAGCGGACTTTTTGGCCTCCCGTTCCCTGAGTTTACCAACTCTCTTATCCAGGGTAGCTGCAGGAAAACTCTTACAAATCTGGCAGTCTGAATTGAGGTGGTCAAACCCCAGACAATAAACACATGTGGTGTGGATGTCAGCCTTGGCAAAGGCTTCCCCACAGACAACACAGTGTTGAAACCCAGTGGACCCGGTTTTTCTTTTGGGAGGGTTTCTCAGACATAGTGCCAGCCTAACCAAAAACTTGCCCGTTTATGGTAATCCGCCAAGCAAGACTCCCTTATCGGTTCCCAACCGTGTCACAGGTCATGGAAAAAAACGTAATGAAATCCAGTTTTTTTAGAACCGATAAGAACTGGGAACCGCACTTCTAACAGACAGTAATGTAATAGAAAATAACTTGATCGGTTCAAACCAAACCGATGAAATCGTTTACAAGTTCCACACAGAAAGTAAATGTAAAACCTATCTAGTACTTACAAATGCCACAGATAGATCTTGAACCGACTGGTTGCGGTTTAATTCCGGTTAAAAAAACGAAAAACTTATACTTTAACCGACAAAATGAACGGAGCAGGAGGAGAAATCTCCGGAGCGACTGTTCAGTGAGGCGGAGTAAAGAATCTGACAGTTTGAGTTTGAAGAACAACAGATAAGAGTTTTCAACCGAGCTCGAGCTCTAAGTTCCATGCCTGGCATGGACTGTTAACTCTTTCACCTCTGGAGCAGTTCGAAGGTTGGGACTCACTGCATTTGTCATAATATAGCAAGACTTCATGTTGTTTGAATATCTTGTTTTCAGTAGGGTCATGATTTTACCAATTGTTACAACGTATTTATCCAGGTTAGCCTGGTACATATGTAAAATATTGTTTTCAGTGTGCTCTGATTTCACACAATGCAGCATAATAATGTGTAGATGCAGAATCACACTAAAAATATGAGATCATATCTTCTGTGAACTATCCAGGCTAAATATATAGCAATTAGCAGGCATATTCAGGGATAACACATTGTCAAAATGTGTAAAAAGAAGACCTCATTGAAACTGCCTCTTAATGAGTAAAGGCCAGCCTGCTGGCGCAGAGGGTTGAGGCGCTGGCACTTCACCTTGCGCCATGCCGGCGCCCCAGGTTTGGAAGTGACCTCGGGCCACAGGATTGCCAGCTTGGGGGCCGCAATGGACCTGAGCCTTGGCTCTCTCAGTCCATGGGGTGGGCGCTGGTAGGTATCGAGGTGGTGGCAGGATTCGTGACAAAAGTCCAGGGAAGGGTGGAGGGGGCCACCAGATCCTGGCATGTGAGTCCGCCTCTATGCACGTACACGCATGTGTATGCCGTGGCCCTGGGGAAGGGGGAGTAAAAAAGAAAATACAAAAAGTATATATGGGGAGACAAAGAAAAAAATGGGTAAAAGCATGACCACACTGGAACTGTGATCTTGAATCTCAACTGGCATATCCTTTAAAAATTCAATACTTTGAATGGGTTAAATGCTTTACCCAAATGAAATAAATTTTTTAAATATCGGCTTGGCTAATCTTTCCTTATAGGTCTTATCCCACATGCCCTGCACTATTTTAGTTGCCCTCCACTGCACTGCCTCCACCCTGTCTTTGTTTTTTCCTCAGATGGGAGCTCCAGAACTGAATGTGGAATTCCAGGTGCAGTCTCATGAGTGTCTTATACAGGAGCAAGATGACCTCCCCCTTTCTACTCATGATACCCCTCCCGATGCATTCAAGCATCTGGCTAGCCTTTCTATATGCCTTATCCCACTGCCTAGTTTCTCTTTCTCAATAGCACAGGGATCTTTATTTTACACAGATCTGCACTGTATTTACTTAGGATATCCCAGATAAGACGTAATGTCTGAGATGATAACTCCCAGGCCCCGTTCCTGTTTCATGACTGTCAGCACCTCCCCACTTAGGTCATACTTTGCTCCTGGGTTCTTGTGCCCTTTATGCATGATCCTGCACTCCTTTGCACTGAATCCCAGCTGCCATTCTTCAGACCATTGTTCCAGTTTTTTTAAGGTCCTCTCTCATTTTTTTAACACCCCCTGGCATGTCCACCCTATTGCATACCTTTCTATCATCTGCGAAGAGGCATACCTTCTCCTCCAGTCCCTCTGCAATGTCCCAAATAAAGACTCTAAAGAGTAACAGCCCCAACACCGACCCCTATAGTACCCATCTGACAACCCTCTCCAGAGTACACTCTGTTTACCACAACACTCTATGACTCCTGCCTTTCAGCCAGTTCTTCACCAACAAAACTATTTTAATATCCACCCCTAGGCTGCACAGTTTTTAATCAGCCTTCTATGGGAGACAGTGTTGAAGGCCTTTCTGAAGTCCAGATAGACCACATCCACTGCACCTCCCTGGTCTTCTACCCTAGTTACCCAGTCATGCCGCAGATTAGTACAATGAGTTAGTGCAAAACACAGTGCTTGTCCTAAATAAAGTAAAAAGTTAGGGTTAGATGTTTAAGTAAATAAATGCGATGTAAGGCAGTGTATGTGTGTTAGTGTGTGTGAGGCAATGCTCTGTATGTGCAGACAAGGCACTGCTATGTTATACAGGAAATTTATAAGTATATGTGTGTATATGTATTAGTCAGTGTGTGTGTATCAAAACAATTAGAAAGTGGTTAGTGCAAAAATTGCTAGCCTACATCCCCCCGCTATGTAGATCAGTTTCAGCCTTATACATGTCATTGCCGATTTAAATGAGATGTCTAGTGGCAACCCCCCACCCTCTGATGGCCCTCAAAGCCTAAAGAGGAGAAAACAGTCCCTCAATGTCTTTTTTTAATCTGTAAAAAATGCGTGTAGACAGTGCACTGCTATGTTATACTAAAACATATATGTATATACAGTATGTGTATATGTATTAGAGTGTGTGTGCCACAACAACTAGAAAGTGCAGTTAAGTGGTTAGTGCAAAAATTGGTACTCTACATTCCCCCCACTATCTAGATAAATTTCAGCCTTATGCATGTCATTGCTGATTTAAATGAGGCATCTAGTGGCAACTCCCCCACCCCCACCCTCCGATGTCCTTCGGAGACTGAAAAGAAGACGACGGTCCCTCAATGTCTTTTTTTTTAATCTGTAAAAAAAAAAGTCCATGCCGCAGCCCGACCTCCCACTAAGCACCCGCCACCCCACACTCCCCAGACTTCCACACACACCATCAATCATCTTAAGAGGTCCCAGTGTGAAGATCCAGTGTCCCATGGAATGCATGTCTTGCTGCTGGAACTGGTGACTGCTATATGAGAAATAAGGTAAGTGCAGCTGAAAACCCCTTTTTTTTTTTACAATTATTTTTCCCTCCCGTTGCTGCTGGCAGGGATCCCATCAATCAACCTGCCTCCCCCCCCCACCTGTGATCCTCCCAACTGTCTCTGTGGTCCACCTGCACCCGTGACTCACCTCGGTGCAGCCCCCAACACTAGCCCCCTCGGGGTAGGGGCCACCTTCAGCTCTTACGGCACTCACTTACGCTGCTCCTCAGTGGAGGTGAGTGGTGGGACCAGGATCAGTGGGCAGGGTACAGTGCTGGAGGTGGGGGCAGACGACATCTTCCTCCTAGCCAGCCAGGTGTTTCCTTTGTATGTGAGCAAGATTCCCCTGGAGCCTAGACGTGCAATAACGTCCAGTGTAACCGGGCATGCTCCAGCACCCTTTCTGCAGACGTCCACCGAGGCTCCACCCAGATCCAATGTGATCCCCTGGCTGCTGCGTTCCCAGTCTCTGCTGGGAGCCACTGTTGCCGGGGAGCCATCCACCCCCACCCCCTCAAGGAGAGGAGAGGAGAGCAGTCCGTCGGACGCTCAATCTTCTCCTCCTCCGCTGACTCCCAAAGACCCGTGATTGTTCTCGAACACAGAGTGCCAGGGTGGTGTCCAGTGCCTCAACCCTCAGCTCCACTGGGCTGGCTTGAAAACCCATTGAAATACATTGCACTGCACTCACCTTATTTCTCATGTAGCAGTCACCAGCTCCACCAGCAAGACACGTCTTTGATGGGGAGAGAGAGTGTGTGTGTGTGTGGGGGGGTGGAGTGGAAACTGTTCAGGTGAGTGAGGGTGTGTGGGGAAGTCTGGGGATGGGGTTGGGTGGGTGCTCAGTGGGAGGTCAGGATGGGGGTGGAGGGAGTTGCATTACCACACAGTCTGTCCTATTAATCCCTATCTAGTGTGAGGCTCCATGCCCAAATTGAACTCTGGAGCCCCCCATGCTTCCAGGATACCCTTCTGCCTAGCCCACTCCTCAAAATTTGTGACCAGTTTAGCACCTACCATCCCATCTGGTAGGCTATTCCAGGAATCCACCACTTTTTCTGTGAAAAAATTTTTCTCGTTTCCTCTAAGCCTCCCCCAACTTCATGTTGTGTTCCCTTGACTTGCAGCATCTCTACTTTGGAAGATGCTTCCTTCCTGTGCTCTGTTTATACCAATGATGTACTTGTAAGTTTCAATTATGTCCCCCCCCCTTCCTCCAGGGAATACATATTTAACTCCTTTTGTCATTCCACATAGGTCTTATCCCACAGGCCCTGCACTATTTTAGTTGCCCTCCACTACACCGGCTCCATCTTGTTTATGTTCTTTCTCAGATGAGGTCTCTAGAACTGGATGCAGCATTCCAGGTGCGGTCTCTTATAAGTGTCTTACACAGTGGCAAAATGTCCTCCTCCTTTCTACTTCCGATACCCCTTTCTATGCATCCAAGCATCTTACTAGCCTTATCAACCACCTTATCTCACTGCCTAGTTTCTCTTGGGTCCTCTGAGATGACAACTCCCAGGTCCCTTTCTTGCTTTGTGACTGCCAGTACCTCCTAACCTAGTTTGTACTTTGCCCCTGGGTTCTTGTGCCCTATGGGCATCATCCTGCACTTCTTTGCACTAAACCCAAGCTGCCATTGTTCAAACCACTTCTCCAGCTTTTCAAGGTCTTCCTTCACTTTTTCACCACTCTCTGGCATGCCCACCCTGTTACATACCTTTGTTTTATCTGTGAAGAGGCAAACCTTCCCCTCCAGTCCCTCTGCAGTGTTCACAATAAAGACACTGAAGAGAACTGGCCCCACCACCAATCCCTGCGGCACCCTGCTCACCATCTCTCCCTCTCCAGAGTACTCCCTGTTTACCACAGCCCTCTGATTCCTGCCTGTCAACCAGTTCTCCACCCACAGAACTATTTTAGAATCCACCCCTAGGCTGTGCAGCTTGGTAATCAGCCTTCTATGGGGGACAGTATTGAAGGCCTTTATGAAGTCCAGATAGGCCACATCCACCACACCTCCCTGGGTCACTACTTTGGTTACCCAGACATGCTATATATTAGTATAATGAGTTAGTGTAAAACACAGTGCTCATCCCAAATACAGTAAACATTAGGGTTAGATGTATAAGTAAACAAATGCCACATAAAGCAGTATGTGTCAGTGTGTGTGGGGGTAATGCTCTAACCGTGCACTGCTATGCTATTCTGGAATATATACACATATATGTAAATGTATATATTTATTAATGTGTGTGTATATCACAACAATTAGAAAGTGCAGTTAGGTGGCTCAGTGGTTAGTGCAAAAATTACTTGTTTACATTTGCCTGCTATCTAGATCAGTGCCAACATTATGCATAGCATTGTTGATTTAAATGAGGTGTCCAGTGGCAACCCCCACCCTTAGATGTCCCACAGAGCCTGAAAGGAAGAAAACGGTCCTTCAATGTCTTTTTTTAATCTGTAAAAATGTGTGTAGACAGTGCACTGCTATGTTATACTGGAGTATATGAGCATATATGTGTGTATAATAGTCCATGTGTGTATATATCACAATTGCAAAGTGCAGTTAGGAGTCTCAGTGGTTTGTGCAAACATTGCTAGTTTACACATTTCTCACTGCCCAGAATCCCTTTTTGTTTTGCAGCCGTATTGGCTCTTGATAGAGTTTGTTTTTATAAGGGTACCAAAGCTGAGAGGAATAATTAAGGAGTGGGCGAATATAAGCCCTAAACAGAAGAATAACATTCCGACTTCTTGATTTGATGTTGCACCTAATGGCCCACCAGACTATTAACGTTAAGATTTTCTGTAATTTATCAAAAGAAAAATCACGGAAAATTTTCTGTAATTTATCAAAAGAAAAATCACTGAATACTATGATCCAAAAGTCTTTCTCATTCTGACGTGCATTCAGCATCTGATTATTTAGTATATAATCATGTCTGGGATTATGATTACCGAAATGCATGATGCTGCATTTATTTATATTGAAACAATGCCCCAATTGTCTGCCCATGTAGAGAGTTTGTACAAGTCCATTTGAAGTAGGTTTATTCCTTCTGTGTTACTACAAGGGCCACCAATTTTACAGTTGTCTGCATATTTGATGATCTGTCAAGATTTATTGACAAGTTGGCTATAAAGATTTGAAATTGCAGGGAGCTAATACTGATCCCTTAGGAACTCCACTGGATACCGGTTTCCAATCTGATGAGTAACCATCTATGGCCACACTCTGTTTACTGTCTGATAGCCAACTCTGAATCCAGGATACATAGCTGGAATCAATTTCTAAGGAAAGCAATTTTTTGATGAGGTCCCAATGTGGGATAGAGTTAAAAGTCCTTCTTAAAATCTAAAAATATTATATCATAGGGTGTTTTCTTCTCTATATTGAAACTTATTTCAATATAATTATTAAATGTTCCACATAACCTTACATACCTCTTTAGAACTCCAAGGCCTTCCCTGCCTAACCTCACAACTACTACTAGTTCTCACCTCTACATTAAACAGTTCTCACTGAATGAAGCCCCTTTCTCACCCCTCAAAAATGCTAACCCCTTTCTTCTTTCTTCCCCTTCCTGGCTCTGTCCCCCAATACACCCCTCTACATCTTTCTCCCTACTCTCCTGATGTCTCCTTCATCCTTGCAATCACTCCCACTGTCCCTTCCGAAGTATGGACCTATTTCCCCCCTCTTCCCTCCTGCTTCTCTTTTTTTCTCTTCCTTCTCACTTTGCCTATCTTCACCTCCTTATCTCCTTCTCCCCTACCCCTACCTCTTCCTCCCTAATTTTCAACCTTCGTTACAAAAGTCCTAAACTTCACTACTTCATCCTTGCCCTCCTCCTTCTCTCATCAGAGAACATCCATCCCAACCCTGGCCCTCCCACCTCACTCCCTTTGGCCATCTCCCCCAACGCAACTACTCCCAACTCCACAGCCCATTTGATTATCCCTCACGGGTTGAAAATTCTTCACTTGAACATCTGCAGCTTGCTACCTAAAACAGACCTCATCCAAACTCTTGCAGTATTTCACATTTCTGACATTTTAATTATAACTGAGACTTAGCTCAAAAATAGCATTACAGACAATGTCATCACTACACATCCACACCACATCATCAAGTCGGGCATTCTCCCAGATGCCCTTAGTGACAACAACCCTATTTTCATGGTTCGTAAGGTTCACTGCCCTACACCTCCTCCCAAAATCATTCTGCTCCTTCAAATCCTTAGATATTGCACCTCTCCAGTCCACACTTGCCTCTACAGACTGAGCCCCTCTCTTTCTCTCTCTCCTCTGCCACTTCTGTTGGCCAAGCCCATGACTAATGACTATTTCAAGAATAAATTAATCTCCACCTGGAACGCATTCACACCCTTCAAGCGGACCAGAGTCTGTGGTTTACACCTCCCCTGGATTACCCCGGAACTGTTGGCCTGCCTCAGGTAACACAACCATGCATGGAAAAAACACAAATCTACAAAGCACCCCAGTGACTACGCCACGTACAAAATGCTAAAAAACTCTTGCACAAAAGCTACCAGATTGGCAAAGTCCGAGTATTTCAAATCCTCATTCCTCACAAACATAAACACCCCATCTAAATTCTGGAGGGTGGTCCACGTCCATTTTCTCCTCCCTCACCCCCGGAGTTCTTAAAATAAATAATTCCTTGGTGGCCAATGAATGTAATGCCTACTACACCTCTTGTGCCATGACTCTTCCAAGATCCCTCCTCCTCCCCACCCAGCTCCTTCCCATGCTCACCTCCATCACCTGTGTCTGTCTCTCCTCCTTTCTCCTTCTTCTAAACCTCCCCACATGAAGCCTTAAGTGCCCTCCTCTCCCTTAACCCCTCCAAAGGTTCCTCTCCAGACAATCTTGATCCTAAACTTCTCTACCTCTCTGCTCCTGCTATTGCTCATCTTATCTGTTTAATCTTAAATCTTTCTTTTACTTCTGCTCAAGTTCCCTCTTCCTGGATACACACCATTATTCTTCTCCTCCCCAAGGGTGGTGACCTGCCCACTCCTGGTAACTACTGCCCTATCTCTCTCCTTCCTACCCTTGATAAACTCCAAGAACACCTGGTTCTCTCTCAACTTTCCTCCTTCCACACTGACTCCTTGTTCTTCACCCCATTCCAATCAGGTTTTTTGAAAGAACCATTCCCCAACCATCTCTCTCCCCTCAGGCTCACCAATGCCATCCTCACTGGGATGGACAACGGCCTGATCACCTCAGCCATTTTTGTCGACCTAATCAAGGCATTCAACACTGTCTCCCACATCCTGCTTCTCGACTCCCTCTCTCCACAGCAGGCCTTGCCTTGTCTGCAACAAACTGGTTTAAAGCCTATTTCACCGGTAGGACTCAATTGGTCAGAATCTACAGCTCAACCTCCCCTCCACTCCCAATCAGCACTGGTGTCCCCCAGGGCTCTGTGCTTGGTCCCCTGCATTTCTCCATCTTCCTTAATGACCTTCCCATAGCCGGTTCCTCTGCCTCCATCCATATGCACACTGATGATACTGTCATGTTCAGTTCCAAAACCCTGCTGATGTGGTAACCAGCTTACAGCATGATTTCAACCAAGTTCAGCTCTGGTTTCCCTCCCACTAGCTCTTCCTAAACACCAAGAAGACAGTCTCTATGAGCTCTGGCACCAGGAAGTGACTCTCTATACCTCCTGACCTGCCTTCCTTCAACACCCTCAATGGGACAACACTTGAGGGCACATACTCATTTAGATATTGTGGGATCTGGTTGGACCAACACCTTAACGTCTCTGTGTATACTGATGCAATCATGAATCAATTGCTCCCCAAGCTTGCCCTGTACAGGAATCGCAAGTTGCATTCCGCTGACTGCGAGGCGTAAACTTGTCCAGAAAATGATACTCCCCATCTTTGACTACTGTGACGTAGTCTATGATGCTGATCCCAAATCTTCCCTGACCAAATTGGACACTTTCCTCCACTCCTTCTGCCACTTTGCCTTTGACTCTCCCACTTGTACCCACCACTGTGAACTCTATCGTGCCCTTGCTTTCCCTCCACTATCAAATAGGAGCCTCTCCACTGTGTCAAACTAACCTCCAAATTCTGTCTTGGTATTCTCCCTCCCTACCTCTCTTCCTTCCTCTCCACCCCTCCCACACCCTCCCATTCTCTCAGATCTAGTGACATGTACAACTTGGTAGTCCCACGCAGTTCCACCTTCTCTAGCCAGACTGGTTTTGCCCATCGCTTCCCTAAAATCTGGAACTCCCCCCGAGTACACCACTCCTCTTCCTCCTACTCTCATAACACTGCCCTCCAAAATCTCCTCTTTCCAATCTGATCCTGCTTTAATCCTCCTTAAATTACCTTTATTCCTAGTTTCTGCCCACCAACTCCTTCCCCCTTGCAGGATTTTCAGCATCCTGAAGGGGAAACAGGTCTTGACCATCTTCCTTCCCCCTCCTTCCAGCCCCAGCTACCCTTGCAGGGTCCTCATCATCCTGAACTAGTAATCTGGTCCTGGTTGCTTCCCCTCCCTTCTCCATATCCTCCTCCTTTTCCACTTCACCTCCTCAGTGACTATTAGCTACTCCCATCCCTTCTCCTCCTAACAGCACTTGTGTAATGCCCTTAGCCTGCTCTAGGTATATTTTTGCAGTTTGATAGTTCTGTTGCATTATTGTACTGTCTGTAATGTTGTAATGGTGTAAATCTTTGGACTCCTATTTGATGTATCATATTACTAGCTGTATTTGTTTGTACCTGGCCCTAACTACTGCACTTTTTTGTCCACCTACTCTTACATAATGTGCAACAATTCTTCTATCCATTATTTGTATAATCTCTGTGTTCTTACCCTTAATTTAGCCCCCACCCGGTTGAACCGTGAGACAAGCAATTTGTTGTTTAGTGTGCCCTCCTGGTGAAACATTTCAATAAATAAATGAATGAATAAAATTATTTGTTCATAAAAGCAGTGAAGATTTGTAGCACATGATCAGCCCTTAGAGAAGCCATGTTGATTTTTATCAAAAGTTTCCAAGTCTTTCTAACAACCTATCTTTAATAAGCCCCTCCATTATCTTACACAAGACAGGAGTTAGACTCGTGGGCCTATAATTATTCATATTGCCTTTTTCTCCCTTTTTGAAAAGCAGTGTGACGTTTGCTCTTTTCCAGTCTGAAGGTATATTACTTGACAGTATACTATTTTCAAAGAGTAACTTCAGTGGGAGTGAAAGGGGCTTATTCATACTGTAAGTTTGACCATGTCACCCGTTATTCCATCAGGCCCAGGGGAAAAGCCTAATTTTAGGTTGAGGATTTTGTTGTTGATTTCCTCAATTACGTGGCTGTAGCATGGTTTTAACTGTACTGCAATGTGAACGCAAACTGTTCTTGAAGTGGTTAAAATGGCTTAAGGCATTTAAACCAGTGGTGTTCCATGGAATAGCAAGTGCACAGAATCAAAGGAGCAATTTAATCTCCCAGCTAAGAGGGACTGCTCCTTAGTTGAGTTGTTACAGCCTGTGCCTTTTAGACTCCAGGTCTCACATTTGATTCCCTCTCAGCAAGGGCTGGAGAGTGTCTGCCAAAACAAAGATAGCACCCATTACCACAAAAAATGGAAATGACGTATATAAAATACTTGATCTTCTTGGATAAAGTCTCCACCACTCATTCACACTAATGGAAGTACGCTGGAGGTGCTAGGACCCTGCAGAAGCCAAAAATCTTCAGCAGGGCCAGGACAGAACCGCGCATGCACAGTGCCACGAGACTAGCTCGTGCCATATAGGTTGTCTCGACATTGAACTTCCAACCACCTCAGTACTTTTTTGACCAAGAAGGTGCAGTGTAAACTAAGAAAACCTAACCCTAACTTCTGGGCAAAAGACCCATGTAAGAAGGGTCAATTCAACAATGTCTTCACAGCCCGAACAACAAGGAAGTGAAGACCCAAAACAGAATGAGTGAACTTGGGGGATGGTGGGTGGGCATGTGAATGAGTGGTGGAGACTTCATCCAAGAAGATCAAGAATTACGGTAGGTATTTAATTTCCGTATCTTCCTGGACTAAAAGTCTCCACCACTCATTCACACTAATGGGAGAGTACCGAAGTAAAAATCAATCCCCCAAGTATGGCGGTAGGAGACAGAGCTCATTCAGGACAGAAATCCATAAGGACTGTCCTGCTGAATAAAGTGAGCTGTCTGGCAGGGACATCCAGAATGTAATGTTTCACAAAGGTATGCACTGAGCTCCAAGTCATCACCTTGCAGATATCTGCAATGGGTACATTACGAATCTCCACCAGGGAAACCACAACTGCTCTGGTAGAGTGGATGTGAACCCATCCTTCCAACTTGACCTGCACCATGGATTAGCAGTGTTGAAGACATGCTACTAACCATGCAAAAATTCATCTAATAGCAACAGGCTGACCACCCAAGGCATACTGAAAGATACAAGAGTAGCTTGGATTGTGTATCTCTTTCGTTCCGTCGATGTAGAATCGCAGAATCCTCTTAACATCCAGAGAATGAAGGAAGCGCTCTCCTTCATTCTGGAAGTTAGCCAAGTAAGTAGGGAGAAGCAAATTTTGACTAATGGTAATGGAACCAGTGACATGTTCTGTACTGGCTCAAGATAAGCTGAAAATGTGCAGAGGTATACCTTTACCCCAGTATTGCAGACCTACATTCAACAGGGCCAAGAGGCACTCCAACACCTTAACTTGGTAGGTAACCAAAAGGGTTCAGATAAGACTTTGTATACCAGATGGAGGTTCTCGCATCCATCAAACACTACCCTCTCTCACCCTCCTGTTCCTCAGCTGCCCAACTCCCCCCCCACCACCACCACCTACTACCTCCCCTTGACAAAGCCTCACCTTGGCTGCTAAAACTGCATTTCTGCAGACTGGGAGCACCATGTCTGAATTGTAACATGATTGTTAAACACGGCACCACACTTAATTAGTGCTGCATTAATATGTTTCTCTGCAAGTGTGGTCCTGTTTTTCCTCAATTGTTGTACCCTGCTTAATGTTGTCTTTCTGTTCTGTAGTGTTTCATCACCTGTAAATGTCTTGTACTCCTTGTTGACTTGGAGACTTTGTAAATGAGCCCCTGGCTCAAAGATATTAATCTGAATTTGAAATAAATAAATAAACAAACACACACATTTCCACTTCGCCATGTAAGCCTTCCTGGTTGAAGACCTATGCATCGCTAAGAAGATTTCTGCGATTGTCTGGTAAACCTAAAACCTGCCCACTTCTACCTCTTCAGGAGCCCCGCACAGAGATGAAAGGAGTGCAGGCTGGGACAGACCAAAGTCCCTGTGTCAGAAGATCTGCTCGCAGAGGGAGCTGCCTTGGGAGAACTTCTTGTTGATCAATACAAATCATATCTGTCGAGGCCAGTCTGAGGGGATGAGAATCATCCTGCCCCCCAACCCCCGTGCCTCCAAATTGAGCAGCACTCTCTGAACTAAGGGAAGAGGAGGAAAGCGTACAGGAAGAATCTTGTCCATTGCAGTCTGAATACATCCTAACAGAAAACACCAGGTTCTGGATTTCTGAAGCAGGATGGGGCAGTTTTGCATTGAGAGGGGATGCAAAAAAGGACCAGGTCCAGACTGCCCAACATCTGAACTGACACACGTGCTTGAGGCACCATTCTCACACCCTAATGGCATTCCTGCACAGAGTGTGTGTGGGGCGGGGGAGGGCACTCACACTTCTTGTTGATGTAATACATCACATCTTGATCGTCTGTCCGAAGGAGGATTACTTAGCGAAAGAGAGCCTCCTACAGGACTTGGATAGCGTATAAGACAGCTCTCATCTCTAAGATAATATTTAAGAGAAGATGAGGCTTCTCCTGGCTCCACACCTAAGTGTGGAGTTCTTGACAGTGTACTCCTCAACTGATCAGGAGTGCAACCATGGTGATGGTGATCTGAGATTTCAAAGGGTAAGGGGTAGACCTTGCAGAAGCTTGCCCAACTGTGTCTACCACGTGAGTGATTTTTGTCTGAGGCTCTGTCATTTTATGTGGAGGACTGCGGGTGCATGGTCGAAGACCATTGCTTGCTGCAGATGATGCCGTAAGTCCCAGCATCTGCTGCATCGAAAGGGGCCTGAACAGAGTCGTTTTCCGTGATGTAATGTGTCATTTGAAGACGTAGTTTCTCCCATCCTCCGGAAGGAAAACCCTCACCCTGGAGGTATCCAGGAGGACTCCTATGAAGAAGAGCTGCTGAAAAGGTGACTGTCACCTTCCACAAATCAGAACCCCCCTCCCGGAAGTGAGCAACTGAGAAGGTGTGGCAACTGCTTCCTGTGTCTCCTGCCCAGATGGGCTGGCTAGGTGCCAAACATCCAGGTAGTGAAGACTTGAACTCCAAGGTTTTAGTGAACTCCTCCCTGTACAAGTACTTGTTTAACCTTCCAAGCTTGAGAATTGTGAGCATGTCACCTGTTATCTTGGAACCAGAAGTTATGGAAATAGGAATCTGTGTTTTGTTCTGCCGTAGAACAACTTCTACTACCCTACTCCCACAGAGACCCCATATCTCCAAAGCAAGAAGGTCTGACTGAGAGGTGGACAGACCGGGTTGCTGTCTGGGGAAATCCCTGGGAAACTGAGAGAGTATCCCTCTTGGACAATCCTGATGACCCACACATCCGCTGTAATGAACTTCCACTGGTTGTAAAACCAGATCAGATGCCCCTCCCCCATCACCAAGAGGTATCCACCTCAGACAGATGAGGTGGGACCTGGGCCAGATCCACAGAGGCTGGTATAGGACACTTTCAGGCCCTGTGCTCTCTGCTGTGTCTTCTCCATGGCTGAGTATTTGGTTCCTGATAAAGGCTCCTCAGCATCTACCTTGAAAGGACTGCCTGTTACAAAGATGTTGACATTTCTGAGGGGCAGCAGGAGCTGGTCTGGCTGTTTAAAAGGCAGTCCTGATGTTCTGAGCATCCTCCAGAGCTCATCCTGAGGGCCAAAGAGATCAGCACCATCAAGGAGATGTTAATCACCTGCTGCCAGCAGCAGCTGCCCTAGAGGCAGTGCCATAGGTGTCCATAAACACCTTCAGCTGATTATTGGGCAATATACCCCTAGTAATAGAGCATTAGTTTCTGGGAGGCACTTGACCATTGATTCGAGCGTGTTCCACGGGGTGTACACATACTGAAGAATGTAGGAGCTCTACATGTAGAAGTCTGCTTTAGTCCACAGATGAAGTCTGAAATTGCTATGGTGGACTCCATATCACTGAGGAAAGACTGAAAAGAAAGATCTTCCATCACTGGATCCACTGATACAGAAAGGCTTGCATTCCAGCCCAGAAAATTAGTCATCCGCTGTGTCTTCAACAAAGCAGAACAGGGACAGACTCAGTAACATCCACTTCTACCCCAGAAGTACCTCCAAAAGGCATGCCTAGGCCAGGATCATGAGAGACACTGCCACCTGGATCAGCATAGAGGAGTTCAGTGCCATCCATGGCACAGGCTCCACCGATGGCAAGGGCACCACATGCACCGCTGCTGGCCCTAGACCTGAAGAAAAGACAGAAGGAAAGTGGTACCCATGCCGGCCCCTGCATGGAAAAAGGTGAGGGGGTAGGCACATTGAGTTGGTGTCGATGGCACTGGTATCAGAGAGGGTACCACACACACATCCTGGCCTGACTGATCCAGCCACAGCCCAGTGGCTCCGAGGCCTTGGTCCACTGGCCAGGTCAACTTGGCAGATGCTGTACCCACTGCTCTAAAAGAGCGCGGCCCACAGATGAAACTGCTCACCAGGGCCCCACTGAGGACAGAGATGGGATCCGTTGTCGAAAATCGCAGCCATTAAGAACATAGCCACAGAGGACCCATCCAGAGTCAGGTCAGACCTACCGCTCTCCACCACCAACGATCCCTGCACAGAGGTGTCAGAAAGTGACCTCGAGCGATACCAATTCTTCTTCCACCAACAGGAGGAAGAAGAGCTCGAGGTTGAGTACAGCCAGGTCCCCAAACAAGGTTGGGAACCAGCCCGCTTCTTTGTGCTTTGGGTGGACTGTCCTCCCACAGAGCACGGACTACCCGTAGTTGGACTCCTCCTCCACTAAGGGCAGTGGATGGGATACAGCCCCACTGCCATCACAGCTTTCAAACTAAGTCTTCCTACCATTACCGCTACCATCTAAGGTCAACTCCGTTGATGGCAGGCTGAGAATTTCTTTGTCGTCTTTTTTTTTTTTTTAAATAGGAAAAGCGCAATAAAAGTAGTAAGTTAATTAAATACTGAATGGCTACAGCTGCTGCTGTCATATAGACGAAGACTTGACTCCTGGCAGGTGAGCATCATCATCACCGAAGTGCACTCGATGGCAGGAAAAAAGGAACTGAGGTGGCTGGAGGGTCAATGCCGAGATAGACTATATCGCGCGAGCTAGTCTCGTGGCACTGCTAATGCACGGTCCTACCCACTGCAGACCCTTCTGAAGTTTTTGGGCTCCCATGGGCTCCTACCGCCTCCAGCATACTCCCATTAGTGTGAATGAGTGGTGGAGACTTTTAGTCCAGGAAGATCTGTGGCCTTTATATTTTTATTTTGTAATGCACTTGGTGCTTCCAAAGTGAAGGGACTGAGAACACTACTGATTGGTTGCCACTCTACAGGAAATAAATAGGAAAAGAAGCAGCACACAGCTAATAAAATGTTAACAGGGTTAAAAAAACTACTCACCATTATAATGATGATTCTCCCAAAGATGATAGAAAAATCACCTCTACATCATTAACTGCCCACCCAGTTTCCTTTTCATTCCAGTAATGTACATTGATTTTTGACCAGTTTTGTAAAAATTCTAGATGTGGGGTGGCCTCACACCTACACAGAGTTCCACTCTCCTAAACAGTCACTGTTATTTCATTTTATATTTCTAAGCCATTCCACGACATCAGGGATACCACTCCACTCACCTGAATGGCCTGGAATGGTGCCACCATGCCATAGAATGTTAAGGCAGTATGAAAAGGAGACAGAAACTGCAAAAGGGTGAGGGATTCAGAGCAGTTACAAACTCAAAAAAATTAGATTAATTTAACAAAAAAAAGATAAAAACATATCAAATATTGGATAGACACTAAAATGAAACAGAAGAGCATCTAGCGATGCAAAAATGTTTTTTTTTATGCATGGCCTGGAGGCGTGAAGGACTGAGGCAGCATTGTCATACCTCCTGCCATCCCAGCGACCTGTGTTCATGGTACGAGTGGGTCGTTAGGGGCTGGCCGGGTTGGGAAAGTATTCAGCATCTGAAGGACTGCTCTTCTCTCCCAGGGAGGGTGGGGAACAGCAGCCTGCATTTGCCTGACACCTAGCAGAGGCTAGGTGTTGGCATGCCTGGCTAATACAGTAGTGCACAGAGGCAGAGCACCCAGCAGGTACACTATGAGTGGACATGCGCGTGGCACTCCCATATCAGTATTGCATGCTCCACCCCCCCCGAAAGGAATATGTGGGAAAATGGCAGCCAGGTCGAGCGGCTTGATGACCATTCGTCTATATGCACCATCTCCAGGTGCCATCTGTACTGGATTTGGTCCTGGTAGGGAGTTGGGGGCTCCTCACCATGGGTGGTAAGCAGTAGGATAGCAAGGTGGTGGCCCAATGGGAGACAAGTGCAGATAGATGTCGGCTGGAGGACGGGAGATGACTGGAACAGTAGAAGCTAACCAGGGCCACGGGGAGATTCATGTCACATGATCAGCTGTTTTACTATGTGACAAGCACAGGAGCACTTTCATTGACAAGAAGAAGGCCAGTTGTGGAGGTGGGCAGGCTATATCAGCTGCCTTCAGCATGCTTGGGGGTGCTTTTATTAAGGAAAGTTGGCTGCTGCTCGGAGGTGGGTGGGAGCTAAGTGCTGCTGCTGCTGCTGGGGTGGGGGGATGATCTGATCCTAAGTAAAACATGCTACAGGAGACGAAAGCCAGTCATGGGGGTGAGAGGGTTGTGTCAGTCGCCCGTTGTGGGAGTAAAATATTTAAAAAAAATTAAGTGTGAGTGCCGGGAGGGAGGAGGAGGGACTGCAGTGGGTGAGGGGATGGGGGTTGTGGTTTAAACAATTAGGCTAGGGAGGATGATGGGGGCAGTGTTTTACTTTTTTTTGGGGTATTTCCTGAATTCAGTAGTGACACTGTTTGCCATTCAGATCCGAATAACGAATAGTAAACCACTTGCGTCCCTCAGTAAATACTGTTCGTTACTCGCATACCCCCAGTTTCGAGTGCTGTTACACTCACTCAGCACGGCTTCTGATGGCTACTCACAGCCCCCACCACTAGATGGCACTACCTCTCTCATGTACAACAATGTTGTGCGTGCAAAGGGAGAGTGGGTGCACTCCCCAACTCCCAATGGTGCTACTGTCAGTTAACCAAAGTACAAAAACAAGTAGAAACAGCGCACAGACTGGTCCCAGACCAGGCCACCATACAACTTTCTTTGGTGCAAATTTCACAAAACACAGGTCAAGCTACCGTCTATGTATCACCATGTGAAGTAGCTTCCTCAGGTAATTATATGACAGCCCAACCCGAAGCCGGCATGTGCGCTTCCCCAGCCTGCCCATGCACAAAAATGCAAAGACTGCAGTACAGCCTTGAGCAGAATTGTCCCATTTCACTTCCACCGGAATTACACAGAAGTGCAGAAATCCCACGTAACTCCACAGAATTCCAGTGGAAGCAGAATTACAAAAGCCCAATTTCTTTGCATACTGCGGATCAGTAATCCGCGGCCTACATAAAATGTGGCAAAGTATTCTGCATCTTACGGAAACTGCTGATTCATTTTTTGCAAACTGCCGAACACCACTCCCTGGATTACACAGTTACTATGACCACAGTTTACATACTGAAGGAATGCCTTGTCTGTATTATGTGGAATTAAAAAGGAAATTCAAAATAAACATTCTGGAAGTGGGCATTGCACACAAATTCCATGAGCAGAATTTCACATCCTGCACAACTCCAACGCAGTATATCGTATCATTTGCTCTCTGATGAAGAGCTAGTCTCAAAATATCAGTTTCTCCTACTCTTTCTGTTTGGCTGCCTCCCGATAGGCTGACTATCCTGGGGTCACCATAGGTCGTTTCGAGCTGTGTCTTGTTACTGCCTATATGCAGTCTTACCCTTCTTTGTGTTTTTTTTTAAACTTTATTATAAAAAAAGTTCATATCACATATAAACACTGTACAAACCACCTTCATTTGAGTTTGTAACATACAATTATGGCTTAATTGAGCAGATACTATTATACAATGGCAGGAAAATTGGTCAGTGTGTGCCTGAGACAGTGATGTTATTACACAATAACATCACTGTATGGATTTGGCAGATGTCAGGCTCTTATGTTTCAGAAACAAAGATATATTGCCACATTAAAAATCTACTAAAACGTTTTTAAAATAATTTATTTATTTTGTATAACATCAAGCCATTGTATAATTGCAATAAGGCACTCTAAGGTGTAGTGTTATTTAAGCTAATATAACGACAGGTGTGGTATATCGTGGATATCGCCACCCTCGGTGGTTGAGCATTGAGGTCCGCAGGGCCGAAAAGCGCCCAACGAATCCGAGAAGTGACTTATATCCCACTATATACCACACCCTGGAGTGTATTATTGCATTATGAACAGGAATACAATTTTAGCAGTAAAAAAAATGTTTAAATCCTTCTGAAAAGGTTTTTCTGAGGTGGTGGAGGAGTACATTTTAATAAAATAGTCCCTGGAGACCTCTGGACTGCAGGTGGCACTGTTGTAAGTCGAATTTATTGGAAGAGGGGTGTTCTTTGTGTCTCTCTTAGCACCAGGAAGTGAACTGTTTTTCTTGCCCTTGACTTGGTGCTTCTGGGTCACAGAGTCAGTGAAGATGTGTGCATTTTTTTTAAACGTTATGTGTGGCAAGCAGGAAGCAGCACTGTAAGCGGAAGAACATTTCTCAGTAAGTCACCTGAAACCGAATGTACTGCTTGGCTGGACGTTAATAGTGTTTGAAAAATAAGTTGGGGCCAGTTTGGGATCCTTTACTTTTTATTTTATTTTATATACTCATTTCGGCAGCGTCTCGCGCCAGTTTGTGTTGTGGTTAGATATGCTGGCGGTCTGCGGTGCTGGCTGTTGGATGACATTTGTGTAGGGAGCATAAGGGATGTGGGTACCTCGACCGTGCCGGTCTTTATGTCAGCTTCGTGCTGCTGGGTTTCGTTATGGGCACAGTTGAGTGTTTTTTTTTAATGGCGGCGACTACTCGGTGTGGGGGAGGCGTGGAGCACGCGTGGTAAGTGAGGAGGCTGGTAGACCGGAGGGTTTTCTGAAGCCGTGATGATGTAGCCCGACATCATCACGGCTTCAAAACCTTCGCCAATCGGCTTTCCATTTACGATCGCCGGTTCATAATGTGTATTAGATAATGGGTAAAGTCAAACTCTCATCCTGATAGGCTGAAACAGCCTGTCACCCGGGCTGTTATTTCTTAATAACGGCCCGGTAAAAAACAAGTGCCAAATCGGGATCCCCATTACGTAGAGGATCTTAGGGCCACCCAAATCGCAAAACTTCTCACCGCCATATTCTTCGTGCTCGCTTTTAGCGACATTCACCTCACCACACATTATACCATAACTCAAACTGCACATCATCAAAAAAGAGCAAAGATACATTTTGTAAAAAAATAAAACCCAAGACTTTCCCTAAAATCCAACCTGGTGTCATGTTCACTCCATAAAAAAAACTACTGGTGGTTCCTCGGAGCGCCTCTTCCGATCATGCTATCACTTACACACCCCTCCCTCTGTTCAGCCACACTGTTTCCTTGTAAACAAACTAAAAATACGGACACAACACATAGGTATTAATTTTTTTTTTAATCGTGTGTTTTTCCTTTACCACACAAAACACCCCTGTTCGTTTTCACTGATGCTGTTCTCTGAACCTAGCACATGAAAATCTCGGCACCTGCACTTTTCAATGAAAGTCCATCATAAAAACACACGTACCTCTCTTTGCATCCAGTTTCCAAATCGGAACACAAGTCTATACATTTCCCTGTTCCCACTCACATTTATTAAACAAATCTAAAGTGTTCTACTCTTCTGTCTCTGGGAGCATGGCAAGATAAAGCAGCAAAACCATCTTAACCCGGAGAGCATCCTCACACAAACAAAAATAGCAGCGCCCTCCAGTGGTGATTCCACTAATGCAAGAACTCCTTTACCACAACACTTACTTTTAATAGTTTTTTTTTTTTTTACATATTTATTATTTTTTTATATTCAATAAAAAAAAAAAAAACCCACATATAGCCCAATATCTAAGAGTAAAAACGCCTGCGGCGTCAAGCCTCAGGCCTCATTATGCCCCTGGGCGGTCCGTTATATCCCAATAACGCCCACCCTGTCTGGTATTATTACCTGCATAATGTCACGCCTGGGGGTGGTGGAAGCACTCGGCTTCACCTTGTGCTTCAATCCACCCCAGGAGTGACGTTATTACACGATAATACACACCTTGTTGCGCCTTATTGGTTAATTATCTCCCTATAACGAATGGTAGATTACAGTCTGACACTTTCATTTAAAGCAGCAGTGCACGACAGCAGTCAACATATACAGCTATACTTCAGCTCTTGTCACATAGGGTCAGGGAGCAGTGTCTGCAGCATGCTAGTTCATTACAGTCACAAGAAAAGTATTCTTAAACAACAGGTGTTCAGGAACAGAGAATAGTGATGGAAACCCTGGTCTGAGCCATATTAAAACAAATGCTTCTTTTATTATTTCAACAATTAAAAAAATTGGTAAACCAGACCCAACATCTGAAAACAAAAAGGTATCATACACTCAAGAGACAGGGAGCATCCTAAAAGGGAATAAAACGTACAGGTCAAAAATATCACTGGTGTCATGCACTGCTGCGTTATGTCCTAAAACTTTTGTGCATGCATCTAAGTACGATAATTACATACATTATCCTCATGCAGGTTCAAATGGTGTGTTGCCAACATCCGGATCCCCAGGCGTGATGTCAATGTACTGTCAAGGAAATTCCTGATCAGCATCTCATCCTGCAATGCACAAACAAGAAGGAGGATCCTTGTGGAATCAGAAAAGCAGGAACAGAAATGAGGGACTGCTAATAAACAATCCACCAGCTGACAGAGCAATAAGTACGGGTTTACATCCTCCAGAGGAATAATTGGGGGGTTCACTGGTACTGCACCACGAAACCAACAGGACACCTTCAGGATTCTTTTTTGATAATGCTTTTATTTTTGGCTGCTATATGATGCAAGCACTGCTGTATAATGGGCTACTGGAGCAGTCATGCTACTAAGTAATCTTTCATCAAGGCCACTAGTTAACGGTGATTAAAATAACAATATTCCATTTTCAAGACTTGAAATTCCGGGAACTGCACCGGTGACTATTAGTCTAACATACAGAGGATTAAATTAAGCAAACTGAAAATAGTGCAAGAAACAATCATAAATATACATCTTTTGTAGATTTACAGACCTGGTAGAAAATGCCAAATTCCATAACATTCTTTGTTATTACCAGTGTGCAGGCAGCGGTTTTATCTTTCCTGTATGATGGAAGCAGAAAGCCCTCTGCAGCAGGCACGTTCTATTGTGGAACAGTGAGCCCAAGTAAAGCAACACTGCTGCAGATGTCACACAACAGAATACCCTTTCTGCAGGGAATGATCAACAGCTCTCAAGTTCTCATGAAAACAATACCCATCACCACTGCAACTCTCCGCCATTTGGGGGCCATTTTATCTAAACAGAACTCTACTATCTTTGGCTTGTTAAAGCTCTTACTTACTGTGGGAAAATTAAACTCAGTCTATGCTCTTCAGTACCTCTGCCAAGCTTAAAACTGCCCCAAATCAGCTCAGCATATCCTGTCTTGATGTCTCTCTATTAAAGGCAGCCAGCTCTTTCATATATCTTGGGGTCCTGCTTGGTGGGTCCCTTGACTCTGACCAACACATACTAGCCACCTGTAAATCAGTGAATACTAAGATAGGGATTGCTTATAAGACTAGTCTGTTCCCTTACTGTGTTTTATATGGTAATGTTTTGTTTATATGTTAAACTTGTCACCTGTGAAAACAGGCAATTTGCTCATCTGGTTTACAAGTATAAAAAATAAGCATTTGTCAATGCCAAATGTTTGCTTGCTGGCACTAGCAGTGGAAGTGCAGGAGTTAGACAGATGCAGTATAGGAATGGCACTGAAGTACTGAACTGACGTAAACTCCACCCCCACCGCCACCCTGCAGAGATGGGCAGGCATTGGGGTGTGCCTTTGGGTCATCGCCCATAACGGTCACAACATTTCACCTCACTCTAGCCTGCAGACACTGACAAGTGTTGAGGTGTGACTTGGGGTGTTTGGGCTTTACATTCACCTAATTACATAAGGGAATACGCTGAAATGGGCACAGTATAGGAGAACAGGGTGAACTCTGTGGGCAAAGGGTCCAAGACGCACCTTGATGTCTGTCAGTGGCTGCAGGGTGAGGGTGGGGGTGGGATGGCATGAGCATTACTGTCGACAATCCTAAGTCACACCCCTGATGTCTGTCAATCCCTACAGCGTAGGGTGTTATGGTTGAAACCCCCAACGCCCTGGGCGTGTCTTGGTATTTTTACTCCAAGTTTTCCACATGGGCTTTTTGTGACTCCACCGCATGAACAGTGACACTATCAGCTTGTTAAGTAAAAGGTGATTTTGCATAGCAACTGCACCATTTGGCGCCACATGTGCGAAAACACATTTCGAACAGGATGTGAAAAGTGACAGGTGTACTGTTCATGAGGAGGTGTAAAAAAGGCATTGTTGAAAATCTGGAGTGAAAATATACAAAAACTGGCGAAGTCACGAGCGTGCGTAGAAACTGCGCAATGTACACCCGTAGTGTAACAGGTTTTGGGATTTTTTACAGCAGATTTTCAATATAGGTATTTTGGGACCTCCACTCATGAACAGTGTCACTGTGATTTTCGTAATCTGTCCAGAATATTAATTCCCTACAGCAACTGCGCTATTCTATGCCCGAAGTGCAAAAACACATTTCGTCCAGGGTGTGAAAAATTACAGCTGTACTGTTCATAAGAAAGTGTGGAAAAATGCCAGTGTTGAAAATCTGGACTGAAAATATTACAGATTTGTGAACTTACGAGGGTGCGTGGAAACTGCGCCATGCACGCTCATAACACAGTCATTTTATGGACTTTTGTCACCAAATATTCAACATAGCCATTTTAAGACCTCTGCTCATGAACAGTGTCACTGTGATTTTCTTAATCTGTCCCAAACATTGATTTCACACACTGACTACGCCATTGTGCGCTACATGCGCAAAAACACGATTCTGGCGAGATGTGAAAAATAACAGCTATACTGCTCATAAGGAGGTGTAGTAAAATGGCAATGTTGAAAATCTGGAGTAAAAATGTTAAAAATTATCAAAGTTACGAGCGTGTGTAGGAACTGCGCAACGCACACTTGTAAAACAGTCATTTTGGGGAATTTTTTCACCAAAGTTTCAACATAGGGTTTTGGGGGGGCCTAGCTCATGAACTGTGACACAGTCATTTCATTAGTCAGTCCGGAAAGGTGGTTACGCGCAGTGATTGTGAAATCACCTTTCAGGACCGAACAACAAAATGACAGTGACTGAGTTCATGAGGTGGGACCCCAAGTACCCCATGTTGAAACTCTGGTGAAAAAATTTCCTAAAATGTCCAAGATATGCACCAAAGTTGAAAAATAATATATTAATGCCATTATAGAGTTTACCGGCATTTCTTCAGTTCGCAGTCGGCTTTGAAGAGTGCAAACGTGTTCCCGGTCCACTGAAGACCATCGCACTAGGCCCTGGAGGTAAGCATGGGTGGGGGCGGTGGAGTGCGCTGAGGGTGGGTGTGGGTTGGGGAAGGGGGCAAGACAGGCGACAAGGGACCATTTTTGTTTTCAGGGTTTTTCCCTTAATTTAAGATGATGACATGGGACTTTTGCCATGCTGGGTTGGGCTCCCAGTGTGGCAGCTGAAAGTGTTTTTTTTGGAGGGGACAGTGGCGCCAATGGGGGACTGGGCACCCCCATTGTCAATACGAACTTTTGCCATTCTGGGGTGGACTCCCAGCATGGCACCTCTTAGTCTGGTTTTAGGGGAAGGGGATACAGTGGAGCCGGCCAGGGGACTGGGCACCACCATCAGCCAATCAATACAAGCGTTTGCCACGCTGGGGTGGGCTCCAGCGGGCACCGAAGTCTGTTGTTTGGGGTACAGTGGAGCCAGCGGGATTGGGCACCCTGTCGCATTACGGTGTGAAGGGGGGAGCGCATGAGCACACTGGGGTGGGCTCCCAGCATGCCTATCTGGGTTATGTTGTGGTGAGCCCAATAAAACCAAAAAACAAGCTTAAAGACCAAGAACCTCAGTGCACAAGCACTGAGGCAATGGTCACCCCTAAGGGCACTGGCCAGGAAGCCATGTTTCAAAGGAAAACAAAATCACACATACCCCCATAATGAAAAGGCATCATGGGCTGTATATGCAAATCACCACAGAATATTATGCTGATTCAACTTTAAGCAGAAATGCATGGTGCCGAAACGCCTCCCACACACGTCTGCAAAGCGTGCCAACAGAAGACACATACACATATTTCATCTTACCAGGACTCATCAGTGTGCCTCATGTATTAGTACTGACACACACACACGGCTAGCTAATGCTCCTCTTGTTCCAGTCCCAGTAGTAGTTGTGAGCAGTACATTGAACTGTCAGGCTTTGTCAAATCTTTAACAGCTAGGGACAGGGTGCATCTTCTTTACCTTATTAAAGCTGCTATCAAGGGTATTTACCACATCATGCTAAACCCCAGGACCGAGATGTCTACCTTCCTCAGCAACAATCACAGCCTCTTACTCACACTTCTTAGAAGTCATCACCAGGGGAGTCCTGAAGGTCCAAGAGCCACTGAGGCACATTCATTCAGGAGATGCCCACCCAGTAGAGCCACTATTGCTCCCCCCCCCCACACACACCTCTTGACTATTTCTAATTAGTCACTGCTGGGTACAGCCTCCCCTGTCCACAATCCCTCACTGCTGGGCACAGCCTCCCCTGTCCACAATCCCTCACTGCTGGGCACAACCTCCCCTGTCCACAGTCCCTCACTGCTGGGCACAGCCTCCCCTGTCCACAATCCCTCACTGCTGGGCACAGCCTCTCCTGTCCACAATCCCTCACTACTGAGCATAGCCTTTCCTGTCCACAGTCCCTCACTGCTGGGGACAGACTCCCCTGTCCACAGTCCCACACATGCAGAAACATAGACTTTGACGGCAGATAAGGACCACTTGGCCCATCCAGTCTGCCAATTTCCCTACCTATTGGATAAGCTGCAGATTCTAGTTAACCAACAGCCTACTTCCTGCAACCCCCACTATAATTGCCTTATGTCTGTCCCATGCATGGGTGAATTCCCCTAGTTTTAGACCCCACAACCTCTCCAGGAAGGCGGTTCCATGTGTCCTCCACTCTCTCTGTGAAAAAGAATTTCCTCAATTACCCCTGAGCCGTCCCCCCTCCATCTTTAAATTGTGTCCCCTTGTTCTTACACACCTCTTTTTCTGAAAGATGCTACCCTGCTGGACTTTGTTGATTCCCTTGAGGTACTTAAAAGTTTCTATCATGTCCCCCCGTCCCTCCTTTCATCAAGGGTATACAGTACATATTAAGCTCTTTCAGTCTCTCTTCATATGGTTTCTGATGTAGACCCTGCACCATTTTAGTTGACCTCCTTTGGACTGCTTCCATCCTGTCTATGTCCTTGCGTAGATGAGGTCTCCAAAACTGCATGCAGTACTCCAGATGGGGTCTCACCAACTGTCTGTACAGAGGGATAACCACTTCCCTTTTTCTACTTGTGATGCCCCTCCCTATGCATCCCTGTATCCCCCTGGCTCTCCTTACCAACTTCTCACATTGCTTACCCACCTTTAGGTCATCTGATATGACTACCTCCAGGTCCCTTTCCATTATTGTTGTTGTTAGTACCTCCCCTGCTATTGTGTACTCTTCTCCTGGATTTTTATTTCCCAGGTGCGTTACTCTGCACTTCTTTGCATTGAATCTAAGTTGCCATATATCTGAACATTCCTCCAACCTTGCCAAGTCCCTTCTCATCCTTTCTACCCCCCTTGTGTATCAACTCTGTTACAGATCTTTGTGTCATCTGCAAAGAGGCATACCTTTCCTTCCAGACCCTCAGCAATGTCACCTATAAAGATGTGATCAAAGTCCCTTAACATTTTATCAATGTATCTACCCTACCCAATGCACGCACGCGTGTGCATGCACACACACACACACACACACACACACACACTTCTTCATGCAAAAGCATGGAGTCTATCTTAAAACTCTCCCTATTTTCCATGCAATAAACATACATTTTTTTACAACCTCCCTTATGGTTAAGGACCATTTTGCATACCTACATTCCAGCCAAACTGAGGCGGATAAACAGAAAAGGTGATACAGCAGAGAGTTAACTAAACATGTAAGCCATGTAACTGTTTGCCAAAACAGATATTTTTAAACAGGCTTCAACATGAGTCAGTACATAGGTGTACAAGTACAATCAAATGATGGTGGGGAAGTTGCTAGCCAGTCCACTAGTCACCACTCCACTGTCTACAATAACGGACTGACCGTTTAAGGAGGCCTAACATAAATGTCAGTCCTCAGGGACTTGAGAGCCCCTACCATACATCCGGTGGGTTCTACCTTGTTTTTGGTCCCTGTGCTATCATTTTCCAATACTATCATTAAAAAAACTGAAAGTCCATGTACTTGCTTACATAATACATATGATAACAGGGCCTTTACTACTTAGAAACATAAGACTGTAGTTGGAGACAAGTATAACACTGCAACCTCCAAGCAAGAAAGGACAGAAACGTGGCCACTGTGTTAATCCGACAACACTCCCAGTTTACAGAAAAAATATATAAGTTATCCTATTTCTTTGCAGCCCAAGAGCTAAAATATAACTCCGATTCTTCCCAGATATGAGGGGGTAACAGTGCACTTTTATGAGATGGCCACTTAAAATTAAAACATTAACCACATCATTTTTATGTGCATTTGACAAGTGTAATCCCCGGGTAACAATTTAATTTTTGACTTGTCTGCGAGGTTATTTAAAGACACCGAGAACCTAGCGTGATTGGACAGATAAATGTGTGCCTAAGAGATTGGTGCAGAGAGCAAGGGTTTATGGCAAAAATAATGATTTTCTGAAGCCCCTACAAATATACAAAAATATAGCAGCCATACTTAAATCTGCACAGTGCAAATCTGAAACCTTTAAATACATGAAAGGATTAAACAAGATGGGTACAGAGGGGCTGTTCAAAGTAAGGAAGGGGAGGGCCACCAGGGGCCATGATATGAGACTGGAGCGAGGAAGGTTCAGGAGGGAGATGAGGAGACACTTTTTTTTACAGACAGGGTGGTGGCTGGGTGGAATGCGTTACCAGCAGAAGTGGTATGCAGTAGAACAGTGGACTGCTTCAAGCGAGGATGGGACAGGACAAGGGGGAGGGTTAATGAAGGGGAAGGGTGGAAGGGAGGGGCAGCTGCAAAATAAGTGGTGCTAGCTGCACATTCGAGCAGACTTGATAAACCTCTAGGCCTTTATCTGCTGGCAAATTTCGTATGTTTGTATGCACCTGCACACAATACAATAGTAGCCATAGACATTGCCAGCTATTTGCAAATATTTGCGACATTTCTGAAGAGTTTCTCTTTGCTGCCCCTACTGTGGAAATGCAGAAAGCAGGAGATATTTCTGGAAATATCACAGAAATTTGGGGAAATATCTGGCAGTGTATGTGACTGCTACTGTAAGTCAGTCAGCTCTGCAATAATTTTACAATAATTTTGCAGCAACATACCTGGCTCTGTGCCTCAGACTCCGTCTATACTCTGCCTGAAGAAGTTGAATTTTGTGGTCAGTGGTGCACGGTAGGTGGTATGGTAGCACGACCTCCTCAGCCGGAAAAGGCAAGCAGGCGGCTCCCTCCGGTCAACGGCTTGGACGCTCCCGGACCCCGGTGGAGTGCTGAGACAGATTCAGTCAGTGAGTGTCATACCGACAACCTCAAAACAAACTACCCACAATAACTCCTCCACTGACTGAGCTCCCCTCCACTCTAGCTGCTGCTGCACCCGATCCCAAACTCCCCGGCCGGCAGTAAACAGTGCCTGAGCGTATGCAATTAGTGGAGTTGCATGTATTATTGCTTTCTGACAGCAGCTGGCAAACCGGCATTGTGAGTGGCTGTAACTATATCCTTCCGTGTGAAATCCAGTTTTGAACTCCTTCAGAGTGCTGTGGAAAAGCAGTGGGAAGACGCCAGCTTTGTTGCTTCCCTATGCAGATGTCACAGGTGCATGTCACTAACTAAACAGCTCGTCCAGCCAGTTTGGATCCCTGAGAGCAGAGTAAGGAGGCATCAGCGAGAGCGGAATAGGCCAAACCAGTGAGGGAAGGGACCGGTGGAGTGGTGAGCGGGGGAGGGCAGAGACGTCAGTCAGGCTAACGGATGCAAACAGCTGTTTGCAGAGCAGTGACCTGCAGATGAAAGGAAAAAGAAGCCACATGACTGGTGCAGCTTTTTCTTTTCAAGTGCTGATCATGTCAGGCAAACAGTGTCAAGATCAGCCTGGTTGATGACTGATGCGGTACTGTCGAGCCCCTTGCAAAACACTCTGCATTGGACAGACAGTGTCACACTCCTTAAAGGTTACTCATCACAAGAAGTTTGCTGCACATGCGCAAACTAAAAAACAGCTTCGTTCACACCTATTTAAACATGCCTCATACATGTGTTTTAACCCACCTTAGCCTGCCTGTCCTCTTTCCTGCTGCCTGGTCGCATTTTAGCCTGACAGCCTCCTCTGCTCCAAAGCTGCCTTATCCAGTTCTCACCTAAGCCCTTCTCCTCCCTCCTTTCTTGCTGCACATACTGAGCATTTTATATTTAATCTGTCAGCTCTTATACTGTAAGCTTGCTTACTACTGGCACTTACCTTGAAAATTAGTACTATTTGACTGGCGTCTGCTATGCTATGTTTATTTGTTTTGACTACTTTGTGTACTTTGCTTTTACATTCTATGCTGTATCTGTACATTGTACTGCCACTTCTGTCGTGCCTGAAAATAGTCATTCCTATGACTAGAGCACTTACTTGGTAAACAAAAACTAAATAAATAAATAACTATAATTCACGTCAGCCTAAGAGAATAATGCATGTACTCGCTCGAGGCCCGACAATAGATGACAGATATCATCAAGTTCCTGAAAGGAATGATCAAGGTGAGCTGCAAGGAGCTATTCAACAAGAGTCGGAAATCTAGAATATGTGGTCACAAGCGGAAGCTGGTGTGGAGGGCTAGAGGTCCAAGAGGGAAGTAAGTTTTATTTTACAGCATGTGTGGTTGAGCTGTGGCACAGTCTGCCAGTGGAGGTGGTCGGTGTTAAAACCATTAAGGGTTTCAAACATGTGAGACAGTTGAGGGCTTAGTTTATTTTTATTTTTTATTTATTTTTATTGTCAGTGTCAGTGGCTCAGTAGGTAGCACACTCGCCTCTGAGGCTGGGAGATCAGAGGGCTGTGGGTTCAGTTCCCACATCTGGCACTAGGGTTAATATCCCAATACTGACACTGTAGTGCAGCATGAGAGGGGTGCTGCACTTCTGAGGTGCCGTCTTTCGGATGAGACGTTAAACCAAGGTCCCATCTGCCTGGATTGGTGGTAGTTCAGATGATGTTAAAGATCCCATGGCACTTATCGAAAAGAGTAGGGGAATTTCCCCGGTGTCCTGGCCAAATTTCCCTCATTCACTAAAAATACCACCAACAGCTTAATCTGGTTCAAGGTCAGTTGGCATTCATCTGTATCCCCCTCCCCCGGGTCGTGCCTGAAAATAGGCAGGATTTGTCTAGTGCACTTACCCGGTCAACAAAAACTAAATAATAAATAAAATAAAAATAAACATGTGAGACACAGTTGAGGGCTTAGTTGTTACTTACATGAGCAGTGGTACAACATAGAGCGTGGTATGTATAGTGTAAACAAAGACTCTGTATGGACAAACATTCTTGGGGTATGATAAGCTGTTACAGACAGCGTGGATGGACCACTGTTTTTTTTCTGCCATCACCATCTGTGTTTCCATGCGTGTTAGTGAGGAAGACATGGTCAGAACAATAAGGGCTGGAGAGACGGTAGGGGTAAATGTGACCACTGCATGACTCAATTCAAGGTCATGAAGACACAGTAGTTACTTCACCATAAGAAATACAAACACCCTTAACTTCAGGATAGAACATTTTGATAAGCTGAAGGAAATCATTGTAGTTATAGTGACTAACAAGCTACTGAGCAAGGATGCCACTGTCAAGTGGGAGGAACTGAAGCAAGATATAATGGAGGCCGTGCACAGATTTGTGTGTAGCTTCGTCCCCATGAAGAACAAGGGCAACGTGGCTAGGCAGTCTGTGGCTGTCCAAAGAGCTTCAGAAGATTTTAAAGGAGACAGAAGTGACACCGTCTTAAAAAGAGTCAAAGTACTCCTGAACAAAGCCTGTAGACTGGTACTGGGAAGCACATCACCTGATGCACACTTGCAGTTTATACTCTGCAATGGGTTAGCTCCCTCTGCATCCTCGGCTAAAATACCAGGCTTACCTGATTTGGAAAAAAGCCTTACTATGGCACACCCTTGCCTCAAAGGCTGGTATCTTTCAACACACTCATTCCACCAAGTCGAGTAGAAGTGCGACCAAGGGTGTTTTCCATGTCCCCTTCAAACACACCCCCTTTGCCTAGCATGCCTTATCCTAGCGGGGACCTCACTCCCTGCTGCCCCTCTCTCAAGTGCGAAGAGATAAGACATTTCAAAAAGGAGCTCTGCATTTGATAAAGGATGGGAGAACATTCGAAACACGTCAGGCTGTTGTTGAATATACGTAAACAATAAATTATTTGGATTTTTTAAGAGGCTGGTGCTCCTGGTATCATTTCCATGAGGTTTGTGTGTGCTCTGCTTTCTTTTGTGTTTTACTAGCTCTGCATATACCGGTCTCAGGCGCACCACTGTGACTGCACAACCTAGGTTGACAACGGTGCCCTTCCTACTCACCTTCACTAGCCTACCCAATCTCCATGCCCCCCAACCCCTCCCTCCCCTCGTGATCCTCTCAGTGACAATGTCAAACTTTGATATCCTTTTATCTTCCCCTCATGTACTGCACTTAGAAACAAACCGGTCCAGTTTTAGGACTACACGTTGAAATGCAACTACTATACCCTACTTCACTTCTTAACAGCATATTAACAAACCGGTCCTGTTTTGGACTATGAGCAGTAATGCATCTAAGGTACCCTTTCTATTATTTCTTGTGCCACATACTTTGTACCAACACACCTGTAATTACTGTAGCGATAGCTGTATTTTTGTTCCAGTGTACCTCACTGTGCTACATGTCTTGTATTTGCGATTTAAATGACTTGGAACCTTTGTAAAATAGCCTTCTGGCTAAAAGGTATTAATCTGAAACCTAAATAAATAAATAAATAAATAAATAAGTGAAAGGATTCCAGGGAAAGAGCAAGGAAGTAGTGTATAAGGCATAGAAGGAATGCATGGCCAAGACTGCCCAGGCAAAGGCTAGTCTGGAAGACGGACTGCACAAGGGGTTAGGGTAGCCACCACTGGCTAAGGCAAAAATTGGATAATAAACTTCACCCCAAACTCTACCTATAGCCCCAAAACCTTTTTTTTTTAATCCTCCTGGTCTCTGCAACCAATCCCCATCTGGACTGGTCCCCCCAGCTCCATCCCCTGACTTCCAGGTGTCCTCTTCCACAAGACTTGACTGGAGGAGCCCAGTCACTGGAGGTGGGCCTGCGAGGGGACAGGGCCATCTGCATACAGCAAATAGAAAGTTTTCCTCCATTTTCAGCCCTGGGGACCAAATGTGTGCTACGATGTTATAAGCAGGCTCTGTCTCCATGGTGATGCCCCCCAGGATCTGGGGCTCCCTCCCCTTGTGGTGCCGCAGCACTACAGCCAAGTGGCACTCAACTCCAAGGTAGGGCGCTGTCCTTTGAGGGCTCAATCCCCCCAACAAGTCAGCCTCTGAGCAACCCAAGTTCATTTCCAAACTGGGTTACTGATGTAGCAGGTGGTATGCCTATCATTATGCTACCGAGCCAACTGCCCCAACCCTTTTTATGGTTCACAGGGGTACGGTACCCATCTTTTGAAGCCATATGTAATGTGAAAGAAGACTAATAGAGCAGCAAAAGAACATACTAAAATGCACAGTGAAAACAATTAGGTTACTTTACTGCTAATGGCCTTAACAACCACACTAAGCCTCCCTGATTCAGTGGTTTTACAAGCAAAGGTCTGTATGGTATCAGAACTTGTTTGTGACATGGACATGCAGCCAAAATGCTGAATGAATTGACAAAATTGGTTTTAAGAGTATATGCAGTGTTGGAAAAACACCTTATGACCTTTGAAAGCTTTGGGGGCCAATGAGGGTCTTATCTTTAAACTGAGTCCCTATTTCCATTGTAAATCAAAGGCAGTGATGCATGAGATACCAGGGCTCGCTTCAGAGCTTGGTTGGGGGGGGAGCCTGATACATCCATCCCCCTGTAATTCCAACATTGCACATCACCATTCATTATGACTAAAAAAGATAACCTCTGACCAAAACAACAATCATATAAGTACCCTGAAATCTGGATGATCCTGTCCCAAACCAGACAGGTGGCTACTCTACAAGGGATCAAGATTAATAAATACAGGTTACTCACCTGTAACAGGAGTTCTAGGAATGGTATATGTTGTTCATCCACACTTATTGGCAGGTATCCTTGCAGCTTTAAATCTTGCCGGAAGGTCTTCAAGCTGGCTCCTCCCACCCACCCGGGTGGTAAAACTCTCGGCTCCGCCCCATGACGCCATATCTGGCCCGCCGGAAGCTCAGGTTGTGCGTCAAAGCCGGGGAGGTTGGGTGGGTTGTGTGGATGAACACATATACCATTCCTAGAACTCCTGTTACAGGTGAGTAACCTGTACTCTAGGGACATGGATATGTTGTTCATCCACACTTATTGGCAGACTCAGCAGTTCTCCGGGAGGAGGAGGAAGGCGCACACCCCTACTTAGGGAATAAAGACTGAGAACCGAGGCCCCAAAACCAGCATCCCGGCGTGACTCAAGGTCGATGTGGTAATGGGTGATGAAGGTGTGTGCTGACTTCCAGGTGGCAGCCCTGCAGATTTCCTGGATAGGGACGTCCCTGGAAGCAACCACCGATGCAGCAGTATGGCGGGAAGAATGAGCTCTTATCCCTCTGGGAGGCTCCATGCCCACCAACTTATAGCAGAAATCTATGCAGGAGGTGACCCACCTGATTATCGTCCGCTTGGCTGCAGGTCTGCCAGGTGCGCCTTCAGCATAGGTGACAAACAGCTGGCGAACCTCTCCCCGAATTTCAACCCCGTGCGGCTCACTTATAATAGCGGCGCCTTCTAGGGTCCAAAGTATGGAGCCTGTATTCGGCTTTCGGTGTGATTGGGGTAGAACACCGGCAGAGTCAACACCTGGTTACGGTGAAACTCCGACACCACCTTAGGAAGGAATTTGGGTGGGGGCGCAGGACAACCTTGTCCCTGTGGAAGACCAGGTAAGGAGACTCGATGCAGAGCGCCTGGAGCTCTCCCATCCTTCTGGCTGACGTGATAGCCACCAAGAAGGCGGTCTTCCATGACAGGTGAGAGAGTTCACACCTGTGCATTGGTTCGAATGGCTTGCCCATGAGCTTTGCCAGTACCAGCAGTAGATCCCACGGAGGTGGAGGTTCTCGCACCAGAGGGGAAATGTGATCAAGGACTTTGAAAAAGCGCCAGACCACCTTCTCCCGCGCCACTGACTGCTCCCCGGCCCGCACCCAGTAAGCAGAGATGGCTGCCAGGTGCACCCTTAGGGTCGTCAACCTAAGCCCTTGCCGAGAAAGGGACCATAAATAGTCCAAGATGCTTGCCAAGGAACAGGAGGAAGGGTCCAAGCCCTTGCCCTGACACCAAATGGAAAACCTCTTCCATTTGAAGGCATAGCATTTCCTGGTCGACTCCTTACGGGACGCCTCAACTACACTGAGGACCTCGTCAGAAAGACCCAAGGCCTGGAACTCTAGCCGCTCAGGAACCAGGCCGTCAGGTGCAGGGATTGAAGGTCCGGATGGAACACCTTCCCCTGATTGACTGAAAGCAGGTCCGGGCGAGCTGGAAGCTGCCTCGGAAGCCTGGAGCTGAGGCTGAGGAGATCTGGATACCAGCATTGGCGGGGCCAGTCTGGGGCTACCTGAATCACCTGCGCCTTGTCCCTCCTCACCTTAAGAAGCACCTTGTGGATCAAGGGAAATGGGGGAAAGGCGTAGAAGAGGCCCGGGGTCCACAGCCTCGAGAAGGCATCCCCCTGCAGCGAACCCTGCTGAGGGGGGTGGGCATAGAACAGCCTCAGCTTCGTGTTCTCCCTGGTGGCAAACAGGTCCACCTGAGGTGTGCCCCAATGGGAGAACAGATCTTGTACTACCTCCGGCAGGAGAGACCACTCGTGGGATGCAGCCCCTATCCGGCTTAGGGCATCGGCCAGGGTGTTGGAGGCTCCTGCCACATGAATGGCTGGGAGATCCACCTCCAGGCTGCGCACGAGTGACCAAATGCGGAGAGCTTCCTTGCATAGAAGCATGGAGCGTGTCCCACCCTGGCGGTTTAGATAGTACATGGTCGTGGTATTGTCTGTCTGGACTCAGACCACTTGACCCCGGAGAAACGGAGCAAAGGCGGTGAGAGCTAGGCGGACCGCTCGGAGCTCCAGCAGGTTGATGTGGCATCGGGACTCCCGTGGGGACCAGAGGCCGTGCGCGGTGTTCCCCCAGATGGGCACCCCAACCCATCAGAGAGGCATCGGTCGATAGAGAGACCGTCGGCTCGGGGCGGACAAACGGGATGCCCTCCTGCAGATGAACTGGAATGGTCCACCACCAGAGAGCGTTCCACATCCCCTGGGTCACCGTCACTAGCTGGTCCAACGGATCACAGCGTTGTGACCACTGGCTGGCCAGTCCCCACTGAAGAGGGCGCATGTGCCTGCGGGCCCAACAGACCACGCTGGTGCAGGCCACCATGAGACCCAGGAGGCGCAGGAAGTCCCGGGCAGGGCGCAATTGCCCAACCAGAAATGATTGGGCAAAGGAGGAAAGAACCTCGGCCTTGTCCGCCGGGAGCCATGCTCTGGCTCGAAGAGAGTCAAGCTCTGCCCCGATGAAAAGAATCACCTGCTTCGGCTCGAGTTCCGACTTGGCCTCGTTGATGAGAAGGCCGACTTGAGAGCAAACCTGGAGGGCCAGATCTCTGGACCGCTCCATCTCCTGTCTGGATGGGGCTGCTATCAGCCAATCGTCCAGGTAAGGGTACACCCGGACCCCTCGGCGCCGCAGGAAAGCTGTCACCACTGCTATGCATCTGGTGAAGACCCTGGGAGCTGGAGACAGGCCGAAGGGCACGGCTCGGAACTCGAAGGATCCTCCGCTCGAAAGCGAAGGAATCTCTGATGTGATGGACGGATAGGGACGTGAAAGAACGCGTCCTGCAGGTCCAGAGAGCAGAACCACACGCCGAGTTCCAGGGATGGTATTATCTGAGCCAGAGTGACCATCCTGAAGGTTAGAGACCTTAGGAACTTGTTTAGGTCGTGTAGGTCGAGAATGGGGCGCCAGCCCCCCATCCATTTCGGAACCAGGAAGTACCTGGACACAGACCCCGGATCTGAGGGAGGGTCCGCCACCTCCCTGATCACCTCCTTTTGGAGGAGGAGAGCGATGTCGGCTCGGCGAGCAGACAGTGAGGCTGCGGATCCCGATGCCCCCCGATGTGCGATGGCTCTGAAGGGCGGGGCCTGTTCGAATTCCAAGGGCAGACCTTTTCCCACCACCTCCAACACCCACCTGTCCGTGGTAATAACGGACCAGGCGGAAAGGAAGTGATGGAGCCGTCCCCCCACGGGGGGAACCTGGGGTGAGGTGACGGGATTGGGGGCGGCGCCCCTCAACCAGTCACTGGGCAGGCTTGGAGGAGGGACCGGCCAAGGGACCTCCTGGGCCTTTACCTCCGTTTCCTGTTGGAGGAAGTCCCGGGCTTGGGTTTGGGATGCCAAGCTCGAGCCTGCTGGCCCTGACGTTGCTGGGCCGGACGTGCTGCGGGCACAGAGGGACGAAAGGGCTTAGGCTGTGGTTTGCGGCCTTTGTCCTTCTGAGCGGATGAGACCGAGTCCAAGGTAGCATTGGACTTCTCGATCCTCTGCAGGTGACCTTCCACCCAGGACTGAAGAGGTCAGTCCCAAGAAGGGACATCCGCCAACTTGTGCTGGGTATCCGAAGTGAAGGTGGATATCCTCAGCCAAGCCCGATGACGCATAGCCACTGCGGCCACCACAGACCTGGCACATGAGTCCCCGATGTCCAAAGCAGTCTGAAGCTGCTGTTTGGCCACTGCCCTGCCCTGGTCCCACACCTGCCTAACCGTGGTCTGCAGATCCGTGGGAAGATGAGGGACGACCTTGTCCAGGGAGCCCAACAGGGCATGAGAGAAAAATGCCATGAGGACGGCCGAACTGGCCTGGCGAAGGCCAAGGGAGGACTCAGCGTAGACTTTTTGTCCGGCACAGTCCAATTTCTTGGACTCCTTGTCAGGAGGTTTGTCCACATCCCTAGCGTTCTCGGCACGCCAGAAAACACTGTCGGTAACTAACCCCTCGGCCGAGGGGTGTTCCGAAAAACCGGACAAGGAACCGGTAGAGACCACATACTTCCTGGCCATCCTGGCCGAAGGTGCAGGGCAGGAAGCAGGGCGCTGCCAGAGCTCCAAGGCTGGGCCCACTATGGTCTCGGCCACTGGAAAGGCCTCCGTGGGATCCCTCGGTCCAGAATCTCCGTGAGGAGATACCTGGCCTGCTTAGAGACAGGTTCGAGCTTCATCCCGGTGGACTCCGAGATGAGCCGAAGCAATCCTAGGTAGGACGAAGGGCTATCGTCCACCGACTGTCCTCCTGAGGACTCCAAGTCCATTAGCTTGGAGAAAAGGGAGGAATCGCCTTCGGACTCAGAAGAGTCCTCAAAGAGCTGCCTCGGGCCTGAGCCACCCTCCACCTGCCGAGGTCGATCGGGAGTGAGGGTGACAGACAGCCTATGGGTCAGTCCCTGAGCCGACCGAGGATTCTCGGTCGGAGCCCCAAATAATGGCTGTGGAGGCGGAGGTTCCACCGGGACCGGTGGGGCAGCTGGTTTTGGCCGAGCAACCGACCTGGGAACAGGCTCCTCGGGTAAAATGAGGGGTTGTTTCGGCCGCTCCGGTGACAGCCACTTAATGGCCGGGGAAGGTGACAGCGTCGGCTTGTTCCCGGTCAGAAGGAGCTGTTGCCACATGAGGTCATCATATCGTCGACGTAACTTACGTCAAAGCCTCCCCTCGTCCGAGGAGGAGGACGAGCGGCGACGCCGCTTGCCGCGGTGCTGAGACCACCTATGACGGCGGGATCAGCTGGACCGCAAAAAAGTCCGAGACCGAGAACCTCGGCTTTCCTGAGGACAGTGCGGGGAGGTGTCATGGGGAACCGGCACTCCCCTCGGTTCGGAGGGTTCATCCGAAGGCTCCGGAACCAGAGGCACAAGCCAACGGGGTCCTCAACTCCCACGGGGAGAACGGGGAGGGATTCGGCTTCTCCTGCCGACAACCGTCCAACAGGTCGAGAAAAATCTCGACGTCGTCGGAGTCTCGGTCAACTGGCCTGAGGGGACACCGTGGAGACCAATGGTCAGGCAGAGCGGTCGATCAAGTCGACGGCCAACAACACGGGGAGAGGGATCTTTCCCGCTCCCAAGAGCGTCGACGGAGGGACTTACCCTTGTCTCTCTTTTTGGACCGAGAAAATGGTCCAGCAGAAGTTGGTCCCTCACCTTTAGTAGAGAGGGTCAGACAAAGCTCCTTAAAAGAAGCTGAATAAGAGGCACCGAGAGAGAGCGGGACAAATGTCGTAGCCGAGGCAGAAGCGGCCAGCGCCGCCTCCTCTTCGAGGGCGATCATCTGCTCGAGCTGATCCGCCGGGCCCGCCGCCACGGAAACCGCCGACCGGGCCTCTTTTGACTTCACCGGGGGAAAACGCTTCTCGGGACGCCCCAGTTGTAAACGGGCAGCGCGGTCTTCGAGGACGTAGGCCGAGAAGGAAGAGCACAGGTTGCAAGCCTGCGGGTCGTGCTCCAGGCCTAGACAGTAGACGCACGTGGAGTGCGGATCCGTCCGAGACATCTTCTGCCCGCAAGGGCATCTCCGGAAACCGGGAGTCGATTTGTCCATCACAGCCGCGAGGAATAGAAGACCTAAGATTATTTTAGTGAAAACTTTTACTTTGCAAAAACGAATTAGGAACCAGTCTTATATGCAGAACGTTAAGGAGGGAACCTGAGCTTCCAAGTGGTAAGGAAGATCTGGCGTCATGGGGCGGAGCCGAGAGTTTTACCACCCGGGTGGGTGGGAGGAGCCAGCTTGAAGACCTTCCGGCAAGATTTAAAGCGGCAAGGATACCTGCCAATAAGTGTGGATGAACAACATATCCATGTCCCTAGAATAAACCATTTTCAACACATTAGGAAGAGAAGAAGAGTCATGGATAAATTAAGGCCCTGTACATTTAGAACACTCAGACTGAGCAGACTTGAGAGGCAATTTGCAGGAAAATCAGTTTACGGGATCTGTTAAAAAAAAAGGAAGAAAGGAAAAAGAGCAGGTTTGCTAATTTCAATTTAAAATGGGCACAGTTGTCAAAATCTGTCTGTTCATTATAAAATGTGCCTGCATGTCACAGAAACCCAAGCTATGCTTTTGGCTCATCGCCCAAGTTACAGAGCTGTTCGTCTTCTCTCTCAAGCTCCTGTAAAGATCATTTTTATTTCATATTTTGGTAACTGGGAAAGGCACACTGAGCCTAGACTTGTTTCCAGGCGAGACTCAGGGATGGGGGGGGGAATGGGAGGACAGACATAAAGCATTACAAGCATCCAAAGTGCAAAAATGCAGAGTACAAAACGCAAGATAAACAGGCAATCCAAGTGAGGCGATTAACTAAGTAACCACACACGTGAAATAACAACAGTACGGAAATTTTCAACTGCATACAATGAACAGAGTGTGGGCTCAGTACATGGATACACTGATCAATGCATGCTAGAGAGCATAAAATAGGCATTGCATTGAACAGGGAGCATACAAACAGCCAGTAGCACAACTAGCACAGAATTAGGGAGTCAAACAGACAGGGAGACAGGAGAACTGTGAGAAAAAGGACAGACAGTTCAACAGAAGCAGAGACAGGTACAGATGGGGGCTGGAATATGCCTTAGCAGGCGTCTAACGGTATGGAAAGCTGGGGAAAGAAAGAGGGGAGCAAGTTCCAGAGGGAGGAGAGTCGGTAGGAGAAAGCGGCTTGCCCAGCAAGAGTGAGGAGGGGAATAAAGAAGGTGCAGAAATCCAGGTGCGCAGGGAGTAAGAAGATGAGGGGGTGGTAGAGTGGAGTGAGAAGAGGTAGGAAAGAAGTGAGCCAAACCAGTATTTGGAAATAAAAGTAATGTGGACTGGCGACACGAGGGCAGTGGAAGAATGGAAAGGGAGGAAAAGAGGGAGCAATGGTGAGAGCCGACTAGACAGCTGACTGACACCTACTGGAGGGGAGGTGGCAGAGCAGCAGTCGCCTACCTGACTGCTATAGCATGCATTCCAGCCCGGGAAGAGAAGCTGTGGAAAAACAGCAAGGGTGGCAGTGTGATGGTGGCATACGCCGCAGGGTCAACATCCACCAAGGCACCCACCTACTAATAGCGTTTGCAGTGGTCACACCTCCCATGTCATATTAATTCCCTCTCTTTGCATTTCCAGTCAATAACTGTGGTTTAAGGAGGATTTGAATCATAAAAAAAATACATTTTTTAAACTAAATGATCTAACTCTCCATTTTTCCAGGTGAGGAAAGGAAGAAGTATGTCATCTGTGTGTAACCCCTTCCCTGGCAGGCTGGCCTAAAGAGAGAAGGGCAAACCCCTGCCTTGTCAGCTCTGACCAGCTCAAACAAAGTTGACGGGCCTGGGATCGGATTCTGACAGAAAGAAAGGGGTTCTTTCCCATAGGTTAGGAAAATTGCCTGGTGTCTCCATCAAGTGGGTCTGATGTTGTTTTAGCAGTACAACCCTACGGGATGCTGTACCTACCCACCTCCACTTCAGGCATCCCACACATGACATACCTGAAACCAAAAATCTATTTTCATAACATTTGTAATTAATGACTCCAGCTAATAATATGCTCACGAGTTAGATATGGTTCCAAAACAATAAAACATAATTTATTTACATGAAGGGTGCTAGGAAAGGTAAATGGGAGTAGCATTAACAATGGCATTTGCATTTTCTGCAAGCAGCAATCACTTTGCAGAGAAAAATCAAGACAACACCTTTCTAGTGCCCGCCGCCCACCAGCATTTCATTTCAATCAAGTTTTACCACATTATCCACTTTTAAACTGGTACCAATATAACCCTATAAGTCGTATCTCGGTACCCAGGTTCTAATTGCAAGTCTGTATGATGCAGCTGATTGGCCAGCAGTTGGTACCCTTTTTAAAATCAGATTCACAAACCCACAACCCCAAAGGCCATGCAACTGTGAAACTGGCATTTTAACAATTTAACTTCAGCGCAGTGGGGCGTAAACATGAAAGCACACTAAGTACAGTTCCCATGGGCAGGACAATCCCTGCAATAACTCAGTTCTGCAGACAAACTCTGCTGGCATTGAATCAGTAGCTCTGGGGTGGATGGAACTGGCAGAAACCTGAAGACTTGAAAAACTTGAGATGTGACGCCAGCATCTTGCAGCTTGGAACACTGAGGCATGAAGCAAGCATCTTGCAGCCAGGAAAGACTGGCATCTTGCAGCCTCTAGCAGCTTGTCCCCTTCAGCCCACTGCGCGGGCTAGTTGCAGACCGCAGCACAAGATATTCCAAACCACAAAGAACCCAGACCTAGGAGTGACCCCATGGTCCAGCTGCTCTGATGGATCAGAGTGCCCTAGTACTCGGATATAAACCCGTGACTCCTGTGGCCCAGTCTGCCCCACTTGATAGGGGCTGGCAGTTTCCCTAGCTGACTCCAGGCTGTAGCCTGCAGTCTCTCTTCGCTTTACAGTCACTTGTTACTTCAGTTTAAAAGAAATCTGTCACCACCTCATGTGACAAGAAAGGCATTCTCAACCACCTGCCAGCATGGCAGGTGTGGCCCTTTGCTTTCAGCACATTCTCTGAACTCTTACTGGGAAGGCAGTCCCAATGAAATGTGGTACACACTTGCAAGGGCTCCCCCGAGGACCCAAAAATGGCAAACAGTCCCTGGCTAACAGAAGACACTTTCTTTCTATTTCTTTCTCACCATGCAGGTGCTAACGAACATGAACAACTCACCAATCGGGGCAGCGTCAGATGCATTTTCCATCACACTGGAAATTCAGGCAGGCTCCCCTTGGCATTCATGGTTCCGCATGCCCCACGCAGGACCATCCATTTTCAGATCTCACAGGCATCCAGGCAATTTCCTCTTCCTTCAGGAACCCCAGCCAATTACCTTGACTTTTTCAAAAATACTCAGACCTCACAGGCATCCGGGCAATTCCCTCTTCCTTCAGGGAACCCTAGCCGATGACCTTGATTCTGTTACTCCACTCCAGTGGGAGATGTGCACGCATCTCCTGAGCTTTGAGGGTTGTGCAATCCCCCAGGCAGTCCTTTTACTTCACTCAAGAGAACATTACAACAGTCAGGCAACCTTTCCTGCCTCAGACAATTCAAAGTTCTTTCTTTGAACTGGGAGCACCTTCCATGCGTTGGAACACATACTCCACTGATACTCTTAGGCATTTACATTTCTTTTACTCTGCCCCACCCCCACCAGGATCAGGGAGCAAAGGACAGGAGCCCCTTCCCTCCGGTGGGACTCCAGTGAACACTGACTGAATTCAACACAATTCTTAACTGTCTCAACAGAACTGAACTAACTGTCTCTCCTCATGAGCTTCAGGAAAAGAAAACGGTTCCTGATTTGTTGAACAGAACAAAGGGGGAAGCCTGGCAGCAGCTGACTGGCTGATGCTAGCTGTCAAGTCACAGAAAAGGCAGTTAATGGGCTTCCTTGAAGCCCTATTGGCTAACTGTCTTGGTGGTAAAAGCTGGCACCACCTCTTTCTCCCAGGAGTCTTCACAGCAGCTTCTCGGGATTCTGGTGTTCTGACTGGCTATTAGCGGTCACTAGGCTAGCAAAACATGGCTACTAGTTAAACATTTTAAGCAGTGTCCCAACTTTAGCATTAACATACAGGCAAACAGTAAAGATACACTTTTATTTAAAATCACGCAACTATAGCTAAGCCTCTGCCCTTTAAAGCAACTACTTTATCAATTGTGGCAGGGGCTGCATGTGCCCATGGCTACCTCTGTAGTGCTATCCCCCAGGCACAACAGTGCTCATTAAATATTCAAGACAGCCTCAGCTGCTCTTTAAAGTAATAGGCACCTCTTTTCATTAACAGTGCTTAAGAGCACTCTTGAAACATTTATTTCCCTCTAAGTGCCTCTGGACCCCCCATCATTTATTTTCCACAGGGACCAGGGCACACACCAACAGGCTTGCTTTACAGCTGCATGGAGCGGCATTCATTTACTAGCGAGCACCGCAGCACTCTTTCAACGTGCAAGAAGGGGAGATGCCGACCGCAGCAGCTCACACAGGAGCAGCACGGTGATCAGCAACCCGTCACAATATGTGGCTTTATGTTTATTCACTCCGCTGGTCCCCTAACAAGGCAAGCAGATAATGGGGCTGACAGGAGCATTTAGGGACCACACTGGATTCAGGGAGCAAGGTGGCACAAATGGAGGCAACATCTGGTAAGCCCCCAACTGTGTGTGTGGGGGGGGGTTTAAATGTATAAAGGAAGCCTTCAGTCTACTCCTCCCCCACAACATGTTACATCTGTCTTATAGTAAGAAAGCAGCAGTACAAAGGAATAGATTTTTGGGGGGGAATGAAATAATTTTAGACATATTATGTGCTATGCACAAATAAAGGATACTAGTGCTACACAGTGTGTTTGAGTGGTGTGATAGGATGGTCTTGAAAATGCAAACCTAAAATTAAATATGAATAGGAAGCATTGAAAACCTTATGCTTTCTTCTAAGCTGCTGCTATATCCAGTGACACCAAAGAATGGTAGGGGTTGTATTATAAGCGCCTCATTTCCATCTAATGGAGACTGCTTGAAACGTAGCATTTTGTGTCAGAGCCTCAGAATCTAGACATTTGTTACAACAGAAAACAAAATCTGGGCCGGCCCAGTGGCGCTGAGGGTTGAGGCGCTGGACACCACACCTCCCGCCATGCTGGCGACCTGGGTTTGGGAATGGATTTGGGAGGCCGGGGGTTGGCAGGGGAAGGACAGGATTGAGCATCCATTGGGACTGCTCTTCTCTTCTCTCCTGGGGTGGGTAGTGGACTGGCATCATTCTGTAGCGGCCTCTGGTGGAGACCTGGAGCACTGCAAAGACAATGCACAGGGAACAGTACAGAAAAGCGAAAAATCCACTTCTCGACTGACCAGATGACGGCTGCCGGTCCTCTGTTGCTGCCGATGCCCTGAAGGAGACCCTCCACTTCAGCAGCACCCTGGGGCCAAGTATGTGCCGATTGTCCCCCCGGTGCCTTCTCCCTTGGATGAGGGGGACCCATCCGGCGAAGGGTTACATCCGGGTTACACCAGGGGCGGCTGCAATATGAAGCTGGAGGGTTCAGGATGGGACAGGCGGAGCAGATCAGGACCTAGGCAGGCTGAGGGGGTGGTGGGTCGCGAGGCATGAGGGGAGAATATATATATATAGCCAGAGTCGATAGGGTTGCAGCTGGAGGATTGGGGTAAAAATACTGTAAATTAGCAAAGTTACAAGTGTGCATTTACAAAATGTAACACATAAATGTGTTGGTCTGTAATATTTTTACACTAAAATTTCAGCATAGCCTTGTTATGACCCTGCCTCATAAAGACGGGCAGACAAAATGGTCAGCTCCTAGCTTAAAGGTGTTTTTGCGCAGGGACTGTGAAATCCAACTTTCGGGACGCAAAAACATATTTTGGGCAGGAGCTGAAACATGACAGTTGTTACATTCATGAGGTGCTGTAAAGAAATGACTATGCTAAAAATCTGGGGTAAAAATCTTGAATATTACCAAACTCAATGTAGGCTCATAACTTTTCTGTCTTTTAATGTTTTTTACACCAACTTTCCAACATAGCCTTCTTATGACCCTACCTCAGTATCAAGGGCACAGAAAATTTTCAGCTCTTGGTCGAAGGGTGATTTTGTGCAGGGACCACAAAATCACCTTTTGGGATATATATATAAAAAAAAAAAAAATATTGGCCACGATTTTAAAAAGTGACAGCTGTCACATTCATGAGATGCTGTAAAGATATGGCCATATAGTAAATTTCGGGTAAAATACTGAAAATTACCAAAGTTACCAGCCTGCATTCGCAAAATTCAATGTGGGCTCATAACGTGTTTTTTTTTTTTTAATACTTCTGCACCAAATGTTCAACATAGTGTCATCAAGGCACAGGTCAGGAAGCACAGGATGACCAGGAGCAGTTGTAAAATACACAATGTGTGTTTATTATTAGTAATAACAGCAAAAAAACAAAAAAAAATATTCAGTATAGCTATTTACAATTGCAGTACAAACATAAAAAAAAAAAAGTCGTTGTTCTGAGTTTTTTCTTCTCAATTTCAAATCTCAGTCTCTCTCTCTCTCTTTCTCCCTTCCAAAACACTGCAGCTCTTTTTAAAAAACTGTACCTGGGAAACCTATTAAAAAAAACAACATGCTTCTAACACAATGTTCTTGTAAGTCTCCAGTGTTCTTGCAGGTGCAGCAAAGAGAACATTGTGACCCAGAACTGACCTCTTATTTACATCTCTGCAAAAGGCTTAAAACTGCATTTCAGGTTAACCCTTTGAGTTCCAAATAGCTGTGCAATTATTTCAACAGTATAACTATATACAGCTTTAGTTTTGCAATCATTTCAACAGTGTAACTACACACAGTTTTAAACGAAGGGATCCCAGTATCAGTTACATTTCCACATAATGATTCACGTTATACCTGCAGATATGCAAGGGGGAGAAAAGAAATAGCAAGAGAAAGCAGAGAGAGTGAGAGGTGGAGAACTGCAAAACCATGAGAGTGATCAGTTCCTAGGTCTCACAAGAAAATTTGGTTGCGCAACCAAAGAGAGAAAAGAATAGACCCTTGCATTTAAATTCTTTCTGCAAAACAAATGGGGCAGGGCATTATTCATTCCTGTCACACACAGTCTTCTTATGACCTCACCTCACAAACAAGGCCAGAGAAAAGTTTCAACGGGTGCCCAAAAGGGGATTTTGTGCAAAGACCTCAAAAATCACCATTCATAATGTAAAAAAAAAAAAACATTTTGGACAGGATTTGAAAAATGACAACTACAACAGTCAAGAGGTGCTGTAAACATATGGCTATGTTGTAAATTGGGGTTAAAATACTGAAAATGAGCAAAGCTATGAGCCTGCGTTTGCAAAATTCTATGTAGGCTCATAACTTTGTTATTTTTCAATATTTTTATAGAACATTTTCAACATGGCCTTCTTATGGCCCCATCTCATGAACAAGGGCAGAGAAAATGTTCAACTCCTGCCCAAAAGGTGATTTCATGCAGGAACAGCAAAATCACCTTAAGGACAGATCTGCCTAACGACAGTGACATTTTCCATGAGGTGGGGTCCCAAAGAAGGCATGTTGAAGATTTGAGGCAAAAATATGTAAAAATGCCCAAGTTATGGCACTCAGTTCAAAACCCCATTGAAATACACTGAACTGCATACCTGTGTCTTCAGTTTGTGGTCTGGCTTTGGAGAGTGAAGCCATGTCTCCAGTCCAGAGAGGATTACGCTGTTGTACCCCCAATGGGTAACTAAGGGCTGGGGGGGGTGCAGGGTGATGGATGATCAATGGGAGGGTCGGGGGTTAGGAATGGCAACAACGGACTTCAACAAACCATTTTTTTTATAGGTTAAAAAAAAAAAAAAAAAAAAGAGCCCGACAATCCCCGATCGCAACATTGGGGGATTAGGCACCTCGAGTATCACAGTTATGTGGGGGAAGACATCTATGGACTTTTTTTGTTTGTTTTAACAGGTGAAAAAAAAAGAAGAAAGAGACCGATGATCCCTGATCATGACACTAAGGGAGTGGGCACCCCCCAGTTTCAGACACACGACAGATAATCCCCTATAAAGACACTGGGGGACTGGGCACCCCCAGCATCACAGTTATGTTTGTGGGGGGCAGTGGTGTGTACTGAGAGGGAAGGTCAAGTGGGGAGAATTTTTATAATATTGAAAAACAAATAATAAATACAATAGGTGGTCACAGCAGAACACGGCCCACTCCGCCATGACCAAGATGGCCACCAAATTTTACTGCGCATGCACGACTGCTAGCACATGTGCAGTAGAGTGCAGCAACCATCCTGGACATAAAACATTGTGCTGTGTTCCGCTGTGACTGCCAGCACTGTGCAAGAGTGCAGTGCTGCAGTCAGTAGGGACAACATGGGTGGACTGCTTCACAGACACAGAGGTGACAGTGACGCAATCCAACATGTTCATTCAAAAGGAATGCAGAGTCCTTTTCGTAAAAAGGACTGCATAGTTCTGCCCACTGCAGCCATAACAAATGACTGATCTCTCATTGACATACTTGCAGTAATAGATGTAATGTACAAAAAATATTTCAGAAATATCCAGTTCGTAAATAAACAGGAGTCTTTTCCATTAAGAGGTAGGAGGTAAATCCTGGGTTTAGTAGTTTAGTATGTGACGTGGCTGGAGGGAGCTGGGATTACCTTAACCAAAAAAAAAAAAACTTCACACAGAAGGTGAAAACAGCTTACCCAGTGAGGTTGTAGAAGTCAGCACTGTTCGCCCTTTCCAAGCAGGCTAGACAGATTCCTAAACTGAACGGCACTGAGCACTGTGCAACATCAGTAGGAGAAGCATCGCAGATGTTAAGCTTAAATGTGTGCCCATACTAACACTGGGTACAGTAACTGTTCTGCAGCATGAATGATGGACAAGTGGGGTTCTAAGTAGCTACTGTTTTCACAATACTACACATCTTTGTTAAAGTATTCTCCCTTCCCAGTCATCATCATACCAGTGAAGAGTTAACAGAGTAGCACAGAATTACAGACAGTATACTATGGTTTATACTATGGACTTAGGACAGCAGAAGGCAGAGTGCCCATTTTTGCTATCCCCACTACTCAGTGGATGCAACTATATAGGTTGCTGTCACTGAAGTAAGAGTCTAATTTGGATTTAAAAGTACCAAATGTTTTGTGCGTAACTATATCATTGGGTAGTTGGTTCCATAGCCTGACTGTTCTAGGCAGGAAGGCAGTATTCCTCACATTTGTCCTTGATACAGGTTCATAAATTTGCTTATTATGTGTCCTTAAATTATACTGTAATTACTTTCTTTATAAGTAATTCAGAGATTAGCCACCAACTCTACATCCTGCAATAGTTTATAAAGTGTCATTCTGCCAATCACAGTCACAATTTAATGAGAATATACAAGCAGACAGTTCAGATGAGAAATGGAAAATAGTTATCAGGCAATCCAATACCTCAATGTGCTTGCGACACTCTCGAAATCCCTCAGCAAGCATGGTCACTACGTCCTTGTGATCGTCTAAGAGCTGTCGAACCATTTTACAGTATCGTGCTTCTGTTTCCAAGTCGTCGATCTTACAGAATAGGAGCAGGAAAAGAAAGGTCAAAAACTCACTTCCCAGAACTGAAATTCTGAAATATGTTCATTTCTTTAAGACATTTAATACTATTGCATTGAAAAAAAAATTAATGAGGACAAGAGTTACCCAATCATATACATTCCTCTAAACTCTGCTCTACAGTCACCAGCCTTTACATCATCTGAGTGGCCAAAGGTCTGCAATCTCACCTCTTCACCAGATTGTCAGGTCATGGTCCAGTTCCATACTGGGGGCTCAGGCTCATACCGAATGCTTACACTGCAGTGCAAAATGGGAAAGGGCTGTACTTCCCTATCAAAGGATGCCATCCTTTAGATTCAATGTGAAACCAACAGTCCTTCTGCCTTTTAGTTTCCGTTGCCCAAGTATGAGTAAAGGGTACAAGAAAAGGACACGGGATTAACACTGTATTGGTCAAAATGCACCATCGGGGGGGGGCATGGTCAAGCCTTGAACTGGGATGGACACTTGACTTCGATACTCCAGGGATATGTCACAAATCCACACCATCCCACCTTTAACACTTGCAATCTGCACGGACGTAGCCCAAGAACTTCTGGATGGCAACCCAGCTGAAGTCGGTCTGTAAACAAAGCCATATATACTTTAATACTGTGTCCGAGTCAGCTAAGGGTGACAGACCTACGGATCAGCAGCAGCAAGCGACCACATGGATGGGAGTGGAGAAGGAGAAGCAGTCGGAGCAGCCGCAGGCAAACATATTGGCAAAATCACAGAAGCAGACTCTGGAATCCCTCATCTCTGAACCCAAAAACAAGGTCAGGGTACAGTTTGAAAACCTGAATGCACAGTTTAGGCATCTCCAAAGCTACAATGAATGGTCTTGGTGAAACTGTGGAAGGGCACAGTAGATGACTGGAGGCAGCGGAATCTGAGTGGGGAGACAGGAGGATAAACCATGTGAACTAGGGGTACTAGCTGCACACTCGAGGAAACCTAGATAGACTGGGTGGTCTGTTTCTGCTGGCACATTCATATGTTCATGAAATGTTGGCAGCTCTCTCTAAAGTACTAAAGGACACTGAACTTTTAAAAGACTCCTTAGACAATCATGAAAATTGGAAATATCACAACAATGTCCATATTGTTGGCCTTCCCTAAGGATGGAGGGCTCAGACTGAACAGCTTTCCTGGCTGTCTGGCTTCCTAAACTGCTATGCCTGCCTGAGGAGATTGTGCCTGAAGTCCAGTGGGTTCACTGCTCTGGAAAATGCCCAAGCAGCACTCCAGGCACTTTCTCATAACATTCCTGAGGTATCAAGACAGGCTGCGAGGAAGTTGGAGACACCAACAGCTGATAATCAGGTTATAAGCATCTTCCCTGATTACTCCCGATGGCTGCAGCAAATCTTTAATGAAGTGAAGAGATACCGCCACAGCCTAACCTGGCCCTTTGCACATGTGTACCCATCCAGGATCTCTACTGCTGGCAGGGCATGCCAGCATGAACATTCACTGATCCCGAGGTAGCTGAAGACCACTTAGGCCCTGTTCAGACTACAACATGATAAAGTACAATGTTTAATAAAACCTTTCATCACTTACCATGTTGCTACATATGGACTGAGTTCAGCCATGTTTTAGCATGGATAAAACATCTGTGCTGCAGGGTCCAAAATTGCTACACAGATCATGCTCACTGGGGCGTGCCAAACACACTTTCCTGGGGGCTGAAGCCGAGATGGGACAGTTCTTGCTTTTCCAGACTTGCAAATAACACGGTTCTTTACTGGAATACATTTCAATAACCATGTTAAACCCTAGGTCCTATCAAGGCTTTAACACAGTTTTTGAACCTGCTCATAGTGCGGATGTGATCCATGTTAGATAGACTTAAAATGGTTTATGAGACAAACTATTTTATGTCCTCTAGTCTGGACAGGGCCTTACACAGGGAGGTGGTGGCAACAGAGGGCAGCACAACCATGAGGAGAAATTATCCCACAGCCTGAGATGGAGGCAACTGCCCAACACACTACAAAAGGATGTGATCTGAGGTGAATGTTTTTTTTTGGTGGGGGGGGGGACTAGGGAACAATTAAAGGGGGTGGGAGATGAGGGAGACCAGTACTACCAGCACTCCATGCTGGCACAGCAGGAGTGCCCCTCGGGTTTGAAGCATGGCCAAAAGTGTGAGTACTAATCCTCTAGGCCCCCTCTAGCCAAGCAGCCACCACTGACCCTGCACCTAAACTGAGGTAAGATGCGGGGCCACCGAGCCACAGTGGTGGGAAAAGGATCCTCTGTGAGGGCAAAGATTCACCATTAAGCTCCCAGGATCTAACATAGGAGATCGCATGTCACTGAAATGCAGTCCTTTCCTTGAAATCTTCTCTCACATTCACCACTCAGTTTATTTACTTTTTGTGGACCGGGTAGGTGCATTAGATATAGGAATGATTATTTTCAGACACGACCCAGGAGGTTACAGAAGTAGCAGTACAATGACAAATACAGCATGAGAAGGTAAAAACACAGTACAAAATTGTCAATGCAAAACAAGCATAATATGGCAGACAGCAATCAAAAAGTACAAAAAAAAACCAAAGGTAAGTAAGTTTGCAATCCATCTCCAGCCCTGATCGAAAGATGAACCTGCTGGTTCAGTGTTTCCTGTTGTTTGTAATTCTCTCAGGTCTTGAACATGTATGTATGTATGCATATGTATGTATGTGTGTGTGTGTCTATATATATATATATATATATATATATAATATATATATATACACACACACACATATATATATATTATAGGGGTGCGGTTGGGAGTTTTTTGCCATGAATATATATTATAGGGGCAAGGGCACGCCCCTATAGTTAGGGTTGAGTAGGAACTTTAATGTTAAACCTCAATTTTTGCACATTAATAACTCTGCAATCGTTCAATGGATTTTCACGAAATTTGGAATGCGTGGTTTGGTGTGGTAGATCTCCTGATTTACCAGGTTGCGTCCCGGTGGGATGTATGGTTCCTGCATAGCAAAACGCTAACAAAAAAATGCATTTTTGCCACTTTTGACGTGCTTTTTACCCATGACGCTGCAACCACACTGTGTGGTCTTTTGGTCTGAAATTTAAAACACAGAGTGAGTTTGGGTCAAGGAACAATCCAGCATTGGTTTGGTAAAAAGATATTAATCCGTTCAAAAGTTACTTAATTTTTAATTTTCGAGTTCTGCGCATGCTCGGTTCACTCCAAAATATATATATATTTTTTTACAAACTAAAAATGGCCTCACGGTCAAGGACGTTGGCTTGCAGACTAGGATTTTGGAAAAATCCTAGTCCATCAGAAAAATTCCTTGTCCACGAGCCGCCATCATGTTTTCTGTTTTTCAGCCAAACAAAATGTATCTTTGTCCACGGGTGACTTTACAATCAATCAATCAAATCTTCATTTATCCAGGCGAACATCGTTGAGCACAGCTCATTTGCAAGATGGACCTGGTAACGTCAAGGTTCAGTTTACACAGATACATAAAAAATAGTCAATATACACACACTCTAGGATACTACATAGAATATTCACTATACACAGTCTAAGGATACATTCTAATCAGACTATACATTAAATTCGGGTGTCGTGGTAATAAGGGGTGAGAGGAAGGGGAGCGGGAAGTGGTGTGCCTGGCTGGTGGGGGAGGAGGAAGATGGTGGGGGCCTATACTGTGGAACGGATAAACTGTGGGCCTTAAGAAGAGGCAGGAGGGCGGCACTGGGGGGTTTGTATAACAGGGGTATAGGGCTGTGATATATGACAAGGGATTAAGGGAGGCGGATGGAAAGGAGGGGTGCATGGAGTGTGAGGGGTGGTGACTCTTAGTAAAGGCGGATACCTTCCGTGAGTTGGCTATCTGGGGAGGGAGATGGATAAGATTAGGAATACTCTACTGTTTGGGGAAACAATTACATTTTTCTTTGATAAGCCTCGAATACAGATATTTAAAGGATGTAAATGAGACGTATCTGTTCACTTTCAGGGTCTTTTGGGGCAAATGAGGCAAGTGCTTTTTTTTTTTCAGGGTGACACCCTCTACAAAGCCATGCTTTTGGTTTGGCTTGTTTTTGTCAAAAAACAGGTTTTTAAAATTTAAAAATTCTTTTACTGCGACTTGCTAACGATCCTAGTTCGCAAGCCAAAAAAATCCTAGTCCACGATGGTGTGACCAAATGTCCTCTGATGGACTAGAAGTTTGCTATCTTGCAGACAGGGATTGATCTGACGGCCCAGGATTTTGTTATCTCATGGACTAGGAGTTGTTAAATATGTAAAAAATTTACCACTGCATTGCTAATGAATGGTTAGGTCTTTTACTTGTAATTTTCAGGATATTGAGGGGATGCCCTACAGGTGTGAATTATGTTGTTTAGATGTTGAGGAATTAAGCAGTTCCACAGATATGCCATTATGAAATTAAGATTTTTCCCTATAGGATAACACTGGGGTGCCCACTGCGCTTTTCGGCACCCATAACTTGGAAACTAAGCGAGATACAGACTTTTCGCTACTGGTGGCGTGACCCAAGCCACTGGAACAAAACTGAGAAACCACAAACTACACCTGCAATGGATTATTTTTCGTGTGTTGCATGGTTAATGAGATATTGTCAAATTAGTGTCACAAGGGTTCAAAGAGTGCCTGTTCAGTGGTTTTCAGTGCCCGTATCTCGTAAATAATGCGAAATATGGATTGGGTCGCGTGCAGTACTCACTGTCATGATTACAATGGCACTTTAATTTTTTTTCTGCCTGCTACAATTCCTGAGATATCGGCACATTAATAGGGCTCCTGTATGGCTCTATAGCTATGCGTAAGTGGGACTGCAGGCCCACAGATGCATATTGTTATGCAGAAATGGGCACTTTGCTCTATGTCAGTGTTGCACTATCTCAATGGAAGGATGAAAGAACAGGGCCCAACTCACCATGTGGTCCTACCATGACTTATGTGTACTGCTGTACTATCTGCTTGGAGCTATACAGTTCATGCACTGGCCATCTGACGTGGCTGCACAGCATGTGAGTGTATCCCCAGACACTGGGATGGAAGCAGAAGTGATACAGTTGCTGAAAGACGATGATGGATGGATGCCTCTTGTGGTATGTTTACAGAGTTGTATGTTCTTTCTGTTACCTTATGGTGTCTGTTTCTGATTGGTTGTGTTGCGTTGTACCAGCCCCTGTTTGTATGTGTGCTGTGTATGTGTGTGCAAAGGGATTCAGAGTTAGCATTGAATTTCCTTGCTTTTGTTGCTATGTAAGCAACCCTAACTGTTTTTTCAATGAATATATATATATATTTATGCAACAGGGGTCATGATAAGAACTGTAAAATAAATACAGAATAATGGATGGGGAAGGGTTTGATATGAGAATTTAATGCACACCCGAGTTGTGGGATGCTACTACCCGAGGGCAAAGCCCAGGTTTATCAAAGCATCTCACAATGAGGGTGTATTACTATATCTCATGAAACACCTCCCATCTTTTATTTTTTATAATAACAGGCCAGCAATTTTTCTCTAGCAGTTTGTGAGACTGTTTGGCCCCGCCCACATACAGAATGTTGGCTAGTGAGGCAGCAGCATAGTTTGACTGGCATGGCTCATGAATGTCATAACAACCAGCCGGTTGTTATGGAAAATATCAACCTGGTCAGTACATTGAGAGAAATTGCTGACCAGTTTTTATAACCATTTATCTACCAAACTATGGTGATAAATAAGGGATACGCAAACCCCTACTGGAAATATTGTCAATATTTTTTGTTCAAGAGTGCCAACCTGACCTAACATCACCGTGGCTTTGCAACCGTGATTTTATCAGGTCAGTTGGCACTGAACAAAAAATATTGACAATATTTCCAGTAGGGGTTTATGATTCGCTTATGCCATATCTCCAAAAAAGTGGGGGGAAAAAAAAGTAAATTCTTTACATTTTTTGCTGATTATAAAAAATCTAAAAAAAAATCTATAAATGAAACACCACTCATTTTGTAGGTATTTTTGTCCTGATCAACTTTTTTCACAAAGTACCACGCTAATATTTTTCATTTTAAAGTTATATGCATTTGTTTGTTGCAAAAAGTGAAAAAAAACTGAATTTTCTGTAGTTTCTTTGGCAATTATAAAAAAACTAAAAGGTATATATCAGTGAAACACCACTCATTTTGTAGATATTTTTGTGGTAAACAACTTTCATGCTTGTAGTACCATGCTATCATTTTTCATTTTAAAGTTATTCACATTTGTTTTTCAAAAAAGTAAAACAAAATAGCATTTTCTGCTTTATTCTGTTTATTATACAAAAAATAAAAGTTAGTCGTAAATAAAACACCACTCATTTTGTAGATATTTTTATACTGAACAACTTTCATGCTGGCAGTACCATGCTATCATTTTGTGTTTTAAAGTTGTTCCATTTGTTCATCAAAAAAAGTGAAAAAAATGCACTTTTTGTTGTTTTTCAGCTAATTATATATAAAAAAAAACTTACCCATAAATGAAACACCACTCATTTTGTAGATATTTTTGTGCTGAACAACTTTCGTGCTCACAGTACCATGGTATCATTTTCTGTTTTAAAGTTATTCACATTTGAACATAGTTACTACTGCTACTGCAGCTGAATATGCAAATGAGTTCCAAATGAGCCAATCTCTACCTACTGTGTGGATAAATTTACCTACAGTGAGGATATAGAGAATAATGGATGGGGAAGGGTTTGATGTGAGAATTTAATGCACACCCGAGTTGTGGGATGCTGCATAAACCCCAAGGGGTTCATCAACGCATCCCACAATGAGGGTGTGTCCATCTCTCATATAATACCCTCCCATCTTTATTTTATAACAGGCCAGCAATTTTTCTCCAGCAGTTTGTGAGACTGTTTGGCCCCACTATATACAGAATGTTGGCCAATGACGCAGCAGCATAGTTTGACTGGCATGGCTCATGCATGTCATAACAACCAGCTGGTTGTTATGGAAAATATCAACCTGGTCAGTACATTGAGAGAAATTGATGACCAGTTATTATAAATGCAATATCCTCACTGTAGGTCTGTCCACCCTGAGAATATCGAAGAGTTGCCTTTTTTTATCCTCACAGGTATGGCATAAATTTATTTATCACCATAGTATCCCATTTATCTACACAGTTCTCTTCAGAATTCATTAAGAATGTTCAGCCTCAGAAGCAATACTAACCATATTCAAATAGGAATAACTTTAAAAGGACAAAAGATGGCATGGTACTATGAGCACGAAAATTGTTCAGCATAAAATGATCTAAAAAATGAGTGGCGTTTCATTTATAGATACCTTATATATTTTTTATAATTATAAAACAAAATAAAGAAAATGTAATTTTTTGTTCACTTTTTTGACAAATAAATGTGAATAACTTTAAAACAAAAAATGACAGCATGGTACTGTGAGCGCAAAAAATGTTCAGCACAAAACTAAACAATGAGTGGTGTTTTATTTATAGATGCTATTTTTTTTTTATAATTAGCAAAAAACAGCATGCAATTCAATTTTCTTTTCCCTTTTTTGACAAATTATTTACATCTACCAAAATCAAAACGTTCACACAACATCTAAACCTGTTGCATAAATGGAATATGCAGTGGTTCAGTGTGAGATGATGTATTTATCTTGTACAGTTTCCAGTGACCTCTCATAACTCTCACTCGTGCCTTCAGCACTCATGAGGTTACTTGAGGTCACTGGAAATTGTACAAGATAAATGCATTATCACACACTGAATCCCTGCATATCCCATATATATATGGGATACATGATGGGCAGGAGTGTGATATGGAAAATATCTTCACTCCTGCAGAGTGAGCTCTGGATACTCACGAGTGCCGAAGGCATGAGTGACAGTATCCAGAGCTCACGATGCAGGAGTGAAGATATTTTCCATAACACATGATCTGCACATCATGTGTTCGATGTATACAATAGGGTAACGTAGTTTCAGAAGTATTGTTATAATTTTTGTGTTCTGTTGCTGTTTCTGTGTGAGACATTTTCTGAATGGGCTGGCAGTGTTACTAACTCTGTGGGAAAAGCTGAGTGTATTTTGCAATGCTAGGTAAGTTATCTTCAGGCAGCAGTGAGAAAGAAACTGTTTTGTGAAGTTGTGTGCTTTAGATTTTTGGCTGCAGTCGGCTAAAGTATCACAGTAATGAGCTGGGAGTGAGAGAGTGTGGGAAGCAGGTGAGGATGTTTTGCCATGGTAATTGTTAGCTGCAGGCAGCAGTGAGTCATCTCACTCTGAGCCATGAGATAAATGTCAGTTCTTACATTTATCACACTCTGAGCCATGAGATAAATGTCAGCCGTTAAATTTATCTCACTCTGGTGAAGATACATGTTTTTATCACACTCATTTATCCTTCACCCCTATTGTATAAATATATATATACACACACACGTTACATTTTTTCTCTCCCCGTTTTTCATCTATCCCCATTCTCATCTAGACGCATGCATGAAGAGGCATGTGCACGCAACGGCTCAGGACACCCTCCTGCAACTTGCCACCCTTCCTGCCTAAGCTAGCCACCAGACCGTCATCGGGTGTCAGCAGAACTATGGGAGGGGTGATGACCACTCAAGAGAGGACAGCTGCCCTATGGCTGCTTAATCCTGCTCTCACCCTCCCCACGGGCTGGCTCCCTAATGACCCGAGTCTGTTCCTGAACCCGGGTTGCTGGCGTGGGATTGCTTGACTTTTAATGGCTGAATATACCAGTCTAGTGCTGTGACAGTGTCTAAAATATGGCTGCTGACCCCATCCTTCAAGGAGCAATGATGCTGGGGAGAGGGAGAGGAAGGCACAAGGGTCACTGAACTTAATGTGATAATTTATGCCTACCATTCACACTACTGACTCTAATAGACCTATCTGTAATCTACTGTCAGAGTTCACCTGTGGTTGTCCCCCCAGTTGGGGGGCATTTACTTTTTGATGTTGGACCCCAGGACCCTAATGCCAAAGATGATGTTAACTGTAGCAGTGTGGCATCAGATACAGTATGCTACAAGCAGTTGGGTGGCGGGACTTCTCCCAAAAACATACTGCATATGAGCTATGCTGGCAAAACTGTGACAAGCATATAGTCATGGAGAAGGAGGAGGCCCAAGAACAGGCTCAATAGGTTTTGGACCTGTGCAGAGTCTCCACCCTATTTGTCCACGGTGTGGCTCAGAATGCCTACCTCGACTGGCAAGCAAGAACCATCACACCAAGGGGCGCTCTCCTGATGAGAGGCACCACCGCAGACCCAGACTGCAGTGGGGGTCTATGAATGCTCTTATGGAACACAAATGTACTCAAGACAGTACAAAAACGCAAGAGGGCATGGCCCTGCATAAAAACTGAGGCGGGATATTAATATAATGCAGGATACCCACGTGACACAAGAAGAGGCAGCCAAGCTAGAGAAATCTTGGAGAGATACAATGTTCACAGCTCCCGTTGTCTCCAAGGCTGGGGGGAGTAGCTATATGGATCAGAGGGGGCCTGCAGGATAATCTAAAAAGGCGGGTCACTGATCCTCAGGGTAGGTTCATGGTCACTGAGGTGGTAAATATCTGACTGTAACCACCCAGACTTCTTCCATCAGCTAGCACTTGACTTCACCTACATTTCCAGATAGGGTAATAATGGAAAGTGACTGAAATCCCTAGGACCCCATGTCAGACAGATCATCTCTGAGTGTCCGTAACAATTCCAAGAGTTACGAAGCCCTTAGAAATATAGCTGGTGAGAGAGGTCTGGTGGATGAATGACATTTCCTAAAACCCCACCAACTGGGAGTACTCTTTCTTCTCACATGCACACCAGTTATGTACTTGGAACAGATTCAGTCTTAGTAGCCACATACCTACTGCAAAGGGTGGTGTTAGTACAGTATGGCCGTATTCAGCACACCAATAATGCCCCACTTCTGGAGTACCTGATGAGCAGTGGAACCCCTCCACGTCTCAGACAATGGCGGCAGGTCCCTCAGCTCCAGATAGACCCAACCTTTGAAAGGTAGACAGCATGACACCCTTAAATAATTCTGCACCTATAAAAAAAGAGGAGACACCTGAGCTACTACCAGATGGGATGCATAAGCCTTCACTGGAGATTGCGCAGTGATAACACTGCCAGAGAAAAGATCATTTTGGGGGGAGATGTAGCAGTTTGTTTAAAGTCAAGCTTGATCCTCACAGCCTTCCAGACTGGAACCACAATATCCTTTGAATGTGTAGGGTGTGCAGGTGCGGGTTGCAGGATCCTTCTCATCTATCGTCCACCAGGGGATAGGAGGGCATTCCTGCAGGAAGTTGCAAACTTCATCATCGGGCAATGCCACAAGGTGCATTAGCAATGTCTGTGCCACACACCCTGGGAGCACACATGATTCCTTCATTTGGCACCAGTCTGCCCTCTGCCGTAGATTTGGGGCAGGGGACATAACAAGCGGACACTTAATAGGTGTGTGGGACAAGCTGATCTGCTGGACAACAGAACACCATGGTGCAGGATAAGAAGGGTGGGGCAGGTGTGCAGGTAGCACAATGTACAATGCGCAGAGAGGGCAGTGGGGGGGGGGACAGCTCTGAAGGCATGCACAAACCGGTACAGTGTGGCACAGGTACAATGCATGGAAGGAGGGGTGCATTACCATGGGGGGACAGATGTGGCAGGGCCTAGCGCACCACAAGCAGGCATGCGGGTGCAGCTGTCGGGCACACTGGGCTAGACAGTGAGGGGTCATGGCAAATGTGGCATGCAATGGCATGGGCAGCTAGGGGTAGACAGCAGAAGCAGGGCCAGATACCATCAGGAAGGAGGGGGAGGTAGGAAGGCAGGGAAGGGCAGAACATGGTCAGTGGTGTACCAACACCACACATAGCAGTTCGTCATGGTGTGGGAGGACATAATGCGCATGTGATCAGTGGAGTGACAGCCACCCTTTGCTCCCCACAGGTGATGCAGCACACCTACCTAAGACCCTGGCTACTCGCCCCCTTCAGAAGATCCAGAACAGAGGCGGAGGAGCATTACAACGAGGTACACACCGTCACCTGCACCATTATAGAGTGCGTCTTTGGTATGCTGAAAATGCGCTTCCAGTGCCTGAATAGGTTGGGTGGGGCCCTACAGTATAGCCCTGAGAAGGCCTGTGGCATATTCCTGGCCTGTTGTATACTACACAACATGGCCATGGACCGAGAAATAGCTGTCCAGGTCGTGGAGTGCGACAGTTCCAGGGAGGATGAGGGGGAGGGTGGGGATGAGGATGCAGTGCCACAGGGTTTGCGGGCAGGACCACCACTGGTGCATCATGGCCCACACCTGGTTGCAAGGGCCAGGCAGTACAGGGACACACTTGTGGAGGAGCACTTTGGCAACTGCAGGTGAGTAACACAGGTTTGTATTGTGGTGGAGCACATTGGTGACTACAGGTGTGTAGTGCAAGGCGGGCACAACACACCACACAGACAGCTCCACTCAGCTACACACACACAAAACACAGGCCATGCAGCAGTGCCGGTGCCGCAGTGGAATGCAGACATACCAGTGTCCACACGGCACACACACGTGAACACCACAGTCAACACAACCATGTGCCACAATGTCAGTGCTGTGGGTGGCATGGATCACTGTACAGCTACTGGCACACGTGCACAGAAGACACAGGACCACACTTATCACGCCCATGCCACACGGCACAACAATGGCACACATGGACATGCAGGTGGCACTGCACAGGGGGGCCCATGATGGCAATATACCAGGGTAAGTGCATGCCACCCCAGGCAGCATGAGCCAGGCGAATGGGACACACACGTGGCAGGTGCAGTGGCCGTTGGATCTGGGACCTGGATGTCACAGGGCGGCACCATGGACACGTGGGCAGCCTCGTCCACGACTGGTGGATGCTGACTCAGCACCACCAGCCACAGGGGGTGTTGCCAACACCCCTGTAGGGGTACTGCAGTGAGACCATAAATGGGTGCTCACTGGGGTGGAGGTCCCGCAAGCCATGTCAGGTCCAGGGATGCGGGGGCACAGTGAATTGTGGCTACAGCGTCAGCAGCAAAGGATCCACCTGATGCCACTGCCTAGGTGTGCAAGAGGCACTCCTGGGTGCACCGCTGGAGGTATGGTGACCACGGCGCACACCGGATGCACACACTGCCTCAGCAGTGGCTCCAATCTGCTGCAGAGCTGCAGTCATGCCCACCCGCAGCAGGCATGCCACTGCGAAAATCTGGGCATGCCACGCGACCCCTGACTCATGCTCAAGGGCCAGCACTGTCCAGAGGCACCTAAATTCAGCCCGTAGGGATGCCTACCTCTTCACGGTGTCCTGCAGGAAGCAGGCATAGTGCGCAATGTCATCGGTGGGCGAGGGCTCCCAGTGATGGCGCCAACAGATGGGTGGTGAGCCAGTCTGCTGCAAAGCATCCACCGGTGGTGGCTGCACCACGGCAGGCTGCGGCATGGGGGAGGCATGGGCATGCACAACAAGGATGGTGTAATCACAGTCCAACGCCACCTGCGTGTGACCCACAGCACTCAGACAAGACACGCTGGCTGACCCTTCTGCCACAGCACGACCAGGTGCACTGGGCACAGCAGGGCCACCAAAAGCATCAGGTGCCACCTGTGCAGGCACCTGTGTGTTGTGTGCACCACTGTCTACTGTGTCCCCCATGGCAACTGGATTGTCATGGGAATCGCTGTATCTCCCCTCTCCCCGTGTACCATATGCCAGCACCAGCACTGTCCACGGCATTCCCTGGGTCGTCATCAGCAAAACCCAGGAAACCCTCCAGCCATGAGGTGTCATGCCCACCAGCAGTGGCACCACTAGCTGAAGGGTTTGATGGGACCGCCACTACTAACACTGCAGCTGGAGCCATTGATGCACTGGGGGGGCCAGAGATGACACCATCCCCCGTCGTGCCCGCAGCCCTGTGTGATAGGCCAGCATCATCGCCCACTAAGGCATCCCGTGGTGCAGCCGTGTCCACAGCTGCACCAGTGAGGTAAGACGGAGCTGTGAAAAGAAAAGAGGGAAACATGGCCAATGTCATTGGAAAGTACAGTGGCAAACATACAAGTACAGTGTGTCACAGTGGTGTGCCATGGTTATGCATGACAATCCCTGGCGTGGCCAGGCAACACCCATGTACCAGCTGTGAATGGGGATGCTCAGTGCCAGTACACACCCACATGGCACCTTGTGAGTCAGTGCCACACCATGCCCATCCAACAGTGGGATGGAACCACTAGCCTGATGGGCAAAAGAACAACACGTGCCCCCCCCCCCGGGCATGGCCTGGCAGACACAGTTGTGCACAGTATGGGCCATGTATGGGCCCGCGACCACCATGGTACTACTTTGCACAGGCAACCGGGCGGCCGGCGCACACAGCGGGACTGCCATGGCCACCATGGCACACACAAGTGGCCTGACACGTGTCAGGGACATGGATACTCACAGTGCTGCAATGGGCTATCACCCATCTGGAACCCCCCCTCCAGGGACATCCTACACAGCTGACTAGACAATGCTGGCCAAGAGCAGCTCCTCATTTGGGGTGAGACGCACAGCCGATTGCAGACCATCCCCTGTCCTGCTAAGTGAGACCTCAACGTGCACCACCTTCTTCTTGGCCCTCCTCTTCCCATCATTCAGTTGTTTCCTACACTTTTGGGAGGACTGGTTGTACTTCCCCATCGCATTAATGTGGCATGCCACTGCCTCCCAGGCCTCATCCCGCGCTGCAAGACTGCCACCCCTGCCAGTCAGGACATCCCTCTGCAGGCTGTATGCCTCTATGAGGGCTCTTCTCATTTGTAAAGTTAGCCCACCTGTGACTGGCGGCACTGTCTCCTCCAGACATCATGGCTACTGTGGGACAGAAGACACAGTCATTAAACATGCACATACACATCCCTATGTGGCCTGTACTGCCATATAGTGGCTGCAGTGTACTGGCACACTGCCTGCCCAACAGTGACCTGCCTTCAGAGCATGTCTGGGATGGTGTCAAAGTCTGTCAGGGCAGTCTGTGCTGTGACCGCCATGTCCAGATGCACTGCCATTGACAGCTGCATGTCCCTTGACATGACACAGGTGATGCATGGCATGGTACACAGGCTGGTGGCCTAGCCTACAATGACACTCTGCACCCATCACTGTATGTGTATGCACAACACCCTCCACCATGCACCCACCAGCCTTGCCTAGGGTGGGCTGTGGGACAGCGTGTGACACATACCAGGGCGCGACTGGTGTCCCTGCACATGTCTGGACGGTACCAGGCTGTCTACAGCCCATAGCAACATTTGCAGTGGCTACAATGGTAACGGAAATGTAAACAAAACTTACCTTCAAGGCTGTGAAACCTCTCAGTCACCTATGCTCAGTGTGGGCTGAGTTGGGTGCACTTATGGCTCAGGGCATGCAAATGAGGTTTGGGGTAGGTATAATGAGATGCTAAACAGCTGAGACGCCTCTGAATTCGGTAATAGGCTGATTTCGGAGCAATCTCTGTGAATTGCATAATTGCCCTCAGCTCATCCCAATCAGCATGGCGCATCTGCTACTTTGAGTGCATGTTCACATGGCACATTGTCCACACATGCGCATTGTGTTCGGGGCATGTCCCTTACCGCAGCGCAAGTCCATGGGTGCATTGTTCATGCATGCGCGGTTTGTTCTGGACCCCAAGGTGAAGCACTGTGTCAGCGTAATCAGCTCGACAGTCACATCACCAACATGCAGCTCATGCATGACGCGTGGTGCCATCTGTACGCACATGCATGTCCATATACACGATGCACGCTATGCCACCTGCTCCTAGGCATGCCCTGATCGCACAACACCTGCCTTTGTATGCCCATGGGCTACTGTGCATCACTGTTGCTACGCGTGATGATGTGTGACACACGCAACATGGCAGACATGTACGAACTGTGCATGTGCAACCCGTCCATGACCCCTGACCTCACTATCCCATCATAACATTTTGCATGTAATGTGGATTTTCAGTCACAGATAATCGTGCATCCAGCACACTATGTGCAGTGACTTGCACTACCGACCTAGTGACGCCGTCGGACGAGATTATGTCATTCAATAGCTCAATCCTCACAGACAGCACTGTGTGTACCCTGCACATTGGACATGCCAGGCGAGCAGTACCCAGGGCCGTGTACTGGTCCGAGCTGGAGCTACTACCACCTGGTGGCCCTAGCGATGTGGGTGGAGGGCTAGTTGTTCGACCAGGAGGACCTGCAGGTGCCCAGTGCCCATGTGTGGGCCAGGACTGCAGGTCAGCTGGTGCGCCGCAAAGGTATTCCCCGCACAGGATACGGGGACCTGCAATACCACGATAGGGTGCAGCTGGACCATTTGCAGGAGCATGCACGCAGGGGTGCACTGCCCTGACCAGGTAGGTCACACTCATACATGTGCAGCATGGGTGCATGGGGGTTGGGGCTGCTGCACCACACAACAGCACACTCACAAAGGCACACACACTCCACTGTGGTGCCGTGTACTGCATATCACATGGGGTGGACCTCTCTGCAGGGTTGTGTGGGTGGGCCAGGGCCACTGTGCCATGCATGGGGTGGGACTGCCATTTGCACTACATGCCTACAGCTGGGCACTTGGGGGAGGAACAGGCCGGGTGTGCTGCTGCGCACTGCCAGGCCATTCACCAGTGGTGCACTATTTGTTGGCACCTTCACTGCATGCCCACACTGGTGTTGGGGGGAGGGGGGGTCCGTGCCACATTGCATCTCCTCATGATGTTCTCTGCTTGTGTGTGTCCTGCAGAGCTGGAGGCCAGGCGACAGGCTGCGGAGGCCATTGAGCTGTGGGAGTGGAGGGCCACTGAAGTTGCACAGGGTGGTGGTCATGCAGGCGCAGGTAAGTTACCATGTTGTCCATGCATCGTCTGTCAGGTGGGGTGGGTGTCTGCTCGGGTGGGTGCTGCCGGCACACCGTGCCTGCCTGTGTGTCACTTGTAGGAGACATTCTCGGTGTCCTGGCCAACATTCCCCTTCCCATAAACTGGTTCATGCAGGCTGTGTGCAGGTGTTGATGCGCAATATGGCCACCACTACACATTCAGTCTCTTCACTACCAGTCTAGCATGCTTGTAAAGCACTTTGGTATACACTGTGTATGAAAAAATGCTATATAAATACTGATTCTTCTTCATCTTGTCACGTGGGACCACTGGTGCTGTGGTCCCTGGGTTGGCAACATCCATGTGTGCATGTCATGCGCACTGTGGCCACTCAGTGGTGCACCAGTGGTGTCCTGTCAGGGCCCACACGCTCGTGCAGGCCACTGCCTTGTGCACGTGTCGCATGCAGCTTGCCCCTCTGCCCCCTGCACAGGCTGCTGTCTATACATGTGGGTCAAGTGCCCACACGGTTCCTGCGTACATTTGGTGAGGTACCTGGTGCATTGTGCCCAGTGGGCTCTGTGCCATTTCCATGGCAGATGCCTCCAGTCTACGCACAGGGGGATCGGGTGGTGTTTGGTACATAGCACTTAGTATCTGTTCTCTGTGTTCCCACTCTAGGTCCCCGAGATGTGTATGCTAGTGACCACGGCCATGTAGGACATCAGCAGGAGGCACTAAAGAGCGTAGGACCACGTGTGTAACGCTACCCGCGATTCCCTGAGGCCACTCTTCAGGATGCAGGGACGTCTGCTGTGGGCACTGGGTGACATGGTCCAGCTACTCATGGCACGGTGCCGGCGGCATGTGCACTGTCCCCTGGCATGCCCCATGGCATGATGATGGACTCTGTTTCCTTTGTTTGACCTCCTTTCAGTTGTTTGTTGTCCTCCCTGCCCCCTATACCTGCTCCCACTACCATTCTTCTCCACTGCTTTACAATCCCCATCCCTTGTTCACACTGTACTTGTACATAGTTGTTCCTGTTGATGCTGGTGTTCTTTTATTAAAGTGTTATTTATCTGACCCGTTGTCTGTGGTCCTTCACTGTGCCATGTATGTGGGTCGGGTGTTGTCTGCAGCTCTCCACTGTCCCCTTGCTGCTATACTCCTGTCTGCAGCTGTATGTGCACGGGCTGCTACCTCCTGCCCCCCCCCCGTGCCACCCACTGTGCGGCCTCAATGTTGCCTGTGGCTTGTGAGTGGGTCTACTGTCCTGTTGCTCATGTGTCTGCCCCTGGTCTGTGTGTGCTGCCTGTGGCATGCATCCACTGCACTGCTGCACTATCAGTCAGCGGACCTGTGTGCTGTCTCCTATGGTTGGGAGTCTGGCATGCCTGTGCGGTGCAGTGGTGTCACCATGTACCGCCTGGCTTATGCACCATGTTGCCCTGTGTGGCTTCATACGCTGCCACAGCCCTGGGCACCTGTGGCAGTGGCCTTGTCCATTTCCCACCACCATGCTGCATGGTGTCCCTCGCTGGTCAGTGGCACCTTGCTGGTGACAGTGTGCCTGTCCTGTGTCTCTGCCATGGGCCTGCGTGGGTTATGTCATGTGGTGACGGGTGTTGTTCTGTATGTCCTGTCTCTGCATTTCATCTGCTGCGACCACTGTTGAGCCCTTGGCCACTCTGGCTTGTCCCTTTGGGTGTGTGTCCCTCTCTCCTTTGTCCCACTGCATTGTCCTCTATTGCTCCCACATTCCCTGATGGGTTGCTCCTTATTCACTGTTCTGTTCCCCTGGGTGGTTGTGCACATCGCAGATGCGCTGGGGCATCTCCTCATGTGCAATGCGCATTAACATGATTCACAGTGAGGCTGTGCATGGCGCATCCCGTGGCACATCCCTTTGTGCATTGCTCGGCTTTTGGCGGGCACATTCTGTCTATGCTGGTGCATCCCATTTGCACCCAGCTCATCTGGTTGTAAATCCTGCCCTATATTTTTATCATAGTATTATTTTCACATTATTTTAATTTCTATTTTATATTCTTTATAAATGCTTAATTATTAAGTTAAGGTAAATGGGGAGACCATGCTATAAACATAGAGCCATCATCCTTGTTTACATGAGCTTTAAGGAAAAAACTGCTTAAGTGAGCTCTGAAAAAGGTAAGATGCCAGGCTAAGTGAGACTTTGGAAAACACTGGTTTAGTTTTAAAATCTCTCTCTTAGCAAAGCTGCTGGAAGCTTAGGTTTTGTTTTGAGAGCTAATTTTCAGAGACTTGACAGGTGACGGATTATAGCTAGACTCCGTGCTGAGCTGAAGCTGGTACAAGCCATCTTCAAGGGAGAAAATGTAGACTTGTTTTTGAAAGTACATTAACTTCAATGGAAATGAAAAGACTTTTACCCACTGCAAAGCTATTCTAAATCTTATGTATTTATACCAAATTACATCAACTGATGAAAGCTTTGGAGGTCCGTCAAATGTCTGAATTTAAAGACTGCAGCATCTATACAAGCCTTGTTACCTGCAAAACGCTGGGGTGTCAAAACTACCCTAAACAAATAAGGTTGTTTAGTCTTAATGAAAGCTGATGTCATGACCAGTCCAGATATATGATTCTTAATTAGTTGCCTGGAAGCAAAGAGACATCTCTCTGACTGAAAAGTTTCTCCAACAAACTGCAGACATCATGACTTCATACTTCAGTGAGTTCAGACAAAAGGATTTATCCTCAAAAGGAAGTTTTTAACTTCATGAACTCTGAAAATCGTAGCTAAGAAAGAAACATCATTTTGAACTGCAAGAAATATAGAGTAAGTCTCTGTAAGTATTTTTAAGATATTAATAGAAAAACAAGTTTTTATAAAAGACTATAGACTATGGACCCTATATTGAAAATAAATCAATCATATTTGGTATCTAATGAATCCACATTTCAAGCTGGATATGAAAATATAAGTTTCAGGTTTGTATCAAAATGCCTATGGATGCAAAAGAGAAAAAGTAATTTCATGTTTTAAAATTGAACTCTGAGCAAAGAGGCAGTCCTTGGGAGGAGCCTAGAGCCATACCCACCCCATTTGCCAGGGCCAATCAGAACTGGCGACGATGGCACTCTGACTGAGGGAATAAAGCCAAGCCCTGCCAAGTCCACCCATAATTTCTTTAAACCTCTGAGCTGTGCCAAGTAGACAGAGTAATTTTGTTGTTTTTGAGATTTTTTCCAAAAGGCCAAAAGCCTAAAGCCACGCCTCTCTAGGAGGCTTGGACCAATGTTTAGTTAAGCCATTGATGCGTCCACACTAGAGGTGCTGAGGTTAAGCCTGGGAAAAATACACAATCTACAACAAAAGCCAGACACAAGAAGATCCTTTTCTGTACCCAACTGAAATGGTAAAAGGACCTACTGCTGTGTTGCAGAACTTTGTTGTTGTTTAGTTAGCTGTCTGATGTTCCCACTAAAATCAGAATAAAAGACTTGAGTGCTCAATGACATCTAAACCACGAGAAGCAAGTTTGCACTACTGAAATGATAACCAGAGGAGTCCTGAGTCCCGGATTCAAGTGTAAGAACGAAGACGAACAGAAGCTACAGCAAAGTCCAGCTACTAAAGAACTTGCTATCGTCCAGGAAGAAAGGTTCTCACCAAGATTTATAAAGTTAAAAGGAAAGAAGACCCAGCCTCTACAAACGACCAGATGTTTAAGTATTATTTTAAATTTAATATTCTAAATTGGCTTAGCTGGGGAGGTAACAGAGTTCACTTAACTTTTAAATACAAAATCTTGGGACATAGTTTAAGCTTGAGTTTAATTACAAGATAAACATTTTTATATAAGAAAATGTATTTGTACAAGTTACAAAGAAAAGTCAAAGTAATGATTAAACAAAGCCACTTGAAATATTTTCACAAAATAAAAATTTACTGTTTGCAAAAGTTATCAAAACTGCAAGTTATTTTGTTTGAAACCTTTATTGTTTAAGATTACAGTTTTTTTATTATGTTTACAAGGTTTATTTATGCAAATTACGAATATTTAGAATGTTTGTACAGGTATTCATAAAATCTATTTTTCATACTTCTTGGTGTGACAGAAAAAGTACAGTTACTTAAGATCTTACTGTAACAGTAGATCTTCCAGGAATGTCTCTTGCAGTAGTTCATTACTTCTGGGAAGTTTCAGAAGGTGGCACGATCACGCGGCAGCTTCTTCCAGCAGTTTGTTCACCAGGGACCACCCACACACGACATTTCTTCCTTGCATCTGCCTATAAGAGTGGGTGGTCTCCAGCAGTCTCTATTCCCTGCCGGATTCAGCTCGTGTGTGAGGGTCTAAGGGAAACCAAGGTACCAGTGAGTCTCAGCCCTAAGTCCTTAGATTATGACTTCCTCTATTAGAAATGGAAGTGGGATGGAGAGTGGGAAACTACCTACCGCAAGATACATTCCTGGAAGATCTACTGTTATGGTAAGATCTTATGTAACCATACCATAATCTTCTACAGAATGGTCTCTTGCAGTAGGTCATTACTTCTGGGAGATTTCCAAACAGTTATATCCTAGTGGGGAGGACAACTGTAGCACTGTGCCTTACAGAACAGTGTGGTAGTTGTCTAAAGGCAATATCCAAGTTATACTGTCTGGTAAAAGTCTGGATAATGTACCAGGTAACCGCATTATGATGTAGGTGATAAAATCATTTGTAAAACAAGCCAGAATGGCTGTTAGTGGTTTTCTCCTGTGGAGTGAGTCTGATCAAGACCCAATAAGGGGGTATATATTATTCACTATAGCAATAAGTCATGTGATGGATTCATCCGTATAATGGAGTGACTGGCAGGGGGTGGTGGCCTACGGCCAGGGATATGGAATTTGAAAAAGTCAGAGCCTATGGTGGAAAGGGTCTGAATAAGAGGTTTTAAGTACAAAATATCATCGAGGAATATTCTGGTTATCCAGTTTCTGGTACATATATAGTAGAAATGGACAATTAGCTGAGGTTTTCAGCGAATAATCTGGTGAAATAGTATAAGGCTCTTGTGAGTAGGCAGTAATATGAGCCCAGGGTTTAAAATGAAACCCAAATGATACAATGTGTCCATTTAAGATTGTATGTGTTACTTAGTAGCTGTCAGGGAAGCAGCAGAGAAATGTCTGCTATGTTGTTATACATTTGTAATTTCATTTACACGGGAGTCCTTGGGCATTAAGCCTGGGATTGCAGACCCTTCAGGTTGTGGTGTTTTAGGGTTTCTTCCTTTGCATTTGAAGTCTGGTTTGGGTATTAATTTGATTGTAATGGCTACTAAATGCTGTTGTAGCTTGCAGTGCCAGATCAGTTGAGACCACGTATGGGCCTGTTCTCTCTTTGGTCCATTAATATTCTGTTGATCTTTAGTGATATAGGATCGACAAAAGAAAATCTTGTCCAGGGTCAGGACGTGGCATTAATGATTTTTTCCTTTTTTCAGGATATAAATAATAGTTATATTTCAGGTATTTTATATGAAAAACTGGGATGGTGATCCCTTTATTTGTTCTGTTGGGTAAACAGCTATTTGAGTAGGGGTTCTGGATGGTGGGTAGACATAAGTCGCACAGCCGCACGGCAACATCCAAGGCAAGAGATTAATTTGAGATTGTGCAGTGGGGTTAATCCACGTGCCATGTGCATGATTTGGGCTTTGGTTTTCCCCTTTTTAAAAGTTGCATCTGTTATTTGCATTTAATGTTGTAATAGGCCCTGGCTGAGGTTGAAGTCAGTGTCCACCATGGAAGGGCACTATATGATGCAGGATGGATCCAGATGTGATGGTCTGAGCAACCTGTACTTGGTCTCCGCTTTAAATTGTCTATTGTTAGAGACAAACACCTCCTTGTCTCTCTTTTTTTTCTGTAAAGCCTTTTTGTTTGTACCTCTGAGTATAAAGGCAGAATAACCCCACAATTTCACAGAAGCCCTATGGAGAGGGTAGGGGTTCAGATATGTGAAATCATAGAGGTGTAGGCACTGTTGTCATCAGAATGAAAGGCCAGGTAGGCCCAGAGATATTGCATGTGACTTTTTTATTTATCCTTTGTTTTTGGAATAACACCTGTTTAGTTGTGATAGTTATTTCTCATTTTAAAATAATCTGTATTAGTTACGTTGTGTGCAATACAGTTGTTATATAGTATGTAAATATTTGCATGAGACTTGTAAGTCATCCAGAATAATTTGTGTTGCTGGACCAGACAGTTTATCGCCTGAACACGGGGTGTTAGCCGCTTTATGTTGTATAACGTGTATAAGGCTGGGAATTGTGAGTCAGGCCTGATAGCACCCTTTGCAAACTGTGTGAGAGGCCTTCTGGCACCATGCAATTCTGCTTAAAGTTGAACCAGCATAACATTCTGTGGTGATTTGCATGTGCAGCCCATGATGCTTTGCACTGTGTGGGCATGTGTGATTTTGCATTTTCTTGAAACTTGGCTTCCCAGCCAAATGCCCTTTGGGGTAACCCTTGCCTCAGTGTTTGCGCACAGAGGTTCTTTGTCATATAGTAATGCCTATGGCAAAGTATCCATTATATTATATCCCATCCTTTAGGGGTGTCGATAAAAGTATTAATTATAGGCATCAGTTCTTTTTCAGGTGGAGGATGTGATAAAATGCCCAAAGTATGCTGGCATTTAGCATTTCATGCCATATAATTCAGTATCCAACTATTCAGAGTATCTAAGCAAGTAAATTCCGCGTAATTAAGGCTTCTAGAATTTTTGTTTGGGGTCGTTGACCCTATTATTTATGTATTTGTAAAAATCAAAAATCATCAGGGGTGAGGTAGCCCAGGAAGGTTGAACCTTGTCATCGTCACAAGAGGACATTGTTAAATGGGGGAGTGTGCTTCCTGAAATTCCATGTTAGGAGCCCATCATAATACATCACCTATGAGAGGTTCTCCAATCTGTGTGGTTTGTTCACAGAATAGTATTCCTCCATAGGTGTCGGAGGTGATAAGGATGGAGAGAGTTCCAGCTCCTTATGTGTCCTCTTTGAGGGAGGTAGAGACATAATATGAGAGGAGTGGGGTCAATGTATGATCAAACCCCAAGAATTATAAAACTTTATTAATAATATGCTCAATATTAGGTACCCAAGAGGTGTCAGGTTAATACTTTAGTTTTGAGCCCATCATGATTGTTATACCTGATGGTAGTGGGCATTGCTGAGGATGAATGTATGCCTCCTAGTAGTATAATCCTGCACTCCTTTGGTGAGTTTTTTTTTTTGTCATATAATGAATATGGTATATCCATAGAAGTAATATGATGGTTTGCTCCTTTTGCTCATAAGGTGTGACCCCATAATATGTGGTTAGGTGTCCTCAAGGGTATATGCAGGAGAAATTAGACATCTTTATCATCAAGGTTAGGGCCACCCCGAGGGGCTGACGTTGAAATAATAGTCTCCGTTGAGGGAGAAATAGTCTTTAAAAGTATGATTTCATGATGAAAAAACTGCTCCATCGATGGTGGAATGGTGGCCCGTCGATGGAAGAACATAAAATAGGTGCTCCGTCGATGATACAGGCACTTCCATTGATGGGAGGGTCGTAAATGCCAGTTCCGTCAACAGGAAAAGCAGTCCTATAGTGAAATACAGGGGCTCCGTCAAGGTGGAGGGTAGCCCCCTCGACTAGAGGGTGAAACACTTCATGTGCACCGCTGATAGGGAGGCAGTCCCATCGGACAAGAGAGTAATATTTATGTGCACCATCGATGGTAGAGGCATTTTAAGAGCTTCAGTCGATGGAGGAGTGTGTCCCGTCGACGGGAGGGGGGCACAGAAATGATGCTCCGTCGACAGGAAAAGCAGTCTTATGTATGATGATGCTAGTTTCATGTGCCCTGTCGACAAGAAGACTGGGTATAGTGCATAAGGCATCGTCGACAGAAAGTACTCCCATGTATAAGGAAGCTGGAGGCATGCACCCTGTCAACGAGGAAGAGTATATGCTCAGTTGACAGGGAAAGCACTCCCATGTATGAGGAGACTGAAGTCATGTACCCCGTCAATGAGAAAGGCTGAGTATATCTATGAGTGGGTTCAGCAAATGGAGGCTTTGCACAGAATGGAGAAAATTACCTATGATCTAAGCCAGCAAACTTCAGTATATCAAAATAGATGGATGAGATGGTTACTCTGTGAAGGGGTACAGCACCTAGATTAGCTAAACTGAGTTAAATTAAATTATAGTGCTATTTAAAAAAAAAAAAATATGTCTGAAAGAAATGTATAAGATATTGCCTCAATGATTTAAATATGCATAGAGTTCTCACTAAAAGAGAACTGAATGAACAGCCACTCTGAGATAATAGACAATGTAAGGATACCCTGATAGATAGATTCCTTTGTAAATCCTGGTATAGCACTTTTATTTGGTAGTTCAACTTAAAACTTTTTCATTTATGTTATGGAAACTTAATTGGTTTTAACATAAATATAGGCAGAATATTTTAACATACTTGTATAAAATAAGTTATAGAGAATGTAAGTTTATTTTATATATATATATATATATATACACAGTATATAAATATAGTAGTTTAAAGACACTGTCTGGGACAAGATAACAGAAAAATGCTATACGGCAGATACATTAACAAAGAGTTGTTTCCTAAAATATAAAACTGGAACGGGAAAATGACTCTTTAGAATCCACTACACAGTATTGGAACAGTGCCATATTTAATCCTGGTATATACATGTGAACTATGTGAATTGATGGAAACAATAATAAATAAACTTAAAGTATAAAAAAAAGAGAAAGGCTAGTATATGCCTCGTTGACGGGGAAAGCACTCCCATGTATGAGGAGGCTGGCTGTATATGTCCCATCAACCAGAAAGACTGAGTACAGGTAAGATGTTCCGTCGATGGGGAAAGCAGTCTTATGTATGAGGATGTTAGTTTCATGTGCCCCATCGACGAGAAGACTGGGTATAGTGCATAAGGCACCATCAACAGGGAAAGCACTCCCATGTATGAGGAGGCTGGAGACTTGAATCCCGTCGATGAGGAAGAGTGAGTATGTGCTCTGTTGATGGGGAAAGCACTCCCGTGTATGAGGAGGCTGAAGGCTTGAACCCGTCAATGAGGAAGAGTGAGTATGTGCTCTGTCGACAGGGAAAGCACTGCCATGTATGAGGAGGCTGGCTGTATATGCCCTGTCGACCAGAAAGACTGAGTATACGTATGATGTTCTGTCAACTGGGAAAAGCACTCCCATATATGAGGAGGCTGGCAGTATAAGCCCCGTTGACTAGAAATGCAGAGTATAGATATGATACTCCATCGACAGGGAAAGCACTACCATGTATGAGGAGGCTAGGTTCAGAATGCCCCGTCAACAATGAAGATATAGAAATGTCTGCCATCGACGGGGGATATCTCCCCCATCAGTGAGGAACGTCTCCTTGATAAGACAGTTTTTGTTGAAGTTGTCGTTGAAGTGTGGCATGGCAGGACTTGGGAAGAAGGTATTTCCTTATTTTTTATTTTAGAAGATGACTCAGTGGATCTGGAGCCCTTGGTGTGAGCCCCCTGAATCTGTAACATAGTATTTGTCTTCCATGAAAAAGGGTTTTTAAAGTTGTTGTAACCTTTCAAGGTTCAGTTTTTGTAAGTGACTGCTTACACAGAAGATTGAGCTAGCTGCTGTGCGAGCTGAAACCAGTGGGAAAATAAATGGTGACTGCTAGAGACCACCCACTCTTACAGGCAGAGCCAGGAAATGATGTCGTGTGTGGGTGGTCCCTGGTGAACAGACTGCTGGAAGAAGCCGCTGTGTGATAGTGCCACCTGCTGGAACCTCCCAGAAGTAAAGACCTACTGCAAGAGACTATTCCGTAGAAGATGTACAGTTACGTAAGAACTTACTGTAAAAGTAGATCTTCGAGAGAGACTCTTGCACTAGGTAACTACCTTGAGGACTAACTCCCAAACAGTGTGAATCAGAAGGAATTAAAAACATGGGAGGCAAGAAAAGTCTGCAAAAGGCCAGAAAATTCAGGACAGAAGCCCTTGAAGGAAGCTAGGCCAAAGCCAGCCCTGTGCCTACAGTCAATGTTCAGATTGTAATACTTGGTGAAAGTGTGGACAAAGCTCCAGGTGGTTGCGGCATAAATGTCGACGGCCGACACATTCCTAAAGCAAGCAGTAGAGGCAGCCGTGCTTCTGGTAGAATGCCCCTTAACCTCCCCCGGGAGAGTTTTACCATACTTCTGGTAACAGAAAACAATTCAGTTTGCCAACCATTTGGATAAACACTGTTTGGAAACTGCCACACCTTTCCTCTTGAGTGCGAAAGAAGCAAAAAGTTGATTTGTTTTCCAGACAGACTTGGTTCTGTTAGTGTAATAACGTCAGATTCTATAAACATCCAGGTATGTAGAATCACCTTTCCCTGATTTGAATGCTCAGGGTAATACACTGGTAGTTGAATCGACTGGTTTAACGTAAATTCCGATACCACCTTCAGTAGGAACTGAGGATTAGTACGCAGAGCCACCTGGTCTCTGTGAAAAATCAAGTAAGGCTCCTTATACATCAGGGCCTGAAGCTTTGAAATCCTTCAAGCAGAAGTGACAGTAACTAAAAAGAGAGCTTTCCACAATAAACAGCACATATCACTCACACACAACCAGCCGGTTCAAAAGGAGGCAAGGTCACTTTTTCCAAACTAAAACTGAGCTCTCAAGGTGGCACAGGACCGCGCGGGGGGGGGTGTTCAGGTGGAGGATCCCTTTCAGGAAGGTGCTGGAAATCTCCAGCTGAGCCACAGCTTTGCCCTCCACTAAGGTGTGGCAGGCAGAAACTGCCACTAGGAGAACATTCAGCAAAGAGTAACTCAAACTCTAGTCAGAGAAGTGTAGCAGGTACTCCATGACCTGGGGAAAGGGGCACGAAAAGGGGTCCCAACCCATCAAGGTGGCCCAAATGGAGAAACACTTCCATTTCATGGCAAAAGCTGTCCTCGTAGAAGGCTTTCTAGCCTCTACCAGAACTTTCCCCACTCTGGAGGTAACTCCATAACCAGAAGCCACTATGTCATGAGGTGCTACATGTGACGGTGAAGGAACGTCAACCCTGGATGGACCAGCGAGTCCCGCTCCTGAGTCAGGAGATCATGGCAGAGAGGCAGGGGAACTGGAGGCTCCACTGCCAGCTGCTGAAGAAGTGGAAACCAAACTTGCCAAAGCCAATATGGGGCAATCAGAACCATGTGAGCCCCTTCCGCTTGAAGCTTGAGCAGCACTCTGCAGAACTGGAAAGGGAGGGAAGGCATACAAAAACCTCCCTGTTCCGCATAGAGCTAGCACATCTCACCAGAAAACACCATACCCGGGAGAGAATGAGCAAAAGCTGGGTAGTTTTATGATGGATGGGGAGGCAAACAGATCCAAGTCTGGAGGACCCCATCAGCCAAATATGTCTTCGACCACCTCTTACTTAAACTTCCATTCATGGGCTCTTACTCTGGTGCGGCTGAGACTGCCTGCTAGGGCATTTTGCATACCTGGAACATGGGCAGCTGTGAGGTGAATTCAATGCAGCACTGCCCATTTCCACACCCGCATCGCCTCCCTACAGAGAGCATACGCACGAGTGCCCCCTTGCTTGTTGAGGTACCAGACCACACACATATTGTCTGACTGGATTAATAATGGGTCCTAGTGAAGCAAAAGCTGAATGGCTTGGAGAGCATACAGCACTGCCCTCATCTCCAGCATGTTTATGTGCAAGGAAAGCACCGACTGAGACCACAGGCCCTGAGTCCTGTGGTTCTCCAAGTAAGCACCCCAACCCAACCCTGACTCATCTGTAGTTAGGGTCTGGGTGGGAGGAGGGGATTAGAAGGGGACCCAATGGTGAGGTTGTTTAGATCCTGCCACCAGAGGAGATCTCGCTGCATCGGACCAGAGACCAGGACCACGTGGTCCAGGTCATCCGACCTCTGACACCACTGCATTCTGAGTGTCCATTGTGAAATTCGCATGTGGAGCTTGACCAGAGGAACAGTGGGGATGGCTGCTGCTATAAGGCCAAAGAGTTGGAGAACCGACCTGGCCATGACCCACCTGCTGGAGGCTACTATACAAGCTTGATTCATCTGAGTTTCCACCCTGTCCAAGGGAAGGAAAGCACTAGGCCATATCCAGCACCACACCAATAAACTGGAGGCACTGTGGACGGGCCAGCTGGGACTCGGGGAGTTGACAGTAACTACTTGCTAAAAAGGTCCAGGGTAGCTGAGAGGGATCGGTTCCAACTGCTCCCTCAATGGAGCTAACAGAAGCTAGTCATCAAGGAAGGGGAACACATAATGGCACTGGTATCTCAGGGCCACCACCACTACCACAAGGCACTTGGAAAAAAACTAATGTGCTGAGGATAGGCCAACGGGGAGGGCCTTGAACTGGTAATGCTCCTCCTGAAAGGCAAACTTGAGGTAGTGATGATGGGCCTGAAAGACTGGGATATACAGGTATGCATCCTGCACATCCAGGGCACAGAGCTACCGTCCCTGATGCAGGAGTGGCAGCAGACCTAGGAGGGTCAGCATTCGAAACCATTTGTACTCTATGTTCAGGTGTAGAGCGCTGAGGTCCAAGATGGGACGCAGATCTCCCATCTTGTTTGGTACCAGGAAGAAGTGGGAGTAATACCCCTTTCTGACCTGGTTTGACAGAACGGGCTCTACTGCCTCCTTTTGTTGAAGTTTTTTCAAGAAATTCATGAGTATGGCCCTGTCTGATCAGCTGAAGGACTCACAAATTGATGGTGACCGCCGCCTATCCTGGTAGGTGACAGGCGAACCTTGCACCTCCCAGTTCCTCTGAGGAACAGGAAGGAGGGGAGCGGACCACAAGTTGAGGAAGGGACGGTTGGGGACAGCCCCTTCTAAAGCCCTTTGGGGTTTGGCTGGAGGGGCAGCTGTGGCAGCAGGGGCCAGACATTTGGACTGACATCTGGCCATCTGCTGTTCTTTTGCCTGCTGTTTGGCCTGGCGATGAAAAGGTTTCTTGACCTCAAACTTAGGGAAGTACATGGCCTGAAACTTAGGGCGATACATGATGTGAACTGACCTAAGGGCCTTACCCCTGTCCTGGAGGCTGGTAATTGTCACAAATGCACTCATCAAGTCAGGTCTGCTGCTCCCACAGTGCCAACCTCCGAGCGCACGAGCGCAACAGTGTGAACAGGTAACCAACAGGTTAACCGTCCTGTCTGCTTTTGGGTCCAAATCACCTTTCGTCTCAAGTTCTGGGGGGATTCAAACTGTGAACCTTATACTAGCGTACCCAAATTTACAGGCTCAGATAATATTCTCTTCAGGGGGATGCAATATATCTTTCGCCTAAGAGCACCTAACCAGGTATGCAAAATGAACCCTTAGAACTCTATAAAATACTTTAGGTATATCCTTACCTTTTCCCAGTTAAGTTTGACAGCTGTTCTGGAAAGCTTGATGGTGTTACTAAACCATCTATATGTCACATGCAAAAAGAACTTGCTGACACCCAGGCAGTCTTTCAAATAATATAATTACTAAAAATGGATAAAAATATGTAAAATATAAACACAGAACAATATATCAAAGAGCATACAATCACTTAAAAGAAAAGCAAAGAAAACCTACAGACAAACTACAACCAACGTACAGTTAGACTTTTTCTATCTAATGCATTACCTCTAAGTGCCTTAACAGAGAGCTGTGTCTCTACAGTTTCAAGATGGAATATAACAAAGATCAGACACAAGTCTTAGTTTAAACTGTGTCTCTCACATCCCTTCTGTGAGTAATCTAGCTCCTCCTTGTTGAATATAAAAAAATATACAAACAATGATTTCTTGTCAGGACAGATTTTAAATAATGCGACTTCAGCAACAACTAATTTCCCAAATTACGACAGTCTTTAATCAAACTTTTCATTTGGACTAGTGGCTGGTTTCTTATTTTCCCAAGGAACATCAAAGGTTTTTACAACTCTGCCATACGTCACTTAGGTGCGAATATAGCCAGTAGGACTCAACTAAGTTATGTCCTGTTTCTGAAGTCATAAAATGTATATTTTAGTTTCCCAACTTCAGAAGCAGGAGGTCATAAAAAGGCCATAAAATGCAACCTCTCAAGGAAGTTAATTACATTTCAGAGATCTCCTGGTCAGTTCCTGTAACTGAAACCTTGGGGAGGGGGCACCCATGGCACAGCTGCCTTATGTGAGACAATCACACACTATATTTTTATATTACAAATATCATAGAACAATCATAACCAGCTGGCCAAGCATCACAATAATATCCTAGGCATCACCACTGAAGAGGACAGAGTCCCTAAAAGGAGCATTCTGAATGGCCGCCTGGATGTCTGGCGCCAGGCCAGAGACCTATAGTCAGGAATATCTCTAAAGACTAACGGGCATGGCTGTGCCCCTGGCTGAGGAATCCACGGCGTCATACGTAGTTCTCAGCGAGTGCCGGCAGACAACCTTGGCAGACCTGATAGTATCAGCCAGAATGTTTTGGACTCCAACTCCGGCATGGCCTCGATGGCAGGCTTCAGCTGACTAAAGACAGATTTTTGGTAAACCCAACATGACAGCCACGCAGTTTAAGGCACGCATGGCCAAAGTGGAGGATGAATAAAACTTCCTACCAAATTGATCCAGCTGTCTTGACTGCTTATCAGGAGGTGAGGTGCTCATATGCCTGGGTTTGGTGGGCCTCTCATGAGCAGCCACAATGACTACTGAATCTACCTTAGAGTGAACACTGGTATCCTTCACCTCTTGTGTTCTGTAAGTCCAGTCCACCTTCTTGGCTACCACTGGGACTGAAGAGGGTATCTTCCAGATGGTGGATGCCAAGTCTTCATGCGGTTCCAACCAAGGCGGAGTAAGAATGGGAGCTGCCTCCTAGATGTTCAAATGCTCTGCCAGACACTGACATTTTGGATCCTGAGCATCTGACTTCCAAGCTTAAACCTCCGCTATCTTCTTGAGGAGGTCTGTGAAAGAAGGATCTTTAGGCAGGGATTTCGGGTATTCCTTAGGCCTGGGCTCCTCTGTGGGAGGAGTTGCAAACCCCGACCCTACAGAAGAGGAGGAGTCTGAGTTCGAACTCGGGTCTGAGGACTCTGAAGACCAGACATTGGGGTGGGAATCTCCTCGAGAGCTGAGAGGGGCTTTGTCTGACAACCGCCTCACAGCAGGCTCCTTCGACGGGCCCTATATCTGCTGATGTGAGTCTGGCAACGGGGTAGGCCTAGGCGTCTGGTCCACCATGGCCTGGGGGCATCCCTTGGGGGGTGGCGGCTATCCAGCTCTGACACCAGCTGAGCCTTGGTCTATGACCACTAGGACTGGAGGATAGATTGAAAGTCCGGCTGGGATGGAGGTGAAGGAGGCAGCAGAGGTTGGTAGTCTGGAGGGTACCCCTGAGAGAACCCCGGCGGCAGATAACCCGGTGTCTGGTAGGTGTGCATTGGGTAACCCGGTAAGGGGTAGGAGGGCGAATACCCTGGCGCCTGGCATCCTGATGGTAGATAGCCTGGAGGAATATAGGCCAGTGGATAATGCAGCGCTGGGTGACCCGACGGAGGGAAGCCTGATGGGGGTGCCAGGGCACACAAAGGAGGACCCTGAGGAGGCACGAAACCTGACCCTGAAGGATCCACATGAACTAGGTTGAACACCGGACTGGCGGGAGGCAAGCCTAGCATCGGAGTCGGCGTCCTTGAAACAGGATCCAGCTGAGGAGGATCCATAGGGATCTAGTGGAGACACAATGTCAGGTCCTGAGAAGATCCAGGAAAGAGGCCACCTGGCAGATGACCCCTATCCTCTGTGCCCCGAAGATCTGGGAAGGGCGGCGTAAGCTCTTCCAGAAAGAGGATGGCCTGGTAGGGGGACCCAACTGGTAAAAACTCCGGCAGTAGAGCACTGTCAGGGCCCTCACCAGACCCTGATGCATGCTGGTCGGTCGGGTGGACGAACCGACATCTGACTTATCAACTGGAGTGGTCACGCGGGCATCGGATGAACCTATGACTGGCTTATAAACCATAGCCGAGTAGACATTGGAGACCCCGGATCTGACTTCACAGCCTGGGCCAGTGTTCAGAGGATCCAATGTGTGGCTTACTGACTCCGCCAGATAATTCAGACCCTCCAGCTGAAATGGGCCTAGGAGCGGAAGCCCCAAATGAGACCTAGATGCCCGCAGCCACCATAAGTAGTGGTGGTGGGGTATCCAAGGACTGCTCCTGGGTTGGTGGGGCAGTCCTGGAGGTAGCAGCCGACTTCCCAGAGGAAGGAGGCTGATGCTCACCAGCAGGACCCAAGGGCAACGGGGACCAGTCCTGGTTCCTGTGCTTCTCTTAGTCCCTCTTTTCTGCTTGTGTTTGTGGGAGTCTGCAGGAGAGAAGGAAGCACTACAGAGTTCCAGGAGTTCCTTTTCCATTGTGACCATTTTAAGTTTTAACAGATGAGCCTCAAGAATCTGCTGGCGATGCTTCTGTGTGGCCTGGCTGAAACTGAAGCAGGCCTCACAGTCCTCAACTTTGTGCTCTGGGCCTAGGCAAAAGAGGCAGAAGGAGTGAGAGTCCTTATGCGGTAATTGCATGCCGCACGAACCGCACTTATTTTTATGCAACTCAGCGGAAGTGTGAAGACATGCAAAAATGAAATAAATCACTGAAGAAGCAAAAAGAACAGATATTCATCTGAAGAAAGCAGTTGAACTGCAGCAACAATTTCTGCAAGGTCTGATGTGCTCAGGTCGACAGCAGGAAAGAACTGGAAGGCAGGCATGGGGATCGCCCTCTGTATAGTGTCACACTGATGTCCATCACAAGACGTTGGGTGAGTGGTTCCCCATCAGACACTGCTAGCTAAATTTTCCATGTGGTCCTGATGCCAGGGGGTGCAGTCATCATGGTAATAATTGCCTATTGCAAGAGCCCTCTCAAAGTAAGATTGTGATTTACCGTTATCTAGAACCTTTACAGCAGTTAGAGTGTAAGATTTGAATTCTAAAATTATTTATATGATTTGGGAAACTTTTGTGGTGTAAGGGTCGAGGCATGTCTAAGTACCTATAATAAAACTTGGTAATCTGACCTACTGCTACAATACCATCTTGGTCTTTAACAAAAGCCTCACTGAGATCCAGGGCTGGATGAAGGCCAGTTGGTTGAAGCTGAATCCAGATAAGACTGAGGTACTGGTCTTGGAACCTGGTTGCCAGGAAGGAAGGGTGCAATCTGGGAAAGTCTTAGGCTGGGGAACTCCCAGTTGCTTACCTTTGACGGGGTGCGGGATCTTGGCATTGTTCTGGACTGCAGCTTGATACTTAAGGCGCAGGTGTCAGCCATGGTCCAGACCTCTTTTTACCATCTCAGGAACGTCGCCAGGATCAACCACCTAGTATACCCTGGTGATCTGCTGACACTGGTCCATGCTTTGAGACCTTGTGCCTAGATCACAGCAATGCCCTGTACCTAGGGCTACCAGGGGCAGATCTCTACTGCCCGCAGATAGTGCAGAATGCTGCAGCCAGGTTGTTGACCGACCTGTCCAGAAACATAGAAATGGACGGCAGATAAGGACTGCTAGGCCCATCTAGTCTGCCCATAAGCTCTATATATGTATGTGGCCTCTGACCCTATGTGGTCAATGGCTTTTCATCACTCCCTCCACACCTCAAGATTCCCTTGTGCCTGTCCCAGGCTGGTTTACAACCCTCCACTGTGCTTGTTCCCACCACCTCCTGTGGCAGATTATTCCAAGCATCCACTATCCTCTCTGTGAAGAAAAACATCCTCACATTTCCTACAAATCTGCCCCCCCTCCAATTTCATATCATGCCCCCTCGTTCTAGTAGTACTTCTACATTTGAAAAGGTCTCCCCCTGCACCTTGTTAGGTCTAATAATTTAATTTAATAATTTGTCTAGGTCGTGTCACATTACGCCTGTCTTGCACTATCTGCACAGATGCACAGGTGGATCTTCTTCAATGTCCATTTGCTGACCTACAGTATAAAACTCTACACAGTCAGGGACTCAGCTACCTGCAAGACCTCCTTTATCCCTATCATCCCATCCGCCCTCAACTTCACAGATGAGGGACTATTAGAAGTTCCGAGGTTTGTATTATAGTCATTAGGTGCTTGGGCATTTTCCTGTGCTGCACTCATCCTCTGGAACTCTGTCCCACAATACATCCGGGATAGTCCCTCATTAGAGATTTTTAAGCAGGCGCTAAAGACCCATCTGTTTAGAGAAACATTTTTGCTGTAGGTTAACTATTTTATATTATTAATTTAATATATTTTATTTGTGTTTTAATCTAGCGCTGTAATTTTAGTGTGATGTTTTTATTGCCTGGAAAATGCATTGATTCACAATGAAATCTGCGGTATAGTCAATAAAATTTGGCGATGATGATGAGGTCTTTAGATCCTCCTATGCCTCCTTGTATTCAACAGATGTGACTTCGGCAACTAACCCCCAGACCTTCCTGAATACAATAACACTGCCCTCCTAAACACTAGAGGTCCACCAAGTGCCAACATGGGTACTTGGCAGGCCTCAAAATCCACTACGGGAATAGCAAGGTAATGCCACTGGGACAAGGGAAAGCGCTGGGGCACGCAGCTTCAACATTGGCACTTTAACCAGTTGGCATTTTAAAGTACCTGGGAATTTTCATCCCAAAGCAGCTGTCAAAACTGTATGAAGTTAATTTCCTACCCTTACTAAAGAAAATAAAAACACACTGTGCTAGGTGGACAGCTCTTCTTCTGACCTTATTTGGACAGGTTAACCTCACAACAATGAGTATCGTTTCCAGGGTTACTTTATAATCTTTCAAAGTATCCCAATTAAAGATACCATTGTAGTTCTTTGAACAATGAAACAGTACATTCCATTTATTTCTCTAGTGGGGTAAAATAGCCTGCATCAAAAGGCTAATCCTGCAGGCACTTCTGGTGGGGGGAGGTGGCTTGGGCTACTGGACATGCATTTTTATTAATGGGTGGCTCAGTCAGTCTTCATACTGCAGAAAGCAGGTGGAGAGAAAGTCTGATGGCTGAATATGGAGGAAGGAAGTTGCATGGAGGAGTTATTATTTTCAACACTGCTAGCTCATGGCAGTATAATACAGGCTCGGAGAGGGGAAGGTCAAAAACCCATTCACTAGGTTGACACAGCAGATTTGCCGGGGTGACACACACGTTTATATAGCCCACCCTAAGGGGTTATCACCACATGCTTCCTTGATAGCAATTATGAAAGTCAATACCAAATATGATGTAAATCTGCACCAGGGTCTACTGGACTGGTAACAAAAAAACACAGAGGTTGCACTCAGGGAATAGATGGTATTATAGTAGCAGATTAAGGTACAACGTACCAAAAAACACACACCAGTAATTTCAAAGATAGTTGCTGCAGTAGTTTAATTGCCAAAAGTTGCAGCACACAAAAAAAGGGAGCACAGTGGAGTTATTACCCTGGCACTTTGCGTCCTAACCCATGCTGCTTCGTCAGAAGGCAGAGCCAGGACAGCAAGAGCTTTCTGAAATGCTGTATTCTTCAAGTAACACACCACATTGAAAGCTCTTGACTGACCTTGCATTCCTTACCTTAGACATTAGTCTGTCCCATGCATGTCTGCACACTGGGTAGTCCAGCGTCTCCACTCTTCTCTGTCCAAGGCCTTATAAGGAGGGTCATCCCACACAACCCTATGATGTTTGCATAGCATACTTGCTGGTTCCTGCTTGGGCACTGGGGAAGGAGTAAACCTGACAGACCTAAAGTCCCTTCAAGCCTTAAATTGCTATGTCACCATGCATGTTAACCGACATTGTTGCTTTTACAGGGGCTGATGGACTGAAACAGGCTAAGCTGTAGCTGAAGGCGCTCTGATCCAACTCCTAAATATACCACACTAAAGTACAGCACAGCCCAACAAACACAGTACTGAGAACACGTAAATACTTCTTACTTACCGTTGGGAACTCGGATAGCATGTGGAATGCCCGGATGTACAGCTCATGCTGAATACAAAAACAAAAGCAAAGAGAAACACAAGTTACTGAATAAATTGCTCAAATAATGATCTTCCTTGCATCAGAAAGTTTATTCATTTGAAAACATTTGAGCTGTTGGCCAGGAGAAAACACACTGAGCTGCCACCTGCTCATTTCAAGATGTGTCTTGGGTGAAGGTACAAAAGCTAAAATACAGGAAGGAAAAAACAGCATAAACTGCAACACAGTTCAGTTCTGAATACAGTTTGTAGGCAAATAAAAACAGGGTGCATTAAACAAAAACTGTAATGTGTAGCAAAACAAACAAGGCAAGTAGGATTATACTGGTATAGAGGCAAAGACCAGTTGGGGAGTGGCCCAGCGTAGGACCACTACCAGCCAGTAAGCTCCTGGAACTGCCTCATAAGGGTCATCCATGAGGCGAAGGACTGGAGTACAGTAAGTAATGAGTTCCAGAGGTATTGCAGTCTTAGGGAGAATGTGCTGTCTAGCAACACAGTGACATCTGGAAATACAGAAAAATCTCAGATTCAAACAGAAACATAGAATTAGTCGTCAGAAAAGGTCCGCTTGGGTCCACCCAGTCTGCCCAGTTTTTTCCCCCCTTCTATTCTGTCCCAGCACACACAAATGATCTTTTGCATCCCTCCCTCTTTTTATTTATTTATACTGGATTGGAATGATGGGGGAAGAGGGAGGCACAGGGCAGAACAGACATGAGGAGGGAGGACAGTCAGTTTAACCAGGTACTTTCAGGGGCCGTTATTAATGCTCTTCCTCTGGGGATGTGATGTGGCAAGAACTGCAGTTCAGTAAAAAGAGGTTACTCACCTGTTATAGTAGTTCTAGAAGTGATATACAATGTTCATCCACACTTTCTGGAAGTATCCTGTCCCTTTAAGATGTTGCCGGAAATTCTTCAAGCTGGCGCCTCCCACCCACCCGGGTAATGCCTCCCTCAGCTCCTCCCTAGGACACCAGATCTTGCCCACTGAAAGCAGTGTCGTGCGCCACAGCCAGGGGAGGTTGGGTGGGTCCGTGTGGATAAACAACATATACCACTCCTAGAACTACTATTACAGGTGAGTAACCTATTTTTAAGGGACATGGATATGATGTTCTATCCACACTTTCTGGCAGACTCCTAGCAGTTCTCCAGGAGGCAAGGCGCACACCACCCCCTACTTAGGGAACAGAGATTGGAGAACTGAGGCCCCAAAACCGGCATCCCGACATAACTCGAGGTCAATGTGATAATGTGAAATGAAGGTGTGTGCTGACCTCAGAGTAGCAGCCCTGCAGATTTCCTGGATAGGGATGTCCCTGGAAGCAGTCACCGACGCAGCAGTATGGCAGGTGGAATGAGCCCTTAGCCCTGTGAGAGGCTCACTACCCACCAAACTATAGCACAGATCAATACAGGATGTGATCCACCTGCCAATCATCTGCTTAGCTGCAAGCTTGCCAGATGCAGCTTCAGTGTAGGTCACAAATAGCTGGCGAACATCTCCCCGAATTCTAGCCGTGCGCTCTTTATAATAGGTGAGCGCTCATCACAGGTCCAAAATATGGAGCCTGTGCTCGGCCTCCAAGGTGTGATTGGTGAAATACACCAGGAGATTGATCACCTGATTAAGGTGATCCTCAGACACAATCCTTCAGGAGGAACTTCGGGTTGGGGCCCAGGACAACCATGTCCCTGTGGAAGACCAGGTAAGGAGACTCCACCAAAAGCACCTGGATCTCACTAATCCTTCTGGCTGGCATGACAACCGCCAAGAAGGTGGTCTTCCATGACAGGTGAGAGATCACACCTGTGCATAGGTTCGAATGGCTTGCCCATGAGCTTTGCCAAAACCAGCAACAAGCCCCAAGATGGTGGTGGTTCATGCACCGGAGGGAAGATGTGGTCAAGGCCCTTAAAAAAGTCTCAGACCACCTTCTCTTGCACCACCGACTGCTGACTGGACCGTGCCCAGTCAGCAGAGATAACTGCCAAGTGCACCTTAAGGGCCATCGACTGAAGGCCGACTGAAAGAGAGACCATAGGTAGTCCAGAATGTAAGCCACTGGACAGGACAAAGGGTCCAACCCCTTGTCCTGACACCAACTGGAGAATCTCTTCCATTTGAAAGCATAGCACTTCCTAGTCAACTCCTTCTGATGTCTTTACAACAGTGAAGACAACTTCGGAGTGACCCAAGGTCTGGAACTCTCTAGCTGCTCAGGAACCAGGCTGTCATGTGCAGGGATGGAAGGTCCAGGTGGAGAACCTTCCCCTGACAGATGGAAAGCAGGTATGGGCATAGGGGAAGACTCCTCGGGAGGCTGCCCCTAAGGCTGAGGAGATCGGGGTACCAGAATTGGCATAGTCAGTCGGGAGTCACAAGAATCACCTGTGCCTTGTCCCTCCTGGCCATGGGAACCACTCTGTGGATCAAGGCAAGTGGAGGGAAGGCAGAGAAGAGGCCTGGGATCCAAGGCCTTGAGAAGGCATCCCCCTGCAGCAGTCACTGCTGAGGGAGGCGGGCGCAAAACAGCCTCAGTTTTGCATTCTCCCTGGAGGCGAACAGATCCACTTGTGGGATGCCCCACTGGGAGACGAAACTGTGTACTACACCTCTGGGTGAAGAGACCACTCGTGAGACACCCCGCCCACCACACCTGGCTAAGGGCATCCAGCAGTTGGTTGGAGGCCCCTGCCATATGGATGGCTAAGACATTGGCCTCCAGACTGCACATGAGGGTCCACACACAGAGAGCTTCCTTGCACAGTGGCACGAGATGCATCCCACTCTGTTTGCTGAGGCAGTACATCGTCATGATGTTGTCCATCTGGGCTTCGACAACCTGACCCCGAATGTGCAGAGCAAATGCAGTCAGTGCCAGCCGAACTGACCAGAGCACCAGCAGGTTGATTTGGCATCGGGACTCTTCGGGAGTCCACAGCCCATGGACTCTGTTCCCCCAGGTGGGCACCCTAGCCTGTAAGAGAGGTATCAGTTGTCAGGATGACCGTCGACTCTGGGTGGACAAATGAGAACCCTTCCTGCAGATGTACTGGGAGCAACCATAACTGGATGGCATAACACATCCACTGGGTCACAGTGACTGGCTGGTTGAAGTGACCTTTGCTCTGAGACCACTGGCAGACCAGCTCCCACTGCAGGAAGCGTATTCTCCAGCAGTCCCAATGGACCATGATGGTACAAGCTGCCATGTAGCCCAGCAAGCGCAGGAAATCTAGGGCAGAGCGCAACTGCACAACCTGAAATAATCGGGCATAGGACAGACCCTACACCTTGTCTGCTGGGAGCTGGGCTCTGGCTCTGCAAGAGTCGAGCTCTGCCCTGATGAAGCTGATCACCTGCGACGGCATGAGTTCTGACTTGGTCTCATTGACCAGGAGGCAAAGGGAGATGCAGGTCTGGAGGGCCAGGTCCCTGGACTGCTCCACCTCCTGCCTGGAGGAGCCTGCAATCAGCCACTCATCCAGGCAGGGGTAAACCCAGACCCCTTGGCACCTCAGGTAAGCCGCAACCATTGCAATGCACTTGGTGAAGACCCTGGGGGCCAAGGAGAGGCTGAATGGCATGGCCTGGAACTCGTAGAGGGTTCCCTCTGCCCAAAAGTAGAGGAACCTTCGATGAGACGGACAGAGCGGGACATGGAAGAATGTGTTCTGAAGATCCAGTGAGCAAAAACCACATCTTGCTCTAGAGATGGTATGATCGGAGACAGAATTACCATCCTGAAGGTGCACAACCTCAGGAACTTGTTCAGGTCATGCAGATCAATCAATCTTTATTTAACCAGGTAAAAACACTATTGAGTGAGACTCATTTACAAAGTGGACCTGGACAGCAATGCAACGCTGAGATATGTCAACTAAGATAATACAAGAACAAGGCAGAAAATTAGTAGCAGTAACCCAACAGTAGAAGAATAAAAACGTATTACAATATTTACAGAATATACAGTTTTCAAAGGCCTATGGCCACTGTATCCTAAGTGTAGTTGGGAGTGAGAGCAGATAGGGACAGTGAAGGATCAACAGCACACCCACCAGCATACGATAACAGAGGGTCGTAGAAAGGGATGGAAGGAGAATAAGAAAGCAAGGAGGTAGAGATGGGAGTAGTTGTATGGGGATTTTGGATGAGTTAGCAGTAGTGTAGGCAGGAGAGGAAGTAGGCAACATATCAGCTGAAGGACTAAGCATAATCACCTGATAGGCTACATGGTGGCTTAGGAGTAACAGATTCTACAGTAGATCTAGAATGGGGTACCAGCCCCCCATCTGTTTTGACACAAGGAAGTACCTGGAGACAAACCCTGGGTGTTCCGGAGGATCCACAACAAGAATCACGACCTCCTTACAGAGGAGCTGGGCTATGTCATCTCTGAGAGTTGATAGCATGTCAGCGGAAACCAAGTCTTCCCATGGGAGTGCTGGCCTGGTGGTGCTGAGGGTTGAGGTGCTGGATGCCACACCTCATGCCACGATGGTGACCTGGGTTAAGGAACGGAATAAGGCTGCCTGGGGTCAGCCGGGGAGGGTGCAGACTTGGATTGAGCTGCTGGCAGACAGCTCTCTTTCCCTGGGAAGGGTGGGTTTGCACTGCGCAGCTTTGGTGGCCCCTAGTGGAGACTGGGAGCTCAGCTGTGCAGTGCACGTCTCAGTGGGGTATGGTGATTGTGGTGGATGACCTGCAGGTGGGTGTGGGAGCGCCTGCACTGCGCTGGGTGTCATTGCACATTTGCACCACCGGGAACACCATACAAAAAATTGGTAGGCGAAGTCGGGTCCAGTGGTTGCGGCCCCACATCCATCGCCGAGCACCAGGACGTTCACTTCAACCCCTCCTCCATGCGGCAGCCCTCCAGCACTGTAGATGAGACTGCCAGAAAGCAGTGTGGTGGTCTTTCCTCAAGGGACTTGGATCCGGTGGGATAAGATCAATCACACTGGAGGAGGGGAGTCTCTCACCAGAGAAGGATGTCTAGGCTTCAGGTCGGACAGGCAGAGCTGACATACTGAGAGACCACACCCAAGAGAGGCCATTGGTGAGAGAGAGAAAAAAAGTCTTTCCATGGGGCGTGGTCTCGGCAAGGAAGGTACTGCTCAAATTCCAGAGGCAGACCTTGACCCACCACTTCTAGAATCCACCTGTCCATGATGACAGTGGTGGAGCCAGCCCTCACGGGATGACCCAGGGGAGGTGTGACAGGTATAAGGGAGGCACCCCCCCTCCTGTCACTGGGCAGGCTTGGAGGAGGGCCTGGGTGATGTATCTGCCAGCTTGTGCTGAGTGTCTGCCATGAAGGACAAGATCCTCAGCCAGGCCCTGCGGTGCATGGCCACCGAAGCCACCACAAAGCGGGCACAGGAGTCCCCAATGTCCATGGCTGTCTGGAGCTGTTGCTTAGTTGCAGCCTGACCTTGGTCCTTGACCTGTTTGACCATGGTCTGAAGGTCTGTAGGTAGATGAGGAAGGACCTCATCCAAAGTGCCCAGCAGGGCATGGGAGAAGTGGGCCATAATGAGAGCCAAGCTCACCTGGCAGAGACCAAGTAAGGAGGCAGCGTAGACCTTTTTAGCCGCATGGTCCAACTTCCTGGACTCCTTATCAGGCAGCTTGTCAACATCCCCAGTGTTGCCGGAGTGCCTAAAAACAGAGTCTGCCACCAAGCCCTCAGCCGAGGGTTGCTCTGTAAATCTCAAGAGGGAACCGGTGGGCACCATGTATTTGCAGGCCATCCAGGCAGAAGGCGCAGGCAGAAAGCAGGGTGCTGCCAAAGCTCCAGGGCAGGGCCAAGAATGGCTTCTGCCACTGGGAAAGCCTCCAGAGAGTCTCCCTGGTCAAGGATCTTGGTCAATGGGTAACGGGCCGGCTTCTGGACAGGCTCCATGGGCATACCTATCAACTCAGAGATCAATCGGAGAAACACAGAAACAAAGAATATGATTGCAGATAAGGACCAACCAGTAAACCTAGTCTGCCCATTTCCCTACTTGGTTTGGCAATCCTTACTCTTATCTGGACTGCCATTCCCCTGCTCTGTTGCACAGCAGAGTACCTTTATGCTCATCCCATGCACTTTTGAATCCCAGTACTGTTTTTGCTTCCACCACCTCCGCTGGTAGGCTGTTCCACGGATCCACCGTCCTCTCTGTGAAAAAATGTTTCCTAGCATTCCCCTAAGCCTCCCTCCCTCCAGCCTCATGTTATGTTCCCTTGTCCTTGTGCACTTTCTTCTTTGAAATATTCTCCCCTCCTGTATCCTGTTTATTCCTCTAAGGTATCTGAAAGTCTCTATCATATCCTCCCTCTCCCTTCTCTCTTCCAGTGAATACATGTTAAGTTCCTTGAGTCTCTCCTCATAAGGCTTATGGTACAGTGCATGTTATTTTTATTGCTCTTCTCTGGATTGCTTCTATTCTATGTCCTTCCTGCGATGAGGTCTCCAGAACTGGACACAGGATTCCAGATGAAGAATCACCAGTGATCTTTACAGTGGCATCACCATTTCACTCCTCCTACTGGTTACACCCCTTCCTATGCACCCCAACATTCTGTTTACCTTCCCCACTGTTTTTTTGCATTGTTTGGACAACTTCAGGTCATTGAATACGATAATCCCCAGGTCTCTTTCATGACCTGTGGTGCTAGAACTTGCCCCCCCCCCCCCAATCCTGTATTCCTCTCTCGGGTTTCTGTGTCCCAGGTGCATGATCTTGCACTTCTTAGCATTGAAACATAACTGCTGAACCCTTGAACATTCCTCAAGTAGTTTTAGGTTGTTTCTCATTTTATCTAGACCCACCTGTGTGATGACTCTATTGCGGATCTTGGTGTCATCTGCGAACAGGCATGTTTTCCAGTCCCTCTGCAATATCGCCTATGAAGACATTGAATAGGACTGGACCCAGCACCAATCCTGGTGGCACCCCACTAGTTACCTCCCCCTCTTCGGATTTTGTGCCATTTACTACCACCCTCTGAGTCCTGCCTTTTAGCCAGTTTCCAATCCATTTTACCACTTTAGAGCCCACACCCAGATTCTCCCATTTGTTAAGCAACCTTCTATGCGGAATGGTGTCGAAGGCCTTGTTGAACTCCAGGTAGGCCACAGAAGGAATGGGCCGTGGCCTGGGCTGCCTCCTCTTTGAAGGCCGCAAGCTGCTCGGGGGACCCCGCAGCCAAGGAGACCACCCAACGGGCATCTTTGGATTTGACCGGTGGATTCTTTTGTGCAGGGTGGTCCAGTTTTAGGCAGTCGGGATGGTCCTTCAGAACAGTCAGGTGAAACGAGCAACAAATGTTGCAGGCCTGAGGATCGTGGCTGTGCACCAGGTAGCAGATGGACGTGGCGTGCATGTCGGTCCTGTACATCTTCTGCCTGCAAGGGCACCAGTGGAACCCAGGAGCAGACTTATCGTCCATCGTGGTCATGATCAAAGATCAAGCTGAAGACTAAATTCAGAGAGTTGAAGGTTTGAAAGAAATCTGAAGACTTAAGTGTGCTAGGGCCTACTCAACATGGGAACGGTAAGGAGGAAACCTACTTCTTCCAGTAGATAGATCTGGTGTCATGGGACGGAGCCAAGGGAGTTACCACCTGGTTGGCTGGGAGGAGCCAGCTTGAAGACTTTCCAGCAACATCTTAAAAGAAAAGGACACTGCCAGAAAGTGTGTATAGAACATCCTATCCACGTCCCTAGAACCGAATATTTACATACACCTGGTAGTACCTTTTTGTTATTGTAAACAGCAAACCCCCCAAAAAAAGGGTGTTGCAACTTTAGATTTTTTTGCCAGCTTCATCAGTCTTTGCACATTTTCAGTGAACAATAGTTCCTCCGCTGCTGCTGTTCTCACGTAAGTCTTCAGTGTTGTACTCGCAGCAATCTCACACACTGAGTGCAAGCACACATGTGACTGCTATGGTACTGGCCATGAGCGGACACTGTACTACAGTAACAGCTCGCAGCTGTTCTCGCGGCCATGGAAACTTGACAGCACTGGGTGTGCGCATGCCTACATGTCTGTTTGGCAACAAATCATCCAATATTCTCACTGGGTAATACCAGTCACATGACTGTGTGGAAATACTGCCCACTACACAGTCAGCCTGGTATAAAGCCTCTTGACACATCCCTTCACCAACTCACAAGGGGAAAACAACTGGCAGACATTTTATTTCTGTCGCCAACAATTTGTTGCCCTATTTGCTGGCTACAACCACTGGCCAGTTTATCATAGTATTAGTCAGCAGTAGGCTGACCATACTGTTATTCCATGCTTTCGAGCATAGATTGGTACAGAAGGGCTAAATATGACTTGAACACATTATTCTGTAACCTTTTGAAAGACACGAGCACAACCACGCTTGTACTTTCAAAACAGCAGAAAAGGCTGTACAAGTGCTCTTGACCACTTTAAACATATTGATTTCCGTCACTTTGTTACACACTGCTTAATTTATCTTTAAATAATTTTTTTATTCTGGACTATGTGAAAGTTGGCAGCACAATCGCAACTGCACACCCACTCTCACTTTGAAAACCATCACAGGTACTTTTCGAGTGCTGCGATCCACGAAAACATCCAAATCTTAAAAGAAATCATACCTTCAATACAGATGGTCTCTGTATGTTTCACAAAAATGGTCTGCATGTTTGTCCATCTTAAACAATGACCCTGCTGCCAGTATCTTGTTGGAGGAGGGGGAACATTTTACCTAAAAAAATGCCTAAACTGCAACTACAGCAGCCATCTTCGGACAAATGTCCAGAGCGAAAACAAGAAATGCAAACTAGTTCCAGCAGATGGAAGGACTATTTGAGCAATATTTCTTTTAAACTTTTACATTTTTAACATATTTCTTCATGACTAATATTAATTAGTAAATTAAAAAAAAAAGCCATTGTTTAAGCACAATAAGACACTCCAGGGTATGCATCATGCTAGATCACCGCAGTTCCTGGGTGCTGGAAGGCACGAGCTGCCTCAGAATGCACCAGGGTTGTCCGCGATCAAATAAATGCACACCCTGTCGTGGTCTTACTGCCATCTTATAGTGCTGGAGCGAATCATAAAAAAGATTTTGGGGTGGAACTAGCAGCTGAGTAGTGCGGAAGCAGCTCATCAGTGCTCGGCGCTGAACACCCTCATTTTGTCACAATGTCATTATTTCAACTGATTTAACCTTAATGAAAGTTAGATCTTTGCACACATAAACTGAAAATGAACATTTTAATACCAGGGCTTAGATTAGCATTAGTTAATCGGGAGTTAGCTGGATTTTCTGCTTCAAATGTTGAGGGTCAGCCTGGAAAATCTGGGGGTCAAAAATATGCTGTTGTGTTTTTGTGCTGCATCACCTGGCACCTTCTGCTAATAATACAGGCACAAAACGTTAAATATGCTGGGTCAGTGCTAAAGCACTACTTTAAGGCCCTGTACACATCAGGCTATTTAAAACGTTTCAAGGTGCTTAAAACGTTTTATCTAGCGCAAACATGGTGCCCGTCCGCATTTAAGTATGGTTTTAAAGCGTGTTAGGAAACCGTGCTTAAACCTTGCTGGGAGCTAGTCTCAAGTCCGTTTTTAAAAATGGTTTGATGAGGGAAAGCGTGTTACCCTGTAATGTGGATGGGCATCTGTATATTGCTCCTCCAGGAAGAGTGTTAATGGTCGTGGAGAACCCGTTTTTAAAAACGTTACTGGAGGCAGATGCGGACGGGAGTCGGCTGTGGTATAACCAAGTTAAAACTCGGTTGAAGACTGATCTGGATGGGCTGCTGTGGTGAGTTTAAAAATGTTTTTAAAACGTTTTTTAAACTGGTGCAAATCTTCAGCTCTAATGTGTACAGGGCCTTAGTCTTCTGCTTCAGAATCTCCAAATCCTCAAATATCCCATCTGGGGACTTGAGCAGGGGCTTAACGCAGGGTCATGCCCTATAATGCCACCTTTTATAGGCCCAACAGTTTATCAACTCAGCAAGAGATGCAGCGACAGCTTGGTAGCATTGAGTGAGCAGCCAGACCGAAAGATGCAGGCCCCAATATATTGTGACGGCTCCACCAGCTGGGACTAAACTATAGCCTACAAACGCAGCACTGCTGAAGGTAATACAAAGTATTGACAAAAAACTAGAACATGCTTCAAAAGCAAAACTTTTGGTCACTAAAGTAATGACGGTGAATGATGAAGCTAAGGCAGCAGTGCAAACAACAGATAACGCCTTAGCTACATCAACTTGCTTAACAAGGGAGAATACCCTTCTTCGGCGATGCCTAGAAAATCTAACGAACAGAGCTAGATCAGCTCATAGTCAGATAGACGGATTGCAGGAGGGTGCAGAAGATGAATCCCCTCAAGACTTTGCCAAAAACTGGCTGGCAACTGCACTTAATTTGTAAAGCCAGATAAGACTGCGCTCAAGGCCTGTCACATTACCCCTTGTGGACTGAAAAGTACGACACACAACAACTAGATCTTTCTGGTAGTACTGTACTGGTAAACCGCTCCAACAGAGATGCAGCTAAGAACAAGGGATGCACTGACCGGATGAAGTCTCAAGTCTATCTCTTTACTGACCTGAGCTATGTCATACATCAGAAATGCAAGGGATTTGCTAGTGTTTGTGCTCAGTTAAGGCAGCAAGGAATGCGCCATATTATGCCCATGCCAGCCAGTCCTAAAGTCATGTGTGTATCAAGTCAAGCTGTATCAAAACAGTAACCTAAGCCATGTTTACATGACAGTAGCGCTACAACTAAAATACAACAAAATAAAATACCAATACAGTCCATTTGCCACCCGCATTCCTACACAGCCCCTCTATGCGCCACTGCGATCAGTGCTGGTGAGGGGTCGTGCATCGGGGGGCGGCCATCTGCTGGCCGACGCATGGGTTGCTGCGGCACAGGCAGTTCACACTGCCACTTAAGTCGCTGTAAGATGCTCGTTCCTCTTGGCGCTCCCAGCTTGCCAGAGAATCTGAGAGCGTCTTAGCGAGTGGCTTACCCCGATCGGGTACATGTCCACACAGTTACAATTGCACTGGAGCAACACGAGCTTATGAGTTACTCCAGTGCAAATGTGACCATGTAAACAGGGTTCTAGTTGCTTCCGGTAGACTCCTAAGAAGGAACCAAAAAAGAGTTTACATCTCAGCAGGAGGAGTCGGGCTCTGACAGCAAAGAGGAGGCTTAAACTAGCGAACATATTCCAAAAATCCGGAATGCTCTAAATTCAGAAATTAGAAATATCCCAGCATTAGCAGGATTAAAAAAACAAACATGTTGAACTCACTGAAAAATGTGATTGCTTTTTGATACTCATAAACTGTACATCCATGTCTAATCTGATGTTCTGTCATTTCTGTAATCTGTTTATATAACAGCACACAAGGTTTACTGACGAACAGGACAACTTTTTGACCTAATAGTTATATCCTGTCAAGTAGTAAAGGTTTCTAACTACTGCTACTGTAGTTACACAGGTCACATGGTGTGAGAATGTAGCAGTGGGGAGTGAGCGAACCTACATAGATACATACATAGATACAGAGACAGTGTCGGCAGATAAGGGCCTATGGCCCACCCAGTCTGCCCATTTGAGCTTGTAAGTTCAGTTTGTTTTCCTAGAAGTCTGTTTCCCCTTAACCCTGACCTCTAGAATTCCTTTATGTCTATCCCATGCATTCTTAAATCCCGTGATTGTTTCAGCCCCCACCACTTCCTCTGGCAGGGTGTTCCACTTGTCCACCACCCATTCTGTGAAGAAATTCTTTCTCATGTTTCCTCTGAATCGTCCTCCTCCAACTTCATCCCATGCCCTCTAGTCCTGGAACATCTTTTTAGCTAAAATAGTGTTTTCCTGCACCCTGTTCCTCCCTGTAAGATACTTGTATGTCTATCATATCCCTCTCTCCTCCTCTCCTCCAGGGAGTACATGTTCAGTTCCTTCAACCTGTCTTCATAGGACTTGTGATGCAATCCATGCACCATCTTTGTTGCCCTCCTCCTGAACCTTTTCTACCCTATGTCCTCACGTAGGTATGGTCTCCAGAACTGTACACTGTACTCCAGGTGGGGCCTCACTAGTGTCTTGTATAGTGGAATTATGACCTCCCTTTTCCTGCTGGTGATGCCCTGCCTATACATCCCAGCATCCTATTTGCTTTACCTGCTGCCTTGTCACACTGTTTCCTACCTTGAGGTCATCAGAGATGACAACCCCAAGATCCTTTCCTGCTTGGTGCATGCTATATCCTCACCCCCAACTGATATATTGTGCTAGGGTTTTGTGCCCTATATGCATTATCTTGCACTCTTTTGCATTGAATTTCAACTGCCAAACCCCTGACCATTCTTCAAGTTTCTGCAGGTCTTCTCATTCTGTCTACACCCTCTGGTGTGTCTACTCTGTTACAGAGCTTTGTATCATCAGCGAACAGTGAAATTTTGCCTTCTAGATCCTGCGCAATGTCACTGATGAAGATGTTGAATAGGACCGGTCCCAGCACTGATCCCTGTGGTACCCCACTGGTCACCATACCTCTCAACTGTCCCTGATTTTCAGGGATATCCCTGATTTTGCCTCAAAATTTTACTCTGTCCCTCCTAAGATTGTGTTTCCGTGACCAATGAGTGGGGGTTGTAAGCTCAAAATAATGCCAGACATTAAAGTTACAGGCTTGTTCTTCCTTGGAAAATGCATTTTACACTAAGCCCCTTATTCTACCAGCTTCCTGAGTGGATATCACCAATTTTGAAGATGTGTCCCTGATTTTAGTCCTATGTCCCTGATTTTTTTAAGCCTTGTCCCTGATTTATGAGGCAGGAGGTTGAGAGGTATGCTGGTCACTCTTCCCTCTGTGGAGTGACAGCCATTTACCACCACCCTCTGTGTCCTGCCACCCAACCAGTTACCTACCCACCACACTACTGTCCTGCCCACACCCATATTCCCCAGTTTGTGTAATAGTCTTCTATGTGGCACAGTGTCAAAGGCCTTGCTGAAGTCCAGATAGGCCATGTCCACTGCCCTCCCGATCCACCTTCCTAGTCACCCAGTCAAAAATTCAACGAGGTTGGTCTGACATGACCTCCCTGGTGAAACCATGCTGCCTTGGGTCCTGTGGTCCATTGACAACCAGATGTTCCACCAATCTCTCCTTCAGTAGTGCTTCCATGATCTTCCCCACTACCGAGGTGTGAGGCTGACTGGTCTGTAGTTCCCTTGCTTCCTCTTTGTTCCACCTTTGTATAAGGGGACTACATCTGCTGTCCTCCAGTCTTTGGTTACCTCCCTGTTTCACTGATCGGCTAAACAGGATAGCCAGAGGTTCAGCCACCACCTCTCTTAGTTCTTTAAGGACCCTGGGGTGCACCCGTCTGGCCCCATTGCTTTATCAACTCTTATTACTTCCAGTTCCTTCAGGACCCTTTCTGTGTAAAGGGACTTGTGTCCATTTCTGCACCATTCTCACCCTTGTACTCCTTCAGACCCATTACCCCCTCTTGCTCAGTAAAGACTGAGCAGAAATACCTGTTCAGTATGTCAGCTTTACTGTTGTCATCCTCCACAGCGGCTCCCATCCTCCCCTTCAGTCTCACTATCCCTCCCTTTGTCTTTCTTTTTCACTTATGTACCTGTAAAAGGTTTTGTCCCCTTTACCCACTGATTTTGCAATGTGTTCTTCTGTCTGAGCTTTGGCTTCCCTTACTGACTTCCCTGCCTCCCTTTGCTTCTCCTGGTACTTCTCCCTATCCCCTTCTGCCTGTGTCTTTTTGTATTGCCTGAATGCAATCTTTTGTTCCAGATTGTTTCATAGCTGATGCAGTGCCCTGGCCATTGCTCACTATCTGTGCTGTTTAAAGTTCATTAAAGATTGCATTTACGCACAGGGGCAATATGGCTCGTGCCTCCTGCACTATTTAGAGACCTGGTTCCTGCTCCCATCCCTACCAAGTTTCAATGGTGCAATTTCTCTACACATGTGGCTTTTTCCATGTTACAGGCCTAACAGCAGAATACAAGCTACACTCACTCTCAGAATCCAGGCACTCTGCATTTCCAGACTGTTGCGACTATGGGCCACTATTTGAAAACTTGTTGACCAGCTGTAAGCCTGCTGCACGAAATCTACAATTTTTGAATATATATTTGCTGTTTCCTTGAAACTTTAGTTGATATGAGAATTCCAGTAAAGTAAGTATGACAAGGTTCATAATACACATTTCAGTTACCGTAGCATGGATATAGATGACTGTTGATTTAAAAATCAGTACAGCTTTACTTTACAGGTTGGGATGGTTTACACTGTTTCCATGAGTGCACTAAGGTGTTACAAACAGATAAGTCTGTCCCTGCTCATGGCAGCGTCAGGCTTAAGATGACTGAATGTTATTGAGTTCACCCCCACAATGATGCAACGTGCAGGATTCTTTGCAGACCCCTTCATTAACTATGTCATCTATAAAATTAATTGCTACATTCACGAGGGAAATGTTTGTATTTGTTTGATGCAAACTTCCATAACATACAAGTTAAAAAAAGAGGATTTTTATTTCAAGAATGTCTCCTGTAGTCTGTGCATTCACCCTCCCTGTTGTTATACTGACAGAACAGTTGTACAGGGACCGTACCCATTACCAGTTGGTAGGGAGAATGACTGCATGTTAAGCGCTGCCGTGGCAACCTTCAGCGATCACGTCCCTCAGTCTGGTCCAGCGTGTAAGGGGAAATAGATGGACTATGTTGATTCAGTACAGTACAGTGAGCATGACTGGGAAACTGATTAGCAAAATTAATATTTGACATCGAAATGTAAAATGTATCTTATTAAAAGCACAAACACTTTGTATATTTATAGTCAGCATTTCCATTTGCACTTGGTGACGGGTCTAATAGCTCTGATTTCTATCCAAATGCAATCATTAACATGTATGACTTGAAACAGAGAAATCACTACTGCAGTGATCACGCAGTACTGGTATAGCAACTCACAGGGTCATCGGCTCCCATGAAGTAGGGTTCAGGACTGACAAAAGGACTGAGTAGTAGTACAAGATGCTTCTGCAACTGTATACTTTGGCTGACACTATCTCTGTCCCTGTTATAGGGATTACCACCCTACCAGGGTCCGGTCAGTAACATCGCAGAACAAAATAAAGTGGACAAAAATTAAGCAGAAAACTGTCACCATCAATATTGGCAGCACAAAATGAAGCGTTCCAGAACAATGCAGGCCACACAACACACAGGTAGCAAACAAGGTCCACTGCATGGAGGCACTGCACTGGAACCACAGGGGCCAAGAGCACAAGCCAGCATGCCATCTCCCCTGTCCTATGTGTTGCTGGCCTCTTGCATTACACACGGTCATCCACATGGTGGCCATGGTCCTCAGGTCCTCCAGTGGTCACCCTGGTCACGTTCTCCATCACTCAGCATTCTGGGTGGGGGTACCCCACCATGTGGGCACCTGTGCCATTAGATTACCATGGTAGATGTCCAGTGGCCTGCTTCCCCCAGTGGTGGTTGCACCCTGCCCTGTTCCATCTCCCTGCTCCCCTGTACTGTTCTTGTGCACAGGTGCCTGCTGCTGTGTGTTGTAGTGCAGTGCCTCCATGTGGTGGACGTTGTTTGCTACCTGTGTGTCGTGTGGCCTGCATTGTTCAGGCATGCTTCATTTTGTGCTGCTATTACTGATGGTGACACTGTTTTTGCCACTTTATTTTGTTCTGCGATTTTACTGAACGGACCCCCCCCCATGGTACATAAAAGCACAGGAACACTCAGGAGAGGTCCCAGCCCCTCGAGATGTCACAAAGACTAGGTCTGTAAGACCAAAGGCACCTTAGGGGAGAAAGCCCATCACCAATGAGACAGATCGTTGACAGAGGAGGAGAAGGTGAGAAAGGTAGCAAGAAGAACTCTGAGTGTCTGAGGGATGCTTGAACATGCACAGTATGAATACAGCATGGGGGGCTGTAGCGTGAGTTGCCTACTACCCTTCTGAACCACAGGGCAGAGCCTTTCAATTCACACAGACATGCAGCTCAACAACGATGACAAACAAGCACATTCTTGTCAATGAGAGGAGAGACATAGCCAGGCTGAAACCCTGAAACTAGGGAGAACCAGCATCCATCTCCAAGTCCCACAGAAACTATTATGACCTTTGGAACAGAGAACAAGAAAAACTCCCTTTATGGAGAAAACTTCTGGGGACCCGAGACACCATCCTGTATCTTGCAGAAAAATTAACACTTTTTCTCCTTTGGTAGGCCGGCAACTGGGGCGCCCAAGCAAAGGCAAGCAAGTCTATACGGCAGCACCAGCTACTGTTGCTGCTCCCTTAAAAATGCTGTGGATGCACTGCCCCCTGTGGTCACACAGGTGTGTATGGCAGCAAGCCTGCTGTCCTCCCCAAACCCCAGCAAGCAAAGGACAATCCAAAACGCGAGTCGGTGGCGTCGTGAGCAGTGGTCCTAATGCTGTGCTTTGTGCTTTAATAAACATTTCTGCTGTATCTGCAGTTAAAACCTTGGAGAGTACACAGATTTTTTTTTCCATTATTTTTGCAAGCCATTTCTCCGGACATACAGCAGCAACCGCTTTCTTCTCTTGGCTCAGGCTACATGGGAGCGGTTCCATGTCACAGCGGAGACGGACATGAAATCTGCTCAGCAATGGCACAATGCCAACAACTGGCATTGTGCTGTCACTGTAATATTGTTTTTTGCGGGGGCTATACCCCCACACCACCAGACTTTAAAATAATCAATTCCAAGTCAGAGTTGTGTCAGGGAGTGGGCGCAATCATTGGGGAAGCACAGTCGGTGTACCGCAGGGACCATTACAGCGATCTGTGAGTTGACTGTTGTAATGGTCGCCCATTGGTACTGTAGTGGCACAATGAACAATACACCCTGGGGTACAGACATACAATAAGCGGTGCAGTAATAAATAGGAACATAGAAAAAGGGCCTCGCAACCACCCCTCCCCACCACAAACACACATTTTACAAGACAATTCAGTTGTCAAGACAATTTCTATTGGCTGTAACCTATTCCTTCCACACCAAAAGATCTAATATGTGGAGAAACCTACAGCAACAGATCTGTCCTGAGCTCAACCATAAAGCAACGCAAACAGCAGGTCATAGAAACATGACGTCAGAAAAGGACCGCCAGGCTCACCTAGTCTGCTCAGGTTGCCTAGACCACTGCTAGGACTTAACCGTAACCACCCCTTGCCAACAGGCCCCTGTGCCTGTCCCACACCGCCTTGAACCCTCCCACCACCCTCCCTCCGATCACCTCTTCCGGAAGCCTATTCCATTTATCACTACACTATTTTTTTTGTTTTATATATATTGCTCTTTGGTACCCGTCGCCTCCTCCTGCCCACTTGCGATGGGGACACATAGGTATTTTACTGTTTTTCTCCCCTGCCCCTCCCAAGGCCTCGGCACACGGCCATGCAAGCCTGTGGAAGCACACTGCACACCCCATGGCGCCAGCTCAGCCCCTTCTACCTCCCATAACTGTTTTTGCCACCCCCTCTCCACCAACGCTACCCACCAGACCTCCACCTGGTGGGCACGGAATTACTTGGGGGGGTGCCAACCACCCTCAGGAGAGGAGAGCTACCCATCGGCATGCTCAATCCTGCTCCACCCCCCCCCCCAAGCCAGCACCCCGATGACCCGAGGTTGCTCCTGAACCTGGGTCGCAAACGTAGCATGAGGTGTGACGTCCAGCGCCTCAACCCTCTGCGCCACTGGGCCAGCATCCACCACCCTTTCTGTGAAAAAGTGCTTCCTAATGTTTCCTCTGAACTCCACCCCCAATTTGCAGATCATGGCCCCTTGTCTTCGATTGCACCTTTAGTTAGAATATGCTCCCTACTGCCACGTTGCTAATACCCTTTAAGTATTTGAATGTCTCAACCATGTCCCCCCACCGCTTTGTTCCAGGGAGTACTTGTTTAGGACCCTCAGTCTCTCCTTGTATGTTAAGTAACCGATTCCCTTAATCATCTTAGTCGCCCTCCTCTAGATGCACTCAGTCCTCTCCACATCCTTCTTGAGGTATGGACTCCAGAACTGGACCCCATACTTCAGATGCGGCCTAACCAGCTGGGTTTATAAGGATATTATGAGCTCCCTCCTCCTACTAGTGATCCCCCTCCCGATGCAGCCCAGCATCCTGTTGGCTCTTGTCACTGCCTTCTCACGATGTTTTGCTACCTTCAGGTCCCATGTAATGTTGATACCAAGGTCTCTCTCTCCTGTTTGGTTACCTAGTGGTTGCCCTCCCATGCAATACACTGCTCTCCAATTTTTTCCTGCCTAGGTGCATAATCTTGCACTTCGATGTACTGTAAGACAGTTGCTACGCTCTGGACCATTGCTCTAGTTTCCTCAAATCCCTATGCACACTCTCAACTCCCTCCTCTGTGTCTACTCTATTGCAGACCTTGGCGTCATCCCCAAATTGACACGCCCTCCCCTCAAGACCCTTTGCTATGTCCCCTATAAATATACTGAATAGTAGTGGGCCCAATACTGACCCTTGGGGAACCCCGCTAATGACTCTTCCCTCCCCGAGGGTACCCAATTTATTACCACCCTCTGTCTTCTGCCCCCCAGCCAGTTCTGAACCAACCATACTACACGCCCACCCCAACCCCAGACAAACCCAATTTATGCAGTTGCCTCCTGTGTGGCACAGTCGAACGCCTTCCTGAAATCAAGATACGCAATGTCCACCAGCCCGTCCCTGATCCATCACCTTGGTGACCCATACAAAAAACTCTATTAAGTTAGTTTGACAGGATCTACCCTCGGTGAACCAATGCTGGCATTGGTCCAGCAGGCTGTTTACTTCCAGGTAGATGGTGATTCTGTTTTTTTAGCAGTTTTTCACGAGATTGCCAACCACAGACATCAAGTTCACTGGCCTGTAATTGCTTACTTCTCCCTTCCCCCATGAAGGGGTACCACATCTGCCTGTTTCCAGTCATCATGGACCACCCCTGATTCTAAGGACCTGTTGAAGAGGGAAGTCAAAGGAGCTGCCAGCAGACCCCTCAGCTTCCTCAATACCCTGGGGTGCACCCCATCCGGCCCCATCGCCTTATCTACCTTCAAGCTCTCTGGCTCTCTCAGTGTCTCCACTACCTGGAAGGAACTAATGTCCACTCCATCCCCCTTCTCCTCTTTTACCCTTGTGTTAGCACCCTCCCACTCGTTCTCCTTAGTGTCCTCCCACTCGTTCTCCTTCGTGAACACTGAGCAGAAATAGCTGTTCAGCAATTCTGCTTTCTCCTGGTCTTCTACCACCAGCTTTTCACTATTGTTCTTCAGTCTGTGTATCCCCTGCCCTGTTTTCCTCTGCTCGCCTATATACCTGAAAAAGGTTTTGTCCCCTTTTTTGACCACATTGGCAATGCTCTCTTCCATTCTAGCCTTTGCCCGTCTTATCTCCAGACTCACCTCCTTTTGCCTTGCCTGGTACTTTGCCCAGTCCTCTTCCCTTTGCATTGTTTTAAACCTTCTGAACTAACCTCCTTGGCCAGACTCTCTCTGCCACCTCCCTGATAAACCACAGGGGCTTTCTTTTCCTTCTATTCTTACTCAGTCTCCTCATGCAGAGGTCTGTGGCCTCCACAATGGCCCTGTTTATCGTATCCCACATGTCCTGGAACCCTCTGAGCTCCCCTTCCAGTGCTTGATAAACATATTCCCCCATTCTCTTAAAAACTGCTTGCCTGAAATCCAGCACCTTCACCTTGGTCTAGTGAACATCAGCCAATGTATGTACTGCGAACCAAATGGTGCTCTGGTCACTTGCACCAAGGTTCTCCCCCACAGATACCTACTCTCTCTATCACCATTTGTCAGAACTAAATCCAGAACCACTCCCTCCCTAGTTGGTTCCCCGACCAGCTGTTAGAATTCGGCTGCTTGTAGCAAGTCCACAATTGCCCTACTCCTGGTGGATGAGGCTGATAGGGTGCCCCATTCCACATCCGTCAGGTTGAGGTCCCCCATCAGCAGCCCCTCACCCTTATTTGCCATCCTCAGGATCTCTTCTGTCATCTGTTTATCTACTATTATCTGCAGAGCTGGTGGCCTGTATATCACTCCAGTGCACACCACATCTCCCTTTCCCGTGGTCAGCGAAACCCATAAACCTTCCTCCTCACCCCATCTACCCTGCAGTTCCATTGCCATGATCCCTTCCCTCACATAAAGTGCCACCCTCACCTCTTCTGCCTCCCTGTCCCTCGTAAACAACATATACCCTGGTATTTCCTGGCCCAATCCTGCCCATTGTAACACCAAGGTCGTCTGCATGGCTTCACTGCTGCCAGCAGAGAAATGCCAGAGCCCTGGGAAAGTATGCTAACAAAAAGGAAACTGAATCTGAAAAATAAAGAATTTACCTGCCTGGGGCACTTACTTTAAAAAAAAAAAAATGCAGGCAGTGGCATAAACACAGACTTTACTCTCATAAATGTGTTCTTAGAATTTCCAAACCTTGGAACAGGTAACACGGTGTTTCTAGCAGGTGTATTCAACAGTAGACTGTAATCAGATAAGGGCAACCTGCAGCAGTGACTCTGGGGCAGGATACATGTCAAAGCAGTTGGACTAGCTACTCACTCCTGCGTGTATCAAGCTTCATTTCTCACCAGGGCGCGCCCCCCCCCCCACACTACAGCTGGGTGACCCAAGTTTGTCTGCAGATCTGAGTGTTTCACCCAATGACAAGAAGGGGGGTGCATCATGGAGGTGACACACTCCATTCTAACGAGAGGTGTGGGCTGCCTTGTATTCACAGGCACACACGCACGCAGACACACACACACATGTGCGAACACAAACACACACAGACACACCCTATTGTGGGACTAGCAGAAGGGATGCATCCATCTGACACACTCTGCGAGAGAGAAGGTATGGGCTTGCTAGTATTCACACAGATATCCTATTCTGGGACTAGTTGGGGGATGCATCACAGATATGACACTCCATTCTCTGTGAGGGAAGCTGTGGGCTGCCTAGTATACACACACACACACACACAATTCTGGGAGTAGTAGGGGGTGACTCACAAGGCTGACACACACACACACTATCCGACAGGGAGAGTATGAGCTGCTTAGTGCGCGCACGTGCACACACACATACATACCCCTGGACATCCCTCCTGGACTGGTGGTGGGGGGCTGTGGGAATTTCACACAGCTAACATACTCGACTCTCTGAGAAGGAAGGTATGGGATGCCAACATTCATACACACCGTGACATCCCACTCTTGGGACTAGTAAGGAGAGGAAACATCACAGAGTTGACACACTCCACTCTCCGAGAGGGAAGGTATGGGTTGCCAGCATTCAGACACAAATTGACAGCCAGTCATGGAGCAGAATGGGTGTTAAATGGAGAGACCCCCCCCCCAAAAAGGTATAGCCATGGCACCACAACTGATCTGCTTGGGGAAAACGGACAGAAGAGTAAAAGGGCACATGACCCACAATGGAAAATGTAAGAGTGAGTACAGGATAAAAATCCCAGTTCTGGCACTGTCTCAAACTCTTTCCTTGCAAGAAATCTTCAAAATAGTGGAAACATGATTTTTTTTTCCTGTGGTATAAGATTTCCCACACACTTATTACAAATCTTGCAATACTGAAGAATAATCATGTAAATGAATCCAACTATTACTGCGCTCCTGGCAGTGCTCATTATGAGACTCCAATCCAGAGAGTGAAACATGCATCTGCAGTTTGTTGTTTTCAGTCTTGGCTAAATCCTGTTCTGAAAATGAATTGTTTTAATCTAGTTTTAAATTCCTTAAGACAACTGGATTTGTTGAAAACTGCAATAACTTTTATTGGCTGTAGATGCTGTCAGGGCTCAGAATTAATGGTATTCCCCTCTTTTTTGCATACAATTATTTTTTTTCCATCTAGCTTTTTCCTTTGTGGAGCTGCTGGCTTGGCTTTTCAGCCCCACCCATCCCCATGACCATTCACATCTCTCCCAGGACTCACCTGCCTTGTTCCCTGCATCTTTTTGGCCCCCCCCCCCCAGTTGTAGGGCTGGGAGGGAAAGGGGCATCCTCTCCCTATTCACGGTTTGAATCTGGCGTGGCAGGGTCCCACAGTAATAGCATAGGTCAGGGCAGGCAGCAGAGGCTTTCTACGTGCACAGCCCTTGCACTTACCATTTTTTTGTTTCCCCGCTCCAAGGTTGGCACCAGTGCGTTGGCATGGGCCTGCAGTTTGGAGACGATGCATCTTCTTGAACACTTGCGCCTGACCCTCAGAGACACAGCATACTGTGCCATCCACCCTCCACTGGGTGGCAGTCAAGCACCAGAGAACACTGTCCCTCTCCCGACAGGAAGACAGCCATTCGTGAGCGCTCAGTCCTCCTTCCCCCAACCAGCCCACAAGGGACCCTGGTCCATGTCCAAAGCCAGGTCACTGGGTGGTGGCAGGTAAGGTGCTCAGTGTCTCAGCACTCTGTGGCACTAAGCTGGTTTATGTATGGTTTCTGAGGTAGAATACCTTTCTCGTCACAGTTCCAACTGGTGTACAACTCCACAATCCCACCATTCTGCAGATTAATCAACAGTACTGCTCTTTCTTAAAGGTGGAATATCACATTTGAATTCTTGTATTACACTTCCCATATCAGAATATTTCTTCATTTCTATCCAATTGTATACAGACATTATAGTACAAAAGCTTTCAAGTCACATGGGTACTTTTGTCAGCTGGTACAACCCCTGAATATGAAGCTGTGAAATCTTTTTTTTTTTTTTTTTTACTTTTATTCAGTTTTACAACTACACAGAGCATTTTGAACTTGTAGGTTCAGAGTGTAGTGACATAAATACTGTAATCCAGCAACAGGATACGTTCTCCTTGTCAATCGATACCTTATTTGGGGGGCGGGCAAAAAAAACATTAAAATTAGTTTAAAATTACTTTACATCATCGTACAAGATAAGCCTCTTGTTGCCATGCCTGGGGCACAGTTCGATAATATTGGCCATAAATACGGCCAGTGACTGGGACTTGCATCACTCATGTGACAATAATGTCAGCGGTACGGCATTTGACTGAATGGTGACAATCCAGTCAGATGCTCCACAGTGAGCTCCATCCTCCCCCATTGCTAACAATAAAATTTTTTTTTTTTTTTTTAAACTCGGATCATATTTTTTTCATGCATTTTTTCTTCTCTTTTGTTACAAGTATGCTATTCAAATAGAAATAACAGCTTTGATTCTTTTTTCTCTAACCACTGTGTCCTCGTCCATACTGTATAATAGTTCATACTACTATCTAAAGTCCTGTTACTATTAGCTGATCGTATCTCTGTGGTAAAACTTGCTTCTTCTGTCGACGACAAACTTTTACTTTAAGTGAAAGGACAAATTCTCCATCTGACATTGTCATGGAAGACACAATGATTCCTAAGTTTTATCCTATGAAAAGACCTAGAAGAAAACAGAGCCGCAACTAGACGGGAGTGCTCTATGACAGCTAAAGAACCAGTAGGGCAACAGTTATGGCACTCCCACACACAACAAAAAATGAAAAGCTGAAGCAAAAAATGCAGTTCATGAGGTTTACTCTCACCAGTCAAGGTATTTCAGAATAGGACAAAAACACAGTGCAGTGCAGCTTCTAACGTTTCACAATATCAGTTGCTTCACAAAGATGAAAAGACCCTGACCGACTGCGGTTCTAATGATCAGAGTAAATCTGTGGCTAAAAAACAAGCAACTCCAAAACCTCTTGACTACGGTTCATTTTCGACTTACTTACGTCAGAAACAGCTAGCATAAAATTAACACTAAGTGACAAGGCTACTGACATTAAACAATTAAAGCAATAACATTCTGAATATAAAACAAGGCTAACAGATGTTCAAGCTAGAGTGAACAGTATTGAAGGTGCAGCTAGCAAAGAGCACAGGGAAAGAATTGCTAACACTCAGAAAATAACAACTTGAAGCCAAATTAGAGGACTTAAGAAAATAGTAATCGCAGAAATAATCATCGGATCTTCAGACAGAGAGGGCATCGAAGGTTCCAGCGCTATCTCCTTTCCAAACTCTTTGTTAATGCATACATCTTACAGGTTCACCTTCTGACAAGAAAGCTTACGTTATTGTGAGAGTTCACCATTCTCTTAAACCTAAGCCTCGTCCCAACGAAAAACCCAGATCCTTTGTCCTTCAGTTACATAATTTTCAACAGAAAGTGTTCATCCAATGGGTTTTAAGAGACAACAATCTAGTCTACGAAGGGTGTAAGATCAAAATACTTAATGACCCGCCCTCTAAAAAAACAAAAAACGGAAAGATGCATTTTTCCCCATTAAGAAGAAGCTTCATGAAGCTGGTTTAAAATACAGCCAGTAATACTGTTCCCAACCATAATGAAAATCGAGGCCCCTGATGGTGTAAGCAATTTAATGGACCTGACACTGCTAAATGGTGACTTAAGGACTTCCCAGCTCTCTTTTTATTTATTTTTTCATTTTATTCTTTTGGTAACCGGGTAGGCCCACTAGGCACATGCCTGTTTTTCAAGGCGACCGGGAACACTATGAGTTAAGTGACTTGCTCAGAGTCACGCAGTGCGCAAGTGGAGGCTGTGGGAATCAAGCCAAGGTCTGCTGGATGTACTAAGCTCATTCAACAGCTTGTTACTCTAACCTCTAGGCTATACTGCCAGCCCCAGGCACCTTTTATTTTCAGAACTGTAGCCGGCAGTATATAACATTCACTTAGTACATTTGTAGGAGCATGTGACATGGTTATAGTAGTCAGAAACGAGGAACATGAACAAATGTTGCAGACAGGGACACCAGTACCGGATACAAAGGGAAAGGCAGGAGTAGGAAGGCTGCATAAGAAGGACAACTGAGTCGGGGGAAACAAGCAGGAGAGCAAACACAGGATTAGGAGGAGGATTGGTAGCAAAACATGGAAGGCCATGGTTATAAATGCCCACAGCCTGTGGAATAAAATCCCAGACCTGGAGGCCTTAATAGTAGCGGCAGACTTGAACATAATGGCAATAACAGAGACCTGGTACAATGCAAATCATTACTAGAACACAAATGTTCCGGGTTATGCTCTATTCAGGAGAGATGGGCAGTAAAGAAAAGAGGTGGCCTATGCGTAAGAGAAGGTATACAAGTAATGGAGGTGCAGGGTAGACAGGGGGAGGCCGAGGCACTGAGAGTCACCCTTGAGCCAGGCAATGGCACAGCAGTCCACACAGGGGTGTTCTATGGACCTCCAGGACAGGGGGAGGAGGTGGACAGGGATCAAATTCACGAGACTGCAACAAAAAGTGAGGTTCTATTTATTTATTGAAACGTTTCACCAGGAAGACATACTGAGCAGTACTGCTCATTTCCAGATGCGTCCTGGGGAAGGGGAAATGGGATAACACAGAGAATAGAACAGTGGTACAACAGGCAAAGCATAACAAGTGCTACGTTACTGGATGCAGAGTTAATAGACATCATACGTGCAAACACATCGGTATTATGTTCACGTAACAGAGCTGACTTGGAACAATAGGTTTAGGGTAAGGGGGAGTGAGCAAGCGGTAAAAAAAGAGAATGGAGGGTAGAAAGTCATTAAGAGTAGGGAGCAAGCCAAGAGATTAGGTGTAACTGCATGTGGGGGTGGTGTGCGAATGCAGGAGCAAGGAGAGGACGGGGGATGAAGAAGCATTATGAATGCTGGTGGGAAAGGAGTTGCAAACCTTGGGCAAGCAGTAGGACAAGGATGCTTGCCCAGCAATGGTAGTCCTAGTGGGGATGGTGAGGGTTCGGGCAGTGCTACTCCTATAGAGAATGAGTGGCAGGCAGGAGGAGGGTGAGGCCGCTAGATAGCAAGGGAATGCACCGAGCCAGAACTTGATAGTAAAATTTGTGCTGGGTGATTTCAATATCCCAGATGCTGACTGGACCATCCCAGCGGCTGCTTCAACTAAGAGTCGAGACGTCCTACATTCCCTACAGGGGGCAGGCCTCCAACAGCTAGTGACTGATCGCACCAGAGACAGGACAGTTCTGGACCTATTACTGGCCAATGAGGACAGAATCACAGACATCCAAGTGGAAGGTCAACTGGGAACCAGCGACCACCACATAGTGTGGTTTAGCGTGGAGACAGAGACACAGTCTAGTCACACAAAGGCAAAGGTATTAGATTTTAGGATGGTGGATTTTCTTTAAATAGGGAGGTATATCAAAGAGGCCCTGGCAAGGAGGGAGATAGGAGGGGGGTGTTGGGGAACAGTGGAAACACCTGAAGGGAGTCATAGAGGAGGTGATAATCTAATGCATCAGGATGGTAAACAAAGCCAAGAGAAAGAGGAAACCAGTATGGTTCTCAAGAGAGGTGGCAGACAAGGTAGGGGCCAAAAATGTCGGGTTTCAGAAAATATAAGACGACTCAAGGGGAGGAAGACAGGGAGGTATACCTAAAGAATCTAAGGGAAGAGGAGCGCAAAGGCGCAGACTGAGGAAAGGTTAGCACAGAGGGTGAGAAAAGGGGACAAGACATTCTATAGGTACATCAACGAAAGAAGGAAAGCCAGGGTGGGATTGTAAGACTCAGAGGGGATACAGGGGAGTGTAAGGAGGGACACCTGGAGAAGGCAGAAATACTGAATAAATACTTCTGCTTGGTATTCACTGATGAGGGGGAAGGTCCGGGACTACAGTTAGATAACGGACACAAACGGTGGGGGGGGTTAAACATAAGTCCATTCGCAGCGGAGAGAGTCCTGAAGGAGTTCACAAAACTGAAGGTGGATAAAGCAATGGGACTAGATGGTATACACCTGGGGATATTAATGGAATTGCGAAGAGAGCTAGCAGCCCCGCTGGCAGCCATGTTCACCAAGTCACTCAACACAGGAGTGATTCCAGAGGACTGGAAGAGGGCACATGTAGTCCCTCTAAAGAAGTAGGAGACAAGGTCTTTGGTTTAGCCAAAGAGTGACCAGCATGTGGAATGCATTACAGAGTGAAGTGGTAGAGGCACCAACAATTCAATCATTCCAAATGAGGTATGATAAATATATGGGGGACAAGGCTAGGGATTTTTGCTACTAATGAGGTGGCGGGTTTATTATGGCGCTAGTAGCTGTTTGACCCGTATTTACACCTATGAACCCAAACAAAAGTAGTAGTAGGGAGGAGGCAGGGAACTACAGACTGGTCAGTCTCACCTCAGCAGTGAGTAAAATCATGGAGGCACTGTTTAAAGAAAGAACAGTGGCACACTTGGAAACCAATAGTGCCCAGGATCCCAGGCAACATGGATTCACAGCAAGAAGGTCATGTCAGACAGATCTGATGATTTTTTGACAGCGATGAAGGAAGTAAATTGTGAGGGGGGGTCGGACGTCACCTACCTCGATTTCAGCAAGGCCTTCAACACCATCCTACATACAAGGCTGGTTAACAAGGTGAGTAGTCTGGGCATGGGGCACAAGATGGTAAACTGGGTTGGGAACTGGCTAATGGACAAGAGGCAGAGGGTGGTAGTAAATGGGATCCAATCTGGGGAGAGGGGGGTGACCAGTGGGGTACCTCAGGGATTAGTCCTTGGGCCATTCCTGTTTAATGTCTTCATTAGTGACATTGTGGGAAGGGCTGGAGAAAAAGATGTGCCTGTTTGCAGATTACACCAAGATCTGCAACAGAGTAAATACTCCAGACAGGGTGGAGAAAATGAGGGGGGACCTGGGGAAGCTTCAAAAATGGTCTGAGGTGTGGCAGCTGAGGTTCAGTTCAAAGATGTGCAAAATAACTCACCTGGTATGAGGGAACCCTGGGGGGAGCTACAGGATAGGGAGTTGCTGATGATCACCAAGGAAGAAAGGGCCCTGGGGGTTATCATTCCAGACGACCTAAAGGTGTTTAAGCAGAGTACAAAGGCTGCAGGGAGGGTCAATGGCATGCCGGGGTGCATAGGCAGATGCATCACCAGCAGAAGGCAGGAGCTAGTGATGCCATTGTATAAAACTCACTAGAGTACTGTGACAATTCTGGAGGTCGCACCTTTGTAAAGACACTGACAGGGCAGAGGCGGTCCAGAGAATGGTGACAGAGATGATACAGGGCTTGCACCAGAAAACATATGAGGAGAGATTAAAGGACCTCAATATGTACTCGCTGGAGGAGAGGAGAGATTGCGGGGGGGGGACATGATAGAAACATTCAAGTACCATAAGGGCATTAACAAGGTGTAAGGGGGAAGACATCTTCCAATATAGGAGGAGTACAAGAACGAGGAGGCATGATATGAAATTGGAAGGTGGCAGGTTAAGGGGAAGTGCAAGGAAGTTCTTCTTCACAGAGAGGGTGGTGGACATATGGAACAGTCTGCCACAGGAGGTGGTGGGAGCGAGCACAGTGCAGGGATTTAAACATGCCTGGGACAGACATAAAGGAACCTTAGAGGTGGGAAGCAGTGGTGAAAAGCTGTTGACCAGGTAGGCTCAAAGGCTACAAACAAGTGAAGGGCTTATGGGCAGATCGGATGGGCTTAGCGGTCCTTATCTGTCGACAACGTCTGTGTTTCTATGTACTGTGTTTCATAATGCATTGGTGTAATTTATAGTGTTAAGATTTTTTTTACATGTAGTTTTTAATGTTTTTAATGGCACCAGCTACTACTGCTGCTGTTAGCATTTTTATTTTCTTTTGATAAAAATGTAGAAACATAGACAGAAAAAGACCAGAGGTCCATCCAGTCTCCCCAAGTTCCATTTAATCCCTGGAACATACTGTTCCTCCAGGGCACCAACCCTCCCCGTCCTCCCTCTCTATTCTCCTCTTTGGTCCTGTGGCCCCTTCCCCCTCGATTCATCATTTTTATAGTACATTTAAATTTCTTAATTTGATTCGTGTTTTTAACACTGTGGTTTGCCTGCTGTAGTTTTACTGCTGAACACAAATCCTTTTTTAATGCACTGGGCTTACTTGATTTTAAAGAGCTGTTATCATTAGTGTCCCTCAGTTGTAAGCATGACATAGCTTGCTTGTTCTCAAAGTAAGGGGCTTAGCTACAAACCTGCATGTCCGCTGCAGTGGAAGAAGTGCTCCTGCTTCTTGGTGCTGCGATCGCAGGAGGCCTATCAAAATATTAAAAGTTTATCAGGTTATCGAGCCTCTTGTGGTTTGTGGATGGTGGTCTCAAAGCTCTGTTGACGACTGAGAGGTGCTCTTTCCAATTAGCAGCTACTAGGTAAATCTGTATAATGAGGAGGCATTCACACAGAGAATTAAACATTTAGTTCTATCTGTATATGTTAAGTCAAGAGTGGAAAGGTTACATTCTCTTTTCTGCTGGCACTACTTTTCATGTGGTTTTAAGCTGGTCAATTTTAATATTTAAACTGCTTTCTACGTAGAATTTTTCATATTCTGCCATCTTGGTTTTTGTTACCTGTCATTTTTCAAAACTGTTCCAACTGTCATTCGTCCGATCATTCTATCCTCCTCACAACCATTTTGGAATACTGTCCTTTGAGCTACCTCTCGCAAGTGACGTCTCTTCCCTAGTGAATGAACTTTGACTCCCTGATACTGATGGATGATGGGTAAACATGGCAGACTTTTTCAACAATATGGAACTGCTCTTACTCATAGAAGGAGTTCTGTTTATTACTGATTTACTTACTTCCTTTTCTTTTTTCAACTGGTTAATCGAACCGCATTAGATGATCCAGTTTCCATCAACAGCATGTCTGAACTTGATGATGAAAGCTGGGGTGCGAGAAACTCAATAGGCTGGTAAGTTCTTTCTTGTCAATTCACGGAGGAAAGGAACTAGAAAGTACAGTTATACAAGAACTTACCATAACAGTAGATCTACGAGAGGATCTCTTGCAGCAGGCCATCACCAGTAGGACTAAGCCATCAGCCGCCAGGACCACTCGGAAACCTTTCTAGCTAGCAGTGTACCAGAGGGGACTGCCCACCTCTGACTTCAGCCCCCTGATGTCAGCTAACCTTATGTAAGGCAGGTGGATCCTACACTCTCCTCAGTACTCCGGCCGGAGACCAGAGCAGTGGCATAAGGAGAAACAGAGGAGGATTCGGAAGTAACTCTATTAGCAAAAAAGAAAAGCAGAAGGCATGTCCCTGTGGAAGGGAAGAGAAAGACCAAGGAAAGGGCGGTAAGTTCTTACATAACTGTTCTATGTTATTTCAAGGTTATCTCTTGCAGCAGGCCATCCCCTGTAGGACTGAGTCCCAAGCAGTTCTGGCACTACAGACATGCAGTCTGGGATGTAGAAAAACAAAATATACGCTGGCCTATAACAGCAGGCCCTGCAGAATGGACAGGCCGAAGTTGGCCCTGCACCAAGAGGCAATGTCCGGACTGTAGCGCTTGGTGAAAGTGTGGACAGTACTCCAGGTGGCAGCAGCACAACTATCAGTGGCTGACACATTGCGGAATCAAGCCACTGAGGTGGCCATGCCTCTAACTGAACGGCCCTTAACCCCTCCGGGAAGTTCCTTGCTGTACTTCTGGTAACAAAAAACAATGCACTTGGCTAACTATTTAGACAAACACTTCTTGGACACCTCTTTCCCAGGGCAAATGAAACAAACTACTGATTAGACTTCCTGGAGTCTGTACGGTGTATATAGTACCTCAGTATTCTATGCACATCCAAAGTATGGAGCAATCAAATCAAATCATTCTTTATTTCTAAAAAGCGCTTTTCCAAAACCAAAGCACTTGCACATAAAAATGCCTCCCCTTGATTAGAATGCTTCAGGAAATAGACAGGCAGGTGGATGGAAAGTAAACTCAGACACTACCTTATGAAGAAACTTAGGACTCTTACGCACAGACACCCTGTTTTTGTGAAAAAAATCAATAAGGCTCCTTACACATGAGGGCCTGGACTTTAGAAATCCCACAAGCAGAAGTAATGGCAACTAAAAATAACACTTTCCATGACAGAAAGCGTAGCTCGCGCGATGCAGCTGGTTCAAAGGGAGGCATCGTGACCTTCTCTAACACAAAATTAAGATCTCAGAGTGGGACGGAATCCCAGACTGGGGGATTCAGGTACAAGATGCCTTGCAAGAAAGTGCAAGACATGTCCAGTTGTGCCACTGAACAGCCTTCTATAGGTACATGGTATGCAGAGATAGCAGAGAGAGGCACCTTAATACAGGAGTCCTTCTGGCCCCGAGTCTGTGAGGGATAGAAGGTACTCCAGAACCTGATCCACTGAACAAGTAAAGGGATCCAAATGGTGCAATGCAGCCCAAGTAGGAAAATACTTTAATTTCATAGAGTAAGTGGCTCTGGTGGATGGCTTTTGTGGTAGCCACCAGAACATTGGCATCTGTGGGGAAAAAACAAACCTGGCAATGGCCAAATCCTTGTGAGCCACGCATGGAGATGGAGACTTTAGGTCGATGGAGGGTGCCCTGCTTTTAGGAAAGCAAACCTGTGCAAAGAGGCAGGGAGAGGGGAGGTTCCACTGTCAGATGCTGCAGCTTCGGGAACCAGATCTGAGGAGGCCAGAAGGGGGCTATGAGGATCACTGTAGCCCACTCCGTCTACAGTTTGATCAGAACTCTTTGAGGGAGCAGGAAGGGAGGAAAGACATACAGAAACCTCCCTCCCTCTCCAAGACAGGGACAATGCATCTTGCCAGAAAACTCCAGGCGCTGGATTTAGCAAGCAGAAAAGTAGCAGTTCTGCGTTGTATGGGGATGCGAGAAGGTTAAACTCTGGCCACCCTCACTTTTTGAAGAGGTTCTTTACCATCAAGATCAGACCTGCTCACCTGTGGGCTCTGAACCAAGACCAGCTTAAACTGTCCCCAAGGATCTTTTGGATACAGGGACATGGAGAGATGAGAGTTCCAGGCCGTGCTCTATGGCCCAATACCAGACTCTCACTGTTTCTCTGCACAGGGGATAGGTATGAGTCCCCCCCCCCAAGCTTGTTTATGTAATAAACTACGCACATGTTCTCCATCTGAATTAAGAGTGGACACAGAAAGAGATGAGTCTAAAAAGCCTGCAGGACACACAAAACTGCTCTCTTCTCCAGGGCACTGATGTGGAGGTCCCTCTCCAAGTCTGATCATATCCCATGAGTTTGGTGGGTTTCCAGATGAGCCCTCCAACTGAGATGTGAGGCATCCACTGCAAGAACCTACCGAGATGGAGGTGGACAAAAAAGAACTCCGCAAAGCAAACTGGTGGGGTTTCAGCCACCATAGCAGGATTTTCTTGACTGTATTTGATACCAGAACTGGCTGATCCAAAGGATCCGTGAGCCAGTCCTGCTGGACCCAAAACATCCATTGGTAAATTCTCATGTTAAGCCTGGTCAGAGGAACCATGGCAAGGGCTGAAGTCTTAAGGCCTAGGAGCCTCAGGAAACCCTTGCCAGAACATGGTGGCTAGAATGGAGAAGACAGGACTGATCCATCAGGCTCTCTACTCTGTCCAGAGGAAGGAAGTCTTTCCTCTGGGTCATATCCAGAACAGCCCCTATACAAGGGAGACACTGGTAGGGAGTCCGGAAAGACTTTGGCATATTGATGGTAATGTCCAAAGCTTGGTAAAGGCTGCAAGTCTGAGCACGAGTCTGCAGGAATCGTTCTCTGGACAGTGCAGGCAACAGTTAGTCATCCAGGTAGGGAAAAACATATAACTTCTGCCATCTCAAGGCAGCTTCCACTGCCAGGCATTTTGTAAAGACCCTGGGGGCCAAAGACAAGCCAAAGGGCACAGCTCAGAACTGGTAATGCGCTCCCTGGAAATGGAGAAAGTGCCATTGGGCAGCAAATACTTTGATAAGAAGGTATGTGTCCTGCATATCCAGGGAACAAAGCCAGTCCTCCTGATGAAGGAGGGGCAGGAGCCACTGAAGAGTGACCATCCTGAACAGCTTGTACTCTGTGTACAGGTTCAGACTGCTGAGGACCAGGACTGGCCAAATGTCTCACAACTTCTTGGGGACCAGGAAGAAGTGGGAATATAACACCCATCCCTGCTGAGGTGACAGGGCTGGCTCTATGGCTCTTTTGTGAAGTAAGGTTTCAATTTTCTCCCAGATGAGGGGGTATATGGCCGGGAGGATATGTGGATAGACCCAAAGGGTTGTTTGGAGGCCATTCAAATTCTAGAATGTGGCCATGTTCAATGAGCTGCAACACCCAGTTGTTTGTGGTGACCACCGTCACCTGTCCAGATGGAGAGACAAGCAAACACCCAACCACCACCTCCTGAGGAACAACAGGAGAGGGGGATCCGGCAATGAGTCAGAAGGTGGGAGTAGCGCCGGACTGGGCTGCAGTCACACCTCTGGCTGCCCGGGAGAAGGCAGGGGCAGGAAGGGTAGAGCTGGCCTTGCATTTGCCATGGATCTTGGGAGGGGGTCGGGCCTACCTGCGGGAGGCATGGCAAAAGACAGCCGTCTGTTCTGACTTTTGCTCGGTACGGTACATGGAGTGAATGGACTTGAGAGCCCACCAAGATGTCTGAAGTTAATAATAATAATACTTCTTTATTTTTATCGCACCTGTCTCAAAACCAAGGCGCCTTCACAACAACATTCACATAAAACAATAAACAGTAATCCAATAATTGCTGAATTCATAAAATACAATAAAATATCATCATCAGGGGGAAGCCATTAACCACAAATGGGTCTTTAAGGCCTTTTTAAATGCCAAGTTCCAAGAATATGTCCTGGACATCTCCCCCAAGCAATCTGAGACCTCTAAAGGGGGTATCCATGATACTGGATTGGATGTCTAGGGCAAAATCTAAGACCTGGAGTCAAGAATGGCGTCTACTATTGATGCCTACCACTGCCGCCTGGCCTGATGCATTGACTGCATCATAGGCAGCCCACAGAACATGAGTACCAATGTCAGACCCTATTTTGAGGGTCTGAAGAGTCTGCTGCTTGGGAGGGGTCATCTGCCATTGCCTGGACCGCCTCTCGGGCCTGGTCCCACAAAATGCTCTTATATTGGATCACATGAGCCAAATAATTAATGGCTTGAATGATGAGGGTGGTCAAGACAATGGCACAATTGCTCATTTGATCCAACTAGTGAGACTCCCTGTCAGAAGCAAGGGCATTGAGGTACTTCGGCCACTTGGTGCAGTCGTACACTGCATTAATGACAACAGAGTCTGCCTTTGGATGCTCACCAAAGTAGGGTTTGTCAGCTGGAGCGTGATAGTCTGGGACCTTCTTGAGCATCGTGTGGGGGTGAAGCTAGGCGGCCTTAGTAAAGTTCTCGTAGGATTTGATGATGGGGGAGCTACCAAGGGGGAGCATTGCACTGAAAAAGGTAGACCACCAGGCGTCTGTGCTCGGGGTTCTGCTCCTCAGTCTCCCATCCCACTGTGATTTAGATGTGTTGCACGATGTCCACAAATGTGAGATCATCAATCTGGGACTTGGGCACATTGCTGGGCCCTCCTTCATCCCCAGAAGAGCCTGCCAGGAGAGAGAAGGACACTGAGGTGTCCCCATCATTGGTGTCTGACATGTCTTCCCCACTGTCACTGGGCTGGTGTTCATCCAGGCGAGTGGGGGATGTCTGCAGGACCCTGACAAGTGCGAGGAGTGCTCAGGTCTGGCTGGGGCTGGAGACAGGATTTCTTGCAAAGGCCCATGATGAGGTGCCAAATTCCCCCCACCAGGGGAAGGGACTTGAACTGTATGAAGGTTCACAGGGCCGAAATCCGGCCATGAAAATCCACAGACACCAGCATCCGGCTCCTCAGTGCCAGGTAGGGTTAGGCAGGTGGAGATCCCACAGGCGCCAGGTATAGACATGCTGGCATCAGTCCCCCAGGTGCTGGATAGAGGTACATCAGTGTCGGTCCCCCTGGCATCAATGTGGGATACCCAGGCAGCAGCCCCATGGGCGTAGGTGGAAGGACAGGCACCAGTCCCTCTGGAGGGAGCTAGGGGTTGACGAGCATAGGTCCCCGAAACACTGGCAGTGGGAGGGCTGGGAAGGCTGTTCGGGCAGGCCCCACAAGCTGCAGTAAGGGGAGCGCAAGCATTGGCCCAGCGAGAGCCAACTTTGATAACACTGGAGGAGGGTCCAGAGTCACTGGTGTGGGGAAAAACAGGTGCTGTGGAGGGAAAAGATGGTCCCAGTGAAGACTGAGGGGAGACTGGGGTCTGTGGTATACCAGTGCCTTACAGCGTCTGCCCCTGCAAAAATGAGGCAGGACCGATGGTGGTCCTGGAGGACGAGACCATCATCGGGGGTGGGGGGGCACGTGTGACTGGGTGGCAGATACAGAACTTGCACCAGCTGCATGTACACCAGCTAAAGGAACTTTGGCTGAGCCCCCGGCCAAGGAGCCAATGAAAAATAATGACTGAAGAGCAGGGGCTGGGGGTACAGGAAATGAAGTACCCTGCCGTAAGGAGCCGCAGCCAGAGACAGGAAGTCTGGTGGGTGGCGAGAGCACCGACAGCCCAGAGGAGATAAGGGCATGTGGGATCGATGGGGCCAATCCCCCAAGGGAGGAGAACCCCTTCACAGTCTGTAGAGCCTTGTGTGGACACCACAAATGAGAGACAGAACGGGGTTGGTCGTGGTCCTTATCCCGATGCTTGTGCTTCCCCGAAAATGTTTCCTTGGACTTCGAAGAGGAGGAGCCTGAGGACTGAGCCAGTGAGGTGTAAAAGCTCCGGGACAGCAGCTCCTGTTCCATGGATCCCACTTTCTGCTTAAAGAGGTGACTCTCCAGGGTCTTTTAGCAATGTCTCTGGGTCACAGGGCTGAACTTCCGGCAGACCTCATAGGCTTAAACATCATGGTCTGAGCCGAGGCCAAAGATGCAAGCAGAATGGCCATCTTTGCCTGGGATCTGTTTATCACAGGCACACTTTATAGAGTGGTTAGAAGATGAAGAAGTGTGTGAAGACATAAACTTGTTCAGAAGAAACACCAAAATGTCAGTGTTTAACTCAGACGAACGAGAAAGTAAAAAAAGCATGGTTAGTACAGGAAAATGGCAGTCGACTGTAGCTGCAGTGGTCTCAGTGGTCCAACATGCACTGGTCAATGGCAGGAAAGAACTTAGGAGGGTGCGGGAGCTGCCCGCCTTTTATAGAGGGGCTGATGTCAGAGGTGGTCAGCCCCCTCTGGTACACTGCTAGCTAGAAAGGTTTTCCATGTGGTCCTGGCACCTAATGGCTTAGTGCTACCAGTGATGGCCTGCTGCAAGAGATACCCTTGAAGTAAGATGTGTTTGTTAATGATTTACATAGAAGAACAATATGTGGAAATTATATTTATAACTATTTCTTATATACAATCACATTTTTTCATTGGTATTTTATCCTCCTGTGCTCCCCAGCGGCCCCCATCTAATTGATCCCCCCAGCTCCATCACCCGGCTCCTCCATGACTTACCTTCGCTGATGCCCTCTGCTTCAGGACCATTGCTGTGCCTGGCTACTGGTGTGGAGACTATGTGGGGGCGATCATCTTGCCACCAAGGGTTTATCCACCGGTTTTCTCCCTGAACCCTCCCTGTTGCTGGGGCGTGACATGTTAGTGCACATACGTGGAGATGTACGCATGCTGCGGAGTCTTACAGCATTCTCCCTTCACTGGTGTCCCCTTACCCATTCAGCCATCAGGCCTCCACCTGGGGGTAATAATTCAGTGGGACTGCCAAGCCACCCTCCCTGGGAGAGGAGAACAGTCCTCTGGACGCTCAATCCCCTCCCTTCCTAGCCAACTCCCGGCGACTCACTTGCACCGGCGTGGCAGGAGGCAAGGCATCGATGTCTCAGCATTCCATGCCACTGGGCCAGCTTTATACAACCACATTTAAAAAAACTGGGTCCATGTCATATGAAGAGCCGGACTACCCTGAAGGCTAAAACATTTTAAAATGGTTTTCCTTTGAATTTAATGGTTGATGGCCCTATTATGCATGTTTAACAATTTTTTTTTTGTCATTTTTAGGTCAAGATTTTGGAATATTGTCTTAAAATGGTCTGCGAATACCTTGCCACTCCCCTCACAAACATTTTTAATTACTCCCTTTGCTTTGGAAGATCCCACTCAGTTGAAACACGCCATTATCAAACCCCTGCAGAAATCCAGACCCAAAGATGACATCAACAACTACAGAACAATCTCCCTTCTAGCAACCCTCTCCAAAATCCTAGAAAAAGTAATCCAAACCCAAATAACTGACTTCCTCAAGACTCTCAACCTCCTCTCCAAAGTGCAACACAGTTTCCATGAAGGCCACAACACCAAGATTGCCCTCATCAAATTCACAGATTTTATCAACAAAGCCTCGGACTACGGCCTTTATACAGGGTAGGTTTACATCGATCTCACAAAGGCCTTTGACCTAGTAGACCACAATGTGCTTCTCTCCACCCTCTCCAATCTTCATTTCTCCACCGATGTAGTCACCTGGTTCTGCAACTACCTCAGTCATAGGTCCCATCATACCACAATAAACGGCATCCTCTCTAACTCATGTCCCATAAAATGCGGCATACCCCAGGGATCCATCCTTGGGACCTTCCTTTTCACCCTCATGGTCAATTCCCTACCAGAAGTCTGCCAACACACAGAACTCATCCTATACACGGACAACGCTGCCCTCTACTGCAAAGATAAGAATCCCTCATCATGTTGCAATAAACTACAGCATGACTTTTATGCCCATCATTCATGGTTTTCTTCCAATGGCCTTGTCCTCAATCCCAAGAAAACCAAATCCATGGTATTCTCCAACCCCGCAAACCTACGACCTTCAACTTCACCATCCTTGACAATGACGGGAATCCTATCGAAAGGGTGACCGAATTCAAATACCTTGGTCTGCACACCTTCACTGCCACCCAAACTTTGACCTCCACTCAAAGATGCTTATCAAGAAAACTCATCACAGAATCGTCATGCTCTACAGAGCCAGGCCCTACCTCACCTCTGAATTCAAGAAACTCCTAGCCACCAGTTTTGTCCTTCCACTTTTTGACTACAGAGCTCTTGTTTACTTCACCGTGCTACCCCAGAGCAATCTCAAGCTCTGCACTATCTACCACAACCTAATCCTCTGTCACTGGTCTGCCCAGGTGCACCCACCACTGTGATATTTACAGCCTATCCAACTGGCTCCCCCTTGAGGACAAGCTCAACAACAAGATTCTTTCCTTTTTCCATAAGCTTTTTGTTAGTTCTCTCCCTCCTTGCATCCAAGCTATTTTCCCACTGGTTGTCCCCACAAGGGCCACCCGTCACTCCTTATCCCCCTCCATCACACCCTTCTGCTGAAGCACCCATGGCCAGAATACCCTTGCCGTAAAGGGCCCTAAACTTTTCAATACTCTACCTCCCTCCCTCACACAAAGTCGAACAATAGCCTCCTTCAAATCCAACCTAAGGACTTACTTATCTCTCTCATTCCAAAACAATTGTTTCCCACCTTGACCCCTCCCTGAACTACTCCTCTCCCCCCCCCCAACCACTCCACCATTCCAATGCAATTGGGAGAGTAGGCTTTGAGGGGTGTGACACTGTCTGTCCAATGCAGAGTGCTCTGTATGGGGCTCGACAGTATCACACCAATCCTCAGTCAGGCGGGTTCTGAAGCTGTTTTGGCTGCAGTGGTCTGCACTTGAAAAGAAAAAGCCACACCAATCAGGAGCCATTTTTTTCTTTTCATTTACAGGACACCCCAGAGCAAACAGCTGTTTGCGTCTTGATGTCCAGCTCTCTGCCGTGTTAAAGTTTCTCCCACCCATGCGGAGCAGGCCACAGCCCAGGCTCTGTATGGGCTGGGAGTACAGCGTGCCAAAAGGCACTATTGTAAGTGTGATCGATCGCGCTGGCTGAAAGGAGGCACTTTCCGTAGGACAGGGGCTTACCTACATAATCCTGTACTCCATTTTGCTCTGAAATGGCGTTAATCCACTGTCGCTAATTCTGAACCATCTTGCCGACATGTAAACAAAACGTCTGCTTATGTTTAAACCCCCCGCCGCAGTAGCTCCCTAAAATGGTGGCTGCATCATTACGTGATGACACAATTTGAGCGACAGAGCCCTGAACTGGTAATGCAGGCTGAATGGGGACTTAAGAATAAAGCATGAACTAGTCTTAAAATGCTTCCCCTCCAAATCCTTTACCTGTGCAGGTGTGACCACCGATTTCACACCTGCACAGTAAAGGATTTGGAGGGGAAGCACTTTGTTAAGGTTAGTTCATACTTTACTCTTAAGTCCCAATTCAGCCTGCATTATCAGTTCGTGGCTCTGTCGCGCAGATTATGTAATTATGTACTTACGCAGCTGCTATTTTGGGAAGCTACTACGGTGGGGGGTTTAAACAAGAGCAGGTGTTTTGTTTACAGGTCAGCAAAATGGTTCGGAATTAGTGACTGTGGATTATCGCCATTTCAGAGCAAAACAGAGCACAAGATTATGTAGGCACGCCCCTAAACTACGAGCCTGTGTTTTTGGAGCACTCATCAGAAGATCCTGTTTATGAGTCCTTTAATCTTAAATGAAAAATTAGACGGTGACTGTTTCACATTTAGAAATATCTATGGTGTTACTTCTACATCACGTAACATATTTAACAAAGTCTCCTCTAAAATGGAAAGCTTTCTGGACAGCACAGTCATTCTAGCTGGGGACACCAATGTTGTCATAGACCCACTCTAGACACATCTAGATTCCGTCCACACAGATCTAAGGCAGATAAAGATCTAGGAGACTTAGTTAGCAACCTACAGACACTAGATGCTTAGAAGGTTTTCAATCCATTAGTGAAGGAATACACATTCTAATCCCATTGTAAACAATCGGGGTCTCAGATTTATTTAGTTTTTGTTTGCCAAGTAGGTGCGCTAGACAATACAATTGCCTATTTTCAGGTATGACCCAGGGAGGATTACCGACGTGGTGACAGAAGTCACATGGTGACAATACATTTCAGAGCAGAGCATATTAGGTTCATATTGAAATACATGACCTCAAATACATTACAAGACAGAGCATTTAACTATGGTACAGCAGTGATACAGCAATACATTACAGAACATAGCATTTTGCTGTGGTACAGCAGTACAGACAGTTATTAGGGTCAAAACAAGAGAGTACAATCGGAGCCCAGAGGGAACTAACAGACAAGAATGACAGATAGGAAGGATACAACCAGCTCAGAGCAGGCAGACGACAGTTGCAATAAAGTGCATAGCAGTAGTGCAAGTTTGTATCCCTTTGTCATGTGGTGGTGAGCAATGTTCACTGGGGCAGGGCAGAATCAGCAGCATTAAGCATTTATTTATTTATTTATTCAATGTTGGTAACCGGGTAGGCCCGCTGAGACCTAGGGATCCCTTTTTCAGGGGCAACCCAGAGTTAGTTACATATAATCATATGACAGTGCATACAGTAAGCAGAGATCCAGGGACAGTGCTAATATGCACTAAAAGGTCAAAAGTTACATCCTGCCCAGAAAGAAAAAAATTACTCACCTTAGTAATGTTGTTTCTTCTAATGGAGTCTTGCTATATTATGACATATGCAGTGAGTCCCAACCTTCGAACTGCTCCGGAGGTGAAAAAGTTAACTTTCCATGCCAGGCATGGAATGCAGAGCTCGAGCTCGGTTGAAACTCTGTCTTTTGTTCTTCAAACTCAAACCGTCAGATCTTTACGAGCTAAAACTCACTGAGGTCCTGTGTGGAAGCTGTAAACCTACACTAGCCAACTGGCTACTAAACATAAAAACACATTTTTTGGTCCCAAAACAAAGACTCAAGTCAGGAGATGCAAAAAATAAAACACAACAGCAAATCATCCCAAAGAAAGAGGGGTGAAAACAACAAGGTGGGCATCTACTAAGTGCCAACACTGCACTGCCCACCCACATCCCAAAAACAGAGGTTCTGAGAGGGGCAGGCAGGGGGGGAGGTCATAATATAGCAAGACTCCATTAGAAGAAACAACATTACTAAGGTGAGTAATTTTTTCTTCAAACAACATGAAGTCTTGCTATATTATGACATATGCAGACTACACAGCAGTACCTCCATGGAGGAGGGGCAGAACCTACTTAGGAAATAGGCTCTGAAGCACAGCTGTGCCAAACCGAGCATCACTCCTAGCCTGGATATCCAGGGAGTAATGCTTGGTAAAAGTGTAAACTAGTTTCCAGGTAGCTGCTTGACATATCTCTAGAAAAGGGATGTCTCTGGCAGCAGCCAGAGAAGCAGCTGTACCTCTGGTAGAGTGAGCCCTCAGGCCCGAGGGAGGAACCTTACCCAGCTTTTCATAACAGAATTGGATACAAGAGACAATCCACCTGGCAATGGATCTTTTAGTGGCAGGTTTCCCTTTACCAACCTCACCATAAGTGAGGAACAGTTGGAGGGAGTCAAATCTGTGACCCTTGGTACGCTCTATGAAGTAACTAAGGGCTCTCTTTACATCTAAGCTGTGCAGCCTCCTCTCGCCAGAGGAGGAATGGTCAGTGAAGTACACTGGAAGAGATATAGATTGATTAAGGTGGAAATCTGAAACCACCTTAGGCAAGAGCTTCCTGTTAGTCCTGAGGACCACCTTATCTCTATGAAAGGAGATAAAATCAGGCTCCACTGACAAAGCTTGTAATTCACTTATGCGTCTGGCAGAAGTGATGGCTACCAGAAACACAGTCTTCCAAGTCAAGAACTTCAGCTCTGCTGAAGACAAAGGCTCAAAGGGGGGTTGCATAAGCTGAGCAATGCAAACATTAAGATCCCAGGCAGGTGCAGGGGCCCTGAATGGAGGGTTGGTGTGAAGCAACCCCTTAAACTTGGAGAATACAGGATGAGCTGAAAGAGAAGAGGGTTTGCCTGCTGAAATAAAAGCAGACGCAGCTGCCAAATGTACTTTTAGGGTAGCTGGTCTCAGCCCCAAGGTATTTAAATGAACCTTATAATCCAGAACTGTGGGTAAATCAGCAGAATCTGGGGAAATATGCTTCCCAGAGCACCATATGGAAAACCTCTTCCATTTGGAATTATAGATGGCCCTTGTGGAAGGCTTTCTAGAAGCCTTTAGTATATCCATCACACCTTGGGAGAGGTGTAGATCAGTAAACTCTAACTCTTCAAGAGCCAGGCCTTGAGATTGAGAGATCTGAGGTTCGGGTACCAAACCTTCCCCTGAGCACAAGTTAACAGATTGTGATTCCTGGGAAGACACAAGGGCAGATGAACTGCTAAGGACAGTAGGAGTGGATACCAGGGTTGTCTGGCCCAATCTGGAGCAATCAGGATCATCTTGCAGGATTGAGATCTGATTTTGACTAACACTTTGAACAGGACAGGGAAGGGGGAAGCATAGAGAAACTTCCCTTCCCAATTGAAAACTAAGGCATCCAGAGGGACTGAGCCCAACATTGGGGGCCTGCAGCAAAACAGGGGAAGTTGGTGATTGTCTGGGGCTGCAAAAAGATCTATCTGCGGGGTGCCCCATCTGGCAAATATTACCCCCAGAACCAGGGGGTCCAGTGACCATTCATGATGGCCCTGGGAAATCCCGCTGAGAGCATCTGCTAGGACATTGTCCTTGCCTGGGAGGTGAACTGCCATAAGGGAGGCGTTCAGGGAGTAAGCCAGAGACCACAACTTCATTGCTTCGGTGCATAAGGCCGTAGACTGAGTGCCCCCTTGCTTGTTGATGTACCACATTGTGGTGGTGGTGTCTGTTCTGACTTGTACAACTTTGTTCTGAACAGATTTGGAAAAAACTTGAAGTGCTAGAAAAACTGCTCTGAGTTCCAACAGATTGATGTGGAGCAGAGATTCCTGAGGGGACCACAATCCTTGGGTGGTGAGGTCACCCATGTGAGCTCCCCACCCCAAGAGGGATGCATCTGTAGTAAGGATTAAGGAGTGAGACTGATTGACAAACGGAACCCCTTGTCTCAAATTGCTCTGATCCTGCCACCACTGTAGGGCCTAGATCAGGGTTCGAGTTACTGGGATCAATTTGGTTAGAGGGTCTTTCTTTTGAGACCAAAAGGCTCTCAAATGGAACTGTATGTCCCTCATCTGAAATCTTGCTCCCTGCACTACTGCTGTAGAAGCAGCCATGTGCCCCAGGAGCTGTAGAAAATGCCTTGCTGGTCGAGAGACCTGCAGGGTGAAGAAGGAGGCCAGAGACACCAGGGTCCTTGCCCTGTCCAAAGGAAGGAAGGCTCTGGCTTCCTCTGTGTTCAGCTCTGCGCCTATGAAGGTAAGGAGCTGGACAGGTTCTAGAACTGACTTTGAAAGATTCAGAAGGAAACCTAGAGAGGTGAGCAGTTGCTGAGTTATCTGTAGATGTAGCTTGACTTGGTCTGGAGACTGGCCTACTATGAGCCAGTCGTCCCGGTAAGGGAAGATGGCAATTTTTTGCCTTCTTAGCACAGCAACTGCTACTGCCAGGCATTTTGTGAATACCCTTGGAGCAGAGGAGAGGCCAAAGGGCATTGCTCTGAACTGGTAATGACCTGAGGGCAGCTCGAACCTGAGGTACTTTCGATGGGAGCTTCTGATGAGAATATGTAAGTAGGCATCCTTGAGGTCCAGGGACGCTAGCCAGTCCCCTGGCCTTAGAGAGGGCAGAATAATTCCCAGAGTCACCATTTTGAATTTTGGTTTTAAAAGGTGCTTGTTTAAATATCTGAGATCCAGGATGGGCTGCCATTCTCCTGTCTTTTTTGGGGTAAGGAAGTACCTGAAGTACAACCCTTTGCCCTGGTGTAGGGGTGGAACCCTTTCCACAGCTCTGAGAGCCAGGAGGGAAGAGAACTCTGCCTCTAGGGCAAGTGCCTCTGGTGTATTTGCAGGTGAAAAGGATCTGGTTCTCATCTTTGGAAATTTTTTTGAAGCTGAGAACCAGTCCCTGGCTTACTACTTCCAGAACCCACTTGTCTGATGTCAGAGACCTCCAGTCCTGGACAAAGTAAGCCAGCCTGCCCCCTACGGGTAACAGAATCAACCCTGGCAACCCCATCAGGGTGCCTTCTTGGCCGGGGCTTTGGGCAGAGGGGTGGAAGCAGGCCTGCTTGGACCCCGTCTGCCTCTCCCTCTAAAGAACCCCCTCTGGGCATAGGCAGAAGAGGCGGCCTGGGTTTGATAAAAAGGCCTGTGAAAAGGCCTGCCCCTGCCCTTGGAAAGCTGCCTTTGAGGAGTGGCCTGCCTTTCCTTGGCTTGTGCACGCCTATAGGTGGTCCTATACTAGTCCATTTTCTTCATGTAATTATCTGTCTGCTCCCCAAACAGAGAATTACCCACAACAGGAAAATCCATGGCCTTAGTCTGCGTATCCTGTGACAGGCTAGTACATCTGAGCCAAGCCATTCTACGAAGTGCCACAGATGTAGCCATGACTCTTGATGACACATCATTAGAGTCCACTGCAGCATGGAACTGCACCTTGGATGCCTCAATACCATCAGCAGCCTCCAGCTCCTTGGCAAGCTGGACAGGGACCTGTTTTGCTAGAGCCATAACAGTATCTCATCTGGATTTCTGGTATCTAGCAACATAAGCCATATAATTTGCCTGTCTGAGTCCCAAGGATGCTGCCATGTACCGTTTCTCTGCCATGGCATCAATCCTCCTGGAGTCCTTGTCAGGGAGGTGTGAAGCCAAGGGAATATTTGCCTCGTCACAGGCTGCAGTCTGCACTACCCCAACATGGCTGCATTGTTGTGTAAGGAACTCCGTATCCGAGTCTGACAATGTGTACCTCTTGTCCATTCTCTTATTGACAGGAGGTATAGTGTGAGGAGTTTTTAAAATTTTTACTGTCTGTTTCCAATAGGATTTATGCAAAGGAATAGACAGCCTCCTTGACTCTGGGATATCCATCATTTCCACGTAGTCAGGCTCCTCTTGATCATCCAAAGCTTCCTCCATAGGAAGCTGGAGGGTTTCAGCCACTTTCTTGTAAAACACAAAATGAGAAGGGGACTCAGAAAGCCTGGGGGGAGATACTCCTGAAGGTCTGTCTGGGGAGATGTCCGGGTCAATGGGCACATCCAGACTTTCAAATCCAAATTCACTCGCCTCATACTCCTCTTCCCCCTCCTCCGGTTCACAATATTCCTTTACCTCATACTCTTGAACCGGTGGAACCGACCGAACTGGACACTTACCTGATGATGCCGGTTCGGTCGGAACTGGGGAAAGCGACTGGACAATTTTAATCACTTTGGCTATTTCTTCAGCGGTTGGAGAGGAAAGTTTTGGCTCCACACCAGCTGATTTCCTAGTCCTTTTTGCTGAGATCGACTCCTCGGAGTCAGATCTCCTTTTGCCCGAGGAAGTCTCGCCCTGGTCAGAGGCGCCCCTCCAGTTTGGTTGAACGAACCGGCTGGCCATCCAGTTCAGCGGACTTTTGGCCTCCCTTTCCCTGAGCCAACCAACTCTCTTTTCCAGGGTAGCTGCAGGAAAATTTTTACAAATCTGGCAGTCTGCATTAAGGTGGTCAAACCCCAGACAATAAACACAGGTGATGTGGGGGTCAGCCTTGGCAAAGGCTTCCCCACAGACACTGCAGTGTTGAAACCCAGTAGGCCCGGTTTTTCTTTTGGGTTCTCAGACATAGTGCCAGTCGTAACCAAACTTACCCATTTATGGCAATCCGCCAGGTAAGACCCCCTTATCGGTTCCCAACCGTGTCACGGGTCATGGAAAAAAACGTAATAAAATCTGTTTTTTTTTAGAACCGATAATCACACTCTAAATGACAGATTAATATACTTTAAAACAACCTGATCGGTTCAAACCGAACCGATAACCGTTTGCAAGTTCCACACAGAATAGAAATGAATGTAAAACCTATCTAGTACTCACAAATACCACAGACAGAGTCTGAACCGACCGGTTGCGGTTTAATTTTGGTCGAAAACAGAGAAAAACAATACTTTAACCGACAAAATGAACTGAGCAGAAGGAGAAATCTCCGGAGCGACTGTTCAGTAAGGCGGAGTAAAGATCTGACGGTTTGAGTTTGAAGAACAACAGACAGAGTTTCAACCGAGCTCGAGCTCTGCGTTCCATGCCTGGCATGGAAAGTTAACTCTTTCACCTCCGGAGAAGTTTGAAGGTTGGGACTCACTGCATATGTCATAATATAACAAGACTTCATGTTGTTTGAATGACCCCTCTTCCCTTTGCCACTAGGGCCCAAATTGATGCATCTACTCTATAACAATATCTAAAGGAAGAGAATATAAAAAGTTCAAAATCTGCCACCGATTACATTTTGACACACAAAGTGCCTCTTTAGACCCACATTTTTTACACCAGTGGGTCTAATTCGACCCATGTCTTAAACCCCCTGGCGCGGTCACTGCAGAGATCATACAAAGATACATTTATCATTGCACATTGCATCATTTGCCTTGCAAAGTTGGGTGCCACATACCATACCACCCAGTGGTTCTCTAGCTACCAAACTGAAAGATTCCAAAAAGTAAAGGCAGAAGGCTTTTTTTCTGCTGCCTTGCCAGTTGCAAGAGGAGTCCCCCAAGGATCCATCTTAGGCCCTATCTTGTTTTCTCTGTACATTAATGACTTAGATGCTAACATATCTACGTCCAAGCTACACTTTTTTGCAGATGATACTGTGTTGTATACTTCTGGCTCATCGTTATCTGAAGTCAAGGGAGTGCTTCAAGCGGACTTCGCACAACTTGAGCATAATTTAATAAAGGCAAAGCTTCTGCTCAATGCTAAGAAGACTAAAGCGATGATATTCTCCCGCAGTGCTGTCTCAGGCCCCCCCAATACCCTTGCCCAAGACTTCACTGTCACCACGCTAAACGAGCCTCTGGAAGTTGTAACCAAATTTAAATATCTAGGTATCTGGATCGACAATAAATTATCTTTCAGTGACCACGTCGAGATGTCTCTAGAAGGTTAAAAGCAAGGTTAGGTTTCTTCTACAGAAATAGGCCCCTTTTCCCCCTTGAAACAAGCTTGTACAGGCCACTTTTTTCCCCCTACTCGACTATGGCGATGTAATCTATTCCTCCACCACTCTTGCAAATCTAAGTAAACTGGACATCCTTTATCACCGTGCGTTACGGTTCATTACCAACTCCCCTTACCATTCGCACCACTGTGACTTATATGCATGTTAGTTGGACATCCCTTACTACTAGACGCCTGCTCCATGTTGGGCTATGGACTCTTAAATTGCTCCTGCAGAAATTGCCAAGCTATCTCTCTTCCCTTATTAGTATCTCACATAGTGCATACTCGTTGAAATCTGACTTTATTATGCTTGACATACCAAGGACGCGGACTTCCTTTGGTAAACGTATATTGCATATGCCCTTCCCTCCATTTGGAACCAATTACAAACCGCACTTGAAACCTAACTAGGCACAGTTTCGATAAACTTCTACAAACGCTAAGTTCAGCCAAAATAAACACACCTGTAACCGCATTAAGTCTCTTCCTTCCCATGTGTGCCATATTTATCCACTGGTAAGGTGCAATTGATTTGTCATATTAACTGCTTTCCTTCCCTTCTACTCCTGGCTTTATCTTTCTTACGCCCACTGCTACTCTATCAAATCACTCCTCCCCCCATATCAGTTCTAGACTGTTTGTTCTAGCTGCCAAAATACTGTATATGTATTGCACACACCAGTCATCATGTTTCATTTATCAGTATGCAACCTGTAAGTCGCTTCCCTGTCTCATATCAATGTTTACCACCTGCGGTCACCCTATGTGGTACCCTTGTATGTATATCCAGCCTGTATCATGTAACGTGCATTTCATGTATATACTGTTATTACCTATGTGTTTGTACTTTAAGTGTATGTCACAGGACCTCCTTGTGAATGAGCTTGCTCAATGCAGTTTTCCTGCAATAAACTTGAACTTGAACATACTGATCCAGAATCAAATGGTTTTCAGAGGAAGGACTTGGTGAGTCCGAAAGCTTAAGCATTTTGTTCTTTTCGTAACATCTGTGTTGGTCCAATAAAAGGTATCAAACCATTTGCTTCTGGATTTATTCTTACAAGGACCAATACGGCAACAAAATTAAATATGTATGTCACTGCACATAAGGAACATACAGAGTACTCATATATGTCCCCACAGATTTTATCAATAGAGTGACTATAACACAGAAATCAAAAGTCAGGTAATTTCTGAGCATTGTCCAGTATCTTGAAATGTTAACATTTCTGCTAATCCAGAGAAGTCTAACTGATGGAAAATTAACCATTTCCTTCCAGAAAGCCTTGACATTATCTCAAAAATCAAAAATAAGAAAACTGAATTCATAGAAATGACATTCCTGGAGACTCTACCTGAAATAATACAATACCTTGTCTGAAGTGCTAAAAGAATACCTTATCAGCATCACATTTGCAATTAAAAAACAGAATTTGAAAAAAGCTAACCGAGATTCTAAGCAAAATCCAGCAAGTAGAAAAGCAATTACTAATAGCCAGCTCTAAAGAAATATGGGATCAGTGGTCTAAACTTAAGACAGAATACAATGAAATCAGAAGGGGTGTGTGGAGGGATTGTGGGATGACAGATTGACCAGACACTGAACTTCAAGTTCAACACACAATCTCTGTGAGATGTTTATTCAAAATACAGTACATAACCTTCAGCAATGGCATATTTCTTATTCAGTACATCCATTTGCAGCAACAGACTATGTATGCCCTTTCTCTGCACTTAGCCAGCACCTACCGACAATGATGTCTGATCTAACAACTTTTCAGTGAAAACCTTTCACCCTATGTGGGCCTTGTTTGCCTGGGTAGTGGGGTCTCAAAAGGAAAAAAAAAACAAGCTATAGACGAAGAACCTCAATGCAGAATCACTGAAAAGGAGTTACCCCAAAGGGCAATGGCAACAAATCAAGTTTCAAAGAAACACATCATCATACATACTTCCATAATGCAAAGCATCATGAGATATGTGCAAACCACCATGAAATTTCAGACTTGTTCAGTTAACAGTAATTTACATGCATTTTAAATAGCACAACTACTTAATTTCTATAATAGTCACCTAATACTTTTTACCATTATCAAAAACACCAAGTGCCATGGTATTTTCAACATTTACAGGTTTCATAAACATAAGGTGTATACATCGAGGTATTTTATGACATAGTGCTATTACATACTAAATCCAACAATGATAAACACAATCTGTTTTACATATGCTTGGAGGTCACCACAATAATCTCCCCGTACGAGGACCTGAGAGGGAAAAGGAAAATTAAAGAGGACACTATAGCATAGTCAAGAAAGGGAAGAGGGTGCCCATAGGTGGCCACGCTTATGGACTAGAAATTGTAAACGATAGCTTAGGCTAAGAAATAGAAGAACTGTTGCAACAGATTTAAGGAAAGGTCGGACGTATCCCCCACCTTAAGAGGGAAGCAGTTATTGCTGACTGCTTACCACCTTCCTGTCCCAGGAAGGGATGGAGCTTCCACCCATCCATCTTCAGAAGCTACGTCTCAGGGTCCCTATTAACGATAAACATGCCATCACAAACATAGTGGAAATCATCATTCTTTACCTTGAGGCATTAACACATTTCTCAACAGAGACTAACGGCATCTTCCCATCTCCTTTTAGGGAAAAGTCTGTCATATTTCTTAACCAAAAATCTGGATGGCTGTAAAGTCCAGTACCACAGAAACAATTTCTCTGGGGTGAGTAATTTACCTGCTTCAACCCCACCAGACATGTCGGTTTTAAGCAGGGGCCCAGTCCTAGGTCCAACCCCTCTACATAAACCCACTATGTATCTTGATTCTTTTCACTTGCTACAGATATAGACACCTGAGGGTAGACACTCTTTTGGTGTTACCCCAACACAGGTTCCAGTCTATTTTCCACCAAACTCCTCCTTTGTAGGTTTTTCATAAAAAAAAAACAAAAAAAAAACCACATGTACCACCTTCTTGATCTTAACATATTGTAACATTTTGGCAATATTAGCATCTTTAGCCTGCAGTATACCCCAATCAATAGTGTTAATAGATTTAGCTGCATCAATAGAATGAAAAGTCCCTTCAGCCTCGTAGGCTTCTTACTTGGTTGGAGTCTTCAACCCCAGCACAATATCACTAGGCACAGTCTTACCTGGGGTCTCACATTCAAGTTCCATGCTTGCATCTCCAACCTCCAACCGGTAACATCCTGGGAACACAGGAAACAAAGGAACATCCTGCTCAGTCAAGGGGGTCCTCCTCCAGCTGAGCCCACGAAAAATCCTCCTCTGACTCTTTATCCAAACTCTCTGGCAGGAACCTCTCAAGCACCTGGCACCAGTGTTCCACCTCTCTGCGGAGTCGGTCTGCCTCCAGCCATTCCCACTCATCCAGTTGATCATCCTCATCAGGGTCTCCACCTCCTGGCTGTTGTCTCTCGCACCTCCAGTCTGCCTCAACCTGCAACTCTTTGTTGTCTTCAGGCTTGGCCTTCATCCGAGCTCCCAGGTCCAGTCCAGGCAGTAGCTTCTCTCCGTCTGTCAGCCATGGTTCTGGCCAGAACTCCACAGACTTTCTTCTCTAGCAACTCCTGGTGCATCTGTCCCCCTGGGATATCTGGGCGATATCCACCAGAAAATGTCCCTCTTCGGCCAGTCCAGACGCTTCCAGCAAGTTATCCCACTTCTAAAACCAAGTCTGTGGAGGGGTTGTGGGATAACAGATGGACCAGACACCGAACTTCAAGTTCAACACACAATCTCTGTGTGATGTTTATTCAAAATACAGGACATAACCTTCAGCAATGGCATATTCCTTCTTCAGTACATCAGTTTGCAGCAACATACTATCTATACCCTTTCTCTGCACTTAACCAGCACCTACTGCCGTGGAGCTCTACCAACTTTTCAGTGAAAACCCTTCATCCCTATAATGGGCCTTGTTTGCTTGGGTAGTGGGGGCTCAAAAAGAAAAAAAAAAAAAACAAGCTATAGACAAAGAACCTCAATGCAGAATCACTGAAAAAAGGGTTACCCCAAAGGGCACTGGCAACACAAATCAATTTTCAAAGAAATACAACATCATACATACTTCCATAATGCAAAGCATCGTGAGATATATGCAGATCATCATGCTATTTCAGACTTGTTCAGTTTACATCAATTTACATGCATTTTAAATAGCACAACTAACTTAATTTCTATAATAGTCACCCAGTACTTTTTACCATTATCAAAAACGCCTAGTGCCATGGTATTTTCAACATTTACAGGTTTCATAAACATAAGGGGTGGGATATTCAGACTGCGCCAGGCAGGGGTGCAAGCCTAGGCGCAGCGCAACTTGGTTGAGCCAAGGCACAGCCCAGGTGATATTCAACAGTGCTGCGCCATGGCTCAGCACCGTTGAATATGGCACTGCCGGCACCCGTGATGTGCACTGCGCAATGGCACTGCGCCAGCATAACTGGCAGGTAAGGAGCAGGGGGCTGCACCAGCGCAAGTGCAGTTGTGCTAGGTGCAGCAAGAGCGATATTCAGCTGTAAGCATGCAAATGGAGCCATTACATATGCAAGGTGCAAATGGGGCCATTTGCATCTCATTATGGCCCCAATTGCATCCCTGGTGGACGGCGCCTGGCACCCTGCCAGGTTGCAGCCATCGGGCCACGCGCCCTGCCCTCGGCTGGCAAGCCTAATGCCCAATCACGGGCATACTACAGAAATATCCCTGGTGGTCCAGTGGACCCGCTCCCCTGCCTGATCGCAGGCAAATGAATAAAATACCCCCTGGTAGTCCAGTGGACCCGCTCCCCTGCCTGATCGCGGGCAAATGAATAAAATATCCCTGGTGGTCCAGTGGACCCGCTCCCCTACCCGATCGTGGGTAAATTAATAAAATATTCCTGGTGGTCCAGTGGACACGACCTCCTGCCTGATCGCGGGCAAATGTAAATAATAACCCTGGTGGTCCAGCAGTACCCCCCTCTCCACTGAGCCCCGCCACCCTGCACCCCCCTGGTCAGCGGCGGGCGGCAGCTCCCCGCATGGCGCACCACTGTTGCACCATGCGCAACCCCTTTGAATATCCCACCCAAGGTATATACATCAAGGTATTTTATGACAGTGCTATTACATACTAAATCCAACAACAATAAACACAGCCTGTTTTACATACGCTTGAAGGTCACCACAATAACCTCCTTGTACAAAGACCTGAGAGGGAAAAGGAAAATTAAAAAGGACACTATAGCATAGTCAAGAAAGGGAAGGGGGTGCCCACAGGTGGCCAACCTTATGGACTAGAAATTGTAAAGGATATATTAGGCTAAGAAATAGAAGAACTGTTGCAACAGATTTAAGAGAAGGTCGATCCTCAAGAGTGGCAGGAGCTCCCTGTCACTGAGTGAAGCAACATTCTGTATTAAGAAAGCTAAGTTGGGAGGCGCTAATAAGCAGCTAGCCGGATAGATGTTCCCTTACGCTGCTCGTTTAGACGGCCGATAAAGTACTGAATTTAGATTAATTAAAACCAACTAGCAGTGGAAAACAATATATAACAGTGTGTTAAGGCATCATGGAGGAATATCTTGTGCCAAATTCAGGGAAAAGCCAACAGTTAGCTGGCAAAGCGGGGAAAAAGTCAGCAGCCCCCACAGTGGGTAACAGCATGGGCATAATTTCTCTCTCGGTGGCTGAAACTGAAGCATTAGGCTGTGAAATGACCAGGCAGGTGATTGCGGCGCTGGAGCCCAGACTACTAAAACTGGAGGGGAAAACTGATCTTAAGTTGCAGGAAGTATTAGAACAAACTATGCACACTAACAGAATTGCAGAGGCTGAAGAACGCATCTCCCAGCTGGAAGATGATACAGTGGAGTTTCCTGGACAAGTCGTCAGATTGCAAAAGGAGCTGGAGGATTTAAGAAGGCCCTTAATTATCAAGAGAACTAATACAGGCATCTCAATTTGCGCCTTAGGGGTCTGCCAGAGGGTGCTGAGAAAGGAGACATAATGAACTTCTGTGCCAAAATACTCCCAGAAATATTGGGGCTGCAACCAAAAAACAGGCGTTTTAAGTTAGAAAGGCCCACCACACAGTGATGCAACGTCCCCTGGTAGACCAACCCCCGAGGCAAATAGTCATCAGATTCCATGCTTTTCAAGACCGGGAAGTGACTCTCAGGGCCTATAGAGGGAAAGGAACCTTGGAATATGAGGGGGCATGTCTGTATATCTCGCAAGATTACTCACTGCGACTCCTAAAAAAGAAGAAGGTATTTAACCCGATCATGGTTCAGCTAAGAAACCTCAAGGTGGAAAACTTCATGCTTTACCCCGCAGTCCTTAAGATGCGCCATGAAGGGGCAACATACTCCTACTGGGAGCTGAAGAAAGAAAACAATTTGTTTCTGACCTGCATAAGAAGCTGACCAAGTAAACCTTTTTTTTTTTTTTTTTTTTTTTTATGTTGAAGTAGACGTTGTTTGACTGTCAGAATGTTGTGTTTACGGCGACCTCCCTGCCCATTGCAAGCTTTCCTGGCATGTGGAAAACTATAAAGAACGGAATGTGCCTGTGCATTCAATCATTGAAGGACTATGCTTGAAAATGGGACACAGACTAGATGATACGATGATCTGGAGATGGTGAACATTTTGCCTGGGGTTGCTTTTGGCCCTCCTGATTTCCCCTCACTTTTCCGGCTAACGACTGAAGCTGGAAATATGGACAGTTTGCAGCATTGGACTTAGGATTTATGCAGCATGATGTGAAGTGGGACTCGCTGGTCAGTGGAGATGGGGAGGGAAGGGGCCTAGCGCGTGTGTTTGTGGTGAGGCCTACTTGTCTCCTCGTGTTGTCCTGGTGAGGCCTGCTTGCAGAGGGTCGATTGGCAGAGGTTCATTGAAGCCTTAAGATGTGGAGGATTCGGGGGAGAGGAGGCTCGAGCAGCACGGCGGGGGGGAAGAGCTGTGTGGGAGAGTATTAATTAAGAGAGAGAGCCCCCATAAAATGTACAGGCACCATCAAAGGGGGATTAGTTTATAAAATAACAAGATATGCAAACTCTATACAGTAGCCATTAATCCTATTAAAGGAAGGGTTATGCTATGCATTTAATGGTAGCTGCGGTCAAATCATCGGCTTGTGGCAGGGGAACGCCATAATGCAGGGAGATGCTAAAGTTAAACTTGAAGTTGGTTATTCTTCTTAAATATATATATATATTTAAATATGTAAATCTTTTAGCTTATAAGATAAATGGGACATCGGCCACGGACAGAGTAGTGGAGCAACTCTATCAACAGTGGAATCTTAGACACTCATGCGAAGATGGCATTTAGTGTCAGGGGGCTAAGGGGGTTGGTATAGTTAAGATTCAAGTTCAGTTTGTTGGGAGTGGGCTCTGGAAAGGAGACAGCAGAATGAGGGGATAGTTTGGGAGAGGAAGTTTATATAGTTGTAGTTGGGGGAAGGGGAGAAGGGGGACTGGGATGTTCTTACTTTCTTGTTGACTGACTGTTGTTTTTATTATGTGTTTTACTATGCATTCCATGTGTTGCGAAGTCTGCAATTGGCCCCAGAATATTGTAGCCATGTGTGGAACTATGACGCAGGGTGGGGTCGAGTGGCAAATTCTTATGTCAAAGAACAGGAGGCAATTGGAAATGGCTAATAAGCAAGAATTAACAGTGGTCTCCTGGAATGTGCGTGGGGTTACAAATCCGGTTAAATGTGCCATACTCCTGATAGCTCTTAAAAGGCGGGGGACACAAGTAGCACTTTTACAGCAGACCCACTTATCTGACAGCAAACATGCTAAGCTTGCTCGAGGGTGGGTGGGCAAATGCTTTGCTGCCTCATACTCCTCCCGCAAGTGAGGAATGGCTATCCTCCTGCATAAGAATCTGCCATTAGAAATTAGGAGGACTGTAAAAGACCACCGAGAGGGTTGATTTATTTTCGCAGTAGGACAGCTGTATGGAGAGTCAGTAACATCTGGTAATGCATATGCTCCAGCCACATACGACACACCGTTTTTCCAAAGCTTTTGGACTTACTCGCTGAGGAACGGTTTCCAGGACTGATTTGGGTGGGGACCTGAACAGTACACTAGACCCAATATTAGACCACTCTGGAAGCTAAGGGAGAACGTCAGAAACATTAAAACAGTGGAGGCTGGGAATGACAGATTTGGCTTTGATTGACAGTTGGAGGATGGTGAACCCAGGGGCCAGGGAGTGCACCTTTTTTTTCGAACCCACATGGGACCTGGTCGAGGATTGATTATATCCTGTTTCCACGAGTATGGAATGAAAGAAAAAATTACTCACCTTAGTAATGTTCTTTCTTCTAATGGAGTCTTGCTATATTATGACATATGCAGTGAGTCCCAATCTTCAAACTGCTCCGGAGGTGAAAGAGCTAACAGTCCATGCCAGGCATGGAACTTAGAGCTCGAACTCAGTTGAAAACTCTATCTGTTGTTCTTCAAACTCAAACTGTCAGATCTTTTCGAGCAAAAACTCACTAAGACTCTGTGTGGAAGCTGTAAACCTACAGTAGCCAACTAGCTACTAATTATATAAACACATTTTTGGTGCCACAGCGAAGACTCAAGTCAGGAGACCAAAAATGACAAACCTAACACAGTTCACCCGAAAGGAGGGTGAAAACAAAGGTGGGCATCTAAAAGTGCCAACACTGCCCTGCCCACCCACATTCCCAAAAAGTAAGGTTCTGAGAGGGGCAGGCAGGGGAGGTCATAATATAGCAAGACTCCATTAGAAGAAACAACATTACTAAGATGAGTAATTTTTTCTTCAAACAACATGAAGTCTTGCTATATTATGACATGTGCAGACTACACAGCAGTACCTCCATGGAGGAGGGACAGAACCTACTTAGGAAATAGGCTCTGAAGCACAGCTGTGCCAAATTGAGCATCACTCCTAGCCTGGATGTCCAGGGAGTAATGCTTGGTAAAAGTGTGAACTGTTTTCCAGGTAGCTGCTTGACATATCTCTAGGCTAGGAATGTCCCTGGCAGCAGCCAGAGACGCAGCTGTACTTCTGGTAGAGTGAGCCCTCAGGCATGAGGGATGAACCTTACCCAGTTTTTCATAGCAAAATTGGATACAAGAGACAATCCACCTGGCAATGGATCTTTTAGTGGCAGGTTTCCCTTTACCAACCTCACCATAAGTGAGGAACAGTTGGAGGGAGTCAAACCTGTGACCCTTGGTACGTTCTATGTAGTAACTAAGGGCTCTTTTGACATCTAAACTGTGCAGTCTTCTCTCGCCAGAGGAGGAATGGTCAGTGAAGTACACAGGGAGAGACAGATTGATTAAGGTGGAAATCTGAGACCACCTTAGGCAAGAACTTTCTGTTAGTCCTGAGGACTACCTTATCTCTGTGAAAAGAGATAAAATCAGGCTCCACTGACAATGCTTGCAGTTCACTTATGCGCCTGGCAGAAGTGATGGCTACCAAAAACACAGTTTTCCAAGTCAAGTACTTAAGCTCTGCTGCAGACAGGGGCTCAAAAGGGGGTTGCATAAGCTGAGCAATGCAAACATTAAGATCCCAGGCAGGGGCAGGGTCCCTGAATGGAGGGTTGGTGTGAAGCAACCCTTTGAAAAACTTGGAGAATACAGGATGAGCTGAAAGAGGAGGGTTTACCTGCTGATAAGAAAGCAGACATGGCTGCCAGGTACACTTTTAGGGTAGCTGGTCTCAGCCCCAAAGTATTTAAATGGACCATATAATCCAGGACTGTGGATAAATCAGCAGATTCTGGGGAAATATGCTTTCCAGAGCACCATATGGAAAATCTCTTCCATTTGGAATTATAAGTAGCCCTGGTGGAAGGCTTCCTAGAAGCCTTCAGGATATCCAATACACCTTGGGAGAGGTGTAGGTCAGCAAACTCTAACTCTTCAAGAGCCAGGCCTTGAGATTGAGAGATTTGAGGTTCGGGTACCAAACTCTCCCCTGAGCACAGGATAACAGATTGTGATTCCTGGGAAGACACAAGGAAAGGTGGACTGCCAAGGACATAAGGAGTGGGTACCAGGGCTACCTGGCCCAGTCTGGAGCAATCAGGATCATCTTGCAGGGTTGAGATCTGATTTTGACTAGCACTTTGAATAGGAGAGGGAAGAGGGGGAAGGCATAGAGAAACTTCCCTTCCCAACTGAGAAGGAAGGCATCCAGGGGACTGAACCCAACACTGGGGGCCTGCAACAAAAAAGGGGAAGTTGGTGATTGTCTGGAGCTGCAAAAAGATCTATCTGGGGTGTGCCCCATCTGGCAAATACCACCTCCAGAACTAGGGGATCCAGAGCCCATTCGTGATGGCCCTGGGAAATCCTGCTGAGAGCATCAGCCAGGACATTGTCCTTGCCTGGGAGGTGAACTGCTACAAGGGAGATGTTCGGGGAGTAAGCCAGAGACCACAACTTCATTGCTTCAGTGCACAAGGCCGTAGACTGAGTGCCCCTTGCGTGTTGATGTACCACATTGTGGTGGTATTGTCTGTTCTGACCTGAATAACCTTGTTCTAAGCAGATTTGGAAAAAGCTTGAAGTGCTAGAAAAACTGCTCTGAGCTCCAATAGATTGATGTGGAGCAGAGATTCCTGAGGGGACCACAATCCCTGGGTAGTGAGGTCGCCCATGTGAGCTCCCCACCCCAATAGGGATGCATCTGTAGTAAGGATTAAGGAGTGAGACTGCAGGGTGAAGGGGACCCCCTGTCTCAAATTGCCCTGGTCCTGCCACCACTGAAGGGCCTGGATCAGGGTTCGAGTCACTGGAATTAATTTGGTTAGAGGGTCCCTTCTTTGAGACCAAAAGGCTCTCAAATGGAACTGGATGTCCCTCATCTGAAATCTGGTTCACTGCACTACTGCTGTCGAAGCAGCCATGTGTCCCAGGAGCTGTAGAAAGTGCCTTGCTGGTCGAGAGACCTGCAGGGTGAAGGAGGAAGCCAGGGAAATCAGGGTCCTTGCTCTTTCCCGAGGAAGGAAGGCTCTGGCTTCTTTTGTGCTCAGTTCTGCACCTATGAAGGTGAGAAGCTGGACAGGTTGTAGGACTGACTTTGGAAGACTGAGAAGGAAACCTGGAGAAGTTAGCAGTTGCTGAGTTACTTGAAGATGTAACCTGACTTGGTCTGGGGACTGGCCTACTATGAGCCAGTCGTCCAGGTAAGGAAAGATGGCAATTTTCTGCCTTCTTAAATGGGAAACTGCTACTGCCAGGTATTTTGTGAATACCCTTGGGGCAGATGCGAGGCCGAAGGGCATTGCTCTGAATTGGTAATGGCCTGAGGGCAGTTCAAATCTGAGGTACTTTCGATGGGAGCTTCTGATGAGAACATGAAAATAGGCATCCTTGAGGTCCAGGGACACTAGTCAGTCCCCTGGCCTTAAAGAGGGTAAAATAATTTCCAGAGTCACCATTTTGAATTTTGGTTTTAAAAGGTACTTGTTTAGATACCTGAGATCCAGGATGGGCCACCATTCTCCTGTCTTTTTGGGGGTAAGGAAGTACCTGGAGTACAAGCCTTTGCCTTGGTGTAGGGGTGGAACCCTTTCCACAGCTCTGAGAGCCAGGAGGGTTGTAACTTCTGCTTCCAGGACAAGAGCCTCTGAAGGATTTGCAGGTGGAAGGGATCTGGTTCTCATCTTTGGAAATTTTTTGAAGCTGAGAACCAGTCCCTGGCTTACTACTTCCAGGACCCACTTGTCTGATGTTAGACACTCTCAGTCCTGGACAAAGTAAGCCAGCCTGCCCCTTACAGGTAGTGGAGAATCGGCCCTGGGCACCCCATCAGGGTGCCTGCTTGGCAGGGGCTTTAGGCTGAGGAGTGGAAGCAGGTCTGCCTCTCCCTCTAAAGAACCCCCTCTGTGCATAAGCTGAAGAGGAGGCCTGGGCTTGGTAAAAAGGCCTATGAAAAGGCCTGCCCCTGCCACTGGAAGGCTGCCTTTGGGGAGTGACTTGCCTTTCCTTGGCCTGTGCACTCCTATAGGTGGTCCTATATTCATCCATTTTCTTCATGTAGTTCTCTGTTTGCTCCCCAAACAGAAAGTTGCCCACAACAGGGAAATCTATGGCCTTAGTCTGGGTATACTGTGACAGGCTAGTACATCTGAACCAAGCCATTCTACGGAGAGCCACAGATGTAGCCATGACTCTAGATGATACATCATTAGAGTCCACTGCAGCATGGAATTGCACCTTAGATGCCTCAATACCATCAGCGGCCACCTGCTCCAGCTCCTTTGCCAGCTGGCCAGGGACCTGCTTTGCTAGAGCCAAAACAGTATCCCATCTGGATTTTTGATATCTAGCAACACAAGCCATATAATTTGCCTGTCGGAGTCCTAAGGATGCTGCCATGTACTGTTTCTTTGCCATGGCATCTATCTTGCTGGAGTCCTTGTCAGAGGGGTGAGAGGCTAAGGGAATATTTGCCTTGTCACAGGCTGCAGACTGTACCACCCCCACGTGGCTGCATTGTTGTGTAAGGAACTCCATATCAGAGCCTGATAATGCATACCTTTTGTCCATTCTTTTATCAACAGGAGGTATGGTATGAGGAGCTTTTAAAATCTTTACTGTCTGTTTCCAAAAGATTTATGCAGGAATAGAACAGTCTCCTAGACTCTAGGATATCCATCATTTCTACAAAATCAGGCTCTTCTTGATCATCCACAGCTTCCTCCATAGGGAGCTGGAGGGTTTCAACCACTTTTTTATAAAACATGAAATGAGAAGGGGACTCAGAAAGCCTAGGGGGAAGACACTCCTGAAGGTCTGTCTGGAGAGATGTCCGGTTCAATGGGCACATCCAGACTTTCAAAACCACATTCACTCTCCTCATACTCCTCTTCCCCCTCCTCCAGTTCATAAAATTCCTCTAAATCATACTCTTGAACCAGTGGAACCGACCGAACAGAATGCTTACCTGATGGTGCCGGTTCGGTCGGAACCAGGGAGAGTGACTGAACAATTTTTATTGCTTTAGCTATTTCTTCAGCGGTTGGAGAGGGCAGTTTTCGCTCCACACCAGCTGATTTTCTAGTTCTCTTTGTTGGAACCGACTCCTCCGAGTCGGCTCTCCTTTTGCCCGAGGAAGTATCGCCCTAGTCAGAGGGCACTCCCTCCGGTTTCAACCAAACTGGGCTGGCCATCTGGTTCAGCGGACTTTTTGGCCTCCCGTTCCCTGAGTCTACCAGCTCTCTTATCCAGGGTAGCTGCAGGAAAACTCTTACAAATCTGGCAGTCTGAACTGAGGTGGTCAAACCCCAGACAATAAACACATGTGGTGTGGGGGTCAGCCTTGGCAAAGGCTTCCCCACAGACAACACAATGTTGAAACCCAGTGGACCCGGTTTTTCTTTTGAGTTTCTCAGACATAGTGCCAGCCTAACCAAAAACTTGCCCGTTTATGGCAATCCGTCAAGCAAGACTCTCTTATCGGTTCCCAACCGTGTCACGGGTCATGGAAAAAAACGTAATGAAATCCGTTTTTTTTTAGAACCGATAAGAACCGGGAACCACACTTCTAACAGACAGTAAAGTAATAGAAAATAACTTGATCAGTTCAAACCGAACCGATGAAATCGTTTACAAGTTCCACACAGAAAGTAAATGTAAAACCTATCTAGTACTCACAAATACCACAGATACAGCTTGAACCGACCGGCTGCGGTTTAATTTCGGTTAAAAAACCGAAAAACTTATACTTTAACCGACAAAATGAACCGAGCAGAAGGAGAAATCTTCGGAGCGACTGTTCAGTGAGGCGGAGTAAAGAATCTGACAGTTTGAGTTTGAAGAACAACAGATAGAGTTTTCAACCGATCTCGAGCTCTAAGTTCCATGCCTGGCATGGACTGTTAACTCTTTCACCTCCGGAGCAGTTCGAAGGTTGGGACTCACTGCATATGTCATAATATAGCAAGACTTCATGTTGTTTGAAGGTTGATATATGTAATACACAGCCCCATTCATATATCAGATCATGCTATGGTGATAGGGAAGATTAGAAAGCACACAGTAAGGGATTCACCTCCCCAGTGGAAATTCCCTTCATATATGCTGCTGAACAAGGAGTTTTAGGGAGTATTTGCTAAATCAGTGGCACTTTTATAAACAGACTAATGCAGGATCAGAAGTGCCTAGAGCCACTTTTTGGGATGCTGGTAAAGCTTTCTTGAGAGGCTCAATAATAGCGTATATGGCTAGGGTTAAGAAAGGGAAGCAGGAGAACAGACAGGAGTTAGAAAGTCAGCTTAAAGATCTGGAGAGACGGGTGGCTCAGGGAGAACAAGGGACAGCGGGACGGCTCCTAATGGTTACGAGAGGCATTCTGAACACTTTAGTGCGTGGGGAAGCCAACACCTCTTGGTTTTACTGTAAGCGCCAGATGTTTGAGTGGTCAAATAAACCGGGCCCGCTTTTGATTAGACTTATGAAGGGGGGGTAAATGCCCCACTAGGATAACGAGAATCAAGGATAAGGGGGGCACAGTACATAGGGAGGCTGGGAGATTGAGGGCACGTTTTCAAGAATTCTACACTCATCTGTATAAGGCAGAGTGTAAAGGTAGGGGGCAAAAGGTACAAGAGTTTCTTGATAAAGTAGAACTCCTCAAACTAAAAGTAATGCAAAGAGAGTGATTAAATCAACCCATCACAAAGGATAAAGTTTTTAAGGCCATAGGGACGCTACAGAAGGGCAAAGCGAGTGGTCCAGATGGATTACCTATAGAATTTTATAAGACTCTAGCAGAGTAGATGGCAGAAATGTTGAGTGAGGTATTGCACGTGGAAAAGGGGAAGGAATGTCCACGTGTACCTGACACTTGCTATGATGCTCTAATATGTTTAATTCCTAAACCAGGCAAAGATGTGACGGAATGTGCATCTTATAGACCGATCTCTCTGTTGAACTGCAATCTTAAAATCTTGGCCAAAGTTTTGGCCCTGAGACTTGATGATCACATGCCTGTGTTGGTTTGCCCAGACCAGACCAGATTTATAAAAGGGGAGATTTTCCTATCATAACATGCGCTGATTGTTTAATGTGATATGGAGGGCTGGTCATGTGGCAGAGAAAACGTATATTATCTCTATGGATGCAGAAAAAGCATTTAATAGGATGGAGTGGGAACACCTCTTCGAGGTGATGATCCGGTTTGGTCTGGGTGACTCATATATTCAGTGGATCAAAGCGATGTATCAGACCCCCGGAGCTCGGATTTTGGTTAATGGAACACCCACAGAGCCCTTTACCCTGGAGAGGCGCACCAGACAGGGGTGTCCGCTGTCACCACTGCTGTTTGCCTTGGCACTGGAACCTCTGGCTGCGGCAATAAGGCAGTGTCAAGGGATTCGGGGTATGAAGGGGAAGGGGAACACTATGCATAAGATCACCCTGTACGCGGATGATATGCTCTTGTTTATTACAGACCCTCAAAACTCTATGCCACTGGTGTTGAAGCTAAGAGAGAATTTTGCAGCCTTCATTAGGTATAAAATTAACTTAACTAAATCTGAAATGTTATGTTTCCCTAGGGTGGGGCAGGTGGATGAGCAGTGAGGAATATAGAATAAGGCCACATGTATCACCTATTTGGGTAACAAGGTGGAAAGGACAATCGGGACATTGTACGGGCGGAACTATACACCACTTATCAAAGTATTAGAGGCTGATTTGAGAAGATGGATGCAATTGCCTATCTCCTGGTTAAGGCGAATCAATATGTTGAAAATGAATATCCTTCCTAGGATCCTTTACCCTATGCAAATGATTCCTATGAACCTTGTAAAAGGGGACACAGCCAAGATAGAAAAACTATTCACCCAGTTTATCTGGAGGGGGAAACGGCCGACAGCACGTCTTCAGAGATTAAAAGTGGAAATAGCTGGGGGGCCTTAATTTCCCAGACCTTACTAATTATTATCTGGCTATCCAACAACGATATATTATGAATTGGGTGTATTGTCCTGAGGGTGGCAAGCTAGGTTGCGCTTGAGCAATTGGGGTGCCAACTTGCCACCACAGGCGACACCGCAATCTACAACTTGGGCATTCCTGATGAAAATGGATTTGGGGAGACTCTCATGGTGGGACCCCACAGAGAACTTGATATATGGGGCACAAAAAGAACCCAAGAGTTTTATTAGAAAGGCTGCAAAATTGGGGAAGCAGGATTACCCGGACTATACATGGAAGGTGACGCAGTTGTGGGAAAAGGACCTGGGTAGAGAAATCTCGGACAACAACTGGCAGCATATATTACAAAGACATATGGGCCTCCTGATATGTAACACGTTTAAGGAGGCCTTTTATAAGTTTATACACAGGCTGTATCTTCCCCCAGTTGCAGTGCATAGGGCACACACTGCCGTGTCCCTCATATGAGGTCAGTGTGGTAGGAATAGAGGGACATATATGCATTGTTTCAGGGACTGTAGTATTTTATGGGATTTTTGGAATAAAGTATTTGGGGAGATAACGCAGCTATCAATTTAAAAATGAACAAATCCAGGTTAGAAACTTAAAACAAAATCATCTGACAAACAGTAATAAAGTCGAAGTTTCAAAAGTTCAAAAACCAGTCCCCAGAGTCTCTTCCTTTTTGAATCCTAAATGAGAAAAGAAGATACTTTTTGGCCTCAGAGTCTCTCACACTCCGAAGCCATAAACCAAATTATAGATGCTTTCCCCAACCACAGTTCAATAGTACAGGTTGGGAAATTCAGGGTACTCTCACCACCTAGTCAGAGTTGCAGAATAATCAGAACTATAAGGAAAGTAAAAATGAAAGAGGCTTGCCGCAGTTCACATATTGTTGTCTTCGTAACAGTCCTGAGGGAGCAAAACAAAGATCTTTCCTGCCAAGACCAACCTACCACGAGGCAGATGAATAGTCAAGAAGAAACACCTCCACCTAAACCACCAGAGCTGCCCGACCTAAGACAGGCAGCACACGGTAGTTCAAGGGAGTTAGGCAAATGCCCACCCTTAGGTCAACACCCCCCAGCCACCACAGAGGAGTTTCCTAGACCCAGTACCCACCTCAGGGCAAGCCGGTCTGGCTAACCAGTCCATCAAGGACAACAAGAATTCCCTCGCAACACACTTGAGTAACCTTCCAGTAATGTGGCAAATCCTTCCTCAGTCCGCGTTCTTCCATTTTCCGACTGGAATCAGATCAGCCAGACTTCAGCAATCGATAATCCATTTCAACGACCGATAATCCATTCCAATGCCAGCAGAACAGTTACTCTGTCTTCAGTTACTCCTGATTACAGCAATCCTTACTAAGCCTCAACACAGTTAGATGTTTCAAAATATCCAGTAGCAATAGTGAAACAGTCTATGATTTCTAGGGACCGTCGGTTGAACAAGATATGCGACTATGACTTAACGAATTCAGGCTTAAGCACACTTCGACAATAATTACTTTAAAACAATAAAATCATATACAAATTTAAACAAAGCGACAGTGACTGCTATAATTATAACTAAACTAACAAACGCAATGCAGTTCACAAACGCAGTGCAGTTCACAGACGCAGCTCAGGCAGCTCACGCACCGCCGCCATCTTGCCTCCTCTATTCCAGGCGTCCACCACCCTTTCTGTGAAGAAGTACTTCCTCACATCTCCTCTGAGTCGCCTCCCTCCAGCTTCACAGTGTCAAGAGTGCCAGACCGTGGAGAGCTTTAAGACGGCTTTAAAAATGTACCTGTTTTATCGCGCCTTTGGGGACTAAATATCAGAATAATGCTTATTGTAAACTTCATTAATGTTTGTTTTATTGTATTTTATCACTGTTATCTGTTTTTATTGTCTTATTGTACAGCACTTTGATAAGTTTTGAATTGCGCAATATAAATATTATTCATAGCGTGACCCCTTGTTCGAGAGCATCTTTTTCTATGTAAAATTCTACCTTCATATACTTTAGTAATACCTGAAAGGTATTTAAATGTTTCTATCATGTCCCCCCTTTCTTTCATTTCCTCTAGAGAGTACATATTTAATTCCTTAACTTTTTTCTCACTGGGCTTTTGATGCAGGCCCTGCACCATTTTGGTTGCCCTCTTCTGAAGTCCTGTATCATTTTTTTGGGGGGGGGGGGGGAGTGGAGTGTAATTGTGTTTACAGACCATTGTTAGGTTTCCTTATAAATCCTATCATCGCCACAATGGCAGTAATGGAACAGCGGTTCCTTACCTTTTGGTGATGGCATAAAATAAAGTTTTAAAATAAACTTGAGCAAAGCAGCAGCATTAGCGAATATGTACAAACATTTGATGGCATTCTTCAGCAGCGGTAGACCAACGAGCATTTGACCGCAGGAGAAAGCATTCACAAGCAAGCGCTGAGGCCTATTGGTGCCACTAGTCATTCCCTACTATCTGTCCAGGGGTGGCGTTCCACAGCTGCGGCTGGCAGTGGCACATCTGAAAGGGAGACACTGCAAGAGTGTATGTGGTCAGTCAGAGAGACAGAGCAGTAGAGATTGGGGGGTACCATCAGCAGCAAGGAGGGAAAGTTAAAAATTCCAATGGGGTCCCATTTTCAACTTTGCATCCACATACCCTAACCCCACATACCCTAAGGCCAGCCCTGGAATTCTGGGCCCCCCTTTCAAGGAGCCACTTGTAGGGATGGCACTATTAACACACGTAATGCTGTGCAAGCTACAAATAGCAGAAATGATCTGTCAGCAGTCCTGTATAAAATGCAAGTCTGGATCCTTTCTGAGACTAGCACCAACACACACACACACACACACACACACACACACACACACACACACACAGCAGAGCAGAGGTTAGCTCAGAGTCTTGGAATCAGAACTGTCAAAATGGGAACTACCACTTTAAATGGAAAGTGTGCAAAAGGTCACTGCTGCCTTCTCAGTCTGTAAACAAGTTTAAATTAATGCTCTTGGAAGGAGTGTTTCCAGCAGATTGTGAAACATGAAATATGACCTTAGACAGCCGTTAAAGCAGCACATGTTTTTCTACAGGCAACAAATGCCACAAAAGTGGCAAACAGCAGACAAGATCTCTGGTCGGCCCCTGCTCTCCTGAATCCTTCTCATTACACATCACATTGTTTTCCACAGGCAGAAAACTGCCATTTCCATATACAGTATGAACAATCTACAATGGGAAGTCAGCAGTTTCCTTGTTCATGCCAGCCGATTTCCCATCCCACAGGATAGAGTAAGTTTCATTCTGTGTTTGTTTCCAGTCAGTCCCAGGGCACTGGGCAAGTAAGTACAGCTATAGAGGCAGTGCTTTCAGACGCCAGGGAAAGAGCACTGTTTCGCCAAAACAGCATCTCCTTTGGTGGGTTCAGAGGCCGGCTCGGATCTTTAACTTTTTAGAATGTCTAGAGGGGTGCACCTGGTGTGTGACCAAAATCAGAATAACAGTTACAGTACCAAGTGCCTACCCCCAAAAAAAGCTGCTCAGACGCATAGGATCAGCTTGCTAAACCTTTAACACTACACTGCAGACAAGAGACGTGCAGCCTTCTCCTAACTGGTGAGCTGCCCAATAGTCACCTGTGAGTCTCATGGGCCACAGCACACTAGAGCAGAGCAGAGGGTGGTGGTAAACGGCAGTCGATCAGAGGATGGGAGAGTGACCAGTGGAGTACCACACAGATCTATACTGGGCCCAGTCCTCTTCAACGTCTTCATAAGTGATATTGTGGAGCAACAGAAGGAGAAGGTTTGTCTCTTTGTGGATAACACAAAAATCTGCAAGCGGATGGATGCCCAGGAGGGGACTGAGAGAATGCAAACAGACCTGGGGACACTGGTGAAACTACAGGATTCATCTAGGGAGTAGCAGCTGAGTTTCAATGCCAAAAAGTGCAAAGTCATGCATCTAGGGTGGGGAAACCCAGGGGGCTGTGCATAAAATAGAGAGGAAAGATACCTGTAGTTACCAAGCAAGAAAGGGACCTTGGGGCGATCATACCTACATTCATTGTGCCTATATATATATTTTTTTTGATCATGTATATACTATTTATGCTGTATTATAATGCCTACTGTATTCTGCATCTGTTCAGTTTATGCTACTCCAAATATGTACTCTGTTTATATATCAAATGGTTTTCTGTTTCTATATCCCTCACCTCTATATATTGTTCTGCTTTGGTCACTCCTGTATTTTGTGGTTTTGCTACTCTGACTATTTGTATTACCCACTACCCTCTCCTCCAGGTTGCACCTGGAAATGAGCCGTGGCTCAGTGTGCCTTTCCCGGTTACCACATTTTAAATAAATAAATATCTGATGATCTCACGGTTGCAGGACAGTGTGACAGGGCAGTAGGCAAGGCAAGCAGGATGCTGAGGTACATGGTGGGGGGGTTAGCAGGAGAAGGGAGGTGGTGTTGCCCCTGTATCGCTCACTTGTGAGACTCCACCTTGAGTACTGTGTTCAGTTTTAGAGGTCGCACCTGTGCAAAGATACAGACAGGATGGAAGCAGTCCAGAGGAGGGGTACTAAAATGGTGCGAAGGTTGCACAAGAAACCATACAAGGAGAGGCTGCGGTAGCTCAACATCTACGCCCGAGAGGAGAGGAGGAGATAGGTGGGGAGAGGGAGCCGGGACATGCATGGACCCCTAGTACCTACTGGGGTGAACAAGATGCAGAAGGGGAGTCTGTTAAATAGCAGCAGGAGTAACACAAAAACACATGGACATGCCATGAAGTTTTGAGGGATTAATAGAAATACTTCTTCACAAAAGGGTGGTAGACACCTGGAACAGCCTGCCAGAGGAGTGGGGGGGGGGGCAAAGACAGCGGGGTACTGCAAACATGCATGGGATAGGAACATGGCTGGTAAGGGAGAAGGAAGGGACACCTGTAAGCAAACAGAGTCCTGGGTGTTGTGTTAGGCAGGGAAATAGGGCAGGCCACATGGGCCTACTAGTCTTTTTCTGTCTACACATTGTGTTCTATGTTTCTAGTCTATAAAAGATGAAGTCCGAGAATGGTTTACACTCAAGAAAGAGAGGAAGCGCAGGCCCTCAGTTCATACTGGCATGGTACAATTTAAAGTTAAAAGATGAAGCAAGAGAGTGGCTTCCACCCAAGAAAGAGGGCAACGAGGCTTCAGGTTGTACTGGCATGTTAAAATTTGAAGTGTAGTTTCCTAACCGATGAGTGGGTCACCTTGCCGTTGGTGGTCAGGCTGATTGTGATGCGACCAAATGATGAGACCAAGAACTCTCCTAAATGTTAAAATGATGGCATGAAAAGCAAATAGGAAAACCGAATCAAATGAATTACTGGCCTTCACACAGCTTGGGGGGGGGGGCGCACGGATACTATAACTATTTGATTTTGGCCACACATCAGGTGCACCCCTGTAAACACTTAAAAAATGTAAGAAAGATGTGTAAGAAGCGTAGCTGAACTCTTGTTCTCTTCTGCATCCCTTCTCTATGCAGCGCCTTTAATACTGGAATACGTTTGTGTGGTATGCCTTTTCCACGATGGCGAGTCATACTATACCCCTAAGTGTATCAACTAGGGTGTACTTTGCAGGTACTGTTTATAGACTCTCTTGTACAGTTTTTCTATTGCTGCTTTTGTATTTCCAGTGAATGTTTCCTTTATATGAAGTTAAAAAAAAAGTTGTATAGCTCGGCAGGTGGCACTCAGGGTTGAGGCACTGGACGCCACACCTCGAGCCATGCCGGTGACCCGGGTTCAGGAATGAGCCTGAGTTGTCGAGGTCAGAGGAGGAGGAGCAGGATTGAGATGCTGTGAGGCAGCTTTCCTCTCCTGGGGTGATGGAGCTTCCCGGCCTTGGCTGTCACCTGGTAGAAGGCGGATGGCAGTCGGGCTGTGGGAAACTCAGTGATAACCCTCGGGGCGGAAGGGACTAGCTGGTGTCCAGAGTGCACATGCTCATCTACGTGTGCATAAAGTCGTGATTGCTGCGGTCCCAGGGGTGGGGTGGGGGGACCAGGATAAACGCACCATGAACTATATATGGAAAAAAAAAAAAGATGTATGAGAAATGTGACAAATTCTCTATGCATCAGCCAGGGTTTAGCTTGCTAAACCTTTAACACTGCAATAAATATACTGTTACCATACAAATTATGCTTATGGTTTCTCCAGAAAGGTTCGGTTCAAGCAATCAGAAATTTTTTCCACGTCAATCGCTAGGATCATACTTCGCTTATCTCTCCCCTACATAGGCATCAAAATATTTAAAAGCCTTCTACTGTTGTCATGAAGGTGCCTTTGGGGTATGAGCCCAGTCTGATTATGATCAGTCACTGACCCTGGCTGACCCACTGCCCGGCAGTAGCACTACCACTTGCGCAGCTGGCAACCCGGGTTCAGGGATGAGCTTGGGTCAGAGGGCAGGCCAGCTCTCCTCCAAAGAGGAAGGGGGAGACCACTGCTGCTGTGCAACCACCACATGGGTGTCCATGGGTGGTGGCGGTGCAATTCCGGGTTGGGGAAACACACGTTGGCTAGATGGACATGCATGCTCCGCGTGAGCATGTCCATCGGCCAGCGTGCCCTTAACAGGAAAAAAGTGAGAAAAGCAGCCAAGCCCTATGATGGCTCTGCACGGCACGCAAACCCTGCACACTGCTGACTCAAGTACACTCGGAAGCACCAAACAGAATACTTATGGAGGGAACTGGTCCTGTCTTAAGTCCTCCACATGATACCACATGGCTACACTCCCAGAGCAAGGTAAGCCCTAGGAGATGGCAGAGGAGACAGAGTTGGGGCCACCTGGAATACCTGAGGGACTGAGGCCAGCTGAAGTGAGAGTATGAACAGAAACCAACAAAAAAAATTATGAATCACAGCCCCTACTACCTTCTGCAGTTTATGTGTGAGCACTCTGATTGGTGTCCTGGTTAATGAGAGAGATAAGCCTGTATGAGCTACAATTTGCAGAGTCCACACCCGGCCTTAGGATAACTGTGATGGTTACATCCTGCCATGAGTGGGGTGCATCTCCCCTCTCCTGAATCATATTAAAGGCTTTTTTCAGAGTTGACATTAACTCATTGAAGCATGTCTTATATAATTCTGGCCCGTACCTGTCAGGACTTGGGGATTTGTTAGGCAATTATTTTTTCCACTTGAGAAATCTCCACGGATACAGGGCTATTCAAAATGTCTCTCTGTTTCTTAGTAAGCATAAGGAGCTGGGCCCTGTGTGAGAATCCTGTTATTTTGTCTCCTCCCCATTCCTGAGTGGCTCCTCTCCACTGTTCAGCTTTCCATAACATTTGTCAAACTTGGACACTATATCTCTAGATCTGCCTATCCGGCTCCCCCTTTCTCAGCCTAAATGCTGGAAGGCATCCTGTCCTGTTGCGATATTCAAAATACTTTTGATTAAGGTACCGGAGTTTAGCCTCTACTCTGCATTTTACCAGGTTGTTTAGCTCAGTTCTAATTTCTTACGATTTTGGTAATAGGTTGGGAACGTCCTCACTCTTACGCTCTGCCTCAAATTTATTCAACTTATCCATGAGGTTATACTGTTATTTCAAGCCTCTGCTTTTTCTTGTGCACAGCACATAAAGTTATATGGCTCCTCATCGCTGCTTTCAAACCATCGCAAATGAATTTGGGAGCAGTCTCTTTTCCGGCATTAAACCTCAGGTAAGTTTGAATTTCTTCAGTGCGCTTGCTCCAAATATTTCCTCATTCAACAGGCTGGTATTAAACCTCCAGGTAGAGTCGGCACCTTCTAGACCCAGCTGGAGTGACAGACTAAGAGGGACGTGGTCCAATAACATGATTGGTAAGATCTCTGTGTTGCGGACACAGGGTAAATACAACCTTGGGAGGTAAAACCTATCTATTCTAGAGTAACTTTTATTTGGGGGTGAATAAATATAAGTTAGACACCTGTAAATATAGATTACTCACCTATAACCGTAGTTCTAGGAGAGCTATACTGATCACATCCGCACTTTGCACTGTGGAAGTTCCACTGGAATGCTTATATTAGATGAATGTCTTTAAGCTAAGCTCCTTCCACCACTCGAGTGGTATATCCTGTGGCTCCGCCCCATGATGTCAGATTTTTGCAGGCTGGAAGCAGGGATCCAAATGACACTTGCCAGGGGAGGTCAGGTGAGTTGTGTGAATGTGAGCTGTATACCACTCCTAGAACTATGGTTACAGACGAGTAACGTATACAGTATTTCTAAGGGGAATGGATAGAGTTCACTGTACACAATCTGGCAAACTCCTAGAAGTTCTCTTGAAGGGGGAAACAAGGTGTACACCCCTATTTGGTGAACAGACTAGAGAACCAAGGCCTCAAAAGCAGAATCCCAATGTGACATATCAGTGCTGTAATGGGAGATGAAGATGTGCGCTTTCCTCCAGCTAGCAGCCTTACAGATCTCTTGTATGGGGATGTCCATGGAGCCAGCCACCGAAGCAGCGATTTATCTGGCAGAATGATCCCTAAGCCCTCTGGGAGGCTCCCTACCAACCAACTTATAACAATGCTCGATGCAGGATGTTATCCACCTGTCATCTGCTTTGCTGCTGGTCTGCTAGGCATGGCTTTCATCATGTGTCATGAACAGCTGGCAAACCTACTTCCAAACTCCAGATGTATGTTCCTTTCAATGGGAGAGCGCCCTCTGCAGGTTCAGGGTATGGAGTCTGTGACCGATCATCAAGGTAGGGTTGGAGGTAGGGTTGGTAAAGTATACTGGTAAGTTACAGGAGTGTGGTGTGCATATTTTTTATGGAATACAAACAAACAGAGGAGAGAAAAGTGCCTCGAATGGGACTTGAACCTTGGCTGTACCACTAAGGCAACTGGAAACTGGGCTGTCCCCAAGCAAATTCTCTTTCTCAGATGCACAACCTGGTGACTACACAAATAATTACTTAATTCAATCACAGGAGTGTGGTGTGCATATTTTTTATGGAACACATACAAACAGAGAGAGCAGGAGCCAGGTGCATTTATCTATGTGTCTGGGTCCGAAAGGTTTGATGACTATTTCGCATGTAAAAAAGTGTGCAGAATTCAGATTTACAGCTCTTATTTGTCCATAGCTGTACGTTTTCCTGGAAAATGCACATTCTTAAGAGTAACTAAAAGTTTTACATTTATGTAATAGACTCAATTTACTTATTTAATCTAATTTAATAGACTCAGTTTACTTAGTTATTAATGTAATTTATTTAATGTTTCAGATATGGCTAGCAAGACTTCTCTCAAACCGTAGAAACAATGCATCCTACACACTGATCCAGGAATTAGCACAGATCATGAAGACCTGCTACCTTCTGATGATGCTCACTGGGAGAAAGTAGCTGATGCAAATGAAAGGCAGTCTAGTCAAACACTGTCAAAGCACAACATAGTGTGTCTTGAATTGCCTGAACGTTACTCCAGCAGCCATGGGTATCATTATATCTGCTGCAAGAACTTCACTGCATATAAGAGTTCTGGTAAACTTGCAGCTGATGAAACTTTAATAAAAAGACATCGTAAAGAGATATCCAGCAAAACTGCTTTGCACCCAAGTTCACAGTGCTCTATCTGAATCTGCAGCATCTACATCAGGCATATTCCCAAATGAATGTATATTTTGCAAATCACACAAGAAAAGGAATCCTAAGGGGTGAAGGAGACTTCTGAATATCCTACAACATGTGTAACTTATGGGGCAGCAGACAGCATGAAAAACATCGCAAAAGAAATGGACAATCGACAAATGGATATGATGGTAGGCAGTATTGATCTCAAAGCCAAAGAAGTGAAGTACCACAACAGCTGTAAGAACAAGTATGTAAACAAGGCAGAAGGAATAAAGGGCACAGGTACAAAATGCGAATACAGTCAGTTGAGGGACAGTCACCAGGTTGCCTTTTCCAGACTTAAGTACGTGCAGTGCATCATTGTTAATGGAATGCAAGAAGAATCATTGCTATCTCTATACAAAAGGTACAGTACATGGACATTATTATGCAGTATAGTGGGTGTGAAACAAATTACTACCCACAGAGCTTGCAGTCAAAACTGGCGGATCACTTCAAAGATGGTATCATATTTTATACCAAAAATAGAAAAGTGGGTACAATCATGAGGTCTGCTAAGAAACAGGCTGACTGAAGGGAAGCAGAAGAAGCACAAGCAGCTCAACACATAAGAGAACAGTTGTTGGAACTCCTAAAGGTACAGCCTCATAATAAAACCAAAGTTAAAGCCGAAGACTTAATAGAAGAAAATGTAAAACTGACACCCGTTCTTCAGACATTCCTACGTACTGTACACACGCGTTCATCAGAAGACAGGAGTGAACGACAGGAGAGGATAGTTCAATCTACTGCAGATGACATAGTGTTTACAGTATCAAGGGGAATAATCAAACCACAAAACGCCTCTTGTTGGGCATGGGTATTAAATCCATGACAGGCAGTAAGAAAGTTTTAATTATTTTGAACAGGTTTGGTCACTGAGTCAGCTACCATGTTGTGGAGGAACTCGCAAGTGCAGTCTCAACCAATATAACGGAGAAGAATATGGCTACACCAGATGGACTTCATACAGCCAGGTTTAGTCACTGCTTTGGCTTTCGACAATTATGATGAGATGACAGAGATACTTCACGGTCATGACACTGTGGGTACAGCATATCAAAACATACCATCCAATATTGAGGAGACAGCTGTACTGAAAGAAAGGTCTGAAGATGCTATGACAAGAACACACACGGAAAACCAAGCGCCAGCAAGAAATGAAACATACACAATAGAAACAAACACAGATAAGCAAAGATCAGAAGTAGATACCCACGACCAGGAAAGGCCATGGTCAACATTAAAGAGCAAACAACACGAAACATCAAAGACAAAGGCTGAAGATTTTGATAAAGACTATTTGCCAAGTGTAAAGAAGTAGATATTGCAGCCAATGGCACGACAGGAACAAGATACTGTACCCAGGCACATTCAAACGTCTCAGAGGAAAACAGTTCTAGATACTGGTGAGAAAGACATTCGACCATATACATCTGGAAAACCAAAAATAAGTCAGCATTAATATATGGTGACAGAAAGCTCTGAACCAAAAAAACTCATGCAAGCTAAGAGAAGGGATGTTGCCCGGATGATATCTTGTGCAAGTATGGATGCTACTCCAATGTGGCACGGATGGAATGCCCTTGCTTCTGTAGATGACCTGCCACAGCAGATCATATCGTGCATGGACCCTATAGGAAAGCCTTCTACAAGACTTGATACAGTGCAAGACACCACAAATACTGCTATCAAGGTTATGGATGAATGCCAGGAGGACTATATGGCTATTATTTATGACTTGGCCATAGCAAAACCCACGCTACAAATTCAGTCCACAAAGTCCCCGGAATATGACAGACTTTTCATATGTTTTGGACAATTCCATATAAAATTAGCATATTTCAAAGGTCTTGAATACTTCCTGAATGGTTCTGGTAGAGACCACATTCTTGTTGAAAGTGGTGTATTGGCATTGGGATCCCTGAATGGACTTCTTCAAGGAACATTTTTCAATCGGGCAAAGAGGCTTCACCCGATGCTATCAGCAGCATTCAGAACTAAACATTTGCAGTGCTTTATACAGTATAAAGGTTTGTCAGACTTTCCAATCTCAAAGCATCTGCAGTAGCTACTTAATGACCCATCGCCTTCCTCACTGGTGGATCTAGAGAATACAGCTGAATTCAAGACATTCGTGGAAGCATATGAAACATTCTCCAATTCCACACACTGTGGTGAGCATGGCGCAACTGCCCAATTTTGGCTGCAGTACTGCAACTTGGTAGAGCTTACAACTCTTCTGCTGCTCCATCAGGATAAACGACTTGCCTCTCTTTGTATATAGCTTGGAGACGATGATACCTCTTTACTTCGCAACTGGGCACCACAACTATGCCAAGTGGCTGACTCTGTAACTTATGAATTTGTTAAACATGGATGAGACCCACCCTGGACTACGGAAAACATTTTAAAATTGAGCATTAACCATTGCAAGATCAAAGAGAGGGTTTAGCAGAAATTACGTAGACTTGACTTTGGAACAGACGATTAATGCCGATGCTGCATCAAGACTAACCAGGATTTCTTCTTTGACACAGAACATCAACACATGGCGGAGGTGGAACATTCTGCAGTCAGTTCGAAGTAAAACTGTTGGAAGTCTTATGGAAAAAGTTGGTCTTGGCAGCCATGAAGAAGCCAGCCAAGAGCTGAAGAGTTTTAGAGTTAAATGTGATTTGAAGGATCTAAACAAGCTATTGAACACGATATACTTCTCCATGAATCCATTCCAGGATGCATTTGAGGACAGCAATTTTTATTCAATAGGTAGTGGAAAAGCAGTATCACAAGAGGTAGCAAACAAAATGTTACAGGTTACTGCGATAGGTACTGGGATGTATCATGTATTTAGCGACGAATGTATTACCAAAGGCAGTAGGTTCAAGGAACCCATCAAAAGATACAAGTTGAAGAACTTTGCACATGATGCAGTGAAGGTGAAGATTAAGAACAAAGACAAGAAAATCATCAAGTTGAAAGGAACTCAAGACCTCTCTGGACGCTTGCTATATCTATCTGCGACTTCAACAGCTGAACTTATGATGGTGTTTGCCTACCTGCTAACCTTGGTACCTTTCTCCTTAGGAAACATTGATGGATCAATGAACACAACAATGAAGTCAACACTGCTGAAGAAACTTGAAACCAGAGACCAAAGTAGCCACTCTGATGCTGTAAATGGCACTGTGTTTGATACCATGTTCTTGATCAGAAGTCTTACAAACCTGCCACCAACATTTCACGGTATGGCAAAAAACATCCTGTCACTTGTTTGCTGTACTTCCACAAATGAAGTCCACCTTGTCGGTGACTGTTACAAGTCACCATCAATCAAAGGTCTTGAACAAGAAGAGAGAGGAAAGCACAGCGTCGCTCCACTCTCCTATCTTATAACTGGCCCTGACCAAAGCCAACCAAGAGACTTTGTTGGATCCCTGTCTTCATCTTCATTCAAAACGGCACTCCTAGGTTTTCTAGCTACAGCACGGAATTCTGATGCAGACTGTGAAGTTCTAGGTGATAAAAAGCTCATCTATATATTAGGAGAAACTTGTTACTCATACGAAGTGGAAGCTGGACATATGCTCAGACTAGAGTACAAGGCACTAAAAAGCAAACACATAGAAGCAGACACAAGAATCATGCAACACATAAACTACATTTGCAGTCAAAATGAGGGTGAAGATGTGCATATAGATGTCAGGGCAGATGATACTGACAGTCTGGTCATTCTGCTGTATCATGCAAGTCTAAACGATAATCTCACACTGCACATGGACGTTGGCTATTCAGGGTATAACACAAGAAGATTCATAGATGTATCCCACTTGTCAACAGAGTTACGCAGACCCATGTGTGCAGCTCTACCAGGTCTCCATGCACTGACAGGGTGCGACTATTCACCAGCGTTCAAAGGCAAGGAGAAGGTGTGATCTCGAACAATTATAGAAAAGAATATAGAGTATATATAGGCATTTGGAAAACTAAGATCTCCACACTTGTCAAAAGAAACTGAGGACACAATTGAGAGCTTTGTGTGCACCTTGTATGGACAGAAAGTAAAGAGTGTCAACACAGCCCACTACAGTATGCTCAATGTCAAGTACTGACTGATTGACAAAGACGCACCCTTAGAAAAGATCAAAAGGGCAGACGCAAGGTCGCTGCCACCACGCAAATCAACTCTGGCACTACACATCTGCCGTGCAAATTAAATTTCATTTTTGTGGAAAAATGCAGACAAACCAGACATGACACTACTAAAGCAAGAGGACAATAGCTGGACCTATAAGGATGCAAATACAAGCCAACAAGGTTCACATGTGAAGTTGTACCACTAGCCTTAAGTAAACAATTGAACAAACATGACAACAATCCAAATGAAGAAGAGGACGACAGTGACTGTGATGTCAATACTGATGAGACAGATTTGCTTAACATATCAGATAATGAAGACAGTGAACAAGAATACTGATTGTTGTACTTAGAGGTTCATAAAACATCATAAAAAGTTGATTGTTTCAAGTTAAATATAGAATAAAATAAATAATAACGCTAAGATTAAGCCTTTAATACATATGTCGCTGTTTGTTACAATGTCTGTAGTATTTCAATAAAAGCTTACAGAATTGAAATTAAAGAAGGAACCAATGATTAAAATATATACAGTTTTCACTGACAGTTCATTTTTTCATTCAAGAAGTGCATTTTCCAAGAAAACGTTCAACTTTGAGTGAATAAGAGTTGTAAATCTGGATTCTACACACTTTTTTACATATGAAACAGTCATCAAGCCTTTCGGACCTAGACACATAGATAAATGTACCTGGCTCCTGGACTAAAAAGAGAAAGTAGTAAGTGCCTCAACTGGGACTTGAACCCAGGCTGCCCGAAGTACCGTTCCACCAGGTTGTGCATCTGAGAAGGAGTAATGTGTTTGAAGCAGTCCAGTTTCCTGTTGCCTTGATGGTACAGCTGGTAGAGCAATCAGAACTGTACTCTGAGAGGCCTGGGTTCAAGTACCAGTCGAGGCACTTACTTCCTTCTCTCCTCTGTTTGTATACTGGTAAGTTAATAGGAACATGGGATGGAGACGATGGATGACCTTGTCCTAGCAGAAGACCAGATAAGAAGAATCCACCAAGAGTTTCTGGGGCTCACTAATCCTTCTGGCTGACCAAAAAGGCTGTTTGCCACGACAGGTGTGACATCTCACATCTGTGTACAGGCTCAAATGGCTTGCCTTTGAGCATTCCCAGCACCAGCAGTAGGTCCTAAGGTGGTGATGGTTCACGCACCAGAGGACAAGTGGTCCAGGCCCTTGAAAAAGTGCCTGACCACCTTCTCCTGGGTCACTGTCAGCATACCAGCCTGCACCCGGTATGCAGAGATGGCTGCCAAGTGTGCCTTAAGGGTCGTCACTCACAGGCCCACCTGGGAGAGGGACCAAAGGTACTTCAAGATGCTTGCCACAAGGCAGACAAGAGGATCAAGCTCCTTGCCTTGGCAACAAATGGAGAACCTCTTTCATTTAAAGGCACAGCACCAGTGAGTCAACTCTTTATAGGAGGCCTCCATAATGTGGAGCACGTCTTCTGAGAGAACCAATGGCTGGAACTCTAGCCACCCAGGAACCAGGCCATGAGGTGCAGGGAGTGAAAGTCCACATGCAGAACCTTCCCCTGTTGTCTGGTCAGCAAGCCCAGGTGAAGAGGCAACTGCTACGGAGGCCTGCTGCTGAGGCTGAGGAGATCCGGATACCAAAACTGTCTGGGCCAGTCAGGAGTCATCAAAATCATCTGCGTCTTGTCCTTTCCTGCCTCGACCACCACCTTGTGGATTAAGGGGAAAAGAAGGACGACATACCCAAGGTCTGGGGGCCTCCAAAGGCATCCCCCAACAGTGTGTGAGACTGTAGGGGAGGAGGCATAAAACAGTTTCAGTTTTCTGTTCTCCAGGGATGCAAACCGATCCACTAGATGAGTGCCCCACTGGGAGAACAGGTGGTGCAGCACCTTACAGTATTCCCATTGACGCATAAATGTATGTGAATCATGTAAAAAAATACTAAATTCATGCATATCTGTGTGAAGGGGGTACAGTGCGTGTAAAGGAGCCTTTGTGAGTTTTATGAATGTAGGCATGTAAGCTTCTATATGTGCAGAGTGTACTGTTAGAAAGGGTGGCCTTTTTTTCCCTGATTTGGATGCATATACCCGGCTTCTGATTGGTCCACACATAAGAACTCACCCACCCCCTTCCACGTGCTCATGAACATATAGTACTACTAAGGGGTGAGTGGAATCATGGGCTTCGCATGTGCACAGGTGAAGAAGAACGCAGTAAACTGCTAAGCATTTACAGGAGAGAGTAGGACCGACGCAACGGCACCTAACTCTAGACAGACCCAGCTGATGTCTTTCAATTAACAGATGAGAACTAGAGGAATCCTTTATCTATTTTAATAATCAGGTATATGTATTTTTGTTTTTCAGGTAGAGTGAATCGAGTGACACTGCCTTCAAGGAATTCCTTCTTGCTGACATGTTCCCATCAATCAGCCTGCGTCCCTGCAGTTGAGTCCATCCTCTCCTGTCCCGAGACCGACCACCCAACCAATCACCTTCTCTCTTTAAAAATGAATTTATTTTATTACATATAGATTTAGCTAGCTCAGTGAGCTAAGCTCACATTAGAGAGAGTGATCTGCTGTGCCTGCTCACCAGTCCGGATATCCATTCCCACCATCAGTCACTTAATGAATTTTGTTTCATTGTGGGAAAAAGATTTATTGGCAACAAAAGTCATCTTACTGATGAAAAATAATTTCAGTGGCATCCCAGTGGAGTGCACTGTTGCTCACTGTCCACCTCCGAGCACCGCTATTCCCCAGCAGCATCCACGTGTTCTTGCCTCGTCCAATTGCTCACCATCCCTAGTCATGTCTCCCAGGCCCAGCACTCCCACTCATCTTACTGTACTTGTACTTGGGGCTGGCCATTCTAAAGTGAGCTATCAGCCCACTGCAGTGTAAAGCAGCTTGTCAGCTGAAATATCTGACTGTCTATGTGGATGTGGAGTGGAGTCAGTGCTTAACCAGGTGACCCAAGTCTGATTGTGTTTGCTGTGTGAGTCTAGAGTTTAACGGTCAACACATGTGTTTCTGCCCGTACCTGCCACCATGGGTCCCTCTAGTCCATCTGTTCTGATTCCTGAACCTCACACTTTCTCTAGTAACCCTCAAGTGAATCCCATCCTGAGTCCGAATGCCAATTCCAGAGTTCCTAGCTAGCTCATTGCGGCACAGAATGAGGGACTTGGTGATCCAGCAGACCTGCTATCCCGACAGTCACTGTGGCAAAGTGGGTCCAAGACAGAGGCAGGAAACTACAGACCTGTCAGTCTGACCTCTGTGGTAGGGAAAGTGATGGAGTCACTTCTGAAGGAAAGAACAGTCGAGTACCTAGAGGCCAGTGGAGCACAGGACCCAAGGCAGCATGGGTTCAGAGCGGGAAGGTCATGTCAGACGAATCTAATAGATTTCTTTGACTGGGTGACCAAAGTAGTAGACCAGGGAGGGGCTGTGGACATGGCCTACCTAGACTTTAGCAAGGCATTTGACACAGTCCCGCACAAAAGATTAATAGTCAAATTAACCAGCCTGGGAGTGGGACCCAGGGTGGTAGCCTGGGTAAAACATTGGCTGGACAACAGGACACAGAAGGTAATTGTAAATGGAGTCCATTCTGAAGAAAGGGGGGTTACTAGTGGGGTACGGCAGGGTTCAGTATTGGGTCCAGTCCTTTTTAATGTCTTCATCAGTGACATTGCAGAGGGACTGGAAGGAAATGTATGCCTTTTTGCAGATGACACAAAATCTGCAACAGGGTTGATACACAAGGAGGCATGGAAAGGATGAAAAGGGACTTGGCAAAGTTGGAGGAATGGTCAGAAGTATGGCAGCTAGGATTCAATGCAAAGAAGTGCAAAATAATGCACCTAGGAAACAAGAACCCAGGGGAAGAATACACAATGGGTGGGAAGGTAGTAACAACAACAAAAAAGGAAAGGGACCTGCGGGTAATCATATCAGATGACCTTAAGGTTAGCAAGCAATGTGAGAAGGCAGTAGGGAGGGCTGGGGGTATACTAGGATGTATAGGGAGAGGCATCAGCAGCACAAAACAGGAAGTTGTTATCCCTCTGTACAGACAGTTGGTGAGACCCTATCTGGAGTACTGTGTCCAGTTCTGGAGATCCCATCTCCAAGGGACATAGACAGGATAGAGGCAGTCCAGAGGAGGGCAACTAAAATGGTGCAGGGTCTGCAAGAAAGCCGTATGAGGAGAGACTAAAGGAGCTTAATATGTATACCCTTGAGGAAATAAGGAGAGGGGGACATGATAGAAACTTTTAAGTACCTCAGTGGAATCAACAAAGTCCAAGAGGGTAGCATTTTTCAGAAAAGAGACTTGCAAGAACAAGGGACACAATTTAAAGATAGAAGGAGGGCGGTTCAGGGCAATGAGGAAGTATTATTTCACAGAGAGAGTAGTGGATGCATGGAACAGCCTTCCTGAGGAGGTTGTGGGGTCTAAAACTGTGGGAGAATTCAAAAATGCATGGGACAGACATAAGGCAATTCTTGTGGGGGGTAGGAAGAAATAGGCTGTTGGTTAACTAGGATCTGCAGCCTATCCTGTAGGTAGGGAAATGGGCAGACTAGATGGGCCTAGTGGTCCTTATCTGCCGTCAAAGTCTATGTTTCTATGACTCAGTTGGTAGGCGCTGACAGCAGCAGTCTTTTTTTTTATTTTTTATTTGTGGCCCAGACTAGAGAGTGATCTGCCCAGCCACCAGTCCAGTTTGTTAGTCTGCCTTCCTTCCAATCCCTGGTATTCCCCAATGGTCTGACCCACCTCAGCCCATGTGTTTTCGCCCAGCAACCCTAGTCACTTCCGTCCACTTCACCCTCTTGCCTCGCCTCAGTACAGTGGCCAGATATTGTGTAAGTGGTGTGCACTGAAAGATCAGTAATGAACTGACACGCGGTGATCCTGCTTGGTGACTTGAAACCCAGTCAGTTTATGTAAAGTTAAGTAACCTTCATTGCTGCTGCCTGTCAAATTAATTTTGAGTGCTGCAGAGTACAGACTGTAGTTGGTGTAGATTAGATGTTAATAAATGCAAGAAGCCAATAAAATCAGTATGAAACTGTTTTTAGTAGTACTGAGCACCGCATAGAGGTTTAAATAAGATATTCATGACAGGCAATATAAAGATAGTTCATGCAGTGACTGACTGAGTGGATCAAAAATTGGTGTTCTGCTTATGTCGGGCGACTATGCCATACCACTTTAAAACTATACATACCTCCAGAGAATTTTTTTTAAGGGGAACAATGTACCCTCAAAACTCATTTTGTACCCCTGAAAAATTTGGATGTGGGTACACTGTACATAGATGTGGTGGGGACACTGTCACCTTCTGATGCAGGGTTCACTCATACAACATCTCTCCCACCCAGCTGAGAGAATGTCTGCCAGATGACTGTTCACTCCATGAATTGCCAGGAGATCTGTATCCAGGCTGAGCACAAGAGTCCAGGTGCATAGGGCCTTCTGACAGAGGAGAAGGAAGTGTGATCTGCCCTAACTGTTCCAAGTTAAACATAGTCGTGATATCATCCATCTGGTCCTGCAAAACCTGACCCCAGATCAGAGGAGCAAATCTATGAAAGCCAGCCGCAATGCAAAGGGCTCTAGCAGGTCGATGTGGTGACGGAACTCACTGCTGGACCAGAACCAGTGGGCCCTGTGGGCTCCCCACCCCACCAGAGAAGCATCTATCATAAGTGTGATGGTCAGATCTGGGCAGACAAAAAGGACTCCTTCCTCCAGATGTTAAGGGAACAGCCACCACTGGATGGCATCCCACATCAGCTGGGTCACCAAGACCAGCTAGTCTAGATGACCTAGGCATGAAGACCATTAGAGACCCAGCTCCCACTGCAGGTGGCACATCCACCAGCATGCCCGATGGACCCTGCCTGTCATGGACACCACAGCTGCTGCAGGAAATCCTGGGTAGGGCATGAGTGCCCAACCTGAAATGATGGATAAAGGTGGTAAGGTCTTGAGCCTGGTCCGCAGGGAGAAGGGATTTACCCCACAGCAGGTTCCAGTCCTTGCAGGTCTGGAGGGCCAGATCCATGGACCTCTTCATGACCTCCATGGATGTTCCGACTATCAGCCAGTCATCAAGGTAGGGGTACACCCGGACACCCTTGTACGGCAGGAAGGCTGCCACCACGTCATGCAACTGGTGAAGACCCTGGGCGTGGATAAGATACCAAAGGGCATGTCTTTGAACTGATATAGGACCCCATCTTGTGCAGAACCTGAAAAATTGAGCCAGAGGGATGGACTGAGATGTGGAAGAATGCAGGGAGCAGAAACACATGCCCTGCTCCAGAGATGGTATAAACTGACTCAGAGTGACCTACTGGAACTTGCACGTACATATGAACTGGTTCAGATCGTGCAGATCCAGTATGGGGTGCCAGCCTCTTATCCATTTTAGGACCAGGAAGTACCTAGACACATACCCTGGACTTCTAAGGGTGTCGGGGGCACAAGCTATGACTCCTTTCGCAAGGAGATGATTACTGTCCTGCCTAAGTGCAACCTCCCCCATTCCTTGGGATTACTAGAATCCCATCAGCGCTAGATATGGAAGGCAGCTGGTGAATATCTAGTTAAATAGATTTTCACCTGCTCCCTCTGTTTACTTGGTCTCAGCTAAGAGCAGAGAGGTGATGTCTTTTAGAACTCTCGCAGCAGCATAAGCCATATAGCTAGCTGTGAGTGGGGGAGTTTTAGAATTTTCAGTTAGTCTGCAAGAGTCTGTGAGTGGAGTTCAGTGTAAGCAGTTGGAGGAGTGAAGCGCTGCAGTGTGGGCTCTGAGGAGAGCTTTCTTTTTCTTGCCCTAGTCCGAGAACCAACTGCCTGCCTTGTAGAAGTGGTGGAAACCGTCTAGCAGAAGTTCCTGATGTTCTCATTCCCAGTGAGATGAGGAGGACTGCAGAATGGATCCGAGCGGCAATCCCCTGACTTGATCCAGGACATTGAAGCTGCCTTTGCATGTACAACCGTGAGTAAATCTGACTTTGGGCATTCCCAGGAGAAGTGTACCTGCCTTGTTTTCTTTGGGGTGCTACTCTGACAAAGGGACCTATGCACCCAGTTCTGTTTGAGACTGTCCTCAAAATGTTTTTCTTAAAGTTGGCTGACAAAAAGTGGAGCCCCCGGTGTGACTTAGTACGTTGTACAAAACTTTATCCTTATACTCTTATGTAGTGTTTTCTAATGCTGAGTGCGCCAAACATTCCAATATGCATTGTTCTGTTTGCTTAATGCTGAGGTGTAACTCTGAAAGAATGGCTAGGTATGAACACAGAAACAAGAGGTGGGTAATCCCCCATCTGGAGAGAGCAGTTCAGCACTTTGGGTTCTGTAAGGGCACCTGTTTATTCAGGTCATATGGCCAATGCCCAAAGAGAAACCTAGTCTTGAGCATCAGTGTGCTCCATCGTGGCCAGCTGCCACATTCCCAAATGTTTAATCCTATGCCATATGGGAAAATGCTCTAAGTCGTGGCCCTTGCCACTAGAAGAAATTGTGTGCTCCATTATGGCCATTACCACCACAGATGTGTGATTCAGCTCAGGCTTTGCAGCTGAAAAGTGTTCAGATCCTGTGCAATATGGGAAGTTCGAGTTTCTATTTTCTACAGATGTTGTTCTGCATTTGCCTTGTGCCATGAAGTGTAAACCGCTGGGGGTCTATCTTTGCTTTTGTGTACCAACTGTCTGGAATAAAGTCACGCTCTAGAATCCCAGCCTGGTATGGACAATCTAGTTACTGCTTCCTGTGTGGATTTACTGGGTACCCCTCCAGAAGTGCAAACCTAGCACAGCCCTTAGCTAAGTTTCTCTCCTCAGGACCTGGGTTTAGTAATGGTAATTTTGTCTTGTAAATATTGTTATTTTGCTTTGTACCCCCACCCCCTCTCTTTTCCCTTAGACAGAAACAGTATGGGAGGTGTGCTTACTAGTTAAACAAGTAGCCGGTGGGAGGGTTACAAAATTGGGGGGCTTGTCCAAGGATGTTGTTGAATTTGAGGCGAGAAGAGGAGATTTTTGCTGAGGATATGGCTAGTGTTTTGTCTGTCCGGTAGCATGGTAGCCCAAACAGGAAAGGAAGCTTTGCACATAAGGATTTTGCCCAGGAAAGTGCCATTCATATGTGGCACTGTGTGCCCGCTAGTACAGTGCTGTTGTGTGTTTGTGTCAACTTACAATGGACAGTAAAGCCAGAAAGTGTACGTCTTTGTCTCTGCATCCAGAATGTTTTACAGAACTTTTTAACTTGCAATTTTCATGCCAAAAGTAGTGTGGACTTAGAAACCGAGAAATGTGCCCTGAATGTTTCATGTGCTGTGTGTGCAAATTGGGGGAGTCGCTAAAGAAATTGCCAAAATCTGTGGAGAAAATTATCAAAACGGCACTCCCGCCACTGAAATTGTAGCGGAGAAAAAAAGTTACAGTTTGCAGTTTAAATTTGCCCTGATCGACGATCGCCGTGAAGAAAGAGAGAGAGAGGCTCATTTGTATGGCATCGAGTGACTGGTGCAATTGCAATCAGTCCTGTCCCCAGTCAGCTTCTGTGTGCAGCTGAGTGCTCGAGGAGGAGAAAGAAAGTGGCGTGCAAGCTGGTCATACCAGGATCAACCATCGAGGGGCTTGTGAACGTTCTAATCTGTAAAAATCAGACTTTTGCTTTGTAAATTCAGGCTCAACCCATTTTCTGACTGACTGGAAAGTGAGTGTGGCGTTCATGGCTACGATCGGCAGGACTGCCAGCCCCTTTCACCCGAGAGGCCTTCCAGGATTGGCACCAGGCCGAAAATTTCCACTGGAGAAAGCCAGCTACTGATTTCAGTGAGTACAAACTAAACTTCTGAGCATCAAACTGTGTTGTGATTTTCAAGCCAGCTAAATCTGTGTGCAAGCAGTGAGATTGTTTTGCAAGGAAGGACTGTGAGTTGTAAGAGAGAGATGCAACAAACAAAAATTCTGAGCATAGACTGTGAGCATTTATGATGGGTTCAGCAGCAGTAAACGGTCCTGAGCAAACTAGAGATTGTGAGTTGTATATTAGGCTGCAATAAACAGGCAATCCTGTGCCTAGAAAATACTGTGGCTTGCAAGTGACTTTGAGCATGTGTAAATAGTCATTGATTCGAGGCTGATCACAAAGTCAGAGTTAAAATCAAATGAGTGTGCTGAGAGATACAAGTAGTGCAATCAGTAACAGTTTTGAGCAAAATCAGTAGCAAGAAAAGGTCGGAAACGCAGTTTTTGAGTCAGAAACATATTTGATGCATGAGGAGAGCTACTGTCGCCATTACAGGGTGGGGTTAGCAATGTAAACACAGCAGCAGGGAGCCATTTTGTGAGACTGCAAAGAGACTGGTAAACAAATAAGTAACAACAAACTTCTACGTGTTTTACTTGCAGACATGGCTTTGGGAACGTCCCACTGCCCAGATCATGCCCAAGCTATGATCGCAGAGGAGGTTTCCAAACTAAGAGAAACAGAGATAACTTTCTATGGTGAAGGGTCGCCTCTAGGTATAGCAGTCCCTAGCTATCCAGTGAGACTATGCACTACGTGCCTCAGGCTTATAAGGGATGTGTTTCTGATACCCCACTGTTCGGACTGCCTCATGAAGTATGGTATGAGCAGGGGTGCAGCGCCAGAGAGGGTATCACAAATTTGTTTGACTCCCACGTGGACCAGAGTATGAAACTCTGCAAGCAGCAGCACGTAGCACCAGGTTGAACCTGTTGGAGAAGCCCCATGGAGTGTGGCGGAGAAAGAGAGAGGGCATGGCTCTATTGCAAGGGCAGGAAAAAGGAAGAGTTTCTACACCCGTGTTCCAGGTGGGCAGTGCATCAGGAGGATCTGTGGACCAATGGAAGGAGGGTCCAAGTCCAAGCGTAGTAGGGGAGGACCAACAGCAAGAGACAGTGAACTGGGAGGTGTCTACATACGTGCCCAGTGAGGAGTGGACTGTCTCAGCAGTGAGGACATCTGCTCACTCCTGGGCTCAGATCCTGAGTGAGGAAGAAGAGGATGAAGAAATGTATCTTATGTTGAGGGTCCCAGTGAGTCGCCTCAAGTTCTTGTCTTGGAGGAGCCAGAGAGAGAAGAAAAAGGCTCCAATACCCTGCCTACAGAGATGGTCATGGACAAGCTCTTTCATTCATTAAGCATGCGGCACTGGCTTATCCCAGACTGGCCACCCCCAAGCTGAGCCCTGGGCTGTACACTTGTGAAGAGTAGCAAGGAGGAGAGACTGGTATGCAGGAGGGCCAACGCCATATATGGGAGGTCCTTTCCTACCTTTCCTCGTAGAGTCTGGGAGGAAATTGAACAAAACAGGAAGCTCTGGTTGTTGGAAGAGGCAAGCAAGAATTTGCACCCTGGTGCAGCAGTATGTGTCAGGGACAGACTCATAAATGATTGACTGAAATTCTGGAAATTGGGCAAAACTTTGTTTATGGACACTGCGAATTATGGACAAGGCAGGGAATGAGACATCCCACATAAACTCTGAACGTCCAGATGGTGTCATAGTTCTTGCACCTCACCCTGAGTGGTACTTTCCTTAATGGTGCCACTCCTGTGAATATTCCCAGCATACCCCAAGGGAAGTGAGCAGTGGCAGCCCAGTGTCTGTCATCCAGTAGCAGCAGCAGTATCCAAGGAGAAAGATGCAGCTCTACTGGTATTCCAGGTTTCTTGAGATGCATCCAGATTTGTCAGCCCAGCAGTGTTTTCCCATTTTCATTGCCTGGCCTTCCAGATAACAGTCCAGCTGTTTTCCTGTTTCACTGCCTGGTCTCTCAGATGACATCAATCCAGCTGTTTTCCTGTTTCATCGCCTGGTTTTTCAGAGGACATTAAACTAGCTGTATCCAAAGATGCCGCCTGGTGGGAGAGAGTCTTCAGCTTGGAGAAGTAAGGTGATCCTTTGTTTTCCATCTTCAAGGAACTGGTATGGCCAAATTTTCTAACTGACTTTGTACAACACATCCTACACATCTGGCAGACTGACACAATTGCCCTCAAAGACTCTCCCCATGGTTTGCAGTGCCTTTCAGGCCCTGCCCTGCTCCAGAACTGTTCTTCAGTAGGCTCTGGCCCAGGAGAGACTTTTATGGACCTTGCCTTCAGGCAACAACATTCTGTCACTAGTATGGGACATTTAGGGCATTCCATCACCCAAAAGAAAAATTACTCACCTTAGTAATGTTGTTTCTTCTAATGGAGTCTTGCTATATTATGACATATGCGGAGAGTCCCAACCTTCGAACTGCTCCGGAGGTGAAAGAGTTAACAGTCCATGCCAGGCATGGAACTTAGAGCTCGAGCTCGGTGAAAACTCTATCTGTTCTTCTTCAAACTCAAACTGTCAGATCTTTACGAGCAAAACTCACTAAGACTCTGTGTGGAAGCTGTAAACCTACACTAGCCAACTCGCTACTAATTATATAAACACATTTTTTGGTGCCACAACGAAGACTCAAGTCAGGAGACCCAAAAAATGACAAACACAATACAGATCACCCCGAAAAGAAGGGGTGAAAACAAGGTGGGCATCTAAAAAATACCAACACTGCCCTGCCCACCCACATCCCCAAAAGTAAGGTTCTGAGAGGGGCAGGCGGGGGGGAGGTCATAATATAGCAAGACTCCATTAGAAGAAACAACATTACTAAGGTGAGTAATTTTTTCTTCAAACAACATGAAGTCTTGCTATATTATGACATATGCAGACTACACAGCAGTACCTCCATGGAGGAGGGACAGAACCTACTTAGGAAATAGGCTCTGAAGCACAGCTGTGCAAGAACCGAGCATCACTCCTAGCCTGGATGTCCAGGGAGTAATGCTTGGTAAAAGTGTGAACTGTTTCCAGGTAGCTGCTTGACATATCACTAGGATAGGGATGTCCCTGGCAGCAGTCAGAGACGCAGCTGTACCTCTAGTAGAGTGAGCCCTCAGGCCTGAGGGAGTAACTTTACCCAGTTTTTCATACCAGAATTGGATACAAGAGACGATCCACCTGGCAATGGATCTTTTAGTGGCAGGTTTCCCTTTTCCGACCTCACCATAAGTGAGGAACAGCTGGAGAGAGTCAAACTTATGACCCTTGGTACGATCTATGTAGTAGCTAAGGGATCTTTTGACATCTAAACTGTGCAACTTCTTCTCACCAGAGGAGGAATAGTCAGTGAAGTACACAGGGAGAGACATAGATTGATTAAGGTGGAAATCTGAGACCACCTTAGGCAAGAACTTTCTGTTAGTCCTGAGGACTACCTTATCTCTGTGAAAAGAGATAAAATCAGGCTCCACTGACAAAGCTTGTAACTCACTTATGCGCCTGGCAGAAGTGATGGCAACCAAAAACACAGTTTTCCAAGTCAAGTGCTTAAGCTCTGCTGAAGACAAGGGCTCAAAAGGGGGTTGCATAAGCTGGGCAATGCAAATATTAAGATCCCAGGCAGGGGCAAGATCCCTGAATGGGGGGTTGGTGAGAAGCAACCCTTTGAAAAACTTGGAGAATACAGGATGAGCTGAAAGAGAAGAGGGTTTACCTGCTGATAAGAAAGCAGACACGGCTGCCAGATGCACTTTTAGGGTAGCTGGTCTCAGCCCCAAAGTATTTAAATGGACCATATAATCCAGGACTGCGGGTAAGTCAGCAGATTCTGCGGAAATATGCTTTCCAGAGCACCATATGGAAAATCTCTTCCATTTGGAATTATAAGTAGCCCTGGTGGAAGGCTTCCTAGAAGCCTTCAGGATATCAAATACACCTTGGGAGAGTGTAGGTTAGCAATTCTAACTCTTCAAGAGCCAGGCCTTGAGATTGAGAGATTTGAGGTTGGTGCAAACTCTCCCCTGAGCACAGGATAACAGATTGTGATTCCTGGGAAGACACAGGGGAAGGTGGACAGCTAAGGACATAAGGAGTGGATACCAGGGCTGTCTGGCCCAGTCTGGAGCAATCAGGATCATCTTGCAGGGTTGAGATCTGATTTTGACTAGCACTTTGAACAGGAGAGGGAAGGGGGGAAAGGCATAGAGAAACTTCCCCTCCCAACTGAGAAGGAAGGCATCCAGGGGGACTGAACCCAACACTGGGGGCCTGCAAGAAAAAAGGGGAAGTTGGTGGTTGTCTGGGGCTGCAAAAAGATCTATCTGGGGTGTGCCCCATCTGGCAAATACCACCTCCAGGACTAGGGGATCCAGAGCCCATTGGTGATGGCCCTGGGAAATCCTGCTGACAGCATCTGCCAGGACATTGTCCTTGCCTGGGAGGTGAACTGCTACAAGGGAGGTGTTCAGGGAGTAAGCCAGAGACCACAACTTCATTGCTTCGGTGCACAAGGCCGTAGACTGAGTGCCCCCTTGCTTGTCGATGTACCACATTGTGATGGTATTGTCTGTTCTGACCTGAACAACCTTGTTCTGAACAGATTTGGAAAAAGCTTGAAGTGCTAGAAAAACTGCTCTTAGCTCCAACAGATTGATGTGGCGCAGAGATTCCTGAGGGGACCACGATCCCTGGGTAGTGAGGTCGCTCATGTGAGCTCCCCACCCCAATAGGGATGCATCTGTAGTAAGGATTAAAGAGTGAGACTGAGGGCTGAAGGGGACCCCCTGTCTCAAATTGCCCTGGTCCTGCCACCACTGAAGGGCCTGGATCAGGGTTCAACTCACTGGAATTAATTTGGTTAGAGGGTCCCTTCTTTGAGACCAAAAGGCTCTCAAATGGAACTGGATGTCCTCATCTGAAATCTGGCTCCCTGCACTACTGCTGTCGAAGCAGCCATGTGTCCCAGGAGCTGTAGAAAGTGCCTTGCTGGTCGAGAGACCTGCAGGGTGAAGGAGGAAGCCAGAGAAATCAGGGCCCTTGCTCTTTCCCGAGGAAGGAAGGCTCTAGTTTCTTTTGTGTTCAGTTCTGCACCTATGAAGGTGAGAAGCTGGACAGCTACTAGGACTGACTTTGGAAGATTGAGAAGGAAACCTAGAGAAGATAGCAGTTGCTGAGTTACTTGAAGATGTAACCTGACTTGGTCTGGGGACTGGCCTACTATGAGCCAGTCGTCCAGGTAAGGAAAGATGGCAATTTTCTGCCTTCTTAAATGGGCAGCTGCTACTGCCAGGCATTTTGTGAACACCCTTGGGGCAGATCTGAGGTCAAGGGCATTGTTCTGAATTGGTAATGGCCTGAGGGCAGTTCGAATCTGAGGTACTTTCATGGGAGCTTCTGATGAGAACATGAAAATAGGCATCCTTGAGGTCCAGGGACACTAGCCAGTCCCCTGGCCTTAAAGAGAGTAAAATGATTCCCAGAGTCACCATTTTGAATTTTGGTTTTAAAAGGTGCTTGTTTAGATACCTGAGGTCCAGGATGGGCCGCCATTCTCCTGTCTTTTTTGGGGTAAGGAAGTACCTGGAGTACAATCCTTTGCCTTGGTGTAGGGGTGGAACCCTTTCCACAGCTCTGAGAGCCAGGAGGGTAGAGACTTCTGCTTCAGGGGCTTTAGGCTGAGGGGTGGAAGCAGGTCTGCTTGCACCCCGTCTGCCTCTCCCTCTAAAGAACCCTCTCTGTGCATAAGCTGAAGAGGAGGCCTGGGCTTGGTAAAAAGGTCTATGAAAAAGCCTGCCCCTGCCCCTGGAAGGCTGCCTTTGGGGAGTGACTTGCCTTTCCTTGGCCTGTGCACTCCTATAGGTGGTCCTACATTTATCCATTTTCTTCATGTAATTCTCTGTTTGCTCCCCAAACAGAGAGTTGCCCACAACAGGGAAATCCATGGCCTTAGTCTGGGTATCCTGTGACAGGCTAGTACATCTGAGCCAAGCCATTCTACGGAGAGCCACAGATGTAGCTATGACTCTAGATGATATATCATTAGAGTCCACTGCAGCATGGAATTGCACCGTAGATGCCTCAATACCATCAGCGGCCACCTGCTCCAGCTCCTTTGCCAGCTGGCCAGGGACCTGCTTTGCTAGAGCCAAAACAGTATCCCATCTGGATTTTTGATATCAGCAACATAAGCCATATAATTTGCCTGCCTGTGTCCTAAGGATGCTGCCATGTACTGTTTCTTTGCCATGGCATCTATCTTTCTGGAGTCCTTGTCAGGGGGGTGAGAGGCTAAGGGAATATTTGCCTTGTCACAGGCTGTAGCCTGCACCACCCCCACGTGGCTGCATTGTTTTGTAAGGAACTCCATATCAGAGCCTGATAATGCATACCATTTGTCCATTCTTTTATCAACAGGAGGTATGATGAGAGCTTTAAAATCTTTACTGTCTGTTTCCAAAAGATTTATGCAGAAGAATAGACAGTCTCCTAGACTCTGGGATATCCATCATTTCTACAAAATCAGGCTCTTCTTGATCATCCACAGCTTCCTCCATAGGGAGCTGGAGGGTTTCAGCCACTTTTTATAAAACATGAAATGAAGGGAACTCAGAAAGCCTAGGGGAGACACTCCTGAAGGTCTGTCTGGAGAGATGTCCAGTTCAATGGGCACATCCAGACTTTCAAAACCACATTCACTCTCCTCATACTCCTCTTCCCCCTCTTCTGGTTCATAAAATTCCTCTAAATCATAATATTGAACCGGTGGAACCAACTGAACCGAACGCTTACCTGATGGCGCCGGATCGGTCGGAACCAGGGAGAGTGACTGAATAATTTTTATTGCTTTAGCTATTTCTTCAGCGGTTGGAGAGGGAAGTTCTGGCTCCACACCAGCTGATTTTCTAGTTCTCTTTGTTGGAACCGACTCCTCAGACTTGGCTCTCCTTTTGCCCAAGGAAGTATCGCCCTGGTCAGAGGGCACTCCCTCTGGTTCGGTTGAAACCGAACCGGGCTGGCCATCCGGATCAGCAGACTTTTTGGCCTCCCATTCCCCGAGTCTACCAACTCTCTTATCCAGGGTAGCTGTAGGAAAACTCTTATAAATCTGGCAGTCTGAATTGAGGTGGTCAAACCCCAGACAATAAACACATGTGGTGTGGGGGTCAGCCTTAGCAAAGGCTTCCCCACAGACAACACAGTGTTGAAACCCAGTGGGCCCGGTTTTTCTTTTGGGTTTCTCAGACATAATGACAGCCTAACCAAAAACTTGCCCATTTATAGCAATCCGTCAAGCAAGACTCCCTTATCGGTTCCCAACCGTGTCACGGGTCGTGGAAAAAACTGTAATGAAATCAGTTTTTTTTAGAACCGATAAGAACCGGGAACAGAACTTCTAAAAGACAGTAATGTAATAGAAATAACTTGATCAGTTCAAACCGAACCGATAAAACCGTTTACAAGTTACACACAGAAAGAAATGTAAAACATATCTAGGTACTTTAATACCACAGATAGAGCTTGAACCGACGACTCGCGTTTAATTTCGTTAAAAACCAAAAACTTTATACTTTAACCAACAAAATGAACCGAAGAAGGAGAAACTCCAGGAGCGACTGTTCAGTGAGTGGAGTAAAGAATCTGACAGTTTGAGTTTGAAGAACAACAGATAGAGTTTTCACCGAGCTTGAGCTCTAAGTTCCATGCCTGGCATGGACTGTTAACTCTTTCACCTCCGGAGCAGTTAGAAGGTTGGGACTCACTGCATATGTCATAATATAGCAAGACTTCATGTTGTTTGAATGTGTTGCATAAATCTGTTTTCCATTTTTTACTTTTGTACTTTTCTAGGAAAATATTTTTGGGATTCTCTAGTGTTCAGGTGGAGATTTAGACACTGTGTGGTACGCAGAATGTGGTGCTTTGTTTTTCTTCTCTTGCAGGTGTTCCTGAAGAAGAAAAGAAAAGAAGAAGGGAAGAGGATTAGGGAGCTCAGCAGAGTTGTTCTTTTTTCTTAGAATTTAGGATTGTTTGTGGTTAGGATGTTAACATGTTTTTCTTCACAGGTGTGAGATTGTGGGGAAGTTTGTGGGAAATGTAATGCACTGCAATGTATTGTTTCCTTGTCGTTTGGTTTGCAGGTACCCTGGGAGCTTGGGGGGAGGTTCCCAAGGTGCAACCTGGTCAGATCGATTTTCCTTAGAGAGCTAGGGGGGATAGAAAGGCTGTGGTTCTGAGCTGCAGCAGGGGCCCTCAGTTCTGGTCTATTAGGGCATGCTTCAGGCAGTTTTCTTGGAGCCACTGATTTTCCATAGATAGATCGTAGGATGGGGGCTAAAGTTTCATCAGCCAGCCTCTGTGCCTTTAGTGTTGCATGCCTGTGCCTGGCACATGGTAGGAGAGGGTCTGATCACCCTTCCCCGTAGGTAACACAGAGGGTAGGATGGCCTAGTGCCAGATAGAGAAATGACTGCGGACAGTCATTTACCTGGAATGGGGCAAGTGTAACCCCCACGTTCCTTGGGGTTACTAGAATCCCATCAGTGTCCGGTAGGGAAGGCAGCTGGTGACTATCTAGTTACACAGATTTTCACCTGCTCCCTCTCTGTTTACTTGGTCTCAGCTGAGAGCAGAGAGGTGATGTCACTTAGAACTTTTGCAGCAGCATAAGTCACATAGCAAGCTGTGAGTCGGGGAGTTTTAGAATTTTCAGTTAGTCTACAAGAGTCTGTGAGTGCAGTTCAGTGTAAGCAGTTTGAGGAGTGAAGAGCTGCAGTGTGGGCTCTAAGGAGACCTTACTTTTTCTCACCCTAGTCTGAGAACCAATTGCCTGCCTTGCAGAAGTGGTGGAAACTGTCTAGCAGGAGTTCCTGATGTTCTCATCCCCAGTGGGATGAGGAGGACTGCAGAATGGATCCAAGGAGCAATCCATGATTTGATCCAGGACATTGAAGCTGCCTTTGTGTGTACAACCGTGAGTAAATCTGACTTTGGGCATTCCCAGGAGAAGTGTACCTGCCTTGTTTTCTTTGAGATGTTACTCTGACAAAGGGACCTATGCTCCTAGTTCTGTTTGAGACTGTTCTCAAAATGTTTTTCTTAAAGTTGGCTGACAAAAAGTGGCGTCCCCGGTGTGACTTTGCACGTTGTACAGAACTTTATCCTTACACTCCTATGTAGTGTTTTCTAATGCTGAGTGTGCCAAACATCCCAGGATGCACTGTTCTGTTTGCTTACTGTTGAGGTGTAACTCTGAAAGAATGGCTAGGTATCAACACGGAAACACGAGGTGGGCGATCCCCCATCTGGAGTGACCAGTTCAGCACTTTGGGTTATGTAAGGGCACCTGTTTATTCAGATCACATGGTCAATGGCTGAAGAGAAAGTTTACCCCCTGAAGTGGGTTGTCCTAGTCTTGAGCATCAATGTGCTCCGTCGTGGCCAGCTGCCACATTTCCAGATGTTTAAACCTATGCCCTATGGGAAAATGTTCTAAGTCGTGGCCCTTGCCACTAGAAGAAATTGTGTGCTCCACTGTGGCCACTGCCACCAGAGAAGAAGTGTGGTTCAGCTCAGACTTTGCTGCTGAAAAGAGTTCAGATCCTATGCAATATGGCACGTTCAAGTCTGTTTTCTACAGATGTTGTTCTGCATTTGTCTTGTACCATGAAGTGTAAACCCTTGGGGGTCCATATTTGCTTTTGTGTAGCAACTCTTTGGAATAAAGTCACACTCTAGAATCCCAGCCTGGTATGGACAATCTAGTTACTGCTTCCTGTGTGGAATTACTGGGTACTCCTCCAGAAGAGCAAACCTAGCATAGCCCTTAGCAAAGTTTCTCTCCTCAGGACCTGGGTTTAGTAATGGCCATTTTGCTATCTTGTAAATACTGTTATATTGCTTTGTACTCCTACCCCTCTCTTTTCCCCTAGACAGAAATAGTATGGGAGGTGTGTTTACTAGTTAAACAAGTGGCCAGTGTGGGGGTTACATTAGAATAAACAGTGTGTCTTGTGATAACAAGAACTCCAGGACAGCATGGAGTCGGTAAGGTTGGAGAGCCTCCAAGTCTAGAAATAACCCTCTGCCTACCACCTCCAGTGCCCACTTGTCAGTAGTAGTGATGGACCAATGTGATCAGAAGTGGCACAGGAGCCCCCTCCCCCCACTGGGAACTGAGTCAGGGACTGGACAGGCAGGAGGATGACACCCCCTGACCTGGGCAGCTTTGCAGGGGGCACCGACTGCTAGGGCCAGAGGGGCACCACTCCCCCATCCTCACCTCTTCTCAATCCCTGGCTGCCGAACTTGGGCTTCAGACACCAGGCTTGGTACTGCCCTGCTGGGGCTGCAGTGGCTTAAAGGACTGATATTAGAAGGTCTTTTTCTTGAGCCTTTGAACCTTGGGGTCCTCCTGGGACAAAGCCACAGTATCTAGGGTGGCACTGGACTTCTCAATCCTGGTGAAATGTCCCCCCCTTCAGGGCCAAAGAGGTCAGTACCCTGGAATGGGACATCAGCTAGCTTGTGCTGAGTATAAGCCATGAAGGCGAACAGCCTCATCCAGGTCCTTCGATGCATGGCAATGGCTGCTGCCATGGCATGGGCAAAGAGTCTCCCACATCTAGAGCCGTTAAAAGCAGGTGTTAAGCCAGTGCTTGACCCTGCTAATGTCACCAACAACTGCTTGTTGGCAGGAAGGTGAAGGAGGATTTAATTCAGCACTCCCAGCAGGGAGTGACCAAAACTGGCCATCAAGACATTCCAGACCTCATGGTCACCAAGACTGAACAAGGTTTGGACTCTGTAGCAATTACAGAAACCGGGTTCTCAGAAAACCACAGCTGGGAGGCAGCAATCTCAGGCTTCAGAAGGGACAGAAAATGGAAAGGGGTTTGTCAGGAGAAATAAAACCACGAAATCAAGGGGCCAGAAAGCTCCTCAGAAGCACTATGGGTGTCAGTGGACACTGGAAATGTACATGCATCCAAACAGGAGTCGTCTACAGACCCCCTATACAGGAGGCAGCGAGGAGAGGGCTGCTTAAGGCAATCCACAAGCTAGCTGACAAGGTGAGATGATGGTAGAGTTCCAGCCTACCAGATATTCAGTGGGCAACTAAGTCTGCCCCAACTACAAAAGTAGGGACCTTGTTAGCCATGCAGGAGGCAGACCTCCAGCAGCTTGTAGAGTTCCCAACTAGGAGAGATGCAATCCTTGACTTGGTCCTCACAAATAGCGAGAGGATCAAAAATGTCAAGGTGGGGAGCCACCTGGGAAACAGCAATCATCGAATGATCAATTTCCACGTTATTACAATGAAAGAAACCTCTCACTCCAATATTAAAGTGCTAGATTTCAAGAAGGTGGACTTCCAGCAAATGGGGAGCAAAATAGCAGAAATCCTACAAGGAAGAATAGGACAAAACATGGAGGAAATGTGGAATTACATCCTAAGAGCCATCAACACAGTCACGAACAAATACACCAGACAAATAAGCAAAGCAAAGAAAAAAAGGAAGCCACTATGATATTCCAGGGAGGTGGCAACCATTGTGAAGGAAAAAAGGGTGGCCTATAAGAATGCCAGAGCAACGAACAAGGACGAGGATATCAAAAATTACCAACTGAAATTGAAGGAAGCAGGAAAAACGATAAGTGTCACAGCTCAGACAAAACTGAGAATAGCAGAGGGAGGGAAAAAAAGGGTGACAAGACATTTTTTATGTACATAAAAGAAAGAAGGAAAACCAAGGGGGGAATAGTATGACTAGCCACTAGGGGCTGTAGTGGAAGGGGAGTACAAAAAAGCAAAGGTCCTAAACAAGTACTTCTGCTCAGTTTTTACACAGGAAAAAGAGGAAAATGGGCCAGAGACACAGCAAAACAGCTCCCTTAATACAGACGTTCATACAAGCCCTTTCACAGAAGATGAAGTCCTAGAAGCACTGAGCAAAATAAAAGAGGACAAGGCCATGGGGCCAGACAACATGCATCCAAGAATCTTGAAGGAACTGAGGCACCAAATGGCAACACCCCTGGCAGAACTCTTCACTGACTCATTAGAGAAGGGAATAGCACCCGAGGACTGGAGAAGGGCAACAGTGGTACCACTGCACAAAGCTGGATGCTGGGAAAAAGCAGGCAGCTACCGCCCAGTGAGTCTCACTTCAGTGGTGGGAAAAGTGATGGAATCATTGCTTAAACAAAGGATGACTGCATTCCTGGAGTCCAGTGGACAACAGGACCATAGGCAGCACAGGTTCACATCAGGCAGATCTTGCCAAACAAACCTAATTGATTTCTTTGACTGGGTTACCAGAGCTGTAGACAAGGGAGGGGCCATCAATGTGGTCTACCTTGACTTTAATAAAGCATTCGACTCTGTACCCTGCAGAAAAATGCTATAATAACTAGATTGCATGGAGGTAGGTAAGAAAGTAGTGAGATAGGTACAAAACTGGTTATACGATAGGACACACAGGGTGCAGGTTAACGGGGCGTTACCCTCAAAACAAGAGGTTACCAGTGGGGTACTCCAGGGCTCCGTCTTGGGGCCTCTACTATTCAACATATTCACAGCCGACACTGCCTTGGAGCTCGAGGGGAAAGCTGTGTCTATTCACAGACAACACCAAAATATGTAACAGAGTGGACTCTACAGAAGGAGTAGAGAGAATGAAATCAGACCTGGAAAAACTGGAACAATGGTCTACAGCCTGGCAACCGGAATTCAGTGCAAAGAAATGCAAGATTATGCATCTAGGAAGGAACAATCCAAAAACAGACTATTACCTGGAATGTGAAAAACTAAAAAAAAAACAAGTGAACATGATCTGGGGATCATAATAACTGATGACCTAAAGTCAAGCAGACAGTGCAAAAAGGCAGCCCTTAAAGCGAGGAGTATGATGGGCTGCATTGGGAGAGGAATCACTAGTAGAAGAAGGGAGGTGGTCTTGCCACTGTACAGGGCACTGATCGGGCCCCACCTCGAGTACAGGGTACAATTCTGGAGACTTCACCTAAGAAGGAACATAGGTTGGAAACAGTGCAGAGGAAAGCAACAAAGATGATTCAAGGGCTGCACCAGAAGCCTTACGAGGAGAGACTGGGGGAACTAAACATATACTCCCTGGAACAGAGAAGCGAGAGGGGAGACATGATAGAGACTTTCAAATACATCAAGAGTACAAACAAGACCCAGACAAACTTTTCTGGTTTAAGGAGGACAGCAGAACGCGAGGACATGTCCAGAGACTACACAGAGGCAAGTTCAAAACAAATATCAGGACGTTTTATTTCACAGAGAGGGTGGTGGACATCTGGAATGGCCTGCACCCTGAAGTGGTCGAGGCAAAAACTGTAGGTGGCTTAAACCAAGCATGGGACAAATATAAGGGCATCATTACCCGGACCAGGTAACAAAGGAGAGGGCAGAATACAGCCAACCATGGGCAGACTAGATGGACCTTGAGGTTTCCTTCTACCATCATATTCTATGTTTGTATATTTTGTTGCTGAAAATAAGCTAACACAATGTTTTTTTAAATGTGTTCAGTTTCTCAAGGAAATGGAATGTCCACACATAAAAGACTTCAAAGCGGAGGTAGCTTACAGCACCTATGTGAATGCGGCTGGACTGTCTGAAGTGCATGAGGCCAATGCACAGACCATGATGCACAAGCTAGCTGTTGCTGTGAAGAATAGCCCAGTAGTAAGCTTGATACAGGATGAGTACACAGACATTAGCAATAACAAGAGACTAATTGTTTATGTATGATATTTAGACAATACCCCATATACTTACGTTAATCTGCAATGTAGACGTTATTGATGAAAAGGCTGACATAACTTTCCAAGCACGTTGTCAACTTCTGAATGGCAAGGCATTACAGCAGGTAAAAATTTGGTACTGTCTGTAGTGATGGAGCATCAGTTATGACTGCTTGTCATCAAGGCATAGCACAAAAAAAGAACAGGAAAGTAACATTAGATCTTCAAGACAATCTCTTTCATCAGGCCACACCTTTGGAACTATAGCAACCAGGCACCAGAACCACATGGAAACTTTTTGCAAGCAGTTAGCGAGGGGCCTCTCATGACGACAACAGACGTCAGCATATACAGCTCCTCTTCTCCTCAGTTTTCTACTGGAGATCATCCTTGGAGGACCTCCCTGTAGGGAACCAGGAAAGACCCTAGCATGCCACATACCAGGCGAGACAGCACTGGAAAATACAAGAGTAGAGACAGCAGCACAGGTATCCTTTGTCACAACCCCCAAGGGGGTGGGACGGCATGACCTGAAGAAAGAAGTTCTCTCGAAGATCTACTGTTATAGTAAGTTCTCGCTTAACTCTTCTATCTCCTTCAAGGATATCTTTTTCATCAGGCCACACTTTGGAACGAGTCCCAAGCAGTACCACAAACTAACAGCGTGGTCGGCTGGAGCCTATAGGCTTATAATAATAGGCCTTGTAGTACAGCTACGCCAAACCCAGCTCATCTACGACAATGTCCAGACTGTAGTGCTTAGTGAAAGTGTAGACAGTACTCCAGGCAGCAGCTCCACAAATCTCTGCAGCAGAAACACTGGTGGAATGACCATGACCCACACCAGGAAGTTCCTTACCATTCTTCCTGTAACAGAATGTAAAACAATGTGCTAGTCATTTGGACAAGCCCCGTTTAGAAACTGAGGTGCTCTCTGTTCCAGGGGCGAATGAAACAAAAAGCTGCAAGGACTTTCTGCAGTCCTTTCTATGGCGAGTATTCTAGGCACACCTAAGGTATGGAGCAATGCTTCCCCTGGATTGGCATGCTCTGGATAATACAATGGCAGGTGGATGGTTTGAGTTAAAGTAAACTCAGACACCACCTTTGGTAGAAACGTAGGAGTAGTACACAAAGACACCCTGTCTTTGGAGAAAATCAAATACTAAAATCGAATAAGGAGGTTCACACATCAGAGCCTGCAGCTCTGAAATTCTTCGAACAGAAGTGATTGCTACTAAAAATAGCACCTTCCAAGAGAGAAAGCAAAAGCCACAAGTCACAGCTGGTTCAAAAGGAGCCACAAGCTGCAGCTGGCTCAAAAGGAGCTAAAGTCAGCTTTCCCCAACTAAAACATAGATCCCGAGCCAGGACAGGATTTTGAATGGGAGGCTTTATGTATTAAATGCTTCTCAAGAACATAGGGGATACCTGCAGCTGAGCAACAATACGGCCATCCACTGGCATGTGGAAAGCTGATACAAAAGCCATATGCACTTTGAAGAATACTGCGGACCTGAATCCGATAATGACAGCAGGTACTCTAGAATCTGAATCACTGGGCAGGTAAACAGATCCAGGTTACAGGAAGCACCCCATAAAGCAAACCACTTACATTTCATGGAGTAACTATGCCTGGTATGTGGTTTTCTAGCAGCCACCGGCACATCCACCACTTTCTGTGACATCTCAAAGTGAGCTGTGGCTATGTCTTCAGGAGCCATGTGTGCAGATGTAGGGACTTCAAGTCCAAGTGGCCCAGGATTCCCTATTTCTGTGACAGTAGAATGTTGCACAGGGGCAGAGGTACTGGGGCTCCACTGCCAGCTGCTGCAGCAGGGGATACCATAACTGCCAAGGCCATAGGGGTACAATGAGTATTAGAGCTGCTCACTCCATCTTCAGCTTGAGTAGTACTCTGAATTAGCGGGAAGGAAGGGAAGGCACACAGAAACCTCCCTTTCCAAGAGCGGCACAACACTTCTCACCAGAAAACTCCAGGCCCTAGACCGAGAAAGCAGAAATGTGGCAGCTTTGCATTGTGTAAGGATGCAAAAAAGTTCAACTCTGAACGACCCCATCTTTCAACTAGGTTATCGACTACAGAGGTCAGCAGTTCCCACTCACACATCCTGGACTGTGACTGTGGCTTAGTTTGCTTGCCACAAAGTTTTAGGCGACTGGAACATGTACTGCTGATAGTTCTAGACCGTATTCCCAAGCCCAGTACCAAACTCTCATTGTTTCCCTGTACAATGGGTAAGAATGAGTCACGGCCCCTTGCTTGCTGATGTAATGCATCGCACTGACATTGCCCATTTGTATTAACAGAGGACCTGGGAACGAGTGATTCAGGAAGTCCTGGAGTCCATAAAGAACTGCTCTCATTTCCAGAACATTTATGCAAAAAGCATGCTCCACCTGGTTCCATGTGCCTTATGTCTGCAGAGGTCCCAGGTGGGCTCCCCATCCTGATCCAGAAGCATCTTTGGTGAGGATCTGATGTGGGGAAGGAATCAAGAATGAGATGCCTTTGAGCAGGCTGTTGTGTTCCATCAACCAGTTGAGCACTTCGCACAAGGGGAATGTGATTAGAACCATCTGTTCTAGATCATCTGTTAGCTGGTCCCACTGGACTCTTAGGGTCCATTGTGGAATCTGCATGTGCAGTCAGGCCAGTGGCATGGTAACAATGGCTGCCACCATTAGTCTCTGAAGGCACAGAAGAAAAAATTACTAACCTTAGTAATATTGTTTCTTCTAATGGAGTCTTGCTATATTATGACATATGCAGCAAGTCCCAACCTTGGAACTGCCCCGGAGGTGAAAGAGTTAACTTCCATGCCAGGCATGGAATCTTGACCATGAGCTCAGTTGAAAACTCTGTCTGTTCTTCAAACTCAAACTGTCAGATCTTTACGAGCAAAACTCACTAAGGTTCTGTGTGGAAGCTGTAAACCTACACTAGCCAACTGCCTACTAAAATATTAACACATTTTTTGGTCCAAAAACCAAGACTCAAGTCAGGGGATCCAAAAATGAAAAACACAACAGTAAGCACCCCAGAAAAAAAGGGGGTGAAGAAAACAAAGTGGGCAACTACAAGTGCCAACAGTGCACTGCCCACCCATATCCCAAAACAGAGGTTCTGAGAGGGGCAGGCGGGGAGGTCATAATATGCAATACTCCATTAGAAGAAACAATATTACTAAGGTGAGTAATTGTTTCTTCAAACAACATGAAGTCTTGCTATATTATGACATATGCAGACTACACAGCAGTACCTCCATGGAGGAGGGACAGAACCTACTTAGGAAATAGGCTCTGAAGCACAGCTGTGCCAAACCGAGCATCACTCCTAGCCTGGATGTCCAGGGAGTAATGCTTGGTGAAAGTGTGAACTGTTTTCCAGGTAGCTGTTTGACATATCTCTATGAAAGGGACGTCCCTGGCTGCAGCCAGGGATGCAGCTGTACCTCTGGTAGAGTGAGTCCTCAGGCCTGAAGGGGGAACCTTACCCAGTTTTTGGTAACAAAATTGGATACAAGAGACGATCCACCTGGCAATGGATCTTTTAGTGGCAGGTTTCCCTTTGCCCACCTCACCATAAGTGAGGAACAGTTGGAGGGAGTCAAACCTGTGACCCTTGGTACGCTCTATGTAGTAACTAAGGGCGCTTTTGACATCTAAACTGTGTAATCTCCTCTCACCAGAGGAGGAATGGTCAGTGAAGTACACAGGGAGAGAAATGGATTGATTAAGGTGAAAGTCCGAGACCACTTTAGGCAAGAACTTTCTGTTAGTTCTGAGGACCACTTTATCCCTATGAAAGGAGATAAAAATCAGGCTCCACTGACAATGCTTGTAGTTCACTTATGCGCCTGGCAGAAGTGATGGCTACCAAAAACACAGTTTTCCAAGTCAAGTACTTAAGCTCTGCTGAAGACAATGGTTCGAAAGGGGGTTGCATAAGCTGGGCAATGCAAACATTAAGATCCCAGGCAGGGGCAGGGTCCCTGAATGGAGGGTTGGTTGAAGCAACCTTGAAAACTGGAGAATACGGATGAGCTGAAAGGAAGAGGGTTTACCTGCTGATAAGAAAGCAGATACGGCTGCCAGGTGCACTTTTAGTGTAGCTGGTCTCAGCCCAAGGAATTCAAATGTACCATATAATCCAGAACTGTGGGCAAACCAGCAGACTCGGGGGAAATATTCTTGCCAGAGCACCATATGGAAAATCTCTTCCATTTGGAATTATAAGTAGCCCTGGTGGAAGGCTTCCTAGAAGCCTACAAGATATCGAGTACACCCTTGGAAAGATATGTCAGCAAACTCTAACTCTTCAAGAGCCAGGCCTTGAGATTGAGAGATTTTAGATTCAGGTACCAGACCCTCCCCTGAGCACAGGTTAACAGATTGTGATTCCTGGGGGGAGACAGGGGAATGTGGACTGCTAAGGACAACAGGAGTGGATACCAGGGCTGTCTGGCCCAATCTGGAGCAATCAGAATCACCTTGCAAGGTTGAGATCTGATTTTGACTAGCACCTTAAACAGGAGAGGAAAGGGGGGGAAAAGCATAGAGAAACTTCCCTTCCCAGTTGAGAAGGAAGGCATCCAGAGGGACCGAGCCCAACACTGGGAGCCTGTAGCAAAAAATAGGAAGTTGGTGATTATATGGGGCTGTAAAAAGATCTATCTGAGGAGTGCCCTACCTGGCAAATACTACCTCCAGAATTAAGGGATCCAGTGACCATTCGTGATGGCCCTGGGAAATCCTGCTGAGAGCATCTGCCAGGACATTGTCCTTGCCTGGGAGGTGAACTGCAATAAGGGAGGTGTTCAGGGAATAAGCCAGAGACCACAACTTCATTGCTTCGGTGCACAAGGCCATAGACCGAGTGCCCCCTTGCTTGTTGATGTACCACACTGTGGTGGTGTTGTCCATCCTGACCTGAACCACTCTGTTCTGAACAGATGTGGAAAAAGTGCTAGAAAAACTGCTCCGAGTTCCAACAGGTTGACGTGGAGCAGAGATTCCTGAGGGGACCACAATCCCTGGGTGGTGAGGTCGCCCATGTGAGCTCCCCATCCCAAGAGGGATGCATCTGTAGTAAGGGTCAAGGAGTGAGACTGAGGGATCAAGGGAATCCCTTGTCCCAGATTGCTCTGATCCTGCCACCACTGCAGGGCCTGGATCAGGGTTCGAGTTACTGGGATCAATTTGGTTAGAGGATCTCTCTTTTGAGACCAGAAGGCTCTCAAATGGAACTGAATGTCCCTCATCTGAAATCTTGCTCCCTGCACTACTGCTGTGGAAGCAGCCATGTGCCCTAGGAGCTGCAGAAAATGCCTTGCTGGTCGAGAGACCTGCAGAGTGAAGGAGGAGGCCAGAGAAACCAGGGTCCTTGCTCTTTCTAGAGGAAGGAAGGCTCTGGCCTGTTGAGTATTCAGTTCTGCACCTATGAAGGTGAGAAGCTGGACAGGTTCTAGGACTGACTTTGGAAGACTGAGAAGGAAACCTAGAGAAGTTAGCAGTTGCTGAGTTACTTGAAGATGTAACCTGACTTGGTCTGGGGACTGGCCTACTATGAGCCAGTCGTCCAAGTAAGGAAAGATGGCAGTCTTTTGCCTTCTTAAATGAGCAACTGCTACTGCCAGGCATTTTGTGAATACCCTTGGGGCAGAGGTGAGGCCGAAGGGCATTGCTCTGAACTGGTAATGGCCTGAAGGCAGTTCGAATCTGAGGTACTTTCGGAGGGAGCTTCTTATGAGAACATGGAAGTAGGCATCCTTGAGGTCCAGGGACACTAGCCAGTCCCCTGGCCTTAGAAAGGGTAAAATAATTCCCAGAGTCACCATTTTTGAATCTTGGTTTTAAAAGGTGCTTGTTTAGGTATCTGAGATCCAGGATGGGCCGCCATTCTCCTGTCTTTTTTGGGGTAAGGAAGTACCTGGAGTACAGTCCTTTGCCCTGGTGTAGGGGAGGAACCCTTTCTACAGCTCTGAGAGCCAGGAGGGTTGAAACTTCTGTTTCTAGGGCGAGAGCCTCTGATGGATTTGCAGGTGGAAGGGATATGGTTCTCATGTTTGGAAATTCCTTGAAGCTGAGAACCAGTCCCTGGCTTACTACCTCCAGGACCCACTTGTCTGATGTTAAAGACTTCCAGTCCTGGATGAAGTAAGCCAGCCTGCCCCCTACAGGCAATGGAGAATCGCCTGAGTGGGTCCCATCAGGGAGCTTGTTTGGCAGGGCTTTGGGCTGGGGTGGGAGCAGGCCTGCTTGTGCCCCTGCCTGCCTCTCCCTCTGAAGAACCCCCTCTGAGCATAGGCTGAAAAGGAGGCCTGGGCTTGGTAAAAAGGCCTGTGAAGAGGCCTGCCCCTGCCCCTGGACGGCTGCCTCTGAGGAGTGGCCTGCCTTTCCTTGGCCTGTGCACTCCTATAGGTAGTTCTATACTCATCCATTTTCTTCATGTAATTCTCTGTCTGCTCTCCAAACAGAGTTACCCACAACAGGAAAATCCATGGCCTTAGCCTGGGTATCCTGTGACAGGCTAGTACACCTGAGCCAAGCCATTCTCCGAAAAGCCACAGATGTAGCCATGACTCTTGAAGATACATCATTAGAGTCCACTGCAGCATGGAATTGCACCTGATGCCTCAATACCATCAGCAGCCACCTGCTCCAGCTCCTTGGCAAGCTGGCCAGGGACCTATTTCGCTAGAGCCATAACAGTATCCCATCTGGATTTCTGGTATCTTGCAACATAGGCCATATAATTTGCCTGTCTGAGTCCCAAGGATGCTGCCATACTGTTTCTTTGCCATGGCATCAATCCTCCTGGAGTCCTTGTCGGGGTGTGAAGCCAAGGGAATATTTGCTTTATCACAGGCTGCAGCCTGCACTACCCCAACATGGCTGCATTGTTGTGAAAGGAACTCCGTATCAGAGCCTGACAATGTGTACTTCTTGTCCATTTTTTTTATCCACAGGAGGTATAGTGTGAGGAGCTTTTAAAATCTTTATTGTCCATTTCCTAAAAGATTTATGTAAGGGAATAGACAGTCTCCTGGACTCTGGAATATCCATCATTTCCACATATTCAGGCTCCTCCTGTTCGTCCACAGCTTCTTCCAAAGGAAGCTGGAGGGTTTCAGCCACCTTTTTATAAAACATAAAATGAGAAGGGGACTCCGAAAGCCTAGGGGGAGACGCTCCTAAAGGTCTGTCTGGGAAGATGTCTGGTTCAATGGGCACATCCAGACTTTCAAAATCACATTCACTCTCTTCATAATCTTCCTCCCCCTCCTCCGGTTCATAAAATTCCTCTATATCATATTCTTGAACAGGTGGCACCGACCAAACCGACCGCTTACCTGATGGTGCCGGTTCGGTCGGAACCAGGGAAAGCAACTGGACAATTTTGATCGCTTTGGCTATCTCTGCAGCGGTTGGAGAAGGAAATTTTGGCTCCACACCTGCTGATTTTCTAGTCCTTTTTGCTGGGACTGACTCCTCCGAGTCAGCTCTCCATTTGCCCGAGGAAGTCTCGCCCTGGTCAGAGGGCACTCCTCCGGTTCGGTTGGCACCGAACCGAACTGGCCATCCGGGTCAGCGGACTTCTTGGCCTCTCGTTCCCTGAGCCTACCATCTCTCTTATCCAGGGTAGCTGCAGGGAAATTCTTGCAAATCTGGCAGTCTGCATTGAGGTGGTCAAACCCCAGACAATAAACACATGTGGTGTGTGGGTCAGCCTTGGCAAAGGCTTCCCCACAAGCACTACAGTGCTGAAACCCAGTGGGCCTGGTTTTTCTTTTGGGTTTCTCAGACATAGTGCCAGCCTAACCAAAAACTTGCCCGTTTACGGCAATTCGCCAAACAAGACACCCTTATCGGTTCCCAACCGTATCACGGGTCGTGGAAAAACCGTAATGAAATCTGGTTTTTTTTAGAACTGATAAGAACCGGGAACCGCATTCTAGTTGCAATTTAATAAAGTTTAACAACCTGATCGGTTCACACCGAACCGATGATATCGTTTGCAAGTTCCACACAGAAATAATGTAAAACCTATCTATTACTTACGATACCACAGACAGAGCTTGAACCGACCAGTTGTGGTTTAAATATAGACAAAATGCGGTTTAAAAACCGAGAAATTACACTTTTTAACAGACAAAATGAACCGAGCAGCAGGAGGAATCTCTGGAGCGACTGTTCAGTGAGGCGGAGTAAAGAATCTGACAGTTTGAGTTTGAAGAACAACAGACAGTTTTCAACCGAGCTCACGCTCAAGATTCCATGCCTGGCATGGAAGTTAACTCTTTCACCTCCGGAGCAGTTCTAAGGTTGGGACTCACTGCATATGTCATAATATATATATCATAATATAGCAAGACTTCATGTTGTTTGAAATGTCTTTGCTGAGAGATAATGGCTGTCGTGCACCAGTTGTGCTTGGGCAAAATGGCGGTCTGCCATGTTCAAAGGCAGGAACGCTTAATTCTAGGCCGTATCCAGAACTTCTCTGGCGAGGTGTTGGTATGGACTTTAGTATTTTTTTTTTAATTTAACATTTTATTATCTTTAAAAAGATCATAGTAATCATACAGTGCAGTATAGGTACATAAATAGGTACATAAATAAGGATGTAGCAGCAATATATAATATCTCATAGGACCATAAAGCAGTACAGTTTCCAATTCAGTTTTCATATTATATAAATAAAAGGAAAAAGGAGGAGGAAAAGAAGTCAAGAACATTAATTTCATTCCCCACCACAGATAAGTAAGCAATGTTTGAATGCAGGCATATTTTAGTGGATTGTAACCCATTTCAGTACCTTCCTCAGTCCTATGCGTCCCCAAGCCCAGGGCCCCCCAGTTCATGCTTTTGCATAAGAAGGATGGAACAATGAAAGTCATTTGTATCTCCCCATCATGGTACAAAATCTGGGGATCGCTCTAACTGGAAATGAATCCAGAGACTCCATCTGCTCGTAAAATCCCTCATGCAGTTTTTCAGTTGAGCTGCTATCTGTTCTAATCTATATACTTCATAAACCAGCTTTAGCCAGATCTCTCTGGTCATCTACGCATAGTAAACCAAAGTCTGGTAATTACTTTTTTTGCTGTCAAGACCAGAAGTACAATAAGCTTATACCGGCCCTCCTCAACTGGAGACCCATGGGAGGAGTCGCAGTCAGGATGAAGGTCGGTGTTAATAATTCAGGCTACTGAAATATATAATTCAACTCAGATATAATCTCAGACCAGTATTCCCTCACAAGATGTGTGTCTCCCTGGCTGGGTGGAAACCAAAGCCTCTCCAGTACTCTGACAGGTCTCCCATCCTATATTTAGCAGTCACAGCTGGGGTTCTAAAGTAGCGTAGCCTGGATTTCCAGGCAAACTCCCTCCAATATGTTGTAGTTGAGACCTTAGAATACGGAAGAGTGGCCTTGTGCCAGTTCTCTTTATCAATCTCTACCCCTGTGTCCTTTTCCCCAACGCTGTCGGACATGATCCAAGAGGACAGTACCATCTATGCGGAGAACTTGGTAGAGTTGACTGATAAGATGTTCCTGTATACCACCATTCAGGTGCTGTCTAATCAGACCAACCAGGGGGAAGGAGATTCCACCACTAAAGAGAGGGAGTACTCCTGGGCTAAAAGGCACTGCCTAGGTTGTACGTAGGTTTGGTACTGGGTGGGGGGCAATTTATAGGTAGATTAAAGGTAGGTAAAAGAGAGTAAGCCAAATGGGTCTACAACTTGAAACACATAGCATAAATGGTAGGGTTTCCAACCTTGCAGTGAAGACACCAATCTTGGCGAGTTTAAGGCTGTATTATTAGCTAGTGTAGAAAGATAAAGCCTCTCAGAAGTAGTAAGAGTAGATCAGTTAACTAAGAGCCATGTGTTAAAGCGTTCCCCTTTAAATTGCGCAAACTTTCGCAGAGGTAGACATCTCCGGTGGGGGGGGGGCCAGAATATACGGGGGCAAGTTTTCTAACCCATTAATGTTATTTCAGTATCTTTCCAGTAAGCTGTGCAGGACTCAGAAACATGCAAAAGGACAGTACGTAACTGTGCTGCCTGTGCATAGTTCTTGAAATTTGGGATGCTAAGGCCATCTTGAGCTCTAGACAGTTGTAATAAGTTGTACTTCAGTGTAGGTGACTTGCCTCCCCAGGGAAACCTAAAGATTAACCTGTCACATGCTGTTAAATATGAATCAGTAGGTACAATGGGTAGGGTTTGAAGAAAAAAAAAAAAGGATTCGGGGAAGGATGTTCTGCTGGATGGTTTCCGCCCTACTGACCAGCCTAATAGGGAGCTGTGTCCATTTTGATAAATCAGCAGTTATCTTTTGGGTAATCAGTTAAAAATTAACCAACTCTAGATGTAATATTCGTGATGGTATTTTGATTCCTAGGTAACACATTTCCACCCCGCTCCAGCAGAATGGGAAGGCACCCTTCATGGTTCTGGAGGGGGTGAAGGAATAATTTAAAACTTCCGTCTTGGAACCATTTTATCTTGTACCCTGACAGAGCTCTAAATAGTTCTAGTTGATCCTACATGGCCAGGATAGAGATTTCAGGAGACACGAGTGTTAGCAAGATGTCATCCGCAAAGAGCGTGAGTTTATACTCCCTGCCCTCCAAGGGTATTCCCTCCATATTGGCCAGCTTACATACATAGATACATAGACAGTGTCGGCAGATAAGGGCCTATGGCACACCTAGTCTGCCCATTTGAGCTTGTAAGCTCAGTTTGTTTTCCTAGAAGTCTATTTCCCCTTACCCCTGACCTCTAGAATTCCTTTATGTCTGTCCCATGCATTCTTAAATCCCGTGATTGTTTCAGCTTCCTGATATTAGCTGCAAGTGGTTCCAAATATAAAGTGAACAGCAGCGGAGACATAGGGCAACCTTGTCTGGTGCCCCGGGTCAAGGGGAAGGGAGGGGATAAGGAGCCACTGAGCTTAAGATATGCCACGGGGGATTGGCACATACACTGGATTTGGGAGGGGGACTGGTACATACGCTGGATTTGGGAGATACATTTATCTGGGAAGGCAAAGCGTTTGAGTACAGCCCATAAATAGGGCCATGCAACCCAGTCAAATGCCTTCTCGGCATCTAGGCCAAGAAGGACTAAAGGGATTTGTCTTCGAGAAGCATACTCTGTTAACACCCGCCAGATGGCATCATTAGCCTGACATTTCATAATAAAGCCCACCTAGTTTCCATCCACAAGATGGGGTAGTAGACCATCTACTCTATGAGCTAGAATGGACATAAATAGTTTATAGTCTGTGTTTAGTTTGGAAACTGGGCGGTATGATCCCATCGGAGTAGCATCCTTGCCTGGTTTGGGGAGGGCTGCTATCTCGGCATACCTCCAAGATGGTGGTAACGGACCCCCGTCCTGAATTTCTTGAAAAGCTTTAAGCAGTGGTGGAACAAGTATTTTATTCCATTTTTTGTAAAACTCCGTCAGGTACCCATCAGGTCCTGGTGTCTTCTGGGTCTTTGTTAGTTTGAGTGTGGCCTTGATTTCTTCTGCTGTAATAGGACGTAACAGTCCTTCCGCCTGTGAGAGGAATGTTGTGGGAGGGGGTATTTTGTAAATATTGTGCGATTTGTGAGCAGGGTGGATTGATCTCCTCTGTATAAAGGTTTTTATAATAAGTGGCCATTGCTTGTCTGATAGCTGTAAGATGAACAGTGTATCTTTTATTTTGGGGATTGTATATCTATGTAACCATCGCTTGCTGCCTCACCCCCCGCAATCGCCTGGCCAAGTGCCTAGCCCTCTAGGTCCTCCTTCCTGGTGTTTAAGATTAAATACATTAACTGCTGTTCTACCTTTTGGTCCTCTAATTTTTGCAGTTTTTGTTTGGTGAGCTGAAGTTATAGCTTCAGACTCATAGCCCCCTGTCGATGTTGAGCCTGTAACCGGGCCAGGGTGGTATGCAGTTCTGCCTGCAGGGCTTCCCTTGCTTTTTTCTTTTTAGCCCAGTATTTTACAATCTCTCCCATGAGTACATTTTTAAGAGTATACCATTGTATGGCACGCGATGTTTCTGCTTAGTCATTATCTGCCAAAATCAAAGGAACCATTTGGTTCACCATATGACTAAATTTGGGATCCTGAATATAGGATAAGTTAAAATGCCAAAAGGAATGTTTTTGAGCTTATCTAATACTAGCTTAAGTATAAGAGGGGTATGGTCAGAGAGGATTGAGGCTCCCCCCCTCCCCCCGGAGATGTCCTGAACCATTTCCAGGTGTTCTGTGGATACAAAAAATAATCTAACCTCGCCGAGGTATTGGTCTTGGGAGAGTAGAGGGTATATAACCAAACTGAGGGAAATAAATGCCACCACATATCAAACATACCTTAATGCAAATGGGTTGTTTTCAGATATTTTTGAATTGGGGAGGCTCTATGCCAGGAGGGCAGTGAAGTATCCAGTGTGGGATTTAAAGTGGGGGGTGGCAGTTGGGGAAGAGCTATGCAGAGACCACAGGTTGGGAAACCATATGAGCTTACCCCCCATAACAGTGACAAAGGACAAATGGCAAGTACTGTTGGTGATGCTAGGAAAGGAGGGCAGGATGGGGGGGCAGGGGAAGGGTGGAAGGTGGTTACTCTTAATGCTAGGAGCCTTGGGAGGAAAACTGCAGAGTTACAGGTTCTCATGGCAGAGGGAAAGGTGGACATTGCAGCCATCACGGAAACATAGGCCACCCAATAGAATGACTGGGACCTGTCTGTACCAGAATACAGGTTATTTCGTAGGGACAGGGTGACTGGGAAAGGGGGTGGCACTATATGTGAAGGAAGGACTGAAGTGTGTAAGGGAGGAAGGGAGGAGGGTAGTACAGAGTCACTTTGGGTGCAAATCCAGGATTCCAAGAATAGGATTCTTAGAATGGGAGTGGTGCAGGCCACCATCTCAGATGGAGGAGTTAGACAGGGAACTAGCGGGACAGATCAGGAGGACCTCCACAAGGAAGGGTAGTGTGGTGATTGTGGGGACTTCAACATGCCAGGAGGGACTGGAGCACCCCAACAACCAGGAACAGAAGGAGCAGGTACTGCTGGATGCCTTCTAGGACAGCTTCCTGCTGCAAATGGTCAGTGAACCAACCAGGTTAGGAATACCCTTGACCTTGTGCTGGCAAATGGGGACTTTGTCAGAGAACTTACAGTGGGGGAACTGCTGTCAGGGAGTGACCACCACTCAGTATGGCTCACATTGGATATGGGCAAGGAAGGAGTGGAATCCGGCACAAGAGTGCTGGACTTCAGGAGGGCCGACTTTGGGAGGATGGGGGAAGTGGTAAAAGGGTACCTGGCCAGAATTCAATCTAGTATGGATACTAACCAGAGATGGGAGCTCATAAAGCTGGGGATAGTGGAGGCAACCAAAACCTGCTGCAAAGCCCAGAGCAAGAAGGCTAGGGCTAAGAAACCAAGCTGGTTGAGCAAGGAGGTCATGGAAAAGGTAAGGAGGAAAAGAGCTGCCTTTAGGAAGTACAAGAAAACAGGGAGGGGGAGGACAGAGAGGAGTACTTGACAGAATCGAAGGAGGTGACAAGGGCAGTAAGGGGAGCCAAAGCATCTATGGAACTCAGGCTGGCACAAGGCATTAAGAAGGGGGAGAAGGACTTCTTTAAGAACATCAGGGAGAAAAGGAGCTGTAAGGACCACATAGTAAGGATTAGGAAGGAGTGGGGTTGTTGTGGAAGCAGGGTACGATAAGGCGGAAGCACTAAATGAGTACTTCTGCTCAGTATTTACTAAAAAGAAGAGGGGGTGACACCCAAGGTGGCAGAAATGGCAGACGCAGGGGGGGAAAATGGTGACAGATGGAGAAATCATGGAGGGCAGAGTTCGAGAGGGTTTGAAGGCACTGAGGGTGGACAAGGTGCCAGGCCCAGATGGCAGCACCCCAGGGTACTGAAGGAGCTGGCAGAGGTCCTTGCAGGGACCTTTGGCAGACATCTATGCCTCACTACATTGAGGTGTGTGCCTCAGGACTGGAGGATGGCTCATGTGGTGCCCCTCCACAAGAGTGGCCCCAAGGATGAACCGGGGAACTACAGACCAGTGAGCCTCACATCCATCGTGGGTAAGCTAATGGAGACTATCCTGAAGGAGAGGCTGGTGGCTCTCCTAGAGGCCAAAGGACTACAGGACAGCAGACAGCATGGCTTCATATGTGGCAGATCCTGCCAAACCAACTTGGTTGGGTTCTATGACTGGGTAACTAGGCAACTGGACAGGGGCCATGCAGTGGATGTCCTGTATCTGGACTTCAGTAAGGCATTCGACTCAGTGCCACATGGAAGGCTGGGAAGGAAGTTAGTAGGCACAGGGGCGGGTGCAAAGCTGGTGAGATGGGTAGGAAACTGGCTGCAGGGAAGGCAACAGAGGGTGGTGGTGGGTGAGGAGCTCTCACACCCAAGGGCAGTGACGAGTGGTGTCCCACAGGGCTCGGTGTTGGGACCAGTGTTGTTTGGGATATTCATTGCAGACATATCATGGGACATCAAGAGCAAGATCAGTTTGTTTGCTGATGATACCAAGGTTGGCACGGTGGTAGATGACCTAGGGGGATTGCAGGGGTTTCAGGATGATCTGGCAAAGCTTGAAACCTAGTCAGACACCTGGCAACTGGGCTTTAATGCCAAAAAGTGCAAGGTGCTGCATTTTGGGATGAAGAACCCAAGGAGGACTTACCAGCTAGGGGGAGTGCAGCTAGCCCAGACAGAGGAGGAGAAGGATACATAGATACATAGATACATAGACAGTGTCAGCAGATAAGGGCCTATGGCCCACCCAGTCTGCCCATTTGAGCTTGTAAGTTCAGTTTATGTTTTCCTAGAAGTCTGTTGCCCCTAACCCCTGACCTTCAGAATTCCTTTATGTCTATCCCAAGCATTCTTAAATCCCGTGATTGTTTCAGCCCCCACCACTTCCTCTGGCAGGGTGTTCCACTTGTCTACCACCCATTCTGTGAAGAAATTCTTTCTCATGTTTCCTCTGAATCGTCCTCCCTCCAACTTCATCCCATGCCCTCTAGTCCTGGAACATCTTTTTCACTTAAAAATAGTGTTTTCCTGCACCCTGTTCCTCCCTTCTGATCTGGGTCAGGATCTGGGTGTGCTCATTACAGGGTCAATGAACAACTCGGAACAGTGTAGGAAGGCAGCTGCAAAGGCCAACAAAATGCTGGGTTGTATTGCTAGGGGTATATCCTCGAGGAGGGAGGAAGTGATTCTGCCACTGTATAGGTTATTAGTTAGACCACACCTGGAGTACTGCGTGCAGTACTGGCGTCCGTATCTGAAGAGGGACATTAAGTTACTGGAGGGGGTGCTGCGCAGGGTGACAAAGATGATCTAGGGTCTGGGGGACTTATCATACGAGAGGAGGTTGAAGGAGTTGAACATGTACTCACTGGAGGAGAGGAGAGACGGGGTGACATGATTGAAACCTTTAAATACATGAAAGGAATAAACAAGACAGGTACAGAGGGGCTGTTCAAAGTAAGGGAGGGGAGGGCCACCAGGGGCCATGATATGAGACTGGAGCGAGGAAGGTTCAGGAGGGAGATGAGGAGACACTTTTTTACAGAGAGGGAGGTGGCTGGGTGGAATGCGTTACCTGCAGAAGTGGTGTGCAGTAGAACAGTGGACTGCTTCAAACGAGGATGGGACAGGACAAGGGGGAGGGTTAATGAAGGGGAAGGGTGGAAGGGAGGGGCAGCTGCAGAATAAGGGGTACTAGCTGCACATTCGAGCAGATTTGATAGACCTCTAGGCCTTTATCTGCTGGCAAATTTCGTATGTTCGTATGTCACTGATTTGATTTTGCAATTGAAATGGAATCTCCCTGTGGGACTAGGATCGCAACTCCCCATCTGCGTCCAGAGGGGTGGGAAGAGGCCAGCACAGTATGAAATCCCCAGGATTTGAGTTCTGCATGCTCTGATTGGGGGAGGTGTGCCTCCTGAAGGAGAATGATGTCAGGTTTGTCCTTCTTGAGGAATTGGAGTAACCTTCTCCTCTTATTAGGGTTGTGGATGCTATTAACATTAAATGACAGTATGCGGGAGGGACTAGCCATTGCTAAGGTTGTGATAATGGGCTGCAAAGTGGGGCAGAGTTACCATCCAGGCAGCAGCAAGACCCCTACAAAGCATCCCTGCTGCCTTCTTTAAATCCTATAAGAATCCTCCTTCGTATCTTTGGATATTAAGCTGAAGTCTTAGATCGCCTGGGTCTCTGAAACTGTGTCCGGGTGTATCCCTTAGACAGTCAGGCTACACCTGCAGTGTATTGTATATTTTGTCACAAACAATAAGAACTTGGCCAACAGGGTACAACTATAGGTATTAACCCACTGGATTCCGCCAAAATGGAATATAACCTTAAACTTCTACCATATGTCCAATTACCAGTGTAACATCCCTTTGGTACTAAAACATCTGTGACTTTCAAGGTGGGGGAGGACTGAGAGTCTCTCCCAGTATCCTTCAGAAAGGCAGTAGTGCTGTACCACTATCCTACAGGTTTGGGGATATGTCTAGAGCTTTGTCCACTCCAGGCCCCCTGGAGACCTAAAAGATCCCAATGAAAAGTATACAGAAGGATAGTAAAATCAAATAATTTGTTCTAAGAACTCAAACCCACAAGACATGTCCATCTTAGCCCACAATGCATAGACTTTGCTGATCTGTTCAAGTGTTCATATAATCTGTCCAAACAAAGCAAAAATTATAACTCTGAACAGTGCATACATATTGCGCAACATGTGTGCGTTAAATGAGCAGTTCTGAGCATTGCCCCCCTGTAAGAAAGAAAACAGAAATGTGTATACGCATACTCGCATCAAAAAAGAAGGTTATGTTGCACCAGGGGGAGAGTAAACAAAGAAAGGGTACACCTGGTATAACAGGCCAGAATAATGACCCTCTCTGCTCCAGAAGTTATGCCATAAATGTCTCAGTGCTCCAAGTCCCACACAGTAAGGAAGGAGTTGTAAAATGCAGTTAAGTACAAGTCCCCCAGATAGTCTTGCTGAAAAAATAATGTGAAGTAGGGAACTAGAGGGGGTGAGGGGTCTAAGGAGATAAAGCCCTCAGGGCATGTCCCAACAAGTGATTGCATAGTTCCTCATATACTTCAGGGGATTATTACATGAGCCTTTAAGCGATCTAGAGTTAGGCCTGGCACAGGAAACCCCTATACCCCCCCACCCCAAACCTAGCTTACTTTCCCATATGTAGATTTCAGCGGATCCTACTGAGGTGATTAAAGAAAAAGCAGAGCCTGAGAGGTAGTCCTAGGCTTCAGGTGGCTGCTGAGTTATTCTCTACTCTGCGAAATTTCACCAAACGCTGCCTCAGCACCAGGTTCTTGCTTTCATCGTTATTGTCTTTCCCTTTCCCCTGGTTGGACGTAGGGACTGTTTGCCAGCGCAGTGGTTGAGGCTGAGAGCGTGAAGAAACCCGGGGGCATTCCAGAAAGACCAGGCCTTGCTACATCAGGTCCTCTTGTGCCTCTGTGGGGTGGAATATTCTTTCTTGCCAGAAGGGAGGTGGGCAACCAGCTTTGCAGGGTAAAGTGTAGTGAACTTGAGGCCCTGTGCTTTCAGAATGGGTAAAAGTGGAAGACAGGTTCGGTGTAGTTTCACAGTCTGTGACGCATAGTCATGGTCAATGTAGAAGTGTTTTTATTGGTAAAAGATATTTTGTTTTCGCCAGGTGGTCAATAAGACCTGTTCCTCAACTGAGTAGCTATTGAAACGCACAATGATTGAACAACGGCTAGCTGTGGCTGAGGCTGGTTTTGGGACAAGAGCCCGGTGGACGCACTCCAGATCCAGTACCATGTCCTGAGGAAAATCAAGTGTGGACCCGAGCAAGGTAGTGATAAAATCCTTGATATTAGCTCCTTCAGTGCCCTCAGGTATGCAATACAGACAAATGCTTTTACATCTTGCTCGATTTTCCTCGTTTTCTTGACATGCTTCAAGCAGTTCTTGTTGCTCCCATATATGTTGTACCAGGCCCTCCAGGTCATTTATCTGTTTTTTTGTTGCGGTGACCTGGCGCTCCGTGTTATCAGCTCTCTGTTCCAAGAAAAGTTACATCCCTACATATTTCCCCATACAGTTGCTTGTTATCTGCTTGAAAGGCACACAGTTTGTAATAGATGGTATCAAGTTTTATTTTTTTATTTTTAGCTTTTGGGGTGACGGACTTCAGTATGTTGACTGTAGCATCAAAGATCTATCTGCTTCCAGCTAGGGTCTGGAGTAGTATAGATTTTTATCGGCTTTTTCCCCCATTTTTCTCCCCATCCCTCTGCCCCAGGCGTGCATGCGCATCTGGAGGCACACAGACGCCACGCCTCAGGTTACCCTCCCGCTACGCTGCCGCCCCCTCCCACCTGCACTACCACCAGACCTCCACCTGGTGGGAGGCGAGGCGCCTCTGAGGGGTGATGACCACCGGGTGAGGAGGGAGAGCTGCCTTTCAGCTGCTCAAGCCTGCTCCCACGCTCCCCGCTATGCCGGCTCTCTGACAACCCATGGTAATTCCTGAACCCGGGCCACTGGTGTGGCGCAAGGTAAGGTGTCCAGCGCCTCAACCACCAGCGCCACCGGGCCAGCCTGGATTGGGCTTTTAATAGCCAGTCATCCAGGGAAGGAAAAACATACAAGCCTTCCCTGTGAAGGGTTGCCACCACAGTCAAGCACCTGGTAAAGACGCATGGCACAGAAGATGAGCCAAAGAGCAACACTCTGAACTAGTAATGTTCCCCCTGAAACAGGAACCTCAGATAGTTCCTCTGGGTTCCATGTCAAAACTGCGAGCGTCAAAAGGCAATGGCAAAACAGTGCAGAAACAAACAGCAACCTGGAAATATCAGCGATCAATGAAATGGCGACAACACTGCCACAGTGAGTTTCTATGGGGGGGGCTTCATCCCCGCACCCCCCTTATTATATAATCAACTCCAGGGGGGATGCAACTTAGGGAGAGGAAGGAAGCTGTGGGTTGCTGTTTTGGTGATCCCTGTTTTTCGCAGTCGCTCTTTGTACCGCACTGTTTTGTCATTGACATTTTTGCATTTGTGATTTTGCGCGCACCCTTTTCATGGGATACCTTTCCTCACGGTTTCCTGATCTTGATATGGAAGTACGCATCCTTCATATCCAGGGAGCAAATCCAGTCCACTGTTTGCAACACGAGAAGGAGACCCTGCAGACTTCTTGTATTCTATGAAGAAGTTCAGATCTCTTAGATCCAGAATAGGCTGCAGACCCACTGTCCACTTTGGGACAAGGAAGTATCTGGAGTAACGTATTGCTCTGTCCTAAAGATGCAGGTTCTGAGGCCCATTTTTGAAGCAGAGTCTATACTTCCTCTAGTAATAGGGACATGTGCTATAGTGGGTATGTTGTCACCACAGGTGGATGATCTGGAGGGTTGTCCAGAAGATACAGAGCATGACCCTTCTCTATAATCTTTAGAACCCATGTGTTTGTAGTCACCTCCCTCCACTGATCCAAGTTGAGGGACAGGTGACCCCCCCACAACCACCGCTAGAGGTAAAGGTGGTAGAGGAGTCATAAAGAGTCATGCTGAGCTGGTGGGGGTGGAGCCACTAGCTCCAATACCTCTAGGTGCTTCTGAATTTGCACCTGGGATGGTGGTGGGACTGGCAAGGCCCCCCGCACTTTTGACTCATCCCTACTGTCTGTAGGCCAGCCGCTGTCCCTTGACAGCAGATGGGCGAAAATTAACCCTACTCCTACCCCTGGGTTGGGTATGGTACTGGGAGTCTACTGACTTAAGAGTCTTGCCAAGTGATTGAAGCTTTCGCAAATCATCTTCCACATTCACGCCAAACAGTTTCTGCCTGCTGAATGGGGCATTAAGAACTGTTTGCTGTATATCCATGACAACACCTGTTACTCTGAACCAAGAGTAGCATCTGAGACACATGCCAGAGGCAGCAGCCCTGGCAGAGACATCAGAAATAACATGTGGTTCAAATGCTTTCCCACATCAGCACCAGCACAGTACCCTCAGGCAAGGCTAGCATAGTACCCTCAGGCAAGGCCTGTGCAGCAGCCTTAGCCTTCCTCCATTGGGTGTTCTGATATTTTATCATATGTTTTTATTTACTTATTTGCATATTCGGATAACAACCTTTGAGCATGAGCTCTTTTACAAAGGTTCCACATCAATGAAACACAATACAAATGGTACATACATAAAGTAACACACGAAACAGCATGGGCCTGGTAATTATTAACAGCTTGGAGGCAAAACAGAGGTTTACAAGCCTTAAAAGTCTTGAAAAGCAATCGGTTCAATGTAACATTTTACTAAAGCTAAGGTCAATTTGACAGTACATAGAGGACCAGATATTCAAAGGAGCTGCGCCTAGTGCAACTGAGCTGCACCAGCGCAACCCCAGAAATGCGCCCCAGGGCAATATTCAAAGGGGGGTATTGCGCTGCACAATCCCCGATGCGCCACAGTGCAAAGATAATGTATGCAGCACATCTCCAGGGGCGTGCCCATGCAAATGCGGCACATCCCGATATTCAGCCCGGGATGTGCGGTGCGTATGCTGGCACAACTCTTGAGATACGCTGCATACTAACAGCCTGAAAAAGAGGGCTCAAATGATAGCCATTCACAGGTGGGCCACTGTAGTGCAGGGTGCAACACAGTGACCTCCAGCCGTGGGTGGCTCCCCCCACACCATCCACAAGCACCCACAGAACTCCCTGGTGGTCCAGTGGTACCCCCTTCCCTCTCCATAGCCTGATCGCCATAAAATATAATTGTAAATATTCCCTTGTAGTCAAGAGGCACACCACTCCCTCCCATAGCCCGATCACTGTAAAATAAAATTGTAAATATTCCCTGGTAGTCTAGTGGCACTCCCAACCTGCCCACCCAGCTCCCTCCCCGTAATCAGCGGGCAGCAGCAAACCCACCAGATACCGCTGCGGCTGCCGGCTGAATGACAGACAGTATCAGCTGTATTCTTGATCCACACTGTGGACCAATGGGCTTGCAGTGCATACTGTAATAGTCATTCACAAATATGTGAATTAAATCATTCATTCACATATTTGTGTATGATTGTTATGGTATGCACTGCAGGCTCATTAGTCCACAGTGTGGACCAATGGGCTTACAGCTGATACTATAAGCTGTCACTCGGCAGGCAGCCACGGTGGTATGTGGGTGGGTTTGCTGCTGCCCGCCAATGACAGGGGGGTGAGCTGGGTGAGCATGGAGTCCTGTATGGGTGGGGGGGTGTCACTGGACCACCAGGGATTTATTTCCATACGGTTTACCGGCAATCAGAGCATTGGGAGGAGTGGGGTACCACTAGACTACCAGGGATACATAAATTAATTTTTTCAGGCCAGGCCGGCCCGGAGGCACTGAGGGTTGAGGTGCTGGACGCCACACCTCATGCCACACCGGCGACCCAGGTTCGGGAATGAGTACAGGTCGTCAGGGATCGGTGGGGATGGGAAAGTATCAGGCATCCTAGGAACCGTTCTCCTTTCCCGGGAAGGGGGTTAACACAAGCTGCAGCCTCTGGCTGCAGCAGGGGGTTCCGCAGCGATCTACGGCTGCAGCAAGAGGGTAGAGCTGTGGTGGACGTCTTTCAGGTATGCGTGGGGGTGTGCACACACCGAGCAAGACATCATTGCACATCCAAGCTCTGGGGGAAAACGAAAAAGTGTAAAAACCCCTTGGCCTTGGTAGGCGAAGGTGGGGTCAGGGATTACACCCCATGTCCAATGCTGAGTACAACGGCTACATCCGGTGCTCCCTCCACCCCCCCAGATGCCTGTGCCTGACCAGATTATAAGAAAGATCATCCAGGGAGGAAGGACGGTCCTGCCTCGGGGGGCTTAATTCCAGTGGACCAGGTACCGGCTGAGTGGCAGAGGAGCTCGGGGAATCGGATGGTAGGACTGAGCCTACGGCTGGACAGGATGGAAGTGTAGCTGGGTGCCCACACTGGAAAGAGTCTGGGGCCAAGGAGATAAAGAAAGTTAAAAAAAAATCCTTTATTTTCGGCAATCGTGGCTACGGGGAGGGAGGAGAGTGTCACAAGACTACCAAGGATATATAAATCTTTTATTTTCAGTGATCACAGCTATGGGGAGGAAGGAGGGTGCCACTAGACTACCAGGGAACATTTACAATTTTATTTAATGATGATCGGGCTACAGGAGGGAGATGGGTACCACTAGACCCACTCTGGCAGCACCACATGCAGTGCAGGGCACCATGCACATTTTGCTGGCCAGCCCAGCACAACTCCTGCAAATGGGGCCATAATGACATGCAAATGGCCCCACTGTACCTTGCATACATTATGGCTCCATCTGCATATGGAAGGCTGAATATCAGGAATTTGCACACAGCGTAACTCTGTTGCACTGGCACAGTTCCCATTCCTGGTATTCAGCCCTGTTTGTGGGGGACGCACCAGCGCATCATATTTGCGCAGTGTGCATTACCTGATATATTCAGAGGAGATGCAACATTGCTCATTTCTTTTGAATATATCCCTGAGTTGCACCAGCGCAACACAGCTGCGCTGTGTCACCAAATGCACCATTGCCGGGCGAAATTCTGAATATCGGTGCCAATGTTTACAAGACATTCCCTGAAAGTTGAGAAAACAAAGTGCACTGTAACATTTTCCTAAAGTTAAGGACAAGTTCACAATGTCTTTTTTTTTTTTCAATAAAAACTACGGAAATACTGTATAGATAAGCTAGTGGCCAGTAGAATCTTTCATATCTGGGAGAACCAAGCAAGTAAAATCTGTAAATGTCAGTTCAGCCACTGTAGACATCAACCAGCGTGGTAAGGAAACACATGGATTCACACCTCTGGATGAGTGGAGGAGGCGATACTAGCAAAGCAGAAGTTTCTCAGTTTGCAAAAGGTAGTAAATTAAGTACTAAAACTTCACAAACAAAGAAAAGGCCCATAAAATGCTGGGGAGGAGGTTTCAACTTGCAAAACATCAACGGCAGCACTGAAAAAAAAAAAAAACACTTACCTCAAGGACTAGTAAAGATTGACTAAACTCAAGGCAAAACAGTTCTCTCAATACTGAAAATTGACTGAATGAAAGGACAGGCGAGCTGACATCATGACTCAAGGTGCATTGTGGGACAGGCAGGGATGGACTGAAAAATGAAACCACATGAGGATGGCTGCCTCCACCCCAGATGGGGCCTAACCAGTGTCTTGTAAAGAGAAATTATTACCTCCCCTCTTATGACTTGTGATACCTCTACTAATACACCCCAACATCCCTCTAGCCTTACCTACTGCTTTAGTGGTCTGCTTGGATGATTTCAGGACATCTGTGATGATGATGCCAAAGTCTCTCCTTCTTCCCTTATGATTGCCAGCAACTCCCCTCACAACCTATAGGTAGCTTCATGGTTTCTCTTCCCTATGTACAGTACATGATCTTGCACTTCTTTGCATTAAACCCCAGTTGCCAGTCTTCAGACCATGTGCCAGTTTTTCCAGATCTCTTTTCTTTCTGCCCACTCCATCTGGATCATCTACTCTGCTGCAGATCTAGGTGTCATCTGCAAACAGGCAAACCTTACCCTCCAGTCCATCTGCAGTGTTACTGATGAAGATATTGATGAGGACTGGCCCCAAGACTGATCCCTGAGGTACCACTTTGAGGGGTTGACCCCAGAGGGTTTTCTGGTGGTGGCTGACCCATCTAGTGTGGGCAGTGCATGCATAGGGGGTACAGGTGAAGCAGTCGCCGCCTATAATAAGGCGATGTCTGAGGCCGTGCACGACACAGATCCTCTCACCTGAGGTCCCCTTGGTTTCATGGAGAGCTCAAGGTGATGAAGATCAAGGGTCGGAAGGTTAGAGCGCTACTGGCGGAAGACCAGACTGGAGGCCAACAGACGGGCACTGTGCGCACACTATGTTGTGTACCAGCGGGCAATCTACCTTAAGAAGGCAGTGTTCCTGCCAGAGAGATTGCTGCCGGGGAAGAACCGACCAACTTTGCTAGTTCGGACTGTGGACAGGTTGTTATATCCGAATTGTCTACAGCTGGAAAACATTTTTTCAGATGCTTTATGCAATGAGTTTGCTCAGCTCTTCTCGGACAGTGTGTCCGCTATCAGGCAGGGAATTCTGCCAGCGAACCATGGTGTGGCTGACAATGGTCGCCTTGGCTGTCGGAGGAGCACTCCGTGTCTGGTTGGGGGGAGTTTAAACCAGTGGAGGTGGCCAAGGTCACTGAGGTTGTTTCTAGGCTGAAGTACACATATTGCGAACTGGACCCAGTGCCAGCTCGTTTCTTAATGGGATGTGTTGACTCTGTAGGCCCAGTGTTTGCTTTGATTGTCCGGTGTTCTCTGTCAGAGGGGTTCTTCCCAGATGCCTTGAAGAAGGCACTGGCGAGACCCCTTCTGAATAAACCATCTTTAGACCCTGACATCAAGGTGAATTACAGTCCTGTCTCCAACCTTCTATTTCTGGGTAAGGTTGTAGAGAAGATTGTGGAAGCAGCTTGATGAACACCTCGTGGCCTTTGATATCCAACAGCCTCTCCAGTCTGGGTTTCATGCCTTGCACAGTACGGAAACCGCATTAATTCGGGTGCATAATGATCTCCCTAGGATGAGCGATCGAAGAGAGGGCACAATTCTCATTCTCCTAGATCTCTCCTCAGCCTTTGACATGGTGGACCACTGTGTGTTACTCGACTGCCTGAGGGAATTTTGTAGATTCACCAAAACTGTCATCTGCTGGTTTGAGTCCCATCTCACAAACAGGAGGTGACAGGTTGTGATGGGGAACTTCTCCCCCAGCCTTCTGTCTTGTGGAGTACCTCAGGGTTTGGTCTTATCACCAATGTTGTTTGCTGTGTATATGCTGCCCCTGGGTGAGATCATTAGGTAGTACAATCTGGATTTTCATTTCTATGCCGATGACACTCAGCAGTATCTATCCTTTGCCCCCCGAGACATCCAATGTGGTGGATGTACTGGACAATTGCCTAATCGAGATCAATGACTGGATGGCCTCCAGCTGGTTGTGACTGAACCTCGATAAGATAGAGGTACTGGTGGTGCAGCTGAACAGGAGGCGTGATAGGATGGCCTCTGGCGCAGGGACCAGATTGTTTCTGGGGTCTGTACCACTGAAGACCTCCTCTAGGGTGCGCAATCTTGGCATTATCCTTGACAGCAGACTGACACTTGAATCTCAGGTGTCGTTCGTTCTCTGGACCAATTTTTACCATCTCAGGAATATCGCTAGGATCAAATACCTAGTTCCACCCATGGACCTCCCCACCTTGGTACACACCTTCGTGACGACAAGGCTTGACTACTGTAATGCTGTCTACCTTGGGGTCTCTGGAGGCACCCTCTGCCGACTGCAGCTAGTGCAGAACGCAGCTGCCAGGCTGCTGCCGGGGCAGCCAAAATACTGCCACATCACCCCGGTGCTGCGTGCACTGCACTGGCTGCCGGTTCGGTGGAGAGTTTTCTTTAAGGTGGGCTTGCTCACCTTTAAGGCCCTACATGGACTGGGCCCTGGCTACCAGTTGGACCTTCTAACACCTGCTGCCTCAGTCCACCCCCTCCAGTCCTCCTCGAGGGGCCTCCTTGCAATTTCCAGCTTGAGGTTAAAAACTGCCGGCGACAGAGCTTCTAGTGTCGCTGACCCTGTCTTGTGCAATTTGCTTTCACCATCAGTAAGGGAGGCCCCTTTAGTTGAGGCATTCAAAGCCTGCCTCAAGACCTTCTTATTTAGCCAGGTTTTCCCAGACACTGTCTTTCAGTTGCTGCTTCTTAGATATTCTGGAAGACTGGCTCCTTCAAGCCTCCCATTTTGGGCAGTCCGTGTTGTAATACATTAAATTGATATGTTTTGCATTTAAATTATTGCATTTTAATTGTTCTTGATGTATTTTGATTGTACAGTGCCCAGAGCCTCTGGGATTGGGCACCTGAAAAATAAAATTTGCCTTGCCTTACCCCATTGTGACTTGCATCTCTTCTGACTGTATACCATTTACCATCTCACTCTGTTTCCTGCCTGCCAACAAGTTTGCCACCCAGTTAACCAACTTCTGACCCACCCCGAGCCTACCCAGCTTATTAATCAATCTTCTATGTGGAACAGTATCGAAAGCTTTGCTGAAGTCAAGGTAGGTGACATCAACTGCTCCCCCTTGGTCCACCACTCTGGTTACCCAGTCAAAGAAATCTATGAGATTAGTTTGACAGGACCTTCCTGTTGTAAAACCCATGCTGTATTGGATCCTGTGCTCCTATGGATTCCAGGTGTTGCACTATCCTTTCCTTAAGGAGTGCCTCCATGATCTTGCCCACTACTGAGTTAAGACTGGCGGGTCTGTAGTTCCCTGCCTCCTTCCTGCTGCCAGTCTTGTTGAGCGGGATCACATGAGCCCTTCTCCAGTCTTCTGGAACCTCTCCTGTGCTCGGAGACTCACTAAACAGTTCTGATAATGGCTCTGCTAGTTCCACCCATAGCTCCTTTAGTACTCTGGGATGTATGCCATCAGGTCCCATTGCCTTGTCCACCCTGAGCTTAGCAAGCTCTTTTAGGACCATTTCTTTTGTGAAGGGACTAGTGCACACCTCCTTCCCGTGTCCATGGTGCTGAGTTGTGGGCCCTGCCCTACCTTCTCCTCCGTAAATACCGAGCAGAAGTATCTATTTAGGATAGATGCTTTTCCTTGGTCCTCATATACACACACACACACACACACACACACACCCTTATCCCCTTTGATCTTAGCAATACCTCCTCTGGATTTCTCCCTTCACTAATGTGTCTACAGAAAGTCTTGTCACCTTCTTTCACTGTTCATGCTAGTGTTTTCTCGGTTTGGACCTTACGCCTGCCTTACTGCCTTCCCTGCTTCCCTTAGGGAAGTTTGGTATCTGCTCTATCTTCATCCCACATGCTCCTTATATTTCCTGAAGGCCAAACTTTGGCTCTGACCTCTTCTGCTACTGTTTTTGAGAACCAAAGTGGTTTCTCCTTCTTTTGCTCTTGTCTTTCTCCCTAACGCAGTGGAATGTTGTTTCAAGTATTGCATCCTTAATGCTTGCTCACTTTGCCTGTACCCCCTAACCTGTAGTTCTTCTTGCCAGGGTTAGCTTAACTCTGTTGACCATCTTATCAAAGTCAGCTCCTCTAAAGTCCCACGTGTTTGCCTTGGAATGGGATGATTTAGTTCTAGTGGCCAAATTGAACCTTATCATGTGACGGTCACTGGCCCCCAGGTGACCTTCTACCTGGAGATCTGCGATCCTTTCCCCATTATTCGGTACTAGATCCAGGATACCCCTGTCTCTTGTGGGTTGTTGTACCAATTGTTTTGAGGCCTTCCCCCTGCAAGGAATCTGTATTTGGCATGTTGAGGTCTCCCATTATCAGAACCTCTCCTTTAGCTGTCATGTTTTGTATATCTTCTAACAGTAATGTGTCTATGTCCTTTCCCCGGTCTGGAGGCTTGTAGACAACCCCAGTTCATATGGCTGTCCCAATTCCTGTTTCCAGGGTGACCCGCAGTTCTTCTGGCTCCTTATGTGTATTTTGAAGTTTGTAGCTTTGATATTTTCATTGACATAAAGAGACATTCCTCCTCCCTTTTTTTTTTCACCTTGATCTCTTCTGAACAGTACATAGCCGGGTACTGAAGTCTCCCAAGGGTGGTAACTGGTGAGGCATGTCTCGCTAACAGAAACTTAAAACATATGTTTTTTTTTTCAGTTTTTGCCCCAAGTTCTTTAATACGTAGGCCCAATAAAGTAGAGGCATATGTACACTTACCTTCAACATCCAACCTCCTGGATTCTCTATCGGGAGGCAGAGAAATCTGGTACCTAGGTGCCCTGGCCCTATCATGGGCAGCTGTTGTCACCACTGAGTCAATCTCATGCTGGTTAGCATAAGAGGGCTTTCCAGAAGAGGCAGAATACATTTTGTCTGTCTTTCTGGGCACAGCTAGTATGCTGCTTTGCCTATACCAGGCTGCATAAGTGGCATCCTCCAAAGCTGGAAACAGTGGAGAAACCACAGCAGAGGGGAGATTCTGTCAATCTCTAGAAACTCCAGCAGGTTATTTTTAGTAGAATCTTGCTCCTCTGAAGTGAATCCTATGGCAGCTTGCATTTACTGCATCATACTAAAAAATGAGGGATCCCTGGAGGTGACCTAGGTGTGCTCACAAAGAGTCCTCACTACAAGAGGAAAATGTAGAGCTGGAGCTCTGTCAATAGTGGCTTTAGCATAGTCTTCCTTCTCATCTTCCTGCATTATTAGATTAGAGTTATACTCATATTCGTCATCAACTCTTATCATTAATGAGTATACAGAACTGTATCGGCAACGTCGGCAGCTAAAGTGATCGACATTGGAGATTGGATCTCCAATGACAACGGTGATGTACCGGCTATAGGAGGGCTGGTAGTGCCCACACCAATCCCCGACCTTGGTATATGGTTGACGGTCGAGAGGGGCAGTCAGCATTGCCACCGGGGTGGTCAGAGTCGAAGCAGAGGTCGTACGTGTAGTCTGTTGGGGTGACTTGGAGCATGCCAGGGAGGCCTTTTCCTTGTCCTGGTGCTTGTGTCTCTGATTCACTGAAGCTTCTTCCCGGTCCAACTGTATGGCGATAAAAACGTTGTCGACCGATGGTACAGCGAAACCTTTATGTCGACCACATTTGTGGTCGGCATAAAGGTAGTCACTACCCACCATGTTTTCTTCAGGGGGCTTTGCCCTCCCAAACGCCCCAAGTGGGGGGCTATGCCCCCCTGCACCCTAATTAATATAATCAACTCAGTCAGAGCTGACTGAGAGGGTGCAAGACCCCCAGAAAACAATGCCGGGTCCAGTCCCAACACTACAGCGACCTGGCGCTGTTGTCGCTGTAGTGTCGGTCACTGTTGACATGCCGCTGTCAGAGCAGTATACGGCTCCAAGTGCCTGACAACTGTAGTCCCAAAGGTGTGGCCTGATGAAAGAGATGTCTTTGAAGAAGAGCTACAACCCTGAATTTACTGTACAGTCCATGGGTTGGCCTTGTGTACCAGTGATGCAGATCACTCAGTGGAACAAGTCAAAAAAATGTCTATGAGACTTGAGGTCCATCTTCACTTTCCTCAGTAATTCTGCTATCAGAAGCAATAAATTGCATGAACTACAGAAACAGCTAGAAGAACGAGCTCTAAAATACTGTCAGCCTTATGAAGTTTGGAGGCTGTCCATTTATGCTGCAGCTGTCTGTTGTGCACAGGACTCTTAAATCATTAAGAAATGCATTAGAACATATCACTTCCTGTAGCATTGCATGAGAAAGTGCTACAAAATTAAACTGATGAGGACTTGGTAGCTCTTTCTCATGCAATGCTAGACATCTTGTCACATTTTGTTTTTCTTGTAAAACATTTCTTTGTTTTCAACTTGCATGTTTTTCCTCCCCCTAACACTCTAAACACAGCGAGACACTTATGGTGTCTGCCCCTGCTTCTTACACCTACCTGGAGCCCTCCATTACCCCCATGTAGCCATGGTTCTTCCCCCAGTTGGGTACGAGGTGGGGCCCATACACCCCAAACTTTCGTGTTTCGTCAGGTCAGCAGGGACAGGCAGGTGTGAGCTGCAGGGTCTGCACCAAGAGCTCCTTGTGTGAGCTGTGGGGTCTGCACCGAGTGCTCCTTCTTCCCGGTGCCTAGACAGCCATTATCCGTTTTTCCTTTTAAAACATTTCTAAAGGGTATATCTTGATTTATACACTGTGTCACAAGCCCACTCCAGTGGGACAGGATTCCCTGTGCTACAGTGACTCCCCTTGTGATCTGGGTCAGGATTAGTGCCCCTCCTATCCTTTTAGAACGCTCACTGTATCACAACTGAACGTCCACCAAGGAGGCCCTTGGGCTTCCTCTCTCTGTGCGAGGGGTGCAGATATAGTCTTGAGTCTATGTTCCTGGGAGAGAACACTCTTGGCCACTGTGCAATGAACCAGAAAAGCCTTTGGGGATGCCCTATACACCCTATATGTATCTCTTCCCAGAAAAAATGCAGAGACCGGTTCAACCCAACAGACCCCTTTTGAGAGACCTTTTGTATTCTCCCCTCCTTTCATTCACAGAGTCCCTTTTTGGATTCTAATTTCGGTAGCATCTGGTCCTTAAGCGTTAAGACAGGCGTAGATTAGTCTGAACAAACTTTCCCAAAAAGCCAGAAGGGGAAGGAAGGAAACATATTCAATTCAGTGCTTTAGAGTAACTGGTAATTGCTATTTTTCTTTTAAACTTAGATTGTGGGCTTTTACTGACACTATACTTTCTTTGTTGTCTTTACTTATAAGTGTTTTTGGGCTGTTGAAAATTTAAAACATAGTGGTGGTGTAATTCTGTGCTGTCTTTAATTGCTGCAATTTTCCCTCCCCTTCCCCAACTCTTAATTATATGCCCTGTTAAATCTGATTGACAGGAGCTAAACACAGGGTATAGTAAGGGTGTGAAGTAGGAGGGGCATAAGGGGAAGAAGCCCACCCTCAGCACAAGTGTTTTGACTCATTTATTTATTGGTTCTTTTCTTTAAAAAAAAAAAAAAATTATCTGAGGATCAGTGGCAGGATTTTTAGGACACTAAATTAATAAAAAGGGAACTAGGAGAGCTTCAGTAGCAGACAAGTAGTGGAATTGCAGTATAATGTGGGGAGTGGTGCAATGCAGTGGCTGTGGGGCAGCCATATTCAGGCAGACCTTCTGGACACTGAGGTGCTGCTCTATCTGCATGCATCTCTCTGGACTGCGGGATGAGGTAGCCAGACTCAGAGCAGAAGTAAACTGGGTCAGGAGTACCATCACCCCTATCCAGGGACCACCCAGCCCAATGCAACTGCCTCAAAGGAGGCCGAGAACGAGGATCACTTGGATGACAGTGGGCTCAGGGAGGGTTAGAGCAGTCAGGCAGAGGCACATCCCAGATCCTATTCCACTCAAGAACTCATATGCCACACTGGCAAATGAGGACAACCAAATAGAGGTACCCAGAGAAGTGGAAGGAAAGGATGTGGAGGTTAGCCAAGGAGGCGACCTCAGCAGGGAAAGCAGTGGACCCCAGAGGAGGAGGAAGCGAATCCTGGTGGGGACTCCATCATAAGAGGGATCCAGCTAGGAACACAGGAGGGGAGGACAGGGAGGTGAGGTGCTCACCAGGTGCCACGGCATGGAGGGATGGAAGGAAGATCCTGGGGATCACTGGGAAGGCAAGACGGAGGGTGAGCTGGATGTCATTATCCACCTAGGTACTAATGACCTGGCAAATGGGGAGCCAAAGGAAGTTCAGGAAGAGTTTAGGAAACTGGGGAGGGTCTCAAGCAAGTAGCTACTTCTGTCACTTTCTCAGAAGTACTACCCGTGAAAGGCAAGGGAGAGCATAGGAATGCATGCACCAGGAACTTTAACTCATGGTTGAAGAACTGGTGCTGTGAGGAAGGGTTTGGATTCATTGGTGACTGGGGACCCACCTGGAGGGATGGAGGTTTGTTCAAGCCTGACGGCCTGCATCCATCCTGGAGAGAAATCCAAGCACTCAATGATGAGTTTAAATGCTACATTGACAAGCATTTAAACTAGCAAAGGGGGGTGGCAGACCAGCAAGGAGGGTACCTACTTGCTCACCCCCCACAGCTAGCAGTGGAACCAGTGAACCAGAGGAGTGGCTATCTCTGCAAAGCAGTGTGCAAAAGATGGAGATTAGTGCCCAAGAGGTGGATAAGCAGAAAAGGGCAAAATTCAGCAGAAGGGCAGACAGCAAGGAGAACCAGGGATAAATGACAACCAAGGAAGGGCTGGAGAGAACAGTGAAACAGTCTAGGAGGTCAAATCATGGAAAGCCATGTGTGCAAATGCCAGGAGCCTTAGCAACAAGATGGAAGATCTGGAGGCTGTCATGGTACAGTCAGACCGGACATTGTGGCCATCACTGAAACCTGCTGTAATGATAACCACGACTGGGAGATGGCCATACCTGGCTACAACATATTCAGAAGAGACAGAGCAGGCAGGAAGGGAGGAGGAGTGGCACTGTATGTGAAAATGACATAAGGGCCACAGAGATCCAGGAGGAACAAAATGGGGAGAGATACTGTGGGTTAAGCTGGAAAGGAAAATGGGGACAGCCATCCGCACAGGTGTGGTCTATAGACCACCAGCCCAGGAGGAAGAAACAGATAGGGGTTGATACTAGCCATCCAAAGGATGGCAGACAAAGTGAGAGTAGTACTGGTTGGAGACTTCAATATTCCAGGCGTGGACTGGAGCATCCCAGCAGCAGCATCAACTAGAACAGATTTATCCTGGACTCCTTCAGGTGCCTTCCTCAAGCAACTGGTCATGGAACCAACTCGGCAGAAGGCAATACTGGACCTTGTGCTCACAAACAGGGACAGTGTGATGGGGGTAACAGTGGGGAGCACCTGGGAAACAATGACCACCAGTCATTGTGGTTGAAATCACAGAAAGAGCAGAACCAAAACCACACAAAACACGATCATGGATTTTAGGGGGCAGACTTTGGGAAAATGGGGAGATACTTGAAAGAGGCATTAAGGGGAATGGGACAGGAATCAGGGGTTGAGGAACAGTGAGGTATTTAAAATGGGGATTACAAGAACAACAGAATTATGCATTAAGCAGGTTAGCAAGAGGAAAGGAAGAGGAGACCATTATGGTTTTCCAAAGAGGTAGCAAGAAAGTGAAAGCCAAAAGATTGCATTCAGGCAATACAAAAGACACAGCAGAAGGGGATAGGGAGAAGTACCAGGAGAAGCAAAGGGAGGCAGGAGGTCAGAAAGGAAGCCAAAGCTCAGACAGAAGAACACATTGCAAAATCAGTGGGTAGAGGGACAAAACCTTTTACAGGTACATAAGTGAAAAAGAAAGACAAAGGGAGGGATAGTGAGACTGAAGGGGAGGATGGGGGTCACAGGAGGATGACAACAGTAAAGCTGACATATTGAACAGGTATTTCTGCTCAGTCTTTACTGAGGAAGAGGAGGGTAATGGGTCTGAAGGGAGTACAAGGGGTGAGAATGGTGCAGAAATGGGCACAAGTCCCTTTACAAGAGAAAGGGTCCTGAAGGAACTGGAAGTAATAAGAGTTGATAAAGCAATGGGGCCAGATGGGGTGCACCCCAGGGTCCTTAAAGAACTAAGAGAGGTGGTGGCTGAACCTCTGGCTATCCTGTTTAGCCGATCACTGGAAACAGGGGAGGTACCCAAAGACTGGAGGACAGCAGATGTAATCCCGTTATACAAAAGTGGGAACAAAGAGGAAGCAGGGAACTACAGACCAGTCAGCCTCATCTCGGTAGTGGAGAAGATCATGGAAGCACTACTGAAGGAGAGATTGGTGGAACATCTAGTTGTCAATGGACTACAGGACCCAAGGCAGCATGGTTTCACCAGGGGGAGGTCATGTCAGACCAACCTCGTTGAATTTTTTGACTGGGTGACTAGGGAGGTGGATCAGGGGAGGGCAGTGGACATGGCCTATCTGGACTTCTTCAAGGCCTTTGACACGGTGCCACATAGAAGACTATCACACAAACTGGGAATATGGGTGTGGGCAGGACAGTAGTGTATTGGGTAGGTAACTGGCTGGGTGGCAGGACACAGAGGTGGTGGTAGGCAACTGTCACTCCACAGAGGAAGAGTGACCAGTGGGGTACCACAGGGATCAGTGCTGGGACCGGTCCTATTCAACATCTTCATCAGTGACATTGCGCGGGACCTAGAAGGCAGAATTTCACTGTTCGCTGATGACACAAAACTCTGTAACAGAGTAGACACACCAGAGGGTGTAGATAGAATGAGAAGCGACCTGCAGAAACTTGAAGAATGGTCAGGGGTTTGGCAGTTGAAATTCAATGCAAAGAAGTGCAAGATAATGCATATGGGGCACAAAAATCCTAGCACAATATATCAGTTGGGGGGTGAGGATATAGCATGCACCAAGCAGGAAAGGGATCTTGGGGTTGTCATCTCTGATGACCCCAAGGTAGGGAAACAGTGTGACAAGGCAGCAGGTAAAGCAAATAGGAGTGCTGGATGTATAGGCAGGGGCATCACCAGCAGGAAAAAGGGAGGTCATAATTCCGCTATACAAGACACTAGTGAGGCCCCACCTGGAGTACAGTGTACAGTTCTGGAGACCATACCTACGTAAGGACATAGACAGGGTAGAGAAGGTTCAGAGGAGGGCAACAAAGATGGTGCATGGATTGCATCACAAGTCCTATGAAGACAAGTTGAAGGAACTGAACATGTACTCCCTGGAGGAGAGGAGGAGAGAGGGATATGATAGAGACATACAAGTATCTTACAGGGAGGAACAGGGTGCAGAAAACACTATTTTTAAGCGAAAAGATGTTCCAGGACTAGAGGGCATGGGATGAAGTTGGAGGAGGACGATTCAGAGGAAACATGAGAAAGAATTTCTTCACAGAACGGTGGTGGACAAGTGGAACACCCTGCCAGAGGAAGTGGTGGGGGCTGAAACAATCACAGGATTTAAGAATGCATGGGATAGACATAAAGGAATTCTGGAGGTCAGGGGTAAGAGGCAACAGACTTCTAGGAAAACAAACCGAACTTACAAGCTCAAATGGGCAGACTGGGTGGGCCATAGGCCCTTATCTGCCGACAATGTCTATGTATCTATGTAACCAACACACACTAGATGTTGGCAGAATTAAAGTAAGGCAAAAAGCTTTACAAATTGGTAAATAAGTACTGTAAATAACATACAAAAAAATTATATACTTTTCTTAATAGTGGTTGCAGGATATGAAAAAAAATTTTGAAAATATACAAAAGAAAGACATACTGTTTAAATTCTTGTAAATATAGTTCTACCTTGAAAAAGCCCTTAGTGCTGGAAATTAAGAGAGTTCTTAATAGGTTTCTGATTCTCCTGTCTGTTTGGTGGAAATACAGACAAGGGTCCAAAGTCTTTTGCTGCTCCTTCCAAGAAAGCCTTTGAAAGAGAGGTTATGTCTGTCTCCCTAGCAAGTTCTGCAGGCTCTTTTAAGAAAGTTCAAAAGTCCTGTTATGGTGTTCCTCACTGGAATTGGTTGGCTTCATCACATGCTGAGAAAGGACCAACCAGAACCTATGTTCATGTTTTAAAACTCTAACTGAAAGTTTTCTAGCTGTGGGACTTCTTCCTTCCGGCCCCCTCCCAGGTTTAAAAAAAAAAATAAATTAACACAGCTGCACACAGGCCTGACTGGAGTCAGCATGACTCGTCCCCTGCTGGTTTTGCTAGTCCAAACTCTTTTGTTCCCAATAAGCCACTTAGCCCTTAAGTGGAGTCACCCAAGTTGTAAGTACTCTATTCCAGATGCCAAAATCCTAAAACAATAGGACCCTGGACTCCACAGCACCTTCACGCTAGTTTTTAAGCCAGGCTTGCTAAATGGCCCTGCCGTTAACATTAAATTACCCGCCCATTTAACACAGGGCTCTGTAAGTTCAAATCCTTCTTACAATTTAAAGCAATATTGTTTGAATGGAAAGGACAGGCCACCTAGTAAGCTACAGGGATGTCCACCCAAAACACAGGGAATAGTTACCACTCCAGTAAACCACATTTGGAATCGGGCTTATGCAATGAGGCCTTTTTACGAATTACTGTACATACATAAATAACTAATATACATGGGAACACAACAATGGGACATGTCACGATCCCACCACACACTGTGCTACCAATGGTCATGAATACAAGGTGATAAACTCTTCGACATTTGTACTCGGGGACCAGCTTTTGATAGCTTATAAATAGTAGATGCATCAGTGCTTTAACTGATGAACTGGAGAAATGTTGCCCCCAAGAAACCTTAGACATAGTAAGCTGCTTCTCCATTTTAGAACCCAGGACAGCCACAGTTATGAAACAACAGTCCAATGATTTCAATACTTATGGTGAAGACTCTCTAGATAAAACTGTGCAACACTTCAGCTATTGTAATCTGGCTACAAAATCTGCAAACATGGAATTCACTTTACTAAAACAGATCATGGTCTCAAATGATTACCACCAACCTCTGTCATTCCAGCAATCTGCTGAAGCTGTACTGAAAGATCATCCAAGTGTGTTTCCAGAGTTTGAAGATTTATCAGACTGCAATAGCTATACCAGTGGCTAGCGCTGAACGTGAATATCTCTTCACTACTCAGAACCAAATACAATCAAAATTCAGGAACTCTGAACAATAGAAGCTTACAGAACTTAAAGATAATATCAGAACTGGGTAGACCTAAATAAACTAGGTTTTGATAGAGCTGCAAACACAAGGAAAAAAAATGAAAGCCAGAAGAAACAGATCTGATGGGGTTTATTTCTGGGTTTTTTGGTAGCTTCAGGCCTCAGCCTCGCTCACCAGACAGGTCTCAAGGAGCCAAACTTTAAGGAAGTGCCAGGTTAATTTTAGCTCAGTGTTTTGAGTTTTCATTCATTTGGTCAGCCACTGTATGTGTCTGTCTGTGCTTGCTTTCTAGTCTGAACCACCCTCACTCTCATTTTTTTTTTAAATGAATGTGAACCGAATCAAGTTCTGATATCGCCTCTGACATCCATCAGGTCTGTCCTTCAATCAAACAGCAGACAACAGTGAAAAGGAAAAAAACAGACCAGAAGACACCAAACTGTAAGTAAAATCTTTGCTCACGCTCACACATCACCAAATCAAATGTAATTATTTCTCAGGGGGAACACACCTCCCCAAAGTGTATTCCTCCTCCTAAAAATGTGGGTTTCCCTTATTTGGTAGACCTGGGGACACAAAACTATATTTTAAGCCCTCAATGGAACTGCCCACTTTATATAGGTGCCAATGTTGCGCATCACTGTAGACGGCCCCTGGCTAGCAAAAGTTTACAAATGGTCCTGATGAAAATGACGTACAGTGCCAAAGGTGTGGCCCAATGGAGGAGATCTCCTTGATGAAGATCTTATGTTTTCAGGTTTTTAACGTAGTCTAGTCTTAAGTCTTTCAAACATTTTCACATGAACTAGTACTTAATAGACTTCAGTAACCACGTTTGGTGCCCTTACAAGAAAACGGATATACAGTATCTAGAATTGAAAAAAGTACAGAGAAAAGCAGCCAAACTCATTAATGGACTAACAGATACACCATATTTAGACATACTACATACTTTACATTTATGCTTACTGGAGGACAAAAGGAAATGATGAGACAGCCTACTGATATGTGATATTGCGCAAGACCCATAATTTGCCAAATTAGCTAAACCTACATTTTAAGACCACAAAAAAATACCACAAGGAGTCATCCTTTGCAAATCAATCCAACTAGGTTCACAACAGATGAGAAAATGTTAGGAGGCAGCCAAGGAGCGGGACAACATCTCTCCCATCCCCGGGAGAGGAGAACCGCCGTTGGATGCTTGATCTTCTCCTCCCTCCCTCCCCTGCCAACCCCCAGCAACCCGAGCTCTCTCCCAAGCTTGGGTCTCCAGTGTGGCATCCAGTACCTCAAACCTCAGCGCCACTGGGCCAGCTGTAATTCCCCTAACAGTTATTTACTTCAAATAGTAGTTAAAATAGACACACACAGTAGTGAGAGTAAACAGTCCTGCCTGACTTTCATACCTTTTCCATCAGCATCAAGACAAACTAAAGCCCATATTACCTCAGCCATCTCTGTCAACCTTGCAAAGGCTTCTGACACTGTCTCACACCCTCTCCTCCTCACCAAGCTTTCCCTAGCTGGGCTCTCCAGCATAGCAACAGATTGGTTCCACTACTACCTGGTGAGCAGGTCCCAATCCATCAAGACTGGTAACTCCATCTCCTCCCCCCCTCTCCCCATCTCATTTGGGGTCCCCCAAGGCTCAGTCCTAGGGCCACTACTGTTCTTCATTTTTCTAAAGGAACTACCCCCGGCCTGCCCACACACATCCATTCACATGTATGCAGACTACACAGTCCTGTATACTTCAGGCCCTTCTCCCTCTGATGTAGAATCCAGCTTACAGCTAGGCTTCAATAATGTCCAGCTCTGGTTTCACTCAAATCAACTATTCCTGAATGCCAAGAAAATAGTCTCCATGACCTCTGGCACAAGGAAGAGACTGTCGGCTTTCCTCCATACCCACCTTCCACACCCTGGATGGGGAAAAGCTGGAGGCTTGCTTCTTCTTTAGATACCTCAGGGTAAAGCTCGACCAGCAGTTTGATTTTTCTGTACACTTTGAGGCACTCCACAAGGAGTTGCACCCCAAGCTTGGAGCACTGTACTGTAACCGAGGGTGCATCCCGCTATTGGCCTGGCAGGACATTGTACAGAAAATTATCCTCCCTATCTTTGACTATGGGGATATAGTCTATTGTGTCACTCCGAAGACTACCCTAACCAGACTGGACACCCCCTTTCACTCCTATCGTTTCACCCTTGACTGTCCTCCCAACACACACCACTGCAACCTCTACCAGGATTTGCACCTCCCCTCACGGCAGGATAGGAGGTTGTCTCACTGTGCCAGGCTCACAGCCAAGTACTGGACACAGTCCCTGCCCTTGTCTCCTCCACATTCGCACTCCCTTCGAAATTACGACACCTGCTCCCTGAGTGTCCCAAATATGGCTACCACTGCAGGACAGGCAGCTTTTTCCTATCGCATGCCTAAGCTGTGGTGTAACCCCCCTGCAAATGGGGGTTCCCAAAAGACTTCCAGGAGCTTGCTTGAATGCTCCAAGCCTGAATGGTGTTTGGCGTTTAAGCCATTTATCAGTGAGTGTTTTTAGAGCCTGTGGTACTGTCTCTTTAAGAGCTGTCTGCTTGCAGACATAATTAGTTTGTATGGGGGGACTGTGTGCTTCTCATTTGAGTACCACTGAGCTGCTGCCAATTCACTCCATTTTTGCAGTCACTAGGAGTGCAAAGGGAACCTATCTGAAAGATGTAACTGTTTGCCAGAAATCATTTACAGTAATAATGAAATTACAGTTGGTCTAACTTTCTTTGCAGTCAGAACTGTGTCTGCCTAGTTCTCCATTCTGGTTTTGAACTGCTGAACTGGACCAATCAGTGTGGGGTAAGCTAGCTCTAAAATGGTGCCTTGGACGAATCAGAACTTGGACTCACAATCTGAGCCAGCCACAAGAGGATTGTATGGGCAGTGACTTGGGAGATGTAGTTTAGACTTCGCGCTTTGGACCAACAGCAGCAGTCATTGGTGACAGCCAATCCAGTCAAGAACTGGGAGGAACTCAAAGGAAGTGCCCGGTTTTGTCTGTTGGAGTTTCAGTTTAGATCTGGCAGTGAAGGGAAAGAAACCTGTGCTCCTTCAGTGCACAGTTTCAGTCAAAAAACGTGTAAGGCCCAGAGTTCGGTCTGCAGCTTGTGTAACTGCTTGTTAGGACTGAACTGGTCCTGTGAAAAGAATCAAAGGATCTCTGAAGAGTAGAAACCAGGCTCACCCTGTAGAAGACTGGAGAAATTGTTGAATTGCACTCGGTCTGTCAGGAACTGAATCTGCTGTGTGTTCTCCCGGTATTGTGCAGTAATTGCGATCGGGATAGAGAAGCAGCCTGCCTGGTATAGTATCTTTTTTACCATATAAATGTGTGAAGAGTCTCGTGAGCCTCAAGAGTAGCCCTGCTGACGTTGAAGGACCCTATCTTGTTTGGAGGTCGTGAGTACTAATTCAGGTCGCTCCCTGTTGAATTGCCACATTAAATCCAAATGGAATCACTGTACTGCTGACTGTTTAAACTAATTTTTTCTTTTCACTGTGTGAAGAGGCCCTACCAGCTGCCACGGTTTGGACTAGCCACTGGGCTTGGGTACCCAGGGACAGTAACTGGTAGGGATAGGCCTGTCACAGAGCCATAGGTAGATAGTAAAGTGATAAGCTAATTAACCTGATTTCCCTGTCCTTGTTATATCCCCCAAATAAATCAGAGCTGCTTGTTTCAGCAAAGTTATACTTCCTGAGGTATTTGTCTATGTTAAAGTACTGTACTGTGATTGTTGCACTGTATCTTATTTCACAGGAGGTCCCAGTGCCGGAACTAGTCCTGGGGGTAAGTGTATACTGTGAAGGTAATTCTGATATATTGTGTGGGCCACTAGGGGGAAGAAAGGGGGGGTTGCAGTGTCCCAGAGGGCTGTGAACAAGTAAGTTTAACTATTGCAAACCCTGACCTCTGGGTGGAGGCACCCGCCATTGGATCCAGGCCCCTCAACCTGTTAGTGGCAAATCAGGCAGGGGTAGTAGCCCCTGGGATAGCGCCATCTAGGGGTTACATGTGGAATTCCCTATCACTGGCCATTCGGCAAAGCAACTCTGCCCACAGACTAAACTCCCTTCTCAAAGCCCACTTCTGCACCTCCTGTGGGTGCACCTAGACAGCTGATAACTCACAAAAGTGACTAGTCAATGACGACTAACCCCACTGTTGGTATGCAGCTATGGTCCAGCAGTAAACTGGCTATCTCACTCCTCCTGCCTATATCCCAACTATACGCAGTTTAAGGCTATTGTTGCAACCACATTCCTGATGTATGTGAGCTGTAACTAGTCACTGCAGAGGTAGGGTACATGCTGTGTTGTTATATTCTGTGTTGCCCCCCTGCTCTCTTACCTGACTGTATTTCTACCACTATTTCCTTCCACAATGCAACAGACTGCCTGTATTTAATTCTCCGGCTGTACTTCTGTACCTAATGTGACTTGTACTCATGCATTACTGATGTATTTATACTCTGTACATATTGTATGTTTGTAATCAAGCATTTATCTAATGTACTGTATTATGCTCTGTGTTTACTCCCATGCTCCCCACCCCCCAAGACGAATCTGGAATCGAGCAGTAGTCTGCTCAGTACCCCTTGCCGGTAAAACTCTTAAATAAATAGAGAGTGAAGAAATCATTTGCAAAAACAAACTCCTTAGCCTTCTTCGCAAATGAGGATGAAGAACGGGATGAGTCCCCGAAGTTACTTTTGCATGATGAAAAATAAAGGATGAAACAAAAGCAATACTGGTCCAGATTCTCAGTAACCCCCCCCCCCCATGTCTATCTTACTGCTCATCACCTATAATACAGAATTTCTAAGAAACAAACTTTGAATTCATACTCACCACCTGAAGGATCGTAGGGTTGCAACCAATAATAAATGGCAAGCTTCTGAATTCTTTGATTCGATGGGCAATGCGGACAGGTAACTCTCTGTGGAGATACCTGCATCTGTTCTAAAATCAGTAAAACAAAACAGAAAATGTCAGCACGTGCAGAGCAAATAAACTGACTTGTGCATTACTCTGCCTGTTGTGACTCTTAACAGATAAAACAACAGGCGGTGTGCATACACTTGTATTTACAGATCATTTTTTTTTTTCAAAGCACAGCAAAAATACTAAAACAGTCATAATAATCCCAAAGGGAAGTGCATGTGATGCTGAGGAAGCCTAGTATACAGGGTGAACATCCATTTTTGTGTGGGACTGTCATTACTGCTTCTGCAGTGTTACAGAATAAAGTGTTCCAAAAATACAGACATTCCTGGAATGCAGTAGCTGTTTTTATCACTTGAAGCAGCAGTATTTATTAGACAGCAAAATATTTCATCACATTGTTGTTTTTTTAAGCAAGTTTTTTCCTGTGTTGCAGACTGATATATCAGTCCTGAATTCCTATACATTCTAATTCTGTCAGCAGCCTTAGGGTTAGGGGCTGCCCATGCCAACATCAGGCCATGTTGTTTCTCGCCCTATAAAAGCACGGGCAGCCCCGCTCCCTCCTCAAGTCTTTCACTAGCAGGAGGCCATGGGATACAGGAGTCCCACCAGGAAAGATAGAGAGAGAGAGAGGTGCAGATCTAGCAGAAGGGCTGGAGCAACAGGACAGTCAAACTGTAGCGAGGGGGGGGGGGATGGAGGGACAGCACGACCTGGTGACAGAGACTCTCTCAAAGACAGTACAGTTGCATAAGAACTTGCCACAACAGCAGATCTATGAGAGGAGCTCTTGCAGTAGGTAACACCGCTAGGACTAAGCCACCAGGCGCTAGGACCCCAGAGAAAAATTCCAGCCAACAGTCTACAGCTGTGGATCCACCCCTGCCATCGGCACACCCCCAACGTTACATATGGTATTAAAGGGGCAGTCCCCAACCCATCCTCAGTTCTCTTGCCAGAGACCCCAGCATGAAGAGAGAATATGGAGAACCAAGGAGTTCCTCATAGATGAAGAAAGGTATCCATGATGGAGAAGTAGCTACCAGGGGGAAGGTGGGAGGGAAAATAGTGCCTGCTGCAAGAGTTCCTCTCGAATATCTACAATTACAGTAAGTTCTTGCGTAACTGTACTATCTTACTTCGAGGGGGCTCTTGCAGCAGGTAACACCATTAGGACTGAGTCCCAAGCAGTAAGAGAGACCCCAGTCAACAGTGGGGGTAGCAGAAACTCCTTATGAATCTTAAGAGAGGAGGCTTTGTAGGACTGCCTGTCTGAAGCCTGCTCTACATCTTAATACAATGGCCCAGCTGTAATGTTTGTTGAAGGAGTGTACAGAACCCTAAGTAGCAGCTGTGCAAATGTCAGCAACTGAAACATTCCTCAGATAGGCAATGGAGGCAGCCACCTCCCTAGTAGAGTGGCCTTTGACCAAGCCCACTAAAAGCTAGACATACTGGTTGTAGCAGAAAACAATGCCATTAACTAACAATTTGGTTATAGGTATTGCTTGGTAACAGGAGCCCCTTCCAATGTGGGGGTGAAATACACAAACAGCTGGTCTGCCTTTCTGATAGCATGGGTGCACTCTAAATAGCAACAAGCTCCCCAAGAATATCCAGAGCATGAAGCAATTCTAAGTAGGTAGATGTCTTGAATCAGTGGAAACTCTGACACCACCTGAGGAGGAAATACTTAGGATAAATCCACAAGGATACCCTGTCCTTGTGGAAAGGCAAATAAGGCTCTTTCCTTATCAGAGGGGAGCCAATCAGGGCTCTTTCCTCATCATTGGGTGAACCAATCAGGGCAAGGGGTGCCAAATTTCAAACTGTTAGCTCCGCTATAAAAGCGAAAGAGCAAAAAAGGGGCCAAGGACAGTCGTGGTGGTGTTTGCTGATTTTTGGTGCACTGAGGGAGCAGGAGGCAGTCATATCAGCAGGTGCCAGAGGTGGCCGTAGCTGTGGGAGACAGAGGCAGCCGTAGCCAGGGAAACATCGGCAGCCGTAGCTGTGGAAATTGACTGTTCAGTGGTCACTGCCGCCAGACAGAGCAGCGGCCGGAGACACAAAATCATAACAGGGCTCCCTGCTGGAGGGGAGCCAATCAGAGTGAGAGGAGCCAAAATTTAAACTGTTAGCTCTGCTATAAAAGTGGCAGAGAAACAAAGGGGCCAAGGACAGTCGTGGTGGTGCTTGCTGATTTTTGGTGCATCAAGGGAGCAGTAGATGGCCGTAGCCACGGAAGCCAATGTCAGTCATAGCTGCGGAAGCCAGAGACAGACATAGCCATTGCAGCCAGAGGCAGCTGTAGCAGCGGGATACATCGGAAGCCATAGCCGTGGAAACTGATTGTTTGGCAGTCGTTGCTGCCAGATAGAGCAGTGTCCACAGACACAAAATCAGAGCAGGGCTCCCTCCTGGAGGGGAGTCAATCAGGGTGAGAGGCGCCACATTTCAAGCTGTTACACAGATACATAGACAGTGCCAGCAGATAAGGGCCTATGGCCCACCAAGTTTGCCCATTTGAGCTTGTAAGTTCAGTTTATGTTTTCCTAGAAGTCTGTTGCCCCTTACCCCTGACTTCCAGAATTCCTTTATGTCTATCCCATGCATTCTTAAATCCTGTGATTGTTTCAGCCCCCACCACTTCCTCTGGCAGGGTGTTCCACGTGTCCACCACCCGTTCTGTGAAGAAATTCTTCCTCATGTTTCCTCTGAATCGTCCTCCCTCCAACTTCATCACATGCCCTCTACTCCTGGAACATCTTTTTCGCTTAAAAATAGTGTATTCCTGCACCCTGTTCGTCCCTGTAAGATACTTGTATGTCTCTATCCTATCCCCACTCTCCCCTCCTCTCCTCCAGGGAGTACGTGTTCAGTTCCTTCAACCTGTCTTCACAGGACTTGTGATGCAATCCATGCACCATCTTTGTTGCCCTCCTCTAAACCTTCTCTACCCTACGTCCTCATGTAGGTATGGTCTCCAGAACTGTATACTGTACTCCAGGTGGGGCCTCACTAGTGTCTTGTATAGTGGAATTATGTTAGCTCCTCTATAAACACAGTGGAGCAACAAAGGGGCCAAGGACAGTCGTGGTGGTGCTTGCTGATTTTTCTCCCACCACGCACCACCTCCATTAATTAAGTAGGTTCCCTGGGCTCCTCCCAGAGGAAGCTACCAAGAAAAAGTGACTGGTGATTTAAAGTGAGTTTTTTTTTTTTTTTTACTCATTCTTAAGTGACTTCTTACTCCAATCTTAAGTGACTTTCTGGTCCAGTATCAGGTTTATTTTATATCACGCTAAAGAGGCAGTGTAATTTACGAAACAGTATATGTTAGGAGTTCTGTAAGAGTTAAATCACCTTGGCACATACTCAAATAGGTAAAGGCTTACTTGGGACATTTGCTTCTAATTCTATCAAGTCTATCTTGTAACAACAAGGAGATTAAAAAAGTTGTGGCACAAAGAGTAGGTTTTGATTAGGGGATTTGAGAGGGGGCACATGACTGTGGTTCATACTTAAAAGGGTAAAGGACTTCAATGTAAATTTGTATAGTTCTATCATGATAATATACAACAAACCGAATCTGAAGATGGGAGCAGACATACCAACTCCAATCATTACAAACTCCTCAACTGGAGTTTGAGTACAGGTACATTCCCCAACATATGGAAGACAGGGAAAACTGTTCCATTAGATAAAGGAGGGGATCCCCTGATTCCATCAAATTACAGCCAATGGCTCTGCTGCTGGTCCTTTCAAAGGTGCTTGAAAGATGTGTACACGGGCAGCTTTGCCGGTACCTGGAGCAGTATGATCCCATTACGAACTGCCAGCATGGCTTTAGAGCAGAGAGGTCCACAGACATATGGTCTTTGATTTTAACAATCTTATAGCTGTGCCAATGAATCAGGAATGCAGCATGGGGCCATGTTCATGGCCTTCAGTAAAGCCTTTGATTTGGTGGACCATAGAAACACTTTGAGAAAATTGTACAAAATTGGAGTGCATGAAGAAGCTCTGTCCTTGTTTACATCTTATCTAAAAGAAGACAATGTGTATTGATAGGGAAGACTATGTCATCACTGAGAGAGGTGAGGAGACGGGGTGCCCCAGAGCTCAATGTTGGAGCCCCTTCCCTTTAAAATCTATGTAAATAGTCTACCAAGTGTCTTTAAAAATGGGGAGATACGGCTGTATGCGGGAAGAGACAGTTCTGGTGGCGTCCACCGATAGCCATACCAACATGGAAATAAAACTGCAGGAAGACATGCTCCTAATGGAGAATTGGTTCTGTGAAGCCAAACTACTGATGAACCTTAAGAAAACTCGATGTATGACCTTTACATCAATCAACAGACTAACTACAGGCTATGAATGAAATCTGTTTTTTTAAGAACAAACAACAGCAGCCGGCCCGGTGGCGCTGACGGTTGTGGTGGTGGATGCCACACCTCGCACTACACCAGTGACCCGGGTTCGGAAACAACCTCAGATTGTCGGGGTGCCAGCATGGGGGGAGAAGCAGCATTGAGCATGCTATTAGGCTGCTCTCCTCTCCCGGGGGTGGTGGGGGTTGATTGTTGACCCTCCCATAGTCCCGTTCCCCACCGTGTGGAGATCTGGTGGGGTAACGTAGGTGGGCAGGGCAGCAGTACAGGTGGGTGGAACATATGGCCGTGTACCGGGGCTCTGGGGGGGTGAGGAATGGGAGAAAAATCCAGAAAAACTTAAATTAACAAAAAAAAAAAAAAAAAAGAACAAACACTTATAAATATTTTGGGGTGATGACTGACCAGAGATTAACGTTTGAAGAGCATGTCAACCTAGCAGTAAAAAAGTGTAACCAAAAATTGGGCTTGTTAAGAAGAATTTCCTCTTCCCTTGGAAAATCAACAAGGGTTAAATTAGTAAATCAACTAATACTCTCCGCTTTAAATTACGGGGTATTGGGCTGGCAGTATACCCTAGAGGTTAGAGTAATGAGCTTGGTACATCCAGCAGACCAGACCTGGGTTTGATTCTCACAACCTCCACTTGCATACTGTGCGACTCTGAGCAAGTCACTTAACCGCCCAGTGCCCCCAGGCTGCCCCTGAAAACAGGCACTTGTGCCTAGTGGGCTTTACCCGGTTACCAAAGACTGAAAAAAAAGAAATGCTTCATAAAATGTACTTAGAAAAGTTCACCAAACATTTTATAGGCTTGCGAGATTTGCTAGCTTAAGTAACTTTAGAGATTACCATTGTAAAGTTTATGACAACCTACAGTGGATAGGTTCGGAGTTAAAGTGGAATATTCAGTGGCTCACCTGTTGCTACAAATTTATGAAAACCAATCATACCCATCCCTTAAAACTCCTGTTAAACATGAGTAACCAAGAGAATAGACATGGCTTGAGAGATACTTAGTTAGGAATGGTATGGCCTAGAATCAACAATAGATTTGGTGATACAGCATTACAAACTGCTGTAGCTTGTATTTAGAATGTTATACCAAACCAAATAAAACGGAAAATACAGTCCAAAAGTTGCAGACTGCAATGAGAAACCATTACCATGCAGGCTGTAACTGCTATGTTTCATCCTACCTGTTATTGCAGTCACATTGGTTGTAATTGCCATGTCTTGTCTTAGCTGATATTTTAGTCATAGCTCTTATGATAGTTTGTGTATGTACTTCTTGTATTTGAGTTGCTGTCCACGTATACTTGTACATTGTTGTAGATTCCATGTGTATGTACAGGGCACTCTTTGTAAACAGGGACTTGTCTCTAAAGTCTGTTCCTGGCTAAAAATAAAATCATCATCGTTATCATCAAACTGAAATAATTGTTTCAAGAGGTAATGACATTTTGCAAGGCAGAATTTGTTAAGAAGTGTGAAGAGATTAAGGAACTTTGCTGCATGGTCGGGGGGGATAGTATTTTTCATAAAGGCGAGGTGGGGAAACTAAAAGGACAGTACTAGCGCATTCTGAGTAATTTAGCAAATGGAAGGGCAACACAGTTGGAGAGCTAGCCTGAAAAGGGATAAGGCAGGTCCTCTGTTTGGTCTCTGGGCTGTTAGGGCACGAGGATTCTTTGGAAGGGTGACAGTGTGCAGTGGGTGTGGAACGACCATGGTATTACATATATCATGCAGGATGAGGGGCTGCATGGTGTGCAGACAGCTTACACAACTAAGAGGGGAGGTGGGGTGGTTGAAGACAGTGCTAAGTAGGGAAGGGCAAAGGCATTGTGGAGGAGGGACAAAGGAAACACCAGCTGGGCGGGGAGGGGTGTAGGATGGAACATAGGAAGAGTGGCAGGGGAAGAAGGAGCAGGTGTGGAGGATGACATGGGAAGAGGGGGGAAAGGACTGGAGGAGTTCCAGAGGAAGCATCAGAGGGCGAGGGGAGAAGGTGGGGGCACATTGGAGGCCTCAAAAGACTTAGGTGCAAGAGGAGTAGAGGACAAGAGGGGCCAGGGAAATTGGCAAGTGGTAGGATCAAGAAAAGCATAGCTAGCACCACCAGGGAAAGGGTCAGAAATTAGGGTGGGGAGCATCAGGCAGTCAGCTGCAAAGTAAGGGAGTTGAACAGGAAAACAGATTTGCCCCCCTAGGACACTTGAGGAGGAGGATGGCAATGAGTCTGGCAGTGAGAAAATTACAGGAGAGGTACTAGGGCCTAAAGAGTTAGGAGGATCAGGAATGGGGATGACACCACTGGGAGGGAAACTGGAAGAAAGTAACCGAAACGAGCAAGGAGAGGTAGTGATAATCTCAAGAGGGACACAACCCACAGAGGAGACAGGGAGGAAGCCTCCAGTAAGCTCGGGAAGTGCAGGGTCAAGGGAAGGGGGAGAGAACCATGACTCGGAGGGATTCAGGCAGGAGAGAGGACAGGAAGGAGCATGGGGAGGGTCAGAGCCCGGGAAATGGGCTTTTAGGGTGAAGGGGGCTGGTGGAGACACCAGAGAGGGGGTAATGGAGGATTTATCCCAAAGAGAGAGCAAAACAATGGGGAAAGAGGTGGACTGGGGAGAAAATGGTACAAGGGAGAGAACTGGGATACCAGGAAAGAGATGTGAGAAAGAGAATCAAAAGTGCAGGCAGAAGGGAGGGAGGGAGAAGCAGGGCAGTGCTCATAGGGGGCTCAATCATAAAGGGAATCAGATGGGGAGAAATGAAGGTGGGGTAACACTGTTTGGGTCGAATGATTGCCAGGAACAATGGCGCTAAAGGTGAGGCACAATATACTCTCATGGGGAAAGCAACAGGATGCGAGGTACAACTTGGTATTCCACCTAGACACCAACTACCTGGAAGGCAATAGTCTACTAGAGGTGCAGGCTTGGTTTAAGGAGCTTGCTAGGTTCTGCAGTATTGTGAGGTTCTTTTCGATTGTGTTCTCAGAGGTACTGCCTGTGCCAAAAGCAAGCACAGAAAGAAAGCAGAGGCTTGCTGAGTTTAATCAATGGCTGGTGGGTTGGTGCAGGCAGATGGGGTTTGGGCTAGTGGGGAGTTGGGGAGATACATGGGAGGATAAGAGCCTGTTTGCCTTAGACAGGCGGCACCTGAGCAGGGAGGGACAGGCAGTGCTAAAGAGAAAGTTAGGAGGCTTTATTGCCAAACAGTACAATTTAAACTAATTTCAAGGAAGGGGTCAGGAAGGGGGTCACTCAAAGTGGCAGGAGTAAAGGGAGGATATCAGCCTACCCCCCAGGATGGAAATACACTGGTAGAAAGTAAGAACAAGCAAAGGTCAGGGGACAGCACTGAGGGAAGGGGGTCCTGGTGGAAGGGTTTATCAGCCAATGCCAGGGGTTTGGGGAACAAAATGGTGGCCCTGGAGGCCATCATGGTGGACAAGGGACTAGACAGAGTAGCAGAAAATGAGACATGGTGGACAGAGCACCATTCCTAGGAGACAGTTGTCCCAAGCTTCAGACTGTTTAGGAAGGACAGGGATGGTGACGGGGGGGGGGTGGCATTATTCGTCAAAGAAGACATCAGGGCAATGGAAGGGCTGAAGGAGGTAGGGGAGACAGAGCTCATGTGGGTCACACTTGACAAACGGATGGGGGACACTTTGAGGACAGGGGTCGTTTACAGACCTCCGACGCAGGGGGAGGAAGGGGATAGGAAGTTGATACAGGCAGTTACTAAAATGTATCTCAAGGGGGAGGTTCTGCTAATGGGAGACCTTAACCTCCCTGATGTGGACTGGAGGCTCCTGTCTGCGGAATCTGCTAGGAGCAGGGGGATCCTAGAGACACTCCAAGGGGTATTCCTGCAACAACTGGTCAGGGAGCACACTAGGGGAGATAACCTGCTGGACATGGTTTTCACAAATGGGGAAGAGTGTGGAAGACTTACTGCACACTGTCCACAACACTGACTGGTACCAGTTTCTGTACTTGTGTTGCACCTGTCTCATTTTCTAAAGATCCCTTTATTTTGTTCATATTATTTACTTTGTCTGACCCTGTATTATATAGACTTGCAAATTGTTTCTATTTTTCTGACTACCTTTGCATTGTACGACCTATTCTATGTGTTGCATCACACTGTTGTTTGTTGTTCTTGTATTTGACTTGTATCCTCCCGGGTCATGCCTGAAAATAGGCATCTCTATGCCTAGTGTACCCACCCGGTTATCAAAAGCAACTAAATAAATAAATAAAAGAGGTGGAGGTGGGAGAATGACTGGATACTGGTGATCACAGAACTGTGAGATTCAAGGTGAAAACTGGGAGGGAGACAAATCCGACAAGAACGCGAATGATGGATTTCAGAAAGCCAGACTAACAAAATGAAAAGGATGTTTGAGGAAGAAATGTCACGGAAGGGGAATATAGGGGACGATGAGGAACTCTGGGGTGCTATCAAAGGAGGGATATTGAAGACAACTGAAGTTTGCAGCATTAGGCCAGTGAGAAAGAACAGAAAAAGAAGGAGACCGCTTTGGTTTACAAGGGAGGTGGCAGGGGCGATCAGGAAAAGGAAAAGGGCATTCAGGGAATATGAGAAAACACAAAAAGGGGAGGACAGGGAAGTTTATAGAGAAAGGAGGGTGTCAGGGCAGAAGATAAGGAAGGCTAAAGCGGAGATGGAGAAGAAAATAGCAAAGAGGGCAAGGAGGGGGATAAAACTTTTTTTAGGTATGTGGGGGAAAGAAGGAAGGCGAGAAAGGGGATAGTAAGGTTGAAAGGGGAAGGGAGAATACAACTGTAAGGGAACATTGTTTAACCAAGAGTAGCACACTAAGCTGAAGCTTGTTTCCAGACATGACCTGGGAGCACAAGGAAGTTAAGTGACTTGCTCAGGATCACACAGTATGTACCTAGATGGCTGTGGGATTCAAACCCAGGACTCCAGATCTGCAGCTCAGAGCCTTAACCCACTGTGCTATACTGTCCCAAATGGAAGGAAACTTTGAGAAAGCAGAGGTGTTGAATAAATACTTCTGCTTGGTCTTCATGGAGGACGGTGGCAAGGGACCAGAACTGGGGGGGGGTGGAAGGCAAAATGGTGGATCCTAGTACATTCACCATAGACTGGGTAAGAGAAGAACTGGGCAGGGTGAAGGTGGATAAGGCAATAGGGTCCAGACGGCTTGTACCCAAGGGTACTCAGGGAACGGAGATAGGAGCTGGCAGCTCCACTGACGAGACTGTTCAACTTGTCCATGGATAGAGGGTGTGTGCCAAGTGACTGGTGGAGGCTGGATGTCATACCACTGCACAAGGGGGGGGCATAAGGAGGCAGCAGAGAACGATTGCTCGGTTAGCCTCACCTTGGTAGTGGGCAAGGTGATGGAGGCACTAATAAAGGGCGGTGGACTATTTGGTGGACAGTGGGCTGCAGGACGAAAGGCAGCATGGATTCATGAATGGGAGGTCCTGCCAGATGAACTTAATACAGTTTTCAACTGGGTAGCACAGCTGGTTGACCAGGGGTGGGGGTGGATGTGGCCTATCTGGACATCAGTAAGGCATTCAACACCGTCCCTCACAGAAGGCTGGTAAATAAGCCGGAAAGCTTGGGAGTGGGACAGAAAATAACTAGATGGGTGGAAATCTGGCTGGTGGGCACAAGTCAGGGAGTGGTGGTAAATGGGGTGCATTCCATGCTGTGGGGGGTAACGAGTGGGGTGCCCCAGGGGTTGGTGCCAGGACTCCTCCTTTTTAGTATTCTATATAATTCTATTATAATGTTCTCTGCATTTATTGTCTGTATTTCCACTGCTCCTTTCCCCCTGGGCCGCACCTGGAATCGGGCCTCGGCTCAGTGTGCCTTTCCCAGTTACCAAATGTTTAAATAAATAAATAAAAATAACATATACATCAGTGATACAGCAGAAGGTCTGGAGGGAAGTGTGTGCCCAATCGTGGATGATATGAAAATCTGCACTACGGTGGACACCCGGGGGGGTTAAGGCCATGAAGCACAACCTGAGGACTCTAGAGGGGTGGTTGGAAACTTGGCAACCAAAATTCAATGCTAAAAAGTGTGCTGTGTTGAATCTAGGGTGCAAAAATCTGTTAACAGTTTACACTCTAGGAGGGGGGGAATCAAAAAAACAGAGCAGGAAAGGGATCTGGGGATTATAGTATCAAGCAACCTTAAGATGGGTAGCTAGTGCAGCAAGGAGGTGAGGAAGGCAAACGGAAAGTTGGTATGCATGGGGGGGCATAACTAGCAGAAGGAGGGAGATGCTGATGCCTCATTACAAAGCCATGGTGAGACCGCACCTGGAGTACTGGGGTCCAGTTCTGGAGACCGCAACTACGCAAGGACATTGATGGGATGGAAAGGGTTCAGAGAAGAGCAACCAAGATGGTGCACGGTATGCAGGGAAAACCAAACGAACAAAGGTATAGGGAACTGGATCTGTACCCACTGGAGACTAGAAGGGAGAGGGGGAACATGATTGAAACTTTTAAGTATGTGAAGGGGATCAATAAGGAGAAGAAGGGAGGCTTGTTCAGAAGGAAGGAGGGGACTAAAACTAGAGGACACAGCCTAAGATTGGAAGGTAGAAGATATAAAGGCAATGTGAGGGGGCAGTTCTTCACAGAGAAAGTGGTGAAGCCCTGGAATAAACTACCAGAACAGGTGGTGTAGGCTAAGACGGTTGTGGGATTTAAGAGAGCTTGGGACAGACATATGGGATTGGGGAGGGAGGGGAAAGGGAGGGCAAGTAAGAGTGGAGTAGATGAGCAAAGGAGAGAGGTAAGAGCAGACTTGATGGGCCGAGGAGGTCCTTTTCTGCAGTCAGATTTCTATGATTCAGAAATTGAAGCTTGGAAATCCTTCAAGGAGGAGGAATGATAACTAGGAATGACACTTTCCACGACAGAGAGCGCAGCTCACAACCTGCGTCAGGTTCAGAGGGAGGCAAAGTGAGCTTTTCCAACTCCAATAACAGACCCTATGGTGGGACCGGGTCCCAAATGACAGGTTTCAAATGCACAATGCACTGCAGAAACGTGTGGGGAGGGTCAGCCTGGGCTAGAGTTTTGCCCTCTATAGGTGCATAGTGGGCCAGGATGATGGACAGATGCACCTTTAAAGAGGAGTATCTCAGACCCGAATCCAACGGAAAGAGGAGGTACTCCAGTACAGAATTCACCAGGCAGGTGGAAGGATCCCGATGCCGAGCAGTGGCCCAAATGCAGAACTGCTTCCATTTCATAGCATAAGTGGCCCTAGTGGAAGGTTTCCTGGCGGCCACCAAGACATCCGCTACCACAAGGGGAAAAACCCCAGATCAGGAGACAGTAGATCTGCAGGAGCCACACATGGAGATGCAGAGAGTGGAGATCCGGAAAGACCAGGGTGCCCTTCTCCTGTGATAGCAAATCTGAGTGCAGGAGCAAGGAAATCAGAGGTTCCACTGCTAGATGCCATAGGAGTGGAAACAAACTGACTGGGCCAAAAGGGTGCCACTAGATCATCTCTACCCCCCAACTGCAGACTAAGGACTGAGAAGAACTCTCTGCAATAGGGAAAAAGGAGGGAAAGCGTAAAGGAACCACTCCCCTGTCCAAAAGAGGGTCATCGCATCTCTCCAGAGAATACCAGGCCCTGGATAAAGTGAGCAAAAACTGTGCAGTTTTGTGATGAATGGGGAGGCAAATATATCCACTTCGGGATGTCCCCATGTGTCGCAGAGATCTTCCACTACTGAGGGAAATAATTCCCACTCGAGGGCCTTGGAGCGAGACTGACTTAGGCTGTCTAACAGGGTGTTTTGAATACCTGGAACATGGACTGCCGTCAGGTCCATGTGATGTGCCATGGCCCATGACTGGACTCGCATGGCCTTCCTGCAGGGGGAGTAAGGAGGAGTCCTCCTTCCTGCTAGTTTACCCAGAAGACCACTGTCATGTTGTCCATCTGGAGCAACAGAGTGCCGGGCAGTAAGACTGTCTGGAAGGCCTAAAGAGCACATAAAATCACTCGCACCTCCAGGACATAGATGCAGAGATAGTTCCCGTGTTGGGACCAAGCCCCTCTGTCTAACAGTCTCCCAAGTTGGCTCCCCAGCCTTGACCTGATGCATCTGTGATCAGAATCTGACTGGGAGATACCCTCCTCAAAAGTGAACTCCCCGGAAAGGTTAGTGGGATTCAGCCACCATGCTAAGGTCTGTCGTGTAGGATTCAACACCAAGACAGGCTGTTCTAGAACATCTGAACATTGGTTCCATTGGACTCTCAGGTACCATTGGGCCCTCATATACAGCCAGGCCAGGGTGAACTGGGGCAGTAGCCATTTCCATGTGACGCAGAAGTCTTAGGACAGATCTAAGACTTGCCAAACGTGCATCTGAAGATGTTCTGTACTGTCTGGAGGGAGAAAAGGCTTTGCCCTGCACCATGTCCAGGATTGCCCCTATATAGTGCAGCCTCTGACTTGGCCAAGAAGGGAATATGGGCAAGATTAAGGTAATCCCTAGGTCCTGAAACAGGGTGAAGATGGCCTGCATGGTATGAAGGAGCCGGTCCCTGGTGGGAGTGGTCAGTCAGTCATCCAGGTAAGGGGAAGATATAATGGCCCTGTCTCCTTACGGCTGCAGCCACTACTGTGTGGCATTTGGTGAACACCCTGAGGGCAGAGGACAGGCCAAAAGGCAAGGCCCAAAACTGATGGTGGTCCCCTTTGAAGCAGAAGCACAGGAACCTCCTGTGGGGGATGAAAAAACGGTATATAAAGAAATGTGACCTGAGTATCGAGTGAGCATAACCAATCTCCTTAACAGAGGAGAGGAAGACCACCAAACACAGTGATCATCCTGAATAGTTTGTACCATATGCCCTGATTTAGGTGGCTGAGGTCAAGGATAGGCAGGAGGTCCCCAGTTTTCTTTGGCACTTGAAATAGTGGGAATAGAACCCCTTCCCTTTATGTGTCTGAGGAACTGGCTCTATGGTCTGCTTCGCAGAAGAACCTGGATCTCCTCTTCAATGAGGACGATGTGAGCCTGAGGGTAATGGGAGGGGGCAGGTGGTATGTCTGGGGGTATATTCATGAACCCGCGAGTTTTCCCCTTTTCTATGAAGAACAGTACCCACTGGGTCGAGGTCATCTGGCACCAGCCTTCTCAATACAAGGGAAGATCACACCCCCCCAACGGCCTCCCCTAGGGATTCTGCCTGGAGGGGGGGGGGGTGAGTCAGGCTGAAGAACCAGAAAGGGGCAGCGAGGCCTGGAAGGACCTAGGAGCCCGGGGGAAAACCTCCAGATGCAGGGGTGGAAGCTTTGCACTTGAATCCTGTTCTATGCTGCTGTCCCATAGGCTACTGTCTGGTATTCTGCCTACAGGACTGCCTGGTATACTGTTTAGGCTGTGATATGCACGAGAGAAGTATATGTGTCTGATAGGCCCTTTTGGGCTACAGAAGGTGAGTAATGATACTATATTCTGTGACTCTTCACCAAAGTGGACAAGACCCCTGAAGGGGGCGTCCATTATCCAAAAAAAGCAGGGCATCCTCAGCCATGAATACCATTGGATACACACTGCGGAGGCTGCAGCTTTCCCAGAGGAGTCCACCATATCATAGGAGGCAGTGTTGCGTAAGTTACTTTTTCTGTTACTTTCTATTATGTTTGGAAACTTGTTCCTGGAAGCTCTGTGCAGTCACTAGCAAGGATAGAGAAGTACTAGAAAAAGTAACACACCTTACAATTATAGTTACTTATTTCTTTTTATACAAAACCGATACAAAAATAATAAATAATTGTAACAGATTACATATTTTGAAGGTAATAGGTTAGTTACTAGTTACTTTCAAATACATGTAATCAATTACAGTTATGCATTTCTTTTGTATAAAAAGACATAAGTAATTGTAACTGTAAGGTGTATCACTTTTTCCAGTAGATACCCATCCTTGCTAGTGACTTCACAGAGCTTTCTGGAACAAGTTTCAAAACTAATAGAAAGCAATAGAAAAAGTAACTTACCCAACACTGATAGGAGGCTTGAAGGACGTGGTCGCAGACGTCCAATCTGAATTTTAGGATTGCTATTTGTTCTGCCCTACTTGGGCAGTCCAGCATGGCCTGAGCCACTTCCACAGCCTTATCCCACAGGGCATTCTCATAAAGGACCATGTGGGCAAGGAAACTCTGAGACCGTACAGCACGTCTGGCCAAGGAGTAAAGCTTTTGGCCAGCTGGCCAACTGCTCGGAGTCATCAGGTGCCAAGGACGCTTGGAGTGATCATGGGCAGCGTTGATTACCATGCAGCTTCTTTATTAGCGAAGGGACTGTCATGGGCAGAGAGTCCCCCTTTCTTTTTTAATATACTTTGTTAGTTTTCACAAATAAACAATAAAATACACATTCCACGTGCCAGACATCTCTAATGAATATAGGAGCCGTCCAATGGAACAGGATAATAAAATCTAGGCATAAACAAGTACAAAAGTGGAGGTAAAGCAACAAAATATTACAGTCATAAGCTATTACGAGTAGCTGCACCCTACAGGAATAAAGAGCCAGTCCAGATCCATCCAAACGAGGAAATAAAGCATTCGTCAACCAGTGTCGATGAGACTCCAGCCCAAGCATGTTAAAGGAAAACTGCATGTTAAAATCACAAAAATAGATGTATTACTACCAGTTTTGAGTTCTCACTTCATCCCAGTGTTTTGTTTCTACCTAGGCTGTGAGAGGAGTTCCTGTTTTTAACATGCAGTTTTCCTTTAATTGTCCAAAAAATATTTAATGCTCCCCACTATAACTATTGCATCTATATAAAAACTGGCATCAAGCTGCAAAGTAGTGAGTTAAACAATAATGAATAACATTAATAAATAGCATGAAATAAAGTAAGGCGATTGTCCATCATAAGCAAAAAAACAAGTTACTCACCTGTAACAGTAGTTCTAGGAGTGGTATGTGTTGTTCATCCACAGTGTTTGGCATGTCCTTTTCCTTTAAGAATCTTGCCAGAAAGTCTTTAAGCTGGCTCCTCCCACCCACCCGGGTGGCATATGCCTCGGCCCCACCCCGATGCCAGATCATGCCCGCTGGAAGCTGAGGTTGTACGTCAAAGCCGGGGAGGTCAGGTGGGTTTGTGTGGATGAACATATACCACTCCTATAACTACTGTTACAGGTGAGTAAACTATTTTTCTAGGATCGTGGATATGTTGTTCTATCCATACTGTATGGCAGACTCCAAACAGTTCTCTGGAAGAAGGGAGGCAAGGGGTACACCCCCTCTATACTTACTTGGGGAACAGAGATTGGAGAAGTGAGGCCCCAAAACCAGCATCCCAGCATGACTCTAGGTCGATGTGGTAGCGAGTAATGAAGGTGTTTGATGTCTTCCAGGTAGCAGCCCTGCAGACTTCCTGGATAGGGATGTCAATGGAAACAGCCGCTGGTGCAGCAGTATGGCAGGTGGAGTGAGCTCTTATCCCTATGGGAGACTCCTTGTCCACCAACCGGTAGCAAAGATCAATGCAGGATGCAATCCATCTGCCAATCGTCCATCCGCTTTACAGCAAGTCTGCCAGGTGCGGCTTCAGCGTAGGTGATAAACAGCTGGCGAACCTCTCCCTGAACTTCAGCTGTCTGCTCCTTATAACAACAGAGTGCTCATCTCAGGTCCAGAATATGGAGCCTGTGTCACAAACGCACTCCGCAGGTCAGGCCCTCTTCTCCCACTGTGCCAACCTAAGAGCGCAATAGTGTGAACAGGTAACAGACAGGGTAATCCTCCTGTCTGCTTTTGGGTCAGAATCACTTTTAGCCTCAAGTTCTGGGGGGATCCAAACTGTGAACCTTATGCTAGCGTGCCTAAATGTACAGGCTCAAATAATATTCTCTTCGGGGGAATGCAATATATCTTTAATCTAAGGGCACCTACCAGGTATCCAAAATGAACCCTTAAAACTCTGTAAGAGACCTTGGGTATATTCTTACCTTTTTCAAACTTACTAACACCATCAAACCTTTTAAACAGTTGCCAGACTTAAAATACAGACATGTCACATGCAAAAAGAACTGGGAAGACACAGGCAGTATTTCAAGAAAATGTGATTTACTAAAAGATGATAAAAATATGTAAAATTAAATACAGAACCATGTATCACACAGCTTACAATCTATTAAAGAAAACAATTATAGAACCACATGTGGTACCAATCCATAAAGGGGGGGTCGAGGGAAGTACCAGGGAACTATAGACCCATCAGTTTGACCTCGGTGGTGGGAAAATTAATGGAGAGTATACTACAGGAACGATTGGGGGTGTACTTGGAGGAGGTGGAGGTCTGGATAGTCGGCAACATGGGTTTGTGCTAGGTAGATCATGTCAAACCAACCTTGTGGAGTTCTATGAATGGGTAACATCAGAACTGGACAGGGGTAAGCCTGTGGATGTATTATTCTTGGACTTCAGCAAGGCGTTGACTCTGTTCCCACAATGGTCTGGTGGAGAAACTGATGGGGTTAGGGAGTAGGCCTTTGATGGTCAGATGGATTGAAAACTGGCTAGCTGGACGACTCAGAGAGTAGTGGTCTGTGGGGAGCTCTCAACCCTAGAGAGGTAGGTAGTGGGTACCACAGGGCTCGGTCCTGGGTCCGATCCTGTTTAATGCATACATATCGACATCAGGAGGGCATAGGTGAATGAGTCTATTCGTGATGACTCCAAGATGGAAGCAGTAGTTGAGGGAGAAGAGGGAGGCTGGCCCTGCAAGGGGACCTGACACCCTGGAAAGCTGGGCTCACGATGGAAATTAAATTTCAATATCACCAAGTGCAAGGTGTTGCATCTTGGTCGGGAAACCCTAAACACAGGTACACCCTGGGAGGAGGCGCTGGAGGCCTCAATAGGGAAAAAGACCTAGGGGTCATGGTGATACATGTATGAATAACTCTGAGCAGTGCAGAAGAGCAGCTAGCAAGGCAAACAGGATGTTGGGATGCATCGTAAGGGGATCACTCTAGGAGCAAGGAAGTGATTCTGCCGCTGTACAATGGACTGGTTAGACCACACCTTGAGTACTGTGTACAGTACTGAGACCACACTTGAAGAGGGACATACAGCTCCTGGAGAGGTACAGAGGAGGGCAACAAAGATGATACGAGGGCTAGGGATTTGACTTATGAGGACAGACTTGAGGAGCTCTGCCTGTTTTCATTGGAGGAGAGGAGACAGGGGGACATGATTGAGGTCTTCAAGTACCTCAAGGGAATAAATAGGGTAAACATGGAGGGATCTTTAGACTAAAGCAGGAGGTATCACCAGAGGGCATGGTTTGAAGTTGGAAGGTGGAAGGGTGAGGGGAAAAGAGGAGGAGGTTTTTCACTGAGAGGGTGGTGGACCCTGAATGCACTGCCTGGTGAGCTGGTTCAGAGATCCACAGTGGAGGGCTTCAAGAGAGGGTGGGACAGACACAGAAAGTGGATGTATCAGATGAAGGCCTGTCCTGGGGTGGGGGGTGGGGATGGATGATAGGAGTTTCTGGAGCACAAGGGATGGGAGGGTCTCGGCACCCAACTAAGGATCTAGGTTCGAGCAGACTCGATAGACCGTAAGGCCTAATCTGCTGGCAAATAGTATGTTAGTATGCAAAACTCCTACCACAATACATTTAGATATTTGCTATCTAATGCATTACCTTTGGAAGTGCTTTCAAGTTAGAAAGATGTTACTGTTTTCTTTCAGAGCCCAAGATGATATGTCTCACAATACCCAGATACAATGTTACATTTTAACTCCATCTCCCTACCCCCTTGATGAGTCAGCTGGCTCTTCCTTTTAGAATTAATTCTAGCATAATTTCTACCAGTAGGTATTTTTAATTAATGGTAACATCAGAAAAAGGCATTTCCTAAATATGACAGCCTTTCATCAACCAGTTCCTTTGAGGTTTACAACCCTGCAATCTGTTACCCAGGTGTGAGACAGCCAACAGGAATCAGCTAAATAACATCCTTTCCTGATGTCATAAACTTCTTATTTAGTTTCAACTTCAAAAGCCTAGGCAGGTCATAAAAAGGTAATAAAATGCCATTTTGCAAGGAAGTCAATTAAATAGTTCCCCTGGTCAGTTTAATTACATCCTGTAGTTCTAGCTACTGACATTTAACATTACAGGCCAAATTCCTCACACACTGAAATGTCATATACAGACAATGTATTTATAATACCAATGTCATACAATAATCATAAGCAAGCGGCAGAGCATCATAGCCTGTACTCAGCCTCCAAGGTGTAGTTCAGACAGAACATCAGCAGAGTTAACACCTGGTTATGTTGAAACTCTGATACCACCTTTAGAAGGAACTTCGGGTGGGGCACAGGACAACCTTGTCCCTGTGGAAGACCAGATAGGGAGACTAAACAGAGAGTGCCTGTAGTTCCCCAGTCCTTCTGGCTAGCTGATGTGATAGCCACCAAGAAGGCAATCTTCCACAATAAATGTGACATCTCACGCCTGTTTATAGGTTCAAATGGCTTGTCCATGAGCTTTGTTAGTACTAGCAGTAGATCCCACGGAGGCGGAGGTTCACACACCAGAGGAGATATGTGGTCGAGGCCTTTAAAGAAATGCCAGACCACTTTCTTCTGTGTCACTGTCTGCTGACTGGCCCATACCCGGTAAGCAAAGCTGGCTGTCAGGTACACCTTAAGGATCGTGGACTGAAGACCTCTCTTGGACAAGGACCAAAGGTAGTCAAGGATACTAGCCACTGCAGAGGACAAAGGGTCCAAACCCTTGCCCTGACACCAAATGGAAAAACTTTTCCACTTGAAGGCATAGCACCTCCTGGTGGACTCCTTCCTGGATGCTTCCACTACTGTGAGTACATCATCAGAGAGATCCAGAGCCTGGAACTCTAGCCACTCAGGAACCAGGCTGTCAGGTGCAGGGATTGAAGGTCCAGATGGAATACTTTCCCCCTGACTGACAAAAGGTTCGGGCATACTGGAAGATGCCTCAAAGTCCTGGAGCTGAGGAGATCTGGATACCAAAACTGGTGAGGCCAGTCTGGGGCTACCAGGATCACCTGTGCCTTGTCCCTCCTGACCTTGAGGATCACCTTGTGAACAGAGGGAAGGCATAGTAGAGGCCTGGGGTCCACGGCCTTAAGAAGGCATCCCTCTGCAGTGAGCCCTGCTGAGGTGGGTGGGCACAAAACAGCCTCAGCTTTGCATTCTCCCTGGAAGTGAACATATTCACCTGAGGTTTACCCCAGTGAGAGAACAGGCTGTGTACTACCTCTGGATGGAGAGACCACTCATGGGACGTCTCGCCCCACACGGCCAAGAGCATCCGCCAGTTGGTTTGAAGCTCCTGTCACATGGACGGCTATGAGATCTGCCTCTAACCAGCTCACAAGGGTCCAGATGCGCAGCGCTTCCCTGCAAAGCAGCTGGAAGTGTGCGCCACCTTGTTTGTTGAGATAGTACATGGTCGGGGTATAGTCCATCTGGACTTGCACCACTTGACCCTGCAGAAGCGAATGCTGACAGTGCCAGTCTGACTGCTCTGAGCTCCAGCAGGTTGATATGATATTGGTATTTCTTGGGGGTCTAGAACCTGTGGGCTCTGTGATATACCACCCGGGCGGGTGGGAGGAGACAGCTTAAAGACGACCTGGCAAGATTCATAAAGGAAAACTCCACCCTCATATCTTCTAAATGTCATCTGTTTCCATGTCAATAGACAACTGTTTTCATGTAGCTGTTTAGGATGTATGCAAACGTTTTAGTCTATTTTTACAGTTCATACTAGGCCCTGTGACTGCCCTAGGAGTGTCCATTTCATGGTTGTTGAAATCTCATCGTCCCCGAGAGCTGCATTAGCATATGAGAACATGATGCGTAATCACCCTTTAAACTCCCCAGTATGCCTGCCTGCTTGATTAGTCTTAAAATAAACAAGCTGCAAAAAGGTATGGAATACCACATTTACCTTCAGTGAACCTTGCAAACTGTCTGAGTTATAATGCAGATTTTTTTCCCTTTACACTTTCCTCATGAGTTTCCAGAGAGATTTTGCAGGGTGTTTGTTATTTCAGTGTAAAGCTACATGGTATAAATCGGTGATCTGACATCATGTTCTCATATGCTAGTGCAGGTCTCAGGGACAATGCAGTCTGAACAACCATGAAATGGAGACTAGCAGGGCAGTCACTGGGCCTAGTATGAACTGTAAAAATAGACTAAAGCATTTACATACATCCTTAACAGCTACACAAAAACAGTTGTCTATTGACATGGAAACAAATAACATTCAGAATATATGAGGGTGGAGTTTTCCTTTAAATGGAAAGGACATGCCAAACAGTGTGGAAAGAACAACACAATCACGATCCTAGAAAGGAGAAGTATTCAGTCCAGTAGTAAACCACCCAAAAAGGATTCTGTAGCCCACAAAATCAGCAATGTCCATTAGTACAACATCAATGAAAAACAATCTTTAAACAGTTCAGTCGGTGTAAGTGGGCTACATGTCCCATTCTCTTCAGGCAACTTACAAACTGATGCCAAATCTACAACCGGAGCAATGGCAAGCCATATGTCCACAAAAGCCAACTGGAACACCACTCAAAATAAGTAAAACTTATTCAACGGCAGTCAGCCCGGTGGCGCTGATGGTGGAGGCGCTGGATGCCACACCAGCAACCCATGTTCGGAAATGAGCACAGCCTGCCACGGGTCGGCAGGGGATGAAAAGGATCGAGCGCCCCAGGTCTGCTCTCCTTCTCCGGGGGCAGTAGTCGCGATCGCTTACCCCCTAGCAGAAGCTGGGGGGCAGGGCATAGACACTGACAATGAGGACAGGGATGGGGCAGGTGCCTGGAGGAACATGCACGGGAATGTGCATGTTGCTTCCGCCAGTGCCATTACACAGCCCAATCCCGAACAAGAACATAGAAAAACTGGGTCATGCAGCTTGATGGCTGTTCCAGGATGCAACCATGGGCTCCGAGGGTGTCACCCCAGTACGATGGATCCGTCCTGTCGGTGAGTAAAGGGGAAGCTCCCCACCTCAGGGGTAAAGGTATGGGGGTACTGCTGGGCTGAGGGCTTTAATTGGAACAGGGGATGCATCAGTACAGTGGCCGGCTGTGGGCTGACTGGGGAGGGAGAAAAATAATTTTAAAAACGTATTCAGCGGCAGCCAGTACACCTTTCTGCACTCAAGTCTCTTCATCATCTGAGCTCTGGGGTTCGATCGAAGCAGCCTTAGAAGCATCAAATTATTTTTGAATCTGCTCCACTTATTTGTCCACCTCAACAGGATTAATAAATTAAAATGTATGCCCGCCATAGTATATGCGCACAGGGGCCGGCATCAATAACGAGTGTACAGTGTTTAAGGCCCAGCTAGACACTTTTCTTTTTTCCAAGGCATTTGACGTCTAGATGGACGTTTATGGTAATGTTTCTGACTTTATTAGCTTTTATATTTTATTGTGTATAAATCCATATTTATTACATTTAAATGTATGTTTTAAAATTTTGTATGGCGCCCAGAGCCTCCGGGATTGGGCGTCTTTTAAATAAATTTTGCCTTGCCTACCACCCCTAAACTCTGCAGTTTGGCCCGGACCCCGTCAAATTTCGTACATCAGACCCTGTTCTAAGATGTGTATTGCCTGTAAAAATTGTTATTTAGCCCCAGCCCCATCTGTGACCAAAAGGACCATGTGAGGAAAGTCTCTCTGTGCCCCCGCCAATCGTGGCGATATCCAGTAAGCTCCAATAAAATGCCTCTCAAACCCAGTATCCAGTTGCAAAGCTATAGGTAGCCAGAGGGAAGATCTGTGTTCTCTGACCTCTCTGGCAGCCTGACCAGCCACACACTGGGGGCCCAACTGGCATCTTCTAAGGCCTCTAAACGATAACATGGCTGACCATTTTCCTGCATCAACATTGCTGTGGCTGATAAGGTTTTAGTAACTAGGTTTGTTACTAAAGTAGCAGTTTTGGTGACCAACTCAATTTTGATCTCCTGCTCTCCAAGGCATTGCAGAATTGTTTCCACCTTCACATCGATTGCTTGGATCAAAAGCTGTAGGGCATTCCATGGCAGCTCCACATTGTTCACTGCAGGAGCCGAGGTAGAGGCCTGCTGCTCTGCTGATGGCTGTGACTTTGATCTACTCGGACCGCTTTTATTTGAGTGCCCCAGAGTTACATTTGGTATCAAACTGTTCAGTCCAATGTAAGAAATCAAACACAAATAAGAATTCAGCTTTAGATCTCACTTTACTCAAGTTTTCAGCTCAAAACCTCCCAAAAGACGCACAGCTGTGGAGACAAGTCTGCTCTGTAGACGTGCTCAACACCACCCCCAAAGTCCCTCTTTCTGAGAAAGGTGTGTAGATTATGTTGATCCGGATCCTGCTCCTCCATGTCCCAGTCCTTCAGCTTCTGGTCCTTTATGCCCCTCAGGCTCCAATGGGAGGTCGAAGTCGTCTCAACCTGATGAAGAGGAAGATTACTCATCCAAACCCCTGAAACCTGAGCAAGAGACTTGCCTTTGGGCCTCGAGGTGGCAGCATCAGCGTAGCCCCCCCCCCTTGACCGAGGAGTCTACCATGAGGAAGGTCCACCCAGCCACAAAAACCTCATTTAATGTATGTGGAGGGTTAGGCGGTGGGACTGATGTGTCTGATGTCTGGGTTTTTGGCTTAGAGAGTCGCGGCATCGAGTTATCAGGCTCAGGTAACCTGGGGTCAGTGTAGGATGGTACAGGGTACCCGGCGTCAGTCCCTAAGGAATGGAGCCATTCAGCATTCAGTCAGTATTGGGTGTCAGACCCTCGGGTGTTGGCTGAGGAAAGGCATCTGGCCCAGCCGGTGACTTAGGAGGGTACGGTGGCACTAAGAGTTCCATCTCCATAGCAGACGTCGAAGAAGTCAGCATCAGAGGCTCAGGCATAGGCTGGCGCCAGAATGGTGGCTTAGCCGGCATCTGACAAAGATGGAGAGACCTGTTGGAGAGCTGGCTCACGAGTATGGCAGGGACGCCTCTCTCATGAGGGAGGTGAGCGTATGCCCCAGGCATCGCCTGGGGGAGTCGACCCCTGATGTCAGGGAGAACCCAGCAGACATACTGGCTGGAAAGGTGATGGGCAGAGACCCACTACCCGAAGATCCACCAGTCGTGCCACCTGACTTGGGATCCGTTGGAACAAAGGGCCTAAGCTGCAAAGGCAGAGAGGCAGGGGATGAAGTCCTGAGCCCCTAGGAACCTCCTCCCTAGGTGCCTAAAAGCACTGAGGGAGGTTCAGCCACTGGGGGCCCAGAGGCCATGGTGGAAGGAGCCGACCTCTGTGGGAGGAAGGCCCAGAAAAGGTCACCAGCAACACCAGGGATCGGGAGCAAGAAGCTGACTGGGGTTTCTCCCTCTTCTTTTCCCTGTGCTTATGCTTGCCATTCGACTTTTCTCCGGTTAAAGCTCCTTCTCCATCAGATAGTGCTGATCAGCAGGACAGCCTCGAGGGTCTTCTGGCGGCAGAATCGAGTGCACTGGTGAAGTCTTCGCACTGCCACCAGACCTTTGTGTTGTGGTCTGGGCTTAGGCAGAGCTGGCTGGCTAAATGGACGTCTTTGTGCAGGATCCAGGAAGCACACTTCAATAGCCACTGCTCAAAAAAGAAAGATGGAGAAGACGACCTGCAAGAATCACTGAAAAAGAAGCAATTTTATAATAATAATAAGAAAACATGGTAATTGCAAAAAAGGCAGTCAAAGCAGTGGAGCCGATGTGCGCGGGTTAATGGCGGGAAAAGAATGGTGGTTGGGCTGAGGAGCACCCTTTTATACTGTATGTGACGTCCGGGTTGGGCCGACATCAGGAGGCAGACCCCTGCTGTAGACTGCAGATAGAATTTTTCTGTGTGGTCCTAGCGCCTGGTGGCTCATTCCTAACAGTGTTGCCTGCTGCAAGAGCCCCCTTGAAGTAAGATCTACTGTTACGTGAAGTTCTTACATAACTGCTCTATTTTCTTAGAGGAGATCTCTGCCATCAGGTCATACAAAAGGAATGAATCTCAAGCAGTACTGATAACAGAAAAAAGAATGAGTGGCAGGAGGTTTGAGGCTTAAGAAAGGAGACCCTGGAGCACAACTTGGCCAAAACGTGCTCATCTTTATGAGGCAATGTCCAGACTGTAGTGCCTGGTGAAAGTGTGGACAGTATTCCTAAGTGGCAGCAGCACAAATCTCAGCTGCTGAGATGCCTTTGAAACAGGCAACTGAAGCAGCCATGCCACTAATGAAATGGCCTCTGACTACCCCAAGAAGTTCCTTACCGTACGTCCTGTAACAAAAAATGATACAGCTGGCCAACCATTTGGACAGGCACTGTTTAGGCACTGGAGCGCCTTCTACCCAGGGCAGAAGAAACAAACAACTGAGAGGACATTCTGCAGTCCTTAGTATAGTACCTCAGAATTCTACACATGTGAGGTATGGAGCAATGCTTCCCTGGATTGGCATGCTCTGGATAATAAACAGACAGGTGGATACATAGATTTTTAATTTTTTTTTTATTTCTCTTTATACCCCCTACTGCCTGCCGACCCCGACCCTTCAGGGCATCCAGGGAGTCATCCTCCTGCCTCTTGCCCAGAAAGACCTACCTTTCAATCACCCATGGAGCTTTGGTCCCCCCCCAAGTGGGGACAAGGTGGGGTCCCTTCACCCAGACATCCTTTCATTTCATCGGGCCAAGGAGGTAGTCCGGTGAGTGGGGCACATTGGAGGCACACTCCGGGAAGCACATCTTCCCCGAGCTGGCAGGTGTTTTTCTTTTTTTCCTTCCTCCCCTACAGCGTATGACCCCCTGATGTCATGGCACAAGTGCCGACATCCACGCTGTACAGTGGTCACCCATCCCCTACGATTGGGGCTTGCAGCATTCCAAGCCTCCGCCCGGAGTCAAGCAAGTGTGCAGACATCTGCCTCTTCCCTCTCAGGAGAAGACAAGCTGTCGTGGGACGCTCAAGCCTGTCTCCCCAAGGCCGATCCACCAGTAATCTGAGTCCATTCCCGAACCCAGGTCATTGGTGTGGTGTGAGATGTGGCATCCAGTACCTCAACCCTAAGCACCACCAGGCCGGCGGATAGACCGATTTAAAGTAAACTCAGATACCACCTTGGGAACAAATTTCAGATTCATGCGCAAAGAGATCCTGTCTTTGTGAAAAATCAAATAAGGCTGCTCACATGATAGCCTGTAGCTCTGCGATTCTCTGAGCGGAAGTAATGGCAACTAAAAATAATCATTTCCATGATAGAAAGCGTAGCTTACAGGATGTGGCTGGCTCAAAAGGAGGCAGGTCAACTTTTCTAGAAAGAGTAGGTCCCAAGCTGGACCAAGATTATAGATAGGAGGTTTCAAGTGGAGAATACCTCACAAAAAAGTACGAGCCACATCCAGCTGTGCCACAGTACGACCCTCAATGGGCACATAAAGGCTAATATGGTGGGCGCATGCACCATAAGAGAGGAGTATTTGAGTCCTGCATCAGACAAGGTCAGGATGCACTCCAGAATTTGGTTCACCAGACAGGCAAAGGGGCCCAGACCACGAGAAGCGGCCCAGACAGCAAACAGCTTCCATTCCATGGAGTAGGTGGCCCTGGTGGAAGGCTTTCTGGCAGCGACCAGGATATCTGCCACCTTCTGAGACACAACAAACCGAGCGATGGCTGTCCTCAGGAGACATGCATGCAGATGGAAGGATTTGAGGTCTGGATTGATCTGGATCCCCTGAGCCTGCATCAGCAGGTACCGACAAAGGGGCAGAGGAACAGGAGGTTCCACAGCTAATCATTGCAGTAATGGAAACCATATCTGCCAATGTCAAAAGGAAGCCACTAGAATTAAGGTGGCACCCTCCATCTGTAGTATTAGGAGTACCCTCTGAATCAGGGGAAAGGGAGGGAAGGTGTGAGGAAACCTTCCTTTCCAGGAGAGGGACAATGTCTCTCACCAGAAAGCTACAGGCCCTGGACCTAGTGAACAGAAACGTGGCAGTTTTACGATGAGTGGGGACACAAAAAGGTCCGACTTTGGATTACCCCACCTGCCAAGCAGGTATTCGGTGGCCAAGGTTAGCAGCTCCCATTCATACAATTTGTACTGTGACCTGCTGAGCTCGTCCACCAGGGCATTTTGGCCACCTGGCAAATGGACTGCTGACAGTTCCAGACCGTGATCTACAGCCCAGTACCAGACCTTCATTGCTTCCTGGCAGAGATAGTAGGAATAAATCCCCCACTTGCTTGTTGATGTAATAGACCACACTGAAGTTGTCCGATTGCACCAGCAGAGGACCCAGAGAGGGAGAGATGGTTCTGGAAGGCCTGGAAGGCATACAGAACTGCCCTCATTTCTAAGATGTTTATGTGGAGGTGAGTCTCCACCTGGGACCAGAGGCCCTGTGTCTGATAAGAGCCTAGGTAGGCTCCCCATCACAGACCTGAAGCATCTGTGGTGAGGAGTGGGGACGAGAAAGGGTATCGCCTTTAATAGGTTAGCTGGGTCCACTCTGCATACTGGGGAGGAGACAAAGACTGGCTGATCTAGATCGCCTGAGCGATGATCTCACTGAACCCCGAGGGTCCACTGCAGGATCCTCATATGCAGCCTGGCCAAGGGAACCATAACTATGGCCATGGCCATTAGACCTAGTAGTCTGAGGAAAGCCCTAGCTGGAATATACCAGTTCCGAGCCACCTCCTGAGCCTAGGAAATAAGGCAGTCTGCCCTGTCTTGAGGGAGGCCATGCCCTGAATGGAGTACTACAACCTTTGAGATGGGGTCAGCACAGACTTGGGTTGACAGTGATGCTCAAGGGCTGGAATACCTGTAGTGTAAGGCCTGGAGTCACCAACAGGAGTTCCCTGGATGTGGCTTTCAATAACCAGTCATCCAGGTACGGGAATACATAAAGGCCCTCTCGCAGTAAGGCTGCTGCAACAGCTGCTAAGCACTTGGTAAACACCCATTGCTTAGAGGATAAGCCAAAGGGCAATACTCTGAACTGATAATACTCCCCCTGAAACATGAACTGTAGGTAACGTCTGTGTGAGGGACAAACCATGATATGCAGACAGGCATCTTGCATATCAACGGAGTATACCCAGTCGCCCATTTGAGTAGAGGGTGAAGGCCATGCAAAGTGACCATCCAGAATTTTTTGTACTGGATAAAAAGGTTCAGTTCCTTGAGGTCCAGAATGGGCCTCAAGTCACCTGCTCTTTTGGGAACCAGGAAGAACGTGGAATAGAACCCCTTGTTCCTTAGCCTTCCAGGTACTGGTTCCATGGCCCCTCTTGTATAGCAAGGTGAGGACCTCTTTCCCGAGCACCTCCTGATGGTATGGAGGATAACAGGTGGGGACTCAGAGAACATTTGGAGGCTGTTCCAGAAGTTCTAGCGTATGGCCTTTTTCGATTAACTGCAAGATCCAAGCATCTGTGGTGATGGTTCTCCACTGAGACAAACAGAGGGAGAACCGACCTCCGACCACCACCTCCTGGCTTGGAACAAGAGGATGGGGTCTGAAATGGAGTCAGGCTGAAGCTGAACCAGTGTCTGGGGCTGCATCATCTCCTCTGGACTGTTTGGTGGAGGAAGGAGCAGGTAGGGCAGAGCTGGCTCAGCATGTGCCCTGAAGCTTGGTTCTGGATCCTACTTTATGAGACATGTTATGAAAGGAGGGCCGTGGTCTACTCTCAAGCAAGGTATGATAAAGGGAGTGGACAGACCAAATGGCCCTGCCAGAGGCCTGCAGGTCATTAATAATATCCTGCACGTCTGAACCAAAGAGTTTATGTCCCACAAAAGGTGCACTGAAAACCTTTGGTTGGACATCAGCTCTGAAACCAGAGACTCTGAGCCAGGAGTACCTCCTGAGGCAATTGCCCTAGCAGAAGTGTCTGTAAGATCATAGGTGGCTCTGAGGAGATGCTTACTGATATCTTCTGAGGCTCTGGAGGACTTTGACAAGTTTTTGCTTCTGAGAACCCTCCAGGAAGGCCTGAGCAGCCGCCTTACCCTTCCGTCAGAGGGTATTCTGGTACTTAATCAAATGGACCAGGTAGCTGGAAATCTGAAAGCCCAAAGTGGCAGAAGCAAAGGTCCTTTTGCCCCAAAGGTCCAGTCTCCTGGATTCACGGTCATAGGGCAGGGAGCTGAAATGCTTGGGGGGCTCTAGTTCTATCATGAGCTGCCTTGATGACCACTGAATCAGTTTCCGGTTCGGCAGCGTAAAAAGGCATCCCCTGAGGTGCCTGGTAAAGCTTGTCAGCCTTGCTGGGCATGGCTGGTACCAGATTTGACCTATGTCAGGCAGCAGTGGCAGCATCATAAAGGGTAGGCAACAGAGAATGAGTAACTTTGGAGAGGGGGGACTCTTGAATTTCCAAGAAGTCCAATAGATTCTTTCTGGTTTCATCCTCTTCCTCAGTGTGAAACCCCATAGTGGTGAAAAGCTGTTTCATTATGCTGAAGAATGAGGGATCCTGAGGAGGGGACCTGGGGTTGTGCTTCACAGAGTCTTCACTCCCGGAAAATATAGTGGACCAGTCAGAGGACTCCACATCAACATCTTCCTCCTCATCCTCTTCCTTCAGGAGGATGAGGTCAGGGTGATATTCTTCCTCAACACTGGTCTGTCCAGGAGCAGAAACCAAAGGTCTTAGTAATGACGGCTTTCTAGGAGGCGCAGGGCTAGTGGGCCTGACAAGCGCTGACCCCAACGCAACCACCAAAGGTGTGGGTGATTAGGGCATGAGCTGTGGAATTAACTGTTGAATGAAAGATGTGGTAATGGAGGAAAGAATAGTATTGAGGTCAACAGCAGGAAAGAGAATCGTCATCGACACAGGTGACAACAGTGGGGGCACACAGCCCTGCTCCGACAATGTACCACCACCAGTACTGGGAGCAGATGGACTCAGTACCAGGGGACCTCGTGGTTCAAAAGGTCTTGGTGGGGCTAGCACCAATGACCCAGAGGCGGATGGCCCATCCACAGCCATAGAACAGCCATGGGAAGAGTCCTTCATGGGGGGCCAAATAGAAGCAGTGGACTGGATGGAGCATGGCATCAATGCAGAAACAATTGAAGCAATCCTTGGGGGAGAAGAAGAAGAAGAAACCAGCAGGGCCCAGGATTACTGTCGGGGGTGGAGGACAGTCTTTAGAGCATTTCTTATCAAGATGAGAGCGTTTCCCCTGTGGATATGTCCCAGGAGTTGTTGGTCTGCAAGCCCAAAGAAGATGCCGACGACGGAGAGGGGAGGGCACCTTATGGCCCCTGCTCTCCACTGGCTGCCTACTGCTCCATGAGAAACTTCTTCAGAGCTTTCTTGCGCTGATGCTGGGTGGTGGGATTAAACTTCAGGTAGGACCCGCGGCCGAGGACGTTGTGGTTAGGCCCCGGAGAGCAAACACAAAATTTGTGTTCATCGGTGGAAGAAATCTTCATTCTGCAGTGGCAGTGACACAGAAGGGCCAACAAAACACTAGTTCTCAACAAACAAAGAAGAAGAAGTGAATCACTTTAAACTAAAGTGATTCAAAACTGGAAAGAAAATAAACGGTAAGTAAATATACGGGTTGAACTGAGCGACGAAGCTTCCATGGAGTCCGTGCATGAACAGTCAATGGCAGGAAAGAACTGAGGAGGAAGCAGGGCCACCCATGCTTACATAAGGTGAGTGATGTTGGCATAGGCAGCCCCTAACAGATGGCTTCAGAAAAGGCTTCCGTGGGATCCTAGTGCCTGATGGCGAAGTTCCTTAGGTGTGACCTGATGACAAGAAATATCCTCAAGGAAGATCTTCAAATCCCATATTTCAGTTCAGGAATGAAACAAAATGAAAATAAAAATAGGTATATTGATATTTTTTTCCAGAAATACATCACTGCTAACAAAAGCTACATGAAGGCTATCAAATATTGCTGCTTTACTGGGGGTAGGTGGCTGGAGGGGAATGGAGTTCAGCTGAGCCTGGTACCTTGGGGGTCCCTGAGGGAAAGTACCAGCTGTGGTACAGAAGGAGGCATACAAAATGCTGCTGTAAGAGACTCTCTCTACAGGTACCCACAGACTGCAGTACTTGTACCTAGTTCAAAATGGAACAAAAAATATAAACATTATTAAAATTAGGAATAAATGTTTGATAGCATGATTTGATAAATAGGTCTTGTTATTAAAACATTTGTCTGCCAGATACGTGTACACTCGGCAGCTCAGGTTCAATGCAAAGCAGTACAAGGTCATGAATACTTGAGGAAGGAATCCAAAGCATGAGTCCTGCCTTTGAGGGGTCGGGGAGGGGAGGAGGGTCCTGGTACCTAAATAACAGCAAGAAAAGGACCTGAGGTGGCAAAAACGTAAGGGATTCGACGGGGTGCGAGCACTGTTGCAGGAGGCCGGGGTTTCGCACGGCTTGATCTTCCCAGCCTGTCTACGAATTGCCCATCAAGGGAAAGTCTTTATCTTTACAGACCCCAGAGATGCCATGAAATGGGCCCAGAGGAACACCCGGGATTGTACCCGTCAGCATCAGGATGAAGAGTCGGTCTCGGAAGAGGAAGGCCCAGTCTGAAGTACCACTGTAAATGTGCTGTGATAAGTCAGGTACTTTTGACGTGGGGACTGCATTAGTCCCAGGGCAGAATTTACTTTAATTAAAATTCTTTGTTAAATTTCCTGTTCCTCAGATTGTTTAAAACAGACTACCCTAGAGTTCTGAAGTAGAATCTTTTTTTTGGAAGCTTGTTTTGAATTAACACATAATAGCAGCCTGTTGCTGCATATTGAAACGCTGCTTCTGAGTATGTGGTATGTGCATGTTTCTAACGTTCAATCGTTTGAAAAATATTACTTAGCTGAAATTTTTCTCTGATTGTGTTGAACTACATCTAACATTATCCTGGGATGTAGCTGGACTGAGTGGTGCCTATAAGACCTGCGGAAATTAAGGAAGGGTTTTTTTCTCTAAGGTGAGCACCAACTTGGTGTCACAACTAAGGGAACGCATGGTGAATACAAATAACTATACCCTCTGTTAGGGTAGGGAACTGGAGACTTTGTGAAGAACATTGTTCTGAAGTATCACCATGTTGCTCATGGGCTTTACGGCTTTACTAACAGCCTTTTCGATAGTTTGTTTTATCTCATTTTCAGAATTACCCCTCACTGATGTATCTGGTAATTTTCAATGTTCACACCGAGTGTATTAAGAGGGGTAGCGCCCTCATGATTATTGATCTGACTGTTAGATTGATTGTTAGGAAACTAACTGTATGTTTCTGTGAAAACAATAAACAAAGTATAAAAAAAAAAAAAGGACTTGAAGTGACCATTACTAAAGATCTGAAACATCTGTCACGTTGCAGGAAGGTAGTGGCCTAAGCCAACAAAATGCTGGGCTGCATTGCTAAGGGAACCACATGTACACAAGAGAAGGTCATACTGCCGCTCTACATATCCTTGGTGTGGCTGCACCTTGGAGTATAGTATACAATACTAGTAACCCTACCTGAAAAAAAAAACAGACATAACCCTGCCAGAGGTGGTTCAGAGACAGGCGATGAAGATGGTTCAGGGTCAGCAGAGCAAGATATATGAAAAGAGACTGGTGGACTTCAACATGTACTCACTTGAGGAGATTGGGGGAGATGGGGACATGACTGAGAAACCTTCAAGTATCTGAAGGGCATCAATATGGCGAACACAGATGGCCTTTTCAGTCTTAGTAGGAACAAAATCACAAGGAAGCACTGCTTTAAACTGGTGATCAGGAAGCATTTCTTCACTGAGAGAGTGGTTGTAGGGTGGAACAAGCTACCAGAAAACAGTAGATGGTTGCAAAAGGGGATAGGATGGGGTAAACAGAAGGTCATTATAAGGGAGAGGGTAGAAAAGGGGTAGGCTGGATTGGGTGGGGGAAGAGAGCCTCTCAGCAGTCACTGATATAGGACTCAACAACATAAAGCAGACTTGACAGACCAGTAAGCCTTCTTCTGCTGGCAATATCTGGATGTTAGTGTGTAAGTGTCAACATGAGGAAATATCATCAACGGGTCAAACATGCCATCAGGCCATGAGCCCGAAAGCTATTTTTCACCTCAGTAAAGCAGTCATCTCAGGATATTTTAAACATTGATTTCTTTTATGAAAAATCAACCTTATGCCCTGCGCGATCAGCCACTTTCATACGCAATTTCCCTCCAACTTCTATGTTTATATGCACAAAGGTTTCTCTACTTGGCCTAATCTCACAAGGGCTTGGGTCAGTTTCACAAAAATTCAGTTATGGACAAGCATTTGTCAATGCCAAATGTTGTCTCACTGGCATTGGCAGTGGTAGTGCAGGAGTTAGAGATGCATAACAGGAATAGCGGTGAAGTATTGAACTGACACCAACCCAAACCCCATCCTGCAGAGACTGACAGGCGTTGGGGTGTGCCTTTAGGTCATCAGCTATAACACTCATGCCATTTTACCTCACCCTACCCTGTAGACACTGACAAGTGTCGTGGTGTGCTTTGCGGTCTGTGGGCCTTATGTTTACACCACTACATAAGGAAATACACTGAAATATGTGCAGTATAGGACAATGGGGTGAACTTTAGGGCCAAACACACCAAGGCACACCTCGATGCCTGTCACTGGCTGCAAGGTGGGGGTGGAATGGCATGAGCATTACAGACAATGATCCCAAGTGACACCCCTGATGCCTGTCAGTCTCTACAGGGTGGGGTGTTACAGTTGGAAACCCTAACGCCGTAGGCATTTGTTTGTATTTTCACTCCAAATTTTCAACATGGGGTTTTTATGACCCAACCTCATGAAAAGCGACACCACCAGTTTGTTAGTCGAAAGGTGGTTTTGCACAGTAATTATGCTATTTGGAGCCACAGGCACGAAAACACATTTTGGGCAGGATGTGAAAAATGACAACTGTATTGTTCATAAGGAGATGTAAACAAAATGGCAACGTTGAAAATCTGGAATGAAAATATGAAAAATTGCTCAAGGCATGAGCATGCATAGGAACTGCGCAGCACACGTCCGTAACCCAATTATTTTGGGGATTTCTTTAACCACATTTTCAACATAGGCATTTTGGGACCTCCCCTCATAAACAATCCAGTGTGATTTTGTTCCTGTGTCCCAAAAGTTGATTTCCCACAGCGACCACACCATTGTGCACCACAGGTGCGAAAACACATTTCGGCTAGGATATGTACAATGACTGCTGTACTGTTCATAAGGAGGTGTGAAAAAATGCCAGTGTTGAAAATCTGGCATGAAAATATTGCAAATTTGTGAAGTTACAAGGGTGTGTAGAAACTGCGCAACGCATGCTTGTAATACAGTCATTTTATGGACTTTCATCACCAAATTTTTAAAATAAGCATTTTAGGACCTCTGCTCATGAACAGTTTCACTGTCATTTTCTTAATCTGTCCCTGAAATTGATTTCCCACAGCGACTGTGCTATTCTGCACCAGAAGTGCGAAACACATTTCAGCCAGGATATGTACAATGACAGCTGTACTGTTCATAAGGAGGTGTGAAAATGCCAGTGTTGAAAATCTGGCATGAAAATATTGCAAATTTGTGAAGTTACAAGGGTGCATGGAAACTGTGCAACGCATGCTTGTAACACAGTCATTTTATGGACTTTCATCACCAAATTTTTAACATAGGCATTTTAGGACCTCTGCTCATGAACAGTGTCACTGTCATTTTCTTAATCTGTCCCTAAAATTGATTTCCCACAACGACTGTGCTATTCTGTGCCAGGAGTGTGAAAACAACATTTTGGCCAGGATATGTACAATGACAGCTGTACTGTTCATAAGGAGGTGCGGAAAAATGTCAACGTTGAAAATCTGGAGAGAAATATTACAAATTCACAAAGTTACGCGTGTGCATGGAAGCTGCACAATGCACGCTCGTAAACAGTCATTTTTTTGACTTTGTTCACCAAATTTGCAACATAGGCTTTTTTTTTTTTTTTTTTTAAATACTTTATCTTTATACCCCCTTCTACTCCCGGAGCCCACTCCTTCCTTCCTCTCAACTTCCCATTTCCTCCGTGGGTCTGCCCCTTGAGTGCCTCCGTCCTCCTGCACATTGGGGTCTGTCCTCTTTCCGGTGGTCCTGGGATGGTACCGAGAGGCTATCATCTAGTGCTACCGGAGGATTTTCGCTTTTTCTTCCCTAGTTTCCCATCCTCTGAGACTTACTCCACGCTAGGACATACGTCCCGGCGGCGCGGTTGACGCATGCTCATCCTTCATGCGAGCTGACGCCTTCCCTCCCGCTCCGGGACGCAGCGGAGCCGCCCGTCTCTCCCCTTTGGTCGGTGCTTCCACCGCCACCAGAGTGACACAGATCGCGGACGCGGTCATGGCTCCCACCCCTGAGGAGGAGAGCATCCGCTGGGACGCCGATCCTCCCTCCCCTGCCGACCCCGCACCCGAGTCCGCTCGAACCCGGGTCCGCCGGCGTGGCGCAGTGTGGCGTCTAGCGCCTCAACCCTCAAGCGCCACAGCCGCTCCGCAACATAGGCTTTTTGAGAGACCACCTCATGAACACTGGCACTGCCATTTCGTTAATCAGTCCCGAAAGGTGATTCCACGCAGTGACTGCGAAACTCACCTTTCGGGACCGAATAACGCCATGACAGTGACTGAATTCATGAGGAGGGGTCTCAATAACCCAATGTTGAAAATCTGGTGCCAAAATTCCCCAAAATGCCCGAGATATGCACCAAAGTTGAAAAAACCCTATTTATGCCATTATACAGCTTACCGGCATTTCTTCAGTTTGCAGTCGGCTTTGAAGAGTGCAGACGTGTTCCCGGTCCACCGAAGATTGTGCGCTGGGCTCCAGAGGTAACTATGGTGGGGTGGGGGTGGAGAGGCAAGGTATGCAGAGAGTGGGTGCGGGTTGGGGGAAGGAGCAGGAGACACCGTGAGGGACCGTTTTCTTTTTTTACAGGGGAAAGAGAAAAAAGACAACAAGGGTCGGTTTTCTTTTTTTGCAGGTGTTTGGTACACTGGAGTGAGCTCCCAGTGTACCACCTGCATTACGAGGAGGGGGACTGCAGCCGATGGGGACTGGACCCCCCGTCGGCACAGAAACGGATTGGGGGGTGCGCATGATGCCAAGCGGGATTGGGCACCCCCTCAGCAGACAGCACAAATCGGGGGTTGGGAACATTATGCCGATGGGAAGTGGGCTCCCCTGCTGACAAACTGAACTGGACAGAGGGGACTGAAGTCAATGGGGATTGGGCCCACATCAGCAAAGAAGAAAAAATTACTCACCTTAATAATGTTGTTTCTTCTAATGGAGTCTTGCTATATTATGACATACGCAGTGAGTCCCAACCTCCGAACTGCTCCGGAGGTGAAAGAGTTAACAGTCCATGCCAGGCATGGAACTTAGAGCTCGGTTGAAAACTCTATCTGTTGTTCTTCAAACTCAAACTGTCAGATCTTTACGAGCAAAAACTCACTAAGACTGTGTGGAAGCTGTAAACCTACACTAGCCAACTGGCTACTAATTATATAAACACATTTTTTGGTGCCACAACGAATACTCAAGTCAGGAGACCCAAAAAATGACAAACACAACACAGATCACCCCGAAAAAGAGGTGAAAACAAGGTGGGCATCTAAAAAGTGCCAACACTGCCCTGCCCACCCACATCCCCAAAAGTAAGGTTCTGAGAGGGGCAGGCGGGGAGGTCATAATATAGCAAGACTCCATTAGAAGAAACAACATTACTAAGGTGAGTAATTCTTTCTTCAAACAACATGAAGTCTTGCTGTATTATGACATATGCAGACTACACAGCAGTATCTCCATGGAGGAGGGACAGAACCTACTTAGGAAATAGGCTCTGAAGCACAGCTGTGCCAAATCGAGCATCACTCCTAGCCTGGATGTCCAGGGAGTAATGCTTGGTAAAAGTGTGAACTGTTTTCCAGGTAGCTGCTTGACATATCTCTAGGATAGGAATGTCCCTGGCAGCAGCTAGAGACGCAGCTGTACCTCTGGTAGAGTGAGCCCTCAGGCATGAGGGAGGAACCTTATCCAGTTTTTCATAGCAAAATTGGATACAAGAGACAATTCACCTGGCAATAGATCTTTTAGTGGCAGGTTTCCCTTTACCAACCTCACGATAAGTGAGGAACAGTTGGAGGGAGTCAAACCTGTGACCCTTGGTACATTCTATGTAGTAACTAAGGGCTCTTTTGATATCTAAACTGTGCAGTCTCCTCTCACCAGAGGAGGAATGGTCAGTGAAGTACACAGGGAGAGACATACATTGATTAAGGTGGAAATCTGAGACCACCTTAGGCAAGAACTTTCTGTTAGTCCTGAGGACTACCTCATCTCTGTGAAAAGAGATAAAATCAGGCTCCACTGACAATGCTTGTAGTTCATTTATGCGCCTGGCAGAAGTGATGGCTACCAAAAACACAGTTTTCCAAGTCAAGTACTTAAGCTCTGCTGAAGACAAGGGCTCAAAAGGGGGTTGCATAAGCTCAGCAATGCAAACATTAAGATCCCAGGCAGGGGCAGGGTCTCTGAATGGAGGGTTGGTGTGAAGCAACCCTTTGAAAACTTGGGAGAATACAGGATGAGCTGAAAGAGAAGAGGGTTTACCTGCTGATAAGAAAGCAGACACGGCTGCCAGGTGCACTTTTAGGGTAGCTGGTCTCAGCCTCAAAGTATTTAAATGGACCATATAATCCAGGACTGTGGATAAGTCAGCAGATTCTGGGGAAATATGCTTTCCAGAGCACCATATGGAAAATCTCTTCCATTTGGAATTATAAGTAGCCCTGGTGGAAGGCTTCCTAGAAGCCTTCAGGATATCCAATACACCTTGGGAGAGTGTAGGTCAGCAAACTCTAACTCTTCAAGAGCCAGGCCTTGAGATTGAGAGATTTGAGGTCTGGTACCAAACTCTCCCTGAGCACAGGATAACAGATTGTGATTCCTGGGAGACACAGGGAAGGTGGACTGCTAAGGACATAAGGAGTGGGTACCAGGGCTGTCTGGCCAGTCTGGAGCAATCAGGATCATCTTGCAGGGTTGAGATCTGATTTTGACTAGCACTTTGAATAGGAGAGGGAGGGGGAGGCATAGAGAAATTTCCCTTCTCAACTGAGAAGGAAGGCATCCAGGGGGACTGAACCCAACACTGGGGCCTGAAACAAAAGGGAAGTTGGTGATTGTCTGGGGCTGCAAAAAGATCTCATCTGGGGTGTGCCCATCTGGCAAATACCACCTCCAGAACTAGGGGATCCAGAGCCCATCCGTGATGGCCCTGGGAAATCCTGATGAGAGCATCTGCCAGGACATTGTCCTTGCCTGGGAGGTGAACTGCTACAAGGGAGGTGTTCAGGGAGTAAGCCAGAGACCACAACTTCATTGCTTCGGTGCACAAGGCCGTAGACCGAGTGCCCCCTTGCTTGTTGATGTACCACATTGTGGTGGTATAGTCTGTTCTGACCCGAATAACCTTGTTCTGAACAGATTTGGAAAAAGCTTGAAGTGCTAGAAAAACTGCTCTGAGCTCCAACAGATTGATGTGGAGCAGAGATTCCTGAGGGGACCACAATCCCTGGGTAGTGAGGTCGCCCATGTGAGCTCCCCACCCCAATAGGGATGCATCTGTAGTAAGGATTAAGGAGTGAGACTGCGGGGTGAAGGGAACCCCCTGTCTCAAATTGCCCTGGTCCTGCCACCACTGAAGGACCTGGATCAGGGTTCGAGTCACTGGAATTAATTTGGTTACAGGGTCCCTCCTTTGAGACCAAAAGGCTCTCAAATGGAACTGGATGTCCCTCATCTGAAATCTGGGTCCCTGCACTACTGCTGTCGAAGCAGCCATGTGTCCCAGGAGCTGTAGAAAGTGCCTTGCTGGTCGAGAGACCTGCAGGGTGAAGGAGGAAGCCAGGGAAATCAGGGTCCTTGTTCTTTCCAGAGGAAGGAAGGCTCTGGCTTCTTTTGTGTTCAGTTCTGCACCTATGAAGGTGAGAAGCTGGACAGGTTCTAGGACTGACTTTGGAAGATTGAGAAGGAAACCTAGAGAAGTTAGCAGTTGCTGAGTTACTTGAAGATGTAACCTGACTTGGTCTGGGGACTGGCCTACTATGAGCCAGTCGTTCAGGTAAGGAAAGATGGCAATTTTCTGCCTTCTTAAATGGGCAACTGCTACTGCCAGGCATTTTGTGAATACCCTTGGGGCAGATGTGAGGCCGAAGGGCATTGCTCTGAATTAGTAATGGCCTGAGGGCAGTTCAAATCTGAGGTACTTTCGATGGGAGCTTCTGATGAGAACATGAAAATAGGCATCCTTGAGGTCCAGGGACACTAGCCAGTCCCCCTGGCCTTAAAGAGGGTAAAATAATTCCCAGAGTCACCATTTTGAATTTTGGTTTTAAAAGGTGCTTGTTTAGATACCTGCGATCCAGGATGGGCCACCATTCTCCTGTCTTTTTGGGGGTAAGGAAGTACCTGGAGTACAATCCTTTGCCTTGGTGTAGGGGTGGAACCCTTTCCACAGCTCTGAGAGCCAGGAGGGTCGAGACTTCTGCTTCCAGGGCAAGAGCCTCTGAAGGATTTGCAGGTGGAAAGGATCTGGTTCCCATCTTTGGAAATTTTTTGAAGCCGAGAACCAGTCCCTGGCTTACTACTTCCAGGGCCCACTTGTCTGATGTTAGAGACTCCCAGTCCTGGACAAAGTAAGCCAGCCTGCCCCTTTACAGGTAGTGGAGAATCGGCCCTGGGCACCCCACCAGGGTGCCTGCTTGGCAGGGGCTTTAGGCTGAGGGGTGGAAGCAGGTCTGCTTGCACTCCGTCTGCCTCTCCCTCTAAAGAACCCCCTCTGTGCATAAGCTGAAGAGCAGGCCTGGGCTTGGTAAAAAGGCCTGCCCTGGGAGGCTGCCTTTGGGGAGTGACTTGCCTTTCCTTGGCATGTGCACTCCTATAGGTGGTCTTATATTCACCCATTTTCTTTATGTAGTTCTCTGTTTGCTCCCCAAACAAAGAGTTGCCCACAACAGGGAAATCCATGGCCTTAGTCTGGGTATCCTATGACAGGCTAGTACATCTGAGCCAAGCCATTCTACGGAGAGCCACAGATGTAGCCATGACTCTAGATGATACATCATTAGAGTCCACTGCAGCATGGAATTGCACCTTAGATGCCTCAATACCATCAGCGGCCACCTGCTCCAGCTCCTTTGCCAGCTGGCCAGGGACCTGCTTTGCTAGAGTCAAAACAGTATCCCATCTGGATTTTTGATATCTAGCAACATAAGCCATATAATTTGCCTGTCTGAGTCCTAAGGATACTGCCATGTACTGTTTCTTTGCCATGGCATCTATCTTTCTAGAGTCCTTGTCGGGGGGGGAGAGGCTAAGGGAATATTTGCCTTGTCACAGGCTGCAGCCTGCACCACCCCCACGTGGCTGCATTGTTGTGTAAGGAACTCCGTATCAGAGCCTGATAATGCACACCTTTTGTCCATTCTTTTATCAACAGGAGGTATGGTATGAGGAGCTTTTAAAATCTTTACTGTCCGTTTCCAAAAAGATTTATGCAGAGGAACAGACAGTCTCCTAGACTCTGGGATATCCATCATTTCTATAAAATCAGGCTCTTCTTGATCATCCACAGCTTCCTCCATAGGGAGCTGGAGGGTTTCAGCCACTTTTTTTTTTATAAAACATGAAATGAGAAGGGGACTCAAAGCCTAGGGCACATCCAGACTTTCAAAACCACATTCACTCTCCTCATACTCCTCTTCCTCTGGTTCATAAAATTCCTCTAAATCATACTCTTGAACCGGTGGAACCGACCGAACCGAATGCTTACCTGATGGTGCCGGTTCGGTCGGAACTGGGGAGAGTGACTGAACAATTTTTATTGCTTTAGCTATTTCTTCAGCGGTTGGACAGGGCAGTTTTGGCTCCACACCAGCTGATTTTCTAGTTCTCTTTGTTGGAACCGACTCCTCAGAGTCAGCTCTCCTTTTGCCCGAGAAAGTATCGCCCTGGTCAGAGGGCACTCCCTCCGGTTCAGTTTCAACCGAACCAAGCTGGCCATCTGGTTCAGCAGACTTTTTGGCCTCCCATTCCCTGAGTCTACCAACTCTCTTAATCCAGGGTAGCTGCAGAAAAACTCTTACAAATCTGGCAGTCTGAATTGAGGTGGTCAAACCCCAGACAATAAACACATGTGGTGTGGGGGTCAGCCTTGGCAAAGGCTTCCCCACAGACAACACAGTGTTGAAACCCAGTGGGCCCGGTTTTTCTTTTGGGTTTCTCAGACAAAGTGCCAGCCTTACCAAAAACGTGCCCGTTTATGGCAATCTGCCAAGCAAGACTCCCTTATCGGTTCCCAACCGTGTCACGGGTCGTGGAAAAAAACGTAATGAAATCGTTTTTTTTTAGAACTGATAAGAACCGGGAACCACACTTCTAACAGACAGTAATGTAATAGAAAATAACTTGATCGGTTCAAACCGAACTGATGAAATCGTTTACAAGTTCCACACAGAAAGTAAATGTAAAACCTATCTAGTACTTACAATACCACAGATAGAGCTTGAACCAACCGGTTGCAGTTTAATTTCGGTTAAAAAACCGAAAAACTTATACTTTAACCGACAAAATGAACCGAGCAGAAGGAGACATCTCCGGAGCGACTGTTCAGTGAGGCGGAGTAAAGAATCTGACAGTTTGAGTTTGAAGAACAACAGATAGAGTTTTCAACCGAGCTTGAGCTCTAAGTTGTACAGACAGCTGGTGAGACCCCATCTGGAGTACTGTGTGCAGTTCTGGAGACCCAATCTCCGCAAAGACATAGACAGGATGGAAGCTGTCCAGAGGAGGGCAACTAAAATGGTGCAGGGTCTGCACCGGAGGACATATGAAGAGAGACTTAAGGAGCTTAATATGTATAGCCTCGAGGAAAGAAGGGAGAGGGGGGACATGATAGAAACTTTCAAGTACCTCAAGGGAATCAACAAAATCCAAGAGGGTAGCATCTTTCAAAAAAGAGGTGTGCAAGAACAAGAGGGCACAATTTGAAGATAGAGAGGCGGCTCGAGGTAATTTAAGGAAGTATTTTTTCACAGAGAGGGTTGTGGATGCATGGAATGGCCTTCCGGAGGAGGTTGTGGAGTCAAAAATCAGTGGTGGAATTCAAGCATGCATGGGATAGTCATAAGGCAATTCTGGGGGGTGGGGGTAGGAAGAAGTAGGCTGCTGGTTAACTAGGATCTGCAGCTTATCCAGTAGGTAGGGAAATGGGCAGACTGGGTGGGCCAAGCGGTCCTTATCTGCCGTCAAATTCTATGTTTCTATGTTTAAGTTCCATGCCTGGCATGGACTGTTAACTCTTTCACCTCCGGAGCAGATCGAAGGTTGGGACTCACTGCATATGTCATAATATAGCAAGACTTCATGTTGTTTGAAAGACTGTTTTTTTGGGGGGTGGGCACATGATGCTGAGGGGGACTGGGCACCCCTCGGCACAGACCTGGAATGGGAGGAGGGGCATTATGCCAACGGGGAGTTGGCTCCCCCGTCTGCAAATTAAGTGGGTCAGGGCATGCCAACAGGGGGATTGGGCACACCTGAAGTCGGCATTGTGCACAGTAGCACTCGGTGCCGCCATGTTTACTGGCCAACTTCACCAGTAAAGGCATGTCAGGAGGTGTTATTGTGCCGCTGCATGACGAGCTCGGCTATCACTGCAGCGGCACTTTTGTTAGATGTGGTGGCCACTTTAAGTATTGCTGGTGTCAGCACCTGCATGCTGGCTTATTTGGGAATGAGGGATACACCTACTGATGCATGTCCTGCATTCACCCACACTGACCGCACCTCCAAATTTGCTACTACTGCAATATGCTGGCTGGCGCGTGAGCGCAGGCCAACATAAAAAAAAAAAAAGAACCATATTGGCCTCTTTCTCCTCTTTGCTTATTATCTTTAAGCAGCTTGCTATTACCCTAGTTATTCTCTCCTTTATTCTATTCAATTGAGCCTTCACCCCATCTCAGACAGCACCTCCCTCACAGTATTTCCTGAAGCAATCTTCCATTTCTTTAAAATCTGCTCTCATGAAGTCTAGCACCATTGTCCCAGTGTGTTTTTTCTCCTGCCAATCCATATCTCAAACCACACTGTACAATGATCACTAGTACCAGGGGGCTACCCACTGTGATATCTGCAAGGCTGTCCCTGAAAAGTATCAGATCCAGCATTGCCCCATCCCCAGTGAGGTCTGTAGCCAACTGCCTAAGAAATTCCCACCAGGAGAGTCTACGATGACTCTGATCCTAGTTGTAGCTGCAGCCAGGATGTTACAATTCATATATGTCATATTTAAGTCACCCACGATTACTGCTTCCCCTTTTCTTGCCATTTTTTCTATGGCCTCACCCAAGTACTGGCCATAATAGCACTACTGTTTTTTGTATTTTTTTAATTTACAAATTTATTTACTTTGCTGACTGGAAAATGAGGATTAGGAAACAGTTTTTATTTTCAACTTTGACTCGGGGGTAAAGAAAATACAGGTACTGAAGCGATGTCCAAGGGCACCTGTTTCATATAGGCACACATCATAATAACAGGAGATGTTTCTGTTTTGAGGTACATGTTCAAGTGCAGTGAGGTTTAAGTGAAACATTAGGCCAGTTTACACTGCCACACTCGCACGCAGCAACTTGATGCATTGTAAATGCAGCAGTGTGGACAGCTGCCCGATTGATCAAGGTACTGTAAGTCATTTGTCTCTCCTCTCTGAGTTGCAGCAGAGTTGGGGACACATTCTAGAGGTAGCAGGACAAGCAGCCACGTGGCTGAAAAACAAAAAAGTATCGCACTCAGCTGATAGGGACTCTACGGTTTATTAGAAGTGCATATCAGGAAGAGTGACACTGGTCAGTGTTCCTGATATGCACTTCTAATAAACTATATAGCGTCCCTATCAGCTGAGTGCGCTGTTTTCTGTTTTCCTCAGTAAGCTGTTAGACAGCAGCATCTTAAGGAGTGCGGAGTGCATCTCCTTATTCTTTGTCTCAAGCAGTCGTGTAGATAGGCTGCACTATTCACTTTGATGCAAGGCAGATGCTCCCAGCGTTCTGCTTCAAGTTGGTGACTGAAGTTGGATATTGTTTGTGCCTGCCTTAGTGCCAGAGGCAGATTATTCCCAGTCTTTGGACCAAGATGGACACAGGCTCTTGTTTCTAGTAAGGTTTCTTGGTTCTGGTAAGGGGGGCAAGGAATCTTTTCACAGGTGTAGATCTAAGGAAATACTGTAGGTGTTCTGAGTCAGGGGTGACTCCAGAATTTTTTCAAGGGGGCATCACTTTTGTCAAGGAGGTAACACTCCCCCACCCCCAGAATGTAAAATGTTTGCTTTTATAGCTCAGACTATGTTAAACAGCTACTTTTTGCTGGCACAAGGGGGTAGGAAGTAACACTTTGCCACATAGCTGTATGTGCTGCTGTTTTGAATTCACACTAGGGCTTCCGCTAGATACCATGCTGCCATTTCTATTTATTACAGACGGTAGGATAAGTCATTGGTATTGCCACCTAGCATTACATGTTTGTTTTTTAGTGAAATTTCTGTGTTTGTCAATCAATCAATCAAATCTTTATTTATTCAGGCGATCATCATTGAGCAAGGCTCATTTACAAGATGGACCTGATAAGGTCAAGGTTCGAGTTGATGCACAGCAATTACATCACATACTTATAAGACAGTTATACATACAGAAAAAAGAAAATGTTATTTATAACACAATAATGTACAGATAATTCACATGTTAAAGCTTGGCTAAGAGAAAGTTAAACTAACATCTACAATATGTACAGTACATATACATCACAATGAGGGCCATGACAGTCACTCACATAATGAGTACAAGGATGGTGAAGGGAATATTGGGTGCCATATACTGGCGGTGTCTGGCTGGAAGGAATATGCCATATGTGATTGGAATATGGTTTTGTGGGATGACTATTCTATCTCTAGAGGTAGCAACTGCATTTCTCTATGAAGATGGCTGTACAGTGCTGCTTGAAGGATGTAAATGGAATGATAATGGACAGTTTTAGGGATTTTCGTAGGGTGTTCCATGCTATGGCTAGAGAATAGCCGATTGCTGCCCTCCCTATTTTGGTGTTGACTTTGGGCAATTTGAGCAGGATGATATTGTTGCTTCTTAGGGCATAGGAGCTGGGGTGGTCAGGTTGAAGTAGTCAGGATATAGCTTGGGAGTTTTTGATAAAGCTCTGTAGATCCATAGAGCTGCATTTCTGCTCCTCCTGACATGAAGGGAAACCCATCCAATTGTGTCATAGAGAGAACAATGGTGAGTATTATATGGCAGGTCTGTAATGAACCTTATTGCTCTATGATATAAGCTATCCAACTTTTGAAGGTAGGGAGTGGGGCAGTGACTACAGAGGAAGTCTGCGTAGTCAATGACTGATAGAAAGATGGCCTGGACTAATCTCATCTTTGAATCTCTATTAAGGAAGGGTTTTAATCTGTAGAGGAGGCCAAGCCTTAGGCGAAGCTTTTTCAGCAGTTGTTCTAGGTGCTGAGTAAAGTCAAGTCTGTTGTCAATCCACACACCTAGGTATTTGAAATTTTCAACATACTCCAGATTTTCTCCAAGTATAGTGCATAGCTGGGGGAGATTTATTTAAGAGGATGTGTTGGTGGAGTTTTGGGTTGTGAACATCATTGCTTTGGTTTTCTTTGCATTTAGCAGAAGCTTTTTCTCGAGTAGCTGATGTTGTAACAGGGAGAATTCTGCTTGTAGGATTTCATGAGCAACTTTAGGCGAAGGGTTGCTGACATACAGTACAGTGTCATCAGCAAAGAGATGTACTGAGGACTTGGTAAGGTTGAATCAATTTTATTTATATAAATGGCAAAAGGATAGGACCCAGAATAGAGCCTTGGGGACTCCTCTTGACAGTGGTCTTAATGGGAGAGGTCACCTCCAGCTTTACCTGCTGTGATCTACCAGAGGTAGCATCTGAACCACTTAAGGGAGGATGGATCTAGGCCAATGGAGTGTAGGGATGAAAGTAGCAGTTCATGGTCCACAGTGTCAAATGCTTTGCTCAGGTCCAGGAATACTGCACAGACATTGTTCTTTTATCCAGTTCGGTTTGCCAATCATTGGTGACCTTGGCTAATGCAGTGATAGTGCTATGTTTGGCCCTGAATCCAGACTGAGCTGGATTTAATAGATTAGCATTGTCCAGATATTCCTAACTGAGTACTCACTAATTTCTCCAGCATCTTGGATAACACAGGTAGGATGGAAATGGGCCTGTACTTATTAAGATCCATAGGGTCCCCTGATTTTAGAAGGGGACCACTGAGCTATCTTCCACAGCGTGGGAATGAGAGCCAGACTTTAGGAAAGGTTAAAGAGGTGAGTTAGGGGACTGCAAGCACATGACCATCAATCTTTAGAAAGAATGGGTCCAGAAGATCTGCTCCTGCACTTTTTGGTATCCAGATGCCATAATAGATCCTCAACTTGTTTCAACGGTATAGGTTTGAAGCTAAAGGAGGTCAACTCTTTGTTCACCAGTATAGTGGGAGCTTAAATGATCCCTTAATAGGTTAGCTGGGGAGGAGTCAAAGGCAAGGCCAGCTGTTGTGAAGTGGTTGTTGAATGCATCCAGGATTTCCAATGTGCCAGTAATGGGGCCATAGTTACTGTGTAATTGGGTTGGAAGGGGGTTGTTAACATCCTGGCCCATCATACCCTTGATGGTGCCCCAAAATCTAGCAGTATTATGGTAGGAGGAGTTGAGCTCGGCCAGATAGTAGGCAGCCTTTGCATCCCTAACTTTCCTAGTGCATTTATTCCTGGCTATCCTAAAGATCATCCAGTCCATGATATTCTTAGTTTTTCTTGCTACTTTCCAAAGTTTATCTCTCTCCAGCAGTGCAGCTTTGAGGTCAGCTGAAAACCAGCGACAGGATTTGTTTTTTTATTCGGATACTAGAGAACTAGTATCCAAATACTAGTTTGTGAAGGGTTGTTTTGCTTGAATGTAGTGGATATTTTGCATTAGTTTTTCTGTCTGTGTTTGATTTGGAGAGCATCATGTTTAATACATGTGGATATTTTGCTTTGTTTAGTTATCAGTCTCTTTGTTCTTTAATTTTTGTTTGGGGTCAGTCTCGTTTTGGTTAGGCTAGCTAAACATTTTCTTTGTTTTTCTTGGCTATATTTCTTGGTATGTGAGTTTGCAATGTTTTATATTCTGGGTGATCTGGGATTAATGTTTTCTGTCGGGTGGGGTCTGTATGGTGATTCTTGCCATAGGGTTGTGTTTGATTTACATTTGTATGCAACATCTTCTGGGGGAACTGGACAAGAAAACAGAATGCAGTCCAGGTGCTGGCTACTTTGGGGAACCCAGGTATATTTGGGCTGGTCCCACCACCTCATCCACCACCCAACACTATGCATGCTCATGATGCATTCCCCCACCCTGTGCCCATCCAGGAGGTGAGGGCAAGCTAAGTCTTCATAGGGACTGGTGGGTGGGCTGAAGGTAGGTGGGGGCCGAAGGAGGTGCCTGAGGTTTCTGGGAGGCCAGCACCAAAGAGGGGATGTAAACAATAAATCTTACAAAAACAAAATAAATAGACTTGGTGTCAAGGACAGGTATACTAACCTGCAGCTTATTTCAAAGTGTGACCTGGGTGAAATAGGTTCCAAGGGGGGAAAATAGGCAGTAAGGTATACTTTTGAAAAGAAGTGTCAAATTGCAGCCAGGCATGAAACTAGCAGCAGCAACTCAGAAGTTACAAACTTCAAAAACTACGGTGATAGAATAACAGTTAATGCAATACAGTACACGTGAATGATAAGAGTAAAGGGCTAGGAGGAATGTAAAAGTAGTAGTAGTAATACACTTTATAATTACCAGGTAGCGCTTTTTCCCATAGGGAAACCCGGTTATAATTTGCCGTTATAACCAGCAAACACGTGCCAGGTTTCCCTTGGAACAGCCATCCCACAGTCGCTGTTCTCAGACGTTCACGTTCCATGAAGGAATCCCATGGCGCAGCACACTTCCTGGTCCCTCGTATTCAGCGGTAATGAACTTTTTATATTAAAAAAAAAAAAAAAAACTCTTTTCCTCAACTAAACCACTTAAAAACGGAAGCAAATAAGTCTTTTCCCGTCAGCCTGACACCACAGCCGACTCCATGTCACAGACTGCCCCTGCCTCTCGAAGCCCGGAAAGACGCTGCAACCGCTGCTCGATGGTAAGTTTATATTAAAACAAAAATCTAAGTTTCTACACATTTTTTAATAAAATATCCTCTTCCTTTTTTCTCCAACAAGTGCAGCCGTATAATTAGGAAGACTGCGGACTGCACAAAATCAAGACTAGTCCGCCTTCCTGAACACTAATCTGTTGGCTTATTTAATTTTTATTATTGCTGAGCGGCGCACTCCTGCAATTATAAAAATAAAATATAAAGTGGTGTGTGTAAAACTTGATTTTACACACCTAGTGTCAGGATGCTTTATAAACCCCCTCGGTTTATGTAGCATGCCACAACTCGTGTGTGTAAAATTTCGTTAAACACACCACCCCATATATTATTCTCCATATTACAACTGTGGTCTGAGCTATTACAACTGTGGGCAGAGCCTACAGGAGTATTGCATATACAAAAGGAGTGATGTGATGTCATGTTTTCTGTCTGTGGAACTGACTGAAGGTGTAAATAGTCTCCTCCACCTTACCCTCCTCCAAGCAACGTTTTCCGGCCTCAAATAAATACGTTTTCATGTTAGTCAATGGTTGCAGAGTACTATTTTCTTTCTTAAATGGTTGGTACAAGAACTGAAACCTGAGTAGTGGGAGGCAGCATTAGGTTGTTTTTTTTTTTTTGGAGTAAGATCACGCAAACTTTTTTCCAAGTCACGTGGGAGGGGCATGAGATAGCACTAGCATGCTGTAACGAGATACATTAGTTTTGGACACAGACATGCCTGTGCAGTGGAGAACAGTACAGAACAGAACAGAAGTTACTTAATGCCTTCAAACTGGCTCAAAAATCCTTTGGAACAAATGATTATCAGAGCCACCTGGGGCCTCAGAAGGAGACCTAGACACATTCTAATTTACAGTAAAAGCCACATGTTTTTCTTAAACATTATATATATGTATAGTTTATATATAATTTGTCTTTAGTAGTTTCAAAATGTTGAAAGCATTAGCACACTTCCAAGAAGAACACAGTTGGATAAGGTACCAATATTTAGGAAACTTGTCATGCTTACCCAGAGTCTAGCAATGTGAATCCTGGCTGTGACTATAGGTGTTTACAACTGAATGATAATAACCACATTTGCTTTACTTGCAAATAGGTAGACATTTTGTCCGATTTCTGTTTGACTTATTGTAGGTTCCACATAGAATCTTTAATTTCAAGTATTTGCTAAATTGTAAATGTAGGTATCAGCATTCTGTTAGTAGTTAGTGCTGATTGTGGTCTGTGACAAGATTTTTTTTTTTTTTTGTTTTACAAATGAAGTGCATGGTAGGAAGCTGAAAACAGACTTTGATAAAGTGTGTTTTTTCTTTTAAGTTTGAGATGAATTAGAAAACACTGAACAATGAAACAATTGGTGACTTTAAAAGCTATTCTGATCAGAGCTGACATAAAAAAAAATCAAATAGATTTTCTTTTCTCATGGACACTAGAAATAGGATGTCAGCTTTCACTCCATTAAACCCGTTTTTCCAGTTTTTTTATTGCATCTTGCTAAGGCAGTCTTCCCAGAATGCAATCTGTCACGGGGGGGTTGAAGAACAGGTTACTCACCTGTAACAGTAGTTCTAGGAGTGGTATATGTTGTTCATCCACACTGTCTGGCATTGTTCCTTTCCCCTTTAAATCTTGCCGGAAGTCTTCAAGCTGGCTCCTCCCACCCACCCGGGTGGTAAATACCACGGCTCCGCCCCATGACGCCAGATCTAGCCCGCCGGAAGCCAGGTTGTGCGCCTAAAGCCGGGAGGTCAGAGGGCGTGTGGATGAACAAATATACCACTCCTAGAACTACTGTTACAGGTGAGTAACCTGTTCTTCTAGGAGCGTGATATGTTGTTCATCCACACCATCAGGCAGACTCAAGCAGTTCTCCGGGAGGAGGAGGCAAGGCGACACCCTCTACTTAGGAAACAGAGATTGGAGAACAGAGGCCCCAAAACCAGCATCACGTCGTGACTCAAGGTCGAGTGGTAATGGGTAATAAAGGTGTTTGCTGACTTGGTAGCAGCCCGACAGATTTCCTGGATAGGGATGTCCCTAAGCAGCCACGAAGCTCAACAGTATGGCGGGTAGAATGAGCTCTTATCCCTTGGGAGGCTCCTTGCCTGCCAATTCATACCTAAACTTATGCGATATAATCCATCTTGCAATAGTCCGTTTAGCTGCAGGTCTGCCAGAAGCGGCTTCAGCGTAGGTGACAAACAGCTGGCGAACCTCTCCCAATTTCCGCCATCCTCTCCTTATAGTGGGAAAACACGCCTGAGGTCAGAGTATGGAGCCTGTGCTCGACATCCGAGGGTGTGGTTAGGGTAGTATACGGCAAGTCAACACCTGGTTGAGGTGGAAACTCTAACACCACCTTCCGGAATTTCGAATTGGGTCGCAGGACAACTTTGTCCCTGTGAAGACCATATAGGAGGAGTCACAGCGCCTGGAGCTCCCCTGTCCTTCTGGCTGACATGACAGCCACCAAGAAGGCCGTCTTCCACGACAAGTGCGAAAGCGCAGACTTGTGCATGGGTTCGAATGGCTTGCCCATGAGCTTTGCCAAAGCCAGCAAAAGATCCCACGAAGGTGGAGGTTCACGCACCGGAGGGGATATGTGATCCAGGCCTTTGAAAAAGCGCCCTATCACCTTTTCCTGAGCCAACGTCGGCTGACCGGCCCGTGCCTGGTAAGCCGATATGGCTGTTAGGTGCACCCTAAGGGTCGATGACCGAACACCCCCTTTGGAGAGGGACCAAAGGTAGTCTAGAATGTTAGCCACAGAGCAGGATAATGGGTCCAGGTTTTTGCCCTGACACCAAATGGAAAATCTCTTCCATTTGAAGGCATAACATTTCCTGGTCGATTCTTTTCGAGATGCCTCAACCACGGTGTAGACATCTTCAGAAAGACCCAAAGCCTGGAACTCTAGCCACTCAGGAACCAGACTGTGAGGTGCAGGGATTGAAGGTCCGGATGAAGGACCTTCCACGGTTCATCGACATTAGGTCTGGGCGTGTACATAGCCGCTCCGGGGCCCTGCAGCCGAGGCTGAGGAGATCTGGATACCAGAACTGGCGCGGCCAATCTGGGGCTACCAGGATCACCCTCACCTTGTCCCTCCTCACCTTGAGTAACACCTTGTGGATCAAGGGGAATGGGGGAAAGGCGTAAAAGAGGCCTGGGGTCCATGGCCTCGAGAAGGCATCCCCCTGCAGCGAACCCTGCTGAGGGGGGCGGGCATGGTACAGCCTCAGCTTGGTGTTCTCCCTGGAGGCAAACAGGTCCACCAACGGTTTGCCCCAACGAGAGAACAGGTCGTAAGCTACCTCTGGATGGAGAGACCACTCGTGGGATGTCTGGCCTAAGCAGCTGAGAGCATCCGCCAGCTGGTTCGTGACTCTTGCCACATGGATGGCTAGGAGATCCGCCTCCAGCCGGCTGACGAAGGTCCAGATCCGGAGCGCCTCCTTGCAAAGCAAACGGGAGTGCGTGCCGCCCTGTTTGCTGAGGTAGTACATGGTCGTGGTATTGTCCGTCTGGACTTGAACCACTTGACCCCGGAGCTGAGGAGCGAAAGCTGACAGAGCCAGTCTGACTGCCCTGAACTCCAGCAGGTTGATGTGGCATCGGGACTCCTCGGGGGTCCAGAGGCCGCGGGCCCTGTTGTCCCCCATGTGGGCTCCCCAGCCCATGAGAGAGGCATCGGTCATAAGGACGAACGTCGGCTCAGGGCGGACAAACGGGATTCCTTCCTGCAGATGACTCGGGACGGTCCACCATTGGAGAGCGTCCCACATCTTCTGGGTGACCGTGATCAGTTGGTCGAAGAGACCCTGACGCTGAGACCACTGGGTGGCAAGCTCCCATTGAAGGGGCGCATGTGCAGTCTGGCCCAGTGGACCACTGAAGTGCACGCCGCCATGTAACCCAGGAGGCGCAGAAAGTCCCGGGCAGGGCGCGAGCGCCCAACCAGAAATGATTGGGCAAAGGAGGAGAGAACCTCCGCCCTGTCCGCCGGGAGCAGAGCTCTGGCTTGACAAGAGTCGAGCTCTGCCCCGATGAAGCCCATCACCTGAGAAGGAACGAGTTCCGATCTGGCCTTGTTGATCAGGAGGCCCAAGAGTGAGCAGGTTCGGAGGGTCAGGTCCCTGGATCTCTCCACCTCCTGAAGGGAGGAACCCTCCAGGAGCCAGTCATCTAGATAGGGTTAAATACGAACCCCCTGACACCACAGATGGGCTGCCACCACTGCGATGCATTTGGTGAAGACCCTTGGGGCCGATGACAGGCCGAACGGCATGGCTCTGAACCCGTACAGAGTCCCTTCGACCCTGAAGCGGAGGAACTGCTGATGGGACGGACAGATAGGGACATGGAAAAACGCGTCCTGAAGATCCAGTGTACAGAACCACATGTTCCGCTCCAGAGGTGGTATGATCTGGTTCAGAGTTACCATCCAAAAGGTGCGAGACCTGAGAAATCGATTCAGGTCGTGCAGATCTAGAATGAGGCGCCAACCTCCCGTCCGTTTGGGCACCAGGAAATACCTGGAGACAAAGCCTGGGTCTGAAGGAGGATCCGGCACTCGGGCCACCGCCTCTTTGAGGAGGAGTAGCGCAATGTCATCCCAAAGGGCCGACTGGGCGACTGAGATCCTTTCCTCCCGTGGGGCACGGGCTCGGCTGGGAGGGTACTGCTCGAACTCTAGGTGCAGACCCTGCCCGACCACTTCTAGAACCCACCTGTCCGAGGTGATACCAGACCAGGCGGAAAGGAAATGGAGCCGGCCCCCCACGGGAGGACCCAGAGCTGGTGTGACAAGTACGGGGGAGGCCACCCCCGGCCCGTCACTGGGCAGGCTTAGAGGAGGAGGAGGCACCTTGACCAGCACCTCTGCCTCCTTTGCGGGGCTGCTGGGGACCTTGCTTGGGCCTTGGGCGCCAAGCCTGAGCCTGCTGCTGTTGTTGACCCCCCTGGAAGTGTGGTTGTCTGACCGCAGGGGAAGAATGTCGAAAGGGCTTCTTCCTGCGCTTCTGCTGGTTCTTACTTGACGAACCTTTAGCAGAGGTGGCATCTAAGGTGGCATTAGACTGCTTGATGTGCTGCAGATGACCTGCCACTCCTGGCCCGAAGAGGTCAGTGCCAAGGAAGGGCACATCAGCTAGCTTGTGCTGAGTTTCCACGGGAAAGGAGGAGAACCTCAGCCAAGCCCTGCGGCGAGTGAATACCGCTGCAGCTAGTGAACGGGCACAGGAATCACCCATGTCCAGTGCAGTCTGGAGCTGTTTAGCAACAGCCCTGCCCTGGTCCCTGACCTGCTTGACCGTGGTCTGCATGTCAGCTGGGAGGTGAGGAAGAACTTCGTCCAGCGACCCCAAAAGGGCGTGAGAGAAGTGTGCCATAATCACTGCTGAGCTTGCCTGACAAAGGCCCAAGGAAGATGCTGCATAGACCTTCCGGGCCGAGTGGTCCATAAGTTTCGACTCCTCGTCCGGAGGATGATCAGTATCCGCCGAGCTGCCCATCCGCCTGAACACTGAGGCAGTCACAAGGCTTTCTGCCGAGGAATGCTCAGTAAAACCCAAGAACCCTGTGGGCACTGCATACTTGGGTGCCATGCAGGCAGATGGAGCTGGGCAGGAGGCAGGACGCTGCCAGAGTTCCAGGGCCGGGCCAACTATGGCTTCAGCGACTGGAAAGGCCTCCGTAGGGGTATCCCCCCTCTTAAGAATATCCGTAAGGGGATATTCTGCCTTCTTCTGAGTAGGCTGCAAGGGCATCCCCGTGGACTCAGAGATGAGCCTGAGGATGCCCTGGAAGGAGGAAGGCCCTTCCTCCAGACCTGACACCGATAGCTCATCGTGGGAATGAAGGCCTGTATTATCTGAATCACAGGAGTCCAAATACAAAGGCTGTCCACCTAAATCTCCCTTGATACGCCTAGGGCGATCAGGGGTGACTGTAATCGACAGTCTGTGAGGGAGACCCGAAGACTGTTGGTCCTCCTTGGAGGGAACCCCTCCAAGGGGCAGCTTTGGTGGAGGTTCCACCAATATCGGTGGGGATGTAACCGGCCGGGCCAAAAGGCGCACCGGAGCCCCCGAGGGGACCGGAGCTGTAGAAATCGGTGTCGGCGTAGGCCGAAGAGGCAGAGGCCAAGTAATAGCTGGAACCGCGGAGGAAGTCGGCTTCTGGCTTGCCAGCAGGAGTTGTTGCCACATAAGATCCTTGCAGCGTCGACGGATCTTCCGTCAAAGCCTCTCCTCGTCTGAGGAGGATGAGGAACGGTGGCGGCGCCTCTTTCGGGAGTGTGTGTGTCCTTTCATGGGTCGACTGACCGACCGAAGAGGACTTACTCCTCGATCGAGACCGACGGTGTCAGCTCTGTCGATCGGGAGAAACCGGACTCAGAGAAAAACGAGGATCCGGCTCTTGTCCCTCGATCAGGAGACCCGCGGGACAGGTCTCCTCATCGGGGAAGGAGAGAATAAGTGTCCTCTCCAAGGAATCATCGACAGGTGTCGGTGACAACGGCTCGATGGGGTAGAGAGAAATCTCGGCCGGTTCAGCCGTCTCCTCGATCTCTGTGCCCGGTCCAGACGGAAGGTCTGAAAACCCAGCAGCCGAGGAGGCAATCTCGACCATAGTCGAGACCTCGGACCGCTCCTGGTCCCAGGAGTGTATTCTTCGACCCGAAGAAGGTGGTTTAGGATCCTTTTTTCTAGAACGGGAGGAGTGCGAGCCCGAGGGCACCTCGCCCTTAGTAGGGAGAGACAGGCACAACTCCCGAAAGGATCCTGAAAAAGTATAGCCCAAGTTAAGCGGCACGAAGGATCCTCGGCTGGTCGAAGCTTAGCGGCTTCCTTCCTCGAAGGCCGCCATTTGCTCGAGCTGTTCGGGCGATCCCGCAGCGACGGAAACTGCCCACCTGGCCTCTTAGATTTTACCGTGGACGGGGCCCGCTCTCCCCAGCTTCAGGCGCGCCTGACGATCCTCCAAAACGGTCAGATGGAAGGAAGCGCAAATGGTACATTGCGAGGTATCATGGACAGTACCGAGGCAGTAAACGCACGAGAGGTGGGAGGTCAGTGCGCGACATTTTCTGTCTGCAAGGACACCGGCGAAACCCAGGAGACGACTTATCATCCATGTCCGAATCCGAGTCGTAAACTCTAATAAGTTTTAAAGCGAGAAGATGCGGTGACAACAATCGAATTGAATCCAGGGCCTCAATCACTGCAGAAAAGAACGAGGGAACCCGTATCTTCCAGTGGAAAGGAAGATCTGGCATCATGGGGCGGAGCCGAGCTATTTACCACCCGGGTGGGTGGGAGGAGCCAGCTTGAAGACTTCCGGTAAGATTTAAAGGGTAAAGGAACAATGCCAGACAGTGTGGATGAACAACATATCCACGCTCCTAGAAATTGTTTTAATCATGAAGCATTGGTGTTAGCAATGTATTTAGAAATACAATTTTAAATTGTCTTTACAGTTAAACATGCAGTTTCACGTCAGGGCACATTTTTTTGTGGGAAGGGGTACAAATTATTTTAAACATGGGCACAGTACTTGGTAAATACAGCGTTGATGATAAAGTGTATTTTTTCTTACAAGTTTGAGAAGTATGTATTATATACAAGTGTAACTGTGTTGTAAATGGTTAAGTAGGCAGTGGTTTAAGGCTCTGAGCTACAAACCTGGAGACCTGGGTTTGACTCCCACAGCCCCCACTTGCACACTGTGTGGCCCTGTGCAAATCACAACTTCCTTGTGCTCCCAGCTTAGTCTCTCTCTCCTGGTTAAAAAAGTGACAAATTATTTTTTTAATATAGTTGAGTTTATATGTGGTAAGTAGGTAGGGTATGATGTTTTGAATGTGGCAGTAGGATTTAGCATGTACACTGCTTTAAAATCATTTCACAGTATTTTATACTTCCTTAAAAAGATACTCCACATTTGTGTGGGGGCTGTAGGATTCAAACCTAGATTTCCAGATTTGCAGAGAACAGCCTTAAACCACTGTGCTATACTGCCTCCCTAGTTATGGCAGTCATCTGTTTTATGGTTCATGGTGTTCGTGTAGTAAGCATACTAACATACAAAGATGCCAGCAGAATAGGCCTAGCAGACTTTCCTGTCTGCTCCTTTGGTCAGTCCCCACCCTGGAAGCTGACCTTGCTCCCCCACCCTCTTGGGCTTTTCCCTTCCTAGTCCAAGGGAGAGCTAGCTAACTGGGGTTTCTGTAAGACAACAGTTACTAAATAGCCATGTTGTAAATAGTTAAGTAGGCAGTGGTTTAAGGCTCTGAGCTACAAACCTGGAGACCTGGGTTTGACTCCCACGGCCCCCACTTGCATACTGTATGACCCTGCGCAAATCACTTAACTTCCCTGTGCTCCAAGGTCACACTTGTAAACAAGCTTTCAGCTTAGTGTGTCTCTCCTGGTGAAAAAAAAAAAAAGTGCCTAGAATTATTATTTTAATATAGTTGAGTTTATATGTGTAAGTAGGTAGGGTATGATGTACACAGAATCTGAAAAATTCATAACATGCTATATTGTGATTCAATGAATTGATAAATGGGGATTTGGGTTTCTTTTACAAATTCATTCTTCCTGATCATGGATATACTAAAACAAAAATTTCTCAACAAAATGTTTTTAAATAAAGAGTTTAACTCACAGCAGCAGAAGAAGCATGTTGGCATTAAAAGCTTAGTGGGGTGGATGTAGAGGCACCAGTATTTAAGCATGACTTTGGTAGAGTATTAATTGTGACTGGGGGGGTGAGGGAGGGAGTCCTGATATTTGTAGCATAATGGTTTTCTGAAACTTCAACCTTCAAGGGGTTAGACTCTGCAGCCATCTGTGCAGTATATCACTAAGCCATATGCAGTGTGGTATGGGTAAAACCCAGATCACCAGACCAGGACCAGTGCTGTAAAATCTACACTGTGCACAGCTTGTGCACATTGCAGAGGGACTGGAAGGAAAAGTATGTCTCTTTGCAGATGACACAAAGATCTGCAACAGATTTGATGCACAAGATGGGGTGGAAAGGATGAGAAGGGACTTGGCAAGGTTAGAGATATGGTCAAACGTATGGCCAGCTTAGATTCAATGCTAAGAAGTGCAAGGTAATGCACCTGGGAAACAAAAACCCAGGGGAAGAGTACACAATGAGGGGGTGAGATAACAAAAATGGAAAGGGACCTGGGGGTAGTCATATCAGATGACCTAAAGGTGGGCAAGCAATGTGAGAGGGCAGCAAGGAGGGCTGGGGAGATACTGGGATGCATAGAGAAAGGCATCACCAGTAGAAAACAGGAAGTTATTATCCCTCTGTACAGACAGCTGGTGAGACCACATCTGGAGTACTGCGTGCAGTTCTGGAGACCCAATCTCCGCAAAGACAGACAGGATGGTAGCTGTCCACAGGAGGGCAACTAAAACGGTGCAGGGTCTGCACCAGAAGACATACAGTATGAAGAGAGACTTAAGGAGCTTAATATGTATAGCCTCGAGGAAAGGAGGGAGAGGGGGGACATGACAGAAACTTTCAACTACCTCAAAGGAATCAACAAAGTCCAAGAGGGTAGCATCTTTCAAAAAAAGAGGTGTACAAGAACAAGGGGGCACAATCTGAAGATGGGGAGGGTGGCTCAGAGGTAATTTAAGGAAGTATTTTTTCACAGAGAGGGTTGTGGATGTATGGAACAGCCTTACGGAGGAGGTTGTGGAGTCAAAAACAGTGGTGGAATTCAAGCATGCATGGGACAGTCATAAGGAAATTCTAGGGGTTGGGGGTAGGAAGAAGTAGGCTACTGGTTAACTAGGATCTGCAGCTTATCCATCAGGTAGGGAAATGGGCAGACTGGGTGGGCCAAGCGGTCCTTATCTGCCGTCAAATTCTATGTTTCTATGTTTCCATTGCTGATCCACTGGATCAAATAAATATGTGCAAATAAATAAATACTCTGCTTAGCCTCATGTTTGAACCCACCCCAGGAGTGACGTTATTACATAACACACACCCTTGTCGTGCTTTACTGCTTAAATATGCCCTTTCTCAATGTGCTATACTTTGATTCAATTAGTGTATACAACAACATCATGCAAACACTCTGGGCTTCTCTTTGACTCCTAATATCTATTTGCTTTGGCTATTGTATATTGTTTGAACTGCGTTGATCTTCTTGATGTAGTGCCTGTGTGCCTAAACTATGTTATCTGTTTATCTACTGCTACCCATGTATCTCCAGTGAATGACTGTTATAACTGTCTGCTCTCCGAGCCATTGTTTTTGGACTTGCTAACTGTGCTGTCTTTGAATTAGTTTCGATGAGGTGCCTTTGTAAATGAGTCTCTGTCTCAAAGGTTTGTAAATCTGATATTTTTTAAATAAATAAATACATGTTTATGCTTAAGTCCATTAAACACCCTTATCTAGTTAATGCATTCACAGTCGTAGTGGCTCTGCCAGAGCTTGTTTATATAGTCCCCACTCTCAGGGTGTCTGAGTGCTTAACAAGACATTTACTAACATCACAATAGAAATAAAACATTTACTATGAGCAACCATGTTAAAGTGGCACGGTCAGCTTTTTTCTGAATTTTAAGCCCCCATTTAAAATGTGTCTGCAGCAAGCTATCTGGCTATGAATGTTACGCGTGGTCTCAGATTTTTTAACAGCCAGATCTTGAGATTTCATACTTTTCTACATTAGAATCATTGTGACCTAATCTCTGACAGCCCGATGGTCTGGTGCATTCCCATTACAACATGGCAACGATCAGATAGTAAACTCGTGTATTGAGTTTTTGAATTTTCATGTAATGTTAAATATAAATAAAGACTTCTTTTTATACTGCAGTATACATTGAGTTAAGCTATATACTGGGGGTGGGATATTCAATGGGGTTGCGCATGGTGCAACAGTGTTGCGCCATGCACAACCCACTGATGTGCTCCAGCACGATATTTAAAGGGGGATGTTGCGCTTCACAAATCCCAATGCGCCAGGGCGCACCAGTAATGTATGCAGCGTGAGTGCAAAGGGCTGATCTACGCATATGCAGCATATCTCGCGATTTCGCCCGGGATAGCGACGATATGCTGCCACATAACTCGGCTTACCAGGGGGGGCACACAAGGTTGTGCCCTGGCGAATTAAAGCAAGTCCTGGCTACCCACAGGTGAGTTATACTGCAAGATGCAACACAACATCCGCCTGCTGGGGTTGCCACCCGCTTCCCAAGACACAGGCCGGGCATCATGCCCCCCCATGCCTGATCGCAGGCATAAGGTGTATGTAAATAACCTGGTGATCCAGTGGACCCTACCCCATTGCTCGATCGCGGGCTGTTTAAAATACATTCCCTGGTGGTCCAGTGGACCTGCTCCCTTGCCTGATCGCGGGCAAATGAATAGTTTATTCTCCCTGGTGGTCCAGTAGACCCAATCCCCTGCCCGATCACGGGCAAATGAATAGTGTATTCTCCAGCGGTACCCCCCCTCCCCACCTGCCCGCTCAGACCCGCCACCCCACCCATCAATTCCTCGGTCACGCAGCTCCCCACCCGCTAAGCTGCCCACCGACTGACAGCGTACACCTGTGGAGGACAGCCACCATGTCGCTTGATCTGGACCATTTTTTTCCATTTTTCTGCAGAGAGAAATGTGCAGTTCTGACAACGAATGCAGCATGCCGGTTAGCTGCTTCCTTCCACACCCTAACGTACAGGATGCAGCGTGCCAACTCCCAGCCTCTGCTAGGTGTCAGTCTCTGTTCCCCACTCTCCCCAGGAGAGGACAGCCATCCTCTGGACGCTCGATCCTCTCCACCCAACTGACCCCTGATGACCCACTTGCACTGCGAATGGGGGTCGTCAGTATGGCAGGAGGTAAGGCATGATGCCTCAGCCACCCTCCACAACACTGGACCGGCATAATGGATTACTTTTAAAAATTTAAAATTACTAAAATGTTCTGCCTGCTATTTTTTGGTGTTACTAGCTCTTTAAGGCAACTGTCCAGATTGGCCATAGGCATTGGCAATGGTGTCAACCTTACTTACAAGGGAATCCAGCTATATGCATGCACATTTCTGAATAACATGATTCCCATCTAGCAAACCAGTGCCATGGAAATGCAGAATAAACATTGTTGGCTAGACAAATTATGCCTATCTGTGTGATCTTTAAAAAGCTGTACCAAATTGAACATTTGCAAACTCAGCCTGTGTTTATGTTTCTCTATGAATCTGGACCAGTAAAAAGGGACATTGGGAAGTATTGTTTCACAGAGTTGGTGGTGTATGGGTGGACTATTCTACCAAGTAGTGTGGCCAACGTTTGGATCATAGCTGGGTTAAAAACAGTGGGGCACCTGGAAGGGGGCTATTAATAAGTAATGCAGTGTAGGGCTTCAGGACTGATTCAATGGACTCAAAGCCTTTTTCAGTCTTCATTCATGTTTCTATTGGATTCCTTTGCATGTTACTGTGATTACCTGCTGTAACTGTAAGTCACACCTGTGCTCAGTCTGCTTTCCAATACACAAACTGAACTGAAACCGAACATGTTTTCCAATCATAACTATTTCCAAGCTGTGTCGCAGGTTGTTAATACCTCCCAGAAGACATTCATGCCCCCATGACTGAGTGACTAGTCGCTAGGCCTCTATGAAGCCCTATCTATATACAGATTACCTGCCCTGATTGTGTTTCAGTCTGGCGACCTCCCTCAGATTAGTCCTAGCCCTAAGGCCTTTCTGGGACATCTCAGCAGATGCCTTCCGCTAAGCAGCATGTTCTACAGACTGACTACATTTCTCTTGCTGAGCTGCTCCAGGCTGAGGGGATATCCCCTGAACCCCCTGGATTATCCTTTTTCCCCAGTGACAATCAGGGCACCTCCCCAGTCTTCCTACTGGATCTGAAGGCATGGAAAGAAACTCACTCACCTCATCTATAGTACACACAGACCAGGCTAGACCCGAACCACAGACAAAAGCTGTAAGCACTGTGGCACTCGCAGTCACAAAAATCAGGCTACGATGTTTCAGTTAGCTGCAAGTTTTACTTATTCCCAAATGCCAGGTTTCACGGAAGCAATCAGCTGAGACAAACAGCAATAAGTACCCTGGCACTTTGCCTCTGAATGAACAGGCTTCGACAGGGGAAACGTACATTGTACCAGACAGCCTGAAAACGTTTGCGACGTGGCTGCTGCCTGCTGCAAGAAGAAAAAACATGTTTTCATGTTTCCACCTGCCTGAGAAGGTTGGCTTCAGTAATCACCTTTCTAGTGATTCCACTGCAGCTGGAGCCAGGGCATGAAATTCATGCTCTTGTAATGTTTACAGTCTGACCTGATACACTGTTTTGTTACAGAGATTATACTGTAAGGGTTGCCAAGTATTCAAAAAAATTAGACATCAGCAAGTCGTTTGCAAAGTACACTCCTGTGTTTTGGAGCAGCGATTGGTGAACCCAGTTTGTAGTCAGGCCTCCTTCAGAAATCTGACCTACTCCAGAATTGAGTCAGAGATGGGACAGCAAAGCGGTTTCCTTTACTCTAACACGTAGCCCCAACTGGGTTCAGATTCAAACCCCCCACCTAGATGGGTTAACTCAGATTTGTCTATATTTTCTGGGTCAAAGTCCCGGATATCTGGGCCAGAATCCAAACTGGGGTCACAGCTATCTTACCCATCATTGTCTTCAACTCTATTTTTGCTCCTAGGTCACTGGTTAGGGCCTCTCTGCACCACTACCAGCACTCGCTACCCATCCTTTGTGGCTCCAACCACCAGACTTCCCAGAACTGCGCTGCTCACCTGCGACACACTACTGTGTTCCCCTGACCCCCGCCAGGATGGGTTTCACCTTCTGCTCTGCAGCATTCCTCCCCACTCTGTCTAGCTACCCACTGTGTAGGTGAAGGCTGAGAGTATCCCAGTAAGCCATGGTGTATGCCCAGTGTGGATTTAGGGAACAGGCAGGGCTTCATCTTCCAGCCAGCATCATTTCCCACCTGTTTTTTTTCTGTTTTTGTAATTCCTATTTGTGTCACTTCACTCTGTGCTCAGTCTCCTTCTGGTCCTCAAGGCTAGCCATCTGTCCCACTTACCTGACCAGCAAGAGGTGCCGTCCCCACATTAAGCCATGGCTTACCCCCCCCCCCAAGGTGGGGACAAGGTGAAGCACCATACCCCTCGAGCACTTCTAATTTAGTTGGGTGACAGGCTCATAAGTCCAAGCAGAGAGATCTGATGGTGTTGAGGGACCATCATCATTGGGCACCGGCCACCTTCTCCCATGGTTTTTCTGTGCCGGCCCTCAGAAGCCACGTGTGCAAGGAGTACGCGTGTGCACATACACAAGCGTGTGATGTCATCTACAGCTAGCATGACTCCTCCCACCCTTGGTCTTCCTGAGGCATGTCCCCTGCACCCGTTAGGCAATGTGGCACTGGCAGATGAGACCGTCCCAACCTAGGGAAGGACAGTGTCCTCTGGGACACTCATTCTTTCCTCCATCCAGCCCCTGATGACTTGGGCTCATTCCCGATTCATGGTCACTGGTGTTGCGAGTGGTAGCACTACTGCGCCAGTGGGCCAGCTCCATTTTCTATCTGTTTACTTATCCTCAGGAACAGCGGACATGCAGTGACATCAGGCATGCTCCCGTGCCCTGACGTGCCAATGCTCGCTGTTCCACTAATCAACGCACTGCAGTGGTCCCAGGCTCACCAATCCCCTGCTAACTCTTAGGGTCAGACTAACACCAGCTGCCACACCCCTCCCTGCTTGAAGTAGAGCTGTCTGCTAGCCGCTCAGTGCTTCTGCCCCCCAGCTGGCCCTCCAATGCTCCAGACTTGTTCACAAACTCATAAAACAATCCGTTACATAAACTGCAAAAATAAACAGAAAGTGACTGAGTGGTTACAAAGTGCACTGTGCTACCTTCACAGGGAACGTGCCCAGGGTAGGTCCTGAAACACCCCTCTCTAGGAATCCCTTCCCAAAGTAGTGGCAAGGTGTACTGAGAGATGTGCTGCCAGTGATGTTTTGACATTTGTGCTGAAAGTCATCTCTTTCAGCTCTTTCAAAAGTACAATGTCCTTGCAGCTAGGTGACATCATTATGGACAGTAAGTGTACAGCCATTTCCAAGGAATTTTAAGTGAGTGGCCTACTGTGAGCATAGCTATCAAAGAGCAATTGCTTATGCAGGTGCATGGCACACACTAAATTGCGCTTTTTGTACCTGCAGTACTGTGTCATATTGTCTGTGTGCATGTGTGACTTATACTATACTACACTGCCGCTTTTACTTTATGTAACGCATCTGCTGATTGTATTTTGTAACCATGCACTTGTGATGTAACCCCATCATTTGTCCAACCTGTCCACCACTACGAATCAGTCTCAGTGCTCTGTGCAAATCAGGCTCACCTCTGTCAGGACAGTGACCTGCATTCTCAAACATTATCTCCAGCGGTAACACATTACTTTGCCTTGAATGACCCTATTAAGCAATCTCCAGTGTTGTTCAATGGCACATTGCTAAATCAGGCCAGTCGAGGTAAAGTAAAATTGTATTAACACTGTAGGTAATGTTCATGAACAAAGGCCGGTGTGACTATTTATTTAGAATCTTGGCAGGGAAAGAGACACTGAGCTGAAGGTCGTTTCCAGTTGTGACTCAGTATGCAAGTGGCTGATATCGGATTTAAACCATGACTTGTTGGATCTCCAGACTCATAGTTTGCTACTGTAACCTCTTTGCTATGACGATAATAAGCTGATACTGACAAGCTTGTGGGACTGATCATCAGGATTCAGGTGCCGCTACAACCTGCTCTTGTGCCAATTCAGAACTCATGCAGTGCAGCCTTGATTGAACCATAAAAGGAACACACAACATCCACGGCTTTAGCATGCCTCTTCATGATGGGGACTGCACCGGCCTTGTTCAGTCTCCAGCGTCAGATCTTCCAAGATGCAGTGACAGGGTCACTAGCTGTAGTTGCCAGAAGCAGTGTAGTTTAGTGGGTACAGTGCAGTTGTGAGCTTGCAGACCCAGTGTTAAATTTACCAACACCACTTAGTTACTGAGTGTGTGACCTACATGAAAGCCACCTGACCTCACTGCACTTAACTCTTCTCTCTTGCTATTTTTAATCCCACCTAATCTTACCCTAACCTGCCTTAATGTCTCATTTAATCTCTCAGTGTAATTGCTGCCAAGTGTTCATAACTTGTACAGCACTTTACAATACAGTATGAATGAAAAGCACTACATAAGACTATAATGCTGCTTTCTTTCTTCTGCTTTTGCAGCAGTGATGCCCGGGGTGTCACAGTCAGGTCAGAAATTAGCCATTTTCTATCCAGTGCTTTTTTGGCTACCCTCTCAGTTTTAAGTACCCGTGAAAGAGATTCAGTGCAGCAAAAAGAAATTAGATCATAGACTTATCCTCTGCCTCGGGAAAGGTATGTGCCACTTAAACCAGAGTTTGTCACAGGGTTAACTGTTCTTTACAGCTGCAAAAGTCAGTGTTACATATGTTTCATGTCAGGCTGCTGTACCCTGTGCAGTAATTGCAGCGCTGAACAGTTTCATGGGTATAAAAGAGGATGCATTAGGGTAAGGAACTAATTATTGCTACAAAAAAAAAAAAGAAGCATTTGTCATTGCCGAATGTTGTCTCATTGGCACTGGTAGTGCAGGAGTTACAGATGCATAACAGGAATGGCAATGAAGTACTGAACTGACGTCAACCTCACCCCCACCCTGCAGACACACATTTTCAATGCAGGCATTTTGGGACCTCCCCTCATGAACAGTGGCACTGTGATTTTGTTGATCTGTCCCAAAAGTTGATTTCCCACAGCAACCACGCCATTGTGCGCCACAGGTGTGAACACACATTTTGGGCAGGATGTGAAAAATAACAGCTGTACTGTTGATAAGGAGGTGTGAAAAAATGCCAGTGTTGAAAATTTGGCATGGAAATATTGCAAATTTGCGAAGTCACAAGGGTGCGTGGAAACTTCGCAACGCATGCTTGTAACACAGTCGTTTTATGGACTTTCATCACCAAATTTTCAACATTGGCATTTTACGACCTCTGCTCATGAACAGTGTCACTGTCATTTTCTTAATCTGTCCCTACAACTGATTTCCCACGGTGACTGTGCTATTCTGCGCCGGAACTGCGAAAACACATTTCGGCCAGGATATGTAAAATGACAGCTGTACTGTTCATGAGAAGGCCTTGGAAAATGTCAATGTTGAAAACCTGAAGTGAAAATATTACAAATTCATGAAGTTATGAGCGTGCATGGAAACTGTGCCATGCACGCTCGTAAAAGTCATATTCTGGATTTTTTTCACCAAATTTGCAACATAGGCTTTTTGAGAGCCCACCTCATGAACACTGGCACTGTCATTTTGTTAATCAGTCCCAGAAGGTAATTCCGTGCGTGACCACAAAATCACCTTTCAGGACTGAATAACACCACGACAGTGACTGAATTCATGAGGAAGGGTCCCAAAAACCCCTGTTGAAATTTGGGGCCAGAATTCCCAAAAATGCCCGAGATATGCACCAAAATTGAAAAAAAAAATACTACTTATGCCATTATACAGCTTTCTGGCACTTCTTCAGTTCACGGTCAGCTTTGAAGAGGGCAGACGTGTTCCCAGTCCACCGAAGACAGTCGCGCTGTGCTCTGGAGGTAAGTATGGGCTTGGGGGGGGTTGTGGGGAGGCAGGGTGCACAGAGGGTAGGCGCGGTTTGTGGGAGGGGCCACCAGACTCGATGAGGGACCATTTTCTGTTTTGCAGGTTTTAAAAAAAAGAAAAACATTGCAAGAATTTTTCTTCTTTTTTTTTTTTTTTTTTTAACAAGGGCATTTGGCACACTGGGGTGGGCTCCAAGCGTGCCACCTGAGTGTTTTTTGTGGTGGGGGCTGTAGCAGATGAGTGACTGGGCACCCCCGTCGGTACATACTGACTGGGGGCGCAAGAGCCAAGGGGGACTGGGCACCCCCCTCAGCACAAAACAAATGGGGGGGCATTATGCTGACTGAGAGTGGGCTCTCCCGTTGGCAAATTTAACTGGGAATGGTGGACTGAAGCCTGTGGGATTGGGCCCCCCCGTTGGCAAAAAAAGACAGTTGGGGGAGCAGATGATGCTGAGGGGGATTGGGCACCTCCTTGGCACACCGCTGAAATGGGAGGGGGGACATTATGCCGATGGGGAGTGGGCTCCCATCGGCACATGAATTGGGTCGGGGCATGCCGACAGGGGGACTGGGCACCCCTGAAGTCGGCATTGTGGCAGGCAGCGACAGTCACTGCTGCCATGTTTACTGGAATGCTTCACCAAGAAGAGCACATTGGGAGGCGTGTTATCGTGCTGCTGCATGACGAGCTTACCTCTCATTGCAGTGGCACTTTTCTCAGATTTGAGGGCCACTTTACATATAGCTGGTGTCAGCGCCTGAATACTGGCTTATTGGGGAATGAAGGATGCAATTACTGATGCCTGTCCTGCATTCGCCCATAGTGACTGCACCTCCAACTGCTACACTGATACATTAGCTGGTACGTAGTAGCGAGCCAACAAAAATGTGTGAAAATTTATCTGCGAATGTGCAGAAACAGTGTTATATTATTTTTATTTTTATTTGATGAGTAGATGCGGCAAACATGATAGAGAGAAAACATATCCATTCAGTAATATCGGCCATACATGTTATGTGTACCTCGTTACAGTCAAAACATAGTCATTCAGTAATATCGGCCATACATGTTATGTGTACCTCGTTACAGTCAGTAATATCGGCCATACATGTTATGTGTACCTCGTTACAGTCAGTAATATCGGCCATACATGTTATGGGTACCTCGTTAGTCAAAACATAGCCATACAATATCGGCCATACATGTTATGTGTACCTCGTTACAGTCAAAACATAGCCATTCAGTAATATTGGCCACACATGTTATGTGTACCTCGTTACAGTCAAAGCACAGCCATTCAGTAATATCGGCCACACATGTTATGGGTACCTCGTTACAGTCAAAGCACAGCCATTCAGTAATCTCGGCCACACATGTTATGGGTACCTCGTTACAGTCAAAACACAGCCCATTCAGTATATCGGCCATACATGTTATGGGTACCTCGTTACAGTCAAAGCACAGCCATTCAGTAATATCGGCCACACATGTTATGGGTACCTCGTTACAGTCAAAACACAGCCATTCAGTAATATCAGCCATACATGTTATGTGTACCTCATTACAGTCAAAACATATCGATACAGTAATATCGGCTATACATGTTGGGTGGGATATTCAAAGGAGTTGCACATGGCGCAACCTACCAATGCGTCCCGACGTAATATTCAAATGGGCGGGTTGTGCTGCTTAACCCCGATGCTCCGGGGCACACCTGTAATATTGCGGCACAAGAGCAGAAGCGTGCCATGTATATGCTGCACACCAAATATTTAGTCCAGGATGGCGCATATGCAGGCACAACCCTCGCTTTTGTGCCGCCAAAGGGCATAATGTTGAGCCCGTTCAAACTGGGAACAAGTCGGGGACACCCACAAGTGGGCTGCCGTACTGCTAGGTGCAACACGGCAGCCGCCTGTAGTGGCGCACCGACCTCCCAGGACACAGTCCATGAGCCCCCTTCGCCCGTTGAATGCATGTGAAAAATGAAACGCTGGTGGTCAGTGGACCATACCGCGTCGCCCAATCATGGGCATAGGTTACTTATCTCCTTGGTGGTCCAGTGGACCGCAATCCCCTGCCCAATCGCGGGCATGTTAAGAAATAAACCCTAGTGGTCCAGTGGACCGCAATCCCTGGCCCGATCGCGGGCATGTAAAATATTAATCCCTGGTGGTCCAGGGGACCGAGCACCTTTGCCCGCTCACCGGCATTCAACAGACCCCCTGGTGGTCCAGTTCCTTGCCCACAAGTCGCCAGGCCGCCCAACTTGACAGCGTACAGTAGGGCTGTACGCCTGTTGGTCCACTGCGTGGGCCAATGGGTATGCAGCCCATACTGTACTACACAGTCCCGACTTAGGTCGGAACTGTAGTGCAGTATGGGCTGCATGCCCATTGGCTCACGCAGTGGACCAACAGGTGTACAGCCCTACTGCCGCTGTCAGTAAGTGGGTGGTCGGGTGGCTTGTGGGCGAGGCTGCCGCCTGCCGCTGACTGGGGGCTGCAGGGTGGTGGGGACTACGTGGTCAGGTGGGAAGGGGGGTACCACTGGACCACCAGGGGTTTTGTCAAATGCCCGCAAGCGGGTGAAGGTGTTCGGTCTGCTGGACCACCAGGGATTAATACTTCACATGCCCGCGATCAGGCAAGGGATTGCAGTCCACTGGACCACCAAGGTTTATTTCTTTACATGCCCGCGATCGGGCTGGGAATAGCGGTCCACTGGACCACCAGGGTGTTATTTAACATATGCCCATGATCTGGCGCACAGGTATGGTCCACTGGACCACCAAGACTGACATATACATCTGCCCGCAAACGGGCGTTCTGGTGCTGAGCCTGCCAAGGGGCAGGGAGGATTGGTCCACGACGGCTGCAGCCTAGCACGGCGCCAAGTGCAAGTCGCCGGGGATCGGCACACTGCATGCAAATGGGGCCATAATGACATGCAAATGGCGCCATTTGCATCTTGCATACATAATGGACTCATTTGCATGCTCACGGCTGAATATCGCTGTTGCTGCACCTAGCGCAACCGCACTCGCACTGGTGCAGCCCCCTGCTCCCCTGCTGCCACTGCGCCATGCGCAATGTGTGCGCCCTCAGTGCCATATTCAGTGGTGCTGAGCCATGGCACAGCACCGTTGAATATCACCCGGACCATGCCATGGCTCATCCCAGTTGTGCTGCGCCCAGGCTTTCAGCCCTAACGGGTGCAGTCTGAATATCCCACCCCTTATGTATATCTCATTACAGTCAAAACACAGTTATGCTGCACAAACGAAGATGGTACTTTAATTACATTTCACGTCTTTCCCACTAACATTTTTAGTGCTGTATTTTCTTAACTCAAAAACTACAAATTTATCACTAAAATCACCTATCAAAACATTCATCCTTGGGCCAAACTCTCATGAAACCTGAACATTTCAGATTTTAAATTCCAGCCAATTTTGTGTTACCAGTGAACAGAAAACAGTCTTAAAAATCATAGTTTCATGAATTTTCAACCTTCTAGAACTTTGAAACTGCTGAACCAACTCTTACCAAGTTTACAGGATCCAGAGATCCTAGCACCAACTCCACGTGTGCCCAATTTCGGGTTATTCCATTTAGGAGTGGATGAGTTCAGTGCTAAAACAGGGGTTTAACGTAGACATATCTTCTCAACCCTAATTTATTTATCAAGTCTAGGATTACAAATACCTTTGAGCCATGGTTCTTTTACAAAGGTTCCACGTCAGAGAACTACAAATTATGGGGAACATCAAGACAGACGTTACAACAATGTGGACATTGCAAACAGAGTACAGATTAATACAGTTCAAGGGTAGCATTGTAACAAGGCAGCCAGCGGCATCTGTCAGAGAAAACAGACAACAGATAAGAAGTGCCAGAGTCATAGGGGGAGAGAAGGAATGTAGGAAGGGTGGCAAGAGGGTAAAAGTGCTGCATTGGGTATACCAAGATTTCTCAACCCTAAAAATAGTGTTGTGATGTTTCTCAGGGAACAAAGTATTTTTTTTAACGTATTTTTTGTACTAAGTGTCTTGTTTTAATAACTGCATATTTGCTGTACTTTGCATACTGGGCCATGCCTGATAAAGAAACTTTCATTCCAGTGCACTTACCCAGATACCAAAATAAAAACAAACAATAGTGGTGATACTAGGTTACTATAACAGGCAGTATATTCAATATATTCTGAATTAGTGATAGCACTTTACAAAATCGGCATCTACTGTACTTGATAAACATGTCAAATGTCACAATATTTAATACTGTTTAAGATAGTCTAACCATAAAGCCTTACCAAGATATGACTGCCATCCGAGGACTTCCCAGAGTAAAGTATGGTGGTAGGAGTGAGTCGAACTGAGGGCTGCAGAAAGAGAAGCAGATAATATGTATAACTTGAAACACTGTATGATATATAGAAAGCAGGTACAAAGACAACGCTGTACAAAACAAGCTGGAACTGGCCCGTTTTTAGTGATGCAACTGGTGTATAAAAAGTACAGGACTTCAAAAAAGTAAAACATAAAACACAAAGTGACTCTTCATTCTGAAGGAACACATGAGACAAGTCCCGTCCATACGGATACTATTTGTTTCAAGCAGGTATTTCATGCATTGCTAAACTTGTTATTTAAAAGTTACATTCTGCAATGAAAACCAGAGTCCAGGCCATAAGCCCAAAAAATGGCAGTATACTTAAGCAATATACCATGACAGGGTGTGGGTTATGCAAGGATTTACCATGCCTGGTGTGTTTGATCACAAGGCCGCAGGCCAAGTGAGCAAAACACACTAGGCGTGGTTAAATCCTAGCATCACCCACACCTTGGAGTGGGATATTGCAATTATACAATGTTCTACTATTTTTTGATGTAGGAAAAAAAAACAACTTTTTGGGGGCATTTTAATGTATTTTTCTAGTATTTATAACTGTGCTAGAAAAAATAGTCCTGGTTGCTAAGGCTGCTATGGCACTTGGCATGGTAGTACTGCTTTGTCAGTCCCTGTCCACACTGTTTGCTTGTGGTTTATGGTTTGAAAAACATTGTCACTGTGCCCATGTCCCCATTTAACTGTGTCCAGACTCCGTTTCTGTTACAGGAGCTGGGACAGCCTTCAGTAGTTGCTGGTTGGTCCATTTTAAACTACTGAGCACGGCTCCATTTTTTTTTTTTTTTACTGTTGTGTGCATGCGCATCAACTGCTGCCACGGTTGTGGGCCAAGGAAATAAACTGTTGTGTTTTTATTTTCTGTTTAGTCTTTGCTGCCCTCCTGGAGCAGTTTTAGAGGGTCAGAGGTCACAGGGTTCTCAGCAGTAATGGCTGCAAGCACAAACTTTAAAGGTATGGAGGGCTCGCCCCTGTCTGTCGCCGTGTTCACCAGTTATGGAATGACAGGCTGAAGAGGCTGTGCTTTGGGGATAAGGCAGTTCTGATTTTATTGTTGTGTATATATAATGTGCTATAACTGTGGATAAAGTTGCTCTCAGGTGTTGTGCAGTGTTTTTTGGAGGCGTGTGCGCACATTTTCTTGTCAGCATTCTGTTTTTGAATTTGGCAGTTTTATGTCAGAGTTTAATGGTGAACCTATACGGCGGTTTCTTCCCTTTGATGTTCGTGGTCGGAGTGATTCAGAAATGGGTTCCAGATGCAGCTGGCTGGCGGCTGGCACCTTTTCCCATTGCTATATTTGAGGATTTACCATGGAGAAAAGGTGCCAGTCAGCCAACTGGAATGCAGGATTTCTTGTGCCCATGGTATAATAGTTTTAAGAATTTCTGTTCCAATATTAATGGGAAATAAGGTCTGACGCCTTATACTTGAACCTACCAAAGCATCCCATCACACAAGTGTCCAATGGCATAAGTGCCCCAGAGCAGGAGTGTGGCTTCGGACTAAGGAGAATCTATACAGCACATGCAGGACTGCTAGGGACTGTAGTAGATGATGCAGGGACCTAACACTACAATGGTTAAGTGCCCAGTCAGGCACTGTAAGATATCCTAGATACCCGTGTCTGGGGTAGTCTATTACTGCAAGTTGTAGTTGGTAAAGACAGGCTGTGTAAAGGGACACCCTATCTGAGGGGAGCCAAAAACTACAAGGTGTGAGCAGAAAAATGGTGTATACAGTCTAAGTACTGTGAGGGTGCTGTGTATACTATGTATAATTTGACCGCAGCTCAGCACTTTCAAAAATGGCGCCTGTGTACAGGGCTACCTGGCATGGTAGCAACTAGATACCTGGGTGGGCGATGGAAAGTATACACGCATGTACACACACGCACACGTGCAGGAAGGGAGTGTGCTGGGCAGGTGCTGAGCTGGTCGCCTAGCATGGTGGGGAGGGTGGTCAGTTGGGGTCTGCAGGGTTTGGTCCAGAACGCCACTCTTTTTGTTGTTGTTTTTATGTGCTGACAGGCAGTTTTTTTTTTTGTTTTTTTTTTTTAAAAAGACATTCAAACACACACACCCCTACATGCACCCCCCTGGAGTTGAGAATCCTTAAGTAGGGGTTGCAGGGAGCACAGGTCCCCACATGACACTGAAAGTCAGTCGCGGTTTTCTGGTCGCTGTGAGAGTGTACATTGCAGTAATTCATTTTCAGCAATGTACATTCACCCAAACGGCGTTTGCTATTCCGCGATCACCATTATCACATGGAACCGTAAGAAGCCTACTAAATTCACAGCGCAATTACAGTTGGTACAAACACACCATGATGCAGGGGGTCACACTGGTGGGATGTGGGAACAGTGTTGGGAGTGTGGGACAGTGATGAACCAAAGGGTGCTCTTGAAGTTCTGCCACTGTCCCAACTGCAGGAGGTTCCAGGCCACGAGGGAAGAGCTGGAAACCGCAAGGACTGAAATATGCTGCTTGACAGCTGAAGCCACCAGGTCCCATAAGGTACTACTACCAGATCCCCTCCAAGGCTAACAAAGACCAGGAAAGAAGGCTGGACAGTAGTAAGGGGGGAGCAAAATTCAAGTATGAGCAACAGACCACCCTATTGCAACTAGAGATATCCCAATTTCCCTCCACAAGGGAAAGTGGGAAGCAGCATGCTTAGCAGGCATGCATGCATTGCTAGACAGCATGTCATGGAGTGGGCTGAGCCCAAAGGGGGCAAGAGAAAGGAACACGTAGTGGGGTATTCAATTCTGAGGGGTGCCAGGAGGTATCTGGGTCTCACATCTGCTGTTTCCCTGGGGCAACAGAGAGTTCCACTAGCCTGGATATATGTCTAATGGGACAGGAAGAGTGAATGTTAGAGTTCATTGGTCACCTGGGCATGAATAATCTGAGCAGCTGGAGCATGAATCAGGTGAAGTTCGACTTCTGTGCTCTGGGCAAGGTAGCGAAGGAGAGAACGTGGTCGGTAACCTTCTCCGTGGTGCTACTGCAACCATGCCTGAATCAGAGGGAACAGTTCCATGTGGACAGTACATGTGATGATCCATTAACTTGAATTAAAAACGTTTTTCTAGGTGACTGCTTTGAAATATAACGTATTGCCTTGCTACCCGACACGGACTCAGAGTGAGAGCACTGTAGACTGTTGCCTAGCAACCAAGAGGCAGTGTACAGAGAAACGCTGAGTCTTTTAAATTGAGCTACCTACAATTCCTGGCTGGAGAACAAGTTGCTGGGGTACACCCACACTTTTTAATGTTGTAAATCCACCGCATGAGGTGGTTCTTTGGATTTTTTAGAACTATTCTGTTAGTTAATTTCAGACAGGAAGTGACACGACAACCACTTCCTGAAAGCTACACATAAATAACACAGCTCAGTGCGAGCTCGAGCGGGGCGAGCATGTGATAGTTGTGCGGAGAGACACGCGCGTCTTCTGTACCACTGGAGTACTGGTAAGTAATACTAATAGCAGGCATTTAGATTAAAAAAAATTAACAATACTAAAAGGCTAAAGCAAAGAAAAAGACTCACAAAACCTATTTAACTTGTAAAATGTTTACTGATGAAGTAGTATTAGATGACTACAAAGTGCTTGCTAATAGGGGCCTTACAACTTGAAATTGAACAACTGACAAAAAAGTTAGAATTGTACATTAAACCAGGGGAAAGGAGAAGTTCAGAGTGAAATAGGGGAATTACAAGCATTTATTGATTCATTCATAATAGATAAGAGTCAACACAGGAAACCTTAACTCATATTCCAAAAGTCCCTGAAGAGAGAAACAATGAGGAACAGGGCAACATATGGGAAAAAAAATCAAGGTCAATCTACAAAAGTAAAATCTGCAGAACAAATACAAAAAAATTACCTGGTTCTGGGTAATAGATATACTGTTTTGGACCCAGACAGTAGGTACCAGAACACAAGTGAAGAGCTCAAAAACGGTCAGCTAGATAGGGAACAGTCACAAAATGGTGAAGTAAAACACAACACTAAAAAGACGGAAGGAGTAGTACTGCCTACAGAAAAAGGAAAGTATACAAGGGGCTCTGCTAATCCGAATCAAACTGAATCCAATTTGGATCTCACCGAAGCCAATGATGAGGGGGGTGCAGGCAGAACAACAAGACATCTTCATTATAGGAGATTCTATCACTAAAGGAATAGAATCATTGGTTTGTCAGGGAAGAAACATGAATACAACAGTTAGTTCATTACCGGGGTAAAAACTGAACATATAGCATCTTTATTAGATGGATTAATGGAAGGAATACAAAATCCACTGGTTATACTTCATGTAGGCATAAATGATGTGGAAAACCGAAATACTGAAGTTATAAAGCAGGATTACCAGTATATTATTACTAAAATGCAGGAAAAAGGAGAAGGCATTATAATATCTGGCTTGCTCCCCCTACATATGGAAAATATGATTTTAAAAATTCAGAATTAACAAAACTCAATGTTTGGTTACGTTCCTTCTATAAACAGCAAAATATTGGATTTATGGAGAATTCATTCACTTTTCATAACAAAAATCTCTTTAACCGGGATGGATTACATTTAAATAGGGCTGGTATACGTATACTGAGCAGGAAAATAAATGCTATCATAAACTTTCATTTAAACTGGAAAAGGAGAGGGGGCCAAGCTGTAACCTTATAAATGTTAACGATTTAATAATACTGCATTCCACCCTAAATTCAAATGTAAGAAGCCTGGTAAACAAGTTTGATGAACTCCAGCATTTATTAATCTCTAAGAATATACAAATTGCACTTAAAACAGAAACCTGGTGGACCAAAGAGGATACATGGGAAAAAAGTATAGACGGTTGTCATCTTTTTTTTTTTTTTCTATCAAGAGAGCATAAAAAAGGGGGAGGTACTGCCATTTATATTAATGAAAAAATAACACGCGCGGAAACTATTAGTGATAAGCAGGACTTAGAATTGCTATGGGTAAAACTAATACCAAATGGACTACCAAAAATTACACTCGGCTTTGCCAGGGGTCAGCCAGGGAGGAGAAGGATGGAGCGCCGGACGGCTGCTCTCCTTCTCCGGGGTGGAGGGGGGGTTACCTGCAAGCTCCCGCCTTGATACCGCCACCTGGGGGAGCTCGGGTGGAAGGTGCGGTATGCAGAGACAGAAGTAATAGAAAGGGGACGGGCAGAGGTCTGCAGAGGGGCAGATCAGGAGGCATGTCTCAGCGTGACTTCTTTCTCCTAGGCCCTCACTGCACGCAGACATCTGGGGTTGAACATAGGAAATAACCCCGTCGCTCCTAGGTGACAGCTCCTCGCTGCAGGCACTCACGATTCGTCGGGGCAGACTTCACTGTGCAGGACACACTGCAGGGGAAAATAGCTGTTGAGGAGGATTAGGGAGACCCTCCTCACCCCACACCAGTGGGTTAACCAGGCGTCAAGGGCAGTGTGACCGAGTACTCTAGGGGCAGACTCCGAGGATGAGGTGTGTCTGTATGAGGAAGCCTGATTGAGTGGAGAGGAGGAGGAGTAAGTAAGGTGCAAAAAATACAAAGTAAAAAAAAAATTCAGCTAGGCTTATTATATAGGCCACCGTTAATTACAACTGAAAAAGATATGGCATTACTAAAGGTTATTAGTAATTTAAATCGTGCAAACAGGATAATACTTGTGGGAGATTTTAATTTGCCAACTATTGACTGGCAAAAACAATATGGGAGTAATAAATGAGATTGCCAATACTTGGATATGATAAACCAGGTAGGCCTTAAACAATTAGTGATGGGAAACACCACGGCTCAGAATACCCTTGACCTAGTTTTAACTAATATGGGATCTGCAGTAAATGGCATTAAAATAGATAGTCCCTTAGGACATTGTGACCATTGTAAAATCTTTTTTCATATTAAAGATTTAGATGAGAGTATCAGAACAGGCACAACATTTATATCAAACTAACAGAGCTGATTTTCCTGCTATGAGAAATAGTTTGAAACAGTGGGATTGGAAAGAAGCTTTCAAAACAAAATCTGTAAATGATATGTGGGAGGTATTAGTACAGAAACTAAACAATTATACAAAATGGTATACCTAAAATTGAGAAATACTTAAAAAAAATATTCCTTAATTAATAATTAATTAATAAAAAAAACAGACTTTACCATAAAACAAAGAACAGCCAAAACATCCAAGCTATAACTAAATACAGACACTTGGTTAAAAAGGTTAAGCAGGAAACAAAAAAAAAAGAAAGATTATGAACTTAAATTGGCTTCACAGATAAAAGATAACTACAAGACTTTCTACTCAGATATAATTAATAAAAAGAAAAATGATAACATCACAGGACCTTTCAGAAATGAACAAGGTGAAATGCTGAATGAAAAAAAAGAGTCTGCACAATTACCAAATACTTTTTTTGTTCAGTATTTAATGCAGCCACCTCAATAAATAAAGTGGATAAAAACAGCTCTATATATATGGACTTATACAAATTGCAGCAGTGGATGTACTGGATAAACTAAAAAAAATAAGATTAATAAATCACAGGGTCCTGATGAAATTCATCCAAGAGTAATATATGAACTGACTGAACAATTAGCTGATCCCCTAACTTATATTTTTCAATCATCGCTAGATAAGGGGGGAGTCCCATAGGGTTGGAGGGAGGCACTTGTGATTCCAATATACATAAAAGGTGGAAAAACTGATGCACAAAACTACAGACCTGTAAGTCTGACATCCGTTATGGGAAAAATACTGGAATCCATAATAAAGGACATCTTAATAGAACATTTAGATCAGAAAAACATACAAGACCCCGTTCAGCATGGATTTAGGAAGGGAAGATCATGCCAGACAAACCTTTTGGCCTTTTATAAGAAGGTGGGCAAAGCATAGGATGAAGGCAATAATGCTGGCATAGTTTTTTTGGATTTTTCGAAAGCTTTCAATAAACTCCCACATCAGGAACTAGTAAACACACTTCAAGATACTAGAATTAATATAGAGAATAATGCATAGGGAGGTGAACGTTATGACAAGTTAATGCACACTCGAGGTGAGGGATGCATCATTAAACCCGGAGAGCGAAGCTCAAGGGGTTTAACAATGCATCCCTGACCGAGGCTTCGCATTAAATTTTTATAATGTACACCTCTATGTCTTATTTTTGTATAATTATTGGGGTAAATTGTTTTCCAGCCAGAGAGTTACATTTCTACACACAAACTATTCAAAATCATGTTGCACAACACCACAGTTTGAGAATTTAAATAAGCTTTTTCTTTTTAATTTAGCCAACTGAACACACAAGCAGAAAAAATAGGAGCAGTCTTACCTTACAAGAACTTCATAACATAGTGACATGCACTGGCTATTTTAATAAGAAAAACAAGAAAAAAAAAAACACTGAAGTAAATGAGACATTTTCCCTTGAATGCTGCACTGTACTGAAACATCATTGTCAGTATTCAGAGCCCAAAACAAACTTCTTAATAACTTTACAGTGGTTAAAAAAAAAAAATCACTGGCTTTGAGACCTGTGTCAGCTTTATATGTCCACGTGCTCACTTTCAGTTTTGGCAGGACAGTTCATGGCCATGGTTACGGAGGTCCATCTTATTCAGTGCCTTGAGTTAAGGGACAGTCTTAAAAGTACCTATGTGACACATACGGAGCTCTGGAGAAAATAGTTAAATTAGTTCTTTTATTATGCTTTTGGCATGCAGAGAGGCAACAAATTACTACTTATCCATTCTTATCTCACTGCCAACTCACTTCTAATCAGAATTTGACTCAATTATTGGCAGTCTTCATTTATTCCAGCCACTTTCTTCTGAAGCTGCATGAAAAATGTTGCTGGACACTCCCTGGTAAATCACACAATCTGGCCAAAGATTGTTAGAAGAGAGCTTCTTGCATTGGAGATTCCCTCTGCAGTCCCTTGAGCACTATTCAGGTTGAGGAAAATACAGCCTGAAATTAAAGGCTGCTCTACCCCCCCCCCCGACAAATCTGGCAGCTACGGCAGAAGTGCTCCCTTACTGTTTATTGTGGAGTGGTTGGAATGCTGATGCTGAACTACTGTATGCACGTTAAAGTCATAACAACCAACTGGTGATTACAGGGAATATCAACTGAGTATTCATATTGATAAAAATTTACACCAGTAATTATATAAATATAACAAACTGGATAGAGGCTTGGTTGAAGGACAGGAGACAAGAAAGTGGCAATACATGGTGAAATGTCTGATTGGGAGGCAGTGACCAGTGGGGTTCCCCCAGGGCTCAGTGCTGGGACCTTGCCTATTTAATATTTATGTAACATTAAAAATACTGAATAAAAAGGATTTGGTTGACCAAATCTGCAGATGATTGTAGGTTGGGTACTATTACAAATACACAACAACATATTTCCGAGCTACAAGATACACTAAACACAATACAAAATTGAACAAAATTAAAAAAAAATTAGAAATAAAAAAAAAATTATGGTTATGCATATGGGTAGAAGAAATACTAAACCACGGTACGAGATAGAAAATACAGTACTTTGTGATACTTCTGATGAAAGAGACTTGGGGATAACCATTAGCAGTGATCTGAAGTTTAGTACTCATTGCAACACTCTAGTAAAAACAACCAACCAGATATTAAATTGTATATTAAGACATATAACTAGCAGAGACAGGAAGGTTATTATGCTCCTCTACAGTGCCTTGGTCAGACCCAACTTGTAATATTGTGCCCACGTGTAGGCACCTTACAAAAAGGATGATATTCGTAAACTGGAGGGAATTCAACGTAGGGCAATTGGGTGTGTAAAGGGTACTGAGGGCATGTCTTATGATGAGAGACTGAGGGAGTTGGATTTATTTATCGTAGAATATAGATGCACTAGAGGGGACTATTGCATGCTTTACAGGGCTATACAAGATAAAAGTCTTAGAGATGATTTGGGGTTGATACTGAGGAAATCTAAATATGAATCTAGGAAAAATCCCTATCAGTTAGAGACCCAAAGATGGCATACACTACCGCGGAAACACTGGTTTAGTGTGAGAGTGACTGCAGGGTGGAATTTATTACCAACTGATACAGTAAAGAGTACAAATATAGATTCATTTAAACGTAGTCTGGACAATTTTTTTAAACGTAACAGGGTATAGTAACTGGGGACAAGAGCAATTACTACTAGTTTTAAAATCAAACCTTAAGGCAAGCATTTAAGGACCGTAGTCCATTAGCTTGAACATATCTATGAAATGTGCTCCAGTTCAATGCATGGCTAAAGGGTTGGTGCAGGGAAGAGCGATTTCAGTTCCCTGGGGACTGGGGCCCAACCTGGATGCACAGGAGTCTGTTCAAAAGGGATGGCTTGCATCCCAAGGAGGAAGGCAGGAGGGAGCTAGAAGAAAGGTGGGTGCAACATATAGCTAAACTAAAAGGGGGGAGGGTCAGTGTGGCAAGGTGCACATCCAATGTCAGGAACAAGGGGGGCCTAGCTGACCTCTCCCAGGATTCGATTTTAATGCTATTTTACTGGCCCAAGCACAGTGTGGTGAGTACCCCCCTCACTTTCCTGATGTGGCTAGTGCACTCGGCCAACATTGGTGATATGCCAATGTAAGGCTTTCATGTTTGAAAGCCATTTTGAATAGTTTTTTTCATTTTGTCTTGTGTTTAGCCAGTGCCTCACTGGTCCACAAAGCAGCACGTGGCATGTTTTCAGTAGGTGGAGACATGCAGGATCCAATCTGTGGCAGAGCAGGCAATGACAGAGTGGGATAGAAGCGCAACTCAGCAAAGACACATGCCAACGAATTTATCCTTAAAGGACCAGGTAAATGCTCGGTCAATTGCTTTCCAGACAGAGTAAAGAGCTTGACCAAGTGTTCCCCAGAGACAGTGAGCCAACCAGCCCCTTCGTGAAACTGAACAAAAGTGAAAGTCCGTTAGCACCACTCAGCCTGGTCGCATTAAACTGCAGAGGCCAGGGTCTGACCTCCAAAAGATTGTTACAGTTGCTGATGACTTCAGCGATAGGCAGAAAACATTAAGTCCAGATGGCTTGCTTAAATTAGCATGTGATGGTACTGCATTTCATTCCCGTGCATCTGTGACAGAAGAAAGTTTAGGGCCTGGGTGGGAGACTTTAATTCTGCTGCAGCCCTTGCCAAAATAAAGTGTAATTTGAAGTAACAGTGTGTTTTCTCATTGGGTTCAGGTGATTTTAGTGGTGGCAGTCTCTGCTGTCTGTAGCCGGGTTTTGCTAGGAGGGATGCTAGCTGTCTTAAGCATCCATGCGAGGCTGTGTGCAAAGTTTCAGATGGGAGTCATCCGCCTGGCATTTCCATCTCTGTAGCGGGATGGGATGCAGCATGGTGAGGCTTTGCACTGACTCAGTGCAAGCTATCAACGGATCTCCAAATCTGTGAGATTTCAATGTTTCCCTCCTTGGCCGATCAGCCATGCAGCATGCTGCCCTAATATGTAAATGGAACCGGGACCCTGCTGCAATTCTACTGCCTATCTGCCTTATACTATTACTGCAGATGGGGATGGGAATTCACTGTGGGGGCGAGGCTAGTGCAATCACTGGAGGGGGCAGTGCAGCTGGGCACCACTTTCCCAGATGGACCAGTCAAAAAAAAAAAAAATGTTAAACACAATCCCTGCTCCTCCCATCAACCAATATAAATGGAGTCAACCATACCTAGGATAAAGGGAAAAGGAGGGGGCAGGGACAGCTGTGGGAAAAGTATGCGCACAAATATAAGGAATCTTGGCAACAAAATGCCAGAACTACAGGCTATGGTCAAGGAAAGAAACTTTGATGAGGTGGCTGTCACACGGACATGGGCAACCTCTAACCACAAATGGGACATGACCATATTAGGATATTCATTCTGCAAGAAAAGGGAAGGGCAGGGCAAAAGAGGGAATAGAGACAACTGAAATAGACATCCGTGGCCAGCAGGGCAGCTCCTATGAGGAGCACCTCAAGGCCCTAAATATGTATTCACTGGAAATCAGAAGGGAGAGATGAGATATGATAGAGACCTTCAAGTTCCTTAAAGGAATTAATAAGGTAAATGGTGAGGAATTATTTACCCCGAATACCAACAGGTGGTCACGAGTGGAAATTAACAAGAGTGAGGTTCAGAAGGAATGCGAGGAAGTGCTTCTTTAAAGAGGGACTGAGGCCAAAATTTTTGACATCAAGAAATTCCAAATTTGGATCAGCATATCCTCAATCAGCCTCATGCCAAAAATCAGATCTTTAAGTTACTTTGTTTAAAAAATACAAGCCATTTTGTAACCCTTAATTCACTGCTTGTCCAAAAGCGCCAGTTTCAGGGAAGAGCTGCTGCTGCTATCATTTCCTGAACTCACACACTAGTCCTCTCTGCAAGCTACCTTACATGACTTATGTAGACGCAGTAAACATCTGGCAAGCATTTATCAATGCTGAACAGTCACACGCAGGTATTTGCAGTAGTGTTTGGCACAAAGTTCAAAGTCCATTGAAATACATTGTGCCGCATACCTGTTTCTTCAGTTTGGGATCCAGCTTTGAAGAGTGAAGAGGTGTCTGCGGTCAGAGAGGATTATGGCGCTGGACCTCCCGGTGGGTAAGTAAGGGCTTGTGGGAAGTGGGCCACTGAGTGGATGGGTTGGGGGGATAACGATGCAACAGACAATGATGGACGGTTTTCTTATTTTTAGGTGAATTTTAGGTAAAAAAAAAAAAAAAAAAGGCAGAGGATTCCCGGGCGCGACACTGGACGATTGGGAACCCCCAGTGTCATTTTAATTTTACAAGTAAAGAAGTTCCCTTACATTGGTGATACAGTGACCTCCCCCCCACCCCATGAGGTAGTATCCACCACCACTCCTATCCCATGACAGAGCCAGGGACTGGCACAGCCCTCCCTCACACCTCCATGAGGCTCCTCACTAGAAATGTCACTAAGTCACTGCGTCGTGCTTACATCAGAACGGCGCTTAGTGACATTTCAGTTGAGGGCCAACCGAAGAGGTGAGGAGTGGCTAGGCACCGTGGTCCATGGCTCTGTCATGGTATGGAGGAGCGGGTGGTGGACACCTCTCGGGTGAAGTCACAGGACTACCAATGTAAAGAGATTTTACTAAAACCTACAAGGATATTGGGATTTGAGGCCACTGGACCACCAATGAAAAGGGGTTGCTTTATTCATTCATTAGCAGGTACATCAGGGATCGGGGTCACTGGACCACCAAAGGGGTGGTTGATTTATTATTTAATTACAGGGGACATCGGGATCAGGAATCGGGGCCACTGGACCACCAATGATGAGGACTGAGTTGTTTTAACAATCATGGGGACATCGGAGATCAGGAACTGCTTGCCTTTGCTGCAAGGTGCCCGCGGCAAACCCTTCCATGCGCCACGTGTTTGCTGCATGGGAGAAGTTGCTGCAAGTGTAGGGACATAGGCGCGAGGATCCATCCTGTACCAGAATCAGGTGCAGGGTCCCTGATGCACCAGGCTTCAGCGCAAGCTGCTGTGTACTGTAGCTTGCACCAACAGAAGCCCCTTTTGAGAATCAAGCTGTATGTCTCTATGGTGAGGCCCTTCCTGGAGTACTGTGCCCAGTTCTGAAGTCCTCACACAAAAAAGGACTGAGACAGGCTAGAGAACATACAACATAGAGTGACCCAGATGATTCAGGATCAGGAGGGCAGCTCTTATGAGAATACGCCAACGGCACTAAACATTTATTCACTCAAAATCTCAAGAGATTTGGGGGACATGACAGGTGATCAAGCAGCTACTAAAAGGAATTAACAAGGTGGACTGTGGGGACTTATTTACCAGGAACAGAGACAGTAGGTTTCCAGGTATGATAGGGTAGTATGGGAAGACTGAATGGACTCCCAGACATTTACTGCCATCGTTGTCTATGTGGCAAATCACAAGAAGCACCCCTTGAAAATGAATTCCTCTATAAGAATGTAATTACAGCACTGTGACTGAAAATGCAGCCCTGAAAGCTCAACATTTTGACCAACAACTCTCTGCTTATACTGACAGTTGCCAGCCTCATTCTCCAACACTACGAAAGGCTTCCACTCACTGCACTCTTTACCAAATCCTTGTCACCAGCTGCTACCACAGCAACACTCAAAATTCTACTCACCTTCCCATCAACTCTGAATCAGCCAGAAATCACTTGCCACCTTCTTTACAAATACCAACGCCTTCCCTCTCTGCACCCTCTCAGCCATGACCCCATCTGCCAGCTCCTGCTGCACCAGCACTCAGAACTCTGCTTCTCCTCCTATAATCTCTTAGCATTAGCCAGGAATCACCTGCCACCTGATTACAACCACCTGTGCCTTCCCTCCGTGCACACATTAAGTCCCTATCACATCAGCCAGCTCCTGCTGCAGCAGCAGCCCACAAATCTCTGCTCCTCCTCCTCCCATCAGCTCTACATTAACCAGGATTCACCTGCCTCCCTCTTACAACTACCAATGCCCTCTCAGCATGACCCCATCAGCCAGCTGTTGATTCAGCAGCACACAAAACTTTGCTCATCCTCCTATCAACTCTCTTCCTTAGCCAGGAAGCATCTGCTCTATTTACAACCACCAATACCCTTCCTTTCTGCCCCAGCCCCATCAGCCAGTTTCTGCTGCAGCAGCACAGAAAACCCTTCTCATCCTCCTGAAAACTCTCCTCATTAGCCTACATTCACCAGTGCTGGCCTCCCTCTCTTCTCCACCACCACCACCCAATGTCAGCACTCATGACAGCCTTCATTCTTGTTCCCTTCACCCAGGTCCTCTTGCAACTTTTGTGGCACGCAACACATGTAAATCTGCTTGTCCTCCTGACTACTTTCCACATCAGCCAAAATTCAACAGCTGCCCTCTAACCACCATCCACTTCCTGCACTCCTTGCAGCCTCTATGCCTAACCCTGTCACCCAGCTCCTTCTGCAGCTACGTCAGCAAACTGTACTTTTTTTTTTAAACTTTGTTTATTCTCCAGTTCACTGAGGCAACTCTCAGAGGAGCCCACTCGACTCTAGCCCTACTACTCCCCACCGTGACAGACCACTGCAGTTCACCCTCCCTTCGAGGGACTTCCCAGCACCCCGGATCACCCCCCAGGGCAGGGCCCACCCTCCCTTGGTGGCATCTTTCTGGTATTAGAGGGTCCATCCCTCTCGGGAAGTCGTCCATGGATCCCCGGTGTGGTCTGCCCCGTACTGGGGATGAGAGGGAGGTCCCTGAGGCCCTCGTCGTCTCCTTGGCAAGCCTGGGTGTTTCTTTCTTACACCCCAGATGTGGGACGTGCAATGCCTCCCAGCCCGTGACGTGGATGATCCCACCTATGTCCGGAAGGCAGCTGCCTGACCTCTTCCCCCTGCATGCTAGCCCTAAGTGTTGCAATGCCTCCGATCTCCACTGGGGCTGCTGCGGTGCCGGGCTGTCCCTTGATCCCTCCCTGAGAGAGGAGAGCAGTCCTCCATACACTCAATCCTCTCTGTCCCGTCGACCCTTGGCGGCCCAGGCTCGTTCCCGAACCTGGGTCGCCGGTGTGGCACGAGGAGTGGCGTCCAGCGCCTCAACCCTCCACGCCACCAGGCCAAGGCAAACAACTGTACTTGTCCTCCGAGAATAATCAAGGTTATTGAAAGAAATGAGAAGAGAGATCCTGGCCAGCCTCTGTGGGGAAATGGTCATTTAGAACATGTTCTTGACATTTTGGGAGAGGAGGTTGGAGCTTAGTGCTGGATTCTGTGGAAGTCAAGTTTGAGTCAAACAGTGAAATCAGTGGCAGAAGAGCCACACACAAACAGCACTGTGTGATTTGCATACATGTGAACTGTCACAGAGGGACAAGCAGTAGGGGAGCCATTTAAAAAGACTGAAAATAGTAAGGGACCCAGGATAGACACATGGGGCACGCCTTGAGACCTGCCTTCAAGGTAGGAGTGCAGCCATCTGACTGAGGCAGACAGCCACGCCACCTTAAGCTTGTCCAGTAAGACGGGGTGAGGCATGGTCTTGAAAGATTTGGCCAAGTCAACCAAGATGGAAAAGGAACTGGCCCTGGTCCAAGCCAGAAAGTGATGGAGTTAGTGAGCTGGGGGCTGGACGCTGAGTTGATTTCCTGAAGCCAGATTGGAAGGGAGTGAAAAAGGATGAGTTGATAACATGGGAGAATGGTAGTAGAAAAGGTGAATGAGTGCAAGGGAGGATTTTGGGGGGTGGAGGGAGAAGGAGGGGAGAGGAGTGAAGGGGCACAGCTTACAAAACGCGAGCTGAATTAGGAAGATGCAGCAGCAGGGTCAATGATCTGGGACAGTGTGAGTTGCCAATGATGAGGATGGGGGAGCAGGTTATGGGCCCTATGGGAGTGGATTACTTTCCAGAACTTGGAGGGGTGATTAAAGCAGCAGTACTATCTAACCTCTGGGTACCCCAGGGCTCTATCCTGGGCCACCTGCTTTTTTCACTATTCCTCAATAATATTGAGGCCAACTGCACACTTAGCAAACTCATTCTCTATGTGGATGACATTGTCATATACTGCAGTGACCCACAACCTAGTGTCATCTCCACTAAACTGCAGGACAGTCTCTCAACTCTTGAGGCCTGGTTCTCCTCAAACTCCCTGAAGCTCAATGAAGAAAAAAAACCAAGCCGTACTGTTTGGTTCAAGGCATCTGGGCTCTGATAGAAGCAAGCTGCTTCAGATCAGCACAATCCTAGGAAAAAGAGTTGAGGTCACAACCAGTTTCAAATATCTCGGAGTTCATCTTGACCAAGAGGTGACCTACAGACCTCATATCGACTATAACCCAGTCCATCCACCAAAGGTTTGGCCTCCTCTACCGCCTGGGGAACTCCCTTTCCTGTGTTGCACATTGTGCAATTACCTGCTGCACTCTCCTCCCCATCATCCTATATGGGGCTCCTCTAGTACAGTTCCTCCAGGAGACGGAACTCAATAAACTTACTGTACTCTACAACCGAGTGGCTCGCTTCACCACTAACTCTTCCCCTAGGAGGCATCACTGTGAGACACCTAAGGACCTGAACTGGCCCACTCTGCAGCACAAACTAGCCTACCCTACTGCCTGCCTTGCCTTCAAATTCTCTACCCTTGGTCCCCCTCCCCACCTAAGTGGACTTCTCTCCCACAAAGTACAAAGCTGAACCCTGCGATCCTCTGCAAATCACTCCCTAGACATCCCTCGGTTCCGCTCAAACTAAGGTAAGCGCTCCTTCAAATATGCCGCCTCCTACCTATGGAACTCCCTCCCAGCTAGCTTGATTGACTCACCCTCCCTTAACCAGTTTAAGACTGGTCTCAAAGTATATCTCCTCGAACTCAGCCTCTGTGGCTGCAACCGTTAGCTCCCTAGTCCAGGCCCCATTGGCGTCACTCTGATAAACCCACCTTCATCCCTGATGAATCTCTTAAACAAGGATGTCATTTACTGTTGTCTCTATTCCCTACTAACTGGTGTGCAACTTGATCTCTTGTATTGCATACAAGAGCCTGAATGCAAACCTGTTGCTACCCCTGTAAACTGTTGCTAATGTAAATCTGTGAACCTATTGTAACTATTGTAATTACTGTAAATAATTGCTATTATGTGTCTTTTTTCTGTAATTAATTCCGGGTCGCCCCTGAAAGAGAGACTTCTGGTCTCAGTGGGTTTACCTGGTCACCAAAATCCAAATAAATAAATAAAAATAACCAGGAGGTGATCAGTTTCCAGGTTTGTAACGCTACGGTAAATTTGGCGGCTGCCTGTCTAGTACTACTGCTTTCAACAGGGCGCGTGGGAGAAATGTACACAAAGGACAACTGAGCAAATTACTTGATAGTAGTATAATGCCAGTGAGAAAGATTACCAGGTAAATGTTCAACAGAGCACAGGGAATAAACTGTTGCAAAAATGCAGTTTTTTTTATCTTGCACTACTGCTTTAAAAGAGCCTTTTTTTTTGTTTGTTTTTTTATTCTCTTTTCTGTGGTTGTTGTTGTCCTTTATTTTCTTTTGGCGGGGTTCTCAGTTTTCTTGAGCAGCAGCACAGCCTGGATGTTGGGCAGCACCCCGCCCTGAGCGATGGTCACCCCTCCCAGTAGCTTGTTGAGCTCCTTATCGTTTGGGACAGCCAGCTGCAGGTGCCGCGGGATGATGCGGGTCTTCTTGTTGTCCCAGGCTGCATTACCAGCCAGCTCCACGATTTCGGCTGTCGAGCACAGAAGCCAGACTGACCGGGGCTCTGGCCCCAACCCGTTCCACATAGTTTCCCTTACAAAGCAGCCAATGCACACGGATGACGGGGGACTGCAGACTGGCCCGAGAAAAGCGAGTCTTGGCCTTTGCGCAGGCCTTTCCACCGGTCTTTCCTCCACATCCAGACATGGTTGTTACACTGGCTTCTTCAACTATTGAAGTCAATGAGAACTTCTGCTGCAACAGCGTCTTTTATTCTCTTTGGTTGTAACCACCCCTGAGTTTAGATTGGTGGATGCGATAACTAGCCCAAACCCTGACCCAACAGATTGGATGCTTTACAATCTCTAAATCTGCATGAAAATTCTAAATGAAGGCAAGCAAGGAATGGGCATGACTATACTACAAACATACATACATACAAATCTGCCGGCAGAAACAGGCCTTATGGTCTACCAAGTCTGCTCAAGTGCACAGCTAGCAACCCTAGATCGCAGCTGCCCCACCCCAGCAATTCCTCATTACTACTTACCCAAACTCCCCCCCCCGCCATGTCCCATGCCCTTTTGAAAGTGCCCACCATCCTACATGATACCACCTCCTCTGGCAGGGTATTCCATTTCAACACCACCTTTTCCGTGAAATAATGCCTCATCATCTCTCTCCTAAATTTGCCCCTCCAATCTTAGCCCATGTCTTCCTTTGTCCTTCCCCTTCCTCAGCCTAAATAACCCATCTGTGATAACTTTGTTGAACCCCTTCAGATACTTGAATGTTTCAATCATATCCAACCGATCCCTCCTCTCCTCAAGGGTGTACAAATTCAGATGCCTCAGTCTGTCCTCATAGGTTTTGCCTTCCATCTCCTGTATCATTTTTGTCACCCTGCGCTGCACCCCCTCTAGCAGCCTGATATCCGTCTTCAGATACGGACGCCAAAACTGCAAGTGCGACTTAACTAAGGATCTGTAGAGGGGCAGGATCACATCCTTATGTCTGGATGGGAATCTTCTAGCAATACACCCCAGCATCTTGTTAGCTTTGGCTTCAGCCTTTCTGCACTGAGCAGAGTTGTTCATGCTCTCTTGTTATCACCACACCCAGGTCCTTCTCTTCCTCGGTGAGCTCTACTCTCACCCCACCCACTCAGTATTCCCTCCTCGGGTTCTTCACCCCAAAGTGAATAACTCTGCACTTCTTCGCACTGAAGCCCAGTTGCCACTTCGCTGACCACTCTCAGTTTGGTTAGGTCCTCCTGTAGCTCTTTCCACAACAAGTTTGCTGTTAACCTGCACAATAACATGCTGTATTCCCTCTTACTAACCGGAACTTCCCCACGTTGCTTTTTAGTACCCCAAACTACCATTGTGTACAACTAATCTGAATAATGTTAGACGGTGCTATTTTATTGTTACTTGTACTGTTATTCTCAGGCTGCAATGCCCAGGTATAGTTCTACAGTTATGCACTCCGTTTTGACCAACCCAAACCATACATGCCTTCATTCTGGCAACGTGCCCATTTCTGACTTCCCTGAGGTCCCTCATACCGTCTAACATTTGACACTGAAATTTGGGGCAATCTGAGATAGTGGCCCTCACATCATGTGTGACATGAGATGAAACATGAAGGTAAAAACTCAGAATACTGGAACAAGTAACAGTTTTTTTAATAGTTTAATTTGGATTTAACTTCTTGAAATATTGCGCATTTTCTGCTGTACAATCTTAGTTTGCAGCCCCTTTTTCAATGTGGGCTGAACCATGCATACCTCTCAACTGTCCCTGATTTTCAGGGATGCCCCCGATTTTACCCCAAAATTTTCCTCTGTGCTTCATAAAAAAAAATTTTGTGACTGATCTGTGGGGAGTGTAACCATAAAATAACATCAAACAGTAAAGCTACAGATTTGTTGTTCTTCAGAAAATGCATTTCACTTTCTAAAACTGAGTTAGTGAGCACACTAAAGTAGTCTGCCGGGCTTCTCTCTCTCTCTCATGAGCAGTCTACTTTGACATAAAGCTGGAACTGCATGGTTTTGAATGTTTCTGCACATCTCAGATGTAAAAACAATACAGTACAAGTCTGGTAATGTAGTGAGATTGCTATTCAAATTGGAAAGCAAACCAGGGATTGGTATTCTTTATACTTCATTACAGCATGAAAGCATTTCGGATGTACCTGTGTGATATGTACCTGTGCAGCTACCAATATGACTGCTCATAACAGCTCTATGACAATATTGCAGTTCAAGAAAAAATACTTCCAACTGTGCACCTCACTTTCCATTTCAGACAGCAAAACATGTTCATTCTCCATAATGTTCCACGACCGGAGCAGCTGGCTATTTATGCGTCTGTGATGTGTCTGTGTGAACCTGCTAATGGTGCTGCACCATCTTTACTTTTAATTGCATCATACTCCACTGGAATGCAACAAAAAAATATGGCAAACCATGGTTCACTCCGCAATCCGAGAAACAGCTTCATGCTAAGGTATTACACAGACTCGTCTTTGGCATCGTAACTTCTTTTTGCAGATCCCAAAGTCTGTGTCCCTTGAGCAAAAGAGGTGTGTCTGATTTCACTGCACTGTGACACTGCGGTTGTGATATATTTTTTTTTATTTTGAACATGAACCTCCCCCCATCCCATGTATCGAACACGCTCCACTTGGCTATCATTGGAAGCCTGTGTGTGTGTGTGGGGGAGGGGTCAGAGGAGCAAGGACGGGATCCACTTGCAGTGGCTGGCAGGAGAAAGCTCGTAACTCCGCCATGCACATTAGTGACATTAACAATACGGTCGGAGTTACGTCTACAGAAAGAAATTAAGCACTCCCATTGGTGTGGTTCATTTCTTTTAACTAGAGAACGCGCCGCATCAGCAAAGCTGAACTTGTGTCATGACCAGAGTGCCTGGTCATTGGTGTACACTGCCAAGCCCATTGCAGTTTCAGCAGTAATTGGCTCTGGCAGTGACACACCTCTAAAATGTTGTATTGTTCCAATACATTCCTTGTGCAAGCACATGTGAATGCAAAAAAGGAAACCTGACACCGGGGGTCAGCACATGCACTTCCAGAATGTGCAGATGCAAGGTACAGTAGTTCAGAATGTGATGGGGGGATGGAATGCAGTGGCAAACATGGCTTTAGAATGACAAAATTGTGGCATTCTAAAGCCATGACATCCAGACGTCCCTATCTAATGGACTGGTAGCATGTCTCCCAAGTGAATGCTCTCTGAACATTTTAATCCCAGTTTTACGGACTCCCTATCATCCGAACAAATTTCATGTCTCCCAAGTAGTCTGGACAATCAAGATTGTACTGTACTGCAAGTATGAGGTTTCAAAATGTCACCAGGTTGCAACTGAGGAATTCAGCAATGACAGTCTCAGACAGTAGGTGGAATGGAGCACATAATTTCAGAAAGTGGCAGTGATGCACAATTTCGGAATGTGGCAGTGATGTACAGTTTCAGAATGTGGCAGTGACGCATAATTTCGGAATGCAGCAGTGACCTACAGGTTCAGAATGTGGCAGTGACGCACAATTTTGGAATGTACCAGTGACACATAATTTTAAAATGTGGCAGTGACGCACAATTTTGGAATGTGGCAGTGACGTACATTTTGGAATGTATCCGTGACCTACAATTTTGGAATGTGGCAGTGACGTACAATTTCACAATGTGGTGGTGACGCAGTTTCAGAATGTGGCAGTGATGAAATTTTGGAATGTGGCAGTGATGCACAATTTCAGAATGTGGCGGTGATGCACAATTTTGAAATGTGGCGGTGGCACACAGTTTTGGAATATGGTGGTGAAACACAATTTCAGAATGTGGCGGTGATGCACAATTTCAGAATGTGGCAGTGATGTACAATTTTGGAATGTGGCAGTGACGTACAGTTTCAGAATGTGGCGTGACGCATAGTTTGGAATATGGCAGTGACGCATATTTTAGGAATGTAGCAGTGACACTCAATTTCAAAATGTGGCTGTAATGCTCAATTCTAGAATGCGGTGGTGATGCTGCATAATTTCGGAACGTGGTGTGATGCACAATTTGGGAATGTGGAAGTGACAATTTTGGAATGTGGCATTGAAACACAACTTGGTGGGGATGTGCAATTATGGAATTTGGCAGGGATGCGCCATTTCAGAATGTGGCTGGGATGAGCAATTTTGGAATGAGGAAGGGATGTGCAATTTCAGAATGTAGCAGGGATGCATAATGTTGGAATGTGGTGGGGATGTGATGCACAATTTTTTTTTTTTATATAACGCAATTTTACGGTCCCCCCCACTCCCATTTTTTCTCCCTGTAATTCCTGGGACCCCAGCAAACATGGCAGTGTATGCACGTGGAGGCGCACATGTACACACTGCCGTGTTTGCCAGGAGCCAGCTCAGCCCCTTCTGCCCCACCCCTGGCACTCACCGGGCTCCCCCATAGCCTGAACTGCCATCTGTCCTCCACCGGATGGCAATCAAGGAACGTAGAAACCCCTCATCCCTCCTTGGGAGAGGACAGCTGCCTCACAGCAGCTGAAGCCTGCTTCATGCCCCCCACCCCGTGCCGACCCCCAACAACCTGGGCTTGTTCCCGAACCTAGGTCACTGGCGTAGCACAAGGTGTGGCATCCAGTGCCTCAACCCTCAGCGTCACCCAGCCGGCACATGATGCACAATTTTGAAATACAGTGGGTGCGCACAATTCTGGAATGTAGCAGGGACAAGCAATTTCAAAATAAATAGTGTGTCTTGTCACATTCCGACAGCGTGCATCACCACTGTATTCCCAAATTGCCAGTCCCAACTAAATTCCTCGATGTGTGTCCCTGTCACATTCCGAGACTGACTGTCTCACCACATTCTGCGATGGCACATCCCTGTCACATTCTTAGATTGCGTCCCCCCAAGCATTTTAAATTGTGCACCACCTTGACATTCTATGCCTTGGTTCAGTGCTGCATTCCAAAACTACTTCGGACATGTTCTAAAGTGCAGTGCCAACAGGCTCTGTGGTGCCGAGTGAAGGTGTTTGCTCGGTACACTGGTGACCTGGGTTCACGCCCCGAGTGTCAGGAGTGGAGTCCGGTAGGGAGGGAGTCTAGCCGCCCTGGACGCTTCCTCGGGGAGGGATGGATGGAGCTTAACCGCTGGTTGTTGGCTCCTGTGGGTGGCTTGGGTGGCATTCTTGGCAGTGAGAGACCTCAACATGCTGTCGAATGCCCCCACCTCCAGGACGCCACTGCAGCCGGCCCGCTGTGGGTGGGGGGATCGCAGGATGGGAGAAAAAAATTAAAAGGTGGAAACATCCCCCTCGGCCACCCAAGATGACAATTGCTGGTCCCCGTTGCCCTGGTAGCCCGGAAGTATCCATTCCGACCCTGCCACGCCTGGAATGTGTTAGAAGCCCTCAGGCATTTCTACTCCCTCACAGCCCCCACGGGTGAGGTGCCCACCCAGGCGAAGGGTTACATTAGGCTACTCGGGTCACTGCAATGGTGGGGTGGCAGATGGTGATGGGGAGTGTGGTGGTGAGGGGCCTTGGTGGCCTGAAGGAGTGGCCAACTGGGGGTAGGGGAGGAGGAAAAAAAAATAGAAGTACAGTGCCATGCATCTGAACATTCTGGAAATGCAAGCACTATAGCCAACCCTATGTCACTGTTGTTTTAAAAAGATTACTATAGCTACAGTTTTCTAAACTTTGGAGAAGCAGGTCCTATAAGGTTGCTGACAGGGAGGACAGGAGATGACATCATCAGTGGCTCTTCACTGAAACTGGCTTTTTTGAATAGGCAATGAAATCAGGGGTTACAAAATAACTTAGAACTTTAAAACAAAGTAACGTAGAAACCTAATTTTTGGTATGAGATTTACTGGGGGCATGCTTATTCTAATTATGCAATGTAGCACTTTTGGCGGGTGTCACTCTTTAAAGAAAGGGAGGTGGAAGCCGGGCCAATGACATGGAGGGCTGAGACATCCATGCCTTACCTCCAGCCACGCTGGCGACCCGTGTTCGCGGTGCGAGCAGGCGCCAGGGGTCGGCTGGAGAGGGAGAGGATCAAGCGTCCGAAGGGAGGATTGGTGCTCCCGTCGAATGACTGCCCCTGGGTGGAGGCCCGAGGGTAGTGTGCATCTGCTGGGCACCAAGGAAGGGAGGGTGCTGTGGGACTTCCGTGGACGTGTGCATGCCTCCATGTACGCACGTCTGGCATGTGCACCCCAGCAATGGGAAAAGGGAGAAAATGGAGGAAAAAATCCCCCGGCTGCGGATGACGACCGACCCTCTGCAGGCTCCACACTTGGCAACCGGGCAGAAGGTGGGCGATACCGGGGTGACAGTGGTTAAAAGGGGGCAGCTAAGGGTGTAGGAGGTAAAAACCTATATGGGAAAAAAGGAAAGGGTGGTAGAACCTTGGAAGAGTCTGCCGGCCGACATGATGGGTGCAAACACAATCAGGATTTAAACAGGCATGAGACAGAATGAAGGGAATAATGGTTACCCAAGGTGACAAAACCAAGGTGGAGAATTGGAATAGGACAGTGAGGGTTAGTACCCTAGAGGACAATGGGTTCCAGGAAAGGCTCCAGGGATTATAGGCAATATGGCAGACTGGATGGACCACTGGTCTTTTTTTGCCATCATGGTCTATGTTTCTATCCTAGGGGGTTGGGGAAAACCAGAAACCCTGAGGTGCTAGCAGTAACAGAATGGGAAGCAAATCAGGATTAGGGTGGTCCACCAGGGCAGAATCCAGGGGCAGACAAGGAACTGGGGAGATGCTATGGAAGGTGGACTTAGGGATAGTATCCGGTCAAAACTGCTGAGGAAATGTGCAGTTGAAAACCGCACTGACATTACAGCGTGCACAGTTTTGGAGTTGGTTTATTTATATTACAGTGGTTTTTGACCGCCCCCGTTTTCTGGCATCTGCGCAGCTTGTGTTTTGACCACACTATTCTTCCTTCGCAGTTTTGACCTGGACCCCTTAGGGAAGATGGTGGTAGTAGGGGACTCTAGGACGCTTGATGTGGACTGGAAAGATCCAATCATGGCAAGTACTAGGAATCAGCTCCTGAGGGATGCATGTTGCTTCTCTTAGCTTTCTGCTAGCTACTTTTCTTGCTTCCAGGTATTTCTCCCCGTCTTCCCACCATTGGCTTCTTTCATACTTCAAGAATGCTCTCCTTCTGGCTCTCATCACTGACTTTACTTTGTCCATGAACCACAATGAGCTCCTTGCCCTTTTTTCCTTTCGATACCATCCCAACAGACCTTTCTGTCTTCACTTGCATTGCCTTTTTCATTTCTTCCAATTTTTCCTCTACCCTTACCTGTCCTATTCTCATAGATATGCAAACAAAATATGACTCAACTCATACATGCCCAAAGAGAGTAACTTACAGTATCACTGCAACAATTACAGTCCCCACCGTTTATAGCGGACTAGTCTGTGTTGCACTGTTTTGCCCATTACAAGAGTTGGATGCTATACAAGCGAGCCCAATAAAGCACAGTACTGATATGTGGGACATTATCCAAGGCTCACAGGTGAGGGATATGTGTTTTGAGTGCCACACTCTTTGCAGCACTGTGAAAAAGGAAAAAGCAATTTTACCAACACGGGCTGACGTCACGGTCATGGGTAGAGAGGGAAAAGTGACTGACATCTACGGTTTTGTTTTTTTTTACAGTACTTTAGCTCCAATGCTACTGCTCCCAAGCACTAAGGTATACAGTATTCATCTCTTCAGGGAGGCAACCTGATCAAACAGACAATTTGGCACTTACCTCCATTCCCTTGTCACCAGTATTTTAGAAGTTAGGCAGCGAAGTTTCCAAGATCTTTGAAAAGCGAACTGTTATCAACACCTTGAGACGCACAGACTATTGCTGGTAAGCTTGGCGACAGTTTATTATAGAACCGACAGCCTTGTGTTTTGCCTCTGAATGGACACAATTTGAGCTGCACTAACACGAGCTAATCTGCCCAAAACAAAAGGTGGGCATAGAACGCTGTAACCAGCATTTTTTACATTATAGCTTATGGCAGTGGAATTTGGAAAATGTACTCTGCCCGTAGAAACCAACTGCCTGTTTAAACCATGGGTGCTATAAGTGGTGGGGACTACAATAGCATAGCATCCATTATGCAGAGTTGGCTGTCAGGCACACACCACTGGGGCTGTGGCTCACAGTCCCGTCCAACAGGGACCAAAGGTGATCAAGAATCATGGCCAGTGGACAGGTGAAAGGATCAAGATCTGTTCCCTGCCTCCACAGCGAGAATCTCTTCCATTTCAATGTGCACGTTCAGTGAGTAGACTCCTTACGGGACACCTCTACCACATGGAGATCATCTTCTGAAAGATCCTAGGCCTGGCACTCTAGCTGCTCAGGCACTGGGCTGAGAGGTGCAGGAATTGAAGGGCCAGGTGCAGAATTGTCCCTTGCTATCTCATGACCAGGTCAGGGCAGGAGGCAACCTCCATGAGGACCTGCTACTGAAGCTGAGAAGATCCTGGTACCCGGTACCAGTACTGCCTAGGCCAGTCTGGAGTAATCAGGATTAACTGCGTGCATTGTCCCTCTGGGCCCTGATCACTAACTTATTGATCAAGGGGAATGGAGGAAAGGCATACAGAAGGCCTGGGCTCCAGACAGAGAAAAGCCCCTTCCCCCCTCTACGTGAGTGCCCCAGTCTGAGGGGGACGGGCCCAGAACAGTGTACATTTTCTGTTCTCCCATGAAGCAAACAGGTTCACCAGAGGGGTGTCCCACCAGGAGAACAGCTGGTCTGCCACTTTCTAGTGCATGGATCACTCATGCGATGTCTCTCTGACCTGGCTAGCAGCATCCACCAGCTGGCTGTTCTCTCCTGTGACATGAACCACCAGGAGATCAGCTGGCAGGCTGTGCACCAGTGACTAAATGCAGAGAGCCTCCTGACACAAGGAAAAAGAAGGCACCCCACCCTTATTGTTTCCATCAATGAAGCAAATTCTTTCAGAGCCAGACGCTGCACAGAGCTCCAGCAAGTTGATAAAGCATTGACACTCCCAGGGTCACCAAAGCTTGTGTGTCCTTTGGTCTCCCAAGAGGGCTTCCCACCCAACCAGAGATGTATCCATCATCAAAGTGACTGACAGCTCCAGACGGACAAATGGATTTCTTTCCTCCAAGTTTTGGAAACACAGCCACCATTCAATAAAGCCCCGCATCGGCCGGACCATCTAGACTGGCCAATCTAGGCGACCACAGTGCTGAAACCACAGGCGGTTCCCATTGGAGGGGACACAATCGCTAGTGAGCCCAACAGACTATGCTGGCCGAAGCTGCTATGTACATCAACAGCTGAAGTAATTCCAAGGCCAGATGTGATTGCCCAACCTAAATGATCAGGCAAAGAAAGTAAGATCCAATGCCTTGTCCACAGGTAGCCAAGCCATGGCCCCTAGGGATTCTAGTTCCGCCCGGATGAACTTGATCACTGTAGTACAGAATGACTCAGACTTGGTCAGGCTGACCACTAGGCCCAAGTCTTGAAAGGTCTGGAAGGCTAGACCCTGGTCCTCTTCACAGTCTCCCTGGAGACGCCTGCTATTAGCTAGTCATCCAAGAATGGGTACATCCTGATTCCCTAGTGCCAAAGGAAGGCTGCTACCACTGCTAGACACTTGGTGAGAACCTCAGCATAGACGATAGGCCACACTGCATAACCTCGACTTGGTACATGGTTAAGGGTGTCATGATAAAGTACAGTTACGTATGAACTTACCGTAACAGTAGATCTTCAAGAGAGGCTCTTACAGTAGGTACTCACATATAGGACTAAGCCGCCAGGCACTAGGACCACACAGAAAACTTCTAGCTAGCTGTGTCTTGCAGAGGACCGCCGCCGACGTCACATGATCAACGTCAGCGTGACGTTATATAGGCAGCGGTCCCCATGCCCGCCCTCCAGTTCCCCCGCCGGAGACCTAAAAAGGTGCAATAGGAAATAAGGAGTGGGCTCCTGGAGCTAAAAGCTAATACAGGAACAAAAGTAGAAGAAACCCAGGGGTAGGTGGGTAGGAAAGCAGTACCCACTGCAAGAGTCTCTCTCGAACATCTACTGTAACAGTAAGTTCTTACATAACTGTACTATCTTTCTTCGAAAGGGCTCTTGCAGTAGGTACTCACATACAGGACTGAGTTCCAAGCAGTGCCCTGAGATAAGTCCGAGACATGGGAGGCAGGAACGGGTCTGCAGTCCGTAGGAACCTAAGATGCAGGACAGCTAGACCAAAGCCTGCTCTGTGCTGCTAAGCAATGTCCAAACTGTAGTGTTTGTTGAAAGTATGGACGGAACTCCAAGTCGCGGCTGCACATATGTTGGCGGCTGAGATGTTCCTAAAACAAGCAGTAGAAGCAGCCGTGCCTCTGGCTGAACGTCTTTTAACCTCCCCCAGAAGGGGTTTGTTGTACTTCTGGTAACGGAAGGTAATGCAGTTTGCCAACCATTTGGACAAACACTGTTTTGAAACTACAGCGCCCTCTCTTTTGGGCATGAAGAACACAAATAATTGGTCAGTTTCACGGACAGGCTTCGTCCTGTTCGTGTAGTACCGAAGAATTCTGTGTACATCCAGAGTGTGCAGAATTGCTTCACCCCGGCTGGAATGCTCAGGGTAGTACACTGGCAACTCAAGTGTCTGATTCAAGGTGGATTCCGAGACCACCTTAGGCAACAACTTCGGATTAGTTCACAGAGCCACCCAGTTTCTGTGAAAAATCAAGTAAGGCACTTTATACATTAGGGCCTAAAGCTCAGAAATCCTTCGAGCTGAAGTGATGGCCACTAGGAAGAGTGATATCCAGGAAAGGTAGCGCATGTCAGAATCCGCTGCCAGTTCAAAGGGAGGCAGTGTGAATTTTTCCAGAATAAAATTCAAGTCCCAGGGTGGAGTAAGGCTCCATACGGGTGGTTTTAAATGTAAGATCCCCTTCAAGAAGTTTTTGGATACCTCCAGCTGAGCCAAAGTCTTGCTTCCTACAGGGACATGGTAGGTAGAAATGGCAGATAAATGGACTTTTAAAGTTGAGTAACTAAGACCCAGGCCATGGAGATGCAGCATGTAATCTAAGACCTGTGTGGCTGAACAGGAGAAGGGTTCTAGCTCCTAAGAGTCTGCCCATATGGAAAACGTATTCCCTTTCATAGCATACGTGGTTTTAGTGGATGGCTTTCTGGCCTCCACTAGAATCTGTGCTACCCTTGGGGAAACCCCGAAACATGCAGCAACTATGTCAATAGGTGCCACCCATGTAGATGAAGGGACCAGAGACCTGGATGTACCAGGGTTCCCTGTTCCTGTGCCAAGTGATCTTGAGAGACTGGTAGTGGAATTGGAGGATCCACTGACGGTTGTTGCAGCAGAAAGAACCATGTTTGTCTCGGCCAGAAGGAAGCAATGAGTATCATTCGTGCTCCTTCTGCTTGGAGCTTCATCACTACTCTCTGAATCAATGGAAATGGAGGGAAGGCATACACGAACCTCCCCTTCCAACACAGAGATAGCGCGTCTCACCAGAAAACACCACACCCTGGAGCGAGCGAGCAGAAAGCTGGTAGTTTTGTGCCGAGTGGGGAGGCAAACAGGTCTAGTCATGGTCTTCCCCACCTTTCAAAGATGTCTTCTACCACTGACTGTATGAGTTCCTACTCACGTGCAGTGGCTTGTGTGTCTGCCACGACGTTTTGAACACCTGGCACATGGACTGCTGTCAAATGAAGATGGTGACTGGCTACCCAGTACCACACTCTCATTTTCTCCCGACAGAGGGGATAAGAGCAGGTTCTGCCCAGTTTGTTCGTGTACCAGACTGCTCACGTTGTCTGTCCGAATCGTGAGTTGTCCCGGTTGCATGAGATATTGGAAAGCTTTCAGGGCATTCAACACTGCCCTCATCTCGAGTACATTAATATGGAGGAACAGTTCATTGTGGGACCAAGGACCCTGTGTCCTGTGGGTTCCCAGGTGCGCTCCCCACCCCAGGCCCGAGGCATCTGTCGTCAGTGTCTGGGAAGGAATGTCTGTGCAGAATAGGACTCCTCTGGAGACTTTGCCTTGGTTCTGCCACCACAAAAGGTCCCAAGCTATCGGGTCTGAGACCAGGATCTCGTAGTCCAAATCATCAGATCTCTGGTCCCACTGTACTCAGAGTTCCATTGGGTGACTCGTATGCAGCCTGGCTAAGGGGACCGAAGGGATGGCCGCAGCCATGATACCAAGCAGCCGAAGGATTGACCTGGCTGATAACCTTCTCTGCGAGGCCACCAGGCATGCCTGCTGTTGCAGTGTTGCCATACTGTCCGGCAGCAGGAAGGCCTTGCCCTGGACTGTGTCCAACACTGCTCCAATAAATTGGAGCTGTTGGCTAGGGGAAAAGGTGGGATTTGGCATGACTGACTGTAATGCCCACTCGTTGAAAAATTTCCAGGGTAAGAGCCAAAGAATTGTCCGGAGTGTCTCTCGACAGAGCTGAAATTACCAATCATCGAGGTATGGGAATACTTGCACCCCCTGTCAGCATAGAAAAGCTGCCACCACCGCTAGGCACCTCATGAACACTCTGGGTGCAGACGAAAGGCCAAAGGGAAGAACTCAAAATGCTCTACCTGAAAACAAAACCTGAGAAATTTGCAGTGTGGTGGAAAAATCAGGATATGCAGGTAGGCATTCTACATGTCCAGTGCACAGAGCCAATTACCCTTCTGTAACAGAGGAAGTAGGATGGTAAGAAACAACATTCTGAACCTCTTGTACTCCACGAAGATGTTTGGAGAGCTCAGATCGAGAATGGGTCTGAGATTGCCTGTCTTTTTTGGTACCAGGAAGAAGTGCGAATAGTACCCTGTCCCGTGATGTTATTTTGGAACTGCCTCTATTGCTGCCATTGCCAGCAGGGAGTTTATTTCCTCTCTTACCAAGGGTCTTTGGTGAGGTGGGTAGAATGAGTGACCTGGAGGATTTTTTGGTGGTCTGCATATGAATTCTATTGTGTGGCCTTTTGCCACCAATTATAGTACACGAGTCTGTTGTGATCTTCTCCCACTTCAGTAGGTGGTGGAAGAATCAACCCCCAACCGGTTCCTCTGGAATGCAATTCAGTGGAGGTGGGAGAGTTAGAGAGTCAGGAGGTGGTGGGCAGGGAGGAAGCTACAGCACCTGAGGCCTTTTGGGATTTGGCTAAGGGAGCTCTACCAGTCAAAGGTACCCAACGTTTGTCCTGTCATCAGTTTTGAGGTTGTCTTTGTTGAAGACGTTGTTGTCTTTGAAATGGCTGCTTTAGTTTTTGGGGTGGCTTGTACATGAACTGGACAGAGCACAAGGCTTTGCCCTTGTCCTGTAAGTCAGTAATGATGTCCTTGACATCGCCCACAAACAGAACTGAACCCCTAAAAGGGGCATCCTGTATGGCTGTCTGGATTTCAGGCACCAATTCCCAAGATCCTAAGCCATGCGTGACATCTGAGGCTAACAGCTGTTGCTGAGCCTCTGCCAGCAGCACCTACCCCATCACAGGTAGCTCTTAACATATGTTTGCATGCAGATCTAGCAGACCTGACTAGCTTTGCCAGGTCTCCTTTCAGGACTGAGTCTTGGAGAGTCTACTTTGGACTCCAGCTGTCCTAAGACTGATTTTTGGTAGTCCCCCATGTGGGTGACATAATTTAATGCCCTAATTCCTAGGGTGGAAGAAAAGCAGATCTTTGTCCTGTACTGGTCAAGAACTTTAGACTCCTTGTCTAGAGGAGAAGCACTAAGGTGTTTCAGTTTTGCGGACCTATCGTGGGCTGCGCTGATGACCACTGAATCAGCCTTTGGATGGAGGCTAAGATCGTCCTTGCCCTCTGGAGTCTGGTAAAGCCTGTCTGCCTTTCTGGCCACCGGAGCCAGGGAGGAAGGTTGCTTCCAAATCATTGTGACCAAATCCTCATGTGGCTCTATCCAGGGCAGAATGAGGGTTGGGGAGGTATCTGACAAATCCAGTGTGCAGTCAATCTCTGTCTCTGTGGATCCTGGGAGACTGTATACCAGTCATATGCCACTTGGATCTTCTTGAAGAGCTCCAAATAAGAAGAGTCCTCAGGTGGGGATTTAGGAGACTCTTTAGGTCTGGGGTCCTCCGGCATGGAGGAAGGCAGCATAGCACAGTGGTTTAAGGCTCTGAGCTGCAAATCTGGAGACCTGGGTTTGAATCCTACAGCCCCCACTTGCATACCGTGTGACCCTGAGCAAGTCACTTAACTTCCCTATGCTCCCAGGTCGCACCTGTAAAAAAGTTTTCAGCTTAGTGTGCCACTCCTGGTTAAACATTTAAAAAAAAAAAAAAAAAAACAAAGTCAGAGCCAGAGTGAACTGAATCACTGTTTAAATCCAACGATCAGCTTTCATCGGGTGAGCTGATCGTAGAAAGCGCAATGTCTATCGGCCTCGAGAAGTCAGATGATCAGGAAATTTCCAGAGGCCACGGATTAGGTGGCAATGACTCCATTCTTCTGTCCGACGGCGGGACTCGAGGGCCGAACGGCAAAGGTGGCGACGGAAAGAGAGACCTGGTGTAATCGAGGCACAGGTCAGGAAGAACAGGAAAACCAGAAGCAGTTGCAGAATTCACCAAAAATTATTTATTTGCACTAGCAGTATCGTACAATAAACTTGTTCAGTACAATTGTTTACAAAGGCAAAATAAAATAAGTTTTCTTTCGGTCTCTGTCCCTTGTTCTCCTAATCTTTCTTGCAGCTCCTCTTTTATAAGTTTTTTCAACCCCCCCCCCCCCCATCCTTAGCAAGCATCCTGTTTTTGTAAATATCAGGCAGGGCTGCTAGAACACAGTGTGTTTGAGCTGAGAGGTCCCCTTTTGCAGCTTTTGCAGAAGGTTGGAAGAGTTGCACTCTGGTAACCTCTAGAGTTCACAACAGCTTTCTGCAATCATCTCAAAATATAATTATATACATTTCAACAGTAATGCTATACATTTTGCAAACAAAAGAGATTCCAACGTTAGTTTCCTTTCCACACAATAATTTGCATATATTTTTATGTCAGCAGATATGCAAGGGAGGAAAAACAGACAGCAAGGGAAAATTGAGAGACGGTGAGAGCCAAAAGAATTACGAGATTGTCGGGTGATCAAATCCGAAGTCTCACAGGAAAATTGGGTTGCACAACCAGATAGACAAGAGACAGAAAAGGAAAGAATAGATCCTTGCATTTAAACACTTTCTCTAACAAATGGGACAGGGTCCTATTCTACCACATCACACCTGGGAGCCGGCGTAGGAGACGCCAGCGGCTGGCGTTTCTCAAGCTCCAATGTGAGCTGTGACTTGGCTTCCATCCACCAAGATTTAAGGACCGCCTGTAAATCTACGTGTGGTGGTGGGGGCGGTGGGTTATGAAATCCATAACTCTGGTATCTGTAGTAAGGGTAATTAAATCCCGGAGGGTAACCTGGTGTCTGCAATCCTGGCATCGGATAGTGCTGTGTCGGGTACCCCGGCGGGGTAATGCAGCATCAGATAACCCAGCACCGGGGGCCCAAATGGGTTGCCAGAAATGCCCTGATGGGAATGCAGAGGGCCCAGACAGGGGATCTAGAGGTGGGGTAGGGTGCCCCAAGGGTCCAGACGTCGGGTCCGATGGCAGTCCTTGAGGAACCAACAGGCCTGAGGGAGCCAGGGGGGGGCCTTCATTTGGTCCGATGGCGTCTCAGGCATTTGAGGCTCTGGCGTAGCAGGTGGCAAGGCCCCCAATGGCGGGCAATCTCTGCCCTCTGGTTTCCCTGCAGGGGGAGCTGGAGGTACCGCCTCAATCGGCGGAAAAGGAGAAGTTGGGAGAAACCTCCGTCGTCAGCTTCATATCCAACATCAGCTGGTCCATCACACCATCATTAGGCCTGTTATCAGGGCCTGGCAGAGGGTCCAGGGCTGTGTGACCGTTGGAGAAGCCAGTGGGTGACTTAGCAGACATAGCCATGACAGACCCGGAGGAGCCGGAACGCAACCTAATCGGGCCCACTCGTACTGCTAGGCCTCTGAATCTTTTAGACCTTAGAGGAGGTGGGTGCCTCCTAATCCCAAGAGGCTCCCTTTGGGCCCAAGCCTGGGCCAGATGGGGAGCTGATGGCCACATGGTAGCCACCAACATGGTCGCTGAAGATGGATACCTTCAAAGCTGTGACTCCAGCCAGAGGCGGTGGGTTTGATGGGGACCCTTCCCAGTCCTGATGTCTCTCCTTGTCCTTCTTCTTCTTGTGATGGCTCTCTAGAGAGGAAGCAGAGTGCCTGAGTTTCTTCAGCTCCATCTCGATATTAGTCATCTTTTCAGAAGATGAGCTCCAGGGACTGCTGACAGTGTTTACGTGTGGCTGGATTACATTTCTGGCAATGCTCACACCCCTCGATCTTATGACATGGGCCAGGCAAAGAAGACAGAGGGGATGGCCATCCTTGTGAAGGAGCCGAGTTCCACAGGAGTCGCACTTGTTTTTATGCGATTCTGAAAGTGTCGGAGACGACATGCACGATCATTAATAGAACACACTTTAAACAAGAAACTGACAAGAAAACAGTAATTTAAATGCTAAGTTTAACCCTTTGAGAACTGAATATGTGTGAAGGTATATAGATTCTGCACGTGTATATATACGTCCACAGTCTTCTAAGGGTTAAATGGTGATAGTCATCCAAAGAAGGCGCCGACAGCAGCAACGTTCATCCGCGAGGTCCAATGTGCGCAGGTAGGTGGTGGGAAAGAACTGGAGGGTGGTCATGGGGACCGCTCCCTATATAGTGCCACGCTGACATCGGTCACGTGACATCGGGGGGTGATCCCCTGCCAGACACTGCTAGCTAGAAGTTTTCCATGTGGTCCTAGCACCTGGTGGCTTAGTTCTATATGTGATTACCAACTGCAAGAGCCCTCTCGAAGAAACATTAAAATCTCCACGATACAATAACAGTGATAAAATGATTGCAATAATACTTATTTAGCGGTATAACATAAGAAGTAATTTTTGTACAAAGCAGGCATGGAAGGGACAGTTTTCCCTGAAAATACAAAAAAGAAACAAAATTGGTTGAAAGGTCTTAATACCACAGTATACCGCTGAATCACAGTTATCGCGGTATCGGAAACTGTCCACAATATCAATATTGTGACATTTGATACATTTCAGTCCATCTATCCCACTGCCGATGTCTCTGGTTAGGGTGGCGCGGGCCCTGTATAATGATGTTAGGGTATACCTTTTTTTGTTATACCTCAGTATACCATAAAACTGGTATACCGTGACATTCCTATACAGGGCCCACTCTGCCCTAACCAGAGACATCGGTAGTGGAACAGATGGACTGAAATGTGAAAGAAACTGCCCTGAAGGTCTACAGAGAAAAAAAACTCCTACTCAAGCTGAAGAGCTGCTCCAGTCTGATAGTACTAACAGCAAAAAGATTTTTTATGTAGAAAAGTATGAGCTGGGCAAAACATCACATGGTATCCTTGACAAAGATCAGAGTTACTGAGTGAAACGTTCAGTCTACTTATGGAGGCTGTGTGTCTGTACTGCAGTTAAGCTGGAATTTTCACCTGCATTAACCTAAAATGTATAGAGGTATGTGATGTTTGCTCAGCTCAGACTTTTCTATAGAAAAAATGCCTCCCCCATGCTCCAGTGACAGTATGATTTAGGTCACTGTGACCATACAGAAGCACAAATTTGCTCAGGCCATGCAAATCCAGTATGGGGTGCCAACCCCCCAATCTGCTTTGGCACCAGAAAGTTCCAGAAGATGTATCCCTGCAAAATTTGGGTAACCAGAACCTGCTCTATGATCTTGTGCTCTAAGAGCCAAGCAATGTTCCTTCCGAACATGGGCAGTGTACCCTTGGGCACCCTGGACTCCCAAGTTTCCTGGAGTCGGTACGACAGCAGAACATTGAAATCTAGAGGTAATCCTCTGCCCACCACTTCCAGAATCCACCTGTCTGTTGTAATGGTGATCCACTGGCGTAAGGAGGCAGACCATTGTTGTAAGAGGTGAGTGAACAGACACCTCACCAGGAGGGGGGATAGTACCCCATAATCCATCATTTAGCACCCTTTGAGGGGGCTCTGGTCTGCTTGACACTGGATGCACCCCCCTTGCCTGGAATGACAAACTTGTGCTTCAGACACCAGTGCTGAAACTGCTCCTGTTGAGGCTGGCACGGAGTCTGCTGTGTCTGGAACCCTTGGATCCAAAAAGGCCTTTTATTAGCACTTGCGAGCATAAGGTCCTTCTGGGATGAAGCCACAAAATTCAGGGAGGCACTGGAGTTCCCAATACGAGATGTCCCTCCATCCCAGGCCAAAGAGGTTGGTGCCCAAGAAGGGTACATCGACTGACATATGCTGGGTGTCCACCATGAAGATGGGCAACCTCAGACAGGCTCTACAGGGCACGGACACAGCCGCAGTCACTGGGAGGGCACAGGAGTCATCCAGGTTGGTGCTTAGCCAGAATGCAGCCCTGGTCTTGGTTGGTCTTAGCAACATTCTGCTTTTTGGCTGGAAGCAAGGGGAACAGTCCCCCAATGAGACTGAACAAGGAGTGGCCAAAGTGAGTTATGTCATACTTGGCCTGCCAGAGACCCAAAGAGGAGGCCATGTAAACATTCTTGGCAGCATGGTCCAATTCCTTGGACTCCGCGCTGGTTGGCTTATCTACATCCCCCTGGCCCTTTGACTTCTGAAAGGCAGAGTCAACCACAAGACCTTCCTTGGAGGAGTGGTCTGAAAACCTGAAAGGCACCCAACAAGGACTGCGTGCTTGTGGGCCATGCGGGTAGAGGGTACTGGGTGAGACGCAGGGTGCTGCCACAGGTTTAAGGCCTGGGCTGGCAGTACAGCAGAGGTTAGAGCAACACACTATGAATGAACCTAGTATATCAAGCAGACAGATTCAATTTCTATAACCTCCACCTGCATGCTGTGTGACCCTAAGCAAGTTAGGCCTTGTGCCTAGTGGGAAAGCAAACCCGGGAATCATCCCTGCTGTCCACGATGTCGATGAAAGGGTATTTGGCCCTATTCTGCACCAGCTCCAAAGGGACCTCAATGGAATCCAATATCAGATGGAGCAAAGGCCCAGAGTAGGTTAAGCTGGACTAGGAAGATTGACCATTGGAAGAGTTGCAGTCAACCGGATGAGTTCTACTTGAGAACATGGGGGACTCTTCCTGAGTCTGATGGGTACCTGCATCCCATCGTGCTCAGTTTCTCTGGGATGCAAACCACTCTAGACCCCTGAATGACCACGACAGACAGCCAACCGGGCAGGCCAGTGGCCAGGTGGGACTCCTTAGTGGGGACCACCACCTGCAGCGGTGGGGAGGGCTCCACCACCATCAGATGAGCGCTAGCACCACAGTCAATGAGTCCACCAGCTGGGGCCACCCATTAGAGCAAACCATGACACTGAAGGTCCTGGGAGCATCAATCTGCCCAACCTAGCAATAGTCCACTGTTGCCAAAGCATGTCTTTGTACCACTGATGAAGACAGCATCAACACCAATCCTCCTCCGAGGACGACAAGTTGGGAGCTACGCTCCCTTGACCATGTGCTGTGTCTCGGCCTCAACCATCAACCTTCCGGCCAACCTGAACGGACTCAGCTGGTAGTATCGACTAGGCCAGCTCTTGCTGCATGAGGATCAGGAGAACCAAGGTCTGCAAGATTGATGAAGACTCACTGACCTTACCCTCCAAGAACCATTTGATCATCTCACAAAAACTCTCAACCAGCCAACCGACCGAGGCTGAGGTTGTATGCTCTGATGTGATCACTATGGAAGCCTAGACCTGCCCCTCAACCAGTGGAAGTTCAATCAAGATCACCAGTCGGGGAACCCGAGAGACCAGTGATCACCATATAGTATGGTTTAATACGAAGATGGCTGCAGAATAGAGCCATACAAGAGCGAGGATTCTGGACTTCAGGAGGGCAGATTTTATAAAGATGGGCAAATACCCCATTGAGGATCTGGCAAAGGGGGATGACCTGGACAGGGTGGAGAGACACTGGGCAAAACTAAAAGGGAGCATTGTGATGGCAACCAACCTCTGCTTCAAGCAAGTGAGCAAGAGGAAAGACTGCTCTGGAAGCTAGAGGGTAGCATTAAGAAGATACGAGGAGATGCAAAGAAGAGGAGGATAGGGAGTTGTATCATGGGAAGTAGAAGGAAGCAGTAAGGAGCACAAAAGGAGGAGAATAGTGAGCTGTAGCAGGGCAAGCAGAGGAAAGCAATAAGGAGCACAAAGAATAGAAGAGAGAATAGGCCAACTGGTAACAAATGGGGACAATATATTTTTTAGGTATGTAAGTGAAAATAGGAAGACTAGAATAGGAATGTGAAGAGGGGAACCAAGAAAAGGCAAACATCTTGAATAAATACTTCTGTGCAGTGTTCACAGAGGAAGAGGAAGGGAGGAAGGGAGGGACTTCAAAAACATAACAGGAGTTTTGAAGTGGAGAGGTGGACACAAGTCCTGTTCCTGAGGAGAAAGGCCTGAAAGGACTTGCTAATCTGAAAGTGGACAAAGCAATGGGGCCAGACAGGGTACATCCAAGGGTGCAGACACTGTTGGAATTACACTTTATGAGTTTTAGGAGCTAGGGAGGACCTATCTTTAAACTGAGCCCCTTTCCCATTAGAAGTCAATGGCAGTGATGCGTGAAGAACCGGGGCTCACTTCAGAGCTGGGGCAAGCCCTGGCAAGCCCCCCTGTAATTCCAACAGTGGTTGCAGAACCTCAGAGGTGTACTGACTGCACCTCTGACAGTCATATTTAACAGATCACTGAAAACTGGCGTGGTTCCAAAAGACTTGAGGAGGCCAGATGTACTTCCACTTCACAGACGTGGCAGCAGGGAGGAGGCTGACAATTACAGGAAGTCAGTCTGACAACAATGGTGAGAAAATTAATTAAAACACTACTGAAAGTACCTCACATATCGTATCCAGTTCCCGAGATCACATCTCCGGAATGGTATAGACAGAGTGGAGGCGATCCAGAGGAGTGCAACTAAAATGGTGCATGGTCTGCACCAAAATCCCTATGAGGAGACACTAAAGGACCTCAACATGTACATCCTGAAAGTGAGGAGGGAGAGGGGAGATATAACAGAGATCTTTAAATACCTCACAAGAGTAAACACGGTAGAGGAGGGAAGTATTTTTCAGGAAAAAATGAGTTCAAGAACAAGGAGAGATGTGAGGTAGTACAGAAAGAGTGGTGGTTTCCTGGAACAGCCTTCCAGCAGAGGTGATGGTGGCAAAACAGTGGGGAGTGGGGGTTCAAAGAATGCATGGGATAGGCATAAGGATATCTTAATGGAAAGGAAGGGGGGAGGGAGAAAGAGCCAGACATCAATTAGAGTCTGTGGTAATACTGCAGGTAGGGAAAAACGGGCAGACCTGGTGCCAAGCAGTTCTTATCTGCCATCAAATTCTATGTTTCTGGCCTGGTGGCACTGAGGATTGAGGCACTGGACGCCTTACCTTGTGCCACGCCAGCGACCCGGGTTCGGGAGCAAGCTCAGACAGCTGGGGGTCGGCAGGGAAGGGAGTGGCTCGAGCATCCTATGGACTGCTCTCCTCTCCCGGGGTGGGTCTGGGTACAGTGTCCGGCGTAAGTCTGACACCTAGCGGAGGCTGGGTATCAGCACGTCTGGCCTGGTAGAATGGTGTGGTAGGCAGGGCAGCCAATGGGCACACTGCGTGCAGAGGCGTGCTCAGGGAACCCTTGTCGGCATTGCACGCCCTGCCTCCAACAGAATATGGAAAAAGGGGAGTGCCCGGCTGTTGCAGCTTGATGGCCGTCCGCGATGTCCTGCGTGCTCCGAGGGATCGCCGTGAGCAGATCCGTTGTGTGGTGGGGGAATTGATCGACCCCCGCCACCGGGGAGCCATGGGGTAATCGATGGTTGTCCTCAGTAAGAGATGGCGCAGGTCAGACGGCGGCCGGATCATAGGGGATACAAGGATGATGAGGCTGGCTGGGACCCCCATGGGAGAAAAAAAGTAACACACAAAAAAACAAATTATATGTTTCTGTGAGCAGAAAGAGTGGGATTGTTCCTGATCCAACGATTGACTAAGACAGTGCTTCTTGTGCATCCACTGATAAAGTGAGCCCCCCCCATAGGTCTGGAGGGCCAGATGCATCTAACATAATACATCTATGAATGGCCCTCGGGAAGAGGTCCCAGTCAGGACAACCACACAAGACCGAGCATGAGCCTGCCTGCACTGAGGGCAGTTTGCAGGCCCTAGGCCTCCCAAGGAAGAAAGCACTTTCCATTCTCCAATCAAAGTGGGATGCATGGCCTGATATGAAGGACATAGTTTCACATCGTGAAGTTTCCCCCATGCAACAGAGACATGGGTGGTGCGGGTCCATGGCTGACATCTACTGGCTGACATTATTTAAAACCATGTTTCGTTCTATTCCTCTTGTAATCCATCGACGAAGTATGAACCGGAAGACCAGATATGATGATAAAGTTGAAAGATTCTGAAAAAGTCAACAATAAAGTGCTTGAAACTAAAGGCGACCTGTCCCAGCTGAAGAGACGATCTGATGTCGAGGGGCAGAGGCAGAGGATGTATATCACGAGTGGTGGGAGATGCTCATCTTAAAGAGCAGCTGACGCTTTCAGGATATCTTAAGCAAAACATACTATTTAGACACAGTTCAGTTTATATTTCACATTTGTTCTGTAGTCTTCTTCCCTGTTATTTATTACCGAGGCCATTTGTGTCAAAATAGGATCTTTGCTCCTGAAGAGTTTATCTATTCCTGTTGCTTTCTCCCCACCTGAGGTCATAATGCTTGTGACATCACAGTTACTCCCAAGGCAACACACTATGATGTCACAACAGAGGATTATAACGAAGTAGGGAGTAGGCTATAGAGGCAGATGAACTCTAACAGATAAAGATCATGTATTCAGGCAAATTTCCTCTGTAATAAAAGATGGTAAGAAGAAATCTGTATAATATATCTGGAATACAAGCTGAATTGTAAATTATTATGTTTTTCAAAGTTTTTTTTAGGCATCAGCAACTCTTTAAAGATGTCCAGTAACTCAGCTGTATCCAACAAAACTACCGGAGTGTGGACAATGAAGTGGATCCAGGATATTAGAAACAGTTTTTCCCCTTCCTTAGACTCTCGCTGCAATAGAAACATAGAAGTTGACAGCAGATGAGGACTGCAAGGCCCATCTAGTCTGACCCTTTTTTCTATCTTACGAACGTGCCATAGGCCTTTACTCTGTCAATGGCATATTTATTCATACTCATCTGTATTGCTCCCTTATGCCTATCCCAAGCCTGTTTGAAGCCCTGCACTGCATTCATATCCACCACTTCCTGAGGTAGACTGTTCCATGCATCCACCACTCTTTCTGTGAAAAAGAACTTCCTCACATTACCTCTTTATTGGCCTCCCTCTAATTTCATGCTGTGTCCTCTTGTCCTGCTATTTTTCTTATATTGAAACATGTAAGACTCTTTCACCTTGTTAATGCCCTTAAGATATTTGAATGCTTCGATCATATCATCTCTCTCCCTCGTTGGCTCTAGGGTATACATATTGAGTTCCGTTAATCTGTCCTCATATGTTTTCTGACGCAGACCCTGCACCAGTTTGGTTGCCCTTCTCTGGACTGCCTCCATTTTGTTAACATCCTTGTGCAGGTGAGGCCTCTAGGACTACATGCAGTACTCCAGATGGGGCCTAACCAGCGTCTTGTAAAGAGGGATTATTACCTCCATCTTACGACTTGTGATACCCCTACTAATGCACCCTAACATCCCTCTAGCTTTATCTACTGCCTTAGTGATCTGCTTGGATGATTTCAAGTCATCTGTGATGATGAAGCCTAAGTCTCTTTCTTCTCTTGTGACTGCTGGCAACTCCCTTCCCAACCTATAAGTAGCTTCAGGGTTTCTCTACCCTATGTGCATGATCTCGCACTTCTTTGCGTTAGACGCCAGTTGCCACTCTTCAGACCATTTTGCCAGTTTTTCCAGATTTCTTCTTATTCTGCCCACCCCATCTGGATCATCTACTCTGCTGCAGATCTTGGTGTCATCTGCAAACAGGCAAACCTTACCCTCCAGTCCATCTGCAATGTCAATGATGAAGATACTGAAGAGGACTGGCCCCAGCACTGATCCCTGAAGTACCCCACTTGTGACTTGCATCTCTTCTGACTGTGTACCATTTACCACCACTCTGTTTTCTCTGCCTGCCAACCAGTGCCACCCAGTTGACCAACTTCTGACCCACCCTGAGCCTACCCAGCTTGTTAATCAATCTTCTATGTGGAACAGTATTGAAAGCGTTGCTGAAGTCAAAGTAGGCAACATCAACTGCACCCCCTTGGTCCACCACTCTGGTTACACAGTCAAAGAAATCTATGAGATTAGTATGACAGGACCTTCCGGTTGTAAACCCATGCTGTCTTGGATCCTGTGCTCCTATGGATTCCAGGTGTTGCACTATCCTTTCCTTTAGGACTGCCTCCATAATCTTGCCCACTACTGAGGTAAGACTGACTGGTCTGTAGTCCCCTGCCTCCTCCCTGCTGCCACTCTTGTGCAGTGGGATCACATGAGCCCTTCTCCAGTCTTCTGGGACCTCTCCTATGCTCAGAGACTCACTAAACAGTTCTGCTAGTGGCTCTGCTAGTTCCACCCTTAGCTCCTTTAGTACCCTGGGATATATACCGTCAGATCCCATTGCCTTGTCCATCCAGAGCTTAGCGAGCTCTTGTAGGACCCTTTCTTTTGTAAAGGGATCTGTGCACACCTCCCTCCCTCCCCCTGTGGCCATGGTGTTAAGCTGTGGGCCCTGCCCAACCTTCTCCTCAGTAAATATGGAGCAAAAGTATCTATTTAGAATAGATGCTTTTCCTTGGTCCTCCTCCACACACACACACACCCTTATCCCCTTTGATCTCAGCAATACTCCCTCTGGACTTTCTCCTGTCACTAATGTATCTATAGAAAGTCTTGTCCCCTTCTTTTACTTTCTGTGCTACCACCACCTGAGTGACCACAGGTGGCAGTACAAGCTGGAGCTGGAGACTGTAGGGAGGGCGGGAGGACATCAACACATATGGACATATGCAGTCATGCAGATGGGTGCGTGCACATCCTTGGGTCCGATGTTGACATCCTAGACGAAGGTAAGCATACAGAAACACCCCTAGATGAGCAGTGTGATGATGCCCCCCGCATCACTTGACCATGGCTCACACAGATGACTTTACTCCATTGAAGGAACTGGTGCCCCCAATGGCTACTCGGGGGCAAGGAGGACTAGGCAGTGGAAGGTAAATGCCAAAGAAGGCAAGTAACAAGGCTGGGTGAGGAGAGCATAGCCAAGATGGGAACCAGGGTTAATAAAGAGCCGAAGTATCACAGCATAGGTATCATAGGTGATTATAAGCTGAGTGAGGATTAGCCCATTCAAGCTCACCAAAGTTTAAGTTGGATATCTCAGTATATCATTAACTAGACAAAAGTTGTCAAGTTTGCTTTGTTTGCAGTTGTGTACTTCCTACAGTGTTGAGTGGGAGAGCATTCCAAAGTGATACCATCCTCTGGTTAAACCAAGTAGCTCTCTTCTGACTATGACAATTATCACCCCTTAACTGCAAAGTATGTGATCTAGTTTCGTAGTTTGAGTCCATTATCCTCAGACCCAAGCAGTCCCATAGCTCATGGTTTGTAAATGCACCAAAAACTAGACATATGTCTCCCTGTAATATTCTATACTGCAGAGAATATAAACCCAGATCTTCTAATCTGTCCTCATAACTAAGGTCTTTAACGTACGTAATCAACCTAGTTGCCCGGCGTTGAACTCTCTCCAAGCTCTTAATTCCAGTTTTTGTAGTTGGAGACCAGAACTGGGTGCAGAACTTCAAGTATGGCCTAACCAACGATGTGTTCAGATGAAGTGTAACTTTTTTATCTTTACTTTGGGTATTCCTCCCAATACTATTTAATGCAGAATTAGCACGCGCTGCCATTATACTGCAGTGTTTTTTTAACTCCAGTTTATTTGTTACGCAAATTCCAAGATCTTTTTGCGCATCTACAGATCTAAGAGCGAACCCCTTAAGGAAATAATTTTCCTTTTGATTGTTTTTCCCTAGATGGACAACTCCACACTTCACACTTCTCAATGTTTACTTCTAATTTATGTGTAGTAGCCCAGTCTTCAAGGTTTGTTAGTTCTGCTTGCAACATATCCCTATCTGACTGATATTTGATCCCCAATTTAACGTCAGCGAATTAGAAAACCAAACATTACTAATATCAGTTATAGAGGAGACATAAATATTAAAAAGATAGGGTTCCAGTACTGACCCCTGTGGGACACCATTGGCAACATCTGCCCATTATGATACATCTCCTCGTACTGTATATTACAGCCTGCTTCCTGTTAGTAAGCCAGGAAGCTAAATTTTGGACCAGTTCCTTGTGTGGGATCTTATCAAATGCTTAAGTACAGTACATTTATTTAAAAAATGAAAGGTAGTTAGACAGACAATATTACTGCATGCTTCCTCACTGCATGTAACGCAATGTAATAAACAGCTGGTATAGCATAACAAAATGCCATGCATAACAGAGGGTGTAACTCAAACCATTTTCTGAACTATACAGCTCTACATTACTAGACATGTTCTAAGCAAGCAATAATACCCAACAGAGTGGGCGGTATTGGGCAATACCGGACAACCCAGGGGCGTAATGAGGCCCGACACCGCAGGCGGAGGGCCTTATAGCCCCTGGAAGGTCCGGTATTGCCCATACCACCCACCCTGGAGGGTATAATTGCTCTTAGAAAATGTGCACTGTAAAAAAAATATAAAATCAAATAAATTGTTAATGAAGTTAGTTTATTATTAGTTTTGTAATAAAATAGTTCATCCACCTGCATAAGCTATGGACTTTTGTACTACTGGACACTCCAGAGTGTGGCTGTCTTCAGTCCCCCCCAATCTGTTTTCTGTACTTCAAGAAGACAAGGAGATACTATAAGCTACATTTTATCATTTTTACCTTCCTTCAAGCCCAGCTCTCTGTTTACCAATTTACTGATAAGCTGCCTGTATTTTAGCCATCACTTCCAGCTACCTCAGTGGTCCATTTATCGTTTTTGAAACTGCGGTTTCAGCTATCACTCACCTCAAGCCCCGCTACCTCTATGGTAGTTTACATCCCTTTACATTTGAAGGACAGTACAATGCTCGGGCAGGGTCTTATGGCTGAGTGAAACAAGGTCTGCCTTGTTTAAATTACTGTCAGCAGCAAACTTGGGGAAAGTGATGTAGAGTGGGTGGGTGCATGGTCCATCAGCAGCTTAGATTGTGCGGAACAGCCTGACATAGGGAACGAGAGATGTTAAGTAATGCCAGTAATCTTAGCAATCTATTTAGGTACAACATTTTTTTTTTTTTTCGTCCTGAATAACAGGAGCAATGGGGATAGGGACCGGAGTGGGGGTTAAGGCAGGGTGAGCAAGACGGGAAAGTTGTCTACAGTAGCGCTGCCCACTGAGCAATACTGTAACAAGCTGCTCCCGTGGATCAGAGACTCGAAAGAGCTGTGGGAGCTGTAATCTGCTGTACAGTGTACGGACAGAGCAGCAGCAGTTTTAATTATTACAAAAAAAAAAGAACAAATCAAGACTGTTCTTTTTATTGTGTTTAAATGCCCTATTGGGTTGCTCACCGAATCCCCGAGACCAAGTCGGGTGGGGGCAAACAGGACTGTTCTTTTGTTTGTACATTAGGCTGCTTATTAACTCGCCGGGGGCAGCCAGCAGCTGGGCATCTTGTTTGTTACTTGAGGAAAAAAATTCTGTTTTGTTTCACTTCGAATTTGTCTTTGTGGTGGTAGACCTGGTCACTCGTTAACCGACATGGAAAAAAAAAATGGCGGCAGATTTAAATTGTGTGCCTGGTGCTTCAGCCAATGATGAAGCAGCATGAGCACAATGATACTTGGCTGGGCATGAGGCAGGTTTGGTCCTGGACTTTTTATTTGGTGTGCATCTACTGAAAGTTAATGTACCCCCCTGGCAAGGGTACCAGCCAATCAGATGCCTCCAAATAAAAAGCCCATTTTCTAATGTTTTTTACTCAGTTTTACCCATTCGAAACACATTCAAAATGAAGCATTTTTCATTTTGCTGATTAATCTATGAAATGTGACATGCACTTTCACATGTCATTAGCACTTACACTCATAAAACTGCTAATCTATAGTTTGTCTTATTTTATTCCCTGTAAAGGCCTCAGAAATATTTTTTTTTGGGGGAGACTCTCATATTAAGACACGAGTTCTAGCCCAGTTAAACAAGTCAAGCTCCTCTTCACACTATTTTATCTGTGATATATATGGCCTCTAAAATGATAGTGAAACGTCTATCAACTTAAAAAAAAAGGCCAGTAAGATTTACAACTGGAGGCCAAAGTAGCCATTTGAACAGTGAAATCTATATGTAGCACAGACTGTGTCTAAGCTAGTCAGTGTCGCTCCCTTGTTATTCTTCTTTTATCCAGAGTCAGAAATGAGGTGGCAGCTGACCGGCTGTATCTGTAGCTGATATGATCTGGAGCTAATAATAAAGAAAGAAACTTGGATGAAACCCACAGTGGGGAAATGTCAAGTGTCAGATGAACTAGAGGTAAGCAGACTGCTTTGTGTGCAGTTTACTTTAGGCATTCAAATACACCTCAATCAGCATGGATCGTTGAGATCAGGCAGGAAAAAAGCCAGTAACCCACCAGTCAAGGGCATTCGTCTGGTTATGGTGGGCAACCTGTTTCAACATGTAAGGGCCCAGTACTATTCCCAAGTCTGCATGCCTCTATGGCATTAGTATTCTGTCTTTACCAACGGATTATAATAACTGCTTGTACTGTCTTGCTCTGTGTCCATCTTTCCTGATCGTGTTTAGCACTTTGACTGTTGTAGGTGATACTCACCTTATGACACACCTGCTTACATATCCTTAATTGTTTGCATTTTGTCTATTGTTTGCTTTTTCCTGAGTCATTGTTGTACTTTGCTGTATACTGTTCTGGTGTTGCATCACCTTTATTTTAACTCTCCCAGGGCGTACATGAAAACAGGCAGTTTCTGCCTAGTGTACCTACCTGGTTAACAAAAACTAAATAAATAAATAAAACAATCAAAGACACCACATTTCAGATCCTTCTATTGGCTTAAAAAGGTTACTAGGGCATTGAACTGGGAAAAAGGATTCGTTTACCACCATGAGGGTATATACAGTCCACTGGTTTAATGCACAACTCTATCTCATACAAATATTTGCCTGTTCTCCAATAATGAACTAGATACACATACACAAGCACCAGTGGAATGCACAGTATTGTCAGACAGGTTCAGAGGCAATCTGCCAGATTAGTCAATGTTTCTGGGCAAAATGACAAAGCCGAGAGATAACTGCTTAACTCTGTGCCAGCAGGTAAACATACACGTGCAAAAACAAACAACAAACTACTTTTGGGACCAGATATATTGATTTTTCCTGTACATTTTTGGAAGTGTTCAGTGATTACGTAGTAATTAAAAAAATTATTTTTCCTATTGGAAAAGCAGGAGTCACAGGGCTCAGATAGAGAGAGAAGTGACAAGGGCTGCACTGCTTGAGCAAGTCTGTCAGGAGAACGAGAAACTAAAACAATAAAGAAACAAACCAAAAAATGAACAGAGTGACACAGACTGTTTGTGTGGGAGAAGGTGACTGTGTGCATGCACATACAACAGTAGAAGAGGATGTGAATGTAACCCAAACACAACAGCGAGTGTGAGAACAGGGAAGGAATTCACATATGATCAGATAGTGAGTGAGAGCATATGTGTGGTGACTTGACAGTGAAGATGTACTCATACAGCAGTAAGTGTGCGATAGTAAAGGAACGCCCGTGCACGTGTGGTAAAAAGAGTTTATGCAGGTGAACGGAATAATATATGAGTGTGGGCATGTAACTAACTATATGTAGCAGTGGAAAAGAAGAGTACGTGTGTAGACACGACAGTATGAATGTAACAGTGACAGACTGTGCATGCGGGTACAAAAGCACTGAGAATATGATAGTGTGCACAAGTGAGAGGCAGTTAGAGGGTATTTTTACGTGACCATGATAGTAAAAAGATTATAAACTGCATGCATATGGCAACAAAAGAGTATTTTAATGTCTGAACGGGACTAACTGAACGTCAGTGTATGTATAATCATGTGAGGCAAATGACAAAAAGTGTGCATGTACCAACAAAACCCCACGTGCACGACAGGACACAAGAAAAAAGTATGTGCACGTGATAATGCAAATAATAATACAGAACCAAGACAGCAAAAACAAATGTGCACGTCAAAAAAAGTGTGTGCGTCTGAGGGGAAATGTTAACAAAATCTCTTTTCAAGGCACAAGGTTTAGAAATTTGCCACCAATACAGATGAACAATAACTCAATGCACTATCATCACATCATTTTAGAACTGTCACAGATCCTTTCACTGCCAAGCATGAGAGGGGCACAGTGCGAAATCCACATGCAGAGGAGCAGTAAAGCAGGATAACATTTTCCTACCAACAGACCTCTGCAAAATCAAAAGTGGTGTAATGACTACAGGACAGCTTTTGTTGAACTGCAGGCCGTCCTTGGTCCTTACCAGCCTGACTCAGGATGATATCCCACTTTCAGACAGAGAAATCAACATTTAAGACACGCGACACAGAACTATATGCCAGTTTCGAACCAAGAAGTGAACAATAAGACATTTGCCAGTGGCCCTGTACACAGAGGGTGGGATATCACACTTACCCAGAGTCTAGCAATGTGAATCCTGGCTGCAGTGTTCTTTCTCTGCTGTGGCTATAAGACACTGGCCTGCTATAGGGGCTATTAGACATCAAACCAAAGGGCACTCTGGGAAGACTATCCTGGACAAGATGCAATAAAACAAACCTGAATGGCAGCCCCCAGAGGTCATAAAAAACACAGAGGGAAAGTTGGAAAAAAAACTCTCACAGCCTAGGCAGAAACAAAACACTGGGATGAAGAACTCAAAACTGGTAGTAATACATATATTTGTTTTTAATATGGAGATTTCCTTTAAAAACAGTTCTATAGTGTGAACAGGGCCAGTGTAACTTACTCTGTCCACACTGTGGCTTTTAAACTGTTTTAAGTCTGATAAAAACTCTTTAAAGTTTTGCTGTAAATGGTAAAAACCATACTATAATCCGTGTTCTAAAACCATGCTCAGACCCGGCACAGAGGTTAGGCTTGTGCATGGTTTTAAACCAAAACCGCTACCTTACCCTGTGTTTACAGCAACGTTGATACAATCTGTGCTGTAACATGGGTTAAGGGAACTGTGCGGTCAACAAATGTTTTTTTTTTTGTTCTAGTGCTGACAGAAGAAAAAAAAAGTATGTATTACTGTGCTCACAATGAGCTCCCTATTCCAGCACTGGCATTTTTCCTGAAATCTGCACCCACACCCAATCAAGAGTATCCCAACATGCATTGCAGTACCTGCAATGCTTTGCATGGGTGCTGCAACCATACCTGGGAACTCACTCAGGCCAACACGGTGTCGGAACACAATCTGGACGTTTTGACAACTGTGCTTTAGCATGGATATATTTCTTTAAAACATTTTTTAATTTGCTAGATACTGTGCACAGGGCCTAAGTTTTTTTTTTTTATTTACTTTTTACAAGGACGTGACGGGGGCAGCCTGGATGCGATTAGGCGCAGCCCTTTTTCAGTCATTCCTGACAAAATAAATACAATGCCCATTCAGACATAACATTCAACAGACAATATACATGCTAAAAAATATATCAGCAGTACATCAAACACAAGTATTGTGCCCTCACCCCTGAAATACAGGGTCATGGAGTATGGCTTAGGAATACAGGATCATGGGGCCTGCCTCTGGAGTATAGGTTTCAGAGGTCTACTCCATTACTGCACGCCAAGAATGCCCAGTGCTGACCCTTGCCATGCAGGACTTCAAGAGTGGAGGATGACACTTTCCTGAAGGATGACACTTCCCTGTTGGAGCGCCATCCTCCAGCAGAGATGTTAAACTAAGGTCCCTTATACACCTTTTTTGTGGCTGGCATACCAAAGACAGTTTGCAGTAAGAGTAGTGTATAGGATCCATAAAAAAGATGCAGGGAGAGAAGAAATCTCCATTTGTTTTTTGACCATCTCTCCAAACCCACACATGCTCTAACGCTTCAATCCCAGTGCAAGGTATTTTGGGTATGCAACTCCTTGTGCAAGGCATCCTGGTAAAGCTTCTCGTGAGTAGACACTGCCTATTAAGCAGCGTTACACTGAGACGTCTCAGCAGGACCGAGTAAGTGACTACAGTTGTTCATTCTCCTCCTATACTGAATCAGGTGTACAAGTCTGTTTGTCTGGTATGGTGAAGCCTTGTCAGCCTGCCTTGCACAAGGATTTGCATACCCATGATGCCTTGCACAATGATTTGCATATCCACGATGCCTTGCACAAGGATTTGCATATCCATGATGCCCTGCACTGGGACTGAGGCTTTAGAGTCTGGTTGTACTTTAGCGAGATACACAAATGCAAACAATCTGGATATTTCTTCTCTCCTAGCATCCTGTTTATAGACCCTATATGCTACTTTTGCTGCAAACTGTCATCAGTATACTAACTCAGAGAGTACTAAATGTCAGCTGCCTTGGGGTTTTGACTTGGTACTTCATTTTGGACTCCTCCATAATACTATCAGTGTCTAACAGGACACATACTCGTGTCTGTAGTTTATCATTCTTGACTTAAACTGGATGAGACGTAAAAGTCTGTTTGTAAGGTAATGTCTTCTGGTGAAGCCTTATTAGCCCAAGCAAATGCATGATGCCTCTCACCAAGAGCAAGGCGTGGACAGAATTTAAAAAAAAAAAAAAATCTGCCCCTTTCTGGTGGTTGTCAGTCTGGCAGTTAAGAAGACTGCAGCAGTTTTTGAAAACAGTATTACCCCTTGTTTTAGATAATATATTGCACAAAATCTAAATATGCAATTAATCAGTTTTACAATTATGAGACTATACTAAGGCAATAACCAACAGTTACAGCTATAGCATTAATATTACTCTTACAATCCACTGGTTAAACCTGGACCTCACCTTCACCCCTGCAGCTACTCTAGGCTCTCTTACCCCTGCTGCTTGCTCTCATCTATTTTTGTCTGACACAGATCATCCTCCTGCACTCCTGGAAGGGACGGTTAACTCTGTTGTCAGTGGGGGAGGGGACTATTGTGTGGTGCATGATGTCATCACGTACACTGATGACACGCATGGCTCACACCCGCATTTACTTACAGTTCTGACTCATATTTAAGCAATAATGACTTAGAAACTAGTCATTTCCTAGAGATTAACAAATCAGACGGAGGGATGCGTGGCCCGAGGCCCCACCCACCAACCACTGATCAATCCTAGGAAATGATGGGCTTCGAGATTGTTACTGCGACTGCAAGTCTAGCCACAATAACAACCCTGCTGTTCACGTGTTTTTAAATTACCTTCCTGCTTTAAGCAATGTGGAGGGAGAAGTTTGATGTGAGGACACATCAGTCACATTCTTCCTCGCTCCATAGTTCACCATTCCACCCCCCATTTTCTAGAATTTTCTCTGTTCCTCCTACTGACCTGTCTGATTCTGAGTCCAACACTTATATACCTAACACCTCCTTTCCACTCCCTTTCCCTCACTAGCTCCTCCCTTCTCACAGTCCTTTCCTTATTCTTTCCTGCAGCCACTGTCCCACACCTTCCTGTGTTTCAAAAAAGGCTTCGTTAGTCGACCAGTGCCCAAGTTTTATGACCAAATGACCATTATAATCTAAAGAAAAGATCGAAAAGGTGCCGCCCATAGAGTAGAATGGAGCACGTCCCCGCACCCTCCCTAGCGTTGTGTCATAAATTTACAGAGCGCAGGGGTGGAGCGTGGGTGGCATCAGAAACCAGGAAGACCTTGGGACCCAGTATTTCTCATTTTATGAGTTGTAATTTTTTACTAAAGTTATTATTTTTAGCAAGCTGTACATTAGCAGTAGCCCCATGAGGTACAGCGTCTATATATCAGTTGCAGGGGCTGTTTCGTTTAGCTTAGTAGGTCTCTTTAAGACTGCTACTTTTTTTTTTTTTTTTTTTTTTTTTATTATTTATTAACCTTATCTCGTAACCTTATTTCATTATATCAACTCTACTGTTCATAAACTGTTTTCTGTTCAGTTCTGTTGTCTTAACTGTTTTGTTATTGTTTCTGACGTGGAACCTTTGTAAAAGAGCCTCTGGCTCAAAGGTATTTGTAATCCCAGATATAAATAAATAAAATAAATGAATGTTGCTGGCATGTAACGCAGATTGGCAGCTGCATCAGTCATTTCAAAGATCCAATAACCAATGAGGAGTCTTATTAGGCTCATTAATATTCAATTAGATAACGGTAAATTTGGAAAGTCATTCAACCCTCCCAAGCTTCACCACAGTACTACCATACATACCCTACATTACCGCTGTCCCTAGAAACTACAGCACAATTACCCTGTTTACAAGTGCACTGTCACCACATGGGGATATCAAAAAAAAAAAAAATCGCAGACTACAGATATATGTAAACACGATCGGTGCATTTACCAGGCCGATTCTGAAACCAGGTTGAAAGTATGCAGTTCACAGGTTCGATGCCTGTAGAACCCGAGGGTGCTCTGCATGTAAACGCATCAGTTGCCTGATCATTCCTGGATGCATGCACTTTTCATCAGTCCTCCCTTGGTAATCCACAGCAGCATATACTGAGCATGCTCACCATAATTCTGTTTCCACTATTGGTATTCCAGAGACACAAATGTAAACTGAATCATATCTCTGGAACCACAGACTGCTGTTCATGTATACTGAACATAATTATATCTGGAACTTCCAACACTGATCCCCGTTCCTCAGTTGTATCACACGTGTAAACACAATAAATAAAATAAAAGGAACATTCCATTTTCATTTCCACAATTTTATATTGTAGTATTCGGGTAGTAGAAGACCAGGGGGTCAATGCTCCAGGTAACTATTGTATTCAAGAATAATGTATTTGAAAGGCAATACAAGTAACAACAAAAGGGGAGAGGGAGCAGCTAAAGAGTGGAGGAGAGGAGGCGGGTAGGAGGGCAAGCCAGGACAAAGTTATTGAACAAAAGAGCCAAGGTATTACAGGGACAAAGCGGAGGGTGGTGTCGCTGAATGCCCGCAGTCTACGGAACAAGATGGCAGAAATGCATGCCCTCTTAGCAGAGAGTAAGGAGGCTACAGCGGCAGAGACCTGAGCTACAGAACACCTTAACTGGGATCTCTTAATCCCACGGTACAATTTATACAGAGGGGACAGAGAGACAGGTGGGGAGGGGGGGCAGCATACATCAGGGGGGAATAATTTGCATAAGGGAGGAGAAAAGGAAAAGGGGAACATAGAAACACTGTGGCTCCACTTGCAGGCTAGCAGAGGAAAGAAGATCAGGATGGGGTGATGGTATAAAGACTGCTCAACCAGGGTCAGGACAAGGACAGAGAGCTGTGTTCCCAGTTGAGGATCGCAGCCAGAAAAGGAGTAGTGGTAGTTGTGGGGGATTTTTATCTGTCTAAAGTGGACTGGGCTACCCCCACCACATCCTGCACCAGAAGTCAGAAAATCCTAAATGCAATCCAGGATGGCTTCACGACTCAGTGTGTGACTGATGCCACAAGGAAGGGGGCAATCCGGGACCTAGTGCTCACCAATGAGGAGCACATACATGAGATCGAAGTTAGGGAACCCCTGGGTGGAAGTGACCACAATACAGAGTGGTTCAGTTTAGACATGGCAAGGATGACATCCCCACCAATACCAGAACACTGGATTTTAGGAGAGCAGATTTTAAAAAGATGAGAAAAGTGCCAAAGGAAAACCTGGAGTGCATGGATGAGGGCATGGGTGGAACGATTATGGGCCATTCAGAGGGCCACAAGCAGTTGTATCAAAATGAGGAGGAAGAAATTGAAAGCCAGACCACCAAGCTCAAGTTTAATGGGGAGGTGTCCAGAGTCATAAGGGAAAACAGGGCAGCCTAAGAAAATTCAAAACAGCAAAGAAAGAGAATGAGGAAGAATACTGGAGGCTAGCTAAGGTGGGAAGAAGGGAGGTGCAGCAGGCAAAGGCACAGAAAGAGCTCCAAATAGCCGAAGGAATAAAGAATGGGGAGAAGGCCTTCTTTCGCTACATTAGTGAAAGGGAAGGACAAGAAGGATGGCATTCTTAGGCTGAGGAAGGTGGATGGTTGGGTTGATGAAGACAAGAGCAAAGCAGAAGTATTAAACGACTACGTCTGCTCTGTCTTTTCAAAGAAAAATGATGGAGCGGTGCCACGGGTAGGGAGAAGGAGGGAGGGAATGGGGGGGTTAAGCCATAGGGGTAATCAGGATTGAAAAAGTGAGGGAGAGGTTGATGGCCCGGAGGGTGTACAAATCCCCAGGGTCAGACAGAATGCACCCCCAGGGTGCTGAGTTAGTGGAGGATCTGGTGGGGCCACTGGCTGTTCTCTTCAATAGATCTTTGGAGTCGGAAATGGTGCCGCTGGAGTGGAGAATGGCACATGTGGTGCCACTCCACAAGAGGGGACCCAAAGATGACCCAGGTAACTATAGGCCAAGTCAGCCTGACCTCAACAGTATTTAAACTCATGGAGGCCATACTAAAGGAAAAGCTGGTGAGGTACATAACAGAGAATGGTCTACAGGATGAAAGACAGCAGGCAGATCGTGTCAAATGAACCTGACTGACTTCTTCACTTCGGTCATGAGGGCAGTGGACAAAGGCCAGGCTATGGACATCATGAACTTGGACTTTAGCAAGGCCTTCGATTCTGTACCACACAAAAGGTTGATAATGAAACTGAGGGATCTAGGGGTGAGGGAGAATATAAGATGGGTTGAAAACTGGTTGAGTGATAGAACCCAGAGAATAGTGGGGGGGGAAGAGGGGGAGAGAGTTCCCCAGCACCAAGAAGGTCACCAGCGATCGGTGCTGGGGCCTGTGTTGTTCAATGTCTTCATACATTCATAATGCCTCATGTGTTGACTTGGTCTCTCCATCCTCCAATTGTACTACTTCGTGTTTACCTGCTTCCCATATCCTTCTGCGGCGTTGTTTGCCCTGGCATGTTGACTACTGCCTTTATTGCCTGGACCATGCTGTTATGTAAAACCTGATGTTCTTGTATTGCCCTTGCACTCTTTGATTCTCCTGATCATACCTTGTACTTGTGTTTGCCTGATGTTCATGAATGTACCTCTGTAATCTCCTGGGTTGCACCTGAAAATAGGCACTTGGTTGTCTAGTGTGCTTACCTGGTAAACAAAAGCAAATAAAAATAAATAAGTGACCTCAGGGAAGGCATTAAAGGCAAAATATGCCTATCAGTGGACGACACTAAACTCTGTGGGAAAGTGGACACCAAGGAGGGAACACGAGACCTGAGGGAGGACCTCACCAAACTAGAGAGATGGTCAGAAATATGGTAACTTGGTTTCAATGCCAAAAAGTGCAAAGTGATGCATGTAGGGGCCAAGAACCCTACGACAGAGTATTATATAGGATTAGTCCAAGTAACTACATCTGAAAAGGAAAAGGATCTAGGAGTAGCAACTACAAGTAACCTGAAACACCTCTCAATGTAAAAAGGCAGTGGCAAAGGCTAACAGGATGCGGGTGTGTACTGCAAGGGGATTCAGTAGCAGGCGGAGCAAGGTTATGTTACCATTGTACAGGTCACTGGGGAGACCACATTTAGAATATGGGGTGAGGTACCGGCATCCTTACCTTAACAAGAACATCAGCGCCGGCCCGGTAGCACTGAGGGTTGAGGCGATGGAAGCCACACCTCGCACCACAATGGTGACCCGATTTCAGGAACAAACTCAGGCAACAGGGGTCGGCAGGGGAGGGAGACGACAGTGTCAGATGGACTGCTCTCCCCTCCCTGTGGAGGGATCCAGGGGACTCTCGCCGCAGCAGTGACACCTGGTGGAGACCGGGTGCAAAGCAAGATATAGAGCTAACAAGGGAGGCGCGCAGCAGACGCCTACGGCATGGCCATGCTGGCGCCACTGCACGCTTGTGCTCCTGGGGGAACCTTACCGGATAAAATCCCCTTCTCCTGGACAGGCAATGGCTCTCCTCAGTGCCGCTTCACCACACGACCAATCTGGGTCCTTGCGCCGCGCCCCCCCCCCGACCTTCCACCTCCACTGCAGCACACTAGATTATAGGTAGAGTGCCGGAGTGGTGGCGGCCCTGCCTCAGGGGGCTCAGAGCTGGGGGAGGGTCTGGGAGCCGTGGATGGTGGAGGGCAGCTACCTCTGAGGAAGGCAGGACTTCAGGTAGTCAGTAGAGAAGAGCAACCCAAGAGAGTTCCAGGTTGGGAGGTGCAAAAATAGAATATACAAAAAAAAAAAAAGAATAAAATACTACCTTACCAGAGACTCCAAACAAAGATTAATCCAGGCATCATTCCTATCCCTCATTGACTATGCTGATTTCCTCTACGGCCATTGCTCCCTCTCCCTCTTAAATAAGCTGGACACCCTGTATCATAGAGCCATTCGATTTATTACAGACCTTCCCTCCAACACCCATCATTGCTCTCTTTACATGGCAGTCAATTGGACATCCCTACAGCACAGAAGAAAAAAGAATGGTGCAATCTGGATCTTTAAAGCTTTATTAGACAAACTCCCTCCTATATCTCAGACTGTTTCACCGAATCACATCCAGGCCATACACCTTAAGGATCAATAAGCTCATTATGCTAAAGATTCCCAATACCTGCACCGGTTTGGGAGGGCTGCTATCAGCTATTCCTAGCATTTATTTGGAACTCACTCCAAAATCTATGAATCTGAATACCCGCTTACCCTTATTATCCTTCAAAAAATTATACACCACCCTATTCCCAGAACTGTGCAACTGCTTCCATAAAGCCTAGTCTCCCATCCAACCTCCACCCCTCCCTTCTGTAATCCACTATGTTTAGTTTCCTTCTTCTACCCAGTCAGTTATCATACTTCATATAAAAAGCCTATAGAAGCCCTACTATCTGAATATTATCCCTTCTATATTGAATGTCCTCTTCATTTTACAGGTTTAAGTTATTGTTACTGTGCCTTGTATATCTGTAAATTTTGTATATATCTCTCATCTATTTGATTGTATTAATGTTATGTTATTCTCATGTCTTTGTACAATACTTGTATCCTTCTTTGTATGACCACTCAGGTCCATCTTGTAAATGAGCTACGCTCAATGATGTTCGCCTGAATAAATAAAGATTTTGAATGATTGATTGTCTAGTGCACTTATCTGGTCAAAAAATAAATAAATAAATTTGTAATTTGGAAGGAATACCATTTTTTTTTTTTAGTAAAAATTTCATAGCTTTTTTTTTTTTTTTGTGTGTTCGTAACAAGCCTTGACCTGGTGAACCACCCCTCAATTTTTAAGAAATCAGACTGCAAGTTTGATTGCAACTTATCATCAGAGTGGCCAGATGCAACAATTACCGTATCGTCAGCATATAACCGGATTTCTGTATGCTCAGCCACTAGTGGAAGATCATTTATAAAAATAAGAAACAGAAGGGGTCCCAGGATCGATCCCTGAGGGACGCCCCTGGTAACCCCCCTGCTCTCAGATGAACAACCCTGAATCTCCACCAACTGGGAGCGATTATTCAAATAAGATTTTAACTAGTCAAAAGGACCATCTCTGATACCTAACCCTTGCAGTCCCTCAATCAATACGGTGTGGTCCACCAAGTCAAAGGCCTTCGAAAGGTCTACAAAAATTACTGCGGTCTCCTTGCTGTTTCCCAATGACCTGTTTAACAAGTCATTAAACTCTAAAAGGGTTGTAGTAGTAGAAAAATCCTTTCTGAAACCAGATTGGTTTGGGGTTAAAAGGCTATATTAAGTAATCCGTGACCTGAACAGAAATGAGTTTTTCCAAACTTTTTGACAATAGAGGTAACGAGGCTATAGGCCTATAGTTAACTTCTACCACACCTCCCCGCTTATGAATTGGTTTTACCCTACTTTCCTTCCAAGATTATGGAAAATAACCAATTTGAAGGCTCCAATTAAATAAATAGGTGATAACTGGTGCTATATGATATGCCGCTAACTTCAAAAACCTACCTTCAAGACCATCCCTCCCAGAGGCATTATGAATGTTTATTTTTTGTAATACTTTATAAACACTGGTGATTGTAAGAATCTTAAATCTAAAAGGGGGAAATCCACCTTGTGGAGGAATAGTTTTTGATGTTCAATTTGTTGCTTAATAGGGATCTTACAGTTTGGGAGGTCAATAAAGAAGTCATTTAATGGCGTTAGAAATATCCTTCGGATCGTCAATAAAAGTATCTCCATTTGTTATTTCTTCATGGGTTTTCCCTCCCAGATTGGTTAGTTGTTTAACTACATTCCAAACATTTTTTGGGTCTGTACTCAAATCAATTTTATTTTTATAATAAGACTTTTTAGAAATCTTAACTAACCTTTTACATTTGTTTCTTGTCGCGATTATTGTGGCATCTTGCATGGTTGGGGGTAAAGACCCAATGATGGTTGCATTACTAAAAACCTTGAGAAGGATAGGGGCAAGCTGTTGGCTAGTGGCTTTGTAAAATTCCCCAGAAAAAATATCTGGCCCAGGTGCTTTGGCCATTGGAAGAGAATTAATGGCCTTCAGTATTTCTTCTTGAGAGATGGGCCTGTTTACTATTTCCTTCTCCTGTGTAGATATAGAGGGAATACTGAGGTCTTGCAAAAACTGATCTAAATCACCCCTGGCTAACCCGGCCTTCCAATTTATACAGCGAGGAATAAAAGTCTCTGAACTCATTCATGATTTATTAGTGAAGACATGTCTGTTCTGTTTGTCCTTCACAGATGCAACTTTGGTGGCCTCCACCAATTTTTTTTAAGTTTATGTGCCAAACGTTTTCCCTGTACCTCCCCTGCTCCAAAATATGCTTGTTTTAGATAAAATAGAGCAAATTCTGCTTTATGATTAAGTATAGTATTGATTTCATATTTAAGGTTAACAATATCTTTGTACAAGTTAGAGTTCTTTGCCCCCTATAGATTTGAACCATTCCTCTTTTGTTTTCAGGTCCTGTTCCAATTTTTTAAATTCAACCTCCTTAAGTTTCTTTTTATGGGATGAGAATTAAATTATGCGACCCCTGACATAAGCTTTAATTGCATCCCACAGAATTGGTACAGCAACTTCTTTGTTGTCATTTAAATCAAAGAAATGTTTTATTTCTTCTGCTAGCCAACCCAGGAAATCATTATATTTTAGTAAGCTGCTGTTGAATTTCCAGTGTTTTTTTTTAAGGGTGAGGTTTGACTTAGTGTACTACCCATAGAGACTGGAGCGTGATCTGACATGACTGTGCTGTTTATCTGACTGGAGGTCAAACCTGGTAGAAGTGATTTAGCTAGAAATACATAATCCAACCTGCTGTAAGCGCCATGTCTATCCCAGTGAAATGTGTAGTCCCTGCCTTTTGGGTGCATGATCCTCCACGCATCAATAGGGCCCAAGTCTTTACAAAATGTACCAAAATTCTTAGAAGAACCCATGTGGTCTACTTGATTAGCGCAAGTGTTATCCAGGAATACATCAGCAACTGTGTTCATGTCTCCTGCTAGAATTAACTCACCATGAGCACTATTGCTAATTGTGTCTGCCATCGAAGTGAAAAATTCAGTGATTTTTATTTGGTGCGTAAATGTTAACCAGAGAAATCTTTTTATCTTCTAATCTGATGTTGACCATAATAAATCTACCAGCTGTGTCAGCAATGCTCAAGTCCACCACAACATTCAATTTTTTGTGGAATAAGATACATACCCCTCTGCTCTTTGAGTTAAATGCATTACCATATACTAACCCCACCCATGATTTCTGCAGTTTAGCTGTTTCTTCACTGGTTAGGTGGGTTTCCTGAAGAAAGGCAGGTATGCCAGGACTTTTGTTCTTTGCACTGGGTTATTACACCCTTGAATGTTCCATGAAACCACATTAATAGTCTAGTTATTTGAGGACATACTCGACAGTGAAGATACTAGCTAGTAATAATGTAACAAAATACAAAATGAATCTCTTATGTTAAGAACGCCTTAAAAACTTAGTATCCCAAATATACTACTAATATGAAAATCATAAAAGAGTAATACTGTATACTTCAGTTTTATCTATAACCACAAAACACCATTCTAAATACATTATATTATAACTACGTTTAAACAGTTAACTGTATTTTACGTAGGAACAGCTGTGTAGTAAAACAAAATGAACTAGCTCACTAACTTCAAGAATTGAAACACAACTGGCTACCTATTTTGGAGAAAAGCAACCTTCTGCTACACCTATAAATAAAATAAGACAGCAATGTACCTTATAAATAGAAGCCTTGTTAAATAGAAAAGCCAACATAAAAAGGGTGAGAGATGGCACTGTGAGAATACCAGACTGTTACTTATTTTATTTTTATTTTTCTTATTTTATTAAACTCTAGGATTAAAAATATCTTTGAGCAGGAACTGCTCATTTACAAAGGTTCCATGTCAAACTTATATAACTTATATAAGAGTAGTTTATATTTTATAATGGTTAACTGTAGACACCTGGTGCACTAAATGTTTCAAGGAGACAGTCAAGCGACAGGGTATTACTATACTTGGACAGCCAATACCACAAGAGAGATAAGCAGGTCAGATTACCAGAGCATAAAGGAGAATATGGAACCTATAATTTAATATTGCCCCAAGCTTTGCTTGTTATGGCAACACGCCCCATAAAGCTACAGACTGTACAAGTGATGCTGTATACTATGTGAACTCTTGCTAGTGAGTCTAGATGCAGAGATGGAATTAGAAAATAATTTTTCTGCTGTAGAACTACTAGAGCCCTGATGACAACCATTCAACATGTGGAGAACCAATTAAACAGCCATATATGTCAGCAAGGCATTTTGAACAGATATGGGAGCATAACCATTGTTAGTGACTCTAGTGAATACCTGCTACATGGCCTCTAAATAAATTTCTGACTCGTCTACATACTCAACCTTCATGTCATAATGCAAAGTTTGAATGCAATAACGAAATAGTGTAAGACTGGCCATAAAACTGAGCCCTGCAGCAAGCACTCCACTACCCACTTATGGAGCGACAAGTTGCTACATTTACAACCCATGTACAAGTTTGTCAGCGCATAGAGCTTATCTAGTTATTGCATTAACAAAATAAACCTGGCATTCATGCACTGCACATCTCTCCCATTCATGCATGGTTAAACAGCACGAAATATGACCCAAATATTAAAATATTCAGAAGACAGATAAACTTGTTCATTCTTACTAAAAAGGCTCTAAGCAGTAAGCATTTCCATTTTGATTCACTATCTAGGTTTTGGGACTGAGAAGGAAGATTGCAACTTACTCTCTTTAACAAGCCCCCAATGTAAGCACCGTACCTTATGTGGATCCTCTTGATGCACCTAAAAAAGATTATAAATTTTTGCTCTTTTAACAGAAGCATTTTAAAACAAAACGAACACATTTAAGGCGAGTAACTAAAAGTAACACTGGTTAATAGGTGCTTCCTGTTGTCGCGGTAAACTGACACATGGACTGAGCAGAAAGTGAATCTGCTTTGACCTCCTTACAACAGCTTCATGGGAAATGGAGTAGTTATTCAGTGGCACTCATCTCGATCGACTGGGCTGCATTAGGAGTGTCCTCTGCTACCTCACCAGAAGACATACCACTATGACATCTTTGCCTAAGATGGGGTGAGATGTTATTAAAATCCTGCTGGTCCTTCAGTCGGTACCGGTAGATTTTCATTGCTGTTGCGGACGAAAAGTAGCTTGAGTGGCTCTGGTTTTAAGTGTGAAAGGATTTATTAAGCTGTTTGTTCTTTCTAGACAAACTGGTGAGACATGCAGACTTCAGGGAGTGTTTAGAGGTTTTTTTTTTTTACCACTGCAGCATATGGTAGGGGAGTGCAAACTTTAACATTAGTATCTAGTGAGCTTGTTGTAGTTCTGCACTAATTGCTGTGGTCTAGTTCATGGTGGACAGATCGTGATGTGCTCAGATGGGCTGGGGCTGAAAGCTCGAGGCTCCTGAGTGCGAGCTACAGAGTTTGAAATTATGCTGGTAATTTATTTAGAAGGTCTTGTGGAAACGCTGTTAATTAAAACCCACACTTGTTCTAGTGAATCACATAGCTTGACATTGTTACCAGGGACCGATACCATTAAACCCGCTGGATATTTTTTTATTTATTGAATTTTGATGACCAGGTAGGCCCATTGAGCCCCAAAGTTCCCTTTTTCAGGGGCGACCCGGGAGACAGAAACAGTACAATACAGTCAGGTAGTACAGGGTGCAGAGAAAGTAGACATGAAATTCAAGGTTACAATAAAGGCAATATTTCAATATATTGAACATAAGTGCAACAATTGAGGGAGTTGAGGCATGCTTTTGGAGTCATTTTGGGTGAGAAAATGAGAGGGATTGGTGTAGGATGTGGGACTGGGGGTGACTATCCAATACCCTGACAATGGCACGAGATTGCCACAAGCAGGCGGGACTTGAGCCTTGTGCAAAAGTTTAACAGCGATGGAGCTTCCTGTACTAAAGGTGGGAGAGTGTTTCACAGCATAGGGGCAGTGTGAGCGAAGGATTTGCCTCCTATGTTAGTCTTGACTCTGGGGATTGCCAATAGGGACAGACCGATAGTCCTGAGTATACGAGGGTTAGACAAAGGAATGATCATTCTAGTAAGGCTAGGTGGGGCAGCCGGGTGCTGCAGTTTGTAAGCAAGGCAGAGCAGGGGGTACTGAAGATGAGCCTCAAAGGAAGGCCATTAAAGCTGGGCCAGCGAGACACGGGGTGGCTTCTTGGGTGACTCAGTGTCACAAACCTCACCACCTTATTGTACAGGGCCTGAAGCCTGTCGACCTCATGCTTTGACATACCCTGAATTACAGGAGCAGCATACGTTAATGTAACAAGGAGGACACTGGAGGCAACTGCTCATCTTGCCTCGGGATAAGTTGTTTTTTTAGCTGGTACAAGGTGCCAAGTTTGCCGTGGATAGACCTAGTTACCTGGTCTACGTGGGACTTAAAGGTGAGACCTTGGTCGATAGTTAGCCCAAGGTATTTTGTGTTGTCTACAATGTCTATACTCTTTCCAGCAAGGGAAGTTAGTTGTAAGGAATTGGTCCTGTCCTGGCTGAGGGATCTAGGGCCAAACAGCAAGGCTTTGGTTTTTGCTGCATTGAGGACCATTCTGTTAGATGTAAGCCAGGCCTCAAGTGTATTTAGGTCCCCTTGGAGGAGAGAGCCCAGGTCCTGGAGGGTAGACATGGACTGGTAGATGACTGTATCATCAGCATATTGAAAATAGTAAAGCCACCCCGAGTTTCTGTAGTTGTTTCCTGGCTTCAAAAAAGGATTTTCTTTTCTCTACAATTACAGAGGAAAAATCCTGAAACAGAAATATTTGTTCACTGTGCCAATTTAAATGCTTGTGTTCTCTAGCCACGCTAAGCACCTTCTCTTTTATAGAGTACCTCAAAAAGTAAGCTATTATAGATCTAGGTCTTTCATGGGACTGATTTTTATTCACAAAGGTTCTGTGGGCCCTTTCAATTTCGAGTGGCCAAGGCCACTTATAATTCAACATTTCAGGCAACATTTTCTGGAGGAATGACATCATTGACTCGCCCTCTGAGCCCTCTGGCACCCCCACTATATGAATGTTTTTTTGTCTTCCCCTATTCTCTAAATCATCCACTTTATTTAACAAATACAGTATTTGTTCTGACTGGCACTCCAGTTTGTCTTCCAGAAAAGCTACAGTGTCATGTAAAATGTCTACTCTGTTCCCTGCTTCAGTGATATTGCTGGCATTTTTTTTTAATATCCTTTATTTAGATTTCCCATACTTTGTTTCATTTCTGCAATGTCTATACTAATGTTTGTAAACATATCTTTTACCGTCTCCATATCCGATTTGCCGCCTGGCTCAGTGTGATCTGAGGAACTTAACATCATTGGTAACTGGGACTCCATGGCTGTCAAACTCTCTCTCTCTCAGCGGCGGACTTCAAAGCACAAAGTGACAGGTATTAATTTGTGAGGATGAAAAAACAATGACCAAAGCTATGAAACTGTCCGAAATTTTGTATACTGTTAAAGTATACCTTCCGCCAATGAATTAGCTTGAAAAAAACGACCCAAAATACTTTAGCGTAACTAATTAAAATTAAAGCTGGTAGGTGAGCAGAAGCTACTAAATCAAGCAGCCACCACTATCAGCACCATGCATGCGCCCCCACTGTATACTGCATCTCTGAACTCTCCTTGATGAAGCCACATTGTCAGTTTTGTAATTCCAATTGTCTCTAACCTTCCAGGGCGTGCCTAAAAAGGCATTTCTTGTCTAGCGCACCTGCCAGGTCAACAAAAATGAAATACATATAAATTGAGGCGTAAAATAGGCCAGTACTGACCTTATCTTTAGCACTGCTTGAGGGTACATCAAAACTGCTCCCCATTGTCTCAGTGGCTGTATACAGTAACTTCACTAGAAAGATAGCCCAGTTTTCATAGTCGTCTTTTTATTAGACCATTGATGCAGGACACTTTTACTGGGCAGAAATTACACTGTGCAAAATTACAGCCTTCCATCTTGTTGCGTATCAGGCTATTTTAAGTCCTGCCTACCAAGAGGGTGGGGAGGGTGGGGTAGTTGTAAGTTGAGGTGCTAGCTGCACAATCAAGCAGACTCGATAGACCGAAAGGCCTGCTTCTGCTGGCGTTTTCATATGTTCGTATATTTATTAGATTGCCCACTGGAGCTAAGACAGCCAACAATTAGTGGTGCAGAACCCTTACTACACATTGTAAACAACGGCAAATGCAATGTCTTAAATTGGTGAATGCCAAATTGGTCACATACTGCAGCATTCTGAAAGAATCTCATGACTTTCATAAAACCATCCCAATGGCTAGTGTTACTTATTAGGAAGCTGTAGGCAGGCCAGTTGTAAACTGCCACGAAACACTAATGAAATATACATATTTTCACATTTTGCCAGACAGGGTTGGGAACTCAGGAGTTGCAAAAGGAGTGAGAACACCAGAAGGGATGCCCTTATCAAACAAGTCTGTGCCCCTGTTTGGGTAGGGGAAGCAGGAGGTGAGGTAAGAAGTCTGGGTAGGACTACAAGGTGTTTTTTTTTTTTTTTTTAAACTTTACTTCCCTTGGACACCAGTGTCTTGGGCATCTCTCTGGCGTTGGCACGCTGCCTCTACTGCTTGCCGTGCTCTTCCCCCAACTGAGGAATCAGTTGCTGGGTCCCCCCACCCCCAAACGGGAGAGGAAGGACCACAGAGAGTCAATTCGGGTTCAGGGCTGGCACTGGGCATGTGGGCTCAGCCTACTCAAACCCCATCATTGCCTCCCAAGCCACCGGGATTTTCACCTTGGATTTATGCCCTCTGAGGAGTGGACATGCAATGACGTCTGCGCCGACGGCGGACCCTTAGCCGATGTCTGCCGTCACCTCGCCCCCTTCAAGCACCACACACCTGTGGTTCCTCTGGTCTCCACCGGGGGCCACCACAGAGCGGTGTGTCCCCAAAACCTTCCCGAGGAGAGGAGAGCAGTCCTCCGGATGCTCAATCCTCTCCTCCCTTGCCAATCCCCGACGACCCGTGTCCCCTCCTGAATCTGGGTCACCGGTGTGGCACGAGGTGTGGCATCCAGCACCTCAACCCTCAGTGCCATTGGGATGGTCTGGGACTACAAGGGTTGAGGGACAAGGGAGGGGGATCAGGACTCTACAGGGAAGTCAAGGAAGGCAAGAGAGAAGGGGCAAGCCTAGAAGAGATGAAGGAGACAGGGAGAAAAACGTTTGGTTTAGAGGAAGAGAGGGGTTAGTGGGGATAAGCACAGACATGAGGAATGGGAGGGGCATAGAGGGGACAGGAAGAACAGTTGAGGGGAACGTGGAGACAGCAGAGGACACAAACCACAATCATTGGAGAAGGAAAGTGAACAGACAACTAATACAGTGGGGATGGGAGGAGGGAGGGTGATGGGAGGGTGATAATCATTGGGGACTCTATGATTAAGGGCATTCATTGGAGAAGGAAGGGGGACAAGGATGTCAAGACAAAAGCAGTGCGTATGCCTGGATGAAAGCAGGGAGGGTAGGTCTAAAGATGGAGGCAGTGGTAAAAGGAAGTAGGAGGAAACTAAGCATAATTATTCACCTAGGGAACAACAACCTAGTGGGGGAGGAGGTGGAGGTGGTAAAAAGTAGGTTCAGGGAGTTGGGGAAGACCTGCAAGGACTTGGCAAATTACTGGCATTCTCAGAGGTAATCCCAGTGCCAAGAGCTAGCACAGTAAGAAAAATTAGGATAGAGGAATTCAATGCGTGGCTGAGAGATTGGTGAAAAGAGAAGAGGTTTGACTGCATAGGAGACTGGGGTGAGACTTGATCAAATAAAGCTCTTCATGCACAGGACAGACTACACCTCAACAGGGAGGGCTCAAGGGCCCTGAATCACAAGCTGGGGGGGCACATTACTCATAAGCTTAATTTAAACTACTGAAGGGGGGGGGCAGGTGGGCCTAAGGGCACAGAGACCCCAGGAGGTGGTAATGAATGGACCCCCCCATAACAGTAGATTGGGACAGGAAGGTGAAGGGGAGTAGGGCAGTTTGATAATGGGGGAGGAAGGAAAAGCATATGGAGACAAAGAAGATGCTGAAAGCAGAGGAAATGATGGGGGTTCAGACTCAAAGTGGAGGGTGGGGTCCCTGAATGCACACAGTCTCAGAAACAAGATGGATGACCAGCAAGCGCTACTTCCAGAGGGGAGAGTGGGCACAGCAGCAATGAGACTTGGGCCACACCTAACCATGACTGGGACCTCTCAGTTCCGGAATATAAACTTTATGGGAGGGACAGAGCAGCAGGCAAAGAAGGAGGAGTTGCAATATTCATTAGGGAGGGTATAACAAGTACAAGGGGAGGAGGCAGAAGAAGGGAGGGCAGAAGCAATGTGGGCCCCATTAAAGACCAGTACAGCGAGGAAGGTGAAGTTGGGGGTGTTGTACAAACCACCCAGTCAGGATGAAGAACTGGACAAGGATCTGAGTTGGCAAATTCTGAAGGCCACAGAGAAAGGTGAAGCGGTAACAGTGGGGGACTTCAACCTGACCAGGGCGGACTCGAATGTACCAACTACAACATGTGCCAGGAGACAGAAAATTCTAGAAGTGATTCAAAATGGGTTCCTGACTCAAGGTGTCACTCAACCCACCTGGGAAGAGGCAATCCTTGATCTGATGCTCATGAATGGAGAGCATGTCAAGATATAACATTTAGGGAGCTACTGGGTGAAAGTGACCATCGCTCGGTGTGGTTCTGGCTGGACATGGGAAAGGAAAGTTTCCCACCAGGATCAAAATTCTGAACTTTAGGTGGGCAGACTCTAGGAGAATTGGAGAAGTACTAAAACGGCACCTAACAAACATTAGTGACTATGGAGGTAGACAGAAAATGGTCTCTTATTAAGGAAGGCTTAAGGGCTGCAATGGATTTATAAGAGGGAAGTCTTGTCAAACTAATATGATCGACTTCTTTGACTGGGTAACAAACAGTGGGCAGGGGCCAAGCAGTGGACACCCTCTACCTGGATTTCAGCAAGGCCTTTGACTCTGTACCCCACAGGAGGCTGATCAGGAAGTTGGCAGACCTCAGAGTAGGGGAGAAGATGGTTAGATGAGTGGAAAACTGGCTAGGAAACAGGACCCAAAAGGTGATGGCAGGGTGGAGAGTTGTCTAGCACCAGGGTGGTGTCCCACAGGGCTCTGTGCTAGGGCCGGTGCTATTCAATGTTTTAGTTAACGATATTGCGGATGGCATCAAGGGAAAATTTTGTCTGTTCGTGGATGATACCAAGCTCTGCAGGAGGGCGGATTTAGCTGAGGGGATACAGGACCTTGAAGAAGACCTAAGATGACTTGAAAAGTGGTCTGGCAACTGAGCTTCAATGCCAAGAAGTGCAAGGTTATTCACACTGGAGCCAAACCCTCCAGGACAAGAGTATTACCTGGGAGGGATCCGGATATCTCCCGCAGAGAAGGGTTTGGGAGTGATGATAACTACCAACCTAAAGCATTCTATGCAGTACAAGAAGTCAGGGGATCAGCAGTAGGCGACATAAGGCGGTATTGCCCTTGTACAGGTCACTGGTGAGACCACATCTGGAGTATGCAGTGCAGTTCTGGAGCCCTCACCTTAAAATGGATATCAACCTGATGGAAACGGTCCAGAGGAGGGCTATGAAGATGACTGCGGGGCAGCATGGTAAATCATACAAGGAGAGACTGAGGGGCTCTAAACATGTACTCCAAGGAGGACAGGAGGTAGAGGGGAGACATGACTGAGACCTTCAAATATTTGAAAGAGATCAATAAGGTGAACAGAGAGGGTCTCTTCAGACTAAGCTGCAGCAACACCATGAAGGGGCACAGCCTAAAGTTGTAGGGGTGGATATGTAAGAGGGAGGTTAAAATAATTATTCACAGAAAGGGTGGTGACCAAATGGAACACGCTACCAGAAGAGGTGATCGCATTGAGGACAGTGGGCAGTTTCAAGAGGGGCTGGGACAGATATAGAGGGGAAATAAAAGTCTTGGAAGAGAGGAGGAAAGGGATGGAAAGGTGGGAGGGGGCAGGGACACCAGCCTGAGCTGAGAACCCTGCACAACAAGCAGTCTAAATAAATCAAAAGGCTTAATTCTGCTGGCTTCTTCGTATGTTCTCTCTCTAACCTTCACAACTACAACTTCATTTTACTATTTCCCACAAAAATAATAACTGTACCCTTTCACTATATCGCCGCCGCGTGTCACTGTTCTGCTGTGTATGTCAGGTGGTAACATGCCTGCCTCAAAGATTCAGAAAGATTGAGGGCCCCCTAGTCATTACTCCTTAATGAATGGAGGTACATATCCTGATTCTAACAGTGACACTAACACGGTGCCTCCACCCAGGGAAATTACAGTGGCCTAGTCAGAAGTGTTGTGCTGTATGTCCCTTTCCCCCAGGATGCCGTACCAACCTACCTCCCCACTTCAGGACACCACCCACAACCATACAGCAATACAATTCCGTCCTTCACACAACGTAGTTTCCCACTCCCAGATGATGACAGTGATGGACACCAAAAATGAAAACAATAGTAAACATTTATTATGAACAAACCCCCTGTAGGAGGAAACTGTGTTAGCAACATTGATCAAGCACAAACAGTGATGCAGTAACAGATTTCACATCAACCTCGCTGGTATGGGCCTGTCTGTACTATTGCCAGGCTTTTCCACTATACCGTTCTGCCCCAAATTGTACATTGCAGGATTTAGATGGGATCCTATTCTCTGCACTGTCTGGCACCCAGTGTTGAAACATGGTAGGTCCAATGTCTGCTGCCCAGGCTCTTGTCTTGTGCACTATACATTAAATAACAGTACCCACCCCCCAAGTCACATATGTAAACAGCAAAATCAAAGCTGAGAACCCAAACCTTTAATCAGAACAGTGGCCGGATGGCAAACTGAAAACAGCAACAACACTTCTGTTTCAAAAAGGTGAGGCCTAAGTATTCACAATCATCCCATCAGAGGTTGATGGAAATGACTGCGGAGGTTGTAGTGCAGATGCCTTATGCAATGAAATTTTCTGGGCCACTGGTGGTTTTCTAATGGTGGCTTGCACACACTTGCTGCAGGGCAAATGAGCTTGGCACACCGATGATCAACCAACCAATTTCCCATCTAAAGTACTTAGGCCCTCGCTCTGTAATGGCTAGCTAATCACACCGACTGCGTACACTGATCACCGCTCTGTTTCATTTGGCCCAAAACAGTTGCTAATACTGCGCCCAACAGATGCTTTTAAAGGGGATTTACCACTGCTTTAAGAGCAGTCAAAACATTTCACACTGAAGGAGACACAAATATTTCTGTTCAATGAACAGGCCTCAAATGAAGAGTGACTACTCCTCACCAGTAAAACCACTTACTTTCCCACCAGTTTCAACAGTCATGAATTGCTCTTGCGAAATGATACTTGCTGTTTTTGTTGATTCTCTTCATACCGATGGTACATCTCTCCTTTTGCAACTTGTAGCACTCAGAGGAATCTGTTACTGATCGAACATTTGAACCAACGTGGTTCACCAGCTTTTTCTTTCAACTAACAGTAAACTGAGCAGTAAGTCACGGGTTTTGTTCCCTGGCATGCAGTCACACGACCAGATCCCTCTGAAGTAGTTCTGAAATCCCATCATGCACAGCCACCAAGCCCTTTTACACATTCTGAAAAACTGTTTCCTAATTTGCGGTCACCAGCTGGCCATCTAGCAACACCCAGTCAGCAGATCTGAATTCAACAACTCAATGGCTGGTTTCCTTCATACTAAAACACAAAGTGTGGCAGATGCATGCCAGTTATCCTTAGGCTTTTGCCCACTAGAAGCGAGATCACTGATTGCCTACTCTTCAGTCCCTGCCTTTCTTCACTGAAAGCAGACTGACGGGCGAATTCAAGTTTTCACTGCAGATGTCAGAGTCACAAAACATTACTCAGACAGAAATGTTGAAATAAAACTAGCACTTGCTTGAAATCACCAAGAACAGTTCAGTGACAATTGGACTGCTCGTGGCAGCACCTTGGTATCCAAACCAAACACAACCTATGGGCAAGTCCAAGACTTGAGGGCCACAGTGCTATCCATGAAGTCCCAAATCCAGGGGGTATGCTAGTAAGCCCCTAGTGGAGTTACACAACCTTGGCATTCTGCTAGAAATGTGCTCTTGAAAGTTTAGCAGGGCCCGATTATACCTCCATCTTGTCTCGTCTCATAGAACTTCAAACCATTTTCAGTAACTGCCACATTGTCAAGCTTGCTTAATCCTCCCCTGAAGAGGCCAGGGCCTCTCCAAAGCAGTCAGTAAAAAAACACTCATCTGAGGTAAGCTAGGACTATGCTCACACAACCAGCATTCACACTGCCGCATAACAGCAAGTAATATGGCATTCAAGGAATCAAATACACTGTGTGATGCAAGAGCTTTTAGTGTTTGTATGGCTCCGGTTGAGCACTGTACTGAGTGTTATATATTTAATAATACAGAAAGTATTTATTTACTGCCCTGTTGGTATGTAGCCACAATGTAATGCTGTTACTCTCGCACATGTGTAACCAGCCAGCTTGTCTGTATGTTCTTATACCTATGAAATGCAATAAAAAGAAATTTAAAAAAAAAATGGCAATCAAGTTTTCATCGCTATTCTCAGATGTTTTCGAACATGACTGTTTATTTTGGATTTTATTTTAGAAAATGTTTTTATTAAAACTTTTACAGGTCACCACACTACCACGGATGTTACAAAGAGAAAGTCTAACTTGAAGGTACAGTCAGTACACCTACATATTCTATGTATAGCTGTATAGAACGGTTCTCTGTGATAACGGTGATCGCCGTTAGGGTGAGTGTACTTCGCTGAAAATAAAAACACGATGTACATTCACGGCGAAAAAACAAAGACGACATGGATCTACTTGTTACCCCCCAAACTAAAGATTCTCAACTTCAGGGGTGCATGTCGGGGGACTTGTAAAAAAAAAAAACACTGCAACACTAAACACCATCGCACTCCCAGACCTGAACCCTGTACCCTCCCACCACAGCCAGCCACCCTCACCACCACGCTAGACAGCCAGTTCGGTAGCCTTCCCCTGCACTGCCTCCCACATACCTTCCCTCCCCTGTGGTACGGTTACGGTCGCCTTCCTTCTCGCCCGTTGCTACCCTTTCAGGGTAGCCCACAATACAGGTGCTAGGACTGAGTCACTGTTATTGCAGTCACTCAATCTCAGTCACACTGTTCACTGGATACTGTACAGAACCAGGCCAATAAAATAACACTTTCATACCAGGAAATCCTGAGTATACAGCTTTCATGAACGGCTGAATACTCCCTGTTTAACATCACTTTTCCTCTGACTAAGGTGAACTGGCATGCAACAGACCCTGCTTCCTGACCTTAGGAGAAAACGGGCATTGAAAAACAGCTGGAAATACTGATGAGAATCCTGGGGACAGACAGATTTAAAGAAGCACTCCAATTACTTAACATCTCAAAAAATGTTATGTTAGATTTAACAAGCATTTGTCAATGCCAAATGTTTGCTTGCTGGCATTGGTAGTGTAGGAGTTAGAGAGATGCATAATAAGAATGGCAGTGAAGTATTGAACTGAAGCCAACCCTGCCACCACCCTGCAGAGACCGACAGGCATTGGAGTGTGACTTTGGGTCGTCAGGCATAACGGCCACGCCATTTCACCACACCCTACCCTGCAGACACCGACAAGTGTCACGGCGTGCCTTGGGGTCTTTGGCCCTTTGGCCCTTATGCTGACTCCATTCCATCAGGAAATGCGGTGAGACGGATGCGGTATAGGAGAATGGAGGAAATTCAAGTAAGAGTCCAAGGTACACCTTGATGCCTGTCACTGGCTGCAGGGGTGTGGAATGGTATGAGCATTACAGGCTAGAATCCCAAGCCACACCCCTGATGCCTGTCAGTCTGTACAGGGTGGGGCGTTATGGTCGGAAAACCCAACGCTCAGGCTGCTGTTACATTTTCTCCAAATTTTCAACATTTTTGTGACCCCACCTTATGAACAGTGGCAATATCAGTTCGTTAGCTGAAAGCTGATTTTGCACAGCAACTCGCCATTTGGCACCAGAGGTGCGAAAACACATTTCGAACAGGATGTGAAAAATGACAACTGTACTGTTCATGGGGAGGTGAAAAATGTCAATGTTGAAAATCTGCAGTGAAAATATTAAAAAAAAAACTGGTGAAGCCACGAGCATACATAGAAAATGCGCAGCGCACACCCGTAATGCAATTACTTTGGGGATTTTTTTTTTTTACAGCGGATTGTCAACACAGGGATTTTGGAACCTCCGCTCATGAACAGTGTCACTATGATTTTCTTAAACTGTCCCGAACAGTGATTTCCCACAGCGACCACGCATTTCTGCGCTGGAAGTGTGAAACACATTTCGGCCATGGTGTGAAAAATGACAGCTGTACTGTTTATAAGGAAGAGTGGAAAAATGCCAGGGTGAAAATCTGGACTGATAATATTAGAAATCCATGAACTTACGAGGGTGCGTGGAAACTGCGCAATGGTAGTTCGTAACACAGTCATTTTATGGACTTTTTTCACCAAATTTTTAACATAGCCATTTTAACACCTCTGCTCAAGAACAGTGCCACTGTGATTTTCTTAATCTGTCACGAACATTGATTTCGCACACCGACTGCGCCATTGTGCGCTACATGTGTGAAAACACATTTTGGGGGCAAGATGTGAAAAATGACAGCTGTACTGCTCATAAGAAGGTGTGGTAAAATGGCAATGTTGAAAATCTGGAGTGAAAATATTGAAAATTCGCGAACTTACGAGCGTGCGTGGGAACAGCGCAACACATGCTCATAAAAGCGGTCATTTTGGGAATTTTTCACCAAATTTTCAACATAGGGTTTTGGGGCCTACCTCATGAACTGTCACACTGTCATTTCATAAATCAGTCCTGAAAGGTGGTTCCGGCGCAATGACATGAAATCACCTTTGGGCCTGATTAACAAAAATGACATTGACAGAATTCATGAGGCGAGGTCTCAAAACCCATGTTAGAATGAGTGAATCCCAAATACACTAGATATGAATCAAAGTTGAAAACCCTCTATTTATTCCATTATACAGCTTACGGCATTTCCTCAGTTCGCGGTCGGCTTTGAAGAGTGCAGGCGTGTTCCGTCCACGAAGATCATCGCGCCGGACTCCGGCGGTAAATAGGGTGGGGGGGTGTGGGAAGGCGAAGATGCGGGTGGAGGTCAGGACAGTCAGCGAGGAAGGTTTTTCTTTTCAGGTGCTTTTCTTTTAGGAGGAGCGGCGGACTTGTGCCGCTGGGGTGAGCTCCAGTGTGGCAGCTGGAAAACTGTTTGGGGGACAGTGGAGCCGGCGGGGATTGGGCACCCCGGCCATCTGGACTGTTGCCATGCTGGGTGGGGCTCCCAGCGTGGCACCGGTAGTCTGGGGGGTAAACAGTGGAGCCAGCAGGAGATTGGGCACCCCGTCAGCCATACAGAATGTTGCCACGCTGGTCTCTTGGGGTAAACAGTGGAGCCGATGGAGGATTGGGCACCCACGTCGGCCATACAGAATGTTACTTACGCTGGGGTGGGCTCCCAGCATAGCACCTAGAACTCTGTTGGGGGGGGGGAGGCAGCAGAGCCGATGGGGGATTGGGCACCCCCGTCGGCCATACAGTGTGTGCGTTGGGGGGGATGCATGAGCACACAATATGCGTAAGTGTGTGAGGAGTGCATGAGCACACACAATCTTATTGTTGCTCACTGAAGCATAGCTCTCCCTTTCAACTGTACAGCACTGCATTTTCAACTGCCGTCAAAGAAAGCTGCAGCATTCATTGGCGAACTGTGGCCACGCCTGCAAACACACTGACTGAATTGGAAGACAGGGTGCCACACCTACGAAAACTCGGATGATGGCACTATGTTTCTTGCACATGCTGAAAGCAAACATAAAAATGGCAAAAGGGCATCTTACAATTCCGGAGAAAAGGGCGATCTAGAACAGAATAAAAATGTACTGGTTCTAAATTTTCACAGCTAGCATAAAGTAATAACGCAGCCACACAAAAGGATAGTCTCCATTTTTGTTACAGACCAGTATCACACAATCAGAAGTAAAAGAAAGGTCGTCATTGTGACAGATGATGTGACAGAAATGGAGATCTGTGGCTTCTTTACCAAGGTGCTGCATGATTTTCACTGTCTAAGAGAAAAACTCTGTCTAGCACCCATCAGTCGAGAGCACTCTACCAGATTTTGAACTGTGAACTGAGATTGATTTCCCAGCTTTGTGCAAAGGAAGGTAAATGTACTGGGAAACCGCAGTTGGTGGTAGCAAGAAGCAGATGCAGACAACTCTCTATCCGTCCGGTCCAAAAGGGAGAGTTTGTCACAGTCATACCTTGTTTACGCTTCAATAGTAACAAGGGTAGTTTTAGCCATGTTTTGCTTCTGTTTCCTGATACTGCTGTGTCAGCGAGTTCTCCAATGCCAGAGACACTTACTCACTGGAGTGTTCTCTCGCCTACCCCCCCCAAATCAAGTTCAATATTATGTAATCCACTTTGTTTCATAAATCCTGCAACACACTTCAGCTGATCAACCACTGCATAAACAGGCCACCCACATGAGTTTACAAAGACTGATGATTTTGGATATCAGGTATCTCGAGCTCTCCCTTGGACTGCTGTTATGGGCAGATCAGCACAGCTGAACGGTTCCCTACTGGGATAACACAGACGCAGAATAAAGGCACTTGGACCACAAAAACAGCAGTAAGCAACAAGCATTTGCCAATGCCGAATTTTTGCTTGTGCTGTACTGGGTCCTGCTTGTACACATTTTTACTATATATTTACCAAAAACAGATCAGATGACATCTCATATGTCATTTGGAATGGGGTCCTGATACACATACTAACATACTAAAATGTAGGCAGAATAGGCCTAACGGTCTTTCGTGTCTGCTCGTTTGGTCAGCCCCCACCCTGGGTGCTGACCTTGCTGTCCACCTCGCCTTCTCTGGCTTCTCCCTTCCCAGTTCCGGATATTCTTGCTGCATTGGATTTTGCTTCCAGAACCCTTCCCCTGTACCTGTCCCACCCCCTCTTGAACCCCTCCACTGTCTCTGCCTCCACCAGCCCCCTAGGCAGTGCATTCCATGGCTCCACCACCCTCTCAGTGAAGTAGCACCTCCTCCTTTCTCCCCTGAATCTTCCCCCCTCCAGCTTCCAGCCATGCCCTCTAGTGGCCTTCCTCCTTCCTTTGAAGCACCCTGACTGTTCCTCCCCTATTTACCTCTTCATGTACCTAAAGACCTCTATCATGTCCCTGGTCCCTTCTCTTCCAATGTGTACATATTTAGCTCTTGAGCCTCTCCTCATAGGTCCTGTCCCCAAGCCCCAAATCATTTTGTTGCCCTCCTCTGGACCCTCTCCAGGAGGTTAATGTCCCACTTTAAGTGTGGCCTCCAAAACTGCACACAGTACTCAAGGTGCGGCCTCACCAAGCAGTTATACAGAGGAGTATCACTTCCCTCCTTCTGAGGTGATCCCCTAGCGATGCATCCCAGCATCCTGTTGGCCTTGGCTGCTGCCCTCCTACAAGTCTCAGAGTTGTTCATCTTGACATCCACCACCACCCCAGGTCCCTCTCAGCCATCGAGACTTGTAGCATTCCCCGGGTGTACACTTGACCTGGGTTTCTGGCCCCAGGTGAGTACCTTGCATTTCCCTGCATTGAACCTCAGCTTCCACTTTCTAGACCATCTTTCCAGAGCCTCCAGGTCCCCCTGTAGGGCCACCTCCCCTCCTCCCCATCCACCACCGCCCCCAGTTTGAGTCATCTGCAAAGAGACTCATCTCTCCTGATTCCAGTCCTTATGTCTGATACATAGGCGTTGAACAGAAGGGGCCCAGGACTGATCCTGTGGGACCCCACCATGACCCTCCTTGGGGATGAGACTATCCCAACCACGACCCTCTGGGTCCGGTCCTGGAGCCAATTGCCTATCCATCTGATCATCTGGTTCCCCAACCCCATTTCTCCCAGCTTATCCAACAGGCCCACGTGAGGAACAGAGTCAAATGCCTTGCTGAAGTCTAGAAAGAGGACATCCACTGGTCTACCCAGGTCCAAGGCACTTGTCACCCAGTCATAGAACTCCACCAGGTTTGTCTGACACGATTTCCCCGGGATGAATCCATGCTGTCTATCGTCCAGGCACCCTGACTTATCCAGGTCCCCCCAGCCTCTCCTTGACAATGCCCTCCATCACCTTGCCCACCACGAGGTCAGGCTGACAGGCCTGTAGTTCCCTGCCACCTCCCTTGATCCCCCTTGTGGATAGGCACTATATCGCCACCTTCCAGTCTTGGGGCACCACCCTGTCCTCAGAGAGATGGTGAAAAGCTCTGCCAGGGGTTTGCTAGGACATCTGCAAGTTCTTCAGCACTCTGGGATGTAATTTATCCGGCCCCGGTGCTTTCTCCGTCTTAAGAGCTAAGGGCTTCTCACTCTCTCTGCTGATTTCCACTTCCGGTACCTCTTCTCCTGCTTAGCCCTCCCCCACCTGCCAGTGATGCCTCCCCTCTCCCCAGACCGGCCGATCGGTAAGGGTCCCCCCCTCCTCAGTATCTCTGTCTCCTCCCATGTATGATGCAGCACCCCCATTTTCCCTGGTGAAAACTGAGGTGAAGTACTCATTTAGTACCTCAGCCTGCTCCCCCGGGTCTTGTGCCCATCTCTCCCCTGATTTAATCCTGCTAATCTGCCCCTTCACCCTTCGTTTTTCCTCAATGTATCTAAAGAACCCCTTGTTCCCTCTCCTAATTTCCCTGGCCAGGTTCTGCTCCTTCCTTGCCTTAGCCGCCCTCACCACTCTAGTGGCCCTTCTAGCCATCAGCTCGTCACTCCCCTCGATCCTTTCCTCCTTGAGCACTTGAATTGCTTATAGGCTGCTTTCTTTCCCGACCACCTCCTGGACCTCCCTGGTCCACCAACAGGGTTTTTGGGCCCCACCGTGATTTTCACCTTACTCTTGCACAGGTGCTGCTAGCATCCTGCACCCTCTCCTGATGATTTCCCACCTACTATCAGCGTCGTGTCTGCCCAATCCCATCCAAATGCTCCTTAAGGATCCTTCCCATTTCCTTAAAATCCGCCCCTGAAGTCTGTTACTTCCGTCTTGTGCAGCCTTCTACCCCTCCTAGGTCCAGGCAGAACCAGACCGTGGCATGGTCACTCCCGCCAATGGGTCCCTTACCTCCAGGCTCCCAATCTGGTCACTGTCTGCCAGGACCACATCCAGTACCCGTGCCTCCTGGTGGTTCCCTCACCTGCTGAGTTAGGGCAGCGTCTTGAAAGACATCCAACAACCTCTGTTCCCTGGTCACAGAGGATGTCATAGTCTCCCAGTCTGTTCCTGGCATGTTTAAGTCCCCCAACACCACCACCGTTCCTCTGCCCAGTCTGCAGTGTCTCCTAACATCTGCCACCAGACTGTCCTCCAGCTCCTCCGCCAGGGTAGGGGGTCTATACACCACTCCTGTTTTTACCCTCTTGCCCCCCCTTGTTATCAAGGTGACCCAAATCGCCTCCACGGTTCCCTCCGCCTCCTCTACTCCCCCTATGCCAATGCAGTTTTTGACTATCATTGCTACCCCTCCTCCCCTTCCCTCCCCCCTGTCCTTCCTGAACATAGTGTATCCCTCCAGGTTCAGGTCCCAGTCATTCTTGCAGTGGCCCAAGTCTCAGTGACGCTGCCATCCACTGCTCCCTCAGTTAGCATCGCCTGGAGCTCAGGCATTTATTCCCAAGCTCCTGGCATTTAGCAGGACTACCTTCCACCCTTTCCCTATAGTTCCATTTCCCCTGCTCGTGTTCCCATGGGGATTCTGTTTTCCCCTGGTCTGCACTTTGCCAGTTGGCCTTTTCCTGCAATCCTCCCGGTCCCCAGGGGGGTGGAGACAGAGTCCCTCCTTTATCGGCACCCCCTTGACAGCCTTTTCTCCCATCCCACCCCCCTTCACAAGTTTTAAACCCCACTTTTCACAAATGAACTCCTCTATTTTCAACTTAAGGATTCCCCTCCCCTCTAAATTGAGATGGAGTCTATCTCTAGCATACAGCTCCTTATCCTCCCAGGTCTCCCCAATCCCCCATCAGCCCATACCCTCTGGCCTCACACCACTCCCTGAGCCACTGGTTTATCTCCTAATTCTCCTTTGTGTTCCCCCTGGCCCATGCCTGGCACTGGCAGGATTCTGGGAAGGAAACTGTGCATCCTATGTCATGACAGACCCTGGCGAGCTCCTGAATCTTGCCTGTATCTCTAGCTTGCTATTTCCCTCAATGTCATTTGTACCCAGGTGGACCAGTATGTCTGGGGAACCCCCACAATCCTTTGCCAGCTGATATACCTCATGCTTAGCCCTGTGCACCGTTAGTCCAGGGAAGCATCTTGTTCTAACTGGCCAGGCTTCTCCTTCCCTATCCCATTTGATACCCCTGATCATAGAATTCCCCCAGCAGGAGCACTCTGACCACTCCTTTTCCTCCATTCCCCCCCTTCCATGTCCTCATCCTTTCTACAGGCCCCTCCACCCCAGCCCGGCTCCGTGTTCCTCCCCTTTCTGGGTGCCATACCACCCCTCCTTATTTACCATGGCAACCCCCTCCCCTCCAATCCTATGCCTCTCCTCCTCCTGAGTATCCTTCTGTACCTTGCTAATTCCCTCCTCACTGCTCGCAACTGGTCCTTCTCCCCCATCTGCTAAACTAGCCTGACTCATCCTCCCTTCCTTCCTGTCTCCATTTAGTTCCTCCTTGCTAGTCGTGCTCCCCTGGCCTAAACCCTCAGCTCCCTTTACTGAATCCTCCTTGTACTTCTGGTCCTTCTCCTTTACCTTTCCTCCCAACTGGTCCTTCTCCTTGCGCTTTCCTCCCTCTTCCCCTGCCCCTCCTGCTCTGATTCACTGCTCCCCCCATTCTCCTGCATTCCAGGTCCCCCCCTGTTCTTCCTGCTATCTGGCCCCTGCCTCCTGCCTCCCACTCCCACTCCCTTTCCATCTCTAACTACCCCTGTCATGGCTACATCACCCCCCTCATCCTTGAGCAGATTTTACTACATTTTATACTGCATTTGCCAAGGATAGTACAGGCGAGAGGTGATATCTAATTTTTAGTGTGGGCTTGCCTTTAAAATAACATTTTTCCAGGATCGATCATCTTAGATGTAGCATCCCTTTTCAATAGGGTTCTGCTGTAGGGCCCAGTTCTTACACAGGTTTTCAATATATATTTACCCATGATAACCAAGCTGAGATGCAGTATCTTATTTTCAACTGGGTCCTGCTTTGACACATTTTTGTACTGTATTTACCCAGGACAGCAGAGCTCAGATGCCATCTTGATTTCGGTGAGATCCTGCTTTTCCCAGCTTTTATACTGTATTTACCAAGGACAGCACTGCCGAGATGCAGCAGCTCATTTTCATAACGTATTCACCCAGGGTAGCCCTGCTGTGAGCACAGCCGCCGGTGCAGCGGTAGCCCTACCCCTTGTGATGCTGATGACCTGGGTTCAGAAGCGAACCAGGGTTGTTGGAGGGCGAGCTGCATGGATAAGGCTGAGCATCCGGAGGGCTCATCTTCTCCAGGGAGGGAGGGAGGGAATCTGCCGCCCAGCACACACTGACCTCTGGCGACAGCGAGGGGTAGGTGAGCCAGGGACCAGCACTGACGTCCAGACTAGCGGCGAATGTCTGCATGCCGGAGGTGGGAGCTTGCCCAGCTGTGCCCTGCAATCAAGAACAAAGGATCACCTAGCAAGCGCAATGATTCTCCTGCCTGAGACCCACCGCTCCAGCCTCCTGATGCAGACCACATAGTCGAAGGGTAAGCCCTCCACCTCGCCCCTGCCTGAAGTGAATAACCAAGGCTCCATGAGGGAGGACTGGATGGGCCAGCACAAGGTACGGGGGACAAATCTTGCTTGCCTTGGCAGAGTCTGGAAGGAGTTTGAGTGCAGGATGGAAGGGGGCATAAACAGAAAGTATTTAACAAAAACGAAAAAAAAAAAAGACTGCTTGTGTCCACGCCCTTGGCAGTCCATCTTATCCCTGCCAGGAGGCACCACCTCCCCAAGGGAGAGAAGGGAGGGGAGCAGCATTCCACAGCCAATCCAAGAGCCGGAGCGAGGGGGGAGCTGAGCAGTGCACTGGTAGCTGTGTGGTACAAGGGTCATAGGGTGGCTGTCATCCGACTGGACAGTGGGTGTTTTCCTGTTTTCATACCCAGGCCCCACCCACCTCCCTACGTGCAGCCGCTTGTGGCATTCTGGGGCAGGAGCTTTAGCAGTGTATGGGTCAAATCATGCCAAGAACATCCTGCAAAGCCACTGCCAGGAGGCGCCATAATAGCGGTCCGTAGGAACCCACCCCTACCTGGGAGGGAAGTATCCAAGGGACGCTCCAGCTCCCTCCCCGCTGGCTGGCCTCTGCTCCTGACGTCTGGGCTTGGGGCAAGAACCTACGTCTCCAGCATACCAGAACAATGCCCCATCACTATGCACCACTAAGCCAGCCAGCAAGTTACACTTTCAGTGGGGTTCAGTTTCTACAACGCATTATTCCCAGGACAGAACAGCACGGATGCACAATTCAGTGCGGGCTGTGCTGTACTGGAGTCCTGCTTTTACACATATTTACTATATAATCCTGGACCTCATTTAAAATGAGCTCTGCTCAACTGAGTATCCCATTCATTCATACTTTGATAATGAATAAAATACTAACTCATTTTTACCCAGAACAGACAGATGAGATGCAGAATCTGATTTTTCAGTGGTGTCCTGCTTTTACACATTTTTAGACTGTATTTACCCAGGACAAGACAGCACAGAAGCAGTATCCCATTTACAGTGAGAGCCCACGTTCTGACATCAAATTTGCGATAGTCTTTTTATGACCAGACATTATTTATTTTTAATTTTTTGCTATTACTTTACCTCGTCCTGGCATCCTGGTCAGCTCCCAAGTCCCCGCATCATGATGGGATTCCAGCCGCTGTCCGCCTCAACCACAACCCCCGCCATCACCCTAGAGATCCTGCGGCTAACCCCCCACAGCGGGGTGGCAGGGAGCCCCCAACTCCCCACCCTAATGGATACAGTTTTCGGGTGCAGCGACGGTCCCAGCGACCACATGGAAGGCCATCAAGCCACACGAACAAGTGCCATCTTTTTCTATCCCCTGGAGCTTGGGGCATGCAGCGATGCCAACGGAGGGGAGCACACACATGTCTGCATGCATTCCCTCCAGGAATCTGCTCCTGACTCCTCCCCAGCTGCTACTCTGGCACCCTGTTCCCCCAGCCTCCACCAGGGGGCGATTGGGCACCAGTGAGTGAGGAACCCCTCCCCCAAGAAGGACAGCTGTCCATCGGATGCTCAATTCTTCTCGATCCCTGCCAACCCCCGGCAGCCCATGCTCATTTCCGAACACAGGTTGCCAACGTAGTACGAGGTAAGGCATCCAGCGTCTCAGCCCTCAGCACCACCAGGAAGGCTTATGATGAGATTATGATCAAAATAGGCAGAATTTTTTGAATCCCATTCAAAAGGTGATTTCGCAGTGCAACTGTAAAAACATGTTTTACAGGGGATATAAAAAATGACACCTGTCATGTTCATGTGGTGGTCGGGAGACACCCTCGGTGGAATTCTTTAAAAAGGGATTAAAACCCTTTATTTCAAAACGCATTTGATTTTTTTTTTTTTTTTTTATTACTTTTGCTGCCGGCTGCCCCTTCAGCCTGACCGCACCCTCTCCCCCAAAGCCCCTACATACCAGAATTACCGGGATGAGAACCCTCCAAAGTCACGAAGTTACTGCCCTATATCATTAATTACCTATGTTAATAAGAACTGGCCAAAATACTGGTGACAAGACTAGCTAAAGCCATTCCTTTTACTATAAATAACAATCAGGTCGGGTTCATGGCTGGGAGACTTGCTTCTGACGATAGGCGTAAACTGTCGCAAGTCTTCTCTGCATTCAGGGACTCGAATACCCCGTGTGGGCTTATGTCCCTGGATGCAGAGAAGGCGTTCAACAGAGTGGACTGGCAATTCCTGTCCTTGACAATGGAAAGATTTGGGCTTCCCCTACCGTTCATTAAAAGTGTTTTTTTCTCTATATAATCACCCTAGTGCCAGACTATACTGTAATGGGATTTTTTTCCATTACTTTCGGGTACTAGACAAGGATGCCCCCTTTCGCCCCTTCTTTTTAATCTGCATCTTGAGCCACTCCTCAGTAGAATCAGACAGGAGCCAAGGGTGCAGGGGGTGGTAACAGGCAGCCAGGAACTCAAGGTTTCCACATATGCGGACGATATACTTCTCCATCTGATTCATCCCCGAGAAACTTTACCGGTAGCACTGGGAATCATAGATGTATATTGTAAACTATCTAACTACAAAAAAAATGTAGGAAAAAAAACTGGTATTCCCGATTAACTCGAGATTACAAAAGTCTGTAGCAACAGATTTGGGGCTACAGTGGAGCCCACATACTCAAGTATCTAGGGATTGTACTGACAAGTAATAAATCCAAGTTAATCAAATTGAACTTAGACTCAATATTGAATATAGTTCAACAAGATTTACTTAGATGGTGCAAACTTCCACTTTCTCTTTGGGGCTGGATTAACTTAATTAAAACAAATGTTTTACCACAGCTCTTTTATCCTATCAGCATGCTTAATGTCTGGCTGCCACTGAAGCGGTATAAAAAAGCCCATTCCATTATTTCTGACTTCGTCTGGCAAGAGAAAACCCCTCGCAGGGCCTATTACAAATTGCTAGCCCCCAAAGACAAAGGTGGATTGAGACTGCCACATCTAGGTATATATTACTGGGCTAGTAATGCTGGAAGTACCTAAAGTGGTTAAGAACCCCAGCTGAAGAACTTGCTCTGTCCTATGCTCCCTCATGGATTAAATTAGGAATTGAGTTGATTAAGGTGGCAGGCATTGACGCAACTGTCCTTTTCTATGCCACAAAAAAAGTTCTTCCTACTGAATTGGCATCAACACCAATAACTGTTTCTTTACGGATACATTCTCAGTTATGCTACTTTTTACGATACTCGGCCCAAAATAACAGGAATCAACCTTTATGTCAAAACCCTAAACTGAGGATAGGTGGCAAGATGATTTCAGATATTAGGTTGCCTCAGTCGCAGGGCTTGAGAGTTAGGGATTTTTTGCAGGGGGATAACTGTTATCCGGTGGACACTATCCTTGCTAGGAACCAAACTGAACCAAACAACATTTTCAAGGTTTATCAAGTACGACACATGTTGGTACAAAAACTGAGCAGTTTTAGGAAGGGTAGACTGTCCAGAGAGTTTTTTGAGACCCCCTCTCAAGTAGTATGGGAACCACACATAGTGTCTAAACTATATAGTTATCTATTTAACCAAGCACATGCGGAGCTTGGTGGGAAGCCACACTATTGGGCAGGACAATTCTCAGCACAAGACATGAACTGGGATGTAATGTGGCAACACACTTATCGGTATATTTCCCAGGACAGATTAAGGGTAATGCAGTTCCAATTTTTAAATAATTTGTCCTGGACCCCTTCTAAGTTGCACAGAACTGGGTGCTTACCTAACCCCTTATGTAACTGATGCCACCAAGAAGTGGGAACTTTCTCTCATATATTTTGAGACTACCCCCCAGTGAGTTATTATTTCACTACAGAAGTGTGTTTACTTGGCTATACCGTTGTCAAAGAGAAGTCCAGGAGGTACTATCTGGCTATGATCTCTTCCTCTCTTAAATTAGTACTCAGACATTAGCTAGACGATCTCCCATTAACCTGCACAGAATGACTGAGGGAACTACTGTTTAACTTGAGTGTGGAAAAGCTTGGAGCAAGTATGAGGGATTGTCTCCCTAGATATGTCAAAATATGGGAATGGTTACATACTTTATACGTGCTTCAAACTGGAGTGCAGTCATCTGGGCCGGATTGAGAGGGGCCTTTAGAATTCTGAGAATTGACCTGTTATTCGAATTGTACTGAAGGAGAAACTAATACTGTAGATTAGTAAGAGGGAGCGAGAGGTGGGGGGAAGGTAGGGGAGGGTGGAGAGAGTGGGAGTGGAATAAGAAGTGTCTAACATTATCCAGTGTCACACTGATCGATTCATAACTTGTATGTCTGTATGTAACACTTCTCGCTCTGTGATGAAAATAAATAAACTTGAATTAAAAAAAATACCAGGGCTTACCTTATGCCCGGCCTGGAAGCAGAGTCTGCGGTGGATTGGGCATCATCCTGTGGCCAGATCAGTTTTCTCCTCCATTTTTCATCCTCCCAGTTACCCCGGGGCTCGAGGAGCAGAGACGCATGCATGTGGAGGCGTGAATGCGTACTACAGCCCCGGTGGCGGCCCCTTCCGCCCACCCATCGGCTTAGCGCCTGGTGCTCCCTCTACCCTGTACTGCCCCCTGGTCTCCACCATGAGGCAGACAAGAGCCGAGGGATGCCACCTTCCCTTCCCGAAGAGGAGAGCTGCCTTTCGGCAGCTCCATCCAGCTCCACGCCCTCCTGCACCGACCTCTGGCATTAGATGTTTTTTAATTATTATGTTATGTTAAATGGCTTCTGTATTTGCTGCTTGCTCTGTACTGTATTTATGAATGGTTATTTGTTTAATTGTGTGTTTTTAAGTTGAATTGTAAAGCACTCAGAGTCCACGGAGAGGGGCGCTATATAAATAAAATGTCTGTCTGTCTATCTATCTCTCTGTCTATTAATCTATCTAAACTTACTTGGAACTATACTTGGAATATAGACAGAAGGAAGCGTAAGCCTACCTAGTCTGTCTCCCGCCTCAGCAGGGACACATATGTAGTATCACCTTCCCAAGAGTTACTCATTGACTCTGTTCTTGAACATTTCAAATGAATCAGCAGATACAGTCTCTCGTGGGAGAGTGTTCCATGGTCCTACCGCTCTCTGGGTAAAAAAAAAAAAAGCTCCTGGTGTTTTTCTTGGAAAGAGTTTGTATGGTCTGTTTATTATGGCTTCTCAGATTTCTGTTCCTAACGTTGTATTCTAGATTCAGGCTAACCATTAGTCCTTGATCCCTTGCAATTTTTAACATTTGTAACATGTCTCCTCTTTTCCTTTTCGTCTCCAAGGTGCACAATCCTAAATTCTGGAGCCTAGTTTTGTATGGCTTCTGCCGGAGTCCTGTGATAAACTTTGTTGCCCTACTGTATGTTGTATCCTCTCCAGACTGTTCATGTTCCTCCTCAAATATGGGCTCCACAGTGATGCACAGCAGTCCAGCTGTGGCCTAATATAGGCCTTGTGCAATGGGAGTATACGGCGGGTGTTCGCTTCTAGACACAAAAGTAACACAGGACCAAACTCTGCAAAAATAAAGTTATGAGTAAACACTGGAACAGTTCCCATGTTTTTTCATAACTCAGTTTTTTTTTTACGTTTTTATTCCAAATTTTCAACAGTCTTTTTATGCCCCCATGTTATGGTCAAAACAGGTGGATTTTTTTTAAATCATGACTGAAAGGTGATTTCACAGAGGGACTGCGAAAACACATTTCAAAGGGGAGTGGAAATATGCCACTTGCCATGTTCATCAGGTGGGTTAACAACAAGACTATGTGCACATCTGGGACCAAAGTCTGCAACAATTACAAAGCTATGAGTGAACGTTAAAAAAAAAAAAATCAACGTTTCCTCACACCTTATGTTTTTTTTTTTACATTTTGCCCCCAAATTTTTAACACTGTCTTTTTATGACAACACCTTATGATCATGGCAAGCAGAATTTTTGAAATCCTGTTTAAAAGATGACTTTACCAAGAACTGTGAAAACATGTTTCAGAGGAGATTTGAAAAATTACACCCGTCATGTTCATAAGGAGAGGTAACAAGAGGGCTATGATGAAAATTGGAGGCCAAAATCTGCATGCAACACAATGTTATGAATAAACATTAAGAAATGTCAACATTTCTTCTCAAGTAAGTTTATTGTTCGACAATAATGTCATTACAAGTAAAAAGATACCTTGTATTACATATTAAACCGTAAAATAATCAGATACAAATTTTCCTTTAAAATCAACAATATTCTTGTAAAGCTTAATCACTCTACACTTCTGAATTTCATTAATATCACTTTACATAACTTTTTACACGTTATAGATATCCATATTCACACTGAAAAAACATATTCCTATATTCTACATTGTCCATGTGTTATATTAAGTGTCCACTCAGTATTTTAAGCCTTAAAAGCTATCAAAATGATTCAATGGAGTGTAAACAAACATTAGCGCTCAGGTCTGGTTACCTACATCCCCTATATCTTTCTAGGTCTATAATCCCCTATCTTGCATGTAGACGTTTCTTCTTAACTTCATTGTTTTGTGCCATGTTGACCCCAAATTATCAACAATCTTCTTATGACCCCTATTTCAGGACATGACAGGAGCCCAAAGGAAAAAATATTGTCCAAAACATCATTTCGTACCACAAGTGCAAAAAGACATTTTGGCCAGGATTTGAAAAACAATACCTGTACCATATATGAGGGGTGTGAAAAAATGGCTATGCTGAAAATCTGGGGTCAAAATACTGAAAATGACTAAAGCTATGATTTATTTATTTATTTTTCGGAAAAGACCTTTGAGCAAAATGCTCTTTTTCAAAGGTTCCATGTCAAAAAAGTATAAAAGCATGAAGAACATATTCTTAGAAGATTGGAGAATTGGTAGAAGGGACAGATTAGAGAAGTGGTAGAAGGGAGAGGTACAGTTGAGAAACTTGATAGTCATGTTATTCCTCGGGGCCCAGGGTGCATTTATTTATGTTATTAATCCACAGGGTAGGGCTGCCGAAGTCATGCACTGTGAAGGAAGACAGACAGCAAGAGGGGATGGGAGGGGAAGTTGTAGGAGTTCAATGTTGTTTAGAGGAGAGGTAAGAGCGGCCAGGAGGTAACCCTGAGGGGATTAGGAGTCCATAATGGCAGGCTAGGTCCCAGATACAGTGAAGTAGAGATTGGTCCGAGAGAGGTGGGGACACAACATCTCGAGCCATTTAGTCCAGAAAAAAAAGAGCAGTCTACCGGGAATACCTACAGGTGCAGGTAGAAGCGTTAGAGAGGTGTTGCTTCAGCAATAGTTTAAATGCTGAGATGCAGGTGTTGCTGGTGATGTGGGTGGGGATCTCATTCAGCCACAGGGGTGCTCTGTAGGCAAGGGACCTTTGACTAGAGAGGGTTTCCTGAAAGGGACAGCTAGAGAGTTTCTGGTCACACCCCTGGTGTGGTAAGAGGTGTAGGTAGCCTGCAACATGGTTTTGAGAAAGGGGGGAGCTTTCCCTAGCAGGATTTTCTTGCCCAGAAAGCACGTCTGGTACTTTATCCTGCTACAGAGGTTCAGCCAGTTGGTTTGCTCAGAGTGAAAATGTGTGAGATCCATTGTCAGCTCCCAAGGCTAGTATACATGCCTTATTGAGGGCTACCGTAATACACTTAAGTGTTGTATCCTATGCAGCCCCATAGACTACCAGGCCGTAGTCGAATTATCGACAGGATGGAGCTGGAGACTGAAAGGCACAGGGCAGCAGGCATAAGGTATTGTTTGTGCCTGTGTAAGATACCCAGTTTGACATTGACTGCTCTGATAACATTATCAATATGTTGAGAAGAAAGGGTGTCGTCGATGAAAACCCCTAGTACTTAAAAGCATGTACCTTTTCAAGTGAATGGCCTTATTATTGACCGTTAGGCATGGGTAGGATGTCTTGTGCTGAGAGTTGGAGAATAGCATTGTTCTGATTTTCTTGTAATTCAGTGAGTGTGAAAAATTTTCAGTGAGTGTTGAAAATCTTCAACACAACTTGTTTTAGAATAGCAACTCCAAATTTTCAACGCAGTCTTCTTATAACCTTGACCCCAAATTTTCAACACTGTCTTTTTATAGTCCCATCTCATGAACCCAGCAGGTGAAGATTTTCAAATCCAGCCTGAAAGGTGATTTCATGGTGTCACTGCAAAATTACATGTTGGGCTGGATTTGAAAAATTTCATCCACCTTGTTCATGGGGGTGGGGTCCCAGAAAGGCCATGTTGAAACACTGGTGGAAAAATATTAGAATCTTACCAAGTTATGTGTAAAAGTTAAAAAAAGATTGAAATACATTGCGCACGTACCTAATTTCCTCAGTTTCCGGTCTGGAGTTGAAGAGTGAAGATGTGTCTCCGGTCTACAAAGAATTATGGCACTGGACCTCCGGTAGGTAAGTAACGGTGGGGGTGGGGCAGTGGGTGCTGAATGGGAGAGTCAGGTGAATGAAGAACAACGGTGGCGAGAGTGCTGGCAGCAGCAGGTGTCGACTGACTTTTCTTTTGTACAGGGTGTAAAAAAGAAAAAGGGGGACAGTTTTATTTCAAGTGTTTAAAAGGGGCATGGGAAGTGACATGGAGGTGGGAGGGATACTTGGCAGTGGGACAGAGCTGCATTTCAAAGGTGGGGCACCTCACCAAGCAACAGGAAGGTGATACTGATACTTGGCAGTGGGAGGGAGTTGTGTTTTAGGAAGAGGGCACCGCACCAAGCGACAAGGAAGTGGTGGGATACTTGGCAGTGGGATGAAGTTGTGCTTCATGGACAGGGCACTGCACCAAGGGATAAGAAAATGTTGGAATATTTGGCAGTGGGAGGGAGTTGCATTTCATGGACAGGGCACCACACTGGGACACAATCGGGAGGTGGGCAGGATACTTGGCAGTGGGAAGGAGCTGTTGTGCGCATCTCCATCTGTGATGGTTGGGTGGGAGCTCAGAGCTGATTGTGAGGCCATGCACTTGCCTGCTGGATAGCTTCATGCAGATGAAAGCACTGAGGGTCTCTCTCACAGGAGCGCATCGCTCCTTTCAACTATGAGACTCTTGGCTGGCTCCCACTACACTGCAGATTTGATTATGGGTTTAGCTGCCTCCTGGACAGTGCCATCAGGTATGGTGAAGCCTTCCCTTATACGTCTCTCCTCAAGACCAGAACTCCCTCAAGATGTCTGCGTGCATCCTCAGTCCCCAATGGATATCCGAAGTCTCCTCAGCTATGGGCAGCAGAACATTATCTGTAGCTGCTCCACTCTGTGGAACAGAATCCTCATGCCCATCCGCTCTCTGGACTCCCATGCCACTTTCAAAACACATCTCAAATCCTGGCTGCTTGATGAGGACACATGGCACTGCTAGCTTGGATAACCCTCCCCCCTACTTTTCTGACTTTTCCCTCTTGGGCTGCTTTGGCCTCCCCTGCCCTCTTTCATTTCGTTGAACTCCTGTCTTATCTCCCTCACTGCCTGTTTCTTGGGCTCTCCCACTTGGCTATTGTCTTGTATTTTTTTTTGTTTGTTTTACATCATGCATTAATTTGCACTTATCCTTAGTTAATAACTGTATAATATTTGGTGTTTATCATGAGGTACTGATTGTTTTTTTCAGCCTCTCATTAATTTTACTTTCTTATGTCAGTTTTTTCGTCCACCAATGATGTCTATCCACATGGCTTGTACTTATTGTATAACTTGTCACTATCTCTGTAACTTCGGCCGGTGTGGCCCGGGTCATGCCTGAAATGCTCCCCTGGATCAGTGCACTTACCCGGTTACCAAAGACTTAAATTAAATAAATGAAATGAGATGTTTTCACCTAGCAAGCAGTGACTAGTGTCATGATTAGAGTACCTCGTCATTGGTCTGTCACTGTTAAGCCCACTGCAGCTCGAGCTGCATTGAACCCCACAGTGACACACCTCTGAAAAGAGGTTCTTAGTAACAAAACATGTCCTGCAAAACAGCTCTCACTTATAGTATGCCCAGATACAATGGCAAAAGAAAATTTGCTTTCACACAATGAAGCTCGGTTTTATATCAAAACTGCAACCACAACCCACAAACCCTAGTGCTTTGCTCTTGGGAGTTTCATCAGAGGGCCCCTGGTGAAGCTTCGCAAGAGAAGCTGCAAATATCTACATATAAGTGGGAGCTGATGTTGCTTACTGACATTTGTGTGCTCCGAGTACCTCTGTTCTCTTCCCGTGAATTATGTGGGGGCTGGCACCCCTTCCCGAAGCATCACTCCTTTTTTTCTGTCAGCGCAATCAAAACACTGCATGGACATGCTCACTCAGCAGAGGGTGCAGTGACCAAGTCCCACTGCAAAAGCACTGGGGGAACATAGATTTGAAAAATCAGTATTTATATTGTGCTTTTCATACACATTCTATCCCAAAGCACTTTATAAGCAATCCTAGACCAGTAGTGAAGTGACTCAACATGTAGTGTCAGCCATTTCCCAGATCAACACAGCCTTGGACAATTGCATGAACCAGTTTTATGGGAACAGGAATGATGGGCAGGACACTGGCAAAGTCCACAGTAAAATGCAGTTGATGAGTCGCACCTGGGGAGACGCAGTGCCACACTATGGTAATCAATCAACTGGTGTACAAAAGAGTAGTCGGCACCTGCTAGTAGTTGTCACTGGCTTTCACAAACGCTTTAAACTTGGAGACTTTGAAAGAAAAGGATGCATACCTCGGTTCTGTTCAAAAAACGTGCTTAACTTTACTGAAGTGGAAAAAGTGCTGGATACACACACAAACTTGCAAAAAGCCCGAAACAGAGGAGCTCCTTACAGACACTATTCCCCCTCCTCACACGAGCAGTACACATCACCTAACGCGTTTCACTCACGTAGAGCTTTATCAACAGCTCTCTTTCAAAGCCAAAGTCTTTCAAAGTCTCCAAGTTTAAAGCGTTTGTGAAAGCCAATTACAACTATTAGCAGGTGCCAGCTACTCTTTTGTACACCAACAATAGGAAAAGTCCCTACTCTTGCGAAAAGTGCCATGGGTTCTTTTACTACCACATGGACACCCACCAGGACAGCCATCAAGAGATGGGTAGCAGGGACTACAGTTTAAAGTCTCATATGAAGGATGGTACACTCCTACAGTACAGCACATTGACCTGATCTCAGTTATGAGCTGGATAAGGACCAAGAAAGCTAGCAAGGGAAAAGAAATGTAACAATTTGTAATTCACAAGGAGAATGGCACAAGAAAGGAACTTGTAACTCACAAGGAGAACTGCATATGGAAGGAATGTGTAATTCACAAGCAGAACTGCACCAGGAAATAATTTATAATTCACAAGTACTATGGCACAAGGAACGAATCTGTAATCCAGAAGGAGAACTGCAATAGGAAGGAATCTGTAATCCACATGGAGAACTGCACAAGATCCCACCACGGGGCTAATGAAAGACCACTCTGTGCGAGGTACTGTAAAACTTGGTGATCCTCGGCAGAACAAATGGATGGCCACCCGAATGTCTGACTGTCTTCAGCAAAGGGCTACAGAAGGTCACTGTAGCGTTGTGCCTCTTCTGCGATGCTGACCTGTAGAGCTCTGGCTGTTTTCTGCAAAGGATCTATGGAAGACCATCATTGCACCTCTTCTGGAATGGAAAACCGTGAAAGCAAAACTCCCTAGCCCACCAATCATCGGATCTCTTTTAAACTACTGAGCAGGGCGGCTCCTAAGTTATCTCATACTTGCAGACATTCAGACTCTGGCTCGGACTTTTGCACATTAACGGGTTAATGGCAGCCTGCTGGAGCCGAGATCATCTATGCATGTACCAACTGGCTACTTGGGACTGTAGAAAGAGGAAATGGACAAAGAATACTGAATGCTGATCAAGATTCTGGAATGTAGGTAAACAGTCTCAGAATGCTAGTAAAAAGCTTGGAATGGTAACAAGCAGTCTCAGAATGCTGGTCAAGAGCTTGGAATGCTGGCAAAGTGGAAGGCTAGAGAAAGAGGCTCAGAAGATTACTGAATTGTTTTTTATTTATTTGAATATTGGTACTAGGAGAGAAACACTGAGCAAGCCAGGGCTCTTTTCCAGGTACGAACTAGGGAAGGGGACCACAGGAAGAACAGCAGCACAATACATAATAGCAAACAGTTGAACCACATTTGGTAAGAAAAAAAGGTTTGCACAAAATTAGAATAAATACCAAAAATTGTATGTGCATAGAATAAAGTGCGGAATAGCTCAATAAGAACACCTATCAAGTGCATATTCAGATGGCTTTACCCATGCCGCTGCAACAGCAATCCAGGAGAAGTTCCCGACTGTGACAGCAGAAGAGCGCTGACTAGCCAAACGATGTGAAGGTAGGCAGACTGCCGGCACAGCGAGTCCCAGGCAGGTGAACGCCAGAGTGGCACTGCATGCACAGTGACTTTCGCACAGTGGCGAGGCCCAACCCACTGGCGGCCTTGAAACTGTGGTGCTGCCTGACCCAAGACACACACCCTCACCGGCAGGCTGCTCGCGCCAGGAACAGAGGCCACGAACATGGACCAGGGGTGGGCCACACAGAACCACAGGGAGCCGGGATGTGCGGCGGTTGTGGTGGTACTGCCATGCACAGAGTGGCCCACCAGGGGACACAGATGGATCCAACCATGGGAGGCACGTGCACGGAGCGGCCAGTGCCAGGGACAGCCCTGCCATGGCTGGAACACACACAGGGACCACCAACAGGGTACGTGCCGGACACCAACACCATGCACAGCAGGACGGCCAGCAGAGCCAACGGGAAGACACGCACTGGACCCTGCATCCCTGGTAGTACCAGTCGCGGGCATGGCCCCCGGTGCAGCCACAGACACTGTATCAGGCGCAGGCACTAAACATGAATGGACAAGGGGCCCGGTGCACACAGAGGGAGCACAAAATGGCGCCACATGCCAGGACAGTGGCGGGTACCGAACCAGCCACCCACCAAGCACAGGCCATAGCGCACCAGACGTGACAAGACCTACTGTGGTAGCCCCCCTCCCACTGGATGCAACTACGGGAGGCACAACAGCCCCTCGCACGGGCCACGGGACGTCTCCCCAGCGCCCCCCCAGCAGAACTAACCACCACAAGCATGATCCTTACACAGGGTATGGACTGTTGCTGCATGCCCTGTCATGGCACAGGTGTCACCAGACGTGCAGCACCCTACCCGACCCCCTGTTCCCCGGACATGACACAGGGACACATCAGCTGCGGTACAGGCATCAGCATTTTATTGGGGCACAGGCTGACAATGCAGTGTTCCACACGAGTCGTTCACCCACCACCCCCACACCCAGTGCACATATCTGCCCCCATGCCAATGGCACACAGTGACTCAGCTGGGTGCGTTTACACCTGCAGCTTGATGTTTAGGGTGATCCCCATCAGGTAGTCTTTCATGCTATGGATCTCGTACTGCTCGACAATCTCCATGAGCCTGGTGGTACTGTCCCTGTACCTGCGCTGTGATCTGCACACCAGGCATCCGCTGATGACCTGCTGCATTTTAATCTCTGTCATCTGCTGCTCCGCCCATAGGACGTCGATGCACCTCCACACCGATGGATGTGCTGCGCCCATTAGGGAGCCAAACGCCCGGTGCCATCCCTCAACGGCACTGTTTGTTTGTTGGGTCCTCCCACGTGGCGGAAGCAGCTCCAGAACTCTATGGGGTACACAGGGCACCAGCGTATTCCATTTCTGATCAGACAACCCAACCAGGTTCCTCGAAATAATCAAGGAAACCCTGCAGCTGATCCTCATATTGGGTGAACATGTCCCAGGTCCGCATCTCCTTGTACACCTGGCATACATCGTCAAGTGGCACAAATGCCAGTGTGGGGAGCATGCGGACATGGAGGTCGAAGGCGTCATTTTCAATGTAGTGGTGCACTAGGTCGAGTGTCTGCGGGAGTTTGTGCCAGAGGCTTTGGCATAGGTGAAAGAAACAGCCTCTGAGCTCCAGCTCCGGGAACACGGCCCGGAGTGCCCAGTAGGTGGCAAGCGCATAGTACAACATCATGGCACATGGGTGCACGCCAGGGCACAGCTCGACCACCTTCTAGAACACACTGGTGTATGCTGCCAGCCTTGTTTGTCATCAGCATGTAGACCGCTGGCAGCACTGCTGACAACTCAACACCGTGCACACTGTAGAGCTGGTAGAAGAGCCGGGCACAGCTCCTGAATGTGCCGTCGCCAAACCACAGGCCACTCCTGATGAGGTAGTCCAGAGTGTGCTGTGTGCTGAAGAGGAGGAATCGGTTCGTGGTGCCCCCTGAATAGTGCAGCAGGAAATGCTCACCCCGAGGGTTGTCTGGTAATCCTCAGGGATGTGTCGGTCTGACAGGGTTAGTGGATCCACTGGTGCATGGTGCGTCTCCCATCGCAACCTTTGTACAGTGCACTTCAGGTGTTCGACAGGTGGCAGGGACCCTCCAACCGCATCGCTGACCCCAGCGCAGCATGCCACGACCACCTGCTGGGTGGTCTCTGTTGTCTCTGCTGCCCGTTGCTTAACCGCCTCCCGCACTGTCCGGACACCGATGCCTGCTGTGTCAGGGACATGGTTGTGCCAGCTGGACAGCCCCACGGCATTCTCCCCATCGGTCTTCGCCCTGCCCTTTCACTGCACTGAGGAGTACTGGACACACTTCCAGTATGTAACCGCACCACGGCTCTTCTCCTTTTGGTACACACAGCCGCCCTGCACTAGAAGCTGCTTGCCCTGTACACGGAGCACGTATTCCACCGGCATTGTCTTCCTGGTTACCACCTTCGTCTCCTCCCCCTTTCCTAGCAGCTTCCGACGCCTTTGATGCTGTCCACCTGCACATCGCTGTGGCCTACCTGTCGGTGTTTCTGACCTGTCGGTGCACTGCACCTACCATTGTGCTGGTGTTCATTGTGCCGGCGTCTTTCTCTGTGTTTCGCCATGCTGGGGTTGTTCTTGTAACAGCATACCATTCAGATGTGGTAGCAATACCCAGTAACAAGAACAATACTGACAACAGGCGACTGACTTCTAGGGCGAATTACTGTCTGACCTCTTACTGGATAAAGAAAATTGTAGTGGTGTGGAAATGAAACCAAGGCAAGAAGCTGGGACCCGGCTGGCTGCTTTACAGGATGGGATGGCTTGGACGGGGAACTGTCAGGGGGAAGTGTAACAGAAATAGATGGGGAGGGGTTGGAGTTTCAACTGGTGCCTGAGGGAGCCACGAGATGAGGAGAGGCAGAGAGAGGAGGGGAGTTGGTTCCAGAGTGAGGGAATTCGATAGGAGAAGGCAGATTTTCCAGCAGAGGAGTGGGAATAAGAAGTGGCAGAAGTGCGAAGGTCCCTGGAACTAAGGTAACAGGTGGGGTGGGGTGGAGAGAGGTAAGAGGGAAGGGAGTCAAACCAGTATTTTTATATGAAGAAAGTACAGTGAAACTGGCAATGTCAGGGCGGAGGAAGGATAGAAAGGAATGAATACAGTGCACAATGACAAGTGGGGGGAAGAGGACTTTGCAGTGTGTGTCCTTTATGGTGAGGGAGGTGGAAAGGGTGGTGCCATAGAAAACATCTGGATAGTCGAAGACATGAAGCACCATTCTGGTAAAAAGCTCCCTGCAGATATGTGGATATAAGCAGTCTTTGTTGCGGTACAGGGCACTGAGCTTGCAATGGAGTTCTGCATGGATGTCACTGATGTGGGCTATGACGTTGAGTTTACTATCAAGCCACACTCCAAGGTACATGAAGGACTCGACTGTTTCTAAAGATGTACCATCTAGAGTGGAGAAAACAGTGGGGGCAGAGATTCTGGCCATTGGCCAGTTTCTGACTGCTAGCAAAGGTCACAGACACTTATTTTTTTAGTGCTGACTCTGAGTTGGTAAGATTGGAACCAGTGCAGAATGTTGCTGAAGTCCCGCTGGAACAGGTCTTCCACAGATGCAGTGGACAGACTGGAGGTAAAGGTGACTGTGTCATCTGCATATATATGGATGTGCAAGATGGCAAAGGCAGGAGTGAGGTCATTCAGTAAGATGGAGAAAAGGATGGAAAGAACACATACAGTATGTACTTACTTAACAGTAGATCTTCAAGAAAATCCCTTTCATCAGGAAACACCTATGGAATTTATAGCTGCCAGGCACTAGGACCACATGGAAACTTTTGCAAGCAGTCAGCCAGGGACTGCCCACAACAATGTCAGATGATGGCTCATACATAAACATTGGCGTCCCCTCTCCTCAGTTCCCCACCAGAAATCGTACTCTGAGAACTTCCCTGTAGGGAACCAGGAGACAACCCAGCACTCTGCAAACCAAGCAAGTCAGAGGACTATAAAGAGAACATTATGGCGATAGGAGGAGCAAAACCTAGATTTGCAGGCCCATACTGGAGAAAGAGGGTGGGACAGCATGGCCTGATGAGATTCTCTCAAAGATCTACTGTTATGGTAAGTATGTAACTGTTCTATCTTCTTCAAGGATATATCTTTCATCAGGCCATGCCTATGGAACGAGTACCAAGCAGTACTGACAGTGAACAGGCTGGGTGGCTGGAGCCTATAGGCTTATAAAAGGAGGCCCTGTAGCACAGCTAGGCCAAAGCCAGTCTGTATACAAGAGACAATATCGAGACTGTAATGTTTAGTGAAGGTGTGAGCAGTACCCTAGGTAGAAGCTGCACAGAGGTTTGCAGCAGACACATTTTTAAAACAAGCAACAGAGGTGGCCATGCCTCTAGTGGAATGACCATGACCCACCCCAGGAAGTTCCCTACCATACTTCTTGTAACAAAAAGTAATACATTTGGCTAGCCATTTAGACAAGCACTGTTTAGAAACTGAGACGCCCTCTTTCCCAGGGGCGAATCAAACAAAAAGCAGAGAGGACTTCCTGCAGTCTTTTGTGCAATGTATACAGTACCTGTGCATTCTGTGCACATCTAGAGTATGAAGCAATGCTTCCCCTGGACTGACAAGCTCTGGATAACAGACTGGCAGGTAGATGGTTCGATTTTAAAGTAAACTCAGACACAGCCTTTGGTAGAACATTAGGATTAGTACGCAAAGACACCTTGTCTTTGTGGAAAATCAAATAAAGAGGCTCATACATTATAGCCTGTAGCTCCTAAATCCTTCTGCATACAAGACACTGCAACTAAAATTACCACTTTCTAAGAAACAAAGTGTAAGCCACAACTTGCGGCTGCCTCAAAAGAAGCCAAAGAAAGCTTTTCCAAAAACAAAATTCAAGTCTCAAGACAGGACTGGATTACAGATGATGGGGGGTGAAGCTAGCCACTGCCAGTCATATCTGCAGACATACTGTTATATTCTTATGTGATCTGTACTGTTTTGTATGTTACATTTGTGATTCATCATTCCCCTTGCCACGCTTTTGTCCTTGTAAATTTGTACGTATATGCACTTCATTGTGTTTTCATCTTTTTGTAACATGTTTTTGAGGGTCTTTGACCCTCACCGGGTCAAGCCTGTAAAACGGCTATGTGGCCCAGTTGCTTTTTTACCCGGTTACCAAAAATAAAATGAAATGAAATGAATGATTTTGTGTATGTGTAAATGCCACAAGAATGCCAGTGTTAATGAAAGGGTCACATAGAGAAAGAGAGAGACTGACTTTTTCAAATATTTGACCTTCCTCATGACCCAAGGGGGAAGCCTGCTGAGCAGGAAGCCAAATTACTTCAAGGGCTGCTCAATAAGGACATGCCAGAAAACCATCACCGGTCGTAAACCTTTGCACTTCAAAGGCAGGATGCTTGGGAAACCAGGTTTTGGCAAATAGCCCTTCTTGACAAGCTGGTGTAAATAGTCTTACCAGTAAGGCAGTAGGACATCAAAAGGGCAGCCAGGAAATTGGGTTGGGGAAATAGATAAAATAATTCTCTCGAAGTTTGGAAGAGGAAGAGTGACATCTACTGACCCCCCCCAAAAAAAAAGGCAATGCCACCAGCTGACAAAGATCAGTGTCACAGACTGGGGGGGCATGCCTATTTAAGGACCTCCAACCAGAAGCTCAGGGCATTTATCACAGCATTCCAGCTTTTTGGCATTTCATTTTGGACCCTCTTCTGACACACAAGAAGAAAGACTGCCACAGAAGGACTGAATCTTTTGAGTAACCATTTATTCTTCTGGACTTCAATTTACTACGAACTTAAGGTAGAACTTTAGCTAACAGTTTTAGTGCATTTTTCATGCATATTTTTCACTTTTATGTCTGTTATTCTGTGACCAAAATGTTCTAAATCTTTTAGTTGTAACTGTATGCTTAAGTGTTCTAATAAAAACATTTGTTTTTAAGAAACCTGCCTGAGTGAAATTTTTCATGTTGTGTGTGGTTGTGGGATGTTTAACAATAATCTGTGCCTAAACTGTTATTGATAAGGGGTGTCACCATAAATTACCAATCGAACAGGGGTCTGTACAGGGAAATCTGGGTAAAGATAGAGAGAATACAAAAGTCTAAAGGAAGAGTCTGTAGGGATTTGAACCAGGTTATTTGCATGCCCTGTGGGAGAAGACAAAATCAGGGTCACGAAGCCGCCCTGAAGAGATCATGATGTCTGGATCTTCCCCCTTTGTGCAACAACCCAGAAGAGTTCTCAATTGACTATAAGACTCAAGACTGGTATTGTGCACCCTTTTCCAGAATAAAGAGGGAGCCTTGTGGCCTCATGACAGGTGTTCAGTCGTGACCTCGGCAAGTATTCTAGAAAGACATGGAGAGGGTATCCCTGTTTCCCTACCCCATCAAGGACTGCACTTAGGGGTGGGCACTGTGAGCTCGGTGGACCCGGGTTCATGACAGGAGCCTTTAGATGTAGAATGCCCCACAAGAACATATGGGCCACCTTGAGCTGAGCAACCGTATGGCCCTCAATAGGCACACGGAAAAATGATACAGCAGCCAGGTGCACTTTGAAAGAGGAATACTGCAGGTCTGAATCCAATAAGGGCAGAAGATACTCTAGAACTCAATTAACAGGACAGGACAGGCAAATGGATCCAGACAAGAAGTGGCCCATATAGCAAACTACTTCCATTTCATATATTAAGTGGATCTGGTGGGAGGCTTCTTAGCAGCCCCCACATCATCGGCCACTTTTTAGGAAACCCCAAAATGAGCTATAGATATGTCTTCAGGAGCCATGCATGGAAATGGAGAGATTTCAGGTCCAGATGGACCAGGGTTCCCTGTTCCTGTGACAGCAGACACTTGCACAGGGGCAGAGGCACTGCGGGTTCCACCGCCAGCTGTTGCAGCAGGGGAACCAAATCTGTCAAGCCATAGAGTAGCAATGAGTATTAGAGTTGGCCCCTCCATCTGCAGCTTGAGTAGCACTCCCTGAATCAGAGTGAACAGAGGGAATCATACAGAAACCTCCCTTTTCAAGAGAGGGACAACGCGGCTCACTAGAAAACTCGACACCCTGGAGTGAGCGAGCAAAAACGTGTCAGTTTTGCATTATGTGGTGATGTGAAAATTTCCAACTCTGGGAGACCCCATCTTTTCGAACAGGTGTTGACCACTGAGGTCAACCATTCCGGTGTACCGACACAAGGTCAACACCACTAAGTCGACATCCAGCACAGTGACAGATTTCACCAGGATGTGGTGCAGCTCCCAGTGTTGCGTCCCCGTCCAACTCCAACTGGAGTTAGATATCTAGAGACTGGTGGCAAAGCCCCACATGGGGGTTTTGAGAGCAGCCCCCAGCTAGAAAACACATTGGCATCTTGACGGCACAATGCCAACATTTGGCATTGTGTCTGTCGCTGTGGGGGATGTCGGTGTGAGCACTGTCGAAGCACTATAGTAAAATCAACAGTTGGCAATCATGCATCCCAGACTGTGACCTGCTTAACTCATCTGACAAGACATTTTGTACACCTGAAACACGTACTGCTGATAGTTCTAAACTGTGTTCCAGAGCCCAATACCAAACTCTCACTGCTTCCCTGCACAGTGGATAGGCATGAGTCCCCCCCCTTGTTTGCTGATGTAGTGCATCACACTGACATTGTTCATCTGGATTAACAGAGGACGTGGGGAGTATCTGGAAGAGGGCCTGGAATCCATACAGAGCAGCTCACATTTCCAGAACACTGATGTGCAAGGTGCTCTCCACAGGAGTCTACTTGCCCTGTGTGTGGTAAGGACCTAAGTGCACTCCCCAGCCTGTCCCTGAAGCATCCGTGGTGAGGATCTGAAGAGGGGAGGGAATCAGGAATAGAACCCCTTTGAGAAAGTTGCTGGGTTTCATCCACCACTTGAGCATTTCAAGAGGGGGTGGTACAAAGTCTGTGGGAAGGCTGCAGGAGGAACTTTGGTGGGAGGGGAGTCAGCTAACAGGAGCATAGGGTCAATGGTGTGGGAGGGAAGGGAGGGAAAGGCAGCTGCAATGTAATGATCTGCTAGCTGCACACTCAAGACTGGATACACCATCTGGCCTGTATCTGCTAGCATTTTTTCATATGTCCATATTTTGCAAACAGGGGACATGACTAGAACCATCTGTTCTAGGTCGTCTGTGAGTTAATCCCACTGGTCTCTCAGGGTCCACTGGGGTTTCCGCATGGGCAGTCTGGCCAGTGGCACTGTGACATTGGCCACTGCCATAAGTCCCAGAAGATGTAGGAATATCCTTGATGAGGCATACCAGTTGTCATGCACAAAATGTGCTTGGGCAATCAGCCTGTCAAATACCAGAAAATCCGAGCCCAGGGTCATGTCCATAATTGTTCCTATGTAGGCATTGGCAGAGGGTCAACACTGATTTTGGAATGCTGACTGTCGCCCCCAGAACACTGAACAGCTGTCTGGTTTGAGCTAAGGTCTTTAGCAACTGGCTTCTGGAATGAGCTTTAAACAGTCAATCATCCCGGTATGGGAAAACATACAGGCCTTCCCTGCAAAGGGCTGCTGCCACTACTGCTAAGCATTTGGTAAAGACCTGTGGTGCAGAAGACAAGTCAAAGGGCAACATTCTGAACTGGTAATATTCCCCCCTTGAACAGGAACCTGAACTACTTTCTGTGAGGCTTCCAGATTTTGATATGGAGGTATGCATCCTTCATATAGAGGGAACATATCCAATCCCGTTTGCAGTAAGGGGAGGAGAAACTGCAAAGTGACCATTCTGAACTTCTTGTATTCTATGAAGAAGCGGAGATCCAGAACAGGCCTTAAGTCCCCTGTCCACTTTGGGACAAGGAAGTACCGGGAGTAAGAAACTGTGTTCCTTTGTTCTAGGGGCACAGGCTCTATGGCTTATTTCTGAAGTAGAGTCTGCATCTCCTTCAGTGACAGGGGCAAGTGCCCTAGAGGACAGGTGGTGACAAGTGGGGGATGATCTGGAGGATCTTCCGGAAGTTTCTAAAGCATGACCCCATTCTGTGATCTCCAGAACCCATGCATCTGTGGTCCCCTCCTTCCACATGGTTCAGTGGCGAGAGAGGCAACCCTCTACAACCACCTCTGGAGGTAAAGGTGGTTGGAAGGAATATAATGTGTCAGGCAGAGCCAGTGGGGGCAGCTCCCCTGGCTCCATTACCTCTAGGGGATTCTGAATGGGCATCTGGGTTAGTACTTGGGACTGACGAGGCTCCTGCTTCCTTGCCACGGCCCAGCTGTCTGGTGGCTAGGCACTGACACCAGCTGGATGAAAGGGACCCCTGCTCCTACCCTTGGGATGGGTATGTACAGGGAAAGTACAGATTTAAGAGTTCTACCTGAAGCCTGAAGAACTGTCAGAGTCACTTGGACCTCAGGGCCAAGCAACTTCTAACCTTGAAATGGGGCATTAAAGAATGGACTGTTGCACATCACTCACAAAGCCTGCCACTCTAGCCAAGAGTACCTCCTGAGAGAGACACCCAAGGTGGCTGCCCTGGCAGAAACATATGCCATGCAGAGCAAAAGCTTGCCCACATCAGTCACTACAGACAGAGCTTTTAAAAGCTCTTGTTTCAGAGTACCCTCAGGCAACGTATGTGCAGCTGCTTTGGCCTTCCTCCAGAGAGTGTTCTGATACTTCATCATATGGGCCTGGTAACTGGCAATACAAAGGCCCAATAATACCGAGACATATGTCCTTTTTTCCTCAAAACCTCCAACTTCTTGACTGATTAGGAGGGAGGGAACTAAGGTGCTTAGGTGTCACAGACCTCTCCCAGGCAGTCTCAGGTTGTGTGGTATAGAACAGCTTCCCAGAAGAAGCTAATATATTTTGTCTGACTTCCTAGGCACAGCTGGAATGTTGCTTGGTCTGTACCAGGCAAAGATGGCATCCTGTAAAGCAGGGAGCTGGGGTGGCACCACAAATGCAAGAGATTCTGGTAGTTCCAGGAACTCTATTAAATTCTTTTCATTGAAAAGCATGGAAGCAAGCGATGTGGCACCGCACTGTCACATGATATGACAGCGCGCAGCATCCACCATGTTGTCTCTTCACGGGCTTTTCAACAATGACATTAAGTAAGTTATAATGCATAAAAAAATCAGCTCTCATTGCAGAAAGCCTAACGGGGGATAAGGCTTTGGGGGCTATTTACGATTTTGATTGTTTTCCTTTAAAAAATTGTGTTATCCACTCAGGAAACTAGTAAAATAAGGGACCTCTGTAGTGTAAAATGCATTTTCTGAACAACAATAAGCCTGCAATTCTCATCTGACATTATTTTGTTTTTACAATCCCTACTGTTCAGTCAAGAAAACACAAATTTTAGGAGGAATGGAGGTACATTTTGGGGCAAAATCTGGGGCAGTTGAAAGGTGCTGTATCAAGGCTGATCGACACCAGCGCAGTTTGCTTTGGTGTGCGCTAGAAGGGCGGGCAATCAGGAGACCGAGTGTGACAGGCGCTGGTCCTCAGTGAGGGAGGGGATTCAATGGAGAGTATACAGGCAGACTGGCCACACTGGCAGGCTGGGAGATTGGAGGCTTGGACAGGATTCCACCTACCACCGCTACGATAAGCAGCGTTTTTTCTGTTACAAGGATATTACGCCAGGTGGACAGGGGCAGCAACGCTACAAACAAGCAGATTTGTTTGCCCCTGCTTTAGTTCTATAGCTCAGAAAATCAAAACTGGGACAAAAGAACAGTATTACATGTGCCAAGACACTGGAACTGGATCTCCAAAATATGGAATGTTCCGTTAAAACCAGGTCTGGTAACCAGAGGATTGTGCTGATATATCAATTTAAGTACAGCTGTTGTATGGTACCCTTGCTGTACTACTTACTTTTATATTGTTTCTCTTTTCTTGCTCGTCTAGTTTGTAGTTGGTTCAGTTATGTGTTCTGTTAGTATGTCTGTTTTGAATGGCTGTCAATATGCAGAAAACATTTAATAAAATTTCATTTAAAAAAGGTACAAGTCAAACATTTTACTATAATACGCACTGCTGCTTACAGCGGTCAGTTTCGGTACAACATGAGTGAGACTGGGGAAAACAAACAAGTGAATTTTAGCTGCCCAATCAAAAATCTCTCATTAGCAATGAGCTTATAACGTGCTGTTGGTACAGTATTAGTCATAAAACACAAATGGTAAAGAAAAAAAAAAGTGTCATTGAACTCCAAGGGCCCAATATTCAAAGATTAGCACAGACATGTGGCTAGCACTGGCGTTAATCTGGGCTTGTGCTAGTGCACTGGGCAGAGCCACATTCAGAGGCCCAGGAACACTTCCCAAACCTGGTAGTGCCAAGACAATAACTACAGTGCTGCACCTATGCAAATAAGCAGGTGCCCTCTATTCACAGGTTTGCAGTGGTAAACAGCCCCTAGTGCTGCACTGTTTGCCACTGCCAACTGAGTGCTAAGCCCGAGCCCCCGCCTCAGTGGCTGTACTGCAGTTGCCCACCACTGTAGCAAGCAGCCCCCCCATCACCCTGTCGCATCCTATTATGAATCCCTGATGGTACAGTGCCCCCGACTGCCCAGTCTGAATGTTAGTCCTTACTCCTTGGTGGTATAGTTGGTACACCCCCAAACACCCTCTCTGCATTTCTGCATGAATCCTGGTGGTGGTATAGTGGCTTCCCAAGGCAAGCAGTGGGTGGGGGAACCACCATACCATCAGGGAGTAATGCTGACATTCAGACCATGCATTCGGTGTCTGGGCGACCTACTATACCCATCAGGGATTCATACTAACATTCAGATAGGGCGATCAGGGAGTGAGGAGAGCCACTATACCACCAAGGAGAAATGATAACATTCATACCGTGTGATCGGACGGGAGGGGGGCCACTATACCACTAAAAATTCATGCTAGCATGCAGACCCACCTATCAGGACTGAGAGGGGCCACTATACCACAAGGAGTAATGCTAACATTCAGACTGGGTGATTGGGCGTGGTAGACCACTATACCACCAGGGATTCATGCTAACAGACTGGGCAATCAGGAGGTGACAAGCGGACTATCGCACCAGTGTGTTCTGTTGTACGGCAAGAGAGTAAAAAGGGTCTGTTGTACCACATGTAAATGAGTCCATAACAGGCATGCAGAGGGCCCCTTAGCGCCTTGCATGCCCAATGACCCCAACAGGCAGCGTTATTTCGTGTGAGTTATATGCAGCCGTGGTTCATGTCTGCAAAGATCCATTTAGGGCTGCACCTACATAAGACGATATTCAGTTGCACAGCACTGCTCCATCATCAGCAAGTGCTAGCCGTATGAATGTCGCTCAGACCCGGTCATGTGCAATCAAAAGTGAAGGGCAGATGGGCTGGCCCAGTGGCGCTGAGGGCTGAGACACTGGACACCTTTCCTTGTGCTATGCTGACAACCCGGGTTCGGGAATGACCTCAGGTTGTCGGGGTGCTGGCATGTGGGGGTGGGAGCAGGATAGAGCACTGGCTCTCCTCTCCTCTCCTGGGAGGGAGGGTCGCCCATTTGAAATCCTGCCTCCACCGGACCTCGGAGCGACTGGTAGGGTGAGGCATCCTGTAGTGCGTGACGTGCATGCCTCCACACACACACACTATGCCGGGATGCAGGGGGATTGGGGAGAAAATGGGAAAAAAACCTATAAATTACATATGAAAAAACAAAGTAAAGGGCAGATGCTGCACTGTAATTGGGCCAGGCTCTGAATATGCAGCCTTAATCATTTAATTCGAGGAGTACACCTTGACAGCACTGCGTACTACAGTGGAGAGGAGCCCTGCTGCTTCAACGCATGTCCTAAAACTTATCTCATCTTATGGCCGGAATCAGATATGTCGGAGCAAGGGATTTTTTTTTCGAGAGGAGTGTATGGTAGCAGGGCTCAGCATACCAAACCAGGCTGCCACAGCAAAGCCTTCCCCCAAGCATGCCTGGGTTGAATGGACTACTGCCAAGGTGGGCAGGTTTACTTTGTTTAACCTCTCAAAAAAAAAAAAAAAAAGGATAGGAAGATGGGGTAAAGAGATGGGAAAGGTAAAGACAAAAAAAAAAAAAAAGAAATTTACAAGCCAAACTGCAGTGTTCTATGCACTGACAGTGGCTTTCTAGCCAGGAGACCAGTGTCATACATACGTACATACATACATACACAGTCGCCAGCAGATTAGGCCCAACAGTCTACCTCATCTGCTCGTACATAGCTGATTGGTAAAGTACAGTAGCTGCACTACCTCCCTTTTTTAACCCATCATCCTCACCCTCTCCCTTCCCGTTCCCCCTAACTTCATCCCTTACCAAGCCTCTGTATCTGTCCCAATCTCTCTTGAAACTGTCCATGGTATCCAGTTTTGTCAGCTCATCAGGAAGTGCATTCCAGGAAGCCACCACCCTCTCCGTGAAGTAGTGACCCCGCACCTCTCCCCTGTACTGTCCCCCTACCAGTTTTAGACTGTGGCCTCTTGTAGTCCCTTCCCCTTTCAGTCTGATCAGACCCTCTGTTTTCACTCTGCTGACTCCCTTCAGATATTCGAAAGCCTCTATCATGTCGCCCTATCCCTCCTGTCCTCTAGGGAGTACATGTTCATCTTTCTTAGTCTATCCACATATGCCATTTCCCTCAATCCACTGATCATCTTTGTTGCCGTTCTTTGGACTCTCTACAGCAGGGTGATGTCCTTCTTTCGGCGGAGTCACCAGAACTGTACACAATACTCCATGTGCAGCCTCATCAATGAGTTGTAAAGTGGAAGATAAGCCTCCCTGCTCCTGGACATTATCCCACTAGCTATACGCCTGAGCATTTTATTCACTTTAGCTGCTGCCCTCCTGCACTGCTCGGAGTTGTTCCATTTGGCATCACCCCCAGATCCTTTTCCATCGTGGAGACTGCCAACTGAACTCCCCCCAACTGGTAGTATACCCAGGGTTTCTAATACCCAGGTGAAGAACGCTCTATTTATGCACAATGAATCCCAACTGCCACGTGTGCCCAGTTTTCCAGCTTGCCAAGTCATCCTGGAGTGTCCTCCTACCCTTCTCGCTGCCCACCTCTGTCCCCAACTTGGCACCATCAGCGAACAGGCTCATTTTACTCCCAACTCCCTCCTCTATGTCTGCAATGAACAGACTGAAAAGGGAATAGACCCCAACACTGAACCCTGTGGGACCCAATGACTTTTTTTTTTTTTTTTTTAATTCTCTAACTCCCGTCGCCAGCTCCTGAGGCATCTCACAGGCAGCCCACTCCACTCCTGCTGCCACCACTCAACTGAACTTCTCCCCAACCGAGGAATCAGGTGCTGGGTTCCCCCGGTGTCTTGCGGGAAGAGACAGGTACCACAGAGAGTTAAGTCGCGGTTAGAGCCAGCACTGGTCATGTGGGCTTCAGCCACTGGGGTCCGCGGTAGCCTCCTCAGGAGCTGGGGTTTTCCACTTTTCTGTTGTCCCCCCCTTGTCGCAGGACATGCAGTGCTACCTCCAGCACATGCCCACAGGACAGCCACCTGATGTCGTCCCCTTTCCTGGTCCCCTGACTGCAGCGCACTCTGTCTCCATGGGCACCGCTAATGTTGTGGGACATAGACCCCCTCTCTCCCAGGAGAGGAGAGCAGAGGAAAGCAGTCCAGTCCATCGGATGCTCAATCCTCTCCTCCCCAACTGACCCCCAGCTCGTTCCCGAACCCAGGTCATCGGCATGGTGCGAGGTAAGGCGGAAGCCTCAGGGCCACTGGGCTGGCTCTCTGATGACCTTTCTAGGAGTCGAGGCTATTCCCCCCACCACTACCCTTTGCTGTCTGTCCTCAAGCCAGTTCGACACCTGCCCCACCAGTTTTTCACCCACCCCTAGGCCTCTCAACTTTCAAATCAGTCTCCCATGTAGGACTGAGATGAAAGCCTTGCTGAAGTCCACATACAGAACATCAACAGGCTTTCCGTCCAGGGATTTTGTCATCCAGTTGAAGAATTCGACTAGGTTTGTTTGACACGACCTTCCTTGAACAAACCTGTGTTGGTTGAAAACCAGATGCCTCCATGAACTCCACCATCTGTTCTTTTAAGATGGCCTCCACCATTTTCTCCACAATAGAAGTCAGGTTGACTGGTCTGTAGTTTCCTGGTTCGACCAGAGGCCCATTTCTGTGGAGAGGCGCTATGTGTTCCATCCTCCAATCCTGCAGAATGCATCCTGATTGGAGGGAGGAATTAAATCCGTCAATGGAGCTGAATGTACCTGCCAGTTCCTGCAGAACCCTGAGGTGTATGCTGTCTGAACCTGGGGCTTTATCCACCCTCACTGACTTGAGAGCCTCCAACACCCTCCCTACCTGTATCTCCCCATCTGTGAGTACTTCCTTCCCCCCGTAACAACTCTACCCCCCCCAAAGTCAACATCCCACCGCTTTCCCTGGTAAAAACTGAGCTGAAGTAATCATTTAACACTTCAGCCTGCTCTACCGCCCCTCCCTCAGTCTGCTGATCTGTCCCCCCACCCTTCTTTCTCTCACTACAGTATCTATAGAATTCATTCTCTCACCCCAATCCCTTGTGCTAGTTTAACCTCCTTCTCAGCAATGGCTGCTCTAACCCTCCTGCTGACTTCCCTGGAGAACCTGTGGTCTTGTCCCATTCCACCTCGTTGTGGGAGCATTTGTAGCTTCTGTATGCCATTCTTTGTTCCTCACCCCCCGCCCGCAACTTCCTCGACCACCAGCAAGGTTTCCTGGCTCTGGCCATCTTATTTTGGGATCTAGCGCAAGTTTTCATGGCCTCTAGAATGCCCAGCTTCAGGATCTCCCACTTATTCTCCATGCTCATCCCAGGTTTTATTTCCCTGTATGTTTCCTGAGGATGTTTGTCTTCTTCCCAAAGTCAGCCCCCTCAAGTCCACTACTATGGTCTTTGTCTGATTCCACTCCTTCCCCACGTCTAAAGTGAAACATATTGTGGAATGGTCGCTACCAGCCAATGGTTTGTTTACCACCAGATTCTTAACCTGATCTCCATCCGCTAGTACTAAGTCCAGGATTTTCCCTTCCCTAGTTAGCACCCCAACTAGCAGAGTCAGAAATTCATCCTGAGGGCATCAAGAATCATCTGCTCTTTAGCAGATGAGGACACCATGGTATTCCAATCAGCCCCTGGCATGTTAAAGTCCCCAATCAACACATTCCTCCCCCTACCCCTACTGCAGTTAGTTCTCAGACTGTCAAGCAGATCCCTGTCCATGTGCTCTGACTGCGTGGGTGGTCTGCAGACCACTCCCAGGTTGACCTTCCTCCCCCTGCCACCTGTAATGTGGCCAAAACTGCCTCCACGTTTCCTTCCCCCTCCTCCTGGCTGTACACTATCCCTTCCCAAACAAACAAAGCAATCCCCCCACCCCTTCCCTCTGCCCTATCCCTCCTAATAGTGTTGTACCCAGGTAACCTCATGTCCCAGTCATGGTACTGGGTGGCCCACGTCTCCGTGACTGCTGCCACATCCACCTCCCCTTCCACCAAGAAAGCGTGCAACTCCAGCATTTTGTTGCCCAGGCTCTGGGCATTTATCAAAACCACTTTCCAAACTTTTCCACAGTTCCCATTTGATTCCTCCAACGATGGAGTCCCTGAAAACCAATACCTGGACCCCTCTTTCAGCACCTTGTGCACTTACACCCCGCCCCGTCTGGCAGTTTAACACCTCCCTCCCAAGGGCCCACTCTCTTATCCTCTCAGTTTCATTTCATTTCCCCTCTATTTTTCCATACCCAGCTAGGCTGCCCCCCTTGCCTACCTCCTTTGCGAGACTGCTCTCCCCACTCAGATTGTTCCTAGCCTTAAGCCCTCCCAAGATCTCTGAATATTTTGGCCTTGTTCCCATGTCTACCTTCCTACCCATCCCCCACCAGACCCTGCTCCCACTTCTACCTTCCTGCCCATCCCATCACCGGTCTGAGCATTCCTGTGTACACCCTTACTAGCCGCATCTCTTGCCTGTATCTCCGAGTTGATTGCCCTACTCCCCATGTCTCCTCTCCTTCCCACCCTCACTCCAGCACAAGCTACTTTCTTACCCCGTCGGCTACCTCCTTTCCTGCCTCCCTAACCTCCTTGCCTCCATCCTCCAACAAAATGTCTATCATTTCCACACCACCCCCATTAAGGTATGCAACTTCTTTATTCTCACTACTAATCTCTATTAGTACCCACCTGACTTCCCTTGTTAATAGTTTCCTCCCTCCTATCCCCTCCCCTACCCCCTTGCCCAGCCCCCCCCCAGTCCTCCCCGAATCATATACTGTCCTGGATGGGTGTCCTGTAGATCTTCCATAAGATGACTCATCCTCCCTTCTCTCAGTACTAGCCCTCCTGTTTTGATCCCAGCCCACTCTGACCCTGGCCCAACTCTCCCACTCCCTCCTCATTCTGATTACTTTTCCCTCCAGCTACAACAGTTCATTACATATTAGCCAAAACCCTAATCTCCACGGTATATACACGTATACTGCAGCCCTACATCCGTTACACCCTACTGTTCTTTTAGATCCAAATCCACCCCCATTGACCCCTGCCCATACTTAGGATAACCCTCTCTCCTCCAACTACCCTGCCCCCTCCCAGACCCCATCCCCCTTTCAGACTGCCCTGATGTCCCCTATCAAACTGCATGTTACACCTCAACCCTTCTGTCCTGATGAAGGACAGAATAACCACCCCCCAAAAAAAAATTTGTAACCTTAAACTGTAACAAAGACCGAAGACCCTGTAAGAGATTCCACTTAGCACATATCCTCTCTACTAGCATAAATAACATTCATGTCCCAACACTAAAGACACATATCTATTAAGACCCCCCTGCTAAAAAATACTGTAACACATCATCCACTGGCTTATATCACTCTATAGTACTGAACTTTCAAACCAATGCCACAATACATTTTAAGGTACATAACAGATCAACCCCAGCCCTGTAGAAGTAACTCCCTTTTTACTATATACTAAGAAGGATACCCCCCACCATCACCAATGCTCACTTGGTACTGTAGCTTTCTCCGAGTGGAGCCCAAGTAGCCTCCTTTTTTTTTTTTTTTGCTTTTCTTCTTTCTTCCCCTTCCCCCCAGCCCTGGTCGGCCTTTTCTCTTCCGACCGCCATCTCTAGCCTCCATTCCCTTCAAGCCCTCACCCTTGTAGCCCCCACAACTTAGTCCCCATGGTGGGATGACAACAGGGAGCCCCCGCTCACCCATCCCAAACAGGATGTGGTTCAGGGTGTTACCTCCGGGGAAAAAAGTGCCAGGGGACAGCCATCAAGCCGCCATGACCAGCCACCAGGGTCTTTTCATATTTTCTCCCCTGCTAGGGCTTCGGCATGCAAAACACCGGCGACGGACACATGCATGTGTCCGCGTGCATCCCACCAGGCGTCTGCCAAGCTCCGGCCCCTGTGTTAAGTCACCAGCGCTGTGCCGACCCCCTGCCTCTGCCAGGGGTCAGACACGTGCTGACCGAAGGCACATCCCTCCCAGAGATGGAGAGCAGTCCATCAGACGCTCAGTCCACTTCCTTACCTGCTGATCCCCGGCAACCTGCATTCATTCCCGCATGCGGGTTGACACCGTGGCGCAAGGTGCTGCGACCAGCGCCTCAGCCCTCAGCACCACCGGGCCGGCCTAAGTAGCCTTCTTAATTAATGGAGGTGGTGCGGGAACGGTGGGTGGGACATTTTAAAGCAACAAAAAACAGCCAGCCATTCACCAGCTGACTGGGTCTGTCTTTTATAGCCCGGTGGCGCTAGCTTCAACTTGAAAATCTGGCACCTTCAGATGTTGTGCCGTGATAGGCTCACAGCACTGGCCAACCCAGTTCAGTGGCAACAGCCGCAGGTCTCCTCCTCGCAAGGCAGCAGTGGCCATGGACTTTCCCCATGTGGCTATGGCTGCAGAAGTCCTCAACAAAGGCGGCAATGGCTACGGATGCCCCCCCCCCACTGGCCCACAGCACAGGCCAGATCAGTTCAGAGGCAATGGCCGCGGGTCTCCTCTCATCAGGCGTCAATGGCCGTGGATTTGCCCTTGTGCGGCTACAGCCACAGAAGTTCTCCACAAAGGCAGCAACAGCCGCGGATGCCCCCTGGTGCAATGGTCGCACGTGTCCGGTCTGGCAACTGCTGCCTCTGCTCCCAAACAGCAACAATACAGCCAGTCCTTTACCAGCCGACCGGGTTTGCCTTTTATAGTCCAGTCGCGCTGGTTTCAACTTGAACATTTTGCGCCTTCAGATGTTGCACCCTGACAGGCCCACAGTACAGGCCAGCCCAGTTCAGTGGCAATGGATGCAGGTCTCCCTTCCTCAGCAGGTGGCAATGGCCGCGGATTTCCCCTGTGTGAATACAGCCACAGAAGTCCTCAACAAAGGTGGCAACGGCCACGGATGCCTCCCGGTGTGGCAACAACTGTGTGTGTCACCTGGTGCAGCAACGGCTGCCTCCTCTCCCAAACAACAATACAGCCTATCACCAAAAAGAATGGGCAGGGCACCAGTGGGAAAGGGTCAGGGAGGTGCTGTTTAATCACAGGATGTGTGAGGTTGTAGGTTCAAACATGAGTGCATGGGACGTGGCTGACCAAAACCCACTGATCCTGTGCAAACCAGTAACAACCATGCCATGGCCCTTTTGGAAGTAGTGCACCAGGCCTCCCAACACCAATAAGGGTGTATCATATTTCCCCAGATCAAGCAACCACTTGCGCTCTGACAGATGGATTTAGGGATGGTTTCAGAATACTGTACAAGGGCCACTGAAAGTCTTATGAGACTGAGAACCTGACATCTGCCAGGGAACAACCAGAGGTAGTCCAGGTCAAGCTGGCAAAAGGAATCACAATTGAGAGGATAAGCGGGCCATTCGTTGCACTGCCCAACTGCACCCCAGAGTGTCACTTATCAGCCTAGTCCCCAACAAGGCACCAGGTGAGTTTAGGATGGATTAATCATTCATCTTATCCAGAGGGGACCATGGCAGTGACCACACTGATCCATACTACACGGCAGTATCTTATGCGCCATTCAATGGGGCAGTAAAGCTGGTCCAGGTGGTGGGACATGGGTTCTGCTAGCCAAGATGGACATTGAGTCTGCGTTCTGTCTTTCGCTGGTACAACCAAAGGACAGGCATTTATTGGGGATTAAATCTGATGGTCAGTACCATGTTCGCAACTTCAGGACAATGGGGTGTACCATGCCGGGCACTGTATCTGAACAGCTTAGCACAATCCTTCACTGGTCAACCACACGCAAAGCGGAACATAACAAGGTAGTACTCTACCTGGATGACTTTCTGTTTGTGGGCAGGACAAGCTACACAGACTGTGGGCACTTACTGGTGTCTCTTCAGGCCATGTGAATTGATTTGGAGGTGCTTCAAGTGCAGGACGACACACAGGAACCATGCACCATGCTGTCATTCCTCAGCACTGAGACTGACAAAACAGCCACGGAGTGCTGCCTAGTGCATGATAAGGTGGTGGAACTGAGAAAATTGTGGCCAGAGCAGCAAAGGCAAGCAAGATCACCTTGCACAACCTACAGCAGGTGTCGGGCTACCTCTACTTTGCGTGCAAAGTAATTCCTACGGGTAGGACATTCTTGTACCATTTGGCAAAGGCAGGTATGGGATGTCAAAAGCCTCACCACAGGATCTGGGTTACTAACAGCATGAGAGTAGACCTGTAGGTGTGGCCAGCTTTCCTGAACTGTGGGTGTCGATCTGGCCAGAAGTAACCACTAGTTAGCAGCTTCACCTATTCACGAACACTTCTGGGACTTTGGAGCTTCAGAGGGAGTGGTGCGCGGGGCAGTAACCTACATCCCAGGAGAATGAAGGCTTGACGAAGCAGATTACTTTATTGGAATTTTTTCCCCATCACAGTTGCATTAGTAGTGTGGGGTGAGTGTTTTCGAGCGAAAAAAGTACTGTTTAGGTCAGACAACACCGAAGTGGTCCACATCATTAATGGGCAGTTAGGGGACAAGGGCCCCCTGGGTGACCTCTGTAACGTGGACAGCCAGTTCTGAGCACTGTATCATTTTTTGTAATATAAAAATGTGTTATGGACCGTCTCTCATGAGAAATGCTGAAACAGCATGTGAGTATCTCACACACAGGGTTTAGATACAAGGTGTTACCTGGAAGACCAGAAGCTAATTACAGGCTAGAAGATACCCAACTGCCAAGATAAATCATAAACTTTTATAACGCTTAGAAGAAAAAGAGCAGGTTGTGACGTTTTAGTGTGAAGTCTTAAAAGATGCTTTGATGTCCTGGAAAGGGGAAGCTGATCATAAGATCAAACAAATGTCATTTGAAAAAGAAAATGAGTTATGCTAAGGTTACAGAATTTAATACTTGGAAAAGACATCCTGTTTTTGATTAGATACATATTTTTATATATTCTGACAGGGAGGAGCGAGGTGACCTCATGCAAAGAGGTGGGTAAAGCCAGCTTTTAATCAGTATTCTGTTTTCCATTTATACACAAATGTTTGGACTCTGAAAGCTACAACACCTAACAGCATTGTGAGACAAGAATACCTTAGAAAAGACAATTCTAAGTGTACTAGTGGTAGGAATCTGCACTTTTTTTAAAAACCTTATTTTAAGTAATTTGTATGTTTTGTGATATATGGTTCTCTATTTACATGTTACATATTTTTATCTATTTTAGTAAAACTATTTTTAGAGCCTACTTGGTCTGTCTTTGATTTTCTTTCTTTAACAAGTAAACTATATATGGTTAAAGCAGACACTGTGCATAAGCTTAAATGGTGATACCAAACTGGAAAACGGTAGAGTTAAATCTGAGATCTTTTATTAGAGTTTTTAAGGGTTCATTTCTGTACACCTGGTTAGATGCCCGTAGACAAAGATATATGGCCCCCGAAGACAGAATTATCTCCACCTGTGCAATGGGTACGCTAGCAAGAGGTTCACAGTTTGAATCCCTCCAAGATTTAAGACCAAAGGTTGATTCGAACCCTCAAAAACAGACAGGAGGTTTACCCTGTTTCTGTTAACTGTTCACAAGACTGCGCTCGGAGGTTGGCACTTTGGGAGTAGAGGGCTGACCTGCTGAGTGGGTTTGTGACAGATTGGTTGGCAGTGGTGTGGATACATTTTGGTATTACAAGCTTTTATTGTTCGGTGTGTCACCTTGAGACCGTCAGCTCACTTGCAAAGAAAGAAAAAAGCAATAATTAAAAAAAAAAATAAAAAAAAAAAAAGGAAACAGAACTATATCACTTGGGATACAGTCAAGTTCCTACCAGTTTTATTTTTTTTCTCAAGTGCAAATCAGAGTAGCCGTAGTTAGGGAAGAAGATGGCTTCCAACTACAGCAGGCACACTGTAGACTACTTAAGGCAGCTGTGCGGGGACAGAGGAGTCCCGTTCGAGGTGAAAGCCAGCAAGCAAAACCTCATAGATGCCCTGATGGTAGCAGATACCCAGACCAGCGAGTCACAGACCATGACTGAAAAGGACCAAACCTCGAGTGTGGCAGGGCTAGCGGCCAGTGCAGTGTCCAGATCAGATGAGAATGACAGCAGGGCCACTGTCAGTGAAGAGCCACAGCAGCAGGGGAAGGTCACCAGTATCCTGGATCCAGAAGTACTCAGGCTACAAACTGAGTTGCGCAGAATGGAGCTGGGGTTCCAGAGCCAGAGGGACCATGAACAACAGGAGGCAGACCGTGAGCACCAGTGAGCTGCAGAGGAGAAGAGGACGCTGAGACGCAGACCGTGAGGAGCAGGAGCACCAGAGGCAACATGAACCGGAGAAGCTACGACTCCAACCAGTGGCACCAGAGCAGGTAAGTGGCTTGGGTTTAACTGGGACTACAGGACTAGGTTACAAATTGAATTCCAAATTAATAGCCGAATTTAATGAAGGGGAGGACATGGATGCCTTTTTAAATTCTTTTGAAAAAGTCTGTATTCAGGCTAAAATTCCTAGCGAGTCCTGGAGCTTCCAGCTATCCCCGCTACTTACCGGGAAAGCTAGGGATGCACTGGGTCAAATGGACAATGAGGACAGTGACGATTACAGCAAACTTAAAGCTGCACTATTAAAAAAATTTGAATTAACTGCTGAATCATACAGAGCTAAATTCCATAAGCTCAGGAGAAGCCCTGACATGAGCTATGAGGAGCTAGCCACAAAGCAACGTCAGTTTTTAAAACGCTGGCGGGAAGGAATTGAGGCAAACTCTGTTGATAAAAATGAAAATGTGATTTTGTTAGAAGTGTTTTTCTGGGCATGTCCAGCAGAGCTAAAAACCTGGCTGAAGGACTGAGATCCCAAAACAGTGCAAGAGGCTGCTGAACTCTCGGACTGCTATGCCAAGAGCAGACCTGCTCTGACAGCAAATGGGGCGGGCATGGCAGCACAGAAAGGGAAAAGCGCGCCTTCAAGACAGCTAAAACCCTCACTGCCTCCACCGAAACCAGATAGCCCCTGGTTTCAGAGAAAAGATTTCTCTGAGAGAAGAAGTGAATGTTGGTTATGTAAAGAAACTGGGCATATTGCCAGACAGTGTCCCAAAAGAATGAGCAATGACATGCAGAATGGTACTAGAAAAGAAGTGGGATGTTTGTGTGTCCCTGGTAGCATGCCTGTGAACATGAGGGAACACATGCACCCAGTCATGGTGAATGGTGTACAGACGCAAGGGTTAAGGGACACAGGGGCATCCTTGACCTTGGTAAAAGGGGATCTAGTAGCACCTGGTCAGCTTATACCCAATAAATAAATACGTCACTGTACAGGACTTTACTGGTGAGGTAAAAACATTGCCCCTCGCTAGTGTTCTCCTGGACTGGGGTGAAACCGCGCGGGGGATTGTGCAACAGGTGGCTGTAGCCAACACATTAGCAGTAGATGTGATCCTGGGCAATAACCTCAGATAGGGGATGGTATGTGCAGTTACCCGTATCCAAGCGGCAAGGGAAAACTGTAGCTCCCTGAACACCACAGAAGCCACTGTGGAAACCGCTGAGAGGCTGGTTTCCCAGCCTGTGTCTCCAGATGGGGAGACTAACGAAAAGGGGGTAGACATTTCCCCAGTAACAAGTAACCACACAGCTACAGAGGGTTACTCTGAAGAGGGAGGGGTGACCCATTGTCAGAGGGTTGGGACTGACAGTGATTCTGAGTGCCCTGACGCTAGTGCTAGGGACCCTAGTTTAGCGACTGAAGGGAACCTGTCCCATGCCTTGGGAATGTGCGAGGGGTTTGCAACTGCTCAGAGAAGTGACCCTAGTTTAGAGAAGCTGAGGGCTTGGGCAGACTTGGACAGCAGACATAAGGTTTACTGGGAAAATGGACTTATGTATACTCAGGCAGTACAGACAGAGGGAGGGATACTAGGCAGGCAGCTTGTCATTCCCCAAAGGTATCGTGAGCAGTTGCTCAAAATTGCACACGATATTCCCTTGTCTGGTCATCTGAGAATCGTGCACACTACGCAGTGGTTGGCCCAGAATTTCTATTGCCCTAACTTCACCCAGCAGGTGAAGGAGTATTGCAGGTCTTGTCACTGGTGCCAAGAAATAGGGCGGCTTGGGTTTTCTTGCCCGCCTTTCCTGATTCCCTTGCCCATAGTGGAGGAGCCATTCCAGAGGGTGGTAATGGATATTGTAGGGCCTTTAAATACCCCCAGCTCCTCAGGGAAGAGATTCATCCTGACTGTGGTGGATTATGCCACCCGTACCCAGAGGCAGTCAACCTATCCTCACTGAGGACCGACAAAGTGGCAGCTGCCTTACTTGGGATTTTCTCCCGTGTTACGTTTCCGCAGGAGGTTATCACCGATCGAGGAGGTTCCTTCATGTTGGACTTGATGAAATGTTTATGGGAGAAGTGTGGGGTGGTGCACAGATGCACGACACTGTATCACCCACAAGCCAATGGGCTTCTGGAAAGATTCAATGGTACCCAGAAGTCAATGCCCCAGACGTTTGCTGAACAGCATGGGAGGGACTGGGAGAAATACCTTCCCCACCTGTTTGCATACAGGGAGGTGCCCCAAAAGTCGACAGGATTTTCCCCCTTCAAACTCTTCTATGGACACCGGGTACGTGGGCCCTTAGACTTGATACAGGAGGACTGAAATGGCAAGCACACCACCCAGGGAACTCCCATTGTGTATTACATCCTTAGGTCTAGGGAAAGGCTGAAGGAGATTATGGGGACAGCCCAGATTCACCTGGCAGCTACCCAACAGAAACAAAAAGTGCGGTACAACCGCAGAGCCAGAACTCACTCGTACATGGTGGGCCAGGAAATCATGGTCGTTATTCCGGTCCGGAAAGACAACCTGCAGGCTGAGTGGACAGGACCGTACAAAGTGGTTATGAAGGTAAATGACATGAACTACATTGTGGAATTACCCGATAGAAGACAGACAGAAAGGATGTACCATGTCAACATGATGAAGTCATATGCAAATAGGGCTGACATGGTGTTTGCAGTGTGTAGTCCTGGGAAGGGGACGGATGAAGGAGACCACCTTCTGGACTTGTTGGAAGAAAATAAGTGGGAGTCCTCTGTGAAGACAGTAAAATTGTGTCCCCAGCTGACCCCGGACCAGATCCAGAAAGTAAGGGAGGTTTTAGTGGACTTCGCCCCATTATTTAGCGCCAAGCCTGGACTAACCCCTTTAGCGATGAACGATGTGGAGACAGGGACACAGACGCCCATACGGCGGACAGCATATCGGGTGTCAGAGGCTGTCCAAAAGGACATTAGGAGGGACATGGAAGAGATGCTGGATTTAGGGGTAATCCAGAGATCCCACAGCCCCTGGGCCTCACCCGTAGTCCGTGTGCCTAGGCCAGATGGCTCTACTCGTTTCTGTGTGGACTATCATGGACTGAATGCAGTCACGACGTCAGACGCCCACCTGATGCCCAGGATGGACGAACTCCTGGACAAGTTGGGAGGGGTGACCTACCTTAAGACGACTGACCTGCCAAGGGGTATTGGCAGGTAGAGCTGACAGACAGAGCTAGGGAGAGGTCGGCCTTCATCACTCTGATAGGCTTATTTGAGTTTAAAGTAATGCCTTTCGGGAATGAAGAACGCCCCAGCCACTTTCCAAAGGTTGGTGAACCAGGTGTTAAATGGTGCTGAGGAGTACGCCGTGGTGTACCTAGATGACACTGCCATCTTTAGTACCAGCTGGGAGGAACACATATCCCAACTTAGGGAAGTGCTGGGCAGGATACAGAGAGCCAGGCTCACTGTCAAAGCCGAGAAGTACCAGGTGGCCATGGGAGAAGTGGCATACCTCGGGCATGTGGTAGGCCGAGGACAGCTCCGTCCTAACCAAATAAAGATAGAGGTAATCCAGGCGTGGTCCAGACCAGAAACACAGAAGCAGGTCAGGAGTTTTCTTGGGACAGCAGGGTACTATAGAAAATCTGTATCTAATTACAGTGCCCTGGCTGCACCTCTATCTGACCTGACAAAGAAAAAGATGCCAAAGAAAATTACCTGGAACCCAGCCCGTGAGACAGTCTTTAACAGACTGAAGGAGGCACTGTGCCGTGCTCCTGTTTTGACAAGTCCTGACTATAGCAGACACTTTATAGTTTAGACTGACTCCTCAGACGTGGGTATTGGGGCAGTACTAAGACAGACATCCAGCCAAGGGAGGGATCACCCCAGGGCCGCAGTAATGGGGGTAAGTGGGGAAGTTGTCCAGGGCCCCGAGCTCAGGAGGGGCCCTCCTGAGGAGCTGGCATTACCTCTGTCATTAGCTGGTTTGGGAAACAGGGGCCCATTCCAAGTGACTTGTCCAGGGCCCCAGGATTCATAGCTGCAGCCCTGGATCACCCAACAGCCTACCTGAGTAAAAAGTTACTTCCCAGGGAGCAGGCATACTCCATGGTGGAAAAGGAGTCTCTTGCCATAGTGTGGGCCCTAAAGAAATTAGAGCCATACTTATATGAGCAGCATTTTGTGGTGCAGACTGACCACAACCCCCTGGTTTGGCTGGCGCAGATGGGGAAAAACAATGGTAAATTGCTAAGATGGAGTCTTGCTTTGCAAGGGTATGATGAGACAGTCGTACACATGGCTGGAGCCAAAAACCAGAACTCAGATGGCCTGTCTTGTCTCTTTGAGGAGTGAACTAATTTGGGAAGCTCATCCCATGCAGGGGATAGAGCCCCCAAATTCAGTCTAGGTGGGGAGAATTGTTACGTAGACAGCCAGTTCTGAGCACTGTATCATTTTCTGTAATATAAAAATGTGTTATGGACTGTCTCATGAGAAATGCTGAAACAGCATGTGAGTATGACACACACACACACATATACAGATTTTAGATACAAGGTGTTACCTGGAAGGCCAGAAGCTAATTACAGGCTAGAAGATACCTAACTGCCAAGATAGATCATAAACTTCTATAACGCTTAGAGGAAGAAAAGCAGGTTGTGACATTTTACTGCGAAGTCATAAAAGATGCTTCAATGTCCTGGAAAGGGGAAGCTGATCATAAGATCAAAGAAATGTCATTTGAAAGAGAATGAGTTATGCTGAGGTTACAGAATTTAATACTTGAAAAAGATATCCTGTTTTTATATAGATATCTTATTTATATATTCTGACAAGGAGCAGCGAAGTGACCTAATGCAAAGAGGTGGGCAAAGCCAGCTTTTAAACAGTATTCTGTTTCCATTTACACAAAAATATTTGGACTCTGAAAGATACGACAACTGCAGCACTGTGAGATAAGAATACCTTAGAACAGACAATTCCAAGTGTACTAGTGGTAGGAATCTGCACTTTTTTTAAAAAACCTTATTCTTTTAAGTGATTTGTATGTTTTGTGACATATGGTTCTGTATTTACATGTTACATATTTTTATCTATTTTAGTAAAACTCTATTTTTAGAGCCTACTTGGTCTTTGATTTTCTTTCTTTAACAAGTATATATGGTTAAAGCAGACACTGTGCATAAGTTTGAATGCGGATACCAAACTGGAAAAAGGCAGAGTTAAATCTGAGGTCTTTTATTAGTTTTTAAGGGTTCATTTCTGTACACCTGGTTAGGTGCCCGTAGGCAAAGATATCTGGGCCCCCAAAGAAAGAATTATCTGAGCCTGTGCATTGGGTATGCTAGCAAGAGGTTCACAGTTTGAATCCCTCCAAGACTTAAGACCAAAGGTTGATTTGAACCCACAAAAACAGACAGGAGGGTTACCCTGTTTCTATTAACTATTCACAAGACTGCAATCGAAGGCTGGCACTTTGGGAGTAGAGGGCTGACCTGCTGAGTGGGTTTGTGACAACCTCAAGCAGGTTTTTCTGCTCAAATGTTTGGTACTTAATATCCAATTTAAAGCTGTGCACACACGAGGTTTGGATAACAGTGCTGCTGGTGCTCTTTCTCATCTGCAGTGACAGATTTCAGAAGCTGCCCCAGAAGCATAGGTACATCCCGGGGAAGTCCCACATTAACTCTGGGAACTGGTGATCCCTAGGTCAGGGAACTGCTCAGGAATTCATTAGCACTCAGCCTGCATACAGCCTATCAGAGGGTGCTGAGAACTTACAAAGTGTGTGGCACGTGTAGGGGTGGCAGCACACTTGGCCCATCCTGGTGGACAATTATGCTTCTATTTAGTGAAGATGAAATGATACGGTTTGATGCTAGGGGCAGTGGGCCAGCATCTGCCAGGCATTTCATGGTTCTCCAAGTCCGTCCGCAAAATGTTGGAAGGATGGTTCCTTAATGTTCCTGTGACAGGTCAGAGCCCCTGTCTGAATTTGTGCTGCAATTTCTTTTACACTGTCCTGTTCTTTTAAGTTTATTGTTCTAACTACAAGCTGAAATGTGGCCACTTTCAGTCTTGTAGTCCCCAAAGTACTGTATAAGGAACATATAAATGAGTCAAGAGACAGTAAGTTGCTTGCCTTCTCCTGTACTGTACTGCAGGCTGACACAGATGGAATGTAAGTAATGAGAAAGAATTGAAACACAAAACCTTGTAATCTGTGTTTTATTCTGTGTAAACTGCTTTGGGTTTGCAAGAAGCCAAAACAAAACATTCTTTCCTAGGTGAAGCAGAGGTGTGTAAAGGTCAGATGAGTCAGCCTGTCTGTGTTTACTGTCTGCGTTTACTCAGGATGAGTCAGCCTGCATGTGTTTACTTAGAGAAACGTGAATGAGTTTGCCTGCCTGTGTTTACTCAGAGAATTGTAAGTCAGACCGCTCACATGGTGCTGACATCATCAGTAGGCAGGTATAAAAGCCTACCTCCTGAGACGCAAAACAGAGTCAGTCAGTGGAGATCTGACTGTCGTGAATGAAGCATCCCATGGTACATGCAAGTTCATGTGCTAGGACTCTGTTTGACTGGAACGAGGCCTGGAAGTCGTGCACTGAAGGAACTGTGCACTGTTTTTGCAGAACTGAAGGACTCCTCACCTATTTCCCTTCTGTACGTTTATTATATTTTTTGGAAAATAAATACCACAAAGTGTATTCTACATCTTTTACCTGAGCCTGTGCATCTGTTTCAACCACTAACCTTCACATCTGGTCTTAGAAGTGGAATACTGGTTCTCCTAGGCTGGGAGAGAGATGTTACCAGGGGATATCACCCTGATATCGAGGCAGATGTCACAGGAAGAACCACAGCAGCAAGGTAAATGTGTGGAATACAGGTCACCTATCTTTTTTTTACATAGTATTTATCCCTCCTACTGCCCCCTCTCACCACTCAAATCGGACTTCCTCTGTTGCGCTATCCTTCTTCACACACACTGGAGTCTGCCCCTAAAGCACCTGGTCCATATATATCCTTGATTGCCGGATTACCCCCCCGGTGGGGTGGAGAGAGACCCCTACCCCCCATTGATTGTGGACACTGTGCAGCGGAGTCTGCCCCTATGATCTGAAGACACGCCCAATGAAGAATCGTCACCTAGGTGAGGAGAGGATGATTTTCCTCTATTGTCTCTTCCCCCAGCGCCGGCGTGCAGTGAGGGCCAATGAGCAAGGGAGCACGATGAGATGCACCTCCTGCTCGGCCCCTCTGCTGAGGTCTGTCCCGGAACTCATGTTGCTACCTCCCTCTACCGCACCTACCTCCCGAGCTCCCTCAGGAGGCGGTATTGCGGCAGGAGCTTACAGGTTCGCCCCCAAGAGAAGGAGAGCAGCCATCGGGCGCTCAATCCTTCTCTTCCCCGGCAGACCGCGGCGGTCCGTGCTCATTCCCGAACACGGGTCGCCAGCATGGTGTGAGGTAAGGCATCCAGCGCCTCAGCCCTCAGCACCACCAGGCCAGCTCAGGTCACCTATCTTGACCAGAGCGATGGCAGAGAAGACGGGTGAAAAGCCTCTTCCAGGATTGGACCTAGGGACCAGGAGCAAAAGCAACCCTGAAGTCGAGGACAGCATACTAGAGGTTGAAGAGGATGTCACATCTGCACTACCAAAAGAGGTCAGTGAGCTCCTAAAACGGCTGTGCGTTGAACGGGTGAAAATGGAGAGGAAAAGGGAACAGAGCCAGCCATGTTTACTTTTTCAGGACTTGGGTCCAGGTGTCCAGAAGGGGCATGGAAGCTCTACAGGAGACAGCACTTAAGAGATCTACTTAAGATCAGAAGGGACTAAATTATTGTTTCATGGGGTGAGTCCTTGTGATGAGGTGGACTGGGGTAAGATGCAAACTAATGAGATGAAAATCAGGAAACTGCATGCCTTTTTCTAAACAATTGATAATGTTGCTGTCTGTAATGACAATGAAATGGAGAAATGTTGCTAACGATAAGCCTGTATGCTTATTGAAGTATGTGAATACTCCTGAAAGATTTGGGGAATGTCAGTTAAAAATAAATCTGAAAACGTATGGTAGCTGAAATTTAAACACAGCAGGAGTCAGTTATGATTGTTATACAAATAAGTAAAAAGGTTAGAAACCAGTCTCACTAAGCAAGAAAAAAAATAGTGAAGATTGGTTTCCTTTTAAAGAGGGGGTATGTGACAGGGTTAGGGCCCCTGTCTGAATTTGTGCTGCATTTTCTTTTGCACTGTCCTATTCTTGCGAATTTATTGTTCTAGCTGCAGGCTGAAATCTGTCCACTTTCAGTCTTGTAGTCTCTCCCCCTTCTTCTAAGTACTGTATAAAGAACATATAAATGAATCAAGAGGCAGTACGGTGCTTGCCTTCTCCTATACTGTACTGCAGGGAGACACAGAGGGAATGCAAGTAATGAGAAAGAACTGAAACACAGAGCCTTGCACGCTGTGTTTTATTCTGTGTAAATTGCTTTGGGTTTGCAAGAAGCCAAAAACAAAACACTCTTTCCTAGGTGAAGCAGAGGTGTGTACAAGTCAGATGAGTCAGCCTATCTGTGTTTATTTAGAATGAGTCAGCCTGCCTGTGTTTACTTAGAAAATTGTGAGTCAGGCAGCTCACATGGTGCTGACATAATCAGCAGGCAGGCATAAATCCCTACCTCCAGAAATGCAAAACAGATGAGTCAGTCAGTGGAGACCTGACTATTGCGGAGGAAGCATCATAGTACATGAAAGTTTTCATGTGCTAGGAATCTATTTGGCTGGAACAAACCCTGGAAGTTGTGCAGTGAGGGAACTGTGCACTGTTTCTGCAGAACTGAAGGACAAACCACTTGGTCCTTTCTGTAACGTTTATTTTTGGAAAATAAATACCACAAAGTGTGTTCTGCTCCTTTTACCAGTGTCTCTGCATCTGTTTCACCCACTAACCTTCACAGTTCCAAAAACAGCCAGACAGATGTCGACCAATTAGCCTAGCACTCTTACAGCAGGTGTGGGGTGAACTGCCAAAGGTGTGCTTCTTGCCAGTGGAAGTAGGGTTCTTCTGCACTGCGTTCTTCATGGCCTACTGTGGAACCTTTTGGAAGTCTGAGTTGGTCCAGCTGAGTAAGAGACCGGGGTTTCCAGTGGCCTTTGGGGAAGAGGGCGTGACAGTGACCCAGGAAGGGGTTTGGCTCCAATGGGGCAAGACAGATAGGATGTCTTAAGTGTGCTGGTACAGCCTGAGGCCTCCCCCCCCAGGGATGCAGTGGGATGGACACACCCAGGTCCAGGAATATGTGGCCAGAAAGGCCAGCGAGGGGGTCACTTTAGCCATGAAGACAGGAACCCACTAAAGGTATTCAAGTTTCACCACCTTCTAGAAAAATCCATTCCTTCCATATTCAGTCTGCCGCTAATGCTATGGCCGAGGGGTTGACACATGGTCAGACTGTCCGATGGAGGACGCAGGCTTTTGAAGGGTATGAGTAACCACACTTGCTTTAACTTTCTTGTTTTGTTTCCTCTCAGGTAGTGTTTGCTAGTATGGCAAGTTTGGTTGTGTGGGCACTCCATCCATTGGGCAGCTGGAAACATTGCTCTGGTGGTACGAACCTCTTCGTGAACCCTCCACAACTGTGAATATACTGGATGGGACACTGACTTGATGAGAGGAGGTGACTTGCTCCCATGGATTATAGCCAAAGCTCAGCGGCAGATTCCTCCCAGCATTTTAGTCCTTACAACTGTTGTGCCAGAGGTAGGAGGGCCTGTTTTTGTTTCAGAAATCCTGGCCCAGAGTGCACACAGTTGAGGAGAAGTCAAGGGCACAGCAGCAGAATTTCAATGCAAAAAAAGAGCAAAATCATGCATTTAGGACAGCCAGAGGTGGAGTACAATATGGGAAGAGAGGTACTGATGGTCACCAAGCAGGAAAGGAACATGGGAATAATCCTATCTGATGATCTCAAGGTGGTAAGGCAGTGTGGCAAGGCAGTGAGTAAAGCCAGTGGGATGTTAGGAGTGCATAGGGAGGGGTATCACCAGCGGAAGAAGGGAGGTTATGTTGCCACTGTATAGATCACTGGTGAGAACCCATCTGGAGTACTATGTCCAGTTCTGGAGACCAGATCTCAGGAAGGACATAGTGTGGAGGCTGTCCAGAGGAGGGCAATTGAAATGGTGCAGGGTCTGCATCAGAAGCCCTAAGAGGAGTGACTAAAGGACCTCAATACGTACACCGTGGAAAAAGTGGGGGGATAAGAGAGAGCCCTATAAATACCTCATGGGGGTAAATACAGTACAGGACAGGAGCATTTTCAGAGGAAAAGATGCATGTGAACAAATGGACATGCAATGAAGCCTGAAGGGGGAAAATTCAAGACAGATATGAGGAGGTAATTCTTCACTGCAGGAGTGGTGGATGCCTGGAACACTCTTCCAGCAGAGGTGGTGGGCTTCAGGCATGCATGGCACAGGCACAAATGAATCTCAGTGGAAAGCAAGGGACAGGAGCTCAAGCAGGTCTGCGGTAACAGTATAGGCAGAGGAGAAAACAGAAAGGCTAGGTGGGCCAAGCAGTCCTTTTCTGCTGACAAATTCTATGTCTGTTTCTATAGTATGGTCGCACATCATCCACTGGAGACATGAGAGACCCTGCTGCAACTGAGAAAGCCCACAGGTTGACCAACATGACACTGTGGAGCTTCCATGGACTCAGCTGGTGGGACTGTCCTCAGGCACGATAATTGCTACTGTACCTCTGTTTTATGTCCTGGACAGTATGCACTTGTCAGACATTGGTTGCAATAGTTTTTTAGCTGACCTACAAATCGCTGTGGAGTAATGTCTGATGTGAGGTGCTTGGTGGTTGAGCACCGGTGGTAGTACTCATCCGGTGGTGAAATGGTAGCCTTACAAAGACTGTGCAAAGGAGGAAGAGGGGAATCTTGTCTACTGCACATGGTTCTCGCAGAGGCAGCAACAGGAGAGAGCCAGAACAGCTGGTGTTCCCCCTGCAGGGCGCAGTCGGGGGACAGCCTCTACAGGCATAGCCTGCACATGTAGTGCCATCCGACGGGGGATGGGCACACATCACACAGCCCAGTTGGCCACCCCTTATGCCCATTACGGCTGAAGTCCTTCTGAGGGCTGTACCCTTTGTTGGATGCTCTGTGGGTAAGGGGATGGCCAAGGTCAAAAGTTGGACTATTCAAAGCCTTGCCGGGACTCTCTTGCTGTGCAAGTCATACTACCTATGTAACCTGGATTAGTTATGTTTCAGTAAACACATGGCTGCAGCCATTTGTCTCCAAAGCACTATGTATGTCTCTTTTTGGGTGAAAAGGGAGGAAATATTGCCTACAAAGATAAAGGGACACTATGCTAGGAGAACAGGGCAGCAGCGCTACAAACAAGTGGCTTTGCTTGCCCCACTTTGATTTAAGAGTTTTTGTAGTTCGGAAATCAAGTCTGCAATCAAAACTGGGACAAAAGAACAGTATTACATAGTGCTGCGGCACCAGAACTGTGTCTGCAAAATACAGAATGTTCCAGTACAACTGAAAGGTCTGGTAAAAAGAGGATTGTGCGAAAGAAATTTGAAGTATAACTGTAGTATGGTATCCTCCTTTTACAGTTTTTTTTTCTTGCTTGTCTCGTTTGCACTTGGTTCAGTTATGTGTTGTTAGTTCTACTCTAAATAGTTGTGAACAGGCAAGAAACAGTTAATAAAATTGCATTTTAAAAATGTAAAAGTCAAATGTTACACTGTAACACCCAGTGCTGCTTACAGCTGCCAATATCAGTACATCAACCTCAGTGAGATTAACGGAAATAAAACATGCAGATTTTTAACTGTCCAATCCTAAATATTTCAGTGATCTTATTTGCTGTTGGTGCAGTATTAGTTATAAATAAAATGGTAAAGAAATAATGTCCGTAGGCTTGAAATTAAAAATCTAGAGATCCCGCTCAACTCTGATCATTTTAGCAGAGCGCCTTGACAGCATTGCATACTGCAGCGAAGATGGGCCCTGCTACTTGAATGCATGCTCCAAAACTCATCTCATTTCATGGGCTGAAATCAGAAATAGAGGATTTTTTTTTTAGGGGAGGGTATGCAAGTAGGCTTACAATAGCGAACTGACGGCTAGTTTAAGAGTACCTTCTCCGCTGCGGCATCGATGGCCGACTGGTTGTAGAAGGAGGTGACCGTTTTGGATCGCTCCCTCGCCAGGTCATAGTAGCTCGTCATCGAGGAGGTGGACCGGAACCTGGCGGGACTCGAACCGCAGCCCAGCCGGCGGCAGCCGCACTCCTTACCGCGAGCGCCCAGCATCTGCACCACCGTCCAGCGGACGACCCGCCCTGGTGGGCTCAGCCACTGCAGCAGCCCGCACCTCATCATCTGTCCCTCCGACCTGGTGCTGACAGATCCTGACTGTGAGCCACTCACTTCAGCTGTGCACAGCCATCCCCGCGCGCGCTGCTGCGCCCCACCACAAGCTGCGCACTCAGTAGATCGCGAGCCCGGACTTCTTCATGTACACTCCACACCACACCACTTCGCGTCCCCTGTGCTCCTGGAAAGGGCACTTTCACCGTAATCCCCGACTGTGCTCCCTCATACTACTCGCACTCGCCTGCCAGGGTTTTACCTCGCTGCCATTGGTCGAACTCCGAAAGGGGTTTTGCAATATGCCTCGATGTAGCCAATCAGAGGCAGCCGGCACATATGGGTCCCTTCCCCAGGATCAAACCTTGCAGAGAATGCAATGTGCGGCATTCAGCATCTGAAAAACATGGGGGTGGAGTCCGAGCGACCCCGGTATGTCCCAGCTGGGGGTTTTCAAGAACCGCCCCTCCCTGAGCTCTGAATTCTCATAAACAAGTCTCGAATTATTGTACCCTTCGGCCCCAAGCCCCGCCTAGTTGGCAGAACTGGATAAACTGCTATGTAGGGTCATTTCGGAGAACAGGAACAAGTTCTTCTAATTTTTAAAATTATTTTATTAGCTTGTAAAACTTTTGCACGCTAAGGGAGATTGGGGTGTTTGTCGATTTGTTCCTAACCCAATTAAAACACAGTGTTGAATTACAGGGGGTGTCCCAGGCAGCCCTCTCAACCTTCTGTCACTGAAATGAGGGACCAGAACTCGAGGAACGCTGGCTGACCCTCATAATGGGGGACACATACTTAAACCTGGAAATACATGCGCAGAACACTGCAGAAACTACTGTGTTTACTTGTACAAAGTTTACTTTTGATTTAGAATCTTAGAATATTGTTTGTTTTTGATGACCAGGTAAGTGCACTAGACATTAAAAATGCCTATTTTCTGGCACATCCCGGGAGAGTACAAGTCAAAACACTCGGGCCCAGATATTCAAACTGCGCCAGGCTGTGGCGCAAGCCTGGGCACAGCTCAACTTTGTTGCGCAGGGCTGTGGCCTGGGCGAGATTCAACGGAGCTGCGCTATGGCGCAGCAGCTTTGAATATCGTGACCTGGCCACCCCCACTGTGCATGACGCAGTGGTACTGCGCAAGTGGCCAGAGTGGAGCATGGAGATGCGCTGGCGCAAGTGCCATTGCGCCATGCACAGCACCTGCGATATTAAAAAGGGGACATGCAAATGGGGCCATAATTTATGCATGGCGCACAGGGGGATATTTGCATATTATGGCCCCATTTGCATGCCATTAGCATGCAGGTGCGCCGATGCCCGAGGACTTGCGCCTGGGGCCCTGTCAGGCAGCAGCCATCTGGGACCGACGCCCCCTACAGCCCGATCGCAGGCATTCATGTAAAAAAAAAAAAAAAAAAAAAAAGTCCAATATCCCTGGTGGTCCAGTGGACCTCTATGTGCCCAATCGCAGGCATCAGTATAGTCCCCCCCCCACGTCTAATATCCCTGGTGGTCCAGTGGACCGATTGGTGCCCAATCGCGGGCATCTGTACCTCATCAAATACCCTTAAGACCCTGGTGGTCTAGTGTACCTCCACCCTCCCGCCTCACTGAACACCACTGCTCGCTCCCCGGCCGGGCAGGCAGCAGCACCCACCCGCTGCTGCCCCACCGCTTCGCCGATTGAAGAATCAGAAGCTGCATGCCCATTGGTTCACAGCGTGAGCTAATGGCATGAGTCGATAATATATTATTTGAAGTCTGATATGTGAATGAATTCATTCACACATCTGGACCGAGTAGACGGAGGTGGGCTCAGTGGGCGGGGGGGTACACTAGACCACCCAGGGTCTTAGAGGTATTTGATGAGGTACAGATGCCCGCGATCGGGCACCAGTCGGTCCACTGACCACCAAGGATATTGGACTTGGGGGTTTATTACTGATGTCGCGATCGGGCTCAGTGCCCACTGGACCACCAGGGATATTGGACTTGGGGGAGTTCACATAACGGGATGCCCGCCATGGGCATTGGGGGCCGCCAGTGCTGCAGGAACTGTGGTACACCACAGGTGGCAACTGCTGTGTTGCACCCTGCAATGCAGCAGCTCACCTGTGAGGGCCATCACTTGTTCCTTTTTTTTTTGGCGTAACTTTGTGCAGGCGCAGGTAGGGTTGCACATGCATTACTGCAGATCCTGGGCTGAATATCGGGCTGTGCAGGTTATGCATGAGCACACCCCCACCTGTGCCTACATACATTACTGATGCGCCCGAGCAGATCGGAATTTTTGCGGCGCACTTTTCCCTTTTGAATATCACGCCAGGGCACATCAGTGGGTTGTGCATGGTGCAACACTGTTGCACCATGTGCAACCCTTTTGAATATCTGGGTCTCAGAACACAGTGATACCGAACAGAAACATTACATTAACTATTGTAAAAAGTAGTCTAGCAGTAAGATACAAGTGTGGTTGAGATAGCTTAATACACAGTGCCAAGAGTTAAAAACAAGCATTTGTCAATGCCAAATGTTTGCTTTCTAGCATTGGTAGTGTAGGAGTGAGAGATGCGTAATAGGAATGGGAGTGAAGTATTGCACTGAAGCCAACCCCACCACCACCCTGCAGAGGCTGACAGGCATTGGGGTGTGCCTTTGGGTTGTCAGGCATAACGGCCACACCATTTCACCACACCCTACCCTGCAGACACCAGCAAGTGTCACGGTGTGCCTTGGGGTCTTTGGGCCTTATGCTCACTCCATTCCATAAGGAAATATGGTGAGATGGATGCAGTATAGAAGAATGGGGTGTACTTTGGGCCCTAAGACTCCAAGGCACACCTCGATGCCTGTCATTGGCTGCAGGGTGTGGGTGGGGGGTGGAACAGCATGAACATTACAGGCGACAATCCCAAGTCACATCCCTGATACCTGTCAGTCTCTACAGGGTGGGGCGTTATGGTCGAAAACCCTAACACCCCAGGCATTCGTTGTTATTTTCACTCCAAATTTTAAACGTTTTTTTTGTGACCCCCACCTCATTAACAGTGGCAATATCAGTTTGTTAGCCGAAAGCTGATTTTGCACAGCGACTATGCCATTTGGCACCACAGGTGCAAAAACACATTTCGAACAGGATGTGAAAAATGACAGCTGCACTGTTCATGGGGAGGTGTAAAAAATGGCAATGTTGAAAATCTGGAGTGAAAATATAAAAAAACTGAAGTCACGAGTATTTTTTTTTTTTTACAGCAGATTGTCAACACAGGCATTTTGGGACCTCCGCTCTTGAACAGTGTCACTGTGACTTTCTTAATGTGTCCCGAACACTGATTTCCCACAGTGACCACGCATTTCTGCACTGGAAGTGCAAAAACACATTTTGGCCAGGGTGTGAAAAATGACAGCTGCACTGTTCATAACGAGGTGTGGAAAAATGCCAGTGTTGAAAATCGGGACTGAAAATAGTACAAATTTGTGAACTTACGAGGGTACGCGGAAACTGCACAATGCACGCTCGTAACGAAGTCATTTTATGGATTTTTGTCACCAAATTTTCCACATAGCCATTTTAAGATGTCTGCTCATGAACAGTGTCACTGTGATTTTCTTAATCTGTCCCGAACATTGATTTCACACACCGACTGCGCCATTGCGCGCTACGTGCGCGAAAACACATTTTGGGTGAGATGTGAAAAATGATAGCTGTACTGCACATAAGGAGATGTGGTAAAATGGTAATGTTGAAAATCTGGAGTGAAAATATAAAAGATTCACGAAGTTATGAGCGTGCGTAGGAACTGCTCAACGCACACTCATAAGACAGTCATTTTTGGGAATTTTTTCACCAAATTTTCAACATAGGATTTTGGGGGGCCTACCTCATGAACTGTGACACTGTCATTTTGTTACTCAGTCCCAAAAGGTGGTTCCATTGCAGTGACCGTGAAATCATCTTTCAGGACCAAACAACAAAATGACAGTGACTGAGTTCATGAGGTGGGGCCACAAGAAGCCCATGTTGAAAATTTGGTGAAACAATTCCCCAAACTGGCAAAAATATGCATCACAGTTGAAAAAAAAACAAACATTTATGCTATTATACGGCTTACCGGCAATTCTTCAGTTCGCTGTCGGCTTTGAAGAGTGCAAACATGTTCCTGGTCCACCAAAGATCGTCATGCTGAGTTCCGGAGGTAAGTATGGGGTCAGGTGGGGTGCGGGGAGGTGGGTGGGTGCAGGTTGGAGGAGGGGGCAAGACAGGTGACGAGGGACTGTTTTTCAGGGTTTTTTTTTTCCCCCTCTTATTTAGGAAGACAACGTGGGTAACTTTTGCCATGCTGGGGTGGGCTTCCAGCGTGGCAGCTGAAAAGTTATTGGGGGGCAGTGGAGCCAATGGGGATTGGGCAACCCTGTGTTGGCCTTAAGGATTTTGCTACAGCTGAGGTGGGCTCCGCAGTGACACCTAGAGAGATCTGTTTGGAAGTGGAGCCGGCCGAGTTGGGCACCCCGCTGGTCATACAGTGTGTGGGGGTGGAGGGAGCATGAGCACGCTGGGGTGGGCTCCCAGTGTGCTACGTGAGTTGTTCAAGGGGGGGCTGGATTTAACTATGACAGTTTAGATGCAGTGCTGACATACGTATAGGCAACTTGCATACTGCCAATGGCAGCATGCAAACTGACTACACGTTACCACTGCTGATTGTGGCGGTGTTTCCCTCAGAACTGTACACCACTGCATCTAAACAGGCTGTCATAGACAGCTGGGACATTCATTGGCGCAGTGGAGCAGCACCTGCAAAAGGAAGCAGGGCACTGTAAGTGGGGTAGGCACACCTATGAAAAGTCATATGGTGGCACTATGTTTCTTGCACGTGCATGCAAGCAAACATAATAAAAAACAAGACACAGCACATTTCGAAACTCACATGGTGATGCATTAGCAGTGTGATAGGGTGAGAGATAAAGAATACAGTGGAGTTGTGAGAGAGAAAGAATAGTACAGGGAGCTCCAGTCAGAGAAGAATAGTAGTTCAGGTTAGCTGAATAGGTGTAAAGCCATAAACGTAAGTGCGAGTGACAGAAGAAACCTGTAGGCTAAAATCAGGTGTGCAGATGGAGAGGTGAAATCAAGGGGGATTGAAGCAGGTGCAGGGATGAATTTCTGCTTTAAAGTCTGAATTTACAGCACATTCTCTGTGTGGCTAGCACCTTTTCCGTGAGGGGCAGAGCAGTTTTAAGGGTGAAATGGGTATATCCCTCATAATCAGGGACAGTTGAAACTGGAGGTATGGCCCCAGGGTTTGCCTCTTAACCTTGAAGAGAGCCTTCTGTTTCATAGTTGGAATTCAAGTCAAGTGAGCATTAGCCCTTCAATGAACTTGCTTTCAGCTCGTTGGTGGAATACTTATTTCCCATCTCCCATATATGTGTCTACGTTTTCTTTAAAAGTTCTCCCATTAGAACTTTTTGTAACATATCTTGGTAGCTTATTCCATTTTATTATACTCTGTGTGTAAAATTTGCTTTTCCTTACAGTACTGTTAGATTCTCCTAGTAATTTCTGCTTATGTGATCTTGTTCCAGCAATTCCAAGATTACTCCTGAAACCTAAGGTTTCTTTCATATATGGATCTTGTAAGGTTTTATAGACAAAACAGAGATCTGCCCTTTCTCGCCTATACTAAGTAGAAAAAATATTTAATTTTTGAAGCTTGTCAACTCATATCCTTAGTTAGTCTTATTGTTATAGTAATTTTCCATTGTACTGTTTGCGTCCTTTTTGTTGTAGGGGCACAGAACTGCGCACAGTACTGAGTGAGGTCTCACTAGCACGGTGTAAAGTGGAACTATAACTCTTTCTTCCCTGCTTTTGATGTTTTCCCCAGTATGCAGCCCATTATTCCTTGGCTTTTTTTTGCTGCTACAACTGCATGGGTATCAAACGTTAGATCATCCGTTATTATTATTCCCAGACCCTTTTCTTCCTTTATAGTTTTCAGTGCAGTAGTGTATTTGGTAAGTGTGCACTGTTTTTTTCCCCCATGTGCATTACCTTACATTTTTCTAAATTGAAGTACATTTCGTTTTCATTTGCCCATTTAGTTAAATTATTTACATTTTCTTGTATTGCCCTGGCATCTTCTGTGTTTTGTAACAATCCACCTAGTTTGCAGTCGTCGGCATACTTGCCAACCCATACACTCTGTTTGGCAGGGAGGAGATAATTATGTTAAATAATGTGGGTCCCAATACAGATCTTTGTGGGACAGCACTAGTGACTGTGCTCCAGTCTGATGAATGTCTTTTATAGTCACACGTCGCATTCTGTTTCCTAACCAAGAGGTGCTCCATCTAATTATATTGTTATTTAGTCCTATTTGTATGAGTTGGTTTAGTAAGACTGTATGGGAAACTTTATCGAACACCTTGGAATAATCTAGAAAAACAACATCCACAGGTATGTTTTTATCTAGGGCTGCACTTATCGGTTTGAAGAAACTAATTAGGTTTGATAAACATGATCTTTCTGGTGTGAATCCATGTTGGGTCGGATCTATATTTCCTGTGTTTTGCAGATGTGTAATTATGCATTTTTGTAATAATTTTTCCATGATTTTACCTACCACTGATGTAAGGCTTATGGACCTATAATTACCTACTTCAGTTCTGTTTCTCCCTTTGAAGATAGGTGTAACTGTTGCCTTTCTCCATTCCTTCAATGTATTTCCCTCCTGGATAGATGCATTATATAAGTGGGTCAGTGGCCCTACCAATTGATGTGTTGATTTTTTTAGAAAAACAGGTGTGATACCATCAGGTCCAGGTGAACTATTTATTTTGAGGCTGTTTATTGTGTTAATTATATCTGTAGCATGAAACTTTAGGCAGTTATCCATTTCATTCTGCTGTATGCCTAGTTGATTTTTGGGATTACGTACACTTGGAAAAGAATTATTAAGTTCTGTAGCCATTTCCTTTTCCTCATAGAAACAGACTTTGATGGCAGATAAGGACCGCTTGACCCACCTAGTCTGCCCATTTCCCTACCTACAGGATAAGCTGCAGATCCTAGTTAACCAGACTATTTCTTCCTACCCCCCACAAGAATTGCCTTATGTCTGTCCCATGCATTCTTGAATTCTCCCACAGTTTTACACCCTACAACCTCCTCAGGAAGGCTGTTCCATGCGTCCACCACCCTCTCTGTGAAAAAATGCTTCCTCACATTGCCCCTGAGCCGTCCCCACTGTATCTTAAGTGTCCCCTTGTTCTTGCACATGTCTTATGAAAGATGCTACCCTCTTGGACTTTGTTGATTCCACTGAGGTACTTAAAACTTTATATCCCCCTCTCCCTCCTTTCCTCAAGGGTATACATATTAAGCTCCTTTAGTCTCTCCTCTTATGGCTTCCCTTGCAGACCTTTCACCATTTTAGTTCCCCTCCTCTGGACTACCTCCATCCTGTCTATGTCCTTACGGAGATGGGGTCTCCAGAACTGGACGCAGTACTCCAGATGGGGTCTCACCAACTGTCTGTACAGAGGGATAACGACTTCCTGTTTTCTGCTGGTGATGCCTCTCCCTATACATCCAGTATCCACCCAGCCCCTACTACCTTCTCACATTGCTTGCCAACCTTAAGGTCATCTGATATGATTACCCCCAGGTCCCTTTCCATTTTTGTTGTTGTTACTACCTCTCGATGTGTACACTTCCCTGGGTTTGTTTCAGGTGTTATTTTGTACTTTTTGCATTGAATCCAAGCTGCCATACTTCTGACCATTCTCCAACCTTGCCAAGTCCCTTCTTATCCTTTCCACGCCCTTGTGTATTAACCCTGTTGCAGATCTTTGTGTCATCTGCAAAAGGCATACTTTTCCTTCCAGTCCCTCTGCAATGTCACTTATAAAGACATTAAAGGACTGACCCAGTACTGAACCTCAGTGTACCCTACTAGTAACCCCCTTTCTTCAGAGTGACTCCATTTACAATTACCTTCTGTGTCTTGTTGTCCAGCCAATATTTTACTCAGGCTACCACCCTGGGACCCACTCCCAGCTGGTTAATTTGTTTATTAATCATTTGTGTGGGACTGTATCAAATGCCTTGCTAAAGTCTAGGTAGGCCATGTCCATAGCCCTCACGGTCTACTACTTTGGTTACCCAGTCAAAGAAATTGATTAGATTGCCTGACATGACTTCGGCCAGAACCCATGCTGCTCTTGGGTGCTGTGCCCCACTGGCCTCTAGGTACTCAGCAGTTCTTTCCTTCAGAAGCGATTCCATCACTTTCCCTACCACAGAGGTCAAACTGACAAGTCTGTAGTTTTCTGCCTCTGTCTTGCTCCCACTTTTGTGAAGGGGAATCACATCCACCTTCCTCCAGTCCTCAGGTACCACACGGTCCTCCCACGATTTGTCAAAAAGGGTAGTCAGTGGTGTCACTAGTTCTCCCCTTCAATCTTTTATAATTCTGGGGTGAATTCTGTCAGGCCCCATTGCTTTGTCCACCTTCAGTTTAAGGAGTTATTTCAGAACTCCTTCTGTGAAAGGACTGGGATCAAATCCCCTATCCAGAGTGCTTCTGTTAATTGGATTAGGTACCTCCCCCTCCTCCTCTTTTGTGAATACTGAGCAGAAGTATTTGTTCTGTATCTGTGCTTTTTCACTGTCCCTCTCTGCCCACCCACCATCCATTCTGTTCAGCCTCACTATCCCTTCCTTTGTCTTTCTACGCTCCCTGATGTACCTATAAAAGATTTTATCCCCCCTTCTTAACTGAGTTGGCTATCTTTTTCTCAGATTGGGTCTTTGCTATTCTGACTTCCCTTCCTGCTTCCTTCTGCCTTAACTGATACAGTTCTCTGTCCTGCTCCTTCTGTGTTTCCTTATACTTCCTAAATGCTGTCTTTTTCTCCCTAACCTTCCCTACCAACTCTTTTGAGAACCATAGCGGCTTTTTCTTTCATTTTGATTTGTTTATTTGCTTCACACAAAGGCTTGTTGCCTTTGTGATGGCAGTTTTGATATTTCACCATTGTTGCTCCACCCCTCCTCCGTGCCTGTTTGCTAGTGCTTTTCTAATGCACTCTCCCATCTTGTGAAAGTCATCCCTCCTGAAGTCCAGTACCCTCATTTCTGTATGGCTTGACTCTGTAGCTGAGTTTATCATGAACCACACTGTTTGGTGGTCACTTGTTCCCAGATGGCTACCCATTTCTAGATCTGAGATCCTCTCTCCGTCCCCATTTGAGATTACAAGGTTTAAGATTGCTCCCCTCACGAGTGGGTTCCAAAATTAGTTGTCTGAGGCATGCCCCCTGTAGGGCATCCAGAATGGCCCTGCTCTTGGATGTGGCTGCAGCAAAGGTGCTCAAGTTAACATCTGACATATTCAGGTCCCCTGTCAACAGTAATCTCCCCTTTCTCTGCCATCCTAAGGATGCCTTCTATCATAACCTTATCCATTCCTTCCCCTGAGATGGGGGTCTGTATACAACCCCTGTGTGGATTGTGGTGCCATTTCCAGTCTCTAAGGTGACCCACAGTGCCTCCTCTCCTCCCTGTTTACTCTTTTGTTCCGTTGCTTTTATCCCTTCCCTTATATAAATAGCTACTCCCCCCTCCCCTCCCTGTCTCTCCTGTAGGTTGTGTACCCTGGTATGTTAACATCTCAGTCATGGTTCGCTGTGTACCATGTTTATGTGACTACTATGATATCTAGGCATCCCTCTTCAATCAAGGCCACCAGTTCAGGGAGCTTGTTGCCCAGACTACGGGCATTGGTACTCATTACCCTCAGTTTCTTGATGGCCTTACCCCTTTTTGCCCCATCCCTGTCTTCATTGCCTTTGTCGTTTTCTCCATTTACCCCTGCTCTTCTCCCTATCAACATCTCTATCTTGGTGTTTACCTCAGTTATTACTTTATCCCCTGTTGTCAAAGGACCAGTAGTGGGTTGTTTCCCCTTAAGGGATACTACATATATTTTTTTTTAACTTAAAAGACCTTTTTATTGATCATAGAATACAAACACTACAGTTAATATTTAACATCCAAGCTTTCTCATGGTAATATCTTCTGTATACAAAGTTGATTAAGCTAATCTGAAAAACAATCTAATCTAATTTTCTCTGTTATTAATCCTATAGATCCAGATCTCACTCCAGGTCCAGTTCCCAAGCAATGTGAGTTCGACAAAGCATCCGTGTGGACTGCAAGAAAAGCCAAGGGAAACCGAGAGTCTGGTCTCCCAAATTCCATCAGTCTCTCCAATTTGAGATTGTTCGATGAGATTTTCAGTATTCGGTCCATGAGGGCTTCAATAAAAATGTCTCTGTTCAAATAAACTTATCTTATCAGAGTATCCTAGGTCTCTGTCTGCTTTTTATTTTATACTTACATTTTATCTTATTAATCTATAGGGTTCTTATAACATGGAAATTCATACCAAAAAAAAAAAGAAAAGCTGAACAATAAAAAGCAAATAAATAGACAACCAACTACTTACATAAAAAGAGGAAAAAGGAATCAATTTGTTTAGATGCAGTGCTGAAGTCACACAATGCCGCCGGGCAGGGAAAAAGCATAGGTAGGTCTCAAATAGGAGTACAGCATCCACAATGAATTGCTGATTGGTGTGATAGTTGGATATTGTGGAGGACCTTCAGCTGGAATGTATCAGGTAAATTTCTGTTAGAGGCTGGGCTAGGATTAGTTAATTATACCTGCTGTAGGGATAGTTAGTGTGGAGAGGCTGTATAGGTAGTGTGTACCATGGGTAGGACTGTTGGGTGCAATGGTTGTTGGTCAGCAATGCGGATGACTATACTGTGGAGGCTGGGAGGGTGCCCAATATGCCACAGGCTAAGGAAGAGGTTCCGTGGCTTGGCAGGGAGCTGGGAAGGTTGAGGGATGAGGGGAGGATTGCGTCGGTAGGAGGGCTAACATCTGAGAATATTGTGGGGGCACCACAGAGAAGGAGCAGTGGGTCAAAGGAGGGGCAAACTAGACAGGAAGCCAGCTAATGAAGGGTCGACTTTAGTAGAACCTAGAAAAAGAGGAGCAGCAGGAGGTTGTAGAAAGTACATAGGCAAAGGGGCTAGGGAACATGTTTACTTTACTAGCAACACATGGGATGCAGGAGGTGATTGCACAAGGGATAGCACTCACAAAGAAGAGGGAGTGAGGGGCATTACTAGTGGAGAGATTGAGCATAGTGTGGCACGGGGAGGGATAATACTCGGAGAGGTGAGGAGGGAGAGGGAGGTTGGCAGTCAAACGGGGAGGGAGGGTCTTAATTGGGAGGGGCAGGGGAAGACACTGGGGCACATGGTAAAAACACAATCTTGAGTGGCTCCAAAAATGAGAACCTGGGTGGGAGGGTGGCGATGGGCACAAGGAAAGAGAAGGGGGTGTACTCGTGTTGGGGGACTCCATACTCTGGATCAGATGGGGCAGCAAGGGGGAGATGCACAGTCAGATATGGGTGGAGTCCATACCAGGCTTAAAGGCAGACATGGCAGGACAGGCAATCCTAAGGTGCTTAAAGAGGGGTAGGAGGAAACCACACATTGTGGTACATGTGGGGACAAATGACCTAGCGGGAGAAATGGAGATAACAAGGGAGAGGACTGAGGAAGTGGGAAGGTTGTGTGAGGAGACTGGGGAGTCTATGGCCTTCTCCGAAGTGCTCCCAGTACCCTGTGCAAGTACAGTGAGAAAGGAGAGGATTAGAGAGTTAAACACATGGTTGGTAGAATGGTGTCAAACTAAGGGGTATGGGGTTGTGGGCGGCTGGGGCAGTACCTGGGAGAATAACAATCTGTTTACAAGGGATAGGCTGCACCTGGGTGGGGAGGGGAAGAAGGTATTAAAGCAAAAACTGGAGAGGTATATTGTGACAAGGGTGGATTTAAACTAGATAAGGGGGGTGGGCAAGTGGACAGCAGGTAGGCAGGGATCCGATAGAGTGGAGTAACAGCCTACCCCCCAGGCTAGCAGGGAAGGACTCGGTGCCCAAAAAAGGAGGGAGTAGAAGGTGGTCTCATTGAATGCAAGAAGCCTAGGAAACAAATCCACTGAGCTACAGGCACTCTTAGCAGTGTGGAGGGTGGATATTGCAGCTGTCACAGAAACGTGGGCAACTGAGCACCAGGACTAGGATCTGGCAATCCCAGGATACAAATTATACAGGAAGGACCGTTGAGGGGAGTGGGGGTGGGGTGGCAGTCTATGTGAGGGACAGGATAAAATGCACAAGGGAGAAGAAAGGAGAACCAAGGCAATCTGGCAGCAGCTCCTAGACTCGAGGGGTAGGAAATTGAGGTTTGGGGTGGTATACAGGCCACTGTCCCAGTCTGAGGAGCTTGACAGGGAGTTAGTGGAACAAATCAAAAAGGTATATAGAAAAGGGAAGGTGGTCACTGGGGATTTCACCTTGCCGGGGGTTGACTGGAGCATTCCGGTCACCTCCAGTGCTAGGGAGCATGAGCTCCTGGACACAATCCAGGAGGGTCTCCTGACACAGTTGATTACTGTACCTACTAGGCAAAAGAACACTTTAGATCTGGCATTGTTGAATGGGGAGGCAGTGAGGGAAATAAAGGTAGAGGACCTACTAGCTGACAGCAATCACCAAACAGTGTGGTTTAATATCACAATGTGCAGGAAGCCAGAGAAATCAGTTACTCGGGTGGTAAACTTTGGGGGGGAGACTTTGCGAGGATGCAGGAAGTATTGAAAGGAAACTGGAGGGTATAAGGCAGAAGATGGATGTGGAGCAGAAATGGGATATTATTAAATGGGGGGGGGGTTACAGAGGCAACAGAAGCCTGCACCAAGGCACGAAGTAAGAGGAGCAGAGCAAGAAAACCATTCTGGTTGAATGACGAGGTTGTGGAGGTGGTGAGGCCAAAACGAGTGGAGCACCAGAGGTTTAGGAGGACGGGAAAGGAAGTGGACAGGAAGGAATATGCAAGATGGTCCAGGGAGGTGACCAGAAAAGTGAAAGAAGCCAAGGCCCAGAGGGAGCTGAGATTAGCACAGGGAATTAATGGGGGGGGGGGAGAGAAGAGAGAAAGACTTTCGGATACATCAGGGAGAAAAGGAAGTGCAAGGAGACAATAGTGAGGGTAAAGGGTGGGAGTGGATGGAAGAGGGGGACGAGCAGGCAGAATCATTAAATGAATACTTTTGCTCAGTATTCACAGATGAAAAGGGGACCGCTACCAGTATGGGCTGGGAGGGGTGGGACAAGGGGAGAGGAGGCGACAGATGGAAGAATTGAAGCAAAGAGAGTCTAGAGGGACTGAGGGCACTGAAGGTAGATATAGAAGATGGCGGAGGTGTTGGCAGATCTGTACAGCACCTCACTGGAGTCGGATGTGTGCCACTGGACTGGAGGATGGCACATGTAGTACCATTACACAAGAGCGGGCTAAGGGATGAACTTGGTAATTATCGTCCGGCAAGTCTCACCTCCATAGTGTGCAAACTCATGGAAATGATACTAAAGGAAAGACTGGTGTTGTACCTGGAGGACAATGGCCTCCAAGATGTGAGGCGGCATGGGTTTGTTTCAGGGAAGTCTTGTCAAACCAACCTCATACAATATTATGACTGGGTGACAGGTGAGCTGGATAAGGGTGGGTGACAGTTGAGCTGGATAAGGGTCTTGCGGTGGATTCTCTTTACTTGGACTTCAGCAAGGCATTCAATTCAGAGCCTCATGGGTGGCTTGGGGGAAAGCTAACTGGCGTAGGGGTAGGGGCAAAAATGTTAAACTGGATTACAAGCTGGCCGAGTGGCAGGCTGCAATGGATGGTGGTGAGAGGGGAGCTCTCAACTCCAAGGCCGGTGACGAGTGAGGTGCCACAGGGCTCTGTGTTGGGGCCAGCATTGTTTGGGCTCTTCATATCAGAGATTGCAAACGGGATGGTGAGCAAGGTAAGTCTATTCACTGACAACACCAAAATCAGAGCAGTGGTGGATGGAGAGGAGGGATGGAAGCAGCTGAAGGGGGACCTACAGTATGCAAGCTAGAGGAGTGGTCAGAGAGGTGGCAGCTAGGGTTCAATGCAAAGAAGTGTAAGGTTATGCACTTTGAGGTGAAGAAACCAAGGAGAGAATACTGGGGGGTTAAGCTGAGGATCACTGAGGAGGAGAAGGACCTAGGGGTAATGATAACAGGGACCAAGAACAACACTGCAGAGTGCAGGAGAGCGGCTGCAAAAGCGAACAAAATGCTGGGGTGCATAGTGAGGGTTTTTTCATCCAGGCAAAGAGGGGTGATCTTGCCCCTCTACAGGTCATTGGTAAGGCCACACTTGGAGTATCATGTACAGTTTTGGAGGCCATATCTAAAGTGTGATATCAGGCTATTGGAGGGGGTGCAGAGGAGGGCAACAAAGATGATATGTGGAATGGAGGGGAGAGACTATGACAACAGGCTAGGAGACCTGAATATGTACACCATGGAGGATAGAAGGGACAGGGGGACATGATAGAGACATTCAAGAATCTTAGGGGAATAAATAAGGATGGGGCAGATGGAGTCTTAAAGTTAAGGAGGGAGAGGGTCACCAGGGGGAACGGGCTAAGAAGGGGGGGGATTTAGGAAGGAAATGAGGAGACACTATTTCGCAGAGAGGGTGGTAGCAAAATGGAACGCCCTACCAGAATGGGTGGTATCATGTAAATTTGTGAACAGCTTCAAAGGGCAGGGAACAGGGGAGAGTGAGGGTGGGGGTGGCAGTGGGATGACAAAGGGGAGGGGGGTGGGGCAGCTGCAAACTAGGGGTGTTGGCTGCATACTCGAGCAGAACTAAGACAGACCAAGTGATCTGTTTCCACTGGCACATTCGTATGTTCACATGGTTATTTCGCCCCACAGTGTTAGGCCTGAAGCAATTAGTCTAGGACCGGTATACCTGCGCTCCTTTCCATATGGTCAAAAAATGGTAGCCATCTGGCACTGAACTTGTCAATGACTAACCTCAGATGGGGTGTTACAGCCTCCATTTCTCTAATTTGGTTAATAATTCCATACCAGTTGGAGACAGGGGGTGGGTTCTTTACCAGCCATTGCTGGGTAAGGGCCTTAAGTGCTGCTGCTATTAAGGCATAGAACAGGTGCTTTCCTGTTTGTGTCTTAACTTCCTTTGGAGGGGATCCCAACACCACATTTTCAAAGCCCAAAGGGGTGGGCAGGGTCAGAATCACGGCAATATCTTTAGCAACTTCTTCCCAAAAAGGAACAATTTTGGGACACCCCAAAAAGTGATAGTGTGTCCCAATGGATCCACAGGCCTTCCAGCATTCATTAGAAGTATGTGAGGCATAGTAATATGAAATAGTTGGAGTTCTAAAAAAACAAATGTTGATTTTCCACCTAAATTCCCTCCATGAGGGAGAATTAGTCATTTTATGAGTACCTATCCAATTCCTTTGCCAACTTTTAGCAGATATGGATAACTCCGCCTCTGATTCCCATATTTGTTCCACTCTCTGCACAGCTAAAGCCCCCCTGTCCTCCATTAGGATTTTATATATCTCTGATATATAAGATTTAGTATCCCTCATAATGCTTTTTTGGTAAGTTAGTATAATGGGGGCTGATGGGCTCTGTGCTGGTTCTGTTAAACCAATATTAGTGGTTATGTAGTGAGCGCACTGATAGTATCTGAAGGAGTCCACATTACTCAACCTGAATTCTACTTGCACCTGTGTAAATGCTTTCAGGTGGTTCCCCTCCAGGAACTGCTTAGGATATTTGAGACCACTAGTTGTCCATCAGAAGAAACATTGGTCTCCCTTTCTGGACGGAAACCCTGGGAGGCATGAGAGTGGTAGATATTCCCATACTGGGCAGACTATCTCCCATTCCTGCCTGGCCTCCAGCCCCATCGACATTGTGTGTCTAGTTAAATTATGTTCTATATGTTTTAGGTCAATGGGTTGGATTCTCCAGGGTAGGATGCTCAGAGGGGCTAATAGGCATTCCCTCTCCTCTATTTCCAACCATCCACAGCCCTTCCCAGACATTAGCTTTTTGAGTACTGGTAATAGCTGTACTGTGAAATAATATTTAGGGAAATCCAGGAGGCCCATTCCCCAATTTTCTCTACATTTCGTCAGTATTTCCCAACGAACTCTGGGTCGTTTACCCATCCAAATGAAGTCAGATAGTTTCTTTTTAAGGTCTTTCCCATCTTTGCTAGGAATTCACAGGGGAAGGTTTACAAAAAGAGAAAGGAATCTCAGTAGGACGTTCATTTTGACTGTCTCCAGTCTGTTTGTTAATGTTAAGGGGAGCAGCTTCCACCTATATAGATCAGCATATACTTGCTGTTTCAGGGCTTCATAATTTTGTCTATACAGCAGTGACCTTTGTTTGGGAATCTGTATTCCCAGGTACCTTATTTTGGTTTCCACCCACCTGAAAGGGACCAAACCCCGTAATTCCTGGTCTGAGACCCCCCATTGGTAGAACCTTCAACTTGGTTGTAGTAACCTTAAAACCAGAGATATCACCAAAGTCCTTCAGGAGTGTTAGCAGGTGCTGAAGGGCAGCTTTTGGGTTACCCATATATATCAGGGTGTCATCTGCGTAAAGGGAAATCTTATGGGGGGTGTTCTGAATCTGTATTCCTTCTATCTTCTCATGTTGTCTTATGGCCTGAGCCAAGGGTCCTATGCTAATCGCAAAAAGTAAAGGGAAAAGAGGGCAGCTGTGCCTTGTCCACCTAGTAATGTTAAAAGCATGTGAATAGTTCTGTTCATCCTCACCCTGGCTTGTGGTTTTTGATAGCATAGTTCTGTCCATTTTAAAAAATTCCCTTCAAATCCCATTTTCTGTAACACCTTATAGAGATATCCCCAATTTAGGCAATCAAAGGCTTTTTTTGGCATCTAGCAAAATAGCCAGGACCTGGTGCAAGTCAGGGTCCATCCCATACCTCTCAACTGTCCCTGATTTTGCCTCAAAATATTCCTCTATCCCTCGTAAAATTTCAGTTTTAGTGACTGAACAGTGGGGACTGTAAGCAAAAAATAATGTTAAACATTAAAGTTACAGACTAGTTCTTCCTCAGAAAATGCTTCTTGCGCTAATTCCCTTATTCTGTCAGCTTTCTGAGTGAGTATTACCAAATTTTAAAATGTGTCCCTGATTTTGGGTCTCTGTCCCTGATTTTTTTTAAGCATTGTCCCTGCTTTATGAGGTAAGAGGTTGAGAGGTATGGTCCATCCCATTCAGAATATTCAGGAGTCTTCCGATATCGTCACTTAAGTGACGGTGAGGGATAAACCCGGTTTGATCTGGGTGTATTAACAATTCAATATACTTTTGGAGCCTGAATGAAAAAATGTTAGTAAATATTTTTAGGTCCTGATTAGGTAAGGCTATTGGCTGGAAGGATTCGCACTTTGTAGTGTCTTTCCCCCGTTTGGGTATCACTGTTATTAGGAAGTGTGACCAACTGTCCGGGGTCCTGCCCTCTTCTAAACATTGGTTGAACACTTCTGTTAATAGGGGAGTCACTGAGGTGGCTAACTCTTTGTATAGTTCCCCACTAAGTCTGTCAGAGCCTGGGATCTTTCCGGTTGGCAATTGTTTAATTACTGCCAGTGTCTCTTCCAGTGAAATAAGGCAATTTAGTTCACTCTTGACTGATTCAGGTGTCCTGGGCAGTTTGAGGGTTTCTAAAAAACTTTGCATTTTGTTCTTGGCGAGCTCGGTATCCTTGTCTTCTGAATATAGCTTTTGGTAATACTGTTGGAACTGTATAGCCATCTCTCTAAGGGTATTCCATTTTTTCCCTTGTAGCCCTCCCTCCTGAATATAGGGGACCTGCCTACCAGCCTGGGCCTTTTTCCATCAAAATGCTAACAGTCTTGTGGCCTTGCCTCCCACTTCATGATATTTTTGGTTTGTAAACCTTAAGCAACTCTCTGCTCTCTTATTTGCAAATTCCTGCAGGGCTTTCTTGGCCTGTTTTAACTCCTTTTGTATCTGCTTGTCCATGGGCTGTTTTCTGTGGTGTTTTTCTACTTCTGATAGTTCTGATTTTAGTCTGTTCTGGGTTAATTGCGACAATTGCTTTTGGGCTGAGGTGAAAATAATGACTTCCCCTTGGAGGACCGCTTTAAGCATGTCCCATTTTAGTAAAGCTGAGTGATCAGTAGACTGATGAATAAGACAGAAGTATGCAATTAGTTGTTTCAGTTTAGTGACAAATGCCTCATTGTTCAATAAAGAAACATTAAGCCTCCACAAGGTCTGTTTATCTTGTGGTGGAAGGGTCAGATGAATCGAAACAGGGGAGTGGTCCGATAAGGTTATATTGTGAATATAAGTTGGTGACTAAATGAAGGGTCAATGCTTGGGTATAGAATAAATCAATTAGAGAACAGGATCGTTGGGAGTGAGAATAAAACGTATAATCTTTTTCTGTTGGGTGCTGAGCCCTCCAGATGTCTACCATACCCATCTCCCTCACTAGAGCAGTCAGTGATTTAGATGCTGCTCAGTTTGTAGAGGCAGCCCCTGAGGAGTGATCCCTCTGGGGTTGGGGGGTAATATTGAAGTTTCCACCAAGCAGTAGCTGTCCCTGTAGGTGATCCGCTATTTTTTTTTTTTTAAACTAAATTAAAGGTTTCCTGGTGGGTGTTAGGTGCGTAGACATTGATAAAGTGGATTGTCCTACCTTGGATACTGGTAGTAACCCACACGTACCTCCCCTGGAGTCCCTCCTCAGACGATTCTACTATTAAGTTTAACCCCCTTCATATCAATATAGCCACTCCTGCTTGTTTGATCTTGGTGTGGGATGCTGCAATCACTTGGCCCACCCAGGCTCTTTGCAGTTTTAGGTGCTCATGCATCAAGAGATGTGTTTCCTGAAGTAAAATCACTGCTTAGGTTCTTGCGGCAATCTTGTTCATTTTATGGGAGAAATAATTCCCTTCACATTGTTGGAAAACACTTTTAAACCCACCAGTGGTCTGTTTTAAGTTTTGGGGTGTGTAGGGGCCCCAGTCCCTGCTACGATAATACTTATTACTCCCCAGATATCGCTGCACCTGTTCCGGGACGAAATCCCGTTGGTGGTCTCAAACCCCACATCTATCTGGTAAAGAAAACATAACATTTAAAATTGCCCTCAACTCTGGGCAATGCAACAATATTATGAAACTTTAAAGACGTTTCAACTCGAGTAAGCAGTTAGTAACTAGTGCAACAGTTAACTAACAGAAAAACAATATACTCATTTTCACTTGCTTCCTAGGTAAATCCCCAAGCCCCTTATAGCAAGGCACCTGGTCCCACTTGTAGAGGAGAGTGCATGGAAACACCAACGGTCTCGATCTGAGAGACCGTGAGCAGGGATGTAGTGCTGCTTAGAAAGTTTGAAATGTCACTGAGGTCAGGGGAGGCAACCCTCTCTCCGAACCCCGTTAATCCAGTAGCTCCCATTATGTTATAGGAACCCTTCCCCCATTTCCCTAGGTGTGGCACGGTCACCGCCAGGACAGGCCAACTAGTTTAGGAGCCTTATAAGTTGTTGTAGTAAACCTCATCCGAGCATGCTAGCCAATGCTGTACTTCATCCAAAATTATAGGGTATGAATATAATTATGTTGTGGCCACCAAACCTACTGGGACGTAGCCAAGTAAATTCTCCACAGATAATACCTTTTTGTAATTGAGGTGCTTACCCCCCATTCACATCACACACACCTCCTTCAGTCAGATCCTTCATTAAGACTCCCCCACCCCAGAATGCTCAGGGAGACTATGCTCCTCAAGAGCTCACTTCATCAGCTCATATCCCAAACCCCTGAGTGGTGCTCCACTCAATGATCAGGGGAGAACTGTTGCATGTTAATCGCTTAGGAGAAAGTAGCATCTGCCCCATCCCCCCCCACTGCAGGTAATTGACCTTTAGGAAGGCACCACATTGTGCATTAAAACTGGGGTCTGCCAGTTAATACAGCACGATCCTGGCAGATGAAACCCCGATGTGCATGATATGGGGAAGAGCAAAGCACGGGAAGGGTGATCCTCGATTCCAACCCCCAATCAACAAAAATAAACAGTGGGATAACATCCCTCTAGCGTGCAGTCAGTGTGAGCATTCACAACTGGTCACAGTTCTGGAGGGGGTAACAAACTTATCTGAGGTTGAGATTGTTCAGTTAGTGTTCAATTATCCTGCCTGGGTAAGCGTTTCTTGTATTTCCCCCAAACTCGAAATGTAATTCTCCTTCTCAGTGTGTCTGCGTCCATCTCAGCGATGTGGGGAAGGCCTAGAAGACAGTGCGGTACTAGAGCCAGCCCTTTTGCCTTCCGCTTGTTGCATAAGTTGTGCTGCATCCTTCAGGAGAGTTTTCGGCAGAGTTCCTTGGTGAGTACGTTTAAGACCCCTGTCAGCCACTTGCCATACAATTTGAGAGGCTTTGCTCCAGGATTGCCAGTTCCATGTCAGGAAGAAGTATGCCCCATTCTTTTAAAATCAGCATCACCTCCAGCAGGGTAGTGAAAGTTTTTGGGCCTGAATCGAGGTGTAGCCATAACTTCAAGGGGAATAGCAGCTGAGCCTTTACATTCTTTAATGTCCTTGATGACCACACAAACTCTCAGCCTGTAACACCAGGGAGAAATCTTGCTCAAAGAAGATGGAGGCATTCAGTCACATATTAACGGTAACTGTAACACAAACACAAGCACAAACGGTAATGCACATGGTGACGCAAATGTAAATGGTAACGTAAACGGTAAGAGAAATGCAAGGGCAAACATTAATGAAAGCAGAAATGGTAACACAAACAGTAACGGTGACAGAAATGCAAACATTAAAACAGTAATGTAAACGGTAATGCCAACGGAAATGCAAGCAGTAAAAGAAATGTAGACGGCAACAGAAAGGCAAACAGAAATGCAAACGGTTAAGGCAACGGCACCGCAGAAGGAAATAGTAATGCAATCGATAACGGAAATGCAACCAAAAACGCAAACGGTAAGGGCAACAGAAACACAAATAGTGACGAAGACGCAAACACTAGCGCAAACGGAAATGGAAATACAAGTGCATACGGAAACGCAGATGGTAACATGCACAGTCACGGTACTGCAATTGGAAACACAAATGCTAACGGTAAAAGCAACAATAACACCAAACAAAACAGGAATGGAAATGCAAACCGTACTGCGCACAGTCATGGTAACGCAAATGGTAACGGTAACAATGACACCAAATGAAAGAGAATGCAAATGCAAGTGGAAGGGCGGCCACAAATGGAAATGTACACAGTGACGCAAATCGAAATGCAAACAGAAACAGTAGTGGAAACGCGAATGGTAACAGTAACAAAAGGGCAAACAAAAACACAAAGGGTAATGCACATGGTGGCATACACGGGAACACTAACGCAAACTGGTATGGAAATGCAAGTGGAAATGCTAACAGTAATGGATGCGCACACCCTGTTCCCCACCCCCCCAACAGCTCCATAGAGAAACACAGCGAGTACAAAGAATGTATGCATAATAATGGGCCTCGGAGCAGAAAATTAGCACTTGGAATACTAAATTAACATACTAACATACTATTTGCCAGCAGATTAGGCCTTACGGTCTATCGAGTCTGCTCGAACCTTAGATCCTTAGTTGGGTGCCGAGACCCTCCCATTCCTTGTGCTCCAGAACCCCCTATCATCCATCCCCACCCCCCTGGGACAGGCCATCATCTGATACATCCACTTTCTGTGTCTGTCCCACCCTCTCTTGAAGCCCTCCACTGTGGATCTCTGAACCAGCTCACCAGGCAGTGCATTCCAAGGGTCCACCACCCTCTTAGTGAAAAATCTCCTCCTCTTTTCCCCCCTCACCCTTCCACCTTCCAACTTCAAACCATGCCCTCTGACGATACCTCCCTGCTTTAGTCTAAAGATCCCCTCCATGTTTACCCTATTTATTCCCTTGAGGTACTTGAAGACCTCAATCATGTCCCCCCTGTCTCTCCTCTCCTCCAATGAAAACAGGCAGAGCTCCTCAAGTCTGTCCTCATACGTCAAATCCCCTAGCCCTCGTATCATCTTTGTTGCCCTCCTCTGTACCCTCTCCAGGAGCTGTATGTCCCTCTTCAAGTGTGGTCTCCAGTACTGTACACAGTACTCAAGGTGTGGTCTAACCAGTCCATTGTACAGCGGCAGAATCACTTCCTCACTCCTAGAGGTGATCCCCCTTACGATGCATCCCAACATCCTGTTTGCCTTGCTAGCCGCTCTCCTGCACTGCTCAGAGTTATTCATACATGCATCCACCATGACCCCTAGGTCTTTTTCCCCTATTGAGGCCTCCAGCGCCTCCCCTCCCAGGGTGTACCTGTGTTTAGGGTTTCCCCGACCAAGATGAACACCTTGCACTTGGTGATACTGAAATTTAATTTCCATGTGTGAGCCCAACTTTCCAGGGTATCCAGGTCCCCTCGCAGGGCCAACTTCCCCTCTTCTCCCTCAACTACTGCTCCCATCTTGGAGTCATCCGCGAAGAGACTCATTTCACACCCTATACCCTCCCTGATGTCCGATATGTATGCATTAAACAGGATCGGACCCAGGACCGAGCCCTGTGGTACCCCTACCAACCTCTCTAGGGTTCGGGAGAGCTCCCCACAGACTACTACTCTCTGGGTGCGTCCAGCTAGCCAGTTTTCAATCCATCTGACCATCAAAGGGCCTACTCCTAACCCCATCAGTTTCTCCACCAGACCATTGTGGGGGACAGAGTCAAATGCCTTGCTGAAGTCCAAGAATAATACATCCACAGGCTTACCTCTGTACAGTTCTGATGTTACCCATTCATAGAACTCCACAAGGTTGGTATGACATGATCTACCTGGCACAAACTCATGTTGCCGACTATCCAGACCTCCCACCTCCTCCAAGTACACCCCCAATCATTCCTTTCGTATACTCTCCATTAAGTTTCCCACCACTGAGGTCAAACTGATGGGTCTATAGTTACCTGGTACTTCCCTCGACCCCCCTTTATGGATTGGCACCACATGTGCCTCTCGCCAATCCCTAGGTACCCTCCCTGTCTCAAGTGACCTGTTGAAAAGCTCCACCAGGGGTGCAGCCAGTATGTCCACCAATTCCCACAGTACTCTCGGATGAATGCCATCCAGCCCAGGAGATTTGTCTTTCTTTAGGACCTTGAGGGCTAACCACACCTTTTGGCAGAGATATCATCATCATCCGTCCCCTCCATCTTACTGGCCTTTTTATCCTTACCCAGATGTGACACCCCTGGGGTACTTCTCCCTCTCTCCTGCTCCATTTCTGTTGCTCCCCTGATCCCACTTACTGACGCTTCTATCCCCTTCGTGCCTTGCTTAGTAGATATCCCATCCCCCTCCCTAGTGAACACAGAGGCAAAGTACTCGTTAAATACCTCTGCCTGGTCCCTCGCCTCTTCCACCCACCGTCCTTCTGATCTCAATCTGCTGAGATGGCCCTTAGTTTTTCTCCGCTCCCCAATGTACCGGAAGAACCCCTTTCCTCTATGTATCCCTGTGCCAGCCACTGCTCTTTACTGACTTTGCTCCCTCACCATACGGGTGACTTTTCTAGATGCAAGCTGGTACATTTCCTTATCCCTATCCCCTCTTGTTGTTTTATATTTTTTGTAGGCCGCCTTCTTCTCTCTGACTGCTACCTGGACCTCACTGGACCACCAGCATGGTTTGTGTGACCTTGCTCCCTTACGTTTCAACTTAGCGCAGATCCTGACTGCCTCATGAAGTCCCCGTTTTATGACCTCCCATCTCCTTTCCACACTTGTCATTGAGGTAATCCCCTTCAAGTGATCCTTGAGAATATTTCCCATGCCCATAAAGTCTGCCCCCCTGAAGTCCACTGCCAGTGTCCTAGATCTCACCCCTCCCCCATGCTTATTTGAAACCAGACAGTATTGTGGTCACTCCCAGTCAGGGGTCCTGTACAACCATGTCCCTTACCAGATCCCCATCTGCCAGAACCACATCCAGGACATGCCCCTCCCTTGTGGGCTCCATCACATGCTGTGTTAAGAACACATCCTGGAAGCCATCCAGCAGCCTCTGCTCCTTGGCCACCTTAGAGGACATGGTTCCCCAGTTTGTACCTGGCATATTAAGGTCCCCCATCAACACCACTCCTTCCCCTTTTGGTCCACACTGGGCAATGATGTTGTCTATCAAACCATCCTCTAGAACATCACTCATCCCGGGGGGCCTATATACTACACCCAGCTTGACCTTATCTCCTGCTGGGGATCGTAAGGTGACCCATAAGGCCTCCACGTTTCCTCTGCCTCTTCTACCCTAGCAATTTCTATGTCATCTCTAATGAACATAGCCACTCCACCCCTCTGCCCTCCTTTCTATCCTTCCTAAGCATAGTGTACCCCTGATGTTTAGGTCCCAGTCATGGTTTTGTTGGCCCATCTCCGTGACCGCCGCCACATCCACTCCCAACAGCATGGCCTGGAACTCTGGCAACTTGTTTCCCAAGCTCCTGGCATTTACTAACACCAACCCCACCTCTTATCCTGATCCGCTTTGTCAAACTCCACCCAGATTCCTTATACTTCCATCCTCCCTCTGCTCCTCCTGAAACCTCCACCCCCAGTCTGTTTCCTCCTGGGCTTGAAGGCTACCCTCATCTGTTGGAGAGGGCTTCTGGTCAGCCCCTCCCTTATCCCTTCCCCCTCACAAGTTTAAACCCCACCTTTCTTGTATGTAGTCAGCCATCCCCTGTTTAAGGACTTCCTTCCCTAATGGGGCAAGATGAAACCTGTCCTTGGCATATAGTCCCTTATCCTCCCAAACTCCATTCCAGTTCCCTAACACCCCCAACCCATTCCTCTTCACCCCACTTCCTGAGCCAGTCATTAACCTCTGTGAGCTTCATTTTTTTCTCCACTGAGGCCTTTGATACTGGCAATATCTCCGAAAAGGAAATGTTGCATCCATTATCCCGACAGACTCTGGCAAGTTCTTGGAACCTTGCTTGGATTTCCAAAACGCTATTTCCCTCTAGATCATTAAATTGCTTATATCTCAGGAACCGTACGAAGTAGAAAAACAATTAAAATTTCTTATTATTTATGACTTTCCTGGCTAGTCTTGCACTTAAGCATTTTTCCAATGAAAAGTCAGTATCTCAAAGTGTTTCCGAGATATGGGCCCCGAAAGGTGCGGTGGAGCCACAATGTTAGTCTATGGGAAAAAGTGTAAACGTTGCAGTACCATAACTTTGCATCCATGCAATATTTTGTCACCAAACTACCAAAAGGCACATCTGTGGGATGTTTTCCGTCTTCCTCAAATTTCAGCCCAAAGACCAAACTGGTGTTTGCAGCAGGGAGTAACAAGAATTCCTGTTATTTGTATAGTGTACTTAAAAACACGACCGTTTTAGAAAAATAGTTGCAAAGTGTCGCAAGTTCGACACTACTTTGTGACACTACTTTTCCCAAAAATTTCAAAAACATTTTTGGGGTGTTTAAACCCCCATAAAAGACATGGCTAGCATCCTCAGGGCTCGAATAGGAGAACACAAAAAGAATTGTGTCCCTAGAGGGTCCCACATTTAAATGGCAAGCATTTCTGTGACCAGTAACTGAAAAAAAATGGCTGACTCACGGCAATACAGGGGTCATATGCGACACTAAAAACTGCATTTGTGACACTGTTGAATATTTTGTTAACTTGTCGCATTGACTATAATGGGAAACTTGTTTTTTGAATAACTTTTGAACCGTTCAATATTTATTCACAAAATCTTCAAAAGGCACATCCGGGACCCTGGCCGCATGTTCTCAGAAGTTTCCGGACTGGACGTGCAAACCACGTGACCTGTAGGTGCGAGCAAAGAATGTGCAAAAAAGCATAAATGTGCTACAGAATGTCGCTTTATAACTCTGCAACTGTATAGCCGACCGTTACGTAGCTTGTCAGATCCCAAGATCTACGGTACTACTCTGTGCCTGCCAGATTTCAGACAAGTCTGTCATACAGTGGCAAAGTTATTAAGGTGCACAATTTCACACTTTAACCTTAAATGAGGTACTCAACCCTAACTATGGTGGCACTACCGTGCCACCATAATATATATAATTTCATACTGGCACAGTTGCAACCTTATAGTAAGGGTTGAGTAGGCACTTCAATGTCAAACTCAAAATTTTGCACTTTATTAACTTTGCAACCGTTCAACAGATTTGCACAACATTTGATATGCGCTGTCCTGTGGGGTTGTTTTCTTGATGTGCCAAGTTATGTTCCGGTCGGATGGTTCAGTTTGAGTTACGGAGAGGTGAAAAAAACACGTCGCTCATCGACTTTTCTGGTATTTTTCTTTGAACTTGCCTACAGCCCAGGCAGTTTTTTTTTTTGGTCTGAAATTTTCAGGGCAGAAAGGGACTGCCCCGTAGATGTGCCTTTTGCTAGTCTGGTGAAAAAATAAGCCATTTTTAAGTTGTTGCAATTTGAAAATGTGAAACAGTTTCTGAACATGCTCAGTAAGCACTAAAAGATAGCTGTATGAAACAAAAAAGGAATCCTGTCTTGTATGGGAAAATTCCTTTTTCGTATGGCCGCCATCTTGTTTTCAGTTTTACCTGAAGAATTCAAATCTGGAAACCCCCCAAAGTGATACTGTGGGGAGGAATCAACACATGTAGCTTGTTAATTGAGACCCCTTAGGTGCATTCTGCACTGTACTGCTCGAAAAATGCCCTTAAAATGTGTTTCATTTAACACTGAAATTATTTTTTTTCTTATTGGCGTCATACAAAATAAGATTTTGTTTCATATAACGACTCATGAAACAAGATCTTTCATATTTGGAAACCCCCCAAAATGATATTCTGGGAAGAACCAATACATGTAGTTTGTTTATTGGGACCCCTTAGTTGCATTCTGCGCTTTACTGCTCAAAAAAATGCCCTTAAAATGTGTTTTATTTGCTGCCCCAGTGGCACTGAGGGATGAGGTGCTGGACACCAAACCTCATGCCACATCGGTGACCCAGGTTCAGGTCATCGGAGTGCCAGCATGGGAGGGGAGCGATTGAGCAGGATTGAGCAGCCTAACGGCAGCTTTCCTCTCCAGGAAAGGTTGTGATGCCCCCCTGGTAATTCTGCTGCCACTGGGTGGAGGTCCGATGGCAGTGCAGGCTGAGGAGATGGCAAGTCGGGACGGCACCTTGGAACGCGGCATGAGTGTGCCTCCACACAATCGCATGCCCGCCTGGGGAAGGGGGCAGATGAAAACAGGGAAAAAAACACACTGGATAAAAACATAATAGGAAAAAAAGTGTTTTATTTAACATTGAAATTCTTTCTTCATATCAGCATTATACGAAATAAGATCTTGTTTTGAATGCCGACTCAAGAAATAAGAGCTTCTTTTGTATGGGAAATCAATGTTTGTGTTTTGCATAATGTTTTTTAAGCAGCTTTCAATGCTTTTAGCACTTACATCAAGCTATACACCAAGAGAAGGTACATAACACATATATATCATAGAATAGAAACTACTATTTGGATGATACCCACCCAGCATTAGAATACAACAGGGGGAATTAGCCATATACAGTGAAAAACATATAATCTGAAAGCCTACAGCATAAAGGAAGCTTTAACCTGGGTAATTACCACTGGTGAGCCCTTTATAGACCCGCCAGAGTGCGAGCTATAGTCACATACCCCTGATATGCATATAAACTCTAATAATTAACAGCCCCAATGTTTATAAGAAAAATATCCTATTGCCCCCACAATTATAACCACCCAACTGACCCGACATATTGTTAAAGTCGTTCTCTCTCAGGCCAAAGATAAAGTAAGCTCTGAAGCAGAACCACAGCAGACCCCCTAAGCCCTTTACTAGGAAGAAAAAATAGGTAACATTTATAAACAATCGAGGGCAAACATATATAGAGTAGGTTCCCATTCTCTAACCCATGTCTAAAATTGTTCACATTCCTTTGTATATAAAATACAAGGAGAGAAGTCCCACTGAAGTCTGCAATCAAAAAAGAAATAAAAAATAGTTAAACTCTGCCATTTTTAAAACCTTCAAATTAAATCCCATATCACTCCTTCAATGTGTTGCTTCATCAGTATCTTACCCACCACTTAGCCAATGTATAATCAGCCATCTAGAGGGGAAATCAGTTCATCCACTTGTGGTGCCAATGTCTTGTAAAGTTACCCTTCCTCTGAGCCATCATCTCCTGATCCCATAGTTGTCTCTTACTCCATAGTACCCATCAGTTTTTCAACCTCCGAGGGGTCATGAAACATGTATACCTTATCTTGCCACTCCAGCCTGAGTCTGGCTGGAAACAGTAGTTGGTGTGTAATTTTAAGATGGTGAAGATGGCTCCGTATGCCATCGAATGATCTGTGATGTTGTCGGGTTTCATACGAGGTCTGGGTATATATACAGAGTCGAGTCCCCATATCTACAAGATCTCCTTCTTGCTGCAACCAAAAGCCTATCCCGGTCTCCCACTCTCAAACATACCACCACCAGTGTCCGAGGGCGCCCTGTCCCTGCAACATTCTGCGAGGAGTCAATCAAAAAGCTCTGTCCAGACCGAGTGGCTGCTCTTCCTCTCCAATACTCAGCAACCAAGGTAGGAAAGTCCGTACAAAGTCAAGGGGGTCCTCCCCTTCAGCTGACTCCGGGAGCCCCAAAATTCTGATGTTGCATTCCCATGCCCGGTTCTCCAAGGCCTCAATGTGGCACAGCATTCCTGCAGTTTCCCCAATCAGCTTAGAGGATACAGCCATCATTTTATTTAGGTTCTGTTCCCGTTTGGTCACCGTTTGATGGGTGAGTTCCATTTTGGATTCTAGTGCCGCTACTCTCTGGGTCAGTTGATCGAATTTCCGATCTAGGTCCTGAATCGTGTGAATCAGCTGCTAGAGGGTAGAATGCACCACTCCTAGAAATACCTTCTCTGAATCAGCTGTACCTGCGGCCCCTGCTGTGTTGCTCTGGGAGGGCCCATCACCTCTTTTACTCTGCAGGTGAAAGAAATTTTGCACTGCAGCAGTAAATCCCATGGTCTTCCCCATATTTGGCATACGAATGGTGAAAATTATAACCAAGAGAGGTTGGGTGAGACAAATACTCCAAAATTACTTTAAATCAGCAAAAGATCGGCAAAATTACACAGAGCTGAAAAATCTTGCTGCTTCCACGTTGCTGCTCAGCAGCGCCTCCCGAAATCAATATATTTCAATGGGATTTTCAACTTTGGTGCATAACGTTGCCATTTTTGTGTATTTTGACACCACATTTTCAACACAGCCTTTTGGGGACCCACCTATGAACAATATGACTTTTCCTATGCAACTCCCACCAAAAGATGATTTTGCAGTCGCTTGGCGAATTCACCTTTCAGGCGGCACTTGCATAACGACAACTATATTTTTCATGAGGTGGGGTCATAAGAAGGCTAGGTGGAAAGTCTGGGGTCAAGATATGTAAACATGGCAAAGTCATGACCATTCGTTGCAATTTCGCTACACACGCTAGTAACTTTGGAAATTTTAATGCCTTTGCCCCCAAATTTTCAACACAGAGTTATTACCCCACCTCATTGAATGCCATCACAGCCATCATTTTTCAAATCCTAGTCAAAATGTGTTTTTGCACCTGTGCATTCTAGTTGTGTGGAATTACGTTTTGGTGGAGGTTTGAAAATTTTCTGTACCAGGCACATGAGGCGAGGTAATAAGATGACTATGCTGTCAATTTGGTCACTGTTGTCCTATAAATTGGAGTGCAGGGCCCTTCCACAGCAACATACATACATACATACATGCATCTATGGAGGAATGGGAGCACAGGGCCCGAAGGGCACTGTGCTCCCACAGGCAAATAAGGCTACGATCATAAAAAAAGGAAGGAAATACAACATTAGGGTTTCAACCCTAACACCCCTCCCTGCACACACACCAACCGACGTCGGGGTGTGCCTTGGGGTTGTCAGCCTTAACGCTCACCCCATTCTCCTATACTGCACCCATCCCGGCTTATGTATTAATGGAATGGGGTAAGCATTAGAGCTGATGACCCCAAGGCACACCCCAATGCCAGTTGGTATGTGCAGGGAGGGGTTGGGGTGTTAGGATTAAACCCTAACGTTGTATTTCCCTCCTTTTCATGGTTTGATATCAACCTTAACTGATGCATTAATATAGTTATTTGCAAAGTATATATATTAACTGCAACATGTTTGTTAATGCATCAGTTAGGGTTGATAGTACAGTGACAAAAGTTTGGAAATTCAATGTTAGGGCTTTCCACCCCTACCACCCCACCCTCCACACACCACACACCAACAAGCATTGGGGTATGCCATGGGGGTCATCAAGCCTAACTCTCACCCCATTCTCCTATACTGTACCACTCAGCTTTGTTACAAATGGAATGGGGGTGAGAGTTATGACTGACAACCCCATAGCATCTCTCCAAGCCTGTTGGTGTGTGGAGTGAGGGGGTTGGGGTGGTAGGGGTGGGAACCCCACATTGAATTTCCAAACATTTTGTTGCTGTACTATCAACTCTAACTAATACATTAACAATTTTTTTTGCAATGAAGTTCCCTTTTTTGAGACAGTATAATTGTATCCTTACCTTACTGGGGGATCGCAGGGTCCTTTGGACCCTGCACTCCAGTCCCGCAAAGTTATGCACGTGCATAGAATAAATTCAACAGATGCACATAACCTGGGCATTATTCAGGACATTTTTCACCAAATTATCAACATGGCCTTTTGGGGACCCCACCTCATGAACACTGGCACTGTTGTTAATCTGTCCCAAAAGTTGATTTTGCAAAGTGACTGCACCATTCTGTGCCACAGGTGTGAAAACATGTTTTGGGCAGGAAGTGGAAAATGACAGCTGTATAGTGTTCATGAGGAGGTGAGAAAAATGGCAACATTGAAAATGTGGAGTAAAAATATGAAAAATTGGCAAAGTTATGCACATGCATAGAACCTGCACAACGCATGCTCGTAATGCGATCATGTTTTGGAATTTTTTTCCCCAATTTTTCAACATGGGCTTTTTAGGACATCCACTCATGAAAACTGGCACTGTAATTTTGTTACTCCATCCCAAAAACTGATTTCGCACAGCGACTGTCTCATTCTGAGCCACAGGTATGAAAATACATTTTAGGCAGGATGTGAAAAATGACATCTGGACTGTTCATAAGGAGATGTGAAAAAATGGCAATGTTGAAAAGCTGGAGTGAAAATATAGAAAATTGGTGAAGTCATGAATGTGCATAAAAACTGTGCAACGCACACTCGTAACAGTCATTTTTTGGAATTTTTTCACCAAATTTGCAACATGGGCTTTTTGTGACCCTGCCTCATGAACACTGGCACTGTCATTTTGTTAATCAGTCCTGAAAGATGATTCCACACAGCGCCCACAAAATCGCCTTATGGGTCCGAGAAATGAGATTTTAGTGACGGTGTTCATGAGGTGGAGTCCCAAAAAGCCCATGTTGAAAAATGGTGTAAAAATTCAAACAAATGGGCAAGATATCAACATAAGTTGAACCTCCCCCATTGACAGCCATTATATGGCGGTTACCTTGACTCTTCAGTTCCCGATTAGACTTTGAAGAGTTCAGAGTGTCCCAGTCCACAGAAGATGCCAGCCACCAACCTCTGGAGGCAAGTATGGGGTAAGGGGGTGCAGGGAGGAAAAGTAGGAGGGTGGGTTGGGATGGGGAAGGGGACGGAACAGGACGAGGGATAATTTTCTTCTTTAAAGGTTTAAAAAAGACATTGGGACAGTTTTCTGTACAGTGCTAGGAGACAGTAGGAGTAGGCTCCCACTGTACCATACTGCTGGGGGTACTTTTGAAGGATACTGGGGTGGGCTCCTCAGTGTTGACCCTGGCGGGTGGGTGCTAGTGGGCTTACATTGCTGACAGAGGGATTGGGCACCCCGCTCTCTGCATATTATGGGGGGGGAAAAATATGTATTTGTATACACATTAGGAGTGGGCTCCCCAGTGTGAAAGTGTAGCAGGGATGGGGACTTATAGCACCAACAGTGGGATTGGGCAACCACTATCGGCAAATAAAAGCAAAATAATCATTGCTGACAGGGGGATTGGGTACCCCACTGTTGGCAATGAGCATGTATTTTTGCAAATATGACATTGTGTTCAAAAATGGGACATCTCTTTTCGCACACACACCATGATTTGTGAAAATATGGTACTTTCGTGCTGAACACAACTTTTCCCATAGGAACTAATGGGAAAATAAAAATTCTTATAACTTCTGAACGCATTAATATTTTTTCATCGGACTTTTGGTGATGTCACGGAGGTGATAGCAAGCAACTGAGTGTGGCTCCTCACCCACTTTGCCCAGAGAAACAATTTAAAATAAAAAAAATACAGTAAAGAGGCTCAGAAATGGCATCTACGGGGTGTACAAGAGACAAACAGAGCAAGGAGAGACCAAAAAACTACATTAACTCAGCAGATGATTGTGGATCGACACCAGCTACCAAAAGGCCAAGCAGAAGTCCATTGCTGGCTAGCATGATAGACACGGAGGAGGAATCCAAACAACTGTCTAGATATAGGTTTGAACAGCTGTTTAAAGAGATTCGGGAGGTCAGAGTGGAGACAAAACAGGAGTTCAGAAACCTAGACCAAAAATTATCCAAACTTAAGAAAAGAGTAGAAGAAGCTCAAATTGAGGATAGTACGACACAAACCGGCCTGATACTACAAGCTCTGGTGGCACAAACAGAGAATACAGGAAAAGTGCATAGACCTTGAAAGCCACTCCAGGTGTGAGAACATTAGACTTTATGGTCTCCCTGAGGGGTCTGAGACAGGTCGAATGGCAGATTTCTTAACAGATTTGTTGATGGACGTTCTAAACCTACCGACGGGTTACCAACTAAACCTCGAGAGAGCCCACAGAGCGCTGCAGCCTAGACCTACAGACGACAAAGCCGGACCTCAATCAATAATTATTAAGTTCAATAGCTATAAAACGAAGGAGGATGTGCTGTTAAGGGCTTGGAAACAGAAAGAGGTCTCATATTTAAACAGACTGTTTTTTGATCATGACTTCCCTCAGGAAATCCAACGCCAACGCTCTCAGTATGCTGAAATAATAAGGGCATTGAATATTAAGGGCCTTCGTTTTCACACACTTTATCCAGCTAGAATTCAGATCTTTTGGCCTGAAGGAACGAAAGTGCATGACTCACTGGAGGAGGCCAGGGAGGTATTGGTGGAAAAGGGCTTGGTGGAACCGTAGGCCTCAGTAAATGGAAACTCGAGTTCCCAGAAGGTGATGGAGCACACTAGAGATTGGGTGATCTTGGTAGGGAGGAGGAAGAGAGGTCATGACTTCGCTACGTCTTCGGCTGCCCTGTTGCAAGCAATAAAAGTGCTGCTGCAAAAACTTCATAACCAGCGCAAAGACCTTACGAATAACTCCCAGGGATGAAAGAATTTGGAGAGATCTTAAGGTATCCTTCATGCTGGGCTGGGCAAAGAGCCAGTAAACGACAACATTAACTTTTTCGTTTGGGCTGAAATGGATTTAAACTTGACTGTGATCTGAAGTAGGGTATGAAGCTGTCAAGACCCACAACATAGGATAGTCAGACCCATCTCATCAGTGCGAGCAAAGCATTTGTTTGGGACTGATCCATGAACTAAGCAAAGAGATACATGTTTAAAGCGTTGTTGCTTACCCTCTCCTTTTTTGTCCATATTAATGTATTTCAAGCTAATTGACAAATACAGCAAAAATATAGATGCCTATAGAATAATGAAGGGATGGTAATTGGTCGATTATCAAACAATATTTTCCTCTTTTCCTCTTATAAGAGGCATACAAATGAGAGGGCTGAATTGTTTTGTTCTGGGTGGGGTGGAGGGCAGAGATCGGTGGCGTCACGGCCTATTTTTAGTGATATATACTGCTTAAAGTATATATTTAGAGCCTGATTGTCAAACTTAAAGGCTCTCAAGGGGGATCACACATGGTGTGATAGTTCTGTTATACTCCTCGTGCTAGTGATCCCAGAGAATAAGAGGGATTACTGGTAACAGAAACCTTTTTTGGAGGAGGCAAAGGTTTCCTTTGATGGAAGTACAAGTTTTGGTTTAGTTAAATTTGTTTGCACATCAGTTGATATGTTAAACAAGATGTGGCAATGTTTAAAATCTTTCAGATTGTTAACAAGTTGACCTTGGGGATCTTACTTTTGTGGAAGGGGACGGACGGGGTGGGAGGGATGGGGAGGTGGTTGATGGGACATCAGAGACACAACAACTTACTGAAACAATTATTTAGTACCCTGAATGGATAATGCAGATGTAATTGCAGTCTCTTTTAATGTTAATGGGTTAACACATCCCATTAAAAGAAGTAGAATAATGTCATTTTTACAAAAGTCCCAGGCAGGCTTCATAATGCTCCAAGAAACTCATTTAAATAAAGATGAGCACGAGAAACTAAAAAAATTTGGCTACCAAACATCAGTCCACTCCTTGTATAAGAGGGGTAGAAGAAGGGGTGTTGCGATCCTTGTACCCAACAACTGACCCTTAGAGGTGATTGATACGATTAGGGATAAAGAGGGATGCTGGGTTGGTTTAAAAGGTAAATACAATAGTACAACGATCATGTTGGTTTCAATATATGCACCGCCAGGCTCACAATTCCCATTTTACAGACATTTTATATTGCGTATTTCAGATTGGGCAGAAGGTGCCCTCATCATAGGGGGAGACCTGAATTTGAGGCTGAATGCCCATATGGATACATCGGGAGGGGTTACCAGGCAGTAGAATGGAACAGCAAAAAAGGTGGTAAAGTTAATGGGGGAACTGGGCCTTGTAGATACGTGGAGACAGATGCATAAGGGAACCAAGCAATTCTCCTTCTATTCCTCGGCACACAAGAAAAAATTACTCACCTTAGTAATGTTGTTTCTTCTAATGGAGTCTTGCTATATTATGACATATGCAGTATAACCCCAGGTTAGAACTGCTCCGGAGGTGAAAGAGTTAACTTTCCATGCAGGGCATGGAATCTTGAGCACGAGCTCAGTTGAACACACTGTCTGTTGAAGCTCAAACTTAAACTGTCAGATCTTTATGAGCAAAAACTCACTAAGGTTCTGTGTGGAAGCTGTAAACCTACACTAGCCACTGGCTACTAACTACAAAAACACATTTTTGATCTTGATCCCAAAACAAAGACTCAAGTCAGGGGATTCAAGGAAGAAAACATAAGCATAACACCTAAGCACCCAAAGAAAGGGTGAAAATAAAGTGGGCATCGGGACAGAACCTACTTGGGGAATAGGCTCTGAAGCACAGCTGTGCCAAATCGAGCATCACTCCTAGCCTGGATATCCAGGGAATAATGCTTAGTAAAAGTGTGAACTGTTTTCCAGGTAGCTGCTTGACATATCTCTAGGATAGGGATGTCCCTGGCAGCAGCCAGAGACGCAGCTGTACCTCTGGTAGAGTGAGCCCTCAGGCCTGAGGGAGGAACCTTACCCAGTTTTTCATAGCAGAATTGGATACAAGAGACAATCCACCTGGCAATGGATCTTTTAGTGGCAGGTTTCCTTTACCAACCTCACCATAAGTGAGGAACAATTGAGGATTCGAACCTGTGACCCTTGGTACATTCTATATAGTAACTAAGGGCTCTTTTGACATCTAAACTGTGCAATCTCCTCTCACGGAGGAGGAATGGTCAGTGAAGTACACAGGAAGAGACATGGATTGATTAAGGTGGAAGTCTGAAACCACCTTAGGCAAAAACTTCCTGTTAGTCCTGAGGACCACCTTATCTCTATGAAAGGAGATAAAATCAGGCTCCACTGACAATGCTTGTAGCTCACTTGTGCCTGGCAGAAGCGATGGCTACCAGAAACACAGTTTTCAAGTCAAGTACTTAAGCTCTGCTGAAGACAATGGTTCAAAGGGGGTTGCATAAGCTGAGCAATGCAAATATTAAGATCCCAAGCAGGGCAGGGTCCTGAACGGAGGGTTGGTGTGAAGCAACCCTTTAAAAACTTGGAGAACACAGGGTGAGCTGAAAAGAAGAGGGCTTACCTGCTGATAAGAAGACAGACACAGCTGCCAAGTGCACTTTTAGGAGTAGCTGGTCTCAGGCCCAAGGAATTCAAATGCACCAAATAATCCAGGATCATGGGCACGCCAGCAGATTCTGGGAAATTTGCTTACCAGCACACCATATGGAAAATCTTTTCCATTTTGAATTATAAGTAGCCCTGGTGGAAGGCTTCCTAGAGGCCTTCAATATATCCAATACACCTTGGGAAAGGTGTAGGTCAGCAAACTAACTCTTCAAGAGCCATGCCTTGAGATTGAGAGATTTGAGGTTCAGATACCAAACTCTCCCCCTGGGCACAGGTTAACAGGTTGTGATTCCTGGGAAGACACAGGGGAAGGTGGACTGCTAAGGACATGAGGAGTGGGTACCAGGGCTGCCTGGCCCAATCTGAAGCAATCAGGATCATCTTGCAGGGTTGAGATTGGATTCTGACTAGCACCTTGAAAAGGAGGGGGAAGAGGGGAAAACCATAGAGAAACTTCCCTTCCCAATTGAGTAGGAAGGCATCCAGAGGGACTGAGCCCAACACTGGGGGCCTGCAGCAAAAAAGGGGAAGTTGGTGATTGTCTGGGGCTGCAAAGAGATCTATCTGCGGGGTGCCCCATCTGGCAAATACTACCTCCAGTACTAGGGGATCCAGTGCCCATTCGTGATGGCCCTGGGAAATCCTGCTGAGAGCATCCGCTAGGACATTGTCCTTGCCTGGGAGGTGAACAGCCATGAGGGAGGCGTTCAGAGAATAAGCCAGAGACCACAACTTCATTGCTTCGGGTGCACAAGGTCGTAGACCGAGTGCCCCCTTGCTTGTTGATGTACCACATTGTAGTGGTATTGTCTGTTCTGATCTGAACAACCTTGTTCTGAACAGATGTGGAAAAAACCTGGAGTGCTAGAAAAACTGCTCTGAGTTCCAGCAAATTGATGTGGAGCAGAGATTCCTGAGGGGACCACAGCCCTTGGGTGGAAAGGTCGCCCATGTGAGCTCCCCACCCCAAGAGGGATGCATCTGTAGTAAGGGTCAAGGAGTGAGACTGGGGAGTGAAGGGAACCCCCTGTCTCAGATTGCTCTGATCCTGCCACCACTGAAGGGCCTGGATCAGGGTTCGAGTCACTGGGATCAACTTGGTTAGAGGATCTGTCCTTTGAGACCAAAAGGCTCTCAAATGGAACTGGATGTCCCTCATCTGAAATCTTGCTCCCTGCACTACTGCTGTAGAAGCAGCCATGTGCCCCCAGGAGCTGTAGAAAATGCCTTGTTGGTCGAGAGACCTGCAGGGTGAAAGAAGAGGCCAGAGAGACCAAGGTCCTTGCTCTTTCCAGAGGGAGGAAGGCTCTGGCTTCTTTTGTGTTCAGTTCTGCGCCTATGAAGGTGAGAAGCTGGACAGGCTCCAGAACTGACTTTGGAAGATTGAGAAAGAAACCTAGGGATGTCAACAGTTGCTGGGTTACTTGTAAATGTAGTTTGACCTGTTCTGGAGACTGGCCTACAATGAGCCAGCCAGCCAGATAAGGAAAGATGGCAATCTTTTGCCTTCTTAAATGAGCAACTGCTACTGCCAGGCATTTTGTGAACACCCTCGGGGCCGAGGTGAGGCCGAAGGGCATTGCTCTAACTGGTAATGGCCTGAGGGCAGTTCGAATCTGAGGTACTTTCAATGGGAGCTTCTGATAAGAACATGGAAGTAGGCATCCTTGAGGTCCAGGGAGGCTAGCCAGTCCCCTGGCCTTAGAGAGGGTAAAATAATTCCCAGAGTCACCATTTTGAACTTTGGTTTTAAAAGGTGCTTGTTTAGATACCTGAGATCCAGGATGGGCCGCCATTCTCCTGTCTTTTTTGGGGTAAGGAAGTACCTTGAGTACAACCCTTTGCCCTGGTGTATGGGAGGCACCCTTTCCACAGCTCTGAGAGCCAGGAGGGAAGAAACTTCTGCTTCCAGGGCAAGTGCCTCTGATGAGTTTGCAGGTGGAAAAGACCTGGCTCTCATCTTCGGAAATTTTTTGAAGCTGAGAACCAGTCCCTGGCTTACTACTTCCAGGACCCACTTGTCTGATGTTAAGACTTCCAGTCCTGGACAAAGTAGCCAGCCTGTCTCATACCGGTAGTGGAGAATCGGCTCTGGCCACCCCATCAGGCAGCCTGTTTTGCAGCGGCTTTGGGTTGAGGGGTAGAAGCAGGCTTACTAGAACCCCTTCTGCCCCTTCCTCCCCTTCCTCTAAAGAACCCCCTCTGGACATAAGCAGAAGAGGAGGCCTGGGCTTGGTAAAAAGGCCTAAGAAAAGGCCTGCCCGACATGCTGCCTTTGAGGAGTGGCTTGCCTTTCTTTGGTCTGTGCACTCCTATAGGTAGTCCTATACTCATCCATTTTCTTCATATAATTCTCTGTCTGCTCCCCAAACAGAGAATTGCCCACAACAGGAAAATCCATAGCCTTAGACTGAGTATCCTGTGACAGGGCAGTACATCTGAGCCAGGCCATTCTGCGAAGAGACACAGATGTAGCCATGACTCTTGATGAAACATCATTAGAGTCTACTGCAGCATGAAATTGCACCTGGATGCCTCAATACCATCCTGCCACCTGCTCCAGCTCCTGGCAAGCTGGTCAGGGGCCTGTTTGCTAGGACCAGGACAGTATCCCATCTGGATTTCTGGTACCTAGCTGTGTAAGCTTTATAATTTGCCTGTCTGAGTCCCAAAGATGCTGCCATGTACTGTTTCTTTGACATGGCATCCATTCTCCTGGAATCCTTTTCAGGAGGGTGAGAGGCTAGAGGAATATTAGCCTTGTCACAGGCTGCAGCCTGCACTACCCCCACATGGCTGCACTGCTGGGAGAGGAACTCCGTATCGGAGCCTGATAAAGCATACCTCTTGTCCATCCTTTTATCCACAGGGAGGATAGAATGAGGAGTTTTCAGAATTTTTACTGTTTCCTAAAAGATTTGTGCAAGGGAATAGACAGTCTCCTAGACTCTGGAATATCCATCATTTCCACAAAATCAGGCTCTTCTTGATCATCAACAGCTTCCTCAACAGGGAGTTGCAGAGTCTCAACAACTTTCTTGTAAAACAAAAATGAGAAGGGACTCAGATAGCCTGGGAGGGACACCCCTGAGGTCTGTCTGGAGAGATGTCCAGTTCAATGGGCACATCCAGACTTTCAAAATCACACTCACTCTCTTCATACCCCTCCCTTCCTCCGGTTCATAAAAATCCTCAAAAATCATAATCTTGAACCGGGGGAACCGTCCGAACCGAACGCTTCCCTAATGTTGTCGGTTCGGACGGAACTGGGGAAAAGAGACTGGACACTTTCAATAGCTTTGGCTATTTCCTCAGCGGTTGGAGAAAGAACTTTTGACCCCAAACTAGCTGACTTTCTAGTCCTTTTAGTTGGAACCGGCTCCTCAGAGCTGGCTCTTCGTTTGCCCGAGGAAGTATCGCCCTGGTCAGAGGGCACTCCCTCAGGTTCGGTTGGAACCGAACCGGGCTGGCCATCCGGGTCAGCGGACTTTTTGGCCTCCCTTTCCCTGAGCCTACCAACTCTCTTTTCCACAGTGGCAGCAGGAAAATTCTTACAAATCTGGCAGTCTGCATTGAGGTGGTCAAACCCCAGACAATATACACAAGTGGTGTGTGGGTCAGCCTTAGCAAAGGCTTCCCCACAGAGGCCACAGTGCTGAAACCCAGTGGGTCCGGTTTTTCTTTTGAGTTTCTCAGACATAGTGCCAGCCTAACCAAAACTTGCCCGTTAATGGCAATCCGCCAAGCAAGACTCTCTTATCGGTTCCCAACCGTGTCACGGGTCATGGAAAAAAACGTAATAAAATCAGTTTTTTTTAGAACCAATAAGAACCGGAAACCGCACTCTAAAGGACTAGAAAGTAATTTTAAACCCAATCTGATCGGTTCAAACCGAACCAAAAGACGTTTACAAGTTCCACACAGAAGAAAATAAACAAAAGCCTATCTATTACTTACAATACCACAGACAGAGCTTGAACCGACGATTGCGGTTAAATTTCGGTAAAATAAACTGAGAATTACACTTTTAAACTGACAAACGAACCGAGCAGCAGGAGGAATCTCCAGAGCGACTGTTCAGTGAGGCGGAGTAAAGAATCTGACAGTTTAAGTTTGAGCTTCAACAGACAGAGTGTTCAACCGAGCTCGCGCTCAAGATTCCATGCCCTGCATGGAAAGTTAACTCTTTCACCTCCGGAGCAGTTCTAACCTGGGGTTATACTGCATATGTCATAATATAGCAAGACTTCATGTTGTTTGAAAACATATTCCAGGTTAGATTACTTATTAATGCCTAGGGACAATACATCCATGTGCACTGACTCCCAGATGGGTACATAAATCAGATCACGCCCCAGTTTATTTGAAATTAAGAATGGGTCCCACTCGGCGCTTTGCCTTTTGGCGGCTGAACCTCTCTCGGATACGTAGTCAGGAAAACAAGGAAACGATAACTAAGGTAATAGAGCAAGCAGCAAGCGACAATGCAGATCTGGACATTGCACCTGGGAGATTTTATGGGATACAGTGAAAGCAATAATAAGAGGAAAATGCATAGAGATCTCATTGAGAAATAAGAGTGAGGGAAGCAAGAAGGAAGGGGTTACAGGAGCAAATAGGGACTCTGGAATTACAACAGCAGCGACAATTAAATGCAGATGGGGAAAATTATTAAAGAAATTAAAGAGGGAGTTGCTGGAACTCAGACTACCAAGTTGAGCAAAAGCTGCTTTATTTACGCCAGAGATATTATGAGGGCGGGCAGAGGGCCCTTCGGCTCTTAACATGTAGGCTTAGGCAACGAAGAGCCAAGGCTAGTATCCCCAAAATTTTTGACACCAAAACAAAAATGTGGAAAAATAAAGTGGAGGAGATTGCTGAAACATTCAAAAATTACTATCAAACCCTATATAGTAGGGGGGCCAGTCCTACGCAGGAGGAAATAGAAAAGTATATGATGCCTCTACGTCTCCCTAAAAATCTCAACACAACAACGATAGAACCTGCTCTCTCCATTTACATAGCGGGAAATACAGCTTGAAATCTCTCATTTAAAGTTAGGTAAATGTCCAGGAACCGACGGGCTCCCAAACAAATTTTATAAAAGTTTTAAATCAGAAATAATACCACTTCTCAGGGACGCCTTTAATGCTCTATGGAAGGAGTGGGCAGGGGGCCCCATCCTGGAGTCAGGCTGTTATCTCCGTATTGCCGAAGCCGGCCAGGGACCCAACCAGATGTTCCTCATATCAGCCGATCTCATTATTAAATACTGACTATAAAATAATGATGGGGGCTCTGGCCCGGAGGCTGGAAAAATTCCTTCCGGACATTATACATCCAGATCAAACTGGTTTCGTCCCAGGTAGACAGACCTCAAGACAATATAAGAAGGTCAGTAGACATAATTGAACATCTCCAACTATTAAAGACCCCGGCTTATGTGATGAGCCTAGATGCAGAAAAGGCCTTTGATCAGGTCTCGTGAGACTTTCTGAAGGGTACCCTGGCTGGCTTCGGTTTTCCAGCCTCTTTTGTGGATTTAATTTTTAAGCTATATCAGAGTCCAACAGCCTACATAAGAGCCAGTGGCTACATATCTAGCTCTTTTCAGTTGGAGAGGGGCACTAGGCAGGGTTGCCCCCATCCTCCTATTATTTGCCATGTATACTGAGCCTTTGGCTCAGAGTATAGGGGGAAATGACCAGATTACTGGGGTGGCATTAGGAAACACCACAAGATGGCACTTTACGCTGATGTGTTATTGTATCTGACAAACCCAACAGTATCACTACCTGAGGTCTTTGAACAGATTAAAACATTTTCAGCCTTATCGGGATATGCATTGAATTGGTCAACGACAGAAGTTCTGGTTTTGTCAGACACAGTTGAGGAATGAATTAAAACAGCGTATCCTATGAGGTGGGACTGCGACGTCATTAAGTACTTAGGAGTTAAGCTGGGTAAATCACCAGGTACACTCTTTGCAGACAATTACCCAGCCCTAGTAAAGCAGATAAGACGGACTTGCAGAGATGGGACAATATTCCTTTTCCTCTATATTTTAGACTTCAAATAATCAAAACGAACGTCATGCCAAGACTGCTATAACTTTTTCAGGCGGTCCCATGTAGGGTACCTCAGAAGGAATTGGAGGTATGGCAGAGTTGGATAATGACTTTTATTTGGGGGAATAAACGTCCCAGAGTAACTAAAAAGGTGTTATTTTTTACCAAAACAGGAAGGGGGTACAGCTTGTCCACAAATAGGCAGTTACTGGGTTGCTGCCCAAATGAAGCAGGCTTTGTTATGGGTTCACAAGGGCTATAGAGCACACTGGCAACAAATTGAACTGCATTTAATGGGGAGGGCGCAGTTGTGCTCCAAGACCTTTGACCTGCAGGGTCACACCTCGGATTTTGTGACATTTCCGACCTCAGTAGGAGCAACCTTACATGGTTGGTAACAAGGCATAAAGAGAGGGTACACAAAAAGAAAGATTTGGAAATATAAGTAGTTTATTTTTGACAAGACTTATTCTCCAAATAATTTCTCTACTTGGTATCAGAGACAGGCAACTGCTGGTCTAGTTGCAAGTTGGCAATTACTGCAGGGGAGCACATTATTATCTTTTGAGAGGGCAAAGGAGTTGTTCAATTGGTCAGAGCATGATCTGCTATATTACTAGCATGATCTGCTATATTACTATCAGCTTAGAAATGTTATAAACAGAAAGCTACAAGAAGACATTAAGCATGAAGATCTCAGACCTTTCCCCAGGGTATCTGAAAATATTTGGGAATCAACTCATGGTAAAGGAGCCATGACAATGCTTTATTGGAACCTGGTAACGGATCAGATGCACAGCACGGCCTTATTACAAAAAAAAAAATAGGAACAGGAGCTGGGAATACAACTAAATCAGAAAAAATGGGCTATAATTTTTAGAAGTAGTTGGAGCACAACCTCATCACCTATGTGGCAGGAATTTGCCTGGAAGATTAAAATTAGATATTTTTACACACCAGGTAGACAGATGAGGATGGGTTCTAGAACCAATGCAATGTGCTGGAGAGGATGTGGGTGCCTCCAGGCGGAGATGTCACACATTTTTTGGTCCTGTTTGGGTTTACAAATATACTGGGGCACTATTGAACAACATCTAACAGAAATATTTGGCCTGGCAACAGAGATAGGACCGGAGAATATAGTGTTAGGTCTATGTCTGGCAACAATTAAAGGAAAGGAAGGACAATACTTATGGGCAGTGCTGTGCATCACGGCACTGAAGGGCATAACAAAGAAATGGTTACAGCAGTCTCCTCCAGAGAATGGGGAATGGTTGGGAGCAGTAAACCAAATTCAAATTATGGAAAGAACCTCTTTTGCTGTCAGTCACAGCAATGAAGCATATGTAAACAGATGGACTTGTTGGGACTTCTATAAAGAGAGGATATAAGACAAATACAGACCAAAATAAATTATTTCAAATACCTGCCCCTTCCCCCCTTCCGTCCTCTCCCCCCCCCCCCCTTTTTTCTCCTTCTATTATGGGTCTAGTACTACTATCAACAAAAGGTATCAGTTTTAAACCAAGTGTAATGTAATGCTGAAATGTATGAATGTTGGTTTGTTTTTTTACCTTCCCAAGGGTATAAGTTGTGTGTTTATAATATTTTAATGCTTAGGATCAAATGATCTTGCTTGGGTTAATAAGCATAAAATACAAAAATTGAACAGGTATAAAATGTATATGAGGTAACATGGTCGTTTTATTCTGGTAATATCTGATAACTGACTTTGAATACGACACTGTAAGTAAGTCACAACCAGAAGTTTTTCATTGGAAAATACTCAATAAACTAAGTATAAAAAAAAATATATATTTTTTTTGTTTAAATCAAACCTTCAAAAGGCACATCTGTGACCCAAAGACTTTCTATCCAGAAAATTTCAGAACAAAACTGAAAACCGTTTCTGAGATACAAGTGCACAAAGAAGTGTGCCACACCAACCTTGATGTCGTAGTTAACATAAATTCTCCCATGGGAAATAATGGGAAAATAAAAACACGACTTTTCATAGGTGTGCCTACCCCACTTACAATGCCCTGCTCCCTTTTGCAGGCGCTGCTGCACTGCGCCAATGAATGTCCGAGCTGTCTATGACAGCCATTTAGATGCAGTGGTGTACAGTTCTGAGGGAAACACTGCCACAATCAACGGTGGTAGCGTGTGGTCAATTTGCATACTGCCGTTGGCGTGTAAATTACTCTACACACTCGTCTAACACCAGCATCTAAACTCTAAGTGAACAGAATTCATTGTCCCCCCTGAACACTACGTAGCAAGCTGGGAGCCCACCCCAGCGTGCTCATGCGCCCCCTACCCCACACACTGTATGACCAACAGGGTGCCCAATCCCCATCGGCTCCACTGCCCCCAAACAGACTTCTCAGGTGCTGAGGTCACCACAGTGTGGCAAAATCCTATGGCCGCATAGGGTGCCCAATCCCACTCCGGCACCACTGCCCCAATAACTTTTCAGCTGCTATGCTGGGAGCCCACCCCAGTGTGGCAAAAGTCCAGCGTTTGTCTTCCTAAATAAGGGAAAAAAAACTGAAAAAGAAAAAAAAACAGTCCCTCATCACCTGTCTTGCCCCCAACCTGTGCCCATCCACCTCCCCGCCTCCCAACCCATACTTAACTCCAGAACCCGCACGCACTGCCCATCTCTCCTCAAAACAGCACCGCCCACAAGAACTCATGTAAGTTCTCCCCACACACAGTGAAAACCTCACAAACCAGGACAGTGTTTTAAAATATGCCGATTCAAATCAGCACCTGACAAAAACAAAGCCACACATGGATGCACGGAAGTTTTTATTTTATATAATTGCTTAGGTGAAAAAAGGAAACCCAGCAAATATATAAAATAAAATATGGTCGGGATTAAACAACTCGATTTACATACCCTTGGTTGGGATGTTTTTCACAAACCCCCGGTTTATGTAGCATTCCACAACGGTGGTGTGGGTAAAATCTCGTTACACACCCCGACCCATACTTTATTCTCTGTTTTATGTATCTACTGTAATGTACTGTTTGTTATACCTGAAATGTCTGCCCTGTAACCTCCCGGGTCATGCCTGAAAACAGTCATCTTTATGGCTAACGCACCTACCCAGTAAACAAAAATACCTTCCAAAGGAGTCTGCTTTTAAAATGAATGTTTAATTCTGTGTAATACAGCAGAGAAAACTCCCATTTTTCAGCACCTGAATTGTCAGTGTCTTTCCCAAAACTTAACATTTGCATTAACAATACTGTATTTTCAACTGCAATGGTAATCCATTTATTTATTTTTATTTATTTATTTATTACAGTCTTGGAAATACCTTTGAGCTGGTGGCTCATTTACAGAGGTTCCATGGCATAAACAGGGGTAGTACAAAAAAAAAAAAAAAAAATCAAACCATTGAACAACATAGGGTGAATAATTACAGGTAGAACATAAAACAATGCAAGGCAGTCTGTGTCAGTCAAAATGCAGCCAGAACTGATTCCTAAGAAACAATTATTTTGTCAGAGTATTGCTAGTGAGTTAGGCTCCAGGGGTATACCTAAGTCTCAGAAAGTGCTGGTTGGGGTAGTCAGAGTGGGGGATTTGGGAGGGTCCAACTAAAGAGCTGTAGGGAGGGTTAAGGGAAGCAAACTAGGGAAACAGAGGGGGGCGAGGAGAGATGGGGAGGAGGTAGAGAAGGGACTGGAGAGAAACCAGAATAAGGGAGTAATATGGGTAGGGGACATGAAATGGGTGGGTGGTGGGAGCAGGAGATGTAGTAAAGAGGAGAACAGGGAAGGGATCAGTGGAGGGTAGGAGGGGATAAATGCAAGACAGATTTTAATGCCAGGTGTGTGGTAACCTGGTAATTTGGCTTCTATACCCCATGGCACTTTATATTGTTATCTGTGTTTCAATGCTAAACTGCTACAACATATTTAATACTGATAAGAAACCTAGGGTAACCATTATATCCAGAATTATCCAAAATTTGTTTCATCACCAAAATTTGAAACATTCCATATCCAGAAATCACTGGCCTTACTGATGTGTGATCTATATATGAGACTCAGTTTATGCCTTTGTAATACTTGTCATTTCTGAAGATATTTCTAAGGAGCAACTGCCGGCCACTAGCACAGTGCACACACTACTGCTCACAACAGTGGTCACACTACTGCTCACCATACGAGTAACCCTGTTTCCCTAACAGGCTTCAGTTGTGTGGGTGCTGGCCAGGGGAGGCATGGAGGACTGAGTGTCCCAGGGAGTGCTCTCCTCTCTCGGGAACAGGTGACATACCATTCCACTGTTCATTTGCTTCCTGGCTGAGGCTAAAAGAGCACACAGAAGGACCACAGTAAGGGGATGGGCAGCTGCTGGTTGACAGCATACACACCCCCATATATGCGACTCATTGCACATTTATGTGAGTGTTGCAGCATGACTGCACCCTTGGGGAGAACATCCAGAGACCATAGGAATAATCCCTGGGTGGGAAGTGATTGTGCCGACACCACCCATAGGCCCACACATGACCAGCATAACAGGCCACCCTCTGGGCATGTGGTTGACAACCAGTAAGTCCATGAGAACATCTGTGGCAAGGTTGGAGGGGTATCATTGGCAAGTCAGAGAGCAAGAAAAAGCATGGTTTTAAAAAAAAAAAAAAAAAAAGGAGCACCTGGTGAATTAAATCAATCCATTTTAATTTTAATTATATAGAGCTCATCTAAAAAGCTCTGAGCTCGATACAGCAAAAGACCTTTAACCCAGTTAGACTGCTAGTACACATAATCACTCCAGAAAGCATGCATAAATCTACAGTTAAAAACATGGGGTCACCCAGGTGCACTGCCGTGCTAGCCGTGGGAGTCATGTTTGGAGGCAAGCCATGCCAAGACAGTTGCTAACCAGGCTGGGCAGCAGGCTCTGCCACCACAGTATTCCCTGCTGCCAGGCTAGGGCACATGCTCCTGCCACTGGGAAGCTGTGTGCAAGGTCGTCAAAGGCACTGCACCGCCAGCGCAGCAGTAGGGTTACCGTTCACGGCACCAGCAACCCAGGTTCAGGAACAGACTCAAGTGGCTGGAGGGTCGGCTAGGGGGAGGAGGATTGAGTGTCCAGTGGCTGGTCTCCTCCTCTGGAGATCTGGAGAGGAAGGGGATGCATGTCCCGCAGCTCTACCGCCACCTGGGTGACTACGGGTTTAGGTGCAGTGGGACTGCATACAGAAGGGAGGGAGGACATGGGCCGGAGACTGGAGCGCTTGCACGTCTCTACGTGCGCCACCCCTAGGTTTCCCTAGCATGCTCACGTCCTGTGGGAGGGGACAGAAAAATGGAAAAAAGGAACCTGCCATGGAGGACGGCGACGGGACCAGACTGCCCCAGATAACCCATAACCGGGCTACCATTGGATGCCGCAGATAGACCTCCTGACGCACACTGATGGACTGGAGGGAATAAAAAGGGTCTCCCCACCGCCCGGGGGGGGTAGGCCGAGGCAGCATGGCGGTAGGTCCGAACGGCACCAAGGTAGTGTTACACGAGGTCCTTGTACCCTAATTGATACCCTCAGAGGTACACCGTAGACAGCTAATGTTTATGCATAGGTTACACTAATACCTAGGGCTAAGGGCATCTACCATATAAGAGTAGATGTCAGGATATGAATGCATATTGTTGTAATCCACTTTGCTTGCTAATGCACACATATTATACTATGTATTTTCTGTCTATTTCTTACTTGTCAAATGCCAAGACACCTGTCCTTGAAGTAATTATAATATGTAAGGCAACATTGCCATCCTTTGGTGATGTGCACCACTACTATACTTGGTTATGTAAGATTCTGTATAAGAACTTCTTTGTTCTAAAACTGATGACTTTACAGAATTGTATAATGTTATCTTGGACCGTGGAGCCACCTCTAATTTAACCAATAGGGCTAATCTCTGTAACTAGAAATGTTTCTGTCTTACAGTAACCATAGTAATTGTCATAGGTATATAATGTAACGCACAGGCTTTACACCTCGTAGACCAGACAGATCCCAAGAGACTACAGAGAAACCTTGAGGTGTAGGGAATGCTTAGCACTGGCTCCCGGTTCGTATTGGTAAGAACTGCTTAGGGCAACTGTGATTTATCCCTTTCATAGTAATAAACTTGTTTATTACTTGAATGCAACTTGTCTGCGATTACTTGCATTTCCAATATCGTCAAGAATCTGAAGGAGTGGTTTAGACCCCTCAACAGTAGGCACCCAGGGAGGGATTGGGGATCACAGACTAGGGACTCCCTGAAATAGTTCCACCATAGCAGAGAAGAAGGGGGGCTTAAAAAAAAAAAAAAAAAGGCACTGCCCCCACCAGCGGAGGAGGGTGGGAAGAAAGCAAGCGAGAAAAATGCAGTAGCCATCAAGATGCCAGTTGGGTATGGTCTGATCAGGGTATATCCCTGCAAGCAAGCTACTGGTTGGGGAGAAAAACCTCTATAGCTCCCCCCCAGAAGACATTATAAACAGTAATATTTAAATAGACAGTTTGTGTATGTCAGATTCAAATAGTCTCAAATGCTTGTGCAAACATAAAGGCTTTTCTAGCAGACTTAAAATCATCTAGGGCAGTATTCTACAAATGAGCCACTGTGGCCACATGTGGCCACCAGTTCATTTATCTGTGGCAATGCTGGCACAGCAGTTGTACAGCTGCCAGTGATGCCAACAAGCCAGGTTCAGAAACTGACTCTGGACACTGGAGGGCCAGCTGGGGGGGGGAGGAGGGGCATCTAAGGGATTGCTCTCCTCCTCTTGGGGGAAGGGGGTCACAGTGCTCAGTACATGCCTGGCCCCTAGCAGTGTGCTGGGGAAGGAATCACCAGAGCCTGCCAAGGTCTGGGCAGAGGGGTGGCAGATTTTGACATCTTGGCATCTTTGCACACCACATCCCTCCTGGGGGAACTGATTTTAATAGAACCCCCCCATGCCTCAGGACATCTTGGGTTGGCTACCAGCCCGTGTATAGTTGCCATGAGGGGTATCCTGGGCATTACTGTCCCCTGGGATGGCTCTGCCATGGGGGATAAACTTGTGGGGTCAGAAGTCCCACAGTGGAGCATGCTCAGGTGTCAGGGGCCAGTCATGTGCAAAGCAACTGCTGGGGAACCCAAAACAATACATCTGAGGTACAAGGTTACACGGTTGCTAGCCCTGCTTGTAGAGCCGAAAGCAGCTAACTAAAAGAAGCTACATTTTCTCATTAATTTAACACTTATATCTCAGCAGGAGTCGGTGTCTGTTGAGATTAAGTAGAAAGATACTTTATTAGAAGTAGAAGGGTTCTTTTTTAGGGTTAAAAAAAGAAAAAAGAAAGTCAGTGTGTGTTCTGTGCTGGGAAGGGTACTGTATCAACTTACTTTGCTAAACCAGTAGGAGGAGAGAGAAAGCTTAATTGGGGGTGTGGCTTAGACACTATAAAAGCAGGTGACTCAAATTACAACTTCCTGTTGCTAGCCTTTTTTCTTAATTGCCCTCCATGCCACCCACCCTAAGCCAGGTATACTTTTATAGCCACTGGATTTGACTGTCAACAGGCACTTCCTGTTTGGCAGTAGGAAGGGAAGGATCATAGAGAAACATTGGTTTTGTCAACCCTAAAGGAAAAAAATGGCTCACTCTCCCCTCCAGCTGGTGGTGGTTTGACACTAAGCAAGGAAGAAGGAGGCTACTGAAGAATATAGGAAGTTGTTGTCCTGGAACAGGAAGAGTGAGTTGTAAGAAGAGCAGAGAGTAAGCATACTGAGAAACAGGAGAGGGGACACAAAATAAGACATGATAGGAGTGGTGCAGTGCAATGGCTGTGGGGCAGCAGTGTTCTGGGAGACATCCTGGAGGCTGCAATGATGCCCTATTTGCAGGCACCTCTCTGGTCTGAGGGAGGAGTTTGCCAGTCTCCAGGCTGACCTGGCTAGGATTCATGAAACCTCTTCCCCCCACCCAGGGACCACCAGGGCCAATGCTACTACCTCAGAGGTTGCCAAGAAAGAGGAGAGGCTGGACCAGGGTGAGCTCAGGGAGGAAGAGGGTGGTGGAACAGAGTTGCATCCCTCCAACTGTACCTCTCCACAATTCATTCACTATTCTGGTGGATAGTGGTTCCTCTATGGAGGCACCTGCAGTGGAGACCAAGGAGGATGCTGGGAACCTTCACAAAGGAGACCCACAGGAGGGTGGCATGGGACCCCACAGGGGAAGGAAACAACTCCTGGTGGGGGACTCAATCATTGGGGGGGAGGGGAGAGGGAGGTAAGGTGCCTGTCTGGCACCACGGCTTGGAGGGACAGGAAGCAAATCCTCAGGATCGTGGGAGCAGCTGCACGAGGAAAGGAGCTGGATGTCACTGTCCACCTAGGGACAAATGACCTGGCTAGGAATGGGATCAGAGCAGTGCAAGAGGAGTTTGTAGAGTTGGGGAGGGGCCTCAGACAAGTAGCGCGCATATGGTAACCTTCTCGGAGGTGCTGCCTATCTATGGCAAGGGTGATGCTAGGGTACTCCTCACCAGGGAATTCAATAAATGGTTGAAAAACTGGTGTGGAGCTCAGGGTTTTGGCTTCATTCGTGACTGGGGAGCCACCTGGAGGGATGCAGACCTATACTGGTGTGATGGTCTGCATCTGTCCAGGGGGGGGGACCAGGATCCTAGGTGAGAGGTTTAAATGCTTCATTGGCAAGCATTTAGACTAACCAAGGGGGGAGGCACTGAAAAGGAGCAGGGAAATCCCAGCCTCCCCCCACAAAACACAATAATTAGTGAGTTAAACACCAAGGTAGAGAAGTCATTAGGGAGCAGGACAGAGGTAAATGTAAAAAAAGGCAGTAAGGACAGGAATGGGGCTAAAGGGGGTAAGGCCATCAAAAAGTGGAGCGTGACGAGTACCAATGCCTGTAGTCTGTGTAACAAGCTCCCTGAACTAGTGGCCTTGATGGAAGAGGGTTGCCTAGATATTGTGGCAGTCACAGAAACATTGTACACAGAGAACCATGACTGGGATGTCAGTATACCAGGATACACAATCTACAGGAGGGACAGGGAGGGTAAGAGAGGAGGGGGGAGTAGCTCTCTATGTAAAGGAAGGGATCAAAGCAACAGAACTAGAGAGTAAACAGGGAGCAGATGAGGCACTCTGGGTCATCCTGGAGACAGGAAATGGCACCACAATCCACATGGTGGCTACACAGAGACCCCAATCTCAGGGGAAGGGAATGGACAAGAAAACGATAAAAGCCTTTCTTAGAATGGCAGAAAAAGGGGAGATATTGTTGATGGGGGACCTGAATATGCCAGATGTTAACTGGAGCACCTTTGCTGCAGGCACATCCAAGAGCAGGATCATTCTTGATGCCCTACAGGGGGCATGCCTCAGACAGCTAGTACTAGAACCCACTCAGGAGGGAGCAATCTTAGACCTGGTACTCTCAAATGGGGATGGAGAAAGAATCTCAGATTTAGAAGTGGGTAGCCATCTGAGAACAAGCGACCACCAAACAGTGTTGTTCACAATAAACACAGCCATACAATCAAGCCATACAAAAGCAAGCGTATACGACTTTAGGAGGGCTGACTTTGGGAAAATGAGAGAGTGCCTCAGAAAAGTATTAGCAAACAGGCAAGAAGGAGGGGTGGCGAACAATGGGGAGTAATCAAAACAGCCATCACAGAGGCAACAAGCCTTTGTGTAAAGCAAATCAACAAAAACACAACAAAGGAAATAACCGCTATGGTTCTCAAAAAAGGTGGCAGGGAAAGTTAAGGAGAAAAGGATAGCATTCAGGAAATATAAGGAAACACAGAAGGAGCAGGACAGAGAACTTTATCAGTTAAAGCAGAAAGAGACTGAGAAGGCAGTAAGAATAGCAAAGGCCCAAACTGAGGAAAGGATAGCCAACTCTGTTAAGAAGGGGAATAAGACCTTTTATAGGTACATTAGGGAACAAAGAAAGACCAAAGGAGGGATACTGAGGCTTAATAAAGGGAAGGGAATGTGGGTAGAGGGTGACAGTGAAAAAGCAGGGATACTGAATGAATATTTCTGCTCAGTATTCACAAAGGAAGAGGAGGGGGAGGTACCTAAACCTAACAAGAGGAACACTCTGAAGACAGGGCTCAATACCAGTCCATTTACAGAAGAAAGGGTTCTGAAAAAACTAATAAAATTGAATGTGGACAAAGCAATGAGGCCTGATGGGATTCACCCAAGAATTCTAAAGGAACTAAGGGTAGAACTAGTGACACCGCTGACTACTCTCCAACAAATCATGGGAGGATGGGGTGGTAACCGAGGACTGGAGGAGGGTGGATGCGATTCCTCTTCACGAAAGTGGGAGCAGGACAGAGGTAGGAAACTACAGACCAGTTAGTTTGACCTCAGTGGTAGGGAAAATGATGGAATCACTTCTGAAGGAAAGAATTGTTGAGTACCTAGAGGCCAGTGGGGCACAGGACCCAAGTCAGCATGGATTCATGATGGGAAGGTCGCGTCAGACGAATCTAATAGATTTGTTTGACTGGGTGACCAAAGTAGACCAAGGAGGGGCTGTGGACATGGCTTACCTAGATTTTAGCAAGGTATTTGATACAGTCCCACACAAAAGATTAATACACAAGTTAGCCAGCCTTGGAATGGGTCCCAAGGTGGTAGCCTGGATAAAAAATTGGCTAGACAACAGGACACAAACGGTAGTAGTAAACGGAGTCCACAGTGAAGAAAGGAGGGTTACTAGCGGGGTACTGCATGGTTCAGTACTAGGACCGGTCCTCTTTAATGTCTTTATAAAAGTGACATTGCAGAGGAACTGGAAGGAAAAGTTTGTCTCTTTGCAGACGACACAAAGATCTGCAACAGGGTTGCTATACAAGATAGAGTGGAAAGGATGAGAAGGGACTTGGCAAGGTTGGAGGAATGGTCAGATGTATGGCAGCTCAGAGTCAATGCAAAGAAGTGCAAGGTAATGCACTTGGGAAACAAAATCCCAGGGGAAGAGTACACAATGGGGATGAGATACTGACAACAGTAAAAATGGAAAGGGACCTGGGGGTAATTATATCAGATGACCTAAAGGTGGGCAAGCAATGTGAGAAGGCAGTAAGGAAGGCTGGGGGGGGATATTGGGATGCATAGGGAGAGGCATCAATAGTAGAAAATGGGAAGTTGTTATCCCTTTGTACATACAGTTGGTGAGACCCCATCTGGAGTACTGTGTGCAGTTCTGGAGACCCCATCTCCACAAAGACAGAGTGGAGGCTGTCCAGAGGAGGGCAACCAAAATGGTGCAGGGTCTGCACCAGAAGACATACGAAGAAAGACTAAAGGAGCTTAATATGTATACTCTTGAGGAAAGAAGGGAGAGAGGGGACATGATAGAAACTTTCAAGTACCTCAAGGGAATCAACAAAGTCCAAGAGGGTAGCATCTTTCAGAAAGAGATTTGTAAGAACAAGGGGGCACAATCTGAAGATAGAGGGGGGACAGCTCAGAGGTAATGTGGGAAAGTATTTTTCCAGAGAGAGGATTGTGGATGCATGGAACAGTCTCCCTGAGGAGGTCGTGGAATCAAGAACAGTGGGGGAATTCAAGAATGCATGGGACAGACATAAGGCAGTCCTAGTGGGGGGTAGGAGGAAGTAAGCTGTTGGTTAAATCACAGCAGAGAGAGTGAGGGAAGCCCTCAGCTCCCTTAAGATGGAGAAAGCACTGGGGCTGGATAAATTACATCCCAGAGTGCTGAAGGAACTTGCAGATGTCCTGCGAAACCCCTGGCAGAGCTTTCACCATCTCTGAGGACAGGGTGGGTGCCCCAAGACTGGAAGGTGGCGCATATAGTGCCTATCCACAAGGGGGGATCAAGGGAGGTGGCAGGGAACTACAGGCCTGTCAGCCTGACATCGGTGGTGGGCAAGGTGATGGAGGGCATTGTCAAGGAGAGGCTAGGGGGGACCTGGATAAGTCAGGGTGCCTGGACGATAGACAGCATGGATTCATCCCGAGGAAATCATGTCAGACAAACCTGGTGGAGTTCTATGACTGGGTGACAAGTGCCTTGGACCTGGGTAGACCAGTGGATGTCCTCTTTCTAGACTTCAGCAAGGCATTTGACTCTGTTCCTCACGTGGGCCTGTTGGATAAGCTGGGAGAAATGGGGTGGGAACCAGATAGATCAGATGGATAGGCAATTAGCTCCAGGACCCGGACCCAGAGGGTCGGTAGTTGATGGATGATCTCATCCCAAGGAGGTCATTAGTGGGTCCCACAGGATCAGTCCTGGGCCCCTTCTGTTCAATGCCTACGTACCTGACATAAGGACAGGAATCAGGAGAGATGAGTCTCTTTGCAGATGACTCGAAACTGGGGGTGGTGGATGGGGAGGAGGGAGGGTGGCCCTACAGGGGACCTGGAGGCTCTGGAAAGATGGTCTAGAAAGTGGAAGCTGAGGTTCAATGCAGGGAATGCAAGGTACTCACCTGGGGGCCAGAAACCCAGGCCAAGTGGCACACCCCGTGGGATGCTACAAGTCTCGATGGCTGAGAGGGACCTGGGGGTGGTGGTGGATGTCAAGATGAACAACTCGGAGACTTGTAGGAGGGCAGCAGCCAAGGCCAACAGGATGCTGGGATGCATCGCTAGGGGATCACCCAGAAGGAGGAAGTGATACCCTCTGTATAACTGCTTGGTGAGGCCGCATCTTGAGTACTGCCTGCAGTTTTGGAGGCCACACTTAAGAGGACATTAACCTCCTGGAGAGGGTCCAGAGGAGGGCAACCAAAATGATTTGGGGCTTGGGGGACAGGATCTATGAGGAGAGGCTCGAAGAGATAAATATGTACACATTGGAAGAGAGAAGGGACCGGGGGGACATGATAGAGGTCTTCAGGTACATGAAGAGGGTAAATAGTGGAGGAACAGTCGGGGTGCTTCGAAGGAAGGAGGAGGGGGCCACTAGAGGGCATGGGCGGAAGCTGGAGGGGGGAAGATTCAGGGGAGAAAGGAGGAGGTGCTACTTCACTGAGAGGGTGGTGGAGCCATGGAATGCACTGCCTAGGGGGCTGGTGGAGGCAGAGACAGTGGAGGGGTTCAAGAGGGGGTGGGACAGGTACAGGGGAAGGGTTCTGGAAGTAAAGTCCAATGCAGCAAGAATATCCGGAACTGGGAAGGGAGAAGCCAGAGAAGGCGAGGGGGACAGCAAGGTCAGCACCCAGGGTGGGGGCTGACCAAACGAGCAGACACGAAAGACCATTAGGCCTATTCTGCTGGCATTTTAGTATGTTAGTATGTTAACTAGGATCTGCAGCTTATCTGTTAGGTAGGAAAAGGGGCAGACTAGGTGGGCCAAGCAGTCCTTATCTGCCGTCACATTCTGTGTTTCTATGTTTCTATCTGAAAAAAAAATTATCTGTGGTCATAGAGCTGTGTAGCACTCCAATTACAGAGGTAATGGCATAGATAATTTCTTACCTTTTAAATAAACATAGGAGATGCATTTCAAGAGCAAATATATCAGGGACTTGATTTATTGTATACTGTTTGAAAAGTAATGTGTTTATGTGGTCTGGAGCTGATTACAAAGACGATAGCTGAGGTGCAACTTACCCAGGTCTCCGAATATAAATATCCGGGAGTTTAGGAAGACCAAAATTTGATTACTACATAGAAGTTACTACCAAAAAAGTGAAAAAAAAAATTACTTGGTGCCTTTAGACACACGCAGCCTACTGCACAAATAAAAACATGTGGCACATTACTGTGAATTACTTATACCTGTTCTAGAATAATGAAGTCATTTTTATGGATTTGCTAGCAGTAGAACATTGAAAAAAGTGGATGTTCTGTACAATCGATTAGCAAGATTTATACTCGTTTGTGACCACAAAACCAACCACTGCCACGTGTATGAGGCACCAGGGTGGTTTTCACCAGAGAACAAAGAAAATGAATCTAGGCTAACCAAGTGAATAAGACTATTACAAAATAAACTGGTATATTTGCCCCGATTGGGCTTCCCAGAGATTTCCTGTGGTCACGGCACTTAACTCTGGGCTGCCTGCAAACTCCCCTCTCCAGCAAGATGCCCACTTCTAAGTCGCAACACGCAAGCCCCGACTGGGCTTCCCAGAGGCTTCCTGTAGTCATGGCCCTTGACTCTGGGCTGCCCACAAGCTCCCTTCTCCAGAAAGATGCTCTTCTAAGCCGCAACAAGCAAGGCCTGATCGGGCTTCTCAGAGGCTTCCTGTGGTCATGGCCCTTGACTCTGGGCTGCCCCCAAGCCCCCTTCTCCAGCAAGATGCAAGATTCACGATTATCTCACTAACAGATCTCATTGTACTCAAATTGGTGATAGTGTTTCCCTCCCTAGCTTCATTAAATGTGGAGTACCTCAAGGGTCTATTCTCGGCCCCTTGATTTTTTTCATTTTATATGAATACTGCGCCTTCTGTTTGTTCTAGTTCATCTATGATATTTTATTTATTTATGTATTTAAGAGTTTTACCAGGAAGACGTACTGAGCAGAGACTACCACTCGTTTCCAGATGCATCCTGGGGGATAGGGAGCATAGAAGTAACTACAGACCATAATACAGTACATCAGATAAATGCTTACTTACAAAAGACAATATATCATATTACATGCAGATGATGCAGTAATTTATAGCACAGGCCCAAGTCCTAATGAAGTTCTTGCAGAGGTACAATTTGATTTTGATTCGTTTCAGGATGGGCTTTGCTCAAACCATATGGTTCTTAATTCAAGTAAAACGAAAGCTATGCTTTTTTCGAACAAAGTTACAGAGTCTGTTAACCTTCACCACATCATTACACAGGATGGAAACCCAATTGAATTAGTTGACAGTTTTAAATATTTGGGGATAACTTTTGATTCGAAATCATCTTTTGAACTTTATATTAATAATTTAAGGAAATCTCTTCATTGGAGACTGGGCTCACTTTATAGGGTTAAATGTTTTTTTTACATGAGAATCCAGGAATCTACTTGCCCATAGTTTCTTGTTGAGTGTTATGGATTATGGTATTATTTATTCAGCATTTTCTGGTAAACTGTTTGATAGACTTGGGGTTACTTATAACGCCATCCTATGTTTCATACTTAATGTCCCTTCTCCAACCCTCCACTGTCATCTGCTTAAATATTCAAACAGCCTGCCTTTTGAAAATAGAATATCCCATAAATTGGGTTTTCTGATGTTTAAGGTGAAGAATGGTCTTTCTCCAGCAGTCTCAGCATTATTTTCTAGGTTTTCTAATTCCTGTGGTACTAGGTCTCAATCCAGATAAACTTTTGAACTCCCCTTGTTTAAAACAGTTTCTGGACAGAGATCAATCTTATATAGGGCTCCGTTGTTTTTAATACACTGCCTGTTGATATTATTGAATGTAAATGAGTTTGGTCTTTTAAATCAAGGCTAAAGCATTGATGGATAATGATGTTTATAATGAGTGATTGGTCTTTATCTGTAGTTTGTATTTTAGTATTTCTATGGTTGTCTGCAATTGTTACCTCTGTCTTTTGTTTGTTGTTTAACTGGTTGTGGGTGAAAATGGGCAGTTTTGCTCATCCTGCTAACAAGTATAAAAAATAAATGAAAATGAAATATGCCCTGCTAAGTCACAACAAGGTGTGGTCTCTACGGGAACCTTCAGCATGAAAGCTGGGATTTTCTTTTGCTCCTCACCTCCCAAGCCACAACCTGATTGGCTGCTCCAGACTTCACTGCTTTTTCAAAGCTCTGGCACTCACAGCGCTTCCTATACCTATGAATTGGGTAACTTAAGAGAGCGCCTTACTGGCTCAGCATATTGTTGCTCTAAATTGTGTCCCGCCCACCCACTCCAGACCCGACCTCCATTAAATGCTCTCTCCCTAGAGCACATCCCCTCCTACATCTTCTCATTGGCAGTCTCTCGCCTGCCACAACCAACTAAACACCCTTTGGAGACACTGCAACTACTATAACTAAGAAGGCAACAGTTTGACACTAAAAAACTCAAGATGAACTGGTACTTAATCCTCTTTATTCTGCATCTTATAGGGGATAAGGAGACAAACACCACTGCCCCCATACTAGTCCCACCCACCTTATCAGGAACTATTTCTAATTACTCAAGGGGGTACTAGGACCGACTCCTGCACACTTCTACCTTCCAAATCAGTACCCCAAACCTATGTACTCCCTGCCACACCCAAAATCCCAGTAGCTGCCCTATTACTCTGCAATACCCTTGCGGTTACTACCAGTGGCCACAAGTACTGTAGGGCAAAATACATTGCAAATAGCTGGGCTAAATGGGCACAGATCCTAAGGAAACTCATTCTACTACTATTAATTTTGGGAAATGTGCACCCCAACCCAGGCCCCCCCCAAGGCTAAGAACACTATGAGCCTGGGGCACCTCAAGATAGTATCCTTAAACATACTCAATCTCCTACCCAAAATGCTGCAACCTCAGGCATGGGAGGAACTGCTCAAACCAGATGTTATAGCGTTCACAGAGACCTGACTCTCCCGAAGGTCAGTAATACTGCCATAGCCCTAGATGGCTATACTATGCACTGCCAAGCTAGATTATCCAAACATGGAGGAGGCTATATGGTTTACATCAAGAGCGAGATCAGAGGCCAACAACTGCATACTAGTCTCCATACTAAGACACATTTTAAGCCTCAAACTCAACCTCAGCCAACAAAACAAAGTATTACTACTCACCACTGTTTACATACCCCCTAGAATTCACAATACTGGTGTCCAGCAAGTATTTACCAACCTACAGCAGTTTAGACAACACTGGGAGCACATCATTGTCTGAGAATTCAACGTCAATTGGCAGTCCAATGGTGCATCCACAGTCCAGGATCAGATCTCAGACCTTTACCTTTCTCAGCTGGTAACTCAACCTTCCAGAATTAACTACAAAATGGGCACACGTACCCTAATCGACTGGCTCCTCACTACCCGCCCAGAAAACATCGAGGTCACAGTCCTGACACCCTAAGTGACTACTCCCCAGTTATGTGCACTTGGTCAAATAAGTTCTCCAAAACTGCTCCCCAGGTCTTCAAACCAGATCACCGAGATCTGCCCTGCTCAATACCATTGGGCAATATCTCAAACTGGTTGACTGGTCACCACTGGATAGGGCACAGGATGCCAACCAAGCCCTTAACTACTTCCTCAACACTTAACAAGGCATGCAACATACTGTATTAGCCCCCTACAAAACTAAAAAAGTAAGACGCGCTACCAAACCTTGGCTCACTGGCTCCCTCATGGAGCTCATGCACCATAGGGATAATTTGTAGCACAGGATCAAAGCAATGGGTAAACATCCTGACATCACTACCTATAAAACTGCCAGGAACAAATGTACTAAGATCATTCAATTGGCTAAGGCCTCCTATTACACCGACCTCTTGAAGAGGTGCTGGGGATGTGGAAGAATGTTTTGGGACTCCGTAAAGTCACTTACAGGAAAAGCCTCCAGAGCTTCTCTTGAATTAATTGTTATTACATCCGGGACACTCCAGGAGTCTGGTGACACAGCAAATGTTTTTAACCAGGCTTTCACTGATCTCAGTACGGTACTAGCTGGGGACTATCTACCCCCCCACTCTAAATTTGCACTCTAAAATAACTTTGCACTCCTCAACAATAAAAAGTGTTCCCCCATTCTACTTTAAGCGGCTCCAGAGACATAAAACCTTAAAGTATGTTAAATGGGCACTAGGGAAGACAAGGATTGGTAGTGACCTCATTGACATGAAGCTGAAAGCTCTGGTGCTAAATGAGGTAGTTGAACCCATCACAAAAGTGTTCAATGCCTCCCAGTGATCTGGTGTCTTCCCTGACAAGTGGAAGGAGGCACTGGTCACTCCGGTCTTCAAAACTGGGGATACCACCAACCTGTCCAATTACAGACCCATCTCTCTCTATTCTCCCCCACTATCTAAAGTCCTCGAATAAGCGTTCTCGGACCAGCTCACAGAATATATCTATCCAAGTACAACCTAGTCTGTGCCCAGCAACACTGGTTCAGGAGAAATTACTCCACTCTCTCCACCCTGGTTGACTACACCTCCCATATATATGATGCCTTTGATGGTTTGGGAGTGGTGTCTGTCTTTAGACCTCATGAAGGCATTCGACATTGTCAACCATCAACTCTTATTCCAAAACCTGCTCTCAATAGGCCTGCCCAGTGACATGGTGGCATGGTTTGACAGCTACCTCTCTTGCAGAACTCAATGCATCAAAAATCAAAGTTAATCTCTCAGAGCCAAGGGTAGTGAGCGTAGGTGTCCCAAGGGTCAATACTAGTACCACTACACTTCAGTCTCTCTAGCAACCCCCTACCAGCAGAATGCCCAGCGCACATTGTGCTCTATGCCGATGATGCAGTCATATCTGTTAAAGGAAAAAAATCAGGCCATGATCTGCGTTGAACTGCAAGACTATTTCCACAGACTTGAAAATTGGTTCACTTGTAAACAGACTTTTGCTCAACTATAAAAAAAACAGAGCATGCGCTTCTCCATTCAGCAGAACAGTAAAAAGTTTGGGCTTCTACAGTTCCGGAGTCTCAAAGGTGACACACTGGAACAACTTTGCACCCTTAAATATCTCAGGGTCTATCTAGATGACATCCTATCATTTGGAACTCATGTCAACCATATTATTAAGGCTGCTAATGCTAAGCTGGGTGTCCTTTACTGACACCAACATTCTAGGACCCTGGAAGCCCTGAAGTTGGTCACAAGCTGCTCGGTCTTATCCACCATAGACTATGGCCTTGTTATCTATGGTGTGGGCACCAAGACTGCCCTCAAAAGGGTAAAAACCTACTTAAAGCCTGTCACCTGGTTCTGGGGGTTGATCACTGGACACATACCTGCGCCCTCTATCAAGAGGCTGGATGGCTCCCTCTTCACTACAGGGTTAAAAACCAATTGTGCCTACTTGCTAAAAAATCCTTGCTAGAATTTACCCCTAGTTCAACCTCCTGTCTAATCAAAACCACTCAACCTACTTTAAAGGACCCATAATGCGGTTAAGGGGTTGGGGGTTGGTGGTGCTGTTCAAGCAAACAGCGCAAGCCCAGAGATCCCGCCCTTTCCATGGACCCAAGTGATTCAATGAACTCCCTGAGGACTTGACTGAGTGTAGTAAGGTTAGCCAATTCAAATTGGTCCTCCGGGCCCACCTAGCCCTTGAGAATGTCTGCAAATGTTTCCACAAACCCTAACAATATCTAGTCAATGCTTACCCAGTGATCCCTGGCTCCTTTCATACCACCCCTTTGGACAGAGTAATTAGTCACTATGCCCCCCCACCACTATTCCCCCTACTCCCCTCTGCCCACCACACCACCTTTCTCCTCCCTACCAATTTCCTTCTCCTATGCCATACGCTGACAAAGTCTTCTTTGGCTGCTCCACAACCGTGCAATGATATGGATCCTTGGTCCTCTTGTTGTACTCCGCACTTATTCTGGTATGGCCTAATTTATTTGTATAGGAAAATGTTTCTCTATTCTCGCATTGGATTCTAATCTAGTTATGTTGTGCCCTGGGCTACCAGGATCAATAATTTCCTTTGCACTGATGTATTGTGTGTACCTTTTGTAACCTGCAATGTAAATGCACCATGGAATCTATGTAAACTTTTGTAACCGAAGTGTTGTTCGTTTGTCTCATGTAACTGTATGACCTGGAACCTTTGTAAACGAGTCTCTGACTCAAAGATATTCATCCCAATCTGAAATAAATAAAATATTTGATAGAAAAGCTTAATAAAACTGAAAGCAAATATAGTCTGAAATGTAATAAACAAAGAGTATATGTTGAACTAACACCTAACAGATTTGGGGAAATTACCTTTTCATTTTCTGCCTTGTGGCTTTGGAATAGAATTGATGAAAGCATTGTGTATTATGCAAGGAAAAAAAAAGGGGTGGGGTTGGGCATTCAGTAAGTTCAGCTATGAGCCAAGAAATGACAATACCTTGTAACAGCTTTAGGTGACTAAATCAACCTGGGATACACTAAAATTATAGATAGAGAGATATAGAGGATAATGGCTGGAGATCGGGTGATAACCACACTGTAATCACCTCGAGTGGTTGCTAGGGCAACATGGTAAACCTCGAGAGCGCAGCTCGAGAGGTTTACTGTAGCCCTAGCAACCACGAGAGGTGATTTCAGTGTGGTTGTCACCCGATCCCCAGCCATCATCTTTTATAGTGTATGGTCAAAAAAACACTGTTTGCATTCTATGTGTGAGAATTATGGAACTCTGGTGCATTCTTTTTCTTATGCCACTGTTTGGAAGTTCCGAAGTGCGGTTAACAACTTTTAAAATTCTAAACAGTGCATAACAAAGCTGTGTAACTGCTGATTATGGTGGTTAATAAGCACTTACTATATATATATATATATATATATATATATATCTCTATATATATATCTATACATATATCTATATCTATGTATCTATACATATATATATATATATATATATATATATATATATATATATCTATATATATCTATCTATATCTATGTATCTATATATCTATCTATATATCTATATTTCCTTCTTGTTCTCCTGGCACTCTGTGGTTATTACACATTTTATGTTTTCTATATAAATTAATTTAATGCATCTTGCATGTAAGCTGGACCACCTTGAAAAGAGGGCCTTGCCACACTAAATGGTGTACTGGTGTATTACCAACCTTTCCTGGCTCAAAAAAAAAAAAAAGTTTCTACTCTGACATAACAGGGAGTTTAGGATGTGATGGGGGGTCTGGGGTACAACCGTGTGCTTGGGGTATAATGGAGGGTTTGTGATATGACAGGGGGTCTGGGGTGTAACAGAGGTTTTGGGGGAAATAAGGAATGAAGCCATCAGTGAGTTCTGGTGGCCACACTGAGGCCTTCAGAATTTGGGCTCGAGAACCACAGCTCTAAGGAATCAGTCTATGGGCAGGAAGATGCATATCCCATCATTTATTTCATGCTTGTTGAGCTGTTAAGGAAGGCTAGACAGTACGGCCTATTTTCAGCATCATCAGGGGATACAGATGTAACAAAGTGAAACTGCACACTATAAAGCTGTCTGGTATTTTAGTGAATGGGGAACTTGGACCAGGGCACAAAGAAAATTCCCTCATCTCTCTTTTTTTTTTTTAAACTATTTTTTATTCATATGCAGTACAAAGAAAGAAACCTGTATCATGGTTTCAGGGCATAGTAAACTACACATCAGTGAATCATAGTAGGCTACTTGTCCTGGCATCCTATGTTTCACATAATTGAAGGGGGGTGTAATTCAGTGAACTGCTTTAAACATTGAAAAAAATTAGTTATATAGGCTACATAGCACCCCTCTCATACTGCACTACAGTGTCAGTTATGAGTATTACCGCAAGTACCTGGTGTAGGACTAGAACCCACAACTTTCTGATCTTCCAGCCTCAGAGGCAAGTGTGTAACATGCTGAGCAACTGACACTGAATTGAAGTAAGCTTGAAACTGCAAACTAGGATTTAAAATAACCACCATATTTTGAACAATGGGTGCCACTTGAAGGCCACACCCAAGATTGGATACCAAAATTGCATTAAAAATTACTAAGAGACACAGGCCTGAACAGGGTACATCCTGATATTTCCCTAGAATAACAGACATAGCCAGGGATAAAAACCTCTATGGAAAAAGATGTTTCATCAGGAGGTGTATCATGCAAAGCACTGACATATATCCATTTGGACATTCCATTATGTTTTGTGGAGTAAATAAAGACATTTTATGTTCACAGTTGCACTGGGTCTGCCAGTTCTGTGTTTGGGAGAATAAATAGCTGAAACAGAAACTCCTTGGAAACGGAGAATTAAAAGTCTCATGTAAATATACTTACTGATAAGTATAGGGGGATGATAAATGCAGCCATGAACGAGACATGAGCATTTGTATAGTTTTTATCTGCTGAAATATCCCTCCCACATTGTACCTATATATGGAAGGACAGTGGCTATAACTTATCCTACTATGATAATTTGATATTTTAATCGATGTAGGGAGCCAGCTTTATTTGACTTAGCAAAAGCAATAGAATACAATTTAAAAATATATTAGTTCTTTTTTGTTGTTACTATTTTCCTACCTACTAGTGGCCCCATTCAGCTGTGATGTCCCAGCCCTGTCACCCTGATGTCCGCCAGGACTTACTGCCAGCCAATACCCCCAAGGCTTGCCCTCCAGTGGGGTCGATGGGGTCCCCCAAACTCTGTCAGGAAATGGATCCAGTAGATGGACTGGTGAGCCCAGCTAGTCAGGTGCAGGGCCTGCGGGTGTCCTAGCGCCATGTTGCCATTGGCTTCCAGTTTTTTTCTTCTGCCCTGAGCAGTGGGCATGCAATGGCCCTATGATGTGTGCCACATGTGCCTAAGAGCCCCATGTCAGCATCCACCCGCCCTTTCTGCCTTGGATGCTGTCCTGGGTGGCTTCCCCCAACAATCTGCTAGGAGCAAAGCGAATACTGGGTTCTACAAACCTTTCCCTGGAGGAAGAGAGCAGTCTTCTGGACACTCAGTCCTCTCCCTCCCCCAGCCAGTTTTCTGATGACCTGCACTCACTACTGAACTTAGGTTGCCAGCGCTGTGAGCAATAGCACTATGGCTATGCCAGTGATGAGCTATATATTAGCTTTCTAAAAGTCTTCCCAAAGAGGTCAGCTGCTCTGAAGCTCTGCAATCAGCCTTGGCCAAGGAACATGACAGCATCCACCAACACAGTTTCCTGTGCATTCGAGTGTAGTGATGAGGCAGAGGCCCCTCCCCCACCTGTATGCGTGGCGTGTCCTGTGGGACACTCATGGCTCATCAACAGCCCACTGCACTGTTCTGGACTATACACATGAAGCTGTAATGTCATCACTTCCTAGCTGCCATGCTGTTGGGATTGGCTGATCTGTCATGACTTTTTTATTTCAATGTTAGTCCTCACTCTCATCCTCTACTAGAGCTATCACTGATTTCCTAGCTCTGACAACCCAAACACTGGCAGCTGTTTGCAATTCAGGGCCTGAGGGTACTGGTTAAGAGTCGTGCCCCATTTTCTCTTTCCACCTGCCACACTTGTGATCATACCTCTCAACCTTTTGTCACTGAAATGAGGGACATGGACATTTTTGGACACTCAAAATGAGGGACACAGACCCTCAAACATGGAGATACAGGCTCAGAACACTTAAAACCAGTGTTTACTTGCACAAAGTTTATTTTGGATTTAGTATTTTAGAATGTTAAGAGTTTCTGCTTTAAAATCTGAATTTGCACCACCTTTTCCATGAGGGACGGATCAGGGACAGAGCAATTTTAAGGGGCAAAATGAGGGATGTCTTTGGTAAAGAGGGACACTTGAGAGGTATGTTTGCGATGCCTGAACCAACACCTACAACCTGAGGTAACACCCTGTGGAGGGGGTAGGAACTGCTTCCCTAGTCCTGCTACCTGAATGAGTATATTCATTTTCTGTTTTTTTAAGTGTGTCTTTCAACAGGAGGTCACTGTAAATGAGGTGTTTCATATCAGTGTGCCTATCCTATGGAAATAATTTGAATCAGTCAGTCAAACAATAATACTCAAGTCGAGAGCAGTTCAATGACTTCTTCTGCATTCTGTTTCCTTTTGGTTTAGACTGGGATGAAGAGGATGCTGTTGTACCCAAGTCTCATTATTTCCACGCTCATTATTGGTAAGTCTGTCTTCCTTGAAACTATAGCAGTCCTGATGCAAGACCACTGCTGCTTGCAGTGAGACTTGTGACATCAGCACTCTAAACCACTGGTGGGCATGCTTTGGTAGCACTATAGAGACCCATTTTGGGTAATGTGGTATCACATTTGGCAAAATAAACTGGGGACACATGCCATGTGGTTTGTACCGTGCCATACACATCTGTACCACATGAGTGAGAAATAACCTGTTAGGTACGTCACAAATGACACTAATGTTTGGTTTCTGTATCTCTTCAACCACATGCACAGAGGAGTAAAACTGGGCAGGAAAGTCAGTTCCACCACCTTTGTCATTTTTCTCCATTGACTACTACTATTGGAGAGTTCCACCACCTAGACATTTTCAATGTAACTACTGCATGCATATACTCAGAAACTTCAAACCTAGCTCAGAGCATCATGGGTATGTAAATCCTTGTGTAGGGGGTGAAAGTTGACAAGGAAAAGTCTCCTATACAGGCTCTGGTATCCATTTCAGCTAAGAAACACAAAATCCCACATACCCCAATGATGCATCATGGGGTGTATATGCAAATCATCATGGAAAATTTTAGACTGATTCTGCTTTAAAGGGACACTGTCAACCCCCTTAGACCTCAAAATGACCCTAGTTTAAAAAACACATTATGATTGTTCACATTCTATAGAGACTGTTGATGCAGATGGTAGTTTGATTCAGATCCTTTTTTTTTTTTCTTTCTTTTAAAAAGAAAAAAAACAGTGCCTGCCATACTGGTGTTACCACACCAAAACATGTTTGCTTACATTTCTTGACCAACTCCCACTGCATCTTTCTTGGACTTGGGAACATCCCCAACACAATCTAGCCACTTAGTATGCAGTGGGAGTAAAGGAGATTATATAATGAGTGGCTGCACTGTTTGAGGGCATTTTTAATGTTCAGAAAGTATGCAGTAAGAATAGCTCAATCAGTTGAAACAAAACAAGTCTGGGTACAGCTATACATTATCATGCATTTCCGTTCTAATAAGCAAGGAGGCAGATCAAACAACCAGCAACGTGGATGAATTTTAAAGAAGGTAAGCAATCGTAAAATGTGTGTTTTTACCTAAAAATAACATGATGCAAAAAAGGTTGACAGTGTCCCTTTAAGCTGTAGAACCAGTCCAAATTGTCTTGAAGCGGTAGAACCAGTCTAAAATTCTTTAATGGTAATTTGTATGTACATCCCATAATGCTTTGCATTGTCTGGCTATGTGTGATTTTGTGTTTTCTTCAAACTTGGCATAGTATATGGCTGCCTCTTGCATATGGTAATCTATAGGACAATTCAAAGGTCACGAAAAGTAGTCCTAACCATATTACAACAACGTTTCTGCTTTGAACTGCCCAGGATGACTCCTTAACATAGCCATGAGGTTTCTGATACTGAGAGAGATGACTGTAATGGTAGGAGTGGCAGATGTGGATCAAACAGGAAGATCCTCAGGAGGTAGTGGAGTCGAGGGCAAGACTGCCTCCCTCGACCCGATCCACCATTCCTGCCTGTAAATACTCTAGGGTAACTGTTTTGTGCAGTGCACAACAGGTTGGGTGTGGCTGGATGGCAAAAAATAGAAGCAGAATTTGACAGCAGATATGGACTGCTTGGCCCATCCAGTCTGCCCATTTCTCCCTACCTGCACTATTATTGGAGACCATGCCCAATCTACAGATCTTTCTCCTTCCCCACTTCCTTTCCACTATGATTACCTTGTGTTTATCCCATGCATTCTTGAACCCCACTACTGTTTTCACCTGGGCTGGAGGGCTGTTCCAGGAATGCATCACTCTTTCTGTGAACAAGTACTTCTTCACATCTCTCCTAAATCTACCATCTCCAATTTCATAGCATGTCCACTTGTTCTTGAGCATCTTTCCTTCTGAAAAAATACTTCAATCCTGTACCCTATTTACCCCATGAGGTATTTAAAGGTCTCTATCATATCGCCCCTCTCCCTCCTCTGTCCCAGTGTATACATATTGAGGTCCTTTAGTCTCTCCTTGTAGGGTTTTTGATGCAGAACCTGCACCATTTTAGTTACCCTCCTCTGGACTGCCTCCAGTCTATTTATGTCCTTCCAGAGAAGTGGTCTCCAGAACTGGACATAGTATACTCTAGGTAGGGATCTTACTAACGATCTATATAGAGGCAATACCGCCTCCCTCCTACTGTTGGAGATACCCATCCCAATGCACCCCAACATTCTACTAACCCTCCCAACCGTTTTATCACACTGCCTGGCCACCTTTTGGTCATTTGATATGATCACCTCCAGGTCTCTTTCCTGCTTGATTATCATCAGTACCACTTTACCCATTTTGTACTGCGCCCCTGGGTTTCTGTGCTCTATTTTGCCTTTTTTTTTTGCATTGAAACCCTACTGCCATACCCTTGACCACTCCTTTAGTTTTCTCAGGTCTCTGCTCATCTTTCCACCCACCTGGGATATCCACCCTATTGCAGATTTATGTGTCATCCACAAAGAGGCAGACCTTCCCTTCCAGCTCCTCTACCATGTCACTTACAAAGACATTAAAGAGGACTGGTCCAAGCACTGATCTCTGAGGCACCCTGCTAGTCACCCACCCTTCTCTGGAGTGAACTCTGTTTACCACCACCCTATGTCACTTATCCCTTAACTATTTTCTTCTCCAGTTTACCATCTTCAGGCTCACTCCTAAGCTACTGAGCTTGCTTACTAGTCTCCTGAACAGAATGGTGTTGAAAGCCTTATTGAAATCTAAGTAGACCACGTCCACTGCTCCAGTCTGATCTAAATCCATTGTCATCCAGTCAAAGAAATCTATCAGATTCATTTGACGGGACCTCTCCCCTAAGAACCCATGCTGCCTTGGGTCTTGTAACCCAATGGATTCAAGATATTCCACAATCCTTTCCTTCAGCAGTGATTCCATTAACTTTCCGACCACTGATGTCCGACTGACTGGCCTATAATTTCCAGCTTCTTCCCCGTACTACCACCTTTGTGTAGTGGTACTAGATCCACCCTCCTTCAGGACCACTCCTGTTTCCAGTGAGCTGTAAATAGAACGAACTGCCAGAGATGCAGCCAGTATTTCCTGGAGATCCCTCAATACTCTTGGACGCACCCCATCTAGCCCCTTTGCTTTGTCTACCTTCAGCTTAGTGAGTCCCTTTAGGACTCCCTCCTCGGAAAAAGGACTAGTGTCCTCCTCCTCCCAAGCATCTGTTACTTTTTTCTGGCCCTTTTCCTTTCTCTGTGAACACTGAACAAAGTATTTGTTCAAGATGTCTGCCTTTGCTCCAGTGTACATCTGTCAGGTTGAAGTCCCCCATCAGCAGCACCTCTCCCTTTTTCTACCATCTTGCAAATGGCTTCCAGCAGTTCATCTACTTCCTCACCCTGTGCTCCAGTGCAACTTTCGGCTCCATTCCCCATCTCCAGGGTGACCTACAGCACCTCTGCCTTCACCTGTATTCCCTGTATCTCTGTCACATTTATGCTTTCCCTCACAGAAAGCACCACACTCCCCCCTTTCCTTCCCATGCTGTCCTTCCTGAACAGAGTATAGCCTGGTATGACAATGTCCCAATCATGATTTTCAGTGCACCATGACTCAGTAATGGCCACAATATCCAGGTCAGCCTTTGCCATGATGGCCTCTAGGTCTGGAATCTTTTCTCCTAGACTTCTAACATTCACACATGGCCTTCCATGGACTCTGATCAATGGACTATGCAGCTGCTGTGTTAAGCACCATGGGAGCATTTTGAAACTAAATGCTTGACCAACTCTCACCCTGCCTTCAAAAGCCACCTCAAAGCTTGGCTGCTGTCAGAAGCCAGATGCATTTACCCATCAGCGTAATGAATGCCTCCCCTTCCTCTAATCCTCCTCCTCTGTACAGGTGTCATACCCTTTCTGGAGACAACTTCACCCTACCTGGCTCTGTACTCTCCCCTTTCCTGCCTTTGCCACAACACTTATTCTAAGTAGATGGCATGTAAACCCTTCTCTGAAATTTTTGTATCGTTACGGAGTCTTGACCCGATTACTGACTTGTTAATGGACCATGTACCCTAGTGTAATTAATTATGTATTGTCATTATGTACCTTGTTTCTGTTACCGAATTGTGATACAAGTTACAGCAATTAACAGGTATTTGCTCTCTTCAGTGAGCCATGCAAATGACCCGCATCATGCCTGAAAATGGTCCACTGGATCAGTGCACCCACCCACTTATCAAAAACAAAATTAAATAAATAAATGCCGACATGGGAAACGAATCAGTCTGTTTAGGTAAGTCAAATTTAGTAAAAATGCAATGAAAACTTAAAGGAAAGCTAGAGACCTTAACAGCACTTCAATAAAAGAGCATGGGGGTGGAGTATGTGGGATGCGCAGGTCAAGTATAGTCACTCGCTTAACAAACATTGGTCAGAACTGTATGAAATGTAATTTTTAAACCATATACTATACAAAATAGTACACAGTATGGAGAACCATACACAACATGGCCTGTGCTTTCACTTTCAGGCTTCGCTCTCGAGGTCCCTATGACGGCATCTCAACCCCATGATGGAAACACAGGCTTGTTACGTATGGTTCCCAAAAGTTATTCTATATTTCATTGTCAGTTCCTTTCCTGGGTAGCCCTTGCCTCAGTGATTTTTTGTGGCAGTTCTTGTCTTTTAATTAAGGAAGAGCACAACAACCTGCTGTTAGGACTCCTCAAGGCAGTGCGGTCACTATCACAACCTAATACCAAGTCAGACCAGGGCATCTCAGGCATTTAGTACATTCACAGGTAGCAAACTAAAGAGGCAGACTGGATCAAATACTTTGAAAATTCATTCTCGCCTTGTAATTGATGATGTTGGCTGGCAGCCATCTAGTCCCCAGGTAGTATGAGCCATTCAAACAGCTCACACCCTCTCTCTCTTTGCACTTACTCCTGACCCGTTAGGACATTGCACTTGTTTTATTGCACTGTTTCACTCGACTGTTTGACATTGTATATCAATTGAACTCCTGTTATACCCAGTGTATTGTGTACCTTCTAGTATGCATTATGTTCAATGCATTTTATCATATTTTTTTATTAATTGCTGCTCTGTGTAGATACCTGCCTTCCTTATATTGTGGAAAATGTATTGCATGTACTCTCTTGTGCCATCTCCATATTCCCGGTTGTGCCTGAAAATGGTCCTCTGGATCAGTGCACCAACCCAGTAAACAAAGGAATTAAAATAAATAAATGTTGGCACAGCGGTAGGGAATACTTCTTGTGACAGCAGTAACCAGGGTTCGTTAACAAGCCTGAGATGTCGGAAGCCAGCAGGGAGAGTTATGCTGTCCTCTGGAGAGGGAGAGCAGCTTGCACTGCTGTGATACTGCCCACTGGGTGACCATAGGTGGTAGTGCAGTTGGACCAGCTTGGGGGTGGGATATTGGGCATTACAGTGCATAGCCACGCAATTTTTTTTTTTATGCTTTATTTCTGCTCTGGGGGACTAGGGCATCTCTCAGGAGTGCCCTCTCAGCCACTACCTCTACTCCCAGCCTAAAATCTCCATACCACTGGGAGACACGTTGCTGAGCCCTCCAGACCCAGCATCCTATTCAGCCCCCCATATTGGGAAGGCCCTATAGCGCAGTGGTTTAAGGCTCTGAGATGCAAATCTGGTGATATCCAGCAGACCAGACATGGGTTTGAATCCCACAGCTTCCACTTGCATACTGTGTGACCCTGAGCAAGTCACTTAACTTTCCTGTGCTCCCAGGTCGCACCTGTAAAAAAAGCTTTCAGCTTAGTGTGCTACTCCTGGTTAAACTAAAATAAATAAATAAATAAATAAATAAAATAATCACCCCCTGGAAGGGCCCACCCCACCTACCTGGTGGCCTATCTGGAATTAGAGGGATGGTCCTGGGTCTGGGTTGGGAGGCTCGGAGAGCCAGTGGTCAGCAGGTCTGGTGTCAGGATGTAGGTGGACTGCTGGGCCTCCATCACCTTCCTTGGTCCTTCAGGGATTTTTTTTTATTCGCTTCCCCAAGTACGTGGTGTGCAATGGCTGTTGTGTAGCTATTCCACTACAACTCCTGCCACTGGAGCCTGCTGTCATCCCACCCCTTCCACGTCCTGTATGCTTGTTCCACCTTCAGTTTCTACCAGAGGCTGCTACAGCACTGGGAACCCCCAACAACCCACCCCGGGGAGGACAGCAGTCCTTTAATCGTTCCTCTCCCCTGCTGACTCGCAATGGCCCAGGTCCGTTGCCAGCATGGCGTAAGGTGTGGCATTCATCTCCTCAACCCTCGGTACCACTGGACTGACTATGCAATACTTTTGCATGCACACTTCACACCCTTGCTGCTGGCATACTGCTGGTGTAGGAGAACAAACTGGAAATAATCCCAGATGCACACAGATTGGCACCCTAGTGTCTTCGGAACCAGCCTTCTGACTGGCCACTCACTGCACCAGTGCAACTATGGAGATGAGGTAGGTGTCAGAGATGGGAAGGGATGGGATAGGAGGCCATAGCTGAGAGAGGCAGGACCTGTTGCAAGGAACATACAACGCATAATCAAGATGTTTGTTAAAATCGATGGAAAATATTTTCCTAGCAGCAAGGAAATCACAGCAGGCCACAGAAGAACTGCTCTCCATAACACCTGGTTAATTTCACGGTACACCATTCATCCTCACTAGAGATATCTACAAGGAACCTGGATGTTTGTCCCCTACAGACCATCATTTACAGCTGAGGGGGGAGTCTGGAGTTGAAGTCATAATCCCTACTTGTGACATTTCATCTGCAACAGACTGATGTCACAAAAGTAGGCAATGTGACTTCAACTCCAGCCTCAGCAGCTAGAGAATTCTTAAAGACAAAAATGACTTCCTTACTCATAAAGAACAGAATCAAAATGTAAACATTTTAGGGATGTTCTGTAAAGGAGTTCTGTTGATGTCCACTTTGAGTTTTATTTTGTTGATTACTGGAGACCCTGTTTTATGATTCACCCAGTCTGCAGATTTGATAAAATGGAGTCCTTTCATTTTTTTGGTACTGAGTGTTTTAAAGTTTAAACTTTCATTCTCGAGGGAGGAGGAGGAAGGGAGGATTTGGGGGGTAGGGGGGATCGCCTTGTATGTCAGTAGAACATTTGAAAATGTCTACTCTGTGGATTGTTTTTAGTCATACAGCTGCTATGACCTTTATAAATCGGAGGCTCTTCAGAAACAAGCAGGCCACTGGGAAGTTGTTTTGTGAACCTAGAAAATAGGTTCAGCACTGTGGTTTTGTTGTCTATTTAGAGGTTTGTTAGTAGGAAAAGACCAAGTGAGCGAGTCTCATTTTCAGTACCCTACTATGACACTAGTTACGCAGCAAGGATAAATAAATGCAGCATTATATAAGTTAAGACTGGCCAATGTATAGCTTATTCATAAACACAATACAGAGTTACTGTATAAATACTTCATTCAGCATTAGGCAATTGGTTAGAACTGTAGCAGCCGGAGCACAGTATATTCAATTTTTTAACTTTTAAGTTTTTATTTATATTACCCTGTTTGCATTTGTACTTCAAGAAGAACATTTAAAGTATATTTCAAAGAAATAAAAGTAGGGATGAATAAATAAAAATGGCTCAAAAACAGAAAAAAGGTTCTCCAGTTATTGTAGATATCTGTACACGTGCCAGCATAAAAATAACTGGTTAGATGCGATTCTTACCAATTTTCAGAATCTGTACCTTGCTATTATATATAGGTATGATACTGCAAATCCCATTATGCATGGTTATGTTATACCTGTGTATTATGGGATTTTGGGAAAGTAAAATAAGTGCCTGCTCGCTTTTGGTTTTTTTGGGTTAGAGAGGGACTCTGGGCAAAAGTGCTACATTGCAGAATTAGAACAAGCATACCCCCAATAAATCTCATACCAAACATTAGGTTTCTGTGTTACTTCATTTTAAAGTTATGGGCTATTTTGGACTCTGACTTCACTACCTGTTCAAAAAAGCCAGTTTCAGTGAAGAGGTGCTGATGATGTCATCTCCTGAACTCACAGTCTAGCCATCCCTGTCAGCAAGCTTATAAGACCCATTCCTCCAAAGTTAAAAGATAATTTTGCAATGGTTTTCACAAGTAAAACAGGCAGCACCATTCTAAAACAGTGCTATAGAATCTATGTGTTCCAGGTTTTGTAACAAAATTGACAAATTTGTATTTCAATGCCTTTTTGGTATGGTTCATTTCTCCAGAGTTGCAGGATGCTGAGTCAGTATGCCTCCAGGCTGCTGATACCATGTGAAGTGTTACTTTGCAGTGCCTGTTTGGATGTTGTATTGCTGCAAGTGTTGCAGTGTTTGTAACTGCGTTGCTGTTTGTCAGTGTCTGCTTTACATATAGGATAAAGTACGGGAGAAGTGTGTTACGATTTAACCATACTCGAAGTTGTTGGATGGCACATAAACCCGAGGCGGCCCGAGGTTATGAGTGCCATCCAACAACGAGGGTGTGTGTTAAATTCAGTTTGACACACTTCTCTCCATATTTTATTTTAGTAATTGAAGGTCCTGCTTTAATAAATAGAGCGTGAGTTTCATTCATTCTTGCCTTCAAGTAGATACTGACGAGTAAATCACTCTCTGCATTACCTCCATCCCCAACACACTCTTGTGCTTCTAGGCTCACTGGTAAACTGAGGTAATGCAGAGAAGTAAGTGTTTTTCTCGTCAGTACTGTTTATGGAAACAGGGACAGTTGGAAGCTCCCGCTCTGTGACAAGGACAATTTAACGTTGCGCTATGTTTAGTCTCGAGCGCTTTGTTGTTCAAAGGGAGTGCGTGAATGCTGTAACACCTACTCAGGTGTTACGGCATTTAACACACGGTTTTGGTAATGGGAGAAAACGGAGACCATTAATTATAATAAGTTTTAATAAGGGCCTTATGTGTGTTAATTCCTACTAAGGGTGGAAGTGTTAGCGCTGGTAAAACAAACAATCATTGTAATGTGAAGTAACACACAGATGAGCCTGAATATAACGCAAGTAACAGCCCGTCAACGAGAAAATGGGAAAATGAGCTCTGCTCAACCGAGTATCCCATTCATTCATACTTTCATTATGAATAAAATATTGATTGATTGAGTGAGTGATTAAGCATTGAGCTGGATACTACATAGAAACTCTTAGGTTTCAAAGCAGCACAACCTCTCCCACCCTGATTTACAGGGTGATGGAATAATTGATTTAAAATGCCATCCTGAGAAATCACCTCAACTGAATGATAGGTATGAATGATCACAGCCTTTCACCACATCAGACATATGCAGTCTGCAAATCTCACATTAATGTGATGTGACTTAACATCCAGCAACCCAGGAGAAAAGGACAAGAAAAAAAAAAAAAACACCACACACACACACACAAAAGTATGAATTTGCCTACTTTTTTTTTTTTATTACAAAACCTGAAACACATGTAGGTTTTAAAGCAATGTTTATTGAATGATGCTGCCTGTTTTACTGGAGAAAACCATTTGCACATAGTTTTTAAACTTTGGATAAGCAGGTTCTGTAAGCTTGCTAACAGGGAGGGCTAGACTGTGAGTTCAGGAAATTACATCATCAGCACCCCTTCACTGAAACTGGCTTTTCTGAACAGGCAGATAATTTAGGGTTGTAAAATGATTTGCAACTTTTAAAACAAAGTAACTTAGGGATCTCAGTTTTGGCATGAGGGTGATTGGGGCTACGTTGATACATCTTCTGAATTTATTGATGCGAGTAATTTGTGACCATAGTCCCTCTTTAAATAAGCCATGCATTCTACGTGTAAATAAGGATAATGAAATAAATTGTGTATTTAGCCAGCTAGTAGAGCTACCAGTTGCCATCCAAATGACCTAGGTTCATGCCCCAAATCCAGGACATCTGGTGCCAACTGATGAGATGGGGTTCTGGCATCTGTCTGGATGCTTCCTGCCTCGGGGAGGAAGGGCACCTCCTTCCGCTGCACAATTGCAACCTGGTGGCCCAGGGGAGGGCATGTTGTGTGGGAAATAAGTGGTCCCTCTGGAGTGGCCTTACATTAGCAATCACCTGCTTGCCTGGAAAGTGAAGCGGAGGTGGCACACACACTCAGAGGGGTCAGCAGAGGAGTTCTGAAGGTAGGGTGGGGCTCACTCACCCTTCTGACAGCCCTAACTGATTCTCTGCAGGTCACATCTTAGGACCACACCCTGGAGAGGGAAAAGGTAAGGCCCCTTAGGCCCTGGACACACTACAGAACTGTTTTTGAAAAATGTTTTTAAAACCAGTTTAGCTAAACCATTTCTGTGCAGCCACACTACTCAGTAACCATTTTTATGTTGCTTGCACGCATGTGCAAGAAACATAGTGCCATCATCGGAGATTTTGTAGGTGTGTCACCTCCTCCTCCAATTCAGTCAGTGAGCTGGCAGGCGCAGCCCCTGTAAGCCAATGCATTTTGGAGCTGTCTATGACATGCTCCAAAATGCAGTGGCATAGTTGAAAGGGGAGCCACGCTCAGTGAGCAGCGATAAGAGCATAGCCCCCACACACACAGGCATGCGCGCCTCTCGCACGCACTGTATAGCCGATGGGGTGCCCAATCCCCCGGGTTGAGTCATGCCCCAGTAGTAGATGCCACGCTGCAAGCAGTCTCATTGGACGGAGTGCCCAATCCCGTTGGTTGAACACCCCGTCCTTGTGCCATGCTGGAGCCCACCCCAGCGTGGCAAACGTCCCACAATGTCTTTTTTTTTTTTTAAACCTGTAAACAAAAACGTCCCGCCGCGCTGCCTCCGACCCCCTCCCACAACCCGCACTCAGCCTCCCCACACCACCCCATACTTACCTCCGACTCGCAAGCACGATCATCGCTGGACCGGGAACACGCCTGCACTCTTCAAAGCCGACCGCGAACTGAGGAAATGCCGGTAAGCTGTATAATGGGCTAGATGGGGGTTTCAACTTTGTTGCATATCTCAGGTATTTTTGGAAGCATCATTAACATGGTGATTCTTCATAGATGATGAACAGTGACATGGTGTTGTTCAGGCCCGGGGTGATTTTACGGTGATTGCGAAATCACCCTCCGGGCCCAATACCGCCATGACAGTGACATTATTCATGAGAAGGGGTCCAAAACCCCATGTTGAAAATTTGTGCCAAAATTCCAAAATGACTGTTTTACGAGCGCGCAAGTCAGTGTTCCTCACGCAGGCTCATAAGTTCGCGAAAATTTCAATATTTTCACTCCAGATTTTTAACACTGCCATTTTACCACACCTTCTTATGAGTAGTACAGCTGTCATTTTTCACATCTCACCCAAAATGTGTTTCCCCATGTAGCAGAGAAGTGCGCAGTCGGTGTGCTAAATCAATGTAATGGATAAATTAAGAAAATCACAGTGACACTGTTCATGAGCAGAGGTCTTAAAATGACTATGTTGAAAATTTGGTGAAAAAATTCCCTTCAGATGTATAGCAATATTACTAATGAAGACATTGAACAGAACTGGCCCCAGGACCGATCCCTGCAGCACCCCACTGGTCGCCCCCTCTCCCCAGACTGCATACCATTTACCACCACACTCTGCCTCCTGTCTGTTAGCCAGTTTCTAACCCAATTTACCACCCTTTCCCCATGTCCAGCCTACCCAGCTAGTTTATCAGCCTCCTATATGGGATGGTGTCAAAGGCTTTGATGAAATCAAGGTAAGCGTTGTCCGCTGCCCCACCCTGATTCACTTCCTTGTCACCCAGTCAAATAAATCAACCAGATTTATCTGACATGATGTCCCCACTGTGAATCCATGTTGTCTATGGTCCTGGTTCCAAGGCATCTAGATGCCCCACTATCCTTTCTTTAAGCAATGTCTCCATGATCTTCCCCACTACTGAGGTGAGGCTGAATGGCCTATTGTTCCCTGCCTCCTCCCTGCTGCCGGACTTGTGTAGAGGGACCACATGTGCCCTCCTCCAATTCACTCATGTTGAATGACTCAGTGAACATGGCTGCCAGAGGTACTGCTATCTCCCTTCGCAGTTCTGTTAATATCCTTGGGTATATGCCATCTGGTTCCATCGCTTTGTCTACCTTCAATTTAGTGAGCTCCTGCAGGACTCTTGTTCACCTCTTCACCCCCTTGGCAACTGCTGTACTGCTGTGGCCCTTGCCCCTCCCACTCTTCTGTGAATACTGAGTGGAAAGACACAGTGGATGTCTTGGGAGGAAGGCATGAAACTGTCACTTCCAAGTACCTAAACAGCACATACAAGCAAGCAACATTCGGCATTGACAAATGCTTGTTGGTATCGGTTTAGTGTGGCCACACTGCTAGTGTTAAACCTGTTCTCCTTGTAACTATTGTGTGTTAAGTCCAACACACAGAATTATGCTTGCTTGGACACACTGCAGCTAGAACCGTTTTAGTTAAACCATTACAGCTTAAAACACTTTTACTCCTGGACAGACCTGTGAGTAAAACCATGCTAGCTCCAAAAACGTTTTTAAAAATAGTTTTAAGACTAGGTATTTAGCAGGGTTTAAAAACACTTGTTAAAACATTTTAAGGGGCTTGTAGTCTGTCTGCAAACAGTGCTAAGCGGATTTAAGTATTTTAAGGCACTTAAACCATTTTAAGTTCTTAGTGTGTCCAGGGCCTTAGTGGCTGAAAAAGAAAAAAATTAATTACTCACCATAGTAATGTTTCTTCCAAAGGGATCCCTCACTATCCTTAACAACTGCAATCATTTCCCTGGAATGAGCTGCCTCGAGCTTTAGAATTTTATGCTAATTATGGAACTCAGAATGAAATTCAAACTCTGCAGTGTGGTCACACTCACCCCTGCACTCTAACATCAGATTTATTTTTAAAGCTAGGTTGAGCAGTGACCACTAAAACTAGCTAAATGGCTATCAAAAAAAAATACACCAAAATAATATTAAAAACAGTTTGTAAAACTTAACGTAGTAGAATAATTTTAAATGTTCTGAAAAAATAAAATAGCCGAGACCAAGTACCAATCGTAAAGGCACTGTAACAAGTAATACTCAAGCAATAGAAAGAACTGATTCTTTTGAGAACATTTTACTAAGTTCTGAAACAGGAGGTAGGGATTAGGGATTGTTAAGCATAGTGAGGGATTCCACCAGGTGGCAGATTAAACAGCGAGCCACTGAATCTCCCCTTCCTCAAGGGAAGAGCCTCCCTATGGATGCTCAATCTTCCCTCTCCCAGCTGGGCCCCCCCGAGTGACCAGAATCAGTTCCCGAACCTGGGTCGCCAAAATGACAACAGGTGGGCATGGATGCCTCAACTTGCTATGCCTCTGGCCAACTTGCCCATCTTGAATTTTTCTGTCCTTCAGTGTTTGTTCAGATTTCTTGGATCTAAACTGGGTCACTGTTTGCTATTTTCTTGTGGGTCAGGAAGTACTTTGAGTACAAGTCCCTTTCCCCACTGTGAGGGAGGTACCATTTCACTGCATTTGCTTGTGGCCATTTTTTCGTCTCCATCCCAAACAGGATTCTTTCTGTTGGGGTGTGAGGATGGAATCCCTTGTGGTTCTACAGTCTTCGGAAGTCTGAACTTCTGGGACAAACCTTGACTCACTATTTCCAGGACACACTTGCCTGTGGTTATTTTTCTCCATTCTTGTGAACAGTGAGTCAGCCTCCTTTCCCAGTGGCAATGGATAGGCAACCTGTGCAGATTTGTCAGGGGTTTGTTTAGCTTGAGCGTTGGGGGCTGGTTGTGCAGATGCGCACCTGGTGACCCTTCTGACCTGAACTCTAAGTAACCACTCTGTGGAGGGTAGTAATAGGAGCTACAGTATTGCGTGGGGAAGTATCCTTACCTCTACCTCCCATCCATAAGACCTGTAGGAAATGGAGGCCTTTTCCTTCTCAGTGTTGCTCTTGTAGGTGGTTTTGTATTCATCCACCTTCTTCATGTAAGCCTCTGTCTTGTCTCCAAACAGTGACTTTCCTTGGGTGTGCTGGGACAGATTGGTAGTTCTAAGACAAGCACCTTCTTAAGGACACTGCATGATCCATAACCCCAAATACAGTATCATTTGTGTCCGCTGCCATATGGAACAAGCACTTTAGCATCTATGGTGGACCTTGCTGAGCCAGCCATACACTCAGACACGTCACCAGTAGCCCTCTTGCTGTGTGCCAGTATGGAATTCCAAAGGACTTGTGTGTACTGTGCTGTGTAGGCCAAGTAGATTGTCCGCCTTAAGAGCACAGAAGCTGAAGTGTCAACTTTTTTTTTTTGCCCATACTATTCAGTTTCCTGGAATCTTTCTGAGGAGGCTGGGAGGAAAAGGGCACCTTGGCCTTGTCACAGGTGACATTCTGGACCACACCCTCATGATCAGGTATTCAGATCCCGGTTTGTCCACCTGATACTTTTTTCCAATTTTCTTATTTATGCCAGCAGCTGAGGAAGGTGCTGACATTTTACAGGTGATTTAAGGATTGGCAGTAGTAACTGCTTTGTGGGAGTTAAGCCCATCATATCCATAAATTCCACCTCATCTTCCAGGGAGGTGATGTTGAGGGTGTTTACCATATGCCTCACAAATGTATAGTGTGAGGTACAGTCATCTGAATGTCTAGGAGGGGAGCCAAATTCTCATCCTGGAAAACCATCTTGTTCTAAGGGTTCTCCTTCCTCTCAGTCCTCATAGTACATTTCATTCTCCTCTTCCACATGAATGGGAAATGGAGTCTGGGAAGGGGGGGGCATATTTATGAAATTCTCCATAGCCTGGAATGCCTGGAGGAATTGCCATACCATAGTCATTCCCACTACTGAGGGCATTTTATTTGCAACTAGGGATGGTTCATTTCCTTCTTCAGGGGGGATAGCGACGTGTTTTTCCTATTTGTTTTTTTCTTGGCAGACACTGTCTCTGGCGACTGCTCTAAGGCTCTTATTTTTTGCTGGATTCAGAGTTCCACCTTTCCAAAACCCTACATTATGACCCCTCTCTCAGCTTCATCTTTCTTGTCTGCCTCTTTTGACAGGGACTTCTGCTTACTTTGAAAGGCTCGACTCTCATCTAAGCCTTTAGGTGACATGGAGGCAGACTGAGAAGCAACAAGGTCTTCTCATTTTTTAGGCTTTTTCTTTTGTGTTTTGGGGCAAAACGTAATACAGAACAACTCCCAAATTCATGGTGTGGACCCAAGCACCTTAAAAAACACAACTCATGGCAGTCTGCCTTTGCCAGGAGTTGAAAACAAGGATCCAGCCAGTAACATCATGGCTGAAATATCAGAAATAACACTGCGGATGTGATATCATGGACCACAATACCACGAGGCACAAAATAAAGTCATGGATCACAGCCACCAGGTAATATCGCCACAAACGGACATGTCATGTGATGCAACAGTGCACTGGAGCATTGATGTGTGTTGGGGGGGGAAGACTGTGCAGGCATATCCACCACCAGGGACCAATACCAGGACCCCCAAGCACAAGGACACACAGGAGGTACTACACAGCCCCACCCAGGGCAGCGGTAAGGGGCAGTCACAGATGCTATGCAGGGATTTCGCATAGCGGACAACAGGGGGAACATGGTGGAGGATGTTGCCCTCCGGAACAGATGATGCTAATTGCACTGGTCACACTAGGCATGGGCCAGCAGGAGAAGGAAACAGCTGCGCCTGGAGCCCACAGGATAGGGCTGAGAGGTACGGGTGGTGTGGGGTATACACACATGGCACAGCAATGGCACTGGGTCCCCTGCACTGTTCCCTACCCATGTACCCTTGTGCTGTTGTCATGCATGGGTGCCTGATGCTGCACTTTGCTGTTCAGTGTCTCCATGCAGAGGGCAGTGTGTCCTGCCTGCATGTTTTCTGGCATGCACTGTTACGTCCCGCAACGTTATGTGCTACCAAAATTGCAGATGGTGATGTTGCCATGTTACTGTTGCCCACAGTTAGCCTCAGTGGGTTACCTTTTCCAGAAATTGTCTCTGCTTGCCAAGTAATATAGAGACTAGAGTGGGTTTCCAGCTTTTGATTAGAACCCTAGCTGAGGAGGAAGGATAGTGTCTAGAGGTGCCTTGAGGAGGAGGGATATCACATGTGTAACCCCCCAGGTGGCACTATCCCAAGGGCTACTACCCCTGCCTGACTGACTACTGACAGGTTGAGGGCCTGGGTCCAATGGCGAGTGCCTCCACCCAGAGGTCAGGGTTTGCAGTAGTTTAACTTGGTCACAGCCCTCTAGGACACTGTAATCCCCCCCCCTTTCTTCCCACTAGTGGCCTACACAATGTATGAGGAATATCTTCACAATGTACACTTACCCCCAGGACTGGCTCTGTCGAATGGACGCTGGGGACCCCCTGTAAAATAAGACGATACAATGCAAAAGTCACAGTACTATAACTTTAACATAAACGAATACCTCAGACAATGTAATTTTGCTGAAACTAACAGATCTGATTTATTTAAGGAGCTGTAACAAGAAAGGGGGAAATCAGGTTAATTAGGTTAAACACATTAATAATCACAGTACTGTGTGCATAGTCAGAGTCCCAAATTGTCACTTTCACTGGGTACCCAGGATTGGGGGTAGCCAGGGTCGGTGCAGCTGGTTGGGGCCCTGTGATGGAAAAACACTGGTACAATACCCAAATTGTAATCCGGAGCCGTTTGGCTCAGTTCATGAAGAAATGAAAAAAAACAAACCCAACAAAAAAAAAAATAATTAGATGTTACACTTGCAATTTGATAAACAGATGGCAGGAGCTACCCTGCTTTGTACTCACAAACTCAGTGCTAGGAACTGGATGGAAGGCAGATTGTCCTGGATTGCCAGGAGGAGCAGACCCTGTGGACAAGGTCCTTGTGACTGGACCCCACTGCAGTTCGTGCCTCTGCCATCCCTCCAGTACCGCACCTCAAAATGCAAACCGTGCCTCTGCCATCCCTCCAGTGCGCACCTCCAAAATGCAAACCGTGCCTCTGCCATCCTCCCAGTACCGCACCTCAAAATGCAAACCGTGCCTCTGCCATCCCTCCAGTACCGCACCTCCAAAATGCAAACCGTGCCTCTGCCATCCCTCCAGTACCGCACCTGCAAAATGCAAACCGTGCCTCTGCCATCCCTCCAGTACCGCACCTCAAAATGCAAACCATGCCTCTGCCATCCCTCCAGTACCGCACCTGCAAAATGCAAACCGTGCCTCTGCCATCCCTCCAGTGCCGCACCTCAAAATGCAAACCGTGCCTCTGCCATCCCTCCGAGTACCGCACCTCAAAATGCAAACCGTGCCTCTGCCATCCCTCCAGTACCGCACCTGCAAAATGCAAACCGTGCCTCTGCCATCCCTCCAGTACCGCACCTCAAAATGCAAACCGTGCCTCTGCCATCCCTCCAGTACCGCACCTGCAAAATGCAAACCGTGCCTCTGCCATCCCTCCAGTACCGCACCTGCAAAATGCAAACCGTGCCTCTGCCATCCCTCCAGTGCCGCACCTCAAAATGCAAACCGTGCCTCTGCCATCCCTCCAGTGCCGCACCTCCAAAATGCAAACCTGCCTCTGCCATCCCTCCAGTGCCGCACCTCAAAATGCAAACCGTGCCTCTGCCATCCCTCCCAGTACGCACCTCCAAAATGCAAACCGTGCCTCTGCCATCCCTCCAGGTGCCGTACCTCAAAATGCAAACCGTGCCTCTGCCATCCCTCCAGTGCCGCACCTCAAAATACAAACCATACCTCTGCCATCCCTCCAGTGTACACCTGCAAAATGCAAACCATGCCTCTGCCATCCCTCCAGTACCGCACCTCAAAATGCAAACCGTACCTCTGCCATCCCTCCAGGTACCGCACCTCAAAATGCAAACCGTGCCTCTGCCATCCCTCCAGATACCGCACCTCAAAATGCAAACAGTGCCTCTGCCATCCCTCCAGTGCGCACCTCCAAAATACAAACCGTGCCTCTGCCATCCCTCCAGTGCCGCACCTCCAAAATGCAAACCGTGCCTCTGCCATCCCTCCAGTACCGCACCTCCAAAATGCAAACCAGTGCCTCTGCCATCCCTCCAGTACCGCACCTCCAAAATGCAAACCGTGCCTCTGCCATCCCTCCAGTCGCACCTCCAAAATGCAAACCGTGCCTCTGCCATCCCTCCAGTGCGCACCTGCAAAATGCAAACCATTACCTGCCATCCCTCCGGTACCCGTACCTCAAAATGCAAACCGTGCCTCTGCCATCCCTCCAGTACCGCACCTCAAAATGCAAACCGTGCCTCCGCCATCCCTCCAGTACCACCTCCAAAATGCAAACCGTGCCTCTGCCATCCCTCCCGAGTACCGTACCTCCAAAATGCAAACCGTGCCTCTGCCATCCCTCCCGAGTACCGCACCTCCAAAATGCAAACCGTGCCTCTGCCATCCCTCCCGTGTACCACACCTGCAAAATGCAAACCGTGCCTCTGCCATCCCTCCCGAGTACCGCACCTCCAAAATGCAAACCGTGCCTCTGCCATCCCTCCCGAGTACCGCACCTGCAAAATGCAAACCGTGCCTCTGCCATCCCTCCAGTACCGCACCTGCAAAATGCAAAACCGTGCCTCTGCCATCCCTCCGAGTACCGTACCTCAAAATGCAAACCGTGCCTCTGCCATCCCTCCAGTACCGCACTCAAAATGCAAACCGTGCCTCTGCCATCCCTCCAGTACCGCACCTGCAAAATGCAAACCATGCCTCTGCCATCCCTCCAGTACCGCACCTCCAAAATGCAAACCGTTGCCTCTGCCATCCCTCCAGTGCCGCCTGCCAAAATGCAAGCCATTGCCTCTGCCATCCCTCCAGTACCGCACCTCAAAAATGCAAACCGTGCCTCTGCCATCCCTCCCGAGTACCGTACCTCCAAAATGCAAACCGTGCCTCTGCCATCCCTCCCGAGTACCGCACCTCCAAAATGCAAACCGTGCCTCTGCCATCCCTCCGGTGCCGTCCTCCAAAAATGCAAACCGTGCCTCTGCCACCCTCCAGTACCGACCTCAAAATGCAAACCGTGCCTCTGCCATCCCTCCGAGTACCGCACCTGCAAAATAAACCGTGCCTCTGCCATCCCTCCAGTAGCACCTGCAAAATACAAACCGTGCCTCTGCCATCCCTCCGAGTACCGCACCTGCAAAATGCAAACCGTGCCTCTGCCATCCCTCCGTGTACCGCACCTGCAAAATGCAAACCGTGCCTCTGCCATCCCTCCAGTGCCGTACCTCAAAATGCAAACCGTGCCTCTGCCATCCCTCCGTACCCCAAAATGCAAACCGTGCCTCTGCCATCCCTCCTGTACCGCACCTCAAAATACAAACCATGCCTCTGCCATCCCTCCAGTGCCGTCACCTCAAAATGCAAACCGTGCCTCTGCCATCCCTCCAGTACCGCACCTCAAAATGCAAACCGTGCCTCTGCCATCCCTCCAGTACCGCACCTCCAAATATGCAAACCGTGCCTCTGCCATCCCTCCAGTACCGCACCTCAAAATGCAAACCGTGCCTCTGCCATCCCTCCCGAGTACCGCACCTGCAAAATGCAAACCGTGCCTCTGCCATCCCTCCAGTACCGCACCTCAAAATGCAAACCGTGCCTCTGCCATCCCTCCAGTACCGCACCTCAAAATGCAAACCGTGCCTCTGCCATCCCTCCAGTACCGCACCTCAAAATGCAAACCGTGCCTCTGCCATCCCTCCAGTGACCGCACCTGCAAAATGCAAACCGTGCCTCTGCCATCCCTCCAGTGCCGTGCACCTCCAAAATGCAAACCGTGCCTCTGCCATCCCTCCAGTGCACCTCAAAATGCAAACCGTGCCTCTGCCATCCCTCCGTGTGCCACACTGCAAAATGCAAACCGTGCCTCTGCCATCCCTCCAGTACCTACCTCAAAATGCAAACCGTGCCTCTGCCATCCCTCCCGAGTACCACACCTCCAAAATGCAAACCGTGCCTCTGCCATCCCTCCCGAGTACCGCACCTGCAAAATGCAAACCGTGCCTCTGCCATCCCTCCCGAGTACCGCACCTCCAAAATGCAAACCGTGCCTCTGCCATCCCTCCAGTACCGCGCCTCAAAATGCAAACCGTGCCTCTGCCATCCCTCCAGTGCCGCACCTCCAAAATGCAAACCGTGCCTCTGCCATCCCTCCAGTACGCACCTCAAAATGCAAACCGTGCCTCTGCCATCCCTCCAGTACGCACCTCAAAATGCAAACCGTGCCTCTGCCATCCCTCCAGTACCGCACCTCAAAATGCAAACCGTGCCTCTGCCATCCCTCCAGTACCGCACCTCAAAATGCAAACCGTGCCTCTGCCATCCCTCCCGAGTACCGCACCTCCAAAATGCAAACCGTGCCTCTGCCATCCCTCCCGAGTGCCGCACCTCAAAATACAAACCGTGCCTCTGCCATCCCTCCCGAGTACCGCACCTCAAAATGCAAACCGTGCCTCTGCCATCCCTCCCGAGTACCGCACCTCCAAAATGCAAACCGTGCCTCTGCCATCCCTCCCGAGTACCGCACCTGCAAAATGCAAACCGTGCCTCTGCCATCCCTCCCGAGTACCGCACCTGCAAAATGCAAACCGTGCCTCTGCCATCCCTCCCGAGTACCGCACCTGCAAAATGCAAACCGTGCCTCTGCCATCCCTCCCGAGTACCGCACCTGCAAAATGCAAACCGTGCCTCTGCCATCCCTCCCGAGTACCGCACCTCCAAAATGCAAACCGTGCCTCTGCCATCCCTCCCGAGTACCGCACCTCCAAAATGCAAACCGTGCCTCTGCCATCCCTCCCGTGTACCGCACCTCAAAATGCAAACCGTGCCTCTGCCATCCCTCCCGAGTACCGCACCTCCAAAATGCAAACCGTCCTCTGCTCCATCCCTCCGAGTACCGCACCTCAAAATACAAACCGTGCCTCTGCCATCCCTCCCGAGTACCGCACCTGCAAAATGCAAACCGTGCCTCTGCCATCCCTCCCGAGTACCGCACCTGCAAAATGCAAACCGTGCCTCTGCCATCCCTCCCGAGTACCGCACCTCCAAAATGCAAACCGTACCTCTGCCATCCCTCCCGAGTACCGCACCTCCAAAATGCAAACCGTGCCTCTGCCATCCCTCCCGAGTACCGCACCTCCAAAATGCAAACCGTGCCTCTGCCATCCCTCCCGAGTACCGCACCTCCAAAATGCAAACCGTGCCTCTGCCATCCCTCCCAAGTACCGCACCTCCAAAATGCAAACCGTGCCTCTGCCATCCCTCCCGAGTACCGCACCTGCAAAATGCAAACCGTGCCTCTGCCATCCCTCCCGAGTACCGCACCTGCAAAATGCAAACCGTGCCTCTGCCATCCCTCCCGAGTACCGCACCTGCAAAATGCAAACCGTGCCTCTGCCATCCCTCCAGTGCCGCACCTGCAAAATGCAAACCGTGCCTCTGCCATCCCTCCCGAGTGCCGCACCTCCAAAATGCAAACCGTGCCTCTGCCATCCCTCCAGTGCCGCACCTCAAAATGCAAACCGTGCCTCTGCCATCCCTCCAGTCCGCACCTCAAAATGCAAACCGTGCCTCTGCCATCCCTCCCGAGTACCGCACCTCCAAAATGCAAACCGTGCCTCTGCCATCCCTCCCGAGTACCGCACCTGCAAAATGCAAACCGTGCCTCTGCCATCCCTCCCGTGTACCGCACCTGCAAAATGCAAACCGTACCTCTGCCATCCCTCCCGAGTACCGTACCTCCAAAATGCAAACCGTGCCTCTGCCATCCTCCCGGTACCGCACCTCAAAATGCAAACCGTGCCTCTGCCATCCCTCCAGTACGCACCTGCAAAATACAAACCGTGCCTCTGCCATCCCTCCAGTGCCGCACCTCAAAATGCAAACCGTGCCTCTGCCATCCCTCCCGAGTACCGCACCTCCAAAATGCAAACCGTGCCTCTGCCATCCCTCCCGAGTACCGCACCTCCAAAATGCAAACCGTGCCTCTGCCATCCCTCCCGAGTACCGCACCTCCAAAATGCAAACCATGCCTCTGCCATCCCTCCCGAGTACCGCACCTCCAAAATGCAAACCGTGCCTCTGCCATCCCTCCCGAGTACCGCACCTGCAAAATGCAAACCGTGCCTCTGCCATCCCTCCCGAGTACCGCACCTCCAAAATGCAAACCGTGCCTCTGCCATCCCTCCCGAGTACCGCACCTCCAAAATGCAAACCGTGCCTCTGCCATCCCTCCCGAGTACCGCACCTCCAAAATGCAAACCGTGCCTCTGCCATCCCTCCCGAGTACCGCACCTCCAAAATGCAAACCGTGCCTCTGCCATCCCTCAAGTACCGCACCTCAAAATGCAAACCGTGCCTCTGCCATCCCTCCCGAGTACCGCACCTCCAAAATGCAAACCGTGCCTCTGCCATCCCTCCCGAGTACCGCACCTGCAAAATGCAAACCGTGCCTCTGCCATCCCTCCCGTGTACCGCACCTGCAAAATGCAAACCGTGCCTCTGCCATCCCTCCCGTGTACCGCACCTGCAAAATGCAAACCGTGCCTCTGCCATCCCTCCCGAGTACCGCACCTCCAAAATGCAAACCGTGCCTCTGCCATCCCTCCCGAGTACCGCACCTCCAAAATGCAAACCGTGCCTCTGCCATCCCTCCTTTACCGCACCTCCAAATATACAAACCATACCTCTGCCATCCCTCCCGAGTACCGTACCTCCAAAATGCAAACCGTGCCTCTGCCATCCCTCCCGAGTACCGCACCTCCAAAATGCAAACCGTGCCTCTGCCATCCCTCCTGTTCCGCACCTCAAAATACAAACCATACCTCTGCCATCCCTCCCGAGTACCGCAACTGCAAAATGCAAACCGTGCCTCTGCCATCCCTCCGAGTACCGTACCTGCAAAATGCAAACCGTGCCTCTGCCATCCCTCCCGAGTACCGCACCTGCAAAATGCAAACCGTGCCTCTGCCATCCCTCCCGAGTACCGCACCTCCAAAATGCAAACCATGCCTCTGCCATCCCTCCAGAGTACCGCACCTCCAAAATGCAAACCGTGCCTCTGCCATCCCTCCCGAGTACCGCACCTCCAAAATGCAAACCGTGCCTCTGCCATCCCTCCCGAGTACCGTACCTCCAAAATGCAAACCGTGCCTCTGCCATCCCTCCCGAGTACCGCACCTCAAAATGCAAACTGTGCCTCTGCCATCCCTACTGAGTACCGCACCTCCAAAATGCAAACCGTGCCTCTGCCATCCCTCCCAAGAACCGCACCTCCAAAATGCAAACTGTGCCTCTGCCATCCCTCCCGAGTACCGCACCTGCAAAATGCAAACCGTGCCTCTGCCATCCCTCCCGAGTACCACGCCTGCAAAATGCAAACCATACCTCTGCCATCCCTCCCGAGTACCGCACCTGCAAAAATGCAAACCGTACCTCTGCCATCCCTCCCGAGTACCGCACCTGCAAAATGCAAACGTGCCTCTGCCATCCCTCCAGGCACGCACCTCCAAAATGCAAACCGTGCCTCTGCCATCCCTCCAGTACCGCACCTCCAAAATGCAAACCGTGCCTCTGCATCCCTCCAAGAACAGCACCTCAAAATGCAAACTGTGCCTCTGCCATCCCTCCAGTCGCCCTCCAAAATGCAAACGTGCCTCTGCCATCCCTCCCGAGTACGCACCTGCAAAATGCAAAACCATACCTCTGCCATCCCTCCCGAGTACCGCACCTGCAAAATGCAAACCGTACCTCTGCCATCCCTCCCGAGTACCGCACCTGCAAAATGCAAACCGTACCTCTGCCATCCCTCCCGAGTACCGCACCTCCAAAATGCAAACCGTGCCTCTGCCATCCCTCCCGAGTACCGCACCTCCAAAATGCAAACCATACCTCTGCCATCCCTCCCGAGTACCGCACCTCCAAAATGCAAACCGTACCTCTGCCATCCCTCCCGTGTACCGCACCTGCAAAATGCGAACCGTGCCTCTGCCATCCCTCCCGAGTACCGCACCTCCAAAATGCAAACCGTGCCTCTGCCATCCCTCCCGTGTACCGCACCTCCAAAATGCAAACCGTGCCTCTGCCATCCCTCCCGTGTACCGCACCTGCAAAATGCAAACCGTACCTCTGCCATCCCTCCCGAGTACCGCACCTCAAAATGCAAACCGTGCCTCTGCCATCCCTCCCGAGTACCGCACCTCCAAAATGCAAACCGTGCCTCTGCCATCCCTCCCGTGTACCGCACCTCCAAAATGCAAACCGTGCCTCTGCCATCCCTCCCGAGTACCACCTCAAATGCAAACCGTGCCTCTGCCATCCCTCCCGAGTACCGCACCTCCAAAATGCAAATCGTGCCTCTGCCATCCCTCCCGAGAACCACACCTCCAAAATGCAAACCGTGCCTCTGCCATCCCTCCCGAGAACCACACCTCCAAAATGCAAACTGTGCCTCTGCCATCCCTCCCAAGCATCGCACCTGCAAAATGCAAACCGTGCCTCTGCCAACCCTCCCGAGCACCGCACCTGCAAAATGCAAACTGTGCCTCTGCCATCCCTCCCGAGTACCACACCTGCAAAATGCAAACCGTGCCTCTGCCATCCCTCCCGAGCACCGCACCTGCAAAATGCAAACCGTGCCTCTGCCATCCCTCCCGAGCACCGCACCTGCAAAATGCAAACCGTGCCTCTGCCATCCCTCCCGAGTACCGCACCTGCATAATGCAAACCATGCCTCTGCCAACCCTCCCGAGTACCGCACCTGCATAATGCAAACCGTGCCTCTGCCATCCCTCCCGAGTACCACACCTGCATAATGCAAACCGTGCCTCTACCATCCCTCCCGAGTACCGCACCTGCAAAATGCAAACCGTGCCTCTGCCATCCCTCCCGAGTACCGCACCTGCAAAATGCAAACCGTGCCTCTGCCATCCCTCCCGAGTACCACACCTCTAAAATGCAAACTGTACCTCTGCCATCCCTCCCGAGTACCGCACCTCCAAAAATGCAAACCATACCTCTGCCATCCCTCCCAAGTACCGCACCTCCAAAAAGGCAAACCGTACCTCTGCCATCCCTCCAGTGCCGCACCTCCAAATGCAAACCAATTGCCTCTGCCATCCCTCCAGTACCGCACCTCCAAAATGCAAACCGTAACTCTGCCATCCTCCCAGGTTCCGCACCTCCAAAATGCAAACCGTACCTGTGCCATCCCTCCCGAGTCCCGTACCTCTAAAATGCAAAACTGTACCTCTGCCATCTCTCCCGAGTGCTGTACCTCAAAATCTTTTTTTTTTTTTTACAGTATCACTCTCCTGCGGTGCAGAGTACAGTGCTCCACTCTGACTGAATTGCGCACTATGAAACTGGAATTACATAGATACATAGATACAGAGATACATAGACAGTGTCGTCAGATGAGGGCCTATGGCCCACCCAGTCTGCCCATTTGAGCTTGTAAGTTCAGTTTGTTTTCCTAGAAGTCTGTTGCCCCTTACCCCTGACCTCTAGAATTCCTTCATGTCTATCCCATGCATTCTTAAATCCCGTGATTGTTTCGGCCCCCACCACTTCCTCTGGCAGGGTGTTCCACTTGTCCACCACCCGTTCTGTGAAGGAATTCTTTTCACGCTTCCTCTGAATCGTCCTCCTCCAACTTCATCCCATGCCCTCTAGTCCTGGAACATCTTTTTCGCTTAAAAATAGTGTTTTCCTGCACCCTGTTCCTCCCTGTAAGATACTTGTATGTCTCTATCATATCCCCTCTCTCCCTCCTCTCTCCCTCCTCTCCTCCAGGGAGTACATGTTCAGTTCCTTCAACCTGTCTTCATAGGACTTGTGATGCAATCCATGCACCATCTTTGTTGCCCTCCTCTGAACCTTCTCTACCCTGTCTATGTCCTTACGTAGGTATGGTCTCCAGAACTGTACACTGTACTCCAGGTGGGGCCTCACTAGTGTCTTGTATAAGTGGAATTATGACCTCCCTTTCCTGCTGGTGATGCCCTGCCTATACATCCCAGCATCTTATTTGCTTTACCTGCTGCCTTGTCACACTGTTTCCCTGTCTGTGGGTCATCAGGAGATGACAACCCAAGATCCCTTTCCTGCTTGGTGCATGCTATATCCTCCACCCCCAACTGATATATTGTGCCAGGGTTTTTGTGCCCCAAATGAGACTCACGCCACATTTGAAACCCAATAAAAAAAAAAAGAAAGGTACCGCTGGTTCAAATAAAGCTCAGAATGCTACTTTTCCCTGCTCCAGCTCAGCACAAATAAAAGCCAATAAAAGAAACAGGGCTCCGCTCTGTTGTGTCTGGGTGGTGGTGGGGGGGATACAAACAGCAAGCTGGAGCAGATAGTGATTGAAAACAATTCATAAAAAACACAGCAGCGCCCTCCAGTGGGGATTGGAACAATAATGGGACTACTTACCAGAAAACAATTCTTTTTTTTATGTTATGTATTTTTTTACTTTTATATATTTTTTCACAAATTTCGCCTATAGCCCATTTTCTAAGTGCAATAATACCCTCCAGGGTGGGCAGTATGGGCAATCACAGGACCTTCCAGATGCTATAAGGTCCCTCTGCCTGCAGTGTTTGAGCCTCATTACACCCCTGGGTGGTCCGGTATTGCCCAATACCGCCCACCTTGTCAGGTGTTTTTGCTTGCTTAGAAAATGGGTTGAAAAAAATTCCCGTTCTCTGACTGGCTGATCACCTTGGCTAGGGGTGCATTTATGTGCCAACAGAGACCAGGTAAAAACAGGACCAGTGTCAACTGGCCTTACCACAAAGCAAATCGGTGCCCTTCACAGAATTTTTTTAAAAGTTGTAAGCCACCATTTTTTTCTCTTGCATGAAGGGAAAGAGGAGAAGAAGAAGAAGAAGAATCAGCATTTATATAGTGCTTTTCATACACAGTATCCCAAAGCACTTTACAAGCAATGCTAGACTGGTAGTGAAGTGACTGAATGTGTGGTGGCGGCCATATCGCACATCATTACCCACACACAGCCTGGATAATTGCATGAACCGGTTTATGGGAAGGGGGATGTTGGCCAGGACACCCGGAATGCTCCCTGCTCTTTGCGAAGAGTGCCCTGGGTTCTTTTACTTCCACCTGGACACCCACCAGGACAACACCAGGATGGGCAGAAGGGACCTCGGTTTAACGTCTCATCCGAAGGACGGCACACCCCAGCAGTACAGCACCCCCCTAATACTGCACTCGGATGCCAGTGATTTTTAGGTGCAAGTCCAATCCCAGTGTGGGACGAGAACCCGCGACCTTCTGGTCCACAGGCAGATGTGCTACCAACTGAGCCATGCTGACACCTAGAGAGATGGCTCAACTGCACACAACATGTCAGCAGTAGTACCAGAGGCAATGTTAAAACCACAGTTCCACTTTTAATTAACAACTTCCTTTGGTCGAGAGCTCACATCAGGATCATTGTAGTAACTGTGCTCCTGAAATACAGCTTGGTGTTACAGCTGCTGTGCCATCTGAACGGCTTCTGGTACCAACCTGCCCACCTGCTCCAGCTCCCACACCTGCTCAGCAACATAAAGACTGCTCTCCTAACAAATAAAATGTTATCTAATGCCATTACCAATTGTACACATTAATTTCAGGAACAAAGCCTAACTGAAATGGAGCGCTCCACACACACTGCCCTCACGCGATGCCGTAGGAACACACACCATGCTACTCCACCACCCACTCATTGATCGCAACTCTGATACCAAGTTTACAAACAAACGCCTCACCCAAAAAAGAGATGCCTTAATTTAATTGCAAAAACAAGGAAGTTTAACTTAACGCACGGCAGTCTGTTCACTGGTGCTTCATCACAGTCACCCAAACTGCTCTTATGGGAAAAGTGATCACAGTTCTCCCCAGTAAATGCAAACAAGTTACAGTGTTGATCAGTGCTACAGCAATACTGGGGGCCAGCAAGGCACAGAGTGTACCTGACATCCGACCACCAACATAAACCTGGCTCAAAAGTGGGTTTAAAAAAAAAGTGTCAAAAACTACAGTGCCCTCTACTGGCAAGTGTTTCAGTACAGGGACTACTTTACAACCTTGTACTTCAGCCGGCACAGTCATGTCTCCTTTTCATCACAAACCCAGGTAGGGTATATACAGGCATTTTACTTGCTCTGCTGGAGGTATCTATGTTCTCTCTCTCTCTCTCTCTCTCTCTCTCTCTCTCGGAGTCCACCACCTCAGTCAGCATGGGTGAGAACTCTAAGGGCCCATCCTTCCCATTTACATCAGACCTGGCAGGTAAAACAGTTGCAGTGCTAACTGTTGTGTGGTGCTATTTAGATTTTGTCACAGAAATCTTGAGTAAACTCTGTCTTCACACAGTATTGTTTACATAACACTTTCCTAAACCTCAGGGCTTTTAAACATTCCCCGTTTCATCCACAGGGGTATTTGTCTGGTGCCAGCAGGTAATCGCCTGACAATCAGGGCAAACCCAGCCCACAGGAAACACTCAGAGAAAATTCCCAAACTCTGACAGGAATTCACTGATAAAATTGTCACTGGTCCTCACTAGGGAAAGTAGGGCACTGAGGGACACCAGACCAAGTCACTTTAAAAACATTTAATGTCACTTCAGTTTCTTTGCCCACAGCTGTCTCCTGGGCAGGTTTCCTCTCAGACAGATCTCAACTCTTTGGGTTGCTTTATTTTCTCTTACTGGAGAGAGGCCTCCCTTCAGGGGTCTGGTACAGAGGCAGCGACCACGAAGGAGCACTTTAATCAACGCCACACCCAAGAGAGAGAAAACTTCAGAACAGTGAGAGCTGGCGCTGTGTCCCACCAATTCTGATTCACTGGTCTCAGCTCTTCAGCTCAGACCACTGATTCCTCCCCTCTGGAATGCCACATCAGCCCAGCTAACCCAGTCCTCTAAGGGTGTAGAAAACTGGCAAAACCTAGAGGTTGAAAGACACTCTTAAAAGTACACAGCTTTGTGGGGGTGGGGGGGAGGCCTGCATCTGTTTATATAGTATTATAGCATATGGTTAGTTCTTTTGTGTATGGATTTCTATAAATGCAATTTTTTTATCATAGGACAGTTTAAAGGTCACCAAAATTTGTACTACAGTTCAAAAGGTCATGGAAATTTGTAGCATAGTAGTGACATCACCACCACACTACAGCAACTTTTCCCTTTGAAGTTTATCCTAACAGTCTCTCCTTACGAGGCTCTCTTGCACCCCACTGTCACCCAAAACACAAATCGGTCATTCATATTTTATTTTTTATCTTGTTTTTGCTAAGAAAAGTATTGCAGCCTGCTCCATTTTATGCATTTGAGTACAATCAAACCCACGTACATTAAAAGTAATATATGAGCGACCAAAACACCACTCTGCATGTGTTTCCATCATGGGGTTAAGATGTGTCACTCTTGAGGTTCCTATGCTGTCATCTCAACCCTTAGATGGAAACACAGCCTTGTTGTGTATGGTTGTCCATGCATTATTCTGTACATTACTCGAGCTTTGCTCTCATGGTCCCTATGATATCATCAAAAACCCTCAATGGAAACACAGCCTTGTTGTGTATGGTTGCCCATGCATTATTCTGTACATTACTTGAGCTTTGCTCTCAAGGTCCCTATGATATCATCAAAAACCTTCAATGGAAACATAGCCTTGTTGTGTATGGTTGCCCATACATTATTCTGTACATTACTCGAGCTTTGCTCTCGAGATCCCTATGATGTCATTAAAAACCCCTCAATGGAAACACAGACTTGTGTATGGTTGCCCATGCATTATTCTGTACATTACTAGAAATTTGCTCTCGAGGTCCCTATGATGTCATTAAAACCCCTCAATGGAAACACAGCCTTGTTGTTTATGGCTGCCCATGCATTATTCTATATATTATTCTTTTCTTCAATGTTTGTGTAACCCCCCCCCCTACAAATTGGGGTTCCTGAAAAGTCTTCCTTGAGCTTGCCTAAATGCTCACTGTCAGGCTGGTGCTCTGTGTTTTAGCAGTTTTTAACGTTATTGACAGAGAGTGCCTGTATAGCCTCTGTGTACTGTCTCTAAGAGTTGCCTAGACTGCAGTTATAATTAATCTGGGAGGGGGCTGAGTGTTTCTATGCTCGAGTCCCACCTGGTCTGCAAGATAATTGCTCCGTTCTGCCATCACTATTAGCACAGAGGGAGCTCTGTTAGATGATGTATTTATTTGCTGATCATTTGTTAGAATACTAATAAAATTACAGTTTGTTCTAAACTGCCTTCTTTGCAGCATGGACAATTTTGTTTATCTCCACCATCTTGGTCCTGGACTGCCAAAATGGGCCAATCAGTACCTTTGGGGACTTTAAAATGGAGCCTGTCCCCAGGGGTCTTGTGGGAGCAAAATTCTGTAGGAATTGTAGTTTTTGCATTTTGGCACCTAAATGAACCTGAAGGGGGAGCCCTTGTTGTGACTGACAGACAGATCAGCCAACCGAACCTTTTGGATCCTGGGGAAAGTCCCAGACTGCTTGTAGTTTCTGTTCAGTTCTGAGTTGGGAAGTGAAGGAGCAACAGCTCGAGATAGTCGAGCAGCAGTCCTGTGTAGTTTCGCCCAGGAGAACTGTGAAAGGGCTGAGTTTTGGCCTGCCTTTCTGCCTGCTGTCTCTGAGAGGGAACATAGAGTTGATTCATACTGAATCCGAGTTGTGAGAATGATTTAATCCACTGAACTGTGACCAGGCTTTAACCTGAAGAAGACCAAAGATTTGCTGAATGCAATCAGCCTGTCAGGATCTCCAGCCACCTCTGAACTCCCGGTTTGTGCAGAGACTCTGTAATTGTGACCGGATAGCAATCTGCCTGGTACAGTAGAATTTCTTACATGTTAATGTGCTGTGTGCTGTTAATGGGTCGTGATTTGGTTCCCCACTGTGTGCTGAACTGTGTTCTGCTTGCTGGAGGCTGCATCCAGCTCAAATGGACTGAATCCGTATTCATCTCCCTTTGGCCTGGGCCTTGCCACACTGGCCCAGCTAGAGTACCTGCTACACAGAGAAAGTCATCGACTTGAGACCTGCTGGGGATCAGCCCCCTGCTCAATGCTCTGAACAGGAATGATGTCTCGGTGATTCGTGTGGGCCCTTCTTCTCCTGGCACTCCAGTTCAACAACCTGCTGTCTCGATTTCGTCCTGCCTATGTCCTGCATTGGGTATCATGAGTAAACATCAGGATAGCTCCCTGCAACAACAGCTACATCTAATATGTTGACATCTGATTGTCTTGGTGTATTTTCCCTCATGAACTGAGCCCTCTGGCTCCGTATTACAAATAGTGTATGTTGTGCATGTTGCTTTCTTCCATGACAGGGCTCCAACCAGCTGCGATGCCGGCCTACCCCAGGCAACGTTCCTGGCTAGCCCACCTTTTCCCCACCTGGGTACCCAGAGTGTGTGACTGTGTAGGGACTCTGAAGTGCAAGCATGACTGTTTGACTGATATAGTCTTCAAGCAAATCAACTTGATTACGCCCCTCCCTTGTTCAAGTCCCCTGAATAAATCAGATCTAACTCTTTTTGCATTTAACCTGACTGTGGTACCAGTTTGTGCCAAAAGTACTGTACTGTTGCTATTTGCTGTGCATAACCTTGTTTTACAGGGGGTCTCCAGGGTCGAGCTAGAGGAACCAGCCCTGGTGTTAAGTGCAAACAGTGTGGGTAATTGCATGGTGAATAAGGGTCACTGTGAAAGTGATTACTGTATATTGTTCAAGCTACTAGAAAGGACGGGGGGGGTTACAGTGTCCCTGAGGGCTGTGCCCAGGTTAGCTTGACCACTAACAACCCTGACCTCTGGGTGGAGCACCCATTTCAGTACCCAGGCCCCTTAACCTGCAACTAGACAAGCAGGCAGGAGTAGTAGCCCTTGGGGTAGCGCTACCTAGGGGTAACATCTTGGAGGCTCACCGCTGGGATTTTGTGCCTTCTAGTGGCCAAAATCAAGAATTATTGTTAAAGATTAATGGCTACCCCAGTAGAAATGTCTGACACCAGTTGGTGGGGTGGTGTATGGGGCAGGAAATTGACCCCCATAATGCTTTGCTAATACTGGCTATACCTATGGGCATTAGTAAGGACACTGTTGAAGGGGCACTTTCTAAAGTCAAATGTTTGAAAAAAGCTGTAGTGGTGGGTCGACAGGTTGATTTAACTGCCCAAAGTCTCATGGCCTTGGTGGAGTGTAGCAACCCCCTGGACAGTTCAAAGGTGCCCCAGACTATCACTCCAGAGGGGTTCCCAGCCACCTGGAGGGTGATAACCAGAGATAGCAAGGATCCCTTAGAGGATGAGCCCCCACCGTTATCAGAGTCTTTTGAGGAGAAGTTTGCCAAGTTGTTACTGGAGGAGGGTAAAACTGTGGAGGATTTAAAAAAATGATTCCTGCCTCCTAGGGATGTCACTTCCCCGCTGTCCACACCCGCCCCAGAACCTGCTCCTTCCCTGACTTCTGTACCTGCCTCTGAGCCAGCAGGTAGTCATGGCCCTTACCGCAAGCTCAAGGTATTCTCTGGCATCCACCCTACTCCTAATGGGGAAGTCGACCTGGATAGACTCTGCTACTCTTGTGGTACAAGACTGGCAATGCTTAGAGGCCGAAAAAAGGGCCCGCCTGGGGGAAAGCCTCCAGGGTCCCGTCCTATGTACTTTTCGCTCCCTGAGGGCCTCTGACCCTGACGCCAAAGTCCAAGAGTACTTAGTCACCCTTGAAAATGTGTTTGGGGGCATCACTAGTGATGAGGCCTTGAAATGGAAACTTAAAGATGTTAAACAAAAGCCGGGGGAATTGTTAGCTGCCTACATGGATCGATTAGAGGGAATCCTAAAAAACATTTTTCAGAAAGGAGTCTGGGCCTCTGGTAAAGTGGATCGGGTAAGACTGGATCATATACTCTGCTCTGCCCGGCACTCCAGCTGGGTGTTGCTCAAATTGCAACTGCATCAAAGGAAATCTGGTCCCTTGCCCTTCCATGTGTTGATGAAGGAGGTACAGGAAGTTGAGGAGGAGAAGGACGGTTTTTCAGAGCCCTGCGCAGTCGTAAACATAGAAACATAGAATTTGACGGCAGATAAGGACCGCTTGGCCCACCCAGTCTGCCCATTTCCCTACCTGATGGATAAGCTGCAGATCCTAGTTAACCAGCAGCCTACTTCTTCCTACCCCCACCCTCTAGAATTGCCTTATGACTGTCCCATGCATGCTTGAATTCCACCACTGTTTTTGACTCCACAACCTCCTCTGGAAGGCCGTTCCATACATCCATAACCCTCTCTGTGAAAAAATACTTCCTTAAATTACCTCTGAGCCGCCCTCCTTCTATCGTCAAATTGTGCCCCCTTGTTCTTGCACACCTCTTTTTTAGAAATATGCTACCCTCTTGGACTTTGTTGATTCCCTTGAGGTACTTGAAAGTTTCTATCATGTCCCCCCTCTCCCTCCTTTCCTCGAGGCTATACATATTAAGCTCCTTAAGTCTCTCTTCATATGTCTTCCGGTGCAGACTCTGCACCATTTTAGTTGCCCTCCTCTGGACAGCTTCCATCCTGTCTATGTCTTAGCTGCCGCAACCCCTGCTCCAGGTGTGGGGTCGGTCACTGATGGAGTGGAATTACTGCAATCACATGACGGAATCTGAAAACTAAATGCCAGCCCCAGGAGGCCCAGCAAGAGATGAACTGCTATGGATGCTCTGCCATGGGATGAACTGCTGAGGGAATTCAGAGAAACGAAAAACAGTCTCTTTATGAAGGCTGCTCCTGCAAGTACAGACCCCAATCCTTATCCGACTGCATCTGCTATGGGGTGGAAGTGCACACCCAGGCATCTGTTGCTGGCAGCAGCTCCAAAACTGATGACTTGACTATGGAAGTGAGAGGATTGATGAGATATCTCCAAATCCTCATTACAACACAGATAGAGGTGGAACCAAGGTTTTCTGTTGGTAGTACCCCTGCCTCAGCTCTCAATGTGATGCCTTGGCCACACCAGACCCCGGAAAACATATTTTGCCATAATTGTGGGAAAGACGGGCACATGAAGAGAGAATGCCAGTCCCCAAAAGACCTAGATAAAGTTGTATACAGACTTCAAGGGGAGCTTCGGAAAGCGAGACCATGGCCAAGGATCGCCGGAAATGACTGCAGTGCAGGACTGAGAAATCCTAACTCAAACTTCTTTGTGGCTAAATCGTCATCCAGGCCTCTGCTACTGCCTCTCCAGACTGGTCTAGAATAGTGGGCCCTTCGATGGAGACTTCTGTGACTGTCAATGGTATCCATGCTCGGCTGTGCTCGATAGCGGGTCTCAAGTGACCATTGTATTCCAGGACTGGTATGACAAACACTTATCTGATGTGCCACTACAATCTCTGGAAGGTTTGCATGTGTGGGGCCTGAGTGACAAGTCTTATCCCTACATAGGATATGTCTGGTTCTGGTTGTCTTTCCTTGCGACTGTAACTGGTGTAGATGAACAAGTAGAGATACTAGCCCTGGTGTGCCCTCCTACGGGATTGTATTATGGAATTCCCTTGCTCATTGGAACCAACGCCCACATGTTTGGAAGACTAGCGCAGTTGTGTCAAGAAACAAGAAAAACAAGGGAAACAGAATGGGTAGGCACTGAGAATCCCAGCTCTGATAAAGAGAGCTATGATCTGCAAAAATGGACTACCAAAGCCAACGGAGATGAGCCAGTGGGGATAGTGTCGAAAAAGGAACCCGACTCTTTGGTGTTGGCCCCCAACGCCCAGTGCACAATTCATGGAGAGGTTCGCATTAGAAAGGAAGTGAAAAATAAAATATTAATGTTGGATGCACTGGGTGATGGAAAGCTGCCAGAGGGATTATTGGTTAAACCCAGTATTTTGCCTGCCTGTGCCCACGCCTATGCACGACAAGTGATGGCCCAGATTCGGAATGTGTCAGATTGGGAGGTCCGGGTGAACAGAGAGTGCACCCTAGCTACAGTACACTACACAGACACTGCTGTATTGCCCAGCAACAAGTACTCTGGTGAAAAGGAAAGAGTGACCCGGGACTTATTTGACTTTGGTGATTCCTCTTTGTCAGCTGAATGGAAGGATAGGATTAGCAAGAAACTCGCCCAGAGAGACCAAGTGTTTTCATTAAAAGAATGGGACATAGGGTGTGTACAGGGTGCAGAGCATCACATACGCCTGCATGAAGACCACTATTTCGAGAGAGATCCCGACGTCTCGCCCCAGCAGACATAGATGATGTTAAGAGGCACCTGCAGGAAATGCTGCTGGCATTATACAAGAATCAAGGAGCCCATATGCCTCTCCCATTGTGGTTGTGCATAAGAAGAATGGGTCCATAAGGATGTGTGTTGATTATCGAACCCTGAACCGGCGGACCATCCCAGATCAATACACCATGCCCCGTATACAAGATGCCCTGGATTGCTTGAATGGGAGCAAATGGTTCTCGGTATTGGATCTTCGTAGCGGATATTACCAGATTCCGATGGCCCTGGAGGACCATGAGAAAACAGCCTTCATCTGTCCTTTGGGATTCAATGAATTTCGTGAGAATGCCACAGAGATTTCGGGTGCCCCGGCCACCTTTCAGCGACTGATGGAACATGTGGTGGGAGATATGAACTTGCTGGAATGATTAGTGTACCTAGATGATGTCATTGTGTTCAGACACACATTAGAGGAACATGAGACCCGACTGTTTAAAGTTCTGGACCGACTGGAAGACTTTGGCCTCAAGTTGTCCATCGACAAGTGCCAGTTTTTTTTTCAAACCTCCATGAAGTATGTGGGGCACATATTATCTGCAGAAGGGATAGAGACCGATCCCAGTAAGGTTGAGTCACTGAATACTTGGCCCCAGCCTCATAACTTGCAAGAACTATAACATTTTATGGGGTTCTGTGGCTACTACTGTAGGTTCATAAAAGACTATTCAAAGGTGATTCGCCCGCTGCTGAATCTTACCCAGGGTTACCCCCCTACCAACCACAGATGCAACAAAGGGGCTGTCAAAGAACCCGAGTAAGTGTACTTCTGAACAAGTAAACCTTTTGGGCCCCGCTGGACACCTGAATATGAAGCAGCCTTCCATGAAGTCGTATACCAGCTCACCCACGTCCCCATCCTCACCTATGCTGACCCTACCAAGCCCTATGTGCTGCATACAGACGCTAGTCTGCAGGACCTAGGAGCTATGCTGTATCAAGACCATGAGGATGGTTTGAGACTGGTAGCTTTCGCCATCAGGAGCTGGACCCCGTCAGAGCGAAACTATCCTGTACACAAGCTGGAGTTCCTTGCCCTAAAATGGGCCATCATTGATCAATTTCATGAGTACCTCTATGGGGCAAAGATATTGGTGAAGACCAACAATAACCCATTGACCTATGTACAGACTTCAGTTAAGTTAGACGCCACTGGACACTGGTAGCTTTCCACCTTATCAACCTATGATTATACTGTTGAATATAGACCGGGACTGAACCATATTGATACTGATGCTCTGTCACGATGGCCAGCTTCCAAAAGTGAATGGGTCAGGCTGTCTGAACCTAACAGCCGAGCATTGTGCCAAAAGTTCGACAGAGATGAACAGATGTCTGCGGACACAGTGGACTGCCTAGTAGATTGCTTGGGCCCTCCTGATACCTGCATACTGTCTGCCTATTGCCATTTCTCTGCTCTAGATATTAGTGCACCACCTCAATTCGACAATGACAGTATTCAGTGGGCTCAGTCCCAAGATCCTATGATTCAACCAGCACTTGATGCCCTGAGTGCGGCGAAAGATGTGTCTAAGTTGCGTTCCCCTGATTTGCGAACTGCTCTGTTGTTTAGAGAAGGCCCCAGGTTGAAGTTGCATAATCAGTGGTTATACAGGCAAACAATGGATCATAATGGTCAAGTAGACAAGCAACAACTGGTCTTGTTCACGCCCTTTAAACGCTTGGTACTGAGGTCCCTCCACAATCACATGGGGCACCTCAGTATTGACAGGACTCTCGACCTGGTATGATCTTGATTTTACTGGCCCAAGATGAGGGCCGATGTTGAGCACCATGTAAAGACCTGCAGTCGTTGCCTCCAAAAACAAGCCCTGCCTCAGTGGGCTGCCCCCCCTTGTCAATATCACTACCAGCACCTCCATGGAACTGGTCTGCATAGATTTTTTGTGCTTAGAACCTGACCAATGGAATACTGGCAATGTGTTAGTGGTTACGGATCATTTCACACAGTATGCACAAGCTATTCCAATGAAAGACCAAAAGGCCTCTACCTTGGCCAAGGTGCTAGTGGAAAAATTCTTCATCTACTATGGTGCCCCCCAGTGGATCCACTCTGACCAAAGCAGAGACTTTGAAAGCAGACTAATCAAAGAAATGCTCTCTCTGTGGGGTGGGTGCGGAAGCCAAGAACCACCCCCTATCACCTGCAGGGGGACCCTCAACCAGAACGTTTTAACCATACCCTTTTAGATATGTTGGGCACTCTCCATCCAAAAGACAAGCATAAGTGGAGCCAGCAGATTAGCACCTTGGTACACGTATACAATTGCACCAAAAATGACGCTACTGGGTTCTCCCCCTACCACTTCATGTTTGGGAGGGAGGCCCACCTGCCAGTTGATGTCTGCTTTGAGGTCTCTCCAGATGAGGTCTGGGCCGAAAACTACCTGCAGTATGTACAGAAACTGAAAGCTCAATTGAACCATGCAGATCAATTGGCCCAGAAAATGGCCACTAAAAGAAATCTCACTAACAAAGAGAGGAATGATAAGAAAGTAAAGGCTCAAGAGCTACGGCTGGAGCCCGGAGACCATGTGTTGGTACACAATTTGGGACTACATGGCAAGCACAAAATTGCTGATAGGTGGCACCATCTTCCTCATGTAGTAGTTGGAAAGTTGGATGATATACCAGTGTACAAGGTACACCCAGAGAATAACTCCAAAGCTGTCAAGACCATGCATCGTAACCACTTGCTGCCTATCGGACACATTATAATTGAGGCTGAACCATCAGAAATTAATTCCCCTGGGTCGATGACTCATGCTGCTGCAAGGAGGAGACACAGCCCATCTGTGTCAGCTGTTAAAGATTTGGAGCCCTCTCCCCAGCAGGCCTTGAATGATAGTGATCGTCAATCCACCTGTAATGAAAGCGACTGTGGTAATGCCTATTATCCCTCATATGAACTGAGCGAACTGTTTCGAGGAAATCCTATGCTGAGTCATGGGGATGAAGCTGGGCCTTCTGGACTACCAAACCCCCCAGCTTCATCCCTGGAGCCAATGTTCCCTGACAGTGAAGTGCAAAGTATCATGTCTGAGGCTGCAGACTCTCTGTGTTTTGTGGAACTGTGTAACTTGTCCAAAGAAGGGGCTGATGGTCTGAATCTCTCCGGTGACACACCAGAATCTGAAGAACAATATGAGAGTGCTGACAGCCCCCTCTTCAGTGCCACAAAGCCTAATTTTGCCAGAACCTTCTCAAAGTGAGCCAGCTGAGCCCTCGTCAGAAGGTAATAATGAGCAAAGTGTTGTGGAAACAGAACCTACACAGCAAGGAGCTGATAGTTCTCTCAGTTTGGACATTCCCATCCGTGCAGAGGCACTCCTTACGAATGATGAAAGCTCCAAAGTTAGTGCTGAAAATACAGAGACTGTGGCTGTTCTCCCCAGAAAGACTGGCCGAGCTGTCAAGCCACTATTGCACCTCAGTTATGATTCTCCCGGGAGGCCAGTGGATTTGCCTCTCAATGTGGTTCACAAGGGTGTTTATATTTCTCACAGCTCACTACCCAAACTAAGCTTAATGGCCAATTCCAGGTTGATTGTTCTTCCTCCTCAGTATGGTGCCCCTGCCCCATCCAGCCCCAAGTTAGCTGATAGGGAAGGGCCACCTCCTACATTATTCAATGTGCAAGAAGTTATAACATGAATCAGTATTGTGATGTTACCAGTGTGCTAATCATAGTGAAATCAGTATCACATGTATGGAACATGCATAAGTATTGTCATTATGGATATAGTAGTGTGACGTGTAGTGAAAATGTATAGTAATGTGATAAGTTACATTAACTGATGCATCAAAGGTTACTTGCATAGCATGCTAATGTTAACGGTGTAATCCCCTTCCAAATGGGGGTTCCCGAAAAGTCTTTCTTGAGCTTGCCTAAATGCTCACTGCCAGGCTGGTGCTCTGCATTTTAGCAGTTTTAAACATTATTGCCAGAGAGTGCCTATATAGCCTCTGTGTACTGTCTCTTTAAGAGTTGCCTAGATTGCAGTTATAATTAAACTGGGAGGGGGCTGAGTGTTTCTATGCTCGAGTCCCACCTAGTCTGCAAGATAATTGCTCTGTTCTGCCATCGCTATTAGCGCAGAGGGAGCTCTGTTAGAAGATTTATTAATTTGCTGATCATTTGTTAGAGTAGCTATAATATTGCAATTTGTTCTAACCTGCCTTCTTTGCAGCATGGACAGTTCTGTTTGTCGCCACCATATTGGTCCTGGAGTGCCGAAATGGGCCAATCAGTACCTTTGGGGAATTTAAAATGAAGCCTGTCCCCAGGTGTCTTGTGGGAACAAAATTCTGTAGGAATTGAAGTTTTTGCATTTTGGCACCTAAACGAACCTGAAGGGGTAGCCCTAGTTGTGACTGACAGACAGATCAGCCAACCGAACCTTTTGGATCCTGGGGAAAGTCCCAGACTGCTTGCAGTTTCTGTTCAGTTCTGAGTTGGGAAGTGAAGGAGCAACAGCTCTAGATAGTCGAGCAGCAGTCCTGTGTAGTTTCGCCCGGGAGAACTGTGAAAGGGCTGAGTTTTGGCCTGCCTTTCTGCCTGCTGTCCATGAGAGGGGAAAATAGAGTTGATTTGGGCTGAATCTGAGTTGTGAGAAAAGTTTTAAGCCACTGAACTGTGACCAGGCTTTTACCTGAAGAAGATCAAAGATTTACTGAATGCGATTGGCCTGTCAGGATCTCCAGCCACCTCTGAATTCCCGGTTTGTGCAGAGACTCTGGAATTGTGACCAGATGGCAATCTGCCTGGTACAGTAGAATTTCTTACATGTAAATGTGCTGTGAGCTGTTAGTGGGTCATGATTTGGTTCCGCACTGTGTGCTGAACTGTGTTCTGCTTGCTGGAGGCTGCATCCAGCTCAAACGGACTGAATCCGTATTCGTCTCCCTTTGGCCTGGACCTTGCCACACTGGCCTAGCCAGACTACCCACTATACAGAGAAAGTCATCAACGGGAGACCTGCTGGTGATCAGCCCCCTGCTCAACGCTCTGAACAGGGTTAACACCTTGGTGATTCGTGTGGGCCCTGCTTCTCCAGACACTCCAGTTCAACAACCAGCCATCTCAATTTCGTCCTGCCTGTGTCCTGCATTGGGTATCATGAGTAAACATCAGGGCAGCTCCATGCAACAACAGCTAAATCTAAAGTGTTGTCATCTGATTGTCTTGTGTAATTTCCCTCACAAACTGAGTCATCTGGCTCTGGATTACAAATAGTGTGTGTTGTGCATGTTGCTTTATTCCATCACAGGGCCCCAACCAGCTGTGACGCCAGCCTACCCCGGGCAACGTTCCTGGCTAGCCCACCTCTTCCCCATCTGGGTACCCAGAGTTTGTGACTGTGTAGGGACTCTGAAGTGCATGCATGACTGTTTGACTGATATAGTCTTTAAGCAAATCAACTTGATTACGCCCTTCCCTTGTTCAAGTCCCCTGAATAAATCAGATCTAACTCTTTTTGAATTTAACCTGACTGTGGTTCCAGTTTGCGCCAAAAGTACTGTACTGTTGCTATTTGCTGTGCATAACCTTATTTTACAGGGGGTCTCCAGGGTCAAGCTAGAGAAGCCAGCCCAGGTGGTAAGTGCAAACAGTGTGGTTAATTGCCTGGTGAATAAGGGTCATTGTGAAAGTGATTGTTGTATATTGTTCAGGCCATAAGAAAGGACGGGTGGGGGTTACACTGTCCCAGAGGGCTGTGCCCAGGTTATCTTGACCACTAACAACCCTGACCTACGGGTGGAGGCACCCCTTTCAGTACTCAGGCCCCTTAACCTGCAAGTAGCCAAGCAGGCAGGGGTAGTAGCCCTTGGGGTAGCGCCACCTAGGGGTAACATTTACCTGGAACACATGGATTCAAAATTCTGCTCAGTTCCTCTGGCAGAATGTTCCTCTCCCAACATAATGTTCAAACACACAACACAGACCTTATGTGGAGCCAGTACCTCAACAAAGATTTCCCAATAAACAGGTAAAGGTAGAAGGAGGATTTTTAATTGTCAGCAAAGAAACATTTGTAATGAAACCTATGAACAATACTTACTGTTTCTGATTTGTTTGTGTAAGGAGAGTGTGATGATCAGGAAGGCAACATTTAATGTGTTTGTTTTTTTTGTTTGTTTATGGTAGTTTTATTTTTAGGGCCTAGCTCAAGATTTTTAGTGTGTAAAGGTAGCAGCCATGTTTGTAATGGGAGGTCAGTTCTGGTTGTAGAAGGACTGATTTACTCATTGTGTGATGTGGCTACTAAGAGATCTGGTCAGGTTTAGGACTAGGATAAGCATGCATTATGCAAGCAATAATACCCAACAGGATGGGTGATATTGGGTTATACCAGACTGCCCCAGGGGCATGAAAAGGTTTGATGCCACAGCGCCTTATAGCCATGGAAGGTCTGGTATAGCTCAATACTGCCCACCGTGTCAGGTATTATTGCTCTTAGAAAATGGCTTTTTTGTTACACTATAAATAAAATGTGTAAAAATATGTAAGAAAATAGTAAAATGTAATTAAAAAAAGATAAAAAGAGCATTGGTGTACAACAGTCCCTCCACTGCTGCATGTGGCAGTAGAGGGTGCTGTGTATTGGTAGTTTACTCACCTGGTAAAGGTGATTGTGGGGGTATACATCTCTGAGGCACTCCACACTCCTTACACATGGGTTGTGTCCACCTGATAGGTTGCTTGATGCACATGTGACTTCAAAGAAGTCCGACCCCCTTTCTCTGTGATGTTGCCTCTCCAGGATCAGTTTGAATTCTTCCAAAGCTGTACCTAATCTGTAACCAATAACTCTTGACTTGTTAGTAGGCAGCATAATGTTTCTTGATATGTATCTTAGCGTGTTAAATAAATTATAGTAGAGGCATTTGTTATGTTTTACCAAAAATTCTGTGGCCCACGAGGATCCTCTCTTTATTTCTCATTCATACAAATCTAAAATTTCTGGCCCATACAGCATGCTGATTGTTACATCTTGAAGCTCATCTTTGAGCCCTTTGTCTCTGACTGACTACCTGGGTGGGTTGTGGAGTGCCTCAGAGATGTATACTCCCACAATCACCTTTACCAGTTGAGTAAACTACCATTGTGGGGGATAATCTCTGAAGCACTCCACACTCCTTACACATGGGTTTCGATGTAAAAAGCAGTAACCTAGTGAGAAGGGTGGGTAGTCAGTCCATTATGTTATGTTCGATCTTGCTGCTAACACTACTACTTAAGCAAAGTTAGTTTTTGCTTCCAGGGCTACATCTACCCTGTAGTGTTTAGTGAATGTGTGCGTTGATGCCCATGTAGTGGCAGCACAGATTTTCTCTATTGTGGCCATGTTTCTCTCGGCCCATGATGTAGCTATTGCTGTAGTGGAATCGCCTTGGTGTTTGTTGGTGGTGTATGATTTGAGGCCTTTTACGCCTCTGTGATGGGAGACTTAAGCCAATATGCACCGTATGTCTGCCGTTCTTGTGATGTAAGTTGACATTAGTCTCCTCATGGCTAGCTGTTGATGTTGAGGGTCCCTATCTACCTTGTCTGCAGGCATATAGACAGGTATTTCAATATCTTGTTTGGTGTGAAAAAGTGTGTATATTTTAGGCAGAAAGGAAGGGAATCATCTTTAAACTGATCTTGTCCTCATGAAATACCAGATAAGGCAGTCTGTGGGATAATGCTTGTAGTTTGCTTATGCATCTAGCTGAACATATAGTGACCATAAGAGTTGAGTGTTTGTCCTTTGAGTGGTAGTGACTGTATTGTAGTTCACTTATGCATCTAGCTGAACATATAGTGACCATAAGGATTAAGTGTTTGCCATTTGAGTGGTAGTGACTCTAGAGGTTCAGATGGTGAGTTGGTCATTGCCCTGGGTACTGAGCTGAAGTCCCAGGGAGTGGGCCATTGTTTTATCTTAGGATGTAGATTGGATCGATTGCTGCCACTTGCACTGTTAGGGATGCTGAAGATAGTCCTTTATCCAGACCTTGCTGAAGGAAGAGAAGTATGTTGGGTACTGTGGCCCTTAAAGGTTGTATATTTTTTTTTTCTTTCCCCCTTTTCTTCTCACCACCTGTGCAATAATCTTGAATGTCTCTGATATTTTGAGGCAATGGGGTTTCTCCATAGCGTTGGTGACCACTGGGTGGTGTCCCTCTCTTAACAGTCTCTCCTATTCAGGAGCCAAGCTGTTAGTTTGAGATTGTTTGAACTGAGGTGACATACCGCTCCCTGGGTGAGAATATCTTCCCGAATAAGTGTCAATGGGTGGTCTAGTGCCATTGTCACTATCGTGGCAAACCCTGTTCTCCTGGGCCAATGAGGGGTAATGTTTATCACCCATGTTCTGGTTCTGCATATCTCTTTCAGAACCTGTAGTATCGGTGGAAAGATGTAGGTTACCTGGAATGACCATGTAGCTGATAGTGCATCCACTCCCATGGATTTGTCATCCCTAAAGTGGGAGTAGAATCTGGGGCACTGATTGTTCTTGTTGGTGGCCATTAAGTTTATTTCTATCAGTCCCCAATGTCTGTTGATCATTCGGAATATGTTGGAATGAATCTTCCACTCTCCCGGATGTATTAAGTGTCGACTTAACCAGTCTGCGGTGGTATTCAGCCTGCTTGCCAAGTGTATGGCTGATATGCTCACCAGATGTTTTTGTGTCCAAAGAATGAGTCTTGAGCCTCTCTTTGCATGGCTCCACCCTTTGTTCCTCCTTGCCTGTTGATATAGGAAATGATAACCTGATTGTCAGAGCTCATGAGGCAATTTCCCTCTTTCCTGACTAGCCTTGTGAATTGCAGTGGTGCACAGGATAGTGCCCTGATTTCCAGGATGTTTATTGCCATTTTTTACTCTTGTATGTACCACTTTTCTAGGCTTCCCAGTGGAGTGGCCACTATGTAGAGGCTACTCAGGGGTGTATGGCATTATTAGCACGCAAATGGCGTAGGCAGTATGTCATTAAGATGTGGGGATTAGCTTGGGTAGTGAGGTAGGAGTTGATGTGACAAACCCCACCATCATCATTGTATTTCACACTAATGGCTGTATCTGATCAGGCAAACACCATATGGATGTTAGTGTTTGTGTAACCACCTCCATCTCTGTTTCTAGACGGAGTGTGTTTCTGAATCCAGCTGTGGTGAGTGGGGTTCTGGCCCTGCCGGTACCTAACTTTATTTCACATGGTGTTTTACACTAGTTGTGCCTGCATCAGTTGATTATTTTGGTGGGGAATTGTTGCTGTGTCTAAATCCGGCCCAGCGGAGGATTTGGGATTGCAGGTGGCATAGAAACACAGAATTTGACAGCAGATAAGGATCACTTGGCCCACCCAGTCTGCCCATTTCCCTACCTGATGGATAAGCTGCAGATTCTAGTTAATCAACAGCTTACTTCCTCCTACCCCCCACTAGAATTGCCTTATGCCTGTCCTATGCATTCTTGAATTCTCCCACTGTTCCAGACTCCACAACCTCCTCAGGAAGGCTGTTCCATGCATCCACAACTCTCTCTGTGAAAAAATACTTTCTAACATTACCTCTGAGTCGTCCCCCCCATCTTCAAATTGTGCCCCTTGTTCTTGCACATCTCTTCTTCTGAAAGATACCACCCTCTAGTACCTTGTCAATTCCTTGAGATACTTGAAAGTTTCTATCATGTCTCCCCCTTTCTTAAGGGTATACATATTAAGCTGCTTTAGTCTCTCCTCGTATGTCTTCTGGTGCAGACCTTGCATCATTTTGGTTGCCCTCCTCTGAACAGCCTCCATTCTGTCTATGTCTTTGCAGAGATGGGGTCTCCAGAATTGCACGTAGTACTCTAGATGGGGTCTCACTGTCTGTAGAGAGGGATAACAACTTCCTGTTTTCCACTGTTGATGCCTCTCCCTATGCATCCCAGTATCCCCCCTGCCCTCCTTACTGCCTTCTCACATTGCTTGCCCACTTTTAGGACATCTGATATAATTACTCCTAGGTCTCTTTCGATTTTTGTTGTTGTTATTAACTCACCCCCCATTGTGTACTCTTCCCCTGGGTTTTTATTTTCCAGATGCATTACCTTGCACTTCTTTGCATTGAATCTGAGCTGCCACATATTTGACCATTCCTCCAATCTTGCTATGTCCCTTTTCATTCTTTCCACCCCACCTTGTGTATCAACCCTTGTTGCAGATCTTTGTGTTATCTGCAAAGAGACATACCTTTCCTTCCAGGTGCTCTCCAATGTCACTTATAAAGATATTAAAGAGGACCAGTCCCAATACCGAACCCTACGGTACTCCGCTAGTTGCCCTCCTTTCTTCACTGTGGACTCTGTTTACTATTACCCTTTTAGTCCTGTTGTCCAGCCAGTTTTTTATCCAGGATACCACCTTGGGATCCACTCCAAGGCTGGCTAACTTGTGTATTGATCTTTTGTGTGAGACTGTGTCGAATGCCTTGCTAAAATCTAGGTAGACCATATCCACAGCCCCTCCCTGGTCTACTACTTTGGTCACCCAGTCAAAGAAATCTATTAGGTTCTGTCTGACATGACCTTCCTGCTGTGAAACCATGCTGCCTTGGGTCCCAGCCCCACTGGCCTCTAGGTACTCAAAATTCTTTCCTTCAGAAGTGATTCCATCATTTTCCCTACCACTGTCAAACTAACTGGTCTGTAGTTTCCTCCTCTGCCCCTGCTCCCACTTTGTGAAGTGGAATCACATTGCCCTCCTTCCAGTCCTCAGGTACCACTCCATCCTCCCATGATCTGTTAAAGAGAGTAGTCAGTGGTGTTACTAGTTCTACCCTTAGTTCTTTTAGTATTCTTGGGTGAATCCATCAGGCCCCATTGTTTGTCCACCCTCAGTTTCAAGAGTGCTTTCAAAACCTTTCTTCTGTGAATGGACTGGTATCGACTCCTATTCAGAATTTCTCCTTGTTTGGTTTAGGTATATCCTCCTTATCCGCTGTGAATACCAAGCAGAAATATTCGCTCAGTATTCCTGCTTTTCACTGTCACCCTCTGCCCATATTCCTCCCTTTATTAAGTCTCTGTATTCTCCTTGGTCTTTCTTCACTCCCTAAGGTACCTATAAAAGGTTTTATCCCCCTTCTTAATGGAGTTGAATATCTTTTCCTCAGTTTGTGCCTTTGCTATTCTGACTGCCTTCCCTGCCTCCTTCTGCTTTAACTGATAAAGTTCTCTGTCCTGCTCCTTCTGTTTCCTTACATTTCCTGAATGCTATCCTTTTCTCCTTAACCGCCCCTGCCACCTCTTTTGAGAACCATACTTTTTTTTTTTATTGATTTGCTTCACACAAAGGCTTGTTGTTCTTCATGATGGCTGTTTGATTATTCCATTGTTCCTCCACCCTCCTTCTTGCCCATTTGCTAGTGCTTTTCTGAGGTACTCTCTCATTTTCCCAAAGTCAGCCTTCCTAAAGTCCAATACTCCTGTTTTTGTATGGCTTGACTCTATGGCTGTGTTTACTGTGAACCACACTGTTTGGTGGTCAATTGTTCCCAGATGGCTACCCACTTCTAAATCTGAGATCCTTTCTCCTTCCCCATTTGAGTGTACCAGGTCTAAGATTGCTCCCTCCCGAGTTGGTTCCAACACTAGCTGGCTGAGACATGCCCCCTGTAGGGCATCAAGAATGACCCTGCTCTTGGATGTGCCTGCAGCAAAAGTACTCCAGTTAACATCTGGCATATTCAGGATGCCTTCTATCATTTCCTTGTCCATTTCCTCCCCCTGAGATGGGGGTCTGTATACAACCCCCATACGGACTGTAGTGCCATTTCCTGTCTCCAGGGTGATCCATAGTGACTCATCAACTTCCTGTTTACTCTTTAGTTCTGTTGCTTTAATCTCTTCCCTTATATAGAGAGCTACTCCTCCTCCTCTTTTAACCACCCTGTCCCTCCTGTAGACTGTGTATCCTGGTATGTTGACATCCCACTCATGGTTCTCTGTGTACCATGTTTCAGTGACTGCCACAATACCCAGGCATCCCTCTTCCATCAAGGCCACTAGTTCAGGGAGCTTGTTGCACAGACTGCGGACATTGGTACTCATCACCTACCATTTATTTTTTATGGCCTTACCCCTTTTAGCCCCATCCCAGTCCTTAATGCCTTTTTCTGCATTTATCCCTGTCCCACTCCCTACTGACTTCTCTACCTTGGTGTTTATCTCTCTAACTACTGCACTTTGTGGGGGAGGCTGGGATTTTCCTGCTCCTTTCAGTGCCTCCCTTGGCTGGTTAAGTCGCTCGCCAACCAGCATTTAAACCTGTCACCTAGAACCTGGTTCCTCCCCTGGACAGATGTAGACCATCGCGCCAGTATAAGCCTGGATCCCTCCAGGTGGCTTCCCACTCCCCAGTGAAGCCAAAAACCCTAAGCTCCACACCAGTTTTTCAACCATTCATTGAATCCAATGGTGCGGAATACCCTAGCATCATCCTTGCCATAGACAGGCAGCACCTCTGAGAAGGTTAATGTACATGCTACTTGTCTAAGGCCCCTCTCCAACTCCACAAACTCCTCTTGCACCGCTCTGATCCCATTCACAGCCAGGTCATTTGTCCCTAGGTGGACAATGACATCCAGCTCCCTCCCTTGTGCAGCTGCTCCCGCAATCCTGAGGATTCACTTCCTGTCCCTCCAAGCCATGGCACCAGGCAGGCGCCTTACTCCCCTAACCCCCTCCTCCCCCACGTCTACCCCCCTAATGACTGAATCCCCCACCAGAAGTTGTTTCCTTCCCCTGTGGGGTCTTGTGCAACCCTCCTGTGGGTCTCCTTTGTGGAGGTTCCCAGCATCCTCCTTGGTCTCCACTGCAGGTGCCTCCATAGAGGAACCACTCTTTGTCAGAACAGTGTATGAATTGTGGAGAAGTACAACTGGAGGGATGCACCTCTGTTCCACCACCCTCTTCCTCCCTGAGCCCACCTTGATCCAACTGCTCCTCTTTCTTGGCAATCTCTGTGGTAACAGTGGTGGCCCTGGTGGTCCCTGGGTGGGGGAAGAAGTTTCATGAATCCTAGCCAGGTCAGCCTGGAGACGGACAACTTCCTCCTTCAGACCAGAGAGGTGCCTGCAAACAGGGCAGCATCGCAGCCTCCAGAATGTCTCCTGAAACACTGCTGCCCCACAGCCACTGCACTGCACCACTCCCATCTTGACTTTTGTGTCCCCCCCCTCCTGTTACTTTGTATGCTTACTGTCTCCTCTCTCTATGTATTTTTATACTTACTTTCCTACTACCTATGTGCCCTTACAACTCTCAGCCTTCCTGTTCTGGGCCAGGAACTTCCTGTAGTCTTCAGTAGTCTCCTTCTTCCGTGCTTGGATTCAGACCTCCAGCAGCCAGGGGGTGATAAAGAGTTATTTTTTTAGGTTGCTGAAACTAATGTATCTCAGTGATCCTTCCCTTCATACTGCCAAACAGGAAGTTCCTGTTGTCAGTCAAATTCAGTGGCGATAAAACTAGAGTTATACAATGGGGTAAATCGAATAAGCCAAATTGTGCATCCTGATTGGTTGGCTGGCATCTTTTCAGCATGGTAAATCCTCCAGTGTACCCACGGGAAAAGGGGCCAGCCAACCTTATCTCATGCCAATCTGACGCTTTCACTTCAAATGAAACTGCCGCCATTTGTCCTCTCACCACTTTGATAAAACACTTCGGTAAATTTTTAAAAAATGACATCCTCTTTCGAACTGTAGGGACCTAGGTGACTTCAAAAATAGCTAAAAAATATTAAATAAATAACATTTGTCATTGTATAATAACAATTTATCCCTCCAGGGTGTGGTTATACTGGAGGGATTAACACGACTGGTGTGGTAAATCCTCCAGTATACCCACACCTTGGAGGGATAAATTGCGTAACTAGCTTTGGGTGGGAGGGTGGAGGAGTGGGAAGGAGGGCAATCAGTAAAAAAATCTGTAGTTCTAGACTGCTGTCTTGCTCTGAAACCAAAGTTTCTTCTGTCAAGAACAGCAGGAAGCTGTAACTAGAGACAGCTGCTTTTGTACTGCTAAGCCACACACCCAATTAGATTCACCTTCTGCTCTGACTATGTAAATTATACTGATGCAGCTCCCTTCCTCAGAGAAACACTCAGTGAATTTCTTCTTTCTTTTTTTTTTTACTTAAATGAGACCCCCTTCTTCTAATAGAGTATCTGTTTGCTTAATCCAAACAGGTACTAACTCCTGTTGCAATCGAAGTGATTTATCAGTAAAAAATCTGAAGTTCCAGACTGCTGTCTTGCTCTGAAACCAAAGTTTCTTCTGTCAAAAACATCAGGAAGCTGTAACTGGAGATAGCTGCTTTTGTGCTGCTAAGCCACACCCCCAATTAGATTCACCCTCTGCTCTGACTATGTAAATTAGGCTGATACAGCTCTCTTCCTCAGAGAAACACTCAGTGAATTTCTTCTTTTTTTTACTTAAATGAGACCCCCTTCTTCTAATAGAGTATCTGTTTGCTTAATCCAAATAGGTACTAACTCCTGTTGCAAAGGAAGTGATTTATCAGTAAAAAAAATCTGTAGTGCTAGACTGCTGTCTTGCTCTGAAACCAAAGTTTCTTCTGTCAAAAACAGCAGCATATTTATTTGTGCCTTGTCTTTTGTGTTTTCATAGGTGTCCTCTGGGTCAAATGGCATGGGTGCATCTGATGCACACAGCATGCTTAGTTGTTTTGGGGCTAGCGGCACATTGCATTGGCTTCAGCTCTTTGTTTTGGGTCTTGTAGTAAGTTGAGAAAGGATACATAGAGAGAGAGTGGTGTTGGGGGGAGTTAGATATATTTTTTTATTTATTATTTCCCTTAATTCTTTCCCTGCACAGTAATCAATAATGTTCTGCACCGTACAGGCTATTGTTGTGGCTGTGCATTAAAGTGTGCCCTGTCCCTATAAATGTGGCTAGAATGAGTGAGGGACTCAGTGCTGTGCTGTCTTGCCCACAGCTGTGGTAATACTGCAGCCCCCAATGTATTTTCCCCATTATTAATTGATTTTCAAATTGTTGCCTTTATATTTAATTATTCGCAGTGTGGTCTGCTGTTGCAGATCGGTTGGTGCTTTTAACCAATGCCCTCTGTGCTGGTTGGACATTTGTGAGCATAGCTGCGCTCTCCTCAAGATGGCGGCAGTGACCGTCAGTCAATCTACACTGTCTGGCGGCTGCCTACACCCTTAATCCTGCATAGATAAGGGGGGAGTGGAGAGCTTTTCTGAGATCACAGCAGCTAGTCTTGTGATGATATTTCTCATGGCTGCCAATCTGGATAGGCAAGTTAGTTTAGTCCCTCAATGTTCCTCCTCCTCCTCATGAGACTTACTTTGTTTGTGGTGTTTCAGTCAGGTAGATGATTGAGGAGTTTCCTCTACCTTTTGGTATAAGAATGTGGTGAGTTTAAAAGACATAATGTGCCATAAAAACATATTGAGAGCACGTCATTTTGAGGTGAGGCACAGAGGGACTGAGAAAATGATTCAGAAACTGTTGTGTAGTTATGTCTTGAGTGAGCACTTCAGGTGGAACTATGCTTGTAATGGGGAACTGTGGCACATTACTTAGTATTTTAGCAGTCCAGGATGCTGGCAGGGTACTCCTGATGTTCTAAGGTGGCCACTTGCTCATTTAATAGTGGATAGACTCTGGAGCTGCTGGCAGGGGCTCCAGGTCATCAGGCACCTTAGTAAAGTGGTATGCTTGTTCTGGACAGCATGTAGGGGGGACTCAAGAGTATATGCCCATTTAAGGAATGAGAGCCTTTAATTATTTTGTAGCCCCTGATGTACTGAGCTTCTGTGGCTGTGGAATCTATTTGGTCATCTGTGAAAGATCTCTGACAATACATGGCTCTGTTAGCATCCTTTAAATTTAGCATCCTTTAAATTTCAAAAATGTGATAAATTATGTTGTTCAAGCCCTTTTTTATTAAATGAATGGGGCTGAGTCATGCATTCACATTAGTATGCATTACTTTGTCGTAGACAGTACATAGTAGCGGCTCTCCTTAATTAATATGTGACTGTGCCTTTAAGAGAAGGAATCTGTGGATATCAGTAAAAGAAATGACTATTAAAGTACACTATTTCCCAAATAGTTATTTTATTGTAATCAAACCTCCTTGTATGTTGACCCAATATAATACAGTACTGTGTTTATTTATTTATATTTTATATATTTATTTTGGCCCCTTTTGTATGCCTTAGTATTCTTTGGGACAATGTAGACATGTGTCTTTAAGAGGGGGGAGGTGGGCAGGATGTCTTAGCTAGTTCTTGCCTTGGGTGTGGCAAGCTGAGTGAGGAATCATCTGCATATTTTTTTTTTTTGCTCTTTAAAATATGTTTCTTCAGTTGTCCTTCATGGTCAGTGTTAAAAGTTAGGGGACTTAGACTTGAGAACCTGTACAATTGCTAGCTTCATTCTCCATTGCAAGATATGTTGGATTTAGTCAAATCTTGTTTGTTTATCTTCCTCTGAGATGGTGGCCAAGATCTCGTGAGAGCTGAGAGCCAGTCAGCTTGCAGCTGTCATGGAGCAGAAAATTTGGAAACTATGAAGAAGCACGGGGATGGTCATGGTGCTTGAGAAGCCATAAAATAACATTTGGGTGGCTCCATTTTGGTCCCTAGAGATTTCTTTTCTCTGAGGGAGTGTTTTTGGATAGAAAATATCATGAAATGGTTGCAGGTGCTTTTATTTACTGCCACTGAGTTCGAGGAATGACTGAATCCAGCATGGGCATTTTAAGCACCTTCCAATGCAAGGAAACTTTTCTGGATGAGTTTGTGAGTACCTTTTTACAAGTTAGTGATACTAGTGGGTCACCATGTTCTTGTTGGTGAATAATACAACTCAGGAACCGCTGGCAAGGGAACCAGGTTGATTATTTATTATATTACCTCCTGTCAATCATTGCATAGATTCTGTGTTCATTTCCGTGGGTCAGACATTGCTTTTAGCACTGGCATCACTAGCAGGGGTGTTCAGGTAATTATTAATCTCAATGCTCGTACAATGCAATAATGTTCATAATTTAAATACTGTGCTAGCAAATTCACAGCTAATATTTTTTCTAGACAAGCGACGCTAGTAGAAGCCACAGTGCTAACATCTCTAACACTACCAGCTTTGCAATTTTAAACAGTTGCATATCTGCTGAAACATACTCTGGAGCTGCTGTGTTGAAATATTTTACAGTACATCTAAACACAGGTACCATCAGCAGTAGTACCAGATTTATTTTGCAGTAATGTCATCATTTATTGTCTGCCCCCAAGGATAATCAGTTACTGTGCCCAGTCATTCAGTCACTGTGTATGCATTTAAAAGTACTTATATGCTATGCTCATATTGTTATATTAGCAGATGCTTTCAGCTCTTTTGATATCCAATGCTCTGAATAATGTAGTGTTGCTAGCAGGAGACATAGGGTATTCCCAATCCCACCAGAGTGTAGTAGTGGGTGCAGACTGAACTGGGACGGTAGCAGGGATCCCAGAAAGCTGCAAACTGCAGTCACGAGTGCTTAACTCATCTTAGATTCGACGAGAGGGAATCTAAGGCATCTGGTATGAAATTTATGGGCATGACACAATACCCTGAGTTCATCTCCTGTAGTGTGCCTCTGGCAATAATTTAAATGTAGGCTGAGTGCTTGTCTCTGTGATTCCTAGTCAGATACCATGAATTGGTTTTGAGCAGCACAAAGGAAGTTATTTTAAACAACCAACTCTCCCTCTGGAATCTAGATTGAGCTATATATTTTCGCAACGTAATTCCATAAGACGCTTTGCTATGCTAGCATATCCTAAGCTGCCAAAAACCTTAGATATAAAATTGTTAAGCCTGGTGGCCTTACCTTTTGTTTGATATTCTTGAAATAACTGCTTGGGAACTGCTGTGATGTGAACGCAACCTACAGATGCACATTCAGAACTGATCCTGGAGAAGCAGCATCACAGAGAAAGGGGGTCGGACTTCTTTGAAGTCACATGTGCATCAAGCAACCTATCAGATGTACACAACCCATGTGTAAGGAGTGTAGAGTGCCTCAGAGATTATCCCCCACAATGTAGTATTTATTTTTGTTCTATATTCCCCCAGGAAAACTGTATTCTTGTTTGGCCACTGTCTTTATTATCCGTGCAGACAGTACCTCCCTCCCCCACTGGCAACACAGTACAACAGACACTGCAGAATGGTGTGCAGTTTGTAATGACAACTGGCGCTGAAGTGGGAGTGTAACATTGTGTGAGATGGAGCAGGACAGGAGCATAGTGTTGGAGTGGGATGGGAACGTGCTTGAATCTTCCATTTCCATATTTGGATGCCGCTGCCTAAACAGAAGAGGACCTGTGGCCGAATTATTTTTTTTTTAATTTAGTGCTGAGCATCATGACTGTGGAGGAATAGCTCAGAATATGTAGTCGAGATATTAGTTGAGCATGTGGTGAGACTGTGGTCTAGAGACAGTTGGCTCTGCAGTGTAAGCTGAGTGCAAATGAATGGCAGCAGGGGGTCAGAGAAAAGGATTTTTTTTTTTTTTACTTGAGATGAAAGAGATATTGCATTGTGAGGAAGGATAGCTTACTTACTGACTTGCACACGGTAAGTGATAATCAATCACTAAAGCACTGAGCTCTCGCTAGCTAAGCGACGAAAACAGTGGTGGTTTTTTAGGGTTTAAAACTCATGGCCCATGAATACTAGCAGTACTATCATGTGATGAGACAGGGTGGCTGGCACTTGTCATTTCCTGGACTCTACCGGCTCATAAATGTACCCCTTGGCAAAGAGTTCAGCCAATCAGAAGCTCGGAAATCTCCCTACCCATTTTCTAAGCTGTAATAATGCACGGTCAGCTGACTGGTTTTATTCAATTAAATTTCTTAGATTTTTATAGCCATTTTTTAAATTGTTGGTAATGACTCCTTAGGGTCTTAAATAAGAAATGAGATAATTTGTAAGGAGACATTCAAATGTAGCAACTTTGCACAACAGCACAAACACATTGGGACACAATAACTAATATTTTATTCACAGCTTGTCTATTGCGAAGCAGTATCCATACCCTTCTGTGATCAGCAAGGGGCTGTGCTTTGTGACACACCTGTTAGTGCCTTACTGTGCTCTGCACTCTGCCGCTGGTCTCTACAGCTGGGCTGCTCAGTTGGGACTAGACAAAAAAGTGGAAAAAGCAGCACACACACAAGGATTCAGTTATAAAATGTTAATATGCAAATAGTACAGTCCTTTACCCTTCCTTGCTACAATGAGCACCTCGGGATCCACGCTGGGAATTCATTATAATGAGGTTTCGCTATAACAAGCATCACCGTTGAGTGAATGGAGAAGACAGAACGATCAGGTTTAGCAATGCTGTGCAATAAAGACAAGACACACAACAGTTGTATGATTTTTATTCTGTTATTCTATTTTATTTGCTTCTATCAAAAATTTTACTGAATAAAATGGTATTGATTAAAAACTTTGTGTAGTTAAACTTTATGTTTTTTTTTTTTTTTTTTTTGTTTTAAACAGAGAGTCCATGGTTGTCTGCACCACCAGCATCTTTTCATTTGCTGTTTTTTGCAGTGATCATCAACTGCCTGAGCTGGACCAGCTGTAGAGAAGACATGTAGGGCTGCCTTTCTCAATAATGGAGCCCAGTATCAAGTCCGGAGATCCCCTCTTCAGTGCATACATCAGGCTGCACTTCTTATTTTTCATCAGAGTCCAGTTTGTCTATTTCTCATTTTTTGCCTTGGACATTGGTGATGATGGCTCAGTCTGATAATGGCGCAGCAACGGGGCATTGCTCGTCTAGTGTGAGGCACACTTTGAGCTGCTGCTGGGCTTCTGTCATTGTACCATTCACTAGACCCAGCTCACATGCACTACTAATGTCCTCTGGATTAGCTTGTGACTGCTGAGGTTTCGGATTTAGCTGAGATGCTTTCCTCAAATATGGGTCCCAGGGCATCCATCCAAGACTTAATGATTATTTTCAGCAATGATGCTGTTCCATGCTGGCCTGGTGGCACTGAGGGTTGAGGCGCTGGATGCCACACCCCACACTTCACCAGCAACATAGGTTTGGGAGCAGATTCAGGTTGTCATGGGTCAGTCGGAGGGAGAAGAATTCAGCATCCCTAGGACTGCTCCCCTTCTCCAGGGAGGGTGGGGAAGGACTCCAGTGAAGGTGCTGGCTCCTGGTTGTGGGTTGGGGGTAGTGCCAGTTGTGGAGCAATGGAGGGGACAGCGCGAGTGGATGTCTGATATGCGACACATGGGAGCACATGCTGAAGTATCACTGGCATCCTTGCACACCTGTGCCATGGGGAGAAAATCAGGGGAAAAACTTGGCCGAATCCTCCGGCATGTGTGAGGATCCACCTGCAGCACTGCACCGGATGCTTCAGGAGCTCCCTGTGGCCCTGACCCCTTGGTCTTCTGTGATGGGGTCCGTGATGTGACCTATAGAGAGGTAGATGGGAGGAGGTTGAGACTCAGGCAAGACACCCAGTGCAGTAGCCGCTAGTGGATCTGAAAGAGGGACCATAGGACCACCCCTGCTGAGGAGGTAGGCACTTAAAGAATACACACACACACACAAAAAAAATAATTCTGTCCCATGCTGAGGCTGTCAGAAATCATGTCCTTTACAACAAAAGACTTTAGGAAAGTCAGTGCCTCTTGTAATGATGTCATGAAGCACTTGATTACAATACAGCTTTTTCAAGTTGGCAATGATGCCCTTGTCCATAGACTGCATTTCTGATGTTGTGTTCGGAGGGAGGTATAGAACTGTAATCATGCCATCCCTGATCATTAACTTGTTGCCACAGGGGAGCAGGGCACTGGTCTAAAAGCAGTATGACTTTGCATTCCATCCCTTTGCTCCTTAGGTAGCAGCGTACATCAGGGACAATGTGTCTGTGAAACTACTCCAGGAAAATATCCCAGGTCATCTAGGCATTGGAGCTGCTGTTATACAGAAGTGGCAGGGTATCCTGAGTAATGTGGCATAAGCACCTGGGGTTGGCACACTTGACTGTGCAAAGAGGCTTCAGCTTGTGCTCTCTCATTGCAGTGGTACACACTAAGAGTCAGGCAGTCCTTGTGGCTCTTGTACCCCTTTAAGGCATCCTGTTCTGACTTTGTGGCTAGTGTGCAATCTGGAAGATGTTTAAAAAAAAAGGCCAGTTTCATCCACATTGTATAAGTGGCTCATAGTCAACAGCTTATAAATGTCAATGAGCTTATGTATAAACTCGAGCAGCGGCATTGTCAGCTGAATGCTGTTGCCCAGTGCTTTTGAGCTGCCTAATTCCAGTTCTCTGATGGAAGTGCGAGAGCCACCCTGGAGATGATTTAAGGTGCACTGTTCACCAGGGAGCTGTCTGGCAAAAAAGTCCGCTTTTTCTTTTAAAATAGCTCCACACATTGGGACACCAGCTATGTGCTGACTTTCAAACCAGGCGTGAACCACCCGGTTCAAGTCTGCATGTCCTACCAGCTGCAGTTCTTTTGCTGGAGACCTTCCTTTCACAGCACTGATCTGCCCTCAGTGACTCCTCCTGCCTTCAGAATGTGCAGATGGTAGGTTTTGCAAGGAAGTATTCAGTAGCTAACTTTGCAACCCCCTCACCAGCTTTCAGACGATCCATTGGATTAACGTCCAATGCTTTCCTGTTCCTGTAATCAGCATCAGGAGCAGCACTCATGCAAGCAGCAGTAGTGAATAAAAGGCAGGGGGTTCACCGTGCTTTCACAATGCAAACTGTGGGGTGCTGCAGTAATGGAAATCAGTTGGGTATCTGTTCATCATATACAGGGTTCTTTATAGCGGGATTTACTGTAACGAGGAAGCACGATATATTACAGTGCAACACAATGCAGCAATATAGACTCCCTTTCTCACCCCAGCAGTACACAGATCTAACCACAGACAACCGGGTGTTCGGTTTATGGTTAGCTGTTTGCGCTGCCATGCAATGGGTGAGTGAGTGACTTAGAATGGTACACTGTACTGCACTTTAAAAAATGGCAAGAAAAAAATCTAGAAATCTCATTGGCCAAGAGACATCAGCTGACTGTACATTAAATCTCTTTATACGCACAGTCATCCTGGTCCTAAACCACATCACACAGTGAACAAATCAGTCCTACAGCCAGGACTATCTTCCATCAATCCCCCTGCAACCAGAACTGGTCTTCCATCACAAACTTGGCCGCTACTTTTAAACTGTAAAAACCTTCAACTGGGCCCTAAACATAAAACTACCTTAAATAAAACAAATTAATTAAATGTTCTTTCCCTGATCATCACACTCTCCTTGCACACATAAACAAATTAGAAACATTAAGTATTGTTTATAGTTTTCATTACAACTGTTTCTTTGCTAACAGTGAAAAATCCCTCTTCTGTCTTTACCTGCTCATCAGGGAAATCTCTTCTGCTTACCCTGACAGTGAGATAATTGAGTCTGTGGCTCTAAAACAGGCCTATATTGTCTGTGTGTATAGTATGTTAGGAGAGTAACATTCTACCTGTGGAACAGAGCAGAATTTTGAATCCCTGCATTCTACGGTAAACATTCCATGAAAAACATTCTATGTCTTGAATGTGGGGAAACACAGAGAAAAAAAAAAACAGGATGAAGAATGCAGGCAATACAGTAATACTTTATAAACAAGGAGAAAAGGTGGGAAAACGTACTGTACCTAGGCAGAGGCAGACTCAAACTGCTCAAATACATTGCTGATGTTTATAAAACACATACATTTGAATCATATAGAGGTGTGTTCAGGTGAAATGTACCCCTTTCCCCACCAAAAAAAAGGCAACTTGGCAGGTTTAAAGTTTTTTTTCCTTACTAAACTTTCACCTCATTCCTACAGCAGTTTTCCTTTTATGTATTGGACCATAACACATAAGCGAAAAACAAAAATAAAAAGAAGGTTGCCTTCAATGAAACTATATAACTACAGTGTAATGAAAATTAAGTTTTAAACACTGCTTATGTTTTACAAATTTACAGATATTATAGTGCATTTATATCACAAAATTTACGTCACACAGGAAATATTTACTTTCAACCAACTCTACTAATAAATACTTTAATTGCAAAGTACTGCAATAGTTAACCTATTGCTGAGATATGGTATTTTATGCATTAATAGGGACTACTTTTTCCATTTTTAGATGTTTTGGAGGTAATGTATTGTACACTCTTGAAAATAGTAAATAACATACTAACATACTAAAATGCCAGCAGAATAGGCCTAACGGTCTTTCGTGTCTGCTCGTTTGGTCAGCCCCCATCCTGGGTGCTGACCTTGCTGTCCCCCTTGCCTTCTCTGGCTTCTCCCTTCCCTGTTCCGGATATTCTTGCTGCATTGGATTTTGCTTCCAGAACCCTTCCCTGTACCTGTCCCACCCCCTCTTGAACCCCTCCACTGTCTCTGCCTCCACCAGCCCCCTAGGCAGTGCATTCCATGGCTCCACCACCCTCTCAGTGAAGTAGCACCTCCTCCTTTCTCCCCTGAATCTTCCCCCCTCCAGCTTCCACCCATGCCCTCTAGTGGCCCCCTCCTCCTTCTTTCGAAGCACCCTGACTGTTCCTCCCCTATTTACCCTCTTCATGTAACGTTTTAATCCCTATCAGAGTAAATCAAGCTAATTCTTTTATGATGGTGGCCCATTTTGTAAGTGTGATAAGCCACTCCAGGGTGTGCATTAAAGGATTATAATTACTGGCAACCCCCTTTAACAAACGGTTTTCAAGCACCTTAAAATGCCATAATAACTCAAAAACGAGTTATTACGGCATTTGCTAAACCACCTGTCTCCTTTGTGTGTCACTCATCTGTATTCTGTCTTTTCATTGGTTCGCGCTCTGTGAGTGGGCGGGCTGAATAGCTTTAAAAAAATTGCGTCTCGTTTTCTCGCTTGCCAACGAGCCATTTTTATTTACTACCCTCCCCATCTCTATTTGATTTTTTAAATGTTTTATCTGGTTGATCCCACCTTCTAAATAGAAAAGGACTATCTGGTTGATCCCGCCGTGTCTCCGGATCAGGAGATGCCGTCGCTGAATAAAAGGTCAGTCTGAAAGAGAAAGTGTGTGTGTGTGTGTGAGAGAGAAAGACAGCGTGTGTGTGTGTGAGAGAGAGAGAGAGAGAGAGAGAGACACACAGTGTGTGTCTGTGTGTGTGTGTGTGTGTGTGTGTGTGTGTGTGTGAGAGAGAGAGAGAGAGAGAGAGAGAGAGTGTGTGTGTGTTAAATAGCAGATACTCTGCATTTTTATAAAGGGGTTGCCAGCAATTATAAAAAATAAAAATAAGCAACTGTGTGTATGTGGATTTTTTAACACCACGTGTGTGATTACTTCATAACCTCTCGAGCTTCGCCTCGAGGTTTATGGGTTATCACACACCTTGGGTGTGTAAAAAAAAAATCCATAACACACAGTTGCCTATCTATTATTCTCTATTTAATGTACTTCCCAGGGGAGTACAACACTTGGCCATTGGCCTCGTGCCTTAGCACACCCCTGGGGCATGCATTAAATCCTTTAATGCACACCCTGTCGTGCTTATTACTTACTTAATGCACTCTTTGCACATTAAAGTCTTTATAACTGAATCCATGTGGGCTATTTTTTCCAGTTTTTGTCTGATAATTATTTTTAATTTCTGTTTATTGGTTTATCCATATTACACACAGAAATAGCTCTGACAGTGCACATTAGGAGTACATTTTATATGTTGAGGTCGACGCTCCTCTTAACACACAAATTACATCAAGCATGCAAAGTCTATAAGATACGTCATATGGAGGTACCAATCAGTAACGTAAATTCAATAATACAGTAAACTGAATGCTGTTCAATAGAGTCCACGAGCTGCATGTACTACAATCGAAAGTGAAAAATCAATTAATCATCATTGTCTCTTATTCCTACTATGGGAGGGACCTGGGAGGACAGTAGTCTCTATGCCAAGGACAGACTACACTTGAGTGAGGAGGGAAAGAAAGTGTTGAAACAGAGGGTGGAGGAGTACATAGAGGAAGTTGGGAATTTAAACTAGGAGTGGGGGGTGGCAGTTGGGGAAGAGATATGCAGAGACCACATGTTGGGAAACCATATGAGCTTACCCCCCATAACAGTGACAAAGGACAAATGGCAAGTACCATTGGTGATGCTAGGAAAGGAGGGCAGGATGGGGGAAGGGTGGAAGGTGGTTACCCTTAATGCAAGGAGCCTGGGAGGAAAACTGCAGAGTTACAGGTTCTCATGGCAGAGGGAGAGGTGGACATTGCAGCCATCATGGAAACATGGGCCACCCAATACAAAGACTGGGACCTGTCTGTACCAGGGTACAGGTTATTTCCTGTAGGGACAGGGTGATTGGGAAAGGAGGGGTGGCACTATATGAAGGAAGGACTGAAGTGTTAAGGGAGGAAGGGAGGAGGGAGTATGGAGTCACTTGGATGCAAATCCAGGATTCCAAGAATAGGATTCTTAGAATGGGAGTGGGTGTACAGGCCACCATCTCAGACGGAGGAGTTAGACAGGAACTAGCGGAACAGATCAGGAGGACTGCTAAAAGGGTAGTGTGGTGATTGTGGGGAACGCCAACATGCCAGGAGTGGACTGGAGCACCCCTAACAACCAGAAACAGAAGGAGCAGGTATTGTTGGATGCCTTCCAGGACAGCTTCCTGCTGCAAATGGTCAGTGAACCAACCAGGTTAGGGAATACCCTTGACCTTGTGCTGGCAAATGGGGACTTTGTGAGAGAACTTACAGTGGAGGAACCGCTGTCAGGGAGTGATCACCACCAGTATGGCTCACACTGGATATGGGCAAGGAAGGAGTGGAATCTGGCACAATAGTGCTGGACTTCAGGAGGGCCGACTTTGGGAGGATGGGGAAGTGGTAAAGGGTACCTGACCAGAATTCAATCTAGTATGGACACTAACCAGAGGTGGAGCTCATAAAGCTGGGGATAGTGGAGGCAACAAAACCTGCTGCAAAGCCCAGAGCAAGAAGGCTAGGGCTAAGAAACCGATCTGGTTGAGTAAGGAGGTCATGGAAAAGGTAAGGAGGAAAAGAGCTGCCTTTAGGAAGTACAAGAAAACAGGGAGGTGGGAGGACAGGGAGGAGTACTTGACAGAATCGAAGGAGGTGACAGGGGCAGTAAGCAGAGCCAAAGCATCTACGGAACTCAGGCTGGCACAAGGCATTAAGAAGGGGGAGAAGGACTTCTTTAAGTACATCAGGGAGAAAAGGAGCTGTAAGGACCACATAGTAAGGATTAGGAAGGAGGGGGGTTGGGTGGAAGCAGGGTGCGATAAGGCGGAAGCACTAAATGAGTACTTCTGCTCAGTATTTACTAAAGAGAAGAGGGGTGAGCACCCAAGGTGGGAGAAATGGCAGAAGCAGGGGTGGTGACAGATGGGAAATCATGGAGAACAGAGTTCGAGAGGGTTTGAAGGCACTGAGGGTGGACAAGGCACCAGGCCCAGATGGCATCCACCCAAGGGTACTGAAGGAGCTGGCAGAGGTCCTTGCAGGACCTTTAGCAGACCTATTTAATGCCTCACTACAATTTCAGGTGTGCCCTCAGGACTGGAGGATGGCTCCATGTGGTGCCCCTCCACAAGAGTGGCCCCAAGGATGAACCGAAACTACAGACCAGTGAGCCTCACATCCATCGTGGGTAAGCTAATGGAGACCATCCTAAAGAAGAGGCTAGTGGCCTCCTAGAGGCCAAGGACCACAGAACAGCAGACAGCATGGCTTCATACGTGGCAGATCCTGCCAAACCAACCTGGTCAAGTTCTATGACTGGGTAACTACAACTGGACAGGGGCCATGCAGTGGATGTCCTATCTGGACTTCAGTAAGGCATTTGACTCAGTGCCACATAGAAGGCTGGGAAGGAAGTAGTAGCAGGGGTGGGTGCAAAGCTGGTGAGATGGGTAGGAAACTGGCTGCAGGGAAGGCAACAGAGGTGGTGGTGGGTGAGGAGCCCTCACATCCAAGGGCAGTGACGCAGTGGTGTTCCATAGGGTCTGGTAAGTTGGGACCAGTGTTGTTTGGGATATTCATTGCAGACATATCATGGGACATCAAGAGCAAGATCAGTCTGTTTGCTGATGATACCAAGGTAGGCAGTGGTGATGACCTAGGGGATGGTGGGGTTGCAGGATTGATCTGGCAAAGCTTGAAACCTGGTCAGACACCTGGGAACTAGCTTTAATGCCAAAAGTGCAAGGTGCTGCATTTTGAGATGAAGAACCCAAGGAGGAGTTACCAGCTGGGGGAGTGCAGCTAGCCCAGACAGAGGAGGAGAAGGATCTGGGTGTGCTTATTACAGGGTCAATGAACAACTCGGCTGAAATGTAGGAAGGCAGCTGCAAGAGCCAACAAAATGCTGGGTTGTATTGCAAGGGTATATCCTCGAGGAGGAGGGTGATTCTGCCACTGTATGGGTCGTGGATTAGACCCACACCTGGAGCCACTGCGTGCAGCGTCCGGTATCTGAAGAGGGGACATTAAGTTACTGGAGGGGTGCAGCGTGAGCGTGACAAAGATGATCAAGGGGCTGGGGGACTTATCATCGAGAGAGGTTGAAGGAGTTGAACATGTACTCACTGGAGGAGAGGAGAGACAAGGGGTGACATGACTGAAACCTTTAAATACATGAAAGGAATAAACAAGACAAGTACAGAGGGGCTGTTCAAAGTAAGGGAGGGAGGGACACCTGGGGCCATGATATGAGACTGGAGCAAGGAAGGTTCAGGAGGAAATGAGGAGACACTTTTACAGAGAGGTGGTGGCTGGGTGGAATCGTTACCTGCTGAAGTGGTATGCAGTAGAACAGTGGACTGCTTCAAGCGAGGATGGGACAGGACAAGGGAGGGTTAATGAAGGGAAGGGTGGAAGGGAGGGGCAGCTGCAGAATAAGGGGTGCTAGCTGCACATTCAAGCAGACTTGATAGACCTCTAGGCCTTTATCTGCTGGCAAATTTCGTATGTTTGTACTAAGGGAAACAGATTTAAACATGCACTGTTCTGAATTTGTAGCCCAAAGGGACAAAATAGAGATACAAGCATTAGAGGGGCTCTCTATAAGAACTCTGAAGTTGTGTCACTCTAGAAAGTAAGCAGCCATTTTGTTAGATCAAAAACATTCAAATACAGCATTTATCATTAGGAATAGCACTTATGTGGAGATCCCTGCATACCTCATGCCACTTAGCAATAATAAATGTCTCGAGAGGTGTATATAATTACACATTGGCAAGAAATTTGCTAGCAACCTGATTGGTTGCTGACCCCTAGACACAGTGATGATATTTGACAATAACATCACTGTATCTACAGCAGGCACAAAAAAGACCGCATTACCACTTAAGAATTACTCCCTCCTCAATCCATCGAAAGTGAAGCACACCATCTAGTGAGATGTCACGCCCCCCCACACACACACTCCATCCCTCAGTCCTCCTATTCCTCCTTCTGTTATAACAGTTACATTCTTTTAAGCACTACTCATTTTCTTTTGTGACACAGAGCTTGTGTAAGGAAAGGAGTGAGTGAGCGAGCGAGCTGTTCTTCAAAGACAGCGTGTGTCTGTCAGTTTACTCTACAAATCGCAGTCGTTCAGAAATCGTCATCTTAATCACTATATACAACCTTCTACTCAACAGAAAAAACATAATTTCAAAGAAACAGCACATGGCTTTTACTGCTCCCGCTCAGTCAGGCTCCCATTCAGGCGCACTTATACACAAACCGTAGAAGTAAGTGACAGCACCATATTTCCAAAAGCTAAATGGCATCTGCAAATCAGAGCTACACCAACACAACTGAAAAAGAAAACAGCACAGTACACAATTTTAATAATGTACCTGTCCACAAAAACAGTGGTAGACTTACACAAACAGGCAAAGAGAGACCAAACCAAGATACTGGGTAAACACATAGCAGCAGCTCCACCTGCTGGAGAAAAGGGAAACTGTGAACTATTTTTTCAGTATGTATATCTACCCTAAGGAAAACTGGGGGGAAAAACATTTTAAACATCTTATTCTCATTTTATTTTTATTTTTCAATAACGGAGCCATTGTATAATAGCAATAAGGCACTCCAGGGATGTGTGTTATTGTGTAATAATGTCACTCCTGGAGTGGTAGAAGCACTCGGCTTCGCCTCGTGCTTCAACCCACCCCAAGAGTGACATTATTACACAATAACACACACCCTGTCATGCCTTACTGCTTAATTAATAAGCTGACCAAAGTAATTGGAAGAGGCTGGCGAAGATATTTAAACTAGAAAATAACTGTCCCATTATTAACATCAACTCGGGAGAACAAGCAAACAAGTAGGGCTCTATTCATTTATTCAGGAGACCACTGCTAACCTGACTCTATAGTCCAAACAGTCCTTCAGGTGTCTTCTATTTCCTCCGCTTCCGAATCGGATGCTTCTGTTCTTTGGGTGCATACTGGAGCATTTCTCTGTGACCACTTGAATGCCTCGGTGGGGTCTGAAAAAGTGTAAATCTTCCCCTGATGGGTGATACGCATATGGACCGGGAACAGCATGCCGTGCATGATATCTGCATCTCAAAGGATCACCCGAATCCCATCAAACTTTTTTTTCTTCATATTTGTTGCATAATTTAAGTCCAGGTACAATCGCACCTGCTGCCCCTCACACAGTAACATCCTCTTCTGTCTAGCCAAATTCAAAATAAAGTCCCTCGCCGGCCCATCAGCACAGTGGTTGGATTTCCGCTTGCAATGCCAGTGACTCGAGTTCAGGAATGGACCTGGGTCATCAGAGGGCCGTCTGCGGAGGGAGAAGGATCAAGCATCCCACGGACTGCTCTCCTTCTCCGGGGGGAGAGTACAGTGTGTGACCAGCACTTGTGGGACCCCTAGCGGAGGCCGGGGGCACCACAGCAACCGGCACCTACTAAAATCAGGGGGCGGGATGGATGCAGGCATCACTGCACGCTCCTGCTTACAGGAGAAGAAAATCCTGCCTTCCCACTGCCTAGATGATGCCTGCCCCGGCTGCATTGGCTCCCAGGCCAACTCCCAACCTATCCTGTCAATCGCAGCACTCTTCAGAGGGGTTTGGGTGCTGCAACCTCACTCTGGGGGGCAAGCCAGAGGGTACCGGGAGGGTGGCTAATGTGGGAAGCCGCAACTGGGGTTTGTGACCAGGCAGATGATGCCGGTGAATGGGAGGCACCAAAAATAGTAAATAAAAAATAAATAAAATAAAGTCCCTCAAGCCAGGTCCATCAAGCACCACTGCCACTGCACAGGGTGCATCTGGATTGTCTGCTCCTCCTCAGGCTGTCACACGGTAGGCCTTCTGGATGAAAAAGACTCAGGCTGCAAGGGATTCTCCAAATTGCTGCATCAGCCAATCTTTTAGAAATGGTGCCAGATGGCCATCTTCAGAATATTCTGGTAAGCCAATTGCCCTAACATTAAAGGATCTGGCTTGATTTTCCAGTGATTCAAGGTGATTCTTTAAGTAGAAATTTTCTTTTACCAGGGTGGCTGTGGCTCCCAGTGCTGCTTACGAGCACTTTTTACTGTCGACTGTCTCCATTTTTAATGCTTCTACATCCAGTTCTAAGGAGCTGACTCACTTTGTCAAAGAGTCAAATTTTCCATCAAGTCCTGAAAATGCCTGTATGAGCCTGTTAATTTTTAGTCCAAGGCTTTGCAGGGTTTCCTCATTTCCAGCTCTCGATGTGCCAGAGGCTAGATTGAGAGTAGACCTCGTGGTTGGAAGGTCCAGAGTTGTCTTCTTTTCTTTGCAATGATTTCCCATAATGGAGCTAGGGTGTTCTTACTACGATTGCTGTCTTAATACCTTTGTTATTCACCAAGAAAATTAAGTTTGTAGCTGCTCTTCTGTATTCAGAATATAGAGCATTATAGTTCAGCCGCCATATTGCTCAGGCTCCAGAGCAACCCCCCTTTGTCTGATAATTTAAACAGCAGTACCTTCTGAAAGAATGAGTGCAGGGGCTTTTGCAGGTTTTCTTAGTTGGGACTCTGGCTACTTTGTTGTGTCTCTATTAATCAAGTCTCTGCCTCCCAGTATATGTCCCAAGCTAGGCTGTGAGGCATGCCATACAGTGAGTGATCGAGGGAGCTCTAACATGCATGGTGCCTGCCACCGGTCCAGTTTCAGTAATTCAGTAAGTCCTTGTCCTAGGAGAGCTGCTCGGTCCTGCTGACCTAACACAGCTGAGCTCCCTGTTCTTGCTCACTCCGGTAGTGATGGTATGTTTCCACAGTCTGAACTACAAGGCCAACTAAGACCTACTGTAAGGCAAACAGGATGATGGAGAGCATCAGGAGGTGTACTGACAGCAGAAGAAAGGAGGTATTACTACCTCTCTATACATCACTGGTGATACCAACCTAAAGTACTGTACCCAGTTCTGCAGTCCTCACTTGAGAAAAGATTAGAATAGGCTGGAGGCAGTGCACTGTAGGGTAATCAAAGTGATTCAGGGTCAGCAGAGCAGATATTACTAGGATCGGCTAAGGGCACTTAACATGTAGCCACTGGAGGTCAGGCGGGAGAGGAGAGATATTATAGAGACCTTCAGGTTCTTGAAAGGAATGAACAAGGTGAACTGTGGGAAACTGGTCAGCAGGAGTGGTGGATCAGGAACACGGAGACATGAGTGGAGAATGGTTGGGGGGTTCAAGAGTGAGAACGTTTTATTTTACAGAGAGGGTGGCTGTACCATGGACCAGTCTGCCAGCTGATGTGGGGGACATAAAAACCATCAGTGGTTTCAAGCACAGCTGGGACAGAGTCATGGACTTAGTAGTTACTGAGGACAGGAGCAGTAAAACGGGGAGCGGGGGGTGGATAGCGTGGGCTAAACCTCTGTACAGATGAAAGGTCTTGTGGAATGATATGTTGTTATGGTGATACTAGATGGGCCATTGGTCTTTTTCTGTCATCATCTATATTTTTATGAACTCAGAGAAGCAGCAACAGCCAGTCAGCTGATGTTCTAGGGGGTGGGGGCAGGAAGAAGTAGGCTGCTGGTTAACTAGGATCTGCAGCTTATCCATTAGGTAGGGAAATGGCCAGACTGGGTGGGCCAAGCGGTCCTTATCTGCCATCAAATTCTATGTTTCTATGTCAGGAGGCTGACTTGCTACAACTGTGCACGTTTGCACTTCACTGATCGAGGCTGTGCTCTGGTAGTCTTGGCACTGGTTCAGCTGTGAATCAGTTAGTCGAGTCAAAGTCTGACCCATCACTGAATTTATCAGCGGCTCAATCTGAGGCAAGGTCTAGCCAGGAAGGAACAGAGTCATTTGAGTCCGTTAGGGACTAGGGACTTGGACAAATCATCCATGGACCATAAGACCAGGTGTGACCTATTACCAGTAGCTAGGGCTAAGGTCCAGGAGTGCAGAGAATCAGTCAGGCCAGTCTACACTCGAGAAAATACATCTATGACTGTGAGACTGAGCACTGAGACTGACCCATGTCCGTTGATGACTATGAAGGCCTGCAAGCTGCATTTCCAGTGGTTTTGGATGAATCGTATTGAGCACCAAGCAGGAGGCAGATAGAGAGACACTTCATAAAATGTTCTTTTTGCCAACAGGACGCCAGTAACTCTAAGTAGTCTTCTCGTTTCTACATTTTTATCAGTGTGTGTGACACACAACACTGTAGCTTATACTCTCCCAGGACTTTTTGGTTTAATAGCCTAAATCTAAGTAGCAGTCAATTCAGACTTGTTAAGGTCTGACAATGATAAAAAAAAATATTTAAAAGAAGAATGACTTTTCTGTGGGTCTCCTTGCCATAAGAGATTAATCTAATGTAACCCCCATACAAATGGGGGTTCCCAAAAAGTCTTCCTCGAGCTTGCCTAAATGCTCACTGCCAGGCTGGTGTCCTGCATTTTAGCAGTTTAACTGTGATTGCCAGAGAGTGCCTGTATAGCATCTGTGTACTGTCTCTTTAAGAGCTGCTTGGATTGCAGTCATAAGTATTCTGAGAGGGAGCTCTGTTGGAAGATATAACTATTTGCTGAAAATCATTTAGAGTGATTATGATAATGTAGTTTGTCTAACCTGCTTTCTTTGTAGCAAGGACTGTTTTGTTTATCTTCACCATCTTGGTCCTGGACTGCAAATTGGACCAATCAGTTCTGGTGGGACCTAAAATGGAGCCGGACTACAGGAGCTGTCTGGAGTCAAAATCTGTAGGAATTGTAGTTTGGGGCTTTTGGTGCCTTTTTGCACCAGCCTTTGTTGTGACTGATAGACAGATCAGCCAACCAAACCTTTTGGATTCTGGGGAAAGTCCCTGGCTTACTGGCAGTTGAATTCAGATCTCATTTGGGAGCTGAAGGAGCAAGAGCTTGAGACAGTCAAGCAGCCGTCTGAGTAGTTTCGCGTGGGAGAACTGTGGAGAGGCCTGAGTTGTGGCCTGCATGTCTGCCTGCTGCCCCTGAAAGGGAGAGAAGAGAATTATTTCGGACTAAATCCAAATTTGTGAGAACAAAGTAAGCCACTAATTTTTACCAGACTCATACATGAAGAAGACCGAAGATTTTGCTGAATGCGATCGGCCTGTCAGGATTTCCAGATGCTTTTGGATCCCCGGTTTGTGCAGAGACTTTGCGATCATGACCGGAGAGCGGTTTGCCTGGCACAGTAGAATTTCCTTACATGTAAATGTGCTGTGTATTGAAAGGGGGTTTTCATTTGTTTCCCCACTGTGTGAACTGTGTTCTGCTTGCTGGTACCGTAGAATCCTTTACATGTAAATGTGCTGTGTATTAAAAGTGGGTCGTGATTTGGTTCCCCACTGTGTGAACTGTGTTCTGCTTACTGGAAGCTTTATCCAGCCTAAACGGACTGAATCTGCGTTCATCTCCATTTGGTCTGGGCCATGCCACACTGGCCCTGCCAGACTACCCCACTGCACAGAGAAAGCCACCAACGAGAGACCTGCCTGGGGATCAGCCCCCTGCTCCATGCTTGAACAGGAACGACACCTCAGCGAATCGTGTGAGCCCTGCTTCTCCTGGCACTTCAGATTAACCACCTGCTGTCTTGATTTTTGTCCAGCCTGTGTCCAGTCTTGAGTATCATGAGTAATCATCAGGGTAGCTCCCTGCAACAACAGCCTAATCTAAAAGTGCGTCATCTGATTGTCTTGTTGTTTTCTTTTCATGAACTGAGCCCTCCGGCTCTGGATTACAAATAGTGTGTGTTGTGCATGTTGTTTTCTTCCATCACAGGGCCCCAACCAGCTGCAACATTCCTGGCTAGCTCACCATTCTCCATCTGGGTACCAAGAGTGTGTGACTGTTTACGGACCCTGAAATGCATGCATATCTGTTTGATGGATAGAGACTTTAAGCAAAATAACCTGATTACACCCCTCCCTTGTTCAAGTCCCTTAAATAAATCAGATCTAACTCTTTTTTGCATTTACCTGTGGTTCCAGTTTGTGCAAGAGTATTGTACTTCTGTTATTTGCTGTGTATAACTTTGTTTTACAGGGGGTTCCCAGGGCCGAGCCAGAGGAAAGCCCTGGTGGTAAGTGCAAACAATTTGGGTACCAATGTGGTCAGGGGTATTATGAAAGTGATTATTGTGTATTGTTCCGGCCACTAGTAAGGAAACGGGGGTTACAGTGTCCCAGAGGGCTGTGCCCAGCTTAGCTTGACCACTACCAACCCTGACTTCCGGATGGAGGCACCCGATTCAGAACTCAGGCTCCTTAACCTGCTACTACTCAAGCAGGCAGAGGTAGTATCCCTTGGGATAGCACCACCTAGGGGTAACATTTTGGAGGCTCACCGCTGGGATTTTATGCCTTCTAGTGGCCACAAATTATGAATTATTGTTAAAGATTAATGGCTACCCCAGTAGAAATGGCTGTACACCAGTTGGTGGGGTGGTGTACTGGGCAGGAGATTGACTCCCAAAATGCTCTACTTATACTGGATAGTCCCCTGGGTACCAGTAAAGACAGTGTAGAGGGAGCACTGTCCAAACGTGAATGTTTAAAAAACTCTGTGGTGGTGGGTCGACAGGCCGATTTGATTGCCCAAACTTTCATAGCCTTGGTAGAGTGTGGTGAACTTGTGGACAGCTCTAAAGTGTCACAGACTATTGCCACAGGAGGGGTTCCAGCTGCCTGGCGAGTGGTAACAAAAGACAGTAAAGACCCAGGGGAGGATGAGCTCCCACCATTATCTGAGACTTTTGAGGAGAAATTTGCCAAGTTGCTGCTGGAGGAAGAGAAAACCGTAGAGGACTTTTAAGAAACTATTCCTGCCACCTGGGGTGTTCTTCCCAACACCCCCTCCCACTCCAGCACCTCTTACTGCCCCGCCTTCTGTGCTCGTGGCCAATGCTGGCCCCTATATCTGTACCCGCCATTAGTCACGACTCCTACCGAAGGCTGAGAATCTTCTCAGGCACCCTCCCCACGCAAGGGGAGGATGACTGGGAGACCTGGATAGACTATGTTGCCCCCTTGATACCTGAGTGGCAGTGTGCGGAGGCTGAGAAGCGGAAAAAAAATCATAGAAAGTTTGAGGGGTCCCGCCCTCAAAGCCATTACATTTTTGAGGCCCACAAACCCTGATGCATCTGCTCAGAAGTACTTATCTGCACTCAAAGGCAATTTTGGGAGCACTGAGTAAGGGGAGAATTTGATGTGGAAATTCCGAGTTACCAAACAAAGGAAAGGGGAAAGTTTTTCTGCATATGTTACTAGCCTAGAAAGAGCTTTGCAGAAAGCTTACCGGAAAGGTGGGGTAGCTGCCAGTGACTTGAACCATGTGAGACTGGGGCACATACTGCAACATGAAAAGCATTCTAAATTGCAGATCCTCCAGTTAAGGCTCCAGGATAGGAGAGGTAACCCACCTGGCTACTGTAACTTGACAAAAGAACTCCGAGAGGTTGAAGGGTAAGAGGGAGATTGTAATTATCTGGTGAGTGCAGCTCAAGTGATCATGGTACCGGAAGGCTCTTCCAAAATGGAGACCACTAAGGGTATCCCGCCGTGGGCTAAATGATGGGGAGAGGAGTTGCTGAAGGAAGTCAGAAAGGTACAACCGGATGTTCTCACTGAGGTATCCCCTGTTGACAAAGACCCTGGTCCCTGTCAGAACATGACTGTTGTGGGAGTGGGGGTGCACCCTCAGGCATCCTCTACTGGGGGTGGCTTCTCAGCTTAGCTCAAGGAATTGACTGCCATCCTAAAGGAACTTTTGAGACATAGTACACTACCTGCAGAAGTCAGATCACAATCTCCCATCAATGCTCCAGCATCCCTGCTATGTTTTCCCCAAGGATGCCTGGAGAGCCTGTCATTTGTCACAATTACAGCAAGGATGGCCATATGAAGAGGAAATGCCAGTCTCAGAAGGACTTAGAGAAAGTGGTGAACCAGCTTCAAGGTGAGCTTCAGAAAATGAGTCAGTGGTCAAGGGGTGCATGAAATGACTGCAGTGAAAGCTTCGGCCATCCTAACTCAAACCCCTCTGTGGCTAAATCGTCTGTCTAGGCCCCTGCTGTGACTGGTCCAAAATAGCAGGCCCTTCAATGAAGACTACTGTGGCTGTGAATGGTATTCCTACTCGGGCTGTGCTTGACAGTGGGTCACAAGTGACCACTGTGTTTCAGGGCTGGTATGACAAACAGTTATCTGATGTGCCCTTACAATCCCTGGAAGGCCTAAATGTGTGGGGGCTGAGTGACAAGTCTTATCCATATCTAGGATATGCCCACCTCTGGTTGTCTTTTCCCGTGACTGTCACTGGCGTAGAGGAGCAAGTAGAGACACTGGTCCTAGTGTGTCCCCTCACCGGACTGTATGATGGGGTTCCCCTGTTAATTGGAACAAACGCCCATATGTTTGGGAGACTGGTGCAACTCTGTCACGGGAAACAAGGGCGATGGACTGGGAGGGCCCTGAGAATTCCAGCTCTGATCAAGAGAGCCTATGATTTGCAACAGAAACCTGAGGAAGTAGACCAGGATGAACCAGTGGGGATTGTGTGGAGGAAGGATCCTGATTCAATGGTACTGACCCCTAATGCACAGTGTACCATTCAAGGGGAGGTCCACCTCCAGAAAGATGTCAAGAACAAAATACTGATGTTGGATGTGACAGGCGATGGAAAATTGCCAGAAGGATTACTGGTCAAGTCCAGCATCTTGCCTGCTCGTGCTCATGCCTATGCACGACAAGTGATAGTCCAGGTGAGCCGAGGGTGCACCCTAGCTATGGTACACTGCACAGACACTGCAGTATTGCCCAGCAACAAGCACCCTGGTGAGAAGGAGAGAGTGACCCCAGACTTGTTTGACTTTGGTGATTCCCCGTTGCCAGCTGAATGGAAAGCTAGAATTAGCAAGAGACTTGCCCAGAGAGACCAAGTGTTTTCGTTGAAGGAATGGGATGTGGGATGTGTCCAGGGTGTGGAGCATCACATACGCCTGCATGATGAACTGCCATTTCGAGAGAGGTCCCGATGCCTAGTCTCAGCAGACAAAGATGATGTGAGAAGACACCTGCAGGAAATGCTCATTGCTGGCGTGATACAAGAATCCAGGAGCCCATTCGCCTCTCCCATTGTGGTTGTGCGCAAAAAGAATGGGTCTGTGAGGATGTGTGTGTTAATTATCGAACCCTCAACCGGTGGACCATCCCAGACCAATATACTATGCCTCATATACAAGATGCCCTGGACTGCTTGAATGGGAGCAAATGGTTCTCGGTGTTGGATCTTCGCAGCAGATACTACCAGATCCCGATGGCCCCAGAAGACCATGAGAAAACAGCCTTCATCTGTCCTTTGGGGTTCTACGAGTTTCTGAGGATGCCACAGGGGATATCGGGTGCCCCGGCCACCTTTCAGCAACTGATGGAACGTTCAGTGGGAGATATGAATTTGCTGGAATGCCTGGTATACTTAGATGATGTCATTGTGTTTAAGAGCACCTTAGAGGAGCATGAGAACTGACTGTTTAAAGTCCTAGACCGACTGGAAGACTTCAGCCTCAAGCTGTCCATTGACAAGTGCCAGTTTTTTCAAACCTCCGTGAAGTATGTGGAGAACATAGTATCTACAAAAGAGATAGAGACTGATCCCAGTAAGGTTGAAGCACTGACTACTTGGCCCCAGCCTCATAATCTGAAAGAATTACAACGTTTTCTGGGGTACAGTGGGTACTACTGCAGGTTCATAAAAGACTATTCCAAGGTGATTCACCCACTCTTAAACCTAACCCAAAGTTACCTTCCTACCAATTGTAAATACAAAAAAGGGGCCATTAAAGTACCAGAAAAAGTATACTTCTGCCCAGGTGAACTCTTCGGGCCCCGCTGGATGCCCAACTGTGAAGCAGCCTTCCATAAGATCATATACCAGCTCACCCACGCCCCCATCTTTGCCTGTGCTGACCCCACTAAACCCTATGTGCTGCATACGGATGCTAGTCTGCAGGGTCTAGGAGCAGTGTTGTATCAAGACCATGAGGATAGCCTGAGACCAGTAGCTTTAACCAGTAGGAGCTTGACCCTGTCCGAACGAAACTACCTTGTGCATATGTTGGAGTTCCTTGACTAAAATGGGCCATCGTTGACCAATTTCATGATCACCTCTATGGGGCAAAGATATTGGTGAAGACTGACAATAACCCATTGACCTATGTACAGACTTCAGCTAAGTTAGACGCCACTGGGCACCCGTGGCTTTCTGCATTATCAACCTATGATTATGCTGTCAAATACAGATCAGGCCTGAACCATACTGATGCTGATGCCCTATCACGAAGGCCCACTTACAAGAGTGATTGGGTCAGGCTGTCTGAACCTGACATTCGAGCATTGTGCCAAAAGTTTGATAGAGATGAACAGATGTCTGTGGACACAGTGGACTGTTTAGTAGATTGCTTGGGCCCTTCTGACAAGTGTATACCAGCTGCTTATTGCCACTTCTCTGCTCTAGATATTAGTGCACTATCTCAATCTGACAATGACAGCATTCAGTGGGCTCAATCCCAAGATCCTATGATTCGGCCAGCACTTGATGCCCTGCATGCGGGGAAAGATGTGTATAAGTTACATTCCACTGACTTGCGAACTGCTTTATTGTTTAAAGAAGGCCCAGATTGAAGTTCCTCAATCAGCTGTTGTATAGAGAGACAGTAGATCATAGTGGCAAAGTAGACAAGCAACAATTGATCCTGCCCACGGCCTTTAAAGATTTGGTACTGAGGTCCCTCCACAATCACATGGGGCATCTCTTGTATTGACAGAACCCTTGACCTGGTACAATATTGCTTCTACTGGCCCAAAATGGGGGCCGATGTTGAGCACCATGTAAAGACTTGTAGTCGCTGCCTGCAAATAAAGGCCCTGTCTCAGAGGACTGCCCCCCCCCTTGTTAATATTACTACCAGCACCCCCATAGAACTAGTCTGCATAGACTTCTTGTGTTTAAAACAGGGGTCGATCTTAACATTGTTTTACTAGCCCAAACAGTAGTGCAAATTGACCAGGGCTAGTGCAGCTAACTCTCTACTTGCCCGGCTTGACTAGTGCAGATTTTCATGGCTGTTAATGAAGTTAAAAAAAGTCTCTACTTTGGCATTCCCTAGTCCTCATGTTAATCTCTCTCAATTTTCCAGATGGCCAGGTGTGATTAACAGCTCATTAAGAGCTGCAATTATCTGGCAGTTCAAGAGAGGGATCCCACAAATGACTCAATGTGAGTCATTATCACTCCACTGTTAAGACTTTCAGCTAGTGTCCAGGGCATGATCAAGGGTAGAGTGCTGTTAAGTCACTAGGTTCCAGTTTTCTGAATGTATCTATGTCTAACAATTTGTCCAATATTATTAAGATCAGTGTTCCTCATTTCTCTACATTTTGAGTGTTTGTATCCAACCTTTCAGTGACAAAATGCAGAGATATACAGGATCGGCCCAAATCTCATAACTCTGTTCTTTTCCTGGATTAGGATACCACTGCAGACCAGACTCAGAAGTGACCATTCATAGATTCATAGCTGCCATTACTGGCAAGTGTAGGGGTTCTCAGCTCTTCTAAATGGACCATGCCAGCCATCACCATCCGTACAGTTCCACCCTTATCCCGCTCAGCATGTCCTTTCAGCCTAAAAACAAAGCTTTGGATCATGTATGGTGCAAAAATAAACCCTGATAAAATACATAATTTGAAACCTTGAAATAGGCATTCCTGGGGTGCATAGATCATCCTATACGGAAATAGAAATAGTATAGAGGGCGGTTCAGGGGCAATGTGAGGAAGTATTATTTCACAGAGAGGGTAGTGGATGCATGGAACAGCCTTCCTGAGGAGGTTGTGGGGTCTAAAACTGTGGGAGAATTCAAGAATGCATGGGACAGACATAAGGCAATTCTTGTGGGGGGTAGGAAGAAATAGGCTGTTGGTTAACTAGGATCTGCAGCCTATCCAGTAGGTAGGGAAATGGGCAGACTAGATGGGCCTAGCGGTCCTTATCTGCCGTCAAAGTCTATGTTTCTATAGTGTTATGCCTGTGTACTGTTTCCCCTGGGCTGATGAAAGGACACTGTTAAAGAAAGATATGTTATTGTTGGGGCAGAGCATATTAAAATCAATGATTTTACAAATAAAAATGTCATAGTTTTCTGTTTTCCAAGCCCCTTAGGTTTGTCTAGCCCCCACCCCAAAGAAAACTTAGATGTGCTCCTGGCTCACTGAAGATTGTACAAAGACTTTCAAAAGTGCAGGTCTCCAATTGACTATAGGGTAGAGTCCGCGAGTGTCTTTCTCTGCCTGATTCTGTTCATTGCCCTGTGGGTGGTGGTGACAGTGTGGTGAGGTGCATGACAATGACAGCTATTGTGTGCGTAGAGCTAGGGCTGCTTGATTGAACATTTGCTGTTGTGATATCCTCTCTCTGTTTGGTGTGTGTGTGTGTGGGGGGGAGAGGAAGAGAGGAGGCCATGGTACAGAACAATGGGGGGGCTCACTGTCTGTGATGGATGGCATTGCAGTCTTTTTTTCTGCTGGGGAGCTGGAAGCAATGTGGGAGCAGGATAAATGTGCAATAATCAGAGTATTTCTTGGCTTTGCTTGCATTGTTTCCTGTATAAGTGAGCAAAATTTACCATTATAATTACAGGCTAGTGCAATTTTGAATCAACTTGCCCTGCTGGCTAGTGCAAAAAAAGGTTAAGGTTGACCCCTGGTTTAGAACCTGATTGGTGGAACATTGGAAACGCATTAGTGGTTATGGATTATTTCACATGGTATGCACAAGCTTTCCCCACAAAAGATCAAAAGGCATCTACCGTGGCCAAGGTGCTAGTGGAAAATTTCTTCATTCACTATGGTGCCCCGCAGCAGATTCATTCTGATCAAGGCAGAGACTGTGAGAGTCAGCTAATCAAAGAAATGCTCTCTCTATGGGGGTGTGAAAGTCAAGAACCACCCCCTATTACCCGCAGGGAGACCCTCAACCAGAACATTTTAACTGCACCCTTCTAGACATGCTGGGCACTCTCCACCCAAAAGACAAGCATAAATGGAGCCAGCAGATTAGCACCTTGGTACACACATACAATTGCACGAAAAATGATGCTACTGGGTTCTCCCTCTACTGCCTCATGTTCGGGAGAGAGGCCTGGCTGCCAGTTGATGTTTGTCTTGGGGTCTCTCCAGATGGGGTCCAAGGCGAAAACCACTTGCAATATGTGCAAAACCTGAAAGCTCAAATTGAACCATGCCTAAAAAATGGCCCAGACGATGAACGCCAAGAGAAATCTAGCCAACAAAGAGAGGCATGATAAAAAAGTAAAGGTTCAAGAGCTTCGACCTGGAGACCGTGTGTTGTTACGCAATTTGGGACTGCATGGTAAACACAAAATTGCTGATCGGTGGCACCATCTTCCCCATGTAGTAGTTGGAAAGTTGGATGATTTACCTGTGTACAAGGTGCGCCCAGAGAACAACTCCAAAGCTGTAAAGACCATGCACCGTAACTACTTGATGCCTATCGGCCAAGTCATGATTGAGGCTGAACCCCCAGAAATTGAGCCCCCTGGGATGGTGACTCGTGCTGTGGCAAGAAAGAGACAGAGTCAACCTACCCCAGTGGTCACAGATTTAAGGTTTCTTCTGCAGCAGGCCCAGAATGATAGTGACTGTCAGTCCACTTCTGACGAAAGTGTGTGCGACTATGCCTATTACCCCTCCTATGAATTGAGTCAGTTGTTTCGAGGAAATCCTATGACTATTTGCGAAGATGAAGTTGGGCCTTCTGGACTGTCTAACCCCCTAGCTTCGTCCTTGGAGCCAATGCACCCTGAAAGTGTAGTGCAAAGTATCATGTCTGAAGATGCTGAGTCTCTGTGTATTGTGGAACTGTATGAACTGCCTGAGGGAGGGGCTGATGGAATGAATCTTTCTGGTGACATACCAGAACTTGAAGAACACTATGAGAGTGCTGACCACCCCCCTTTAGTGCCTCAAAGCTTGATTCTGCCTGAGCCTTCGCAAAATGAGTCAAGTGTTGTAGAAACAGAGCCTACAGAGCAAGGAGCTGACAGTGCTCCAAGTTTGGACGTTCCCATCCAGGCAGAGGCACTCCTCACAAGTGACAAGAGTCCCCAGACCAGTGCTGAGAGTATAGAGACTGTAGTTGTCCCCCTCAGAAAGACTGGCCGAGCTGTCAAGCCAGTAGTACACCTCAGTTATGATTCTCCTGGGAGGCCAGTGGATTTGCCTCTCAATGTGGTGCACAAAGGTGTTTACGTCTCACCAAACTCACTGCCCAAATTGAGCTTGACAGCCAATTCCAGGTTACTTGTCTTTCCCTCTCACCATGGTGCCCCTGCCCCCTCTAGCCCCAAGTTAGCCGATAGGGAAGGGCCCCCTTTTGCATTGTTTAAGGTACAAGAAGTTATTACCTGATTCAGTGTAGTAATGTTCAAGTTACCTGTGTGAAATATGCACAATGTGTTGTCAGAATGGATACAGTATCATGAAGTGTAGTAAATATGTATAGTAAAGTAATAAGTTTATGTTAACTGATGCATGATGGAACAGACTTGACACAGATGCCAAATTTTCTCCCGGCAAGGAAGGGTGTAACCCCCCTACAAATGGGGGTTCCCGAAAAGTCTTCCTCGAGCTTGCTTAAATGCCCACTGCCAGGCTGGTGTCATGTGTTTTAGCAGTTTAAATGTGATTACCAGAGAGTGCCTGTATAGCCTCTGTGTACTGTCTCTAAGAGCTGCCCAGATTGCAGTCATGAGTAATCTGAGAGGGAGCTCTGTTGGAAGATGTAACTATTTGCTGAAAATCATTTAGAGTGATAATGATAATGTAATTTGTCTAACCTGCCTTCTTTGCAGCAAGGACTGTTTTGCTTATCTCCACTATCTTGGTCCTGGACTGCAATTTGGACCAATCATTTCTGGTGGGACCTAAAATGGAGCCAGACTACAGGAGCTGTCTGGAGTTAAAATCTGTAGCAATTGTAGTTTTGGGATTTTGGCACCTTTTTGCACCTGAAGGGGGAATCTTTCTTGTGACCGACAGACAGATCAGTTAACCAAGCCTTTTGGATTCTGGGGAAAGTCCCTGGCTTGCTGGCAGTTGAATTCAGATCTCAGTTGGGAGCTGAAGGAGCAAGATCTTGAGACAGTCAAGCAGCCATATGAGTAGTTTCACGTGGGAGAACTGTGGAGAGGCCTGAGTTGTGGCCTGCATGTCTGCCTGCTGCCCCTGAGAAGGAGAGAAGAGAATTATTTCGGACTAAATCCAAGTTTGTGAGAACAAAGTAAGCCACTGATTTTTTTACCAGGCTCATATCTGAAGAAGACCGAAGATTTTGCTGAATGCAATTGGCCTGTCAGGATTTCCAGCTGCTTTTGAATGCCCGGTTTGTGCAGAGACTTTGCGATCATGACCGGAGACCAGTTTGCCTGGTACAGTAGAATTTCCTTACATGTAAATGTGCTGTGTATTGAAAGTGAGTCATGATTTGCTTCCCCACTGTGTGAACTGTGTTCTGCTTGCTGATACCGTATAATCCTTTACATGTAAATGTGCTGTGTATTGAAAGAGGGTCGTGATTTGGTTCCTCACTGTGTGAACTGTGTTCTGCTTGCTGGAAGCTTTATCCAGCCTAATCAGACTGAATCTGCGTTCATCTCCATTTGGCCTGGGCCATGCCACACTGGCCCTGCCAGACTACTCCACTGCACAGAGAAAGCCACCGATGAAAGACCTGCCTGCGAATCAGCCCCTGCTCCATGCTTGAACAGGAATGACACCTCGGCGAATCGTGTAGGCCCTACTTCTCCTGGCACTCCAGATTAACCAGCTGCTGTCTCGATTTTCATCCAGCCAGTGTCCAGTCTTGGGTATCGTGAGTAATCATCAGGGTAGCTCCCAGCAACAGCAGCCTAATCTAAAAGTGTATCATCTGATTGTCTTGTTTTCTTTTCATGAATTGAGCCCTCCAGCTCCGGATTACAAATAGTGTGTGCTGCGCATGCTGTTTTCTTCCATTACAGGGCCCCAACCAGCTGCAACGTTCTTGGCTAGCCCACCATTCTCCATCTGGGTACCCAGAGTGTGTGATTGTTTATGGACCCTGAAGTGCATGCATAACTGTTTGATTGATAGAGCTTTTAAGCAAATTAACCTGATTACGCCCCTCCCTTGTTCAAGTCCCTTAAATAAATCAGATCTAACTCTTTTTTGCATTTACCCTGACTGTGGTTCCAGTTTGTGCAAAAGTACTGTACTGCTGTTATTTGCTGTGTATAACCTTGTTTTACAGGGGGTCCCCAGGGCCGAGCCAGAGGAAAGCCCTGGTGGTAAGTGCAAACAATGTGGGTACTTATGTGGTGTATTGGGTATTGTGAAAGTGATTACTGTGTATTGTTCCAGCCACTAGTAAGGAAAGAGGGGGGGTTACAGTGTCCCGGAGGACTGTGCCCAGGTTAGCTCGACCACTACCAACCCTGACCTCCGGGTGGAGGCACCCGATTCAGAACTCAGGCTCCTTAACCTGCTGCTAGTCAAGCAGTAGCCCTTGGGATAGCGCCACCTAGGGGTTACACTAATTTAATAAATTATTTATGCCATTGGGTACTAGCAACCTTTTGTATATAGTCATATCTAGAAGTTTGTTTTATTGTGCACTTTATCTGGTTTGTATAAGTTGCCCTTCTGCGACTGAAGTGTCACTGTGCAAGAGGCTGTCAACCTCTATGTATCTATGTATTATTTATTTATTTATTTATTTAGTTGTTTAACCAGGTATAGCACACTAAGCTGAAAGCTTTTTTACAGGAGCGACCTGGGAGCACAAGGAGGTTAAGTGACTTGCTCAGGGTCACACAGTATGCAAGTGGAAACTGTGGGATTCAAACAAAGGTCTGGTCTGCTGGATATCACCAAATTTGCAGCTCAGAGCCTTAGACCACTGCGCTATACTGCCTCAAACTATGCCTCAAACTACCTCTACTATGTAAGTCCCCCAATGAGTACTACCTTACTTGGCAGGCTATTTTTTTTTTTTTTTTTTTTTACTTTTTATTGATATATTTTATGAAATTACAGCAAATACCATAATACATGAGTAGGGGTAGGGTACGCAGACCCTCAGACTGAATGTACAGGCATATACAACACTTAATCAGTGATAAAAAGCATCAAATCCATGTGGTATAAGGCACTGCCAGGTGGTTAAATATAAAGGGTGGGATATTCAAAAGGCAGCGATGCATGATATTCAATGGGGCAAGCCGCGCAGCTCCCGATGTGCCGGGGTGCAACAGTAATGTATGTGGCGCAAGTGCGGGGGGCGTGCCTATGCGTATGCAGTACATCCCGATATTCAGCCCGGGATGTCTTGCGCATATGCTGGCACATACCCACCTTAGCGCCACTCATGAGAGTGCAAAGATGTGCCTAGTAAAACCAGGAACAAATCCAGAGCCACCATAGGCAAGCTGCCCGTATTGCAAGCGCAACACGGTAGCCTACTATGGAGAGTAGCCACCTGACCACCCAGGACACAGTCTACACACACCCTGCCCAGGGAGCGTGTGTACCCTCGCCCATTCATGGGCATAGGTTACCTACATCCCAGGTGGTCTACTGGACTGCTGCCCAATGCCCGATCGCAGACATTTATTTACTTAGTTCGTTTTTGTTAACCGGGTTAGGTGCGCTAGCCAAAGTTGACTATTTTCAGGCATGACCTGGGAGAATATATACATAAAATGAGATGAGATTATACAATACATAGTATATAGTACAGGTACATAGTATATAGCACAGGTAGGTTAGAATACAGATCAAGTCAGACAGTACTCGAGATAATACATATAGCTATGCAGAGATGACAAAAGTGACATTAGTATATGCAAATAACACCTGAAACTGGGCTAAGTGGCAGCTATAAAGACATTTTATAACAAAGCTTATTTAGAAGTGCAGCAGTGTCTTGGGCAAAATAAGGTATTTAGCTGTGAGGCATTAAGTGGGATCAAAGCATGTGCAGGCATCCCGGGATAGGTGGTGATATAGTTCTTTTTTGAAGATTGGGTGGGAGTTAGCCTGCCTCACGGCAGGAGGGAGGGAGTTCTAGGTGGCCGGGGCAGTGCAGTGAAATGCTCCAGAGCCTTTTGAAGTAAGACACCTGGGTACGGTAAGTAGAAATTTGTTTGCTGAGCGTAGTCCATGGTACAAGTAGAGCTGCAACGGAGGAGGGGGTTTGGTTACGGATTACAGAGTCTGTGAGGGTCCCTAGGGAGTATAGTTGGTAGGCAGTTGGGGAGAGCCAGCCTAAGTCACTATACAGTGTGCAGTGGTGCTTGAGGTGATGGGAAGAGGAGGCATACCGATATATGTTGTTATACGCGACATCCCATTTATGGAGAGCAGTCTTATGGGCATTAGCAAAAGTGGAGACACCACATGTCAGTGCTGGAAGCAGAATACCCTTGGCAAATGCCAATTTGGTGGATGGTGTTAGCAGGTGACAAGTCTTGTATGCAATTCCAAGTTTGGCATTTGTTGCTTCACAGGTTGACTGGATGTGCAAATTGAAATCAAGGGATTTATCAAGGTGGACTCCCAGATATTTGAAGGATGTGACACAGTCGATGAGAGACCCCTCAGAGTCAGGGACTAGGAGGGGTTCCTTAAAGACTCTGAGTTTGGGGGCAGTGCCAAATAGCATGGCTTGGGTCTTTTTTGTGTTGAGGATGAGCTTACTAGCATTTAGCCATGTTTGCACATTCCTGAAAACCGAGGAGAGTTTTTTTGTTAATGATGTTAACTTTGTCAGTGCTGGAGTAGAAGACGAGATCATCAGCATATGGGATAGCTGAGCAGGAGAGTATGGCATAATCTATGTTGTTGATGTATAGTGAGAAAAGAAGGGGATATGTATAGTATATCCCTGGTGGTCCAGTGGACCACGTCCCAACACCCGATCATGGGCATAAGAGATCTACCTCCCTGGTGGTCTAGTGGACTACTTCCCAATGCCCAAACACGGGCTCAGGTGCTACATATCCCTGGTGGTCTGGTGGACATCCCCCCCCAGCGTCCGATCACGGACAGAGTTATCGAAGGACACCCTGGTGGTCCAGTGGAAACACCACCTCCAGTGCCTGATCGTGGGCAGAAGTATCGAAGGACACCCTGGTGGTCCAGTGTTACCCCTCCCCACCCATACTGAGGCACCGACACCCCCAGTTGCTGTGGGTGGCAGCACCCCCGCCAAGCCACTCACCCGACTGACAACATACAGTAGGGTCTATGCGCCTATTGGTCCACTGTGAGGCCAATTGGCATGCTCTGACATACTGTACTAAGCCCAATATGTGAATGAACGCATTCATTCACATATTGGGCCTGTGTAGTACAGTATGGTCTGCACACCCATTAGCCCATGCAGTGGACCAACAGGCATACAGACCCTACTGTATGCTGTCAGTTGGCTGGTGGCTTGTGGGTAGGGTGCTGCCGCCTGCCACTGACTGGGGGGATGCAGGGTGGTGGGGGTCTCAGTGGGCAGGTGGGGGGGTACCACTGGACCACCAGGGTGTCCTTCGATAATTCCACCCACAATCGGGCACTGGGGGGGCATCCACTGGACCACCAGGGAGTTGGATCAATTATGCCCATGATCGGGCGATGGACAGCGGTCCACTGGACCACCAGGGAGGTAGATCTCTTATGCCCACGATCGGGCACTGGGATGTGGTCCACTGGGCCACCAGGGATATACTGTACATATGTCCATGATTGGGCATTGGGAAGTGGTCCACTAGACCACCAGGGGTGTAGATCTCTTATGCCTGCGATCGGGCACTGGAGCGCGGTCCACTGGGCCACCAGGGACATACAGTACATATGCCCATGATCGGACATTGGGAAGCGGTCCACTAGACCACCAGGGAGTTAGATCACTTATGCCCGTGATCAGCGATGGATAGCGGTCCATTGGACCACCAGGGATGTAGGACACATATGCCTGTGATTGGGCGGTGGACAGCAATCCACTGGACCACCAGGGTTTACTTCACTTATGCCCGCATTCAGGCATGTGGGAGTGGGGTCGGCCAAGGGACTGCAGGGCGTCAGTCCCCGATGGCTGCAGCCTGGCAGGGTGCCGGGGCAAGTCACCGGGGATCGGTGCACACCGTGCAAATGGGGCACAATGGCTTCATCTGCATGCCCAGCACTGAATATCATGATGGATGCACTTAGCGCAACCGCACTTGCGTTGGTGCATCCCCCTGCTCCCCTTCTGCCACTTGTGCTGACGCAGTGCATGCACCCTCAGTGCCATATCGAATGGTGCTGAGCCATGGCGATGCACTGCTGAATATCGCCTGGTCCGTGCCCTGGCGCAGCCCAGCTGTGCTGTGCCCAGGCTTGCACCCCTGCCCGGCACAGTCTGAATATCCCAGCCAAGGAGTAAAGTCGGAACTGATGACTCTGCAGATCGTTATTACTCCCAGCTTGAACATTTGCAACACGCAAATAAACCAGATTATCTGGTCCCTTGAAGAGCTGCATGTATGTGGGAGGGCTGACTGGCATAGAGGCAAATATTATGGCAGAAAGTCTGGGCTCAGTCAAGTCACAGAGTATCCCCACAGTATAGGCACAGAATATCTGCCCTGTGAGGAGACAGGATATAAACATATATTTTTTAAGCAGTCACAAACTTGAGTGGTGAAACTTCTCAACAATAAATGAGAAAAGCCACACACTGGCCTCAGGTCATTTAAACCAAACTACTACGGTTACTCTATCGAGCAGCAACTTTATCAAATCAGTGAATAAAGGTGCAACAGGCATCAGACAAACAGTATTAATGATACAGTACTGTATCATACAGCCGAAAATCAGCTCCCCTAAACAGCATGAAGCAGATGAACAATCCGAATAAACAGTTCATTCACCCATTGTCAGCCACGTTCACCCAAGGAGGATTCAGTTGTCCAGCTATTTTATTTGAAAAAGCAGCTGCAAAATCAGGATCGACAAAGAGATGAGTCCGAGATTTAAAGCAGATCTGCTGATGCACTGGAAAGGTTAACTGTGCTTCAACCCCGTTTTGCAAGAGTTCCTTCTTAATTTTTTGAAGCTCCTTCTTCCTCGTCTGAGTCTGTGCTGAGAGATCCGGAAAGAAAGTCACCTGGCTTCCCTCCCAGACAATCTCCCTTTTGGATCTTGAGGTCTGAAGCAGTGGGATCTGAGCCTCTGCAGGACAAAGTGTAGTGATCGGAGTAAGAGGCCTCTGTGTTGGATTTCCTCATGACTGAAGCCTTTGGGGGATCGCAAAAACTTTAGTCACCTTGACACCTGCATCTTGCAGCAGAAGTTTAAGGTCGTTAAAGATCAGTCAGTTCCTGGCAGAAAGGATCTCTTCTTTACCTGCCATTCAGGGTGGAAAACCCACAATATGGACGTTGGCTTGCCTTTGGGTGTTTTCTAGGGCCTCAGTCTTAGTTTTCAGGAAAGTAAGGTCCCTCACATAGGCCACATTGCATTCAATTTGCTGTGTGTTCGCTTCGGCCAGTTATTTTATGGCCCCAGTGTTCTTGTGGATTTTAGTCTCATTTTCCAGGAGTCTATTCTCCATGGTGGTCAGGCGCTTGCTGGTGTCTTTCCCCCGTAGCCTGAATTTTTGTCAACATGGCGAGTATCTGCACCATCGACAGCTCGGGAGCCATAACTCCATCCCAGTAACTCAGTCCCGATCCCTTGGAAGAACTGGCTGCTGAAAGGAAGACATCTAGACTTTGGGATGTGCGAGTCCTTTTTTGGCCCCATTGTGCACCAGAAAGTCTACAAGTGATCTTCACTATTTTAAACTCAATAGGGTAGATGAGAAACGGATTTTTATTACTTTTTCTATTAGATGACATGGAGTGATCTTAAAGGCCAGTCGCCATGTCGCTGCTCCACACCCCTTCCCGCAGACTGCTATGTTAATTTCTTCTTCCGCTTCCTTAACCTTGTCTGCCCCTTGATTTGGTGATTTATAGATTACTCTGATTTTACCATCCCCTCCGGCTATCTATCAGCTGAAGCCAGAGTGACTCTACTCCCTTGTCCTCCCTCGGCACCCTCCCTGTCCCTCCTAGAGTGTGGTAAGGAACATTTTAGTTCCATCTGTGATTTTGATTTGCCCATATTTCTGTGGCAATGATATCTAAATGTTCTGCTGTGAGGACTTCCAGTGACGTCATCCTGAAGACCGCAGCTTGAGAACTGATTTGGAGCACAGCACCTCTGCACCCCCCTCCCCTTGCAGAAGGCTACATTTGTTGTCAAAGTCCAGGAAATATAGAGGGCTTTAATTATAAGCATGCCAGGTAGAGTCCCAGGCAATTTTGGCAACGATGTGGAGGATGAAGAGCGATTTGAAGGAGAGGGCTATGACAGCAAATATTCACAGGCCTCAGATGCCTCCTCCAAGTCATGCCAATAGAGAACCAGTGGGAAACATCTGCAAAGAGCCAAACCTCCTCCCACTGAACAAGTCAACAAAAAGTTAGGCTTACTAATCTAGGAGCTCTGGGACTTCCGTAAGGAGGTCTGCAGTACAACTGATGCTTTGCACACAGACATTTCCACACTTGAGAAGTGAGCTGATGACCATGAGGCCCAGTTGAGTAAAACAGACCACTGAGCTGATAATACTGAGGCTGCCACACTCCAGCTTCACATCACTATTCAGCACTTAGAGGAACAAATGAAAGACGCTGAGAGATGGAACCAACGTAATGGCCTCCATCTGTAGGGGATACCGGAGGGTAAGGAGGGCCAAGCCATGATGACGTTTCTTCAGCAGTTCCTACACAATACCCTGGATCTGCTGCCGACCTGCTCCATGGAGATCGAGAGAGCACATTGGGTCATGGGTCCCTGCCCGTTGGCACCAGAGGCACACCCAACATCCATCATTGCCTGATTCTTACGGTACAGTAATAAGCAAGAAATTATGCCAAAAGCCTTGAGGAGAATCACAGTGTATTATAAAACCCACCAAGTATTTTTGTTTTTTTAATTTGCTGTACTTTCTTTCCAAGGGACCAGCCCCCATCAGCCCTACCCCACATCCGGCTGTGTCATCCATTGCCCCAGGACATACCCAATCCAGAAGTACGCCCTGGATTGCCTTCCAGGGTGGGGCCCTTGGGAGGGGGGCCATTCCTACTACAGGACTACAGGATGCAGCTCTGGGGTGCCACAGGTCAATGGTGTGGGATCTGCAGTGCAAGTCAGGTGGATCCTGCACGGCCCCAGTTTTCCATTTTTTTCCCCCGGGAAGTAGAATGTGCAGAGACGTCAGGGACACATACGTTAATGTCTGCCGCACCTCCAGCAACTGCTTGCGCTGGCTGTTGGATCCATGGCCTCCACCAGGGATCGGGCAAATGACAGGAACCTCCCCACTCTCCCCCCTGAGAAGAGCAGTCCATGGGATGCTCAATCCTCCTCTCCCCACCCAGCCCTTTGATGCCTAGGCTCGCTTCCAAGCACGTGTTGTCAGCGTCACAAGTGGTAGCGCTACTGTTATGCTGTTGGGCCAACCCCACTGGGTATTTTTTAACAAAGACTACCCAGCATCATTGCAGGCTTGGCGTAAGGCTTACCTCCCCTTGCTGAAAATTCTAAGGGCCAACAGCCTAAAATTCTTTACCCCTTGCCCAGCAAAACTTGTGGTACATTATCCGAGTGGCTCACAAATGTACACTATGGCAGCCGAAGCTCGTGAAGACATGAAGGCAAAAGGACTATGGAATGTGTAGCAGCCAGAACATCCACCCTAGACATCAGATTCCATTGCCTCTAAAATTGCTTGACAGGCCTGGCATACAGCAGAGGTGAAAAAGCAGGCCATGACGACAATCCAGCAAATTAAACAACATCTACGAGGCTCAGAGCAGGTTACCAATCCAAAAGAAATCTGTTCCTGACTCTTCTAGTTTGGACTGCCAGTTTCTGAGCAACAGCTGCCCATGGAGGTAAGCAGGTATGGTGTGGAGGGGTCGCTGTCATTCCTTTCCTGCCTGGGATGTGCGTTTTCATCACACTCACCTTTAATAATAGAAACATATTCTTTTCCACTTGGCCGCTCATGTGGCCTGGGGCTTGCCTCCATGAGACGTGATGGGATTTCCCACTCCTCCCCTGCTGGCTCTCCTCCCTGGGCCCTTATGTTTAGAGAGACACTGTTCTTTATCTAATTTCCTGTTAGGCGGCCAGCCCAGTGGCACTGAGGGCTGAGGCACTGGATGTCTTACCTCGCGTTACACTGGTGACCCGTGTTCGGGAATGGGCATGGGCCACCAGGGGCTGGCAGGGGAGGAGAGGGATTGAGCATCCGAGGGACTGCTCTCCCTCTCCAGGTGGGGGGTACTCCAGTGGTCAGCACATGTCTGGCCCCTAGTGGAGGCTGGGGGGCAGTGTGCTAATGCTGTAAAAAGGGGCCGTAATGGGGTAGGTGCCGAGAGGAGTGCATGTGGAGATGTGTGCGCTCCCTCCACTGGCATCATTGCATGCCCAATTCACATTAGGGAGTAAAACGAGGAAAATGGTCCCTGTCATGCAAGACAATGTGGCCACCTGCCGCAGGACCCAACCCTGAATGGCACTCCCCAAACTGGATCCTGTTGAGGTGAGTAGAGCTAGGGGAGCTCCTTGCTGCCCCACCATGGGGGGTAATCCATGGGGGAAGAGGGGGTAGCTGCCTGATCTCGGTGTACAGGGCTGGACGGGTGGCTGGGGATAGATGCCGACTGGGTCCTGTGGAAGAAATAGAATATCAAAAAAATAAATAATTTCCTGTTAGGCTCCGTCTCCCTCCTTTCCTTCTTAGCAGCTTTGTAAGCTTTTCATAACACCTCTGATTATTTGAAGCAGGAGCTTACAACGTCAGGACGGAGGGTTGGGGCAGACCTGAAGAATGGAATAAGCTGCAGGACCCTCGAGGAGCAGGTCTCTTGTCTGCCTGCTCAACAGCAGTCTCATATAGCATAATAGGTGCATCAAGACAAGTTACATTGTGCGACAAGCAGTCAAGCATAGACCCCTCAGTCTAGAAATGTATAAAATGTTGCACATTAACTGGTGAAGTACGGCAGGACAGTGACAGGGGTACTGGTTTCACACAATGTTTTTAAAGTGTCTAGTGGTATTGGGACTGCAATAAGTTCCCTTAACGAGTCTGTACCCTGGGAGAGCAGGGCTGCATCAGAGGTGCCGGGGGTGGGGGGGCTGGAGATGGAGAAGTGGAGCTGCAGAACGCCTAGGCATATTGAGAGACACTCATATCAACACTGGAGCATGGGGGGCAGGTGGGGGTGGGTCCTTCCTGAGGGATATGACTGGTGAGAAGTCTCTGGCATGATGAGTACCACAAAGGGAGCTTATAACTGCAGCCCTCTGGTTCATACTGAGTCACAGTTGCTGGTAATGGACATGTCTTAATTGAACATAGCCTGGCTACTGAGCTCTCATGGTACCAGTGAACACTAAGCAGCCTCTGCTGAGGGAGGCCAGGTTTCAATCAGTTGGTTATTAAGCCGCCTGGGAGAGTACTGCTAACTAGACATGGCCTTAGCTCCTAGTAGTACTCTGGGGTCCCTCACATAACTAATGCAACTTTCTCCCAGAGAGCGGTAATTCCTTTTCTTGGACAGAGGGTATCAGCACTCTAGCAGGGCTATGGAGAGGCTTGTAACTTAGGTGGAAGGCTCCTTGCAGTGGCCAAGCGCCACCTCACGGGGACATTGATTTTTTTTAAATTGTATTTTATCCTCCCCATCCCCCCGAGCCCCGCATCATCGGGAGCAGCAGTGGAGTCTGCCCCTGCTTTTGCCACCTTACGTTGGACTTCAAGCTCCACCATGGAGCTAAAGGTCTTCCCCTCTGGCGGGGACGAGGTGGAGCTGCTACACTCTGAACAATTCTGGTTTCATCAGTACTTGGCCAGCCAGGCAGGTGCAAGCCATTACAGGTCTGCTCCGGTGCTCTGTCTTCTTGGAGCCTGGAGAGCATTTTCCCTGTTCTGTGGACGTGACGCGTACCCTGGATGTTAAGGCATGACGGCTGACATCCGTCATGCCCTCCCCTTGTGTCCAACTGGCTGCATGCTGTTCCGCAGGCCTCCACCTGGGGCCAGTCGAGTGCTGGGCCACTAACCCCCTCCCCCTCCCTCTCTGGAGAAGACGAGCAGTCCTTGGGATGTTCAATCTTCTCCCCCTGGCCGTGCCTCCGACTCCCCAGGCTCGTTCCTGAACCCGGGCCGTCAGCGTTGCAAGTGGTAGTGCTACCACTGCGTCAGTGGGCTGGGGACATAGATTTTAATATTAAACATGCTCTTTTATTATGCAGCACTATCCCCTGACTGCAGGTCAGACCTGGATCATTGTGGCTAGAGCTTAAGAGGGTCAGCGCTTGCCCTCCTCATTACTGATGTCCATCCCAATCTCCAACAACTGTATAGCGGAAATGCTGTTGGGGTCTCTCCACTAGTGGGGAAGGATACCCCAGCCATGGGTATGGTTCTGTGAGCATAGAGCCCCTTCTTGGGCTCCTACCTTGGAAGCCCATTCCTGCCACTTTTGTTTGGATGCGCAGTTGGTGCATTTGGTTAGCAAGTTCTGCTGTCCGAGCTGTTATTGTTGATTGTTCAATGCTTGTTATGTGCAGCCATTTACTATCATACTGCATGGAGAGGATGCTGACATGGGAGAGGATGGGGGAGCTGGGGAGATGAAGCAGCCCTTACACCTGGATCAACATGGGTACTGATACCTATTGGTATTCTTTAACTGTAAATGGGTTCAATAACCCAGTAAAGTGGTCCCGCATCCTCACACACATTAAAAAAGAACACCTGGATCTCATTTATTTACAAAAAATGCACTTATAGTGTATGGTGGAATGCTGTTCCGCATGGAAATCCATGCCTGGAACAGCGTTGTTGTGCTGCACTCGATATGTCACATTCTTGTTGTGCTGCACCGAGTACGTCACCAGTGCATCACAAGATCAAACGCATTTGCGCACATGCAGTTGAGCGGCCAATGACGATGCAGAAGTAAGCGTGCCAGTACAGATGCTGAAGTAAGCCTTATTCTTTCTTCTAGACTTGTTTGGGGGATCACGGAGTGCCGATTATGGTTGCCCATACACTATAAAAGATTATGTATGAGCAAGCATACACAACAAGGCAGTTGAAAGATCTTGAGGTTTCCATGGTAACGGAAACCTCTCGAGCTGCGCTCTCGAGGTCTCTGGTTACTACGGAAACCTCTCGATCACAACTGCCTTCTTGTGTATGCTTGCCCATACACAATCCTCTATATAGTGTATGGTGGAATGCTGTCATGCATGGAATTAGAGGATTGTGTATGATCGCTCATACACAACAAGGGTATTTTTCCCTCAAGAGGTTTCCATGGTAACTGGAGACCCTCGAGTCAGCTTAGCTGGAGGTCTCATTACCATGGAAACCTCGAGAGTTGAAAAATACCCTAGTAGTGTATGAGTGATCAGATACAATCTTTTATAGTGTGTGGTAGCTCGTAAAAAGTCTGCGCTTACTTTTCTTTAGATTCCAGTGTGGTTTTCTGTTTCTCTGGCCCGTTTCACCGCCATGGCCATTGTTAGTGCATCGCCGGTCACCCAATCATGCATGCGCACCCTGCTTCCACACGTGCGCACACACCTTCTCGGTGTTTTTTTTTTTTATTTTACTCTTTACTCCCCGAGCTACCTGCCGCCCAATTATCAGCCCGGTCACGGGATCGCTTCTGCACTCCTCAAATTAGCCACAGCCTCGATACCTCTGTGGCTTGCTCCCCACGGTGGTGGGGGCCTGCTTCACTCCGGCATATGCCGCAGGCACTGGGATTAGGTCGGGGGCTTGGCCTGGGGAGCACATTGAGGCCGTGGTGAGCTTCATTCATGGTGGCAGGCAGCTCCTCCATTTTCCGCTTTTCTGGGGAGGCGGGGTCGTGCCATGATGTCACCATCCGCCCCGCCTCCAATGGGTTGTCAAGCGTCGGCTGCGTGGGAGCTCCCGGCCTCCTCCAGGGGTCCCTAACGCACTGAATGCTACCCACACCCTCCCCCGGAGAAGGAGAGCTGCCCAGCGGATGCTCGATCCTACTCCCCCCGGCCGGCCACCTTCTCGGTGTTATGCTGCACTAGCTACGTAGCTAGTGCAGCACAAGAGCTACGATGACGTAGCTAGTGCAGCACAACAATGCTGTTGAGAGCATGGATTTCCATGCTTAACAGCGTTCGGCCATACACTATATGCTTGTTCTCTGCAGCAGTGACATCATTATGTTGTTCTGCTGCAGTAGTGATGTCACTACTGCAGCAGAACAACTGGGAATACTGCCACATACTTGATTTCCCCTATCCAGTTAAACTGGAAGTTGTTTTTTAAACTTGAACTTGCAGAAACATCTGCAACACAGTGTGTCAGTAATTTGAGCCTACTATCAACCCGCAAGTGCTCCCCCCCCAACCACTAGTTCACTGAAACAAAGTGCAAAGTCTGAAATAGGCATGGATGTCCCTACACTATATAGAATATTAGATGATTAACTCTATGCACAACCAGTGTGTTGTGCCACCTTGAGGATCTGATTCCCATGGACCTCTTGAGCTTCTCTCTCGAGGTCACAGGGAGTTAGAACCCCCTTGGTGGCACAACATACTGGTTGTGCATAGTTGCCCATCCACTACCCTATATACAGTAGATGCACTAAAACATGCTAAGCTCCAAAAATTAAAAAGGTGTACAGTTTGGAAATGCCAAAGGGCAAACAAAGGGGGGGGGTCCCATTTTGATTCCTCATTGTACTTCTTTCCAGGAGAGTAAAGTTATAAAGGATAGAGAAGCTAGACGGGTGATAGACCAAGGTGCACTACAAAATGTAGAGGTGACATTGGCCTCCATATACATTACCCCGGGACAAAGGGACTTCAATCCCCTTTTCAACATGGCTTTAGGGCTGGACACAGTACCACCACTGCCCTGACCCAATTTACCAGTGATGTCAAAGGTAACATGGACAAGGGCCTACTCACAGGTGCGGTGTTTATTAACGTTTGACACGGTCCACCACCCACTTATGCTGATGAAGCTACAAACCCTAGGAGCCTCAGACTCTACCCTATCCTGGTTTGGCAGTTACCTTGATAACTGGTCTCAGTCTGTTGCTTTCCATAAGGCTCTATCCCTCCCCATTCCCATCACACGCGGTGTTCCACAGGGTTCCATACTTGGACTCCTCCTCTTTTCACTATTCCTTAATGATATTCTAAGTCTTTCTCTTTGCAGCAGTATGCTCATGTACGCTGATGACCTGGTGCTTTATTTCTCTTCTAAATCCACTGACGACATTAACCACAATCTTTCTCATGACTTTAAATCCCTTCAAGCGTGGCTCTTGGATAACCATCAGACCCTAAACATAGGCAAAACACAAACCATGCTTTTTGGATCCTCTAAAAAGGTGCCCTCGGAGGCCCCTAAGCTCCTTGTCCACTGCAGTGATGGAACCACAGTCACTAACACCTCTACCTTCAAATACATCGGGGTTACCCTTGACCCTGCTCTAGATTTCTCAGCTCATGTCAACGAGGTTTGCCGAGCAGTCAATGCAAAAATTGGTGCTGCCTATCATGTACGCCACTCACTCACTCCGTCAGCTAGACTGTCAGTAGCTCGAGAAGTACTTCTCCCTCAACTCCTTTATGCCCTCCCGGTTCTGTACCCTGCCAATGCCAGTGTGCTCTGCAAATGGAACACTTCCTACAACAATATCTGTGGGTTCGCCTTATCGGCCCCTCGCCTAACTCATCATTGCCTTCTTTATTCTGGTTTAAACTGGCTGTCCCCTAAGGACCTCCGGGCTTATTCCCTAGGATGTCTTAACAACTCCCTTACTAGACCACCTTGTCCGGCCTCTCTGGCCAACATGCTTACCCCTGTTTTCCCATCCCGCACCATCAGGTCCTCTTCTGTCCCAATGCTCTCTATACGACCCTGTGCTACCAAAATGGAGAAACAGGCGTTCTCCAATTTTGCTCCTAAATTCTGGAACTTGCTCCCCCTACAGATTAAAAACTCCACTTCCCACCTTATGTTTAAGTGCTCACTGTTCTCTCACCTCTACATCCTTGGAAACTGTATATGCATGTAGATGAAACTGATTCTAGTCTCCCTGTGGGCCGAGGTCTACTGTATAACGTACCTCATGGTTTATTACTTTATTGTATCTTAATTTGTATACTTGACTTATCCTGATGTGTATCAACCTGTACTTTATTGTCTGTACTATTGTTGTTTGTACTTGTGAATTTGTACAATTGTGCATATCTGTATTCTGTCCTGTACTCTCCCGGGTTGTGCCTGAAAATAAGCAGGATTGTTGCCTAGTGCACTTACCCGGTTACCAAAAGCTAATAAATAAGTCCCTAGAAATTAGAAAACTCTTATGTATTGTCCTGGTGAATACTTCTGGCATGTTGCTGTTATCTGGGGATTTAATATATTTTACTCAAATAGCTGGGAGACATCTAATATATGCCCTTCCAGGCAACCCGCAGCACATAAACTATGTAATTCCATACTTAGAGATTTGCAATGGTCAGATATGTGGCATGGCTTGCATAGTAGAGATAAGGATTACACCCATTATTCAGCAGTGCACAGGACATACATAGAAATCATCTACAGATAAGGACTGATAGGCCCTCCAGTCTTCCGTAGGCCTCATACGTTGTATGTGGCTACTGACCTCTGTGATCAATGAGCTTTCATCACTCCTTCCTCTCAAGCTTCCCCTTGTAGAAGAAGAATCAGTATTTATATAGCTTTTCATACATCCAAAGCGCTTTACAAGCACTGGTAGTGAAGTGACTGAATGTGTGGTGGCGGCCATATCGCACATCATCACCCACACACAGCCTGGATAATTGCATGAACCGGTACCTGTCCCAGACATGCTTAAACCCCTCAACTGTGCTTGCCCCACTACCTCTTGTGGCAGACTATTCCAAGCGTCAACTACCCTTTCTGTGTAAAAAACATTTCCTCACATTACTTCTTAACCCTACCCCTTCCAATTTCATATTGTGCCCCCTTGTTCTAGTACTATTTCTACATTGGAAAAGGTCCCTCACCTGCACCTTGTTTATGCCCTTGAGGTACTTGAAAGTTTCAATCATGTCCCTCTGCTGTCTCCTCTCCTCCAGTGAGTACATACTGAGGTCCCTTAGTCTCTCCTCATATGTTTTGTGGTGCAAGCCCAACACCATCTGTTGACCTTCTCTGGATAGTCTCCACCTTATCTATGTCCTTGCGCAGGTGTGGCCTCCAGAACTGCATGCAGTACTGCAGGTGAGGCTTTACCAATGTTTTATACAATGGCAACACCACCTCCCGCCTCCTGCTAGTGATAACCCTGAATATGCACCCCAGCATGCCACTGGCCCTCCCTGCTGCCTTTGTGCACTGCTTTGATACCTTAAGGTCATCAGACATGATAACCCCTAGGTCCTTTTCCTCTTTGGTGACAGTCAGCCTCCCCCCAACCTGTAGCTCTCCCAGGGTTCCCTCTACTCAAGTGTATGAAACATATAAAATAGAAGTTGATGGCAGATAAGACCATAGGCCCATTAAGTCTGCCCATTTCTTTTTCTACCTTATAAATGTGCCATCGACCTTTGCTCTGTCAGTGGCCTATCTATTCATAGTCATTTGTATTGCTCCTTATGCCTATCCATGCCTGTTTGAAGCCCTGCACTGTATTCATAGCCACCACTTCTTGTGGTAAGCCATTCCATGCATCCACCACCCTTTCTGTGAAAAAGAATTTCCTCACATTCCCCTTAATCGGCCTCCCTCTAATCTCATGCTGTGTCCTCTTGTCCCTATTTTCTTATATTTAAACATGTTAGACTCTTTCACCTTGTTAATGCCCTTAAGGTGTTTGAATGCCTCGATCATATCACCTCTCTCCCTCCTTTGCTCAAGGGTATACATGTTGAGCTCTGTTAATCTGTCCTCATATGTCTTCTGATGCAGTCCCTGCACTTTTGGTTGCCCTTCTCTGGACTGCCTCAATTTGGTTAATGTCCTTGTGAAGGTGTGGCCTCCAATACTGCCGCAGTACTCCAGATGGGGCCTAACCAGTGTCTAGTAAAGAGGGATTATTACCTCCCTCTTATGACTTGTGATCCCACTATTAATCACCTAACACCCCTAGCCTTACCTACTGCTTTGGGGTCTGCTTGGATGATTTCAGGTCATCAGTGATGATGATGCCCAAGTCTCTTTCTTCCTTTGTGACTGCCAGCAACTCCTCCCAGCCTATAGGTGGCTTCAGGGTTTCTCTTCCCTATGTGCATGATCTTGCACTTCTTTGCATTAAACCCCAGTTGCCACTCTTCTGACCATTCTGCTAGTTTATCCAGATCTCTTCTCATTCTGCCCACCCCATCTGGATCATCTACTCTGTTGCAGATCTTGGTGTCATCTGCAAACAGACAAGCCTTACCCTCTAGTCCATCTGCAAGGTCACTAATGAAGATGTTGAAGAGGACTGGCCCCAGGACTGATCCCTAGAGTTACCCACTTGTGACTTGCATCTCTTCTGACTGTATACCATTTACCACCACCACTCTGTTTTCTGCCCGTCAACCAGTTTGCCACCCAGTTGACCAACTTCTGACCCACCAAGCCTACCCAGCATTTATCAATCTTCTATGTGGAACAGTGTCAAAAGCTTTGCTGAAGTCAAGGTAGGCGACATCAACTGCTCCCCTTGGTCCACCACTCTGGTTACCCAGTCAAAGAAATCTATGAGATTAGTTTGACAGGACCTTCCTTTTGTAAACCCATGCTGTCATGGATCCTGTGCCCTTATGGATTCCAGGTGTTGCACTATCCTTTCCTTAAGGAGTGCCTCCATAATCTTGCCCACTACTGAGGTAAGACTGACTGGTCTGTAGTTCCTGCCTCCTCCCTGCTACCACTCTTGTGGGCGGGGATCACATGAGCCCTTCTCCAGTCTTCTGGGACCTCTCCTGTGCTCAGAGACTCACTAAACAATTCTGCTAATGGCTCTGCTAGTTCCACCTTTAGCTCCTTAAGTACCCTGGGATGTATGCCATCAGGTCCCATTGCCTTATCCACCTGAGCTTAGCAAGCTCTTGTGAGGACCCTTTCTTTTGTGAAGGGAGTAGTGCTCACCTCCCTCTCCCGTGTCCATGATGCTGAGCTGTGGGCCCTGCCCTACCTTCTCTTCAGTAAATACTGAGCAAAGTATCTATTTAGGATAGATGCCTTTACAGGGTCCTCCTCCTCACATGCCCCCTTTTCTCCATTAAGCTTAGCAATACCCCCTCTGGACTTTCTCCTTTCACTAATGTATCTCTAGAAAGTCTTGTCACCTTCTTTTACTGTTCGTGCTAGTTTTTCCTCAGTTTGGGACTTTGCCTGCCTTACTGCCTTCCCTGCTTCCCTTAGGACAGTTTGGTATGCTTCCCTATCTCCATCCCGTTGTGTTCCCTTATATTTCCTGAAGGCCAGCCTTTTGGCTCTGACCTTTTCTGCTACTGTATTTGAGACCCAAAGTGGTTTCCTTCTTCTTTTGCACTTCCTTTTCTGTCTAACATAATGGGATGTTGCTTCAAGTATTGCATCCTTCATGCTTGCCCACTTTGCCTGTACCCCCTCACCTGTGTTTCTTTTTGCCAGGGCTAGCTTAACTCTGTTGGCCATTTTATCAAAGTCAGCTCCTCTGAAGTCCCATATTTTTGCCTTAGAATGGGATGATTTAGATGTAGTAGCTAAATTGAACCATACCATGTGATGGTCACTGACTTAGGTGACCTTCTATCTGGAGATCTGTGATCCCTTCCTTGTTAGTCAGTACTAGATCTAGGATAGCCCTGTCTCTCGTGGGTTGCTGTACCAGTTGTTTGAGGCCCTCCTGCAGGAATCCACTATGTGTCTAGTTCTGGCAGATGTTCCTGCTGGTATTGACCAATCTGTATCTGGCATGTTGAAGTCTCCCATTATCAGAACCTCCCTTTAGCTGTCATGTTTTGTATATCTTCTAACAGTAATGTGTCTATGTCCTCCCTCTGGTCTGGGGCCTGTAGACAACCCTAGTTCTTATGGCTGTCCCATTTCCTGTTTCCAGGATGACCCACAGTTCTTCTGGCTCCTTATGTGTATTCTGAATTTCTGTAGCTTTGATATTTTCATTAACATACAGACCCTCCTCCCCCCTTTTGCACCTCGGTCTCTTCTGAACAATACATAGCCAGGTACTGAAGTCTCCCAAGTGTGGTTACTGGTAAACCACATCTCACTATTACTATGTCCAGTTTAGCCTCTGACATTATTGCCTGCAGGTCTGGGATCTTATTTCCCAGGCTGTGAGCATTTGTGTACATGATTTTCCATTGGCCAGATTTTGGTGTGTTAGTTGTTGGGTGAAGTTTGGCATTACCCTGTGCGTCGTTGGGAGACAAACCTTTTTCTTACCTGGTGATGCAAATGAACTGCAAACATGCTGAATCCCTGTTTGACCACTAGCTGAGGGGAGGGGTGTTCTTCCATTCGGCGATGGGGTGCTGCACCCTCTCCCCATTTGCTAGTTTAAATATTCTGCAAAGATGTCAAACTTCTGCCCCAATGCACTGACTCCTCCTTAGCCAGATGCAGTCCATCAAATTTAAAGAACTTTCGCTCCCAGAACTGTTGCCAGTTCCTACAAATCTGTGTCCTTTTTCCTGGCACCAGCCCTTGAGCCACGTGTTTAGCTCCCTATCTCCCCTTCTCTGACCTTCCGTCCATCTGCTCCCTCTCCCAGACTGGCAGGATCTCAGAGAAGGAGATGCGGGCAAATAGATGATAGTTTGTCACCCAGTCTGGTCAGGTGTTCCTTGGTCTCCACAACTGACCGGCTGGCGATCATTAGTCCCTATGTGTACTAGGACATCAATGTTTTCTCCTGCTTTGTGAACAATTTTAGCAATGCAGTCAGTGTCTCTCCATGCTGATGTACCTGGGAGACATCTGACCATTACCCCTGGCTGGAAATGGGTATCAACTCCCCGAATCATGGAGTCTCCTATGATCAGAAGTTTTTTGGATTTCCTTTTGCTTTTTTGTTTTGGTACCTGATTTGGGTGAGTTTTGTTGTGCTAGCTCCTGTGCTGCAGTGTCCTGCTCTGCAGTGTCTTCTGCCTCTCTGTTTGGTTTCAGAGATAGAGGCAGATACCTGTTTGTAGTGTTTATGTGGTTTTTGGAGGTAATATGTTGGAGAGCAGAGAGTGATGGGGCACCCGATTTGCCCCTCCTAACCACCTACCAACCTCCAGGACCAACTACCCTCTGCAGTCAAGGTTTTTCTGTTGGATGCTGGGGAAATAGCGGGTGGGTCTTATAATGTATTTCCTCTTGAATATGAAATTTGAGGCGTGCAATCTCTGCCCATGCTGCCCGGAGCTGAGCCCTAAGATCTCCAAAGGCCCAGCATGTAGGACAGTGTCCTAAATCCTGCAAGAATGTCCTTCTGAAAATTGTTCCACAGTACCTGCAGTTAATGATATCCATTCCACATAAGTTTCTGGGTTTATAACCTAGTCAGAGTAATTAGAAGGAAAAAAATGCAAGTAATGGTTTGATTGTGTTTTGTTTAACTTGTTATAACAACAAGTTAAAGTACTAGTGCCCCTGTAAATGAGCTCACCTTGTGGAGGCCCCACTGATCCACCCCTTCCTGCTCTGCCACAGGAAATGTCACAACTGTGGTACCCTATAAAAGGAGTGTAGTGTGGGGTGGTTGGGGATGGGGGTGGGTGGCTGGGCCCTTCCCCTGCTGAAAAAGAAGAACCACAGATGAAAGAACAAGGAGGTAGAGCAGAAACAGTCAGTCAACAACAAATACAGTAACCTTGAAGCTTATCCTAATGTTAGATAAAACTGTAAAACCATGAAAAGCACCACCTGTAATAATTTCAGAGAAGATATCACGTTGTGAAAACACTTTGCTACAGAGAAAAATAAAACAATGAAATGTTAGCAACAAACAGTAGCAATCCCTGTGAGTAAAAAAATTAAAACAACACCACACAGTAAATCTGCTTAGCCAAAATAAGTCTTAATCCTTTTCCCTTGCTCTGGTAAGTTTCTCTACTCTGCCTTTCAAGCAGTCTTAGAAGGAAAGAGCTCAGGTGAAGCTAGGTGCCTTGGCCAGCAAACCAAGTCTTCTACCTCCACATCTGCCACATCTTCAACCATCTTTCAAGCATCTCCAGGTCCCTCTTCATTTTCTGTACCCCTTCTAGAGTATCCACCCTGTTGCAGATCTTGGTGTCATCTGCAAACAGGCAGACCTTTCCTTCCAGCCCCTCTGCAATGTCACGAAGACATTGAACAGGACTGGTCCTAGTACTGATCCCTGTGGTACCCCACTGGTCACACCCATCTCCCCAGATTGTACCCCATTTACCACCACCCTCTGCCTCCTGTCTGTTATCCAGTTCCTAACCCAGTTCACCACCTTGTCTCCCATGCCCAGACTAACCATCTTGTTAATCAACCGTCTATGAAGGACGATGTCGAAGGCTTTGCTGAAATCTAGGTAGGCAACATCTACCACCCCTCCCAGATTTATTTCCCTAGTCACCCAATCCAAAAAATGTATTAGATTCAATTGACATGACCTTCCTGCTGTAAATCTGCGTTACCTCAAATCCTGAGCACCACTGGATTCCATATGTGCCACTATCCTTTCTTTCAGCAGTGTCTCCATGATCTTTCCCACCACTGAGGTGAGGCTGACTGGCCTGCAGTTCCTGGCCTCCTCCCCACTGCTGCTTTGTGCAGTGGGACTACATGTGCCCTCCTCCAGTCCTCTGGAATGACACCCATCTTGAGTGACTCTGTGAAAAGGGCCGCTAAAGGCGCTGCTAGTTCCCTACGCAGCTCCTTTAATATCCTTGGGTGGATGCAATCTGACTCCATGGCCTTATCCAGCTTCAGCTTTGTGAGTTCTTCCAGAACACTCCACCATGAATGGACTGATGTTCACTTCTCACCCCCCACCATTGCCTCTGCAACCCAACTGTGGTCCTTGACCCTCCCCCTCCCTGCTAAATACTGAGCTGAAGTATTTGTTCAGTATTTCTGCCTTGTCCATATCCCCCTCCTTACACTCTCCCTTCTCCCCTTTAAGCCTCATAATCACCCCTTATTTTTATTTTTTCACTGATGTACCTATAAAATGCCTTATTCCCTTTGTTTACAGACCATGATAAGCCCTCTTCTGTCTGCGCCTTCACCCTCCTAACAGCCTTCCCTGTTTCCTTTAGATGTTCAAGATACACCTCCCTGTCCTCCTCCCTTTGGCTCCCCTTATATTTCCTGAAAATATTCTACAAGCACAGGCAGCACCTCACCCTAGAGGCCCTAAAGATTGCCGGCCAGAGCTCTGTGGTGTCAGTTATTGATTATGGCCTCATTATCTATGGCTTCGCCACAACGTCTGCTCTCCGACGTATAACTGCTCTTAACAAAGCATGCTGACTCACAACTGGTGCCCACTGCCTCACCCACATCTGTGCCCTTTATGAACAATCCAGATGGCTCCAGCTCTCCAACCATATAAAGTATCTCACATGTGCTATGGTGGGAAAAATCAACCTTGGCCTCACACACCCCTGGTGTTACTGCCTTGTTACATCAAAACACCAATCGACAGAACACCAGGAGCTTGACAAACCAGATTCTACAAGCTCTTCGCTGTCAAACTACACAGAGCCAACACTCCTTCACCTATAGGGCTCCTCTATGGATGGATGAATGGTCTCAGCCACACCATCTCCTCTGCCTCAACACTAGGTCTATTCAAAACCAGACTCCAGGCCAATCTCATTGCCTCTAGCTCCTGTGACTGCCTCTCCTAGATGATGACCTACACTGCTTAAATCCTAACTTATATACTGCTTAACCCCAGGGCCCCAGTTCCCACCCTCCCAGCTCCTGAGGCGCCACTTCAAATCTCAGGTCTTTATACCACCTCATTAGTCTCTCCTTGCCCCATTACAGCACTTATCCCCCCCTCACCCTGCCCCCTTTTTCTCTTCTATCACTCCTTCGCATTTATTTTTTGACAAATGCATCTGGCTGCATCTTCATCCTCCCTCTCTCCCATCCCTGTTTCTGTGCCACCCCAGGTGCCTGACCCCACCCATTCCTTGTGTTGCCCAGCTGTGCTTACCATCTTACTTTAGCTGCCTCTGTTAACTACCTACACTCTCTCATCCTCTACACCTTACTCTTCCTATAATTGACCCCTTTCAATAGCACTGTTGTACATGAATTGTTTACTGTTATTTCACTGTTGCTTCCTTGTTGTTTGTTATTTCTGACATGGAACCTTTGTAAAACAGCCTTGGCTCAAAGGAACTTGTAATCCTAGAATGAATAAATAAAAATAAAACTCAGCCTTTTAGCCCTGACTTTGTCCCCCACCTCTTTGGAGAACAATAGTGGTTTCCTTCTTCTTTTCCCTTTGGCCACTATCCTAACGCATTGGTTTGTTATATCCACTATGGCTCCTTTCAGTTTCTCCCTTTGTTCTTCCAATGAAGGTAATTGAGGGGGCTCCATCACCTTTCCTTTCCCCAGGACTGCTTGTATACATCTACCCATTTCAGTGAAATCTGTCCGCCTGATATCTAATACTTTTGCCCTTGTGTGGCTTAACTGAGTCCATGTCTCCATGCTGAACCACACCATGTGGTGGTCACTAGACCCCCGCTGTCCTTCCACCTGTATTTCTTCAACTCTGTTTTGATTGATCCATACCAGGTCCAGAATTGACTTGTCCCTGGTTGGCTCATGCACCAGCTACCTGAATCCAGACCCTTGCAGAGATTCCAGGATGGTTGTGCTTCTGGCTGATGCAGCCACCTGGGCAGCCCAATCCACGTCTGGCATATTGAAATCCCCCAGTAGCAGGATTTTGCCTTTAGCTGCCATGTTGTGTATGTTCTCTACTAGTTCCCTGTCTACTTCCTCCCTCTGTGCAGGAGGTCTGTAGATCACCCCTGTGCGTATCCCTGTTCTATTCCCTGGCTCCAGGGTGACCCACATTACCTTGGCCTCCACCTGTCTTCCCTGAACTTCTGTAGCCTTTATACCATCTCTATCTCTGATGTACAAGTCACTCCCCCACCCTTTTTACCACTCCTGAACAGTGTATAGCCCAGTACATTGACTTCCCAGTCATGATTAGCAGAGTACTAGGTTTCTGTTATTGCTGCTATGTCAAGGTCTGTATCTGCCAACAAGGCCTCCAAGTCCGGAACCTTATTTCCTAGGCTATGGGCATTCGTTAGCATGATCTTCCATGTTTTACAGTCTGCCCTCCCTCTGCTCTTGTTCTCCCTCTCCAGTGTCTTCCCCCCACCCCACCCCAGTTTCCTTTCCTATGTGCTCTTGCCCACCCGTATCACTCATTATACATTCTTCACCTGCCTGCTTTAGCTGTTCCGGTAGTCAACATGTGTTTCAGCGTGTTCCCATGGGAGGGGGTGTGTTCCTAAGCCTCCTGGATCTCCCCCCTTGGCCAGTTTAAATGCTCATAGCTGTGGCATTTAAAATTTTCACAAAGGACCAAGGTCCCTTTCTTGGACAGATGCAGGCCGCCCTCCTTATATATAAGCTCTCATCTGCCCAGGTCAGGCACCAGACTCCTCTGAAGCCAAAACCCTTCCTTCCACACCAATCCTCCAACCAGGAGTTCAAGATATGGATGTGGAGTGCCCTAGCTTCCCCTGTGCCCTAGACAGGTAGCACCTTCGAGAATGAGATGGAGCGTGTTATCTCTCCCCTGGGTCGTGCCTGAAAATAAGTAGAATTTGTTAGTGCACTTACCCCAGTCAACAAAAACAAAATAAAATAAATAAATCTGTTTCAGGTTTCGCTCAGCTTCCTGAAATCCTCCTGGACTCTGGCTAACTCAACCCTTCTCCTGGCCAGGTCTTTGGTCCCCAGGTGGACAATGACATCCAGCTGCTCCCTCCTACTGTAGTTATTGCCACAGCGATCCTATGGATCCACTTTCCATCCCTCTATGCAGTGCTTCCTGGGAGGCACTTAATCTCCCTCTCTCCCCTGATAGGGGACCTTAACTCCATTCCTCGGACAACAGAGTTCCCCACTATGAGAAGCTTCCCCCTCCCCTGGGGTCCCAAGCCTCCCTTCCCTGGGGCTCCATCCTGGAGGACCATTCCATTCTACCTGGTCCCAGCCTCGGGTTCCTGAATGGAGCTTTCCCAGTCCTCCAAAACAGTTGTATGAGTTACTAAGCAGGACCAGTTGGGGGATGTGCTTTTGACCCCCCCTTACCCTCCCTGAGCCCAATCACTCCTTTCCTTGGCATCCTTAGAGATACATGTTGTGGACCCAGTGGTCTCTCTGGGTGGGGGTGGATGCCACCTTCAGATAGGCCAACTCTGCTCAGAGACAGACAACCTCCTCCCTCAACCCAGAGAGGTGCCTGCAGACAGGGCAGCTTCGCAGCCTCCAGAATGTCTCCCTAAAGACAGCTGCTCCACAACCACTGCACTGCACCACTCCCATCATGTCCATTTCCCTCATCAATCAACTGCCTGCTTAAGACGGCTATTTATTTCCCAAATATTTATTTGTTTTTTGTTATGCCTTCTCTCTTCACTACTTCCTGTGTAGATGCAGGATGTTGCAAGGCCCAATGGGGTATTCTATAAATGTAGGGGCGAGCCCTGGGGTGGGTGGGTTGTGGGGGTGGGAGGGTGAGATTACAGCACAGGCTGTGTCTAAAAACAATCAGCCAAGGAGTCCTCTGGCAGTGGCTCCGCACTCCACTCACCGTGGTCCAGACACAGCTAATTCCAAACCCACAGTCACAAACCTATCAGCTAGAATCCCTCAATCCTGTTCAGACTAAATGAAAAAGCACACAGAAATAGCCTCATATTGAACTACAAACATACAGTCACAAACTCACCAGCTAGAATCCCTCAATCCTGCACCAACTAAATGAAGAGTCAAACTAAAATAGCAGTTAAGACCTCACATTCAAACTACACGATGTACACCAGTATTGATATACTCAGAAATGATATCTCTGTAGGGTGCCAAAATGTGAGCTGGGGATAGATTGTTATCTGATCATGCCCCGGTGTAGACATATCTCCATCTTAAACAATTTCATCCAAAAACACACCAGTGACTTAATGTGCATCACTTGCGGTCGGAGGCATTCCAAACTTTCTGGCTAGAAAGATCCCCGAGATTCTGGAACTTAACCAGACGGGAAACATGCAGAAGCGGTACTCTGGGTTACACTAAAAATGATTTGTCTGCGGTCGCATCATCACATACATTACCTATATTACACCATAAGCACACCCTCCAGATACCATCCCTCTTGGTAACTTTATACGCTGAAAAGGCATTTGAGAGGGTGTCATGGCGTTATGTGTTTGCCACCTTAATCTGGATGGGCTTCTCAAGAAGCTTGTCTCTTTCCCCAGAGGATCTATGCCTCTTCACAGGACTTTGGTAAAGTAGGTGGTCGTCATTCCCCTTTCTTCCCCCTAGCAGAGGTATACACATCAGGACTGCCCCCTGTCTCTGCTATTATTTGCTCTTTATGTAAAGCCATTAGCCAGGCCCGTCAGGATAGCAAGTTCTACAGGGGAATCTAGATTAGGGACACTGAGCACCATGCTGCACATTATGTGGATGGTGTGTTACTGTCTGTGATGGATCCTGTAAAAATCACTCCCGGAAGTTTTCCACATACTAACACAGTTTAACGCTATATCTGCATATTGATTAAATGCCACTAAAACGGAAGCCCTTTCATGCTATTTTTGCCCAGAGCCCACTAATGGGACAACAATATCCAGTTAGGTGGGACTTCAAGGAAATCAAGTATCTAGGGATAAAGAGTCCTAGTAGGTTAGACAGGCTATATAAGGCAAGTTATGGACTTCTATCTAATCAAATGATGTTAGACCTCCAGAGATGGCACACCCTTCACCTAACTTGTTTTTTGTATATTCTGTTTATTCACTGAACCCAGAACTCTCTCAGACTACTCCTACACACCTACCGTCACTCTACTCCCCCTAACTTTTATTTGTAAAATTAACTTAGTTCATATGGTAGTCCCACTCCGCTAACTCTGTATTTTCCACAGTGTTCCCTTACTCATGCCACAAGAATGGAGGAGATGATGTTTAGCCATTTCTAGATATGCCGGGGGGGGGCACAGACCACACTTATGGCTTTCTACTCTAATGCTCCCTGGGAGTAAGGAGGCCTGAGCCTCCCAGATCTACACTTGCACTACATCACAGCTCCATATTCTCTTTCACTGGCACACGCGCAGTGGAGGACCCCAATGGTTAGAAATGGAAAGAGAAATATTAGCCTTTCAGGATATGACCAGGTACATGTTCGTAACGGGGGGGAGGGGAAGAGCAACCAGGTATGCTACAAATCTTTGGATTGCCCACATCAGAGAGGTATGGTGAAAAGTGGTAGCTGCCACCGGTCTAAAGGATCAACTACCTTGGGTTTTCCCATTCACAGACTTGCCCAAGTTCATCCTGGCATGCATAGAGCATAGATTCCAGGACTGGCAAAAACGGAACATAATTTACTCAAGTCCTCTCCTCACATTCAAGCCCTGCACACACAGGATTACAACAGACCATGGGAGCCTCTTAAAGGTAATAGGCTCACCTTCTCTGCACAGGCCTCTGCAGGGGATGTTAGCCAGTCAACGCTATGCACTGACTGTCCCGCCACCCTTCCACAGTTGGCTCCACCTTTATTGAGGTCAGCACATCACATGACAGGTCACATGACACCACCAGTTGTTTTTCTAAGTCCCCACATTTCCATTTGCTCGTTATACTCAGTGGCCACTAGGAGTCACTGTCTCCACCTCTTCTCTCCCCTCCCTCCACCAGCTTATCCTCCCTAGCTCACTATCTCTTTCCTATTCCACTCCACTTATTTATCCCCAGTTTCCCTTTGAACCCTGTACCTTTGGCCACACAGACGGTGACCCTACCACTGCGTTATTCTGGCAGCCCTTCTTGTTTACGTCCATTTGTTTACCTTATACCTCCAAAGCACTGCTAGCATATCTCAGCCCTTGCCCACTAGTCCTGGATGAGCCACCCCCACCATGTTTGGACACCATCGCACACCGGGCTTCATCTCCTCCATTCCCTCCCTTCTCCCACTCTTCTTTCTCTGCCTCTTACCACACCTGCTGACCCTCCCCACATCTTGCCTGTCCCCCACCTCCAACTCTATGCACCTCCTTCTCTTCTCCAAACACATAGTTACTGATACCCTCACCCCACACCAACCTCACCCTATCTCTGCCCTTCCCCCTTCCTCTCTAGTCTGTCCCATCTCACCCTGGCTGCACCCTACATATTAACCCTTCCTATCCCAACCTACTCCCGTAAACTCTCTCCTGTACACTCGCTGTTTCACAGTCATCAGGGAACACCCCTGCCCGCACTCTATAGGGTGCTCCTCCTCCTATTGCTCCTATCAGGTAACATCCACCCCAACCCTAGCCCTGTCACTCAAACATCCAACTGCTCCCCTCCTTTCCACAGCCTTTGCATATCGTTTGTGAACATCTGCAGCCTACCAAAACAGCATCACATTCTTCAGGGCTGGGTGGCTCAACACCACCCTGATATCCTAGCCCTAGCTGAAACCTGGCTCTCCAGCTCCACCCCAAACTCAGCTGTCTCCCTTCCAGGCTTTACTCTCTTCCATACAGACAGACTGGGCAAACACAGAGGGTGGCTGCGCAATTTATGTCAAGGATTCTCTAAATGCTCAATCTCTCCCCACCCTCAAGCTTGAGCATGGTGGCCAGGCCCTCACCTTAAAAGCATCCTTGGGGAACTCAGCGGTCCCACTCTTTCTCACTATTGCCTACATCCCTTCTAGGAACTAGAAACTGACCTCCCACCCCTCCCAGAACTGACTGTCTCTCTCTCTCTCTCCCCCCTACCATCACATCATGAGAGTATTGTACTGGAGGACTTCAACATTAATTGTCTGTCAAAGGATGCCACTCATTTCCAGGACACCACTGCCGCCCCCGACCTAATGCAGGTTGTAAATACCCCCACTGGCCAAAACCCAACCACCTGTTCTGCAGCTCTCCTGGATCTTGCTTTCACAAACCACCCAAACAGGATCTCCTCTGCTGCTGTCCTCCCCAACACACTGAGTGACCATTCCTCTATTTTCTGCAACTGGTCCTCTAAAACTCCCAGCACCCCCCCCCCAGATTCATTCACCTACGTAAGCTGAAATCTGGCAAACACAAGCACCTAAAACACCATCTCAGGCACTGGGACTGGTCACCAATTTTTACCACCCCCAGACATTGACACTGCATCCAAGTCTTTAATACTGCCTGCGATAAGTTTGCCCCTATCACAAAATCTCTTATCAAAGGCAACCTGGCCCCCTGGATCTCACACCAACTCCTAAACATGATGCGCCACTATGATGCCCTCTGGCAGATCACCCTTGACACGGTGAGGCCCACTGACAGACAAAGATATCATGAGGCTAGGAACAAGTGCACTTGGGCCATACAAAATGCCAAAGCCACCCACTACCAAATTTATTTATTTAAGAGATTAACCAGGCAAGCATACTGAGCGGGGACTGCTCATTTCCAGATGCAACCTGGGGAGTTACATAGAAAAGACAGCAGAACAAGTACAATACAGGGGTAAAACAGCAGGTCCGAAATAGTTACAAGCTGGACTCGCATTTGATGCAATCAATTACTACAAGGTTTAGTTCTAAGACTGCAGAGTATAAACAGGCAGAAACATACAGGTACACAGTAATTTTGCTGAGAAATTAATACTGTCAAAGTACATTTAGATGCCCCTTGGTTGCGGGTCTGGGTTGCTGGTAGCAGTTGCATGTGTCAGAGAAATGGTCATGAGGAGTAGTTTAAGGAGCCTTGGGGCGGGGATGAGCCTGATACCAGCAGGAAGATCATTCCAGAGTTTGGGCAGGTGGTATTTGAAGGCGGATTGGCCCTTCGATGTGTGCATGAAAGGGACTTGGAGTAGCCTGGAGTCGGAGCATCTGAGAGAGTAGGCCAGGGATGGTTGTGCCGACAAATCAGAGCTGAGGTAGGGGGGGATTTGTCCAGAATTTAGCTACTGTATGACATTTGCGCAGTGTATCGGATGTCGAGACTCGAGCGAGGGTAGGGCTAAGGAGCTATATAGGTCACAGTGATGGGTGGTGGAGGGGACATTTCAGGATGAAGCGGCAGTAGGAATGAAAGAGGGTGTCCAGGCTGGCCAAGGTAGATGAAGGTGCTGAGCCATAAACCATGTCGCTGTAGTCAAAGAAAGGGAGAATCATTTTATGCACTATTTCCCTCCAGACTGTGGCGGGCAGGCACCCTTTATTACGATGAAGTGCACCCACTTTGGAGTGCAGTTTTTTGTGTAGCGAGTCAATTTGGATGGAGAAATCAAGGTATTGATCGAGCCATACTCCCAGGTATCTAAAGGAGGTGCAGGTCTCCAAAGGGGACCCGTCCAGCGTATAGAAGCTGGGGGGAGCAGCTAGGCGGGAGAGTTGAGGTTGCGTGCCAAAGGTTAGGGAGACAGGTTTTTTTTGAGTTTAGTACTAGTTGATTGGATCTGAGCCAGTTTTAAACGGCATCAAAGTTCTGATGGAGGGCTGCATACACGTCCCCAGTGGAGGTTCGGAGGCATACAGTACGGTGTCATCTGCATACATTTGTATGGCTGAGTTTGAGCAGGTCAGTGGGAGGTCATTTAAGAATATGGAAAAAAGTAAGGGGCCCAGGACAGAGCCTTGGGAGACCTCCATGGTGACTGGGAGTGGGGGGGATAGTTGTGTATCAATTTTTACTGACTGCTGTCTGCCAGTCAGGTAGGCCTGGAACCAGCTAGTGGCTAGGCTGGAGAGGCCTGCATCATTTAGTTTTGTGAGTAGCTTTGGGTGGAAGACTGTGTCAAAGGCCTTGGCCAGATCTATGAAAATGGTCGAGGTGATATGCCCCTTGTCCATCCCTGAGGAAATGTCATTTGAGAGTCTTAAGAGTGCGGTGATGGTGGAGTGAGATTTGCGAAACCCTGACTGATAAGGGGTGAAGAAGGAAGTAGAGTCGAGAAATTGAGTACGTTGGGTAAAGGCTAGGTGCTGCTGAAGTTTGGCCAGAATTGGGAGAAGGGAGATGGTGCGATAATTTCCAGGTGCAGATGGATCACTACTCTTCGGTAGAGGGATGACGACCGCCTGCTTCCAAGCGGTTGGAATTTGAACTGTGGAAAATGGAAGGTTTAGGAGGTCGGCTAGAGGGGCGGCAATAGCAGGGGCTGATAGATGTAGAAGTTTGGCGTCCAGTCCTAATGGGCATTTGCCTTTGTTGGGGTCTAGAGAATGCAGGGCATGGAGTACTTCTGCCATGGAGATTGGACAGAAAGAGAACGTGGAGATGGGGGGTGCTGGGGTTGCGAGGAGGAACTGGGTGTGGGTGAGGTGAGATGCAGCGCAGTTAGTAAAGAAGGTATTGAAAGCGGAGACAATTTTGCTAGGGTCTGAGACAGTGTTGCCATGGATGGATAGGGTTGGGGTAGGCAGCTGGGCTGGGGGAGTAAGCAGGTTTTGATGGATTTCCAGAAGTTAGCAGGGTAGCTCAGGTTTGAGGAGAGAGAGAGAGCTACCTTGAAAGAGCTTTTCTTTGCCTGCCGTATAGATTTGGTGCAGGAGTTGTGGAGGGTGTGATATCACTGCAAGGATTCTAGGAAACCGGTTTGCTTGTACTTTTTCCAGGCCTGGTCCCTAGCTCGGCAAATGCTGATGATGTCAGCGGTGACCCTGGGGAGATAGGAGCCCTTGACCCTATTGCATCTTAGGGGGGTGTGATAGTCCCATACAGCAAGCTAGTTGTCTCTGAACATTTCAAAAGCGTTCTCAATAGAGGGTTCCATCTGAATGAATGACCAGTCGACATGGGTGAGGTCATTTAGAAGGGAATAAAGACAGAGGGATTTATAAGCTCTTGTGAGGAGTGTCCGGGGGGGGGGGTTGCAGGTCTGTGCACCTTCCTGACCATATAAACCATATGGTGATCGCTCAGGGAGTCAGGGAGGAGGCTGGCTTTTATTATCCTGTGAGGGTTGGTTGTGAGGGCCCAGTCCAGGAGGGAGAAGTTATGTGTTTTTGAGTTTAGTCGGGTTGGTTGATCGATTTGTTGGAAGAGGTTTAGGGAGTGAACTTTGCTCTGTAGTTTAGAGCAGTCTTTGGCTAGCCAATTGTAGTTGAAATCCCTGAGGATGTAGAGATCGCCAATTCCGGCAGCAGACTTTAAAGTGGTTAGGTGGTCTAGGACGCTGGGCGCAGGGGCGCAGTAAGTCCCTGCCACGTACACCAGGAAGGAATGCAGTAGAGCAAGCTTAATCAGCATAGATTCTATTTGGGGTGTAGGTCCAGGGATCTGGACAGGGGTGAACTGGAGCCTGGTGGATATGTACATGGTGATGCCTCCTCCTTTCTTCTTGCCCTGTCTGTCCTGCCTAATTACTGTGTAGCCAGGGATGGCTATTTCTGAATCAGCATGGTGTGGTTTCAGCCATGTCTCAGATATAATGCAGATATCTGGGCGGAGGGTTAGGGCAGTGAGTTGCAACTCAGGTACTTTGTTCAGGAGACTGCAGATGTTTAGGTGAAGTAATCTAAGGCGCTTGGGGAGGGTTTGGGGGGTAGAGTGGGCGATGGACCTGCATTGGTTTCAACATCCCCCGCCAAGAGGAGAAGCAGGGTGATGTAGTACATGGAGGTGTTCCATGCGTGTTTGAACTTAAGCTTGGAGTGGATTGTTTGTGGAGCATAGAGAGAGGACGAGGTAGCTAGGCTGTGTAGGATGGATTGACCAGGAAAGAAAGAGGGGGGGACAGAAGAGCTTAGACCCCATGTATGGGTGGGCATATGTGGCTGGAGTTGAGAGGTGGAGGTGGATAAGGGGCATAGGGGAGATGACTTGGTGTAGAGGGGGTGGAGGTTTGGGTCCTGCATGGGCTGGGTTGCTGGAGGGAGAAAGGCAAAAGAAAAAGCTAGGGAAAAGAGTGGTATTAGGTAAAGGAGCATGGTTAATGTGTGAACCATGCAGCAGCAAGCTGGGACTCGGTGCAGCGGATGCTAGTGGTGGGAATATAATAAACTGCTAATCTGAAAGTGGGCTGATAGGTTCTGGCACATCACCTGGTTTCAGTGTCACCTGACTGTAGCTATATAACTGAATGCCGACCAAGGATGGTGGTGGGAGCAGTGGGGAGCCAGCAAGCTGCACTGGCGGGACAGGGAGCTGTGATCTCCTGCCTGCTCCGTACCTTGCTTCAAGCGTTTTGGTGGGGGGGGGCTTCTGATGATGTCAGGTGGGAAGGGTGGATGTCTGTGAGACCTTTGCGACCCTCGTGGGGTTCCTGGGGGAGAGTAGCGTCTCTGGCCCTCACGACATGCTGTGTGAGGAAGACAGAGAGGAGAAAATTAATTTATTTGCAATCGGACGGGCGGAGATGAGTGTAAAACTTCTTTGATCCCCTTTTCTGCCTTAACGATAATGCTCCATAGCTACCCACCCGGTTCAGCCACTATCTTAATTTGTAAGCAACATGAGGGGCAAAATAAACCCTTATATGCCCCTTAGATTCCTCCTGGGGCACCGGATGTAAGATTTGGAACAATATCAGAGAACTCAGCAGTAAGACCAAGACTCCACCCCCCTCCTTAATAGAAGTCAATGGTACCCTCCCTCTACCACCCCAATAGAAGTTAATAGTACCCTCCCTCCACCCCCTCCCTAATAGAAGTTAATGGTACCCTCCCTCCACCCTCTCCCTAATAGAAGTTAAGGGTACCCTCCCCCAACCCCTTCCCTAATAGAAGTCAATTCTACCCTCTCTCCACCCTCCCTACAGAAGTTAATAGTACCTCCCTCCAACCCCTCCCTAATAGAAATTAATGGTACCCTTCCTCCAACCCCCTCCCTACTAGAAGTTAGTCGTACCCTCCACCCCCTCCTTAATAAAAACACTGCCTCCCCCCGGAGGCTCTTCGACTCGCAGTCACCTCCTCTATCCTGTCCCTAGTGGACGATGGACAGCCGGTGTATGGTGCTGCTGATCAGACCGCACTCCATAAAATTCACACTACTCTGAATAAGGCCTGCAGGTTAATTACTGGGGCACCTAGGCTGACACACACCTGTCTACTGTACGCTAAAGCGCTGGTACTTGATCTTGATGAGCGCCTCAAATATCTGACCTGTGCCCTTACAAAAAAAGACCCTCCTTGGGCTATCCCCGCCAGGATTGACCACCACCATACGCTGCTCTGTCCCACTAGTTCATACTCGGACCTCTGGGAAAACTTCTCTTGTTATCCCTAGAGCTAGGACCTCTCACGGCCAAGAGCCTTCAGCTTTAGGGCTCCTCCTGGTTCAACACACTGCCCCTCCATCTCCGAGCTCCAACTATATTGTGCTTCAAAACTTCCTACGTAACCACCTTATTAACACCTGATGCTGTAATTGCCATTACCAAAGCCGTACTCAATACTTATGACAAAGCTTACTACTAAGCTGCTAAGGACAACATAACTCTGGTATTGTTTGCTTCAATCCTACCTGTACCAGCTTGTTTGTATCTATGTCTTAAGTTACTGTTATACTTATGTGTTGTACTGCTATACTCTGTATTTTCATTTGTCTTACTGTGACAAGGTACCTTTGTAAATGAGCCTATGGCTCAAAGGTTTTCCAAACTGCTGTTTAAATAAAATAAAAATAAAAAAAAAATAATAGAAGTCAGTGATACCCTCCCTCCACCACTCCCTAATAGAAGTCAGTGGTACCCTCCCTCCAATCCCCTCCCTAACAGAAGTTAATGATACCCTCGCTTCCAACCTCCTCCCTAATTGAAGTTAGTGGAACCCTCCCTCCAACCCCCATATGAATAGAAGTTAATGGCACCCTCCCTCCAACTCCCACATCAATAGAAGTCAAAGGTACCCTCCCTCCACCCCCCTCCCTAACAGAAGTCAGTGGTTTCCTCCTTCTACCCCATAGAAGTCAATGGTACCCTCCTCCATCACCTCCAAAGAGAGTTAATAGTGCCCTCCCTCCACCCCTCCCTAACAGAAGTCAATGATACCCTCCCTCCACCCTCTCCCTAATAGAAATGAATGGTATCCTCCCTCCGACCCCCTCCCTACTAGAAGTCAGTGGTACCCTCCACTGCCTCCTTAACAAGAGTTAATGGTACCCTCCCTCCACCTCCTACCTAACAGAAGTCAATGGTACCCACCCTCCACCCCTCCCTGATAGAAGTCAGTAGTACCCTCCCTAATAGAAGGGTACCCTCCCTCCACCCCCTCCCTAATAGAAGTCAGTGATACCCTCCCTCTACCCCTTCCTAATAGAAGTCAGTGGTACCCACCTCCACCCACCTCTTAATAGAAGTAAATGGTATCCTCCCTCCAACCCCTCACTAATAGAAGTGAATGGTATCCTCCCTCCATCCCTTCCCTAACAACAGTCAATGGTACCCTCCCCAACCCCTCCTAATAAAGTCAATGGTACCCTCCCTCCACCCTCCTCCTAATAGAAGTCAATGGTACCCTCCCTCCACCCCTCCCTAATAGAAGTCAATGGCACCCTTGCCTCCAACCCCTTCCTAACAGAACTCAGTGGTGCCATGCCTCCACCCCTCCTAATCGAGTCAGTGGTGACCTCCTCCACCCCTCTCCTGATAGAAGTTAATGGTACCCTCCTCCACCCCTCCCTAATAGAAATGAATGGTACCCTCCCTCCGACTCCTCCCTGCAAGAAGTCAGCGGTACCTCCACCCCTCCCTAACAGAGTTAATGGTACACTCCTTCCCCTCCCTAACAGAAGTCAATGGTACCTTGCCTCCAACCCTCCCTAATAGAAGTCAATGGTACCTCCTCACCACCCCTCCCTAATAGAAGTAAATGGTACCCTCCCTACAACCCCCTCCTAAAGGAAGATAATGGTACCTAGTTTCCAACCCTCTCTAATAGAAGTCAGTGGTAGTCTCCTCCACCCCTCCCTAACAGAAGTCAATGGTACCCTTCCTCCGCCCCACTCCCTAATAGAAGTCAGTGGTACACTCCCTCCAACACCCTCCCTAATAGAAGTCAATGGTACTCACCCTCCACCCCCTAATAGAAATTAATGGTACCCTCCCTCCACCCCTCCATAATAGAAGTTAATGGTACCCTCCCTCCAACCCCCTCCTAATAGAAGTCAATGGTACCCTCTCTCCATCCCCCTCCCTAACAGAAGTCAATGGCACCCTCCTTCACCACTACCTAATAGAGTCCATAGTACCATCCCTCTCCCCAATCGAAGTCAGTAGTACCCTCCCTCCACCCCTCCCTAATAGAAGTCAATGGTACCCTCCTCCTGACCCTCCCTACAAGAAGTCAATGGTACCCTCCACCCCCTCCCTAACAGAAGTCAATGGTACCCTCCTTCACCCCTCCTTAACAGAAGTCAGTGGTACCCTCCCACAACCCCTCCTAATCGAGTTAATGATACCCTCGTTTCCAACCCTCCCTAATAGAAGTCAGTGGTACCCTCCCTAACAGAAGTCAATGGTACCTTCCTCCACCACTCCCTAATAGAAGTCAGTGGTACACTCCCTCCAACCCCTCCTAATAGTCTGTGGTACCTCCTCAACCCCTCTAATAGAAGTCAGTGATACCCTCCCTCCACCCCTCCCTAATAGAAGTTAATGGTACCCTCCCTCCACCCTCCCTAATAGAAGTTAATGGTACCTTCCCTCCAACCCCTCCCTAAGAGAAGTCAATGGTACCCTCCCTAATTGAAGTCAGTGGTACCCTCCTCCACCCTTCCCTAATAGAAGTCAATGGTACCTCCTTCCATCCCCTCCCTAACAGAAGTTAATGATACCCTCCCTCCACCCTCTCCCTAACAGAAGTTAATGATACCTTCCCTCCAACCCCCTCCCTAAGAGAAGTCAATGGTACCCTCCTTAACTGAAGTCAGTGGTACCCTTCCTCCACCCTTCCCTAATAGAAGTCAATGGTACCTTCCCTCCATCCCCCTCCCTAATAGAAGTCAATGGTACCCTCGTTTCCAACCCCCTTCCTAATAGAAGTCAGTGGTACCCTCCCTAACAGAAGTCAATGGTACCCTTCCTCCACCTCACTCCTTAATAGAAGTCAGTGGTACACTCCCTTCAACCCCCTTCCTAAGAGAAGTCAATGGTACCCTCCCTAATTGAAGTCAGTGGTACCCTCCCTCCACCCTTCCCTAATAGACGTCAATGGTACCCTCCCTCTGACCCCCTCCCTACAAGAAGTCAGTGGTACCCTTCCTCCCACCCACTCCCTAATAGAAGTCAGTGGTACCCTCCCTTCAACCCCTCCCTAATAGAAGTCAGTGATACCCTCCTCCACCCCCTCCTAATAAGTTAATGGTGCCCTCCTCTACCCCTCCTAATCAGTTAATGTTCCTCCAACCCCTCCCCTAAGAGAGGTCAATGGTACCCTCCTAATAGAAGTCAGTGGTACCCTCCCTCCAACCCCCTCCCTAAGAGAAGTCAATGGTACCCTCCCTAATTGAAGTCAGTGGTACCCTCCCTCCACCCTTCCCTAATAGGATTAAGCTGCCTCCCTCCACCCCTCCCAAATAGAAGTTAGCAGTGCCTTCCCTCCAACCCCTCCTAAGAGAAGTCAATGGTACCTCCCTAATTGAAGTCAGTGGTACCCTCCTCCACCTTCCTAATAGAAGTCAATGGTACCTCCTCCATTCCCCTTTCTAATAGAAGTCCATGGTACCCTCCCTCTGACCCCTCCCTACTAGAAGTCAGTGCGCCTCCACCCCTCCCTAACAGAAGTTAATGTTGCCCTCCTTCCATCCCTCCCTAACAGAAGTCAATGGTACCTCCCTCCCCCTCCCTAATAGAAGTCAATGGTACCCTCCTCCAACCCCTCCTAATAGAAGTCAATGGTACCCTCCTCCAACCCCATATGAATAGAAGTTAATGGTGCCCACCCTTCACCCCTCCCTAATAGAAGTCAATGACCTTGCCTCCAACCTCCTTCCTAACAGAACTCGTGGTACCATCCCTCCAACCCTCTCTAATAGAAGTCAGTGGTACCCTCCTCCACCCCTCCTAATAGAAGTCAGTGGTACCCTCCCTACAACCCCTCCTAATTGAAGTTAATGATACCTCATTCCAACCCTCCCTAATAAAAGTCAGTGGTACCTCCTAACGAAGTCAATGGTACCCTTCCTCCACCCCCTCCCTAATAGAAGTCAGTGGTACCTCCTCCAACCCTCCTAATAGAGTCAGTGGTACCCTCCCTCCACCCCCTCCCTAATAGAAGTCAGTGATACCTCCTCCCTCCCTCCACCCCTCCTAATAGAAGTTAATGGTACCCTCCTCCACCCCTCCCTAATAGAAGTTAATGGTACCTTCCTCCAACCCCTCCTAAGAGAGTCAATGGTACCCTCCTAATAGAAGTCAGTGGTACCCTCCCTACAACCCCTCCTAATCGAGTTAATGATACCCTCATTTCCAACCCCTCCCTAATAGAGTCAGTGGTACCCTCTAACAGAAGTCAATGGTGCCTTCCTCCACCCCACTCCCTAATAGAAGTCAGTGGTACACTCCTCCAACCCCTCCCTAATAGAAGTCAGTGGTACCTCCTCCAACCCCCTCCCTAATAGAAGTCAGTGATACCCACCTCCCTCCTTCCATCCCCCTCCCTAATAGAAGTTAATGATACCTCCTCCACCCTCTCCCTAACAGAAGTTAATGATACCTTCCCTCCAACCCCCTTCCTAAGAGAAGTCAATGGTACCCTCCCTAATTGAAGTCAATGGTACCCTTGTTTCCAACCCCCTCCCTAATAGAAGTCAGTGGTACCCTCCCTAACAGAAGTCAATGGTACCCTTCCTCCACCTCACTCCTTAATAGAGTCAGTGGTACACTCCCTTCAACCCCCTTCCTAATAGACGTCAATGGTACCCTCCCTCCGACCCCCTACCTACAAGAAGTCAGTGGTACCCTTCCTCCACCCCACTCCCTAATAGAAGTCAGTGGTACCCTCCTCCAACCCCCAACAGAAGTCAGTGATACCCCCTCCCTCCCTCCACCCCTCCCTAATCGAAGTTAATGGTACCTTCCCTCAACCCCTCCCTAAGAGAAGTCAATGGTACCCTCCTTAATAGAAGTCAGTGGTACCCTTCCTCCAACCCCCCTCCCTAATAGAAGTTAATGGTACCTTCCCTCCAACCCCCTCCCTAAGAGAAGTCAATGGTACCCTCCCTAATTGAAGTCAGTGGTACCCTCCCTCCACCCTTCCCCAATAGAAGTCAATGGTACCCTCCCTCCATCCCCTTCCTAATAGAAGTCCATGGTACCCTTCCTCTGACCCCCTCCCTACTAGAAGTCAGTGGCGCCTTCCACCCTCTCCCTAACAGAAGTTAATGTTACCCTCCTTCCACATCCCTCCCTAACAGAAGTCAATGGTACCCTCCTCCAACCCCATATGAATAGAAGTTAATGGTGCCCACCCTCCACCCCTCCCTAATAGAAGTCAATGGCACTTGCCTCCAACCTCCTTCCTAACAGAACTGGGTGGTACCATCCTCCAACCCCTCCCTAATAGAGTCAGTGGTACCTCCTCCACCTCCCTAATAGAAGTCAGTGGTACCTTCCTACAACCCTCCTAATCAAGTTAATGATACCTCATTTCCAACCCTCCCTAATAGAAGTCAGTGGTACCCTCTAACAGAAGTCAATGGTACCCTTCCTCCACCCCACTCCCTAATAGAAGTCAGTGGTACACTCCTCCAACCCTCCCTAATAGAAGTCAGTGGTACCTTCCCTCCAACCCCTCCCTAATAGAAGTCAGTGATACCCTTCCTCCTTCCCTCCACCCCCCTCCCTAATAGAAGTTTAAGACATGATGGAAGTGGTGCAGTGCAGCGCCTGTGGAGCAGCAGTCTTCCGGGAGATGTTCTGGAGGATGCGGTGTTGTCCCATCTGCAGGCACCTCTCTGGGCTGAGGGAGGAGGTTGCTCATCTCCAGGCTGAGTTGGCCAGGATTTGTGGGACCTCCTCTTCCATCCAGGGACCACCAGTGCCACTGCCGTTGCCTCAGAGGTTGCCAAGAAAGAGGAGCGGTTGGGCCACAGTGGGCTCAGGGAGGGTGAGGGTGGTGGAACAGAGGCGCATCCCTCCCATTGTACCTCTCCACAATTCCTATGCCATTCTGGCAAAGTGTGATTCCTCTATGGAGGCACCCACAGTGGAGACCAAGGAGGATGCTGGGAACCTCCACAAAGGAGACCCACAAGAGGGTGGCAGGGGACCCTGCAGGGAAGGAAACAACTCCTGGTGGGGACTCCATTGTTAGGAAGGTAGAACTGGGGAGGAGTAGAGAGGAGGTAAGTGCCTGCCTGGCGCCATGGCTTGAGGGACAGGGAGCTAATCCTCAGGATTGCCTGAGCAGCTGCACAGGGAGGGAGCTGGATGTCATTGTCCACCTAGGGACAAATGACCTGGCTAAGAAAGGGATTAGATAAGTGCAGGAAGAGTTTGTGGAATTGGGGAGGGCCTTAGTCAAGTAGCACATGGTAACCTTCTCGAGGTGCTACCCATCTATGGCATAGGAGAGGCTAGGTGTTCCGCACCATGGGATTCAATCAGTGGTTGAAAACTGGTGTGGAGCCTAGGATTTGGCTTCATTGGGGACTGGGGGTCCACCTGGAGTGATGCAAGCCTATACTGGCATGATGGGCTGCATCTGTCCGGGAGGGGAACCAGGATCCTAGGTGATAGGTTTAAATGCTTCATTGGCAAGCTTTTAAACTAGCCAAGGAGGAGGCACTGGAAAGGAGCAGGAAAATCTAAGCCCCCAAAATAATCACGTGGTAGTGCAGGCAAACACCAACACAGAGGTGTCGATAGGAGAAGAGCAGGGTAAATGGAGAAAGTGACAAAGGCAAGAAGGACAGGGATGGGGCAAAGGGAGTAAGGCCATTAGGAAATGGAGGTAATGAGTACCAATGCCCATAGTCTGGGCAACAAGCTCCTGAGCTGATGGCCTTAATGGAAGAGGGATGCCTGGACATCGTGAGCAGTCACAGAAACATGGTACACAGAGAACCATGACTGGGATGTTAATATACCAGGGTACATAACCTACAGGAGAGACAGGCAGGGGAGAAGAGGGGGAGGAGTAGCTCTCTATGTAAAGGAAAGGATAAAAGCAACTGAACAAAAGAGTAAACAGGGAGGAGAGGAGGCACTGTGGGTCACCTTGGAGACTGCAAAGGACACCACAATCCGCACAGGGGTTGTGTACAGACCCCCATGCCAGGGGGAAGGAATGGACAAGGATATGATAGAAGGCATTCTTAGAATGGCAGAGAAAAGGGAGATACTGTTGATGGGAGACCTGAATATGCCAGGTGTTAACTGGAGCACATTTGCTGCAGCCACATCCAAGAGCAGGGCCATTCTTGATGCCCTACAGGTGGCAGGCATTAAACAGCTAGTTTCAGAACCCACTCGTGAGGGAGCAATCTTAGACCTCGTACTCAAACGGGGCAGTGAGAGGATCTCAGATCTAGAAGTGGGTTGCCATCTGGGGACAAGTGACCATCAAACAGTGTGGTTCACGTTAAACTCAGCTACAGAGTCAAGCCTACAAAAGTGAGGGTACTGGACTTTAGGAGGGCTGACTTTGGCAAGATGGAGAGTGCCTCAGAAAAGCACTAGCAAACAGGCTAGAAGGAGGTGTGGAGCAACAATGGGGAATTATCAAACTGCCATCACAGAGGCAACAAGCCTTTGTGTGAAGCAAAAAAAAATCAAACGAAAAGAAAAAGCCACTGTGGTTCTCAAAAGAGGTGGCTGTGAAAGTCAGGAAGAAAAAGATAGCATTCTGGAAGTATAAGGAAACACAGAAGGAGCAGGACAGAGACCTGTACCAGTTAAGGCAGAGGAAAGCAGGAGGGAAGTCAGAATAGCAAAGGCCCAAACTGAGGAAAAGATAGCCAACTCAGTTAAGAAGAGGATAAAACCTTTATAGGTACATCAGCAGTAGAAAGACAAAGGGAGGGATAGTGAGGCTGAATAGAATGAACGTGGGTGGGTAGAGGGGACAGTGAAAAGCAGGAATACTGAACGAATATTTCTGCTCAGTATTCACAAAAGAGGAGGGCGAAGTGCCTAATCCAATTAACAGAAGCATTCTTGATAGGGGGGTCGATCCCAGTCCTTTCACAGAAGAAAGGGTTCTGCAAGAACTCCTAAAACTGAAGGTGGATAAAGCAAAGGGTCCTGATGGAATTCACCCCAGAATTCTAAAAGAATTAAGGGAGGAACTAGTGAAACCACTGGCTACTCTTTTTAATAAATCATGGGAGGATGTTGTGGTACCCGAGGACTGGAGGAAGGCGGATGTGATTCCCTTCACAAAGTGGGTCCAAGACAGAGGCAGGAAACTACAGACCTGTCAGTCTGACCTCTGTGTTAGGGAAAGTGATGGAGTCACTTCTGAAGGAAAGAATAGTCGAGTACCTAGAGGCCAGTAGAGCACAGGACCCAAGGCAGCATGGGTTCACAGCGGAAGGTCATGTCAGATGAATCTAATAGATTTCTTTGACTGGGTGACCAAGTAGTAGACCAGGGAGGGGCTGTGGACATGGCCTACCTAGACTTTAGCAAGGCATTTGACACAGTCCCACACAAAGATTAACAGTCAAATTAACCAGCCTGGGAGAGGGACCCGGGTGGTAGCCTGTAAAACATTGGCTGGACAACAGGACAAAGGTAATTGTAAATGAGTCCACTCTGAAGAAGGGGGTTACTAGTGGGTACCGCAGGGTTCAGTATTGGGTCCAGTCCTTTTAATGTCTTCATCAGTGACATTGCAGAGGACTGGAAGGAAAAGTATGCCTTTTGTAGATTACACAAAGATCTGCAACAGGGTTGATACACAAGGCGTGGAAAGGATGAAAAGGGACTTGGCAAGGTTGGAGGAATGGTCAGAAGTATGGCAGCTAGATTCAATGCAAAGAAGTGCAAAATAATGCCCTGGAAACAAGAACCCAGGAAGAATACACAATGGGTGGGGAGGTAGTAACAACAACAAAAGGAAAGGGACCTGGGGTAATCATATCAGATGACCTTAAGGTTAGTAAGCAATGTGAGAAGGCAGTAGGAGGGCTGGGGTATACTGGGATGTACAGGGAGAGGCATCAGCAGCAGAAAACAGGAAGTTGTTATCCCTCTGTACAGACAGTTGGTGAGACCCCATGTGGAGTACTGTGTCCAGTTCTGGAGACCCCATCTCCAAAGGACATAGACAGGATAGAGACAGTCCAGAGGAGGGCAACTAAAATGGTGCAGGGTCTGCAAGAGAAGCCGTATGAGGAGAGACTAAAGGAGCTTAATATGTATACCCTTGAGGAAAGAAGGAGAGGGGACATGATAGAAGCTTTTAAGTACCTCAGTGGAATCAACAAAGTCCAAGAGGTAGCATCTTCAGAAAAGAGACTTGCAAGAACAAGGAGACACAATTTAAAAAAGAAGGAGGGCGGTTCAGGGGCAATGTGAGGAAGTATTATTTCACAGAGAGGGTAGTGGATGCATGGAACAGCCTTCCTGAGGAGGTTGTGGGGTCTAAAACTGTGGGAGAATTCAAGAATGCATGGGACAGACATAAGGCAATTTTTGTGGGGGTAGGAAGAAATAGGCTGTTGGTTAACTAGGATCTGTGGCCTAGCCTGTAGGTAGGGAAATGGGCAGACTAGATGGGCCTAGCGGTCCTTATCTGCCGTCAAAGTCTATGTTTCTAAGTTAATGGTACCCCCCCTCCACCCCCTTCCTAAGAGAAGTTAATGGTACCTTCCCTTCAACCCCCTCCCTAAGAGAAGTCAATGGTACCCTCCTTAATAGAAGTCAGTGGTACCCTCCCTCCAACCCCATCCCTAATAGAAGTCAATGGTACCTCCCTCCACCCCTCCCTAATAGAAGTTAATGGTACCTTCCTCTCCAACCCTCCCTAAGAGAAGTCAATGGTACCCTCCTCCACCCTTCCCTAATAGAAGTCAATGGTACCTCCCTCCATCCCCCTCCCTAATAGAAGTCAATGGCACACTTCCTCCACCCTCCCTAATAGAAGTCCATTGTACCCTCCCTCCACTCCTCCCTAATAGAAGTCAATGGTACCCTCCTAATAGAAATGAATGGTACCTTCCCTCTGACCACCTCCCTACTAGAAGTCAGTGGCGCTCCACCCTCCCTAACAGAAGTTAATGTTACCCTCCTTCCACATCCCTCCTATCAGAAGTCAATGGTACCCTCCCTCCACCCTCCCTAATAAAGTCAATGGCACCCTCCCTCCAACCCCCATATGAATAGAAGTTAATGGTGCCCACCCTCCACCCCTCCCTAATAGAAGTCAATGGCACCCTTGCCTCCAACCTCCTTCCTAACAGAACTCGGTGGTACCATCCCTCCATCCTCCTCCCTAATAGAAGTCAGTGGTACCCTCCCTCCACCTCCTCCCTAATAGAAGTCAGTGGTACCCTCCCTCCAACCCCCTCCCTAGTTGAAGTCAATGGTACCCTCCCTCCACCCCCTCCCTAATAGAAGTTAATGGTACCTCTCCTCCACCCCCTCCCTAATAGAAGTTAATGGTACCCTTGCCTCCACCCTCCTTAATAGAAGTCAGTGGTACCCTGCCTCCACCTCCCTCCCTAATAGAAGTTAATGGTACCCTCCCTCCAACCCCATACTAATTGCAGCTTCCCTCAATCACTCCTCCTCTGATCTAAACCACTTCCTTCCCACTTTTTTTGACCCTCCAGCTGACTCCCCACCCCTTCTACTCCCTTCTTTTGCTTTAAGACCCTCCCCCAGAAGCCAAACCATATATACTAAAAGCCCTAGGCAGCTCAAGGTTCAGCAGTGACTCCTTGACCTCAAACTGCTCTGACTCACCCTCCATGAAGTATTAGGCCCCCTCACTTATATCCTCAATCACTCCCTATGACTCTGTAAATTCCCCACACTTTGGAAGGCTGCCACCACTACCCCTATACACAAAAGCAGAGACCCCCACAGCCACCGCTATCTATCGGCAGATTTCCACCCCCCCCAAGGCCCTTGAACGCATAGTGTAAGACCAACTCACTGAGTACCTCTCCAAATATAACATTCTATGCAAAGAACACAGCTTCCATAAAGGTCACAGCACCATCACTGTCCTACCTGAATACTCCTCTCACCTCCACTCTGCCCTAGACAAAGGCCACCTAGCAGGAGCAGTATATGTGGACCTATTGAAGGCCTCTGAAATGGTCAATCATGACCTACTGCTAATTACCCTCCTGACACTAGGTCTCTCTCAGGACATCGCTCGCTGGTTCGAAGACCACCTCACTGAAAGATCACAACAGGTTAAGATAGGGGACGCCCTCTCCCCAAGCCTGACAATCAGATCCAGGGTGCCCAAGGGATCCATCTTGGGCCCTCTCCTTTTCACGCTTTACCTCAATTACCTCCCCTCTGCTTACTCTGGCAACCTTCTGTTATATGCTAATGACACCGTTCTCTACTCCTCACAGGCTGATCCCACCACCCTACAACACTCCATTCAGATCATCTTCACAGAAGCTGAACAATGGTTTACTAACTGGAGACTAGTACAACTACAAAAAAATGAAAGTCAGGACCTTCACACATCACCAAAACCCTCTCCGACATGCACATCCCACCATACTTAACACTCATCAGACCCCTCTAGAGCCAGTCGACTTCTTCAAATACCTGGGCGTCACTCTGAACTTCTCCCTAACTTTCCAACAGCACATCCACCACCTCTCCACAGCCATTAATACCAGAATTGGCCTCTTGCACTGGTACAAGCACTGCCTTACACGAATGCTCTCTGGATTGCTGTCTCCTTTTCTATACTCTCACTTCTTGACTATGGGATCCTCATATCAATCAATCAAGTCTTTATTTATAAAGACGGTCACCGTTGAGCAGAGCTCTTTTTCAAGGTGGACCTGTTTGAAACATGGATAAAGGTTATACAAGTGACGTACATTAGTTACAGTATGGGCAATGCCCCACCACTGAGTTTATATACAAATATACATAAATATATAAGACTTAGAATACTGGTTAGGATTGGTCAGTAAAGGATTACTGCATAACAACATTCGTGGACTACAGACCCCATGTATGCTTATGGCTGTACGCTGGCTGATGCTAAGAGGCAAGGATAATTTCATAAAAGCATGTATGGATTATAGACCCCTAGTGCGCTAGAAGACTTAGCTAAATGAGAGAAGTACAGCAGCACACTTAAGTGGGGCAGAATATGGGGTGTGGAGTAAGTGGGTATATCATTGAAGCTCAAGTTAGAAAATGTTCTCAACATACAGACGATAGGATGGTAGCAACCACCATAGTTTACAGGTGGCTGTGATCGTGGTCCAGACCTGGCGGCGAGCCACGAGTGGTTTAGGAGCTGTTTGGGGACAAGCAAAACAGTTGCAGACCTCACTTACTGCACACGAGAATAAAGCCTTAAAGATGGGCAGAGGGACAGGGCGTCTAATTTAAGAGACTTTTGTAAGTTATTCCAAAGGGTCGGGAACGTGAAACTAATTGCCGCTTTACCAAAATGCAAGTTTACTCTGGGTATTGCAAGGGAGATGAAGGAATGGCTTCGGAGCACATATTTTCTTATTGTGCATAGGGGTAGGCAATCGGAAATATATTGGGGTAGTTTGTGAGGGCACGGTAGGTCAAGAGAGCAGCATTTTTGTGGCACCTAAGTTTAAGGTGCCATCTATGGAGCAGCTGACACTACCTCCCTCAATAGGCTGAGATTGTCCCTTAACAAAGCCTGTCCCCTTACCCTCGGCTGTGACCGCAACGCCCACACCTGTACCCTGTGCAGCATGACCAATTGGCTGAACTTTGATGACAGACTAAAGTTTCAATCCTGTCTCATGGCCAAGAAAATCACACCAGGCCTTGCCCCCTCTGGTCTCGTGGACATCATTAAGCCTGCCCCGGCCACCAGAAACACTTGAAGCTCCACCAGATCTCTCCTTCATGTCCCCAGGTGCTGCACCTCCCTCTACCAACGCTCCTTCATGTCCCGAGCCCCATCATGGACTAACTCGCTCCCCAGCACCATTGTCTCAGAAAACAAAACTGGCACATTCAAGACCTCCCTGAAGGGACACCTCCATGCTGCCAGTGCTTATGACTGTATTTAAGCATCCTCCACTCTCTCACCCTCCCCCAACAAGTGACCTCCATTCTGCTTCACCCTCCTTCTCCCCACCACCAAGTGACCTGGTTAGGACAATATTTATATGCCTTATGTTTCAGCCTAGTAAAATACTGTTTTGTTTTGCTATGACTGTGGTACCAATGTGTAACTTTCTCATTATGACATCAATTGATTACTTAAATTGCTACTATTTTTGTATACTGTTTCTGTGCAGTCTGTCTCTGTATCTATGACATGGAGCCTTTGTAAATAAGTCTCTGATTCAAAGGCAATTTTAGGGTAACTTCAATAAAATAAAATAAGCCAATTGTGCTCAGGTGGAGATCTGGAATGTTTCATGGAGCTGCAACAAGAGTTTGGATGGGACCGGAAATATTTCTTCCATTATCTCTAGGTGCAGCAGCATTATCACTCCACATTAACCACTGGGGCAAAAGAGCTCAGCAAGTGTGCTGCACTCATACGTACCCTTGTATTGCACATTCAGCTACAGATTATTGGGCACTTCATTTCTGTTATATACATAATGCCCTTCAGGTGACATATGGGAAAAATACTCTATATGTAGCCATAAGGGGGGAGAAGGAGCTAAGTATACAGATCTAGTCCAGGGAGTGGGAGCAGGTCTTCTGCCAGGCATGCAGGGTCACTTTCCTTGCATGTATGGTGGGAATATGCTTGGAAACACCTTATCTGGTTCTTTCGCCAAGTATGTGAGGAATGGAAGTGATAAATATCAGACAGCATGTGGAGTCTTGCTAGCAACCTACACACATATAATGTTGTCATGTCCACTGGTACAACACTTCCTTGGGGAGCTGGAGGCAGCTATAGAAGTACTATGTGTATGTGGGGGGGGGCACTGTTAAACACTTCTACTGAACAGATGTGGTTTCCATCTCCTCTGCATCAGACACAAGTTTAGTTGATTTTTAACCAGTGCTGTGTGATTTGGAGCAAAAGATTTAGTAAATTTGGATTTCTGGTATCGTCCGGCACAATTTTGATACCAGAAGTGAGTATGAGGCAACGAATAAAAGCAGTCCCAGTGGAGCAAAAACCCTGATTCAATCAGAGCAACAGGCCGCATCTAGCACTCCACCTAGTAGCATCGGAGAACCACCCTGGAAGGTGTTGCAGGCCACCTTGCAAGCTATTGATGGGAAAGTGGAACCAGTGCTGCAATGCCTGGGAGAGCAAGATCTGAAAATTGAAGCAGTCACAAAAAATGTTACTTCTGCAAAGAACCAGGCTGTTAAAGCCCTATGGACCACGGTGAATCTGGTGCAGGAAAACAGTCAGCTTCACTACCGTCTGGAGGCACTTGAAAATGCCAATCGGGCACCGAACGTAAGACTGGTCAGGCTACTGGAGGGGTCAGAGGATCCCGATCTTCTTACTTTTCTGAAGGCCTGGCTACCTGCAGCACTGCATCTAATTCCAGATCTGGGTACACAATTTGTTAAGTCGTACTACATTTCCCCAAGATCTGCTGCGGCACAAACAGACTTACCTCAAACTGTTCTTTTGGTAATTACAGGGGCAGATATTAAAGAGCAAATTCTTCAAGTAGCAAGAAACGCAAACCAGCTTAATTATGAGGGTCATACTCTGCATTACATTCTCCATCTCTTGTATGCCAGAAGAGCTCACTGCACAAGATTTGATGGTGTTTGCGCCACACTCAAAATTCTGGGAGTGGCCCACTCATTATTGGTGCCTATGCGATTGCAGATCTTCTATGGGGGTCATATATTTCAATTTACTGACCCAGGGGAAGCAGGCAAACTGGTACAATGGATCCAACAAGAGTATGAGGCATTAAGTTCTGGGATTGGTCGAGAGCAGGAATCAGATGAGGAAGGCACTTGAAATGGGGCAACGATCTCTGCCTTTACCATAAAACCAATCGTAAATGCTTTAATTTGGCTAGCAACATCACAAGATAGAAGGATGTTAGACTGTTTAGTCGCCTACAGTTTGAACTTTATACTCAAGTGAACTGTTTCAGTTTTGAGCACTTATTTTGAACTGTAAATAAAAGGAGGGCAGCTTCCTTTCTCACCAGGTTGGATTGTTCCCTACAACTGTTTTGTTGCTCATTATAATTTAATGTTGCTCCATTTTCTGGAATTCTTCTCCAGTTCCACAGCATGGAATTAATATAAAGTGTTGGCTATACTTGATGTCAGGGAATTTGTGGGCACATTAACATTATAGATTTTCCCTCATGTTTGGTACAGGGGTCTAATCAACACTGGATGTTGAATTTTTCCACATTGTCAGATGAACATGGACTTGAACTGACCACCTTTCACGTAGAGGTGCAGCTATCCGTACTCTTATTAAGATGCTTAATAATTAGTCTGGAAGACGAACTGCACAAGGGGTTATGGTAGCCACCACTAGCTAGGCAAAAAATGGATAATAAACATCACCCAAAACTCTACCTCTAGCCCCAAAATCATTTTTTTTAATCACAGAAACAGAAATATAGACTTTGACAGCAGATAAGGACCGCTTGGCCCACCTAGTCTGCCCATTTCCCTTCCTGATGCATAAGCTGCAGATCTTAGTTAACCAACAGCTTGCTTCCTCCTACCCTCCACTAGAATTGCCTTATGTCTGTCCCATGCATTCTTGAATTCCCCCACTGTTTTTTACCCCCAAGACCTCCTCAGGAAGGCTGTTCCATGTATCCACAACCCTCTCCATGAAAAAATACTTCCTTACATTACATCTGATCTTCATATTGTGCCCCCCTTGTTCTTGCACATCTCTTTTTCTGAAAGATGCTATGCTCTTGGACTTTGTTGATTCCCTTGAGACACTTGAAAGTTTCTGTCATGTTCCCCTCTCCCTCCTTTCCTCGAGGGTATACATACAAAGCTCCTTTAGTCTCTTTTTGTATGGCTTCTGGTGCAGACCCTGCACCATTTTAGTAGCCCTCCTCTGGACAGTCTCCATCCTGTCTATGTTCTTGCGGAGATGAGGTCTCCAGAACTGTACACAGTACTCCAGACGGTGGTCTCACCAACTGTCTGTACAAAGGGATAGCAACTTTCTGTTTCCTACAGGTGATGCCTCTCCTTATGCATCCCAGTATCCCCCCAGCCCTCCTTACTGCCTTCTTACATTGGTTGCCCACCTTTAGGTCATCTGATATGACTATCCCCAGGTCCCTTTCCATTTTTGTTGTTGTTAGTATGTCACCCCCATTGTGTACACTTCCCCTGGATTTTTGTTTCCCAGGAGCATTACTTTGCACTTCTTTGCGCTGAATCTAAGCTGCCGTACATTTGACTATTCCTCCAACCTTGCCAAGTCCCTTCTCATCCTTTCCACGCCTCCTTGTGTATCGACCCTGTTGCAAATCTTTGTGTCGTCTGCAGAGACATTCTGTACTTTTCCTTCTAGTCCCTCTGTAATGTCACTTATAAAGTCATTAAAGAGGACCGATCCCAGTACTGAACCCTGCGGTACCCCACTAGTAACCCCCCTTTCTTCAGAGTGGACTCTGTTTACTATTATCTTCTGTGTCCTGTTGTCCAGCCAGTTTTTTTACCTAACTTGTATATCAATCTTTTGTGTGGGACCGTGACAAATGCCTTGCCTTTTCCGTAACCAATATGTTTAGATTAACACATTCTATACCACAACTCCTGTATATTTGATGCCTGGCATTTGTGAAATGTAACTATGTGTTTTGAGAAATCAATAAACATTAAGTTAAAATAAAAGAAGTTCTATATGTGGCGATGTGTCTCACTCACAAATGTACTTATTCCACATTTATCCCAGGGGCTTGAATGACAGGATTGAATATCTCCTGGTGATTATATTAGTTGCAGCAAAGAAGTCTTACAGGAAAATGGCTGACTCCACAACAAGCCACCTAAGATCATTGGGGAGCAACTGTTAATGATATTTATGTAACCCCCACCCAGGTATGCCGTTTCCATCTTGACAGCACTACCTGGTGGGCTGGGTTCGGGGAGAAATTTGTCACTTGGCACATTAGCTAGGTTTGGTTACTCTGCAACAGAGGCACTCAAGTAACTCTGGACACAGGAAGCAATAACTGTAATGTCCCATACCAGAAGTTGGGATTCTAAAGTGTGGCTTTTATTCACATCCAACAAAGCATAGATGGACCCCCACGAGGCTACACTCCTGGTAATGCAGATTTATGGAGATCAGAACACATCCACTTTCACTTTAGCCCTCAGGCTTTGAAACACACTGGGCACACAGCACAAACTTGTACTCTGCTCTGGGTTTCCCTGGCTCGGCTCCCTTGCCAGCCACTTGGACTACCTTCCTTCCATGGCTCGGCTATCATGCCAGCCCTTTAGACACTTTCCATATAGTATGGAAACATTTACTAGTGGCTCCCTAAACCACCTATGAGAACTTCAGGCTCCATCAGGGAATCTTCCTCATCAATCCCACATCTGGGTACTTTCCTCAGGCACTGGCCAAGTACCTGAGAGAAAGCAACAGGTGTCCCAAAGCAAACCAGTAGAGGTGAATTTGGTTACTACTGATGCTGGGGGCGTCTCCCACCTCTCGCTTCTATAATTCATACCCGGACCTTTCTCTGGACTGTAACACCTCATCCTTGAAAACACTTTGCTGTGTAGATTCTCTTTAAATGTATTCACATTCAATCTATTGTCTTTACAATCCATTTGTGCTGAACTTGAACATACTTAAGTGGTTGTGTCCATTACTCTAGACCCCCCACAGAGTTAAGCAGTCCAATCCCCACATCTTCCAAACTGTACTTGGCTGTCTTTTCCTGACCCCACAGTAACAGTCACTTTAGTTTCATCTTGTTTCAGGTGAAAACACATTGGCCCTTTAGCAGAGTGAACTCACCCCTTCGTTGCAGGTGCCCCACACCCATTTTCTCTTCAAAGAAATCTCGTCCAGAACTTCTGGTGCCTTAGCACAAACTTAACTCAGGCAGCTTCTTTTTCCCTAGCCAGACCGGGGGGGTTGACCCTGGAAACAGACTGACCCCCCCCCCATTCCTGCAGGGATGGGGCCCTGAACCACTGAAAGCAGTCTCCACTACTTCAACTGGCTCTTCTTGTGTTCTTCAGGTGAGAACATACACCTCTACAAAAAAATAGCTCTTTGACAGAGCTTAGGACTCTGAGGGCCTGCTTACAGCAGAACACCGCCTTCCTCTACTATAGACTGCAACAGACTGACTTAAAATTCCCCAACATTCCATCCTAATTTCCCTAGCTGCAACATTCCAGTGTGGCTTATGCAGCTGTGACAGTTCTAAAATGATGTCATCCCTCAGTATCAGCTGAGACTGAGAACAAAGTGAGACAATGTGAAATCCATTTAGCTGGAGTTTCATAAGCTGCCTTTCCTGCCTACCAGTAGGTCTAACTGGGATTCTTGTAACCCCGGGTAACAGGGAGGGTTACACTCACCCTGGGCTAGGAAAATGACTCTCCGTAGTCATTAGCCACCTGGCTTAGGCCATCTCACTCCATATGTTGACTATGGGGAGGTAGCGCTACCTTCTCCCCTACCATGTGCTAGCACAGGCAACAACACTAAGGGCCTAGAGGCCTTCAGCTGATGCATCAGCCTCTACTCTACCCGCTGACTGTGGGTACCTAGTGGCTCTGGTAGAATAGTCCAGGGCATAGCCCTAATAGATCAGTACTGAGGCCCCTATGGCCATTCAGGACTACAGCCTGTCTATCCTCTCAGCCCCCTAAGGAAAACCTGTCTGCCTCTAACTTCCCAAAACAAACAGGGGACCGCCCCCCAACCCAGGACACCATGCAACCACACACTAGGAGCTAATACCATACACTATGCATTACTCCCACATTCTCCCACAACCATACCTGTGGAAGGAAAAGTTACACACAGTAACAACAACAGCAACAGTACTTTAAATACTACACTCTAAAGTACTACTGAGGAACTCCGCTGATTCCCTCCTCCTCTTCTTGTCTTCTCTTCTTATCTTCTTCAGGAACACCTGCAAGAAAAAGAAATACAACACACACTCCTAATCTGCATACACAGTCTATCTAAACCCCTACTATCTGAACACTGAAGAATCCCCAAAACGATTTTTTTACAAAGTAGAAAAAACAGTATAAACATTAGAAAACAGTAGAAAACAATGATATTATTTACAATACACAATATTTGGGGGATGGAGTGCCCTAAAAGTCCCATTTAGTGACCACAGTGCCCAGAGGCAAGTCCATTAAAGAGTCTCTCCTGGGCCAGAGCCAGGTGAAGCACAGTTCTAGCAGGCCAAAGTTCCGAAGGGGAGAGACTTTGAGGACAGTTCAGATATATGGAGTCTGCTAGTGTAGTGTGTGTACTGCAATGTCATAAGAATAGAAACGTCTGGACTTACCAGTCCCTTGTAGAACAAGGCAATACCACACCTGGTCATCGGCCGAAGACTCTCCCTCGCAGCATTCGTCCAATACAGCTGGGCGGACTTTATTTATTTATTTATTTATTGAATTTTGATGACCGGATAGGCCCACTGGGCCCTGAAGGTCCCTTTTTCAGGGGCGACTCAGGAATAACAGTACAGACATTTTGAACATTTGTACATTTACATATACAAGTAGTCATGGGTATACATCTTCCGGGAAAGGACACAAGGGCACATCTCAAAACTCCTGGGTTGATGTCATCTCTGGAGATGGAACCTTGTAACAGGAACAAAAAGGAAAACAGCTGGTCTGACGTCATCTGATACCCAGGCGATGAATCAGGATACAGCTGGGCTGGTGTCCCCTCTGGATCTGAAGTCATCTGGTGGGCCAGTCGATGGATTCTGGAAAGCCAGTACACTGTAGAACTGATAAATGTGGGACACCTGGTTCCTGGAACGCCTGTCTGGCAGAACAACATAGGTACGGCAACTGCTGGATGGCAGCACTGGCTACCACTGCTCTGCTTTCCACATGGTAGGCATGGGCACATTCACAGGGTGGTCTTGGCATTGCGGCCAATAGCACAACAGGTCAGGTGCTGGAATTATTACCTCCTGGGCGCTTATAATTCACACTGTGAAAGGTTTCATGTCCCTCTCATCCACACCGAACAGTGTCAATAAACACTGTCCTGCCTCTTTTCCACTGGCTGTATTTTTCTTGAAACATTCTGTTCTGTATATGCTTGTTTGTACCAGGATGCATTTATTTCATTGCTTCTTCCCAAATCCAGGATTTCCTGCTTTTTCAGTCTCCTCCCAGACTCTCCGAGGAAAGGTAGGAAAGGACATCTCATAGATTTAATTCGCTTTCCTACAAACCCGCCTTCATTCTTTACTAGCTTTGGTCAACATGCGACCTCTGGCCTGGCCTGGGGGCGGCCAGTCCTGGTTCTGCCAGCTACGCATTCTTAACAACACAAAAAATGGATTCCTGGCTTCTTGCACAGCCAGGGCAGTGGAATCACCACTCTCTTCCATGCATTCTTCTGAGGCAAGAGATCGAGGCTGTGTACCAGTTCCTTTTTCACAAGGCCACATAGGTTCCCCATCTTCTTCTTCCTCACTGAGAATCTGTGCCCAAGAGTGAGCAGTCTTCCTCACTCCCGAGACTGTCCATTCTTTGCTGGGCGCGGAGGTCGAAACCTCCCATTCAAAGGTCTCCCTCATCTTGTCTTCACCTTTGAGACTTGGGCCAGGCCCCTCCCTCCAAGGGTCTACTGATGCTCTTCCCGAAATGTCTCTCTGCGACTCAGACTCTGAAACATTAGCACATTGTTCTGTCTGTAAATCTGCACCCTCTTGCTTTGTGACACACTCTGAGGGGCCTTCTCCAACAGGCTCTGCCTGGTGTTGTGTACTACCAACTGCAGATTCTTGAACTTTTGTCCATGTGCGAGCCAAACGAATCTTGGGCACTTTAAACAAACCATATTTCTCTAGACACCCAGAACAGTAAGGTGCCATGAAGACAACCCTTCCAGCATTTAAGCACATCACACATACTCGCACTGGATATCCAGGAATCACCACATGAGGAGGCAATCATTCCCCATGGTAACATCTCTCAACGTCCCTTAACTTGTTAACTTTTACTGCTATCACAGCTCGGGCATGATCCAGGTAGCGGACTGGTCTTGAAGCCATAACTGCAGAGAAAAACAAACAACTCTCCTGTTATTGCAAGTCCCACATCACTGAAAACTTTTTTCCCCTTCTTTTTCAAAATGGCTCCTCTGCTGCTGTGTTTACATTACTACCCCACCCTGTAATGGCAGTGGCAGCACTCCTACGCATCAACATTCTGTAACTGTGTCAAGCCACTGCGCATCTGATTTACACACTCTACTGATAACTGCTCAATCTGCACAAACTTGCACTGTTCTTTTTCCTAGCACATCTATATGATATAACCATGAACTTTTTACTCGCCGAAGACATTGCTCTAGCTTACAGTCCCTTAAAGCCTCAGTATTTCATAGCACAGGATTGCCTGTATTTCTTGCTGCATATCTGATGCAACTCACAGTCTGTCACATGGCTTTGAAAATTATACTGACGCTGAACCTATAATTATGCTCACAGTTGATTGCTTAGAATTCTTGCTTTTGTTGGTAAAACTTAACACAGTCCTTGTTTGCAAAGCGATTACACTGCTACACACAGATTCAGCTGGCTTTTGGTGAAATCACACAGTTTGAGCAATTATTTCTGTTGGTACTCACTGTCATCAGTAGCTGTTTGCTGCGATGGAAAAATGGTCTGCAGCCAGAATTGGAGGCCTCTGGAAGGGAGCGGGTTGGCAGTCCTGCCGATTATCCCTGTGAATACCACACTCACAGTCCAGTTGATCGAGATGCAGGTTGAGTCCGAATTTAAACAGAAAAGTCATTTTTTTTAAACTTTTTACAGTGCTTTCAATCACTGTGACACTCCTCCTGGTAAGCCAGTTCGCACACTACACTCCCTTTTGAATGCTGTGCAGTCGCTCTAGAGCTGGCTTGGGGGCGGGACTGATTGCAGTCTCACCAATCACTCGAAGCCATGCAAATGAGCCTCTTTCCTCTCGAATGCTCTTTTCCTCACTGCGATCTTCGAGCAGGCAAAATTTAAACTGCAAATTACACTTTTTTTTTTTCAACTGACTCCACAGCGGGAGCACCATCTGAACCATTTTTCATGGCCATTACACAACAAGTCTCAGTCCACACAGAAAGCATTTCCAACGTCTAGGGCAAAATTTTCCTTTTGATACCCACAGTTTTCCACACTTTTCTTTGTCACAAACACTTTTAAAAGCTGGCAAACGCTGTAATTTGATGCAGGACAAGGGCATACATTCTCAGGCTTTACTGCTCCTTGGTAAACAGCTGGCATTTAACAGCACACAGCTGCACATTAGTTAAACATTGCTTCAGTTGTTTTAGGCTACCCACTGCCAGATAGCCAAAACACTAGTCATTGTCTAAGCAACCTTTCTTACATTCTCCCTTAAATTCCAAACCCAAATCCTCAGCGGTGCCTCCATTTTTGTAACCCCCACCCAGGTATGCAGTTTCCATCTTGACAGTACTATCTGGTGGGCTGGGTTCGGGGAGAAATATGTCACTTGGCACACTGGCTAGGTTTGGCTACTCTGCAACAGGGGCACCCAAGTAACTCTGGACACAGGAAGCAATAGCTGTAATGTCCAATACCAGAAGTTGGGATTCTAAAGTGTGGCTTTTATTCACATCCAACAGATAACAAGGCATAGATGGACCCCCATGGGGCTACACTCCTGGTAATGCAGATTTATGGAGATCAGAATACATCCACTTTCACTTTAGCCCTCAGGCTTTGAAACACACTGGGCAGACAGCACAAACCTGTACTCTGCTCTGGGTTTCCCTGGCTCGGCTCTCTTGCCAGCCATTTGGACTACCTTCCTTCCATGGCTTGGCTATCAGGCCAGCCCTTTGGATACTTTTCATATAGCATGGAAACATTTATTGGTGGCTCCCTAAACAACCTATGAGAACTTCAGGCTCCATCAGGGAATCTTCCTCATCAATCCCACATCTGGGTACTTTCCTCAGGCACTGGCCAAGTACATGAGAGAAAGCAACAGGTGTCCCAAAGCAAACCCGTAGAGGTGAATTTGGTTACTACTGATGGGGGGGGGGGTCTCCCACCTCTTGCTCCTATAATTCATACCTGTCCATTTCTCTGGACTGTAACACCTCATCCTTGAAAACACTTTGCTGTGTAGATTCTCTTTAAATTTATTCACATCCAGTCTACTGCCTTTACATCCCGTTTGTGCAGAACTTGAACATACTTAATAAGTGGCTGTGTCCATTACTCTAAACCCCCCACAGAGTTTAGCAGTCCAATCCCCACATCTTCCAAACTGTACTTGGCTGTCCTTTCCTGACCCCACAGTAACAGTCACTTTAGTTTCATCTTGTTTCAGGTAAAAACACATTGGCCCTTTAGCAGAGGAAACTCATCCCTTGGTTGCAAGTGCCCCACAGGCATTTTCCCTTCAAAGAAATCTCATCCAGAACTTCTGGTGCCTCAGCACGAACTTAACTCAGGCAGCTTCTTTTTCCCTAGCCAGACCAAGGGGGTTGGCCCTGGAAACAGACTGAGTCCTTCACCACCATCCCTGCAGGGCTGGGGCCCTGAACCACCGAAAGTGGTCTCTACCACTTCAATTGGCTCTTCTTGTGTTCCTCTTCAGGTGAGAACACACACCTCTATAAAAAAAAATAGCTCTTTGACAGAGCTTAGGACTCTGAGGGCCTGCTTACTGCAGAGCACCTCCTTCCTCTACTACAAACTGACTTCAAATTCCCCGACATTCTAGCCTAACTTCCCTAGCTGCAACATTCCAGTGTGGCTTATGCAGCTGCAACAGTTCTAAAATGATGTCATCCCTCAGTCTCAGCTAAAACTGAGAACAGAGTGAGACAGTGTGTGAACTCCATTTAACTGGAGTTTCACAAGCTGCCTTCCCTGCCTACTACTAGGGCTAACAGGGATTCTTGTAACCCCAGGAAATAAGGTGGTTACATTTACAAAATGGAAAAAGTTTCATTTAGTCTTGATGGAAAGGCAGAGGTCTTTTCCTCTAAGTGGAACACCTGGGTAATGTATGTGATCCAATGGCATCACCTTTGTACCCTAAGCTGCTGTTAGACTATGCACAACAAACACAATGGCAGCCAGGCTGGTGCTAGACAGTACTGGCTTTCTCCTGGCAACACGGGGCAGCCTGACGACAGCAATAAGAGTTGAGTGGTCCGGGACCATGCAGACAAAATCAGGGTGAGAACTCCTCAGGGCTCTGATCCCCCTTCCAGTCCCTCCCAGTTAAATGGTCCTGGATTCACAAAGGTTGACGCAGGGCTTGTGCCAAGCCCTCCGTCAAACTGGCAACCGGCATAGTTGCACTGAAAAGTTCAGGAAGAGCGGGTGCATTTATGACACTTTACCTGCTTTACGGCAGCTTGTGTCCAATATTTGATGTAAGCTGTGTAAAGCAGGTAGCTGAGATTGCCACAGGCTAGACCAGGAAAAGTTAGTCTAACTTGCAGCAATCAGCACATGGGCTTGAGAATCCCTGTCATCAGACTGTGAATGCCACAAGTCCCGTGCACCAAGGACTTGTGGTATTCTCGAGGGGTTTGTGAATCGACCCCATGGTCTCTATGTCACATTGTATGCTTCCATTGATTAGATATACAATGAAGACTGGTGACTTCTGTTCACAGTGCGAGCAGGTCACTGGGGGTTGGCCAGGAAGGGAGAGGATCAAGCATCCAGAGAACTACTCTCCTTTCCTGGGGAGGGTGGGTTGGCAATCCCACCATGTGACTGCCCTGAGGTGGAGGCCTGAGGGTAGGATGGGTCGGGGACTCCAAGGAAGGTAGAGTGTTGTGGGACTTCTACAATGTGCGTGCGCCTCCACACATACATGTTGATGTGTGCGCCCCAGCAACAGGAGGGGGGGAGAAAATGGTGGAAAAAACCCTGACAGCTAGATGACGACCAATCCACCGCAGGCTCTGCACCTGGTAGTTGAGCACAAGGTGACGTCAAGTCCCGGGAGAGCTGGGGTGATGGGACTGGAGGGATCAGTCAGAAGGGGGAAGCTGTGGAAGTAGGAGATAAATAGAAAATGAAAAAAAAAATGCAGGGAAGATAAAGTACGAGGCCCCCCGAATTGCTGATACTGGAGGCAGGTGTCGCTATATCAGTTTGTGCTAAACCTGAATATTTCCTGTCACCAAGATATTTACTGCATCTCCACGAATGTCCTGTACATCTACATGTGCATAAATGTTTTTAATAAAAAAATACTTATTTATTGAATTTTGGTAACCGGGTAAGCCCACTAAGACAAAAGGTCCCTTTTTCAGGGGCAGCCCAGAATTCGTTACAGGCAGAAAATGACTTTGTACAAAGATAGCAGGATAAATCACTGATCACAGGAGTTAACGGTATGATAAATCACAGACATTTTACAGAAAATGGAGGCAACAAAGCATAGTGAACTAAGCTGGGTAACAACACGGGATAAAAATTAGTTACATGCAGAAGAATTACACGGTAGCTTTTGGGTTACAGTAATCAGCATGTGAAATAGTGTATATAAGGTAAGGCAAGAAACTAGTCAGGGGGTGGTTTAGGTTCAACAGTAACAAGTGCATTGACCCCTTTCCAGCATGTAGTTTCTTAGGCTTTTCTTGAAGTCACTAAGGGAGTCCGAGTTCATTAAGGAGGCAGGTAGTGCATTGCACTAATGGGGGCAAAGGACCTTTTACCCAAATTGGTTCTGACTCTAGGAATGTAGAGGCTGTAGAACCCTGATGAATGCAGGGATCACGACTGTGGCTTCTGGGCTATTAGTACATTGAGACTGGGTGGAATGTGTACTCTAGTGAATTTGTAAGTAAGGCAGAGGCATGGTAGGACATTCTACTGGTGAGCGTGGGCCAGTTCAGTGACGAGAGGACCTTGCAATGGTGCCTACGCGGAGGGGATTTTGACACAAAGTGGCTTATTTTGTTGTAGAAACATCCAGCTTTTTCATTTCAGTGTTCCTAAGGAACTGGAGTATAGGGGCACCATAAACCAGTGAGGGGAGCAGGGTACTGTTCGCCACAGTTATCCTGGATTCAGGGGTCAGAGTGTCACCCAGGTGGAACAGAAGTCCAGGTTTATGGTGCACAGTTTTCACTACACAATCCACATGCTTAAATGTAAGAACCTGGTCAAGGTGAATACCCAGGTACTTTTTCTTATCAACGACCTCCAGGAGGGAACCTGAGGAGGTGCTCAGGGTAAGAAGGTGTTGACGGGATGCAGCAAGTTGCTCTGGACTGAAAAGGACAGCTTTATTTTTCTTTTCATTCAGCACTAACAGATTATCAGTAAACCATTTACAAATGTTCTGCTGCAATTACAGGCTGTAGTTCATCAACTGTTTCTTTGTTAAAGTTGAGATCATTGAGCACAGCTCATTTGCAATGGCGACCTTGGCATCTCAAATACAAGTTATTACATACATACATACAGAATAACAAGAGTACAAACAAAACTGTGTTGCCTCTGCTTACTGCTCATTTGTGTAAATAACCTTCCATCTGCTCTTATGTTCATTTTTCTTCTTTACAGTGTTAATGCATGACTTCCTGGTACTGCTACTATGATCCTCTTCATCCTGTGTCCATTGGGCCTGTGGGTGACAGGAGACACATCTGCATGGCTCCTTTTCTGTGTTTTGTGTGATCCAGCACCCTACCTGCTATACTGCCTTTTCCTTATCTAGTTTAAATCTTATGCACTGTAACATCCAACCTCTGCCTCTAAGCACAGGGGCCCAACTGACATCAGTGCAGGCCATCCTCAATGAACAGCTGGTTGCCTTATTTAACATCTTATGGTTGCTGGCTGAGTGTTTTTTCTTTTGTTTTTGCAATTTATTTTCCCAAGTTAGTCCTACAGAGATGTTGCATCTCATTTTTAGGTTGACTATGCGCATGCGAAAGAAGCATATTGCGGCAACTTGCTCCAGAAGCAGGCTGTGGAGGTGTGTCACTGTTGTGGCCAATGCCCCCACTGCCTTTTAAGGATTGGCCCCTATTCCCCAATGCCGTGGCACGCTGCTGCTGACAATAGTTCAGTTAGCATGCCACAACCTTGAAAAATTTCAGCTGCTGCAATCAGGGGCCGCCTCATCATTGCAATGTCATCCGCTACAATGAGGGTGACCCATCATCACGGGCAGTCCTTGCATTCCCCCCCCATCCAGTTTGCGATGGGGAGTACATCTCTGTCAGTTTCTGTTACTGTGTGCTGAGGGGTGCCCAATCCTCGACATCATCAATCCTTTCTTTGCCGGCCAAGGGGTGCCCAATCCCTCTTGGCATGTTCCCCCATTTCTTGTATGCCGAGGTGCCTAATCCTCGGCTCATGAGCCCCCCAAAGTATGTGCAGATGGGGTGCCCAATCCCCGCTGGCTCCAGTGCCCCACCCCAAAACAAGTAGGTGCATCGCTGGGAGCCCACCCCAGCGTGCGTGAAGTACCTGTAAAAGACACTATTTTAAGCAAAAAGATGTTCCAGGACTAGAGGGCATGGGATGAAGTTGGAGGGAGGACGATTCAGAGGAAACATGAGGAAGAATTTCTTCACAGAACGGGTGGTGGACAAGTGGAACACCCTGCCAGAGGAAGTGGTGGGGCTGAAACAATCACGGGATTTAAGAATGCATGGGATAGACATAAAGGAATTCTGGAGGTCAGGGGTAAGGGGCAACAGACTTCTAGGAAAACATAAACTGAACTTACAAGCTCAAATGGGCAGACTGAGTGGGCTATAGGCCCTTATCTGCCGACACTGTCTATGTATCTATGTAAAAACTGTCCCGCGATGTCTATTTTTTTTACACCCTGAAAAGAAGAAAACAGTCCCTCACTGTCTATGCCCCCTCCCTCAACCCACGCCCACCCACTGTATACCCCACACCCCCCCTCGCCCCAAACTTACCTCCGGAGCACAGCGTGACAATCTTCGGTGGACCGGAACACGTCTGCACCTTCAAAGCTGACCCGTGAACTGAGGAAATGCCGGTAAGCTGCATAATGGCATAAATAGGGTTTTCAAATTTGGTGCATATCTCAGGCAGTTTTTTACGGAATTTTGGCGCAAATCTTCAATATGGGGTTTTTGGGACCCTTCTCATGAATTCAGCCACTGTCATGGAAGAGTTCCAGCCCAAAGGTGATTTCACGGTCATCGCGCTGAATTCACCTTCGGGACCGATTAACAAAAACAACAGTGCCAGTGTTCATGAGGTGGGTTCTCAAAAAGCCTATGTTGCACATTTGGTGGAAAAAATCCAAAAAATGACTTTTACGAGCGTGCACTGCGCAGTTGCTATGCACGTTCGTAACTTTGAGAACTTGTAATATTTTCATGCCAGATTTTCAACATTGGCATTTTTTCACACCTTCTTATGAATGGTACAGCTGTCATTTTTCTCATCCTGGCCGAAATTAGTTTTCTCACTTCCTGCGCAAAATTTTAAATTTTTTTTAAATTTTTTATTTTAGTCTTTGGTAACCGGGTAAGACCCACTAGGCACAAGTGCCTGTTTTCAGGGGTGACCTGGGAGCACTGGCCGGTTAAGTGACTTGCTCAGAGTCACACAGTATGTAAGTGGAGGTTGTGAGAATCAAACTCAGGTCTGGTCTGCTGGATGTAGCAAGCTCGTTCACACCTCGTTCCTCTAACCTCTAGGTTACACTGCCTAGAGGTTAGAATAGCATGTAATAGCAAAGTCGCTGTGGGAAATCAGTGCTCGGGACAGATTAAGAAAATGACAGTGACACTGTTCATGAGCAGAGGTCCTAAAATGCCTGTGTTGAAAATTTAGTGACAATAGTCCATCAAATGACTGTGTTACAAGTGTGCGTTGCACAGTTCCCACGCACCCTTGTAACTTCACAGATTTGTAATATTGTCACGTCAGATTTTCCACACTGGCATTCCCTCACACCTCCTTATGAACAGTACAGCTGTTATTTTTCACATCCTGACCAAAATGTGTTTTTGCACTTCCGGCGCAGAATAGTGCAGTTGCTGTGGGAAATCAGTGTTCAGGACAGATTAAGAAAATGACAGTGGCACTGATTATGAGCAGAGGTCCTAAAATCCCTATGTTGAAAATTTGGTGACAAAAGTCCATAAAATGACTCTGTTACAAGCGTGCATTGAGCTGTTTCCAGGTAACCTTGTAACTTCACTTAAAATTTGGAATATTTCCGCATACATTTTCAACACTGGCATTTTTTCACACCTCCTTATGAACAGTACAGCTGTCATTTTTCACATGCTGGCCAAAATATGTTTTTGCACTTGTGGCGTAGAATAGCATGGTCTCTGTGGGAAATCAGTGTTTGGGACAGACTAAGATCAAGCGATGTGAGAGGGGGGAGTGACCGAGCTCAACTGAGCTCTTTTGGGACTGCTGCAGATTTCTCTGTGGGCAGAAAATGACCCCAATGCAGGCAGGAGCCCAGTACAAAAGGGCAGCCTGAAGTGCGGGGAGAAACAGAACGACAGAGCGAGTGAGGGAGGGGGGAGTGAGCGACCTCAATGGAGCTTTGTCAGGACTGCTGTGGATTTCTTTGTGGGCAGAAAAAAGCATCAATGCAGGCAGGGGCCCAGTACAAAAGAGCAGCCTGCAGTGGTGGGAGAAACTGAACGAGCGAGTGAGAGAGGGAGAGTGAGCGACCACAATGGAGCTCCATTGGGACTGCTGCGGATTTCTTTGTGGGCAGAAAAAGGAGCCAATGCAGGCAGGAGACCAGTACAAAGGGCAGCCTGCAGTGCTGGGAGAAATGGAACGAGTGAGTGAGGGGGGGTGAGTGAGTGAGCTCAACGGAGCTCTGTTGGGACTGCTGCGGATTTCTTTGTGGGCAGAAAAAGGCGCCAATGGAGGCAGGAGCCCAGTACAAAAGGGCAGCGTGCAGCGCTAGCAGAAACAGAATGAAGGCGTGAGAGAGGGGGAGTGAGCAACCTCAATGGAGCTCTGTCGGGACAGCTGTGAACTTCTTTGTGGGCAGAAAAAGAAGCCAACGCAGGTAGGAGACCAGTACAAAAGGGCAGCCTGCAGCGCCTGGAGAAACAGAACGAGCGAGTTATGGAGGGGGAGTGAGTGAGCTCAACGGAGCTGTGTCAGGACTGCTGCGGATTTCTTTGTGGGCAGAAAAAGGTGCCAACGCAGGCAGGAGTCCAGTACAAAAGGGCAGCCTGCAGCACCAGGAGAAACCAAATGAATGAGTGAGAGAGGGGGAGTGAGCAAGCTCAACCGAGCTGTGTCAGGACTGCTGCGGATTTCTTTGTGGGCAGAAAAAGTTGCCAATGGATGCAGGAGCCCAGTATAAAAGGGCAGCCTACAGCCCCAGGAGAAACAGAATGAGTGAGTGAGAGAAGGGGAGTAAGCGAGCTCAATGGAGCTGTGTCAGGACTGCTGCAGATTTCTTTCTGGGCAGAAAAAGGTGCCAGCGCAGGCAGGAGTCCAGTACAAAAGGGCAACCTGCAGCTTCAGGCGAAACAGAGTGGGGGGGGGGTGAGCGACCTAAACGGAGCTGTGTCAGGACTGCTGGGGATTTCTTTGTGGGCAGAAGAAGGTGCCAATGCAAGCAGGAGCCCAGTACAAAAGGGCAGCCTGCAGCGTCGGGAGAAATAGAATGAGCGAGTGAGAGAGGGAGAGGGAGAGTGAGTGACCTCAATGGAGCTGTGCCGGGACTTTACAGTTGCCCGCCCTCCTGCCCAGGTTCTCTGTGGCCCTATAATACAGCAGGGTCTCTGGAGTCGAGACAAAGCAATGATTGGATACTTTAGGATTGCTGTAATAATACATATTTATTTGTTCTGTTTATTTCACTAACTGAGCTGAGTAATACTCGGAGTGCAATAGGATTTCTAACTGGGCTAAGTAAAACTACATGGGAGCCGAGACCCAAAAGTATGGTAGCTGAGGGGTGAAAAATGGACAAGGAGGCTTTAGGATTGCTACACTAATACAGTATCTAACGGACGAGATTTGAGACTGAATTACACTGGTCAGCAAGGGGTCAGTAGGGGGACTAGCGTGGGGGGGGACAGAAATTTGACTAAATAGGGGCCTAACAGTTGCAGTACTGTACAGAACCTGGGAGTAAGACCCCGCAACATAAGATGGGGGCCAAAATGGGGCAGGTGCCACATGTCAATAGGGTGGGTATCTTTGGAAGGGTGGAAGGGTGTACAGGGTGTGGGTGTGCCATGATCCTGGACTGGGCTTGGCGGATTGAGGGGGGAGGTATGGTCTGTAGATGACTGGCCAGTTTGAGGAGGAAACTGTGGAGGTTAGGGAGGAGTGTAAGTGGCAGGGCAGATGAGTATAGAAGCATCCTGAGGAGGGGAACACGATGGCAAGGGAGATGGAGGAAGAATAACTAGGGACTGGAAACTGACCCTAGTATCAGAGGCACTAGTGAAAAGAGAGAAGAAAGGAGGGGTGCCTGAGGCGGTGAGGGGCCTCATGATGAGGGGAGGCATAATGACCAGGAGTACCAGGGGAAAACTAGGGAGACGGCAGATGGCTGCGGGTAGGAGGGACCAGGGTGGCACAGAGGGAACACGAGAGGGGATCTGAGAGGGCAAGAGATGTAAGACCGTATCGACTACAAATACATTCGAACTTCTGCTATGGGACAGAGAGGGGGAGCAGGAACATACTGAAGGGGGAAGGACAAGCGGGGCATGAAAGGGATGGCAACAGGTATGGGAAGAGATAGCGAGGACAAAAGGGTAGAAGGGGGCTAGTAAGGAAGGAGGGGTGGTGATTGGAGGAGAGAAGGCTATGGGAAGGGGGAAGGATGGGAAGGGCATCACTATTGGGGTAGAAGGGAATGCGGGCTCTAAATCAACAACAGCGGGGATAGGAGAGGGGTTGGAAATCAGAGGCGGAGGAGGGGAGGTCGACATGGGAAGCCCAGTAGGAAGTAGTCAGGTCGGGAAGGGGTTCAGTTGGGATGGGAGGAATAAGGCACAGAGAAAAAGGGTGAGGCAGAAGTAGGGGGTACAGATACAGAAGTCACAGAGGGTGCAGTTGGTGGGGGTAAGGGACAGGAAAGAATGAATACTGGGGTGGTGGAAGGGGCATTAGAAGGGCTACTGGCACTGAGGGTTGAGGCACTGGATGCCACACCTCACGCCACACTGGCGACCCGGGTTCAGATGCAAGCCTGGCCTGCCAGGGGTTGGCAAGGGAGGGATAGGATTGAGTGTCCGAAGGACTGCTCTCCTATCCTGGGGCAGGATCTAGGGATCCACCGCTCTGTAGTGGCCCCTGGTAACGACCACAGGCCCTACTACAGCGGTGTAGTAAAGGGTGGTGGACTGTGGTGGGCGTTGGCACGCTGTGCCTAAGCGTCACTGCACAGCCACACTCCGCAAAAGGGAGAAAAGTGGAAAATATGCTATGGTCTGGCAGCTTGAGCTTCCGACCCTCCCCTGCCCGCCCCGAATGGTGCCTCCTCAACCGCATCCTGCTCTGGTGGGTAGACCTGGGAAGCTCATTACCACTCTGCCACGGGGGTAATCTGTGGAGGTCAGCAGGTCGGCCTGATGTCGAGGGCAGGGCTAGAGGGGTCAGTCGGGATGACCAAGATGACCGTAGCCCAGTGAGAAAATATGTTAAAAAAAAAAAAAAGGCGGGATTAGAAGCGTGTATCTCTTCTTAAATGGATTTAAACAAATGGCGAGGGTGGGGTGGCCAAAAGACTGAAGTTGGCAGAGAGGTCCGGACAGGGGAGCCTGATGAGCTCAGTGCCCTACATATAGGTAAAGGCAGAAGCGTAGTAACACTGGGAGGGGGCGGGCAGAGTGGTCTGAGTGTAATACAGAAGGCACCACCACCCAGTAAGAATAACAAGGAGAAAGGGCGCGGACTACTGGGAGCATGGACGCAGGCCAAGGAGGAGAAGAGTGAGGAGAACGAGGGATATGGGTGGAAGGTGGTCTGACTATGTGGATAGAGAACTGGTTACAGAGGAGGGTGCAGAGAGAGGTGGTGGTGGGGTAGCTCTTGGCACCCACAGCAGTGACAAGGGGGGGTGCCACAGGGCTCAGTGCTTGGCCCATTGCTATTTGGGTTCTTTAGCGCCGATATAGCACATGGAGTGGGGAGCAGGGTTAGTCTGTTTGCACATTATACCAAATCAAAAGCAAATAGTAGTAGCAGAGCCCCCCCCCCCCAACACAAATGCACATATACACTCCCCGAAAAGCTGCTTAAAAGCCTGCAATTCATTCAAATCAGTTCCATTTTCTCACTTACTTGGGGTTCAATGCCAACAAATATAAAATCATGTACCTACGACATAGGAACCCCACTGCTGGGTATTGGATGGGGGGAGGTACTGATACTCACTAGACATGAAAAGGTCCTTGAGGTTATTATATCAGAGGACCTCAAGGTGGCAGTACAGTGTGACAAGGCTATGGGCAGGACAAATTGGATTCTGGGGTGCATAAGGAGTGGCATCTCCAGTAGGAGGAAGAGGGATGTTGCACTATGATTTTATCACTCCCTGGTATACCCCCAGCTGGAGTACTGTGTCCACTTTTAGAGTCCACACTTTGGAAAGGACATAAGGTGGAGGCTTCCCAGAGTAGGCAACTAAAATGGTTCAGAATTTTCACAGGAATCGCTACAAGGAAAGGCAACATGTACACTCTGGAAGAGAGGGGGGCGAGAGGTGACATGATCAAGACCTACAAAGTACCTCACAGGGGTAAAGAGGGTACAGTTGGGGAGTTTCCTTCAAATGAGGATGAGCACCCAAACCAAGGGACATACAGTGAAGCTGGGGGGGCATTCAGGATAGATGTGAAGAAACATTTCTTTACTGAAAGAGTGGTAGATGCCTTGAACAGACTGCCAGGAGAAGTGGTGGAAGTGAAAATGGTGGGGCATGAGAGCATGCATGGGATAAACATAGGGTATATTAGAAAAAGGGGAAGGAGGGGTCAACGGAGATCAATAGGGCTATGAAGTGAAGTAGGTACAACTCATTGCAGGAAAAATCCATTAAGCAAGCTCATTCACAAAGAGGTCCTGATGGACACAGGCAGAATAAGACATGCAATAACATATACAGGCAGGAGTTACAAGTAGGTAGATAACACTTGGGCAGACTGGGTTGGCTGAGCGGTCCTTTTCTGCTGACAAATTCTATGTTTCTATCGCATCATGTGTTAATTCAGGTGCAGTGCTTATTTAGAGTTGGGCCGACCACACATGCAGCCCACTTACAGTACAATAAACAGAACCCCAGAGCTTCGAGAAGCCTTTACTCTTCATAAAGCTGCTTAAAGAGCTAGGGTTCTATTTGCAGTGTCCACACCAGTATGCTGATCTTAAAATCGACACTGCATCTGAATGAGTACTTGATTCTTTCTCACTCCATTTCTTCCCCACTTTGAAAACTGCTTGTCCTGAGTTAGTTTTGGGCTGGCAGTGCCTCGCCTGTGCTGGAAGATGACCAATAAGCGGCATTAAAAGATGTCAGACTTCACAGACTGTGAAGACAGCTGCTCACGGACAGACATAAGGCAATTCTACTGAGGGGTAGGAGGAAGTCAGCTGTTGATCAACTAGACTCTACAGCTTATCCATCAGGTAGGGAAATGGGCAGACTAGGTAGGCCAAGCGATTCTTATCTGCCTTCAAATTCTATGTTTCTCACCCACTGTCTTGGCAAGAAAAAGGCTGCAGCAGTGGCCACTGATGACTGTTTGGGTGTGGGGATGGGGGGACCAAAGGGGCAGACATAAGGAGATAAAATCATAATAAAAATTGTGAGACCTTCACCAGCTTTCTAAAATGCTTACCGGTAAAAGAACACTCTATGAAGTTTTTCAAATGGCAACACACGCTGGTGAGCCCTCTGTCTGCCATCTGACACCAGGCATCAGCCAGCATAAAGTGGCCTAAAGAAGGCAGTGTGGTCATGTGGTTACTGAAATACTGGAAACTACAGATTTATAAGAACAAAAGAATATCACACAGAAGCTGGCACATATGCCTATAGCAGCTGTCTCCTGCTTCTCAGTAGTTATATTTATACCCTTGAGGTACTTGAATGTGCAGCTCCACTAGCTGCATTTTCCAACGCCTCTCTGCACACAGGATGGATGCCTCAAGACCGGAGGGTGGCTCATGTGGTGCCTATCCACAAAGGGGGGTCTAGGGAGGAGATGGGAAATTACAGGCCTGTCAGCCTAACGTCGGTGGTAGGCAAACTAATGGAGGGCTTCATCAAGGAGAAGCTCGGGAGGCAACTGGAAAGGTTGGAGCACATGGATGACAAACAGTATGGTTTTGTCCCGGGGAGATCGTGCCACACCAACCTCATAGATTTTTACGACTGGGTGACGGGGATCCTGGACCGACAAAGATCGGTCGACATCCTATAGCTGGATTTCAGTAAGGCATTTGACTCTGTACCCCACATCGGGTTGTTGACAAAGTTGGGGGGGGATGGGAGGACAGTTGCTGAGATGGATAGAAAATTGGCTAATAGAAAGAACACAAAGGGTAGTGGTTGGTGGGATAGTCTCCTCCCCTAGGAATGTCTTCAGTGGGGTTCCCCAAGGTTTGGTACTGGGGCCACTCCTGTTCAATGCCTATGTCTCTGATATAGGGAAGGGGGTTAGGAGTAGGATGACCCTCTTTGCGGATGACTCAAATCTGGGAGCACTGGCAGATGGGGAGGAAGCGAGAGAGACAGTCCAGAGGGATCTGGATACCCTGGCGGTTTGGTCAAGAAGGTGGGGACTGAGGATTAATCCAGGGAAGTGTAAGGTGCTGCATCTGGGGGTCAGAAACCCAGGTCATGTATACACCCTGGGAGGGGTCTCACTGCAAGCCACAATGAGGGAAAGGGACCTGGGGGTTGTGGTAGACACCAAAATGAATAACACTGAAAACTGCAGAAGATCTGCGGCAAAGGCAAACAAGATTCTGGGCTGCAGAGCCCAGGGAATTACGTCCAGGAGAAGGGAGGTGATCCTCTCTCTGTATAATGTCTTGGTCAGGCCGCAACTTGAGTACTGCGTGCAGTTCTGGAGACCTCATCTTAGGAAGGACATAGCATTGCTGGAGAGGGTTCAGAGGAGGGCAACCAGGATGATCCGGGGAATGAGTGAAAGGACCTATGAGGAAAGGCTGGAAGTCCTTGGGCTGTACTCACTGGAAGAGAGGAGAGACAGGGGGGACATGATTGAGGTCTTCAAATATGTGAAAGGGATTAACGGGCAGAGCCAATGAAATGTTCAGGCTAAAGAAAGGGGGCACAACCGGGGGCATGAGTGGAAGTTGGAGGGAGAAATACTACAGGGGAGAACGTAGAAGGCAATACTTCACTGAGAGGGTGGTGGGGCCATGGAAAACACTGCCTGGGAGTCTAGTGGAGGCGGGCACAGTGGAAGGCTTTAAGAGGGGGTGGGACAGGTGCATGGGTATACTGAAGCCGAAGCTGACCCTCTCGGGGGCTGGGGGGGTGGAGGAGCTAGCGCCCAATAGGGGCTGGCTACCGAGCAGACACGAAAGATCGTTAGGCCTATTCTGCTGGCTTTTAGTATGTTAGCATGTTTCTATCATATCTCCTCTTTCCCTCCTCTCTTCCACTGTGTACATATTGAGGTCCCTTAATTTCTCCTCATAAGTCTTGTGTTGCAAGCTCTGTACCATCTCATTTGCCCTTCTCTGGACCATCTCCAGCCTGTTAATATCCTTACAAAGGTGCACCCTCCAGACCTGCACACAGTACTCCATGTGAAGCCTGACCATGGTTTTATATAATGGCATCACTACCTCCATCCTTATGCGGGTGATACCCCAGCCTGTGCACCCCAGCATGTCACTGGCCCTCCCAGCTGCCTTACCACTTTGACATTTTCAGGTCATCTGAATTAAGAACCCCCAGGTGCCTTTCCTTCTTTGTGACTGTTAGCAACCCCCCCCCCCATCCTGTACCTTTCCCCAGGGTTTCTGTGTCCCAAGTGCATCATTTTGCTCTTTTTTGAATTAAACTTCAGTTGCCAGCCCTCGGACCATTTCTCAACCTTCCTCAGGTCCCTCCTCATTTTCTCCACCCCTCTAGGGTATCCACTGTGTTACAGATCTTGGTGTAATCTGCAAACATACTAACATACTAATTGCCAGCAAATTAGGCCTGACGGTCTATCGAGTCTGCTCGAACCTCAGATCCCTAGTTGGATGCCGAGGCCCTCCCCCCCTTGTGTTCCAGAAACCCCTATCATCCACCCCCCGGGCCAGGCCATCATCTGATACTTCCACTTTCTGTGTCTGTCCCACCCTCTCTTGAAGCCCTTCACTGTGGATCTCTGAACCAGCTCACCAAGCAGTGCATTCCAAGGGTCCACCACCCTCTCAGTGAAAACCCTCCTCTTTCTCCCTCACCCTTCCACCTTCCAACTTCAAACCATGCCTCTGGTGATACCTCCCTGCTTTAGTCTAAAGATCCCTCCATGTTTACTCTATTTATTCCCTTGAGGTACTTGAAGACCTCAATCATGTCCCCCTGCCTCCTCGCCTTCAATGAAAACAGGCAGAGCTCCTCAAGTCTGTCCTCATACGCCAAACCCCTAGTCCTCGTGATCATCTTAGTTGCCCTCCTCTGTACCCTCTCCAGGAGCTGTATGTCCCTCTTCAAATGTGGTCTCAAGTACTGTACACAGTACTCAAGGTGTGGTCTAACCAGTCCATTGTACAGCGGCAGAATCACTTCCCTGCTCCTAGAGATGATCCCTCTTACGATGCATCCCAAGATCCTGTTTGCCTTGCTAGCCACTCTCCTACACTGCTCAGAGTTATTCATACATACATCCACCATGACCCCTAGGTCTTTTTCCCATTGAGGCCTCCAGCACCTCCCCTCCCAGGGTGTACCTGTGTTTAGGGTTTCCCCGACCAAGATGTAACACCTTGCACTTGGTGATATTGAAATTTAATTTCCATGTGTGAGCCTAGCTTTCCAGGGTGTCCGGGTTCCCTTGCAGGGCCAGCCTCCCCTCTTCCCCTCAACTACTGCTCCCATCTTGGAGTCATCAGCGAAAGGACTCATTTCACACCCTATACCCTCCCTGATGTCGGATATGTATGCATTAAATAGGATTGGACCCAGGACCGAGCCCTGCGGTACTCCACTACCAACCTCTCTAGGGTTCGAGAGCTCCCCACCGACCACTACTCTCTGGGTGCGTCTAGCTAGCCAGTTTTCAATCCATCTGACCATCAAAGGGCCTAATCCCAACCCCATCAGTTTCTCCACCAGACCACTGTGGGGGACAGAGTCAAACACCTTGCTGAAGTCCAAGAATAATACATCTACAGGCTTTCCCCTGTCCAGTTCTGATGTTACCCATTCGTAGAACACCACAAGACTGGTTTGACATGATCAACCTGGCACAAACCCATGTTGCTGACTATCAAGACCTCCCACTTCCTCCAAGTACACCCCCTATCGTTCCTTTAGTAAACAGGCAGACCTTTCCCTTCAGCCCTTCTGAAATGTCATTAATGAAGGCATTGAACAGGACTGGCAACAATCCCTGCGGCACCCCACTGGTCACCCCCCCGCCCCAAACTGCACCTCATTTATCACTACTCTCTGCCTCCTGTCTCTTACCCAGTTTCTAACCCACTTTACCACCCTTTCCCCATGCCCAGCCTACTCAGCTAGTTTATCAGCCTCCTATGTGGGACGGTGTCAAAGGCTTTGCTTACATCAAGGTAAGCATTGTCCACTGCCTCACCCTGATTTACTTCCTTTGTCACCCAGTCAAAGAGATCAACTAGATTTGTCTGACATGACCTCCCCACTGTGAACCCATGTTGCCTATGATCCTGGCCTCCGATGCCTTCTAGATGCCCCACTATCCTTTCTTTAACAAATTGAAGTATCTCATTAAAAATAATATCCCAACTAATAGTAAATATGAAACCAAAGATAAGCCTACTCCTAGGTGGATGTCCTCTAAAACTAAATCTCTAATTAATAATAAAAAAAAAAAAACTTTATAAAAAAATTCAAAAAGGTTTTATACATCTTAATTCAAAATATAAGGAATTATTAAAAATAATAAAAACTAAAATAAGACTAGATAAAAGTCAATTTGAATTTAAATTAGCATCAAGGGTAAAAGACAATAAAAAATCCTTTTTCTCCTATATAAACAAAATCAGAAGTAATTCTATGACTATAGGTCCATTTATCACACATTCTGGATGTGTATCTAATAAGTGTGAAATGGCTAATATACAGAATCAATACTTTTCATCCGTATTTAATAATAAATCAGAGGATAAATCAAACGAATCAGAAAAATCTACACCTGGTACATTTATAATTAATCCCAAAGATGTTTTGGATAAACTTAACAAGATAAATATTAATAAATCCCCAGGTCCGGATGATATTCATCCAAAAGTAATAAAAGAACTTGCCTATGAAATCTATATGCCCTTAACTAATATATTCCAACATTCCTTGGATAGTGGTGACGTCCCAAATGATTGGAGAACTGCAACAGTTGTACCCATCCACAAAAAAGGACCTACTAATAAACCAGAAAATTTTAGACCTGTAAGTCTGACATCTTTGATTGGTAAAATATTTGAACAGTTTGTAAAAGAAATCATATTGGAACATCTTAATAATAACAAGCTTATGGATAAAAATCAACATGGATTCACAAAATCAAGATCATGTTTAACTAATCTCCTGACTTTCTACAATAAAGTTACTGAAGAAATGGACAATGGTAACTCAGTTGATCTGTTATTTATAGATTTTGCAAAAGCATTTGACAAAATTCCCCACCTTGAACTTATAAATGCTCTAAAAGTCGTCAAATTAAATCCAAATATAATAAATTGGATAGGGATGTGGCTTAGTGGTAGAAAGCAGAAAGTGGTGATAAATGGAGAACTGTCAGATCGGGCTGATGTGACTAGTGGTGTACCCCAGGGATCTGTGCTGGGGCCATGTCTATTTAATATTTATATTTCTTCCCTACAATCAAATATAAACGAGATATGGTTACTTAAATTTGCTGATGATTGCCGTTTAGGATCCATTGTTAATAATATAATGATATCAGTATTTTACAAAACTTCTTAGATGAAGTCACTATGGGCCCATGAAACGAAATTGGTACTAAATAATGATAGATGTAAGGTGATGCACATGGGTAAACATAATCCTAAATGGACATATAAATTGGCAAATCAAATATTACATCAGACCTTAGAAGAAAGAGATCTTGGGCTTGTCGTTACTCCAGATATGAAATTTAAACTACACTGTTCTAAACAAATTAAAAAAGCTAACCAGAATTTAATTGTATATTTAGACATGTGGCAAGCAGGGCTAAAGAAGTTATGCTACCTTTGTATAGTGCTTTGGTGAGACCTCACCTTGAGTACTGTGTTCAGGTATGGTCCCCCATATACTAAGGAAGAAATTAATAACCTAGAGAGAGAGAGTACAGAGAAGGTTTACCAGGACAATAACAGGAATGAAAGGAAAGGATTATGAATATAGGCTTAGGAAATTAAAATTATATTCCCTAAAATATAGAACACTTAGAGGAGACCTATGCCTTATATATGGTTTATTACAAAATTCTATACTTCTTAATGGTACAGGATTATTTAAATCCGAACTTAGACTAAGTAATCGTAGACATAACAAACAGTTATTGATTGGGAAATGGTATTCACTAAGGAGGAAAAACTGGTTTAGTATAAGATCAATCGCAATATGGAACAGCCTCCCTGTAAATGTTGTGGATAGTACAAAGCATCGATGCTTTTAAAACAAATTTGGATTCAATAATGACAGATGATTATAAATATAGTTATTAGATTAAAATGAGGCAAGCATTATGGACATTGTCCTCTGGCTTGAATAACTTATGAAACTTATGAAATGTCTCCATGATCTTCCCCACTACTGAAGTGAGGCTGACCGGCCTATAGTTCCCCACCTCCTCCCTACTGCTGGATTTGTATAGAGGGACCACATGTGCCCTCCTCCAGTTCTCTAGTACCACCCCTGTGTTGAATGACTCGCTGAACGGGCTGCCAGAGGTACTGCTATCTCCCTTCACAGTTCTTTTTATAGCCTTGGGTGTATGCCATCTGGTCCCATCGCTTTGTCCACCTTCAATTTACTCACCTTCTGCAGGATTCTTCTGCTTGTGAATGGACTATTGTCCACCTCTTCACACCTTTGCAACTGCTGTGGCCCTTGCCCCTCCCCCTCTTCTGTGAATACTGAACAGAAAGACATAGTAGATGTTTTTTTTTTGGGGGGGTGCAACATGACAGTTCTTAGGCATGGTACTTTCACTTCCAAATACCTACACAGCACATATCAGCAATCAACATTCGGCATTGACAAATGCTTGTTATAGGGGTCCTAATGAGCAGTTTTACAGTGTGAAGGACTGAAGCTCCCTTAAGTGACTAGTGTATAGTGAGCCGTTGGCTGTAGTGGGATTCAAACCTGAAATGTGGGTCACAGTTCTGTATTCAAATTGCTGGATCATACTGCTTTCCTGGAAAAACAATGGGAATACAAGCAGAAAAGTTGTGGATCATTTATTATGTTTTATTTAAAGTAACATGTATACCATGCAATATAATATAGACACTTTATGAATTTCAGGTACTCCCTGGTTAACTAGTAGATAGAATTCAGGCATTTATTACTCTAAAAATAGCTTCTACATTAAAAGTAAATATAACAGAGGCAGCCAGTATTGTATCCATTTAACATAACCCCTTATTGTTACTAGTGTCTGATCCATAGAAATATTCTTATGGGCTTCAAATGATAGCACCAATAAGTCAAAGTGTGAGTTTCCACACACTGGCTAAAATAAAAGGTTGGAATGCTAATCACTGAGGTGGAACTAACAAAGCAGGAGCATCAGCGTGGCTAATGTTTGTATGTTTTTAGACAGTGTCAATAAACAGTGCATTAATCCTTGTTTGAACAAGATTACATTTGGCATTTTTGGATAAGGTGATAACTGGTTCAAGGTAAGAGATAGCAGATGTGTCAAACACCAAATATAGGTTTCACACAAACAGCACATTAAGGCTGAGCTTCTAATCTGTGCAGCGTACACAGAACCTTTTAAGGGGGAGTAAGTGAACTGGCAGCTGTTTGCTGGGTTCCTGTTTTTAGACATTACATTCATACTCCCCAAGTGACATATTTATTTAACTGTACCTGAATAAAGGTTAAAGTAAAAACTGGACTTTGTATTATTTCTTTTTATGGGTAACATACAGTTCTCTTCCTCACACCAGCAGTGTGGCAGTATATGTTTCTGCACAGATTTAGAACTTGAGCCAGAAGTCATTGACCTATCAGAACAGTGCTCAAGAATTCTGACTCTATGATCTCACATGATCAAAACTATGAATTTCTGGTGTATAGACACATAGAAATCTTTCAGGCAGAAATGTATCAAGGTCCATAAAGTCTTCTGTTTCTACATAATGCCCAGTGTCAGTCAACTGTTGCTGACGCCGTCTGCTGACAGTACCCCCCCCCTTGCTCTACTTTAATCAGGCCCTTTTGTCTGTCCTACCCATGATTGAAGCCCTCTACATTTTGTAGCTCTGCTACTTCCCCAGAAAATACAGGTTACTCACCTGTAACAGGAGTTCTAGGAATGGTATATGTTGTTCATCCACACTGTCTGGCAGGTATCCTTGCCGCTTTAAATCTTGCTGGAAGGTCTTCAAGCTGGCTCCTCCCACCCATCCGGGTGGTAAAACTCTTGGCTCCGCCCCATGACGCCAGATCTGGCCCGCTGGAAGCTCAGGTTGTGCGTCGAAGCCGGGGAGGTCGGGAGGGTCGTGTGGATGAACAACATATACCATTCCTAGAACTCCTGTTACAGGTGAGTAACCTGTATTTCTAGGGACATGGATATGCTGTTGATCCACACTGTCTGGCAGACTCCTAGCAGTTCTCTGGGAGGAGGGAGGCAAGGCGCACCCCCCCGATACTTACTTGGGAAATAGAGACTGGAGAACCGAGTCCCCAAAACCAGCATCCCAGCGTGACTCAAGGTCAATGTGATAATGGGTGATGAAGGTGTGTGCTGACTTCCAGGTAGCAGCCCTGCAGGTTTCCTGGATAGGGACGTCCCTGGAAGCAGCCACCGATGCAGCAGTATGGCGGGTAGAATGAGCTCTTATCCCTCTGGGAGGCTCCATGCCCGCCAACTTATAGCAGAGATCTATGCAGGAGGTGACCCACCTGCCTATTGTCCGCTTGGCTGCAGGTCTGCCAGGTGCGGCTTCAGCGTAGGTGACAACACAGCTGGCGAACTCTCCGAATTCCAGCCGTGGTGCTCCTTATAGTAGGCGTGCGCCTTCTAGGGTCCAGAGTATGGAGCCTATATTCGGCCTTCGAGGTGTGATTGGGGTAGAACACCGGCAGAGTCAACACCTGGTTAAGGTGAAACTCCGACACCACCTTCGGAAGGAATTTCGGGTGGGGGCGCAGGACAACCTTGTCCCTGTGGAAGACCAGGTAAGGAGACTCGATGCAGAGCACCTGGAGCTCTCCCATCCTTCTGGCTGACGTGATAGCCACCAAGAAGGCGGTCTTCCACGACAGGTGAGAGAGTTCACACCTGTGCATTGGTTCGAATGGCTTGCCCATGAGCTTTGCCAGTACCAGCAGTAGATCCCACGGAGGTGGAGGTTCTCGCACCGGAGGGGAAATGTGATCAAGGCCTTTGAAAAGTGCCAGACCATCTTTTCCTGCACCACCGACTGCTTCTCGGCCCGCGCCCGGTAAGCAGAGATGGCTGCCAGGTGCACCTTAAGGGTCGACGACCTAAGCCCTTGCTGAGAAAGGGACCAAAGGTAGTCCAATATGCTCGCCAAGGAACAGGATGAAGGGTCCAGGCCCTTGCCCTGGCACCAAATGGAAAAGCTCTTCCATTTGAAGGTGTAGCATTTTCTGGTCGAATCCTTACGGGACGCCTCAACTACGTTGAGGACCTCGTCGGAAAGACCCAAGGCCTGGAACTCTAGCCGCTCAGGAACCAGGCCGTCAGGTGCAGGGATTGAAGGTCCGGATGGAATACCTTCCCCTGATTGACTGAGAGCAGGTCCGGGCGAGCTGGAAGCTGCCTCGGGAGCCTGGAGCTGAGACTGAGGAGATCTGGGTACCAGTACTGGCGGGGCCAGTCTGAGGCTATCAGAATCACCTGCACCTTGTCCCTTCTTGCTTTGAGCAGCACCTTGTGCATCAAGGGAACGGGGGAAAGGCGTAGAAGAGGCCCGGGGTCCACGGCCTCGAGAAGGCATCCCCCTGCAGCGAGCCCTGCTGAGGGGGGCGGGAATGGAACAGCCTCAGCTTCGCATTCTCCCTGGAGGCAAACAGGTCCACCTAAGGTGTGCCCCAGTGGGAGAATAGATCTTGTACTACCTCCGGCAGGAGAGACCACTCGTGGGACGCAGCCCCTATCCGGCTTAGGGCATCGGCCAGGGTGTTGGAGGCTCCTGCCACAAGAATGGCTAGGAGATCCGCCTCCAGGCTACGCATGAGTGACCAGATGTGGACAGCTTCCTTGCATAGAAGCATGGAGCGCATCCCACCCTGGCAGTTTAGATAGTACATGGTCGTGGTATTGTCCGTCTGGACCCGGACCACTTGACCCCGAAGAAACGGAGCAAAGGCGGTGAGAGCTAGGCGGACCGCTCGGAGCTCCAGCAGGTTGATATGGCATTGGGACTCCTACGAGGACCAGAGGCCGTGCGCTCAGTGTTCCCCCAGATGGGCACCCCAACCCATCAGAGAGGCATCGGTCGATAGAGAGACCGTCGGCTCGGGGCGGACAAACGGGATGCCCTCCTGCAGATGAACTAGAACGGTCCACCACTGGAGAGCGTTCCACATCCCCTGGGTCACCGTCACTAGCTGGTCCAATGGATCGCAGCGTTGGGACCACTGGCTGGCCAGCCCCCACTGAAGGGGGCACATGTTCCAGCGGGCTCAATGGACCACGCTGGTACAGGCCGCCATGAGACCCAGAAGGCGCAGGAAGCCCCGGGCAGGGCGCAATTGCCCAACCAGAAATGATTGGGCAAAGGAGGAAAGAACCTCGGCCTTGTCCGCCGGGAGCTGTGCTCTGGCTCGAAGAGAGTTGAATTCTGCCCCGATGAAAAGAATCACCTGCTTCGGCTCGAGTTCCGACTTGGCCTCGTTGATGAGGAGGCCGACCTGAGACCAAACCTGGAGGGCCAGATCTCTGGACCGCTCCACCTCCTGTCTGAAGGGGGCTGCTATCAGCCAATCGTCCAGGTAAGGGTAACCCCTCGGCGCCGCAGGAATGCTGTCACCACTGCCATACATTTGGTGAAGACCCTGGGAGCTGGAGATAAGCCAAAGGGCATGGCTTGGAACTCGAAAAGGGATCCCTTCGCTCGAAAGCGAAGGAACCTCTGATGTGACGGACGGATAGAGACATGAAAGAATGTGTCCTGCAGGTCCAGAGAGCAGAACCACACACCGTGTTCCAAGGATGGTATTATCTGAGCCAGAGTGACCATCCTGAAGGTTCGAGACCTTAGGAACTTGTTTAGGTTGTGTAGGTCGAGAATGGGGCGCCAGCCCCACGTCTGTTTCAGAACCAGGAAGTACCTGGACACGAACCCCGGGTCTGAGGGAGGGTCTGCCACCTCTCTGATCACCTCCTTCTTGAGGAGGAGAGCAATGTCGGCGAGCCGACAGCGAGGCTTCGGACCCTGAGTCCCCCCGAGGTGCGACGGCTCTAAAGGGTGGGGCCTGCTCGAACTCCAGAGGCAGGCCCTTTCCCACCACCTCCAACACCCACTGGTCTGTGGTGATAACGGACCAGGCGGAAAGAAAGTGGCGAAGCTGTCCCCCCACGGGGGGTACCCGGGGTGAGGTGACGGGGTTGGGGGCGACACCCCTCAACCCATCACTGGGCAGGCTTGGAGGAAGGACCGGCCGAGGGACCTCCAGGGCCTTTACCTCCCTGCCTCCTGGAGGAGGAAGTCGAGGGCTTGGGTTTGGGATGCCAAGCTCGAGCTTGCTGGCCCTGACGTTGCTGGGCCGGACGTGCCGCGGGCGCAGAGGGACAAAAGGGCTTAGGCTGTGGTCTGCGGCCTTTGTCCTTCTGTGTGGATGAGACCGAGTCCAAGGTAGCACTGGACTTCTCGATCCTCTGCAGGTGACCTTCCACCCCAGGGCCGAAGAGGTTGGTCCCCAGGAAGGGGACATCCGCCAACTTGTGATGGGTATCCGAAGTGAAGGTGGATATCCTCAGCCAAGCCCGATGGCGCATAGCCACTGCGGCCGCTACTGACCTGGCACATGAGTCTCCAATGTCCAGAGCAGTCTGAAGCTGCTGTTTGGCCACTTCCCTGCCCTGGTCCCGCACCTACCTAACCATGGTCTGCAGGTCCGCCGGAAGATGAGGAACTACCTCGTCCAGGGAGCCCAACAGGGCATGAGAGAAATGTGCCATGAGTATGGCCGAACTGGCCTGACGAAGGCCGAGGGAGGACGCAGCGTAGACTTTGCGCCCGGCATAGTCCAATTTCTTGGACTCCTTGTCGGGAGGTTTGTCCACGTCCCTAGTGTTCCCGGCGCGCCGGAAAACGCTGTCGGTAACTAGCCCCTCGGCTGAGGGGTGTTCCGAAAAACCGGACAAGGAACCGGTAGGGACCGCATACTTCCTGGCCATCCTGGCCGAGGGCGCAGGACAGGAAGCAGGGCACTGCCAGAGCTCCAAGACTGGGCCCACTATGGCCTCGGCCACCGGAAAAGCCTCCGTAGGGGAATCCCCTCGGTCCAGTATCTCCGTGAGGGGATACCTGGCCTGCTTCGATACGGGTTCGAGCTTCATCCTGGTGGACTCCGAGATGAGCCGAAGCAATCCCAGAAAAGACGAAGGGCTATCGTCCATCGACTGACCTCCAGAAGACTCCAAGTCTACTCGCCTGGAGAAAAGGGAGGAATCGTCGTCGGACTCCGAAGAGTCCGCAAAGAGCTGCCTCGGGCCTGAGCCACCCTCCACCTGCCGAGGCCGATCGGGAGTCAGGGTGACTGACAGCCTATGGGGCAGTCCCTGAGCCGACCGAGAATTTTTGGTCGGAGCCCCAAATAACGGCTGTGGAGGCGGGGGTTCCACCGGGATCGGTGGAGCAGCTGGTTTTGGCCGAACAACCGACCTGGGAACAGGCTCCTTGGGTAAGTCGAGGGGTTGTTTCGGCCGCTCCGGTGACAGCCACTTAATGGCCGGAGAAGGCGATGGCGTCGGCTTGTTCCCGGCCAGAAGGAGCTGTTGCCACATGAGGTCCTTGTACCGTCGACGAGCTTACGCCGAAGCTTCCCTCGCCAGAGGACGCAGAGTGAGGCACCGCCATCACGTGCCGAGACCGAGACCGCCTATGACGGCGGGATTGGCTGGACCGCGAAGAAGTCCGAGACCGAGAACCTCGGCTTTTCTGAGGGCGGTGCGGGGAGGAGACGGGTGGAACCAGTTCTCCCCTTGGCTCGGAGGGATCACCCGAGGGCTCCGGAACTGGAGGCACTGGCAAGCCCATGGGATCCTCAACTCCCACCGGGGGAACTGGGGAAAGAGTCTTCTCGGCTTTGCCTGGCGACAACCCGACCAACGGGTCGAGAAAAATCTCGACTGCGTCGACGGGAGTCTCGGTCAACTGGCCTGATGGGGACACTGTGAGACCAGTGGCCGAAGCCGAACGATCGACTTAAGTCGATGGCCAACTCGGGGAGAGGGACCTTTCCCGCTCCCATGAGCGTCGACGGAGGGACTTACCCTTGTCTTTCTTTTTGGACCGAGAAGAAGGTCCAGCAGACGTTGGTCCCTCTCCCTTAGTTGAGAGGGACAGGCAAAGCTCCTTAAAGGAAGCTGTATAAGAGGAACCCAGGGAGAGCGGGATAAATGCCGCGGCCGAGGAAGATGCGGCCTGCGCCGCCTCCTCTTTGAGGGGATCATCTGCTCTAGCTGATCAGCTGAGCCGCCACAGCGGAGACCGCCCGACCAGGCCTCTTTTGACTTCACGGAGGGCAGGCTTCGCGGGCGCCCCAGTTGTAAGCGGGCAGCACGGTCTTCGAGGACGCCAGGTCGAGAAGGAAGAGCACAGAGTCGCGAAGCCTGCGGGTTGTGCTCAAGGCCCTAAACAGTAGACACCGTGGAGTGCGGATCTGTCCGAGACATCTTCTGCCCGCAAGGGCATCTCCAAAAACCGGGAGTTGATTTGTCCATCGCAGCCGCGAGGGATAGAAGACCGAAGTTTAGAAGTGCAAAAACTTTTAATTTGCAAAACCGAAGAATTAGGAACCAGTCTTATATGCAGAGCGTTAAGGAGGGAACCTGAGCTTCCAAGCGGTAAGGAAGATCTGGCGTCATGGGGTGGAGCTGAGAGTTTTACCACCCGGGTTGGTGGGAGGAGCCAGCTTGAAGACCTTCCGGCAAGATTTAAAGCGGCAAGGATACCTGCCAGACAGTGTGGATGAACAACATATCCATGTCCCTAGAAAAATTTTTTCACTCTTCCATAACCCTCTCTGTGAAGAAATACTTTCTCACATCCTTTCTTAACTCCTCCTCCCGCCATGAGTTTGTACCCATGCCCTTTAGTGGTGGAAGTCTTCTGTCAACGTTGTTGGTGCCCTTCATAAATTTGATGATTTCAAGTATGTCTCCCCTCTCTCCTTGCCTCCAAGGAGTATAAGCTCAGGTAACGCGGTCTCTCCTTGTACATATGTATATTGGAGAAAGATAACTACAGGTTGTAGCCATACTACAAGTGGGAAAGGAGCAGTACACACCCATGATAAGGTAAGTAAGCAGGTTAAAAAAGGGAAAAAGAGACATCCCATCTAGTGTACAGTAACCAATTAGTTTCAGGAAAGCAAAAGGGAGCAGGAGTAGTACAACAGGAGTACAAAGGAGTCTGAAGGGTACAGAGAAGTTTGACATGACACTAGGCGAAGAAGGAAGGATCATGGGAGTGGTGAAATGCAATGCAATGGGTGTGGGGTGGCAGTCTTTCAGGACATCTTCCGGAGACTGAGGCATTGCCTCATATGTGCTCATCTCTCTGTGTTGTAGGCAGAGGTTTCTGAACTGCTCCCCAAACTGTCAAGGGTACAGAGGACCTTCTGCCCCACTCAGGGGCCACTCAAGTCTGCTGCTGCTTCCCAGAGGATGCTCAGGCAGAGGCAAAGTAGGTCTATAGATTCAAAAATGTAGCCAGCAGATAAGAACTGCATGGCCCACCTAGTCTGCCCATGAAAACCCCCAGGTAGTGCCCACCTACTGTGGGGCCCTCAAACCTGCTCCTCCCATCACCAGTATACCCATATTACTTATCTCATAGGTGCCACGGAGCCCACTGGACCGGCCAGGAGGTCATAAGGGCTGCTGCCCTCCCCCGCTCGCGAAACAGGAAAGGTGCCACGGAGCGCACCGGACCGGCCAGGAGGTCGTGAGGGCTGCTGTTGCTGCTGCCCTCCCCGCCCCTGCAACACGAAAGGTGCCACGGAGCCCACTGGACCGGCCAGGAGGTTGTGAGGGCTGCTGCTGCCCTCCCCTTCCCCCATTCGCGGAACACGAAAGGTGCCATGGAGCTCACCGGACCGGCTAGGAGGTCGTGAGGGCTGCTACTGCCCTCCCCCGCTCGCGGAATGCGAAAGTTAATTCCTCTCTCCCCTGAAGCCTCTCTGGGACTGCTTATTTCTATTCACAAAAATGCCTGGACTCAAAACAAAGATCCTTTAAGGCCTGCAATAAGACTGTGAATACCTGCGATCCCTCAGGCCGCCTGCTCGCTCCTTGCCACGCTGGGTTGCTCCTCCAGAGCGAGGAGGTTTTTGAACTTAGCACCATTTTGTTGGCGCAGCTGTGCTGATAGTTGTTTTTACCGCAAAGTTGCTATGCTTGGTGTTCTGAGTAAATTGCCAATGTACTTTAATGTCTACAGTCCAAAAACCTACAATGCTAGCTATTTTAATGTAATTCCAGACAGCTCTCTTGTAGCCCTCGATACCTATAGTAATTTCTCTAGTTACTTTAAATGTTCTTTTACCTGTAGAGCTGCTACGGTCACTGCATTTGTGAAACTGTCTATGGGTTTTAATTTTTAACTCTTACAATACATTGAGTTATTGCCCAAGCTACTAGTATACTACAGCTGCATGGGTTCTCAGCCTCCTAAGGGACCCTGTAAAGCAGCCATCTGAAAGTATTCAGCGCTTGATACACCGATACATTGAGGAACCCCCCCCACCAAACGCTACTGTAAAGTTGTGCTAAAACTGCTTACAAGTTCCATAAGCTACTTTAAGGGCCCCTGTTAAACCAGCCATCTTAGAGTTTGCAGTGCTAGATATATTCGATACATTGAGTAATTCCCCAAAGCTTCAGTAAGGTTGTGCAATAGCTGCTTACAAGTTTCCTATGCTACTTTAACAGTTAATGATTACACCACAGCTGCTCACAAGGGTGAAAGGGTTCTCTGCCTCCGATTCCCTCTTGCGCGGTTGGGAGTCAACCTACCCACCCCCATCCTCCTCGATATATAAATACACGCCTCACCTGCTTTCTACTATCTTGCAGGTGCCACGGAGCCCACCGGACCGGCCAGGAGGTTGTGAGGGCTGCTGCCCTTCCCCGCTCACGGAACGCAAAAGGTAATTCCTCTCTCCCCTGAAGCCTCTCTGGGACTGCTTATTTCTATTCACAAAAATGCCTGGACTCAAAACAAAGATCCTTTAAGGCCTGCAATAAGACTGTGCATACCTACGATCCCTCTGGCCGCCTGCTCGCTCCCTTGCCACACTGGTTTGCTCCTCCAGAGTGAGGAGGTTCTACCCGCTCAGCTTATGGCTGCCCCACCCCCCACCACCACCCTTGGTCGTCACCTGAATTTACATGTACTGAAAAGGACATGTGAGCTGCAATAACCTATCAGCTCACTTTGCCATCTGCAAGTTATACTGACTCTCCTCTAGGGGCTCCCCAATCAGTTCTGAAACTCTGCAAGTCCCAGAGACAGTTTTTCTCCTAACAACAAGTATTGTCCTGCCTTTCTCTTTCCTCTCTCTACCCCTTGCCCTGTCTTCATTGTAAACAAGTCCCCTATAATGGCGTTTCCAGCTTGAGGCAACTACTCGCTTCAGCTTTCCTCTGCTCCTCCCCTTCCATATGGGACTCCCTCTCCATAGGGTCATTATGATACTCCCTACCCATTTCATCTAAGCCGAATTATGCCTGTACCCATCCCCACGTCTTTAGCCTTATCCCTGCTTCTCACTCCAGAGTGATTGGCCAGTTGAGGCCCCTACCTTTCCCTACAAATCCACCTGCTACCTTGTCAGGCTATTACTGGCTTTAGGGGATACAGAATCTAACCTAGCCCCTACTCCCCAACCTCACTCTCAGCTATCCCTCTAACCCCCTCTCAGCCGACTCCAAAGGACTCAAGCTTGCTCACATAAATATTGGCAGCTTAGGGAACAAAATCCATGACCTCGAGGCATGGACTGCACTTATAAACCTGGCGTCCTAGCCATGACTGAAACCTGGCTCAAGCATGATCCTCCCCATGAAGTAGACCTGTCGAGGCTACCTTGCTTTCAGAAATGACAGAGTGGGGAAAAGGGAGGAGGGATTATTATCTACATCAGCTCTGCCCTACAAGCCTTGCATCTCGACCGCCCCTCTCTCTCCAGATCCCCGGGCGAGACACTTTTTGTAAAAATCCTCCTCGGAAACACCAAGTCCCTCTACATAGGGTGTGTCTACCTCCCGCCTCAATCCGCCGCTTCCTCCCTTGAATCCCTAACCAATGCCCTCGAGGAGTACCCCTTGGGGGAGACCATCTTCCTTGGTGATTTCAATCTCCACTGGCCAGCCCTGGTGTCCTCCTCTAATAAGAATGTGTTACTTGGCTCCCCACTTACCCAGATCATAGACCTGCCTACTAGACATAATCCTAAATCTGGTAATCACTCCCTCATTGACTGGGTACTTGTCTCCTGCCTTGATCATATTCTGTCTGCTGGGATTTTGTCAGACTCCCTGAGTGACCACTCACCTATTTTTTGCACCTGGTCCAACAAGCCTCCAAAAACTTCTGCTAAGGTCATAGAAGTGAGGAACTATAGTAGGCTGGTACCAGCTGACTTCTGCACAGACCTGAGGAAAATAGCTTGGGACCCCATCGTCTCCCTCCCCTCTCTCGACGAGGCACTTGAATACTTCACCCAGTCCTTCCAGTCTGCGGCTAACTAGCATGCTCTCAGAAAGAAGCTTAGGGTGCAGGGAAAATGCCAGAAATGGCTGAGCCCTAGCCTCAAGCATTCCATGCTACTCCGCGACAGAGCATGGGGTACCTACAAATCCACTGGCAACACTTCGGACTGGAAGAAGTACTGGGAACTGAGGAATCAGTGTAAAAAATCCTCCAAACAGGCTAAGTCCCAGTACCTAAGTGACCTCCAAACAAATCACCTAAGTGACCCTAAAAAATTCTGGGGCTACATAAACTCCCTTAAGGGGACTACAACTTCACAAGCGGACTCCATCCTTGTAGGGGACTCATTGACCAATGTCCCCTTCACTGTTGCCAAGGCTTTCTGTACCTCCTTCTCAAACCAAGCCGGGCCCTACCCCCCCGACCTCCCCAGGTCCCCCCTTACCCCAGAGTGGGCTGGGCACCTCCAAGGCCCCAATTCCACCTGAAACTGGTCAAACAGTCTACGGTACTCCCTCTCCTACTCAAAATAAAACCTAACTCCTCCCCGGGACATGACCTGCTAGAACCCCGGCTGCTGAGAATCGCCACCCTAGCTATCGCCCTCCCAGTCACCCTCCTCATCAACAGGTCCCTCCTTGAAGGAGTAGTCCCAAAAAGTGGAAGGTAGCGACCATTGTCCCCGTCCACAAAAATGGCCCCCCGAGACAAACTAGGAAACTATAGACCTATCTCCCTGCTCAGCCCACTAGGGAAAATACAGGAAAGATTAGCATCTAACCAGCTTCAGGACTACCTACAGCAGCACCTACTCCTAGCCGATGTACAACACGGCTTCAGGAAAGGCCATGGGACCAACACTGCTCTCATCGGGCTAACATCGGACATCCTTACGGTTATGGACCAAGGCTCCCCTACAGGTGCTATATTCATTGACCTTTCTAAGGCCTTTGACCTGGTCAACCACAAACTCCTACCCTCCAAACTCCACCACATAGGACTGGATGATCATTCGCTCACCTGGTTCGACAGCTACCTAAACGACCGTACCCAAAAAGTCCGTTGGAGAGGTACCCAGTCTAGCTTTAGACCCGTTGTCTCTGGGGTATCCCAGGGCTCTATCCTGGGCCCCCTGCTATTTTCACTCTTCCTCAACAATATTGAGGATAACTGCATGCTCAGTAACCTCATCCTCTACACGGATGACACTGTCATCTACTGCAGTGACCCACAACCCAATGTCATCTCCACCAAACTGCAGACTAGTCTCTCAGCTCTCAAAGCCTGGTTTTCCTCAAACTGCCTTAAGCTCAATGGAGATAAAACCAAAGCAGTCCTGTTTGGGACAAGACGTCTGGGCACTGACAGAAGCGAGCTGCTCCAGCTCCACACAGTACTTGGAAAAAGTATTGAGGTCATTGACAGTTTCAAATATCTTGGGGTTCTCCTTGACCAAGAGTTAACCAACAAACCTCACATCGACTCCATGACTCAGCCCATCCATCAAAGGCTCGGCCTTCTCTACCACCTGGGCAGCTCCCTTTCTGGTGAGGCGCGTCGAGCCATTGCTTACAGCAACCTCCTCCCCACCATCCTATATGGTGCCGCTCTACTGCAGTTCCTCCATCTGACGGAACTCAATAAACTCTCCATGCTCTACAACCGAGTGGCACGCTTTGCTACCTATTCCTCCCCAGGAGGCACCACTGCGAGGCCCTTGGGGACCTAAACTGGCCCACTCTGCGACACAAACTGGCTTACAAATTCTCTACCCTTGGCCCTCCTCCTCACCTCCAAGGACTCCTCACCCCCAAAGACGAACCCTATGATCCTCTGCTAATCGCCTCCTAGACATCCCTTGGATTCGCTCTAACCATGGCAAACGCCTCTTCCAATACGCTGCCTCCTACCTATGGAACTCCCTCCCAGCCAGCCTGATTGACAAACCTTCCCTCACCCAGTTTAAGTCTGGTCTCAAAACATATCTCCTTGAACTCAGCCTTTGTGGCTGCAACCGCTAGCCCCCTAGTCCAGGTCTCCTGCCTACCTCCACTGCCTTAACCCCACCTGCCTTCTTGAAGTATCTCCAGTGCTAGGCTGTTCAATATACTGCTTACCTGTTCTCAATTCCCTCTAACTTTGTTGTATCATGACATCTCCGAACTGTATGTATGAGCCTGATTTGAACAAGCTGTAACCTATGAATATTGACGTATGATGCATTTTTTTTTTATACCCGTTATAACAACTGTAAATGTTGCCTAAGTATGTATTCCCTGTAACTAATTCCAGGCCGCCCCTGAAAAAGGAACTCCAGGTCTCAGTGGGCTTACCTGGTTACCAAGATCTAAATAAAATAAATATGCTTGAATTGCGTGATCGTTGCCACTCCCACCACCTCCTCCAGCAAACTATTCCAGTCATTCACCATCCTCTCAGTGAAGAAGAACTTGCTCACATTATCCCGGACCCTGGCCACCAACAACTTCATACTGTGCCCCCTAGTGTTAGAAGCTCTGCTCCATTGAAACAGACTCTCCACCTGTGCCATATTAATCCCCTTCAAATTTTTAAATGTCTCAATCACATCCACCTCCTCCTTCTCCTGTCCTCCAGGGAGTACAGGTTTAATTCCCCAAGCCTCTCCAGCATCATCTTGGTAACCCTCCTCTGCACCGCCACCAGCCTGTCCTTGTCCCTGCAGAGATGGGGCCTTCAAAACTGCATATGGTGCTGAAGGTGCAGTCGTACCAATGACGCATACAGAAGGAGCAGCACCTCTCTCCTCCTACTAGTGATCCCCCTTCCTATGCACCTGAGCATCTGATTTGCCTTTCCCACCATTTTCCCCACACTATTTTGTCACCATAAGGCCATCAGTAATAATTACTCCCAGGTCTCTCTCTCTCTCCCCCCTCCTCTGTGGCCTCCAGCACCCCCCAAAGTACGTATTCCGCACCTTGGTTTCTGTTCCCCCAGGTGCATGATTCTGTCTTTCTTAGTATTCAACCTCACATGCCACCTGCTGGACCACTCCTCCAACTTCCCCAAGTCAGCCCTCATCCTGTATGTCAAGCCTGTTACTGAGTTTTGCATCATCGGTAAACAGGCATTCTCTTCCTCCCAAACCCTCTGTAATATCAGTGACATAGACATTAAAAAACAATGGTCCCCCACACAGACCCCTACGGCACCCCACTGGTCACCCTCTCCTCCTTCGAGCATACCTCATTCACCACTACCCTCTGACTCCTATCTCTAAGTCAATTTCCCATACATTTCTCTATCTCTGCCCCCATCCCCAGGCTCCTCAGCTTCACTACCCTTACCAGCCTATGTGGGATGTTACCGAAGGCCTTTCTGAAGTCCAGATAGGCCACATCCACCACCCTACCCTGGTCTACCTACCCAGCTACCTCATCAAGGAATTCAATCAGGTTGGTCTGTCAAGACCTAGTCTGGTGAACCCATGTTGTCTCTGGTTTTGCAGCCCTCTGGCTTCCAGATAATCTCATATCCATTCCTTGTAGAGTGTCTCCATTACCTTGCCAGCCACCAAGGTAAGACTTACCAGCCTGTAGTTCCTTGGATCCTCCCTATTCCCCTCTTGTGTATCACAACTACATCTGCCATTCTCTAGGCCCTTGGCACCTCCCTTGTATCCAGTGATCTGTTGTACAGGGCAGCCAGGGGTGCGGCAAGAACTTCCCTGAGCTCCCTCAGCAGCCTCGGGTGCACTGCATCAGGTCCCATGGCCCTGTCCACCCTGAGCCTGGATAGTTCCCTGTGGACTCTGTCCACCATGAAGAAAATAGTGTCCACCCCTGGGTCCCATTGCTCCACTCTCCTGAATTTTGGGCTCGTCCCCTTCCTCAACTGTAAAAACTGAGTTAAGGTAATCTTTCAAGATTTCAGCCTTCTGTCTGTCCTCTTCCACTGGGACTCTTCCTTCCCCCACTAGCCTGATAATCCCCCCAACCTTCCTTTTTTCCCCAAATATATCTAAAGAATAACTTCTCATCCTTTCTTGCTGTAGTGGCTATCCTATCCTCAGTTCTTGCCTTGGTCATCCTAACTGCCTTTCCCACCTCCCACTGCCATCTCCAGTAAGTTTCCCTACTCACCTCTGTCTGCTTTATTTTGTATTGTCTGAAGGCCCTTGTCTTAGCCCTGACCTTTTGTGCCACCTCCTAAGTATACCACAGTGGTCTCCATCTTCTCCCTTTTCTAACTTGTCTCACACACAGGCTTGATACGGTTTCACCCCCCCATGATTTTTTCCCACATCAGCTCAACCTCTTGTAGTTCCTGCACTCCATCCAAGGCCCACCTCAGGTATATGGACATTTCCCCAAAGTTCAACCTCCTAAAGTCGAAGACCCTAGTCCTTGTGTGACTCTGCTCTACCTCAATACTTATCTCAAGTGCTACAACCCTATGATCACTGCTTCCCATGTGGTCCTTCACTGAGAGATTGGATATGCTATCCCCATTTCTAAGGGCAAGATCTAATATTGCCTCTCCCTGGGTGGGTTCCATGACCATCTGTCTGAACTCCACCCCCTGCAGAGTATCAAGGAAGTTCCTATTCCTGACTGTTTGTGCTGCTGGAAGAGTCCAATCCGCATCCAAGAGATTGAAATCCCCCACCAATAGTATCGGCTCTACGACACCAGTACAACAACTTCATTGTCAACCGACGTCACAGTGACGGCTTTAGGTGGACCGCAATTGCGGTCAGCATAGAACCATTCACTTCAGACTTTGTCTTCTTTGGGAGGGGGGCTTCACCCCTAAACCCCCCACACCCCCGTAACTAATCAACTCCAAGTCGGAGTTGATTTGGGGAGGGGGTGCAAGACCTCCAGAAAGCAGTACTGGGTCCCACGGTGACAGTACAGCAACCTGTCGATGTTGTCACTGTACTGTCGTTCGCGATGCAGGTTTCGATGTGTGATTGGCATCCAAGTAGTATTTCCCTTTTTTGAGCCATAGTTTGGATCTCTTCCATCAGAGCCCTATCCTCATCCTCCCCTTGCACTAGGGGCTGATAGACAACACCCACCTTAACAACCTCTCCTTTTTTTTTTTTTTTTTTTTAGAGTGTCACCCACAGCACCTCTGTCCCACCCTGTTCCCTCTGAATCTCTACTGCTTTTAAATGCTTTCACACGTAAAGTGCCACCTGTCCCCCTTCCTACCCACCCTGTCCTTTCTGAATACAGTGAACCCTGCAATGGACACCTCCCATGTCTGGTAATCCTTAAACCAGGTGTCAAGCCATGGCTGCTATATCTAAATCCTCACTCAATATAAGAGTCTCTAAGTTGACAATCTTATTGCATAGGCTACAGGCGTTCACACAAATGGAGTTCCAACTGTTCGCCTGCCTGCCCACATATCCCTTTTCCTGAATCCTTCTTCTGTTTTCAGGGGAGTGTTAACTAGGGATATGCCCGCCCATTTATCTTCCCTCGCTTCCCTAGCCTCCAAGATGGACCTTGGTGGGCTCTAGAAGGATGGGGGTGGTGGGAAGGTTGCACGCTCCTCAGCTTGTACCACAGCAGAATTATTTCACTGTACCGGCAGGATAGGACAGCTGTGAAGCGGCACCCATCACAGTGGGAAGGAAGAAGGTGGGGATCCTAAGAAGGGGAGGTCCCAGAGAGGAAGGAAGAGACCTCCAGTTGAGGAGGAAGCTGCTGCAAGTGGGGGACTCTGTTGTTGGGGGGACAGACTTGGGAGCAGGAGGAGGAAGGGTGAGACAGACACGAATTGCCTGAGAGGTGCTTTGGCTAGGAGAGATGGAATGCATATCCAGAGGATTGCTACAGCAATCAGAGATGAGGAGGAGCTTCAGGGAGTTGGGGAGGGGGCCTCAAGCAGGTAGCATGCACTGTGACTGTTTTGCAAAGTGTTACCTGCGTATGGCTAGGGAAATGGAAGTGTACTCCACACCAGAACACTTAATGACTGGTTGAAGGCATGGTGCATGGAGGAAGGCTTCAGCTACATCAGAAACTGGTGGTCAGCCTGGTAAAATATGGGCCTTTACGAGGGAGATGGCTTGCATCTATTCTGGAAGGGGATCACAGGCCTAGGTAGGAGATTTAAATGCTACTTGGATGAGCATTTAAACTAGCCGAGGGTGAGGCAGTAAAACAAAGGGAGACAACAATTGCCCCCTCCAGATGATGAAGCAGCAGGGAAGGAGGGGCAAGGGGAGAAAACTACCCTAGGGCAAGGGCAAAGAAAGGCAGAGACTGGAACAAGGCAGAAGAAAAGGGGGATAAAACTCAGTGAGGGTAAAGGATTGAAGGAGACAAGGAATGAGGAAATTAAAAAGGTAGGAGGAAAGTCAGGGGGTGCTTCAAGGAAAAACACAGTCAGGAATGGGAGAGGGAAGCAGGACAGTGGGCTGGGGGAAAGGAAGGTGTGGAAAGCCATATGCGCCAATGCAAGGAGTCTTGGGAACAAAATTCCATACCTGGAAGCCATTATGGTGGTGACTGACCTGGATTCAGTGGTCATCGTGGAATCATGAAGCACTGAGCCCAACAACAGACATGGCCATACCTGGTACTCACTGTTCAGGAGAGACAGGGCAGTGAGGAGGGGTTGTACTATACATGAGGGAGGGATTCAAGGCCATTGACATACAGCGCACCAGGAGGAAAAGGAAGGCCTGGAGGGGCTATGGATTACCCTGTAGACAGGCTCCCAGGTTATTTTGTGTACCGGGGTAGTGTACAGGCCTCCAGCTTAGGGGACAAGAGTTGGATACAGCACTTGGGGAAGCTGTCATCAGGATGGCGAGTAAGGGGGATGGGCTGCTAGTTGGGGACTTCAGTCTGCCAGATGTGGAGTGCAGCCTTCCAGATGCAGCTTCCACAAGGAGTAGAGCCATCGCGGACTCCCTGAAAAGGACTTTTTTTAAGGTATTGCTCAGGCAGCTAGTCAAAGAACCCACTAGGGGCAGGGCAGAGTGTACAAACAGGTACAGCATTGCAGACATCACAGTGGGCAGTCCTCTGGGTACCAGTGATCACTGTACAGTGTGGTTTAACATGAAAGCAGGAACACACACTAAACCATGATGACAAGGGTCATGGATTTTAGGAGGGTGGATTATAAAGAAATGGGTAACTACTTCAGAAACTGCCTTTGGGGGGGTGCCAGAGAGGGGTGGAGGCACAGTGGGCAAAAATAAGGAAGGATATAGCTTAAGCAAATAACTTCTGCATGAAGGAAGTGTGTAAAGAAGAAGAAAACAGAGACTGTTATGGTTCTCTAAGGAAGTGGCAATGGTGATGTAGTGAAAAAGTGGCATTTAGGAGATATAAGGAAAGAAAGGGAGAAGGGCAGGGAGCTATAGCTAGTAAAGGAGATGGAAGCAAGCAAGGTGGTGAGAGTAGCAAAGGCACAGACAAAGGAAAGAACCACCAAAGGGATCTTCAGATACATGAGTGAGAAGAGGAAGGGAAGGGGCTGGATACTGAGAATCAGGATGGCAGAGGGGGGACACTGCGTGAAAGAGGACCAAGAAGAAGCAGACATCCTAAACAGGGGTATCCTGTGAGAATGGCGACTGCCATTAAGTGCTTACAAAAAGGGTGACAATAGCAGTGCCTGCTCACAGGGCTACTGGACAGGAGGGCGGATACAGGTATAGCGACATCCTGTCACTGTATGTATACACGCAGAGGGGCGCAAGCAGGCGGAAGAGGAGGGAGGGTTTGTGAGGTGTAGCACGATGGTGGGTTCGTGGCAGGCTAGGGTTTGGAGGGTACTCTGTTCGATGCTGGGCACGTCTGGATTTTAGCGGTGGTCTGCCAAAATGTTCCCCCCAACATGCACCCCCCTGAAGTTGAGAATCTTTAGTAGGGGGGTGCGGGGGCTTTGCCCTCGCATAAACGAAAAATAGCAAGCTCCTGAAGCCCTTTAGCCGCATAAGCTAGAGGTACATCGGGCTAAATGGATTTTCTCCGATGTACATTTGCCTAATGGCGATCACCTTTCCGTGATCACCATTATCACATAGACCCCTAAATAGGCACTTCTGCTCAGTCTTCACAGTGGAAGGGGTGGGGGGCACAGACCACCAGGGAGTAGCAGGAATGGGAGTGGGGGAGGTGGACACAAGTCCTTTTTTGGAAGAAACAGTCTAGAATGGACTTGCAGCTATGAAGTTGGACAAAGCTATGGAACGGAACAGGATACATCCAAGGGTTCTAAAGAAAATCAGGGAGGTTCTAGCTGCCTTGTGGACAGCCTTGTTCAACAGCTCACTGGAAACGGGTGTGGATCCACAGAACTGGAGAAGAGATGACATGATCCCTTACATAAAAGTGGCAGAAAGGGGGAGGCTAGCAAAATGACTAGATGGTACTCATCTCATCCAACTGAATTAATTACAGGCAGCTTTGGAGGGTCCTTACTGTCTTGTAAGGAGGATAAATTATGTCGACTGGTGTCTCGGCCGGCTGACCTGACGGGGACACCGTGAAACCAGCGGCCTTAGCTGCAACCTCGACCGAAGTAGAGTATCGACTATCCGGGGAAGGGGACCTCTCCCGCTCCCACGAACGTCAATGGTGGGACTTACCCTATGAGTCCTTCTTCTTGGACCGAGAGGAATGTCCTGATGGCCCCTCTCCATTAGTAGAGAGGAACTGACAAAGCTTCTTGAAAGAAGCCGTGTAGGAGGAGCCCAAAGAGAGCGGGATAAATGCCAATGACCAAGGAAGATGAAGATGCAGCCTGGGCCCCCTCCTCCTCCTCGAGGGCGATCATCTGCTCAAGTTGCTCAGCCGAGCCCACCGCCGGACACCGCCCAACGGGCCTCCTTCGACTTCACTGGAGGAATACATCTCTAATGGCGCCCAAGTTGAATTTTGGCAGCACGGTCTTCGAGGACATTGACAGACAAGGACTTGCACAATTCACAGGCCTGCGGATCGTGATTGAGCCCAAGACAGTAAACGCACGTGGAGTGTGGATCAGTCCGAGACGTCTTCTGCCCACAAGGGCACCGCCAAAATCCGGGAGTTGACTTGTCCATCATCGCGAAGGAAGAAAAAGACCGAAGTCTAGAAAATGTAAGTATGAGTTTCGGTTTAACTGATGAGTTTGGATCCAGGCCTAAAACGCAGAGCGCTAAGGAGGGAACCTGAGCTTCCAAGCGGTAAGGAAGATCTGGCGTCATGGGGCAGAGCCGAGAGTTTTATCACCCAGGTGGGTGGGAGGAGGTAGCTTGAAGACCTTCTGGCAAGATTTAAAGTGGCAAGGAACCTGCCAGTAAGTGTGGATTGAACAACATATCCATGTCCCTAGAAATTATGTTAATTACGTGGTGGAGCTACCAGACACAAAGTACAAGCAGTGAATCTACCAAGTAAATGTGAGGAAGCCCTACCGTGACCAGTACAAAATGGTCCTGGCTGTGTGCAGCTATCCAGAGGAGGCAGAGCCAGCTCCACTGGTGGATCTCCTGGGAGAAGTTAAGGGAGAATCCTCAGTGGATGACGTCACCTTCTGGGAGTCATTGCCACTTGCCCAAGCTGCTGAAATGCATGGAGTGCTGCATACTTTTGGTGAAATGTTCACAGGGAAGCCGGGGTATACCATGCTGGCAGAGCACCATGTGGATACAGGGTCCTTGGCCCCATTAAGACAGTCACCCTACAGAGTCCCAGAGGGAGTGAATATGCCATTGAGGGGAAGATCAAGGAAATACTGACTCTGAGGGTAATCCAGGAGTCCAGTAGTTCCTGGGCCTCCCCAGAAAGGATGGGACCACTAGGTTCTACATTGACTAATGGAAGCTTAACAGCTCTAAAGAGTCAGGCACATACTCCATGCCCAGGAAGGATGGATGAGATCCTAGAAAGGTTAGTGGGAGCCCTGTACCTCTCCACTATAGACCTGACAAAGGGCTACTGGCACGTACCTCTGATCCTAAAAGCCAGAGAGACGTTGGCCTTTGTCACTCTGTTTGATCTGTTCGAGTTCTGAGTAATGCCATTCAGGATGAAGAATGCACCAGTCATATTTCAACAGCTCGTGGACCGCACTCTGTCTAGGGTAGGATGCTTTGCTCTGGTGTACATGGAAGACATTGTCATATGTAACCACCCAGTCCCCTGGGGTTACTAGAATCCCCTCAGTATCAGTGCAAGGTAGGGAAAGGCAGTCGGTGATTAACTAGTTAAATGGGTTTTTCACCTGCTCACTCTTCCGTTTACTTGGCTTCAGCTGAGAGAGAACGGATAAGTTCATTTGGAACTCTCACAGCAGCATAAGCCTCAGCCAGCTATGAGGAGGGAGTTTAGAATCTTGAGACGGGAGTCAGTGCGAGTCTGTAGTTGAAAGAAGCAGGATTGTGAACTGCTCAGCTGAGGGCTCTGAGTTTGAGATCCCTGCTTTCTCACCCTAGTCCTGAAATTCTCGTTTGCCAAGTGAAGATGATCAGGACATCCATACTTGTTTTGCCTTTTTCCCAAATGCACTTCGTCTTGGCACCTTCCCATGCTTCATCTTCCCGAGACTCATCCATCAGATACCGTGCGCATCTAAGGGCAGCAGCTGCAAGACATGCCAGTTCTCGTTGATGTCCTGAGTCACCCACTTATTGGCAGCCGACCAAGGGGGGGAGGCGATGGAAAGGCAAAAGGCACAGCCACAGGGCTCGTGCATGCCACATATTCACTGGCAGGGATTTAAAGGGGCAGAATTTAATGCAAAAAATGGGAGGGGTTCAAAAAGGAGGGGTGGGAGTTCGAACCTGATGAATCCCAGCTGGCAACAAGACTGCAATACCCAAGTGTGGGGCTAACCCCAATTTACACTTAAAAGATTTTTACTTACTGATGTTTGTATGCAACAGTGTACCCCTTGTTGTGTATGGATTTCCATTCTAGCTAAAACGCTGTTGTATAGTACCACAGTTCAAAGGTCACAGAATGCAGCCATAGGGTTTCTGTGGTATAACCGCTTTTTTTTTTTTTTTTAATCAGAATGTAAGCCAGTGCCACCTGCCGTTTTACTTTATTTATTTAGTTTTTGTTGACCGGGTAAGTGCACTAGACAAATCCTGCCTATTTTCAGGCACGACCCGGGGGAGGGGGATACAGATGAATGCCAACTGACCTTGAACCAGATGAAACTGTTGGTGGTATTTTTAGTGAATGAGGGAACTTTGGCCAGGACACTGGGGAAATTCCCCTACTTCCTGTGAGCAGGGGAAACCCTTTTGCTGGTGACTCCAAGATGGCTGCTGTTCCAGATATGGCCACTCTGCAGAAATCGGTGGAGGGTGAGGATGTATGTGAGCCAGAGGAGCGAGCCTCCTCCTCCTCTGGGCTCGATATTGGAGAGGCAGTATAGCGCAGTGGTTTAAGGCTCTGAGCTGCAAACCTGGAGACTAGGGTTTGAATCCCACAGCTCCCACATGCGTACTGTGTGACCCTGAGCAAGTCACTTAACTTCCTTGTGCTCCCAGGTCGCACCTGGAAACAAGCTTCGGCTTAGTGTGCCTTTCCTGGTTAAACAATTTCCCCTTTCCCTTGCAAACAGAAAAATTGGTTTCTACTCAAGAAAGATCTACTCTTCAAACTACCACAGTTATGGCGGATTGTTCTTTTCAAAGAATTACTCCTGAATTTCGGATAAGTTCTACTACCTTACCACATGAATTTTCAGAAAACTTGTTATCTCCTGTTATTATTCATGACGATGCTGGTAAAAGTTTCTCCTCGAATGGACTTGCGTTGCATTCGACTGACAGTCTTGTCAAAATGGATGATGCAGTTGCATCATACAGCGGTGCCGCCCTTGTGTCTGGAACCCCTTCATGTCAGCAATCCTTGCAGAGCAAGTGCGTCACCGGGGAATGTTCAGCTGGCAGTAGAATCGCTGGTTGTAGCGCGTGCCAAGAGCTGATCCCCGGTCAAGATCTTATCGCTGCTGAAACTACTACAGAAACCTTACTAGGTCAGTCTTTGCAATCTAATGTTTTGTTTACTCAAACTATTCCTTTTCCCAGTGGGTTGCCTAACAACAAGCAAACAAAGCTCTTCACGATTGGCTCTAGTTACTCGATGATGGGGGAACCAAGAGCGCAAAGCACAGTATGTAGTATTGTTCAAGAAGAGCTGGTATACCAGACTGACGCCTCTAGCCAAGCTCACGCTACAACTTTCTCATTTTCAACTAAAAACAAGTCATCCCCGGATATGATAAAAAATAAAAGAGCTGCGTTAACAGCAGCTAATCGGAATTTGCTCTTTAAACAAATACAGCATTCTCAAGTTAAAACTAAACTGTCTCAGAAGGTCTCTACTTCTCGACTTATCCAACAAGCATTTTCTCTTCCCACTAAAGATACAAACGGTGATAAGGACTGGGCTCCAGAGAAAGCTCTAGTAGAATCTGGCTGGAAATTAGACTCCTCGGGAACATGGATCCCTGACAGGCCTTCAGTTTCTCCCTTGTCTTCACTCCCTTCGGAATGGTCTCCTGCGCTTAAGAAAATATCCAATTCTCAGCCATTAAGAACTGGAACTGACACTTTGACAGTATCTTTTCCTTCCACATCCGAGAAAGTAAAGTCAGATAATGTTGTGGATGATACAGTCCCTAAAGATTCTTCTGAGGACCCCCCCCCCCCGTTAGATCTCTTTTGTCAGATCTTTTCTCACAATCTCGTAAAGAATCAGCACCTCGAAGGAACGCAGTTTGTATACGCTATAAAGGGGGACTGGCAGAACGGCCTGACCGAGTGTATGTGGGGAAGTTCCTTCTAAAAGAATCTCTACAGTTTTCACCTAAAGATGTATTTGCCTTCATCAATATTTCGGAGGAAGACAATTATGTCAGCTTCAGATCTGTATTCTTGTTAGATTTATTTTGGCAATGATATAATCAGTTGAAATTTTCCCCATTGTGGTCTCCCTTCGTTGTTACCCCGCTCACTCCATCATTGATTAAATTTGTGACTGTAATGTTTAGAAATGAAGGGGTCCACATTGAAGACATCTCCTTTTGGCTTTCCCAGAAGTGTGAAGTTTTAAGTAGCCCCGAGGCAGTATTAGATTCTGAATTATTTTGGAATGGTAACTGGAGGTATAAGGTGAAACTGCAGCAGAATAATAACGAAATTAAACATATTCCTAACTCCTTTTCTTCAGGAAGAGACAGGGGCGTGTGCTTCTACGCTGGGCAGCCTCGTGCTTGTTATAAATGTTATAAATAGGACACATCTCTCTAGTTCTTGTGACACTACTAGGTGTGAAATTTGTGGGAAAATTGGACATGGTAACTTTCAGTGTGCTAACCTAGTGAAATGTGATTTATGTGAGGAATCAGGGCACGGGTATAGGGACTGCCCTTGGGCTGCTTCTAACAAAGCCTTGGTAGGTAGCCCCGAGTTATTAATACAAAAGGCTCAGGATGAAGCTCTTTCTAAAATTCAGAAGAAAGGTTCTCACACTACGCCTGCAAGGAAGGCGGAGGTTGTGGAAGACAGAGGTTTTAGGTTCAGACCCTTCCTTGAGTTCCAAAATAGGTCTTGCCCCTCCGGACCCTTTTTTTGTAGTTAAACTTTTTTATTAATTTTTCACAAGATATACAGACAAACCTCTTACAGTACAGTACAATGTGAGGATTTTTTTTTTTAAAGAAATTGAGGCAGCATATAATAAGAACATTGCTACAATAATACAAGGAGCTTTTGGTTTAAAATATAGTAAACAATACAGGTCATGTAATTAGCATATACTTGACATTTGTAGTGAACTTAAAGCGGATAGTATGATTAGATATGGTTTATATTAAAATGTTACATAATTATATATGATGCTGCAAAAGGGAAAAAAGTACATTCGTAAAAGGATTGTGGAGTAATAAAAATGATTGAGAACAGAGTATAGGAAAGAAAAGATATATAAGAAAGTTAAGAAGAGAGAGAGGAAACTATAAAAAAAGGGAAAAAGCTAGACTACAATGATGTATCAGTAAAAGGGAAAATCCATATATTAAGTCCATACATTGTGTTGGAAGATTTAGATGATTCCAAAAATTAAAAAGCCCTGCCAACAATTGTTATATAACATGAGTCGGTCAGACAAGATATATGTCATATGGTCCAGAGAGGCATATTGCAATAGTTGGTTAATGATACCGGGAAGGGTAGGGATTATGTTGGATCTCCAATGCATGAGGATTGTGCGTTTAACTTGAAGGAAGAGTATATTTAACCATCTGCTCTGCGAATAAGAAATTTTATAAGAACGGTAATTAAAAATACCAAGAATGCAATGTTTAGGGTCTAGTGTAAAAGGTTGACCTACCACTTTCATTGCAAATCTGTGAGTACAGTGCCAAATCTTTTGTATGAGGGGACAGTGCCATAAGATATGCAATAAATCCCCATTGGGGGAACTGCAGCGCCAGCAATTGTTATTGTTCAATAAACCCATTTTTTGTAATACAACAGGAGTTCTGTACCACAAATGAAGGATCTTGGTTTGAATGAGGGAACTCATGCTTATCATTAAAAGATTTGTGACAGGAGAGCCAACATCTGGACCATTGTGCATTGGTGATATTATATTGTGCAAAGTACTCCATCTGTTTTAGCATTGACAGAGTAGTCAGGAATATCACAAATATCTTTGTAAACAGTGCTATTTAAATTGGATGTTGTTTTTATCCATTTAGAGATGTGCTTATCATACAGAGAATTGATAGAGAAGGGTGTGAGGTAAGAGTTGCATGCGGTACGAAGCTGTAGATATTTCCAAAAATCCTGATGGGGAAGATTCCATATGCCTCGTAGGTCGGTGTAAGATTTTAACTTTAATGACTTGGGTTCAAGTATATCCTGCAAAAAGAGAATACCTTTATTTTTCCAGGTACGACAAAAAATGGGGTGATTATCAAGAGATATATGGTGGTTACCCCAGATGGGGGTGTAAGCTAAGGGTTTGAGGTTAGATTTAATATGTTTGTGAATGATTTTCCAATAGAATATAGAAGCAGCTATGGTAGGGTGAGACTTTAAAGAAGAGGTAAGGGTGTTATAAAGGAAAGAAGTCACCACATTACCAGGACATAAGGATGTTTCCATATTGACCCATAAAGGAGACTGGATGTTGGGTTTGTTAAACCATTTAACTGTTTGAGATGTACGGAAAGCCCATAAGTAGGCTTGGAACCAAGGAAGGCCAAAGCCACCTTTTGACCAATGGGATCTAAGTTTATTATGACTAAATCTAGGTATTTTGCCTTCCCAAATGAAGCTGCCGATAATTTTGTCTATTTTGGTAAGAAAACTAGAGGGAAGTATCAAAGGATATTGGAAAATAGGTATAATATTTTAGGAGTTATTGACATTTTAATGGCGGAAATTTTACCATTAAAAGAAAGTTTAAGTAGCTTCCATCTATCAAGTGTTGTTTGGATACTGGTTAACAGAGGGGAAAGATTAGCATCCTATAATTTATTCAATGTCGGGGTGATCAGAATGCCAAGATAAGATATACCTTGGGGGCCCAACGAAAGCCTAATGAGTTGTTCATGAGGGACTACAAGGGTATTCAGTGGTAGCGTCAGATTTGTTAAGGTTTAGAGCTAGTCCAGAGGGAGGTGAAGTCATTCAGTAGTTTAACTAAAGGTTGCCCAGAACTTTCGAGGTTTTCAAGTAAGATAAGGAGATCATCTGCATATGAGAGTGAAGTATAGTGAGAGTTACCAATAGTAATGCCTTTAATTGTACTGGATTGACGTAGGGACGCAGAAAGAGGTTCCATGGCAAGTATAAACAATGAAGGGTATAAGGCATCCTTGTCTGGTGCCTTGCTAAGTAAAAGGAGGGGGACAAAATAGAGTTCGTGAGAACTCGAGCTGAAGGAGGTATACAATAATTGAATCCAAGCACAAAAATTATTTGTAAAGCCAAATGAGATAGCACCTGATATAGATATTCCCAATTGAGAGAGTCAAATGCTTTCTCAAAGTCAATGGCTATTGCAGCTGCAGGGTTTTAAGAGTTTTTGCTTTGTGAATTAAATTGAGTAATGAGCTAAGATGATCGGAACTGTTTCTATTTTGATAAATCCTGATTGAGAAGTATGGATGAGTTTAGTCATTAAAGATTCTAAGCAAGAGTTAATAATTTTGCAAAGATTTTTCCATCAGTATTAAGAAGTGAGATCGGTCTATAGTTTGAAGGAAGTAAAGGGTCTTTGTCTTTCTTTGGTAAGACTGTTATGATGGCTTGGTCATTGTGCATGGGAGTTTCTTTATTAAGGTTGCTTCTTGGAATACATTGACTAATACAGGACAAAGAGTGTCAGATAGGGTTTTATAAAAATCAATAGGGAACCCATCACTGCCAGGTGCTTTACCGTTTTTTAATGATGATAAAGCAGTTTGGATTTCCTGTAAAGTGATTGGTTTATCAAGCACAGCTTTGTCCTGAGGGGATAGGTGGGGTAGATTCAATTTTTCCAGAAAATGTTGTATTAGGTTGGGATTTGTAGTATTAGGTTGCAAGTATAGTTGATGGTAAAAGGATTGCATAATACGATTGATTGAAAGGTTGTCTGTGTGTGTCTGACCTGATGGATCTTTTAGACCTGCTATATGTCTCTGCATCTGTTGAGTTTTTGGCTGGTAAGAGAGCAACTTTCCGCATTTATCCCCTGTTCCCAATAACCGTGTTTAATCCTAAAAAGGGCAAGTTCAGCTTTCCTGGATATCAACTCGTTAATTTTAATTCTTAATTGTAGAATTTCCAGATGAAGCTGTGAATTATGATTGGGTTTATTTAATTTATAGTATTGGGTTTCTTTTTCTTTAAGGGATTTTTCTAAATTAGCTAATTGTTGTTCTCTTAATTTCTTTCTATGTGCTGCATAACTAATAATTTTACCTCTAATAGTGGCTTTTAATGCTTCCCAGATAGTACCTTGAGACATATCTGGAGTATCGTTAATAGAAAGAAAATCTTGAATCTGGGTTTTGAGCCAAGGAGTGAATTCAGGGTCTCTGAGTAAAAGTGGGTCTAAGCGCCAAGATGGGGATTTAGAAGAAGGTGGACCCCAGAGTAAATGCAAACTGATAGGGGAATGATCAGATATAACAATAGGGAGAATTGATGTATCAATAATTTTTTCAGTAATGAGGGGAGAAGAGAACCAATAATCAATCCTACTATATGATTTATGTAAAGAGGAATAAAAGGTGTAATCGCGTTGTCTGGGATGATGTAGTCTCCAAATGTCAGAGAGACCTAAATCCTTCATAAGCATTGATAGAGCACTAATACTACGGGGGTGGGCATCATGTGATGAGTTACTTCTGTCTAAATATGCTTTAGTGCTAAGTTAAAGTCACTACCAATAAGAATAGGTGAGTTATTTTTATTATTAATCATAATTTGTTGGGATAGATTATGGAAGAAAATGGGTGAATCAAAGTTGGGTGCATATACATTCACAAACATAAGCGGACCTGCTGTGGTGTTTAATAGGGTTATAATCCACCTACCATCCGGGTCTCTAATGATTTTTATGGGGGGCCAATTAAGAGATTTATGTATTAAGATAGCAACCCCATGTTTTTTGGATGGAGAAGATGACGCATATACTTGCCTCCGGACCCTTTTAACATCCAGGAATTTCCTCTAGTTTGTTATCAAGATCCAGTACAAATCAAACCTCTTAGCTATAATTCTGCTGAGAAAAGAGTTACTAGAAGCTCTAAACCTTCCCCCCCGGTACCTTCCCCCCCAACTTCATTAGAAATTCCTACTTTCGAAATGGAAAATTCTTATGCTATTCTTGACACTGTAACAGGAGATTCTGACATGGATACTGGTACCCCGCCACTCTCAATCCTCTGGGGAGTAAACCATCTTCTACAGATTATAAAGGGGAAAAAAGGAAAAAAAAACCTAAATGTTTATGACTTCTTTTGGTATTGGATCCTTAAATTGTAGTAGTCTTTTGAATAATTGCAAAAGAGCTGCTCTTTTTCACTCTCTCCACCAGTCTGGTCTTGATATTTGGTTTTTACAGGAAACATGGGTTTACACTCTGGATCAATGCTGTTTTTTAAACTCCGAATGGATCTGGGGACCATCCTATTGGACCTTTGACTTGGACAGAGCTGATGGTATAGGGATTCTTTTTGGCTCCTTTAATTTTACACTTAATAAATTAATTGACCTTATACCTGGGAGACTACTTATAATTGACGGGTTTTGGAAACATGCTGACTTTCGTTTTATAGTAGTTTATGGGCCACAGACAAAAGCAGGAAGGGTGGTTATGTGTAATGCTCTTTCTCCCTTTTTGGCCACCTCTTGTTATATTATTTTGGGGGGGGACTTTAACTGTGAGATTTCTGGATTTAGTAGGGGTAAGGCAGGGAATAAAAAGTATTGTGATACTGTAGCATTAGAGAGAATTATTAACCTGGCATAGTCAAGGAATGGGAGGAGTTATCAGAACAAGGGGTTAAATTATACCTTTAGAAGAGGCCCTTTGACATCCACTATTGATGACCTTTTCTTTCCAAAAATCTTTCCTTTCCTGTTCATAAAACTCTTATTACTGAATTTTCTGATCATTTACTCATCACTCTTTCTTTTAGTGATTCCCCCCATAAACCGATAAATAAACCAAGATGGAAACTTAATAATTCAGTTTTACAGGACCCAGGGGTTATAAAAGGTATATCTTCCTTATTGTGTGCCCGAGTATCTGTTTTGGACTTATATGAGGACTTATGGGAATGGTGGGTGGATAAAAAAAATGATAGGAAATTTTTCCAAAAATATGGAAAACAAAGAGTTAATACTAAATTTTTACGATATTTAACCCTAAGGAAGAAGCTTCAGGGGTTGTTTTCTGATGCTAATACCTCTAGATGTGATATTTCTGCCCAAATATCCCTTATCAAGTCTGCTATGAGAGATTGCCAGTATGATAGAGCGCAGACATTATGCTCAGAACTCTCTTTTGGTACTCAAAAAAACCATCAGGGGATCCCTTTGAGGCCTTTAGAGAAAAAATTAGCTCTTCGGGACTAGAGGTTTTACAAAATAAGGAAGGGAAATTTAAAACTTCCCAGGGAGATTTATTTTCTATTATTCAGGATCACATAAAGGAACAGGAGGGGTTTGATGTCCCACATAGTGTTATTCAAGTTTTTTCAGGATTTTACTATCACTCCCCCCCCCTTCTGGTCAGGGATTGTATAATTTAGCTGATTATATATCCCAGCAAGAGATCCTTAAAGTTTTGACCTCCTTGAAGGGAGGGGTTTCGCCAAGGTTAGATGGTTTGTCCTATGAATTTTTTAAATATTTTGGCGATATTTTGGCTCCTTGTCTTGAAAAGGTTTTTTCTTTTTTTCACAGTGTCCACTGTTTACCATTGCCGTTCACGGCAGGATTATTGGTATTTATTTTTAAGGGTGGGGATAGAACACAATTAAGTAACTGGAGACCTATAACTATTTTGAATTCGGATTTCAAGATATTATCCCAAATACTGAATAATAGATTGAGATCGGTGTCTGCTAAATTATTATATCCTCTCCAGTTTTGTGGTATTCCAAATAGGAGAATTTTGTCTGCTCTTATTATTATTAGAGAAATAACTGAATTCTCAAATAGGTTCCCTAATTGGCATTGTATCCTGTCTTTAGACCAAAATAAGGCCCTTGATAGGGTATCTCGCCCATATTTATTTGCAGTATTAGAAAAATATGGTCTACCTATGATTTTATTTATTGGATTAAGTTACTGTATAATAAAGTTTTAGTTTATCCTGTTATTAAGGGACAGTCTTCTTCCCCAGTTTCAGTTAACTTTGGGGTGTGGCAAGGCTGCCCCTTAAACCCTTTATTATATGCATTTTCCCTTGACCCCTTACTTAGGACATTAGACCAAATGGATGGATTGCCAGGCATTTCTGGGAATTTGCATACAGATACGGTGGTGGTTCAAGCCTATGCAGATGACATTTGTATCTTTATGACTGAAGTGGTTCAAATTCCTATTGTTTTAAATTGTATTAATACTTATGAGAGGGTTTCTAATTCAAAAATTAATACGAGGAAATCCAGAGGCCTGCTTTTAGGGCCTGTAACCCAAGATCAGTTTATGGTGTCAGATATTGTTTTTTCCTCTACACCATGTAAGATATTGGGAATAATTTTTGGAGCTCAGAATCTCCCAGTGGATAATTGGGAAATTGTTTTGAAAAGGGCAGAAGCAAATGTCCAGAGGTGGAAGGGATGGAGATTGTCCAAAATAAAAAGGATTTTTGTCATTAAGAAGTGTATTATTCCTGGGTTGTTATATATTGCCTTGGTATATCCCCTCCATTAGCCATTGAAACTCACCTACATGCTTCTTTTTTTTTCAATGCTTTGGAGTAGTAGGCTTAACCCTATTAAACGGTGCTATACCTATCTCCCTATCTCTAAAAGGGGGGTTAGGCATGGTTGATCCTCTCAGTTTTTTTATGGCCTCTTTCTTACTCAGAATTTTAATTTTGATCCCTCCTTTCCTGTGCTGACACATCAGTTATGGGAAGTGAATAATTTCAAATCCTTTTTGATGTCTGGATGGAACCTCTTACCCCACAGATCCCTAAAAGTACATATATCCCAGTTTTTTTTTTAAACCCTGTGCTCAGAGGTTAAGTGGTCCTTTTCTTTTCAGTGTATTAAAAATAATATAAGGGCTGGATTATATATTTTTTTCCTTGGGAAATTGTATCCAGGTAAACCTGAGTTGCTAATTGTCCCCCTCTTTATACGGAATTTGCTATTAAGCAATTGAATTACCATAGGATCCCTTCTCAGATGTGGGAGGTGGTGTGGCTTTCAGTTTATGGAAGACTAAATGTTAAAGGGAATGCTAAGCATAAGATGATAGGGGAAAGATATTGCCCTTATTTACGGTGTCAAGCAATGGAAGAAACTATAGAGCACTTTCTTTTTAAATGTTCTTATGCTTCAGGGTTATGGTTTTTTCTAAGTACTATACTACAGTTTCCATGGTTGCATAGGCTGGACTATCAGACCTTGATTTTAGGTTTTTTCCCCACCTTCTTGCCTCTTATGACTGGGGTACGTTAGTTGTGTTTTTTTGCTGTTTGAAATATTATCTATGGCAGGCCAGATGCCAGTGGGTGCTGCAGAAAAAAATGATGTCATATGAAACATTTCTTGCACTTATAATGGAAGCTATGAAATCCGTTTATATGAAAGATAAATGTTTTGGGACTTCTAGAAAAGTATTTAAATGGTAGAAAGGATTACAGGTTTATATTAAATATAAATAAGGGGATTTTGGGTGTTAAGTTATATTAGTAAGAGATTGATTGCATGGTTAATTTTCTTTTGTATTATGGTTGTATAAACATATGTTGATCTTATGTTTTTTTGATGTATTTTCAATAAAAACTCCCCTTCTCTTTTTGATAAGTGTGATGGGTTCTTTAACATCCACCTGAACTACCACCAATCCAGGCAGATGGGACCTCAGTTTAACGTCTCATCCGAAAGACAGCACCTCAGAAGTGCAGCACCCCTCTCATATGCTACACTACAGTGTCAGTACTGGGATATTAACCCAAGTGCCAGATGTGGGAACTGAACCCACAGCCCTCTGATCTCCCACCTCAGAGGTGAGTGTGCTACCTACTGAGCCACTGACACTACTTTCATCTGTCCACCACAGATACTTAAACCCAACCCTCCCAACACATCTTTTATTGTTTATCATTTAAACAAAAACAGAAAACTATTCCTTATGTAGGTGGATATTCAGCAGCTAAGTGACACACAGTTTCTTTTTTAAATAAATAAAAATCATTTCTTGTGGGCAAAAAGCAACTTTTTTATTTTATGTTTCAAATCGTATACTGTACTATACAAAGTAACACACACGCTACCAAACTTGGCTGTGCTGCCATCTTCGGGACTTCCCAAACTTTTATCTCGAGGTCCTTATGATGTCATCAGAACCCCTTGGTGGAAGCACAGCCTTGTTATGCAGGGTCACCCATGCATTATTCTTTATATGTTCTTTAATCTGGTTGATCCTGCTTTCCCAAGCCGAACATTCTGTAATCTGCATCTTTCTGCATCTGCTGGAGAGTCAACCTGGGTACAGGAGGCTTTTAAAGTTGCAATATGCTGGGTTCGCTGTGCTCCCGAGGCTATGTACATATTGCTTAACTTGTACCGAGCCTCAGGAGAACTGCAGGTCTGGTGTATCTGTTTTATAGATTGCTGCAAATAGAATGCTGTTTCAGTGCAGATTATTTGTAAAGTACAGATACGTAAGAACTTACCCAAGAGTAGATCTTTGAGAGAGGCTCTTGTAGTAGGTAATAACCATTAGGACTGAGCCACCAGGCACTAGGACTACATGGAAAACTTAGCAAGCAGTGTCAGGAGGGGACCACCCACCCAACATCACATGACTGACATCAGCGTGACCCTATACAGTGGGCGGTCCCCACGCCCACCCTCCAGTCCTCCCGCCGGAGACCTAAGAAAGCCATGACAGGAGAAAGAGTGGGTTCCTGGAGCCAAAGAAAAGCTTAGATAGGAAAAAGAAGCAGGAGGAAGGAGGGAGAGAAAAAGGTAACCTACTGCAAAAGCCTCTTTTGAAGATCTACTATTATAGTAAGTTTTTACGTAACTGTACTATCTCACTTCGAGAGGGCTCTTGCAGTAGGCAATAACCGTTAGGACTGAGTCAGGAGCAGTGTCAGTCAGAAAGGGACCAAACATGGGAGGCAGGAAAAGTCTGCAGTAGACCCTGAAGGACAGTGAGGCCAAAACCAGCCTTGCGCCTAGAGGCAATGTCCAACTGTATGCTCAGTGAAAGTGTGGACAGAGCTCCAAGTAGCTGCCACACAAATGCCTGCAGCTGAAACAAGCAGTAGATACAGCCATGCCCCTAGCGGAGTGTCCCTTAACTTCCCCCGGAAGGGGTTTGTTATACTTCCGATAACAAAACATTACGCAGTTTGCTAATCATTTGGAGTAACATTGTTTCAAAACTGTGGTGCCCTCTCTTTTGGATGTGAAAGATATCAACAACTGATCTGTCTTTGTTCGATTAGTGTAATAACGCAAAATTCTGTGTACGTCCAAGGTCTGCAGGATTGCCTCCCCCTTGAATGGAATGCTCAGAGTAGTACACCAGCAGGTGTACGGTTTGATTCAAAGTAAACTCAGATAACCACTTTGGGTAAAAACTTAGGATTTGTATGCAGAGCCACTCTGTCTCTGTGAAAAATCAAATAAGGCTCCTTACACATCATGGCCTGAAACTTGGAAATCCTTCAAGCAGAAGTGATAGCAACTAAAAAAGTACAGTTACCCAAGAACTTATCGTAACAGTAGATCTTCAAGAGGAGCTTTTGCAGCAAATAATACCATTAGGACTGAAGCAGTCAGGCATCAGGACCCCACGAAAAACTTGTAGCTAGCAGTCTGAGGCAGGGGACCGCCCCTGGAGTCAGGCGTGGTATAAGAGGTCCCTGGCGCCACCTCAGCTCTCCCGTCGGAGACCCAGCTATAAATAAATTTGGAGAACCGAGCAGGAATTCCCCACCATGGTCTGGTGATAAGATACCCAATGAAAAAAACTATCCTGGGGGATGGAGGGTGGGAAAGCCACCTGCTGCAAGAGCGCCTCTCAAAGATCTACTGTTACGGTACGTTCTTACGCAACTGTGCTATCTGTCTTCAAGGAGGCTCTTGCAGCAGGTAATACCATTAGGACCGAGTCCCAAGCAGTACCCAAGGATAGGCCCAGGTCTGATAGGGTGGTGGGAAATATGCTGAAAAACAGCTAATGAGGAACCTTTATGAGAGAAGGCCCTGCAGGACTGCAAGTCTGAAACCTGCTTTCCTTCTGGATGCAATGACCACGCTGTAGTGCCTGATGAAGGTGTGGATGGAGTTCCACGTGGCAGCAGCACAAATGTCAGATGAAGAGATGTTCTTGAGGGCTGCAAAAGAAGAGGCCACTGCTCTGGTGGAATGGCCCCTAATAGCACCATAAAGAGGTCTGTCATGGTGCGAATAACAAAACGAAATACACTGCACTAGCCAACAGGCTAGTGTCTGCTTAGAAACAGGAGCTCCCAACATTTGCTTAGCGAAAAAGACAAACAACTGGTCCGATTGTCTTGAGCGAGTCCTGTGGAGGTAATACCTCAAAACCCAGTAAACATCCAAGGTGTGCAACAGTGCTTCACCTTGGTTTGTAAATTCCGGATAGTAGACTGGGAGGTTGATGTCCTGGTTAAGGGTCAGTACGGACACCACCTTCAGCATAAACTTAGGGTTTGTGCACAGATTCACCCTGTCCCTGTGAAAGACCATGTAAGGTTCTTTACACATCAGAGCCTGGAGCTCAGAAACCTTTCGAGCAGAGGTAATGGCTACCAAGAGGAAGGTCTTTCATGAGAGGAAGCGCAGCTCACAAGAGGCTGTTGGCTCGAAGGGAGGAAGAGTGAGTTTCTCCAGTATGAAAAGAAGATCCCAAGGAGGAACGATGTTCCTCTTGGGAGGTCTGACGTGTACGACCCCTCAAAGGAAGGCTTTGCAGGCATTAAGCTGTGCCAGAGATTTGTCTCCTATCGGGTCATGATATGTGGAGACCGCACACATGTGCACCTTGATGGATGAGTAACTCAATACCAAGTCCAGAAGGTGGCGGAGATACTCTAGCACGTGCCTAGCTGGACAACCCAAGGGATCTAAGGTGCGTGCCAAAGCCCACAGACAGAAGCGTTTCCATTTCAGAGGGGATGTGGCTCTGGTGAAAGGCTTCCTCATTGCAACCAGAATTTCAGCCACCCTGCTTGACACTCCTAGTCTCTCCTCTGCTAACACTGCAGGAGCCACACGTGCAGGTGAAGAGACTGAAGAGCAGGATGGACGAAAGTCCCTTGTTCTTGGGAGACCAAGTGGGTGGAAAGAGGGAACTGAAAGTACAGTTACGTAAGAATTTACTGTAACAGTAGATCTTTGAGAGAGGCTCTTGCAGTAAGTAATTACATATAGGACTGATGCCAGCCAGCGGCAGGACCCCACGGAAAAATTTCTAGCTAGCAGTCCCTGGCGAGGGACCACCACCACGTCAGGTGACTGGCGTCATACGACGTCGGTATAAAGGGGCGGTCCCAGACATCCGCCTTCCAGTTCTTTCCCGCCACAGGCCCGGAAGAGAGAGAAGCGGATATTTCCCTCAATGGAAAAGGACCTGAAAAAGCCTAAGGGGATGGAGGGTGGGAAGGTATACGTCTCTACTGCAAGAGCCTCTCTGGAAGATCTACTGTTATGGTAAGTTCTTACATAACTGTACTATCTTACTTCAAGAGGGCTCTTGCAGGAGGTAATTACATATAGGACAGAATCCCAAGCAGTCTGGAAAAAAAGAAAAAGGCACCGGGAGGAGGTACTACTCCAAGTAGTAGCAAGGAAAACCTTGCAAGCCTCAAGAAAGAAGGCCTTGCAAGACAGCTAACCCAAAGCCTGCTCTACGGCGAGAGGCAATGTCCAGTAAAGGTATGGACGGAAGTCCAAGTGGCGGCAGCACAGATGTCTGCCGCAGACACGTTCTTGAAACAAGCCGCAGACGCTGCTACTCCCCGAGTGGAGTGGCCTCTAACTTGACCCAGTAGGGTCTTGTACTTGTCATAACAGAAAGTGAGGCAATGGACCAACCATTTTGATAGGCATTGCTTAGAGACAGCATTGCCTTCTCTTTTGGAAGCAAAAGAGACAAACAACTGATCAGTCTTTCTGAGATCCTTCGTCCTATCGGTGTAGTATCTCAGAATCCTGTGAACATCCATGGTATGGAGCAGGTATTCTCCTTGATTGGAGTACTGCGTGAAGAAGGCAGGTAATTCAACAGACTGATTTAAGGTAGATTCCGCTACCACTTTCGGGAGAAACTTAAGATTTGTGCGAAGAGCTACTCGTTCTTTGTGAAAAATCAGATAAGGGATTTTGCACATCAGGGCCTGGAGCTCGGAAATTCTGTGAGCACAAGTAATGGCCACCAAGAAGAGTGTCTTCTACGATAAAAACTTCAAGTCTGCAGAAGACGCAGGCTCAAAGGAGGAAGAGTAAGTTTCTCAAGGACAAAGTTTAAGTCCCAAGGGGGAGCTGGAGTCTGGACAGGGGGTCTGAGATGAAGGACCCCTCTGAGGAAAGTTTTGGATACCTCCAGCTGGGCAAATGCCTTATCAGTGAAAGGGACATGGTAAGCTGAAATAGCCGCCATATGGACTTTCAAAGAGGAGTGACTGAGACCCAGGTCGAAAAGATGACACATGTACTCAAGTAGAATGGTCACAGGACAGGAAAAGGGCTCCACGTTCCTGGACGCAGCCCAGATGGAAAATCTTTTCCATTTCATGGCGTAGGTGGACCTAGTGGAGGGTTTTCTAGCCTCCACCAGAATCTCGGCAACCTTAGGAGAAATGCCAAAACGAGATTGAGCTAGGTCTGCAGGAGCCATGCATGAAGTTGAAGGGACTTGAGTCTCGGATGGACCAGGGTCCCCTGATCCTGGGTCAGCAATCCTGGAGATAAAGGAAGAGGAAGAGGAGGAACCTCTGAGTATTGTTGTAGAGAGAGAACCAAATTTGCCTGGGCCAGAAAGGAGCGATCAGAATCATTCTCGCTCCTTCCAAAGCAAGCTTCTGCAGCACACGAGGGACCAGAGGAATTGGGAGAAAAGCATAGATGAATCTGTCCTTCTAGCTTAGAGACAGAGCGTCGCTCCAGAAAGCGCCTCGCTCTGGAGCGAGCGAGCAAAAGATTGGAAGCTTTGCATTTTGGGAGGAGGCAAACAGGTCTATCTGGGGAGTCCCCCAAATCTGGAAGATAATTTTTAGAACTTTTCAGTCCAATTCCCACTTGTGTGGTAGAGCCGATGAGCGACTTTGTCTGCCAGGACATTGTCGACTCCCGGTACATGGATCGCCGTGAGGTGAAGGTTGTGAAGCGTTGCCCATTCCCAAACCCTCATCGCTTCCCTGCACAGCGGGTAGGACCGAGTCCCTCCCTGCTTGTTGATGTACCACACCACGCACATGTTGTCCGTTTGGACAGCTAGGTGACCGGGAAGGATGTATTGGTGAAGGACCTGGAGAGCATACAGCACTGCTCGAAGCTCGAGCACGTTGATGTGGAGAACTGACTCCAACTTTGACCATAGGCCCTGGGTTCGGTGAGGACCCAGATGGGCTCCCCAACCTTTGCCTGAAGCGTGCGTGGTCAGAGTCTGATTGGGGGGAGGATGAAAAAAGGGGACCCCCCGGAATAGGTTCTCTCGATCCACCCACCATTGCAAGTCTCTTACCATCGGCAAGGAGATCAGAACCAGATGATCTAGGTCGTCTACCTGTTGATCCCACTGAGATCGGAGAGTCCACTGAGAGATTCTCATGTGGAGGCGTGCGCGCAGAACCGTCGGGACGGCCGCCGCCATGAGCCCCAGTAGATGGAGCATCGACCTCACCGGAACCCTCCTGTGTTCCGATAGGAGGGAAATCTGGGACTGAAGGGAGGCCCCCCCGTCCGGAGGCAGGAGGGCCTTGCACATTGTCGTGTCGAGGATTGCCTCGATGAACTGGAGCCTCTATGAAGGATCCAGGTGAGACTTGGAATGGTTGATGGTGATACCCAGGCCAGTGAAAACCTGCTGGGTGAGGGAGAGAAAATGCAGGAGTTCCTCCCTGGACGGGGTCACCAGGAGCCAGTCGTCCAGGTAGGGAAAAACCTGAACTCCCAAAGTATGCAGGTGGGCCACTACCATCGCCAGGCATTTGGTAAAGACTCGGGGAGCCGAGGAAAGACCAAAAGGGAGCGCCTGGAATTGGTAGTGGTCCCCCTGGAACGCAAACCTGAGGTACTTTCGGTGCCAAGAGCGAATGGGGATGTGCAGGTACGCATCCTGTATATTCAGTGCACAAAGCCATTGGCCCGTCCGAAGCAGGGGCAAGAGGGTTTGAAGGGAGAGCATCCTGAACCTCTTGTATTCCACATATAGGTTCAGGGAGCTGAGATCGAGAATGGGTCTGAGATGTCCCGTCTTCTTTGGTACGAGGAAGAAATGGGAATAGTAACCTGCCCCGTGGAGGTGAGGGGGGACGGGCTCTATAGCCTGCTTCGCTAGGAGAGCAGAGATTTCTTCCTTGACCAAAGGAAGATGCCCCTGAGTAAGAGGAATTCAGAAGGGGTGACGGAGGTTTCTGCAGAAACTCTATGGAGTGCCCCTCTGCTATGATCTGAAGCACCCATGAATCCGATGTTATCCTCTCCCAACCCGGAAGGTGGAGGGAGAACCTCCCTCCTACCGGTTCCTCCGGGGCATCCGGAGGCAGTGGGAGAGGGAAGGAGTCAGGTGGTGTGAGGCAGCACTGCAGCTGGGGCACCCGTTGCTTTTTTGGGCGGCGGGGGCCTGGCAGCTGTGGGGGCCCGACGTTTAGTGGCTCGCCTTCCCTGAGGTTTCGCTTGAGGCCGGCTGCGTCTGCGAAAGGGATGGCGCTGTGGGATGAGGACAGTACATTGAATCAACAGATTTAAGGGCTGTCCCCTTCTCCTGCAAGTCAGTGATGATGTCCTTGACATCACCGCTGAAAAGCACAGAACCCCTGAAAGGTGCTTCTTGAATAGCTGACTGCACCTCCGGGACCAGACCTGACACACAGAGCCATGCATGATGCCGAAGACTTACGGCGAACGCAGAGCTCCTTTCTGCGGTGTCCACTGCATCATAGATCGTCCTCAGAATATGACGACTGGCCGAACGAGCAGAATGGACCAGGTCGGCTAACTCCTGCTTGACTTGGGAGTCAGGCAAGGAGTCAATCTTGGATTCTGCCTGGGTAAGGATAGCCTTCTGGTAATCCCCCATATGTGCTACATAATTTAGGGCCCTAATCCCCAGTGTGGAAGAAGCGTAGATCTTCCTTCCAAACTGATCCAGAAGGCGAGATTCCTCATCCGGGGGAGACGAGTTCAAGTCTTTCGGGTGTGCTGACCGGCTGTGAGCAGCGCTAATCACAACAGAGTCTGCACGTGGGTGAAAGTCTAAAAAGTCTACACTCTCCGGAGCCTGGTATAGCCTGTTGGATTTCCTAGGAAGTGGGGCTAAAGCCGACGGTTGCTTCCAAATAGTGGAAACAAGGTGGGCGTGAGGCTCGATCCAGGGTGGCACTAGAGTAGGAGCCGTAAGAGGCAAGTCCAGATGTTCGGCGAGTTTAACCCGTTGAGGATCTGGCTCTAAGGAACACCACTGATGGACTTCCTGAGCAACTCCGTGAAGGAAGGATGCTCCGGAGGAGTCCTCGGCCGGGGCTTGGACGGAGAGTGTGGCTCATCGTCTTTCTCGGAACACCCATTGGAGGCTTCCGAGGAGTCCGAGAGAGAAGAAGAAGAAGAATTCGAAGCAGAGTAAGACTCCCTGACTCGTCTAGGGGGAGGAACAGGTTCCTTAGGGGAAATCTCAGGACGCGTGTCCTGCCCCTCTCTGGATCCCGAGGGTAAAGCCCGGGAATCCGGAGGTGGAGAGGGAGTGTGCCGTCTGGGGCATACGGGAGCCGGTGGTGGCACCGTCGCCGTAAGATGGCTCTCGACTTCCTTGGCGAGCTGAGCCTTGGCCTCAGCCCACCAGGAGGCAAGAGTCTCCTGGAGATCCACTGGCGGCCTAGGGGGTGGTGGAGGCGGAGGGGGATAGTTGTATGAAATCCGTAGGGAAAGTATCCGTAACCCGGCTGTGGAAATACCGGAGCCGGGTACTGTGGCGTTGGAGGAGTTGGCGCCGGGTACTGCGGCGCAGGATATTGTGGACCTGGGAAAACCGGCGTCAGATAGGACGGCGGATACCCAGGCACTGGAGGAGCTGCCGGAGCAGACAGCCCAGCCGGGTACTCCACGGGCGGATCAACCAGGATAAGCCTGTGGGGTGGAGGGCTCGATGGAAGAGGAATATCCCCCACCGCGTCGGAGGCGCCGGTGTCAGAACCGGCGTTGGCGAGGCCGGTGTCGGAGCCGGCATCGGGGGAGCCGACATCAGATCAGGCTCTATAGGAAGAGGATCGGACGGTAGCCCAGAATCTCGCGCCTCGTCCGGGGACAGAGGAGAAAAATCCCCGGGGTCGGGCAGGGGGGACTCGGGCTCCCGACGGCAGCGAAGGCTGCAGGGAACCTGGTAAGGCAGACGAAACAGGGTCTGTGGTAGGCTCCGAGGCCCGGCGCACGTCGGAGGAGCCGACGTGCGACTTAGGGGCAGAATCCCGGCGGACGCCAGAGGAGCTGGCGTCCGACTTCAGGGGTCCCTCGTCGGAGAGGGGCCGAGGATAGGAAGAGGCCTGGTCTGATGGGGACACTGCCGTGCGCCGCCCCGAAGGGTTGGGCGTCTTAGCGGCCTTCTCCCGGCAGACGTCGGAGGTGCCGACGTCCAGCTTATGGGAGGCGCCCGCAGCAGTAGGCCGCAAAGTCTGCGGCGGTACTGGGGGCTGGAGCCTCCTTTTGCCCGGAGGCACCCGGTGGGCTCGAACGCGAACCCGATGGGCGGGCCGATGCCTCCTCCAAAGCCTTGGAGGCTGCCGTTGGGAGATCCCCCGGAGGGGATATTACCTTGCCCGTGACTCCAGCCGGAGTCGCGGAGGAGGAGGCCTTCTCCCGGTGCCTCTCCTTGTCCCGCTTCTTGTGCCCTTCAGGGGAGGTCGACGCCTGCCGAAGTTTCTTCAACTCCTTCTCCATCGCGGACATCTTCTTGAGGAGATGGGCTTCGAGAGACTGCTGGCGTCGTCTGCGGGTGGCCGCGTTGAAATATAGGCAGTGCGGACACTTGTCGACCATGTGGTCGGGGCCTAAACAGAAAAGGCAGAGGGAGTGATCGTCTTTGTGAGGCAGTTGGGTGCCGCACGAGTCGCACTTATTTTTTGAAGGGGACGACATATACCGACGTTCACCTGACGACAGAAAATATAAAATACAAAATACTGAAACTTTTCGGAAAAAAACGACGAAGTAACAGGACTGAGCGATAGGAGCTTAACCGCGAGGCGCTGCACGAGTGGACGGCGGGAAAGAACTGGAAGGCAGGCGTCCGGGACTGCCCCTTTATACCGACGTCGTATGACGCCGGTCACCTGACGTTGGGACGGTCCCTCGCCAGGGACTGCTAGCTAGAAATTTTTCCGTGGAGTCCTGCTGCCGGCCGGCGTCAGTCCTATTTGTAATTACCTACTGCAAGAGCCCTCTCGAAGTAAGATCTTGAGATTCCAGAGACAGTTGCTGGAGCAACGGATACTAGATCTGACAAGGCCAGAGAGGAGCCACCAGAATCATTCTGGCTCCCTCTGACTGTAATTTGAGCAGTACTCTCTGAATGAGGGGAAAAGGAGGGAGGGCGTACAGGAAGTTCCCTGTCCAAGAGAGGGACAATGCATCTCACCAGAAAACACCAGGCCCTGGAGCGAGTAAGCAAAAAGTGCGTAGTTTGGCATTGCACGAGGACGCAAAGAGGTCCAACTCTGGAAGGCCCCAGCGGACAAAGAGGTCATCTGCAACATCCTGGAGCAGTTCCCTCTCATGATTCTGAGAGGTGGAGCGATAGATCATCGGCAAGAACGTTTTGGACCCCTGGCAGGTGAACTGCGATGAGGTCCAAACTGTGTTCTACTGCCCAGTCCCATACCCTCATGGCCTCCCTGCAAAGGCGGTATGAGTGAGTTCCTCCTTGTTTGCTGATGTAAAATACTACTGGTGTGTTGTCTGTCTGCACCAGAGGAGGACCTGCCGAAAGCTGGTCTCTGAATGCAGCTAGTGCATTCAGCACTGCTCTCATTTCCAGAACACTGATATGTAGAGAGCTCTTTGTGATAGACCACGACCACCAGGTCCTGTGATCCCGTAGATGATCCCTCCAACCTGACAAAGAGGCATCCGTGGTTAGAGTCTGAAGACGTCAGGGTCTCCAGAAGGGAACTCCTCCCTCTAGACTGTCCTGGCAGAGCCACCATTCCAGAGAATGATGGACTACTCAAGAAATCCGAATTCGTAGATACAGATCGTCCACCGATTGGTCACACTGCACCCTGAGGTGCCACTGAAGAGTCCTCATGTGGAGTCTGGCTAAGGGAACTGTGGCAATGGCCGCCGCCATGTGTCCCAACAGCTGCAGGACCACTCGGGCAGGGGAGGGAGGGGGTTCTTTGGAGCCCTCCGGCCAAACCCCGAAGGCAATCTTCCCTCTCCAGAGGCAGAAAAGCTCTCCCCTGTCCGTTGTCCAGGATAGCTCTGATGAATTGCAGCCATTGTGTTGGCCAGGGGTGCAACTTCGACCGATTTATCATGATGCCCAGGGAGGAAAACAAAGCCTGTGTGTCTCTCTCTCTTAGGGCAATTAGGAGCTCCTCTTCCAACTGAGCAGAGAGGAGCCAACCATCCAGGCAGGGGTAGATGAAGAGGCCTCTCCTGCAGACAGCCGCAGCTACCACCGCTAGGCATTTGGTGAAGACCCTGGAGCTAAGGAAAGGCCGAAGGGCAGAACCCTTAACAGGCAGCGCTCGTCTCTGAAGCTGAATCGCAGAAACTTTCTGTGGGGCTTCAGGACCTTGATATACATGTAGGCGTCCTGCATATCTAGGGAGCACAGCCAGTCTCCTTGCTGGAGAAGGGGGAAGAGGCTTGCTACAGTGACCATTCGAAACCTCTGGTACTTCACTGAGAGGCTGAGCTTGCTCAGGTCCAAAATGGGATAAAGGTCTGTTTTCTTCGGGAGGAGGAAGAAACGGGAGTAGAAACCTCTCCCCTTCTGAGCCAGTGGGACCCTTCAAATGTCTTTCTCCGGGAGCTGTTGGATCTCCGTATCCAGGAGTAGGATGTGATCCGGTGGACAACGGGACATGGGGGGAGCTGGGTTGTCCAGTGTGATAGAGGTGAACTCTATCGTATACCCTTTCCGAATTGTATCCAGAATCCTTTGGTCTGCAGTGATACTGGACCATTTGAATGTGGGTAAAGTGCAAAACGCCCTCCTACCTTCTCGCTCTGCCTGTCGGCTAAAGGAGGAGGGCGGCAGGGGGAGTCAGGCAGAAGGGGTAGTGGGGGCCTGGGCCCTAGGAGTTTTGGGCTGCTTGGAGCCCTGGGAACCTTGAGGGGCGGGGTGCCCGCGCCTTTTGAACTCCTTGCTGTGGGACTACTTATTCCCCTGCACCTGCCCTTGACCCTTACGAAAAGGGCACCAGCAGGGCTCTTGAGGCTGGATTTTGTACATGCAGTGGACATCAGCCACCATTTTCCCTGACTCCTGCAGTGTTTCACCATTTGCTCGACTTCGGGGCTAAACAAAATTAGACCCTGAAAAGGGGAATCCAGGATGGACTCCTGCAAGTCTGGCTGGAATCCAGTGAGCCTGAGTCAAGACTGCCGTCTCATGCCAATTCCAGAGGCGGCCGCCTGGGAGGTCATGTCTACGGTGTCATAGGAACACCGGAGAATGTGCTTGTCCACAGACTAGGATCTCTTGTTTGGACTCTGAGTCAGGCAGGGCTTCCACAAGGTCCATAGTCTTACTCCACAGTGATTGTTGATATGTGATCATGTGGGCCACAAAGTTCAGCAACCTGATGGCCCCTGTTGCCAAGGAGAAGACCTTGTGACCCCAGGAATCAAATTTTTTTTTTAGAGACGGAGACTGGAGGTTGGGAACTCAAATGTTTGAGTTTAGTTCCCCTGCCATGAGCGGTTGTAAGGACCAATGAATTGGCATTAGGTTGTTCTGCTAGGAAAGGATCAGATTTGGGAGGCTTGTAGAGTCTGTCTGCTTTCTGAGGAACCACCAGAATGGAAGATGGGGTCTTCCAGGTCAGGTGTGTGACATCTTGGAGTGGTTCCACAAAGGGTAGGATCACCAAGGGTTTTGGTCTCTTCTACCTCAGGAACTTGCCCAGGTGCTTACGTTCTGGGTCCAGGTCCTCTGTATCCCACTCATATATGGACTGTATGGGATGATGTCCAAAAAGGAGGGATCATCCGGAGGGGACCTCGGAGAGTCTCTAGGCCCCAGGGGGAGGAGGAATTCCTCATCAAAATCCTCATCCCCGTTTTCATCGGAGGAGGAGGATGTAGCCGGAGAGAGATGGAGATGAAGGTTGCTTCCTCCTCTTCCCCTTGGGATGTGGACTTGGGTGCTCGATCTGATCCCCCTGAGGCTCGGGGGAGGGGGAGAAACCCATAGGCAGTAGTGGAGGGACTGTGTCTGGGGGTCGGTACAGGAGGTCCCCTTTCACGGTATTCCACCAAATGGTAAATAAGCTACAAATTTCTGAAACCGGGATGACCGCTGGAGCCAGCATCGGGTCAGAAGGACTGGGTGCCGGATCCTTCGGTGCGGGCGTCTGTGGTTCTGGCCTGATGGGGGTTGGATCTGAGGCCCCGGCATTAGGAGGCTGATGCCCGGCACCGTTGTCGACCGAGGAGGCATCCAGTGTGGCCTTATCAGCCGTCTGGTCCCTCGGGGGAGCGGCTAGGTCTGTGCTTGTCAGGAGGAGGAGGATGGACCTTCGCCTGGGGAAGGGGGTTTCCGAACCCAGGCGGCCTCCTGCCTACCTGAGGGTTCATCTGCCCTTTTTCGCTTCTTTGAAGAGCTGGGCCTGTCTGAGGCCTGGGTCAGGCTTTCCTGGGTCGACCCTGAGGATTTGAGAGATTGATGAGCCAGGGAAGAGTGGTGTCTCGATGAGGCAAACTCCTGATGTTTGGCCTGGGAAGAGGCGGGAGTGGACTTAGTCGAATGGGGGGTCGGATGGAAGGGCCGGAACCAAACCCAATCTCTTACCAGAGGAAGATGCAGATGGCGTCTGCTTCGCTGGCGACCTGGGGCGGGATTCAGACCTGGCCCTGTCCTTATCTTTGTAGTGATGCTTCCCGGCTGAAGATCTGGCCTTGGGTGGGGAATCCCTGGCGGGAAAGGATGAGCTGCCTGAACCTCACTGCATGGTCACCAGTTTCTTCTCCAGGAGAAAAGTTTTGAGAGTGTGGGCTCTTCTGGCATGAGTCTTTTGGTTAAATTTCTGGCAATGTGTGCAGGCATCGGGTTGGTTCTCCAGGCCTAGGCAAAGGAGGCAGGCCACGTGGCCGTCTTTGTCTGGGATCTGCTTCCCACAGACACACTTACTTTCGCTGCAGTGGTGAGGGCGATGACATAAACAAGGCGTATTGATTGAAGATCTAACAGGATAACGACTATACTAATGTTTGAGGCTGTCTACTGCAAAGAGAGGCATCCGTGGAGCCGAACTACGCGGGTCGATGGCGGGAAAAGAACTGAGGTGGCGCCAGGGCACCGCTCCCTTGATACCATGTCCGACGTCGGTGGAGCCGACGTCAGGGGGCGGTCCCCTGCCTCAGATTGCTACTACAAGTTTTCTGTGGGGTCCTGACGCCTGACAGCTTCAGTCCTAATGGTATCACCTGCTGCAAGAGTCCCCTCAAAGACAAATCAGCACTTTCCAAGAAAGGTAGTGCGGGTCGCATCTCACGGTCGGCTAAAGGGAGGCAAAGTGAGTTTCTCAAGAATAAGTTCGGGTCCCATGGTGGAACATTGTTCTGGACCAGGGGTTTCAAGTGGAGTATTCCCTTCAGAAAGGTGTTGGAAATCTCCAACTGCACCAGAGATTTGCCGTCCACAGGAATGTGGTAGGCAGAGATAGCAGACAAATGGATCTTTACAGAGGAATAGCTGAGCCCAAGGTCTGAGAGGTGCAGCAGGTACTCCATGACCTCAGGAATTGAGCAGAAGAAAGGATCCCAACCTTTGGATGCTGCCCAAATGGAAAACCTTTTCCAGTTCATCGCATAGGCAGATCTGGTGGATGGCTTCTGGCCTCCACAAGGACCTGTGCAACTCTGGCAGAAACCCCATAATGTGAAGCAGCTATGTCAACAGGTGCCACGTGTGCAGGTGAAGGGATCTGAGACCTGGATGGACTAGGATGCCCTGCTCCAGGGTCAGAAGATCCCGGCAGAGGGGGAGGGGAACCAGAGGTTCCATGGCCAACTGCTGGAGCAGAGGGAACCAAATTTGACAAGGCCAGTTAGAGGCTATTAGAATCATATGACTTCCTTCCACCTGCTGTTTCAGTAGCACCCTCTGCAATAGTGGGAAGGGAGGAAAGGCATAAAGGAACCTCCCTGTCCAGCAAAGAGACAGTGCGTCTCACCAAAAAGCACCATGGCTGGGAACGAGCAAGCAGAAACTGTGTAGTTTTGCGTTGTATGGGAAGGCGAACAGATCCAGGTCTGGGCGACCCCCCCCCCCAAAGGATTGACTATGTCCTGACTTACTGAATGTCACAGTTCCCACTCGGGTGCCCTTGCCTGAGTGTGGCTGAGACTGTCCACTAGAATGTTTTGAACACCTGGGACATGCACTGTTGCTAGCTGCTGGATGTACAGGACTGCCCAGTACTACACATGTATCGCTTCCCTGCACAAGGGTTACAACCGAGTTCCTCTCTGTTTGTTTGGGTACCACACTATGCACATATTGTCCATCTGGACAAGATGTGGGCCTGGGAGGAGAAAGGGCTGGAAGGCCTGGAGGGCATACAGCTCAGCCCACATCTCCTGCATGTTGCTGTGCAGAGAGAACTCCCACTGAGACCAGGATCCCTGGGTTCTGCGGTCTCTCAGATGGGTGCCCCAGCCCTGACTGGAAGCATCCGTGGTCAGGGTCTGGAGCAGTGAGGGAGGTTGAAAGGGGGCCCCCGGCAGAGAGTGTTCAGATCCTGCCACCATAAGAGATCCCGTCGAACTGAACTGGACACAAAGACTCTCTGATCCAGGCTGTACAACCTCTGATCCCACTGGACCCTTAGAGTCCACTGCACGATTCGCATTTGAAGCCTGGCAAGAGGCAGAGTAGGGATGGCTGCTGCCATGAGGCCCAGAAGACGCAAGACCGCTCAGGCTGGAATCCAGCGGTGGGATGCCACCTGCTGCTGTAAGGTTTCTGCCCTGTCTAGTGGGAGGAAGGTCTTGCCCTGGACAGTGTCCAGCACCACTCCAATAAACTGGAGACACTGGCAAAGGGTAAGGTGAGACTTCAGATAGTTCACCGTAATGCCCACCTGGCGAAAAAGGGCAAGCGTTGTCGATAGGAGTCCAGCAGGCTGTCTCCAGATGGGGTTGAAAGGTGTCAGTTGTCGAGATACAGGAACACAAAAAGGCCCTGACGACGTAAAACCGCAGCCACCACTGCCAGCAACTTGGTAAGAACCCTGGGTGCCAAGGAAAGGTCAAAGGGAAGAGCTTTGAACTAGAAATGCTCCCCTTGAAAGGCAAACCTGAGGTGACGGTGATGGGAGTGGGAGACTGGAATATGCAGGCAGGCATCCTGCACGTCCAGAGCGCAGAGCCACTGTCCCCGATGAAGCAGTGGCAGGAGGCCTGGTAGTCTCAGCATGTGGAATCTTTTGTACTCTATATACAGAGTGAGTGTGCTTAAGTCCAGAATTGTCCGAAGATCTCCGGTCGTTTTGGAGACCAGGGAAAAAGTGGGAGTAAAACCCCTTCCCATCTGGGCCCGAGGAATGGGCTCTAAGGTGGATTTACTCAGAGCAGCCTCGATTTCTGCCCTGATCAGCAGCATGTGACCTCCTGGGTATCGAAAGAGACCTGGAGGATGTTCTGGAAGCCTCTCCAGGAATTCTACTGTGTGGCCTTGAGCAATCAATTGCAGGACCCAACAGTCTGTAGTGATTGCCTCCCATCTGGACAGATGGGTGGCAAATCTGCCCCCTACAGATTCCTCCAGAAAAGGCAATGGAGGTGGATGGCCCTGCCTCAAACCAGGAGGCGGTGGGGCAGGGGGCGACCCACCTGAGGCTCACTGGGACTTGGCGGGGGTTGCAGCAGAAGTAGCCCATTTGGTCTAGCGCCTGGTGGGCTGCTGTTTGGACTGACGTCACTGTGGGTGACGAAAAGTGTGTCAGGGCTTGGAGCCTGAGTGATACATGGTCTGCATGGAACGTAGAGCTTTACCACTGTTCTGCAGACCAGTAATGATGTCCTTGGCATCACCCCCAAAAAGGACCAGGTCCCGAAAAGGGGCATCCTGGATGGCAGTCTGGATGTCCTGGGCGAGGCCCAAGACCCATAACCAGGAATATCTGCACAGGCAAATGGCTGTAGCGGTGCCCCTTACAGATGCGTCCATGGCATATGTTGCCCGAAGTGCATGGTGGCAAGAAATCTCAGCCGTCCATACGGCATGGGCAATTTTTGACTTTGCCTCAGAGTCAGGGAAGGAATCAATATCAGCCTTAAGTTCAGAATGGACTTTTGGTAAACCACCATATTGGTCACATAGTTTAGGGCTCGGAGGGCCAGGGTAGAGGATGAGTAGAACATACATCCAAACTGGGCCAGCTGCCTTGACTCTCTATCCAGAGGAAAGGTGCTCACGTGTCTGGAGTTTGCAAAGTGGTCATGTGCCACATTAAAGACCACTGAATTCGGACTTCTGGTGATGTCACGGAGCCGTCAGCACGGACCTGAGAGCGCAGCTCCCCTCTCTTGCCACTAAAACCCGCATCTAACAACTAAAAACCCATCAAAAGTGGTAAAAATGGCAAATCCAGGACATTTTAAAGATAGGCATCGAAACTCTCAAGCTCAAAATGTACCTAAAATCAAGGATGGTGTGAGATTGTCCCAACCAACTGTAGCCTTGAGTAGAAGCCCGTCTCCAGTAAGAATGGCCGACACAGAGGAGGAACAGGATCAGCTTTCTCGATCGCAGTTTTGAACAACTGTTTCAAGAACTTAAAGAAATGAGAGCTGAAAACAAACACTAATTTCATTCCTTAAACCAAAGCTATCTGGTTTGGACAGCCGACTGGAGACTGCTGAGAACAGAATAGGAGCTATGGAGGAGGGCACAACACAAACAGCCTTTATAATCCAAGCCTTGGCTGAACAAACTGAACGTCTGCATGATGAATGCCTAGATTTAGAAAGTAGATCATGTAGGGATAACTTACGAATTTATGGACTGCCTGAAGGTATAGAAACCGGGCTGATGACCGAATTTTTAACAGACCTGCTAACAAACGTGCTGCAGCTGCCTGTGGGGTTTTCGCTCGGTATTGAAAGAGCTCACTAAGCCTTACAACCTAAACCGGTGGATGCCAATATGAGACCAAGATCCATTATAAAAAAATTCAACAGCTACGAAACTAAAGAAGAAATTCTGGCTAGGGCATGGACAATTAAAGAAGTTAAGTATTTTACCTCCAGACTGTTTTTGACCATGACTTCCCGCCTGAAATACAGCGCCAAAGAGCACGATACACAAACACTATTAAAAAGCTGAAAATAAAGGGGATTCTCTTCCATACGCCCTACCCTGCGCGGATAAAAAAAATTTTGGCTGGAGGGACAGAGAACCTATGATACTCCAGAGTAGGCAAGTCAGGCCATGTTTGATAAAGGCCTACTGGAACCAGGAGACATTCCTAAGAAAAACTACAGTACCCAGCAGCCACGCATAGGGCGCTCAGATCGGATGGTGGTATCTAATGGTAGAAAAAGGGGGTTGCGATGAGACTGTGTCATCAACAGCCCCCCTTCAAACTATACAGCATTTGATGCACAAATTACAGGGCGGAAAGAAAGATAAAAATAAGGACACACAGAACTGAGATGGTAAGAAGATCACATCTTAAAATAACAGATGAGTACTTTTGCTGCATTCCTGAGATCCTCTAGATGTGTGGAGGATCACTAAATCACCCTAAGTGACTGTTCTCCAAATAGGAGGGTGAAACATGTTGAAAATTTCAAGAGGCCTACAATTCTGTTTTTTACTAAAACTATTGAAGCAATAAGGCACTGGCTGAACTGTCATATTCTTTGTGGACAAAACAGATGTTTGCAATGAGATGAATATTGTTTTATCTCTAAGTTTATGAGTTCCATCAGTTTATTTTTGAATGGCGTTTCTCAGGTTTCGAGTTATACTCCTGAATACAGTCTTATAGCTCAGGAGACTAATTTCAGGCAAGGCTTATTTCAGCCATGGTTATCGCTGTTACTAAAGAAATTAATAGATCTGAGGCTGAGAGATTCATACAAGATCGAGTTACGGTGTTAAATAATAACCATCTCCTCAGAACAGTTATTTACTAATAACTTTATAGGCTACAGAATGTTCTGACCCTGCTGAATTTAAAGGGTGAACAGCAATCTTTTTTGTTCGGATCAAAGCAGGTTGAAAATAATAATGTGCATGATGGGAATAAAATGAAACATGTTTTTTGAAGGGTGGGTTGGTGGGGAAGGATACTGGATATCTCTTCTGCCCATTTTGCTTCTTGGGGTTAGACTGCTGTCGGCAAGGCAGCATTGTATTGCTACCTGACGTAGACAACACACACAGTAGTGTTCTGAAGCCCAGGACTTAGACCAACTGGGCTTTCATGGGGGACTGCCTTAAAAGGTGTTAGACCGATGCCCCCCTTGTGCTGGCTCTCGAACCGTCTTAGTAGGCGGAGAGTGCTGGAGTTGGAACTCTCCAAAAGGAGCTGTTCCACATTGTGGAGGTACATAAAATATAAAAGTTGTGATCTTAGTGACTTATGGTATACAGTTACAATACGTTGTGGTTTGCAATTTTACTGTTTTTTTGAAGTTGATGATAAGCTTTATGACTTCAGGAGGAGTGAAATGTGGAGGGGGGTTGTGTGGCATGGTTAGGGAGGAGGATGCAACATCAATAAGTGAAATACAGAATGGTTATAGGGAGGTAGCTAATTATGGATAAATCAGATATCCAGGTACTGTCCTACAATGTGAATGGGCTTACCCATCCAATTAAGCAGAGTAGAATGCTGGCTTATATCCGTAAATTGGATGCCTCCTTTATTTTGCTCCAGAAGACGCATTTGAACAAAGAGGAGCACTCTAAACTTAAAAAATTTTGGATATCAATCAGTCTTTGACTCCTCCTATGAGAAGGGTTGTAGGAGGCGAACTGCAATACTAATACCCAACAAGATCACCTTTGAACACAAAGATAAAATGGTAGACAGAGAGGGCAGATATGTGGGAATTAAAGATGTATTCAATGGTGCAATGGTGCCATGATTACACTGATATCTATATACGCACCCTCTGGATCAGACTTCCAGTTTTATAGGGACTTTTTGCTGTGAGTAACAGAGTTGTCCGAGGCACTTGATTATAGGGGATCTTAATCTGTGATTGAATGCTGCTAGAGACTCCTCCACCCAGGTCCTGTGTAGGGAAAATGGGATGGCCAAGAGATTATTGGGTTTATTGGAGGAGAGGGGGCTATTAGATGTGTGGCGGACAATGCACAGAGATAACAGACAGTACACTTTCTTCTCACAAGTTCATCAGTCCTTCTCTAGGCTGGATTATTTTCTAGTTCCTAGGGACTCACTAAATATCTGCAGGGATTCTTGGTTAGGGGATATACATTTATCAGATCATGCCCCCATTTTCCTAAAGGTTGCTTTGGGACCTGTGAAACGCTCCACTTTTTGGAGACTGAACACATCCTTATTACAGGATAAAGACATTAGACCTCAATCAAAACAACAATAGAACAGACTATAAAAGATAATGACACACCTGACATAACACCGGGCATCCTATGGGACACGATAAAGGCCATAATCAGAGGGAAGTTTATAGCCATCTCTACTCATTTAAAGAGAAGGAGGGAGGAAAGAACAATCTTTTTAAAAGAACAAATAACACTCGTGGAAAAAGAACAACAGAAACTAGACAGGGAAAGGGGTAAGAAGTTGGCGCAATATAAAAAAGAATTCCTGGGGATATTGGATTATCAAATAAGATAGAAGCTATTCTTTTTAAGACAAAGTTTTTATGAAGGGGGACCAAGAGCCTTAAGGTTCTTAACCAGTAGACTCTGTCAAAACAGGGTGAGGGCAAGTATACCTTGAATCCTAGACTTTGAGAAAAATAAAACCTGGAGGTATCAAATAGAATAGATTTCTGAAGTTTTTTTAAATTTCTACCAGAAGCTATACTCCCAAGGTGCCCCCACCTCAGAGCAGGAAGTACAGACCTTCCTAGGTCCACTTCATCTTCCTCAGGTCACAGAGGAAGCTCAGAACAAGCTATCCTCCCCAGTGACTTCAGGACAGTTACAGCTAGCTATTACATGGCTTAAAGCAGGCAAATGTCCAGGGACTGATGGCCTCCCTATCGAATTTTATAAACAATTCAGGAAGGACATACCCACGGTACTGCTGGCAGCCTTTAATTGGCTGTGGACTAAATAGGGAGGGGTGGCCACTTCGTGGGCGCAGGCCATTATTTCAGTAATTCCCAAGCCGGCCAGGGACCCTGCTTTATGTACCTCCTATAGACCAATATCTATATTAAATACGGACTATAAACTCCTGACCAGTATATTAGCAAAGACAGAAGTACTGACCCTTAATTCACAGGTGCCTCTGTTATTTCAGCAAAAATGTCCCATGAAATGGGACTGCAAAGTTGTCAAATATTTGGCAATACATCTTAGTGGAGACCCGGCTTCCCTTTTTGAGAACAATTATCCAACACTGATTAAAACCATAAAAACTGATCTACATAGGTGGAATGATATGCCATTCCCATTCTACTCCCGACTGCAAATTATTAAATCTAATGTAGTCCCGAGGCTTATGTATCTCTTTCAGAGTGTGCCTTGTGTCATCCCACAGAGAGATGGCAGACTGGCAGAAGCTCTTGTTGACCTTCCTATGGGCAGGGCGTTCCCCCAGAATCTCTTGCAAAACGCTGTACCTTGCTAAAAGGGAAGGTGGTAGGACATGCCCTAATTTGCAAGATTACTGGACAGCTGCACAAATGAAAATGGCACTTCTATGGACTCAAAGCCACCATAAAGCCCATTGGCAACAGATATAATTACAATACAGTTTGAACTATGTTCCCACACAGCTCATGTTTTCTCAAACAGATGGAAGGCACAAACACCAGGAGCTTCTGACCACTGTACAAACTACCCTACAGGCTTGGCAGATAGGCAACAGAAGGGGTTATACAGCTAGATATAGAAACATCTGGTGGATAAGGGACAAAAATTTCCAGCCCACCACCGTACACAATTGGTTTCAGAGGCAAGCAGATAGAGGGATTCGAGCACCATGACAATTGATGCAGGCAAATACTTTGCTGCCTTTTGAGTGCTTGGCCAGCAAATTTGGGTGGAAACCAGCAGATATAATCCACTACCACGAAATAAGAGACAGGCTTAATACTTCAATTAAAAACACAAAACTACTGGAAGACCCTAGACCTTTTCCGGAGGTAGATGAAACAATCTGGGCGTCTTCTAGTGGTAAGGGAGCCATTACAAAGTTATATTGGAACTTAATAGCAGATTGGGCCCATACATTGTAGGCCTGGCAACAAAAATGGTTCCAGGAAATTGGAACCAAATATCATGATGTCACATGGCAAAACATCTACTTAAGTAGTTGGAGGATAACATCCTCACTGATATGGCAGGAATTTGCCTGGAAACATTAAATTAAGATATTTCTTGACTCCTCTGAGGCAGGCCAAAATGGGGATATTGTCACAAGGATAATGCTGGAGAGGATGTGGGGATCTCCAGGCTGATCAAATGCATGTACTGTGGTCTTGCCCGTTGCTCAAAGATTACTGGCATACAATAGAACAGTACTTAAATTCCTTGTTCGGGGAAAAAGTGCAGATAGGTCCTGAACACACTCTGTTGGGCATTATGCTGCAGGGAATTCAGGGAAAGGAGGGACAATATTTATGGCCCATTATGGTTATAGCTGCGCTCAAGGCAATTACAAAACATTGGCTACAAACAGACCTGTTCACTCTTTTAGAATGGAGAGACCTTATAGGAAAAATACAAACTAGGGACAGAATGACATATAAGATAAACCAGAGAACAGAACAGTTTACGAACAGATGGACCAGATGGGAATTATATAAGGATAATGTGGGACAGATCGCTTTACTACTAAGAAGAGGTCCCCCCCAACATATATTTACATATACACTTATCTTTTCCTCCCCTGACATCTGACTATGTTGATCTCTACCTAAATGTTCCCCGTATAATAAAACATTTTTGTAATAGGTGTTATACTCCTCATAAAATGAAAACTAACAATAATCAATTGCATATGATTAAGAGATGAAGCTTGTCATTTTAGTTCTTAAGTTTAATTGATATTTATGATTTTTTTCTGACAGTCTTGACAAAGTATTATTGGATGTATGAACCAAATACTAATGTTGATGGTGAGGAAGAGGGGTTGCTGTTTTCCTTCTCTTCAACCTTAATTCTCATATGAGCAATGATTAACTACCATTTCGGTTAATTGTACTTAACTCCAATGGAATTGTCTGGTCTACAACTGATTGTGTTTATCCTGATGTACTGTAATTATCTCATCAAGTCAATAAACAAGTATAAAAAAATAAAGACCACTGAATCCATTTTGGGTGGGTACTGAGGTGGTCCTTGCCTTCTATGGCATGATACAGCCTGCCAGCCTTTTTGGAGACAGCTGCCACAGAAGATGGCTGTTGCCAGACAGTAGAAGACAAATCCTCATGAAGGTCTATCCATGGGGGGATAAGAAGGGGAGTCGGATTTGGCATGTCCAGGTGCTCTGCCAATCTCTTATGTTTTGGGTCATGGTCCACAGTTGTCCATCCATTAGCCTCCTGCATCTTCTTGAGCAAGTCCATAGAAGAAGGGTCCTCAGGAGGGGATTTGGGAGACTCTTTTGGCACAGTCTCCTCCAGAGGAGGGGTCTCATAACCTGAGGCAGAGGATGGCGAGTCAGATTCTGAGACTGACGATGGGCTCCTGTCCGAAGACAAAGCCCGTGCAAGAGGGACCTCTTTCTGGGGGAAGGTAAAGTCCCCACCATGTTCCATGACCACAACATGGCCCAATGCTAAGCCTGACATAGAGGGATGTGACTTCACTGGGGAGGCCAATCTGGGTGTGGGGACTATATGGGCCGGTGTAGAGGCTGCAACTGGCTGATGATGGTCCTGTTCTGACATGAATTGTATCTTGGCTTTATTCCACCAAGACTGAAATAACTCCAAGTCTGCCTGTGGCTGAGAGGAGGAGAAGGAGGCTGTTACAAGGGCAGGAAGCCTGAGGAAGGAAAGCCTGGCGCCTGGAAGCCCAGCATCAGGTAGCTTTGCATGGATAACCCGGCGTATGGTAGCCCGGCATTGGATAGCAGGACGTAGTGTAATGCGGTGTTTAGTACCCTGGCATCAGATACCTAGAAGAAGGGTAATGCGGTGCTGGGAAGCCTGATGAAGGCCCCAAGGGAGGAACAGAGGGACCAGACGGAGGCCTGGAAGAAATATCTGGAGGGCCTGGAACAGTCAGGTCTGGCGACAGACCTGCAGGAGGAAGATCTGGTGGTGCCAAAGGGCCAGAGGGTCCTGCTGGAGTCTGGGGAGGAGCAGACAGCCCAGACGGGGGGAGCCTGAGGCATAGGGGCTGAAGACCTCGAAGGAATGTCTGGCATAGGGCATTCTGACATCAGTACCCTGCGATTGACAAAGGACAGACACGCCTCCCTCCCTGGTTCAGATAAAACAGGAGACACCGGAGGCTCCACCAAAGGAGGCAGAAAAGGAGGCTCCCAAGAGGGGGATGCCCCTGGGAGGGCTGCGGCATAGTCAGCAACAGGCGCTGATCCGAAGGACGACATCAGGTCTATTATCAGGGTCCGACGAACGTGCGGGAGGAGCCGGCAACCAACTTATCAGCTGTCGCTGGGCAGTCTTCAGAGGAGCCGGCGAGCAACTTATCAGCCAGGGCTGTACGTTCACTGGTAGGGCCGGCGAGTGATTTATCAGCCGTGCCACTAGACTTCGACCCGTGGGGTTTAAAACTCATTGTACCCAATAGCTCCGTATGAAGTCCGAACCATCCATTGATTTTCCTGATACAAAATAACCGCCCAGGGTATAGTGAATTAAGGGGCCTAAGAGTGGCGGAAGCCTCGAAGTTCCAAAGCTGCCCGCCTGAACCGTGACAAGTTCAGGTGGGGGAACCAAGGGCTGTTCTGTGGTGGTGGAAGCAGGCTTGGTCGGAGGGGAGCTTCCCTTACTGGAGGAAGGCTGCTCAACATCCAAGTTCCCCAGAGGGAGCCGCGGATGGGAAGGAGACCAATTCCGGTCCCTGTGCTCCTTGTCTTTCTTCTTCTTGTGCCTGAGTGAGTACAAAGCCCCTCCTGGTGATGAAGACGAACTCCACAGATTTTGCAGGTCCTTCTCCACGGAAGCCATCTTCAGTTTAAGGACATGGGCTTCCAAGGCCTGTTGGCGGCATTTTTGTGTGACCTAGTTGAAGCTCTGATAGGCCGCGCAGTCCTCAGTCTTGTGGTCGGGTCCCAGACAGAAAAGACAGAGGGTATGGCTGTCCTTATCGGGAGCTGCGAGCTACAGGAATATCACTTGTTCTTATGCAACTCGGAAGATGTCCGCGAAGATGTGCATGAACTGAGAAAATGCCAAAGAAAATAAGAAATAAAGGGAGAAAATACTCATCCAAAATGGTGGTCAACTGAAGCAGCATTCTTCCGTGAGATCCAATGTGCACAGGTCAACAGTGGCAAAGAACTGGAGGGCGGGCATAGGGACCGCACACTATACAGGGTTACGATGACGTCAGTCACGTGACATTGGGTGGGCAGTTCCCGCCTGACACTGCTGGCTAGAAGTTTTCCCTGTGGTCCTAGCACCTCGTGGCTCAGTCCTAATGGTTATCACCTACTGCAAGAGCCCTCTCTAAGTAAGATCTACTTTTACTGTAATTGTTTGCCATGTACCTCTCCTCCCCAGGAGCCACCTGGAAATGAGTTGTTTATAGCTGAATAAGCCTTGCTTGGCAAAAACTTCTCCTTGACCAGTTACTGCTGACCGAATCTTGTTCATCTGCAACCCACAGCTAGATTCAGATGTATTTGCAAACTACTGGGGCAGACGGTAGGATGAACCTGATCAAAGATCATAGGCTAACAATGACCAGAACACTATTTATTGTGCACACAAAGTAGAAATCTGTGGAGGTGGGGGGTTAGTCATTCACGGTCTCCTTTTATATTGCATCAGACATCTTTACAACAGTAAAACTCCTTTGGTATAAACACCAATGTTTGGTTCTCAGGCTTTCAACCCAGACCAGACATCTTCTGTACATTTAAACCCATCGGTCAGAAAGAAAACTATTTTAAAACTTATTTTTATGGCACTCAGCCTCCTCCTCCAGTACATCGCTCCTTGGACAACCTAATCTACCCACCAGCCTCAAAATGTCATCACCTGACCTCTGTCTCAGGCTGGCGCAGGTTGTTACACTCCAGGGAAAAGCCCCATCCCTGACAGGCCCCAGAGGATTTGTTTTTTAACCAGGAGAGACACACTAAGCTGAAAGCTTGTTTACAGGTGTGACCTGGGAGCACAAGGAAGTTAAGTGACTTGCTCAGGGTCACACAGTGTCCAAGTGGGGGCAGTGGGATTCACTCCAGGGTTTTCACAAGTCTGCCACCATGAGAAAAGGCAGGGACAACATCTGGGGCGAACAGAGTGCGGACACACAGCACTGTCATGTGTGCTGGCAGCTACTTTTTCACCTATCACACTCTATCTCCTCCCTGCAGGAACAACAGTTTCCTCAAGGCGCTGACCAGGCAGCGGTAAGGTAGGACATCGCATGGTCATCCACAATGTCCCTTGTTGCCCCAAATCTCTCAACAACAAACACAATGTATCTTTAACTCATTACCTCCACAGGCTCACTCTGAGATTACACCACTTGCCTCCTGAATCTCCTGTATACTTTTAACAGTGAATCCTGGGCCTTTCTAAGCAAAATCAAGCCATAGTCAGTATGTACGAAACAAATGCTAATAGCTCAATAACTGTACATGCTAGACACAAAGTATGAGTGGCAGAGTTACTCAACACAAAATTGCCTTTCCAATGGTGGCATGCATGTAATAATAAGTAATTTTATTTTTTTTTCTATGCTGGTTGAAAGAGCAAACTAAATATTTTTTCACTAAAAAAGGGCAACATAAGCCATTTTTTCTTGGAAAATATGTAAAATATCAACACCAAATTAAGCATGCAGACATTAGATGGTGTTTTAATATTATGTTTGTTAAAAAAAAAGATATCTTTTTACTATAAAATGTAATTTTTCCCCATTTTAGTCAAGGTGCTTTGATGAGATTTGAGGGCTAAATCTCAACCACTCACACCATATCATAAACAAATGCGTATAACTCCAAAAGTATACATGATACACACAAAGTATCAGCATGAAAGTTGATGAGCACAAAAATGCCTTTCCAGTGGTGCTATGCAACCAGTTGTAATCAATACGGTTTTTATTTTATACCTGCTGAAGTGCCAAAAAAGTGAATTTTATTCAAGCTGCTTAGGTGTATCTTGATGGAAAACATGTCAGCCATACACACCATACCATAAGCAAATACAAATAACTCCTAAAGTATACATGATATACACAAAATATCAGTGACAAAGTTGTTCAGTATAAAACTATCTTTCCAACGGTGCTATGCAGTCAAATATATATTATATTCTGTTACACTATATATTAAAATATATAAGTGACTTCTGCAGACGTTGCAAGGGCACACTGGGAGTCAGTAGCAGACTTCTGCAGACGTCCTCAGGACACACCACTGTTCTTTTACTGACGGCTACAGGCGTCTGCTAGGAGACAATGAGTTAAGTGCTTTTCAGGCAGTGAGGCTGGCAGTGATGGGACTGTAAATTTGTAGCAGCAGGCACGCTGCTCACGGAGACCTAAACACAACTATGTTGGAGTATCTGAATCATTTTCTTTTTTTTATGTCACATTTTTATCCCTCACTTGCTGGCTAGGGGTTCAGTGGTGGCATTCCGACCATCCGGGGCTCTGTCCACCTTCACGGGGATCACACTGCACAGCAGTGGGGTAGGGTTTTTTGGAGTTATGGAGGTAGCTGCATGATCCCGTATCCCTGCCCCCAAAGATGCTGTCGTGAAGGGCCGAGGCCCAGGCATGAAGCAGTGCTGAGGACACTGCTTCAGCCAAACACCTAACAGCGTCTTTCCCTCCCCACAGGAAGGAGAGCTGCTGTACGGTGGCTCAATCCATCTCCCACTTTCCCCACCGGCCAACCCCGACAACCCCAGCTCGTTCCCGAACCCTGGTCGCCAGCATAGTGCGAGGTGTGGCATCCAGCGCCTCAAGCCTCAGTGCCACCGGACCAGCAACTCAATCATTTTCATTAAGAAGGGGAATGGTTTCCAGGATATTGGGAACAATTCCTACTCTTCTGAAAAGTGCCACTGGTTCTTTTATTCCCAGCATGACAGCATCCGAGATGGGCAGAAGGGATCCTTCTTTAAAGCTGCAGTGCAACAAAACTGGGCAAAATATTTGACCTTAGATTTTTTTCCACTGTAAAATATTTCAGGCATCTTCTAGTTTTATTGGGTGGCACAATTTTCTAATTCCACCAAAACTTGAGTATTTTATTAATGTTTTAATTTAATTTTTTCTCAAGAAAAAAAGGTGGCCACCACATTTTGCATAGAAATAGCACTGTAGACCTGGCAAGGGTTAGGATCGAAAAAAAAAAAAAAAAACCACGAATGGTGCACAGCATAGGAGGTACCTAGAGAAGTGCATTTTTTTTTTTTTTGAGTGATCTATTTTTCTCTCCTCTCCATGCCCCGAATCCACCTCTCCTTCGGGCATCCAAGGTCACCAGCACCACTTCTAACCACCCTTTGCCCCACATTGCAGCCTACCTCAAGGTAGCTCGGCGTTATTCTTCACCGAATGGGTCACTCTCCTCCGAGGTGGAAGGCACTGGTTGGGGCAGCCCAGTATGCTGTATTTGTTTCCTTGGCCTCGGGTGCTGCTGAGATGGCTGGTCCACAGGAAGTCTTCCAGGTGTGCTGGTAGACCGGATGCCGTCATCTGGCCAATCCGGAGCTTTTTTTTTCGTGTTCGGGTACTTCCCACATTGCAATGCTTTGTGCAGTGCTCCCATTCTCCACCAGGGGCTCCTGCAGAGCGAAGCGACTCTGGAACCCACCCCAGGAGAGGACAGCAGTCCTGCAGATGCTCAATCCTCTCCTTCCTCTGCCGACCAGAGTCCGTTCCAGAACCCGGGTTGCCGGTGTGGTGTGAGGTAAGGAGCCAGCGCCTCAACCTTCTATGCCACCAGGCTGGCGATGAGAAGTGTGTTTGATATGTCTGCTAATATTTTTCTTTTTTTTTAATTTTATGTTTATTAATTTTCTGGTTAAACAGACAATTAACATCATTCTATCTCATACATGGTGTAGTGAAATAACAGTTACATTCCTGACACCGGTAGTATTAGTATAATATAAACCATGTATTCTGATACAGTAGGAGACGGGGAGTCCTGGACAAAAAGTCCGACTTATGACAAAAAGTTAGTAGTGTTGACGAAAGTTGCCAGCCTCTTCAGCGGCTAAAGGTATTTCCAAAGGCAGAACTTCAGCAAAAGGCAATAATACAGTACTATGACTGTTATTTGAACCTGTTATATAATTTTAGAAATAAACATAGGAGAAGTAAATGTACCCCTAATCGCACCCTTCTTACACTTGTGGCCAGTAGTCAGAAAAAAATCTCTCTTTAAACCCCTTCCCCAAACTGTTATTTAGGACCTCTTACAACAATCGTGGGAAACTTAATAAGCTCTAACAGTTCTAACAGACATTTACTGCAGCAATCACAAAGAGCCCTCTTAAAACTACAGAGCATAACATCATGACTCTCTAGTTACTTGCAGGGGTTCTGCAAACGTCCACATGGAAATGATGCCACCAGTATGTCCAGAAACACTTACTCTATTGAGTCCAGAATCATGCCCTTGTATTCCATATTCAATAATTATGTGTTGAGAATAATTTCCCAACAGTCCTCCCAGAAATAAGAAAACAGAAAAGAGGGACTTTGCATGAAAGAAATATTGCTGCTTTAAAACTCTCTGAACTTTTTACAAGTGTACCCGACTCACTGCTCATGTTTCCTCTGAATCAGATCTCCGTGGTTCCAAAGGGTCACGCTGTCCGGTAAACTCCTGCTCCACCTTCTCTATCCAGCGCCCCGCATCTTGAGGACTGGTAAACTGCCAAGTTTTCCCACCATAAACGATCCGCAGACGTGCAGGTAATAGAAAGGAGTGGATACTCCCTAGGCCCCTCAGTCTTCAACGTACTGCATCAAAGGCTTTACGTTTTGCCCAAGCTGATATGAGAGGTCCGGAAGGAATTTTAGATCTGCTCCATTCACATTCAGGGGATAGACCGCTCTGGTAGCAGTGATTAGCACATCTCTGATTTCAGAGCCTCTTGATCTTACAAGTACTGTACGAGGTTGGGTAGGATCTGCAGGACGCACAAAAGGAGATATTCAGTAGGCCTTTCTAAGAGCCTCCCATTGAAATCCTGCTTCCATCTGTAGATTCTGTTTGAACCAGTCTAACAGGTAGCCAAGTAGTGAAGTCCCTTCAACTCTTTCGGGGAGACCAACTATCCGAACATTGCCTGCTCTGATCTCATTTTCAAGGGCCTCCAGACGACTTCGGAGCTGGTTATTTTCTTAAGTTTAAGTGGCCACTGCGATCATTGTAGTCACCATCCGTTTTTCCATATCCACTACGGAACCTACCAAAGTCTGGGTAGTCGAATCATGTTGCTCAAGTTTTTGTAATGTTTTTTCAATTTTTGAGTCCATGGCACGCATGGACTCGAGCACTATCTGCCAAGGAGGTTCCGAAGTTTAATCTAAGGTGTTGATTCCGATACCTTGCGAGGAACATGCGGCCTTATGAATCTGGAGCGGTGGTGCTTTCTGCGCTCCCTGCTGTAGCCCCTTCGTTCTTCCCATATCGTTTTTAGTATCGGGCGATTCAGAAGAACTTGCAGGATCGAGTTCTGAGGTCCGTTTAAAAAAAAAATATATATATTTTATTTTGTTTTTTTCTCTTTTTTAGCCAGCTAGTGTAGGAGAGCTCCTGAAGGTGCTTCCAGCCTGGAAGATGGCTCTCTAGCACCCCCCAATATTTTTCTTAATTTTAGCTGAGATTAGCTTTTTTTGGAAAAATATTTTTTCATTGTACTGCTGCTTTAATGTCTTATCTGAAGAACAGCACACCTCCCAGTAATGCACTGCAGTGTCAGCATTTGGGTTATGGGCCTGGTATGGTCCAAGTCCTAATGCTGGACTAGAACCAATGACCCTCTAGCCAAGAAGCAGGTGTGCTAGCAACTGAGACAGGCTAATCCTATGGCCCAACTGTGCACCAATTCATGGCCTTATCACCAAGCCTGGGTGGAATATGTAAGCAATAAGATATGATGGGGTGTGCATGGAGCAGATCTGACTGCCCACCCAGAAGCGCAGTAAAGCAGGAGGCTGCAGGTTTCAGCCCCTGCAAGTACAGTAAGAGCTACACAATGCACACACTGGAGTGTCTTATGCTTATAAAATGGGTTCCTTTTTTAAAATAATTTTTACTTTAAAAATTGTGAAAAAAGTGAAATAATATTCCATTTTTATTGTAAAATAGTCCTCCCACCTTGATGCGCGTGTTATTTGTTTAGGTCAGACATTTGTCCTTTATTTGGGTCTGCAGTTAATACAGCATGATCGAGCGAGCAGGTGACCCCCGCCCTGCCCACGGACCTGGCTAGTATCCCAAGTGATGCCTTTTACTTATTGAGCTTGCTGGAGCAACAGGGTGTATGCCATCAACTGTCCGTACTTTAGTGCCCCTTCAAACAGAGCCAGAGACCATACTAGAGCTAGTGCCTGTACTTCCTTTCAACCCCCCCCCCCAAACAGCATACCACGAAACCAGCAAGCTCAGTTTAAATTGAACAAGTATATTAAAAAAATAAAGGTAACAGCTTTTTCTGTGTAAACTGCAGGAGCAGCAGCACGATACGCACAGCAAGAGCAGATGTGACTACAGGAGGCATACAATGAAATCGGGACATAACAAAAGACAGCTTTTGAAGGTAACATTTCTGCAGGGCTTGCATCAATGATTAAAAGCTGGCTAGTATGGTTATTAGAGAGCTTCTCCATTTCAGGATTTTAAATGACGATTTTGTTGCTAGTGCTTGAAAAAAATGGCAGCAATTCAAAACCTGAATGCTCTACTGGCACACTGTTTTTCTTTTTTTTGTATTGCCACCCTGCTTTTCAGTACTTGTTTTTACCTCTGGATTGAACGGATTCAATGCACAGGTAACAACCAATCAGGATGCTGGAATTTTCCTGCCCATTTTATAATATGTCTTATATGCAAGAACTGTGAGGCTTAGTGTTGTCAAGCAGTTTATGTAAAGCGCTTAAAAAGGAACACAGTGAAACAAGAAAACAGTAAAATTGTTCAATGGTTTATGATGCCATGGATTTTTATGGTACAGAAAATATACCTTGAATTACATTTTGCACTCATAAAGGCTTGAAAGTACCAATCTACAATACAGGCAGTGCTACCTCACTTGTATTTTTTATCCATCTATCAAAGAGGCTTCATGACCTCCGTGAAGGAGAAAGTATACTACAGCCATAAATGTGATTAATTTGCAATAACCATTAGTCTGATTTACATAGATAACTGACATAATAACAGAAAAAAGAGAAGACAAGATCTGTGGAATACAGTTCATTTTTTCAATATTTTCCTTCAATAATAACATAATTAAAGCTGGTGCAACCAAAGTTACGAGCCCCAGTGTCAGTCTTCATCAAACCGAGGAAATGGTTCCTCATGTAATGTGAAAAAAAAAGGGGGGTTCGAGAAGGTGTCTCTGACTTGGTTTAGCACTTTCCATAGCTGGCAGGCAAAAGTGGGATGCTGAGAATGCGGCTGTCACGAAATGAGAGGAATAGTAACTAACAAATGAACTGGCATCCTAATTCCTGGCCATAGAACTCAAGCTCTTTCGGGGTTTATTATTATTATTTTCTTTTTTTTAATGTTGGGTGCTCATTAACAAATATGGTGGCACCCTGTGTTTGCTTGAGGCTCCCCTCGCACGCTGCTCACTGAACTGCTTCCCTTGCTGTTTGTCAGACCGTGCTCCTGTCCCATTTCAGGAAAAAAGCAGAACGAGGGCCCGGCGAGCAGCTGTAGAACAAGCTGTAAAATTGTTCTTTTTCAAAAGAACAAAGAGTTGCTAAAGCTACACAAAGAAATTTATTTTTCTATTTTTTTTAAGATGGACTGATAGTTTTAAAAAAAAAACAAAATATTTATGGTCTGTCAAGTTAAAAATCCAGTGTAACTCAACAAAACTGCTGTCAGTATAGCAATACTTTTAAAAAAAAGTTTCATTTAAAAAAGAAAATAGTACCATGCTCTATTGTATTCCTTTGTAGCAAATTAAAACTAAATTTAAAATAATAGTCCACTCTTTCCTCTAAGCTCTCTTCCAAACAACGATGATGTTTTTATCCGTCAGTGTGACGAGGTAATTGAGCTTCGGATCTGCACACAAACTGTTAATTACTGTCCCACTCATTTCTCCTTGTCCCTTCACCTTGACAGCTGGCCACTTAAGAATCTATCAGAAATACAAAAAACAAACAAAAATATTAGCAATAAAATGCCCCCGTAGCTGCAAACAAAACTGTTGTATTTGTTTACTACAGTACTATGGCATTCCTGCAGATTAAAGCACAAAAATAGGAATTAATGTATTTATTTATATAAATACATTTATTGAAACATGTTTTACTAGGTAAGCATGCGGAGCCCAGGACTCATTTCCACATACAAACAATACAAAGACATACAATTCCCATTCCCATTGCACAAAACAAGTAATACCAGTTTGGGTAGAGATCAAAGCGAGAATCCCTGAAGGGTATAAATACAGTTTCAATGTTCATTCAGTTTACATGGCAAGCTTCAAATGGTACAAAACCCACAATCAAATCCAAAAGCAAAAGGTCGCACTCCAGTATACAGCCACCACAGAAACAAATTACGGCAGGCTGGCCCACCGGTGCAACAACTGGATTTCTGCTTAGCACCCGGTTCGGTAATGGACCTGGGCCATCAGAGGGCCGGCTGGGGGGGGGGGGGATGGAGCATCTGATGACTGCTTTCCTTCTCCAGGGGGGTATAGTGTTCTGTGCAATGCGGACACCTAGCTGTGGCTTGATATTCCATGTGCGCTGGCACCACAAGTAGGCTCTGGGGTGGGGCAGACGCTGGCTACCATTACACTTCCCCCTTCCCTGCATAACTGGGAAGAACATGCTGCCACTGGCCACCCCTCGGCTTCAATTAGCGTCCAGGACGGCCCCCTCGACCTACCCCACAGTTGCTGCACCTTTGGGGGAAGGGTGCCACACACTGCCCTGGGGGAGAAGCCAGGGGGTATCGAGGGGATATGTCCGATGTGGAGGTGGGAGCGAGGGTCCATGACCAGAGTGGATGTTCTGGGCAGCTGGCAGCAACAAAAAGCATAATATATAAATAAAAAAAACAAAAAAACAAATTACTGCAAATTAAACATTTATTGCTGAGAGCAGAAAATAAAGCAGCTAGCCATATGCAGGTAACTGCACCAGACACCTCTCCTCAGCCAATTCATAGGTCTTCTTAGGAAGACCTAACGGTCAAAGCGCAGGGGTGACTGGTGGAGTTATCTGCCATTTGCTAGCTGCTTTATTTTCTACTCTCAGCAATAAATGTTTTACTTGCAGTAATTTCTCTAAAAGAAGGAGTCTACTGTTAGCCTTCAGGGCAGGTTGGGACAAATCAGTTTGTGAGCTGGTAGTCAGTGTTTGTTTATTTTATTTTATTTATTAGGTCTAGGATTACAATACCGTTGAGCCAGGGCTCTTTTACAAAGGTTCTACATCAGGTTACAATTCAAAACATGAGACATGTAAGTCAGATTACAAATTCAATACATAGGTCAAGGTTACAAAAGTGTAAACTAAAAAATGACTACTAGTTTTCAAAATCTGACCGCCAAATCAACATTTTTAGTGGCCATACTTTTTTAGGGGCTCAAAAATCACTTTGTGCACAGGTAGCCAGTTCAGTAAATTTCAGAATCTGGTAGCCAAATCTGTTTGGTAGCCATTGGCCACCCGACTACTCAATTTGTCTCATCCTGCTTTGGGGACATTATTAGTTGTAAATTGCAGTGCAACAGACCCGCCACGCCTCCTGGCCCCCTACGGGAGTGCTCTGTAGGAGCCTTGGGGGTGACGGAAGTCCTAGGCACAGAAGGGGGACGAACCTGACAGCAAAACCAGCTCCACACAGATTTGAAGTAGGGATATGAGGTGAGACTGGTCCTCTTCAATATGTTAATCAGCGACACTGGTGAGTGTATCTGAGGAAGGCTGTATCTTTTCGTAGCTGACACCAAGCCCTGTGGGAGAGTGGATAGTGACAAGGGAATCAGGAACTGCAGAGTGATGTACAAAAGCTAGAGGGGTGGTGTAAGGTTTGGCAGTTGAAATTAAACACCACGAAGTGGAAGGTAATGCACATAGGGAACAATAATCCCAGGACAGAGTACTGGATGAGTAGGGTGAGACTTAGCACTATGGCTAAGGAACAAACCTTGGAGTTATCATCAGTGACTTCCTGAAACAATCGAGTCAGTGCAACAAGGCATATAGCAAAGTGAGTAGGATGTTGGGTTGTATCGGGAAGGGTACTGATAGAAGAAGGGATGATTCTTAGTGAGGCCACACCTGGAGTACTGTGCTCAGTTCTGGAGTCCTCACCTCAGGAAGTCTAGAGATAGGCTGGAGACGGTGCAGTGCAGGGTGATAAAAATGATTCAGAGCCAACAGGGCAGGTCTTATAAGAAGCACCTCAAGGCACAGAACATGTGCTCGCAGAAGACCAGAAGGGAGGGGGCAATATGATAGAGACCTTCAAGTTCTTTAATGGGATTAATATGGTAAACTGTGGGGAAGTACTTAGCCTGAATACTAGTTCACAGTCTTGTGGACATGAGTGGAAAAACTGAGAAACAGGAGGCTCAGAATGGACATGAGCAGAGCCACTGGAAAATTGTGGGGGTTCTACCATAGAGCCCGAGTGCTTCACAATAAATCTTTTAATGTTTTCTGCAGCATATATTAGTCAGTATAAATTGCTAAATGAATACACGGACACCTGAATATGTTTAAAATATAAAGAAAAGTTTATGTTCCTAAAGAGAATACTAAACTGATAAGCTATCATAAGCGCTGCCTAACTTCCAAAATTTAAAAGCATTTGCCTCATACAGTGCTAAATAGAGTTTATAAACTGAGCCACAGCAAATCTATAGTAAATAAAGCCAGAATAAATATTTTTTTTTGTTTCTGGCTGTAGAATAATGAAGCCTAATCAACAGCTATTTACAGTGCTCTGCCAGCTAGCTATTCACCCACTTTGGTACAAGAAAAAATAAGCAGATACAGTGGTGAATAACTGAGTTTTAGTAAAATGTTGTTAAAGTGTTTAGGGGTCATAATTTGTACTGTAGGTACTGTACACTATTTTTGAATTCACATATTTAAACATTAAATCTGGGGGTTACTGAGGCTGGCAGTATAATCTAGAGGTTAGAGTAACAAACTGTGAATGAGCTGATGACATCTATCAGAACTGGGTTTAATTCCCACAACCTCCACTTGCAAACTGTGCGATTCTGAACAAGTCACTTAACCTCCTTAGTGCTCCTGGGTTGTACCTGAAAATACCAATATATTTTTACTGCACCATACAGTAGTTCATGTGACACTTGGACAGCTGGTTCTGATCACTGTATCATTTTTGTAATATAAAAATGGGGTATGGACTGTTTCTTTTGAGAAATGCTGAAACAGCACGTGAGATCACACACACAGGTTTTAGATACAAGGTGTTACCTGGAAGGCAAGAAGCTAATTACACGCTAGAAGATACCTAACTGCCAAGATAGATCATAAACTTGTATAACGCTCAGAGGAAGAAGAGCAGGGTATGACGTTTTAGTGCAAAGTCATAAAAGATGCTTTAAAGTCCTGGAAAGGGGAAACTGATCATAGATCAAAGAGAGTCATTTGAACAACAAGAGTTATGCGGAGGTTGCAGAATTTAATACTTGAAAAAGACATCCTGTTTTTATATAGATATATTTTTTTGTATATTCTGACAGGGAGGAGCTAGGTGACCTCATGCAAAGAGGTGGGCAAAGCCAGCTTTTAAACATTAATCTGTTTTACTTCAGTCACTTTTATCTAGACTCTAACAAAGAAACATTTGTGAGCACTCTGAGTAGGTATTTAGAGAGCGAGACAAAATATACAGGTTACTCACCTGTAAGAGGAGTTCTAGGAATGGTATATGTTGTTCATCTACACTTTCTGGCAGGTATCCTTGCTGCTTTAATTCTTGCCGGAAGGTCTTCAAGCTGGCTACTCCCACCCACCCGGGTGGTAAAACTCGCTCCGCCATGCGCAGATCTGGCCCACTGGAAGCTCAGGCTGAAGGTCAAGCCGAGGTCGGTGGTCGTAGGATGAACAACATATACCATTCCTAGAACTCCTGTTACAGGTGAGTAACCTGTATTTCTAGGGACATGGATATATTGTTCATCCACACTTTCTGGCAGACTCCTAGCAGTTCTCTGGGAGGAGGGAGGCAAGGCGCACACTCCCGATACTTACTTGGGAAAGAGAGACTGGAGAACCGAGGCCCCAAAACCAGCATACCGGCGTGACTCGAGGTCGATGTGGTAGTGGGTAATAAAGGTATGTGCCGACTTCCAGGTAGCAACCCTGCAGATATCCTGGATAGGCATGTCCCTGGAAGCAGCTACCGATGCAGCAGTATGGCGGGTAGAATGAGCTCTTATCCCTCTGGGAGGCTCCATGCCCACCAACCTGCAGCAGAGCTCTATGCAGGAGGTGATCCACCTGCCTATCGTCCGCTTTGCTGCAGGTCTGCCAGGTGCGGCTTCAGCATAGATGACAAACAGCTGGCGAACCTCTCCCCGAACTTCAGCCGTCCGCTCCTTATAGTAAGCGAGCGCGCCTCAGGGTCCAAAGTATGGAGCCTATATTCGCCTCCAGGTGTGATTGGGGTAGAACACCGGCAGAGTCAACACCTGGTTAAGGTGAAACTCCAACACCACCTTCGGAAGGAATTTCGGGTTGGGGCGCAGGACAACCTTGTCCCTGTGGAAGACCAGGTAGGGAGACTCGATGGAAAGCACCTGGAGCTCTCCCATCCTTCTGGCTGACGTGATAGCCACCAAGAAGGCGGTCTTCCACGACAGGTGTGAAAGATCACACCTGTGCATTGGTTCGAATGGCTTGCCCATGAGCTTGGCCAATACCAGCAGTAGATCCCACGGAGGTGGAGGTTCGCGCGACCGAAGGGAAATGTGGTCAAGGCCTTTGAAGAAGCACCGACCACCTTCTCCTGTGCCACCGACTGCTTGCCGCCCACGCCCGGTAAGCAGAGATGGCTGCCAGGTGCACTCATATCGCCGATCAAGCCCTTGCTGAGAAAGGGACCAGGTAGTCCAGAATGCTTGCCAAGGGCAGTCGGGCGGGTCCAAGCCTTCCCTGACACCAAATGGAAAACCTCTTCCATTTGAAGGCATAGCATTTCCTGGTCGACTCTTACGGGACGTCTCAACGACGTTGAGGACCTCGTCGGAAAGACCCAAAGCCTGAAACTTTAGCCGCCAGGAACCAGGGCCGGCTGGCAGAGATTGAAGGTCCAGATGGAATACCTTCCTGATTGACTGAGATCAGGTCCGGTAGCTGGAAGCCGCCTTGGGAGCCTGGAGCTGAGGCTGAGGAGATCTGGATACCAGAACTGGCGGGGCCAGTCTGGGGCTACCAGAATCACCTGCGCCTTGTCCCTCCTCGCCTTGAGAAGCACCTTGTGGATCAAGGGAAACGGGGAAAGGCGTAGAAGAGGCCCGGGATCCACGGCCTTGAGAAGGCATCCCCCTGCAGCGAGCCCTGCTGAGGGGGGCCGGCATGGAACAGACTCAGCTTCGCATTCTCCCTGGAGGCAAACAGGTCCACCTGAGGCATGCCCCAGTGGGAGAAGAGATCTTGTACTACCTCCGGCAGGAGAGACCACTCGTGAGACGCAGCCCGTATCCGGCTTAGGGCATTGGCCAGGGTGTTGGAGGCTCCTGCCACGTGAATGGCTAGGAGATCCACCTTCAGGCTGTGCACGAGGGACCAAATGCGGAGAACTTCCTTGTATAACAGCATGGAGCGCGTCCCACCCTGGTGGTTCAGACAGTACATGGTTGTGGTGTTGTCCGTCTGGACCTGAACCACTTGACCCCGTAGAAACAGAGCGAAGGCGGTGAGAGCTAGACGGACTGCTCGGAGCTCCAGCAGGTTGATGTGGCATCAGGACTCTCGAGGGGACCAGAGGCCGTGCGCTCGGTGTTTCCCCAGATGGGCACCCCAACCCATCAGAGATGCATCGGTCGAGAGAGAGACCATCGGCTCGGGCCGACAAACGGATACCCTCCTGAAGATGTGCTGGAATGATCCACCATTGAGAGCTGCCACATCTCCTGGGTCACTGTCACGGGCCGTCCAACGGATCGCGGCGCAGGACCACTGGCTGGCCAGTCCCACTGAAGGGACGATGTACCAACGGGCCCAACGGACCACGCTTAGTGCAGGCTGCCATGAGGCGGGAAGTCCTGGGAGGGATGAATTGCCCAACCAGAAATGATTGGGCAAAAGAGGAAAGAACCTCGGCCCTGTCCGCCGGGAGTTGAGCTCTGCCCCGATGAACAGAATCACCTGCTTTGGCACGAGTTCTGACTTGGTCTCGTTGATGAGGAGGCCAACCTGAGAGCAAACCTGGAGGGCCAGATCTCTGGACTGCTCCACCTTCAGTCTGGAGGGGGCTGCTATCAGCCAATCGTCCAGGTAAGGGTACACCCGGACCCCTCGGCGCCGCAGGAATGCTGTCACCACTGCCATGCATTTGGTGAAGACCCTGGGAGCTAGGGAAAGGCCGAAGGGCATGGCCTGGAACTCGTATAGGGATCCCTCCACTCTGAAGCGGAGGAATCTCTGATGGGATGGACGGATTGAGACGTGAAAGAACGCGTCCTGGAGATCCAGAGAGCAGAACCACACGCCTCGTTCCAAGGATGGGATTATCTGAGCCAGAGTGACCATCCTGAAGGTCCGAGACCTTAGGAACTTGTTCAGGTCGTGCAGGTCGAGAATGGGGCGCCAGCCCCCCGCCCGTTTTGGGACCAGGAAGTACCTGGACATAAACCTCGGGTCTAGAGGAGGATCCGCCACCTTCCTGATTACCTCTTTTGAGGAGCAGGGCAATATTGGCCCGGCGGGCCGACAGCGAGGCTGCGGACCCCGTGGCCCCCCGAGGGGTGATGGCTCGAAAAGGTGGAGCCTGCTCGAACTCCAGAGGCAGGCCTTTTCCTACCACCTCCAACACCCAGTGGTCCGTGGCGATAGCGGACCATGCAGAAAGGAAGTGGCGGAGCCGTCCCCCCACGGGGGGAACCCAGGGAGGAGTGACGAGGTTGGGGGCGGCACCCCTCAACCCGTCACTGGGCAGGCTTGGAGGAAAAACCAGCCGAGGGACCTCCCGGGCCTTTACCTCCTTGCTTCCTGTTGGAGGAGGCCGTCGGCTTGGGCTTGGGACGCCAAGCGCGAGCCTGCTGGCCCTGTTGCTGGTGCTGCTGGGCCGGTCGAGAAGCAGGGACCGAAGGACGAAAGGACTTCTGCTGCTGATGGCGGCCTTTGTCCCTCTGGGCAGAGGTGACCGAGTCCAGAGTGGCACTGGACTTCTTGATCCACTGGAGGTGTCCCTCCACTCCAGGGCCGAAGAGGTCAGTCCCCAAGAAGGGGACGTCCGCCAACTTGTGCTGGGTATCTGCCGTGAAGGTGGATATCCTCAGTCACGCCCTGCGTCGAATGGCCACCGTGGCCGCTACTGACCTGGCACAGGAATCACCTATGTCCAGAGCAGTCTGGAGCTGCTGCTTCACCACCGCCCTACCCTGGTCCCGCACCTGGTGGACCGTGGTCTGCAGGTCAGGCGGGAGATGAGGAACAACCTCATCCAGGGAGCCCATGAGGGCGTGGGAGAAGTGTGCCAAGAGCATGGCCGAGCTGGCCTGTCGGAGGCCAAGAGAGGACGCAGCGTACACCTTGCACCCAGCAAAGTCCAGCTTTTTGGACTCTTTGTCGGGGGGCTTTTCCACATCCCGAGCATTACCGGAACGCCGGAAAACGCTGTCGGTGACTAACCCCTCAGCAGAGGGGTGTTCGAGAAACCAGGCAAAGAGCCGGTAGGGACCGCATACTTCCTGGCCATCCTGGCCGAGGGCGCAGGACAGGAAGCAGGCCGCTGCCAAAGCTCCAAGGCTGGGCAGACAATGGCCTCAGCCACCGGAAAGGCCTCCGTGGGAGAATCCCCTCGGTCCAGAATCTCCGTCAGTGGATACTTGGCCCGTTTGGACACGGGCTCGAGCTGCATCCCAGTGGACTCCGAGATGAGTCGAAGCAGACCCAAGAAGGACGATGGTCTATCGTCCACTGACTGGCCCCGGCGACTCCAGATCGCACTGCCTGGAGAACAGGGAGGAATCGTCGTCGGATTCTGAAGAGTCTGCGAAGAGCTGCCTCGGCCCTGAGCCATCCTCCACCTGCCGAGGACGGTCGGGAGTGAGGGTGACCGACAACCTGTAGGGCAGGCCGTGACCCGACCGAGAATTCTTCGTCGGTGCCCCCGACTTCGGGTGTGGAGGCGGAGGTTCCACCACAATTGATGGATCAGCTGGTTTCGGCTTAGCAACCGGCCCTGGAGCAGGCAACTCGACTGGAACGAGTAGATGCTTCGGGGGTTCAGGCGACAGCCACTTGATGGCTGGGGTCTTGGCCGGGGTCGGCTTAGGCCCGGATAACAGCAACTGCTGCCACATAAGATCCTCGTAGCGCCGGTGCAACTTGCGCCGCAGCCTCTCCTCACCCGAGGAGGACGATGAGGAAGCGGTGTGCCGCTTGCTTGATGGCAGGGCCGAGACCGCCCGATGTCGGCGGAACAGCTGGACCGAGACCCTTGGGGGACCGAGGTGGGTCTGGGAAGAAGCGGGGACACCCGCCTTCTCGGCGCTGGCATTCTTTAACCGGGACTGCAGTCCCAAAGAGCAGGCAGATCCTCGGTATCCACTGGGAGAACCGTGAAGGAGGGCTGTCGGCTTCTCCAGTCGACAGCCCGCCTAACGGATCAAGAAAAATCTTGGCTTCGCGGACGAGTCTCGGCAGGCTGGCTGACGGGCACCATGAAGAAGCGGCTCTCCAGCCGCAACTATCACCAAAGTCGATGGTCGGCTGCCCGGGAAGGAGACCTCCTCCCGCCTCCCACTAACGCCGACGGTGGGACTTACCTTTCAACTCCTTTTCTTGGGCCGAAGAATGTCCCGAGGCCCGTCTCCTTTCGTGGAAAGGGACCGACAAAGCTCCTTGAAGCGAAGCCGTGCTGAGGAACTCGGGAGAGGCGGGATAAATGCGCGCGAGGAGGAGTAAGATGATGTGTCCTGGGCCGCCTCGAGGGGGCATCATCTGCTCGAGCTGCTCAGCTGAGCCAGCCGCCACGGACATCGCCCAACGAGCCTCTTTAGATTTTACCGCGGGAACGCCGGGCGCCCGAAGCTTCAAACGGCAGCGATCGCCCAGAACGCTACGAAAGAGCGGTACAACCGCAGCCTGTGGGTCGTGATCTAGCCCAAGCAGTAGATGCACGTGGAGGCGGATCCGTCCTGGACATTTTCTGCCCGCAATGGCACCCAAAGCCGGAACAGATTTGTCCATCGCAGCCAGGGAAGAAGACCACCGAAGTTTAGAAAACTTCAAAACCAATTTCGGATGAACCAAAGAATTAGGATCCAGTCTAAAATGCAGAGCGCTAAGGAGGGAACCTGAGCTTCCAAGCGGTAAGGAAGATCTGGCGTCATGGGGTGGAGCCGAGAGTTTTACCACCCGGGTGGGTGGGAGGAGCCAGCTTGAAGACCTTCCGGCAAGGATACCTGCCAGAAAGTGTGGATGAACAACATATCCATGTCCCTAGAACTAAGTATTGTAGTAGGAATTGCACTGTTAAAACCAGTTTTAAGTGATTTGTATGTTTTGTGATATAATAGTTGTGCATTTTGTGTTACGTAATTTTTATCTAATTTAGTAAAACTATTTTTAGAGCCTACTTGGTCTGTCTTTGATTTCTTTCCTTTTACAAGTGGAGTATATATGGTTAAAGCAGACACTGTACATAAGCTTGAATGGTGATACCAAACTGGAAAAAGGTAAGCGTTTTAAATCTGAGGTCTTTTATTACAGTTTTTAAGGGTTAATTTCTGTACACCTGGTTAGGTGCCCGTAGGAAAAGATATCTGGCCCCCTGAAGACAGAATTATCTAAGCCTGTACATTGGGTATGCTAACAAGAGCGTCACAGTTTGAATCCCTCCAAGACTTGAGACCAAAGGTTGATTCGAATCCACAAAAACAGACAAGAGGGTTACCTTGTTCTGTTAACTGTTCACAAGACTGCGCTTGGAGGTTGGTACTTTGGGAGTAGAGGGCTGACCTGCTGAGTGGATTTGTGACAGTTCATACTAAGGTGGTTAGGTACAAGGGGGCTGTAAGGCCCATAATAGCACCAAAATTAATTATAATAAACAACATTGTTTTTATTAATGATAAATTTGTCAAGGTGATTTTTACATGTTAGTCTTTTAGTACTACTAACTATTTCAAAAGGAAGGTTGTTCCAGGGGATTAATAATCCTTTGAGTGAAAAAAAAAAAAAAAAACACTTCCTAGTTACATGGTTAAATTTAGCCCTGCTTATCTGTAACGGATGACTGCTGGTATTGTGAATATTGTTCTTAAACACAAAACCCATTTATGAAAACAGATATGGATCTTTTACAATATCAAACATGTATATTAAGTCACCCCGAAGACGTCTAAGAGATAATGACACAAGATTTAAGTTTTCTAGGTGTTTTTCATATGGGACATAGAACAATCCATGTACATTTTTAGTAAATTTCCTTTGAATTTTTTCCAACTACGCAATTTCCCCCTTTTTATATGGACTCCAAAGTTGGGATGAATATTCCAAATGTGGCTGGACATAGGCACGGAATAATGGTAGCATAACTCCAGTATCTCTTGATTTGGAATTTCTTTTAATAGACCATACAATTGAGTTTGTTTTATTAAGAGCCTCGTTAATCTGTTTGTTATATCCTAGATTATTTGATACATAAATACCTATGTCTTTCTTATTTGTAGTGCTCTCCAGAAGAGTCCCATTTAATAAATAAACGGCGGCGGAGTTATTAAAGCCAACATGCATTACCTTGCATTTTGTGGTGTTAAGTCGCATTCCTCAAAATTGACCCAGTCTGATATACTGCATAAATCATGTTGAATTTTAGAGAAGTTATATTCACTATTACAAGGTCTGCCAAGTTTAATGTCACCTGCATATTTAATAGAAGCAGAGAAGCAGTGTTTAGTAAAATCAGCTATAAATATTTGGAAAAGGCATGGGCCCAAAACTGACCCCTGAGGGACCCCATTAGTCACTAACCTTGAGTCGGAAAAATAACCATTTATTAGAACCTGTTGGGATCTAAGTGCCAGCCAGTTCTCAATCCATTTAACAATATATCTGTTGACGTTCATATCTAATAATTTAATAATTACTGGATGGTGGGCCATAACATTGAATGCTTTACTAAAGTCAAGATAGATAGATCCCAGGGGGGTGCCACAATCAATGTTCCTGCTAACCTTTTCATAAAAACGCATTAAATTGCTTAGACATCCTCTACCCTTTCTAAATCCATGCTGTTCAATATCTATTGTATTAATTGTCTCGCCAATAAGTTCTTTAATGATATTCTCAAGCACTTTGATGACAGATAATGTCAAGCAATGAACATCAATGTTGGCACCCCCTGCGTAGACCTACCCCTGTGGAGATGGTCAAGTACCGCCCTTTACGGGATGCGACTCCCAATGGTCTAACTGCAGCACTTGATCTATCACAATTTCCTGTGATAAGCTCGGATCCAGAGGTTTTGGTTCTGGCCTATAATAAGGCCATTACCAATGCTCTGGATTCCATTGCTCCCAATCCGTGTGCGTCTTCTCTCTCTTCGCCCTCGGTCCCCATGGTTCGATGGAGACTTGAGGAAGATGCGACAACTAGGACGCAGGTTAGAGACGTGTTGGCAGAAATCCGGCTTAGATGCCGACCATCTTAAGATTGCTAGAGCACTATCAACTCTATCAGTCAGCAACTGCCCATAAGAAGCAGTATTCCTGTCCGGGGAAATTGCTGCTGCTCAGAACCGACCAGCCCAGCTCTTTTGAGCCGTAGACAGACTGTGCAACCCAGCCTGTCTGCAGGTTCGTAGAGCTTTTTCGCAATCTCAGTGTGAAGAGCTTGCTCAGTTCTTTGCAGATAAGGTGGATGACATCAGGGCGGAGACCCGCACAACACTCTCTATGGGAACGGCTGTGGACCAGTTCCTGGTCACACTCCCTCTTTTTTCCTGGAGTCTCTTCAAAAGGCCGGAAATCGAGGATGCTATGAGGATTGTCCAGGGTATGCGCACTACATGCTGTAGTTTAGATCCGGGCCCTACAGCCTTGATTATGGGCTCTGGAGAGATTATCATCCCGGTTCTGCCGAGGATAGTCTGGTGCTCCTTAGACTCTGGTGAATATCCTTGCCCCCTGAAACAGGCAGTGGTGACACCAGTGTTGAAGAAGGCTTCTTTGGATCCTGACTCCCTCGGTAACTACAGGCCTATCTCAAACCTTCCCTTTGTTGGGAAGGTAATTGAGAAAGTAGTGGCTACTCAGACAACCACTTGACCATCCACAGCATCTACGATCCTCTTCAATCGGGTTTTCGAAAGAGGCACAGCACCGAGACTGCGCTGGTTCGGGTGCTCAATGATCTCTTGATGGCAAGAGACCAGAAAAAATGTTCCATCTTGGTCCTTCTGGATCTGTCATCAGTATTTGACACTGTAGACCACGGGGTACTGCTTGAGCACCTGAGAATCATCTGTAGGCTTTCAAGTTTGGTCCACAGATGGTTTACTTCTTTCCTCACCGGCAGAACTCAGAGGGTGGTATCGGGGATGTTTTCCTCTGATCCTATCTCTCTGTCTTGTGGGGTGCCTCAGGGCTCAGTGCTGTCCCCCATGATTGCAGTGTACATGCTTCCCCTCGGAGATACTGTAAGACGGTATGGGCTGGAGTTTCATTGTTATGCCGATGATACCCAGCTCTACCTGTCTTTTGCACCTGACCAGAATGGAGCACTCTCGGTGTTTAATAACTGCCTTGGTGAAATCCAAGGTTGGATGAGGTCCAGCTGGCTGAAGCTGAATTCTGGGAAGATGGAGGTGATAGTGGTGGAGCCTGGTCGCTGGATGGGGGGTGGGGGAAAAAACATCCCTCGGGTTTATTCCTGGGGGATGTTGATCTCCCTATCTCTGAACAGGTACGCGACCTAGGGGTGATTCTTAACGATCGGCTGACACTACATGTTAAAGTGTCGGCCGTCATTAAGGTTTCCTTTTACCATCTTAGGAACATCGCTAGGATCAAGCACCTTGTTCCGTCCGAGGACCTACCTACACTGATCGATGCCTTTGCGACTTCGCGTTTGGACTACTGCAATTCCCTTTACTTTGGACTTCAAGGGGTTGATATCCGCCGCTTGCAGCTGGTGCAGAACTCCGCAGCCCGGTTGTTAACTGGGACACCTCGTTCTTCCCATATTACACCAGTGCTGCGGGGACTGCACTGGCTGCCGGTTCAGTGGCAGATCACCTTTAAAGTCAGCTTACTGACTTATAAAGCCCTGCACGGTTTGGGCCCTGACTACCTGAAACAGCTCCTGGTTCCTTATCTCCCGGAGCGACCGCTCCGCTTGGCCAACGTGGGATTGCTGGAGATTCCGAGGGTTGTTTTAAAATCTTCTGGTGCCCAGGCTTTCATGTTTGGCACCGACCTCTGAATTCTCTACCCATTGCATCAGAGAGTGCGCGACAGTGGGGGTTTTTAAACAAGCATTAAAATCCTTTCTGTGGATTAAGGCTTTTGGGGACGATGCTGACCTGGTTTGATTTTACTGTTTTATCATGTTGTTTGATGCGATTTATTTTACCGGTTTTATTGTAATGTTTTATCTCGATGTGATTTTACAATTTGTTCTGCTCCTTGATTTTTGAAAGGTGCATTAAAAATAAAGATTATTATTATTATGCTAATGGGACGATAATTTCCCAGGTCTGATCGTGAACCTTTTTTATGGATAGGTATTACATGGGCAGTTTTCCACTCATTGGGTACAAAGTGATTTAATAAACAATATTCAAACAATGAACATAGTGGATGGGAAATAAGATCAGCAAGAAGTTATAGTAAGAGGCCACTTATATCATCTGGCCTAGGAGAATATTTGTTTTTTAACAATAAAAGTTTGTCCCGAATCATACTGACAGATAATGTGACGAGTGGTTCATGGGCTACAGATATATTGACATCTGATTCAGTATTTTTAGTACAGAATACTTCACTAAATTTTTTATTGAGAACATTGGCCATACCACAGGGTTCATGACAAAGTTTAGAGTCATCCAGAAGAGGGCCTACTTGGCACATAGACTTTATAAGAGAATTACTGTAAGAATAAAACATCTTACTATTATCTTTATTTGCATTTCTGGCTAAGTTTAACTCCCAGCCTTTTTTTGCTTTCTTTATCATATTCTAACATTTTGTTTGGATTTTTACATAAGCAGACCAGTGTTCAGTGGTCTGGGATCTGAAATATACTGAGTATTTTTTTTGTTTATTGCCATAGAGCCCACTGGACTTGCGTTGACAGCCATTTAGGCTCATGCTTCTTTTTGGCTTGTTGTAATATGAAAGGGTTGTGTTTATCCCTTAAATCCAGGACTGTTTTCAGGAAAAAATTTCAAATATCTTCAGCATCCAGTGATGACATATTGTTATTCCAATCAATATTCCCAAGTGAAGCAAATATACTTTGCAAGTCAGCTTTGTTATACAGATAGATGTTAGCTTTATTACCGTTTATAGAAACATAAAAATTTAGGGAAAAGTTGATTGAATTATGATCACTATTACAGATAGGGGATGAGATATTAATCTGTTGTATGTTAAGATGGCTAGTATAAAGAACTAGATCTAAAATATCATTCCCTCTAGTTGGGGACAGTATACCTTGTTGAAGGTTAAGCTGGTGAGAGTAGGCTAAGATTTTTTTACCTGCACTTGAATTTGCAATGCCAGTGTTTCATGATATGTTACCCAAATTAAAGTCACCCATGCAAATCATATTGCCCAATTTGTATGCGTTCTCAAGCTCAGTTATAAAACCCTCCGTAACGGCTATGTCAGCATTAGGGGGTCTATAGCAAACACCTAATGTAACAGTTTCAACATCGGATACAATTTTAACCCAAACAGATTCAATGGTTAATTGAGGATTTTTAATTTTGTCAGAAATTAAAACGTAGTCAAGAGTATTGTCAAATAATAGGGCAACACCACCACCCACTTTATTAGCCCTGTTCACCGTAAAATGTTGAAACCTGGTACAATACAATCCCAGACTGCTTTCTCATCACCCCAAGTTTCAGTGATGGCAATTACATTCGCTTTATCCTCAATAACCCGTATTTTAAACTCCTCAATCTTGTTTTTTAATCCCCTAGCATTAAAATAGAGGGATTTTAGTTGTTGAGAACTGCCCTGAATAATCAATGTTTTGCCTCGATTATTGTTAAGAGAGGCAAAAATGCCATACCTCTCCCCCTGAGGATCTAGTTTAAATGTAAATTAATGTGCTTGGTGAATTACTTACTTAGAAGGGCAGAGCCTTGTCTGCTCAGATGTAGTCCATCCCCACAAAATAATTCATAGTGACCACAAAATTCTTCCCAATGAGTGATGCATGTAAGCTGTTGGCCCATGCACCACTTCCTGAGCCATTCCTTATACTGTTTTAATTTTCATGTTTACTGAGGGGGCTGCTCTAGGTATAGGGAGAATTTCAGATATTGCAATATCACACCCCATTTCTATTAAGATATGTGTTAGGGCTACTGTATGTTAACACTTAGTAGATTTTCTTTGCCAATATTATTGGCTCCTGCATGTACAAGTACCACCGGATTATTACCTCTATCGGACAGAATATTTGGAAGCATACAAGTCATGGCTTGTAAAGTAGCACATGAAAAGGAAGAACAGATCCTATTTGCTTTGTCTGGGTTACAGATAGTTCTATCAAGATATTAAGTGGTCAGGGTACCCTGTAATTTACCTTTGTTTTACTCTGGCTGCAATGATTTTGTTTAGTTAAAGATAAATGTTCAGATACATTTTGTGTTTTATAAGCTTGTTTCTAGACTTTAGTCAGGTTTTTATTGTAATCTTTGCATGTGAGCATCTAGGGGGTAGTTGCTAAGACTGAGATCACTGTTAGCAACTAGCTTATTCAAGTTTAAAATCGGCAGGGCCATCCAAAAATCCTCAGCTCTTTGAATCAAAACTAGTCTGAATGCAAGTATGATCACAAGGAAAAACTTGCCCTGCCTCTTACAATAAGGCTTCATAGTTAACACTCCATTTAAGTGAATGGGATAATTTGCACCTTTTCTCCCATCTTTTGTTTCAGTCTGTGTGGTAACAAAAAGTTTTCTGATAGACTGCTTCAACACAAAACAAATGTTAAATGTTTAAGTGTACTTATGCTTGGCCAGTGGATTTTGAAACCAAACAAGACAATGATTAAAAATAAATCAGTGTCACATAAAACCCTTTCCCTACCTTGCACTGTACTGTTTTGGCCAAATCCAAGTCTGCATGCAAAACTGTCAATATATGTGAGATTATTTTATTAAAAATGTTAATACGTTTTACAAAGTTCAATATAAAAACTCAAAAATTGCAAGAAATTGTGGAACATGTCAGTTTCTGTGGTCTTGAGGAGAATGATGAAAATTGAGGGTTCAGCAAAAAAACTGCGGGTGCAATTTTCCAGTTGCCCTGGACATGAGGAAGGTGTTACAGAAAGGGTGGTAGAGCAGTGGAACAGTCTGCCTGACAAAGTGGCGTGTATTGAAACTGTTGGTGGGTTCAAGCATGGTGGGGACAGAATGAATGGAATAGTGGTTACTCAGGGCAGGAAAAGCTAGGATGAGAATGGGGGGGGGGGAGTGGTAATGATGGGGAGGGCTACAACCCTGGAGGGACAGTAGGTCCCAAGGCTAAACAGGGAACTTGGATAGACTGGATCGGCTGTTGGTCTTTTTCTGCCATCATTGTCTATGTTCCTACAGTATGTCTTGATCAGGACCTTGCTTGACCTGAGAGAGGGGCAGTAACTTTGGAAGGTAAGTTATTTCAGATGCTGGGGAGCCTGTACCTAATGTTGGCTTGGCCTAGCCTGTGTTTGCATAGCGGGGCATGGAGATGGCAGCCTGTCTTGGATCTCAGCGAGTAGGCAGGGTTCGGTGAAGGAGATAATAAGTCAGATTGGTAGTAGGTAGTTTGCACCCACAATCAGCTTGCATCATCTGTCTCATGTTGGGGGAGGGGGATCCAGCCTAACTTGTACATATTACAGTGATGTACCAATGGGGGCACACTCTGCAAATCTGCACATGTTCAACAGAGTGGTTATTTTGTCAAGGTAGGTGGAGTTGGCGCCTGAATATACTACATCCCCATAGTCCAGAAAGGGAAGGATCGATTGTTCCACAATCTTAGTTCCCTTATTTTTAGCTGGAGACAACTCTTCACTTTGTATTGGCTGCCAAGCTTAGCGAAAGACTTGGCTGCAACCTGGGAGATGTGCTTGGAATACTCATGGTGCTGGTTCAAGTGGAGGCCAAGGTACTTGCAGTTAGTAACTGAGTCCAAACAGGCCCCTGCCACGGAACAAGTAGGTTAGTTACCTATAACTGTAGTTCTAGGAGTGGTATACGGTTCACATCCAAAGAGCACCTTTCTCGATCATTGTCAATTATAAAACCATTAAACAGGGAGCTCCCTTACCTCATCAGGAGCTCCTCCAGGCTACTTTTGCTTTTTTTTGGAAAATACATTCCCAAAAGGCAGGGAAGGGATCATAATTTGCCCCCGAGGGGATGGCTACACAATCCCTCTCCACTTCTTGACTTACCGATCTGCCTCCAATGTTTTGTGACATAGTTATAGGTTAAGCCTGGGGGTGCGCTCCATTCATTTGAATGAGCATCTTTTCAAATGTAATTTCCTGATTGTGCATCAGGTTTTGGTACCTAATGATGTCAATGTTCAACTAACAAGAGTCTTGTCAGCTGTAAACTGGCATCAAACAAGAGCCTTGTTAGCTGAACACGGGCATCAATAGATACCAAAATCTGACTTACAATCAGGAAATTACATTTGAAAAAGATGCTCCATTCAAGTAAATGAAGTGCGCTCCAGTGCTCGACCTATAACTACATCACAAAACATCAGAGCGTGCGGGCAGACTGGTGAGTCAGGAGTGGAGAAGGATCGTGCAGCCAGCCCCTTACAGGCAAATCACGATCGCTCCCCTTCCTTTTGGGAATATATTAAAAAAAGCAGAAGCAGCCTGGAGGAGCACCCGATGAGGTAAGAGAGCTCCCTGTTTAATGGTTTTACACTTGGGAAAGGTGCTCTTTAAGGAAAGTTCCCTCAAACTATTTTCTGTATACTTGTGTAGTTTGTAGGAATGTGCGATTCCCTCTCTTGCATCCCCCTAATTTAAATATAAATGCAGTTGCTTCACTCTGTTTTGCTCTAGTGTGAAAACTTGCTTGTCCCCATTCCAAAGCAGCATCATGGGAGTTGGTGATGCGTACATGCACAAGCCAGCACTCACTCAATTCTATTAGATGTCTTGTAAAGTCTCTCTATTCTCTAAAAACATTTTTTCTAGCTCAGATACACTTTAAACTACAGAAAACGGAAGGGCATGTACTATGTCTTAAAATGTTTCATGGCCACCATAAAACAAGAACATAGGGACTGCTGAGGACAGCTGCAGCACGGACTAATACAGTATAACTACTGCAGGCTTTAGCAACAAAACATAAAATTCTAGGACGCCTTATATGAGTCAAGCCATGACCTTTACAATGGAGTCAGGCAGGTTTTAACGCCAGATTTAAGTACCTTCATTTACATTTAAATCTTGATGAAATTAGGAAGGTGCAGTAGAGGCAATCACTGTTCATATCTACAAACTACACAGCTAACAGAATAAAGGACTGAGGGGACCTTCCCTTTAAGTGCTATTTTTGCTGGATAGTCTTCACGCTAAGCTCCTCCTATCACCCGTGATATATCCCTCGTCTCTGCCCTGTGACGTCAGATCTTACATGTAGGAAGCAAGGACCCTTGTGCCACTTGCCAAGGAACGTCGGGTGGGTGGTGTGGATGTGAACCCTTTAGCACTCCTAGAAAGTGCAGTTATATAAGAACTTACCATAACAGTAGATCTCTTCGAGGAATGTCTCTTGCAGTAGGGCATTACTTCTGAGAGGTTCCAGCAGAGGGCACTGTCACATGGCAGCTTCTTCCAGCAGTCTTTCACCAGAGATCGCCCACCCATGATATCATCTCCTTGCTCCCTATATAAACGTGGGCGGTCCCTGGTATCCTCTGTTCTCCTCCGGATTCAGCTTGCAAAGGCAAGGACCAAGGGAAACTGCGGTATCAGTGAGTCCCAACCCTAAGTCCTTAGATCAGAGATTTCCCTGTTAGAGAAGGCAGGGGGATGGAGGGCGGGATTGGACCTACTTACTGTTACGTTAAGTTCTTACGTAACCGCACAATCTTCTACAGAAAGGTCTCCTGCAGTAGGTCATTACTTCTGGGAGAGTTCCCAGCAGTTATGTCTATGTGGGAGGACCATTATGAAAGGATGTCCTGTAGGACGGCAAGGCTGTAGGCCATTCTGCGTTGCAAGGCAACATCCAGATTGCAATGCCTGGTAAAGCTATGGATGGCAGACCAGGTGGATGCCCTGCATATATCTGTAATGGAGGCACCATTGAAACAAGCCACTGTGGCTGCCACAACTCTAGTGGAATAGGCTTGAACATGTCCCAGTAAGGGCGTATTGTATTTTTTGTAACAAAATGTAATGCAATGGGCTAGCCAGCAACAGAGGATGCGTTTAGCAATTGGAAGACCCTCATAACCTGGAGCAAAGGTGACAAACAGTTGTGAGGTTTAGCGAAAGGACTTTGTGTGACCAGTGTCGTAACGGAGGATGCGATGGATATCCATAGTATGTAAAATATGTTCACCAGGATTGGCGTACTCAGGGTAAAAAACTGGTAACTCCGAGGATTGATTCAAAGTTTGTTCTGAAACCACCTTAGGCAGAAAGGAAGGGTTGGTGCGATGCACAACTCCATCCCTATGAAAGATAAGATAAGGTTCTCTGCTCATAAGGGCATGAAGTTTGGAAATTTTTCGAGCAGAAGTAATGGCCACCAGGAATAGCATTTTCCATTAAAGAAAATGCAGGTCACAAGTGGCAGCCGGTTCAAATTTGTAAATCTTCCTGCCACAAGTGCAGGAACGAAATAAAGCTTGCTTGCTTGGAGATACTTTCTTAGACATTCGTCTGATTCAGATTCTCGTGGATGACTGCTACACAGAAGATTGAGCTAGCTGCTGTGTGAGCTGAAGACGGTGGGAAAATGAAGAGAGGATATGAGGGACCGCCCATGTTTCTATAGGGAGCAAGGAGATTATGTCATGCGTGGTCGGTCCCTGGTGAAAGACTGCTGGAAGAAGCTGCCGTGTGACAGCGCCGTCTGCTGGAACCTCTCAGAAGTAATGACCTACTGCAAGAGACCACTCCTTAGAAGATCTGTAGTTACAGGTGAGTAACCAATCTTCTTAGGGACGTGAATATGGCTCACGTGTCCACATAAAGGCAGACTTCAGCAACTCTCTGGGAGGAGGGGGAAGGTGTGCACCCCTATTTGGTGGGCAAAGACTGGAGAATTGAGGTCCCAAAAGCAGCATCCAAGCATGACTCAAGGTTAATGCTGTAACGGGAGATGAAGGTGTGTGCTGACTTCCAGGTAGCTGCCCTACAGATTTCCTGTATGAGGACATCCCTGAAAGCAAATATAAAAGGCAGCATTATGTCTGGTGGAATAAGCTCTAAGCCCTGCAGAAGGCTCCCTATCAGCCAACCTACAGCAGAGGTCAATGCAGAAAGTGATCCATCTGCCAAACCTTATCCCAGTTGTTTGAGCATAAATTTGAGGGGACATTGTGTTATTCTCATCACCATTATTATGAACAAGGCAACAAAGCAGGGAAACTCCTGACGGCCCAGCTGAAGAAGTAAGCAGCCTCACAGATGGTATTAAAGATGCATAATAAGACAAGAGCTATGATGCATACCTCCTCCGAAGATATTTCCCGCGAGTTCGGAGAATTGTACTGCCAACTTTATGCTGAGGAATGCATTTCCAACCTTGAGGAGGCAGTGCAGACATATTTAGATCATGTTCCGCTTCCTTTCCTGACCAAAGCAGAGGCGAAACTGCTTAATTCCCCCATAATTACACAATAAATAATCAACCGAATCTGTTGCTATAAGAATGCCAAAACCCCAGGGCTGGATGGCTATCCTTCTGAATTTTATAACATTTTCCAAAAGGAGTGTATCCCCCCTTCTAGTCAATGTAGCTAATGCTGTGTTAAGAGGCAAGGAGCCAAGGACTGGCCTGCTGGTGCAGCGGTTAGACTTCTGCTCTTGATGCCGGCGACCTGGGTTCGGGAATGGACCTGGGGAGTGGGAGGGAGGGCCGGCCGGGGGAAAAGGACTGAGTGTCCCTGGGACTGCTCTCCTTTTCTAGGGGAGGAGGGCTGATCACCTAAACACGCACCCTGTCAGAGGCTAGGGACACTGCTACTCGATGCCAATATGTTGGGGGCGGGTGGATGCTAGTCGTCATTGCAATCCCTGCCCCTCGTGCATGAGTAGAAAATGATGGTCCCACCGCCCCTGCTTCCGATGCCCGGGTGGGGTCCCACTCGTGGCCCGACCTGGGGTGGGGGTAATCTGGAGCTTGCTCACGATGTCCAATCGGGTGTGGGAAGCCCCTCGGTGGCCCCACCCAGAGGGGGTAAGCCTGGGCATGAGGGAGGAGGGCAGATGGAGCCCGAAGAACAGTGGGATACGGCCCCAAAAATAGAACAAGAAAAAAAAAAAGGCAGGAAGTCAGTCCGACCATCATGCAGACAAGCTAAGGTTTCAATCTTACTAAAATCTGGGAAGGACCCTTTGGACTGCGGGTCCTACTGCCCTATATCCTTATTAAATACCAAGCTAAAACTTTTCACATCTATTTTAGCTAACTGTTTTCAATCCCTTATCGCCTCCTTAGTACACCTGAATCAGACAGGATTTATCCAAGGAAGATTATTACAAGTTAACATTAGAAGGTTTCTAAATATTATCTCGTCCTGGAAATTGGTGAAGGCCTTCCAGCTCGCGATTAGTGTTGATGCTGAGGTGGCCTTCGACCAGGTCAATTGGCTCTTTTTGAAACATGTTCTAGCCAAATTTAGCTTAGGGGACCCTTTCATGGGGGCTGTCTCGGCTCTGTGTAATGGACCGGAAGCCGCAGTAAGGGTCAATGGGTTCTTATCAAACAGATTTTCCTTAGGCAGGGGAACAAGACAAGGGTGCCCGTTGTCAAACCTGTTGTTTGCCCTTAGCCTGTAGCCACAGTTGGTTAAAATAAGACTACATCCACATATTAGAGGTGTTGTTGCTGGAGGAATAGAGCTCAAAATTGCTGGTGGCCCAGATGAGGAAGGAAGCCACCTGATGGATGATATTAAAGATGCATAATAAGACAACAGCTATGACACATACCTCCTCCAAAGGTATTTCCAGCAAGTTTGCAGAATTGTACTGCTAACTTTATGCTGAGGAACGCATCTCCAACCACGAGGAGGTGGTGCAGACATATTTAGATCATGTTCCGCTTCCTTTCCTGACAGAGGCAGAGGCGAAACTGCTTAGTTCCCCCATAATTACACAACAAATAATCAACCAAATCCATTGCCATAAGAATGCCAAAGCCCCAGGGCTGGATGGCTATCCATCTGAATTTTATAAAATTTTCCAAAATGAGTGTATCCCCCTTTCTGGTCAATGTACCTAATGCTGTGTTAAGAGGCAAGGAGGCAGGGGTTAGCCTGCCGGTGCAGCGGTTACATTTCTGCTCACGATGCTGGAGACCCAGGTTCGGGAATGGACCTGGGCAGTTGGAGGGCTGGCCTGGGGAGAAGGACTGAGTGTCCCTGGGACTGTGCTCCTTCTCCGGGGGGGGGGCGATATCCGGCCCTTGATGGACCCCTGGTGGAGGCCAGGGGCATTCAGCACTCAGTGCCAAGAGCGTTGGGGGTGGGGTGGATGCTGGTCATCACTGCATGTCCTCATCTCCGGGAACAAGTAGAAAATGGCAGTTCTCCAGCATGAAGACCCATTCTGTCCCATCGCCCACTGCTTTCGATGCCTGCCAAGGAAGGCCCGCTCCTCGTGACTCGACTCGGGGGGTCCTGGGCTTGCTTACAATGTCCAGTTGGGAGTGGGAAGCCCCTAGGCAACCCCGCCCAGGTGGGTAAGCCTGGGCATGGGGGTGGTGGACGGATGGAGCCCAAGGAACAGGGGGATAAGGCCCCAAAAATAGAAAAAAAAAAAAAAAAGACAAGGAGCCAGTCTCACCATCATGGAGACAAGCCCAAACTTCAGTCTTACTAAAATCCGGGAAGAACCCTCTGGACAGTGGGTCCTACTGCCACATATCTTTATTAAGTATTGACCTAAAACTTTTCACATCTATTTTAGCTGTCTTCAATCCCTTATCGCCTCTTTAATACACCTGAATTAGACAGGATTTATCCAAGAAAGATTATTACAAGATAACATTAGAAGGTTTCTAAGTATTATCTTGTCCCAGAAGTTGGTGAAGGCCTTCCAGCTCGCAATTAGCGTTGATGTTGAGAAGGCCTTGGACAGAGTCGACTGGCTCTTTTTGAAACATGTTCTAGCCAAATTTAACTGAGGGATCCTTTTATAGGGGCTGTCTCGGATTTGTATGACAGATCAGAAGCCATAGTAAGGGTCAATGGGTTCTTATCAAATAGATTTTCCTTGGGCAGGGGAACAAGACAGGGGTGCCTGTTGTCGCCCTTAGCCTGGAGCTGCTGGCAGTTAAAATAAGACTACATCCACACATTAGAGGTGTCTTTGCTGGGGCAATAGAACACAAAATTGCATTACAATCGGAAGGCACCTCGCTTTTTCTAGGAGATCCGGTGTCTTCCGTGCCATACCTTTTCGAAGTATTGACTCACTTTGGGGACCTAGCGGTGTATAAAGTCAATCTAAAAAAATCAGAGGCTATGATATTAAGTGGCTATCCTCTTCCAAGCTTTAAAGACACGTTCCTGTTCACATGGGCAGTCAGGAATAGCCTTAAGTACTTAGGAATTTATGTAGCCGTGCACCTCATGAGACTACTTCCTGAAAATCATAAAAAGAATTTACAAATCATTAAGCAGGACTTGGCCAGATGGTCTAGCTTTCCCTTAACTATATATGGGAGAATTCAGGCAATAAAAATGAACATTTTGCCACGCCCTTTATTTTTCATACGCCTCTGGTTTCCATTCCCACCTCTTTTTGGAATGAACTTCAGAACACACTGAATAGATTCCTGTGGCAAGAAAAAGGGCCTACAGTCTTCTGGGTCTTACTATCTTGTCCCAAGACTCATGGTGGTTTGGGACTCCCAGATTTCTATAAATATTATTTGGTTTCCCAGGGCCCAACTCTCTATAGCTGGGGCTAAACAAAGAGCAAGTACTGGATGGTATGAAGTCGAGCTGAAAGACTTGCCACAATTCCCTTTATGGACCCTGCCAGCTAGGGGTCTCAAGCCTTGGGCTTTATGTGCTGTACAAAACCCCTGGACTGAACATACCCTGAAAATATGAATAAAGCTATGCCATCTCCCCATACTCCAAACACCCTGGGCCCCTGACACTTATTAGACACCACGACAACTTCACTCCTCTGAGGTCAGATCTTGGCTTCAAATATCGGGAGAATGTGGGGCTCACAAGATTGTCTCAATCTATATATATATAATGGTTATTGCAGGACCTTTCAAAATCTCCCAACAAATGTTCGCCTTGAGGAAGGAGGATCATTTTCGGTTCCTGCAAACCAGACATTTCATTTTACAAGGTGCCCAACATGGCTCAATTACAGAGGTCTCAGATTCAACTGGAGGAAAGTTTTTACTGGGGACCAGGTTAAGGGTTAAAATCACACCTCCATCTACCTTAAATCAAATACTCTCTCAACCCCTAATCTCCCCAACTGAAAATATTACGGCCCATTGGGAGAAAGAATCGGATATCACCATGCCTACTCAACTTTGGGAGAGTAGACTGAAAAGAGGATTTTTTTGGGGGGGGGGGGGCCTGCTTTGTCAAGTTGGCATGAATTTAATTGGAAGGTCTTGGTTAGGTTTTTAAACACCCCTTACTGTAACAAAACACTTTAATCTCAATTACTCTGACAGATGCTGGCGACAGTGTGGCGGGGTGGGTTCCCATTTCCACATTTTTTTGGACTGCCCCAAACTATCCTCCTTTTGGCAACGGATGCATGGGTATCTCCAACAGGTTCTAAAGGTAGGGATCTCTTTCACATTTACTTGTCTGGTACTGGGGTTGCCCGAAATACAAAGGAGAGTGAAATATAAAGATAAATTGTTTCATATAATTACATTAGTGGCCTTGAAATGTATCGCACTGTACTGGTTAACTTTAAACATTCCACCTTTTTCGCTATGGAGTCAGAGGCTTTCAGAGGTGGAGGGAATGGAGAGACTCACAGCCAGTCTCTGCCTGGCTCTTCCTAAATATTTGGAAACTTGGGGCCTTTGACATCGATTCAATACAGGGAAGGAATAGATGAGCTTTATATCTTGAGATTTAGGTAGCTGGGTATTTATTTATTGTATCGGAATTACAAACCTTTGAGCCACAGGCTCATTTACAGAGACTCCTCATCATGAACAGTACAGAGACAAACATAAAGAACAGGTTACATACAGGAAAAATACACAGTCACAAGCATGTGCCCAGGAAGTAAACGGACTGTCAACAAAGAAATTGATACAAGCATTTTGGAATGTATAGCAAAGGAGGCTCTACACAATGGAATTGCTAGGCAAATAACACAAACATTGATATTTACAATCAAAATATACACCGAGTAGTAACATAATGAAATATACAAATGGAGTACGATATGTGGGAGGAACCTATACATTGAAGTAGCTATAGAAACATAGAATTTGACGGCAGATAAGGACCGCTTGGCCCACCTAGTCTGCCCATTTTCCTACCTAACAGGTAAGCTGCAGATCCTAGTTAACCAACAGCTTAATTCCTCCTACCCCCCACTAGGACTGCCCTATGCCTGTCCCATGCATTCTTGAAGTCCCCCACTGTTCTTGACCCCACAACCTCTTCAGGGAGGCTGTTCCATGCATCCACAACCCTCTCAGTGAAAAAATACTTCCTCACATTACCTCTGAGCCATCCCCCTTCTATCTTCAAATTGTGCCCCCTTGTTCTTGCACATCTCTTTTTTCTGGAAGATGCTACCCTCTTGGACTTTGTTAATTCCCTTGAGGTACTTGAAATTTTCTATCATGTCCCCTCTCTTCTTCTTTCCTCAAGGGTATACATATTAAGCTCCTTTAGTCTTTCTTCATATGTCTTCTGGTGCAGACCCTGCACCATTTTGGTTGCCCTCCTCTGGACAGCCTCCACTCTGTCTATGTCTTTGCGGAGATGGGGTCTCCAGAACTGCACACAGTACTCCAGATGGGGTCTCACCAACTGTCTGTACAGAGGGATAACAACTTCCTGTTTTCTACTATTGATGCCTCTTCCTATACATCCCAGTATCCCCCCAGCCTTCCTTACTGCCTTCTCACATTGCTTCACATTGCATTACTATGCAGTAAACATTGTTATAACAAAGATGATGACTAAGCACAGTTACATATGCGGGAGGCAACGAGATGGTGCCGGAGGGCAGTTTTGAAAGGTCCAGTGGAGGACAGGCCAGGAGGGGTTAGGTCTGTATCAATTTTGGGGGCAAAGAGGCAGGTTTGGTAGTGCAGCCTCTCATCAAAAGAGAGTATATTAGCCATGGAGTAGTGTGTGCAGGTGTGGGTCAGCCTGTCAGACTCGGTGAGTAACCAACAAACCTTGTTCAGGGAGAGTTTGACTGTTGAGAGCAATGTTGTCAGAGGCTCCGTAGACCAGGAGTCCATAGTCCACGAGAGAGAGGACTGAGGAGATGATGACTAGCCTCAGTGCTTCAGGGGTGAGGCAGATCCTGTGTCGGTATAACAGGCTAATACGAAAGTTTACCACAGAGCAGAGGGTGCATATACAATCATGGAAGGATAGCGTAGAGTCAAAGACTATATCCAGGTATTTGTAGGAATTAACTTGCTCTAGGGGGTGGAGGGAGCTGGACAGGATCACATGAGAAGAGTTTTTGTATTTGTTTTGATTGTGGACAAAAAGCATGGACTTAGTCTTTTTCAGATTGAGCACGAGTCTATGGTCTATGGTCCAGGAACCAGCGCTCTGCCTGGGTAAAGGAATTCTGCAGCGCAAGTTGGAGGTGAGTGGCGTCAGGGTGGGATGCGAGTAGGACCGCACTGTCCACATAGAGGAGGATTTTTTCGGTATAGGAGTTAGAAAGCGTGTTTAGGTACAGACTAAACAGTAACGGTCCAAGGATTGAGCGGGACTTCCGAGCGGACCTGAAGTGGATTAGAGAGGGTGTCGTCAATTTTTACACACTGAGTTCAGGATGTGAGGTAGTTGTTGATCCAGCAGATGGGGCCCTGAGCAAAGCCTACCTTCGACGGAGTGGTTAAGAGGAGAGGGTGACACACAGTGTCGAAGTCTTTTGATAGATCTACAAAAACAGCTCCAGCAAGGTGCTCATCATCAAGAACAATGTGAATGAAGGAGGAGACCTCAAGGAGGGCAGTGGTGGTGCTATATCCCTTGCGGAAGCCATGCTGTTCCATGCAAAGGATGTTGTGGGTGGCCAGGTAGTCAGTTATTTGATCAGCAACAATCTTCTCCAAGGCTTTGGAGCGCGCGGGGCGGGGGGGATAGATACAGGCCTGAAGTTCCCAGGGGAGGTGTGGTCACCACCTTTGTGTATCAGGGTAATGACTGCAATTTTCCAGGCACTGGGGAACTGTCCAAGGCAGAGAGAGTGATTAAGAAGGACTGTGAGGGAGGAGAGGACAACATCCAGTACCAGACGAAGAGGTTTGGGATCAAGTGAGTTGCTGCTGTGGGCAGTGCCATTTAGGAGCCCTAAGTAGGTTTGGCCTCAGGGGAGCGAGAGTGCCCGAAGTGGAAAAGGGGGGGAAGAGAGGGAGGGTGGGGGGAGCTGGGACAGGGTCTAAAAGTTGGGGAGGACTGCACTGAGGTCCGAGAAGGCTTTGTTTAGGCTGTTGGTGATACCTTGTGGGTCCGTGATGATGGAACCATCAATAATAAGTTGGGACGGGGTGGAGAAGTGGATTTGCCATTTAGTTCCTTTAGGTTGCCCATATTGCCAGTATGCCATATTGTAGCTTGGACTGGTATATTCTGGGGGTTAACAAACTCATGCTAAAATATGTACCTTCTTATATATGCTCTGGTGTGTTACCACAGCAGATAACTCAGACCAAAATACAGGTTACTCACCTGTAACAGGAATTCTAGGAATGGTATATGGTACACTGCCTGGCAGGTTCCTTGCTGCTTTAAATCTTGCTGGAAGGTCTTTAAGCTAGCTCCTCCCACCCACCATAGACTTTGACGGCAGATAAGGACCGCTTGGCCCATCTAGTCTGCCCATTTCCCTACCTACAGGATAGGCCGTAGATCCTAGTTAACCAACAGCCTATTTCTTTCTACCCCCCACCCGGGTGGTAAAACTCTTGGCTCCGCCCCATGATGCCAGATCTAGCCCGCTGGAAGCCAGGTTGTGCTTTGAAGCCGGGTGGGTCATGTGGATGAACAACATATACCATTCCTAGAACTCCTGTTACAGGTGAGTAACCTGTATTGCTAGGGACATGGATATGTTGTTCATCCACACTGTCTGGCAGACTCCTAGCAGTTCTCCAGGAGGAGGGAGGCAAGGCACAAACCCCCTACTTGGGAAATAAAGACTGGAGAACCGAGGCCCCAAAACCAGCATCCCGGCGTGACTCAAGGTCGATGTGGTAGTGGGTGATGAAGGTGTGTGCTGACTTCTGGGTAGCAGCCCTGCAGATTTTCTGGAAAGGGACGTCCCTGGAAGCAGCCACAGATACAGCGGTATGGCGGGTTGAATGAGCTCTTATCCCTCTGGGAGGCTCCATGCCTGCCAACCTATAGCAGAGATATCTTAATCTCAATCTCAATCTTTATTTATTTATATAAGGCGCCTTTCTAAAACCAAGGCGCCTGTACAATACAAAATAAAACAATAAATAAAACCATTTTAAAATTAAACTAAACGACAATATTAGAAATCATTATATGCTTTGCTAAAGAGATAGGTTTTTAAAGATTCTTTAAAACTTTGGATATATGTAGGAGGTGACCCACCTGCCTATCGTCCGCTTGGCTGCAGGTCTGCCAGGTGCGGCTTCAGCGTAGGTGTCAAACAGCTGACGAACCTCTCCCCGAACTTCAGCCGTCCGCGCCTTATAGTAAGCGAGCGCTCTTCTAGGGTCCAAAGTATGGAGCCTATATTCGGCCTCCGAGGTGTGACTGGGGTAGAACACCGGCAGAGTCAACACCTGGTTAAGGCGAACTCCGACACCACTCTTTGGAAGAAATTTTGGGTGGGGAGACAACCTTGTCCTTGTGGAAGACCAGATAAGGAGACTCGATGGAAAGTGCCTGGAGCTCTCCCATCCTTCTGGCTGACGTGATAGCCACCAAGAAGACGGTCTTCCACGACAGGTGAGAGATGTCACACCCGTGCATCGGTTCGAATGGCTTGCCCATGAGATTAGCCAATACTAGCAGTAGATCCCACGGAGGTGGAGGTTCTCGCACCGGAGGGGATATGTGATCCAGGTCTTTGAAAAAGCACCCGATCACCTTCTCCTGTGCCACTGACTGCTTCCTGGCCCGTGCCTGGTAAGCAGAGATGGCAGCCAGGTGCACCTTAAGGGTCGTCCACCGGAGCCCTTGCTGTGAAAGGGACCACAGGTAGTCCAGAATGCTTGCCAAGGAACAGGAGGAAGGGTTCAGGCCCTTGCCCTGACACCAAATGGAGAATCTCTTCCATATGAAGGCATAGCATTTCCTAGTCAACTCCTTACGGGATGCCTCAATGACATTGAGGACCTCGTCGGAAAGACCCAAGGCCTGGAACTCTAGCCGCTAAGGAACCAGGCTGTCAGGTGCAGGGATTGAAGGTCCAGGTGGAATACCTGCCCCTGATTGACTGAGATCAGGTCCGGGCGGGCTGGAAGCCACCTCGGGAGCCTGGAGCTGAGACTGAGGAGATCTGGATACCAGAACTGGTGGAGCCAGTCTGGGGCTACCAGAATTACCTACGCTATGTCCCTCCTCACCTTCAGAAACACCTTGTGGATCAAGGGAAATGGGGGAAAGGCGTAGAAGAGGCCCGGGGTCCACGGCCTCGAGAAGGCATCCCCCTGCAGTGAACCCTGCTGAGGGGGGCGGACATGAAACAGTCTCAGCTTCGCATTCTCCCTGGAGGCAAACCGGTCCGCCTGAGGCGTGCCCCAGTGGGAAAAGAGATCTTGTACTACCACCAGCAGGAGAGACCACTCGTGGGACGCAGCCCCTATCCGGCTTAGGGTATCAGCCAGGGTGTTGGAGGCTCCTGCCACATGACGGCAAGGAGATCCGCCTCCAGGCTGCGCACGAGTGACCAAATGCGGAGAGCATCCCTGCACTGGGGCATGGAGCGCGTCCCGCCCTGGCGGTTTGGGTAGTACATGGTTGTGGTATTGTCTGTCTGGTGTTGAACCACCTGACCCTGTAGAAATGAAGCGAAGGCGGTGAGGGCTAGACAAACCGCTCGAAGCTCCAGCAGGTTGAAGTGGCATCGAGACTCCTGAGGGGACCAGAGGCCGTGCGCTCTGTGCTCCCCCAGATGGGCACCCCAACCCATCAAAGAGGCATTGGTCGATAGAGAGACCGTCGGCTTGGGGCAGACAAATGGGATGACCTCCAGCAGATGTGCTGGAACAGTCAACCACTGGAGAGCGTTCCACATCCCCTGGGTCACTGTCACTAGCTGATCCAGCGGATCGAAGTGCTGTGACCATTGGCTGGCCGGACCCCATTGAAGGGGGCGCATGTACCAACGGGCCCAACGGACCACGCTGGTGCAGGCCGCCAGGAGGCCCAGGAAGGCCGGGGCAGGGCGCAATTGCCCAAATTAAAATGATTGGGCAAAGGAGGAAAGAACCTCGGCTCTGTCCGCCGGGAGCTGTGCTTTGGCTCGTGAGAGAGTCAAGCTCTGCCCGATGAATTGGATCACCTGCTTGGCACAAATTCGACTTGGCCTCAGAGATGAGGAGGCTAACCTGAGAGCAAACCTGAGGGCCAGATCTTGACCACGCCACCTCCGCCTGAGGGGCTGCAATCAGTCAGTCGTCCAGGGGCACACCCGGACCCTTCGGCGCCACAGGAATGCTGTCACCACTGCCATGTATTTGGTGAAGACCCTGGGAGCTAGAGAAAGGCTGAAGGGCATGGCTCAGAACTCGTAGAGCGATTCCTCTGCCCTGAAGCGGAGGAATCACTGGTGGGACGGACGGATTGGGACGTGAAAGAACGCATCCTGGAGGTCCAGAGAACAGAACCACATGCCTCATTCCAAGGATGGGATTATATGGGCCAGAGTGACCATCCTGAAGGTCCGAGACCTTAGAAACCTATTCAGGTGGTGCAGGTTGAGAATGGGGCGCCAGCCCCCCATCCGTTTTGGGACCAGGAAGTACCTGGACACAAACCTTGGGTCTGGAGGAGGATCCGCCACCTTCCTGATCACCTCTTTTTCGAGGAGCAGGTTGATATCGGCTCGGCGAGCCAACAGAGAGGCTGCGGACCCCACAGCCCCCCCGAGGGGTGACGGCTCGGAAGGGCGGGGCCTGCTCGAACTCCAGGGGCAGGCCCTTTCCTACCACCTCCAACACCCAACGGTCCGTGGTAATAGCGGACCAGGCAGAAAGGAAGAACCCAGGGGGAGTGACGAGGCTGGGGGCCACACCCCTCAACCCGTCACTGGGCAGGCTTAGAGGAGGGACCGGCTGAGGGACCTCCTGGGCCTTTTCCTCTCTGCTTCCTATTAGAGGAAGCTGCAGGCTTGGCTTTGGGGTGCCAAGCACGAGCCTGCTGGCCCTGGTGTTGGGCCGGACGTGCTGCAGGCGCAGGAGGGTGAAAGGACTCATGCTGCTGTTGTCGACGGCCCTTGTCCTTCTGGGCAGAGGTGACAGAGTCCAGAGTGGCATTGGACTTCTCGATCCGTTAGAGGTGACCTTCCACTCCAGGGCCGAAGAGGTCGGTCCCCAGGAAGGGTACATCTGCCACTTTATGCTGGGTATCGGCCGTTAAGGTGGATATCCTCAGCCATGCTCTGTGGCGCATGGCCACTGCGGCCGCAACTGATCTGGCACAGGAGTCTCCAATGTCCAGAGCGGTTTGGAGCTGCTGTTTTGCCACCGCACTTTCCTGGTCCTGAACCTGCCTAACCATGGACTGCAGGTCGGCCGGGAGATGAGGGATCACCTCATCCAGGGAGCCCATGAGGGTGTGGGAGTAGTGTGCCATCAGCACGGCCAAGCATAGTCCAGCTTTTTGGAATCCTTGTCAGGGGGCTTATCCACATCCCTACCGTTCCCGGAACGCCAGAAAATGCTATCGGTGACCAACCGGTGTTCCGAAAAACTGGACAGAGAGTCGTTAGGGACCGCATACTTCCTTGCCATTCTGGCCGAAGGCACAGGACAGGAAGCAGGCCGCTGCCAGAGCTCCAAGACTGGGCCGACAATGGCTTCAGCCACCGGAAAGGCCTCTGTGGATGAATTCCCTCGGTCCAGTATCTCCGTTAGGGATACTTGGCCCGCTTGGATACAGGCTCGAGCTGCATCCCGGTAGACTCCGAGATGAGCCGAAGCAGACCCATGAAGGACGATGGGCTTTCGTCCATCGACTGACCCCCGGAGGACTCCAGGTCAATGGGACTGGAGAACAGGGAGGAGTCGTCGTCGTCGGACTCCAAGGAGTCCTCGAAGAGCTGCCTGGGGCCTGAGCCACCCTCCACCTGCAGAGGATGGTCGGGAGTGAGGGTGACCGTCAACCTGTGGGGCAGGCCCTGACCTGACCAAGAGTCCTTGGTCAGTGCCCCCAATTTCGGTTGTGGAAGCGGAGGTTCCACCACAATTGGTGGGGCAGCTGGTTTCAGCTGAACAACTGGCCCAGGCTTGAGCACCTCGGCTACAGCGAGGGGTTGTTTCGGCCACTCAGGTGACAGCCACTTGATGGCCGGGGAAGACGACGGCTTATTCCCAGACAGAAGTAACTGCTGCCACATCAGGTCCTCGTGGCGGCGGCGCAATCTGCGCGACCTCTCCTCTTCGGCGGCAGCGCGTTGCGCCGGTGCCGAGACGCCGATGTCGGCGGAAGTCGGCTGGACTGAGGATTCTCGGTGTTTCCGAGGACAGGTCTGGGAAGGGGCAGGGGACACCCACTCTTCCCTTGGCTTGGAAGCCTTGACCGGGGACTCCGGCATTGGAGGCGCAGGCAAGACCTCGGTCTCCACCATGGGAACCGGTGAAGAAGGGTTGTCGGCTTCACCAGTCGACAGCCCGTCAGATGGGTCGAGAAAAATCTCGACTGTATTGACGGATGTCTCGGCCGGCTGACCTGACGGGGACACCGTGAAGCCAGACGCCTTAGCCACAACCTTGACCGAAGTTGAGTGTCAACTGTCCAGGGAAGGGGACCTCTCCCGCTCCCACGAACGCCGACGGTGGGACTTACCTTTTGAGTCCTTCTTTTTGGACAGAGAAGAATGTCCCGATGGCACCTCTCCCTTTGTGGAAAGAGATTGGCAAAGCTCCTTAAAAGAAGCTGAATATGAGGTACCCAGAGAGAGTGGGATAAATGCTGTGACCAAGGAAGAGGATGATGCGGCCTGTGCTGCCTCCTCCTCGAGGGCGATCATCTGCTCGAGCCAGCTGCCGCAGTAACCACCCAACGGGCTTCCTTCGACTTAACCGGCGGTTAGCACTTCTTGAGGCGCCCAAGCTTTAACCAGGTAGCACGATCTTCCAGGACGCAGGTTGAAAACTAACGGCATAACTCGTAGGCCTGCGGGTCATGGTCTAGGCCGAGGCAGTAGATGCACGTGGAGTGCGGATCCGTCCTGAACATTTTCTGCCCACATGGGCACCGCCAAAAACCGGGAGTTGATTTGTCCATTGCAGCAGCGAGGGAGTATTTGACCGAAGTCTTGAACATTCGAGAAAAAGTTTCAGGCAAACCGAAGAATTAGGATCCAGTCTACACGCAGAGAGTTAAGGAGGGAACCTGAGCTTCCAAGCGGTAAGGAAGATCTGGCGTCATGGGGCAGAGCCGAGAGTTTTACCACCCGGATGGGTGGGAGGAGCCAGCTTGAAGACCTTCCAGCAAGTATTAAAGCAGCAAGGAACCTGCCAAACAGTGTGGATGAACAACAGATCCATGTCGCTAGAAATGGTATTTTTAGGCTAAAGAAGGGAGAGGGAGGGTGAGTGGAGGATGACCTTGAAAAAGCTGAGATACTGAACAAATATTTTTGCTCAGTATTTACCAAGGAAGAGGCAGGGGAGGGGGGCCAAGACTCACGAGGAAAGATGTACAGGGGGAGAGGTGGACACCAGCCTATTTACAGTGGAGAGAGTCTCGGAGGAACTAAGAAAAGTAAAGACAGACGAGGCAATGGGGCCAGACGGGATTCACCCTAGAGTACTGAAAGAACTCAGGGAAGTCCTAGCAGGTCCGCTGACAACCCTCTTCAACCAATCACTAGAGACAGGGGAGGTACCCGGGGACTGGAGGAGGGAAGAGGTGGTTCCCCTGCACAAGACTGGAAGTACGGAGGAGGCAGGCAGTTACAGACCTGTAAGCCTGACCTCAGTACGAACATACGAAATTTGCCAGCAGATAAAGTCCTAGAGGTCTATCAAGTCTGCTCAAATGTGCAGCTAGCACCCCTTATTCTGCAGCTGCCCCTCCCTTCCACCCTTCCTCTTCATTAACCCTCCCCCTTGTCCTGTCCCATCCTCGTTCGAAGCAGTCCACTGTTCTACAGCATACCACTTCAGCAGGTAACGCATTCCACCCAGCCACCACCCTCTCTGTAAAAAAGTGTCTCCTCATCTCCCTCCTGAACCTTCCTTGCTCCAGTCTCATATCATGGCCCCTGGTGGCCCTCCTCTCCCTTACTTTGAACAGCCCCTCTGTACCCGTCTTGTTTATTCCTTTCATGTATTTAAAGGTTTCAATCATGTCACCCCTGTCTCTTCTCTCCTCCAGTGAGTACATGTTCAACTCCTTCAACCTCCTCTCATATGATAAGTCCCCCAGCCCTTGATCATCTTTGTCGCTTCTGCTGCACCCTCCAGTAACTTAATGTCCTCTTCAGATATGACGCCAGTACTGCATGCAGTACTAGGTGTGGTCTAACTAATGACCTATACAGTGGCAGAATCACCTCCTCCCTCCTCGAGGATATACTCCTTGCAATACAACCCAGCATTTTGTTGGCCTTTGCAGCTGCCTTCCTCACATTGTGCCGAGTTGTTCATTGACCCTGTAATAAGCACACCCAGATCCTTCTCCTCCTCTGTCTGGCTAGCTGCACTCCCCTAGCTGGTAACTCCTCCTTGGGTTCTTCATCCCAAAATGCAGCACCTTGCACTTTTGGCATTAAAGCCCAGTTGCTAGGTGTCTGACCAGGTTTCAAGCTTTGCCAGATCATCCTGCAACCCTGCCATCCCCTAAGTCATCCACCACCGCGCCTACCTTGGTATCATCAGCAAACAGACCGATCTTGCTCTTGATGTCCCATGATATGTCTGCAATGAATATCCCAAACAACACTGGTCCCAACACTGAGCCCTGTGGAACACCAGCTCGTCACTGCCCTTGGGTGTGAGAGCTCCCCACCACCACCACCTCTGTTGCCTTCCTGCAGCCAGTTTCCTACCCATCTCACCAGCTTTGCACCCGCCCCTGTGCCTACTAACGTCCTTCCCAGCCTTCCATGTGGCACTGAGTCGAATGCCTTACTGAAGTCCAGATACAGGACATCCACTGCATGGCCCCTGTCCAGCTGCCTAGTTACCCAGTCATAGAACTCGACCAGGTTGGTTTGGCAGGATCTGCCACAGTGATCTCAGTGGTAGGGAAGCTGATGGAGTCCCTGCTTAAGGAGAGAATAGTGAAGTTCCTGGAGTCAAGTGGTGCAAAAGACCCAAGGCAGAATGGATTCATTGAGGGTAGGTCCTATCAGACTAATCTTATTAATTTCTTTGACTGGGTGACCAGGGTGGTGGATCAGAGATGGGTGGTGGATATGGCTTACCTGGATTTCTGTAAGGCCTTTGACACCGTTCCTCATAGAAGGTTGCTTAACAAATTGGGAAATCTGGGTGTGGGCTCTAAAGTGGTAAAATGGGTTGGAAACTAGCTAAAAGGTAGGTCCCAGAGGGTGGTACTAAATGGCATATAATCAGAAGAGGGGGAGGTGACCAGCGGGGTTCCACTGGGATCGGTACTGGGCACAGTTCTATTCATTGTCTTCATAAATGGCACTGCAGAGGGACTGGAGGGGAAGTATGCCTGTTCGCAGACGACACCAAGATCTGTAAGAAAAGACACACAGGAGGGACTAGATAAAATGAGAAATGACCTAAAACTACTTGAGGAATAGTCAAGGGTTTAGCAGTTGGGTTTCAATGCTAAGAGGTGCAAGATAATGCACCTGGGACACAGAAACCCAAGAGAGGAATACAGGATTGGGGGGGGGGGGGCGCAGGTTCTAGCCACAAGTCAGGAGAGAGACCTGGGGGTTATCAGGTTATCATATCCGATGACCTGAAGTTAGCCAAACAATATGAAAAGGAAGTGGGGAAGGCAAACAGAATGCTGGGATGTACAGGAAGAGGCATAACCAGTAGAACGAGTGAAGTGGTGATGCCACTGTACAGATCACTGGTCAGGCCTCATCTGGAGTACTCTGTCCAGTTCTGGAGACCGTATCTCAGCAAGGACAGACAGAATGGATGCAGTCCAGAGAAAAGCAACAGAAATGATACATGGACTGCACCGCAAGCCTTATGAGGAAAGACTCAAGGAACTAAACATCTACTCACTGAAAGAGAGAAGGGAGAGAGAGGATATGATAGAGACGTTCAAATACCTTAGAGGAATAAACAGGGTACAGGAGGGGAGCATATTTCAGAGAAGAAAGTGCACAAGGACAAGGGGACACAACATGAGGCTGGAGGGAGGGAGGCTTGTGGGACCGCAAGGAAGCATTTTTTCATACAGAGGGTGGTACCTGTAGAACAGCCTACCAGCAGAGGTGGTGGAAGTGAAAACAGTACAGGGATTGAAAAGTGCATGGGATAAGCATAAAGGTACCCTAGCTGTACAGCAGAGTGGGGGAAAGGCAGTCCAGATAAGAATAGGGATTGCCAAACCAAGTAGGGAAATGGGCAGACTAGGTGGGCTATATGGTCCTTAAATGCCAACAGATTCTATGTTTCTATCAGGGCCAAACAGCTTTGTGCCATTAAAGAGGGCATAACGCTTCTTTTGAATCAGCAGCAAAACCAGATAATCTCAGTCATGAGTCCTACATAGGCACATGCCCGTGGCAGCAGCCATGGCAAAGGTATCGGCCATGTCGTAGAGGGCCCCTAATGAGGTGTTTACTAATGTCCTCGGTGGCTTGGAGGTGCTGAAGCAGCTCTTGCTTTTGAGTGTCATTTGGAAGAGCCTGTGCCACAGCCCTGCCCTCTTTTTCTAACTGGTATTTTAGTACTTCACCATATGAGAAGGTAGTTTGCGATCCTCAAATCCAGGGTGGAGGAAGCATATACCCTCTTTCCCCAGAAATCGATTCTGTCAGACTCCTTATCTGAGGGGAGGGAGCTAAGGTGTTTATGTCCCTTAGACCTGTCATGAGCTGCCTGGATGACCATGGAGTCTATCTCAGGCTGGGCAGCATAGAAGGAAAAACTTTATGGGGGCATGATAAGGTTTATCAGCCCTGTGGGGCATTGCTGGCACCAAGTTTGGTCTGTGCCAAGCTGCCATGGCTGCATTCCTCAGAGCAGGAAGGATTGGAGGAATGATTTTTGGGGGAGGTTCAGAGATCACCAGGAAGTCTACCAGCTCTTTTCTGGTGGTATCCTCTCCCTCAGGGTGGAAGCTCATGATTGAGGACAGCTGCTTCATCATGTTAAAAAATGTAGGATCCTGAGGAGGAGACCTGGGAGTATGCTTCACTGAGTCTTCACTGAATGGGGAGGCGGCAGATCTATCAGAGAGCAGGCTCTCTTCCTCCTCGTCATCAGGAAGAATGAGGTCTGGGTGGTACTCCTCTTCAACGGTGGTACTCCTATTCAACGTCGACCTCGTCAACCTCTAGGTTTGGCATCGGATGCACCGACAACGCACAGGGAGCTTCCTGTAGCAGACAAGTAGGCATCGATGACTAAGCTGCCATCTACGGTGTCGGCAAGGGGGGCCTATAGATGCCTAGCTGCTGTACCAGCACATCTGTAAATTTAAGCAGGACTTCGCTCAGGTCGACGGGGATTGATGGCACAGGTGTTGACTATCAGCCTGTTGGATCCTGAGGAACAGACAAGCCTAGAGTCCTGGAGGGAGAAGGGGCAGGCCTCGATGGAAGAGCTGTCGATAATGAGCCTGTTGCTGATAAAGGAGGGTCTGATGACCCAGAGGTCGACGCCCGGGCGGTCCTGAGAATCAAACGGAGGAGCTGTCAGTATGGGTCTGGTGTGCACATAGATCTGGACATTAGTTTTCCAGACTGGTGCAGCCACAGCAGAAGAGGATTCCCCAGAGGAAGGAAACGAGGCTATTAGGGAAGAAGATCATCGCTGGGGGGAGCGGTCCTGATCGAGGTATTTCTTATTACTTTTCCCTGAGGACTCGTCTCGGGCCTTGGAGGCCTGGGAGCTCAAGGACTGGGAGGCTGGGACCCCGCAGAACCCCTGCCCAGAACTGGCTACCTGTTGTTCCATCACGACATTTTTAACAGCCTTCTTGTGTCGCCTGAGGGTTGTTCAGTTAAACTTCTGGAAGAGCTCAAAGTTGGAGACTTCAGGATCAGGCCCAAGACAGCAGACAATGAGAAGCGTTCGTCTGTGGAGGCAATCTTCTTTTCATAGCGGCAGTGACGGAAGAGAGAAGTCAAAGGATGAACTCTTGAGATAAACAAATGAAAGGAATCTCTTAAAAAAGAGATTCTAAATCAAAAGGTTAAAAAAAAAAGCTGTAGGCGAAAGTTGGTGTGAAACTGCATCGAAGCTTCCACAGAGACACATGCGAACAAGTCAAAAGCAAGAACGAACTGAAGGAGCGGGGCCGCTCACAAATTTATAGGGTTGAGAACATCAGCGGAGTGGGCAGCCCCAATTGTACTGCTGAAAATCTTCCGTGCAGATCCTGTTTCACTGACAGTGAAGTTCCTATGGCGTGACCTGATGACTGAGATACCCCCTTGAGAAGATCAAAATAAAATAAACACAAACAAAAATAAGCTGGGATAATTTCAATGGACTGGTTGTTGGGGAGCAGAGGAAGAGTGTTGGAGAGTTATTCTGGCGGGGAGGAGGAGGAGAGAAGAACATGGTGTAACTACTCTGCATGGCTGATGGCCAACAGAGTGAAAATACGGCTCATGGGCAGACTGGATGGCGCTCAAGTCTTTCTCTGCCGTCGTGTTTTCCACGTCTTTATTACTTCATTAAGTTTCATAGGGATAAGGTGGTGCCTAGAACAAACGTGCAATTTTTACCTTCAGTAAAATGGTTTCCTCATTTCACATGATTTAATCGGCAGCATTGGCTATGTTCTTTTCAAAGCCTCATTCCAACGTAGGGACGGAGAAACTTACAACCTAGATGTCAAGAGAGCATGAAGATTGTACATGCAAAGGACTAAATGGTGCAGAATTGAAGACAAGCAACTGCTTGTCACTTTACGGCAAGGGAGGAAAAGGTAAGCCTTCTACAACAGACATGTCACTAGCTTCTCTATTGTAGTGAATTCTGCTATGGTAAGGCTGCGAAGGAGCTACCAAAGAGTTTAAGGGCACATTCCACCAAAGCTTCAGTTACCATAGTAGAACACTAAGAAGTACACCCTTGCTAGATATGTGCAAGGAAATCACATGGTCTGCAGCACACACTTTCACTTCTCAATGTCTGGACATAAGAGCTGGAAAGGATGCCAACTTTGGCACTTCTGTGCTCAAGGCCCTTTTTTCCTAAACCTGCCTTGCAAGTACTAAATGGAGTTTGCTATTTGCAGGACATCACAAATACACTCTTGTTGTTAGAAAGACACAACAGTAAAGAAATGAAAATTATGTACCTACCGTAATTCTTGATCTTCTCTTGCACCATAACCATTTATTACTGCTTGGGTGTCAGCCGGAAGCACGTACCTGCCACGGGAGATTTTTTTTGAGTCTGCTCCAACGGCGCCGCCCAAGAGAGCGACACGCCATGTCATGCACGAGGGGCGGTCTTTAGGTGCCGCAGACGACTCCTCCATCTCAGTTCTGGTAGTCAGAGAGGCAAGAAAAAGGGTAAAGGAAAAAAGGGAAGAGCAAGGCAAGAGAGCCAAGGGATAGAAAAAGGAAAGCATATAAACTGAAGAAGGAATAAGCTGGTAGAGGACAGATGGAAGAGGGAGAATACCTACCCTAAGGGACCGCAGGGCCTCCCATCTGGGGTGGCTCTAAGGGAGGAACAGATAAAGAGAGAAGGAAGAAAAAGAAGAAGAAGAAGAAAGAATGGATGTTTAGAGGGGGGAGAACACTGCCCATAGATATATTGGTTGAGAGGGTTATAAGCTCGGAACCAAAAAGAAGAGAGCAAGAATCCCTGCTAATAAGAGAGAGAAAAAAAGGTTCAACTGAATCACATGTATAGATTGGACACAAAGGGCAGATTCTCCATAATCTCATCATCCCAACCCCTTACACTCTAGCTGAGAGCTTACAGACTGCCCGGACAGAAAAATTGTTCCAGAAAGAGAGCGCCCAACTATGAGGGTGGGGTAAGCCCCTTAGCACCTTGTCAGGTGCTAACACCGAAGTGTATGGGTAGGGGTTAGGCCCTACAAAAGGCAGCTTTGTATGAAGGATAGAGTGGGAACTCAATTGGACTCCCTGAAAGCAAGGCACGGGCAGCAGTTCAAGGTTAAGAGGTGCAGAAGCATCAACCAGAAGGAGCTGACAATTAAATAATGCCCGCCAGGGGAAAACTTAATTTTGAGGCCGAGCCCAAAGAGAGACGGTCTCTTCAGTTGTGAACTGAACATCGTGGTTAAGGAGCCCAGAGGTCACCCCTAGGGGCAGTCAGAAATAGTTCCCTCAGGATAGGAGAAAAGTCCTACTTGCTCCCCTTTACCTTGAGGGAAAAAGATCCGGCCAAGAAGGACGGAAACCAGGATATTTTTTTTTTTTTTGGCATAAAGGCCAAGGGAAAGGAGAGGAACGAGAAGTGAGGGGGAGACGCCACAGTAGGAGGCCACTGAGGGGAAGGTGGGTGGGTGGGTATCAGTAATGAATGGTTAAGATACAAGAGAAGATCAAGAATTACAGTAGGTACTTAATTTTCATATCTTCCCTTGTCAATCTTCACCATTCATTACTGCTTGGGTGAGTACCAAGCTCCCCCCACGGGGGGGGAAGATAAGAAACCCTGAGGGAGCAAGACCCCCAGCCTCCTGTTGGTGAGAAACAGAAGGGGAAGACCCTGGGCTAATCGAGTGAGAAGCCTATGGTGAAGGAGAGCTAGGAGGTGTACCCCAAGGACGGGGAGATGGAGGAAGCCCCTGCAGAAGTCTCCTAGCTCTGGAGGAAAAGAGACAGGTCCCCCGGAAAGCAGAGTGAATCACCCTACGCCAGGCCAGAGGTGACAACCTTGATAGACGAAGCCATGCCATCCGTCTAATACAGATCGCTGTCCCTGCAAGCCTGGAAGCTACCTCATTGGTGTCATAAGATGCCCTTGCTTGGTGTCTTGCCAGCTCCAGGCCTATAGCAGAGAGGGCAATAACTTGTCTGGTTTGCTCTGTATCAGGCATTGATGCTAAGATGTGGGAAAGCATCGACCACAAATGCCTACTGTAGGCAGCATGGTGAGCCTGATGTGATGCAATGCATAACATTGCACGAGAGGAAGAAAACACTCTTCACCCCCACTGGTCAAACTGTAGAGAATCTAAGTTGTCGCGCGCCAGGCGGCAGCACCCGGAGGGAGTTTCTAGGTATGCCAATCCCGAAGGTGGGTTGGGGAGTGAACCTAGAGATTCCGATGGGGCACAATACCTTCGTTTGCAGTCTGCTGGGGCTGAAGAAAGGGCGGCTGGCGACTGCCAGGAATGGACAGACGCCTCCTCGAAGGGAACAGGCCAGGATAGAACCACCAAATGCTGGGCACTAAATTCACCGAATTCATGCATCTCTCGTTCGGGATTGTCTCGCCTAACAAAGGAGATACGAAGATCCCTCACCATTCTCGAAAGGAATCGCTGATATTCTGCAAAATCAGCATCGGAGAAGAGATAAGCAGTGGGTTCCTCTCCCTCAGAGGAGGGAGACAAGGAGGATGGACAGCTCGAATGTCCAGAGAACTCCTGTGGTGGTGGGGATAGGCAAAACACCAGCTCATGCATGTAACTAACATATAAGGGGAAGGCCGTCGCAGAGCCTCTGAAAGTCTCCCAGGACAACAGGCCTGTAGGACTGACATGGCCTGGGAGAGAGGGGGGTGGCGGCAGAGGAATGGGGGGGGGGGCACCTACAGCGAGGGAAGTGTCCTCTGCAGAGGCTCTGGAATCCAGGGAACGGAGCCCGAGCTGGCGGGATCGCAGACAACAAACCAGGTCGTAGAACAGAACCCTGGGGATGCGAAGCCTGGAAGAGCCTAGAAGGGGATCCTTCCCCCGTGACGAACCTGGGGCTGCATGGATCCAGAAGGGCAGCCCACAGCAACACCACCAGATGAGTCCCTGGGTCTTGGGAAGGAAAGACGGGGCCCGGCGCTACGGCTCCTACTCACCCCCTGAGGGGTGGCAGGTGAAGACCAAGGCACCTGAACCCTGTCTCTTGACCCCCCGGACTCCAAGAACGCCTTCTCTCGACCCCAGCGACCACCTCAGGTGCAAGCACCAGGATCTGCAGCTGCCACAACCCCCTCAGGAGGGAGAGCCCCTTCCTCCACTTCCACTTCATCCCCCCTCCAGGGACCCCAAACCACCCGAGCCTGGGAGGCCACAGGGAAGGACAGCAGCGGAGACAGAGGAATAGGCCAGCTGGGCCGCCTAGCACCTCGTCTAACCAGAGACCCTGACTCCGAAAAGTCAGGATGCCAGGACGGGTCCACATCTGAATCATCCTCCTCCGAGGAGGAAGAGACCAGCTGGACCACAATAATGGCCACCCCGGGGGGTTTCCAGTGAAACGGCACCATGAAGGGCACCGGTGCCAGCGGCGGCAGACGACCCTGGACCCTCCCGCAATGCTTAAACCTGGCCCGACTCCCTAACGGCGCCAGCCAGACCCACGGCACCGCCCTCAGCACTGGGACCCGACTCGGCACCGCCAGAAGAACCGACCAGGCCCATGGCGCCGTGGGTGGTGCCGAGAGCCAACATGACACCGCGAAGGGTGCTGGCTTGATTGCCAGCACCGCAAATGACGCCGGAAGGTGGTGTCAAGGATCCACCAATGTCGGGCCCAGCAGACCTGGGCCTCAACACTGGGGGAGCCTGTACCTCCGAGGAGGTGACTGCCCAGGTGGTATCCCCGCCATGGCCCTGGAAGGGACCTTGGCGTTCCTCTGACACCGCAAAAGAAGCTTCCTCTTCGGCAAGAGAAGATGAGGAAGCCTCCTCCTCTACAGACCGTATAGGCCTGAGAGAGGGGACCTAGAGGAAGGGTCTAGAGATCTTACCTGGGAATACCTGGAGCAGCGCCATCCCCCAAAAGTCGGTGGAGCCTTGCCGATCTTGAATGTGCGGACTTCCAGGACGCAACGGTCCATTGAGAAACAGGTGTCGTACGCATTCATATTGAGGTTGGGTCCCAGGCAACGGAGACAAACATCATGCTGGTCCGTGACGTAAAAATGCCAGCCACAGGAGCACTGACGCATAAGGGTACAGCCCGCCTTCGACGTATGTTTTGCCCCCGAACCCGACATGATGGGAAAATATTAAGACCAAAACAAGCACAGTTCTCGGTGCCATCGAAAAAAGAGAAGGAAAAAGAACAGTCTTACCGGTTACTACTTCGAGAAAAACAGGAGGAGGAGTCTGGAACAGTCGATATTGCAACTAGGCCTAGAACTGAATCTAACTGCGTAGCAGGTGCAGCCTCGATGGTGGGAGAAACAGAACTGAGATAGAGGAGTCGTCTGCGGCACCTAATGGCCACCCCTCATGCATGATGCGGTGCATCACTCTTGTGGGCGGCGCTGTTCGAGCCAACTCAAAAACAAAATAAATTTAAAAAAAAAATTTCCCATGGTGGGCGCGCGCCTCCGGCTGACACCCAAGCACTAATGAATGGTGAAGACTGACAAGGGAAGATCAGTTACATAATGCATAACAATAAATATTTGAGGGAATCTCATCAGGCCACACCATTCGAACAACACAAGTAGCAGCACTAGGACCACATGGAAACACTGCAAGCCAGGGGCTGCCCATGACAGCGTCATATGCTAGCGTCTACATAAACATGGGCAGTCTCACTGATCCCCAGTTTCCTGCAGGAGATCATGCTGGAGGAACTCCCTCTAGGGAACCAGGAGAGACCACTGCACTCCACTTACCAACTGAGATACAGTTCTAACAGCAGCAGCAAAATAAAAGCTCTTTGTCATAACTCTGAAGGGGGAAGGAGGGTGGGACGGCATGGCCTGATGAACGAGATTCTCTCAAAGATCTACTGTTGAGGTTAAGTTTGTATGTAACTGTTCTATCTTCTTTGATGATATTTCTTTCATCATGCCACACCTTTGGAATGAGTCCCAAGCAGTACCAAAAGCTAAGAGTCTGGGTGTCTGAAGCCTATAAGCTTATTATAAGTGGCCTTGTAGTACAATTAGGCCAAATCCAGAATGTCTACGCGAGGCAATGTCCAGAATGTAATGCTTAGTGAAGGTGTGGACTGTGATAGCTTCACAGATTTTTGCAGCAGAAACATTCTGAAAATAAGCTATAGAAGTGGCTACATGCCTCTTGTGGAATGACCACGAAACACATCAGGAAGTTCCTTACCGTACTTCCTGTAAAAGAATGTAATACAGTGTGCTAGCTATTTGGATAAGCACCGTTTAGAAACTGAAGGCCCCTTTTCCCCCAGGGGTGAAAGAAACAAAAAGTTGCAAGGACTTTTTTTTTATGATTAACTTTTTATTGAGTTTTTAAAAGTTAGAACACTAGATTAACCATTTATACAAACAAGGATATAACATAAAATAATAGTCTACAATAACAAAGAAACATAGAACAAAAAATAGCAACATTGTAGTCATTAACGACAATTTTAGGGATGGTGTACGATTATCTTTCAACAAGTTTAGTAATATAATTATTAAATGAAAGTATGTATAGTTAGATGAGGTAACTTATAAAATTCTGAGTTTAGAAAAGGGCTCCATATTCCATAACGTTAATCTAGAGAGCAGCAGGCTATTCTTTCATAACTGACTCTTTTGGAGAGCTCTTTAAGCCACTCCAAAAATGTTAGGGACTTAGATTGTCTCAATATCTTAATACTGTATTCTTGGCGGAGATCAGAGCAACATGTAAAAATAATTTCTTAGGTAACTCTATATGAGTGAGGTCTGTATCTATGCCAAGCATTATAAATTTAGGTGAGTATGGAATATTACACTCAAGGCTAGTTTGACATACCATCCAAATGTCCTCACAAAAAGGGGTTAGTCACAGTGCCAAAGGATATGGGATATAGTGTCCTTATCAGAGTTGAATCTCCAGCATTTAGAGCCTGTTAAACCCTGATCATACAACTTCACCAGAGTGCTATGCCATCTGTGTGCTATTTTGTATTGAACAAATCTACCCTTTGCCTCTTTGCATGGTCTCCATGTAAAATCCCAACTATTATTCCATTCATTAGATGAAATATTAGTTTGGAGTTTCTTTTCCCAACTCTGTCTAAGAGTATCAAGAGTATTCTACAATTCATCTATTAGTAGATTATATATTTTTTATACCTGGTGGAACTAGTGAAGATGTTGTCTAAAATATTTGTAGAGGGGAAGGTCGGATCAGGGTTACCTTTATCCCTAAATACATCTCTAAGTAGAAGATATCCATGGAGTTCTGTTCTTGATTAACTACATTTATTTTTAAGATAGCCAAATGATGCAATTGTGGAAAGAGAGGGATCAGTTAGGTCATCAAGTGTTAAAATGCCTTTTGACTTCCAAGCGATACAATTTAAAGGTTCATTATCAAATTGAATTAAATGCTTCTTCCATAATGGGCAATGTGGTGAGTTAAAGGGACTCCATTTTAACAGTCTAGAGACTTTAAGCTAGAGGTTATAAGTAGGGATACTTATTGAGTGTGCTTTTAAATGGTTAAGGATTACAGCAAATAATATAATTTTAGGATGAAGTCCTTTTAGTAGATACTTTTCAATATAGAACTGGCTTGGCAGATTATCTGATCTGTCAGTCCACACTGTTCTTATAAAGTTCCCTACGATAAAAGCTACATGACGTAACTGAAAATTAGGTAGGGAGAAGCCATCTTTATGTTTGGGTTGCTGTAGCTTGCTAATGGATATTCTGGTTTTTTTTGGTTTTTTTTTGTGTTCCTAAAGAAACTGCTGAATGATTTTATAGATCTTTTTATAAATATATAATTGGATTTTTAGTGGGTGTTGTTGAAGCATACAGTACATTTTCGGAACAATCAACATATTGATTGATTGTATCTTGCCCCAGAAAGACAAGTGTACTGTTTTCCATCTTTGGAAATCAGAATCATTTTTTTCTATGAGCGAGAGCATATTTTTGCTGCCCATGCATTTGAGTTCCTTACAAAGCACAATTCCTAAATACTTGATTCCTGACATGCAAATGTTTATACCGTATGTCAAAATATGCTTATGGTCCACATTACCTGATAAAGACAAGGCTTCACATTTGCTCCAATTAATTTTAAACCCAGAAAAATCTGAAAAATGTTAATAACAGAGAAAAGGCAAGGAAGAGAAAGTGACGGGTGACTAACAGATAGGAGGATATCAACTGCATATGCAGTTAATTTAAATTCCTTGCCTAATTTGATGCCTGAACTAGTAGTAGAGGATCTAAGTTTAATTAACAAAGGTCAAGGGCTAAAATTAATAAATGAGGAGATAGTGGAGAGCACTGTCTTGTACCTCTATATAATGGACGTTTGGGAAAAAATCCCATTAGCCCTAACACTGGCCACAGCACCAGTGTACAACATTTTAATAATGCTACATATACAAGGGTCAAATTGTACTTCTCTAAAATAAAATGTAGATAATACCATTCTATGCGGTCAAAGGCTTTGTTCACATCAAGTGATAGAAGTATAGTAGGCGTATTTAATTTAGAAGCTGTGTGAATAATACATAGTGCTCTTCTAAGATGATCTGTGCTACAGCGACCTTGTATAAAACCTACCAGATCTGGGTGAATATTTGATGACCAGATTAAATCCATTGGCGATTATTTTAGCTAATATTTTGCAGCCAACATTGATTAAAGGACTCATAAACAAGCTGCTCCCCAAAAGAACTCCAAAAACCACAGCCTTGTATGCCAGGGGCTTACCTACAAAATCTTTTGGTCTGTTTTGCTCCGCACTGTGGTAATCCATAGTTGCTAATTCTTAAATGTGCGCCCAACATACTGTATAAACAAATCCCCAGCTCCTGTTTAAACCCCCCCCCCGCAGCAGCAGCACCCTAAAATGGCAGTAACAGCATTACGTGATTACGTCATCTGAGCAATTAAGCTCTGGCGCGATCATGCGGACAGAACAGGGGTTTAAGATTAAAGTATGATATTACCTTAACAGAGCGCTTTTCCTCAGAATCCTTTACCTGTGCAGGTGTGACCAACAATTTCACACATGCACAAGTAAAGAATTAGGAAGGGAAGCGCTCTATTAAGGTAATATCATACTTTATCTTAAGCCCCTATTCAGTTTGCATGATTGTGCCAAAACTCAGTCGCTCAGATGATGTAATCATGTAATGATGTTGCCGCCATCTTGGGGTACTACTGCGGCAGGGGGTTTAAACAGGAGTCGGGGATGTTTACATGTTGGGCGCACATTTAAGAATTAGCAACTCTGGATTACCACAGTGCGGAGCAAAACGTACCAAAAAATTTTATAGGTAAGTCCCTGACATACGATGTTGTGGTACTGGAGCGCTTTGGAGAGCAGCTTGTTTAAGAGTCCTTTAATGAGATTGGGCGATAATTTTCAAAGGGTTTTATCTCTATCTTTTTTTGGGAATGACTGAGATACAAGCATTTTTCATGGAATCGAGAACAGAACCGGACTACTGAGCAAATAAAAATGTTTCTAGTACAGTAATTTTGGAGCAATATCAGGGACTGTGGCCTTATAATATTTCACAGTGAAACCATCAGTGCCGCTTTTCCAGCAGCACAGAATGGAGCACTTTAATCAGTTTATCTTTAGTGATAGGCTTCTCTAAAGTTTGTATATCCTCTTTGCTAAGTTTGGGTAGAGCAGCCTCATTAAAGAACTTCTGAAAGGCATTTGCTGAGAAGGATTTCTCCGACTGATATAAAGTACTATAAAAATCTTTAAAGGCAGATGCAGTTTGACTGGAAGTTAAAAGTGGATCTCCAAAAGAATTTCTAATTGTGGCCACTTTTGATCATTCCTTTAGTGTTTTTAATTTATTGGCAAGTAGCTTGCCCTGGCTCTCTCCTGATTCCCAGTAAATTTATTTGAGTTGGTAGAGAGCATATTTGGCTTTTAGACTACAAATATTATTTATTTCAAATTTCAGCCCAACTATTTCAGTATACAAAGAGAGAATCTTACATTTAGAAGTGATAAACTGTTTTTAAGAGAGCTTTCTAGGTTAGGCAGGGTCAGCAGTCTGTCTTTCTTTTTGAAGCTACAGAAATAAATGATTCTTCCTCTTAGGAAAACTTTAAAGATGTCCCATAGAATGCTTGGGTTGACAGAATTATTGTCATTAAAGTCAAAACAGTCCTTAATTTCTTTTCCCAGCCATTATGAAAAATGAGGGTCTTTTAGTAAGCTACCGTTAAATTTCCATAGCCTATCTTCCTGATGTGCATCTCCAATCATTAACCCTATAGTCACAGCTGCATGGTCAGATTGGAGGCAGTATAGTGCAGTGGTTAAAAGCTCTGAGCTGCAAATCTGGAGACCTGGGTTTGAATCCCACAGCCCCCACTTACATACTGTGTGACCCTGAGCAAGTTACTTAACTTCCCTGTGCTCCCAGGTCACACCTGTAAACACGCTTTCAGCTTAGTGTGCCACTCCTGGTTAAACAATTGAAAAAAAAAAAAAGATAGGACCATGTTACCAATATTACTAAAAGTCAAACTGCATAGTAAAGAACTGGATACCAGTATATAGTCCAATCTACTGTAGCTGTTACGTTCGTTAGACTTAAAGGTACAGTCTTTACATCGGGGTTTACTATCCTCCAAGAATCATTAAGGCCAAGTTCTCTGCACAACTTCTTTAGAGAGCTTGAAGATTTCAAATTGTTAAAGTCAGTGTACTTCTGCCCAACAATTCATCGCAAACCGTATATCTCCACCCATAATAATGTTAGAAATTCCTTGAGCTACAATAAGACTTGCCACATTAGGAAATAATTCTGGGCAGTATACATTAGGGGCATATACATTGACTAAAAGTATATTCCCCCCCACCGTGTGTCCAGTGACTAACAAAAACCTGCCCTGTGGGTCAGAAATTAAATGTTTTATTGCCACAGGTATATCCTTATGGATTAGTATGTAAACACCTCTACTCTTAGTGTTAACAGTATTACTATACACTTCTCCCACCCACTTCTTTTTGAGTTTTTGTGCTTCGTCATGTGAAGAATGGGTTTCTAGCAAAAACACATCATCAGTTTTTAGTGATTTAAGGTAAGCAAGAATTTTTGTGGTTTTTACTGGTTTAAGACACCCTTTAATATCCCAACAGACAAATGTATACATCTTAGGGGTATTGGTTCTTACCATAATATTTCAAAGATCAACATTATACCAATAGGGATCTGGTTAACGTATAATTTCTTTAGTTCCATATTTCCATATATGAATGTACTGTTCTACTTCAGCAGGAGACAACCATATTGCCACCAAAGGTGTTTCAACCAAAGCAATATATGAATATACCAAAGAATACATTCATACTCAGTAAAAATGATAATACTAAAAGTAATACTATAAAATTATGCCATCCCTTATCTAAGTGGAATAGATAACTATATACATGAATATTTTTCCCAATAACTAAACATTCTTAATGAATATAAGGTGAGAACAACCTCTATAATATGTACATAATATCAAAGGAGAGTAATTAGACTAAACCTGTAAGATTTAAACTCCTCAAGGAGAGTGTCCATGTAGATTGAGCACTTCTGCATAAACAGAAGAGACATTAGGCATCCAAGTTCCTCTAGATGTGACTGTCTATGCTAAGCAACGCTGTCCGAGTTATACCACAGTGAATGTTGCTTCGTTTATAGAGGATATGCCAAGTCTGCACACTAGGTAAGCCAATTTGTAAGGTCAGGCAGTTGTGAGGACTTTCTGCAGTCTTTCGCACAATGTGCATAGTAACTGAGTATTCTATGTACATCTAAGATATGGAGTAATGTTTTCCCTGAATTTGGATGCTCAGGGTAATAAACAGGGCAGGTGAATGGTTTGATTTACAGTAAACTCAGACATCACCTTTGGTAGAACATTAGGATTAGTATGCAAAGACACCCTGTTTTTGTGGAAAATCAAATAAGGAGGCTCACACATTATAGCCTGCAACTTTTGAAATCCTTTGAGCAGAAGTGATAGCATCCAAAATAATGCTTTCCAAAAAACAAAGTGTAAGTCACAACTTGCAGCTGGCTCAAAAGGGGCCAAAGTTAGCTTTCCCAAAATAAAATTCAGGTAAGTGGATCCAGGTTACGTGAAATAGCCCACAAAGCAAACTGTTTCCATTTCATAGAATATGTGTGTCTGGCGGACGGTTTTCTGGCAGCCACCAGAACATCAGCTACTTTCTGCGATACCCCAAAGAGAGTTATGGCTACGTCTTCAGGTCCGGATGGACTATGGTTCCCTGTTTCTGTGACAGCAGGCCTTTGGACAAGGACAGAGGTACTGTGGGCTTCATTGCCTGCTGTTACAGCAGTTGATACCATATCTGCCAAGGCCATAGGGGAGCCAAAAGTATTAGAGCTGCCCCCTCCAGCTTCAGTAGAATTCTCTGATTAGCAGAAAGGGAGGGAAGGCATACAAAAACCTCCCTTTCCAAGAAAGGGGCAAAGCATCTCACCAGAAAACTCCAGGCCCTTCAGCAAGCGAGCAAAAATGCGTCAATTTTGCATTGTGTGAGGACACAAAAAGGTCCAACTCTGGACAACCCCATCTTTTGACTAGGTTGTGGATCATAGAGGTCAGTAGTTCCCGTCCGTGCACCCTGGACTGAGATCTGCGAAGCTTGTATACCAAGACATTTTGGACTCCTGGAACATGCACTGCTGAAAGTTCTAGACCATGTTACAGAGCTCAATACCAAACTCTCACTGCTTCCCTGCACAGTGGGTAGTAATGAGTCTCCCTAGTTTGTTGATGTAAAGCATCACACTGATGTCGTTAATCTGTATTACCAGAGGACCTGTTGATAAGTGGTCCTGAAATGGTTGGGGCCCATATAATACTGCTCTCATCTCCAGAACATTTATATGCAAAGCACGCTACACCTGGTTCCACGTGCCTTGTGTCTGAACAGGCCCCAGCTGGGCTCCCCACCCACATCTCAAGGCATCTGTAGTGAGGATCCGATGATGGGTCGGAAACAAAATGGGATGTCTTTGAGCAGGTTGCTGCATTCCATCCACCACTTTAGCACTTTGTGCAAGGGAGACAATACACTAGAACTATTTGTTCTAAATCATGTATTAGTTGATCCCACTGGACTCTTGGGAGTCCACTGTGGTATCTGCATGTGCAGCCTGGCCAATGGCACAGTGACAATGGCTGCCACTATAAGGCCCACCTAATAGCGGAGTTGAATCCCCACTTGATCTCACAGGCTTTCACATCATGAAAGAGGCCTAGGCAGCAGACACACACCTCGTGTGCATCATCCTTGTAGATTTTTCCTCTGCAATCGCAATACTGAAAAAGCATTGACGGTTCTTTCTGCAGCATACAGGTCACCGAAAATCGCTACTTAAGTGATTACTATTTTTATATTAATATAAAATGTCGGCTTTTCACAGTGGCATTTTTGATGCAGGTCTGACAAGTCTGACTGACAGTGGAAAAAGAACGGTGGAGAGACCACCCATGTTTATGCAGACACTGGAGTATGATGCCATCATGTGTGGCCCCTAGCTTTCAAAGCTTCCATGTGGTCCTACTGCTGATGTGCGTATTGTTCCAATGTGTGACCTGATGAAAGAGACATCCTCAAAGAAGATTTGTGTTTCTTCTGGAGGGTGTATTTGTAAGCTACACAAGCCCCTTCCAACCATCCTGTCTAGAAGCTACATAAAAGGGGTTCTTCAGCTTGTCACATCAGATGCTCAACGATCATTTTTTCCCCATTTCTTATTGTATTTATATTTATTTATTTATTTTAATCTATTTTCTCCCAGATCCCGGTCAGCAAACTTTCCGTCAGCTACCCATCCAGCCCCACACTCGGAGATGAGGTCGTGCACCTCTTTACTCCCACGGTTTTACCCTGCGTGGCAGGGTGGTGAGAAGCCCCCCCCCCAGCTCGAATCACCTGGATCCAGAACCAGTAAAGGGAGTGCCTTTCAGAGTCGGGGCATGTGGCGAGTGGCTGCATCATTCCGAGCGACCAGGGACCAATTTCACTTTTTCTCCCCTTGCGTAGATGGGGAATGTGGTGATGCCAGCAGAGGGAGCGTGCACGCATCCGCACGTGCTCCTCCAGGCATCTGCCCCATCTACGCCCCTCAATCTTACAGCATTGGTGCACTGCCCCCCAGCCTTCACTAGGGGCCAGTCACTGGTGACCCCCCCTCCCTGGAGAAGAGCAGTCCCTTGGACGCTCGATCCCTTTCCTTCCCTGCCGACCACCGGTGGCCCATGCTTGTTCCTGAACATGGGTTGCTGGCGTAGCATGAGGTAAGGCGTCCAGCACCTCAGCGCCACCGGGCCATATTTATTAATACACAGTGTAGGTAAGTTGTATGGTCTCTGCTCTCTTCTGTTCTTCAGCCACAAAGGTGCTGCTGGAATGTCAGGGGAGCATGATCACACTGCAGTGCTTGAACTTTCCAATTTTACAGTGACATCTCCAGGGCAACATCTCTGGCCAAGATCCTGCTACAGTATTTATAGCACTCATAAATGCACCCTATGGAAGAAACATCATTACTGCGTGAGTACTTGTGTTCTTCTGGCCCATAGCATCAAATAAGATGAAAGGTGGCGGCAAGGTTCACAAAATGAGTTGAAGAAAAAACAAAATCAAACTCTGTTGAAAAATGGATTAAAAAACTGCCTGAAAACCATAAAACCTCAATTCAGTACCAAGAGCTGTGAAGGAGGAAACTATCTGTTCAAGCGGAAAGAAAGAGCTGAGAGCAAGGGAGGCAAAGCTGGGAGGACACACGAGGTGTCAAGCTTGAAGACTGTTGTGGTTACAGAGCATGCTTCTTGTATATTACCCGAGTGTGGATAGTGAACTGAATGTAGCGAGCAGTGAGATATTCAGACACAAGGTCCAGACACAAAGTATTTACAACCAATCGCCTACCTGTGTGGGAGGGATGATTCTATTGGAAGAAACTCTATCCTGTGGACAACGACCAAGTTCATACATCCACACGGCGCCTGTCTCGTCTCCACACAGTACACAGTCCACATCTGTTAATACAGAAATATTTTGTGTCAATACCTACAGGACAAAGCCACCTTACCATGCAGCCTGCACCATGGGAATGATTACATAAATTAAATATTACATTAGTAGGCATAAATACTTCTATGGTTTAACTCAGACCACCCACTGAATTGTTAACCTACCAGAAATGTCACTAGTCAGATTAGACAGTTAGTAAATGAAACCAGCTCTATTCCATGAGGCTTTTTAAAAGCTAACTACTGGGATCCAGTAATTAGACTGCTAGTTAAGAAATGTGTTTAGTAAAACACAGAAAATACCTTTTCATTTTTTTCTAATTCACATTTTATGCATCTTCATCTCTGGCTGTACCCATAATCCCCTAGCAGCCACCCATCCCCTCACCACTACAGGTAGCTTCTCCAGTAGACTCCACTGCTCCCCCATGAGGCAGGGCTGTTCACTAACCATCCCCTTCTGCAGCATCCAAGTTGCAGGTGACAGAAGGCTGGACATTGCCCAAGTGTTTTGGCCATTATCTTACACTGCCAGAGTTTTTGTGCCATTCTTCCCTGACCACCAGGAAGCCGGCATGCAAGGGGCTCTAAGCGCCTGCACAAACATGTGCCAATGCAGAGCCTGTCTGACATCTTCCCTCCCGCAGCACCTGCGCAGCTGTGTTGCAGCAGAGGCAGCCGCCCTCCCTCTCTGAAGCAAAACTGTCCCTCTGACACCAAAGCATTGAGACATGAACCTAGGGCGCTGGCACTGTTAGCTCTGTGCTGAGGGGAAATACCCTTTAAGGAGGACATGCATGCGGCTGCCTCAAGTTGCATCTGTAGTGCAAAAAAAACCCCAACAACTTTGATTTACACAATTTATTTAATAATCTGGCCGATCCGCAGGGTGGTAGTCAAGCAGCAGCATGTGTTGTCACCCCTCTGAAGGAGGAGAGTCACCTATGGACAAACTCAGTCCTCCTTCACCCAGCTGCGCCCAGTGATCCTCTCGTCCATTCCGAGCTGTATCGCTGGCATGGCAAGCTGCGACATCACTGCCCAGCCTCCCAGCATACTGTTAGGGCTGGTGAGGTTGTAACACTGCCCAGTCTCCCTGCACATTGTTCGGGCTGATGAGGTTGTACTATCATTGCCCAACCTTCCTGCACACTGTTAGGGTTGGTGAGGTTGTATTAACACTGCTCAGCCTCCCTGCACATCGTTCGGGCTGGTGAGGTTGTACTATCATTGCCCAACCTTCCTGCACACTGTTAGGGCTGGTGAGGTGTGACCAACACTGCCAGCCTCCCTGCACATCGTCCGGCTGGTGAGGCTGTATCACGGCTCAGCCTCCCTGCACACCGTTAGGGCTGGTGAGGTTGTATTATCATTGCCCAGCCCCTGCACACTGTTAGGCTGGTAGCATTGCACATTACCCAGCCCCCGCATGCTGTTAGGGCTGATGAGGCTGTTTTATCATTGCCCAGCCTCCCTGCACGCTGCTAGGGCTGGTGAGGTTGTATTATCATTGCCCAGCCTCCCTGCACGCTGTTAGGGCTGGTGAGGTTGTATTATCATTGCCCAGCCTCCCTGCACGCTGTTAGGGCTGGTGAGGTTGTATTATCATTGCCCAGCCTCCTGCACGCTGTTAGGCTGGTGAGGTTGTATATCATTGCCCAGCCTCCCTGCACGCTGTTAGGGCTGGTGAGGTTGTATTACCATTGCCCAGCCTCCCTGCACGCTGTTAGGGCTGGTGAGGTTGTATTATCATTGCCCAGCCTCCCTGCACGCTGTTAGGGCTGTTGAGGTTGTATTATCATTGCCCAGCCTCCCTGCCTGCTGTTAGGGTTAGTGAGGCTGTATTATCATTGCAAAGCCTCCCTGCATGCTGTTAGAGCTGGTAACATTGTATTATCATGCTGGTAACATTGTATTATGCATGCTGTTAGGGCTGTAACATTGTGTTATCATTGCCCAGCTCCCCTGCACGCTGTTAGGGCTGCTGAGGTTAAATTACAGTTGCCCAGCCTCCCTGCACACTAATAGGACTGGTGAGGTTGTATTATCATTGCCCAGCCTCCCCTGCCCGCTGTTAGGGCTGGTGAGGTTGTATTATCATTACCCAGCCTCCCTGCATGCTGTTAGGGCTGGTGAGGTGGTATTATCATTGCCCAGCCTCCCTGCATGCTGTTAGGGCTGGTGAGGTTGTATTATCATTGCCCAGCCTCCCTGCATGCTGTTAGGGCTGGTGAGGTTGTATTATCATTGCCCAGCCTCCCTGCACACTGTTAGGGCTGGTGAGGTTGTATTATCATTGCCCAGCCTCCCTGCACATTGTTCGGGCTGGTGAGATTGTACTATCATTGCCCAGCCTCCCTGCACACTGTTAGGGCTGGTGAGGCTGTATTATCACTGCCCAGCCTCCCTGCACGCTGTTAGGGCTGGTGACTTTGTATTATCATTGCCCAGCCTCCCTGCACATTGTTCGGGCTGGTGAGATTGTACTATCATTGCCCAGCCTCCCTGCACACTGTTCAGGCTGGTGAGGTTGTATTATCACTGCCCAGCCTCCCTGCACACTGTTAGGGCTGGTGAGTTTGTATTATCATTGCCCAGCCTCCCTGCCCGCTGTTAGGGCTGGTGAGGCTGTATTATCATTGCCCAGCCTCCCTGCATGCTGTTAGGGCTGGTGAGGCTGTATTATCATTGCACAGCCTCCTGCATGCTGTTAGGGCTGGTGAGGTTGTATTATCATTGCACAGCCTCCCTGCATGCTGTTAGGGCTGGTGAGGCTGTATTATCATTGCCCAGCCTCCATGCACGCTGTTAGGGCTGGTGAGGCTGTATTATCATTGCCCAGCCTCCCTGCATGCTGTTAGGGCTGGTGAGGTTGTATTATCGTTGCCCAGCCTCCCTGCACACTGTTAGGGCTGGTGAGGTTGTATTATCGTTGCCCAGCCTCACTGCTTGCTGTTAGGGCTGATGAAGTTGTATTACCATAACCCAGCCTCCCTGCATGCTGTTAGGGCTGGTGAGGAAGGACAACACAAAGACAGACATAAAACTAGATTAAAATAGCACTAATTGAAAAACCACAAATACTCATAAATATTCCCCAGCTATGTGTTACATCATACATGAGAAACACAAACTGTCCATGTAGATACTAGAGAGAAAGACAGTTATCTGGAATCTATCATTTAACCCCTTGCTTTCCAAAGCTCCCAAAATATATTGCCAATAACTTTTCCATTTCAATAACATTTTGTTCAAGTCCCCACCCCTATTTGGGAGGGGAAACCTTCTCCATACCTTGAAACATGAAATGATGCTGTGGACCTTTTTGTTAAAATATGTGCCGCCACAGCATTGCTAAGGTCACCCTTTTCAATCGCTCTCAGATGTCCACCTCTGCATAGTTTACATTTTCAGATCGTTTTGCCTACACAAAAATAACACCAGGTGCAAACTGCTCTATACACAACACCTTCCGTATGGTTGTTCACAAACGCATTCACTTTGTATGTCCTGCTGCGTCACTGATCACCAACGGCTTCCCTCGTAATGATATATTTGCAAAATGTACGTGCACCACATCTATGATTACCATATGGCAAAGGTCTCTGGTGGGCATGTTGGTGCTTCGGCAGATAATGAGAAAACATCATACCAAGGCATTAAAATGCCCACCAGAGACCTTTGCCATGTGGTAATCAGAGATGTCATGGTAGCACACATACAAAGTGAATGCCTTTGTGAACTGCCACACCGAAGGTATTATGCACAGAGAAATCTGCACTAGGGCATCTTTACGAGTATGTGTGGTTTTTGAATTAGTGCTGTTTTAAAACCCTTAGAAGACTGTGGACGTACATATATGTCCAGAATCTGTATACCGTTCACACATATTCAGTTCTCAAAGGGTTAATCTAATTATCCCAGTTTTATGTCTATCTTTGTGTGGTTCTCCCCCCTCTTTCCTTCTTCCTATGCCCCCACTCCCCTTACATCCTTTCTTCTTTGGGTTAAATGACATATCTGGGGATGCATTTACTAGCTGATGAATTTGGAAGTTATGATTTTTAAATTTAATTTTATATTACATCTCATATACTTTGTGCATAGTTGTAATTATTTGTATATATCTTTAAATAAATTGTACTAATAGTAAGCATAAACCTCCTATTACGCCTTGAGAAAGAGCAGGTGGATTGTTCAAAAACATTCGGCGGCGTGGTGTGAGTGCTGCTACCATGAATCTTCGGAAATAAAGTGCCTGAATCAGACAGCCAAAATTGTGGTTATCTTCCTGTGTCAGCACAGATACGCTGAACAAATACTTTTGTTCAGTGCTCACTGAAGAAGGGGTAGGAGAAAGGCCACAAAAAAATAAAAACTTTGGAGGGAGGGAGGCAGACACTAATCCTTTTTTGGAGGCAAGAGTCCTGAAGGACTTGCTAATCTGAAGGTGGACAAAGCAATGGGGCGAGATGGGGTGCATCCAAGGGTATTGCGGGAGTTCTGGGAAACACTAGTTGTGCCTCCGGGCAGTTTTATTTAACAGCTTAAATGAAACAGGAATGGTTCCGGAGGCTGGGGGGGGAGATGTAGTCCCAGTACACTAACGTGGTAGCAGGGAGGAAGCTGGCAATTACAGGAGATCTGCAACACAGGTAAACTGCACTCCAGAACACAAGAGTGAACAGTGTGCGACTATGAATTTGGTTATGACACACACAAGTGATGCTGTCCCAAGTGCTTTATTTCACAAAAAATAACAAAATCCAAAACACTGTTGCACTAAACAAAACTAACCAGCTAGTCCACTGTGATAAAGGTACTTGTAGGTGAGTCAGCCTCGCACCAGTGGCTGGAGAGTTAACAGAATCACTTCTGATGGAAAGGATTGTAGAACATCTTGAACACACTGGGTTACAAGACCTGAGGCAGCGTGGCTTCATGAGGCGGGGGGAAGAATATTATGTCAAATTAATCTGATAGATGGAAGTGGCCTACGTAGATTTCTGTGCGGCTTTCAACACCATTCCACACAGGAGACAAGTAAGCAAGTTGGGCAGCTTAGCAGTGGGTCAGAAGGTGGTATACTGGATACGAATGTAAGGCCCTCCCCGGCCAAAAGCAGTGACTTGACCAGGACCCCCCCCCCCCGAACTTGTACCCAGACAAGGCATCAAACCACAAAGTTGGCATATGCATAAAGGTTGCCACCCCAAGCAGTGGAGTGTATACCTGGCTCAGCATCTAAACGTTAGGTGGCTAGGGCACAAAATGAACATTTCTGTTTACATCAGGTTCTGGGACAGAAGTGCTAGGGCTACGTTATGCCTGTCTTCTGAGGGGGCCCATAACAAGTACACACAGGGAGGCATGAATCAAATGTCCACTACTGGAAATCAGATTGTACAGCATGGCTTTATTCACAAGATGGTAAACAGAATGGGGTGGTCCCCCAAGTTGGCAACTATATTTCAAGCACACACTCTTCTCTCTTCCAAACTAACAGTTTGGGTTTTTCCCATACAGGTTATTGAAACAGTCCATACCTCTGTACTAGGGACCTCTAATATTTACCTTCCCAAAAGTGTACTCGCGTGTGTGTGTGTGTGTGTGTGGGGGAGTCACACACTTTAAAACAGTTTGAACAATTTCCTTCCCAAAGTATGTCTTATTGGGGGGGGTCCACACACTTTAAAACATTTTCCTCCTGATACGATGAACTTATGCCGAGGGTGACCTGGTGCTCTTTCATGAACCAATTAGCCCTGACTGAAGTTTCAGATGAGGTTCTGCCCACCTTGGCCCCAACCAGTCTCTGCAATTCCTTCGGGGTTACACCAAATTGAGCCTTCAATTCCCATTGAATTGCTAAAGGACTCTCAACTTTAAAAGTTCCTATTCAGCACATTTTATTTTTTTAAACTCTGTATTTATTCTTTTTCATAATGAAAAGACATATACATTCCTTGATTTGAGGTACAGGATACAGTGATAAGGTAGCATCTTTCAAAAAAAGGTGTGTGCAAGAACAAGGGGGCACAATCTGAAGATAGAGGGGGGTGGCTCAGAGGTAATTTAAGGAAGTATTTTTTCAGAGAGAGGGTTGTGGATGCATGGAACGGCCTTCCGGAGGTGGTTGTGGAGTCAAAAACAGTGGTGGAATTCAAGCATGCATGGGACAGTCATAAAACAATTCTAGGGGTTGGGGGTAGGAAGAAGTAGGCTGCTGGTTAACTAGGATCTGCAGCTTGTCCAGTAGGCAGGGAAATGGGCAGACTGAGTGGGCCAAGCAGTCCTTATCTGCCGCCAAATTCTATGTTTCTATGATACATTACTTACATACGATTATGACAGAAATATGAAGCCTTACATTCGCTGTTACAACACTGCGGGGGAAATGCATAACAGTCTCTGTCTGATATAGCAGCTTAAGCAACTGCAGCACGACCATGGACAATCACTCTAAAAAAAGTGAACTGAAAAGTCCAGGGAATCTCTTCTATATAGATGGGCTTATGTCAACGACAGAGCCCTGGAGTCAGTGATAACACAATAGGCAGAAAACTACTCCCTTTCATAAGTCTTATTTCAAGCATCTCATTCCTAAATCATAACCATTCGAATAGGAATGGTAATACAAAAGATCAAAAAATACCCCCATTACATTTCTTAAAACTAATTGTTATAAGTTCAAACCAAGTTCTACCAATAGATGGCAGCAAAGTCTCTCAGTTTGTGCTTACTTTGGCAGCACATATACTAAAATTGGAACGCTACAGAGATCAGCATGGCCCCTGCGCAAGGAAAGTCAACATTCCTTTAAGTTTAATGGCAGTTGTGTTGCACTTTTATTTACCATTGGAAATGTGCTAACATGGATTAAAACAGCATGGCAAACTAAAATGGTGCAGCACTAAGTGCAATGATTGTAAGCATCAGTAGTACTTTAAACATTAGTAACATTAAACTGCCGTTGCAGGACATTTTAAATTAACTCAGATCGAGGAGATAACACAAATAATTAGTAAAGTCAACTATGCAATTGTTCAGGTCTCAAGAGTCTTCTTTTTACAGACCTGCTGACTGTCGTGGGGGTAGCAAAGTCTTTGTGAATGCTCTCCAGGATACGACCAGTGTGAGCTGGGTCATTATAAATAAATGTTTTACCTGCATAAAGGGTTTTGAGTCTGGCAGGCATTTGGAGGGCATGACTGATTCTGAGCTCCCGAAGTCCTGCTCTCACTGCATCGAAGCCATGACATCTCATCCTTGTTGCATGACTGAGGTTGAGAAAACAATGCAGAATGGTTCCATCAGGCAGGGTTAGTGAACCTGCAGATTTTACTTTTTGCAGGATTAGATCTCGGACATGTACTCCCGTAGTCAAGACCAGAAATGCTTGAGATAAATCTGGGTTATTGGGCTTCCATCGGCACATGATTCGGTATGCCCATACAATGAAGTGCTCCGCTTGAACTTGGAAAAGGTCCAATAAAACCTTTTGCATGAAGCCAACGGGATCTGCTCCTTCACATCCATCTGGTATGCCCAAGACATGAAGGTTGCACGCCAGAGCTCTGTTTTCTAAATATTCCAATCTGGTTTGAAGCAATTTATTTTTTTTCAGAACGCCAACCGTCACCACAGCAGCCTTGATTACAGTACTTGTAAGGGTTGAATGGTCACTTTCTAAGGCAGTGACTTTAGTTTCCACCCGAGTTAATCTTGTATTGTACGTTTCCAGCTTTTTTTGTCAGTTTGCTGCATCACCTCTAAAATAGCATTAACTTTGGCCTCCAGATCCCTGGGTGTTCTGTTCGACAAGGTGCAGCTTGAGGTTCCACTAGGTGCCACATTCATCATGTTTGTGGTGATAAAAGGACCCTGACAGATGTACTCTAGCCTCATCTCTGGGCACATACACCTCAGCCAACTCCCAAACGAAAACAGTCCCATGAAATGGTACTCACAGATTTGTTGATCGTTTTTCTATAGACGTGGATGCTGGAAGAAAACACCTCTTCCCTCTCCAATAGCTTGTCAGAACTTTACATACAAGCTTGTCTCTTTCTAGGCAGTTGACATTATAGAACCTTCAGTGGATTGCCCCTTGGATCCAGACACTGCAGTCCCTCTCACTTCTCTGTGGAATGATCTACTGAGGTCCAGCAGGCAACAGTCTCCACCACTTCAATTGGCACCTTTTGTATTTTTACTCACTAGCGTGATAAAATGACCAGAGGTCCTTCACCCAGCCTAAAACTGGCTGGCAGGCACCGCCACACAGAAAGTTCCCTCCTCCCTGAGCTCCCACACTGACACATACAGACTACTACAGACTAACCCTCAACATTCTAAATTGCCCCAGGGCAGCAGATTCCAAAGTGACTCATGATGCTGTGAGAGTTCTAAATGACATAATCCATTTTCTGCTCTGTCTAGCTGAGTAAACAATGATGTCATCTTGTAAGGAGTTTTTAACAACATCCCTACAGGCTTCCCAGTACCCTGCACTGGCACTAACACTGAAGGGATTCTAGTAATTCCATGGGACTGGCTGGTTACACAAAATTGGTTAGCGGACAGGCAACAGAACATGGTGATAAATAGAGTTCACTCTGAGAAAGGGAGGATGACCAGCAGGGTGCCTCAGGGATCAGTGCTGGGACCGGTCCTCTAATGTTTTTATAAGCGACATCGCAAAGCAGCTGGAAGGGAAGGTCTGCCTCTTTGGGGTCAACACCGAAATATGCAATAGGGTGGACACTCCTGGAAAGGATAAGCAGAGACCTTAGGAAACCAGAGGAGTGGTCAAAGGTGAGGCAGCTGTGTTTCAATGCAGAAAAGTGCAAAATAATGCATTTAGGGCACAGAAACCTAGGGACGAGGTACAAAATGGGTGGAGTAGCACTGATGATCACCAAGCAGGAAAGAGATCTGGGGGTAATCTTGCTTGATTACCTAAAGGTGGCCAAGCAGTGCAACAAGGCACTAGGGAGGGCGAGTGGGCTGCTGGGTTGCCCCTGGACCTGGCAACAGTACCACAGTGGCAACTATTTCAAGGTGGCCATCGGAGCCAATCTCAGCATCTGGCACCACTTTTGAAAATCCCTGTGCAGTTTATTCTCAGTCTGCTTTGAACTGAATGTGATCTATCGTCTCTGATTGTAATTACTGTTTAGCCAAGTCTTTTTAAAAACAGTCTGTATACTGCTGCTTTGTCTGATTGATGTTTTAGGCTGCTTAAGGCTGTTTTCTGCAGTTTTGTACAGTTTGAAACTGTTTTATTACTAATTAGAAGCTGTACCCTGTTTAATTGCTAATTAGAAGCAAAATCTACTCAGATTGGACAATAGCTTGCTGCAGCAGTCTGCTTTGTCCCTCCTCTGAATTTCTCCCTCCTTCCCAGGAATATTTAATAACAGCCTCCCCGTCCCCTTTCCTTGATTTAATCCCTGCTGCTTTGCTCCTTTTCAGGGTCCTGCATAGGAACCTTGGAGCTTCCTTGAGCTGCCCCAGTCCATGGACCTGGCGTAAGCATCACAGCAGCAACTATTTCAAGGTAGCCAGCGAGGGTGAAAGGTCATTGTGCTTGGTTTTCTTTAAGGTATAATTTGTAAACCAGTGATCCCTAACCCAGCCACCCTTTTGACAGGGGATTCACACATTGTCTTTTAAATCAAGTCCACCTACTTGTGTATCCAAAACTTTTGATAAACATCAAAAAAAAAAAAAAAAAAAAATCAAGTCCACTTGACTTCTCTCCCTTACCTCATAGCTAAATTGCAAGGTCTGAGCACCTGTCACACATCCTCTCTCTGCAGTGTAACTCTTCACCACCATCCCATTAACCACACCATGCCGCCTTTTACATTTTTCTGATACTACTGCAGTTCCACACCCCCACCTCCCTTCTTCGGGGGCCATCACTTCCCAACCTGCAATCTCATCTCTTCCCCCCTCTGAACTCCTCCCACCTGGCTCTTCCACCATCTTGCTTCAAACCAAACTCACCCTTAGTACACCCCCTTCCCTTGTACTACCTCAGGAAGACCATATCCATTGCCTCCTCCACCCCCTACTCCTCTCCTACCCGTCTCTCCACCAAATGCCTTTCTGTTACTCACGTAAAACAATCCAGGTTCTGCAGACTAAAGTCTCGACCTCTCATTACTAGGTTGTCCAGAACCTTAATTCTCCTCCTACTTCTTACCGGAACATCCATCCCAACCCGGGTACCGTAAAGTTATTTTATTTACTTAGTTTTTGTTTACCAGGTAAGTATGCTAGCCAACAGGTGACTATTTTCAGGCACGACCCGGGAGGTACAGGAACAAAACATAGTGAGGATGATACAAAACTGTACAGTTGAAAAGACAATGAGGCAGGGTTACAGGTCCAAGGTACAACGAATATCACAATTTTTCTACAGATAACAGGAGAAAACGGGTACTGGTGCCGGGACAGACCTCAGAGATAATACTAGGCAGACATGGTGTGAGGAAGAAAAAGGGGGGGAGAGACATAGTGGAGGAGGGGCTAAGGATCCGTGAGAGCAGGTTAGGACTAAGCTCTGATGGCTTCCGCGGCAGATAGGGACTTGTAACCGGACTCATGGGTCCGCTCTCTGGCTAGAGAGTGTTAAGAAGGTGGGGGGGTCGGAGGTGAAGTACGGCAACCATGCGGCATTGGTGGCCGAAGGTAAGAAATGTGCCCGGGCCTCTGGTTCTGTTTCTGGGCATAGGAGCTGTATTCAGTTGGGCTACGGAGGGACTTTATGGCTTTTGCGGCAGAAGGTTGTGATCTGTGACTGGGCTCATGGATCCGCTCACCGGCTTGAGAGTGTCAAAAGGCGGGGGGTCGGGGGTGAATTATGGCAATTGAACGGCTTCAGCGGCCGAAAGTGCGGAAAGTGCCCGGGCTCACGGTTCTGTTACCGGGCGTGGGAGCTGTGCTGTCAGGGTATAGGGGGGTAAATCCCACCCCCTCTCCCTGCCTGTCCTACTCCACCCAAGGGAAACACATTAGCCTAGTCCACCTTAATATACAGAACCTCCCTGCTAAAAAAGATGCTTTCCTGGCTTGGGTCACTGGGAATGACTTTGACATTATAGCGCTCTCTGAAACGTGGCTCTCTCACAAAATCTCAGATGAGGAGATTGATCTCAGTGGCTACACTTCTGTCAGAAAAGACAGACCGGGGAGAAAAGAGTGGGGTGCATGTTCTTTGTTTTGAACAAGTTCTCTTTCACCGAACACAATCCCAATGCAGAGTTTAGCATGCTCAAGGCCCTCTCCATCAACCTATTTCTCTGAAAAAAGTAAAACCCTTACTTTCACAACAGCCTATCCCCCCCTTCCCAGGAATACTCACTCCGACCTGGAGACCCTGCTTGCCCTTAACCCCCCCCCCCAACAGAGTGGGTACTCCGTGGGGATTTTAACATCAATTGGGTCTCCAGCCAAGCCAATGCAGCCAAATCCTGCATCGTCGGCCACAGCCGACACCAGCTTATTTCTACCTCCACCAGGTCAAACTACAAGACTGGTACCCAAACGTTAATTGACTGGATTCACAGTCTCCAATTCATCTCATATCAACAACTGTTTAAGTGACCACTCTGCCACTTACTACCTCTAGTCTGCCCAAAAGCCCAAACCCCCACCTCCATTTCATTTTCTCCAGACGCCTTACCAATAACAGTATTGAGGATGTAACTTGTGCTTTCCACCTGGTCAATTGGTCTTTCACCTCTGTCTAAGGTGACCTGTATACTGCCCTAGACAAATTTTCTACTATGTTCAACAGTGTCTGCGATAAAGTCGCCCTGCTCAAAATCAGGGTCAGGGGACATGTTCATGAACGGGTCTCTCTCGACAACATTAAATTGACGAGGACTACAGACAAGGCCTGGGTCTGTTACACTAAGTACAAGGACTCTGTCCAGATCTCTCTTTACAAAGCACTCCGTAACAAGTGCAAATCCTCCATCAGAAAGGCTAAAATTGATTATATCCAAAATAAACAACTTGGGGAATCAGCAAACTCCCGTAAACTGTTGTGGACACAACTCCCTACTCGGGTAGAACAAAAATGTAGAATCCATCACGCTTATCCAAGGGGATAAGCAGACCAATGACCCCTCTGTAGTTGCTAACATTTTCAATTCCTTTTCGGAGACCCTGATAAATATAAATCAGCCCCTTCCTCTCCTCCCCCCACCCACTCCATCTCTAAACTCTATTACTGAGTCTGGACCCAAATTTTATTTCTAGACCTTAACGCCTTCCGACACCACCAATCTTATCTGGAGTAACAACCCTAAACCCAGCCGAGGGGTGGACAGAACTGACTTCAAAATCCTTAAACACACCATCATTCCTCTAGCGGCCCCCATTACCAACATACTTAACCTCTCACTTTGCTCTGGTCATTTCCCAAGCATCTGGAACACTGCCACCGTAACACTGCTCTTCAAATCAGGGTCCAGTAATAATGTTGGGAATTACCGATCTATCTCTCTCCTCGCTCCCCTCTCCAAAATCACTGAAAACGTAGTTCATACCCAGTTCACCTCCTTCCTCGACTGCCATAACCTTCTCTCAGAAGCCTAGTATGGGTTTAGATCTGGCCACAACACAGAAACAGTCCTCGTTAAATTCACCAGCGATATTCACAAAGCCAACGTCAAAGGCCAATATACAGGCTTTGTCTTCGTGGACCTGACCAAGGCTTTTGATCTTGTCAACCACAGCCTACTTCTTGATAGCCTCCAGGGCCTGCAAATCTTTACAAATGTTGTTAAATGGTTCGGTAGCTACTGTACCTCTTCCACAGATCCCAGAAAATAACCATCAATGGTCACTTTTCCACTAATTGTCCAACTAAATATGGGGTTCCTTAGGGGTACATCCTGGGCCTGCTGCTCTTCTCCCTTTTCATAAACAACCTCCCAGATATCTGCCACTCTACTAAAATTGCGCTGTATGCTGATGGTGTGGCCTTTTACTGCAGTGACAACAACATGGACACAATGTTTAGAAATCTGTAGACTAGGAATTACTACCTTTGAGCCAGAGGCTCTTTTACAAAGGTTCCACGTCTATTAGGTACAGTACAAAAAAGATTACATAGATAACACAACAATTTGTGCTGTGTCAAGAGCGAGAAAACATATACAAATACATATCAAATCATTTGTGCAAAAGGACATGAGATATCAATAATCACATTATTATTACAAGAAAGAGGTCATGCCAGATTAGGAGAAACAAATAGAGAAAAAGTCCAGAACAGAGAGGGTAAGTGAAAGGTGTGGGGAGCAGACAATAGCAGGAGAAAAGGTTTCCCAAACATGTCTTTGTCAAACAACGGAACAGGGTGGGTAGTGAGAAAATACAGGTTACTCACCTGTAACAGGAGTTCTAGGAATGGTATATGTTGTTCATCCACACTCATTGGCAGGTATCCTTGCCGCTTTAAATCTTGCCGGAAGGTCTTCAAGCTTGCTCCTCCCACCCACCGGTGGTATAACTCTCGCTCCGCCCCATGACGCCAGATCTGCCCGCTGGAAGCTCAGGGTTGTGCGTCAAGCCGAGGTCGAGGAATGTAGGATGATCAACACATACCATTCCTGAACTCCTGCTGCAGGTGAGTAACCTGTATTCTAGGACATGATATGTTGTTCATCCACACTCATTGGCAGACTCCTAGCAGTTCTCCGGGAGGAGGGAGGCAAGACGCACACCCCCAATACTTACTTGGGAAAGAGAGACTGGAGAACCGAGGCCCCAAAACCAGCATCCCGGCGTGACTCAAGGTCGATGTGGTAATGGGTAATGAAGGTGTTTGCTGACTTCCAGGTAGCAGCCCTGCAGATTTCCTGGATAGGGACGTCCCTGGAAGCAGCCGATGCAGCAGTATGGCGGGTAGAATGAGCTCTTATCCCTCTGGGAGGCTCCATGCCCGTCAACTTATAGCAGAGATCTATGCAGGAGGTTACCCACCTGCTTATCGTCCGCTTGGCTGCAGGTCTGCCAGATGCGGCTTCAGCGTGAGGTGACAAACAGCTGGCGAACTCCTCCGATCTTCAGCCGCGGCGCCTTATAATAAGCGAGCCTTCTAGGGTCCAGAGTATGGAGCCTATATTCGGCCTCCGAGGTGTGAATGGGGTAGAACACGCAGAGTCAACACCTGGTTAAGGTGAAACTCCGGCACCACCTTCGGAAGGAATTTCGGTGGGGGCGAGGACAACCTTGTCCCTGTGGAAGACCAGGTAAGGAGACTCGATGGAGCGCCTGGAGCTCTCCCATCCTTCTGGCTGACGGATAGCCACCAAGAAGGCGGTCTTCCACGACAGGTGAGAGAGAGCACCTGTGCATAGGTTCAATGGCTTGCCCATGAGCTTTGCCAGTACCAGCAGTAGATCCCACGGAGGTGGGGGTTCCCGCACTGGAGGGGAAATGTGATCAGGGCTTTGAAAAAGCGCCAGACCACCTTCTCCTTGCGCCACTGACTGCTTCCCGCCCGCGCCTGTAAGCAGAGATGGCTGCCAGGTGCACCCTTAGGTCGTCGACCTAAGCCCTTGACTAGAAAGGGACCATAAATAGTCCAAGATGCTTGCCAAGGAACAGGAGGAAGGGTCCAAGCCTTGCTCCTGACACCAAATGGAAAACCTTTCCATTTGAAGGCATAGCATTTTCTGGTCGACTTCTACGGGACGCCCAACTACATTGAGGACCTGCCGAAAGACCCAAGGCCTGGAACTCTAGCCGCTCAGGAACCAGGCCGTCAGGTGCAGGGATTGAAGGTCCGGATGGAACACCTTCCTGATTGACTGAGAGCAGGTCCGGGCGAGCTGGAAGCTGCCATGGAGTCCTGGAGCTGAGACTGAGGAGATCTGGTACCAGAACTGGCGAGGCCAGTCTGGGGCTATCAGAATCACCTGCGCCTTGTCCTCTCGCCTTGAGAAGCACCTTGGATCAAGGGAAATGGGGAAAGGCGTAAAGAGGCCCGGTCCATTGCCTCGAGAAGGCATCCCCTGCAGCGAGCCCCTGCTGAGGGGGGCGGCATGGAACAGACTCAGCTGCTCTCCCTGGAGGCAAACAGGTCCACCTGAGGTGTGCCCCAAAGGGAGAACAGATGCTGTACTACCTCCGGCAGGAGAGACCACTCTGGGATGCAGCCCCTATCCGCTCAGGGCATCGGCCAGGGTGTTGGAGGCTCCTGCCACGTGAATGGCTAGGAGATCCGCGCCCAGGCTGCGCACGAGTGACCAAATGCGGAGAGCTTCCTTGCATAGAAGCATGGAGCGCGTCCCGCCCTGGCGGTTTAGATAGTACATAGTCGTGGTATTGTCCGTCTGGACTCGGACCACTTGACCCCGGAGGAACTGAGCAAAGGCGGTGAGAGCTAGGCGGACCGCTCGGAGCTCCAGCAGGTTGATGTGGCATCGGGACTCCCGCGGGGACCAGAGGCCATGAGCCCGGTGTTCCCCCAGATGGGCACCCCAACCCATCAGAGAGGCATCGGTCGACGAGAGACCGCCGGCTCGGGCGGACGAACGGGATGCCCTCCTGCAAATGATCTGGAACGGTCCACCACTGGAGAGCTGCTCCACATCCCCTGTGTCACCGGCCACAGCTGGTCCAAGGATCGCAGCATTAGACCACTGGCTGGCCAGTCCCACTGAAGGGGACGCGATGTTCCAGCGGCCCAACGGACCACGCTGGTGCAGGCCGCCATGAGACCCAGGAGGCGAGGAAGTCCTGGCAGGGCGCAATTGCCCAACCAGAAATGATCGGGCAAGGAGGAAAGAACCTCGGCCCTGTCCGCTGGAGCCGCGCCTGGCTCGAAGAGAGTCGAGCTGCGCCCGATGAATAGAATCACCTGCTTCGCTCGAGTCTGACTTGGCCTCGCTGATAAGGAGGCCCAGTTGAGAGCAGACCTGGAGGGCCAGATCTCTGGACCACTCGCCTCCTTCCTGGAGGGAGCTGCTATCAGCCAGTCGTCCAGGTAAGGGTACACCCGACCCTCGGCGCCGCAGGGAATGCTGTCACCACAGCCATGCATTTGGTGAAGACCCTGGGAGCTGGAGACAAGCCGAAGGGCATGGCTTGAACTCGAAGAGGGATCCTTCCGCCGGAAGCAAGGAATCTCTAGTGAGACGGACGGATAGGGACGAAAACGCTGGGCCCTGCAAGTCCAGAGAGCAGAACCACACGCTCGCTCCAAGGATGGTATTATCTGAGCCAGAGTGACCATCCTGAAGGTTCGAGACCTTAGGAACTTGTTTAGGTCGTGTAGGTCGAGAATGGGGCGCCAGCCCCTGGTCTTCTGGAACCAGGAAGTACCTGGACACAAACCCTGGGTCTGAAGGAGGGTCCACCACCTTCTTACCACCTCCTTCTGGAGGAGGAGGCGATGTCGGCTCGACGAGCCAGTGAGGCTGGGGATCCTGCTCCGAGGGGCGACGGCCTGAAGGGTGGTGCCTGCTCGGCTCCAGAGGCAGGCCTCTTCCACCACCTCTAAGACCCACCTGTCCGTGTAACAGCGGACCAGGCGGAACGGAAGTGCCGGAGCTGCCTTCATGGGGACCCAGGGTAGGTACGGGATGGGGTGACACTTCAGCCCGCCACTGGGCAGGCTTGGAGGAGGGACCGGCCGAGGGACCCCCTGGGCCCTTTCCTCCCTGCCTCCTGTTAGAGGAAGCCGGCGGCTTGGGTTTGGGATGCCAAGGCCGAGCCTGCTGGCCCTGACGTTGCTGGGCCGGGCGCGCCGGGGGCACAGAAGGACGAAAGGGCTTAGGCTGTGGTTTGCGGCCTTTGTCCTTCTGAGCGGAAGAGAATGAGTCCAAGGTGGCATTGGACTTCTCGATCCTCTGCAGGTGACCTTCCACCCCAGGGCCGAAGAGGTCAGTCCCCAAAAAGGGAACATCCGCCAACTTGTGCTGGGTATCCGAAGTAAAGGTGGATATCCTCAGCCAAGCCCGCCGACGCATAGCCACTGCGGCCGCCAACGATCTGGCACATGAGTCCCCTATATCCAAAGCAGTCTGGAGCTGCTGTTTGGCCACTGTTCTGCCCTGGTCCCGCACCTGCTTAACCGTAGTCTGCAGATCGGCGGGAAGATGAGGGATGACCTCATCCAGGGAGCCCAACAGGGCATGAGAAAATGTGCCATGAGGACGGCCGAACTGGCCTGACGAGGCCGAGAGAGGACGGGACGTGAGACTTTTCGCCCGACATAGTCCAATTTCTTGGACTCCTTGTCAGGAGGTTTGTCCACATCCTGGCAATGACCGGGCGCTACCGGAAAACGCTAAGGTCGGTAACCAACCCCTCAGCAGAGGGGTGTTCCGAAAAACCGGATAAGGAACCGGTAGGGACCGCATACTTCCTGGCCATCCTGGCCGAAGGCGCAGGGCAGGAAGCAGGGCGCTGCCAAAGCTCCAGTGCCGGACCCACTATGGCCTCGGCCACCGGAAAGGCCTCCGTCGGAGAATCCCCTCGGTCCAGAATCTCCGTGAGGGGATACCTGGCCTGCTTGGAACGGGGTTCGAGCTCCATCCCGCTAGACTCCAGATGAGCCAAGCAGTCCCAGGAAGGACGACGGGCTATCGCCCATTGACTGACCTCCTGAAGACTCCAAGTCCAGTCGCTTGGAGAAAAGGAGGAATCATCTTCGACTCGGAAGAATCTCGAAGAGCTGCTCTGGCCTGAGCCACCCTTCACCTGCCGAGGTCGGTCGGGAGTGAGGGTAACTGACAGCCGATGGGTAGACCCTTAGCCGACCGAGAATCTTTGGTCGGAGCCCCAATTGGTGGCTGTGGAGGCGCGAGGTTCCACCGAATCGGTGGAGCAGTTGGTTTTGGCCGAACAACGCCTGGGTATAGGCTCCTCGGATAAGTCGAGGGGTTGTGTCGGCTGCCCGTGACAGCACTTAATGGCCGGGAAGGCGACGGGTCGCTTATTCCGCCAGGAGGAGTTGTTAGAACATAAGGTCTCGCATGGCCGACGTAATTTACGCCGAAGCTTCCTCATCCGAGGAGGAGGACGAGGACGAGCGGCGACGCCGGCCATCATGTGCCGAGACCGCCTATGACGGTGGGATCGGCTGGATCGCGGAAGAGGTCCGAGGACCAGAGTCCCGGAATTTCCGAGGTCGGGTGCGGGAGGTGTCGGCCGAACCGCACTCCTTCGCTCGGATGGTCCATCCGAGGGCCCGGAACCGGAGGCATAGGCGAGCCCACGGGATCCTCAACTCCTCCCGGGGGAACCGGGGAGAGGGGAATCTCGGCTGCTAAAGGCGACAGCCCGTCCAATGGGTCGAGAAAAATCTCGACTTCATCGGGTGGGAGTCTCGGCCAACTGACCTGACGGGACACCGTGAGGCCAGTGGCCGGGTTCCGAGCCGTCAACCGCCGACGGCCCGGAGAGGGACCTTTCCCGCTCCCAAGAGCGTCGACGGAGGGACTTACCCCTGTCCCTCTTTTTGGACCGAGAATAAGGTCCAGCAGACACAGGCCCTTCTCCTTTAGTGGAGAGGGACAGACAAAGCTCCTTAAAAGAAGCCGTGTAGGAAGAACCCAGAGAGAGCGGGATAAATGCCGCGGCCGAGGAAGATACGGCCCGCGCCGCCTCCTCTTCGAGGGCGACCATCCGCTCGAGCTGATCCGCCGAGCCCGCCGCCGAGGACACCGCTAACCGGCCTCTGACTTCACCGAGGGAACGCTTCGGACGGCCCAGTTGCAATCGGCAGCACGGTCTTCGAGGACGAGGGCCGAGAAAGATGAGCACAGGTCGCAAGCCCGCGGGTCGTGCTCAAGGCCTAAGCAGTAGACACACGTGGAGTGTGGATCCGTCTGAGACATCTTTCTGTTCGCATGGCATTCCAAACTGGGAGTCGATTTGGGTCCATCGCAGTCACAGGGATAGAAGATCAAGTCTTTTTTGCAAAAATTTATTTTTAAACCGCAAACGGAGAATAGGAACTAGTCACAAACGCAGAGCGTTAAGGAGGGAACCTGAGCTTCCAAGCGGTAAGGAAGATCTGGCGTCATGGGGCGGAGCCGAGAGTTATACCACCCGGGTGGGTGGGAGGAGCAAGCTTGAAGACCTTCCGGCAAGATTTAAAGCGGCAAAGATACCTGCCAATGAGTGTGGATGAACAACATATCCATGTCCCTAGAAATAGGAGGTTTAATCAGGGCAGTCACAGGAGCTGGAGGTGGCAAGGTGAGAGAACAGTCTTGATTTGAAAATACCTAGAGAGGTGGAGGCAGTAATATGAGTGCTGAGGGCATTTAGCCAGCTGGGGGCACGATAGGCAAATGATCTTTGTCCCTGAGAAGTCTGGCATCGGGGGACTTGGAGAGGCTGGTGTTCTGATCTTCTGGTAAAATGGTTGCTAGCGCTGGGCATAACAGGTCTTGGATACAAGGTGGAGTGAGGCCCAGAGTGGTTTTTTCGCCATCAGGCAGGTAAGGTACTTTATCTGGTTTGACAGCTGCAACCAACTTGAGTCAGCATAGAGTTCAATGTGTGGGGTATGTCGAGTGCACCAGTGAGCAGTCGACAGGCCTTATTTAGATGTTGTAATGCAACTAAGTGCTGTAGTAGTGGCAGATCCGTATATAACTAAGCCATAGTCAACGACCGAGATGATAGAGGATTGGATGGCAATCCTCAGTGCAGAATAGGTAAGGAGCTGTCGGTTCTGATATAGAATCCCAATTCGCTGATTAATAGTTTTTGCTGTACAATCAATGTGAGTTGCTAAGGTTAGGCCTTGATCAAAGTTGATTCCAAGATATTTGAAAATTGGCACTTGTTCAAGGGTATTTCCCAGGTATGTATTAATGGTGAGTGGGACTTGCCGTTTCTTGTTTTGTGGGTTAGAGAAGAGCATGGATTCAGTTTTTTTGTGGTTTAGAACCAGCTTATGTTCAAGGAACCACATCTCAACTTTGGAAAAAGTGCTGAGCAAGGTAATTTTTTACCCAGTCACCAGGACCCTGCGAGAGCCCTAGGGATAGTAGTAGTTTGATAAGTAGGCCATGGTGTACTGTATCAAATGCCTTGGTTAAGTCAATGTAGACTGCTCCAGTTAGGTTTCCTTTGTCCATGGCATTGTGGATTACCCTGAGAATTCAAGTAGGGCAGTCGATGTGCTGTACCCTTCCTAAATCCATGCTGCCGAGTGCACAGGATGTTGTGCTTATCCAGGTAGTCTGAAAGTTGGCCCGCCACCAAGCGTTCAAGGGCCTTAGAGACAGGTGGTAGTACTGATATCGGGCGATAGTTAGCAGGCAGTGACTTATCACCACTTTTGTGTACCAGAGTGACAACTGCAGCCTTCCATTTCCTAGGGAACTGGCTGTAGCAGAGGGAGAGATTGAAAATTTTTGTGAGGGGAGCAGTAGTTCCTCCAGAGTGAGGGACAGAAGTTTAAGGTCAATAGTGTCACTGCTTGCTCGGGACTTAGAAATGGCCTTCTTTACATATTTATAGACTTCATGTGCCTTTACTAGTTTGAAATGGAAGGTGGTTTGGTTGGAGAGGCAGTAGCAGAAGTAGAAATTGAGGGTCAGCATCAGTGAAGAAATCAGATGAGAGGACACCACTAAGGTCCGTGAAGGTATCATTTAGGTGTTTGCAATGATCTCTGGGTCTAATGTAGTGGTTCCATCCATTCATTATTGTAGGAGAGGATTTGACTGCTGACCCATGATATTTCTTATGTTGTCCCAGAAGGATTTCTCTGCCTCCCAGGAGTTGAGAGGCATTCTTGAAGTAGGAGCTCTTCATCACGCGGATCTGTTTAGTACAGTGGTTGCAAGTCTGTTTATATTTTGGATGTCCGACAGAGTGCCAGTAGCTCTTGCAGTGGCCCAGAGGTGATCCCTACTTTTGAGTTGTGCCAATAGCTCTACCGTGAGCCAGGGATTTGTGAGTGCTTTGATTTTTGCTCTTTTACTGGTGCATAGGTGTCACAGGCAGTGTTGAAAGTAGTAATAAAGTAATCAAGGGCTAGGGTCCACATCTTGAGTTTTGTAAATCAAGGACCAGTCTATCTGCCTAAGACAGGTCTTGAGATGAGTAAGGTTGCCATAAGGTAGAACTCTGCTATAGATGGTTTTTGGAGGCGGCTTACGAAACTTATTTGTCCAAGTACACATTATTGGAGAGTGATCACTGAGCGAGTCAGGGAGAACACTTACATTGGTTATATGGGTAGGGTGGCTGGTAAGGATCCAGTCAACGAGGGTGCTGGTCCCTGATTTGTAGTTTTTCCTGGTAGGGAAGTTTACCACTTGTGTTAAATTTGCTGCTAGGATAGCATCTTTGTTTGACCCTGCATCAGGAGCAAGCCAATTTATATTAAAGTCCCAAGGAGAAGGAGTTCGATGTCGAAGGTTGTGTACTTACGAACTCGAGGACAGACTGTGGGCCAGAATCAGGATCTTTGCAGGGATATAGACAGCAGCAATCGTAAGGACTTTGTTTTGGGCACCAAGTGGTATCTTGATAGGGAGGAGTTGCACTGAGGTTTCTGTGGTGGGGTAAGAACCAGGGGAGACAGGCGACGAGTCCTTATAGACTGCACACCCACCACTCCCCTTTCGAGGTCCTATCCAGCCTGAATATCTTGTAGCCTTGTATAGAGATGGCATGATCCGGAGTATTAGGTGTCAGCCAAGGTTCGACGATGGCAAGGATATCCGGGTTGTGTTGGCTGGCAAAGATTTGAAGGGAGGCCAGTTTTGGGAGGAGACTGCAGATGTTTAAGACTGATTTCAGCAAGCTACACTGTTGGTTTTCTGCCAAAGGTATGGTCCTCAATTCCAAGAAGACCAAGTTTATGATCTACTCTGGCCCAAGAAAAACCATAACTGCGAGTCAGCCCAGTGGCGCTGAGAGTTGAGGTGCTGGATGCCACAGCTCACGCCATGCCAGTGACCCATGTTCGGGAACAAGCACGGGCCGTTGGGGGTTGGCAAGGGAGGGAGAGGATCAAGTGTCCGGAGAACTGCTCTCCTCTCCCAGGGAGGAAGGACTGGCACTCCCATGGAATGAATACTCCCCATTGGAGTCCAATGGGTAGTGCAGATCAGGGAGGAAAGACGGGAGGAAAGCTCTGGGACTTCTGCAGACATGCATACGCCTCTACGTGCACACATCCTGCAAGTGCACCCCAGCAACAGGGAAGGAAGAAAATGTGGAAATACCCCTCCGGCTGCAGGATGACAACTGACCCACTGCAGGCTCTGCACCCAATGACCGGGCAGGGGTAAGTCCTGGTGATATCGGGGTGATGAAGCTTGGGGGAGTCGGTCAGAAGAGGGTAGCCAGAGGCAGAAGGAGCATAAAGGACATATAACAAAAAAAAAAAAACACACACAGAAAACAATCTCAGGCTTAAACCTCACAGACAGTCTTGGAAACTGTACAGAAAAAGTGGACAAATTTAAATACCTGGGACTGCTCCTCGATTCATACCTCACTTTCAAGATCCACATTACTAACCACACCAAGGAGATCCTTGTGAAGCTGGGTCTCTAATAATGAAGTAGAACATTCCTAATCCATTGTCTACCCCTTCTTACCACATCCCACCTCTTCTCTAAACTCAGGACCACTTATAATAGCACTGCATGCTTTGTCACAGGCCCCCCCGTGGAATGCCCACCTCTGTGCCCTTTACAATCCTCTTAACTGGCAAGCTCTTGAGACTAGGTTCCATTTTACAATGTTCCTTCTTACACAAAGTGAACCTTAACCTACTGCCACGAAGCATACTCTCCCTGTTTCCTAAATCGGTCCCCAAGCGCCGTGCAAGAGGGACCGCCCATCACACCTTTGACATCCTGTTCTATCGTACCTCTCATGCATAGAATTTGATTACCTATGAGAGCCCCAAGTCTTACAACAATTTGCCCCCCAAAATTCTTGTAGTTCAATCAGTTCCTTCGGCTGCACCCTCAAGGACCACCTCCTCAAATCTACCACCTCTGTGTGCCCTGGACATCCTCCCCTCTGAACACACCAAAATATTTTGTTATTGCCCCGCTCATCAAATATTTTGTGTTGTTTTCCCTCCTTTCTAACTCCCCCTTCCTCTCCTCCCACTCCTATGTCTTCCCCAGCGCCTGGCTCAAACACCCTGCCTAGGTGTTTTTCCTAAGCTTGTTCCCTATGTCCATTTGCCTCTGTATGAAATGTTTTCCCTACACATAAACTTGCTGTATTTAAGTGTATTAAGTGATTATACTGTATTATTCCTCACCTCACTGTATGTTTTAACTTATTTGTTCTATATTTTTGTGCAATTGTTTTGTAAAAATATCTGTACAACTGGACGTTTGTGAAAACGGACATTTTTGCTCACATACCCTCCAGTATAAAATAAAATTTGATTGATTGATATGGAGGGGTATCACTAGCAGAAACAGGGAGGTGTTGTTGCCTCTGTATAGACTGCTGGTACAACCCCACCAAGAGTACTCTGTCCAGTTCTGGAGATTACAACTCTGAAAGGACAGAGAGTGGAGGCTGTCTAGAGGAGGGTAACTAAAATGGTGCAGGGTCTGCATCAAAAACCCTACGAGGAGAGGCTAAAGGACACCGATATGTAACCCTGGAAGAGAGATTGGGATACAATAGAGACTTTTAAATATCTTACAGGGTAAATAAGGTACAGGAAGCAAGTATTTTTTTTTTTTTTTTTAAAGAAAATGTGCTCAAAAACAAGGGAACATGCTCTGAAGCTGGAGGGGGTGGATTCATGAGAGATGTGAGGAAGTACGTCTTTACAGAAAGAGTGGTGAATTATTGGAACAGCTTTCCAGTGGAGGTGGTGAGGAAAAAAACAGTGGTGGGGTTCAAGAATGCATGGGATGAGCACAAGGAAGTCACAATGGAAGAGAAGAGGGGGCAGGAGAAAGAGCTGTAGATTCGGCATGGTCTGCGATAATAGTGTAGGTAGGGAGAAACAGGCAAACTGGATGGGCCAAGCGGTCCCAATCTGCTGTAACATTCTATGTTTCATCACATCCAGTGATGGCTTCCTTATCTCCTCCTCTTCCACTATCCTCTCTCATCTATTCATTTCTCCTCCACCCATCTCCTCTTCCATTTCTTTTCAACTACTTCTGCTGCCTCACTCAAGGCTCTTCTTGCTCTTAACCCCCTCAAAAGTCTAATCCCTGATGGACTTGACCCTAAGCTTTTTCATCTATCTGCTCCTGCTATCCCTGTAACTTCTATCCTCAACCTTTCTTTCACTATGGCTGCCATCCCAGACATCTGGAAACCTGCTACGGTCATTTCCCTTCCCAAATGGGGTGACCTTTCCTCTCCTGGGAATTATATGTAAACTTCCCTTCTTACTACCCTACCACCTTGTCCTCCCCAACTCTCCTCTTTCCTTGACTCCTCATCTTTCTTCACCCTTTTTCAGTCATGTTTCTGAAAGGCCCACTGCACCCCCACCACACTCCTCAGACTCACTGACTCCATCCTATTTGGTGTGGAATATGGCATAATTACAACTACAATATTTGTCAACTTAGCCAAGACATCTGACACTGTTGCTTATCCTGATCTACTGGACAAGCTTAAAAGAGTAAGGCTCTCAAAGTACAGTTACGCAAGAATTTACCGTAACAGTAGGTCTTCAAGAGGAGCTCCTGCAGCAGGCAATACTGGTAGGACTGACGCTGCCAGTACTCCACGGAAAACTAGCTAGCAGTCTATCACGGCTGTCCACCTCCGCTGATGTCAGAACACTGATGTCCGCCTATCCTATAAAGGGGGCTGCACCCCAGAAGTACCTCTGTTCTCGCACTGGAGATCTGGAAAGGGAGGCAAACAGGAGAATTGAGGCAGTACCTCAAGGCCGAGGAAAAGCAGAGAGGTGCAAAGGAGAAGCAGCTGTCAGGGGCAAGGAGGGAAGGAAAGCAGCACCTGCTACAAAAGCTGCTCTCAAAGATATACAGGTTACTCACCTGTAACAGGAGTTCTAGGAATGGTATATGTTGTTCATCCACACTCATTGGCAGGTATCCTTGCCGCTTTAAATCTTGCCGGAAGGTCTTCAAGCTTGCTCCTCCCACCCACCCGGGTGGTATAACCTCGGCTCCGCCCCATGACGCCAGATCTGGCCCGGCGAAGCTCAGGTTAACGTCCGGCCGGAGGTGTGGAGTCATGGATGAACAACATATACCATTCCTAGAACTCCTGTTACAGGTGAGTAACCTGTATTTTAGGACATGGATATGTTGTTCATCCACACTCATTGGCAGACTCCTAGCAGTTCCTCCGGGAGGAGGGAGGCAAGACGCACACCCTCTATACTTACTTGGGAAAGAGAGACTGAGAACCGAGGCCCCAAAACCAGTATCCCGCGTGACTCAAGGTCGATGTGGTAGTGGGTAATGAAGGTGTTTGCTGACTTCCAGGTAGCAGCCCTGCAGATTTCCTGATAGGGACGTCCCTGGAAGCAGCCACCGCTGCAGCAGTATGGCGGGTAGAATGAGCTCTTATCCTCTGGGAGGCTCCATGCCCGCCAACTTATAGCAGAGATCTATGCAGGAGGTTACCCACCTGCTTATCGTCCGCTTGGCTGCAGGTCTGCCAGATGCGGCTTCAGCGTAGGTGACAAACAGCTGGCGAACCTCTCCCGAATTTCAGCCGGCGCCCTTGATAATAAGCGGCGCCTTCTAGGGTCCAGAGTATGGAGCCCATATTCGGCCTCCGAGGTGTGATTGGGGTAGAACACCGCAGAGTCAACACCTGGTTAAGGTGAAACTCCCACACCACCTTCGGAAGGAATTTCGGTGGGGCGAGGACAAACCTTGTCCCTGTGGAAGACCAGGTAAGGAGACTCGATGGAAGCGCCTGGAGCTCTCCCATCCTTCTGGCTGACGTGATAGCCACCAAGAAGGCGGTCTTCCACGACAGGTGAGAGAGAGCACACCTGTGCATAGGTTCGAATGGCTTGCCCATGAGCTTGCTAGTACCAGCAGTAGATCCCACGGAGGTGGGGGTTCCGACTGGAGGAAATGTGATCAAGGCCTTGAAAAAGCGCCAGACCACCTTCTCTCCTGCGCATCGACTGCTTCCCCGCCCGCGCCGCAAGCAGAGATGGCTGCCAGGTGCACCCTTAGGTCGCCGACCTAAGCCCTTGACTAGAAAGGGACCATAAATAGTCCAAGATGCTTGCCAAGAACAGGAGGAAGGGTCCAAGCCCTTGCTCTGACACCAAATGGAAAACCTTTTCCATTTGAAGGCATAGCATTTTCTGTCGACTCTCACGGGACGCCTCAACTACATTGAGGACCTCGTCGGAAAGACCCAAGGCCTGGAACCTAGCCCCAGGAACCAGGCCGTCAGGTGCAGGGATTGAAGGTCCGGATGGAACACCTTCCCTGATTGACTGAGAGCAGGTCCGGGCGAGCTGGAAGCTGCCGGGAGTCCTGGAGCTGAGACTGAGGAGATCTGGGTACCAGAACTGGCGAGGCCAGTCTGGGGCTATCAGGAATCACCCGCCTTGTCCCTCCTCGCTTAGAAGCACCTTGTGGATCAAGGGAAATGGGGAAAGGCGTAAAGAGGCCCGGGGTCCATTGCCTCGAAGGCATCCCTGCAGCGAGCCCTGCTGAGGGGGCGGGCATGGAACAGACTCAGCCATGCTCTCCATGGAGGCAAACAGGTCCACCTGAGGTGTGCCCCAAAGGGAGAACAGATGCTGTACTACCTCCGGCAGGAGAGACCACTGGGATGCAGCCCCTATCCGGCTCAGGGCATCGGCCAGGGTGTTGGAGGCTCCTGCCACGTGAATGGCTAGGGAGATCCGCCTCCAGGCTGCGACGAAAGTGACCAAATGCGGAGAGCTTCTTGCATAGAAGCATGGAGCGCGTCCCGCCCTGGGCGGTTTAGATAGTACATGGTCGTGGTATTGTCCGTCTGACTCGGACCACTTGACCCCGGAGGAACGGAGCAAAGGCGTGAGAGCTAGGCGGACCGCCGAGCTCCAGCAGGTTGATGTGGCATCGGACTCCCGCGGGACCAGAGGCCATGAGCCCGTGTTCCCCAGATGGGCACCCCAACCCATCAGAGAGGCATCGGTCGATAGAGAGACCGGCCGCTCGGGGCGGACGACGGGATGCCTCCCTGCAAATGATCTGGAACGGTCCACCACTGGAGAGCCGCTCACATCCCCTGTGTCACCGGCTGAAGCTGGTCCAAGGGATCGCAGCGCTGTGACCACTGGCTGGGCCAGTCCTCACTGAAGGGACGCATGTTCCAGCTGGCCCAACGGACCACGCCTGGTGCAGGCCGCCATGAGACCCAGGAGGCGAGGGAAGTCCCGGGGCAGGCGCAATTGCCCAACCAGAAATGATCGGGCAAAGGAGGAAAGAACCTCGGCCCTGTCCGGCTGGAGCCGCGCCTGGCTCGAAGAGAGTCGAGCTGCGCCCATGAATAGAATCACCTGCTTCGCTCGAGTCTGACTTGGCCTCGCTGATAAGGAGGCCCAGTTGAGAGCAGACCTGGAGGGCCAGATCTCTGACCACCCGCCTCCTTCCTGAGGGAGCTGCTATCAGCCAGTCGTCCAGGTAAGGTACACCCGACCCTCGCGCCATGAGGGAATGCTGTCACCACTGCCATGCATTTGGTGAAGACCCTGGGAGCTGGAGACAAGCCGAAGGGCATGGCTTGGAACTCGAAGAGGGATCCTTCCGCTCGGAAGCGAAGGAATCTCTGGTGAGACGGACGGATAGGGACGTGAAAAAACGCTCCCTGCAAGTCCAGAGAGCAGAACCACACGCCGCGGCTCCAAGGATGGTATTATCTGAGCCAGAGTGACCATCCTGAAGGTTCGAGACCTTAGGAACTTGTTTAGGTCGAGTTACGAGAATGGGGCGCCAGCCCCCGTCTGCTTCGGAACCAGGAAGTACCTGGACACAAACCCTGGGTCTGAAGGAGGGTCCACCACCTCTCTTACCACCTCCTTCTGGAGGAGGAGGCGATGTCGGCTCGACGAGCCGCCAGTGAGGCTGGGATCCGAGCCCCGAGGGGCGACGGCTGAAGGGTGGTGCCTGCTCGATTCCAGAGGCAGGCTCTTCCCACCACCTCCAAGACCCACCTGTCCGTGGTAACAGCGGACCAGGCGGAACGGAAGTGTCGGAGCCGCCCCCACGGGGACCTAGGGTAAGGTGACGGGATGGGGGCGACACCCTCAGCCCGCTCACTGGGCAGGCTTGGAGGAGGGACCGGCCGAGGGACCTCCTGGGCCCTTTCCTCCTGCCTCCTGTTAGAGGAAGCCGTGCTTGGGTTTGGGATGCCAAGGCCGAGCCTGCTGGCCCTGACGTTGCTGGGTCAAGGCGCAGAAGCAGAAGGACGAAGGCTTAGGCTGTGGTTCTGCGGGCTTGTCCTCTGAGCGGAAGAGACGAGTCCAAGGTGGCATTGGACTCTCGATCCTCTGCAGGTGACCTTCCACCCCAGGGTCAAGAGGTCAGTCCCCACAAGGGGAACATCCGCCAACTTGTGCTGGGTATCCGAAGTAAAGGTGGATATCCTCAGCCAAGCCTGCCGACGATAGCCACTGCGGCCGCCACCGATCTGGCACATGAGTCCCCTATATCCAAAGCAGTCTGGAGCTGCTGTTTGGCCACTGCCCTGCCCTGGTCCCGCACTCGCTTAACCGTAGTCTGCAGATCGGCGGAAGATGAGGGATGACCTCATCCAGGGAGCCCAACAGGGCATGAGAAAAATGTGCCATGAGGACGGCCAACTGGCCTGGCGAGGCCGAGAGAGGATGCAGCGAGACTTTTCGCCCGCATAGTCCAATTTCTTGGACTCCTTGTCAGGAGGTTTGTCCACATCCCTGGCGCTAAGCCGGGCGCTCCGGAAAACGCTGTCGGTAACCAACCCCCAGCAGAGGGGTGTTCAAAACCGGACAAGGAACCGGTAGGGACCGGATACTTCCTGGCCATCCTGGCCAAGGCACAGGGCAGGAAGCAGGGCGCTGCCAAAGCTCCAGTGCCGACCCACTATGGCCTCGCCACCGGAAAGGCCTCCGCCGGAGAATCCCCGGTCCAGAATCTCCGGAGGGGATACTCGGCCCGCTTGGAACGGGTTCGAGCTCCATCCCGTAGACTCCAGATGAGCCGAGAGTCCTAGGAAGGACGACGGGCTATCGCCCATTGACTGACTCTCCTGAAGACTCCAAGTCCAGTCGCTTGGAGAAAAAGGAGGAATCATCCTCGGACTCGAAGAGTCCCTCGAAGAGCTGCCTCTGGCCTGAGCCACCCTTCACCGCCGAGGTCGGTCGGGAGTGAGGGTAACTGACAGCCGATGGGGTAGACCTTAGCCGACCGAGAATCCTGGTCGGAGCCCCAATTGGTGGCTGTGGAGGCGGAGGTTCCACCGAATCGGTGGAGCAGCTGGTTTTGCCGTAACAACCGCCTGTATAGGCTCCTCGATAAGTCGAGGGGCTGTGTCGGCCATTCCGGTGACAGTTTGACTTCTAATGGCCGAAGGTGACGGGTCGGCTTATTCCCCGCCAGGAGGAGCTGTTAGTAAACATAAGGTCCTCGCATCGCGATTAATTACGCCAAGCCTCTCATCCGAGGAGGAGGACGAGGACGAGCGGCGACGCCGCTCACCGCTGTGCCGAGACCGAGACCGCCTATGACGGTGGGAACGGCTGGACCGCGAAGAGGTCCGAGACCGAGACCGAGAGTCCTGGAATTTCCGGGGTCGGTGCGGGGAGGTGTCGGCCGGAACCGGCACTCCCTTCGGCTCGGATGGTCCATCCGAGGGCTCCGGAACCGGAGGCACAGGCGAGCCCACGGGATCCTCAACTCCTCCCGGGAACCGGGAGAGGGAATTCGCTGCTAAAGGCGACAGCTCGTCCAATGGGTCGAGAAAATCTCGACTTCATCGGTGGGAGTCCCGTCAACTGACCTGACGGGGACACCGTGAGGCCAGTGGTCGAAGCCGAGCGGCCGATCAAGCCGACGGCCGACGGCCCGGGGAGAGGGACCTTTCCCGCTCCCAAGAGCGTCGACGGAGGGACTTACCCCTGTCCCTCTTTTTGGACCGAGAATAAGGTCCAGCAGACGCAGGCCCTTCTCCTTTAGTGGAGAGGGACAGACAAAGCTCCTTAAAAGAAGCCGTGTAGGAAGAACCCAGAGAGAGCCGGATAAATGCCGCGGCCGAGGAAGATACGGCCCGCGCCGCCTCCTCTTCGAGGGCGACCATCCGCTCGAGCTGATCCTCCGAGCCCGCCGCCGCGGACACCGCCAACCGGGCCTCTTTGACTTCACCGAGGGAACGCTTCGGACGGCCCAGTTGCAATCGGGCAGCACGGTCTTCGAGGACGTAGGCCGAAAAAGATGAGCACAGGTCGCAAGCCTGCGGGTCGTGCTCAAGGCCTAAGCAGTAGACACACGTGGAGTGTGGATCCGTCCGAGACATCTTCTGCCCGCATGGGCATCTCCGAAATCCGGGAGTCGATTTGTCCATCGCAGCCATAGAAGACTGAAGTCTTTTTTGCAAAATTTATTTTTAAATCCGCAAACGGAGAAATAGGAACCAGTCACAAACGCAGAGCGTTAAGGAGGGAACCTGAGCTTCCAAGCGGTAAAGAAGATCTGGCGTCATGGGGCGGAGCCGAGAGTTATACCACCCGGGTGGGTGGGAGGAGCAAGCTTGAAGACCTTCCGGCAAGATTTAAAGCGGCAAGGATACCTGCCAATGAGTGTGGATGAACAACATATCCATGTCCCTAGAACTACTGTTACAGTAAGTTTTTACGTAACTGTACTATCTTACTTCGAGAGGGCTCTTGCAGCAGGCAACACTGGTAGAACAGAGTCCAAAGTAGTATCAGAACTGACCAAAATGTCAGCCTGGAGAAGGTAGAAGACAACAATGAAGGGCTTATGACTCAGAGAAGGCCCTGAAGGATAGCTGGTCTGAAACTGGCCCTGCGCCTAGAAGCAATGTCCAGACTGTAGTGTCAAATGAAAATATGGACAACTCCAGGTGGCAGCTGCACAAATGTCCACAGCAGACACACTCCTGAAACAGGCGGTACAGGCAGCCATACTTCTGGTGAAGTGACATTTGACCATACCAGGGAAGGGCTTGTTGTACTTATGGTAGCAGTAAACAATGCAATTAGCTAACCAGTTTGACAAACATTGTTTCAAAAGAGGTGCCCATTCTTTCTTAGGAGCAAATGACACAAACAACTGGTCAGTTTTCCTCACAGACTGGGTGCAATTAGTATAGTACCAAAGCACCCGATTATCATCTAAAGTATGAAGTAAGGCCTCCACCTGATTAGAATGCTCGGGGAAATAAATGGGTAGGTGGGTGGATGGATTGGTTTAACACAAACTTAGATACCACCTTAGGTAAAAACTTAGGATTAGTATGTAAAGACACCCTATTTTTTTGAAAAACTAAATAAGGCTCTTTACACATCAGAGCCTGAAGCTCGGAAATCCTCTGAGCAGAAATAACCGCGACAAAAAAAATAACACTTTCCTTGACAGAAAGCGCAACTTGTGGCTGGCTCAATAGGAGGCAGAGTGAGCTCTTCCAACATAAAAAGAAGATCCCATGCACCGGTCCAGTGGCGCTGAGAGTGAAGATGCTGGACGCCACACCTTGCACCACGTCAGTGACCCGGGTTCAGGAATCAGCTTGGACCGCCGGGGGTTGGCAGAGATGAGAGAGGATCAAGCATCTGGAGGACTGCTCTCCTCTCTTGGAGGGGTGGGGCCTGTCGTCCTGCTTGTTGATTGCTCTCTGGCAGCAGCTAGAGGGCAGTGCAGGTTGGGAGACATGTACCAACATCATCACATTGGTAGGGGCTGGGAGACGGGAGAAAAGTGGAAAACGGAGCCTGGCAGGTTCCATGATGGACCCTGTTTTCACAAGGATTGGGCCCAGCATCTGGATTGGGACTTGGGGGGGGTGGACGCGCTCCTCCTTCAAGCCCTGCTGCAGGGGTGCAATCCATGAGGGATTCACCAGGCTCGTCAGTACAGGACACAGGAAAACCAGAGAGTGAGTCTCTCCATCAGAAAGCGACCGCAGCCACCTGCCAGGATTCCCAGGAGGGAAAAACAGATAAAAGAAAAAAATTAAAGAAGGTCCCATGGAGAGACGGGATCCCAAATGGGATGTTTCAAATGTAGTATACCCTGCAAGAATGTGCGGCATACCTCCAGCTGGGCAACAGCTTTGCCCTCAATAAGTGCATGATAGCAGAGATGGTGGAAAGGCGCACCTTAAGAGAGGAGTAGCCCAATCCTGAGCCTGAAAGGGACAGCAGGTACTCCAGAATCAGATTCACTGGGCAGGTGAAGGGATCTAAGTGATGAGCAGCGGCCCATAGGGTGAAGTGCTGCCACTTCAAGGTGCAGGTGTCTCTAGTGGAAGGCTTACAGCAGCCACCAGGGCATCAATAACCATGGAAGAAACCCCAAAGCGGGTGATAGCGAGGACTGCAGGAGCCACGCATGTAGATGCAGGAACTTAAAGTCTGGGTGAACCAGGGTGCTCTGTTCCTGGGAGGGCAAGCCAGAGCATAGGAGCAAGGGTACTGGAGGTGCCACCGCCAGCTGCTGCAGCAAAGGGAACCAAATCTGACGTGGCCAATAGGGGGATATGAGGATTATCTCTCTGTTCCCTCTGACTGAAGCTTAGGAAGAACCCTTTGCAGGAGCGGGAAGAAAAGCATACAGGAACCTCCCTTTCCAGGAGACAGACAATGGGTCAAAACAGAAAAACCAAGGTCCTGGATCGAGCGAGCAGAAAAGCCACAGTTTTGCACTGAGTGGGGATGCAACAAGGTCCAACTCTGGATGTCCCCACCGTAGCGAAAAGATCTTCGACCACCGAGGACAGGATTTCCCACTCATAAGCCCTTGACCTGAACCAGCTTAGACTGTCAGCCAGGGCATTGTGGTTGCCTGGAAAATGGATGTCTGACACTTCCAGGTCATGCTCGATGGCCGAGTACAAGACTCACTGCTTCCCGACAAAGGGGCTACGAACGAGTGCCCCCCTGCTTGTTGATGTAGTATACTACTGACATGTCTGTCTGCACCAGCAGCGGGCTGGAAAGAATGTCGGTCTGCAAGGCCTGTAGAGCATAAATAACTGCCCGCACCTCCAGGACGTTGATATGGAGACGCTGCTCTGCCTTGGACCAGGTCCCCTGGGTCTGACAGTCGGCGATGTGAGCACCCCAGTCCAGACCCGAGGCATCCATAGTGAGGATCTGCTAAGGGGATACCACTCAGAAGTGAACCCCTCGCAGGAGGTTAGCAGGGTTCTGCACCCACTCCAAGGTCCTTCTCACCGGATCAGAGACTATCACCGGCTGATCCAAATCATTGGTGCATTAGTCCCATTGGACCTGGAGGGTCCATTGAGGAACCTCATATGCAGACAAGCCAAAGGGACTGTGGCTATAGTCGCCGTGTGTCGCAAATGGCAGAGGAAAACTCTGACCGAGATCTGTTGACTGGAGGAAACTAAATGGGCCTGCTCCATCAAATGTTCTATTCTGTCTAGTGGCAGAAAGGCTCTGCCCTGGGAAGAGTCCAGGACCGCTCCAAAATACAGGGAGGGAGAGAGAGAGAGAGAGAGACAAGACAGAGAGAGAGAGACACACACAAGACTTTAGCAGATTGGCCGTGATCCCCAAAACCTGGAAAAGTCAGAAGGTGCATTCCAGGTTCTGCAACTGAAGGTCCCTGGATGGGGCTATCTGCAGCCACTCACCCTGGTAAGGAAGCATATAAAAGCCCCGTCTCCTCAAAGCCGCAGCTACAACCATTAGGCACTTGGAAAAAACCTGTGGTGCTGAGGAAGGGCCAAAAGGGAGGACCCAGAACTGAAAGTGATCTTCCTGGAAGCGGAAATGGAGGAAGCAGTGGTGACCCGGGAAAACCTAGATATGAAGATAGGCATCCTGAATGTCCAAGGAGCAGAGCCAGTCCCCCTGGTGAAGAAGGAGCAGCAACCCCTGGAGAGTGGCCATCCTGAAGCACCTGTATTCTATGTATAGGTTCAGGTAGCTGAGGTCCAGAATCAACCTCAGATGCCCTGTTTTCTTGGGGACAAAGGAAGAAGTGGGAGTAGAACCCCCTTCCCTCTGAGCTGGAGGGATGGGTTCTATGGCCTTTTTGCACAGGAGAGCCTGAATCTCTTCTTGGATGAGGAAGATGTGGGCCACAGGGTAGTGGGAGAGCAAGGGGGGTGTCTAGAAATTCTAGGGTGTGACCGCACTTGATAAGCTGTAACACCCATTGATCCAAGGTCACTGCTTGCCACCTGTTGTGTTTAGACCTGACCCCGACTATCTCCCCTAAAGTCTCTGCTGAGGGGGGGCGGCAAAGAGTCAGGTGGTGGATCCTGGGGTGGGCAGGGTGGCTGTGGGGGTTCTTGGGGCTCTACGAGCAGCTGCTCCAGTTGGTGGGGTATGGGCCTGACGACTGAAGGGGCCTTTCACCTGCTGACCCTTAGCGGGCTGGCAAGAGGGCCAACGAAAGGAATGACGCTGGGAAATCCAAAGCTGAGATCAGTAGAGGGAATGCAACGATCTAAGGGCTTTGCCCGACTCCTGGAGGTGGAAGATAATGTTTTGGGCATCTCCCCCAAACAGGACTGAACACATGAATGGAGCATCCAAAATGCTGGCTTGAACATCAAGCCCAAAGCCAGACACCCTCAGCCATGAATGACAGCGAAGGTAGATGCCTGTCACTGCCCCACACCCGGAAGCATCAACAGCGTCACACGCGGCCGTAGGACATGGTTGTCCACATCCAATCCTGATTTCAGGAGCTGGGCCAACTGTGTTTTGGTAGAGTCCTCAAGGAGAGTCTGTATCAGATCCCTCACTTGATGCGTCACGTGTTTTGTACTTTTGTATAATATGTCATGTATTGTATTTCTATATTAAGTAAATGTAAAAGTTATCTTTCTGTAAATCATCTTGTGACTGTTTCACAGTCTCGGGTCGCATATGAAAAAGGGCCTTGGCTCGTATGTTTACCCAGTTAACAAAAGAAATAAACAAACAAAAACTTGATCCCAGAGGGCATTCTGGTACTGCACCATATGAGCCAAGTAGTTAAGCACCCTGATGGCTAAAGGTGGCCGAGGCATACATTCACTTACCCAACTGGTCTAACTGCAGAGACTCCTTGTCGTGAGGGTGGGTACTAAAGTGTCTGGGCCTCTTCATGCGGTCATGGGCTGCATGCATGACCAGAGAGTCTGCCTTGGGGTGATCCCCAAGGAAGGACTTGCCCACTGACGCATGATAAAAGCGATCCACCTTCTTGGGTAAAGCCGGGGTGGAAGAAGGGTGGTTCCATGCTGCCTTAGTGACGTCCTCGTAAGAGTCAATTAAAGGAGGTATGACCAAAGTGAGGGTCTCCTTTTTCCTGAGGTAAATGGTCAGGCGATGACGTTCTGGGTCAAGCTCTGTTTCAGAGATAATGAACAAATAATTTTGCTCAGTATTTACAAAAGAAGAAGAGGGGGAGGTACCTAAACCAAACAACAGAAGTACTCGGATTGGCAAGGCAACTTTTATTTTTCAGGCGCCCAATCCCCGAGACTCTGGGCACTGTACAATAAAAACATCAAACTGTAAACATAATTATCAACATTCTAATTAAAACTTATATAACATCAAACAAAACAGCTGTAGCTCAATCTATTTCCCCCGGAGGTCGTGAGGGCGCCTGAGGAGCCTGCCCTCCCCCCACAACAGCTGCAGCTCAAGGTACGACGGTCAGCTTGCTGGGACAGCATTTGTGTGCCGTGGTCGGCCTGCCAGCTACCCACTTTTGGCGCCAAATTTAAAACCCTATTTCCAATACTGTCTGGACTTAATTTACTGTCGGCTTAGGTGTGCAGATAGTTTTATCTCCTTTGAATTTTAACAGGGTTACTGATTTTTTGCTATGTGCTCTTTTACCTTAAGGGATTGCTTCTCATAATTTCCAGTTCTAGCGCTGGGCTACAGGGATCTGTTTTAAATCAGCCACTTAAAGTACCAGTGTTAGTCCACTACAAGGCTGCTAAGGGATTTAATTTCTGACTATAAGAACTGTTGTGCTTGCTGGACTTCTAGCTTACAAATCAAATATATAAGAAACCTATATACACCATGCTGTGCTAACTCCCTGCCCCCTACTTGCTCAGTCACTCCCCCCCCCCCCTTAGCTGCTTTAATGTCCCATTTCTTCTCTCTCCTCAAATATTTACCCCGGAGGTCGTGAGGGTGCCCGAGGAGCCTGCCCTTCCCCGAAACAGCTGCAGCTCAAGGTACGACGGTTGGCTTGCTGGGACGGCATTTGTGTGCCACGGTCAGGTTGCTGGTTGCCCACGGCAGCCCTGACGACGCTTCGCACCGGCTACCCCACCACCCTTGGTCAACCACTGGCTATATAGCGTGGACCATGTGTGAAATTGCTCCCTCTCCCTCATAAATATTTCACCATGTTGCTGATTCCTATCTCACTGCTAGCTTTCCCTATACCTGCAGCCTCGCTTCCTCCCACCATTTACCCTGCTAGGGTGGCTGATAAATTAGTACTCCAAGTTGAGGCAGTAGGGACTGTAAAACAGTTGACCTCTCACTATGCAACCTACCTCCTGTCACTACCCTGCACCTGGTGTATCAGCCACTCTATATTACCACCCTCCTTTCACACTGGACTCTTAGCCCTGTCTTTAGCCATTCGCACTCCACCTTCAGTCGTGATCCTGCCCTTGTCCACTTCACCAAAGCTCCAGCGAGTCATGCCTTTAGCCAAACTCCTGGTAACCTTGCTTCTTCTACTTGCTGGGGACATTGAACCGAATCCTGGCCAACCACTACCCCACTGTTACTCCCTCGGAGGCTCAAACTTATGCACCTAAATATCTGTAGCCTTCTAAACAAAATAACCTCGCTGCAGCAACCGATCTGTTCACCAAGGCCTGATATTCTGGTTATTATGGAAACATGGCTTAAGCCTCGCAACAATGACCCCGAATTCTCCATCCCTGGCTACTCTGTTATACGTCATGACTGCCCTGGCCAAAAAAAAAAAAAAAAAGGGTGGTGGCACAGCAATGTATATCTCGTCCTCCCTCCAGTACACCATAGTTAGTATTCCTATGACCCCACAGGCAATTGATGCCGTGATGATTAAACTCTCCCTTCCCCACTCCACCACCCCCATCTTCATAGTCGGGTTTTATTGCCCCCGACTTCCCTCAAGAACCATTCTGGACCTTTGGGATCTCTGAATTCCCTCACCGGGGTGAGATACACATATTGGGGATTTCAATGAGAAAGTACAGTTACATAAGAACTTACCGTAACAGTAGCGAGGGAATTCAGAACTGTATTATCTTACTTCGAGAGGGCTCTTGCAGTAGGTAATTACATATAGGACAGAATCCCAAGCAGTCTGGAACAAATGAAAAGGCACCGGGAGGAGGAACTACTCTAAAAAGTAGCAAATAATCTAGCAGGTGTCAAGAAAGGAGGCCTTGCAAGACAGCTAACCCGAAGCCTGCTCTATGGCGAGAGGCAATGTCCAAACTGTAGTGTTTAGTGAAGGTATGGATGGAAGTCCAAGTGGCGGCAGCACAGATGTCTGCCGCAGACACATTCTTGAACAGCAGAGGCTAACTCCACGAAAGTGGGAGGGTTTCTGACTTGGACCCGAGGGTCTTGTTATACTTGTCATAACAGAAGGTGATGCAATGGGCCAACCATTTTGATAGGCATTGCTTAGAAACAGCATTGCCTTCTCTTTTGTGGGCAAAGGAGACGAACAACCAATCAGTCTTTCTGAAATCCTTTGTCCTGTCGGTGTAGTATCTCAGAATCCTGTGAACATCCATGGTATGGAGCAGGTATTCTCCTTGATTGGAGTACTGAGTGAAGAAAGCAGGTAATTCAATAGACTGATTCAAGGTAGATTCCGCTACCACCTTCGGAAGGAACTTAGGATTCGTGAGAAGAGCTACTCGTTCTTTGTGAAAAATCAAAATAAGGAATTTTGCACGTCAGGGCCTGCAGCTCGGAAATTCTTCGAGCAGAAGTAATGGCCACCAAGAAGAGCGTCTTCCACGATAAAAACTTCAAGTCTGCGGAAGCCGCAGGCTCAAAAGGAGGAAGGGTAAGTTTCTCGAGGACAAAGTTTAAGTCCCAAGGCGGAGCTGGGGTCCGGACAGGGGGGCTGAGATGAAGGACCCCTCTAAGGAAAGTTTTGGAGACCTCCAGCTGGGCAAATGCCTTATCAGTGAAAGGGACATGGTAGGCTGAGATAGCCGCCATATGGACTTTCAAAGAGGAGAAACTGAGACCCAGGTCAAAAAGATGACGCATGTACTCAAGTAGAATGGTCGCAGGACAGGAAAAGGGCTCTACGTTCCTGGACGCAGCCCAGATAGAAAATCTCTTCCATTTCATGGCGTAGGTGGACCTAGTGGAGGGTTTTCTAGCCTCCACCAGAATCTCGGCCACCTTAGGAGAGACGCCAAAACGAGATTGAGCTAGGTCTGCAGGAGCCATACGTGAAGTTGAAGGGACTTGAGTCCCGGATGGACCAGGGTCTCCTGATCCTTGGTCAGCAATCCTGGAGATAAAGGAAGAGGAAGAGGAGGAACCTCTGAGTATTGTTGTAGAAGAGAGAACCAGATTTGCCTGGGCCAAAAAGGAGCGATCAGAATCATTCTCGCTCCTTCCAAAGCAAGCTTCTGCAGCACACGAGGTACCAGAGGAATTGGGGGAAAAGCATAGACGAATCTGTCCTTCCAGCTTAGAGACAGAGCATCGCTCCAGAAAGCATCTCACTCTGGACCGAGCGAGCAATAGACTGGAAGCTTTGCGTTTTGGGAGGAGGTGAACAGGTCTATCTGAGGAGTCCCCCAAATCTGGAAGATGCTTTTTAGAACTTTTTCGTCCAACTCCCACTCGTGTGGTAGAGCCGACGAGCGACAGTCTGTCTGCCAGGACATTGTCGACTCCCGGAATGTGGATCGCCATGAGGTGAAGGTTGTGAAGCGTTGCCCAATCCCAAACCCTCATCGCTTCCCTGCACAGCGGGTAGGACTGAGTTCCTCCCTGCTTGTTGATGTACCACTCCACGCACATGTTGTCCATTTGGACAGCTAGATGGCTGGGAAGGATGTATTGGTGAAGGGCCTAGAGAGCATACAGCACTGCTTGAAGCTCGAGCACGTTGATGTGGAGAACTACCTCCAGCTTTGACCATAGGCCCTGGGTTCGGTGAGGACCCAGATGGGCCCCCCAACCTTCGCCTGAAGCGTCCATGGTCAGAGCTTGATCGGGGGGAGGATGAAAAAAGGGGACCCCCCCCCGGAATAGGTTCTCTCGAACCAGCCACCATTGTAAGTCCTCTTGCCATCGGGCGAGAGATCAGGGACCAGATGATCTAGGTCGTCTACCCGTTGATCCCACTGAGATCGGAGAGTCCACTGAGAAATTCTCATGTGGAGGCGTGTGCGTGGAACCGTCGGGATGGCCGCCACCATAAGCCCCAGTAGACAGAGCACCGACCTCGCCAGAACCCTCCTGTGTTCCGATAGGAGGGAAATCTGGGACTGGAGGGAGGCCCCCTGTCCGGAGGCAGGAAGACCTTGCACAAGGTCGTGTTAAGAATTGCCCCGATGAACTGGAGCCTCTGTGAAGGATCCAGGTGAGACTTGGAATGGTTGATGGTAATACCCAGGCCAGTGAAAACCTGCTGCGTGAGGGAGAGAAAATGCAGGAGTTCCCCCCTGGACAGGGCAGCCAGAAGCCAGTCGTCCAGGTAGGGAAAATCCTGAGCTCCCAAAGAACGCAGGTGGGCCGCTACCACTGCCAGGCATTTGGTAAAGACTCGGGGAGCCGAGGAAAGACCAAATGGGAGAGCCCGGAATTGGTAGTGGTCCCCCTGGAATGCAAACCTGAGGTACTTTCGGTGCGAAGGGCGAATGGGGATGTGCAGGTACGCATCCTGCATATCCAGTGCACAAAGCCATTGGCCCGGCCGAAGCAGGGGCAAGAGGGTTTGAAGGGAGAGCATCCTGAACCTCTTGTATTCCACATATAGGTTCAGGGAGCTGAGATCGAGAATGGGTCTGAGATCACCCGTCTTCTTTGGTATGAGGAAGAAATGGGAATAGTAACCCGTCCTGTGGAGGTGAGGGGGGACGGGCTCTATAGCCTGTTTTGCAAGGAGAGCAGAGATTTCTTCCCTGACCAAAGAAAGATGGCCACTTGAGTAAGAAGAGTTCAGAGGGGCGTGACGTGAAGGTTTCTGTAGAAACTCTATGGAGTGCCCCTCTGCTATGATCTGAAGCACTCATGAATCCGTGGTTATTCTCTCCCAACCCGGAAGGTGGAGGGAGAACCTCCCTCCTACCAGTTCCTCCGGGGTGTCTGGAGGCGATGGGAGAGGGAAGAAGTCAGGTGGTGTGAGGCAGCGCCGCAGCTGGGGCACCCGTTGCTTTTTTGGGCGGCGGGGGCCTGGCAGCTGTGGGGGCCCGACGTTTAGTGGCCCGGCTTCCCTGAGGTTTCGCATACGGGCTTGCTCAGAAAGGGACGGGTCTGTGGGGGATGGGGACAGTACATTGAATCAACAGATTTAAGGGCTGTCCCCTTCTCCTGCAAATCAGTGATTATGTCCTTGACATCACCACCGAAAAGCACAGAACCCCTGAAAGGTGTTTCCTGGATCGCTGACTGCACCTCTGGGACCAGACCTGACACATGGAGCCATGCATGACGCCGAAGACTTACAGCGAATGCAGAGCTCCATCCTGCAGTGTCCCCTGCATCGTAGGTCATCCTCAAAATATGACGACTGGCTGAATGGGCAGAACGGACCAGGTCGGCTAACTCCTGCTTGACTTGGGAGTCAAGCAAAGAGTCAATCTTAGATTCTACCTGGGTAAGGACAGCCTTCTGGTAATCCCCCATATGTGCTACATAATTCAGGGCCCTGATCCCCAGTGTGGAAGAAGCATAGATCTTCCTTCCATACTGATCCAGAAGGCGGGATTCCTTATCGGGGGAGACGAGCTCAAGTGTTTTGGGTGTGCTGACCGGCCGTGAGCAGCACTAATCACAACCGAATCTGCACGGGGGTGAGAGTCTAAGAAGTCTACACCCTCCGGAGCCTGGTATAGCCTGTTTGACTTCCTGGGAAGTGGGGCTAAAGCCGACGGCTGCTTCTAAATAGTGGAAACAAGGTGGGCGGAGGCTGGATCCAGGGACGCACTAGAGTAGGAGCCATAAGGGGGCAAGTCCAGATGTTCGGCGAGTTTAACTCGTTGAGGATCTGGCTCTAAGGAATGCCACAGATGGACTTCCTGGATCTTCCTGAGCAACTCCGTGAAGGAAGGATCCTCCGGAGGAGACTTTGGAGGAGTCCTCGGCCCGGGCTTGGATGGAGAGCGCGGCTCATCATCTTTCTTGGAACAGCCATCGGAAGCATCCGAGGAATCCGAGAGCGAAAAGGAAGAAGAATCTGAAGCAGTGTAAGACTCTGTAGCTCGTCTAGGGGGAGGAACGGGTTCCTTAAGGGTAATCCCAGAACACGTGTCCTGCCCCTCTCTGGATCCCGAGGGCAAAGCCCAGGAACTGGAGGTGGAGAGAGAGTGCCGCCTGGGGCGCATGGAGCCGGGTGGCACTGTCGCCGTAAGACGGCTCTCGACTTCCTTGGGGAGCTGAGCCTTGGCCTCAGCCCACCAGGAGGCAAGAGCCTCCTGAAGATCAACCGACGGCCTAGGGGGTGGTGAAGGAGGAGGAGGGGGATAGTTGTACGGAGGAAATCTGTAGGGAGAGTATCCATAACCTGGCTGCGGATTTACCGGAGCGGGGTACTGCGGTGTCGAAGGAGTCGGTGCCGGGTACTGCGGCGCAGGATACTGCGGACCTAGGAAAACCAGCGTCGGATAAGATGGCGGATACCCAGGCACTGGAGGAGCTGCCAGAGCAGATGGCCTAGCCGGGTACTCCACGGGCGGATCAGCCGGGATAGGCCCGTGGGGTGGAGGGCCCGATGGAAGAGGAATATCCACCACCGGCATCGATGGGGCCGGTGTTGGGGCCGGGCGGAGGAGCCGTGGCCAGATCTGGCTCTTTCAGGAAGAGGATCGGACAGTAGCTCAGGATCGCAGCCTCGTCCGGGCGGGAGGGGGGATCCGGGGTTGGGCAGGGGGACTGGGGCTCCCCTGGCGGCAGCAAGGCTGTGGGAAGCCTGAGTACGACAGACAGAGCAGGGTCTGCCATAGCTCCAAAGCCCAGCGCCTTGCGTCCGGAGGAGCCGGCGTGTGGCTTAGGGCGAATCGGCGGGCGCCAGAGGAGCCGGCTCCGACTTGGGGTCCCTTGGTCGGAGATGGGCCGAGGATGAGAGGAGGCCCGGTCCGAGGGGACACTGCCATGCGCCGCCTCGGCGGGGTCGAGCGTCTTAGCAGCCTTCTCCTGGTGTACGTCTGGAGGAGCTGACGTCCGGCTTAAGGAGGTGCCCGCACAGTAGGCCGCAAGCCTGCGACGGTACTGGGGGCTGGGCCTCCTTTGCCCGGAGAGGCACCTGGCGGGCAAAACGCGAACCCGAAGGTGGGCGGCGCCTCCTCAAAGCTTGCCAGGCTGCCGTTGGCGATCCCGGAGGGATAAAGATGTTCCTGACTCCGCCGAGTCAGCGGAGGAGGAGGCCTTCTCCCAGTGCCTTTCCCTTGTCCCGGCTTCTTGTGCCTTTCAGGGAGGTCGATGCCTGTTGAAGTTTCTTCAACTCCTTCTCCATTGCGGACATCATCTTTTTGAGGAGATGGGCTTCGAGGGACTGCTGGCGTCGTCTGCGGGTGGCCACGTTGAAACGAAGGCAGTGCGGACACTTGTCGACCACGTGGTCGAGGCCTAAGCAAAAGGCAGAGGGTGACCATCTTTGTGAGGCAGTTAGGCCCACACGAGTCTCACTTTATTCTTTAAGGAATGATACCGACGCTCACCTAACAAAGAAGTATAAAATAAAATACTGAAAACTTTTTGGAAAACCGAATAGTAACAGGACTGGCGATATGAACTTAACCGTGGCGCTGCACGAGCTGACAGCGGGAAAAGAACTGGAAGGCGGGCGTCTGGGACCGCCCCTTTATACCGACATCGTGTGACGCCGGTCACCTGACATAGGGGTGGTCCCCGCCAGGGACTGCTAGCTATAAATTTTTCCGTGGGGTCCTGCCACCAGCCGGCATCAGTCCTATATTTAATTACCTACTGCAAGAGCCCTCCAGAAGTAAGATGTGGCTTGCCAGAGGCACCTCAAAGCTTCGGAACCAGGTAGCCGCCCTTAATTTGGCATAGCTGATCACTGAACCCACCAGCCTGAACCATAGATCGCTAAACCACTCTCTCTTAGACTGGTGCCTTACCTCCCACCAGCACCGAATTATAGCCTTGGGCATCCTATCTGACTCACTCAGTGACTACCACATGATCTACTCTGTCCGTAAAATCTGCAGGCCCCCAAACCATTCTCACACGATCATACAAATCCCTTGACCTCGCTTCGCTCCTAACAAACCTCACAATCACCGACTGGTCTTTTAACCCCATGGCAACCTCTACTGATGCAGCATGGGACTATTTCAAGCTCAGATTCTTAGCAGCTTGGGATCACAATGCCCTGCTCCGACGTACACGGGTCATGGGCGCCCATTTGCCTTCGATCTCCTCCGACATCCTGTCCCTCACCAAAGCCAGAGACCAGGCATGGAAGTCGTATAAAGCCTCCAGCATCCCTGCTGACCAAATTAATTACCGCACCTTAAGAAACATCTGCACTAAACAAATCAGGCTAGCTAAAGCAAACTACTTCAAAGCCTCCTTCCAGGCAAACCTAAATTGCTCATCGAAATTCTGGAAGGTGGTAAAATACCTTTTCTCACTACCCTCCCAACCTCCAAATCCTACACTAATTACAGGTGGGTCTGTCATAACGGACCCGCATGCAGTTGCCTCCACATTCAATTCCTCCTTTACCAACTGCACCTCAGTTCTGCTCTCCACACTACCCCCCTCCCAGCCTAACTCCTCCCCACCTGGCCTCCCTGCTCAGCCTCCTCCTCTAACTGCTCCCTCCTACTCCTTTCGGCAGGTCACTCCACCTGAAGTCTATCACGCCTTGCTTTCCCTGAACCCAAACAAAGGCCAATGCCCCTCTGGGCTGGATTCAAAGATGCTCTACCTGGCTGCCCCCGCTATCACTGCACCCCTGGCCGACTTCCTAAACCTCTTATTCTCCTTAGCAGCTATCCCCAAGGACTGGAAACATGCTACAATAATCCCGCTTCACAAGGGTGGTGATACTTCAGCTCCTGGTAATTACAGACCCATTTCCCTCCTACCTATCATAGCAAAGTTACATGAGCATTTAGTCCTCTCTCAATGCTCTTCCTTTCTTAACTCCTCTTCCTCCTCCTCCTCACCCTATCAGTCTGGTTTCAGGAATTCTCATTCTACTGCCACCTCACTCCTCAGGCTCACAGACTCCATCCTTGATGGCATGGACAAGGGCCTTATCACCACAGCCATTTTTGTCGAATTGGCGAAGGCTTTCGACAGAGTCTCCCATGGCCTCCTCCTTGACAAGCTCTTCCCGGGCTGGGCTCTCTACTTTGGTCACCAGCTGCTTCCGCTGCTACCTGGTCGGCCTTTCCCAAGACTCAGTCCTTGGACCGCTCCTATTCTCCATATTCCTAAATAATCTGCCCACACTCATCCATTCATATGTATGCAGATGATATGGTCTTGTATACATCTGAACAGTCATCAGCTGATGTGAAGACCGTCTCCTTGACCTTCGGCAGAAGGCAGAGACACTCTAGGCTCCCTGCAACCCCTTCCTTCCACACCCTGGACGGAACTATTCTGGAGGCCTACACCTCTTTCAGATACCTTGGGGTATGGCTTGACCAGCACCTTGACTTTTCTGTACATGTCAATGCCATCTACAGAAAGCTACACCCCAAACTGGGTGCCCTCTACCGGAGTCGTGGATGCATCCCGCCACTAGCCTGCCGTGCACTTGTGCAGAAAATGGTTCTCTCAATATTTGACTATGGCAACATAGTCTACAGTGCCTCCCCCAAGTCCATCCTAGCCAGACTGGACCCTCTCTTCCACTCCTTCTGCCGCTTCGCGTTAGTCCCCGCTCCACTCACCACTGTGTACGCTACCGATCCTTCACTCTTCTCTCACTCCATGATCACTGATTGTCCCACTGCGCCAAGCTCACTGCCAAATGCTGCTCCCAGTCCTTGCCCCCTTACCTCTCCTCAGTGATGGCTGTTCCTAACCCTCCTGTGCACTCCTTCAGGAACACAGATGCACAAACCTTGGCTGTCCCATGGGTGTCTTCCTCAAGCAGTCAAGCATCCTTCAGATACCGAATGCCCAAATTATGAAACTCCATCCCTGCCGTCATCCGGCATATGCCCCTGGAAAGGCATTTCAGCTCCCTCATTAACTCGCATTTCTCTCTACATCATGTGCCCGCGGGTTGGTTGAGAATAAAAACCATAAGGTGAAATGGGAAGCCCTACTGTTGGTTGATTTAATCCCCCATTGCAGTGCCTAGACCCACCGCATGGTTGAACTACCCAAAATCTTGGCCGCAGCCCTTACTATCATGCTCTTCTCCTCATTCCACTAGATGTGCTTATTGTGATTAATTCTGCTCTGTATTGTAATGCTGCTGTATAACTTGTATATTCCTGCAATTTCTTGTAACAATATACCCCATGTTCTTTACATGTATAGTTGTTCTACTGACGATGTGTATGTACCGTTTCCCTTTGCCCCCTTCCCCCAGGACGCACCTGGAAACGAGCACTAGTGCTCAGTGTGTCTTCCTGGTAAAACTTTTAAATAAATTAAAAAGGGTCCAGATTGTCAGCAAAATTCAATAATAGCAGTTAAACAACCCTTACATTAACTACAATAGTGTCTGGGAAATGCCCAGCTAAACAGCAAAGTCCTGAAGTGGGCCTTGAACGCCTCGACTGAAGGGGCCTCCCTCACTGATGGAGGAAGCAAATTCCACAGGACGGGACCGGCGATATTAAAAGCTCTGTTGCTGGCAGTTTTTAACCTCATCCTGAAAATCGCCAGGAGGCCCCTAGAAGAGGGTCAGAGGGAGCGGACCAGGGCAGCAGGTGTTAGAAGGTCTGACAGGTAGCCAGCGGTCGATACCAGATCATTCACAGAAGAAAGGGTCCTGAAAGAACTCCTAAACCTCAACGTGGACGAACCAATGGGACCTGATGGGATTCATCCCAGAATTCTAAAAGAACTAAGGAGAGATCTAGTGACACCACAGACTACTCTTTTTTTTTTAATTTTCTTTTTATTCAAAGGATGTGACAAATATACAGGTTACTCACCTGTAACAGGAGTTCTAGGAGTGGTATATGTTGTTCATCCTCACTTTCTAGCAGGTATCCTTGCCGCTTTAAATCTTGCCGGAAGGTCTTCAAGCTGGCTCCTCCCACCCACCCGGGTGATAAAACTCTCGGCTCTGCCCCATGACGCCAGATCTGGCCCGCTGGAAGCTCAGGTTGTGCGTCGAAGCCGGGGAGGTCGGGTGGGTTGTGTGGATGAACAACATATACCATTCCTAGAACTCCTGTTACAGGTGAGTAACCTGTATTTCTAGGGACATGGATATATTGTTCATCCACACTTTCTGGCAGACTCCTAGCAGTTCTCCAGGAGGAGGGAGGCAAGGCGCACATCCTCTACTTAGAAAATAGAGACTGGAGAACCGAGGCCCTAAAACCAGCATCCCGGCGTGACTCAAGGTCGATGTGGTAGTGGGTTATAAAGGCATGTGCCATCAGAGAGGCATCGGTCGATAGAGAAACCGTCGGCTCGAGGCGGACAAACAGGATACCCTCCTGCAAATGGACTGGAACGGTCCACCACTGGAGAGCGTTCCACATCCCCTGGGTCACCGTCACTAGCTGGTCCAATGGATCGCAGCGCTGTGACCACTGGCTGGCCAATCCCCACTGAAGGGGACGCATGTGCCAGCGGGCCCAACGGACCATGCTGGTACAGGCCGCCATGAGACCCAGGAAGCGCAGAAAGTCCCGGGCAGGGCATGATTGCCCAACCAGAAATGACTGGGCAAAGGAGGAAAGAACCTTGAGCCTATCTGCTGGAAGTCGTGCTCTGGCTTGAAGAGAGTCGAGCTCTGCTCCGATTAAATGTATCACCTGCTTCGGCCCAAGTTCCGACTTGGCCTCGTTGACGAGAAGGCTGATCTGAGAGCAAACCTGGAGGGCCAGATCTCTGGACCTCTCCACCTCCGGTCTGGAGGGGGCTGCTATCAGCCAATCGTCCAGGTAAGGGTACACCCGGACCCCTCGGAGCTGCAGGAATGCTGTCACCACTGCCATGCATTTGGTGAAGACCCTGGGAGCAAGAGAAAGGCCAAGGGCATGGCTTGGAACTTGTAACGGATCCCTCCGCACGAAGCGAAGGAATCTCTGGTGAGACGGACAGATAGGGACGTGAAGAACGCGTCCCTGAAGGTCCAGAGAACAAAACCACATGCCTTGTTCCAGGGATGGTATTATCTGAGCCAGAGTGACCATCCTGAAGGTCCGAGACTTAGGAACCTGTTCAGGGTCATGCAGGTCGAGAATGGGGCGCAGCCCCCGTCGCTTTGGGACCAGGAGTACCTGGACACAAACCCCGGGGTCTGAGGGAGGTTAGCCCTCTCTGATCACCTCTTTCTCGAGGGAGCAGAGCGATGTGTCGGCTCCAGCCCGAGAGCCCGACCGCGGCGAGGCGCGGAACGAGGCCCCCCGAGGGCGACGGCTCAGAAGGGCGGGGCCTGCTCGAACTCCAGAGGCAGGCCCTTTCCTACCACTTCCAGCACCCACTGGTCCGTGGTGATAGTGGACCAGGCGGAAAGGAAGTGGCGGAGCCGTCCCTCCACGAGGGGAAACCAGGGTGGAGTGACGAGGTTGGGGGCGACACCCCTCAACCCGTCACTGGGCAGGCTTGGAGGAGGGACCGGCCGAGGGACCTCCTGGGACTTTGCCTCCCTGCTTCCTGGAAGAGGAAGCTGCAGGCTTGGCTTTGGGATGCCAAGTGCGAACCTGCTGACCCTGATGCTGCTGGGCCGGACGTGCTGTGGGTGCAGATGGATGAAAGGGCTTGGGTTACGGTCTGCGGCCCTTGCCCCTCTGGGCAGAGGAGACCGAGTCCAGAGTGGCATTGGACTTTTCGATCCTCTGGAGGTGACCCTCCACTCCAGGGCCGAAGAGGTTGGTCCCCAAGAAGGGGACATCCACCAACTTCTGCTGAGTATCTGCTGTGACGGTGGATATCCTCAGCCATGCCCGACCGCGCATGACCACTGCGGCCGCGACTGACCTGGCACATGAGTCGCCGATGTCCAGAGCAGTCTGAAGTTGCTGCTTGGCCACTGCCCTGCCCTGGTCCCGCACCTGCTTGACCGTGGTCTGCAGGTCAGCTGGAAGATGAGGGACTACCTCATCCAGGGAGCCCAACAGGGCGTGAGAGAAGTGTGCCATCAGCATGGCCGAGCTGGCCTGACGAAGGCCAAGGGAGGATGCAGCGTAGACTTTGCGCCCGGCGTAGTCCAATTTCTTGGACTCCTTGTTGGGAGGCTTGTCCATGTCCCTGGCACTTCCGGCACACCGGAAGATGCTGTCGGTAACCAACCCCTCGGCTGAGGGATGTTCCGAAAAACCAGACAGGGAACCGGTAGGGACCGCATACATCCTCGCCATCCTGGCCGAAGGCGAAGGGCAGGAAGCAGGTCGCTGCTAGAGCTCCAGGGCCGGGCCAACAATGGCCTCGGCCACCAGAAAGGCCTCGTAGGTGAATCCCCTCGGTACAATATCTCCGTTAGGGGATACTTGGCCCGCTTGGATACGGGCTCGAGCTGCATCCCGGTGGACTCCGAAATGAGCCTAAGCAAACCCATGAAAGACGATGGGCTATTGTCCAATGACTGATCTCCGGAGGACTCCATGTCGACCTGCCTGAAGAACGGGGAGGAATCGTCGTCTGACTTGGACGAGTCCGCAAAGAGCTGTCTTGGGCCTGAGCCACCCTCCACCTGCCGAGGACGGTTGGGAGTGAGGGTGACAGACAGCCTAAGGGGCAGGCCCTGGTCCGACCAAGAATTCTTGGTCGGGGCCCCAAATTTCAGCTGTGGAGGTGGAGGTTCCACCAGAATCGGTGGGGCAGCTGGTTTCAGTCAAGCAACAGGCCCCGGGGCAGGCGCCTCGACTAGGGTGAGGGGTTGCTTCGGCCTCTCCGGTGACAGCCACTTGATGGCCGGGGAAGGCGACGATGTTGGCTTGCTCCCGGACAGAAGGAGCTGTTGCCACATGAGGTCCTCGTAGCGCAGACGCAACTTGCGTCAAAGCCTCTCCTCGTCCGAGGAGGAAGACGAGGACGAGCGGCGACGCCACTTACTATGGTACCGGGACTGAGACCGCCTATGCTGGCGGGATCGGCTGGACCGTGAAGATGTCCGAGACCGAGAACCTTGGTGCTTCCGAGGAGAGTTCTGAGGCAGAGCGTGGGAGACCCGCTCTCCCCTCGACTCGGCAGTTTTGACCGTGGACTCCAGAACCGGAGACACAGGCAAGTCCTCAGCCACCTCGATCTCTGCCGGGGGAACCGGGGAGTGAGGGTTGTCGGCTTCACCAGTCGACAACCTGTCCGATGGGTCGAGAAAAATCTCGACTGCGTCGATGGGTGTGTCGGCCAACTGACCTGACGGGGACGCCGTGAGGCCAGTGGCCAAAGCCAAAGGATCGACTGCAGTCGGGGTCGCCTACCCAGGGAGGGGACCTCTCCGTCCAAGAGCGTCGATGGAGGAACTTACCTTTAGCATCCTTCTTCTTGGACCGAGAGGAAAGTCCTGATGGCCCCTCTCCCTTGGTGGAAAGGGACTGACAGAACTCCTTAAAAGAAGCTGAATAGGAGGATCTGAAAGAGAGCAGGATAAAGGCTGCGACCGAGGAAGACGAAGATGTGGCCTGCGCCGCCTCCTCCTCGAGGGCGATCATCTGCTCGAGCTGTTCCGCTGAGCCAGTCGCTGCTGACACCGCCCAATGGGCCTCCTTAGACTTCACCGGCGGGTAACGTTTCTCGGGGCACCCAAGTTGTAAACAGGCAGCGTGGTCCTCCAGGACATTGGCCGAGAAGGAAGAGCACAGATCGCAGGCCTGCGGGTCATGCTCAAGGCCTAGGCAGTAGACACACGTGTAGTGCGGCTCCGTCCGAGACATCTTCTGCCCGCATGGGCACCTCCGGAAAGCGGGTCGATTTGTCCATCGCAGCCGCGAGGGAAATATTTGACCAAAGTCTTGAAAACCTTAAACTTAATTTCGGGTAAACCGAAGAATTAGGAACCAGTCTTATATGCAGAGCGCTAAGGAGAGAACCTGAGCTTCCAAGCGGTAAGGAAGATCTGGCGTCATGGGGTGGAGCCGAGAGTTTTATCACTCAGGTGGGTGGGAGGAGCCAGCTTGAAGACCTTCCGGCAAAATTTAAAGCGGCAAGGATACCTGCCAGAAAGTGTGGATGAACAACATATCCATGTCCCTAGAAACATAGATTACAGTCATTATCACAAAATCACAGTGTATTACTCGTTCTCCATGGTGTAATATATCAAAGACAATAAAATAATTATACTTTAACCTGTGTTTATATTTTTCATTCTATAATGACTGAAATTATTAACTTAAGTAATCTACCCCAGATATAATCATTTAAAGGTTTGATTTTCTCCAAGAATTCAGATATAGTTAGTGATCGACCAGATGTGAAGGCTATACTCCAGGATCCCCAGAAGACTCTTAATATAAAAGTAGTAGTTATGATGTGGAGAAGCTCAGGGTACAAAGTCTGGGTCTTGTCTGGACAAATGTAGTACTCAAGGTCTCCATAATACTTTGAATGCCTGGTATTTATTATGGAGTTTGGACGTAAGAGATTCCATATAATAAATATCTGAAACCACCCCTCTCCAATCCCTCAAAGACGGAATAGTTAATAGTTCTCCATCGTCTGGTAATGGCCTTTTTTGTTGCTAAAATATAGATCGGAAATAAGGTGCACTTCCACAAAGGATTGTGAGGGGGGAAATACAGATAATAGGATCAATTTAGCCGTGAATTCGACTGACTCACCTAAACAGTTGGAAACCTCCTGTTGTCATATACACCAAAATGGAGTTAACTGAGGACATGTCCAGAATATGTGGCTCTGGTCAGCATGCCTATATGTACAGTACCTCCAACATCAGCCATAACTGGATGGTAAATATTTCGCTAGAACTGCCGGTGAACGAAAAAAACGGCTGCGGCACTTCCAGGCAAATTCACGCCATTTAGCAGAGTATGTTACTTTGCATGCTAAAGGAGATGCCTGTAACTGACCCTGATCTAATATGACTTCAGCAAGATCCCTGCACCAACTATTCAAAATAGTAAGCAAGGAATCACCCATCCCTTCTCTAACAATTTTATAGATATGTCCCACTTGGCGTCCCCACAAATGTCCATTTACATGGTCTTCTAAGTATGTCCATGCCATGGGGATGGGGTCAGGTAATTTTGTCACCTCTCTCTCTCTCTTGCAATATATAATTTTTGACCCGGGTATACCTATAGATGTCGGTTTCCTTTAGACCATAGGTTGCTTTTAGAGTTTCAAATGGAATACCACCTGTTTGACAGAGGAAATGGCTGAAATATTGGAGACCCGCTCTTCTCCATCCTGCAAAATTATGATCTATGCTGGATGGGAGAAATCTGTCATCTCCCGAAATATGTGTATAAAAAAAGAAAACTGCTCTAAAACCTTTATGTGCTTTTAACTTGTACCATAGTTTCAAAATTTGTGCTGTAAAGGGAGTGTATTCTCTCATAGGTGCTATCCTGGCCGCCGTGGAAAGGGTTACATTAGTAATGTCATATAGATCATTAATGACAAATTCTAACTCCTTCCAGAGTGCTTCATATACCGAGGATAGCCATAAAGCTAATATTCTAAAAAAAAAAAAAAGCAGCCAAAGCATAGAATTTCAAGTTTGGTAAATTGGTGCCACCGAGAGAAAGCGGGAGTTGTAATAGAGACATCCTAATTCTAGGGCGTTGGCCATTCCAAATAAAGTTCGATATTTTGTCCCATGATTGGAAACAGAATTTAGAGTGAAAGGTAGGAACATTTTGGAATAAATACAGGAGTTTTGGCAGTATAATCATGCAAATTGTTTCAATTCTTTGAAAAAAGCTTAATGGTAATGTAGACCAACAGGCCAATTCTGATTGGATTTGGACAGAGAGGTTCGTAGTTTAGTAATTCTAAATTGTCTAAGTTTTTTGGTATATGAATTCCAAAATATTTAATCTTTGTTTGGTGCCATTTTATGGGATATTTCTTTTTAAGGGTTAGGGACGGAGAGAAATATAGTGAAAGGAGATCTGTTTAAGTTATATTTAGCTGGAATCCTGAGATGACTCCAAAATGGTCCAAGGTTTCCCATAATGCTGGGAGAGAAGTTTCTGGGGCAATGGTTGTAATCAGAGTATCATCGGCAAACAAAAGCACCTTATGTTCCTGTTGACCCATTGGTATTCCCTCAATCTGAGTATTCCCCCGTATGGCTTCGACCAGATGTTCGATATAAAGGGCAAAAAGTACCGGGGATAATGGGCAGCCCTGTTTCATGCCTCTTTGTATCATAATTGGTTGGGATAAGGAGCCATCGACTTGTATATTGGCCTTGGGGTGGGAATGAATGTTTTTCATACAAGAAAGAAAGCTGTTGGGGAAAGAAAAATTAGAAAGGATGGCACATAAATATTCCCAATTTACCTAATCGAATGCTTTATCAGCATCTAGGCATATAATAGTAGAAGGGATTTTCCTAGTATGTATAAATTCCATTAATAACATAATTCGGCGTAAATTATCAAAAGTATTTCTTGATTTTATAAAGCCTGATTGATCCTTGTGGATAAGGTGTAGCAGTATGGGTTCCAGCCATTTGGCCATGAATATTTTATAGCCCACATTTAAAATTGAAAAGGGACGACATAACGATGGAAGAGTAGGGTCTTTTTCAGGTTTAACAAAGGGGAAAGAACGGCATAGTTCCAAGAGAGTGGAGGGGTTTCACCCTCTGTCACTGCCTGACAGGCCGGGAGGAAGCTGGGAAGCAGCTGCGGCATAAAAGCCTTATACCATTCTGGGTCAAAGCCATCTGGACCTGGACATTTCAATGGTTTTAAAGCTTTAACCTGTAGAAGTATTTCTTCAGGTCTAGTTGGACAGTCCAACTGGTTGGTATGTTGCTCTGACAACTTGGGTAATGAAAATTTATCTTAGAAAAGCCGATATTGCCTCCGGATGGTTCTGGGACTGGTGGGGGGCTTTATATAAAGTTCATAAAAATGTTTAAAAGCTTGCCTACTTTGTTCTTCTTTATATGTAGTTTTATTGGAAGTGTTAGTTCTTATTTTAATATAGTCGAAGCTCGTTTGCTGGCTCTAAGTTTTCTTGCAGAAGCCCTTGCTTCTCTTGATCCCGCCACGTAGGTATATCGTCTTAGATAATTCAGGCTCTGGAGAGTTCAGTAATCTAATATTTGTTGTATCTCTTGTTTTAAGCCTCTTATTCTGCGTTGGAGGGCCAAATCATTCTCTCTATACAAGAGTTGGTATGACTCTGAAAGATCTGTTAAAAATTTTAGTATGGCGTTCATTTTTTTTTTGTTTGTGAGAAGCATACTCCAGCAGCTCCCCGCGGAGAACCGCTTTTGATGCGTCCCACTGTATAGAAGAAGAGGTTTCAGGAGACAAGTTTTCTTGGATTGCTTGAGAGATATGCTTCATAAAGTGGTCTCAAAATTCTTGATCCCGGATTGGCGATGCATTAAACCGCCAGAGTCTGAACTTTTTTTGTTTATCCAAGTCTATTTTTAAAATTAAGGGGTTATGATCTGAAAGTATTCTGGGCTCTATCAGTATGTCTTGAATGAATGTAAGGTGTTCTACTGTTATAAAAAAGTAGTCTAACCTGGAACAGGTGCAGTGCCTCCCGGAAAAATATGTATATCCTGGATCCGATGGAAAGTCTCCACCAGGCATCCTCAATACCCAGATGAGCAAAATTCCCCTTTAAATATTTGGCGGTTCCAGAAAGTCTGGTTAGGTTGTGATTAGAAAAATCGAGGTGTGGGTGGAAAGGGACATTAAAGTCCCCACCCATGATTAGTATCCTTTAAGCCTCTCCATCACCTTCTGTACAAAAGTACGTACCACTGGGAGTGACATGTCGGAGGGTAGGTGTTAACCAAAGTCACTGTTTGAGAATAAACCAATCCTATAAGAATCACATATCTTCCTTGAGGGTCCAAATAAGTTTATTGTATCTCCAATGGGGTCGAAGCCAGAACTAAAATTACTGTACCCCTTTTGCATCCCTTCAGGTGAGAGGATGCTATCACCAAGTATCTACCTCCCCCCAAAGCAATTTAGAGTGTTCCGACGTTGAGGGATACGGACATACGAATTTTACCAGCAGATAAAGGTCTAGAGGTCTGTCAAGTCTGCTCGAATGTGCAGCTAGCACCCCTTATTCTGCAGCTGCCCCTCCCTTCCACCCCTCCCCTTCATTGACCCTCCCCTTGTCCTGTTCCATCCCCTTTTGAAGCAGTCCACTGCTCTACTGGATAGCACTTCTGCAGGTAATGCATTCCACGCAGCCACCACCCTCTCTGTAAAAAAGTGTCTCCTCATCTCCCTCCTGAATCTTCTTCCCTCCAGTCTCATATCATAGCCCCTGGTGTCCCTCCCCTCCCCTACTTTGAACAGCCCCTCTGTACCCGTCCTGTGTATTCCTTTCATGTACTTAAAGGTTTCAATCATGACCCTCCTCTCCTCCAGCGAGTACATGTTTAACTCCCTCAGCCTCCTTTCGTATGATAAGTCCCCCAGCCCCCTGATCATCTTTGTGCCCTGTGCTGCATCACTTCCAGTAACTTAATGTCCCTCTTGAGAAACAGGCACCAGTAATGCACGTAGTATTCCAGGTGCAGTCTAACTAATGACCTATACAGTGGCAGAATCACCTCCTCCCTCCTCGAGGATATACCCTTGCAATACAACCCAGCATTTTGTTGGCCTTTGCAGCTGCCTTCCTACATTGTCCCGAGTTGTTCATTGACCCTGTAATTAACACCCCCAGATCCTTCTCCTCCTCTGTCTGGGCTAACTGCACTCCCCCCATCTGGTAACTCCTCCTTGGGTTCTTCATCCAAAAATGCAGCACCTTGCACTTTTTGGTATTAAACTCCAGTTGCCAGGTGTCTAACCAGGTTTCAAGCTTTGCCAGATCAACCTGCAGCCCCTGCCACCCCCTAGGTCATCCAACACCGCTCCTACCTTGCTATCATCAGCAAACAGACTGATCTTGCTCTTGATGTCCAATGATATGTCTGCAATGAATATCCCAAACAACAGTGGTCCCAACACCGAGCCCTGTGGAACATCGCTCATCATTACCCTTGGGTGTGAGAGCTCTCCAACCACCACCACACTCTGCTGCCTTCCCTGAAGCCAGTTCCCTACTCATCTCACCAGCTTTGCACCCGCCCCTGTGCCTTCTAACTTACTTCCCAGCCTTCCATTCAGCACCGAGTCGAATGCCTTTAACTATATATATATCCTGGCCCTATTCCACATTGGGATTCCTGTAAAAAGTATAAGTCAGCCTTTTGCTTCCTAAATGTTGCATGATCCTGTAGCGTTTTATAGGTGAATGTAAGCCGTTCACATTCTGGGAGAACATTTTTACAGGGACATTAACCATAATCCTCTGGAGAAAATGGTGCAATTATAGGGGATGGAGGTTGTTTGATCCCACACAGGGAAAAACATCTTAGAAAAATTATATTTTCTGTATACCACACTCGCTCCTGTGGCCCTATTAGACCAAACACAGCAGTACCAGAGTGAATGGCATCCTTAAATGTATCTGCCCTGTCGAGAGCAACCCCTCCTACCATAACTGGGGTACCTACATTCTTGGAAAAGAGTGTCACTAACCGTTTTCAAAATTAACAGTAGAAATGTAACTAAATAATATAACCAGAACCTTCATATATATACATAAGCCAATCTCCTGAGATAACTATATACAATTTGTCTTCCACAGTTCATGGACACTTAACAGTCTCGCACCAGAGTTCCAAGATGATCGATATTTGACCACCCTAGGAAAGTGGGGCATCCACCCACCTAATGTGGATGAAGACCCACCTGACAGAGAACATCCCCTCTAGGAGCAGGCCTCACTGTGAGAGTAAGAACTGATCCTGAAGTGGTTATAACATGACTAATGAAGCTTTAAACATTTGAATCATTATATAAAGGGGAAGAAAAAGAAAAAAGAAGGAGGAGCTCCCTGCCCCTCCGTGGGAGAGAAAGCAACTCCCCTCGGGGCAGTTTTCTAATGTGGAATAGGGCCAGGATATACAGGTTACTCACCTGTAACAGGAGTTCTAGGAATGGTATATGTTGTTCATCCACACTGTCTGGCAGGTTTCTTGCCGCTTTAAATCTAGCCGGAAACATAGAAACATAGAATTTGACGGCAGATAAGGACCGCTTGGCCCACCCAGTCTGCCCATTTCCCTACCTACTGGATAAGCTGCAGATCCTAGTTAACCAGCAGCCTACTTCTTCCTACCCCCACCCCCAGAACTGCCTTATGACTATCCCATGCATGCTTGAATTCCACCACTGATTTTGACTCACAGCCTCCTCCGGAAGGCCCCGTTCAGCCATCCATAACCCTCTCTGTGAAAAATACTTCCTTAAATTACCTCTGAGCACCCCCATCTTCAAATTGTGCCCTCTTGTTCCTCTTTTTTTGAAAGATGCTACCCTCTTGGACTTTGTTGATTCTCTTGAGGTACTTGAAAGTTTCTATCATGTCCCCCTCTCCTCCTTCCTCAAGGCTATACATATTAAGCTCCTTAAGTCTCTCTTCATATGTCTTCCGTGCAGACCCTGCACCATTTTAGTTGCCCTCCTCTGGACAGCTTCCATCCTGTCTATGTCTTTGCAGGAGATTAGGTCTCCAGAACTGCACACGAGTACTCCAGATGGGGTCTCACCAGCTGTCTGTACAGAGGGATTATAACTTCCTGTTTTCTACTGGTGATGCCTCTCCTATGCATCCCAGTATCCCCAACCTCCTTGCTGCCCTCTCACATTGCTTGCCCATCTTTAGGTCATCTGATAGGACTACCCCAGGTCCCTCTCCATTTTTGTTGTTGTTAGTATCTCACCCCCATTATGTACTCTTCCCTGGGTTTTGTTTCCCAGGTGCATTAACTTGCACTTCTTAGCATTGAATCTAAGCTGCCATACATTTGACCATTCCTCTAACCTTGCCAAGTCCCTTCTCATCCTTTCCACCCACCCCAGTGCATCAACTCTGTTGCAGATCTTAGTGTCATCTGCAAAGAGACATACTTTTCCTTCCAGTCCTTCTGCAATGTAAACTATAAAGACATTGAAGAGGACCGTCCTAATACTGAACCCTCGGTACCCACTAGTAACCTCCTTTCTTCTGATGGACTCCATTTACTATTACTCTCTGTGTCCTATTTTCCAGCCAAATTTTTACCCAGGCTGTTATCTTGGGACCCACACCCAGGCTGGCTAACTTGTATATTAATCTTTTGTGTGGGACTGTGTCAAATGCCTTGCTAAAGTCTAGGTAGGCCATGTCCACAGCCCCTCCCTGATCTACTACTTTGGTCACCCAGTCAAAGAAATCTATCAGATTCGTCTGGCATGACCTTCCTGCTGTGAATCCATGCTGCCTAGGGTCCTGTGCCCCTCTGGACTCTAGATACTCGACAATTCTTTCCTTTAGAAGTGATTCCATCATTTTCCCTATCACTGAGGTTAAACTAACAGGTCTATAGTTTCCTGCTTCTGCCTTGCTCCCACTTTTGTGAAGGGGAATCACATCTGCCCTCCTCCAGTCCTCGGGTACCACCCCATCCTCCCATGATTTGTTAAAAAGGGTAGTCAGTGGTGTCACTAGTTCTACCCTTAGTTCTTTTAGAATTCTGGGATGAATCTCATCAGGCCCCATTGCTTTGTCCACCTTCAGTTTTAAGAGTTCTTTCAGAACCCTTTCTTCTGTAAATGGGCGGTATCAACTTCTGTATCCAGCGTGTTACTACTGTTTGTTTTATGTACCTCCCCTCTTCCTTTGTAAATACTGAGCAAAAATATTTGTTTAGTATCTCTGCCTTTTCACAGTCTCCCTCTGCCCACCCTCCCACCCCTTATTAAGCCTCACTATCCCTCCCTTGGTCTTCCTCGGCTCCTGATGTACCTATAAAATGTTTTATCCCCTTCTTAACTGAGTTGGCTATCTTTTCCCGGTTTGGGCCTTGCTGTTCTGACTGCCTTCCCAGCCTCCTTTTGCTTTAACTGATACAGTTCTCTGACCTGCTCCTTCTGCGATTCCTTGTACTTCCTGAATGCTTTCTTTTTCTCTTGAACCTTCACTGCCACTTCCTTTGAGAACCATAGTGGTTTCTTACATCGTCTTGTTTTGTTTATTTGCTTCACACAAAGGCTCGTTACCTCTGTGATGGCAGTTTTATTATTCCCCATTGTTCTTCCACCCTCCTTCCTGCCCATTTGCTAGTGCATTCCTAGGCACTCTCCCATTTTAGCAAAGTCAGCCCTCCTAAAGTCCAGTACTTTTGTCTTTGTATGGCTTGACTCTATTGCTGTGTTTATTGTGAACCATACTGTTCGATGGTTGCTAGTTCCCAGATGGCTACCCACTTCACATCTGTAATCCCTCTCCATCTCCATTTGAGAGAATCAAGTCTAATATTGCTCCCTCTCGGTGGGCCCCAGTACTAGTTGTCTAGGCATGCCCCTGTAGGGCATCTAGAATAACTGCACTTCTAAGTGGCAGCTGCAACTGCACTCCAGTTAACATCCGGCATATTCAGATCACCCAACAGCAATATCTCCTTTTCTGCCATTCTAAGTATACTTTCTATCATTTCCTGTCCATTTCCTCCCCCTGAGAAGGGTCTGTATATAACCCCTGTGCGTATTGTGGTGCCATTGCCTGTCTCCAAATTTACCCACAGTGCTTCTTCTCCTCCCTGTTTACCCTTTTGTTCTGTTGCTTTTATTCCTTCCCTTATGTAAAGAACTACTCCTCCTCCTCTTTTACCCTCCCTGTCCCTCCTGTAGACAGTGTATCCTGATATGTTTATGTCCCAGTCATGGTTTTGTGTGTACCATGTTTCTGTGACTGCCACGATATCCAGATGTTCCTCCTCCATCAAGGCCACTAATTCAGGAAGCTTGTTACCCAGACTACGGGCATTAGTACTCATTGCTCTCCATTTTTTGATGGCTTTACCTTCTGTTGCAGCATCCCCCACTGACCGTTCTACCTCAGTCTTTTTCTCATTTAGTACCCTGTTTTGTAGGGAGAGGCTGGGATTTTCCTGCTGCTTGTCAGTGCCTCCCCCTTTGACTAGTTTAAAAGCTTGCCAATGAAGCATTTAAACCGATTGCTCAAAAGACTTGTTCCCTTCCTGGACAGATGCAGACCATCCTGCCAGTATAGGCTGGTGTCCCTCCAGGTGGAACCCCAGTCCCCAATGAAGCCAAACCCCTGTGCTCCGCACCATTTTTTCAACCATTCATTAAACTGCATGTTGCCAATTGCCCTCGCCTCCCCCATGCTTCTGAAAGGCAGCACCTCTGAGAAGGATACTGTGTGTGCTACTTGTCTTAGGTCCCTCCCCAACTCTGCAATGTCCTCCTGCACTGCTCTAATCTCATGATGAACCAAGTCATTTGTCCCTAGGTGGACAATTACGTCCAGCTCGGAATCCCTTGCAGCTGTTCTCGTGATCCTGAGGATGCGCTTCCTGTCCCTCCAAGCCATGGCACCAGGCAGGCACCTTACTTCATTTTTCCCAGCTCCCCCCAGTTCTATACCCCTAATAATTGAGTCCCCCACCAGGAGCTGCTTCCTTTCCCTTTGGTGCCCTCTGCCTCCTTTCTGTGGGCCTCCCTTGTGACAGATATCATCAGTCTTCTCTGCGGGTGCATCCATAGGGGAGCTATGCTCCCCCAGAATGGTGTATGGATTGTGGAAGGTCTTCAAGCAGGCTCCTCCCACCCACTCGGGTGGTAAAACTTTCGGCTCCATCCCATGACGCCAGATCTAGCCCGCTGGAAGCCAGATGGGTCGTGTGGATGAACAACATATACCATTCTGTTACAGGCGAGTAATCTGTATTTCTAGGGACATGGATATGTTGTTCATCCACACTGTCTGGCAGACTCCTAGCAGTTCTCTGGCAGGAGGGAGGCAAGGCGCACACCCCCTACTTGGGAAATAAAGACTGGAGAACCGAGGCCCCAAAACCAGCATCCCGGCATGACTCAAGGTTGATATGGTAGTGGGTGATGAAGGTGTGTGCTGACTTCCAGGTAGCAGCCCTGCAGATTTCCTGGATAGGACATCCCTGGAAGCAGCGACCGATGTAGCGGTATGGCGGGTAGAATGAGCTCTTATCCCTCTGGGAGGCACCATGCCCGCCAACCTATAGCAGAGATCTATGCAGGAGGTGACCCACCTGCCTATTGTCCACTTGGCTGCAGGTCTGCCAGGTGCGGCTTCAGCGTAGGTGACAAACAGCTGGCAAACCTCTCCCTGAACTTCAGCTGTCCGCTCCTTGTAGTAGGCGAGTGCTCTTCTAGGGTCCAAGGTATGGAGCCTATATTCGGCCTCCGAGGTGTGACTGGGGTAGAACACTGGCAGAGTCAACACCTGGTTATGGTGAAACTCCGACACCACCTTCGGAAGGAACTTCGGGTGGGGGCGCAGGACAACCTTGTCCCTGTGGAAGACCAGATAAGGAGACTCGATGGAAAGCGCCTGGAGCTCTCCCATCCTTCTGGCTGACGTGATAGCCACCAAGAAGGCAGTCTTCCACGACAGGTGAGGATGTCACACCTGTGCATCGGTTCAAATGGCTTGCCCATGAGCTTAGCCAATACCAGCAGTAGATCTCATGGAGTGGAGGTTCTACTTTGGAGGATATGTGATCAAGGCCTTTGAAAAAGCACCGACCACCTTCTCCTGTGCCACCGACTGCTTCCCGGCCTGCGCCTGGTAAGCAGAGATGGCTGCCAGGTGCACCTTAAGGGTCATCGACCGAAGACCTTGCTGAGAAAGGGACCACAGGTAGTCCAGAATGCTTGCCAAGGAACAGGAGGAAGGGTCCAGGCCCGTGCCCTGACACCAAATGAAGAATCTCTTCCATTTGAAGGTGTAGCATTTTCTGGTCGACTCCTTACGGGACGCTTCAACGACCTTGAGGAACTTGTCGGAAAGACCCAAGGCCTGGAACTCTAGCTGCTCAGGATCCAGGCCATCAGGTGCAGGGATTGAAGGTCCGGATGGAATACCTTCCCCTGATTGAGAGAGAGATCAGGTCCGGGTGGGCTGGAAGCCGCCTCGGGAGCCTGGAGCTGAGACTGAGGAGATCTGGATACCAGAACTGGCGGGGCCAGTCTGGGGTTACCAGAATCACCTGTGCCTTGTCCCTCCTCGCCTTGAGAAGCACCTTGTGGATCAAGAGAAATGGGGGAAAGGCACAGAATAGGCCCGGGGTCCACGGCCTCGAGAAGGCATCCACCTGCAGCAAGCCCTGCTGAGGGGGGTGGGCATGAAACAGTCTCAGCTGTGCATTGTCCCTGGAGGCAAACAGGTCTGCCTTAGGCGTGCCCCAGTGGGAGAACAGATCTTGTACTACCTCCAGCAGGAGAGACCACTCGTGGGATGCAGCCTCTATCTGGCTTAGGGCATCGGCCAGGGTGTTGGAGGCTCTTGCCACATGAATGGCGAGGACATCTGCCTCCAGGCTGCGCACGAGGGACCAAATGCGGAGAGCTTCCCTGCACAGACGCATGGAGCGCGTCCTGCCTTGGCGGTTTAGGTAGTACATGGTTGTGGTATTGTCTGTCTGGACCTGAACCATTTGACCCCGTAGAAATGGAGCGAAGGCGGTGAGGGCTAGATGAACCACTCGAAGCTCCAGCAGGTTGATGTGGCATTGTGACTCCCGAGGGGACCAGAGGCCGTGCGCTCTGTGCTCCCCCAGACGGGCACCCCAACCCATCAGAGAGGCATTAGTCAATAGAGACACAGTCGGCTCAGGGCGGACAAATGGGATACCCTCATGCAGATGTGCTGGAACGGACCACCACTGGACAGCATTTCACATCCCCATGGTCACTGTCACTAGCTGATCCAGAGGATTGAAGTGCTGTGACCATTGGCTGGCCAGCCCCCACTGAAGGGGACGCATGTACCAACAGGCCCAATGGACCATGCTGATGCAGGCCGCCATGAGGCCCAGGAGGTGCAGGAAGTCCTGGGCAGGGCGCGATTGTCCAACCTGAAATGATTGGGCAAAGGAAGAAAGAACCTCGGCCCTGTTTGCTGGGAGCTGTGCTCTGACTCATAGAGAGTTGAGCTCTGCCCCGATAAATTGTATCACCTGCTTTGGCACAAGTTCTGACTTGGCCTCATTGATGAGGAGGCCAACCTGAGAGCAAACCTGGAGGGCCAGATGTCTGGACCGCTCCACCTCCGCTCTGGAGGGAGCTGCAATCAGCCAGTTGTCCAGGTAGGGGTACAACCGGACCCTTCGGTGCTGCAGAAATGCTGTCACCACTACCATGCATTTGGTGAAGACCCTGGGAGCTAGGGAAAGGCCAAAGGGCATGGCTTGGTACTCATAGAGGGATCCCTCTGCCCTGAAGCGGAGGAATCTCTGGTGGGACAGACGGATTAGAATGTGAAAGAATGCGTCCTGAAGGTCCAGAGAACAGAACCACACACACCTCATTCCAAGGATGGGATTATCTGAGCCAGAGTGACCATCCTGAAGGTCCAAGACCTTAGGAACCTGTTTGGGTTGTGCAGGTCGAGAATGTGGTGCCAGCCCCCCGTCCGTTTTTGGACCAGGAAGTACTTGGACACAAACCCCGGGTCTGGAGGAGGATCCGCCACCTTTCTGATCACCTCTTTTTCGAGGAGCAGGGAGGTATCAGCTCGTCGAGCCAACAAAGAGGCTACGGACCCCGTGAGCCCCCAGGGCGAAGGCTCGGAAGGGCTCGAACTCCAGAGGAAGGCCCTTTCTTACCATCTCCAACACCCAACAGTCCGTGGTGATAACGGACCAGGCAGAAAGGAAGTGGTGGAGCTGTCCCCCCCCAGAGGGGAAACCAGGGGGGAGTGGCGAGGCTGGGGGCGACACCCCTCAACCCGTCACTGGGCAGGCTTCGAGGAGAGACCGACCGAGGGACCTCCTGGGCCTTTACCTCCCTGCTTCCAACTGGAGGAAGCCGCAGGCTTGGGTTTGGGATGCCAAGCGCGAGCCTGCTGGTGCTGTTGGGCCAGATGTGCCGCAGGCGCAGAAGGACGAAAGGACTTGTGCTGCTGCTCTCAGCGGCCTTTGTCCTTCTGGGCGGAGGTGACCGAGTCCAGAGTGGCACTGGATTTTTTGATCCGCTGGAGGTGACCTTCCACTCCAGGGCCGAAGAGGTCAGTCCCCAGGAAGGGGACATCCACCAGTTTGTGCTGGGTATCCGCAGCGAAGGTGGATATCCTCAGCCATGCTCTGCGGCACATGGCCACCATGGCCGCAACCAATCTGGCACAGGAGTCTCCAATGTCCAGAGCCATTTGGAGCTGCTGTTTAGCCACTGCCCTACCCTGGTCTCGTACCTGCCGGACCGTGGTCTACAAGTCTGCCGGGAGATGAGGGATCACCTCACCCAGGGAGCCCATGAAGGCGTGGGAGAAGTGTGCCATCAGCACGGCCGAAGTGGCCTGGTGAAGGCCAAGGGAGGATGCAGCATACACCTTGCACCTGGCACAGTCCAGCTTTTTGGACTCCTTGTCCACATCCCTAGCGTTCCCAGAATGCCGGAAAACGCTGTCGGTGACCAACCCCTCAGCAGAGGTGTGTTCCGGAAAACCAGGCAAAGAGCCGGTAGGGACCGCATACTTCCTGGCCATCCTAGCTGAAAGTGCAGGATAGGAAGCAGGCCGCTGCCAGAGTTCCAAGGCTGGGCCAACATTGGCTTCAGCCACCGGAAAGACCTCCGTGGGTGAATTCCCTCGGTCCAGTATCTCCGTCAGGGGATACTTGGCCCACTTGGATAGGGGCTCGAGCTGCATCCCGGTGGACTCTGAGATAAGCTGAAGCAAACCCATGAAGGATGATGGGCTTTCGGCCATCAACTGGCCCCCCGGAGGACTCCAGCTCGATGGGCCTGGAGAACAGGGAGGAGGAGTCGTCGTCAGACTCCGAGGACTCCGCGAAGAGCTGCCTGGAGCCTAAGCCACCCTCCACCTGCCGAGGATGGTCGGGAGTGAGGGTGACTGACAACCTGTGGGGCAGGCCCTGACCTGACCGAAAGTCCTTGGTCAGTGCCCCCTATTTCAGTTGTGGAGGCGGAGGTTCCATCACAATCGGTGGGGCAGCTGGTTTCGGCCGAACAACCAGCCCAAGCTTGGGCACCTCGGCTACAGCGAGGGGTTGTTTCAGCCACTTGGCTGACAGCCACTTGATGGCCAGGGAAGGCGACGGCATCGGCTTGTTCCCGGACAGAAGTAACTGCTGCCACATCAGGTTCCCGTAGCATTGATGCAAATTATGCCGAAGCCTCTCCTCTTCCAAGGAGGAAGACGAGGACGTGCGGCGGCGCCGCTTACTTCAGTGCCAAGGCAGAGACCACGGATGTCAGCGGGATCGGCTGGACCGAGACGATGTCAGAGACCGAGGCAGAGATCCTCAGTGTTTCCGAGGACGGGTCTGGGAAGGGGCAGGGGACACCCGCTCTTCCCTCAGCTCAAAAGCCTTAACCGGGGACTGTGGCACTGGCGGCGCAGGCAGGTCCTCGGTCTCCACTGGGGGAATTGGTGAAGAAGGGTTGTCGGCTTCACCAGTCGACAGCCCATCCGACGGGTCGAGAAAAATCTCTACCGCGTTGATGGGTGTCTCAGTCGGCTGACATGAGAGGGACACCGTGAAGCCAGCGGCCTTAGCCGTAACCTCAACCAAAGTCGAGTGTTGACTGTCCAGGGAAGGGGACCTCTCCCGCTCCCACGAACGCCAATGATGGGACTCACCTTTTGAGTCCTTCTTTCTGGACCGAGAGGAATGTCCCAATGGCTCCTCTCCCTTCGTGGAAAGGGACTGGCAAAGCTCCTTGAAAGAAGCTGAATATGCAGTACCCAGAGAGAGCGGGATAAATGCCGCGACCGAGGAAGAGGATGATGCGGCCTGTGCTGCCTCCTCCTCGAGGGCGATCATCTGCTCGCCGCAGTGGTAACCGCCCAATGGGCCTCCCATGACTTAACTGGTGGATAGCGCTTCTCGCGGCGCCCAAGCTATAACTGGGCAGCGCGGTCTTCCAGAACGTTGGACGAAAACGAACGGCATAACTCGCAGGCCTGCAGGTCATGTTCTAGGCTGAGGCAGTAGATGAACGTGGAGTGCGGGTCCGTCCTAGACATTTTCTGCCCACAAAGGCACCACCGAAATCTGGGAGTCAATTTATCCATCGCAGCCACGAGGGAGAAACTTGACCGAAGTCTTGAAAATTTTAAAATAAGTTTCGGGCGATCCGAAGAATTAGAATCCAGTCAACACGCAGAACGTTAAAGGAGGGAACCTGAGCTTCCAAGCGGTAAGGAAGATTGTGCGTCATGGGGCGGAGCTGAGAGTTTTACCACCTGGGTGGGTGGGAGTAGCCAGCTTGAAGACCTTACGGCAAGTTTTAAAGCGGCAAGGAACCTGCCAGACAGTGTGGTTTAACAACATATTCATGTCCCTAGAAATATACAGTTAAAGTACAATGTAAGGAATATAGTACCATATGAGTTTGTCCTTCCATTACAATACAGTGCAGCTCTGATTTATGAATGGACAATCTAAAGGTTGTCTAGCTCAGTTTCTTCGTGTGGCCAGATATTGGCTAAATGAAAGAAAAAAAAAGTCTCCAACATTACCATATTTGCCATCCTGCTGCCCCCAAAACACACATTTCAGAGAGAGAGAGAGAGAGAGGAAAAAAAAAAAAGAAGAAAAAAGGAGGGGGGTAGAAAGCAATAACTAATCTCAGTGGGCAGGTTCTCCGATCGGAGAGGTGAGGCACTACTCAGAAACTTCCTTCCTTAAGGAGGTATATCATATATTGTCACCTTTCTTCCCCAGGCCCTTGTAAGAGCCCTGGAGAAAACCCACTATTGGGATATTACCCTCCCCTTGGGGAGTAAATATGTTAAGCTGTTTAAAAGGGGAGCTTCTGAGCTTCTTATATACCATAAGAAGCTCCCCTTTTAAACAGCTTAACATATTTACTCCCCAAATCACCAGGGTTGATGAAAACCCTCTCCCCCAACCATTAATAATTAACTTTAAACTAAAACCAAAAATATCACTCGGAGAGTATCAAATTTCACAGTCTTAGACTCAATGTTTGTTGCAGCCCTCCATCATTGAGATGCATTGCCACCACTCATTTGGAGTTTCCTGACCTTATAAGTCACGAGTCAACAAAATATATAAACAAACACTCTCAATATCCATCTTGGTAAACGAAGTTGGTGAAGCATCAAAGGGAGACAAAATTTTCCTTGGCGCTAGCAGGGGGGAGAGAAGGGGAAGCAACTTAAAACCTGGCAGTATGCACAGCGAGCGGGGCATCGCACTCCTCCGGCCTCGTGGAATAGTGGTTATACATTTACTATTGTAATACCTATGAGGCCTAAGGAGAAGCAATAACCCGCCTCTCACCCTCCCATCCCCACCCTGCCAGGTGACTCACCCCCTCTCGATAAGTAGTACCTTAAAATGTTCATTTTTGTTTAGATCTCAATCCTAGTTTGTCTGCGGCATAGGATTCCTCAGCTGTCGAACCCTGTCCATCAGCCTCTGAAGATGGGGATCTCCCATCTCAGCAAGAGATTTCTCTGGATTGTGGGATCTAGAAGGCCCAGGCAAGTCCTGCAGTGTAAATTTAGGATCATTCTGTGAAACGATCCCCCGTTGGAGCAGATCTGTCTTGGCCTCAGTCATCGTATTGTAGGTGATGGGCCCAGCTGGAAACATTATCACCAATTTGGGTACGGGGTACGAAACTTCAAGTCTTGGTCCCGGAGGAGGGGAAACAACAAGGGAGAGTATTCTCGTCGCATGCGCTGGGTTGCTGGCGCATAGTCATTCTCAAAAAAGAAGCAGTTGTTTTCTAGCATAAGTTTTTGTTTGCGCCAGGCTTTAATTAAAAGATGATCTTTTTGGTTAAAATTAGCAAATCTCATCACAGAGGATCTTGGTCTGGCTCCTGGTTTCAAGGAGCCAGTGCCCTATGTGCCCTTTCAATACTGAGTTGAAAATCAGGGCCTAATTCAAGAACCAGACACAACAGTTGGTCTGCAAAGGTCATTCCCTTCATCTCCCTCTGGGATCCCATACACCCATATATTTTCCTCCTTACCCGATTCTCTGTATCCTCTTGTCTCAAAGAGGTATATAACTGTTCTTCTGCCAAGGCTCGTACTGTTCTATCCAGGGCGGCGATCCCGTCCTTATTTTCCGAGATTTGGGCATCTGCCTCTGTGGCCTTTGTCTGCAAATCCCCCAGGTCCGAGCTTATCTCCTTAAGCGCATCCTTCATCTCTGACCGAAATTCGGCAATAACCGATAGGATTGCCTCAGAATGGGAGTCGGTAGGCATTTTTGGTTTTATTATTTGTTGTTGTTGCTTGTCTCGTTTGCCCCTTCTGGTTTCTGAATGGGGAGTAGGGCAGTCTGCGGCGTCTGGGTGCAACAGGCCACAGTTCTCGTTGTCTGGTAGATCATGTAGGGGTTGGTATCAATTACGGCCACGATCGTGACGTGCCATGCCCCGAGGGGAATATCTCTGTCCAAAAGTTCCTCCTAGTTCGTTCCTGTACCTGTAAATGGTTTAGTTTTTAGCAAAAGGTCGGATTTGTGAGGAGGAAATGCCTCTTGTAAATTCGGTGGAGCAGGAGCTCAGATTCCCCAAGTGCTTACGGCGCCATGTTAAAATCGGAAGCCTGACTACTCATTTTAACAAATCATGACAGGGCGGTATGGTACCTGAGGACTGGAGGAGGGCAGATGTGATTCCTCTTCACAAATGTGGGAGCAAGGCAGAGGCAGGAAACTACAGACTTGTTAGCTTGACCTCAGTGGTAGGGAAAATTATGGAATCACTTCTGAAAGAAAGAATTGTTGAGTACCTAGAGGCCAGCAGAGCACAGGACCCAAGGCAGCATGGATTCACAGCAGTAAGGTCATGTCAAGATGAATCTAACAGATCTCTCTGACTGGGTAACCAAAGTAGTAGACCAGGGAGGGGCTGAGGATATGACCTACCTAGACTTTAGCAAGGCATCTGACACAGCCCCACACAAAACATTAATAAACAAGTTAGCCAGCCTGGGAGGGGGTCCCAGGGTGGTAGCCTGGGTAACAATCTGGCTGAACAACAGGACACAGAAGGTAATTGTAAATGGAGTCCACTCTGAAGAAAGAGGGGTTACTAGTGGGGTACCGCAGAGTTCAGTACTGGGTCCAGTCCTTTTTAATGTCTTTATAAGTGACATTGCAGAGGGACTGGAAGGAAAAGTATGCCTCTTTGCAGATGACACAAAGATCTGCAACAGGTTTGATACACAAGGAGACATGGAAAGGATGAGAAAGGACTTGGCAAGGTTAGAGGAATGGTCAAATGTATGGCAGCTTGGATTCAGTGCAAAGTAATGCACCTGGGAAACAAAAGCCCAGGGGAAGAGTACACAATTGGTGGGGTAGTAACAACAACAACAAAGGAAAGGGACCTGGGGGTAATCATATCAGACAACCTTAAGGTTGGCAAGCAATGCAAGAAGGCAGTAGGGAGGGCTGGGGGATGCTGGGATGTATAGGGAGAGGCATCACCAGCAGAAAACAGGAAGTTGTTATCCATCTGTACAGACAGTTGGTGAGACCACATCTGGAGTACTGTGTGCAGTTCTGGAGACCCCATCTCTGCAAGGACATAGACAAGATAGAGGCAGTTCAGACGAGGGCAACTAAAATGGTGCAGGGTCCGCAAGAGAAGCCATACGAGGAAAGACTAAAGGAGCTTAATATGTATACCCTTGAGGAAAGGAGGAAGAGGGGGGACATGATAGAAACGTTTAAGTACCTCAGTGGAATCAACAAAGTCCAAGAGGGTAGCATCTTTCAGAAAGAGAGATGTGCAAGAACAAGGGGACACAATTTGAAGATAGAGGGGGGACGGCTCGGGGCAATGTGAGGAAGTATTTTTTCACAGAGAGGGTGGCGGACGGATGGAACAGCCTTCCTGAGGAGGTTGTGGGGTCTAAAACTATGGGAGAATTCAAGAATGCATGGGACAGACATAAGGCAATTTTTGTAGGGGTAGGAAGAAATAGGCTGTTGGTTACATAGGATCTGCGGCTTATTCTGTAGGTAGGGAAATGGGCAGACTAGGTGGGCCAAGCGGTCCTTATCTGCCATCAAAGTCTACGTTTCTATGTACTGACATACAGCAGAATGAAAATAAAAACACAGGATTTTCTTTTTGGCAAACATTTAAAAGGTTAAGTTGTTTTTCTTTACTATCCAATGGGAGCCATCAGCCCAAGCAAGTTTGTTCTTACCTGTCTCACTACACAAGTTAAAGCTAGTTTTGCAACGAGTTCATCACAGCTTTATTTGTGTCCACAAAATGGCTACCTCCACAGGACTGCCACATCACTACTGATAAATACGTTTTCTATGGTGACGAAGATAACATTGATGACAGTGTGTGGAATATTCATTTTTCAAATGGCAGAGAAAAATCCTGAAACCTCATTAGCTGAGAGACATCACATGACCACGCATTAAAATCTTGCAATGCAGGGTCAGGCGACAGGTTTCAGTACCAAGACAGAAAATCTTCATTACCTACAAAAATCAGGAACTAGTTCAAGTATATATTGTATTTAAACAAATGATTTTATGTAAAAAACAAAATAATAAAAACATTTCACTTTACATGTAAAATATACCAGCAGTAAGACATTTTATAAGTGCAATCAGTCACTCAAGGGTGTGTATTAAACGATCTGAATGTACTTCTCTCTAAAGCATAAGGATACTTGGCCTTTGGCTTTGTGCCTCTCGCACCTCACTTCCCTCAAGTGTGTATTAAAATCCTTACTGCTAGCTTATGTAGTAAAACATATTTTACCAGGTAAACAAGCACAGCCCAAGACGACTTGCTTTCAGCTGCAACCTGTGGAGGGGATACAGAGGAACTTCCAGAAGTACTTTCAGCACAAACGGCTAGAAATACCGATGGTCTGGTTCTGGCAGAGTAAGCAGCTACAGCACTTATCTACATGGAAATGTCGTAAAGCTGTACCTGGGTGGAAGCACTGCTGAAAATATAGTAAGGGTACCTGAGCAGCACGCAATTTGAATATAGGGCAGTTCTGTGCCTGACCACTGCAACTCCGCCACGATGACAGCATCCACCTTCTTCTTGTGTTTCTTCTGCCTTGACTCAAAAGTCCGACTCCAGCTCCAGAGGTAAATGGAAGACTGCATGCAGCTTTTAGATGCTGAGAACAAACAGAACCAAAAACACAATTTGTACTCAGAAGCTAAGATGACAATTATAGCCTAACGTTCCAGAAGAACCCTCTGAAGTTCAAACTTCAGGGTCGTCCAAGTGATGCAATAACGCACTGTACAAAGCTATTTCAGGCATTCAGGTTGGGGGATGGGCTATGGCTCCTAGGGTCTGGTCAACTATGCAGGCTGTGTACTTGTGTGGGCTGTATGCACTGTTCAGGATGTCTGTATTTGTGTGGGTCGTGTGTATTTGTATGTGGTGTGTGTGTACTGTGCAGGCTGTGTGCAATGTTCAAGCCATTTGTATTTGTGCGGGCTGTGTGCATCTATGCAGCTCTGTGTACTTGTGTGGGCTGTATGCACTGTGCAGGCTGCATGCACTGTTCAGGCTGTCTGTATTTGTGTGGGTCATGTGTATTTGTATGTGGGGTGTGTGTATTGTGCAGGCTGTTTGTACTTGTGTGTGCTGAGTGCACTGTGCAGGATGTGTGTGTGTGTGTGTATGTATGTGTGGGCTATGTGCATCTGTGCGGGCTGTTTGTATTTGTGTGGGGTGTGTACTTGTGCGGGCTATGTGCACTGTGCAAGCTGTTTGTACTTGTGCGGGCTATGTGCACTGTGCAGGCTGTTTGTATTTGTGTGGGGTGTGTGCATTGTGCAGGCTGTCTGTGTGCATCTGTGTGGGCTGTGTGCATTGTTCAGACTGTGCGTATCTGTGTGGGCTATGTGCTCGGTGCAGGCTGTTGGTATTTGTATGGGGTGTGTGTACTATGTGCACTGTGCAGGCTGTATTTATGTGTGGGGTGTGTGTACTTGTGCAGGCTATGTGCACTGTGCAGACTGTTTGTATTTGTGTGTGGGGGTGTACTTGTGTGGGCTATGTGCACTGTGCAGGCTGTATTTGTGTGGGGTGTGGGTACTTGTGCGAGCTATGTGCACTATGCAGGCTGTTTGTATCTGTGTGGGGTGTGTGTACTTGTGCAGGCTATGTGCACTGTGCAGGCTGTATTTGTGTGTGGGGGGGTGTACTTGTGAGGGCTGTGTGCACTGTGCAGGCTGTGTGTATCTGTTGAGCTGTGTGCACTGTGGAGGCTGTGCGTATCTGTGTGGCTTTGTGCACTGCAGAGTCTGCATCTGTTTACACTGCGTGTTGTGCAGGCTGCGTGTGTTATATAGGTTGTGTGCTTGATGCAGGCTGTGTTTTTACAAGCTGTATGCCTTGGGCAGGCAGCATGCACTGTGCATGCTATCAGTGTTGTGCAGCTTGTGTGATTTGTGCAGGATGGGTGTGCTGTACAGACAATGTGCATTAGATGTTGTATGTTATGCAAGATGTGTATGTTGTGTAGGCCAGAGAAGGGACAGTGTAGGGCTACAGCAGTGACTGTACCGTACTAAACTAGATATTAATTAACACAAATACTCTATGTACTTGGCGAATATTGCTTACATGTTAAAACTCCTTCCCAGGTTGCCAACCAGTTAAAGGACCTACAGCCAGTTTAAGGCAAGTCTGGGCAGTCTGTCTCACCTCTCTTTCTCATGTTTTTTCCCTTACTCCACTATGTACTGCTGCACTAGCCTTCCTCTTTTGGAGATACTGGGTCCGACTCTCCAAGGCTGAGTCAGTCCAAGGTCTTTCAGTTCCCTAGCCTTAGTGCATCCCATCTTAGAGATGTCCACCTGTAAAAGCTCTCTGTGGGTTTGGACATGCTGGGCCTCCTTCTTCAGAGATGGTTTAAATGTCTCTTTGATGAACATTTAAACTAATGAAAAGGGGTGGCGAAAGAAATCAGGGAGGCATAAACTGCCCCACGTAAAGACTGAAGCAGAGAGAAAGGAGGACTTGAGGGGAGGAAAATCCACCAGGGTGCAAAATAAGGAAAGCAGTGTAGTTGAAACTAAACGGGATGGGAGCACGAGCTGTAAAAAGAGAAGGGGGAAAGGAGGCAGAGGGGTAGCAGGCCAAGTGGTAATAAAATGTGGAAGAAGTCTAGGAAATACACTTATGGACACAGAGGTCATCATGGCAGAGGCAGATCTGGATATTGTGGCCATTACCGAGTCATGTCAGGAAACCACAACTGGGACATGTCCAACACCAGGCAATACTTGGTTCTGTAAAGTCATGGTGGGAAGGATGGGGTGAGGGGTGGTGCCGTATGTAAGTGTAGGTATCAATGTGACACAGACACAAGGAATCCAGGGAGGAATGGGGGTATTGAGAGTTACCCTGGAGATTGGAAACAGAGCCACTATTTGCACTGGCATGATCTCCTGACCTCCAACACACAGGGGGACAATTCAGATAGGGCACTGGTGGAGTCCACTGACACAATGGTAGAAAAAGAGGAAGCCCTGCTGTGGGGACTTCAGACTACCGGATGTAGATGGAAGCCTCACAGCTGCGGCTTCCAAAAGAAGCGGGGACATCCTGGACTCGCTATAGGTGGCATTTCTCAGGCACCTAGTCAGGAAGTCCACTCATGATGGGCCAATACTGGACCTGGTGCTCACTAACTAGGACAGCACTGCAGACATCAAGGTCGGAGGCCACGTGGGGACCAGTGATCACCATAAAGTAGCTTTTTTTATACTTAGGTACCATACAGTGGTAAGGTGCTGAAGGTGATCCACAAAAGGACGAGGGTCCTGGACTTCAAGATGGCAAATTTTTTTTTAAAAAGAGGTGAATGCCTCAGAGACAACCCAGCGAGGGGGAAGGGGCTAGGATGGGTGGAGGAAAAATGGGCTAAAGGCAACAAACCTCAGCGCAAAGAAAGCGAGCAAACAAGAGAGGAAAAAGAGATTCCTATGGTTCTTGAAGGTAAAGACTTAAAAGGTAACTTTCAGGAGGTAGAAAGATATGCAGAGGGAAGAGGACAGGGAGGTGAGTCAGGAGAAGCAGAGGGAGGCAGGTAAAGTGGTGAGTAGTGTAAACTGAGGAATGAATAGCCCAAGGGGTGACAAAAGGGGACAGGACAGTTTTCAGATGCATAAGTGAAAAGATGATGACTAGGGGAGGGATTCTGAGATTAAGGGTAGGTGGGGACTGTGCAGAGGAGGATCAGGAAAAAGCAGTTATCCTGAACAAATAGTTTTGTTCAGTCTTCAAAGAGGAAGGGGATAGGTCACATAAAAGCAGCCGGGGCACTGCAGAGGGGGGGAGGTTGACACAAGTCCCTTAACAGAGTAGAGTCCTGAAGGGACTCACAAGTCTGATAGTGGACAAAGTTATGGGGCCAGACGAGGTACACCCAAAGGTACTGAGGGTGCTCAGGGAGGTACTGGCTGCACCTCTGACGGTCCTTTTTAACAACTCACTGGAGAAAGGAGTGGTTTCAGAGGACAGAGGAGGATAAAGGCAGTCCTGCTTCACAAAAATGGTAGCCGCGAGGAGGAAACTATAGGCCAGTCACCATAGCATCAGAGGTGGGGAAGCCAACAGAGTCACTTCTAAAGGGAAAGACTGGAGAGCATCTTGAATCCAGCCGGTTACAAGACCCGAGGCAGCATGGATCCACTGGGGGAGGTCATGTCAGGCAAATCAGACAGATTTCTTTGACTGGCTGATCAGGGAACTAGATCAGGGTGCGGCAGTGGATGTGGCCTACATAGAGTTCAGTAAGGCTTTCAACACCGTTCCACATAGGAGGCTCATAAGGGACCTGGATAACATTGGGGGGGGTCCAAAGGTGGTAAATGGAGTAACAAATCTATTAAGAGATAGGCAACAGAGGGAGATGGTAAATGAATTTCACTCCAGGGAAGGGGGGTGACCAGCTGAGTGCCACGAGGCTAAACACTGGGACCAGCTCTCTTTAATGTCATTAAAAGTAACACTTCAGATGAGCTGGAAGAAAAAGTCTGCCTCTGTGTGAATGACACCAAAATTCGGAATAGGGAGGACACCCCAGAGGGGGTGAAAAGAATGTGAAGAGAACGGGCAGCTGGGTTTCAATGTGGAAAAAGTGCAAAATCATGCAATTAGGGCATGGAAATCCAGGATTGGAGTACGATATGGGAGAAGAGGTACCGATGACCACCAAACAGGAAATGGACCTGGGAGTAATATCTGATGATCCCAAGGTAGCGAGGCAATGCTAGTGGGATGCTGGGGTTCACAAGGAGGGGCATAGAAACAGAATTTCACGGCAGATAAGGACCACTTGGCCCACCTAGTCTGCCCATTTTTCCCTACATACAGTGTCACTGCAGACACTACTTGATTTCTGGCTCCTCCCCCCTTTTTTCCACTAAAATTCCCTAATCCCCAATTGAAGGAGGGAGGTGGTGTTGCCACTGTATATACAGATCTCACCTTCAGTACTGTGTCCAATTCTGGAAACCACACTTCAGGAAGGACACAGAGTGGAGGCAGTCCAGAGGACAGCAACTAAAATAGTGTAGGGTCTGAATCAAATCAGAAGCCCTACGAGGAGAGGCTAAAGGACCTCAATACGCACACCCTGGAACAGAGAAGAGTGAGGGGAAATATGATCGAGACCTAGCAGTACCTCAAGGGGGTATATAAGTTACAGGAGTGGAGCACTTTTCAGAGAAAGATATGCACGAGAAATTAAAATTATGTACCTACCGTAATTCTTGATCTTCTCCTGTATCTTTACCATTCATTACTGATGGGTAAGTGCCGGAGGCGTACACCTGACATGGGAGCATTTTTTTGGGCGCCGACCATGTGGTCACTGCACTGTGCAGCGCATGAGAGTTGGCCGTTAGGTGCTGCAGACGCCTCCTCCATCCCAGTTCTGTTTAGCCAGAGAGGATGAAACAGGAGATAGAGAAAAATAAGATGAGGCAAGACAGCCAAGGGATAGGACAAGGAAGGATATAAACTGAAAAATGTATACACCGATTAGGGGACAGAGGGAAGAGATTCCTACCCTAAGTGGCCATAGTGCCATAATCCTTGAGCAGTCTCACAGAAAGGAGAGCGAGAGAGAAAAGAGATGCGAGAAGAAAGAAGAGATGTGAGTAAGGCATAAAAGGGGGAGGAAGGAGGGCTCTCTGCTACATTAAATTGGAAGAACACTGGCTTGTAATAGCTTCAAAATCCAGAGGAAATGAACACAAGTGAACAAGGATCCCACCAGTTTTGGAGGCTGTTATACTAAGGCTCGGAGGGAAATAGGGATGGCCTTGGAAAAGTACTGGCGGAGACTGATCTCTTTTCCTAGCCTTTATCTGTATATGTTTTAAAACTCTTGGAGCATGGACCTCCACAGCCTGTCCTCTGGGTAAGGAGAGCAGTCCTGACTGGAGGAGGAGTGTGTCCTGATTAACTTTGAAAAGGAGGTGGGAAAAAAAACAGCTACAGGTTTTCCCATGAGGGTATTGACGTAGCCCCCACTTCAGAAGAAGTGAACCACGTGACATCTGTGCCATGAGGAAGAAAAGAGGAAGGTGGAAGGAAAATCCCACTGACTCTTCCAAGAATGCACTGAAGTAGTTGATAGCCAGAAGATGACATATTCAAGAGGATTATCCAGGTCAAAAAAGGGAGACACCCCAGTGCATCGTGAAGAGAATCCCAGGGAGTTCCCTCAGAGACTAGGGAGAAGACCCTACTAGCTGTCCTCCCGGTTGAACATCTCTGTGACTTGGAGAAGGAAACAGGGAGCTCTGAGGTAGCAGGGGGATTCTGCCCCCAACTGGCCTCAAAGAGGGGGAAGGCGAGCAGGGTGTAGGCAATGCCCAAGAATTGAAGCCCATGAGGGGAAGGTGGGCGGGAATCAGTAATGAATGGTGAAGATACAAGAGAAAATCAAGAATTATGCTAAGTATGTGATTTTCATATCTTCCCATGTCAATCTTCACCATTCATTACTGCTGGGTGAGTACCACCCCCCCCCCCGGGACATGGCACAGTCCTGAGAGAACAGAATCCCTCAGCCTCCTGCAGGTGAAATGCAGGAGGGGGAGACCCTATAGCTGTGCTAGACCAAGGAAGGTCTAAGGCTGGTCAAGATGAGGAGGTGTCCCCCGTGGCCGGGGAACAGAGAGTGCCCCTCTAAAGTCCTCCTTGACCTGCGGGAGAAAAGATGGGTCCCTCGAAAAATGGAGGAAATCACCTACGCCAGACAATGGGTGACAATCTGGACAGACGATGCTGCCCGCCTGATGCAGATCACTGTCTCTGCTAGTCTGGATGCCACCTAACTGATGTCATACGATGCCTTTGACTGGTGCCTTGCAAGCTCCAGACCCTGTGCAGAGAGGGTGATGGCCTGTCTAGATTCCTCTGACTCAGGCAGGGATGCTAACAGCTGTGCTAGCACTGATCACAGATGCCTACTGTAGGCAGCATGGTGAGCCTGATGAGAACATATGTAAAGCAACGCATGAGCTTAAGAGAACACCCTTCTACCCCACCGGTCGAACTCAGCTGAATCCGGATCCGGGGGTCAGTTGTGCGCCAGGTGCCGAAGCCCTGAAGAAGTATCTAAGGACATCAGCCCCAAAGATGGGTGAGGTAGAGAACCTAGAGACTCCTGGGGGCGCAATACCATCTCCTGCAGTCTACCGGGTCTGGAGAAGAGGCGGCTGGAGACTGCCAGGTGCGGACAGACGTTTCCTGGAATGGGATGAGCCAGGAGGGCACCACCAGATGGTGAGCACTGAACTCGCTCAAGAATGACTGTGTCTTCTGCTCGGCATTACTCCATATGACATGAGAAATGTGTAGCTCCTGCACTAGCCTCAAGAGGAACCATTGATATTTCCCATGAAATCAGCATTGGACGACAGGTGGACAGATCATTCCTCTTCCCCAGAGAAGGAAGACGACGTAGAGGAGCTCGAGTGTTCTGAGTCCTCCTGTGGTGGGTTAGACAGGCACACGGCCCGTTAATCCATGGCTCTCACATACCCAGGGAGGGCTGCCGCAGTGGCCCTGAACATCTCCCAGGTTAGGGAACCCATAGGACCCATATGGCCTGGGAGAGGGGGAGGTGTCTGCAGAGGGATTGGGAGGGTACCTGACCAAATGCACCCTGTCTCTGCCAAGGCTGAGATCCAGCCACAGGCCCCGTCAGTCAGGGGGACCCGGGGGTTGTACCGGGCAGTGAAGGCTGCAAATGTTGAAACAAACCCAGTATGAGCTCTGAGGGAGAATCTTCCCTGTGACGTAACCAGGGTTGCATGGATCCAGAAGGGCAACCCCTGCACTGCCAACTAAGGGAGCCCCAGAGATCTCGGAGGAAAGGTGGGGTTCAGTGCTCTGGCTTCTTCCCACTCCAAGAAGGGCAGTGGTTAGGGGGCCTACGTGCCTCACCCTGACCCCTCAATCCTTCGGACTCTGAAGCCACCCTCTTCCTCTTACCGATGTGGGGTCCCCAAATTCCACAGGTCCCCTGTGGGGGGCCACAGAAGAGGGGATCCCTGTCCCTACCAGGGGGGGTCACGGCAGCACCAAAGATGGCGGCTGCATGCCCCCCAGGAAGTACTGACCGTACCTGGTCTCCCCAAGCTGCTGTCCCACGCAGCCCCTCCCCCCAATGCTGGACACGGCATGAGGAGCCGTCAAGTCTACGGGCTCCAGGGAGTCCAGGAGAGGAAGGCTGGGCCACCTGGTGCCACGTCCTACAGGGCTCTCAGACTCCGAGGAGTCAGGCTGCCAATCTGGATCAGCCTGTGGGTCATCCTCCTCTGAAGAGGAAGAGACCAGGAAGACCGCCAAGCAACCGACACTGGGACAGCCTTTGATGACGGTGCCGCCATGGGACACTGCACCGCCAATAGCGCCGACCCGATCACTGGCGCCGTGAATAATGCTGGGATCTGGGACAGCGTCAGAAGATGGCGCCGAAGGCCCACCAGTGCCAGGCCCAGCAGTCGTGGGCTGTGACAGCCTGCACCTCTGTGGCGGTGACTGCCGTGGTAGCACCAATATTCCAGCTCTGCAGGGAACGGAGTTGTTCCTTCGGCACCACAGAAGAAACCTCCTTGACAGCATGGCAGAAATCTGAGGAGGCTTCCTCCTCACTAGGCTGTACAGACCCGGGGGGGGGGCGCCGGAGGAGGGGGTCGAGAGATCTGGCCCTGGCGACCCGCAAGCGACGCAGTCCTCCAAAAGTTGGCAGAGCCCTGCTAACTTTGAATGCGCAGATTTTTAAAACATGGCGGTCCATGGAGAAGCAGGTGTCGCAGCTGTCCATATTGTGACTGGGCCCCAGGCATCGCAGGCAGACGTCATGCCAGCCTGAAACGGAAAACTGCTAGCCACAGGGGCACTGATGCATGGGGGCATGGCTCGCTTTGGATTTATTCTTAGCCCCCGAACAGATATGATGTGAAAATAACAGCAACTTACAGAAAAAGACTCAGCACTGTCTAATGAAAATAATGGAAAGGTCTTACCGTGATAAGGGTACCGAGTGGTCTAGAACGGGGATGGAGAGATGCTGTGTCAAAAAGAGGCCGGATGATGCAGGCAAAAACTAGTCACTCGCACAGGAGGTGCTACCTCGACGGTGGGAGAAATGGAACTGGGATGAGCAGGATGAGTCTACGGTGACTAATGGCCAACCCTCGTGTGCCATGCAATGCGTCGGCCACGAGTGGTGCCATCAGCGCCGCCCCCAAAAAAGCTCCCGAGGCAGGTGTGTGCCTCTGGCACTTACCCAGCAGTAATGAATGGTGAAGACTGAGAAGGAAGATCAAGAGAACACTGAATGAAGCTGGAAGGGGGTAAATTCAAGAGCGATGTGAAGAAGTACTTCTTCACTGAAAGAGCGGTGGATGCCTGGAAGAGTCTTCCAGCAGAAGTGGTGAGGGCAACACAGTGGTGGACTTCAAGCATGCAGGGGATAGGTACAAGGAAATCCTAATGGGAAACACAGTGTGGGAGGGAGTCAGTCAGAGATCAAGTAGGGTCTGTGGTGATAGTACAGGCGGGGGAAAAAAATGGGCCAACCTGGTGGGCCAAGCAATCAAATTCTATGTTTCTATGACCACCAGACACTCATCCTCTTTGCAGCTTAGCCTCTGTTTAGCATTTAAAATCATGCATGGAAATGAGAAAGGTAAAGTGTGAGCCACTGGGAATTGAACCCAGACCCGATTCTATGTCACTGCATCTGAAGGTGAGGTTGCAGCAGGTGTGCTTCTGCCATGCAGTTCCCTCGCTCGGGGCCTTCAGGGGTAGTGTCAGACTCTATACCCTGTCCTCCCTCAGAGGCTGCACTCCCACCTCCTGCTGTACGAACAGAGATCCCACGTTGGTGGAATCAAACCCAGGTTCCACGACATGGTAAGTACAGATGCTACTGTTAACAGTAACTGAATTGTTTTGTTGCTGTTCCTTTGTCATGGTAATTTGTTCTGGAATATCATAGTTTGGGAATACCAAAAAAATAACAAAAGTCAAGGAAACAATAAAAATCAAGGCAGCATGGTAGAGTGGTCTGAGCACATGTTAGGGAACTAGGAGACCCAGGTTCAAATCCCCCAAGAGCCACACCTTGTGGGACTCTGAGCAAGTCACTCAACTTCTCAGTGCTTCAGTCCACCAAACTGTAAAAATTAGTAAAAAGCAGGACTCACTAAAGAAGAGAGATTAAATCTCAGCCCATGTGCATGCCCTGCCCACACCACCTGACCCCACAGCACACCGGTCCTACCCTGCGACCATCCTTGCCTATATCAGAATTGCCTTCTTTCCCTATTGGTATCAGGGAAGACCCCTCACAGGGATATGCAGAAAGAAGGATGGACCACTAGGACAAAAATATAGGTTACTCACCCGTAACTGTAGCTCTTGGGGTGGTATACAGTTCACATTCACACTCTGGCAGTTTCTTGAAACAAGTTGATCTCTAGGATGTCTTCAACTAAGCTCCTCCCACCACCCGGGTGATATATTCTCTGTCTGCCCTTCGATGTCAGATCTTTGCACGCTGGAGTAAGGAGCCAAGTGCCACATTATCAGGGGATCAGTGTGCCACTTGCCAGGGGAGGCAGGGTGGATTGTGTGGATGTGCACTGTATACGACTCCAAGAACTATGGTTGCAGGTGAGTAACGTACATTTCCAATGGCATGGATGCTGCCCTACCTGCATGCATCTCTCTGGACTGCGGGATGAGGTAGCCAGACTCAGAGCGGAAGTAAACTGGGTCAGGAGTACCATCACCACTATCCAGAGACCACCCCGTCCAATGCTGCTGCCTCAAAGGATGCTAAGAACGAGGAGCACTGGGATGACAGTGGGCTCAGGGAGGGTTAGAGCAGTCAGGCAGAGGCAGGTCCCACATCCTATTCCACTCAAGAACTCGTATGCCACACTGGCAAACGGGGAACAACCAAATAGAGGTACCCAGAGAAGTGGAAGGAAAGGATGTGAAGGTTAGCCAAGGAGGTGACTTCAGCGTGGAGAGCAGTGGACCCCGGAGGAGGAGGAAGCGAATCCTGGAGGGGACTCCATCATAAGAGGGATCCAGCTGGGAACACAGGAGGAGGAGGAGGAAAAAGAGGTGAGGTACCTACCAGGTGCCACGGCACGGAGGGATGGAAGAAAGATCCTGGGGATAGCTGGGAAGGTAAGACAGGAGGGTGAGCTGGATGTCATTATCCACCTAGGTACTAATGACCTGGCAAATGGGGAGCCAAAGGAAGTTCACTAAGAGTTCAGGAAATTGGGGAGGGGTCTCAAGTAAGTAGTTACTTCTGTCACCTTCTCAGAAGTACTACCTGCGAGAGGCATGGGAGAGCATAGGGGTGCATGCACCAGGAACTTTAACTCATGGTTGAAGAACTGGTGCTGTGAGGAAGGGTTCAGATTAATTGGTGACTGGGGACCCACCTGGAGAGATGGAGGTTTGTTCAAGCCCGACGGCCTGCATCCATCCTGGAGGGGAATCCAAGCACTCAATGATAAGTTTAAATGCTACATTGACAAGCATTTAAACTAGCCATTGGTGGGGTGGCAGGCTAGCAAGGAGGGTACCTACTTGCTCACCCCCCACAGCTAGCAGTGGAACCAGTGAACCGGAGGAGTGGCTATCTCTACAAAGCAGCGTGCAAAAATGGAGATTAGCCCAAGAGGTGGATAGGCAGAAAAGGGGCAAAATTCAGCAGAAGGGCAGACAGCAAAGAGAACCAGGGATACAACCAAGGAAGGGGCTGGAGTAGAGCAGTGAAACAGTCTAGGGAGGTCAAATCATGGAAAGCCATGTGTGGCAATGCCAGGAGCCTTAGCAACAAGATGGAAGATCTGGAGGCTGTCATGGTGCAGTAAGACCTGGACATTGTGGCCATCACTGAAACCTGGTGTAATGATAACCACGACTGGGAGATGGTCATACCTGGCTACAACATGTTCAGAAGAGACAGGGCAGGTAGGAAGGGAGGAGTGGCACTGTATGTAAAAAATGACATAAGGGCCACAGAGATCAAGGAGGAACAAAATGGTGGAGAGATACTGTGGGTTAAGCTGAAAAGGAAAATGGGGCAAGCCATCCGCACAGCTGTCATCTATAGACCACCAGTCCAGGAGGAAAAAACAGATAGGGAGCTGATGCTAGCCATCCACAGGATGGCAGACAAGGGTGAGGTAGTGCTGGTTGGAGACCTCAATATTCCAGACGTGGACTGGAGTATCCCAGCAGCAGCATCAACTAGGAGCAGATTTATCCTGGACTCCCTTCAGGGTGCCTTCCTCAAGCAACTGGTCATGGAACCAACTTGGCAGAAGGCAATACTGGACCTTGTGCTCACAAACAGGGACCGTGTGATGGGGGTAACAGTTGGGGAGCACCTGGGGAACAGTGACCACCAGTCATTGTGGTTTGAAATCACAGAAGGAGCAGAACCAAACCACACAAATACATGTATCCTGGATTTTAAGGGGGCAGACTTTGGGAAAATGGGGAGACACTTGAAAGAGACATTAAGGGGAATGGGGCAGGAATCAGAGGTTGAGGAACAGTGGGTAGTATTTAAAACAGGGATTACAAGAGCAACAGAATTATGCATTAAGCAGGTAAGCAAGAGGAAAAGGAAGAGGAGACCAGTATGTTTTTCCAAAGAGGTAGCAAAGAAAGTGAAAGCCAAAAAGACTGCATTCAGGCAATACAAAAAGACAGACAGAAAGGGATAGGCAGAAGTAACAGGAGAAGCAAAGGGAGGCAGGGAGGTCAGTAAGGGAAGCCAAAGCTCAGACAGAACAGCACATTGCAAAATCAGTGGGTAGAGGGGACACAACCTTTTACAGGTACATAAGTGAAAAAAGAAAGGCAAAGGGAGGGATAGTGAGACTGAAGGGGAGGATGGCGGCCGCGTTGAGGATGACAGCAGTAAAGCTGACATATTGAACAGGTATTTCTGCTCAGTCTTTACTGAGGAAGAAGAGGGTAATGGGTCTGAAGGTGGTACAAGGGGTGAGAATGGTGCAGAAATGGGCACAAGTCACTTTACACGAGAAAGGGTCCTGAAGGAACTGGAAGTAATAAGAGCTGATAAAGCAATGGGGCCAGATGGGGTGCACCCCAGGGTCCTTAAAGAACTAAGAGAGGTGCTGGCTGAACCTCTGGGTATCCTGTTTAGCCGATCACTGGAAACAGGGGAGGTACCCAAAGACTGGAGGACAGCAGATGTAGTCCTCATCTACAAAAGTGGGAGCAAAGAGGAAGCGGGGAACTACAGACCAGTCAGCCTCATCTCGGTAGTGGGCAAGATCATGGAAGCACTACTGAAGGAGAGATTGGTGGAACATCTGGTTGTCAATGGACTACAGGACCCAAGGCAGCATGGTTTCACCAGGGGGAGGTTATGTCAGACCAACCTCGTTGAATCTTTTGACTGAGTGACTAGGGAGGTGGATCAGGGGAGGGCAGTGAACATGGCCTATCTGGACTTCAGTAAGGCCTTTGACACTGTGCCACATAGAAAATTATTACACAAACCGGAGAATGTGGGTGTGGGCAGGACAGTAGTGTGGTGGGTAGGTAACTGGCTGGGTGGCAGGACACAGAGGGTGGTGGTAAATGGCTGTCACTCCACAGAGGGAAAAGTGACCAGTGGGGTACCACAGGGATCAGTGCTGGGACCGGTCCTATTCAACATCTTCATTAGTGACATTGCGCAGGACCTAGAAGGCAGAATTTCACTGTTCACTGATGACACAAAGCTCTGTAACAGAGTAGACACATCAGAAGGTGTAAACAGAATGAGAAGGGATCTGCAGAAACTTGAAGAATGGTCAAGGGTTTGGCAGTTGAAATTCAATGCAAAGAAGTACAAGATAATGCATATGGGGTACAAAAACCCTGGCACAATATATCAGTTGGGGTGAGGATATAGCATGCACCAAGCAGGAAAGGGATCTTGGGGTTATCATCTCTGATGACCTCAAGGTAGGGAAAACGGCATGACAAGGCAGCAGGTAAAGCAAATAGGATGCTGGGATGCACAGGCAGGGGCATCACCAGCAGGAAAAGGGAGGTCATAATTCCACTATACAAGACACTAGTGAGGCCCCACCTGGAGTACAGTGTACAGTTTTGGAGACCTTACCTACGTAAGGACATAGACAGGGTAGAGAAGGTTCAGAGGAGGGTAACAAAGATGGTACATGGATTGCATCACAAGTCCTATGAAGACAGATTGAAGGAATTGAATATGTACTCCCTGGAGGAGTGGAGAAAGAGAGGGGACATGATAGAGACATACAAATATCTTACAGGGAGGAACAGGGTGCAGGAATACACTATTTTAAAGCGAAAAAGATCTTCCAGGACTAGAGGGCATGGGATGAAGTTGGAGGGAGGACGATTCAGAGGAAACGTGAGGAAGAATTTCTTCACAGAACGGGTGGTAGACAAGTGGAACACCCTGCCAGAGGAAGTGGTGGGGGCTGAAACAATCACAGGATTTAAGAATGCATGGGATAGACATAAAGGAATTCTGGAGGTCAGGGGTAAGTGGCAACAGACTTCTAGGAAAACAAACTGAACTTACAAGCTCAAATGGGCTGACTGGGTGGGCCTTAGGCCCATATCTGACGACACTGTCTATGTATCTATGTAGTTTACTATGCAAACACCTAATAGTTCTACGGGAGGAGGGAGTAAGGTGTGCACTCCTTGTTAGTGAACAGAGGCCATAAAAGCAGCATCCCAATGTGACATAATATCAACGCTGTAATGGGAAATGGCGGTGTGTGCTTTCTTCCATGTAGTAGCCTTACAAATCTCTTGTATAGTGATGTCCCTGGAGGCAGCCACTGAGGTAGCGATTTATCTGGTAGAATGAGCCCTAAGCCCCTTGGGCATCTCCCTACCAGTAATATGATAGCACAGGTCAATGCAGGATGTAATCCACTTGGCAACCATCCACTTAGCTGCCGATTTGCCTGGCATGGCTTCAGCCTACGTAACAAACTGCAGGCAAGCATCACCTGGAACTCTAGTCATGTGGTCTTTACCAAGTATTAGAGTGCTCTTCATAGCTTTAGGGTATGAAACCTATGGTCAGCCTCTGAAAAAGGGCTGGTAAAATATACCAGGTTGATCACCTAGTTAAGGTGAAACTCCCATACTGCCTCTGGGAGGAACTTTGGGTGGAGGCGAAGGACACCTTGTCCTTGCGGAAGACCAGTAGAAGAGACTCTACCAAAAGCACCTGGAGCTCCCTGATTCTTCTGGATGACATTATGGACACCAAGAAGGTGGTCTTCCATGACAGTGAGACATCTCTCACCTATGCATACTGTATGCTCAAATGACTTGCCCATGAGCACAGCCTGCACCAGCAGTAAGTTGCAAGGTGGTGGACGCTCACGCACCAGATGTACAAGTGGTCTAGGCTTTGAAAGAGCACCTGACCATCTTCTCCTGGGCCACTATCAGCTTACCAGCCCCTGCCAGGTAAGCAGAGATGGTGGCCAAGTGCACCTTAAGGGAGGAGGTTGCAAGCGCCAGTTTGTCTGGTCTGACTTCAGCCGACTAGCGATCACCGATATCGCGAGAATCATCCAGGACATGCAACCAACCTACTGTAGTCTGGACCCAGGCCAAACACGTCTCATTTTGGGCTGTGTTGAGGTCATAAACCCGGTCTTGGCTGAAATAGTCTGGCATTCATTAGAGACAGAGGTGTTTCCGGACCCCCTGAAGGAATCGGTTGTGATACCTCTCCTCAAAAACCCTCCCTTGACCCTGATTGCTTGGCTAACTACAGACCTGTCTCTAACCTGCCCTTTGTGGGCAAGGTTACTGACAAGGTGAATGCGTTGCACTTGGAGGATCATCTTACCATCCATTATATCTATGATCCTTTCCAGTCCTGATTTCAGAAGAAGCATAGTACCGAGACGACACTGGTTCAGGTACTTAATGATCTGCTGATAGCGAGGGATCAGAGGAGTCGTTCAATCTTGGTACTCTTGGATCTCTCTGCAGCTTTTGACACTGTGGACCATAGAGTGTTACTTGAGTGCCTGCAGCTGATCTGTGAGTTGTCGGGTACAGTCCTCAGGTGGTTCAGATCTTTCCTCACAGGCAGGACTCAGAGTGTCAGTGATTTATTCCTCAGCCCCTCTCCTCCTGTCCTGTGAGGTTCTGCAGGACTCCATGTTATCACCCATGTTGTTTGCTGTGTATATGGTGCAGTTGGGAGACATTATAGGGTGGTATGGGCTGAGTTTCCACTGCTATGGAGATGACACTCAGCTATATATGTCCTTTGTGCCCGAACAAGGTAAGGCCATTGTGTCCTTTAATAGCTGCCTCTCTGAGATCCAGGACTGGATGAGTGCCAACCGGCTAAGGTTGAACCCAGATAAAACTGAGTTATTGGTGGTGGACCCAGGCCGGCAGGGTTTGGTGTTGTCGGCTGGACAGCCATCTGGGCTTTGGCTTGGTGGAAGCCAGCTGCTGATCTCAGACCGGGTGCAGAATCTGGGCATTGTGCTTGACAGTGGTTTGACGCTTAAGTCTTAGGTGTCGGCTGTTGTCAAGACCTCTTTTTATAATCTGAGGAACAGTGCCTGGATTAAACACCTGATGCCACCCGCCGACCTTCCAATTTTGGTCCATGCCTTTGTGACCTCCCGCCTTAACTACTGCAACGCCCTGTACTTAGGGCTTTCGGGGGTTGATATCCGCCACTTGCAGCTGGTGCAAAACACGGCGGCCAGTCTGCTGATTGGCTTATCAAGATCTTGTGTCACACCTGTGCTCCATAACCTGCACTGGCTGCCAGTACAGTGGCGGATGACCTTCAAGGTCGGTTTACTGATCTACAATGCCCTACAAGTACGGGGACCCCGGTACCTGCAAGATCTTCTTGCCTCTACTGCCCCCTCCGACGAGGGATTGCTAGAGGTTCCCAGGGTTCAATTAAAGACCTCGGGGGGGCTGTTCTTTCACTTTTATGGCGCCCACCTGGTGGAAAACTCTATCTCTTCGGGTACAAGAATGCCTGACCATTGAGAGCTTTAAATCTGGTCTTAAAACTCATCTGTTTGGTATGGCTTTCCCCAGATTTCGATTGAGTGATTTTATTTTTAATAACTCTAGAATTTTATTGTAATTGTCTATTTATATTATATTTTTTAGGATTATTTATTGTACTGGCACGTTGATCTCTTTGGAATTGTGCTTTTTATAAATAAACAATTGATTAATGATTGAAGGGATGTCGCTCACAGGCCCAACTGTGAGCGGGACCATAGGTAATTGAAGATGCTCCCCTTGGGGAAGGAAAGGGGATCAAACTGCTTGTCCTGGAACCATATCGAGAATCTTTTCCATTTAAATGTATAGCATTTATAAGTTAGCTTCTTACAGAAAACCTCCAAAACGTGTCGTCTTAATGGTCCAAAGCCTGGAACTTTAGCCACTCAAGAACAAGGCTGAGAGGTACAGGTATTAAAGAATGTCCAGGTGCAGGACCTTACCATGTTGTCTAATCAGCACGTCCAGGCAAAGAGGCAACCACCACGCAGGCCTGCAGCTAAGGCTGAAGAGATCTGGATCAGTCTGGAGCTATCAGGATTAACACAGCCTTATCCTTCCTGGTCTTGACCACCACTTTGTGGATCAAGGAGAAAAGGCATACTTGAGACCTGGGATCCAGGGCCTCATGAAGGCACCCTCCAACAGTGTTCTGGACTGTGTGTGTGTGTGTGGGGCCGGGGCACAGAACAGCCTCAGATTTCCATTTTCCCAGGAGGCAAAGAGGTTCACTAGGGGAATGCCCCACTAGGAGGGCAAGTGGCTTACCATCACCTGATGTAGGCAGCACTCATTCGACATCTCTCTGACCTGGCTGAGTGCGTCTATCAGTTAAATGTTCATGCCTGAGAAATGAATCATAGACCTTTTTTTGCTGCGTGGTCACTTTTCCTGGACTCCTTGTCCAGAAGCTCATCCATGTCACCCCGGTCACCAGATTTTCTGAAGGCCAAATCCAACACCAGCCCTTTGGCCAAAGGATGGTGGGAAAACCATGAGGGGGACCCAGTAGGGGCCACATACTATGGGACCATACAGGAGGATGTTGCCGGGCAGCATGCTGGATACTGCCAAAGCCCCAAGGTTGGTCCCAGAACAGCCTCAGGGAAAAGCAACACCAGGGGATTTATTCCTGTCTAGGATGTCAATAAAGGGGTATTTCTAGCCCTCTTCTGAACTGGCTCCCCAAGGGCACATTCATGGATTCCGAGATGAGTTAGCGTAAAGCCAGAAACAAAATCAGCCCATAGTCAGTGGTTAGCTCTTCCACCGAGCCATGGTTGAATGGATGGGTCCATGAGGAGACCCTGGACGACCCCTCGTAGTCATCAGATGAGTCTCCGAAAACAGCTCTCAATCATTTCCTGCTGTGGACCTCCCTAATGTTATTAGACAGTGGAAATCACCCAGACTGACAACTTGGCAAACCAGCAGCAGCATGGGACTCTTTAGTAGGGGGCCCTCACTAAAGCTTGCAGTGGCAGTAGTTTCATCTCAGGGGTGGAAAAGCAGACAGAGGGGACATCTGTATAGGGTGCGCAGGTGCGGGCACCACTGGCGTGTGCCATGGAGACGACAGTCCAGAGGGTAGAGCCCTACCCTGCCCAGCAATTGTCCACTGTTGCCAGAGGAGCTCCTTGCAGTGCCGATGCACCTTGTGTCAGTGCTTCTCCTTACCTGAAGACAAGGAGGCCAAGAAGCATCAAAGGGAGTGAGTCTGTAAGCCCCTCACCTGCAATCAAGATCTGGGGGTCGACATAGAGACAGGTCATGCAGCAGGTTGTGGTAGACCACATGCCTCGCCAAGTTCAGCAGAAGAGGCTTCAGAGACACGACCACTGGACGAGGCCACTCCAGAGGTGACCCAGCAAGGACACCAACTGGGCCAAGTCTTCCTGGGTAAGGAGCACCAGGGTCTGGGAGATGGACCCTCATCAAGCTCCTCTGAAAAGCAGGAGACAGGACTGAGAAAAATCTCGATGGCCTGCTCGACCACAGTTGAGGTTGACAAGCCCAACAGGGGTACTGAGGAACTCTCTATCTTCCCCTTGACCGAAAGGAGCTCAAACAAAGTTGACTAGTCAGGGAGAAATGAGGGAGTGGGAGGAAAGTGTTCTCTCCTGATTCAATGACCCATGCCAGTGGTGCTTGTTTCTCCTGCCACAGTGAAATGGGCTCTCCCCAAAGGTCTGGAAGGCCAAAACACATCTCTTAGAAGTCGTCTGAGAAGTTCCCTCCAATGCTGGTTTCAGCCAGGAGCAGCTCCAAGACTAATAAAGTACTCATTACAGCTGCAGCCACTGCCTATTCTACAGCCACAAGCTGGGAAGTTGATCCGGTAGCTGCCAAGGCCTTCTTGTGGCCTTTTGGTCAATCACTTTCCGATGGTCAATCGAGAGCGAGACTTGCCTTCTGGTCCTCAAAGGATGATGGAAGCATCGCCTGGCAAAAGCTGCAGTCCACCATGTCATGTCACACATCAAGGCAATAAAAGCAGGTGTTGTGCAGTTCGGTGAATATCTTCTGTTGGCATCGAGCATAAAATCTGAAATGGTTTCTGCTTGTACACAGACGATCGAGTCAAGAAGTCAGAGCCAGAGACATGGAAAAGTAACTAGACGTGTCTAATATCAAAGAGTTCATCGAATAAAGTGCTTGAAAACTAGAGCTGAAAGGAGGAGACCTGTCCGTTCCAGTGGTAATATCTGATGTTATAGGCCGGCCCGGTGGCGCTGAGGGTTGAGGCGCTAGTGCCTACCTCGCGCCCGCCGGTGACTGTCGTTAGGAATGAGCCGGGACGTCAGGGATGGGGAAAGATTGAGTGTCCCACGGACTACTCTCCTTCCCCGGGAATTCCACCAGCCGATGCACTGGCAACCTCTAGCGGAAGCTGGAGGCATCACAGTCAACGGCCGCAGTATGCAGGGGACTGGAAGCTGTGGTAGATGTCTTTCCGGGGTGCATGGGAACGTGCACCAGCTGAGCTGGACGTCACTGCACGTCTGAGCTTCGGGGAGAAAAAAGCAAGTAAAAATCCCCCTATCAGTGGGTGAGGCGATGGCGACCATCAGTAGCCCAAGGCCACACGCCCAATGTCGGCCGTACCTTCATACCTCCCCCTTGGGATCCCGTAGTTTCTCCATGGGGGTCTGGAGAGTCCGGGGGTCCTGAACCCGATGTAAATAGCTGAGGACAGTTCAGATGGCCGGTGGAGCTGCGGAGCTGAGCATGGGAATCTGAGAGATGCCCCGACAGTAGGGTGCAAAAACAGTCTACAAAACAAAAAAAAAGAAGATCTGATGTTATGGGGTGCTGCCCAGGTGGTGGGAGGAGCTTAGGTTGAAAACATCCAACGGATCAGTCTGTTCCAGGACACTGCTGGAGTGTGGGTAGTGAACTGTATTTATTTAGGAAATCAGAATTACAACCTTTCGAGTCATAGACTTGTTTCCAAAGGCTCCACGTCAGAATAAAACATAGACATTCATACAGTACATACATAGAATAAATGTGGGTGAGCTGTTATACAGAGTATAAGTACAATGAGCACGGGTTAATGCCTATACATTTGGTACTAAAACAGGGCAGAGCTATCAACATATTTACCCTTCTATTTTCCCAAGCTTTTATGGGATAAAACCATAAATTGTAGTAGAACCTGAAATTATTTGCTGAGTTATTAATTTTACTTTCTTGTTAAAAATTTGTGATGTATTATTTTATTCTGATGTTGTATTTATTCATTTTGTACGGTGCCCAGAGCCTCTGGGATTGGGTGCCTTTTAAATTAATTTTGCCTTGCCTTTACCTAATGAGCAGTTAAGACCTATACAATTGGTAGTTTAAGCAATGCATGACATGAGTTGGTAGTAAGCCGCCTCAGGGAGGCCTTGTCTTATGCATAATACAATGCATTCATAGTCCAGTGCAACTATATGGTAACCGAGGGAGGTGAGGAGCCTGTAGGCTATAGAAAGAGTGAGGGCTCTCCACTGCCTGGCCAAGGGCGGGTGCGTGCCCTAGCGGCGTGGTGCAGGATCCACAGGGTACCGGTTACACTGGTACTGATGTGAGGAGAGGATACGGGCCCTTAAGGCTGCTTTAAAAGGACCTAGATTAGCGATTGATGTGACAGCTGATGGGAGGGCATTGTACCAGGATGGAGCTCTAAGGGGGAAGGATCGTTGGGCCTGGGTGGTCCTGACCCTAGGCACCTTCCAGATAGTTTTTTGGGCAGCCTGTGTGGACGTAGAGATGGTGGCTGCCTGAATAGAAGCCATGACACCTATTGGGATTAAACCCAAGTGGATTTTTTTGGTAAAGAGACAGGTCTGGTATATTAGTCTTTCCTCAAGGGAGAGGATATTGGTGAGTGCATACAGGGTGCAGGTATGTGTATTTCTGTTGGCACCAGAGAGGACCCAGCAGGCCTTATTGATGACTACTTGTATTTGATGAAGCGCCATAGGGCTGGCGGCAGCATAGACTGTAAGGCCATAGTCCACCAGCGATAAGACTGAGGAGGTAATGGCTAGGTGAAGTGCTTCAGGTGGCAGGCAGTCTTTATGTCTGTAAAGGAGACCAATGCGGGAGTTGCTGGTGGAGGTGAGGATTTTTATATGTTCGTGGAATGAGAAGGAATAGTCTAATGCAATACCTAGATACTTATACTTTTGGACCTATTCCAGTGGGATGAGAGAGGTGGAGAATATTTCCAGGAGGAAATCCTTTGATCTGTTTTGGTGGTGGGCATAGTAGTTTTTTTAATGTTGACCACCAACCCGTGTTCAGCAAACCAGTGTTCAATCTGAGAGAAGGAGTTTTGTAACGTACGCTGGGGAGAGGATCAGGATGTGCAGCATAAAGAACAGCGTCATCCGCACAGAGGAGAAGGTTTCTGGGGCAGGATTAAGGCAGAGCGTTGAGGTAGATGCTGAATAGCAAGAGACCCAGGATAGATCCCTGGGGAACTTCTGAGCGCATAGACAGCATAGTAGATAAGGTATTATTAATTTTAACACATTGGGTTCTAGATGAAAGATAGCTGGAGAACCATGGGAGTGGACAATGAAAAACTCCAATTTGTTGAAATGTGTTAAGAAGGAGGGATGAGAAACCGTGTTAAAAGCCTTTGAGAGGTCTATAAATATGGCCCCTGCGAGACGCCCCTTGTCAAGCATGGAGTGCAGGGAGTTAGCGAATTCTGTGAGGGCAGTCACAGTGCTATGACCAACTCTAAAATCATGCTAGGAGGTTGTGTGTGAGGAGGTAGTCAATGAGCTGATTGGCCATGATCTTTTCAAGGGCTTTAGAGAGTTGGGGGTAGAATCGAGATGGGCTGGTAGTTGTTTGGAAGGGAGCTGTCACCACATTTCAATCTTGGTGTTATCACTGCCATTTTCCATGAGGTTGGGAACTGGCCCAGGCGCAAGGACAGATTTAGAAGGTCCATGAGTGGGGAGATAATGGAGTCTACCGCAAGGAATAGGATACGCATATCGAAGGTGTCTTTGCAGTAATTGGAGCTCTGGAGGGCTTTGGACAGGTAGGCTTTCGCTTCTGTAGGGGTAATGACTCTGAGTTTGCAGGAGGGTGGAGGAGCTCAGTCGGTGGAGTAGGCTGAATTAGATCAAAAAAGTTGCTAGGGAGTACTGAGCTGAGGTCTGAGAAGGTGGAGTTAAGGCAGTTAGCTACGTAAAGTGTGCTTGTGGTGGTAGTACCATTAACACTAAGTTGTTGGGGGGAGTGGGATTTACCATTAAGCTCCTTGATGTTATCCCAAAACTTTTTTGTGCTACCCCAGGAGGTGGCTAGGGTGGTTCTGTAGTGCTCCGCCTTGGCCTTGCAAATTGCCCAGGTACACTTACTGCAGGCAGCATTACAGGCCTGCCTATCGCTTAGCAAACCAGAGGCAGTGGCACAATGCCAGAGGTTGTCACGCATTTTGAATTGTTGTAGGAGTTATGGGGTGATCCAGTGGGCACTACGTTTCTTAGTGGTCACTTTGATGGTTGGTGCAAAAGCATCACAGGTGGTATTAAAGGTGGTGGTGAAGTAGTGCAATGCTTCATCTATGTGCTGGGCTTGGGAAATAGGGGACCAGTCCCAATTAATTAAATATTGTTTGAGTTTGGCTAAGCCTCCTGGGCATAGTCGATGATGAAAGGTGATATAGGTGGTGGTTTAGGTAGCTGACAGGACCAGCTGAAGATGACTGGGGAGTGGTCACTTAAGGCATTGGGTAGGACACCCAGGTCTGTAATATGGTGGGGACGATTAGTGAGCAGGATATCCAGTAGGGTGTGGGTTCCATTAGTGAGGTTGGCCCTGGTAGGCTGGGATACTAGTTAAGTCACATGTAACCCAGCAAAGGTATCTCTGGCGTATGCTGATGAGCTCGCCAGCCAGTTTATGCTGAGATCCTCAACTAGGATTTGTTCCATTTTGTGGGGGTGGCTGGCTAAATAGAGAGCGCTTTACAGGCAGGGGACTGGCTGCAGGGTAGGATGTAGGTGATGGTGAGAGTAAGAGGAGCATGGTTTGAGTCAGGGGAGAGTTTTATTGACAGGACTTGCACACCATGGTCTGGGGGGGGGGTGCAGACAGGGCTTGGTAATGCAGCGAGTCATTTATATAGAAGGCACAGCCACCGCCTCTCTTGCCATTACGATCAAGCCTAATGCGAGAGTAGCCAGGAATAGAGAAAAATGAGTCTGGGGTCTTGGCTGACAGCCAGGTTTCTGTTAAAGCCAGAATGTCTGGTTGGTGCTGTGTCATCCAGCACTGCAGGGGTGCCTTTTGTTTAGGCAGGTTGCAAATATTCCTAGTGGCTATTCGAAGCCCCGCGGGTGACCGCAGTTGAGGGAGCGCTGCTGGGCCAGGATTGGGGTGAACACTGCCAGATAGTAGAAGAAGCAAGTGGAAGATCCTGACAAGGGCCATGAATTAGTGGCGTTTTACCAGGTAGCGGCAGCTGGCAAGCTTAGAAAGTGATGAGCAGGGAATGAGCAGTTGTGAGAGGGCCGGGATGGCCAGGTGGAGGAACAGACAAGGAGGGCTATGAGGTGAGACAGGGTGACAGAGGAGTGAGGTTCTCCTCCAGCTGCAAAGATGTGTACATACTAGAGGCAACTGGGGGTTTGTTGCTGAGCAGGGTAAACGTGGTTAGCAACAGTAGTATGGTTAGTTTGTGTGGGTGGGTGTTGCGAGGGAGTACAGTGGTGGTAGATGTGGCCATGAGCAGGTAAGAGTGGGTCTTGTTGACACCTAACATTGTGGCAGACACAGTGGCGCAGTGATAGGGTTGCTGCCATTGGAACGAAAGGTACCTGGTTTGAACCCTGGTTTGGTTGTGCCTAGTGATATCCTGGGAGATGGTGCAAGGGACACTACAGAAAGGGGCAAAAGGCTTAAAATGTAGGTATGAATGACGGAGGACAGAAGTGTTAGGGGGGAGCAGTGGTAAGAGGATTGCAACCTACATGTCTTGTTGCCCTCTAGTGGCTTTACAGTATAATCTGCAAATGGAAAAGTAGACAAAAAAAAAAAACAACTTTAAAATGAAGAAATTCGGCACTGAGTATTAGAACAGATATCAGAGGCAATACTGGATTAGGGGGAAAAGAGGTTAAATAAGCTGGCCGATGGTAGTGACATAGTCCAGTCAGGAGGAATTTGGGAATGCCTGGCAGGATGAGGAACCAAACACAGAGATCGTGTTCCACGGACAGCCAATAAGAGCTGTCCCAAGATAAAGGCAACTGTCCTTAGAAAATTTACGGAGACAGCCACATGTTTCTGGAACGCTGTCCAGGCTGTACCTGCTAGCAGGGGCTCGGGGAGTGTGGCAGCAGGCTCTTCTCGCTGTGGAGGCGTGTAAACCACTATCTGAGGTGCTGTTAGCCCAAAGGGCTATGAGGATACCCTTAGGAGAAATTCCTTCATACTTACTGTAATATCCTTTTCTGTTAGCTCCAACAGTGTCAATGAGGAAGGTAGTTAATACATATGGGTAATGTGCTCCGCCAGTGGGTAGTGGTAGAGATCCAAAGCTCACAGAATATCAGGGACATGAACATTCCGAGTGCAGAAGTACCTTAGTTTACTTCTGTCCATGCAGTATGCCAAACACAATGTCTACATCCCCAGCTGAACTCCCAGATAACATACAGTGAAGCCCACCAGGATGAAGCGCAGCACTGCAGAATTCTGCAGTAGAGTTACTGCAACAAACAATGCAATTTCAATGGAAGTTAATGTCTTTTGTCCTGCAGTAAACCTGTGACACTGCGCTTCATCCTGGTGGGCTTCACTGTGTGCTAAACAATTTGGTACCTATGGAAAAACACAGACCTGTCTTGTGTTGGAAGAAGAGGATTGTTATACGAGACATCGGACACTGACCTCTTTTTCCACACTAGAGACAAGCAACGGTTAGTCCTGGACTACAGATCGCCACTCTGTCTTATGTTCTTCCCCTCTTCAAATCTTGTTTTTAAAGCAGCAGTGCAACAAAAAAAAGGTTTTCCTAAAAAGCTAATTTGAGCTACAATTAATGAAAATATTAGCAAATCTGTCAAATCTACTTTTTCGAGGTTACTCCTGTGCTGTACACCATGAGTTTTTTTCCTCTCTCACGCCTAACCCTTGCCAGCTGTACAACAGTACAAGGGCTACAATGATATTTCTAAGTTACATGTGGCACACATCTTTTTTTTTCTTGAGAAAAAAATAAATAAGTTAAATCATTTATAAAACACTCAAATTTTGGTGGAACTAGAAAATGTTACCATTAAATAAAACTGGAAGATGTCTGGAATCTTTTATAGTGAAAAAACGCAGGGTGAATTTTTTTGGCCTGATTTGATTGCAATGCTGCTTAAACAAAAAAAGAGCAATTACAATAACAGCAGATCTCCTCCACTGAGCCACATCATGGAACTGTCAGCTGCCAATGTCAGGAATGCCCACACTGAGGTGTGTTGTCACCGCCTATACAACGTGGATGGCCCAGACATGCCTCAGTTTCCTGCCGAAGACAAGCTTGCAGGTTCATTGGACCAGCAGGGACTAAAGAAACCACGATCAAAATAGGCACACAGGACAGGATCTGGAAACCTGAGTAACAGTATGCCCCAATCAGGCATAACAGGAGAACCAGCAAGCGTCAGCGGGCAGGACAACCAAAGATCACCTGCTAGAAAAGGGGGAAGGTGGGTCAGAGAGCTGTGACTCAATGGAGGAGACTCTTGAAGGTCTACCGTTATGGTAAGTAACTGCTCTATCTTCTTCGAGGACATCTCCCTCCACTGAGCCACATTATAGAATGACTCCCAAGCAGTACTGCAGCACCATGGGAGGTGGGAAGGATCTAAGGATCCTAAGACTTGCAAACAGAAAGAGGAAGGCTGACAAGTCTACAAGAGACTATGTCTAGACTAGCATTTACTGAATGTGTGAACGGTACTACAAGTGGCAGTAGCAGGCATGGATGTCAGAACTGGACACACTGTGGCAACAAGCCACAGAAGTAGCCACGCCACAAGGGTGTGTGCAAAAACAGGACTAGAAAGCTGTTTAGTGTGCATCTGATAACAGAAAGTAATGCAGCTGGCCAAGCACTTGGAAAGGCACTGCTCAGAAATGGGGAGCCCCACCACCCTGGGGGCAAAAGCTGCAAATAGCTGAGAGGATTTCCAGTACCAATGCAACATTTTACAGACATCAAGCATATGCATACTATCTTTCCCATTATCTGTGGGAGACAAGAGGTAAACCTGAAGGTCAATAGTCTGATTTAGTGTGCGATAAGAAACCACCTTCAGCAGAAAATAATGATTGGTATGTAAGGTAACCCAATCCTTGTGGGGAAAAAACAGAGGCTCCGCAAGCAGGGCTTGCAATTCTGAAATCTGTCTTGCACATATAATAGCCACAAGACACAGCATCTTCCAAGAAAGAACATAGAGTTCATGAGTAGCCACAGGCTCAAACTGAGGTGCAGTATGGGTCTCCAGAACCATGTTAAGGTTCCATATAGGAACAGGATCACAGACTGGGGGGAAGCAGAAGGAAAATTCCTCTAAGGAACCTGGGGGGAACCTCAAGCTGGGCAACCGTCTTGCTATTGGTGAGTGTGTGAAAAGCTGACACAGCAGTCAAATGCACTTTCATCAAGGAATACCAGAGGCTGGCATCCATAAGGGACAGGAGGTAACCCACGTGACTGACTGGACACACAAAAGGGTCAATCTGACAGATGGTATACCATACTGTATAATGTTTCCACTTTTGGCAGTAGGTGTACCAAACAGATGACTTATTAGCTGCTAGTAAAAGGGTTGCAACCAATAGGAACATCCCAAACTGGGAGACTTCTACGTCCTCAGAAGTGAGGTATAGGGATTAAAGATCCAAATGTACCAGAGCCCTGCTTCTGCAACAGAAGTCCTGCTCATAGTGGGAGCGAGACAGGGGGTTTCTTTTTTTCCATAGAGTTGCTTGGCCCTTGACCATCACCTGTTCTTTCCTTGGGTCTCCCTGCCAACCCCCGGCCCTGACTGCCACCTCCCACCGTAATGTCCCATAGAGATCCACACAAGAACGAGACCAGAGGACCAAGGGGGCCGTCATTAATGACAGCTAAGGCGTATACCTATTTTCTGCCTTTCTCCTTCTTCCCTCCTACCACCCCATGATGAAGGGCGCAGTCTACTGCTGACCACAACAGCAGCAGCGTGCACTGGACTGACACACCACCCCTCACGAGGGAGCCAACTCCCTGGTTCACCTCATGGGACCACTGCTGCAACAGAGTTCGTCTGTCTGTCTGTCTCTCTCTCCCTCCCCCAGCTGACTCGTGCTCTCCTCGGGAGCATTCCCCAGTCTGGCCACCCAATCCTGGCACCCTGGACCTGCTACTGAACCCGGGTCACTAGCATGGAAGAGCAATGCACTGTCACAGGACAGCTCCAGGACAGAGAGTTTCTTAATCAGCATTTTATTTGTTTTAAAATTTAAATAAAATGTATCATAACATAATGTTGGAATATGGACACAGGATTTCACTGCCAATTGCTCAAGCAAAGGGAACCATATTTGACTGTGTCAGAATAGAACCATGAGAACTACTGTGGCTGGTTTTGCCCATAATTTCACCAGAACACACTGAATCAGAGGGAATGGAGGAAATGCATTCATAAACCTCCACTTCCAACAGAGGAACAACATGTCATGGCAAAACTCTCCAAGCTCTGGAGCTAGTGTGCAGAAATGTAGCAGTTTTGCATTGTATAGAGACACAAAGAGGTCTACATCTGGGCAACCATGCTTTTTGAAGAGGTCAGCCATGACAGAGTTCAAGATCTCCCATTTGTAACAGAGCACCTAGGACCTATTGAGAGCATGGAGGGTACCAGGCAGTAAGATGGCAGCCAAGAACATCTCATGTTCCACAGCCCAGTGCCAGACTCATCACATTTCTGCAGAGCAGGTACCAATATACCTTACTAGCTGCTGATGTAGTACGTTACTGAAATGTAGTCTGTATGGATCAACAGCTGGTGATCCCAAAGGAGGGAAGCGTAGGCCTGTAGGCCAACAGAGCAGCCCTTATCTCCAGAGTACTGCTGTGGAAAACAGTGTCTAAGGGGGACCACTGTACCAGAGTCTGGAGGGGGCAGACAGGCACCCCAACTGGAACCGTAGGCATCTGTTGTCATTATAAGAGACAATGGAGACAGAAAAGGAGACCTTGACCCCAATCACCAGTGCAGGGAGCAGTGAAGTGGAGAAGTCACTTGTATGAGACACTCCAACTTATCTCAATGCTGAGCCCACTGGGTATGCAGGCATGGCAGCAGGACAGTGTGGACAGCTGCACTGAGACCTATCAATCATAGTAGACATCTGGCTGAAACAAAATCACTGTAGGAAACCAGCTGAGCTTGGGTAACCTGTGCCGTAGCACGGTTCAAAGGAAGGAATGTCCTGCCTACCCCAATGTCCTAGACTTGCTCCTATATACTGGAGTCGCTGGCATGGAGTTAGCATTGATTTTGGTTCATTCACAAGAATACTCAACTGCTTGAAGTGCTGTTGGTTTATCGCCTCCTGTGACGGGCTTTCAGAAGCCAATCATCGAGATACGGGACAACACAAAAACCGTCTCCATAGTCAGTAGCTGCAACCATTGCAAAGCATTTGGTAAACACAAGCGCTGCAGAAGACAATCCAAAGGATATCACATGAAACAAATAGTGAAAACACTGGAAAATTAACCACAGGTACTGTCTACGGCACTTGTGGATCCTGACATGAAGGTATGCATCCTTTATATCCAGGGTACACAGCAAATCCCCTTTCTGCAGCACAGGAAGCAGAACTGCAGAGACACCACACAGAACCTTTTGTATTCAATAAACAGGTTCATATCTCAAAGGCCTTAAATCTTCTGTCCACTTTAGCACAATAAAACACCTGGAGTAGCATCTCTGATTCAGTTCCAAAGGGACTGACCTCCCCCAGCCAAAGGGCAAGATGCCCCGGAGGATACCGCTTATGCAAGGGAGGGTATACCGGAGGGGCAGAGTAGTTCTGAGGCATGTTCTCGCTGAACTGCCTCCAGCAGCCAAGCATCTGTTGTGATCTTCCTCCACTTATGCAGGAAGAGGGAGAAGTAGCCTCTCACTAGAATCCTCCCATTTGCAGGGGAGGTGGGGGGCAGAAGGTAACTGATGTGCTGTGAAGACCACATCTTTGGTGACCCTAGCATGGGCGCGGGAGGCAAAGGGGCCTGAGGGTCAGACAGGGCCTGCTGGGACTTCTACAGTAGCCTTTACCAAGTTGGCTACAGGGCCCACAAAAGGAAAAGCAGCCCGTGCCATGAGGCTTCAGACTCGGAGTATGAAGAGAATACAGCGTCATCTAGACGTCTGCATGTACCACAAAGCAGATTCCACATTGGTGCTGAAAGGCTGCTCACTTCTACAGGAAGGATTAAGGACCAGCTGCTGGACATCAGTGGCAAAGCCAGCCACCGGAAGCCATGAGTGTCAGCAAAGGCAAATGCCATGAGCGGCAGCATCACAGGCACTGCAAGCGGAATGTAGAAGGTGCTTTACCAGTCTCTAGGTCATAGGTAACAGTCTGCTGGACTTCAGGTTTAGCTCATCAATAAGGCAGCTTGTCAGCCATGGTAGCTATAGACTTCCACAGGCTATTTAGGTATTTCATCACATAAGTCTCATAGCTAGCAATCCCGAGGCCAAGGCACGCAGAAGCATTCATCCTCTTGCCCACCACAAGCAGCTTTCTCAATTGCTTTTCTGGAGGAAGAGAGCTCATGTGTTTCGGAGCCTTGGAACCATTGTGGACAGCCATAATTACCACAGAATCCATATGTGGCTGTGCCATGAAGCATAAGGCTTGGCAGTAGGGGCAGGATGGTGTTTATCTGCCTTATGTGGCAGAGCATGAGGTGTATTTCAAGCAGCCATAATGGCATCCTCCAAAGTTGAATGGACAGGAGGCACAATGACAGTAGACAAGGAAGGAAGCTTGAGAAATTCATAGAGGTTCTTCTTAGAGGAATCCTCCTCCCTCAGCAGTATATGCAAGCTTGTACTGAAACTGTATGAGGAAGCCTGAAACGAGGCTTATTCAGGAGGAGACCTAGGTGTATATCATACTCTATCCTCACTACAGGAAGACAAAATGGAGCTGGAGCCCACCACATGGGGGGTAGATGATCTCATACTCCTCCTCTTTCAAGTCTGAATTGTACTCCAGTTCTTCCTTGTCTATGAGAATAGGCAGGTCACTGGAAAGAGGTGGAAACCACAGAAGAAGCAATGCTGATGGCTCCGGCATTGGTGGAGGAATCCCATGGTCTGGGTGTAGCACCAGAATAGGAACTAGCATTGACAAAAACAGACCGGGCAGCATCGATGGGGTTAGTCCAATTGCAAAGGGTGGCAACTGCAAAACACCAACCAGGAGTCAAAGACGAAAGGCAATGCTGCATAAACAAGCGGAGGACTTGGCCCAACTATAGAAGCATGAGGCAGTCCACAATTGTTAAGACACAATAACTGTTTATTTAAAACAAAGAATGGACTACGAGTGCCACTCCCTCAAAGCAAATTGGCGTGTCTTTGTTTAAATAAACAGTTATTGTGTCCTAATGATTGTGGACTGCCTTGCGTTTCTACAGCTAGCCGAATACTCCCATTTGTTTATGCATTGATGGGGTTAGCATTGATAGTGAAGACTGAGACAGTATGAAGAGAGAGCACTTATCATCTGGAAGAGCAACTTGCATCGACGGGACACAGTCCAAAGACAGAATCAACTGTGAAGCCCCTGGATTAGAGCTAGCACCAAACCTTAAGGACATGGCCTTGGTCCTGCCTTTTTCACAAGACTTACCTCTATCTTTTAGAGGGAGACATTGACCTGGTAGGAGAGGCAGCCTTCCTCTCAATGCCACTGCTTGTCAGTGTGGCGGTGTTTCTCTGCCAACTTAGCTGATTTCTTTGATTTGTCCTTTTTCTGACTATTTTGCCAGTAGCATCAGTGACCGTGGAGAGTGGCCAGTTGATAGCAAGCTGGGGTTAGAAGGAGCAGGTCATGACAGCGATGCACTATGCGATTCACACTGTTTATCCACCATGGTCTGAAGTTTCACAAATGTTTTTAAGACATTTTTCCAACATCTAAGTGTAGCCTGGTTAAAACCCTGGCAAATGTTGCAGGCCTTCATATCATAAGTAGGCTTGACACGACTCGATTTTAAATTGGTAAATGTCGATAAATGTTGATTTCACTGTGCACACACAAACTGATGAAAATGTTTTTCCATCGATAATCTAAATTCACAGATAGGCAAAGTTCGTTCTATTGCTATTCTGACATGTGATAATTTGTGTTTTTATCAGTTTGTAAATCCTCAGCATTTACTGTCATTAACTGCAACAGTGAAAATTAAACTGATACAAATTGAAATAAATGCTTAAAAAACAATTTCGTGCAACTGTGTAAATTTAAATCTATAAAACTGGGGGGTTAAAAATAAAATCGATATTTTCCATCGAAATTATAAGAAAATAAAAATCGAATTCTGCCAGCCCTAGTCATAAGCATTGCCTAAGCAGTGAACACGCACAATGTGAGAATCGTCCTTGAAGACATTCTCTTTTCCACAATGACAGTAATGGAACAGCGGTTCCTTATCTTTCGTCAGTGGTATAAACAACAGTTTAGTAAATTAAAACAAAAATGAAAGAGCAGCATTAATGATACCTACGTTTTCAACTGTGTTCTTTAGCAGTTGACTGGTGGAGGAAAGAACTGAAGCACGCTGGGGCATGGCATTAAATAAGCGATTGACGCATGTGACAGCCCACATAATAAAAGTATATATTGTATGGTGGAATGTCATTGTGTATGGAGATCCATACTCCGTCAAAAGTTGTTCTGCTGTAGCAGTGATGTAGCTACTAACACAGAATGACTTTTCATTCTGTGTTAGTAGTAACATCACAATGCAACCGACCCCCACCAGCACTGTTCATTGGACAGGGGCAGTTAAAGGGTTGTGTGCGCGAGCTGGCTGGCAAGTGGATACTGAAGAAGTATGGGTCCTTGGTGGCAAACACTGCCACAGAAATAAAGAAAAAGTGAGCGATCTTTTGTTTTGGGCACCATAGACTATGAAGAAAAGTGTATGGGAACCCGAATACACAACCTCACTATTCTCAATATCTTGTGATTTCTATGATGACGCAGACCTCTCGAGCTTCACTCTCGAGGTCCTCATCGTCATGGAAACCACTCGGTATGAGAGCAGCGTGGTTGTATATGGGTTCCCATACACTGTCCTATATATAGGTGGTCCCAGCACTGACAACTTACAATTCCATAATGTGGCTCACTGAAGGGAGATATCCTCAAAAGAAGATCAGCTACTGCTTAGGCACTAATGGGTTTTGTGCCCAATTTGTGGATGGGGTTTATATTCAGATAACCAGAGCACTAACACAATGTTGTGGCCATGCAAATAAGTGGGTACCCCCTGCATAAGGGCACAGCAGCAAACTCAGCAGTTTGTGTCTGTGGTATACGGCACCCAAAGCAGCACTGTTTACCACCTTTGCAAACCCAGTATTAACTGGACACAAAGCCCTAGTGGCAGGATAGCTGTATTGTTCATCCAGTGGCAGACGACTGGCACCCTGGTGAGTAACGGCACCTCCCACTCTCTGCGCACCCTTTCCGATGTGAGAACAGTAACTCTGGTGTCCAGTGGTGCCCCCAACACCCCTGGTCACCCATCCTGTATAGCTGCAGGTTGTCCCTGGTGTCTAGCAGCACCCCCTCACCCACTGATCAGCTGTCCTGTTTGACGTAAATTCCCTGTCTAGTGGCATGTCCCCCTTGAACGTTCGTCCCCAATATGTAAATGCATGCCCTGTCTAGTGGCACCCACGCCTGTCCCCTACGTGTATATGGATGCCCTGGTGTCCAGAGGGACTCCCCTCACCCGCTATTTACCCATCCTGGTGATATCAGGTCCAAGTTGGCAAGTGGAACCTCCACCTGACCAGAACCCATCCCCATGATGCCAGTGATGCACTATTGGCTAGTGGATCCTCCTCCCGTCAAGCACCCATCCCCATGATGCCAGTGATGCCCTATTGGCTGGTGGATCCTCCACCCGTTGAACACTCATCCTGGTGGTACTGCAGAGGCCCTGGTAGCTGCAATCTCCAGGCCTGTGTAGTTCCCTGCCTCCCTGCTGTCCACTGGTATCCCCCTCAACCTCACAGCCCAGGTACTTGTGCCTATACCTGGCATCCAGTGGTACCTCCCCCCCGACCACCTACCATCACACAGAGCAGCACACAGTGGCAGTTCCGCAAGTACCTGCCCACACCAGCACTCCACCCAACCCCCCTGTGATGGTGGGGCTATACAAGGGGGGGGAGAGGCCCACGATGATGACCGGCACAGCCCTCCTCTCCCCTCAGCAGCTGGCCACTGTATGGATTGACAGTGAGTGTGTTTACCACTCGCTGCTGGGACATTGTTGGTATCAGGGGATGGGTGCTCGGCAGGTGGAGTTCACTAGACACCACGGACCTGATGGTATCACCTAGATGGGTGATTGGTAGGTTGGGGGGGGTACCACTAGCCACCAAGACATACATAAACATATAGGGGACGGGTATTTGAGGGTGGGGTTGCCGATAGACACTAGGGATGACCTGAACTATATGGGTAGGTGCTCGGAGGTGGGGGTTGCCACTGGACAAGAGGGATGGCCCCGCACATATACTGGACAGGTGACAGTGGGGGTACCATTAGACACATCTGTTGTACCGGGATGGGTGATCAGAGGGTGGGGGAGTGCCACTGGACAGCAGGGACTATGGGCATGTGTACAGTCAGGGGACTGGAGGGTAGGGAGGCTGCTAGACAGAAGGGACTACATTACCACAGAAGGGATAGGTGTTCAGGGGGTGGGGGGAGCAGTTGCTGCCAAGACTGACGTGGCAGGCAAACACAGGATGGGCACACACCTGCCACTGCTTCCCATGCAAATGAGCCCATAATGGGCATGCACATGGCCCCTTAGCACCTTGCATGCCCAATGTGCTCATTTGCATTCTGTGGCTGAAGATCACACCGTGGCTCCTGGTGCTATGCAGTATGGGGGCGCAATTCACCATAGGCTGGATGCAGCCCAGTCCCTGTCAGGGCAGCACAAAGTGACTTCTTCCTGTGCTGACACAGTCTTATATTTCAGTCAAATAGCACTGGTGCGCTATCTGAATGAATATAGCAATCCCCACATAGGCACAGGTGCAACGCAAACCTCTGCGCTCTGCTTTTGCCATTTCCTGAATATCTGGCCCCTCGTGTCTTAGAGTGTTGGAACTCATGCTGGTTCTTCAGAAAAATACATAACTCTAGAGGTCCCAAATGTACATCCTACTGGATAATTCTGTACACCACATGGAGTAATCAAGATGACAATTAGATGTTTTTTGGTGCAGTATTACTCACTGCTAAGCAATTTAAATCTCACACTGTAGTGAGAAAGAAATAATGTGACCTACTAGGAACTGAACACAGGTCCCCAGAAAACAATCCCAGTGCTCTAAATGCATAGCATTTGTAATTCCACTCTTTTTGTCAGGCCTCCACAATGTGGAGCACTTCTTTTGACAGACCCAAGGCCTGGAAATCTAGTCACTCAGGAACCAGCCTGAGAACAGGGATGTTAGGCATGGGTGCAGGACCATCCCTTATTGTCAGGTCAGCAGAACAGGGTGAAGCTGCAACCGCCATGGAGATCTGCTACTGAGGCTGAGGAGATCCGGGTACCAGAACTGTCTAGACCAGTCTGGAGCTATCAGGATAATCCGCAACTTGTCCTTCTGGATCTTGATCACCATCTTGTGAATCAAAGAAAAGGGAGAGAAGATGTACACAAAGCCTGGGGTCCAGGGCCTCGCCAAGATACCTCCCAACTCATGCCCTGACTGTGGGGTGCGCCGCTAATACAGCTTCAGCTTTGTGTTCATCCAGGAGCCAAACAGATCCACCAGAGGACTGCCCCTTAGGGAGAACAGGTGCCTCACCGCCTCCTGATTCAGGGACTACTTGTGCTACATCTCTTCTATTTGGTTGGGAGTGTCTGATAGTTATCTTTGAACTCTCATGACATGTATTGCTAGGAGATCTACGCCCAGGATGTGCATGAGGGTGCAAGTGCAAAGGGCTTTCCGACTCAGGAGAAGAGACTGCATTCTGCCCTGCCTGCTCAGGTAGAATATGGTTGTGTTGTCTGTCTGGATCTGCTTGACCTGACCCCTGATGAGGAAAGCAAATTCTGTTGAGGCAAGCCACAGTGCATGGAGCTCCAGTGCATTTACATGCTAATGGGATTTCTAGGGTGATCAGAACCCTTGGGCTCTGTGATCTCCTACGTGTGTCCCCCATCCAAGACGTGTTCAAAGTCAGCATGATGGTCGGCTCCTGGTGGACAAAAAGGACTCCTTCCTCCAAATGTTCTGGGACTAGCGACCACTGGAGGGCATCCCACATTGGCTGGAGCACTATGACCAGCTAGTCCAAGTGGCCTAGACACTGGGACCATTGATGGCCAACTTCCAATGCAGGTGATGCATCTGCCAGTGGGCTCAACAGACCACATTGGTCTACAATGCCATGTACCCCAACAACCATAGGAAATCCTGGGCATGGCACAAGAGCCCAACCTTAAAATGATTGGACAAAGGAGATAAGATGCACTGCTTTGTCCACACGGATTGTTCTACCACAATTAACTTGTTCTACCACGAAGAACTTGATCACCTGCGAGGGGACCAGTTCAGATTTGTCTGGGCTGGCCAACAGGTCCTAGTCATGGAGGACCTGCTCTCTGGATCTCCTGATGACCTCCACGGATGGCCTGGTTATCACCCAGTCATCCAGGTAGGGATACACCCCGATGCGCTCACGCTGCAGGAAGGCTGCCACCACTGCCATGTAGCTGAAGACCCTAGGTGCAGATGAAAGACTGAAGGACATGACCTGGCACTGGTACAGTACCCCTTCAATACAGAACCGGAGGTATGAGCAGTGGGATGAATAAACTGGGATGTGGAAGAATGCGTCCTGGAGGTCCATGGAGCAAAAAGGAAAATTACGTACCTACTGTAATTCTTGACCTTCTTGGACGAGTCTCCACCACTCATTCACACTAGTGGGATTAGCGCCGGAGGCACTAAGACCCATCGGGAGCAAACTTTTTGCTGGAGGGTCGGCGCGAGAGACGGCGCTGCGAGACACGGCGCCGCGAGCAGCGGCTCGAGCGGTAATGACCATCTCGGCGACGACCCTCCAACCGCCTCAGTACCTTTTTTACCAAGGAGGTGCAGCGCAACTAACGTAAAGAGTAAACCCAACATTAAAAAACGGACATAAGATAGTCCGTATGACCCGTGTAAGAAGGGTCAACAAAGAAGTCCTCACGGCCTAAAGATTTGAGGGAGTGAAGACCAATACAGCGGTGAGCTCGGGGATGGAGGAAGGCGGGAATGAGTGGTGGAGACTCGCCCAAGAAGATCAAGAATTACGGTAGGTACGTAATTTTCCTATCTTCCTGGACATAAGTCTCCACCACTCATTCACACTAGTGGGAGAGTACCAAGCTGATAATCCCCAAAGGGCGGCAGGAGAGCCAGAGCTCACGCTGCGTCCAAGATAGAAGCCCATTAAGGATAGTTCTGCCGATGCGAATGTCGCCTAGCATGAACATCCAGTGCATAGTGCTTAACAAGGCATGCACTGGAGCTCCAGGTGGCGTTGCATATATCTGCAATTGGAACATTGCGACTTCCGCTAGGGATGCTGCTGATCACTCTAGTAGAGTGAGCGACACCTACCTTCTAATTTAACTTGAGCCATGGAATAGCAATGACGTAAGGCATGCCACTAACCATGAAGAGATGCATCTAATAGCGACAGGTTGACCCAGCCGGTGTCGCTGAAAGAAACGAACAGTTGCTGAGTCTTATGAACATCCTTGGTTCTATCTAAATAGAACCGCAAGGCTCTCTTAACATCCAAGGAATGAAGAGCTCGCCCCTTCATTTTGGAAATTAGCGGATAAGCGGAAGTACCAGAGGTTGGTTTAGATGGAATTCTGACACAACCTTGGGAAGAAATTTAGGATGAGTACGGAGAACTACCTTGTCTTTATGGAATACAGTATAATGGAGGGTCCGTGAATCAGGCATGTATCTCAGAGACCCCGCGGGCTGAGGTAATGGCCACCAGGAAGGCAGTCTTCCAGGTAAGAAATTTTAGCTCACAGGTAGCTAAGGGTTCGAAAGGCTTCCGAGTGAGCATGTCCAGCACCAGGTTAATGTCCCAGGCTGCAACTGGACGCTTAACAGGGGGTCTGGTATGGAGAATCCCCTTAAGAAATCTCTTCACCATAGGTAACTGAGCCAGAGTTAAGGAAGAAACCGGCTCATGGAACGCTGAGATGGCACTAAGGTGAACTTTAACTGTGGAGTACTGAAGACCTAAGTTTGACAGGTCCAAAAGATACTCCAGAACCTTGCCAGGAGGACAGGAAAAGGGATTCCAAGAGGATTTTGCACACCAGAGAGAAAAACGTTTCCATTTGGAAGCGTACGTTTTTCGGGTGGCTGGCTTCCGAGCAGCCAGAAGGATGTCTGAGACTCTACGAGACGTTGAACCCGATTCTACTTCTATCTCTTCAGGAGCCAAGCATGAAGGTGAAGTGATTTCAGGTTGGGATGGACCAACGAACCCTGAGTCAAAAGACTGATTTGCAAAGGAAGTGGTCTCGGAGAGGCTGCCAACATACTGTTGAGTAGAGAAAACCATAGTTGCCGAGGCCAGGAAGGAGCAATGAGAATCATCTTGGTCCCCTGAGACTCGAACTTGAGGAGAACTCTCTGGATTAGAGGAAGCGTGGAAAGGGAAAGAAAGCGCTTTGTCCACCGAGCCTGAACGCATCCTGACAGAAAATGCCAGGCCCTGGATTTCTGGAGCAGAAGAGAGGCAGTTTTGCGTTGAGTGGGGATGCAAAAAGGTCCAGGTCTGGAGTCCCCCACTCTTTGAACAGGGACCGAGCTACGGCTGGATCGAGAGACCACTCGTGAGGGTCTGCCTCCGTTCTGCTGAGGTGATCTGCTAGGTCGCTTTGTATACCTGGCAGATAAACCGCTGAATCAGAGACTTGTGCTCCAAGCACCACTCCCACACCCTCATTGCTTCCTGCAAAGGGATAAGAATGAGCACCGCCTTGCTTGTTGATGTAATACATCACTGCTTTGTTGTCCGCTTGAAGGAGAATGTTCTTGTGACAAAGGACATCCTTCAGAGCTCGGATTGCATAGAGACCGCCTCATCTCCAGGACATTTATGTGGAGATGAGTTTCAACTGAGTCCATACACCTTGAGTGTGGAGGGAGACAGTGAGCTCCCCATCCCATTAGCGGCGCGTCTGTGGTGATGGAGATCTGATGATCCGGGGAGCAAAGGGGAATCCTTCCAGGAGATTGTCTCTTGAGACCACCAGGCGAGAGACCTTAAGGGGCTCCGCCACCTTGATGGGATAAGACTGGGGGAGAGGTCGGGACCACTGAGTGGAGAGCATCCACTGGGTGGTTCTCATGTCAGTCGGGCCAGAGGGACAGTGAAGAACGAGGACGCCATGAGACCCAACATCGCTGCATCGAGAGAGCTGTAACCAATTGGTTCTCCTGATGTAACGGGCCATTCAAGGATGTCGAGTCTTCTGTCCTCTGGAAGAAAGCTTCGCTGAAGAGGTGTCTAGAAGCGTCCCTATGAAAAGGACCTCTGGGAGGGTTGCGGTTGAGATTTTTCAAATTCAGCAGAACTCCCATGGACGTGAGAAGAAGAATCGTTTGCACGGCTTCAAAGTCCCTTGGCCGGAAGGGCTTGCTAGAAGCCAATAGTCAGGTAGGGAAGCACTGAGTCCGACTTTCCTGAGATGGCGAGAACTGCACAACACTTTGTAAAAACTCAGGCCGAGGATAGCCCAAAGGGCAGGACTCTGAACTGATAATGCTGACCCAAAGCTACAAACCTGAGGAACTTCGGTGGGTGGTGGGCGAGGATATGGTAAGTATCCTGCATATCCAGAGAGGCCAGCCAGTCGTGCTGATGCAGCAAGGGTAACAGGGTACCTAGAAATCATCTTGAATTTCTCCCTGGGGAGGAATTTGTTTAACTTTCTGAGGTCTAGAATGAGGCATCCCAGATTTCTTTGGAACCAGAAAGTAATGGGAGTAGAACCCTGTGTTTGCAGAGATGCGGGCACCAGTTCTATTGCCCTGTTGTTCAGAAGGCCCTGGATCTCCGGGTGAGGAGGTCTGACTGAGGGCCGACAACCTGGGTTGTCAGTCTGGGAGGACAATTCCGGGGGGTTCCAAGAAATTGAGAGAATAACCTCACAGATTATCCGAGGACCCATTTGTCCGAAGTTATGGACTTCCACTGGTTGTAGAAGTACATCAGACGACCTCCACGGAGAAGAAAGTTCCACCTCGGGCAGAATGGATGGAACTTGGGCCAACGACTATAAGGTAGCGCTGGGAGCTTTAGGCCCCTGCTTCTGCGCCTTCTTTTGGGTTGGGCAGGCTGGCTTTTTATGGAAGCTTCCTGCCTCTGCCTCGAAAGGACTGAGCACTATGAAACTGACGTCTGTTCACATGCCCCGAGAGGGGCAACGGAGAGTCTGGCCAACTTAATGGCGATCTAGTCTTCTGAGTGGCCTCTAAGGCTTGCTCCACCTGGAGGGCCAAAAGAAAGGACCATCAAAGCAGCGCCATCACCTGCTGCTGACATCATTCGTGAAGCCAAGTACGCAGCCAGGAATGGCGCAGAGTACAAATCCGCGGCTGCTGAGCGAGAAGCAGTGTCGAAGCGTCCTATGGCGGCTTTGACCTGTTGGTTATGGACCAATACCTCTAATACGTCAGTCAGAAGCTCTGACTGGAATCCGAATCTGGAAGAGCTTCAACCATTCTTTTATAGAGTGCCACAGGATACACTCATACTGAGAAAAATAGCCTTGATAACTGCACAAAGCATACTTAGAGTGGAGGCAGCAAGACTCTCTCTTACCTAATGTATCAATCTTACGAGACTCTTTGTTAATAAATTCGAGCTGTAGTAGTTGAGGAAGAACGACCTTGTCATTCTCTGCCAGGACTACAATAGGATCCCAAAGGCTTGGGATGCCAAAATGGACGCGATCCTTGGGAGCTGAATACTTCTTATCAATGGATTTAGCCACTGAGGAATAAGAGCAGGATTATTCCATACCATTTGTGACAGCGTCTCGAAGGAAGGCTGGATCGGAGAGTCAAATCGTGAGGGATCTCGAAGCATGAAGATACTGGAGTCTTAATATCTTCCCAGGATCGATGTCTGTAGTCTGGAGAGAAAGAGTGGATCCAGGTTCTTCAACAGAGACTTAAAGACAGGTCCTCGACCACAGGCTCTGTAGCAAAAAAGATCCTGTTTCCTCCACTTCATCACCAACGAAGGTCTAGGTCAGGCTCAAGGACTATTTGGACAGGAAAGGTGAAAATTGGAGAGGAGGAAATAGCAGAAAAACAAGGAGAGTCCCCAAGGGCTGCAGCGCCGAGGCAACCCAAGCAAACAAGCAGCACCGAGGCGCCTGGCGCGAAGAGCCTGTGACCCATAAAGCGCCCCAGTAGCGCCGCGGGCGACAACGCTGCCAGCGCGGCCGGCAATCATCAATCGGCTCCAGCAGACGATGCACTGACGGCGCCCTATCAACAGCACCACGCGCGGGCCCGCGGACGGCGCCGCAAGACCCAGCGGCACCGAAAACAGCGCCGACAAGCCAACAGACCCTGCGGAAGGCGCCGGAAAAGCCCCAGGAACCTGGAAAGCTAGAGAAGGAAAAAAACCAGGAGATAAGGGCATCGGTGAGGCCCCCTGCGCGCAGCCATGTGAGAAACACTAAGCACGGAGTCGCTGGCACCGAAGAAGGCCGCAGACTAGAAAGGTCAACCGCCCTACCTGATCGCCGGAGGGCCGAGGGCTCGAGGCAACCGAACCAGGCAGAAGAACCAACCTCCGAGCCCATTACTCCCATAAAGCGACCCACTGATGAAACTGCTCATCTGGAGTCCTACCTTGGCGAGGAGGACTCCGATATCGGGGGCAGCGATTGCAGTGGCGGCACCGAGAAGAAGGAGACGGCAGCTACAGCGATAACCCGGCGTGGCGGCGCAGAACATACCAGAGGCGACCTCGAGTGATGCCTTCTCTTTTGACCTGTGGGCGAAGAAGAGCTCGAGGCCTAGCGGTGCGAGAATGCGACCGCTATTTTTATGCCGGGCGCGGGGACCGCCATCCCCGGCATCGGACTGACCAAGGTCGGAACCCCGCTGAGGAGAAGGAGGCTGACGGACCCGCCCGCTGACTGAACAGCTTTCAATGAAGTCTCCCTACCGCCACCTGACCTGCTCATGATGGTCGACTCCGTCCAGTAGGCGAGACTTCTTCAAGTAAAATTTAAATATTAGAAAAATTTAACGAAAATAGAATAAAATTAAGCGATACTACTTATCGTGATAAAGTTACAAAAACAAACTGAAAACTATGCGCTAGTTTGAAGTTTGACTCCACAGGCGAGCGGCGTCGTCACTGGCGCACTTTCGACGGCGGGAAAAAAGAACTGAGGCGGTTGAGTGCGTCGCCGAGATGGTCATTACCGCCGAGCCGCTGCTCGCGGTGCCGTGTCTCGCGGCGCCGTCTCTCGTGCCGACCCTCCAGCAAAAAGTTTGCTCCCGATGGGTCTTAGTGCCTCCGGCGCTAATCCCACTAGTGTGAATGAGTGGTGGAGACTTATGTCCAGGAAGATCTTCATGCTCTGCTCCAGGGAAGGAATGATCTGATTCAGAGTGACCATCTAGAAATTGTGCTCCCATATGATCTGGTTCAGATCAGGCAGATCCAGTATGGGATACCAGCCCCCCCCCCCCAAACATCTGTTTCAGAACCAGAAAGTACCTGGACACATAAACCTGACTGGTCAGGGCATCTAGGACACAAGCCATGGCTCCTTACACAAGGAGCTGAGCAATGTCCTCTTGAACAGTGGATAGCATGTCCAGTGACACTCTGGACTCCCGAGAAACATGGTTTTGGTAAGGCAGGAGAGCCTCAAAATCCAGAGGCAGCCCTCTACCTACCACCTCTAACAACTATTTGTCCATTACGATGGCATACCAATGTCGCAAGAAGTGGTGTAGCTGACCCACAACTGGGAAGGCAGACAGGGACAGGACAGAGAGAGGAATGGCACCTTGCAACCCATCACTGGGTAGCTTTTGCCGGGGCAGTGGCCATTGCGATCGGTGGGGCATCAACACTCCTACCCCCACTGAACTTGGGCTTTGGACGTGGTTGGTACTGCCACTGCTGAGGCAGCTGCCAAGGTGGCTGTGGCTAAAAGGACCTTTTTCTTAGTCTTCTGTTCCAGGTCCTTCTGGGACAATGCCACAGAGCCAAGAGTGGTGCTGGACTTCTCCGTGTGTGCGAGATGTCCTTTCACCCCAGGGCTGAAGAGATCAGTGCCCATGAACGGGACATTTGGCCAGCTGAATGTCTACCGTAAAGGTGGATAGGCACAGACAGGCCCTGGGACGCATGGAGACGGCTGCTGCCATGGCATGAGCACAAGAGTCACTCATGTACAAGGCTGTCTAGAGCTGCTGCTTAGCCAGACAATGACCTTGGTCCCTGACTAACTTCCATAGCAACTGCTGGTCACTCAGGAGGTGAGGAAGAATCTTATCAAGGACTCCCAACAGGGAGTGACCAAAGTTGGTCATCAAAATGGAGTAACTCGCCTGATGGAACCTCAAGGACACTGCAGCCTACACCTTTTAACAGTGTGATCAGTCTTCTTGGACTTCTTGTCAGAAGGCTAATCCACATTCCATTGGCCATCGGATTTTCAGAAGACCAAGTCAAGACTAGCCCTTCGCCTGAAGGGTCGTCCAAGAATCCCAATAGGGACCCAGCAAGGACTGCATACTTGCAGACCACATGGATGGAGGGTGCTGGATAGGGGTACCAGATTTTGGGATGCCAAAAAGAGGACACTTGTCCCTCCCCCAATGAGCCCTTGTGCCAGACCCTGAGTAAGTAGGTTTAAAATCTCCATAGCCTTCACAGTTCAATTACAAGGAGGTCCTGGATAGGAGAGAGTAAAAAAATTACATAATTATAATAATACACTAGGATAGAGAAGGTACATGAAGAATACTTGGCAGCTGGAAAAGAGGACATGTCCTCGTAAAAGAGGACATCTGGTAACCCTAGTGCTGGACACTGCCAAATCTCCAGAGTTGGCTCTTAAGATGGCCTCTGCCATGGGAAAGGCAACCCCCATGGACTGGTACCTGTCTAGGATGTCCGAGAAGGTGTACTTGCCCACTTCATGGACTCCGATATAAGTCAGATAAGTCCTGAAAGACACTGGCCCATGGTCGGTGGTCAACTTCTATAATGAACCCCAGTCACAGCTCTGAGTCCCAGAGGAAACCATGGATGACCGATCAGTCATCTGAGGATTCCTCAAAGATGGCCCACCACCATTTTTTATTGCAGACCACTCAAAAGTCCTCAAATTGGTTGATCTCTTCTGAGAATTGGCCTGGCAAACTAGTGGCCAACCAGGCCTCCTTGGCTGGAGCACCCACCATCTGCTGTGGTGGGGGCAGCTCCACCCTCAGGGGTAGGAATGCAGTTGTACAGAGCACCTGTGAAGCATGGACCAATGAGGGTATAACTGACAAATGGCAAGTGACCGAAGGTCCAGAGGGTAGAGCCCTACCCCACTCCGTGATGGCCCACTGTTGCCACAGAAGCTCCTCATAGTACTGGGGCATCTTTCATCAGTGACTGTCCTTACCTGAAGAAGAGATCAAGGAGCACTAACAGCGATGCTTCCCAGTCAAGCAGGACTGACAGCGGAACAGCCTCGATTGAGACTTTGATGTAGAGGAGAGCACTCTGGCCGGTCATGATAGCCACATGTCTCCGTATATTGAGCAACATAGGCTGCTGTTGAGGTGATCCAGTCATGGACACCGATCGGGCTATGTCCTCTTGAGTGAGGACCAGGAGAACTGGGGTCTGGGAGAGTGAGTCCTCGATCTTACCCGACAGCAGGTTGACACACTCAAGGAATATCTCCACTGCCTGCCCAACCGGAGTCAAGGTCAACAAACTCAGCAGGGTAACGAGGAGCTCTCAACCACAGTCGAGCAGACAAGGGAGTTGAGGGATAGGGAGGATCTTCATTGCTCCTGGTCCCATGACCAACCCTGGTGGCATTACTGTTTCTTGCTGCAGTGGGCAGGGTAGGACCTCAAGGTCCAGAAGGCCATGCACATCTCATGGAGTCCTTCTGTGAAGGACCCTCTGATGTTGGACCCAGCCAGAGAAGTGTCGAGACAGAAGAGATAAATATCGCAGCGGTTGCTGCTTCCTCTTCAAAGGCCACTATCTGAGACGCTGACCTGGCAGCCACAGAGGCCTGCTTGTGGCCCATAAAGTGGGTTTTTGGATCCTATTCCAAAGGCCAGTGCTTCCTACCTTCCAAGGATTCGGGAAACATGAAGAGGAAAGACTGCACCTGGCTATGCCATGCTGCCAACCCAGGCAGTACAAGCACAGGTCATGCAGGTTGGTAACCAACATCTTCTGCTGGCTCTAAATGCAGAATTTAAATCCAGACATCCGTGGCTCTATGATCCTTGCACAAAGGCAGTTGAAAAGCTGAGGAAAGAAGTAACCTTTGGGAAATCTTCGAAAAGTAAGAATCACCAATGGTGCAATAACCAAAGCAGAAGTGAAGGAGGTGACCTGTGCCACAAATTCGCTCAACCGGTCAGCCCTCTACTCCCAAAGTGCTAACCTCTGAGCGTACGATTTGTGGACAGTGAACAGTACAAGGTAACCCTCTTGTTTGTTTTGTGGGTTTGAGTCACCTTAGTCCCAAGTTCCGGAGGGATTCAAACTGATAATCTCTTGTTAGCGTACCCCATTATCAGGCTCAGATAATTCTGTCTTCGGGGAGGGGGGGGGCAGATATCTTTGCCTACGGGCACCTAACCAGGTCTACAAAATGAACCCTTAGAACTCTATGCAAGACCTTAGAGAACTCTATCCGTGTCTCAGTTCGGTATAACAATAAGCTCAACACAGTGTTAACTATAACCTTCAAAAGCTTCACTTAAATAAAAAGAAATGGCAAGGCACTCCAGGCAGTTTCCGTTTTAAAATACATATCTTTACTTTAAAATGGGAAAACAGAAAATATTACAGAACAAAATATCCCAACACGTACAGCCTTAAAACAAACAGGTAAAAGTGCAGATTCCTACAAATAATAACATTCAGACTAATCTAATCTAATATATGCTTACTTTCTTTCAGTGCTGTGATGTTTCTTCCTCAGTCAGAAATCTCAAAGTGTGTCTGTCCAGGTTCTCTCAGCAGTTAAAACCAGTCCTGAGCCGGCCTTCTCGCTGAGGTCACCAAACTTCACCTTGGTGTAACAAAATCTATATTTTTTTTATAACACCAAGATGGCCTACTAAGGTATTTAAAAAAATAAGAGATGACATAATAAATCTCTTCTCTATGTAACTAGTCGAAACCAGTCTGTGATCTGCTTTCCCCTAGACATCAAAAGTCTCTTTGATACAAGTCACTGTATTCAAAGCAAAAGTGTATTTGACTCCTTAATTTGATCTGACCTTGGTATCTACACATCAAAGGACTCTTTGATGAAACTAGCTAGTTTTCTGGGAGGTTATTCATAACACTGGCCAGTGTCCCTTTTTACAGGACATCTAGTGCATATCAAAGGATTTCCCTGAGGATGTCATGAATGGCTAATTTCATTTCCAGGGAACAAAGCAAATTGACAAGATAATTGCATCCCAGATATCTGCAGTTTAACAATGGCCTGTCCTTTATCCCTGGAGGGTTTTGAAGTGTCAACTTCAGCAGCCAGCACCTCCCTCTGCCACAGTCCATCATACATCAATTTCTTATATTTACAACAAAAAATTATACAGGGATCAGAACCAGCTGTCCAGGTGTGACAATTTGTTCTTCCAGTGGAATATAAGATCTGACGTCATGAGGTAAAGTTGGGGGATGGGAGAAGCTTAACTTAAAGATGTCTGATGGAAAGCCTGTTCCAGTGGAACTGCCAGAGTGTGGATGCTGAACTGTATCCACGGCCCTAGAAAGGGAACTTTCCTGACTGGTGTATCTAAATCTGCAGATGAAGTGTCTTTTTCTGTTTAGTCGGCTTCCTTTTGTCTCAAATGTACTTTGCATCAATAGTTTTTCTATCAATCACCAAAAAGTCGAAGCAACAACTGAAATGTAGCATGCGGAGAAGCTGAAGCCCTCTATAACTGGATCCCTCTATAGCTTTTTTTAAACACTAATTTCCATATAAACTCCAGGCATTTGCAGTCTTATCGATGAGCTTCAGCATCAATATTATTGGTGAGTTCTTATGTAGGAACTCACCAATAATGAGCCTGTAAACTTCAATTTCCTGTGTCTCTGCAACCTTGGGAACGAACCTAAAGTGAAAGTAAACTGGCACCAGAGCAGCCTCAGACAGCACTTCAAACAAGACAAAATATATTTGAAGTGTACAAATAAGGCTGTAATGGCATCCAGGGCTGTTCCTTTGACATATATAAATGGTAAGTGCCAAGCACAAGTGAGTTTTATTGATGTTCCCAGGATGCCCATGCAAAACAGTATAAACTCAACAGTACACTCGGTGGTTCCTTCCTGGTGAAATAATAAACTCTGACCTGGCACAGTGGCATGGCGGGCTGAAGCGTCATGCCTTGCCTCCTGCCACGCCGACAACCCGTGTTCGTGCTGTGAGCGGGTCACTAGGGGTCAGCCAGGGGAGGGAGAGGACTGAATGTCCAGGGGACAGCTCCTCTCTCTCAGGGAGGGTGGGGACCATGGACTGGCACTTGCCTAACACCTAGCGGAGGCAAGGTGTTGGCATGCTGAGTCCCGCATGATGGGGCACGGAGGAGGAGCAGCCGACTGGCATGTAGCATGCAGATGCGCATGCTGCATGCCACTGTCGGCATTGCATGCTCTCCCTCTGCAAAAAAAGTCAAAATAGGTTCCGTCCGAGAGGCATGAAACTGTCCCCCACAGGCGCCCCCCGAGATGGCACTTCCCTGGAGCTCGATCCATTCGGTGGGTTGAGTCACTCCCCACCACCCTGCCATGAAAGGTTAAGTCATTGGGGCATGAGGGGAGGGGGGGGCCTGATGCTCGGGTGACGGTAGAATGGGAGAGTAAGCCATCTGAGTCCATGGGGAGAAAAAAAAAAAAGACTAAAAAAAAAAAATAAGAAAATCTAAAATCCGTCAATAAATCTTTAAAGATGCATTTTATATACTTATTTTATTAACTACTCCCTCCCTCACTCGCATGGACTACACACTGACCGGTACATAGTGGACTACACACTGCCCCGTGGATAATGAATATCTAAGTTTAGCTATTAAGATCGGGACTGACACTTTAAGAGGCAGAAGCCAAGGCAGACAATCCACTCTGCTCACATCATCATGTTAGAGTTTTATTTTCCAGGACTAACAACGGACAAACCATGGCGCGGGAGCAAGGACACCTCATAAACCACCTACCTACAATATCGCTATTCAGAAAACATAAACCATCCACCAAACGGAAATCAGTCTCGTCATTCTCCTTCTGGTACACGGGAAACTCGACTTCCAGGTCAACAGGTCTAAAGGTGGAGAATGGTTGATTAGAGAGGTATGTGCATAATCCCAAATAGGTCTGCAGGTACGAGAATTCAGTTAGACAGTACAGCATGCATGAGAAAAAATGTCACAATTCTTAAACTCTACTCCTAAACAATAACTTAGTACACCAGTACATAGCAAGCAAATTTTGCAATTGTCCAAATCTTAAAGAGCTACTGGACTGCCTAAAAAAAAAAAAAACAGGTTACTCACCATTAACAGTAGTTCTAGGAGTGATATATGTTGTTCATCCACACTATTTGGCATGCCCTTCCCCTTTAAGATCTTGCCGTAAGGTCTTCAAGCTGGCTCCTCCCACCCACCTGGGTGGTATAACCTTAGGCACCGCCCATGACGCCAGATCTTGCCCGCTGGAAGCCAGGTTGTGTGTCGAAGCTGAGGAGGTCGGGTGGGTCTGTGTGGATGAACAACATATACCACTCCTAGAACTACTGTTACAGGTGAGTAACCTGTTTTTCAAGGATCATGGATATGTTGTTCATCCACACTATTTGGCAGACTCCTAGCAGTACTCCGGGAGAAGGAAGGCAAGGCGCACACCCTCTACTTTGGGAACAGAGACTGGAGAACTGAGGCTCCAAAACCAGCATCTCGGCATGACTCACGGTCAATGTGGTAATGGGTAATAAAGGTGTTTGCTGTCTTCCAGGTAGCAGCCCTGCAGATATCCTGGATAGAGACGTCCCTAGAAGCAGCCACCGACGCAGCAGTATGAGCCCTTAGCCGTACGGGAGGCTCCCTACCGCCAACCTATAGCAGAGATCAATGCAAAATGTAATCCATCTGCCAATCGTCTACTTTGCTGCAGGTCTGCCAGGTGCGGCTTCAACGTAGGAGAGAAACAGCTGGCAAATTTCTCCCCGAACTTCAGCCATCCGCTTCTTATAAGACAGAGCTCATCTCAGGTCTAGAGTATGGACCCTGTACTTGGCCTCTGAGGTGTAGTTTGGGTAGAACACAGGCAGAGTTAACACCTGGTTAAGGTGAACCTCTGACACCACCTTTGAAAGGAACTTCGGGTTGGGGCGCAGGACAACCTTTGTCCCTTTGGAAGACCAAGTAAGGAGACTCCACAGAGAGTGCCTGTAGCTCCCCAGTGCTTCTGACTGACGTGACAGCCACCAGAAAGGTGGTTTTCCACGACAGATGTGACATCTCACACCTGTGCATCGGTTTGAATGGCTTGCCCATGAGCTTTGCCAGTACCAGCAGTAGATCCCATGGAAGTGAGGTTCATGCATCCAAGGGGATATGTGGTCAAGGCCCTTGAAAAAAAACGACAGACCCCTGTCTCCTGTGCCACTGTCCACTGACTGGACCGCGCCTGGTAAGCGGAGATGGCTGCCAGGTGCACCTTAAGGATACTCATCCGGATACCTCTTTTGGAGAGGAACCAAAGGTAGTCGAGGATACTGGACACAGGACAGGAACTAGGGTCTAAGCCCTTGCCCTGACACCAAATGGAAAACCTTTTCCATTTGAAGGCATAGCACCTCCTGGTCGACCCCTTCCTAGATGCCTCAACTACACTGAGGACATCATTGGAAAGACCCAAAGCCTGGAACTCTAGCAGCTTAGGTACCAGGCTGTCAGGTGCAGGGCCTTAAGGTCCGGATGGAATACCTTCCTCTGATTGACTGATATGCTGTCCAGGCATGCCGGGAGATGCCTCGGGAGCCTGTTGTTGAGGCTGAGGAGATCTGGATACCAGAACTGGCGTGGCCAATCTGGGGCCAGGATCACCATTGCCTTGTCCCTCCTTGCCTTGAGAAGCACCTTGTGGATCAAGGGAAATGGAGGGAAGGCATAAAAGAGACCTGGAGTTCATGGCCTCAAGAAGGCATTCCCCAGCAGCGAGCCCTGCTGACGGAGGTGGGCATGAAACAGCCTCAGCTTTGTTTTCTCCCTGGAGGCGAATAGGTCCACCTGAGGAGTGCCCCACAGGAAGAACAGGCTGCGAACTACATCTGGGTGAAGAGACCACTCGTGGGACGCCTTGCCTTCAAGGCTGAGGGCATCTGCCAGTTGGTTCAAGGCTCCTGCCACATGGATGGCTAGGAGATCTACCTCCAGTCAGCTCACGAGGGTCCAGATGCGGAGTACTTCCTTGCACAGAGGCCGATAGTGCATGGTTGTGGTATTGTCAGTCTGGACCTGGACCACTTGACCCCGCACAAACAGTGCTAATGCAGTCACTGCCAGTTGTACTGCTCGAAGCTCCAGCAGGTTGATGTGGCATCAGGACTCCTCTGGGTACCAGAGTCTGTGGATCCCCCAGCCCGTGAGAAAGGCATCGGTCGTAAGGACGACTGTCAGCTCGGGGCGGACAAATGGGATCCTTCCCTGTGATGTTCCGGGATGGTCCACCATTGGAGAGCATCGCAAAGCCTCTGGGTTACCATGACCAGCTGGTCGAAATGACCTAGATGCTGGGACCACTGGCTGGCCAAGCCCCATTGAATGGATGCATTTGCCACCGGGTACAACAGACCACGGTGGTGCAGGCTGCCATGTAACCCAGGAAGTCCCAGGCAGGGCGCAAAGGAGGAGAGAACCTCTGCCCTGTCTGCTGGGAGCCGGGCTCTGGCTCAGCAAGAGTTGAGCTCTGCCCCGATGAAGCAGATCACCTGCGAGGACACGAGTTCCAACTTGGTCTTGTTGATTAGGAAGCCAAGTTCGAGACAGGTCTTGAGTGCCAGATCCCTGGAGCTCTCCACCTCCTACCCAGAGGGACCCACTATGAGCCAATCGTTGAGGTAAGGATACACCATGACCTCATGATGCCGAAGATGGGCTGCCACCACTGCAATGCATTTGGTGAAGAACAGGGAGGCCGAACGGCATGGCTTGGAACTCGTAGAAGCTTCCCTCCGCTCGGAAGAGGAGGAACCTTCGGTGTGACGGATGGATCGGGATGTGGAAGAACGTGTTCTGAAGATCTAGGGAGCAGAACCAAATGTTTTGCTCGAGAGATGGTATGATCTAGGACAGAGTTACTATCTGAAGGGTGTGCGACCTGAGATACTGATTCAGGTTGTGCAGATCCAGAATGGGGTGCCAGCCCCCAGTCCATTTCGGGACCAGGAAGTACCTGGAAACGAACCGTGGGTTGACTGGGGGATCTGTCACTTGGCCCCCACTCCTTGAGGAGGAGTTGGGCTATGTCGTCTCTCAGAGCCGACCAAGTGTGAACTGATACCCTTTCCTCGCATGGGGCATGGGCCCGGTTTGGCAGATACTGCTCGAACTCTATAGGCAGTCCCTGACCGACCACTTCCAATACCCACCTGTCCGTGGTAACAGCAGACCAGGTGGAAAGGAAGTGGCGGAGCCGGCCCCCCACGGGAGGACCCACAGCAGTCGTGATGGGTATGGGGCTGGTCACCCCATCCCATCCCATCAGTGAGCAGGCCTGGAGGAGGAGGATCTGGACCCTTCCCTCCTGGTTTGTGTGAAGACTGTGCACCTGACTTGGGCCGGAGACACCAAGACTGGGCCTGCTGTTGTTGCCCAGACTAAAACTGAGGCTGTTTGGCCACAGGGGCAGAAGGGCGAAAAGGCTTCTTCTTCTTCTGTTTTTTGGAACCCTGGGATTCCTTCTGGGCAGACGTAGCGGAGTCCAATGTGTTACTAGACTTCTCTATACGTTCTACGTGACCGTCCACTCCTGGATCGAAGGAACCCAGGAACGGGACATCTGCCAGCTTGTGGTGGGTGTCAGCCATGAATATCGAGACCCGCAACCAAGCCCTGCAGTGCATGGCAGCTGCGGCTGCAACTGAATGGGCACAGGAATCCTCAATGTTCAAAGCTGTTTGGAGTTGTTGCCTGGCAACAGCCCGGCCCTAGACCTGCTTGACCATGGTCTGAAGGTCCGCGGAAAGGTGAGGAAGCACCTCATCTAGGGGGCCTACCAGGACATGAGAGAAGTGTGCCATAATTACAGATGAGCTTGCCTGACAGAGGCCCAGCGATGAGGCAGTATAAACCTTTCGGGCAGAGTGACCCAGCTTCTTGGATTCTTTGTCCAGTGGTCTACTGGAGTCTCCTGAGTTCCCAACCCACATAAACACAGACTCAGTCACCACTCCCTCAGCTGAGGGATGCTGTGGAAGTTCCAAAAGAGAGCCAGTAGGTTCCGTGTACTTGCGGGCCATCCTGGCAGATGGTGCATGGCAGGAGGCTGGGTGTTACCAGAGCTCCAGAGCTGGACCGACAATGGCTTCAGCTACTCGAAAGGCCTTGGTCGGGGAATTCCTCCTTCTGAGGTTGTCAGTTAGGGGGTATTCTACCCATTTTCAACAGGCTCCAGCTTCATCTCCGTAGACTTGGAGGAGGATGGCCATAAAAGAGGTCGGCCTCTCCTTGGCAGGGAGACTCATGGCATCATCGTCCCGAGAACAAGATGCCAATTACAAGTCCTCGGACTCCAGACACAGCGGTCTGCTACCGGAGTCACTGAGAACCCACTGTGGGCGGTTGGGAGTAAGAGTGATGGACAGCTTCTGCAGGAGCCTGAAACAGGCCAAGACTCCAGGGTGAGGGGGGCCCCCTAGGAAGGCTGTTTCAGTGGCAGCTCCGTCAGAATAGGTGGAGGGACTGGCTGTGGCCGAGTCGGGAGTGACGTCGCTGGCTCCGCGAGCAGAGACGACCAACTCCGGAGTGGTCAAAGACCTGGTGGGCGACACCCAGGTAATGGATGGGGTGGAAGGGACCACCTTCGGCATAGTCAGAATTAGCTGCTACCACAGCATGTCCGCATGGCGCCAATTCAAAATGCGTTGGAGCCTCCTTTCATCCGAGGAGGACGAGGATGAATGGTGACGGCGCCGCTTCTTAGAGTGATGCTGAGACTTCCTCAGCCTTTTGGTCGAGGATGTCCCAGACATGGACGTCAACCGTCGGGGACACTCCGGAGAAGGCGGGGAGAACACCAGTACCCCCAGATCAGGGATGACCACCGCCCGGGGCTTCTCAGCATGCTGGGTCACCTCATCAGCGAGGTCTGAAAGGACCGGAGTCCTAAATAAGGAGTTGTCGGCCTCCTCGGTCAACGAAGATGATCTTGACCGAATCGTCATCCTGCATTTGAGCCGACTGACCTGACGGGGGCACTGTGACGTCGGCAGCCTAGGCCACAACTTCGACCGAAGTCGAAAGAGGGAGGCTCCTGGGACCGAGATTGCTCTCTGTCCCAAGAGTGATGTCGACTAGACGTGTGGTTTCTCTCGGTTCCTTAGATTCCTTCTTGCAGGATCTGAACATGTGCGAGCTAGGGCCTTCCCCACAAGTTGTAAGGGATTGGACCAGCTCCTTAAAGGAACCTGAGAAAGAGGAGCCCACTTTTAGTAGAAACAAAAACCGAGGGTGAAGACGACAGCTCAGCAGCAGCACAAACCGTCTCTTCTTCGAAGGCTTTCATCTGTTCCAACTGTTCCGCGGACCCCGCAGCCATGAAGCTCGCACATCTGGAATCCTTCAATTTGACTGGCGTGTGCCCTTTTTCCAGACGTCCGAGCTGGAGACACACAAGATCATCATCCAAAACGTTTGGATGAAAGAAACGACTTAAGTCGCAGGCCTGAGTATCATGACCGAGATCCAGGCAGTACACGCACGTGGCATGCGGGTCAGTTCAAGACATTTTCTGCCTGCAGAGACACTGGCAGAACCCAGGCGAGGACTTGTCCTCCAACGCGGTCACAACAACAACATTTTTGGGAGAGATTTGGAGAATCTTGATCAGTAAAACAAGAGTTTTGGAGTGCCAGGGCCTACTACACTTGGGAGCGAGAAGGAGGGAAACTGCATCTTCCAGAGGAAAGGAAGATCTGGCATAATGGGGTGGAGACGAGGGTTATACCACCCAGCTGGGTGGGAGGAACCAGCTTGAAGACCTTCCGGCAAGATCTTAAAGGGGAAGGACATGCCAAATAGTGTAGATGAACAACATAGCCACGATCCTAGAACTAATGTTAGTTTTTAAAAGCAGTCAACCATTACCTTTCATAGCTGAGGGTATTTCTGTTTTCCCTTTGGTTAATCAGATTATTTACCTGATGTTAGTTGGTGTGATGAGTGGGACAGCTCTCTGCCTGGCAGCTGACCTATCTCTATTCCCCACAACATCACTGGCATTGTGACATCACTGCTGCTTAGGAACAGTTGCTCAGTAGCTGCCAGGTCAGTCACCTGTGATGTCATTTATTTATTTGTATATTCGGAATTCCGCATCAAATACAATTACATACAATGACATTAAATCATCTTCATCAACTCCAGTGGAAGACAGTCAAGACAAATTCTACAAATGCTGGATAGTACAATTACATTAAGCCATACAGTAGGAAATGGAGGCTGTCCAGAGGAGGGCAACTAAAATGGTGCAGGGTCTGCACCGGAAGACATATGAAGAGAGACTTAAGGAGCTGAATATGTATAGCCTCGAGGAAAGAAGAGAGAGGGGCGGACATGATAGAAACTTTCAAGTATCTCAAGGGAATCAACAAAGTCCAAGAGGGTAGCATCTTTCAGAAAAAGAGGTGTGCAAGAACAAGGGGGCACAATTTGAAGATAGAAGGGGTGGCTCAGAGGTAATTTAAGGAAGTATTTTTTCACAGAGAGGGTTGTGGATGCATGGAATGGCCTTCCGGAGGAGGTTGTGGAGTCAAAAACAGTGGAGGAATTCAAGCATGCATGGGACAGTCATAAAGCAATTCTAGGGGGTTGGGGTAGGAAGAAGTAGGCTGCTGGTTAACTAGGATCTGCAGCTTATCCAATAGGTAGGGAAATGGGCAGACTGGGTGGGCCAAGCGGTCCTTGTCTGCTGTCAAATTCTATGTAAATAGTGTGGAGTCTCCACGCTAATAAAGTGAGTTCATAGATTAACTGGAATAAGCACAGCTGGAACTAGTGGTGAGGGATGTGCACAGTACCTTTTTAAACTGGGATGTATTTTAGGGGCTTAGTAGGATTCATGTAACTCTTCACCAGTGAGATCACAATGCTGATAACGCAGCATGCCGTTGGGGTGATAACTAGAGATAGTCAGGTACCAGGCTGAGAGCTAGTCCACAACTCCAACGCATTATCAAATAAACTTCCTAACGAGCAAAAGCAAAAAGAAAAGTATTTCAGAAATAAAAAGTTACAACTGACTACTTCCTAAAATTTGTAACATCTTCCTGTCTGTCTGTTTTGACTCCACTAGCTCTTTAAGCTGACAACAGTTTAGTATTTTTAAGCTAGGAGGCCCATGGCAGAGTTCTGCAGTTACTCTGCAAGTCAGTGTATCCCAGACCTCGCAGAACTGCCCCCTGCTGATGGAAAAGGGTAATTCCCATCACTCCCTTCCACAATCACAGATTTATTTACTTACTGAATTTTGCTCACTGAGACTCAAAGACCCTTTTCTCAAGGGCGTCCTGGAATTAATTACAATGAGAGCAGAGAGAAAATACAATGTGCACGTACCTGAACTGCACACAAGCCACAGCAGAATTACACATGGAGCTTAGACACATTCAAGGTTTTACAACAATATAAAGAATTAGCAAAAATACACTGACATGTCTAGGCAAAGAAAATATTTAAGACTGCAAAATGATAACAGAACAGGCAAAAATACAAGGTCATATCAAGGCAAGGAAAACAGTGAACACAAGTTAATACACTCAAAAGCAAGGACTACAGGCACATTGGCTACCCTTTAGTATATGGGTCTTTAGCCCTTCCTTAAAGCCAGAGAGGAACAGTTTTGTTAACATAGAAACATAGACTTTGACGGCAGATAAGGACCGCTTGGCCCATCTAGTCTGCCCATTTCCCTACCTACAGGATAGGCCGCAGATCCTAGTTAACCAACAGCCTATTTCTACCTACCCTCTACAAGAATTGCCTTATGTCTGTCCCAAGCATTCTTGAATTCTCCCACAGTTTTAGACCCCACAACCTCCTCAGGAAGGCTGTTCCATGCATCTACTACCCTCTCTGTGAAATAATACTTCCTCACATTGCCCCTAGAACCCCCCATCTTTAAATTGTGTCCCCTTGTTCTTGCCGTCTCTTTTTCTGAAAAATGCTACCCTCTTGGACCTTGTTGATTCCACTGGCGTACTTAAAAGTTTCTAGCATGTCCCCCCTCTCCCTTCTTTCCTCAAGGGTATACGTATTAAGCTCCTTTAGTCTCTCCTCATATGGCTTCTCTTGCAGATCCTGCACCACTTTAGTTGCCCTCCTCTGGACTGCATCTATCCTGTCTATGTCATTGCGGAGATGGGGTCTCCAGTACTGGACACAGTACTGTACAGAAGGATAACAACTTCCTGTTTTCTGCTGCTGATGCCTCTCCCTATGCATCCCAGTATACCACTGGCCCTCCCTACTGCCTTCTCACATTGCTTGCTAACCTAAAGGTCATCTGATATGATTACCCCTAGGTCCCTTTCATTTTCTGTTGTTGTTACTACCTCCCCCCATTGTGTATTCTTCCCTGGGTTCTTGTTTCCCAGGTGCATTATTTTGCACTTCTTTGCACTGAATCCTAGCTGCCATACTTCTGACCATTCCTCCAACCTTGCCAAGTCCCTTCTCATCCTTTCCACGCCTCCTTGTGTATCAACCCTGTTGCAGATCTTTGTGTCATCTGCAAAGAGGCATACTTTTCCTTCCAGTCCCTCTGCATTGTCACTTATGAAGATATTAAAAAGGACTGGACCCAATACTGGACACTGAGGTACCCCACTAGTAACCCTTCTTTCTTCAAAGTGGACTCCATTTACAATTACCTTCTGTGACCTGTTGTCCAGCCAATGTTTTACCCAGGGTACCACCCTGGAACCCACTCCCAGGCTGGTTAATTTGACTACTAATCTTTTGTGTGGGATTGTGTCAAATGCCTTGCTAAAGTCTAGGTAGGCCATGTCCACAGCCCCTCCCTGGTCTACTACTTTGGTCACCCAGTCAAAGAAATCTATTAGACTCGTCTGACATGACCTTCCCGCTGTGAACCCATGCTGCCTTGGGTCCTCTGCCCCACTGGCCTCTAGGTACTCAACTATTCTTTCCTTGAGAAGTGACTCCATCACTTTCCTTACCACAGAGGTCAGACTGACAGGTCTGTAGTTTCCTGCCTCTGTCTTGGTCCCACTTTTGTGAAGGGGAATCAGATCCACCTTCCTCCAGTCCTCGGGTACCACACCATCCTCCCATGATTTATTAAAAAGAGTAGCCAGTGGTTTCACTAGTCCCCCCCCCTTTGATTATTTTAGAATTCTGGGGTGAATTCCATCAGGCCCCATTGCTTTGTCCACCTTCAGTTTTAGGAGTTCTTGCAGAACCCTTTCTTCTGTGAAAGGACTGGGATCACCCCTATCAAGAGTGCTTCTGTTAATTGGATTAGGCACTTCTCCTCTTTGTGAATACAGAGCAGAAATATTTGTCAGTATCCTGCTTTTTCACTGTCCCCTCTGCCCACCCACTGTTCATTCTATTCAGCCTCACTATCCTTCCCTTTGTCTTTCTACGTTCACTGATGTACCTATAAAAGGTTTTATCCCCCTTCTTAACCGAGTTGGCTATCTTTTCCTCAGTTTGGGCCTTTGCTATTCTGACTTCCCTCCCTGCTTCCTTCTGTCTTAACTGGTACAGCTCACTGTCCTGCGCCTTCTGTGTTTCCTTATGCTTCTGGAATGCTATCTTTTTCTTCCTGACTTTCACAGCCACCTCTTTTGAGAACCATAGTGGCTTTTTCTTTCGTTTTGATTTGTTTATTTGCTTCACATAAAGGCTTGTTGCCTCTGTGATGGCAGTTTTGATGATTCCCCATTGTTGCTCCACACCTCCTCCTAGCCTGTTTGCTAGTGCATTTCTGAGGCACTCTCCCATCTTGCCAAAGTCAGCCCTCCTGAAGTCCAGTACCCTCACTTTTGCATGGCTTGACTCTGTAGCTGAGTTTAATGTGAACCACACTGTTTGATGGTCACTTCTTCCCAGATGGCAACTCACTTCTAGATCTGAGATCCTCTCACTGCCCCCGTTTGAGAGTACGAGGTCTAAGATTGCTCCCTCATGAGTGGGTTCCGAAAACTAGCTGTCTGAGGCCTGCCACCTCTAGGGCATCAAGAATGGCCCTGCTCTTGGATGTGGCTTCAGCAAATGTGCTCCAGTTAACATCTGGCATATTCAGGTGTCCCATCAACAGTATCTCCCCTTTCTCTGCCATTCTAAGAATGCCTTCTATCATATTACTCTGGCGGAAGACTGTTCCAAGGGGATGGGGTGGAGGTGGCCAAGGATCTCTTGCTCAAGGCAAGGCAGGGCAAAGTTTAATTCGAAGGCGCCCAATTCTGGAGGCTGTGGGCCCCATACATAAAAACATACAACAGTCAGGGAATAAGATAAAATAGAATCGTAAATAAAACACAGTCCAACTTAAACCTGGGCACCTCTAGTAGAGTTCAGGTGGAGGATCATAACATCCGCTGAAGGTGTTTAGGAGTAAGAACTCCTTGCAGGCTGGTAGGGGTGCAGATTCTAACCATTTTGAAAACGAGGCAGAGAAGGAGGTAAAACAGTTCCTTCTCCAGAGGCCATTGTAGCTCGGAGAATACGTCACAGCAATGTTCCCTGGGTAGAATGCAGAAGCAAAGCTCTCAATTTTAGTGTTCAAGATATTTAGTCTATTTTGGAACACCTCAAAATCTGGAGAGTAGGAGTACCATACAACAGAACAGGAAGCAGGGTGCTGTTTGCACTTGCAAGCCGTGCTTCATTAGTGAGGCAGACTCTAAAGCAGTACAAAAGACCAAGTTTTAGTGTAGTCATTTAGATCTATTATCCACATATGTTTTAAGAGAGCACTCCTGATCTAAATACACACCAAGGTATCACATGGCTCAATGGCTTCTATTTGTAATCCTAAGGAAAAAAGTCCACTTTAACAAGTGATGACAGTATTGTGAATAAAAGTGATGCACTCACCAGCAGTACTGCAGCTTCAGGAAAGTCGGCAGAATTAGTGCCAGTTTAGGTGAGATTCAGAAACAACCTTTGGCAGAAACTTCTCTTAAGGGCACAAGGCAGCCTTATCCTTGTGCAAAACCAGATATGGAGGCTCCAGGCATAGAGCAACCTGAGCTTGCCCACCCATCTGGCTGAGGCAATGGCGATCAAAAATGCATCTTCCATGACGTTACATCTGTCTTTAGGCTCAAATGGTTTGCCCATTAGCTGTGATAGCACCAGTGGTAAGTGGCATGATGGAGGTGGGTCATGCACCAGAGGGATCAGGTGGTCCAGCCCTTTAAAGAAGCATCTGATCGCCTTTTCCAGCAACACTGTCTGCATCCCTGCACCAGCACAGTGTACTGAAATGGCAGTCTAATGCACCATAAGGGGGCATGGCTCGCAGCCCTGACTGACAAAGGAACCAGAGGTATTCGAGATATATGTACAACAGGACGGGTGAGAAAACTCACCCCGTCCTTCGCATCAGTGGTAAAATCATTTCCACTTGCAAGTGTACTTCTTGCTAGTCGACACCTTCCAAGATGCCACCAGTATCTGGAGGAAATCTTTGAAAAGTCCCTGAGCGGAAACTCTAGCTAATCAGGAACCAGGTAAATAGGGGAAGGGACTGCAGGTCGGGATGCCTGTCGGTCCCCCCGGTGCTCGTCAGGAGGTCAGGCCTGAGCAGAAGCAGCTAGGGAGGCCAGTTGCTGCGACTGAGAAAATCTTGGTACCAGAACTGTTGCGGCCAGTCCAGAACTATCACGATCAATGATGCATTGTCACTACGTGCCTTAAGGACCAACTTCTGGATCAAGGGGAATGCATACAGGAGGCCCTAATCACAATGCCAAAAGAAGATATCCCTTAGCAGAGTGTCCCTCTGTGGGGACGAGTACAAAAGAATCTTACCTTCCTGGTTTCCCAGAAGGTGTACAGGTCCACCAACAGGCAGACACCTGGGACATCCCTTCCTGGTGCAGGGACCACTTGTGCGACGTTGGGGGTGTCTGCCTAGTGACCCTCTCCCATTTTCTGTTTTTGTTTCAGAACATGTCCTTGAAAATGCCAACAGCATGGCAGAATTGGCAATGAGTAATATCCAGATTCATTTCAGATGGGAAAAGGCCACGTATACGATACTCCATCTTAGAATTGGCAAACTTGCAGCGAACCTTGGCTTTGCTGGACCCTGTGTGGTTATTCTTGGCCAGTGCACTTCTGAGTGATCTGGCTTTGGCATTCCCAAGGAGCAGCTATCAAATCAAAAATCAAATCTAAATTTATTTATAATGCGCTTTTCTACATATCAAAGCGTGATTACATATCAAAATAACATCAAACATAATAAATAACAAATAATAAAATTCTCCCCTTCTGGACAACAGTTCAGATGTCATTTCACATCCAGGGGGCACGGTACAGCCTATGGAACCTTCCACCAGTGATGCACCATACACTGCAAACCTGGCACACTATCAGAAAGTCACTTCACCTGATGGCTTTTTGTAGTCTCCTCTGTCCCCTGGTGCCGGCAGAGGGTTTCATTCCAGCCATTTAGGATCCTGGTTACAAGTTATGGAGCAGAAATTCCCTAGAATATATATTCCAGCTTTTTGATGGCCCTACAACAGTCTTTTACAAACCTCCAAAGGAGATACAATATCCCACAACTACGTTTTTATTTATTATCTCAAAGTCAGGCATTACATTCAAACACTACCTCACAAGGATGCAAACATGACATATTTCCCCATCTGGTGACAGTCTATACAGACTGCTGTAGGTTAGGTAACACAAATCACCTGATTTGTAGCCTAGATCATACTATACAGGAAATCAAGTCACAGCAAACAGAGAATCCAGCAGAAGTGGGCAGAGGAGAAGAATACCTACTTTGTTGTGGGGAAACGCGGACAATCACATGTTCGTGGGTTGGGGAGTGCGCACCTGAAAGCATTATTTCAGAATGCAAGTGATAAGAACAAATCATCAATTATAGAACACAGCTGGGTGCAGGAGGAACTGCGAGGAACAAAGGGCAGGTCACACTCGTATATTGTGGGAGCGTGCAAAACTGGCCAAGTTTAAAGTGATGGAGGAAATGATGCCGTTACCGGATCTCCACACACAAAAGCTTTTCTTACTCTTATTGTACCCGCCAGGACACAGAGATCGGTATAATGAGCACTTTACATCCTGGATAGAGTAAGTGGGTTCTGCATGCCATGTCAAAAGGTATAAACACTGTACCAGAACTGTTGCAGGGAGGACACTATGACTGTCTCTCTTGTGCACAGCTCTATATTCGGAGATGGTGGTGCCTCCCCTCGCCTTTACATTAACCTTTCAATACCCCACGTGGCATTTCACAGGTAGCAGCTGGCTCGAAAGGAGGTACCGTAGGTCTTCAGTACCATATTAAGTTTCCACACTGGAATGGGTCTACAGATCAAGGGAGAAATATGAAGGATAGCTCTGAGGAACCCAGGGACAGCTCTAGTTAGGCAACCAACTTGCAGTCTGTGAGAGTACAAAACAGCAGCTGAATGCACCTACACCAGGAGTACTATACTTGGTGTTAAGACAAGAGGCGGCTGAAGCCCATCTAGTCTGTCTCCCATCTTAGTGGGGCCACTTTGCATTGTCCTTTCTTAATATGTAGCACTCCAGTCTATTTTTGAACATGTCAAAATAATTTGCTGCCATGACTTTCCTGGGCAGGTCGTTCCATAATTTAACTGCTCTCTGAGTGAAAAAGTTCCTCCTCATATTTTCCTTTGATAATGCTAACTTGATCTGTTTGCAGTGGCTTCTTAGGTTAACCTCCCGTTCATTAAATTCTAAGTTCATGCTATTCATTAGTTCATCTCCTATAACTTTAAGTATCTGAAGCATATCTCCTCTTGTACACCTCATCTCCAGGTTGCAAAACCCCAGTTCCTGCAGTCTCCCTGCAGGGTCAACTGTGTACATGTGAGGGCACACAAGAAGGCTATGCTCATGCTGACAGAGGTGGGAGGAACCAACAAAGAGGACAAAAATCCACTTGTTTACATGATGGACTGGGGCCTTTAAGACTCTCCTGGATCCCACTGCCCGAGGGTACAGTCATGGGGGTAATCGGTGGGTAAATTGTCTTTCGGATGAGATGTTAAACTGAGGTCCCATCTGCCTGGATTGGTGGTAGTTCAGGTGGATGTTAAAGATCCCATGGCACTTATAGAAAAGAGTAGGGGAATTTCCCCAGTGTCCTGGTCAAATTTCCCTCATTCACTAAAAATACCACCAACAGCTTAATCTGGTTCAAAGTCAATTGGCATTCATCTGTATCCCCCTCCCCCGGGTCGTGCCTGAAAATAGGCAGGATTTGTCTAGTGCACTTACCCAGTCAACAAAAACTAAATAAATAAATAAAATAAATAAATTGGGGCATGGGGGGTGGAGTTGCAGGCCTGAACGTGGTATATCCTTGAAATCAGGGTATATCTCTGAAGATGCAGGTGGCCAGGGAGAAACACTTCTACATGATGAGGAAAAAAAAAAAAAAAGGTCCCGGCTACTAGAAATCCACCATACTATGAAATGTTTCCATTTCTGGGAATAGAAGTACCTCTTGAATGGCTTACGAGCTTGCATGCAGAACCTCAGAAACCAGAGGGAAACTCTACATCAGGAAACAGACTTTTGACGGCTGATAAGGACCGCTTGGCCCACCTAGACTGCCCATTTCCCTACCTGATGGATAAGCTGCAGATTCTAGTTAATCAACAGCCTACTTCTTCATACCCTCCACCAGAATTGCCTTATGTCTGTCCCATGAATTCTTGAATTCCCCCAGTTTTTGACCCCACAACCTCCTCAGGAAGGCCAGTCCATGTGTCCACCACCACCCTCTCCGTGAACAAAATACTTCCTCACATTGCCCGAGCCACCCCCCCCAATCTTCAAATTGTATCCCCTTGTTCTTGCACATCTCTTTTTCTGAAAGATGCCACCCTCTTGGACTTTGTTGATTCCTTGAGGCACATAGAAGTTTCTACATGTCCCCCCTTTTCCTCAGGGGTATACATATTAAGCTCCTTTAGGCTCTCTTCGTATGGTTTCTGTTGTAGACCCTGCACCATTTTAGTTGCCCATCTCTGGACTGCCTCCATCCTGTCCTTGCGGAGATGGGGTCTCCAGAACTGCACGCAGTACTCGAAATGGGGTCTCACCAACTGTCTGTACAGAGGGATAACAACTTCCTGTTTTCTACTGCTGATGCCTCTCCCTATACATCCCAGTATCCCCCCAGCCATCCTTACTGCCTTCTCACATTGCTTGCTTACCTTTAGGTCACTTGATATGAATACCCCCAGGTCCCTTTCCATTTTTGACACAGTACCATACAAAAGATGACCAGCCTGGGAGTGGGTCCCAGGGTAGTAGCCTGGGTAACACATTGGCTGCACAACAGGACACAGAGGGTAACAGTAAATGGAACTCACTCCGAAGAAAGGGGGTTACTAGTTGGGTACCGCATGATTCAGTACTGAGTCCAGTCCTCTTTAATGTCTTTATAGGAGACATTGCAGAGGGTCTGGAAGGAAAAGTATGCTTTTTTGCAGTCGACACAAAGATCTGCAACAGAGTTGACTCACAAGGTGAGGTGGAAAGGATGAGAAGGGACCTTGCAAGGTTGGAAGAATGGTCAAACGTATGGCAATTTAGATTCAATGCAAAGAAGTGCAAAGTAATGCACCTGGGAAACAAAAACCCAGGGAACAGTACACAATGGGGGTGGGGGTGGGAGGTACTAACACCAACAAAAATGAAAAAGGACCTGGGGTAATCATATCAGATGACCTTAAGGTAGGCAAGCAATGTGAGAAGGCAGTAAGGAGAGCTGGGGGGTACTGGGATGCGTAGGGAGAGGCATCACAAGTAGAAAACAGGAAGTGGTTATCCCTCTGTACAGACAGTTGGTGAGACCCCATCTGCAGTACTGCGTGCCGTTTTGGAGACCACATCTCCGCAAGGACAAACAGGATGGAGGCGGTACAGAGGAGGGCAACTAAAATGGTTCAGAAACCATATGAAGAGAGACTAAGAGAGCTTAATATGTATACTCTTGAGGAAAGGAGGGATAGGGGGAGGGACACACGATAGAAACTTTTAAGTACCTCAAGGGAATCAACAAAGTCCAGGAAGGTAGTATCTTTCAGAAAAAGAGATGTGCAAGAACAAGGGGGCACAGTTCAAAGATAGAGGTAGGATGGCTCAGGGGCAACGTGAGGAAATATTTTTTCACTGAGAGGATGGGGACGCATGGAACCGCCTTCCAGAGGAGGTTGTGGGTTCAAAAACGGTGGGGGAATTCAAGAATGCATGGGACAGACATAAAGCAATTATAGTGGGGGGTGGCAGAAAGTAGGCTGTTGGTAAACTTGAATCTGCAGCTTATCCAACAGGTAGAGAAATGGGCAGACGGTGTGCCAAGCGGTCCTTATCTGCCGTCAAAGTCTATGTTTCTATGTTAATACCGCCCCCCCCAATTGTGTACTCTTCCCTTGGGTTTTTGGTTCCAAGGTGCATTACTCTGCATGAAATCTCAGCTGCCATGCTTTTGACCATTCCTCCAACTTTGCCAAGTCCCTTCTCATCCTTTCCACCCCACATTGTAAGTCGACCCTGTTGCAGATCTCTGTGTCATCTGCAAAGAGGAAAACATTTCCTTCCAGTCCCTCTGCAATGTCAACTATAAAGACGTTAAAAAGGACTGGAACCAATACTGAACCCTGTGGCACCCTGCTAGTAACCCCCCTTTCTTTGGAGTGGACTCTGTTTACTATTATCCTCTGTGTCCTGTTCAGCCAATTTTTTTAACCAGGCTACCACCCTGGGATCCACTCCCAGGCTAGCTAATTTGTTTATTAATCTTTTGTGTGGGATTGTGTCAAATGCCTTGCTAAAGTCTAGGAGGGCCATATCCACAGCCCCTCCCTGGTCTACTACTTTGGTCACCCAATCAAAGAAATCTATTAGATTTGTCTGACATGACCTCCCCGCTATGAATCCATGCTGCCGTAGGTCCTGTGTCCCGCTGGTCTCTAGGTACTCAACAATTCTTTCTTTCAGAAGTGATTCCATCATTTTCTCTACCACTGAGGTCAAGCTAACAGGTCTGTAGTTTCCTGCCTCTGCTTTGCTTCCACTTTGTGAAGGGGAATCGCATCTGCCCTCCTCCAGTCGTCAGGTACCACAGCATCCTCCCATGATTTGCTAGAAAGGGTAGTCAGTGGTGTCCCTAGTTCTCCCCTTAGTTCTTTTAGAATTCTGGGGTGAATCCTGTCAGGCCCCATTGCTTTGTCCACTTTCAGTTTTAGGAGTTCTTTCAGAACCCTTTCTTCTGTGAAAGGACTGGTATCGACCCCCCCTGTGCAGAGTGCTTCCACCGATTGGATTAGATGACTCCCCTTCCTCTTCTTTTGTGAGCAGTGCGCAGAAGTATTCGTCCAGTATCCCTGCTCTTTCACTGTCCCTCTCTGTCCACCCACCCTCCTCTTTATTAAGCCTCACTATTCCTCCCTTGGTCTTTCTTCACTCCCCAATGTACCTTTAAAAGGTTTCACCACTCCCCCTCCTTAACCGCGTTGGCTATCTTTTCCTCGGTTTGGGCCTTTGCTATTCTGACTGTCTTCCCTGCTTCCTTCTGCTTTAATTGGAACAGTTCTCTGACCTGCTCCTTCTGTGTTTCCTTAAACTGACTGAATGCTGTATTTTTCTCCCTAAGCTTCCCCATGTCTTTTGAGAACCACAGTTTTTTTTTTCCTTTGTTTTGATTTATTTGCTTTACACAAAGGCTTGTTGCCTCTGTGATGGCAGTCTAAATGTTTCCCCATTGTTCCTCCACCCCTCCTCCTTGCTTGTTTGTTAGTGCTTTTCTAAGGCACTCTCCCATTTTGGCAAAGTCAGTCCTCCTAAAGTCCCAATACCCTCACTTTTGTATGGCTTGACTCTGCGGCTGTGTTTATCGTGAACCACACAGTTTGGTGGTCACTTGTTCCCAGATGGATACCCACTTCTAGATCAGAGTTCCTCTCTCCATCACCGTTTGAGTGTACCAGGTCTCAGACTGCTCCCTCCCGAGTGGGTTCCAACACTAGCTGTCTGAGGCATTCCCCCCCGTACAACATCGAGAATCACCCTGCTCTTGGATGTGGCTGCGGCAAAGGTGCTCCAGTTAACATCTGGCATATTCAGGTCCCCCATCAACAGTATCTCCCTTTTGTCTGCCATCCTAAGGATGTCTTCTATAATTTCCTTGTCCATTTCCTCCCCTTGAGACGGGGGTCTGTATACAAGCCCCATGTGGATTGTAATGCCATTTCCAGTTTCCAGAGAGACCCACAGTGCCTCCTCTCCTCCCTGTTTACCCTTTAGTTCCGCTGCTTTGATCCCTTCCCTTATGTAGAGAGCTACTCCTCCTCCTCCCCCTCTTCTACTGTCCCTATCCCTTCTATAGATTGTGTACCTTGGTATTTTGACATCCCAGTCATGGTTCTCTGTGTACCATGTTTCCGTGACAACCAAAATATCCAGGCTCCCTCTTCCATCAAGGCCACTAGTTCAGGGAGCTTGTTACCTAGAACACGGGCATTGGTACTCATTACCCTCCATTTTTTGATGGCCTTCCCCCTTTTTGCCCCATCTCTGTTCTTACTGCCTTTTTCTTCATTTATCCCTGCCTTTCTCCCTATCAACTTCTCTGTCTTGGTGTTTACCTCACTACTACCCTGATTTTTGAGGGATGGGTGCTAGGATTTCCTCACTCCTTTTCATTGTCTTCCTCCTTGGCTAGTTTAAATGCTTGCCAACGAAGCATTTAAACCTATCACCTAGGATCCAGGTTCCCCTCCTGGACAGATACAGGCCGTCATGTCAGTATAGGCCTGCATCCCTTCAGGTGGACCCCCAGTCCCCAATGAAGCCAAAACCAAGCTCTGCACCAGTTTTTCAACCACTGATTGAATCCCATGGTGCAAAACACCCTAGCCTTATCCATGCCATAGACAGGCAGCATCTCCGAGAAGGTTACCATGCGTGCCACTTGTCTAAGGCCCCACCTGCTGCATCACATGTATGCTCATGTATTTCAAACTGTATTCTCCCAGATCGTGCCTGAAAATAGGCATTCTAATGCCTAGTGCACCCACCCGGTTACCAAAAGCAAATAAATAAATAAAATAAACTCCACAAACTGCTCCTGCACTGCTCTGATCCCTTTCCCAGCCAGGTCATTTGTCCCTAGGTGAACAATGACATCCAGCTCCCTCACCCATGCAGCTGCTCCCACGATCCTGAGGATTCGCTCCCTGTCCCTCCAAGCCATGGCACCAGGGAGGCACCTTACCTTCTTCTCCCGCCTCCCCCAGTTCTACCCTCCTAATAATGGAGTCTCCCACTAGGAGTTGTTTCCTTCCCCTTTGGGTTCCCATGCCATCCTCCTGAGTGCCTCCTTTGTGGAGGTTCCCAGCATCCTCCTTGGTCTCTACTGTGGGTGCCTCCATAGAGGAACCACATTCTGCCAGAACGGAATATGAACTGAGGAAAGGTACAACTGGAGGGATGAGCCTCTGTTCTACCACCCTCACCCTCCCAGAGCCCACTGTGATCCAACCGCTCCTCTTTCTTGGCAACCTCTGAGGCAACGGGCAGCAGACTTCGTGGTCCTTGGGTGGGAGAGGATGTCCCCCAAATCCTGGCCAACTCAGCCTGGAGAGAAGCAACCTCCTCCCTCAGCCCAGAGAAGTGCCTGCAGATGGGACAATACCACATCCTCCAGAATGTCTCCTGGAAGACTGCTGCTCCACAGCCACTGCACTGCACCACTCCCATCATGTCTTATTTCTGACCCCTCAACTGTTGTTTTGTATGCTTACTCTTTCCTCTGTCTATTTTTTTCACCCTACTTTCCTACTGCTTGTGCACCCTTAAAGCTCCTGCTCTTCCTGTTCTGGGAGAGGAAGTTCCTGTATTCCTCAGTAGTCTCCTTGCTTGCTCAGTGTCAGACTTCCAGCAGCTGGGGAGGGTGGAGAGCCACTCTTTTACTCCTAGGATGATGAGTGTTTTGTGCCTCTGTGATCACTCCCTTCCTGCTCCTAAACAGGAAGTTCCTGTTGTCAGTCAAATCCTGTGCCTATAAAAGTGGAACTGGCTGGGGGGGGAGGGATGGAGGGTTATACTATATAGCCCCAGTGGAGTAGTAAAGTTCTAAAAGAACCTCCTTCCTCTTGCTGTTCTCTGCCAAAAGCCATCTAGGGCAGTTTTAAATCCAAACACCTGGCTTCCTGCTGCTTAAGCCAATCCCCCAATTCAGTTTCCTTCTTCACCTAGCTAACTGCACAGACAACAGTTCCCTTCACCCAACTCAAATAGACACACTTTTTTCTCTGTTTGTTTGTGTGTTGTTACCCTAAATTGAAGGTCTCCATAGTAGAGTTTTAGTTCTTAAGTCCAAGTAGAGTAGTAAAGTTCTAACAGCACAGTGACAGGGAACTCCTGCCACTCTTGACGACCGACCCTTACTTAAATCTTTTGCAACAGTTCTATTTCTTAGCCTAAGCAATCCTTTACAATTCCTAGTCCATAAGTTTGGCCACCTATGGGCATCCCCTTCCCTTTCTTGACTGTGCTATAGTGTCCTCTTTAATTTTCCTTTTCCCTTTCAGGTCCTCGTATAGGGAGGTTATTGTGGTGACCTCCAAGTGTATATAAAACAGGTTGTGTTTGTCATTGTTGGATTTAGTATGTAATGGCACTATGTCATAAAATACCTCAATGTATGTAGCTTATGTTTACGAAACCTGTAAATGTTGAAAATACCTTGGCACTAGGGTTTTTTGATAAAGGTAAAACGTACTAGGTGACTATTATACAAATTAAGTTAGTTGCGCTATTTAAAATGCATGTAAACTGCTGTAAATTGAACAAGTTTGAAGTTTCATGGTGATTTGCATATATCCTATGATGTTTTGCACTATGGAAGTATGTATGATATTGTATTTCTTTGAAACTTGATCTGTTGCCAATGCCCTTTGGGGTAACCCTTTTTTTAGTGATTCTGCATTGAGGTTCTTGTGTTTTGTTTTTTTTTTCTTTTTGAGCCCCCATTACCCAAGCAAACAAGGCCCACATAGGGATGAAAGGTTTTCATTAAAAATGTGTAGATCAGAGATCAGTGTCAGTAGGTGCTGGTTAAGTGCAGAGAAAGGACGTGCCATTGTCGGTTGCTGCAAACTGATGTACTGAAGAAGGAATATGCCATTACTAAAGGTTATTTCCTGTATTTTGAATAAACATCACACAGAGACTGTGTGTTGAACTTGAAGTTCGGTGTCTGGTACATCTGTTATCCTACAACCCCTCCATAAGCACCTCCTTCCTCTTGCTGCTCTCTGCCAAAAGCTATCTAGGACAGTTTTAAATCCAAACATCTGGCTTCCTGCTGCCTGAGCTACTCCCCTAATTCACAGTTTCCTTCTTTACCTAGCTAACTGCACAGATAACAGTTCCCTTCACCCAACTCAAACTCACTCTCGTTTTTTTTTTTTCCCTAAATTAAAGGTCCCAGTAGTAGAGTTCTAGTTCTTAAGTCCCAGTAGAGTAGTAAAGTTCTAACAGCACCTCCTTCCTCTTACTGGTCTGTGTCCTCAGGAGCCTGGCATTGAGAAGCAGGGATCGATGATCCGGGTGCACCAGTGAACTCTGCTCCTACAACAGGAGCCCTACTCAAAGCGGTAGCAGTACTGGAAGTTTTACTACCAACTGTTGCAGACAAGGGAACCAAATTTGTCTGGGCTGGAATGAGGCCACCAGAATTAAGGTGACCGGTCCTGCCCACAACTTAACCAGAACCCTCTCAATTAAAGGGAACAGTGGAAATGCATACAGGAACTTCCGTTTTCAAAAGAAGCACAACATGTTTTGACAGAAAACTCCAGCCCTTGGAGCAGTGTGTAAAAAAGCTGCAGTTTTGCGTTGTCTGGGGATGCAAAAAGGCTGAGCTTCAAATGACCCCATCTGTTAAAGAGGTCATCCATGAAAAGAGTCCAGGAGTTACCAATCGTTGGACAGCTCCTGGGACCTGCTGTGGTGATTCACCAGGATGTTGAAGGTACCCAGCAGAAAGATGGCCATGAGAAACACATCCTGTTCCATGGCCGAAATTCCAGACCCTCACAGATAGACAGATACATTATTTCTATAGCACTCCTTCCCAGAGGCTCAAAGTGCTTCACAGTTCATAAATACATCTCATATAAGAACAACAATAATCAACTTGCAGAAAAGGAATTAAAATACAATCAAAACAAACATTAAAAATTAAATATCTCTCATATAACAGCTATCTATCACATCAAGGCAGTCCTAAAGCATATAATATTTTCTAATTATACAGCTGAAATGCTTGGCCAAATAAGAATGTTTTCAGGCCCTTTTTGAAGGTTTCTTCTGGAGATGCCTCCCTCAGATGACTAGGCAGTGAGTTCCACAGAGCTGGTGCAGCAACTGAAAAAGCTTGGTCCCCTAAATGCCGCATCCTAGCCCTGGGAACCACGACAAGAGGCAATCCTCAGAGGATTGGAAAGAGCAGGTTGGGTAATGAAGAACAAGAAGGTCTTGTGGGTAGTCCACTCCCTGGCTGTGTGGGGCTTTCCAAGTCAGTAACCTGACCTTGAAGGCAATCATCCACCTTACTGGCAGCCAATGCAGTCCGCGGAGAGAACAGGTGTAATATGGTACAACCTTGCTGCACCAGTCAGCAGCCTGGCCGCCGCATTCTGCACCAGCTGCAGACGGTGGATACTGCCCACAGATAGCACTGCAGTAGTCCAACCTAGACGTGATGAGGGCATGCACTAAAGTGGCGAGATCCTCAGCTGGTAAAAAGGCTTGATCCGGGTAATGTTCCTCATATGATAGAAACCACTTTGGATGATGGACGACACCTGAACATCAAGTGTCAGACTGTCCTGGCTTGGTGGCGCTGAGGGTTGAGGTGCTGGACGTCACACCTCATGCCTCGTCGGCGATCTGGGTTTGGCAGCAAGCTCGGGCCGCTAGGGGAAGAGAGGAATTAATGTCCAGAAGAGTGCTCTCCTCTCCTGGGATGGAAGGGGGGGACTGTCCCACGCAGCTAGCAGCACCCGGTGGAAACTGGCTGCACTACAGATGCAGGGCCCAAGATGGGGAAAAGAAAACGCTGGGTGGCCACCCTCTGGATGTGAGCAGCAGCGCTCACGTAGCGGGCTGGGCAGCATTGCACGTCCATGTTTGGGGAGGTATGTAACAAGGAACAACCCCGGTGGCCAGGTGAGGCAACAGCTGGTCTTCAGTGGCAGACACCCCACATGTTCAATGCCGACCCTACCCCTAGGGATCCTCGGCCTCCTCCTGTGGGGCCTGGCAGGAGAGGAGGGAATCCTGATCCCGATGTTTCAGCCGGGGAAGAGTTCAAGCAAGCGGTTAGGTGTGACTGCCAAGAGAGCCACCTGAGAAATGCCCCGGTCCACCAGGCGAAGAATAAAAAAAAAAAAGTGTCAGACTGTCATCAAGTAACATACCCTTATCCTTAGCCTGATCCGAGGGGATCAAGCCTCAAGCCGGGATCATTCCCCAATCCTCCTCCAGCCTGTCGCCAGCCAGGACCCACCAGCAGTACCTACGTCTTGTCTGGGTTGAGTTGACGTGTAGCCAGTTTTGAGTCATCCAGTTCTGGATTTCAGCCAGACAGGTCACAGAGGCTGCCATCTGGTTTTCCTGGTGCACAGGACAGGTATAGCTGGGTATTGTCAGAATAACAATGAAAACCCAAGCCATACCACCTGATAATGTCTCCCAATGGCAGCATATGTACTGTGAATAACAGAGGTGCCAGGACGTAACCCTGTGGAATTCCACAGTGCAGAGTCATCGTGTTAGTTGAGGACAACCCCATCTTCACCCTCTGCGCTATGTTCGTGAGGTACAATCTAAATCAGCTGATGACAGTGCCGATTAATCCATACCAGCTCCGCAGGCGATCTAATAGCACCTCATGGTCCACGGTGTCATACACTGTAGAGAGATCCAGGAGAACAAGAATGGTACGCCCCCACGCCCCCATCTTTCGCTATTAGGAGATCGTTAAGCACCTTCACCAGGGCAGTCTCCATGCTATGCCCAGGTCTAAATCCAGACTGGAATCACTCAAAAGTGAAGGAGCAAGGAAGATGGGCGTCAAGCTGATTGGCCACCACTTTTTCAAAAAACCTACCTTAAGAATGGGAGGTTTGACACCAGTCTGTAGTTGGTGAGAGTTCGGGTCCAATGAGGGTTTCTTTAAAAAGGGTCTCACCAATGCCTCTTTCAAGGCCACTGAGAAGACCCCAGTCCTCAGAGAACACCAGACAATCCCAGCAACAACAGATCCCATCAGGTCCATACAACCAAAATTTGAGCTGGACCTGGGACTAGATCACAATGGGTTTGTTGCAGCCTCAAAACCAGATCAGCCACCTCCTCCACTCCAAATGGAACAAACTCATCCCAGACAGGAGGAGTGCCCTGACACATCCCTGGTCCAACACTGCAAGATCCAGGACAGTCACTGGAGGAGATCTTAGTCCTGACAGAAGACACTTTGTTGGCAAAGAATACGGCAAATTAATCGTACCATGGGCTTCAACTAGCTCCCCCCAGTATGGAGACAGTCTGAGTGCAACAGGCCATCCACTGTATGGAACAGCAGGGTTTCAAATAATTGATCAGCAGTTTTTTGGGGGGGGACAATGCTAACTGTATAGAAAATATTTGTATAGGTTTTTCAGAAGTGTTACGTTTGTTAAACACAGTGAGGCAAGTGCTATGCATTTTCACAATGTTTTAGCACTTTTATGAGCAAAACGCTAATCAATTTTCAGTGTTAAATAAAACCTTGAAGAGCTGACTCGGTCTATTCCTTGCCCCAGCAATCTCGCTTGAGAGAAAATCCACCTTCTTCTGGGAGACTGCCCTCTGATAGTCAACATAATGTGACTTCAGAGTCAATTTGTCCTCAATCATTCCCGATCTTCTCCAGCATCACTCCAACCTCCGTCCCTTCATCCTTAACTCCCTGAGCTCCCCATCAAACTATGAGGACCTCCAATGAGTAGATAAGGGATGGACATAGATGGGCACGATAAGAGTCCAAGGCCGCAGTAACAGCCCTGTTATAAGCTCCCACTGCGTAAGCAGCTTCCATACCTGATAGGTCCAGCACCGCCTGGAGTCCTGCTGGGGACAATCCCCATAAAGGATGATACCGGATCATCTCCACAGAGGACAGACCTTCATGAATCTCACGATGCTATGATCCGACCAAATGACCGGATCAATCCTGAGGTTGTCGACCCCTAGACCCTGTGTGAACACCAGTTCCAATGTGTGTCTGCGCAAGTGGGTTGCTGTGGTGACAACCTGCAACAGGCCCATAACTTCCATGTTCTGGAGGAGGTCACGCCCAAAAAGGCAAGAGTCCGTCATCGACACAAGCATTGAAATCCCCCAGAACTAACTAAATAGGGGATTCTAACATCAGGCCGGCAACAAACTTGTCACCTTGCCCAGCAGAACGCTTGTTCCTGCTATAATTTTAATTGTCCTACCTTGTACTGTTATGTTTAATCAATTTCTGCTTTTTTCTTACTGTATATATGTGTTTTGATTATATCTGTATATGTATCAATTATTAACCTTGACCTTATCAGGTCCATCTTGCAAATGAGCTGTGCTCAACGATGTTTGCCTGAATAAATAAACATTTGATTGATTGATTGAAACTCCCTCTCTTCACCAGGTGCCAGTAAATATGAAAGATTCCCTAGCCTGTGCCAGGACACTCCTGCATGGCAACACTCTCAAAAGACCGGGTAGAACCCACTGGTAGAACTGCAAGGCCCAGGTTGGCTTTAAAACAAATGGCCACTCCCCCACCTCTGCGATCCTTCCTTTGGGTATGCACCACAAGAGTACCCAGATGGAACTGCTGCCTCCAAAATGGGAGCAGCATTATCATCCAGCCAGGTCTCTGTTATGCAAGCCAGATCTACTGAGGAAATTAACTCCGCCATTATAGCAGTCTTATTCCTCATTGACCTGGTATTGCATAGCACAGCCTGGGTTGGATGGGTGGGAGCTGCTGGATCAGCCACTACCTGCCCACTATCTAAAGTGGAGCCCTTGGGTATGGGGACCAGGCAGGAAGGACCCCTTTCCAGTACTCATTTTGCCCCAGTGCACCCTTGGGCCTCACCACCCAAATCGCTGACTCCCCAACAGTCACTCCCCCAACCCCTCTGTGCAGATCTCTGACCCTGCACAATCCCCAAGTCTTGTTTCCCTGTGGAGGGGATAGGAGTGAACAACTCTATTAATGTAATGCATTATTGAAACACTGTCCATCTAAATCAACAAAGGTTGACCCTGGAGAAGGACAGTTAAGACCTGTAGACCAAGTAGAACAGCCCTCATTTCCAGAGTGTTGTCATGGAGTGAGCACTCTAGGGAGTACCAAAGACCCTGTGCCCAGAACGACCTGATATAAGCACCACAACCACAGCCCGAGGCGTCTGTTGTCATGACCATCAGGAGGTGAGAGGGAGAAGTCATCAGAATCAGACAGTTCAGGTCATTGAAATGCTGAGTCCACTGGACAGAAAAGAACCACTGAGAAATCCTCATCTGCAGAGGTGCCAGGGGGAAAGGAAGGACAGAAACACAGAAAGTGACAGAAGAAAAAGACCCATACTCAATCCAGTCTTCCTGAGTTCCCTATTCAGCCCTAGGACCTACTGTCCCCTCCAGGGTCCTAGTCCTCCCCAACCTCCTCTCAGTTTCTGCCATTCCAAGCAAACACTACAGCCTTCATTCTGTCCCAACCGAGCTTGAAACAATGATTTTGGCGTTTTTTTTTTTTTTTTAACCTCCGGTGACGTCACCACCTCTATGGCAGTGCAGATCAGGAGTTATGTGGAGCTCCATACTAGCCAAAACTAAATCCACACTCTTCAGCCTTTATATTTGGGCAATCCTGCTTCCCAACCAAAAAAAAAAAAGAGTACCTGATGTCTACCAGGCAGCGAGGGAAAGATCAACCGCTAGGAACATCTTTTAGATCATCATCCAAACACAAATTGGAAGTCCCACAGCAAGCCACATCATACTCCCTGGGTTCAACTCCTGCTTCGACCCTGCCAACCAGCGACTCTGAAAAACTCGAATGCATGATTACCTCTAAAAAAAAAACATGTACTGCCCTCCAACAAATTAACACCACTTTGCAGCGACTAGAAGCCAAGGTTTCAGAGGACTGCAGGGATATTAACATTTTAGAAAAAAGAACCAGGACTTTGGAGAAATGTTTTACAGAAACATAGAATATGCAACAAAGAAGGACCTTCACAATTCTGCCCTTCTAGACCTTCACCATTGAGTGCAACTCCTTTTCCAGAAACTGGAAGAATTGGAAAATCAAAATCATAGAAATAATATTAGGGTACATGGAGTACCTGAGGGCCCCAAAAAAGGAAACCTGCTGCAGTTTACTCAACTTACCCGCAGAGAAGGACTTAAACATCATCTGGGCACACTGCTCCCTTGTCCCTCGCCCCCCAGGATCCTAATGGCTGTCCCCACTCAATTGTCCTGGCTTTACTTGATTTTCAGGTGAAAGAGGATCTCCTCCAAACAACGTGGGCAAGAAAAGAAATAATCTTCAGTGTTGAGACTTTTTCTAGATCATGATTACACCCCCCAAATAATGCAGTGCAAACAGGAGGTATTTGCTATTGTAAAGAAACTGAAACAGGTGGGCCATCAAGCATTCGTGGAATACCCCGCCTGTCTCAAGATCAACACTGTCAATGGCCCAAAATGCTCCCATGATTTGGCAGCAGCAGTGAACTTTCTCCATTACTTGGGCATTGACACATCTGTGGAGATGAACTGGAGACGACAGGGGGAGCTAAGAGTGTGAGAATGGCAAGTGGTAGGAATCAAAAAGCCTAGAAAACTACCCAACTAAACCAACCCTAATTTGTGGGATGCAGTCTCGGCCAAAACACTTCCGTTGCCGGATCAGCAGAGAAGCCCAGAAACGCGATCTAACATAGAAACACAGAATTTTTCGGCAGAAAAGGACTCTTAGGCCCATTCAGTCTGCTCCTTGTTCCTGCCTATTCTGTCATTACTGACCCTAGTTCGTCATAGGTGTCACTCCCTCCCCCGTTCCTCTACCTAATTTGCCTCTGAGCCTATCCCACGCATGCTTGAAGCTCTCCAGTCTTTGCCCCCACTAACCCCTCTGGCAGATTGTTCCGGTCATCCACCACCCTTTCTGTGAAGAAATATTTCAACACATCTCTCTTAAACTTCCCCTTAGCTTCACTGCTTGCCCCCTTGTTTTAGTGCCTTCCTTTCTCTGAAACAGACCCTCTACTTGCACCTTGTTCACTCCTGTGAGGTACTTGTAGGCATGTCCCCTCTCGCTTTCCTCTCGTCTAGGGAGTACCTGCTGAGTTCCGCAGCCCTTTCTCATATGACTTCTCATGCGACCCCCTCATCGTTTTGGTTGTCCTCCTCTGTACTGCCTTCACCCTTTCAATGTTCTGGACACAGTACTCCAAGGCATAAAATACGTGGGTTCGCATCACAATTTGCGACCCAAGGGCGGAGAAAAGCAAGTCAACTTTTGGAATGATTAGCAGTCATTACTAATCATTCTGAACTGGCCCTGGTTCCTTTAAAAATGCCCTTTTGGCATTTTGGACCATGTTTCTTTAAAAAAAATGTTTTTCTGTTTTTTCTGTCCTCCTCCCCCATGCCCCTCCTGATTGGCCAGCGGCCCCCCCACCCAGTCCCTGTGCGGGAGAAACGTTACAGCGTCCTCTTACAGCATGTGCCCAGTAGAAGAGCAAGCATGACCAGAAGCTCCAGCCAGAGCAAAATTTAAGCAAGGTAAGTTCCAGTTCCTTTTTTTTTTTTTATTGTATTTTTTTAGCTCGTTGGTGATGTCCGGTAATGAATTTCTTTCTGTATTTGCAGGGAGGAGACGCACTGAGGAGCAGAGGCGGTCGAGGCGGCGTGAAAGAGGACCGGGACCAGAGGAGAGCCGTGTGAAGCATCATGGTAGGGTGAGCAGGCTGCATGACGCAGATTCGGCCAAGCAACTCGCGGAGGAGCAGTGCGCAGCTGAGCAGAAAATTGGGGAAGTCTCTACAAAAAAAAAAAAGAAAAAAAAAGGAAACTGGAACTTACCTTGCTTAAAGTTTGCTCTGGCTGTGTTTGCATCTCCTCCCTGCAAACACAGAAAGAAATTCATTACCGGACACCAACAACGAGCTAAAAAAAATACGGGCTCACAGAGGGAGGAGGAGCAGGGACCGAGTGAACTAAGGGCTAGGACTCAGTTTCAGCAGGATTCAGTGGGAAACAGATGAACTTACATATTCTAAGCAGCTTCACCTTGCTCTAAATAAATAAATATGTTCATCTGTTTCCCACTGTTCTGCCTCTGTAGCCAGGGTGCCACCCTCCCAGTGAGCTAGCTATGTCCCTCCTGCCTGGCTACCTGCCCTTACTTATTTCCATCCTCATCCCCCTTCAACCATGCCACCAACCGCCCCTAAACTCCTCTCCCTCCTGCTAATCCCCAAAGGACTCCATCACATCACCAGCTTGGCGCCTACCTATCCTCACTCCCAACTCTGGGCCCACTCGGTCACACAACCTGCCCCTTCCTTTTCAGCCCCTCGCTCTCATGGGTGATACTTCATTTGATCACCCCATGCCCAGCTCCTAAAAATCGTCGCTGCCTGCTACCTAAGCGTTGCTCACTCACTTCCTGGTGCATACAACAGTCTGCACACTACCTAACGTTCGCTCTCCTGCTCCTTGCAGCAGGCAACATAAACCCAAACCCCAGCCCCTTTCCACGCATTCCCTCCCACTCTCAATGTGCCCCCTTCCTAGCCAGTCCCCCACCTCACAGCCCACAGGCAGTCCTCTCCCTCGTGACCTGCGATTTCTGCATCTAAATATAAGAAGCCTTCCCCACAAACTCAATTCTCTCCAAGTACTCGCAGCCCACTATGCCCCTGTTATCATCACCCTTTCTGAAATGTGGCTCAATAAAAACATCACTTGACCCTTTAGTCACCATCCCAGGCTATGCTACAGTCCGTAAGGAAAGGGCCACCAGAGGTGGCAGAGTGTCCATCTATGTAAATTCCGACTTACACTATTCAATTATCCTAGCTAAGGCTGAACCTAAAGCCTATGAGCTTCTACTGTTAAAACTGTCCCTCCCTTTCTCGCTCCCAATCTACGTTGCAGGTATTTACTGCCGACCAGGCACACCCTCATCAACGGTCAATAATCTCCTCGCTCAAATCTCCTCCCTTACTCTTACAAGTGAATTATATATAATGGGAGATTTTAATCACAATTGGCTATCTCCAGCCCTCAATAAAGCCCGACCAATGTAACTGAGCTAAATCTCTCACAACTCATCTCCGAACCCACCCGCCTAAACCCCAAATCAGGACACCACTCTCTTTTTGACTGGGCCCTGACCACCCACCCTCACCAGGTCATCGAGATTGGTCTTCTTCCTGACTCCCTGAGTGATCACCATATTACCTACCTCATCCGTAAAATTCACTGCCTCAAATCAACCCCTAAGTTCTTGGTCCAATGGTCTTACAAATCATTCAGCCTTGCTCCCCTGTTAGACGACCTGGCCCAAGCTAACTGGGCCCCTACCACTACTATCTCCTCCATTGATGATGCCCTCCTTCACTTCAAAAGCACATTTCTCAACGTCTGGGATGCTCATGTTCCTCTGCATCACAAAACGGTTCGGGGAAACAACCTACCGTGGATCACCCCTGAACTCATCGCATGTCAAATCACCCGGGACAAAGCTTGGAGAGCCCACAAATCCTCAAGCTGTCCACAAGACCTCTCCACATACCGGAAGCTTCGAAACAAGTGTACCAGAGGTACTAGAATGGCCAAAACTGAATACTTCAACTCCACCCTCCTGACAAACTTAAGTAATCCCTCAAAGTTCTGGAAGGTCATTCACTCCCTCTTCTCCCCTCCTACTGCAACTCCCACTCTGCTCCTAATATTAACAACTCCTTCTCTCGGAACCAAGTGCTTTCGCGGCTGAGTAACACATAATTCTCCACTTGCGCAGCTTTGCTCCTTTCTTCCCTGCCCACCCCTGCTCCATATGCACCCACCGATGGAATAAAGAAGCCTATAGTGGCTCGTACCTTCTCCTTCAATAACATCTTGCCAGCGGAAGACCTAAATGCCCTGCTATCACTCAACCTTTCTAAAGGCAAATCCCCAGATGATCTGGACCCCAAACTTCTCCACCTCTTTGCCCCTGCCATAGCTGCCCCGCTTGACAACCTGCTAAACCAGTTCTTTGTCTCTGCAACTGTCCCCCAGGCATGGAAGCATGCCATAGTCATTCCCCTCCCTAAAAGGGCTCCCCCCACCTCAATGTCAAACTACCGCCCTATCTCTCGCCTCCCGGCTCTTGCAAAACTGCAAGAGCACCTTGTGCTCACACAACTTACCTCCTTTCTCACTGACTCTAACTTCTTCACAGCTTTCCAGTCTGGGTTCAGGAAGGATCACTCCACTGCTTCCTCCTTGATTAGACTCACTGACACTATACTCACCGGCATGGATAGAGGGCAGATCACCTCTGCCATCTTCGTTGATCTAGCTAAAGCATTTGACACTGTCTCCCATACCCTACTTCTTTCCAGCCTCTCTGATTCTGGTCTCTCCGTTGCTGCCACCAACTGGTTCAGTTCCTACCTCACTGGCAGAACACAGTCCGTAAGAATCTCTGATGCTATATCTGCCCCCCTTCACATAACTATCGGTGTCCCTCAGGGATCAGTGCTCGGACCCATTCAGTTCTCCATTTTCCTGAATGACTTACCACTTATCTGTTCCACTTCCTCAATCCACATGTACGCAGATGACACCGTTCTCTTCACCTCAGGCACCTCCCCAGAAGCAGTAGCTGCAAATCTCCAAGCTGATTTCGTCAATATCCAACACTGGTTCAGCTCTCACCAGCTCTCCCTCAATGCTAAAAAAACCTCTTACTATCACTTTCAGCACACAACGCCTGTCCAGACTCCCCTTCCTCCCCATCTTCCACACCCTAGACGGGCAAATACTTGAGGATGTTGCCACATTCCGCTACTTAGGGGTCTGGCTCGACCGGCATCTATCCTTTTCTGACCACAGTGATGCCGCCATAAAAAAACTGCGCCCCATGCTAGGTGCCCTGTAGAGAAACCGTAGAAACCTCCCTCTAACCGTACACCGTGAACTAGTCCAGAAGATGGTACTCACCTCCTTCGACTACCGCGACATAGTCCACCTTAACCAAATTAGATACCCTCTTCAATGTCTTCTGCTGCTTAGAGCTTGATGCCCCCCCAATCACTGCGATCTCTACTGGTCTCTGGCATTTCCATCCCTCGAAAACCGACGCATTATGTACTGTGCTAAATTAGTCTCTAAGTACTGATTAGGTGTCTTCCCACCTTACCTTTCCATATTGCTTTCTTCGGCCCCCACCCCCACTCATGCCCTCAGATCCCTTGACTCCCGCCAACTAGTAATCCCTCAGCGGAGGACCACTGCTGGCCAGGCAGCCTTCTCTCACCGCTTCCCTAAGCTCTGGAACGCGCTGCCTCTACAAATTTGTGACTCATCCTCTGCCATATCTCTCTCTGACGCCCTGGCAAATTACTTCATGGTAAACTGCTCCTGCACCAGACTCTCAGGCCTGCCCCACTCCCCCCGCCCCCCGCCTAACCAGTGGCATCTAGCAAATGCTACAAAGCTGGGCCTATTTTCAGCTCAACAGACGCACTTTGTATCTATGAACTTAACGTTTTTGCTAGCTGCTTCTTGAGAGTTTACATCCGCAATTATTCTATCAGAATTATCACTACTACTGTATATTCTTATATGTGGACTAAGTATATTATTGTGCCTATCTTTAACCTGGTTGCACTTTGATCTATTCTGTATACCACACAAATTGCAACCTATATGTTTTCTGCTGTTAAATGTTACTCAATTGATAACCTGCGTGTTATCCATCCCCGTTCCCCCTCCCCCCAGGTCGCATCGGGAGAAGGGGCAGCTTGTTGCTAAGTGTGCCTTTCCTGGTGAAACAATTTCAATAAATAAATAAAATAAAAAAATACCTAAGACAACGTTTCGTGCCTGGGACACCACCTATAACAACATTTGCCGTTATGCATCATCATCCCCTAGGCTTAAACACCACTACCAGCTCTACTCAGACCTTAACTGGCTATCACCTACTGCGCTGAGACTCCACTCAGCTGGCTCCCCAGTGGATACTGTAATCAGGGCGCAATCTCCTGCTAGTCTGGCAATGCTACTGTCTTCCTCAAATATCCTCCTATGGCCTACGCTCGCTGACAAGTCCCTACTGCACGTACCTAGGTGTAAAGCCTCAAAAGGTTCCCAAGCTTTCTCCCACTATGCCACACTGCAAAGGAATGCCCTACCAGTAACAACACACCAGGTGTCTTCCCATGCCCTCTTTAAAAAAGAGCTTCGTGCCTGCCTACTTACTTCAAACTCATGCAGCTGTTTTCAGCCCCCATGATCCCTCACTCTCCCCATCTCCCATCCGCCTACTGTGTCTATTGCCGCCTAACCTGTCTCTCTTTTTCTTCCTCCTACTATTATGAATGGTTGCCCATCATGTCTCTACTTGTACCATTCCCTATCTGCTTCCATCCAGTGTTAAGCCCTATCCTTTCTTCTCTTATAACAGCGGCTTTGCACTGCAAACTGTCTTGTTTTGATGATTTTTGCATGACTGTATAGTGACTTTCCCTTCATTAATTGTATCTGTTAAGTTGTACACTTACTATGTACTTACTAGTTTACTGTGTTCTTGTTGCCTAGCTCTCACTACATATTAGATACCTGGTTATGTTTCTGGAATACTTACTCTGCCCCCACTTGTATTTTTCTTCACCATGTTTACATCACAGCCTATCTGTAACATGCTCTGCATGTACTTCCCAAATTGTGTTATGCTGTATCTGTAGTGTTGTTGTTTTTTTCCCCTCATGTTGTAATCCTCCTGGGTCGTGGCTGAAAATAGTCATTTTATGGCTAGCTCACCTACCCAGTAAACAAAAAATAAATAAAAACAGTCTATTTTGTGCCCAGCCCAATCGAATGCCAGTGACTGATCTGATGGGGGAAAAATACCAAACTTTACTGTGCTCTTGCAAACTGTTTGGGAACAGAAAACAAATAAGAATTGTGCCCTGGCCTTTCCAGAGTTCTGAAGGGAGATGAAACAAAAAGGGAAAAGTAACTTGCGTGACTAAATGTGCCCTGCTTTTGGCAGGGATGAAGGGGGCAATGAGTAGTCATGCCCGCCCTGCCTGCTTTATTTTGTGCCCAGCCAGCCCTTTTTTGCAGCAGTGATAAGAATTGTGCCCTGTTCTTTCCAGCATTCTCAGGGGAGAGGAAACAAAGCAGTAAAAAATTGTATCTGTGCCTGCCCTGCTTTGGCAGAGATGAAGGGGACAAAAACAAAAATATACCTGCTTGCTCTGTTGCACTGGGGACGTTGTAACTCTTGTGTGCCCTGCCCACTGGACCGGAGGGGACATTACAAATTAAGATACTAGCCCTGCTGCCAGCTAGAGCTTTGCTGCAGCAGTGAACTCTGGGGGAGTGTCCTGTTCACAACTCAAACTTTAAGTGCGGGCCCTGCCTATGGCAGAGATCGGGGACAAGTAAGACTATGCCCAGCTGCCAGCTTTCCTGCAGCAGTGAACTTTGGGGGAGTGTTCTGTTCACAGCTCTGAAACTAAGTGTGTGCCCTGCCTATGGCTGAGATGGGGACAAAAACAATGTAACGGGGGTGGGGTGGGGTGGGGGCTGGGCGGCTCAGGGGATCACAAGCAAACCTGCAGCTGCTATTATCTTTTTTTTCAGTACAGAGAGTTAGCCAGATTACAGCAACTTGATGTGTTAATTTTTAAGTGCACAGCTTGACAGAGTCTTGTTTTGCTAACTTCAAACTTTAATAATTGCAGTCCAACATGGCTGGCAGAGTAAAATTAGCAACTGCTGAAGGATGGTGCAAAAAATATGATCCTGATAAACACTGGCTACAGATAAGCAGTGAGGGAGATTGTGCAGTGCTTGCTAGATGTAAATTGTGCTGTCAGTATAAAGATGAGCTACGTGGGTTGAGGAACTTCAGTGAGGCATTAATTGCTGAGGTAACAGGCCCTGAGCTAAAAGTTAATACACCATCTGGAAACATCTTCAGACAGAGCAGCACAAGAAAGCTCTTAACATTTTGAAATTTGGCAAAACATGGTTACCACACCACAATTGGTAAGTTTAAAGTGATATTTTGGGGGGGGGGTAGGAGGATTGGACCCAGAGCTAAATCATTTTAATTTATTTGCAGGGAGCGCTTTTGGTAATGCAGAGGAACAGCATAGAATGGTTCTAGGCAGGCTGATGGGGATCCTGTATATGACGGGCAAAGAGGACATCCCTATTAAAAAGTTTGACATGACAGCAGAACAAGAGAAGTGCCATGGAGTTCATTTGGGCAATAAATACATTAACGCTCTTAGTGGGAAAGAACTGACAATGTGTATTGGCAAGAACCTAGGGGAAAACCTGCTGGCAACTGTAAAAAATGCAAATTATTTTTCAGTTCCTATGGATGTTGGTACTGATAGTGGTGTAAATGAAAAGGAACTGGTTTACATAATTTATGTTAATCCCAGCAATGGTCACATGGAGACTAAATTTTTACGAATGAAAGCAGTATCAGATGGCAAAAGTGAGGGCTCAAAAATCTCCTGTTGGACATTTTTGCAGAGAGTGGCCTTAATGTAAAAAAATAAAAAATAAAAAAAAAATGGCTGGATTGGGGGCTGATGGGGCAGCTGTCAACATAGGTGTACGATGGGGTCTTGCTGCACTTTTAAGGGAAGACCTATAGTGGTTGGTTGCTGTTCATTGTTTCTCACACAGATTAGAACTGGTCATGACAGATGCTTTGGATAATACCTATTTCAATGACGTTTCAAACTTTCTGACCCAGCTGTTTTATCTCTATCAGAAAAGCCCTAAGCAACTTAGAGAGTTGCAGTCCCTTGCCCAGGCCATGGAGATGTCAGTTGAAAAGCACAAGAAAGCCCATGGCACTCGTTGGGTGCAGCATAAACTTCTTGCCACCTGGGCTGTTACCAAATCATTCCCCGTAATCACTGCCCATTTAGAATCTATGGCTGCAGACCCAAGTCATGATCAGGCCAAGCCATGGGAGTGTTGCAAATTTTGACTTAATTCCAAATGGTGGCACGCCTTTTGTATTTTGAACAGTTGCTTCAGCCACTTGCCAGTGTAACCCCTAGATGGCGCTATCCCAGGGGCTACTACCCCTGCCTGATTTGCCACTAACAGGTTGAGGGGCCTGGATCCAATGGCGGGTGCCTCCACCCAGAGGTCAGGGTTTGCAATAGTTAAACTAACTTGGTCACAGCCCTCTGGGACACTGCAACCCCCCCTTTCTTCCCACTAGTGGCCCACACAATATATCAGAATTACCTTCACAGTATACACTTACCCCCAGGTCTGGTTCCGGCACTGGGACCTCCTGTGAAATGAGATACAGTGCAACAATCACAGTACAGTACTTTAACATAGACAAATACTCAGGCAGTATAACTTTGCTGAAACAAGCAGCTCTGATTTATTTAGGGGATATAACAAGGACAGGGGAAATCAGGTTAATTAGCTTATCACTCTAATAATCTACCTATGGCTCTGTGCACAGGCCTATCCCTATCAGTTACTGTCCCTGGGTACCCAAGCCCTAGTGGCTAGTCCAAACCGTGGCAGCTGGTAGGGCCCTTTCACACAGAGAAAGGAGAATTAAACAGTCAGCAGTACAGTAATTCCATTTGGATTTAATGTGGCAATTCAACAGGGAGCGACCCTGAATTAGTACTCACGACCTCCAAATAAGATAGGGTCCTTCAATGTCAGCAGGGCTCACTTGAGGTACACAAACCTCTTCACACATCCATATAAAAGAAAGCACTATACCAGGCAGGCTGCATCTGTATCCGATCGCAATTACTGCACAATACCGGAGAACACACAGCAGATTCAGTTCCTGACAGACCGAGTGCAATTTTCAGCAATTCCTCCAGTCTTCTACAGGGTGAGCCTGGTTTCTACTCTTCAGAGATCCTTTGATTCTTTTCACAGGACGGATTCAGTCCTAACAAGCTGTTACACAAGCTGCAGACCGGAACTCTGGGCCTTACACACGTTTTTGACTAAAACTGCACACTGAAAAGCACAGGGCTCCTTCCTTCTTCACTGCCAAAGCTCAACTGAAACTCCAACCGACAAACCGGCACTTCCTTTGAGTTCCTCCCAGTTCTTGACTGGATTGGCTGTTACTCACATAGACTGCTGCTGTTGGTCCAAAAGGCACTGAAGTCTAAACTACATCTCCCAGAGTCACTGCCCATACAATCCTCTTGTGGCTGGCTCAGATTATGAGTCCAAGTTCTGATTCGTCCCAAGGCACCATTTTAGAGCTAGCTACCCCACACTGATTGGTCCAGTTCAGCAGTTCAAAACTAGAATGGGAACTAGCAGACACAGTTCTGACTGCAAAGAAAGCAGGTTAGACAAACTGTAATTTCATTATTACTCTAAATAATTTCTGGCAAACAGTTACATCTTTCAGATAGGTTCCCTTTGCACTCCTAGTGACTGCAAAATGAAGTGAATTGGCAGCAGCTCGAGTGGTACTCAGAGAAGCACACAGTCCCCCATACAAACTAATTATGTCTGCAAGCAGACAGCTCTTAAAGAGACAGTACCAGAGGCTCTAAAAACACTCACTGATAAATGGCTTAAATACCAAACACCATTCAGGCTTGGAGCATTCAAGCAAGCTCCTGGAAGTCTTTTGGGAACCCCCATTTGCAGGGGGGGTTACACCAGGTTCTCACTAGCACTTCAAAAAGAAGTTGTTGAAATGCTACAGCTACTTAGCTCTGTTGAAACTTTGAGAAACACTCTTGACGAGCATGTCCTGAAATCACTTACAATGGTGTAAAATTAACATATCTAAGTGCTCAATCTATTAAAACTTTTAAACAGCAATGTAAGAAATACATTACAAATATTGAGAAGTGTTGTGAACAAAGGTTCGGTTTGAATGATGAAAGTAGTATCTAGACTAGACAAGATGACTGCCAGGCTGGGCGTGCTGTGATCTACTTTCTAAGCTGCTCCGTGTGTTTAAGTTACGATTTTACCGGATTTTAGTGTTAAATGGTAGACGCGGAAAGTTCCGACTGACTTTTAGTGAGTTTTTTAAATTTGATCATTCTTTCGCTATTTCGGCGAACTTGACCACCCTTATCTGAGCACGTTGCAAGTGTGCTGTGAATACGCTGAATTGGAGATCTGAGGGCGCTGGAGATTCGAGAGTGCTGCTGGAACTGCTGGCAGGTTTCTGTACGCTCCCTTGTGTTGTGGAGCGGAATCCGGTCTGTTGTTTCTATGCTAATTTTGGAACGTTGCTGGAACTATTGGAGGGTCCTGTAGGTTTCCCTGTGCTGTGGAGTGGATTTTGGTCTGCTCGTCTGTAAGGAGAGGAATTTAATTTATTCGTTTGACCATCTGTTTTTTTTTAAAGGCATTTGGGTGCAAGGACAAAGGGTTCTGAAAGCTGATAGTGGGGTTAAGTTGGAGAACGCCCTTAGGATATAAGTTTTGTTCCGGTCTCTTTTGCTGATGGCTTTTCACCACACAGGTGTGAGGGGAAGTGAAAATGACTTGGCTGTGTGGATAACTGACGCTGGAGTGTTTGGTGGATTGAAGGTTGACAGAAACTCGATTTGGGTCTTAGCGGAGTTGCCCAGAGCTGTCTGGCGGTTTGTGCGGTGGGCTGTAGTGGTACGGGGTTTCGGCTCTTGTTCACGGGGGAGTCGGTGCTGAGGGTCAAGCCCTAGGGTTCTCCAGGGGCCTATAATTTGGTGGGCACTGACGGGGATCCCTGTAGTAGTTGATGCTGCTAGCGTTCGCCAGGTCAGTTTATTTGGGCTGCTCTGGTCCCAGAGTGGTGTTTGTTTATCAGAGGAACTTTCATCTACCGAACTTTGGACTCCTGTTCTCCTGTTCTTTGTTCTGATTTATGGTCAGAGTGTTATATTTTATTTTATTCATTTATTGACAGTGACAGTGTCAAAATATTCCAGACTCTAGTAGTGAGAGTACATGAGGGCTGGAATTTTTTTTTTTGTCTTTTGTTAATGTTAGAAGAATTCCTAATTTGTTACATCTACCTATCGTGGGAGGTGAGAGTTCCTGAGAGATCTGTCCTTTCCTGTTTGGTGGTGAGAGGACCTCTGGACTTGGACATGGGACATTTCTTCCTAAATGGTTTTATGTTTTATTGGTTTTTTGGTTTTATATTAATTGTGTTTATTGATTTTATTTTTTCTTAGTCTTATGGTAATTATTGGGGGGGGGGATTTAAAATAAAAAATATATTTTTTAGTTAGTAGGGTCTGCTAGGGTTGTGGTTTATTTTATTGACTGTGTGTAGGTTTTGATTTTTGTTTGAACAGTTGGATAGTCTGAGGAGGGTTCCTTGTTTTTAAAATGTGCTGAGGCTCTACCTCCACGGCTGTGTGCTATTCGTCCTCTGCCCCTTTTACCCTCCTCCACTTCCGCTTACAACCTACCTACACTGTAGGGCATTGGGTATTGTGCGGAGAAATTGAGGGGGGTTGTAAACAGCGTGGGACGAATGAGGGGGGCCACCGCATCTGGGTAGTGAGATCCAGAGACATCCTGGGGCGAAATGGAACCAGGAGCGTGGTTTGCCATGTCTGGTTTCCATACCCAAGGGCACTACAGATAATGGTAGGCAGGTGGTCCAGGCGGCCTGGGACGTTCACCCAACTCGGGCGGTGTTATGCAATGCTAGGTCCATTAAAAATAAGACTGCAATTATTGCAGATCTTGTTAAAATCAGTGGACCTGGCTTGCATTACCGAGACCTGGCTGGATGAGAATTCTGGCCCCGTTTTGGAGGCTGCAGTTCCTGCTGGGTCCTCGGTGATACACCATCCGAGACTGGGTTGCGATGGTGGTGGGGGTGCGATCTGTTTCAAGTCTGAACCTAACCTCACAGATGTACCAGTGGGGGAGACTGAGTCGTTTGAGTGTACTGTGGTGGCAGGTGTAGGTTGCAGGATCGTTCTCATTTACTGTCCACCAGGTGATGAGAAATGATTCCTCCAGGAAGTTGCAGATTTCGTCATCGACATGGCGTTTGACTTGCCTAGGCTGATGGTCCTGAGCGACTTTAACGCCTGGGTTGACGACGAACTCTCGCATTTTGGTCAGCACTTCCTCCAGTTGATGACATCTCTGGGCCTCACACAGGTTGTTTCCACTGCCACTCACAATCGGGGTCACCCTCTCAACTTAGTCTTCCTCCTGGGGATTGAGGCCTCCAATGTGGGGGTGGAACCAGTTGGATGGTCTGATCATTACACTGTCAGGTTTAGTTTTAGCGCCCCCCCTTGGTAGGCCAACCCCTGTAGTGATGATTCGGGACCGCCCTTTGCGAGATATAAATTCTCAAGGCCTAACAGCGGTCCTTGATCTCTAGTCCTTCTCAGAGGCAAATAATGACCCAGAAGCCCTCGTGATGGCTTATAATTCGTCCATTACGGCGGCCCTGTATGTCATTGCTCCAGTCCGTGTTCGTCCTCTCTCCCTTCGCCCTCGATCCCCATGGTTTGATGCTACTCTGAGGGAGATGCGGCGACTTGGACGAAGGTTGGAGTGTTGCTGGAGGAAGTCCGCTCTTGATGCCGACCGCCTTAGATTGATGGACCATTATGAAGTCTATCAATCCGAAATCTCCTGTAAGAAGGCAGAGTTCCTGTCCGGGGAGATTACGGCTGCTCAAAACTGACCAGCTCAGCTGTTCCAAACTGTGGACAGACTGTGCAACCCAGCCTGTCTACAAGTTCGGAAAGCCTTTTCGCAAGAAGAGGGCGATGAACTTGCTCGATTTTTTGCAAATAAGGTGGCCGACATCAGATCAGCTTTCCATTCGGCACACTCTATGGGCGCTGCTGTAGACCAGTGCAGGTTCATATACCCTGGTCTTTTTTGGAGTGACTTTGACCAGCCGGCTTTCATGGGATGTCATGTGGATTGTCCAGAGTGTGCGCCCTACATGCTGTAGTTCGGACCCGGGACCTACTTCTCTAATTTTGGGTTGTAGTGATGTCATTGGCCCAGTCCTAGCTCGGACAGTCTGGTGCTCCTTGGAGACAGGCGAGTTTCCAAGCTCCCTAAAGGAGGCGGTGGTAACACCACTCTTAAAGAAAGCTTCTTTGGACCCAGACTGCCTTGCTAACTACAGACCAATCTCTAACCTTCCCTTTGTAGGAAAGGTGATTGAGAAGGTAGTGGCCACACAGTTGGAGGACCATTTGACCATCCATGCCATCTATGAACCCCTTCAGTCCAGATTTCGGAAGAAGCATAGTACCAAGGCAGCGCTGGTTCGAGTGCTCGGTGATCTCCTGATGGCTAGAGACAGGAGAAGCCGTACCATCTTGGTCCTCCTAGATCTCTCATCAGCGTTTGACACTGTGGACCACGGGGCTCTGCTTGATCGCTTAAGGTTCATTTGCGGATTGTCGGGTACAGTCCTCAAGTGGTTTACATCGTTCCTCACGGGAAGATCTCAGAGGGTGGTGTCCAGGTTTTTTTTCCTCGGACCCGGTCCCTTTATCGTGTGGAGTTCCTCAGGGCTCAGTGCTGTCCCCATGTTGTTTGCAGTGTACATGCTGCCCCTCGGAGACATTGTAAGAAGGTATGGGCTGAGGTTTCACTGCTTTGCAGATGATACCCAGCTCTACCTTTCTTTTGCCCCTGCTCAGGATGGAGCTCTCTTGGTCTTTAATAACTTGCCTTGCTGAAATCCAGGAGTGGATGAATGCCAGTTGGTTAAAGTTGAACTCTGATAAGACCGAGGTATTGCTAGTGGATCCGGGTCGCCGGACAGAGGCTGGGTGGGGGTTCACCCTCCGGCTTATTCCTTGGGGGTGAGCCTCTCATAACCACCGAACGTGTGCGAAATCTGGAGCTAATTTTTGATGATGGGCTGACCCTGCACTCTCAGGTGTCGGCTGTCATCAAATCCTCATTTTACCATCTGAGGATTATTGCCAGGATTAAGCACCTTGTTCCATACAGCGACCTTCCCACTCTGATCCACGCCTTTGTGACCTCCAGCTTGGACTATTGCAACTCCCTGTATCTAGGGCTACCTGGGGTGGAAATCCGCCAGCTGCAGCTAGCGCAGAATGCTGCGGCACGGCTATTGACGGGATCCTCGCGGTCCTGTCATTTCGCCGGTGCTGCGCGGACTGCATTGGCTGCCAGTTCAGTGGCGGATCACCTTTAAAGTCGGTCTTCTGACTTTTAAAGCCCTACACAGACTTGGCCTGGATTACCTGAAAGAACTCCTGGTCCCTCATTGCCCCGGGCGATCGCTTTGCTCAGCCAACGAGGGGTTGCTAGAGATTCCGAGGGTGTGTCTGAAATCTTCTGGGGCTAGAACATTTATGTATGCTGCCCCTACTCTCTGGAATTCTCTACCCCGTTGGCTATGTGAGCACACGACCATGGAGGGTTTTAAACAAGCACTGAAAACCTGGTTATGGAGCCAAGCTTATGGTACTTAATTGATGGATAGTTTTTTATGACCATATTATGTTGTTTATATGTTCTGTTGATTTTGCTGTTGTGAAATTTTGTGATTGTGTGATTTTAACTTGTTAGGCACCTTGGTTTTTGAAAGGCGCCATACAAATAAAGTTTATTATAATATTATAACCGTGCAAAAGTGTTAAGATACCAGAGTTTGGCCAACAGACCGAAAGGAACTGGAGCTATATGGTAACAGTGACATCACTGAAGGAGCTGACCATTTTCATACCAAGGGAGGGTTAGTGAGGCTTAATAAAGGGAGGTGGGTGGGTAGAGGGTGACTGTGAAAAGGCAGAGATACTAAACAAATATTTTTGCTCAGTATTTACAAAGGAAGAGGGAGGTACCTAAAACAAACAGCAGAAACACTCTGGATACAGAAGTTGATACCAGCTCATTTACAGAAGAAAGGGTTCTGAAAGAACTCTTAAAACTGAAGGTGGACAAAGCAATGGGGCCTGATGGGATTCATCCCAGAATTCTAAAAGAACTAAGGGTAGAACTAGTGACACCACTGACTACCCTCTTTAACAAATCATGGGAGGATGGGGTGGTACCCGAGGACTGGAGGAGGGCAGATGTGATTCCTCTTCACAAAAGTGGGAGCAAGGCAGAAGCAGGAAACTACAGACCTGTTAGTTTAACCTCAGTGGTAGGGAAAATGATGGAATCACTTCTGAAGAAAAGAATTGTCGAGTATCTAGAGGCCAGAGGGGCACAGGACCCAAGGCAGCATGGATTCACAGCAGGAAGGTCATGCCAGACAAATCTGATAGATTTCTTTGACTGGGTGACCAAAGTAGTAGATCAGGGAGGGGCTGTGGACATGGCCTACCTAGACTTTAGCAAGGCATTTGACACAGTCACACACAAAAGATTAATATACAAGTTAGCCAGCCTGGGAGTGGGTCCCAAGATGACAGCCTGGGTAAAGAATTGGCTGGAGAATAGGACACAGAGAGTAATAGTAAATGGAGTCCACTCTGAAGAAATGGGGGTTACTAGTGGGGTACCGCGAGGGTTCAGTATTAGGACGGTCCTCTTCAATGTCTTTATAAGTTACATTGCAGAGGGACTGAAGGAAAGTGTCTTTGCAGATGACACAAAGATCTGCAACAGAGTTGATGCACAAGGTGGGGTGGAAAGGATGAGAAGGGACTTGGCAAGGTTAGAGGAATGGTCAAATGTATGGCAGCTAGATTCAATGCTAAGAAGTGCAAGGTATGCACCTGGGAAACAAAACCCAGGGGAAGAGTACACAATGGGGGGTGAGCTACTAACAACAACAAAAATGGAAAGGGACCTGGGGGTAGTCATATCAGATGACCTAAAGGTGGGCAAGCAATGTGAGAGGGCAGCAAGGAGGGCTGGGGGGATACTGGGATGCATAGGGAGAGGCATCACAAGTAGAAAACAGGAAGTTATTATCACTCTGTACAGACAGTTGGTGAGACCCCATCTGGAGTACTGCGTGCAGTTCTGGAGACCCAATCTCCGCAAAGACATAGACAGGATGGAAGCTGTCCAGAGGAGGGCAACTAAAATGGTGCAGGGTCTGCACCGGAAGACATATGAAGAGAGACAAGTTCCTTTGCCCTCCTCTTCTTGCTCTGTGTTTTGGTGCAGGACCCCATAGCCTCCAAACCCTCCATTTTGATGATTTTTTGGTTTGCATCCAAGCGTGGATGAATTCCTGCCAGGTGACTCTCCAAAATCTCCCCCATCCTGTCAAAGTCAGCATGTCTGACGTCAACCACCCTGGTTCCTGGTGCACCGTAATGCCGCCCTTAAGGTAAAGCAGGTTGACAAGAGACCCTGAGGGACAATTTGTCTGCCTGCTATGCAAATACAGAGGGCAGCAATGTACATTCCTCAATGTCTAAGCTCCCACTGAGGAACCTGAACAGATCCATTTCTTGACCAAGGTGCTGGGAGACACAGTAATAGATTCTAAAAGCCTAATAGTGGTGGTGGTGGGGGGGGGGGGTGGATTTTAATGGATGGGCACCACATGAGCCATCCTCCAATCCTGTGGGATGCATCCTGTGTCCAGGGTGGTATTGAACAGGTCTGCCAATGGCCCTGCCAGGACCCGGGTGTGGTTCATGCTAAACATGGGGAGGGACACAAGGGGCACGGGTACAAGGGTGGTTGAGTTTAGGGGGGCAGACTTTAGGATGATGGGGGAAATTGTGAGCAAGCACCTGGCAGACATCCAACAACACATGCATGCAGATCAGAAGTGGATTATAATAAGGGGAGGCTGGCGGAGGCAACAGAGACCTGTACTAGGAAAAAAAAAGAAGTGCAGGCAAAGAAATCCAGCTGGCTGTCACCAGAGGTCAGGCAAGGGGGTGAGAGCCAAGAGGGTGGCATTTCAAAAGTATAGGAAAACAGGGAAGGGGAGAAGATAAAGCTGTATACAGGGAAAAGTTTAGGGAGGTCACCAGACTGGTCAGGGGGGCCAAAGTGTTTAGAGAGCTGAAACTGGTGCAGGGGATCAAAAGAGGTGAAAAAAAATTATTCTGTTACATAGGCGAGAAAAGGAGAAGCAAAGACCAGCTTATGAGGCTCAAGAAAGATGGAGTGTGGGTGGAGAAGGGGGTACAGCAGGCAGAGGCACTGAACGAGTACTTCTGCTCTTTGTTCATGCAGGAGAAGGGAGGGGCAAATACCTCAGGCAAGTAGGGGTGGGTAAGAGGGATAAGAGGACAACACATGTAAGGATTACAGAGGGCAGGGTGCTGGAGGGGTTGAGGGCATTAAGGGTGGACAAAGCACCTCGATGGTATTCACCCTAGAGTACTGAGGGAACTGGCAGAGGTCCTTGTGGGGCCACTGGCAGACCTGTTCAATACCCTCCTGGACACAGGATGTGTGCCACAGGACTGGAGGATGGCCCATGTGGTGCCCATCCATAAAAGTGGGCCAAAGAATGAACCAGGGAACTACAAGCCAGTGGGCCTCACCTCAGTCGTGGGCAAACTCATGGAGACCATCCTACAGGAGAGGCTCGTGAGCTTCTTGGAGGCAAACTGTATCCAGGACAACCAGCAGCATAGGTTTGTCATGGGTAGATCGTGACAGACAAACCTGGTAGAGTTCTATGACTGGGTGACACAGGAACTGGACAAGGGCCATGCTGTGGACATCCTGTACTTGGACTTCAGTAAGGCCTTTGATTCAGTGCTGCATGGGAGATTGGGGGTGGGGGGAGCTGGTGTATGTGGGGGCAAGGCCAAAAATGGTGACCTGGATCAGAAACTGGCTGAGGAGGAGACAGCAAAGTGTGGTGGTAGGAGGGTAACTCTCATCACCGAGAGCAGTGACAAGTGGGGTACCACAGGGTTCTGTGTTGGGACCAGTACTGTTTGGGATTTTCCTTGCAGATATCTCAAATGGGATCCGGAGCAAAATCAGTCTGTTTGCAGATGATACCAAGATGGGAGCTGTGGTAGATGACACAGGGGGGGAAGGAGTGGCAGGAGGACCTGAATAAGCTGCAGGAGTGGGCAGATAAATGGCAGCTGGGGTTCAACGCCAAGAAGTGCAAGGTTCTGCACTTCAGAGCCCAGAACCAGGGGAGGGATTATCACTTAAATGGGGTTTAGCTGGGTTGCTCCACAGAAGAGAAGGACCTAGGGGTGATCATAACAGGGAGCACAATACTGTTGATGGGAGACCTGAATATGCCAGATGTTAACTGGAGCACATTTGCTGCAGCCACATCCAAGAGCAGGGCCATTCTTGATGCCCTACAGGTGGCAGGCCTCAGACAGTTAGTTTCGGAACCCACTCGTGAGGGAGCAATCTTAGACCTCGTACTCTCAAACGGGGGCAGTGAGAGGATCTCAGATCTAGAACTGGGTTGCCATCTGGGGACAAGTGACCATCAAACAGTGTGGTTCACATTAAACTCAGCTACAGAGTCAAGCCATACAAAAGTGAGGGTACTGGACTTTAGGAGGGCTGACTTTGGCAAGATGGGAGACTGCCTCAGAAAAGCACTAGCAAACAGGCTAGAAGGAGGTGTGGAGCAACAATGGGGAATCATCAAAACTGCTATCACAGAGGCAACAAGCCTTTGTGTGAAGCAAATAAACAAATCAAAACGAAAGAAAAAGCCACTATGGTTCTCAAAAGAGGTGGCTGTGAAAGTCAGGAAGAAAAAGATAGTATTCCGGAAGTATAAGGAAACAGAGAAGGAGCAGGACAGAGAGCTGTACCAGTTAAGGCAGAAGGAAGCAGGGAGGGAAGTCAGAATAGCAAAGGCCCAAACTGAGGAAAAGATAGCCAACTCAGCTAAGAAGGGGGATAAAACCTTTTATAGGTACATCAGTGAGCGTAGAAAGACAAAGGGAGGGATTGTGAGGGTGAATAGAGAGAACGGTGGGTGGGCAGAGGGGGACAGTGAAAAAGCAGGGATACTGAATGAATATTTCTGCTCAGTATTCACAAAAGAGGAGGAGGAAGTGCCTAATTCAATTAACAGAAGCACTCTTGATAGAGGAGTCGATCCCAGTCCTTTCACAGAAGAAAGGGTTCTGCAAGACCTCCTAAAACTGAAGGTGGACAAAGCAATGGGTCTTGATGGAATTCACCCCAGAATTCTAAAAGAATTAAGGGAGGAACTAGTGAAACCACTGGCTACTCTTTTTAATAAATCATGGGAGGATGGTGTGGTACCGAGGACTGGAGGAAGGCGGATGTGATTCCCCTTCACAAAAGTGGGACCAAGACAGAGGCAGGAAACTACAGACCTGTCAGTCTGACATCTGTGGTAGGGAAAGTGATGGAGTCACTTCTGAAGGAAAGAATAGTTGAGTACCTAGAGGCCAGTGGAGCACAGGACCCAAGGCAGCATGGGTTCACAGCGGGAAGGTCATGTCAGACAAATCTAATAGATTTCTTTGACTGGGCGACCAAAGTAGTAGACCAGGGAGGGGCTGTGGACATGGCCTACCTAGACTTTAGCAAGGCATTTGACACAGTCCCACACAAAAGATTAATAGTCAAATTAACCAGCCTGGGAGGTCCCAGGGTGGTAGCCTGTAAAACATTGCTGTACAACAGGACGCAGAAGGTAATTGTAAATGGAGTCCACTCTGAAGAAAGAGGGGTTACTAGTGGGTACTGCAGGGTTCAGTATTGGGTCCAGTCCTTTTAATGTCTTCATCAGTGACATTGCAGAGGACTGGAAGGAAAAGTATGCCTTTTGCAGATGACACAAAGATCTGCAACAGGGTTGATACACAAGGAGCGGGAAAGGATGAAAAGGGACTTGGCAAGGTTGGAGGAATGGTCAGAAGTATGGCAGCTAGGATTCAATGCAAGAAGTGCAAAATAATGCACCTGGGAAACAAGAACCCAGGGAAGACTACACAATGGGTGGGGAGGTAGTAACAACAAAAAGGAAGGGACCTGGGGTAATCATATCAGATGACCTTAAGTTTAGCAAGCAATGTGAGAAGGCAGTAGGGAGGGCGGGGTATACTGGGATGTATAGGAGAGGCATCAGCAGCAGAAAACAGGAAGTTGTTATCCTCTGTACAGACAGTTGGTGAGACCCTATCTGGAGTACTGTGTCCAGTTCTGGAGACCCCATCTCCGCAAGGACATAGACGGGATAGAGGTAGTCCAGAGGAGGGCAACTAAAATGGTGCAGGGTCTGCAAGAGAAGCCGTATGAGGAGAGACTAAAGGAGCTTAATATGTATACCCTTGAGGAAAGAAGGATAGGGGGACATGATAGAAACTTTGGCACCTCAGTGGAATCAACAAAGTCCAAGAGGGTAGCATCTTTCGAAAAGAGATGTGCAAGAACAAGGGGACACAATTTAAAGATAGAGGGAGGCGGTTCAGGGGCAATGTGAGGAAGTATTATTTCACAGAGAGGGTAGTGGATGCATGGAACAGCCTTCCTGAGGAGGTTGTGGGGTCTAAAACGGTGGGAGAATTCAAGAATGTATGGGACAGACATAAGGCAATTCCTGTGGGGGGTAGGAAGAAATAGGCTGTTGGTTAACTAGGATCTGAGGCCTATCCTGTAAGTAGGGCAATGGGCAGACTAGATGGGACAAGCGGTCCTTATCTGCCGTCAAAGTCTATGTTTCTATGTTTCACAAACAACTCTGTTCAATGCAGAAGGGCGACGGCAAAAGCCAACAAAATGCTGGGGTGTATAGCTAGAGGGATCTCCTCCAGAATTTGGGAGGTTATCCTGCCCTTGTGTAGGTCACTGGTCAGGCCCCACCTGGAGTACTGTGTGCAATACTGGCGCCCATTCCTGAAGAAGAACATCAGTTTGTTGGAGGGGGTACAGTGTAGAGCTACAAAGATGATCCAGGGATTGGAGGGCAAGCCATATGAGGAAAGGCTGGCGGAGTTGAATATGTACTGTCTGGAAGAGAGGAAGGACATGGGAGATATGACTGAGACCTTTAAGAACCTGAAGGGAAAAAACAAGACTAATACAGAGAAGATTTTCCAGAGGAGAAGGGGGAAGGACATGAGAGGACACCAACTGCGACTGGAGGGGGGTAGATTCAGGAGAGAGATGAGATACTTTTTCACAGAAAGAGTGATGGACAAGTGAAACTCCTTGCCGGGAGAGATGGTGAGCGGCCAGATGGTAGACAGCTTCAGAAGGGGTTGGGATAGGGGAAGGGATAATAGGATGGGGGGAAGGGCAGCAGCATTATAAGGTGCTAGCAGCGCACTCGAATAGACCAGATAGACCATGAGGCCTGTTTCTGCTGACATTTTCATATGTTCATAGTTATGAACCCAGTGGTAGATCGAGCAGGTTCAGGGGTGTGAGGATTTCTGGATGGGAAAGATGCTTGCCAGGTTGTGTGAGGAGATTGATCTAATTGAACAATGGCATTTTTTTACACCCTTGAGGAGAGGATTACACGTATTATGCCCCCAGACAAAACACTTAAGGATAGATTTCTTTCCCCTTTCAGCAAACTGGGCATCTACATGGGGCATCCACAGAAACATAGACTTTGACGGCAGATAAGGACCGCTTGGCCTATCTAGTCTGCCCATTTCCCTACCTACAGGATAGGCCGCAGATCCTAGTTAACCAACAGCTTATTTCTTCCTACCCCCCACAAAAATCGCCTTATGTCTGTCCCATGCATTCTTGAATTCTCCCACAGTTTTAGACCCCACAAACTCCTCAGGAAGGCTGTTCCATGCATCCACCACCCTCTCTGTGAAAAAAATACTTCCTCACATTGCCCCTGAGCCGTTCCCTCTATCTTCAAATTGGGTCCCCTTGTTCTTGCACATCTCTTTTTCTGAAAGATGCTACCATCTTGTACTTTGTTAATTCCACTGAGGTACTTAAATGTTTCTATCATGTCCCCCCTCTCCCTCCTTTCCTCAAGGATATACATATTAAGCTCTTTTAGTCTCTCCCGTATGGCTTCTCTGCAGACCCTGCACCATTTTAGTTGCATTCCCTCTGACTGCCTACATCCTGTCTATGTCCTTTGGAGATGGGGTCTCCAGAACTGGATGCAGTACTCAGATGGGACTCACCAACTGTCTGTACAGGGGGATAACAACTTCCTGTTTTCTGCTGGTGATGCCTCTCCCTATACATCTCAGTATCCCCGCAGCCCTCCCTACTGCCTTCTCACATTGCTTGCTAACCTTAAGGTCATCTGATATGATTATCCCCAGGTCCCTTTCCATTTTTGTTGTTGTTACTACCTCTCCTCATCCAGTGGCTCAGTTACGGTGTCAGACCACGCACTGGTCCAAATACAGTTGGACACATCTCCGGTGCCTTCAAAATCCATCTGGTGGCTTAGTGTTAGTTTGCTTAACCGTACTGACTTTCAAGAATTAATAAAATCAGCAACACAAACATTTTTGCAAAACAACTCTCCTGGTGACACAGCAGCATAAATTTGTTGGGACGCTGTAAGAGCTATCTCAGAGGAGAAATCATCAAATTCTCCTCTCAGGGCAAAAAGGAAAGAATTCAAGCCAGACTGGACCTAGAATGGACAATAGTGGACCTGAAATTTCAACACCAGAGTTCTCTGGATCCCATATTAAAGCAGCAATTAGATAAAGAGAGGACACGTTTGACTATACTGTTAGATGCTCAAATTGAAGGCCAGCTCCGTTATTCTAAACAAAAATAATAAGAACACAGCAACCATGCTGGCAAATTGCTTGCCTGGCAACTTCAGAAAGATGTAGCTAGTAAGGCGGTTGTTTGCCTTAGGGATCCCAACATTCAATCCTCCACCAGCTGTTCCTTGGCCATCTCCAGAATATTTGCCCGATGCTATTCCTCGCGTTATGACTCGGAGAGATGCCCTGACCACATGTACAAAATAGGCTCCTATTTAGCACAGTTACAACTCCCTACCCTTTTCCCAGAGGAAAGCGCTCATCCAGATGCTCCCATTACCATTGCTGAAGTCTCAGCCAAGATTAAACAGTTAAAAATAGTGTCAGTGGCTCAGCAGGTAGCACACTTGCCTCTGAGGTTGGGAGATCAGAGGGCTGTGGGTTCAGTTCCCACACCTGGCACTTGGGTTAATATCCCAATACTGACACTGTAGTGCAGCATGAGAGGGGTGCTACACTTCTGAGGTGCCGTCTTTCGGATGAGACGTTAAACCGAGGTCCCATCTGCCTAGACTGGTGGTAGTTCAGGTGGATGTTAAAGATCCCATGGCACTTATCAAAAAGAGTACGGGGGTTTCCCCGGTGTCCTGGCCAAATTTCCCTCATTCACTAAAAAAATACCACCAACAGCTTAATCTGGTTAAATTTCAGTTGCTTACCATCTGTATTCCCTTTGGTCACCCCTGAAAAAAGGACTTCTAGGCCCAGTGGGCTTACTGGGTCAACCAAACAAAAATGGACAAGGCCCCGGGCACAGAATTTTACAAATCCTTCACTCCTATACTTCTGGAACCCTTAACAGCAGTGTATAATGAGATTTTGGATGGAGACAAAGATGTCTCCTTTCACATGGAACCTCGCTCAGATTTCTGTCACCTTACAGCCAAATAAAGATCCGGAGGATTGTGGTGCATACCGCTCTATTTCCTTGCCCCCAGTGGACCTAAAATTTTCACCGGTGTCCTTGCCGATTGCCCGCAGTCCTGCATTTCCTCTCTGGTACATCGAGGCCAGACAGGTTTTATATCGGGCTGATTTCTTCCAAGATAACATCCGCAGGTTTCTTAACATCATTACTGCCCAATATGCCAAACCTTCCTTCCAGCTGGCGATCAACATGGACGCCGAAAAGGCTTCTGATAGATCTGGATTGGGCTTTCATGATTGCCACTCAGCAGAAATTTTACCTAGGCCCAAAATTTATATCAGCAGTTTTTTACTTTATAAATCACCTAAAGGTAAATGGATTTTTTTCGGACCAGATCATTTGAGATGAGACAGGAGGCAGGGCTGCCCCTTGTCCCAGTTGCTTTTTGCCTTCTCTCTTAAACCTTTGGCAATCTCCATCTGCCAACATGCCCATATCAAAGGCGCTCTAGCAGGAGGTGTCGAACAAAGAGTGGCTTTATATGCGGATGATTAATTCTTTTTAAGAGACCCTCTGTCCTCCTTACCCCATCTACGATTCTCACTGGAGGAATCTGGAGCTATGGCAGGTTATATGATTAACTACACCAAATCGGAAGCGATGGCAATTAGCAATACCTCTTCTGTGGACTTTAAACACTCTTTTCCATTTACTTGGGCAAAGAGAAATACTTTCTGATACTTGGGAATATAAATCTCCAAAGACACCTCTAGGTAGTTTAAAAATAATTATCTTAACCCTTTAGAAACTCTTCAGGCTGATTTGGCCCACTGAAAACTCCTACCCCAATGCTATATGGCAGAACACAATCAAAATGAACGCCCTTCCCCATCTCTTATCCTTGTTCCAAACTTTACCCATCCCCGTCTCTAAAACCTACTGGAACATTTTACAGAAGGTTGTGCAAAATTATATATGGTCTGGGAAGCACTCTCGGCTATCGATCTGTTTTGCAAACCCCCAAGACATCTAGGAGGGCTTACTCTTCAAAACATTCAATTATACTATTTGGCAACTCAGGGCACCCAGCTTTGTATCTGGGCCAAGAGACGGGAGGCTTCCATCTGGTTTCAAATCGAGGTTGCCTCACTACCAGGTTGGGCCCTTTGGACCCTCCCTACCTGTGTGATTCCCGCACGCATTTGGTCATGAATTCAAAATCCTTGGGTTAAACACTCGTGTATTTTGTTACAGCTTTGAAAACTAATGCATACTCGAACACTGTCGGGTTCCCTCTCCTTGATACGACATGAAGACCTCTTTCTTCCTCCCAGACTAGACCTGGGTTTTGCCTTTTGGGAGGCACAGGCCCTGCTACATTTATTTATTTATTTTCTATAGGTAGTTTATAGGATTTTTCTGTTTTCTCCCCCAATCCCCTTGCGTCCCGGTGTGAAGGGTGCATGTGGAGGCACACGCACGTCATGCATTACAGGACGCCCCGTCCTACCAGTCGCTCGGTTACCATCTGCCACCGGATCTCCATCCAGTGACAGCGGGACTGCAGATGGGCCACCCTCCCTCCCGGGGGAGGAAAGCCAACGCTCAATCCTGCTCCCACACCCCCACCCTCTTGCAGACACCCTGACGACCAGAGGTCATTCTGGAACCTGGGTCACTAGCGTAGCACGCACTCTGCGTCACCAGGCCGGCCAGGCCCTGACTACATTTAAACAGTGTACCAATGACCATGGTTGTCTCCCCTTCTCCAGATTGCAAACTCTCTATTTTCACCTCAGGGAATACCACTTCCATTTTTTGCCAATTCTGCATTTTATAATATCCTGAAGACTCTTTCCCTCTCTGTGGGGAGAACTCACTGGCCTTGAAGATTTTTGCTATCACAGAATCACATTGGCAGCCAGTATCCGTTATCTGGCGGAACTTTATAAAATCTTAGTGCACTGGTGGTGCACCACCGCCAAATAACACAAGACTCAAATGGGAACAATCATCCAGCTCCCCGATTCCTCCGGAGCAATGGTCTCAACGTCTGCATTTGGGGGTTACAAGTAATGGCATCCCCAACGTGGCAAGATGTTAACTGGAAGGTGCTGACACGATTTTTCTGGACACCAGTCATCACTAAAGATTTTCATCCTAGCTATTCAGACGCCTGCTGGCGTAACTGCAGTGGGGCAAGGGGTACTCACTTTCATTTCTTTTGGAACTGCACAGTTCTTCTGAGTTTTTGGTGCTCTATTCAAGAACTAAAACTAACAGGCATCTCTGTGCCCTTCTCTTTTTTAGGAATTGGCCCTGGGATTCCCAGCACTTTTAGCTTGTCCTGGCGCCATTCGCAGACTGGGCCAAATTCTAAGGGTTGTGGCACTGAAGTGCATCACATTAAACTGGCTCTCACCAACACCCCCCTCATTGGGACAGTGGCGGGCAAAAATAAAAGAAATTGAACGCATCACCAGTATCCTTCACGTAACTAAGGAGAAATTTACAGCTGCTTGGCAGTCTTGGTTAATGGCTGAGGCTGAAGCTGCTACATAGCTGGGGCTGCCTGTAAACCCAGATGGGAGGCCGTCCTAGCTTTTTTGGTTATATGTGCCTGGGGTTTTGGGGGAGGAGGAACGCACCACCTATGTTTATGGTTATGTTATTTCCAGTTTATTCTATTGTTATGATCATTTTAACCAGAGGATATTGATGGTGCTCACTGTATATGGCACGTAGATTTTCTGCTGAGTCCCCTTATGTATCTTCATAGCCTTGGCTCTTTTGGGACAACATTAGCCATACCATGGACTACATAATACTATCCCCCTTTTTTTTTTTTTTAATGATTAAGCTACCATAGGACAACTAGAGATTCCAAGGACTCTGCCCGATTTCTATGGGCGCCTCATCATTAGTTTTTTTTTTTTTTTTTTAACATCATTATTCTGCTGATGATATGCCTATTTTAACGTACTAGATAAGTCAAAGTATACTTCATATAATCATTTGTTCCTCCAAGCTATACACAATTGTATTACTCATAAGTGGAAAACTAATAAGATGCACCAATAAAATGATATCCGAGTTTAAAAAAGAAAATTACAGTTACGTAAGAACTTACCGCAACAGTACATCTTTGAGAGAGGTTCCTGCAGTAGGTTTTCACAGAAAGGACTGCGCCCCCTGGCATCAGGACCACATGGCAAACTTCTAGCCAGCAATACTTAGTAGGGGACTGCCCCTTGGGACACATGACGGGACATCAGCATGATAGCATATAAGGGGCAGTCCCCAGGTCCGCTCTCCAGTTCTCCCGCAAGAAGATTCCTGTAAGGATGACAGGAGAAAGGAGCATAACTGCTAGAGCCTGGAACTGCTGGTAATTGCCCTGGAAAGGGACAGGAAAAAACAGGAGCTGGGAGGAGGTGACCTACTGCAGGAACCTCTCTCGAAGATCTACTGTTAAGACAAGTTCTTACGTAACTGTAATATCTTACTTCGAGAAGGTTTCTGCAGTAGGTCTTCACAGATAGGACTAAATATCAAGCAGTCAAGAAAAAGTAAGTCAGAGACTGATGTCTGGGAGGCGGAAATGTCTACCAACTAGAGAGCCTGTTATAAGAGGCCTTGCAGGACCGCAGTACAAAACCAACCCTATGCCTAGAGGCAATGTTCAGACTGTAATGCTTGGTGAAAGTATGGACTAAGGACCAAGTGACCGTAGCACAGATATCGGAAGCGGACACTTTCTGTAAAAAGGCTGTCAGAGCGGCCCTGCCACGAGTCGAGTGGCCTTTGACTTCCCCTGGAAGGGGTTTCTCGTATTTCTGATAGATGAATGAGATACAATTAGCCAACCATTTGGACAGGCCCTGTTTAGAAATGGCCATACCCTGACATCTGGGTGCAAAAGCCACAAACAACTGGTCAGATTTGCGCATCTCCTTGCTTGAGAGACAGAGTATTGCAAAATCCTGTGCACATCCGTGTGCAAGAGGTATTCCCCCCATCTGAATAGCCAGGAAAATAAACCGGCAGTTGAACATCTTGATTCAATGTAAATTCTGATACCACTCTGTGGAAAACTAAATAAGGCTCCTTGCAAACAAGGGCCTGAAGCTCTGAAATCCTTTGAGCTGAGGTAATAGCAACTAAAAAGAGCACTTTCCAAGACAAATGGTGCATGTTACAACTTGCTGCCAGCTCAAAAGGGGGCAAAGTAAGTTTCTCTAAAATGAAGTTTAAGTCCGGGGACGGGGGGACCGGACTGCGGACCGGAGGTTTTAAGTGGAGGGTCCCCTTAAGAAAGATTTTTGAGACCTCCAACTGCGTGAGAGTTTTGCCATCCACTGGAACGTAGTAGGCGGAAACTGCTGAAAGATGGACCTTCAGGGATGAATAACTGAGGCCCAAATCAGATAAGTGCAAGAGGTACTCAAGGACCTGGGGTGCCGAGCAAGAGAGAGGGGGTCCATTTCCTTGGCCATGGCCCAAATGGTGAATCTCTTCCACCTCATTTCATACGTAGATCTAGTGGATGGTTTTCTGGCCTCCACTAGGACCTGGGCGACCTGTGAGGAGATGCCATATCATGAGACCACTATGTCCCAAGGTGCCACGCATGTAAGTGGAGAGACTTGAGGCTTGGATGCACCAGGCTGCCCTGCTCTTGAGACAGAAGGTAGTGGAGGAGAGGAAGCGGTACTGGGAGTTCCGATGCCAGCTGCTGTAGCTGGGGGAACCAGATCTTTTGAAGCCAGAGGGGAACTATGGGAATCATACCCACATTGCCTGAAGAGGGGGTTCGATCAGGTGCCTCCCTGTTTATGTATCAGATCATGGCAGTGTTGTCTGTCTGGATTAGGAGTGTTCCTAGGTGTAAGAGGGTCTGGAATGCCTGTAGAGCATAGAGTATAGCTCTCATTTTCAGAATGTTTATGTGCAAATGTTCCTCTCGTGGGGATCATCTCTCTTGAGTTTGATGGTTGTCTACGTGGGCTCCCCAGCTTTGACCCAAGGCGTCCATTGTGAGGGCCATAGAAGGACACAGGGATGAAAGTGGACTCCCGAGGAGAGGCTGGACAGCTCCTGCCACCAGAGAAGATCTCTCTTTATACTGCTGGAGACCAGACCCTGTGGTCCAGGTCATCCAAGCACTGGTTACACTGGACCCCGAGAGTCCACTGGGTCACCCTCATATGCAGTCCGGTCAATGGAACTGTAGGAATGGTGGCCGTCATTAATCCCAACAGCTGAAGGACAAAGCGGGCTGTGGTCGAACGAGAGATGGACACAGACAAAGCTTGTTGAATCAAAGTTTCCGCCCTGTCCAGAGGTAAGAAGGCCCTGCCCTGGACCATATCCAGTACCGCTCCAATCAATCGGAGGTACTGAGAGGGTGAAAGCTGAGACGTGGCTATTCACAGTGATGCCAAGCCGGGAAAAGAAGTCCAGGGTGGTGGACAGAGACTCCAGCAGACTGTCCTGAGACAGGGCGGACAACAGCCAGCCGTCCAGGTATGGGAACACATAAATCCCCTTGCGGCGCAGGGCCGCAGCCACCACCGCCAGGCACTTGGTAAAAAATGGTGGTGCTGATGAAAGGCCAAAAGGGAGGGTCTTGAATTGGTAGTGGTTCCTCTGGAAGGTGGACTGAAGAAAACAGCAGTGGGGCCTGGAGGATGGGGATATGTAGGTAAGCATCCTGCATGTCCAGCGAACACAGCCACTGATTCTGTTGGAGCAGGGGCAAGAGTCCCTGGAGAGTTAGCATGCAGAACCTCATATTCCACAAAGAGGTTAAGTAGGCTGAGGTCCAGGATGGGTCTCAGATCGCCCGTCTTTTTGGACACCAGAAAGAAATGGGAGTAATACCTTCTTCCTGTCTACCTGAGAAGAACCGGCTGTATGGCTGACTTTGATGACAGAGCCTGGATTTCCTGCTGAATGAGGTGCAGATGGCTTGACGGGTAGTGAGACCTGCCTCGAGGATTGTCCAGAGGTCTGTCCAGGAACTCTATTATAGAGTGCCCTCTTGCAATCAGTTGGAGGACCCAAGCATCTGCAGTTATCGCCTCCCACCCGTGTAGGTGGAGGGCAAACCTTCCCCCCACCGGCTCCCCTGGAAGAATGGAAGGAAACGGTGGGGATCCCCTCGAGTCAGGAGGTGGAGCGGAGGGCCACTTTACTGTCTTCGGCGGCCTTTTGGGTTTTTGCCTGAGGGGTCTGAGCTCCAGAACCAGTGGTGCAGCGCTTTGCCCTGGTGTCTGGTCTGGTTCTGTCTGTTCTATCTTTTCTGCGGGCGTTGGAAAGGCTGCTTGGGTTTTGGACTGGAGCGGTACATAGCGCGGACATCCCAAAGGGATCTGCCACTCTCCTGTAGCTCTGTAATAATATCCGCCGAACTGTACGGAGCCCCTGAAGGTGGCTTCCAGAAGAGTGGTTTGGATATCCTGCGCCAGTCCCACAAGACCGAGCCATGCCAGACGTCTCAGGCAGATGCCCCAAGTGGTGCAACGGGCCACCGAGTCAGAGTCGTAGGCAATGCAAGGCAGCAGAAAGACTTGTTAAGTCTCACCTTATCCTGAAGCTTGTTCCTGAGTTCCTCATCCAGGACAGACTGGATCTCTTTCTCTAGGTTGGTCAAAGCAGACTTCTGGAAAGAGATCATATAGGCTACACAATTAAGAGACCTGATAACAACAACAAAATGAAAAGGGACTGGGGGGAATCATATTAGATGACCTTAAGGTTAGCAAGCAATATGAGAAGGCAGTAGGGAGTGCTGGGGGGGATACTGGGATGTATAGGGAGAGGCATCACCAGTAGAAAACAGGAAGTTATCCCCTGTACAGACAGTTGGTGAGACCCCATCTGGAATACTGCATCCAGTTCTGGAGACTCCATCTCTGCCAGGACATAGACAGGATGGAGGCAGTCCAGAGGAGGGCAACTAAAATGGTGCAGGGTATGCAACAGAAGCCATACGATGAGAGACTAAAGTAGCTTAATATGTATACCCTTGATTAAAGGAGGGAGAGGAGGACATGACAGAAACTTTTAAGTACCTCAATGGAATCAACAAAGTCCAAGAGGGTAGAATCTTTAAGAAAAAGAGCTGTGCAAGAACAAGGGGACACAGTTTGAAGATAGAGGGGGGATGGCTCAGGGGCAATGTGAGGAAGTATTTTTTCACAGAGAGGGTGGTGGACGCATGGAACTTTCCTGAGGAGGTTGTGGGGTCTAAAACTGTGGCAGAATTCAAGAATGCATGGGACGGCGGGGGGTTGGGGTGGCTAGCTGCCAAGCCGAAAGCTGCACTTCACTACAGCTCCACACAGAAATTTTATATTTTCCTGATTTTGAGCAGAACAAACAAAGCAACTGACTTAAGTTATATTTCCAGTCTCAGCTAATGATACAGACTCCAGACATACCTGATTTGTGCGCTCTAAGACAATGGGTTGTATAAAAACAATGGCTGGAGGTGAGGGGAGCAAGCAGAAAGACGCCAGACAAGGCCCAGACAAAGATAAGGAGCCTGCCGACTCAGCCCTGAATCAGTCCTCGACTGCCGCGTTGCTCAAAGCAATTCAAAGTATTGATAAAAAAATGGATGATTTTACCTCGCGGCTGACCTTAGTAGAAACGAAAATCGCCATGGTGGAAGAGACATCATAGGAGGCGAGTAAATCGGTAGAGAAATCATCAGCAATTACATCAGGCCTTATTAAAGAGAATTCCCTCCTCAAATGGTGCCTAGAAAACTTAGAAAATGGGGCGCGAGCACTGAATATCAGAATCATAGGGCTACCGGAGTCGGAGGAAGACAAAGATCTCCACAGCTTTCTAGAGCACTGGATCCCAGAACAATTACAAATTGAGGTCACTATTCAAAGGGTGTACTGAATCAATGTGCGAAGGGCCCAACTGCATCAGAAATCGGCCTATCCTTCAACATGTGCGGTGCTAGTTATCCTGGGCTCCATGAAGGAGCGAGACAGCATTCTTCAAGTGGCATGGAAGCAGGGTCCCATACACTGGCGAGGGGCTAATATTCATGTATTCCAAGACCTCAGCTACACCATAAGACAAAGGCATAAGGCCTTCGATGGGATCAGGTCCAAACTGGGGGTCCATCACGTCTTGTTGATGCCTGCAAGCCTGAAGGTGGTATACGGAGCTATGACTTCGTTTTGCTAATTCAGAGGATTCGGGCAAGTTGGTAACTAAAATTGAACAAGACTGTGCAGCTCGATGTCGTGAGTCTGATTCTGAAGCAGATGAAGAGGACTGAAACTTAAGGACTGCTATTCATAAGTCAACCCAAGGCTGAGATGTTAATCCCTCATGAGACTGTCACTTTCTTGGACCATTGAACCATTTTTTGCTTGTAGAGTTAAAAGTAGATTGCTATAGTGTGAATTGCTATACCTTCAACATATTGGGGGCATGTATTAATAATGCAGTGCGATGTTTAGCTCTTCTTCTTTTAGTTTAAATTAAAGCGATCAGTGAAATGGATATTAGGAACATTTGTGGGAGTCAGTAATGATGCAGTACTTTTTTCATAATCTTCTCCTAATGTAATATTGAGTGCTTTAACTCAGAAATTTATGACAAAGGTCTAGTTTAATTTCAGTAATTCTAGGTTTAAGGTAGGCTGAAGTTGCTCCTTTCACAGTTATAAATAATTTGTACAATAAGACTTTCTGTTAAGAAATTGGATTGACAACGTTGGGGTAAAGTCGACTGCATCTTGAGTTACTGCCTGATGATTATTATATTGTATGAGGGGAGCTCTGGGAGGTGATCTGGTTTATTATTCTATAATGGGTAACCTTATCTTGAATTAAGGGGGATGTTTTGCACATATCAAAGGTGTGTGTGTTATCTGAAATGCTATTAACCTATAGGATATTCCCACTCATAGCAGCAATTAGCTTATGGAACTCTCTGTTTAAAGGTAATTGAGATTTTTTCTCATTGTAAGGTAACCCCCACATGAAGTAACAAATTAGGAGTACCACAAATACTGAGTGATCAGACCTGGAAAAACATTGTGTTTTTTTAATGATGGAATGTATTATCCTAAGGAAAATGCTTGTATTTATTGCATTTTAAAACCAATAAATGTTATATTTCAGGAAAAAAAAAAAAAAAAGAATGCATGGCACAGACATAAGGCAATTCTTGTGGGGGGTAGGAAGAAATAGGCTGTTGGTTAACTAGGATCTGCAGCTTATTCAATACGTAGGGAAATGGGCAGACTAGGTGGGCCAAGCTGTCCTTATCTGCCATCAAAGTCTATGTTTCTAACACAGGTGGAGGAAGCGAAGACCTTGTGGCCATATTGCTCCATTTGCTTGGACTTTTTGCCCGGAGGTGAGGCACTTGGATGTTTTGGCTGAGCCGACCTATCGTGGGCCGCTGCTGATGACTACTGAATCGGCTGGATTTACTTGTGGTGCTGACCCTTCCGGGATAAGTCCTGTTGGCCTTATTAGAGACCGTAGGAATAGAAGATGGTTGTTGCCATATTGTGGATGTTAGGTCTTCATACGGCCCCGTCCAAGGTGAGATGGGTAAGGGATCCGCGTTTATCAAATGAAGGTGCTCCACAAGCCTCTTCCTTTTAGGATCCATCTCTTGGGATGCCCAGCCGCATGCGTGCTGGTTGGATTTAAAGAGCTCCGCAAATGACGGGTCCTCCGGCGGAGATTTGGGAGACTCCTTGGGTTGGGGTTTCAAAGGGGAATGAGGCTCTGAGTGAGCTGCAGAGTTGAAGTTGGAGTCAGAAGACTCCAGTCTGCTTGGTAGAGAGGCTATGTCCGGAACCTCTTCTGTAATCCTGAGGCTAGAGAGGGCCCCAGCTGGACGCCTGCTGGAGTCTCTATCTGATGACAGATGGTTGACCGGGGAGGGACTCCTAGGGACTGGGGGTCGGGGTGGTAACCATGACCGGTTGAGGGCATCCATGCTCTTGCAGGAGCAGCAATCTCGCGTCCTTTCTCCAAGCTGGAATTGTCCCCTGGGGTTCAGTCTCAGGCATGTCTAGTGCCAGAGGCTGATAGCCTGGAACCCTCCCCCCCAGGAAAAATATGAGGGGGAACCAGGAGCCTGGTACCAACAGGGGTAAGGCTGATTATGATAATCCTGGTACATATGACCCGGCACCGGATACCCTAGCGTCGGAACATTCGACGGGTAACCTGGCAACAGCACCCCCCCCCCTCCGGTGCCAGTTAAAAGGGAAACTGCAGCGGCCGGTAACCAGGGATCGTCCCTGTAGGACCAGACGGTGAGGGAGTGGAAGACCCTGAAGAAGGCAGGGCCGAGGGACTGCCAGGAACATGTGGGTCCATCGGCAGGCCTGGGGTCCTGGCTAGAATCCTGGAAGGGCCAGGCGGGGGCTCTGGTGTCACAGCAAAAGGTTCAGAGATCATCACTGAGTCATAAGGGACGTCGAAGGGTGAGTGGCCTGGCATCGGGGGCCTGAAATGACCCGTCTGATCCGAGAAAGGCAAGGGGGGGTTAAGGAATAGAGACCTCCGTTGACAGGCCTGCTGGGGAAGCGGGGAGCTTGGAAAGAAGACCCGACGTAGGAGAAGGAATCTCCTGGCCAGAAGCACTCGTGTCCCGGGGGTCTGGGAAAAACGAGGGGTCGGGCTGAGTCAGAGTGTTCCGGGAGGGAAAACTCTCGCGGGATGGAAGGGTGCCTGGAAGCTGGCTCTGCTCGACGTCAGGTACTAGGGATTAGGGAGGCAGTATAGCGCAGTGGTGTAAGGCTCTGAGATGCAAATCTGCAGACCTGGATTTGAATCCCACAGCCCCCACTTGCATACTGTGTGATCCTGAGCAAGTCACTTAACTTCCCTGTGTTCCCAGGTTGCACCTGTAAACAAGCGTTCAGCTTAGTGTGCCACTCCTGGTTAGACAACTGGAAAAAAAAGGTACAATAGAAAGGCCTGACTTGAGAGTCTCATCCAAGCGGTCGTTGGGTAGGCTGGCAATCAACGGATTGGCCTCGACCGAGCAGATGACAGAGGAGGCAGTGTCCGACTTATCGGTCGAGGAGGCAGCAGCAGAGCTGGAGTCCTGGTTATCGACGGAGGTCATGCATCCTGTTGCGGAGCCAGAGGGTGACTTATCGGCCTGAGAGCTGTCGACAGGCCCCGAAGTAAGATCCTCCTGGGAGGAACACCCCTGTTTCCCTCTGACTAAGGTGGTGGTGGGGGGCACCGACCAATCTGCCGGGGTGGATGGAGACCGAGGAGGAGGAGTACTCACCGAGGAAGAAGCCCCACCTGAAGTAGTGTTGACTGCCTGGTGACGCTGGGTACAAGGGGACTGGTCCCGGTCCTTCTCCTTTTTCTTGCGCGCAGAGTTGGGTGAAGGGGAACGTTCCTGCAACTCCTTTTCCATCGAAGCTAGGCATTTTTTCAGTAGATGGGCATCGAGGGCTTTCTGGCGCCTGATGTGTGTGGCCTTGTTGAAGGACTGGCAGATGTTGCAGTCGTCAACAAATTGTTTGGGCCTAAGCAGAGGAGCAGTCGTCCCCATGCAGAATTCGAGCGCCATACTGTGAGCACTTCTTCTTGGGTCTACGCGACTGAGAAGACATGCAAAACCAAAGAAAGAAAAAATAAAGGGAAGAAATACTTCAATAATGGTGGTCGACTGGAGCAGAGTTTACCACAAGGTCCGATGTGCACGGGTCAACGGCAAGAAAGAACTGGAGGGCGGGCGTGTGGACCGCCCCTTATATACCGTCACAACGACGTCCCATCATGTGATGCCAGGGACGATCCCCTGCTAAGTATTGCTAGCTAGAAGTTAACCATGCTGTCCTGATGCCAGGGGGCTCAGTCCTATCTGTGAAGACCTACTACAGGAACCCTCTCGAATTAAGATTTACAGTTTCTGCACGTACCACTTCAACTGGTAGACTGTTCCAGAGTTCCACCAACCTTTCTGTAAAATAACACTTCCTCATGTCCCCCCTGAACGACACTCCTGTTAAGTTTCCACGTGACTGCCAGCTTGTATTTAAATAGTTCCCCACAGTTCACTTTGTTAATTCCTTTTAGGAACTTCTAGTCTCCAGCAAGTACATATGTTTAGTGCCTTAAGGTGCTCCTCATAGGAACTGCCCTGCCGGCTCTGAATCACTTTTGTTACTCTGCACTACACCATCTCCAGGCTATCCCTATCTTTTCTTTCTTTTTTCTTATTATACAGCTGTTTGGTCCCCAGCGCCTCCTCCCGCCAACCGGGTTCAGAGAGACACAGGGATTTTACAGGTTTTTCTCCCCTAAGCCCCCCACTCCTGAGGCCCTGGTACACGGCCGTGCGAGTGTGTGGAGGCACGCTATGCACCCGTGGTGCCAGCTCAGCCCCTTCCACCTCCCAGAACTGTTTGCTGCCCCCTCTCTGCCTACACTGCCCACCGGACTTCCACCCGCTGGGAGCAGAACTACCGGGGTTGGGAGGGCGCCAACCCACCCTCGGGAGAAGAGAGCTGTCCATCAGCATACTCGATCCCGCTCTGCCATCCCATCCCGGCACCCCAACAACCCACGGTTGTTCACGAACCCAGGTCGCCGGCGTAGCGCGAGGTGTGGTATCCAGAGCCTCAACCCTCAGCGCTACTGCGCCGGCTATCCCTATCTTTTCTGAGGTGGTGAGTCCAGAACTGGGCACAGCACTCCAGGAGTGGGCTCATTAAGTATCTATATAGGGAAAGTATTACCTGTTCCCTTCCTCTATCAGTACCCCTCCTGATACAACCCAACATCCTACTCACTTTGCTATATGCCTTGTTGCACTGACTCGATTGTTTCAGGGAGTCACTGACAACTCCAGGGTTCATTCCTCGACCCTAGTGCTAAGTCTCAGTCCAACCATCCAGTGCTCTGTCCTGAGATTCTTGTTCCCTATGTGCATTACTTACACTTCTTGGTGTTAATTTCAACTGCCAAACCTTAGAGTACCCTTCTAGCTAACAAAGTCCCTATGCATTTCCCTGATTTCCTCACCGCTATCCACCATCCCACAGACCTTAATGTCATCCACGAAGAGACACAACCTGCCCCAGACTCCCTCATCTATGTCACTAATGAACATACTGAAAGGGGACTGGACCCAGGACCCAGAGCAAGAATAAGATCAGCCTCTTCGCCGATCACATGATAGCAAAGAAAGTGAAAGCCAAAAAGATTGCATTCAGGCAATACGAAAAGACACAGGCAGAAGGGGATAGGGAGAAGTACCAGGAGAAGCAAAGGGAGGCAGGGAGGTCAGTAAGGGAAGCCAAAGCTCAGACAGAAGAACACATTGCAAAATCAGTGGGTAGAGGGGATAAAACCTTTTACAGGTACATAAGTGAAAAAAGAAAGACAAAGGGAGGGATAGTGAGACTGAAGGGGGAGGATGGGGCCCGAGTGGAGGATGACAACAGTAAAGCTGACATACAGTTCTGGAGACCATACCTACGTAAGGACATAAACAGGGTAGAGAAGGTTCAGAGGAGAGCAACAAAGATGGTGCATGGATTGCATCACAAGTCCTATGAAGACAGGTTGAAGGAACTGAACATGTACTCCCTGGAGGAGAGGAGGGAGAGAGGGGATATGATAGAGACATACAAGTATCTTACAGGGAGGAACAGGTGCAGGAAAACACTATTTTTAAGCTAAAAGATGTTCCAGGACTAGAGGGCATGGGATGAAGTTGGAGGGGGAACGATTCAGAGGAAACATGAGAAAGAATTTTCACAGAACGGGTGGTGGACAGTGGAACACCCTGCCAGAGGAAGTGGTGGGGGCTGAAACAATCACAGGATTTAAGAATGCATGGGATAGACATGAAGGAATTCTGGAGGTCAGGGGTAAGGGGCAACAGACTTCTAGGAAAACAAACTGAACTTACAAGCTCAAATGGGCAGACTGGGTGGGCCATAGGCCCTTATCTGCCGACACTGTCTATGTATCTATGTATGTATCTATGACACATTGAACAGGTATTTCTGCTCAGTCTTTACTGAGCAAGAGGAGGGTAGTGGGTCTGAAGGGAGTACAAGGGGTGAGAATGGTGCAGAAATGGACATAAGTCCCTTTACACGAGAAAGGGTCCTGAAGGAACTTGAAGTAATAAGAGTTGATAAAGCAATGGGGCCAGATGGGGTGCACCCAGGGTCCTTAAAGAACTAAGAGAGATGGTGGCTGAACCTCTGGCTATTCTGTTTAGCATCACTGGAAACAGGAAGGTACCCAAAGACTGGAGGACAGCAGATGTAGTCCTCTTATACAAAAGTGGGAACAAAGAGGAAGCAGGAACTACAGACCAGTCAGCCTCACCTCGGTAGTGGGGAAGATCATGGAAGCACTACTGAAGGAGAGATTGAGGAACATCTGGTTGTCAATGGACTACAGGACCCAAGGCAGCATGGTTTCACCAGGGGAGGTCATGTCAGACCAACCTCGTTGAATTTTTGACTGGGTGACTAGGAGGTGGATCAGGGGAGGGCAGTGGACATGGCCTATCTGGACTTCAGCAAGGCCTTGACACTGTGCCACACGAAGACTATTACACAAACTGGGGAATATGGGTGTGGGCAGGACAGTAGTGTGGTAGGTAGGTAACTGGCTGGGTGGCAGGACACAGAGGGTGGTGGTAATGGCTGTCACTCCACAGAGGGAAGAGTGACCAGTGGGGTACCACAGGGATCAGTGCTGGGACCGGTCCTATTCAACATCTTCATCAGTGACATTGCACAGGACCTAGAAGGCAGAATTTCACTGTTCGCTGATGACACAAAGCTCTGTAACAGAGTAGACACACCAGAGGGTGTAGACAGAATGAGAAGGGACCTGCAGAAACTTGAAGAATGGTCAGGGTTTGGCAGCTGAAATTCAATGCAAGAAGTACAAGATAATGCATATGGGCACAAAAACCCTGGCACAATATATATCAGTTGGGGGTGAGGATATAGCATGCACCAAGCAGGAAAGGGATCTTGGGGTTATCATCTCTGATGACCTCAAGGTAGGGAAACAGTGTGACAAGGCAGCAGGTAAAGCAAATAGGATGCTGGGATGTATAGGCAGGGGCATCACCAGCAGGAAAAGGGAGGTCATAATTCCGCTAAACAAGACACTAGTGAGGCCCCACCTGGAGTACAGTGTACAGTTCTGGAGACCATACCTACGTAAGGACATAGGGTAGAGAAGGTTCAGAGGAGGGCAACAAAGATGGTGCATGGATTGCATCACAAGTCCTATGAAGACAGGTTGAAGGAACTGAACATGTACTCCCTGGAGGAGAGGAGGGAGAGAGGGGATATGAAAGAGACATACAAGTATCTCACAGGGAAGAACAGGGTGCAGGAATACACTATTTTTAAGTGAAAAAGATGTTCCAGGACTAGAGGGTATGGGATGAAGTTGGAGGGAGGACGATTCAGAGGAAACATGAGGAAGAATTTCTTCACAGAGCGGGTGGTGGACAAGTGGAACACCCTGCCAGAGGAAGTGGTGGGGGCTGAAACAATCACGGGATTTAAGAATGCATGGGATAGATATAAAGGAATTCTGGAGGTCAGGGGTAAGGGGCAACAGACTTCTAGGAAAACATAAACTGAACTTACAAGCTCAAATGGGCAGACTGGGTGGGCCATAGGCCCTTATCTGCTGACACTGTCTATGTATCTATGACACCAAGATCTGTGCTGAGGTGGATAGGGAGGAGGGTGACAAATTACTGCAGAAGGACTTGGCAAGACTCGAGCAGTGATCGCACACCTGGCAGTTTGGGTACAACACCAATAAGTGCAAGGTGATGCATTTCGGAGACAAAAACCAAGGATACAGCTACTGGATGGATGGTATCAAACTGTCCACATCCAATGAGCAGAAGAATCTGGGGGTGCTGGTGACTGGGGAATTAAACCACTCGGCACAGTGTAGGAAGGCAGCGACTAAGGCTAACAGGATGCTAGGGTGCATAGCAAGGGGGATTACATCCAGATGTAGCGAAGTCATATTGGACCTGTACAGGTCCCTGTTGAGGCCGCACTTGGAGTACTGCGTGCAGTTCTGGTACCCGTACTTGAAAAAGGATATAAAACTACTGGAGGCAGTGCAGCGAAGAGCAACAAAGATGATCCAGGGGTTGGGGGATAGAACTTACAAGGAAAGACTAAAAGAGCTCAACATGTATACCCTGGAGGATAGAAGAGAGAGAGGGGACATGATCAAGACCTTCAAGTACCTGAAGGGGGATGAACAAAGTAGGCTTCCAGGGTGGGTTCACTCTCCAGAATGGAAGAGATACCAGAGGGCACTGCCTGAAGTTAAAGGGTGGCAGATTCAGGAGGGAAAGGAGGAGGCACTACTTCACTGAAAGAGTGGTAACAGGGTGGAATGCACGGCCTGAGCAACTTGAATCAGTGCAGACTGTGAGGTGCTTCAAGAGGGGGTGGGACAAGTTCAAAGGGAAAGTACATACTGGGGGGCAGTTGGGGGAAGGAAGAGTTAATGGGAGGGGACAGCTGCAGTCTAATGGGCTGAAGTGCTGCACATTCAAGCAGACTAGACAGACCATATGGTCTGTATCTGCTGGCAATTTTGTATGTTCGTAGGATATATCCCTGTGGTATCCCATTTGCAACCTCCCTCTCATGATTTAACTCCACTGATCACAACTCTCCACTGTCTCCCTTTTAGCTAGTAACCTATAGGGTGATAGAGGAAGATGGGTAAAAGGCCGCCATCCTATATGACTACTTTTGCTCAGTTTTCATTAAAAGCTGCTCAGTTTTCATTAGAGCTGCTGATGCCTCAAAGGAAACTTTAAAAAACACGATATTTAGGTACAATTCAGTTTGTATTCCACATATATTCTATAGATTTTTCCTTCCCATTATTTATTACTGAGTACATTTATATGAATACATGATGGCTATCCCTGAGTTCACTTAGAGTTCATGTGCCTCTATAGCTTACTCCCTACTTCAAGCCATAATCCTCTGTTGTGACATTACAACTTGTTGCCATGGGAGTAACTGTGATGTCACAAGCAGTGCTCTGTGACTTCAGGTAGGGAGAAAGCAACAGGAGCAGATGAACTCTTCAGGAGCAAAGATCTTATTTTCATGCAAATTACATCAGTAATAAATAATGGGGAGAAGGCATATAGAATTAATGTGAAATACGAGCTGAACTGTGTCTAAATATTATGTTTTGTTAAAGTTCTCCTGAAGGTGTCAGCTGCTTTTTAAGGAGGAAAGCGGGTCCATGCCACAGAGTGGCATCAAAGCGGCCACGCCTTTTCTGCTGTCAAATTTCTATGATTCTATGTAATGAGACAGCCACTGTTCACTAGTGAAAGAGTTCTGAAAGGGCTGGCTGCCCTTAAGATAGATAAGGCCCCGGGACCAGGTGTGTTGCATCCGAGGATACTCATGGAATTAGCAGTGGAGCTGGCTGAACCACTGGTATGTCTGTTCAACAGCTCACTTACATCTGAGGAAGTTCCAAGGGACTGCAAGTTAGCAGAAACCAGGGAACTACAGGTCTGTCAGCCTAACCTCTCTCATGATCAAAAAGGACCTCACAGACTACCTGGAGAGCAACAGGCTCCAGGATAGTAAACAGCATGGTTTCATGGCAGGAAGATCTTGTCAGACTAACCTGATAGTTTTCTTTGACTGGGTGACAAAGGAATTAGACAAGGGCCACGCTTTGGATCTCCTCTACTTTGACTTCAGCAAGGCTCTTTACTTAGTACCTCACAAACAATTAATCAAGAAGATGGAAGATCTGGGTGTAGCTAAACCCACGGTGAACTGGGTGGGTAACTGGCTAGAGGAGAGGCAGCAGAGGGTGATGGTCACCGCGGTTAAATCAGAGGAGAGGAAATTATGAGTGGGTTTCCACAGGGATTGGTCCTAGATCTGGTCCTCTTCAACATGTTCATTAGTGACACTGGAGAAGGAATCCAGGGCAGGTTGTGTCTCTTCGAAGATGTTACAAAACTATGTGGGAGGGTGGATAGTGATGAGGGAAGAAAGGAAATGCAGAGAGACCTACAAAAGCTAGAGGGGTGGTCAAAGGTCTGGCAGTTAAAAAATCTGGAATTTGTGGTGAGGTGATTGTTTTCGACGAAACAGGAGACCCAATTTTTGGTGGGTAGTTTGGCCCACCTGTGCTTTAAACGTGAAGACCTGGTTGAGTATTACTCCAAGGTATTTGACCGTTTCCACAACCTCAGTCTTGTACCCAGAGGAAGCTGAGATGAGGAGCATGTGACTTTTAATGAAGCCAAGTTATTTGAAGCCAAATAAGGTATCATTGGTCTTTTAACATTTAATACTAGTTTATTTGACAGTATCCATTGTTCCAGGCTTAAAAAGTCCTTTTGCAGCTGGGTGACGAGTACCAGGGTGTCATGAGAGGTCTTATAAAGGACATCATCATCCACATACAGCAGGAGTTGACTGCTGCCACAATTATTGCCAAGGTCATTGATAAACAATAAGAATAAAAAAGGCCTAATGTCAAGCCCTGGGGGTACCCCATCTGAGATTGGCAGTTGGGCAGATAAGACACCTCTCCATCTGATGACTTTGGTTCTATGAAAGAGACAGTAGGTGAACCAGGCTAGCGAGTGCGTGTCAAGGACAAGTTTCTTTAGCTTTTCAATAAGAAATTGACTAACCAAGTCAAAAGCCTCAAGTCAATGAAGATGGCCCCAGCGGGGGTACCATTGTCCAGCCTCTGTAGTACATCAGTAGTAAGCCTAATTAATGCAGTGTCTGTGCCATGGTTGCGTCTAAAACCATGCTGCTGCTAAGCAGATAACAGGTGATGCATTTCTAGATAATCCCTCAGCTGATAATACACCAGTCTTTCCTGCACCTTTCCGCACAGATAAAATACAAGGCACCATCCTGCAAGTTGAATAAAGAGGATTTTATTCACAGTAAATTAATGTAAACTCCAGGGCCACGCTCTGTGAAATAACACACACCCTCTCAATGAATGGCCTGACCGGTTTCACACACGAGCGCTTCCTCAGGGAAACTGGTCAGGCCATTCATTGAGAGGGTGTGTGTTATTTCACAGACCATAGCACTGGAGTTTACATTCATTCACTGCAAGTAAAATCCTCTTTATTCAGCCTGTTGGATAGTGCCTTGTATTTTGTTTGTTCTGGATATATGTTACAAGGGCATGTCTTTACCGGAGTCGCCTTTCTGTGGTTTGATTGACTTTCCTGAATCTTTGCCAGAATATAGAGAAGAGAGACAGGCCTGCAGTTATCTAATGATTCCCCGAGACCACCTTTGTGGACAGGGACTACTACCACCTCTTTCCACTTTCCTGGGATTAGACCAGCAAGGAAAGATTTGTTGAATAGCATGGTGATTGGGGACTCTACTGCAGGGGCAGCTGACATTAGTAGCCCAGGCTCCAGATTGTCAGGGCCCGTAGAGTCACTGGATTGTATTTTCCTGAGCAGGGCTAGCACTCCCCTTCTAGTAACCAGTCTGAGATGAAATTTAGGGGGGAAGGGGACCGGGATCATAGGGGCTAGAGGATAAGGAAAGGGGGGGGGACAGAGGACCCATTTTTGTGTTTGTCAAGGTTTGTAAAGTTTTGGTTAAAAGCATTGGCAGCAGATTAGGGGTCGCTGATCGGCAGACTGTTTAATAAGATCGAGCCATCAGTAGTGTTGGTTCTGCCTTTGAGCACAGCATTAACTTGGGCCAGAACTGCTTTGGATCAGCCAGGTTATGTTGATGAAGGCCCCTGACGTATTGTCATTTAACAGCCTTTGAGCTCTTTTTGCATAGGTTTTGGAGCTCCCTGAATCTGATCCAGTCCGCCTGCTGACCAAACGTCTTGTACTGTCCCCAGGCCTTGTCCCTCTAAACCATTAATTTCTTTAGCTGTGGCATAATCTATTTGTAGCACTGACCTTCAACCCCGAGCTTAGTTAGGGGAGCATGTTTGTTGGCAATATATAGGAAATTATTTGCAAAATATTCAACGGCAGCTGCTAAGCTAGGGAGTGAAAGGATGGGGGTCCAATCTATTTCCTGAAGGGAAGCCTGAAAGGATTCTGTTGAGAAGTTTCATGCTGCAAGCATCTTTGGTGTACCGTGGTACTTTGGGGGACCTGTCCTTCCAGGTGCAGAAGATGGGGGAGTGGTCGCTGAGTACATCTCAAAATATAACAGCAGCTTATATTCTGTCACGGTTCAATGCTAGGACCCAGTCAAGCATGAGTGGTTACTGGTCTTGCTGTTATGCTGCATAGGTTCACAAATGACTTGAGTTAGCCGAGTGTCTAGTAGATGCGCTTTAAACCCTGGTTCAGAGTCCAAGGACCAACTGAGAATGAAATCTCTTAGTATGATTATCTCTGAGTGGGCCTGCTCAGCAAGCATACTAGTGAGGGCATCTATAGCAGGCACAACTGCTTTAGGTGAATGGTAGATGCTGCTCACTGTAAGGGATTTTGCATTATCGAGGGTCGCTGTCAGTGCTATCGGGGGGGCCGGGTAGCTAAGGCAGCTCTAGTACAGATCAGGACACCTCCACCCTTTTTTACTTAATCTATCTTTTCTGAAAACTTCAAACCCAGGGTCTCTATTTCATGTGACAGGATTTGAGTCTCCAGCCAGGTTTCGGATATTGGAAGGAAGTCAGGCTTGTATAGGTCAACCCAGGACTGCAGTTCATGCATCTTAGGGTGCAGGCTGCATACGTTCATATGAACCATTTTCAGGACCGTGGAGTACGACCAGTTCGGGTCTGCTAATTTTATGATGAACAGGGTGGGGCGGCAGTGTTGGACTGGACATCTCCAGAGAATAGTATTAATGCTAGCGATAGTAGCTTTAGAGCATGGGATAATACACGAGAGGACATATTTCTAGACTTCCTATGAGACGCGGAAGCAGACACTTTGAGATAGCAATGCGAGCAGGAAAGTGTCATACTTCAAAGAAGGGGCAGGTATGAAAGAAGGTGGAGTGGAGTCCTAACACAGAGACACAGAAGTTGACGGCAGATAAGGACCGCAAGGCCCATCCAGTTTGCCCATTGCCTTTTCTACCTTATGAATGTGCCATCGGCCTTTGCTATGTCAAATCTATTCATACCCATCTGTATTGCTCCTTCATGCCTATCCAATGTCTGTTTGAAGCTCTGCACTATATTCATATCCACCACTTCCTGAGGTAGGCCATTTCATGCATCCACCACCCTTTCTGTGAAAAGGAACTTCCTCACATTACCCCTTAATCGGCCTCCCTCTAAACTCATGCTGTGTCCTCTTGTCCTGCTATTTTTCTTATATTGAAACATGTTACACTCTTTCACCTTGTTAATGCCCTTAAGCTGTAGTAGTCCTTCAGACGCCCAGAGGGTCCTCGGACTGCTACACTATGAATCAAGTGATCAGCAGCATTGAGATGGGAGAATGTAAAGAAAGGCAGTGTCTAAGCCCTTTAAAATCATTATCAGCAGAGTTTATTTTTTTATTTTAGTATTTGATAACCAGGTAAGGTCCACTAGGCACAAGTGCCTGTTTTCAGGGGTGACCTGGGAGCATTGGGTGGTTAAATGACTTGCTCAGAGTCACACAACATGCAAGTGGAGGTTGTGAGAATCAAACCAAGGTCTGGTCTGCTGGATGTACCAAGCTCATTCACAACTCATTACTCTAACCTCTATGCTATACTGCCAGAGTAACAGGGAAGTAACTGCTGAGCTGTGCAGTTGTAGAGAGCATTCGAGATGAGTGTTCCCAGACAGATTCTGAGGAGTACAGCTGATAAAGTGAAGAGCTCAAACCTAGCTGGGAACCCAACTCCAAAAGTACCTCAATAAAAGGAGAGGGGACTGCAAACTCACTGATCAGCAGAAAAACTTAGCAGCAAGTTCATAAGGGATTTATGTGATAAAGGCGAGTCTGAAAGACCGCCCATCACATAAAGCGACCACAAAAGAGCACGTGGTCAAAAGAGTGCCCGATATTGTAGCCGCCCATCGCAACTAGTGACTGTTGCTACAATACTTTCAACCGTAGACATAAAATATTTATTTATGTAGTACAGCCCGCACCCCTCCAAACTAAAAATAAGCAACTCCAAGGGGGCGACTAGGAGCAAGTTATTAAAATAAAACCAAAAAAAAATTCTGCCTGAAGCCAGACCCAAACCTGGGTCTGCTAGCATCGCAAGTGGTGGTGTACACCACTACGCAATGCGAGTAGCTCAGCTGGAATCAGCCACACGGATCCTATATCCTGTACTAGTGAGTATAGCGCCTTTCCATACTCGCTATACGGGATATAGCGACCTATCTCACCACTCCCTCTGAGTGTAGCACTCAATAAAACACGCTCAACATGGGTACTACTGTTCATAAGCAGTGACTATTTTCCATATGTCTGCTGTGCAGTTCATACTAATACACTGAGACACAATCTTTTTGGAAACCTGGACCCTGATAAACCTTAATACTGCAGAGAAGATATCAAACTCACTGAGCACAAGTAACTTAGCAAAGTTCAAAAATAGTGCCTATTTTCTATGTATCAGCTGTGCAATTGAAACTGAACACTGAGAAACAAATATCCGAGGACGAAAGCTATCAGGAATCAGCCTGACCTTCTGCTTAGGCTTAGTGGGGAGTGGTGCAGGAATGTTTAACTCAGCGTTGCTTAGTTAAATTGGGTGAGCAGGGGGCCAGGCAAAATTCTATGGTGTGTGTGTGGAGGCTGCAGTGGAGCATCAGTCTCGTGGCAGCAACAGATCTGACAAAGTCTGCCCACCTTCCCCAAGCGTGTTTTCTCTGGGTTGTGAAAATCTAGCTGTCCGCAGGGGTTTTGGAAGGCAGCCATAGTTTTGTAGTTGGCGCTTCCTCGGAGCAGCTCACAGCTCAGTTAGTGACTTCCGGTTTGGGTCCGGTGGCACTGAAGGTTGAGGCGCTGAACGCCACACCTCGTGACATGCTGGTGACCCGGGTTCGGGAATGTACTCGAGCCACCAGGGGTCGGCATGGAAGGGAAGGGAATGAGCATCCAGAGGACTGCCTCCTTCCTGGGAGAGATCTGGGCCTAGTACCGCTTTCTTACGCCTCCTGTGGTAAACCAGTAGTGCCAGGAACATGCGGCAAAAAAGAAGAGGGGTGGAGCAGCGGCAAACGGCAGGCCAGTACAAAGGACATCATTGCATGTCCGCGCTCCAGGGGCCAACCATCACGTAAAAACCCTCAGTGGACCAGGGAAGCAACAAGGGCTCCAAGGACCAAGCCCACATCCTCGGCGCCGGACCATCTCTCCTCCGGTTCCCCTCAGCTCTCATCCAGGACCGACACTCTAATCACAGAACAGGCTGCCAGGTAGGTGGGCGGGCCCTCCCAAGGGGTGAACTGGAAGGCTGGAAGGTCCAGGGTGAGAGTCTCAGAGAGGGAGTTCTCAGGAGGGGAGCAGAGGCTTCAATCAAGTGGGCACCTTTAAGAAATGCCTTGGCCAACCATGTGCATAAAACAGAGATGAAAAAATAAAAAGATGTCTGGTTTGGAGGCAGTGTTGTAGTATGGACTGATGGCGGCTCAAAATGGCAGAAAAACAGCGGGTCTGGTGCGGGCAGCCGTAGGTCAAGCCAAGCCTGCCCTCCTTCCCCCCAAAGCATCTCTTCAGTTGGCGGCGATATGCAGAGTAGTAGAAGTCCACAGGGTTTTAAAGGCAGCCACTGGTTTCAATTCTGCCACTTTCCTGGAGCTGCGCTCTGACTGGGCAGGACTCTGGTGTGTGTGGAAGCTGCAGTGGAGCGATCTGGTGGCAGCCCAAAAACAACAGCAAACAGCAAGTCTGGTGCAGGGGCGGGGCCAGTAGTAGATCAGACAAAGCCTGCCTACCTTCCCCCGGATTGCGTCTTTTCTCGGCAGCGGAAATCTAGCTGTCCACAGGGGTTTTGGAAGGCTCCTGCAGTTTTTAAATTGGTGCCTTCTTGCAGCATCTCACAGCTCGGTTAGTGACCTCTGGTTTGGAGGCAGCAGTGTGGCGTGTACTGGTGGCGGCTCAAAAACAGCGGGTCTGGTGCGGGTCCCGGGGGGAAGGGGCAGCCATGGGTCGAGCCAAGCCTGCCCTCCTTCCCCCGAAGCGTCTCTTCAATCGGCAGCGATATTTCAGGTTGCAATGAGACATTTGTAACTTAAGCGTAGCTTCCTCCATCAAAATATAATAAATTACATGCAACTTCACACTTCCTCCACAAAACTCCACGGCACTAAATGAAGATAAGAGAAGTAGACAACAGTGCGCCACCGAAATAAATCAATGAGTCGAAAAAGTAGTTACGTAAGAACTCACGGTAACAGTAGATCTTCGAGAGAGGCTCTTCCAGTAGGTAATTACATATAGGACTGATGCCGGCAGGCATCAGGACCCCATAGAAAAATTTCTAGCTAGCAGTCTCTGGCAGGGGACTGCCCCCATGTCAGGTGACCGAGGTCAGTATAAAGGGGTGGTTCCCCACGCCCGCCTTCCAGTTCTTTCCCGCCAAGGGCCAAAAGGCAAGACGAGAGAGAAGTGGATATTTCCATCCTGGAAAAGGGGCCGAAAAAGCTTAGGGGGATGGAGGGCAGGAAGGTATTACCTACTACAAGAGCCTCTCTCGAAGATTTACTGTTACGGTAAGTTCTTACTTCGAGAGGGCTCTTGCAGTAGGTAATTACATATAGGACTGAGTCCCAAGCAGTCTGGAACAAGGAGAAGCAAACAGAGGAGGAAAGCTACTCAGGTGTAGACCCTCTGGCTGTGAAGGTCTTAGTAAAGGAGACCGTGCAGAACAGCCAACCCGAAGCCTGCTCTACGGCGAGAGGCAATGTCCAAACTGTAATGCTTTGTAAAGGTATGGACAGAAGTCCAAGTGGCGGCTGCACAGATGTCAGCTGCGGACACATTCTTGAAACAAGCCGCAGAGGCAGCGACCCCTCTAGTGGAGTGGCCTCTGACCTGACCCGGCAGGGTCGTCTTGTACTTGTCATAACAGAAAGCGATACAGTGAGCCAATCATTTAGATAGACATTGCTTGGAAACAGCATTGTCTTCTCTTTTAGGAGCAAAAGAGACAAACAGTTGATCAGTCTTTCTGAGATCCTTCGTCCTGTTGGTGTAGTATCTCAGAATTCGGTGAACATCCAAAGTATGTAGGAGGTACTCTCCATGATTAGAGTGCTACGTAAAGAAGGCAGGCAACTCTATGGATTGATTCAGCATAGATTCTGCTACTACCTTAGGAAGAAACTTAGAGTTGGTACGCAGAGCCACACGTTCCTTGTGAAAAATCAGATATGAGATTTTACACATCAGGGCCTGAAGCTCAGTAATCCTTCAAGCAGAAGTAATGGCCACTAGGAAGAGAGTCTTCCAAGAGAGGAACTTTAGGCCTGCTGAGGCTGCCGGCTCGAAAGGGGGCAGAGTAAGCTTCTCCAGAATAAAATTCAGATCCTAAGGAGAGGCAGGAACCCGGATAGGGGGTCGCAAGTGGAGGACCCCTCTAAGAAAGGTCTTGGAGACCTCCAGCTGAGCAAACGTCCTGTCTGCAAAAGGGACATGGTAGGCCGAAATAGCGCCATGTGCACCTTTAAGGATGAATGACTGAGACCTAGATCAGAGGTGTCTGAGGTAATCCAGAAGCCGCCCAACAGAGCACAGAAAGCTCGAAATCTTGAGGCGGCCCAAATAGTGAACCGCTTCCATTTCAGCATAAGTCAATCTGGTGGAGGTTTCCGGCCTCAGGAGGCCCAGGATCTCAGCTACTCGGGGGGGGGGGGCCCCGAATCGGGCCTGAGCTACGTCTGCAGGAGCCACGCGTGCAACTGAAGGGACTTGAGGCCTGGATGGACCAGGGTCACCTGATCCTGGGTCAGCAAAAGTTGTGGAAGAGGAAGAGGAGGTTCCTCTGAGAACTGTTGCAGAAGAGAGAACCAAACTTGCCTGGGCCAGAAAGGAGCGATCAGAATCATTCGCGCTCCTTCTGAACTGAGTTTCTGTAAGACCCTCGGAATCAATGGGATCGGGGGGAAAAGCACAGACGAATCTGTCCTTCCAATCTAGAAACAGAGCGTCTCTCAAAAAAATGCCACGCCCTGGAGCGAGCGAGCAGAAGTCGGGAAGTTTTGCGTTTTGAGGGGATGCGAACAGGTCCACCTGTGGTATTCCCCAGCGTAGAAAGATATCGTCTAAGACCCCCTGATCCAGTTCCCACTAGTGAGCTTGAGCAGACGACCGACTGAGTTTGTCTGCCAAGGTGTTCTCGACCCCCAGGACGTGAATTGCCGTGAGAAGGTTGTGCTGCACTGCCCAATCCCAAACTCGCATCGCCTCCCTGCAAAGAGGATAGGAACGAGTTCCCCCTGCTTGTTGATGTACCAGACCACACACACATATTGTCTGTCTGTACAGCCAAGTGACCAGGAAGCAGATGTAGATGCAGAGCTTGAAGAGCATACAACACTGCCCGAAGCTCAAGCACATTGATGTGAAGAGATTTCTCGAGCTTGGACCAAGAGCCCTGGGTCCTGTGAGGCCCGAGATGGGCTCCCCAACCCTCGCCAGAGGTGTCCGTAGTCAGTGTGTGGGAAGGGGGAGAAAGACAGAAGGGAACTCCCCAGCAAAGGTTCTCCTGAACCATCCACCACTGCAAGTCCCGAACCATAGGAGTGGAGACCAGAACGAGCTGGTCTAGGTTGTCCACCAACTGATCCCACTGAGACCGAAGCATCCACTGAGAGATCCTCATGTGGAGCCGAGCGCGAGGGACTGTCGGGATCGCAGCCACCATGAGCCAGAGGAGGTGAAGGACCGACCTGGCACTGACCCGCCTGCAGCCGGACAACAGGCTGACCTGTGCCTGAAGTGTGGCCGCCCTGTCCGGTGGCAGGAAGGCCCTGCCAGAGGTCGTGTCCAGGATCGCCCCGATAAACTGAAGCCTCTGGGACGGGATCAAGTGGGACTTGGAGTGGTTGATGGTAATACTCAGGCAGGAAAAAAAACCCTGGGTAAGGGAAAGGAAGCGCAGGAGTTCCTCCCTGGATGGGGCACCAGGAGCCAATTGTCCAGGTACGGGAAAACCTGCACCCCCTGGGTAGGCAGGTAGGCCGCTACCACAGAAAGACATTTGGTGAACACTCGGGGTGCTAAGGAAAGATGAAATGGGAGGGCCTTGAACTGGTAGTGGTCCCCCTGGAAAGCAAAATGTAGGTATTTGCGGTGGGAAGGGTGGATAGGCATGTGCAGGTAACCATCCTGCATATCCAGAGCGCACAGCCACTGTCCCGGCCGAAGAAGGGGCAGGAGGCCCTGCAGAGAGAGCATCCTAAACCTCTTGTACTTCACGAACAAGTTCAGGGAACTGAGGTTGAGAATTAGCCTTACATCTCCTGACTTCTTCGGGACCAGGAAGAAGTGTGAATAGTAACCCGTTTCCCTGAAGAGGAAGGGGGACGGGCTCTATCACCTCCTTCAGCAAAACTGCTGAAATGTCTTCCTGGACCAGAAGAAGATGCTCCTGAGAGTACGATGACCGGGGGGGGGGGTTCTGAAGAAACTCTATGGAGTGTCCTTCTGCGATCAGCTGGAGCACCCAGGAATCTGGACTTATCCTCTCCCAACCGAGGAGGTGGAGGGAAAACCTCCCTCCTACCGGTTTCTCTGGAGACCCCAGAGGCTGTGGGAGAGGAAAGGAGTCAGGTGGTGTGGGGCAGCGCTGTGGCTGAAGCCCCTGCTGCTTTTTTGGGCGGTGGGGGCTTGGCAGTCGGAGAGGCCCAGCGTTTATTTATTTATTTGCTTTTGTTAACCAGGTAAGCTCTCTAGACATCCATGTGCCTATTTTTAGGTGCGACCTGGGAGAGTTACAAAGTAAACGTGAAACATAATACAGAGTTGAGGTAACATACAGGAGCCACATGCTCAGACAAGTGGGTGATACAGCTTATGGTACAGACAGGCTCAAAACTGGTCAGAGAGCAATCAAGTAACAAATTAACATGACAGCATTGGGAGGTAGAATAACATCAAATAACAACTCAAAATAACATCAAAGAACAACCCAAAAGAGAACAACAACAAAATTGTATGACGTACATGTGTGTGCTTGCCTGACCTGATCGCCTACAATGAGAGATGAAGTGAAAGACTCAATGCGGGAAAGGAGGGGAGACTACTTTCCTGGGGTTTCGCTTTTGCCGATTCCGCCTCATGGGGACGGCGCTGCGTTTGAGGGGGATTGTACATGGAGTCCACAGACTTCAGTGCAGTCCCCTTCTCCTGCAGATCAGTGATAATGTCCTTGACATCACCACTGAACAGCACCGAACCCCAGAAGGGCGCTTCCTGAATAGCGGACTGCACTTCCGGGACCAACCCTGACACGTGGAGCCAGCATGATGCCGTAAGCCTACAGCGAAAGCAGAGTTCCTACCAGCAGTGTCCACTGCATCGTATGTGACAAAGCATGTAGCGACTGGCAGAACGTGCAGAGAGGACACAGTCAGCTACTTCCCGTTTAACCTGAGAGTCAGGAAGGGAGTCCAATTTGGATTCCACCTCACTAAGAATCGCCTTCTGGTAATCCCTCATGTGACCGACACAATTCAGGGCCCTAAAACCCAGAGTGGAAGAAGCAAAGATCTTCTTGCCATACTGGTCCAGAAGACGGGATTCTTTGTCAGGTGGAGACGAGCTCAAATGGTTCGGGTTAGCTGACCGACCGTGAGCTGCACTAATCACGACCGAGTCAGCTCAAGGGTGAGAATCAAGAAAGTCAACACCCTCAGGAGCCCGATATAGCCTGTTTGACTTCTGAGGAAGAGGGGCTAAAGCCGATGGCTGCTTCCAAATAGTGGAAACAAGATCAGCATGAGGCTCAATACAGGGTGGCACCAAGGTCGGAGCAGTCTCGGGCAGATCCAGGTGCTCAGCGAGTTTCTTATGCTGTGGATCTGGCTCCAAGGAACGCCACTTATGAACTTCCTGGATTTTGCACAGCAACTCTGTAAAGGAAGGATCCTCCGGAGGAGACTTCGGAGGAGTCCTAGGCCTGGGCTTAGTCAGAGTGTGGCTCGTCGTCCGGGTCAGAACAACTGTCGGAGTCATCCGAGGTGCCCAAGGAGGAAGAAGACGACTCCCTCTCCCGGCGTGGGGGAGGAAAGGACCCCTTGGGAAGCCCTCGGGAAAGCGTGTCCTGCCCCGCCCTGGAACCAGAAGGCTCGCCCCTGGTGTCCGGAGGTGGGGAGGGAGTCTGTTGTTACGGGCGTAAGGGAACCGGAACCGTCGCTGGGAGACAACTCTCCACTTTTCTGGTGAGCTGAGCCTTGGCCTCAGCCCACCAGGAGGCCAAAGTCTCCTTCAAATCCACCAGCGGCTGAGGGGGCGGTGGAGGGGGATACGGGTACTGAGGTACCCGTAAGGCACGAACCAGAATCCGGCATCTGGTAGTGAGGCACCGTGTACTGCGGACGTCAGATACCTGCGGACCCGGTAAGACGGCCAGATAATGATGGGGTTGGATACCCAGGAACCGGGGGTCGGACGGAGCAGATGGTCTGCTGGGGTTTCCCACGGGCGTGTTCTGGGAGCATAAGGCCTGGTGGGCGGAGGGCCCAAGTTGGAGTGGCATCCAGGAGAGGGGTGTTGCCCTGCGTCGGCAGGACAGGCATCGGGGCCGGCGTCTGGGGAACCGACGTCCGGTCTTCCGGCCCAGCGGGAGGAAGGCCTGACGGGGTGCAGCAGGAGCCTTGGCATCGCCTGGGGATGGAGGGGAAAAATCTCCAGGGTCAGGCTGAGGAGAGCCAGGGAACGGCGGACGTGAGAGGGACCGGCGTCGGCTCAGCCACCGTGCGGGCATCGGGCAAGCCGACGTCCGACTTATCAGCGGAGTCTGGGCGGACGCTGGAGGAGCCGATGTCCAACTTAGCGGACCCATCGCCGGGGCAGATCACGAGGGAGGAGCGGCCTGGTCGGACGGAAGAGTGGCCGTGCGCCGCCCCGGAGGGTCGGGCAACTTATTGACCATCTCCGTGCGGGCGTCAGAGGAGCTGACATCCGGCTTGCGGGCCGCTCGAACCAGTAGGCATACGGTGACAGTCTTACTGGGAGGCGGAGGCCTCTAATAGACTGAGGCCCCGAAGGACCCGAATGCGAGCCAGACAGGTGTTGACGTACCGCCTTTGAAGCTTCCAAGACGGTTGCCGCGGAGCGTCCGTGGAGGGGCATTAGCCTGGAGCACGGCGACCCAGACGGTCATGTGAAGAGAAGCCCTTGTCCCGTGCTTCCTTGTCCTTCTTGCCATGGCCTGGGAAGTGGACGCTGCCAGAGCTTTTCAACTCCTTCTCCATGGAGGACATTTTCTTCTTGAGGATGTGGGCCTCCAGGGACTACTGCCTCCGTCTGTGGGTGGTGGCGTTGAATTTAAGGCAGTGCTTGCACTTGTCCACCTGATGGTCCAGGCCAAGACAGAAGAGGCACTGGGAATGGCTGTCTCTGTGCGGGAGCTGGGTACCGCATGAGTCGCACTTATTTTTGTGCTCTGAGGGTGTAGGGGACGACATACACGAATGAAAGTTTGACGATTTGGTCGAATAAAATCGAAAAAAAAAAACAACGGTAAAAACTACCGATGACAGAGCTGACGAGCGTTGAACTTTTCCGCAAGGCGCTGACACGAGCTAATGGCGGAAAGAATTGGAAGGCGGCGCAGTGGACCGCCTTTATACTGACATCGCATGACGTCGGTCACCTGATGTGGGGGCGGTCCTCCGCCAGAGACTGCTAGCTAGAAATTTTTCCGTGGGGTCCTGACACCTGCCGGGATCAGTCCTATATGTAATTACCTACTGCAAGAGCCCTCTCGAAGTAAGATCGTTATTTAGCCAGGCCAGTTGTAACATAGAAGAGAATCATGAGACTCCTGTGCACATTGCACCCCGCAAAATAAGACCGATTTCAAATTCTACTGTACTGAATAACCTGACTATTCCATGGGGGAGTCTCTTGCTCAGCCTCAGTCCACCTCCCCTGACCCAGACCGACTGCCATTGACAGTGGACCTGAGAACATTTTTAGGACAAGTTCTTAATGCCACTGACATCTGTTAAGCTTGAACGGAGAACAATCATTCTTTATTTGGGAGCATCTACGGCAAAGTACTTGTTAGGGCAGACAGGGAGCCAGACAAAAGTCTGGATCACAAGGTGGAGTCTAAGACAGGCAGGGGTTCAAGTTAGGATGGGATCGGTGCTATGAAACCTGACACAAAAGAATTAGCCGATTCCCCATCTGACCAGCGAGATCCACGGGGGCCATTCTGGAAAGCATGGCGACTGGATGAGGGGGCAAATCCTGTAGGCCCCCACCAAGTTGCCCTGACCAACGGGACCACCACGATGGCAGACAGCCACCTACCACCACTGCATGAACCCCTGAATATATTCGCTGGTCAGGAGGGCAGGAAATACTGACAGTGCCAGGCAGGTGCTGGGGGGGGTGTTCGGTGCCGCAGGGGGGGTTCCCACTGATCCCCGCTGGAGGTCGGGTGTGCCAGGTACAAGGGAGAAGGGTGAGCCCTACCTCAGGGACGGGGCTCGGCTGTGGGTGGGGGTGGGGGCAGTGTATTGGATGGGGTCCATACGTGTGCCGCATGGGCGCTCCTACACATGGGCATGGCCGGGGGGCACACAGGTTGACTGGGGAAGTCCACGCGGGTCCAGGTACCTATGGTCAGCATTCATGCACCCGGATCTGCACCTACAGCACATGGGATCCACTGTGGGATGCCCGCCTGGGTCTGCTACACTGCCCCTGACCACCCTGCGCACCTCTGTGCGCTGGGGGCGTGGTAGGGTGCTCGCAGTAGCTGTGAATATGGCCACAGACATCATTCCACGGGTGCGGACTCACAGACAGGATACGACTTTGCTGTTATTCTAACCCTTGAGAATCCCAGCCATTGTGTGGGTTTGCAAAAACATGATTTTGGTCTTTCTGTAGTTCAGGAGCAGTTTTTGCTGCGAGAATCAGGCTTCTGCCATTGGTGAAATTCTCCTGAAGATGCTTATCCAGGAATATGGGGTCCAGGGGTTGCCAGTAAAGAGTACAGCATCATCCACATACAGGAGAATTCTCTCGGCATACAAGTGGAAGGCAGTTTAGTAATAAGCTAAAAAGTAGGGGACCTAAAATAGATGCCTGGGGGACACCGGAGCGCACATGCCGGGTATCAGAGAGGACTCCATTGATCTTTAACTGCTGGGCTCTGTTCTCTAAATAGCTACTGGATAGGACTAGGGTGCACGACCGTGGGGGGTTCAAACAGGTGTTAAAAGCTTTTCTGTGGAATAGGGCTTGTGGTGAAGATGGCTGATATTGTATGTATTTATTGAATGTGATGATGTTTTATTTTACTTGTTTTAATTGTACTGTGCCTTGGTACTTGAAAGGCTCACTATAAATAAAGTATTATTATTATTATTACTGAACCAGCCCACTGTGCCTGCGGAGAGCCCAATGTTGGACAGTTTTTCAAGCAATAATACATGGCTGACTGTGTCAAATGTTTTGGTGAGGTTGATAAAAGTTGCCCCCACCATCTGACCATGGTCTAGAGCATTATGTATGTAACCTGTTAATTCTATTAACACTGTAGTGGTACTATGTGATTTTCAAAATTAATGTTGTTGGGGGCACTGAATCTGGTAGTTATCAAGAAGCTGGTCTGACACAATGCGCTCCAGTACTTTGGGGGTGGGGGAAAGAGAATGAATATGGGGAGATGGTGTGTGAAGCCCTATCTCCACTTTTATGGATAGGTGTCACAATGGCAGTTTTCCATTTCTGATGGAATTTGGCAAACCTTAACAAGTTCAGAATTTTCGTCAGCGGTGTGAGTATCTTACCAAGGGTGAGGGCGATAAGTTTGAGGTTAAGAGAGTCTCCGCTGAATCCTGATCTACCTAATACCCACTGCAGATACTTCGTCGCTTCCCTTTTAGTAATTATTTTGAAACAAAAGGGGGTTGGGGCCATGCGGTTGGTTAGTTCTGGTATCATTGTCATTGTGATTCACCTCATCAAAGTAGTCTGGGGGGGGTATGCTGCTGAGGTCTGTAAACGTGGTGTTAAAAGCGTCAGCTATGGTTTTTGGGCCTTGGGTATTACCCCATTTATGTCTAGCATGGTTGGTGAGATTTTGTTCTTTCCCAGTCAGGTCCTTCATGTTGCCCCAAACTTTTCTGCCATCACCCCAGGAGTTGGTGAGATGCTCTTTAACGTGATGACTTTTGGCAATCCGGATAGCCTGTGTACAGGCATTCCTGGCCTTTTTATAGCTTTGTATGTCACACTGTTTGCCAGAGTCATGAGCCTGGTGCCACAGATAATCTCTGGCGGCCATCATGTCGAGATGGGGTGGTATGACCCATGATTTACCTGAGCCCTTGATCTTCTTTTTAAGAGGGGCATAGATATCACAGGTCGCATTGAACACTGCAATGAAGTAGTCGAGCCCTTGGTCGACATCTTCTGGGGAGTCAATAAGGGACCAGTCTTGATTCTTGAGGTGGGATTTTAGGGGTTCGAGTTGCCCCTTTTTAGAATTCGACCAGTAATAGTTTTTACACTGGGGCTAGCGGCTTTATTTGACCAGTTACAGAGGATGGGGGAGTGGTCACTAATAGAGTCGGGAAGGACAGTGGTATTTGTGATCCTCTCTGGGTGGTTAGTAAGCAGCCAGTCAAGTAATGAACTTGACCCTGTATGGTAACTGATTCTAGTGGGGGAGTTAACCATCTGCACTACATTGATAGAGGAGATGGTGTCTTTGTAGGGGGCCGCCTCCAGGGACAGCCAGTTTATGGTAAAGTCCCCAACCATTATCTATTCAGAGTTGCAGTGTGAGTTGTTTAAGTAGTCTAAGGCCACATTAAAACCCCAGGCATGTTCTTTGGGAGGGATACAGATCAAGACCACAGTAAGTTGATTACCTTTAGGATCAGCCCACAGAAGGCTCACCAGCACCGTGGCCCCAGCGTCTCCATGCCGACTGTGGCTCCACTTTTGGGCAACACTCCTGCACCACACAAAGGATCAGCCCACAGTGGGCTCACCAGCACCACAACCCCGGCTCCACTTTCGGCCGACACCCCTGCACCACACAAAGGTACGAACGAACCCTGCTGAGCACCGGACTTCCCACGGCTTGTAAGCTGCTATTTCTATTGGACCTTTAGCGAAAACAAGTCAGATCCCATTGGCTGTCCAGTTAATTCCCTCTGTTTCACTGGGTTCTGCTGGGCGCTCGGGTCTCTTGTTAACTTTTAAATTTGCCGCTGGCAGATATGCTATTTCCACCTGCTAACACTTTCCTTGTCTGTTTTTCGGCCCCCCACCCCGACCTTTATTAAATGCTCTCTGCAGGGAGCTAGTCACTCCTCTCTCCTACCTTACTGGCCAAAATTTTCGACAGCCTGCTTTCTTAAAGGGACTCTGCATCCTTGCCTTAGTCAGACCACTTAAAGCTACACCCCCTTGATACACATTCTCCTGAATTAAACCTTGGCTTCGTTCCCCTCCGACTCTGTGCGTTTATTCCAGCCCAATGGCATCTCAAATAACCACCCTCATGTACACTTGCATTTTCCTTTTGTCCATTAGTATAATTGATAAAGTGGATAATCACCAACAACAGGACCTACCTAAGCATCAAAATCCACCCAAGATTGTGTTTGCACAATTTTCGCTCCGCACAAGGGGCACTGACTCCTCTATATTTCATACACCTCCTCTTCAGCTTAGACCCACTATACTTAGTCAAATACCAATCCTATCAGTAAAAGTGGCAATCTATGTAATGTCCCTCTCCTGTTGCCTAGCCACCCCTAGTAAAACCCTCTCAAAAAAATGTACACACCAAGTGTCAAAATACACGCATATTGAAAAAAGGGTACCTGGCCAGAATTCAATCTAGTATGGACACTAACCAGAGGTGAGAGCTCATAAAGCTGGGGATAGTGGAGGCAACCAAAACCTGCTGCAAAGCCCAGAGCAAGAAGGCTAGGGCTAAGAAACCGAGCTGGTTGAGCAAGGAGGTCATGGAAAAGGTAAGGAAGAAAAGAGCTGCCCTTAGGAAGTACAAGAAAACAGGGAGGGGGGAGGACAGGGAGGAGTACTGGACAGAATCGAAGGAGGTGACAAGGGCAGTAAGGGAAGCCAAAGCATCTACGGAACTCAGGCTGGCACAAGGCATTAAGAAGAGGGAGAAGGATTTCTTTAAGTACATCAGGAGACAAGGGCTGTAAGGACCACATAGTAAGGATTAGGAAGGAGGGGGTTGGTGGAAGCAGGGAGCGATGAAGGCAGAGAAGCACTAAATGAGTACGTCTGCTCAGTATTTACTAAAGAGAAGAGGGGTGACACCCAAGGTGGGAGAAATGGCAGAAACAGGGGGACTGATGGGAAATCATGGAGGCAGAGTTCAAGAGGGTTTGAAGGCACTGAGGGTGGACAAGGCGCCAGGCCCACATGGCATCCACCCAGGGTACTGAAGGAGCTAGGCAGAGGTCCTTGCAGGACCTTTGTGAGACCTATTTAATGCCTCACTACATTCGGGTGTGTACCTCAGGACTGGAGGATGGCTCATGTGGTGCCCCTCCACAAAAGTGGCCCCAAGGATGAACCGGGAAACTACAGACCAGTGAGCCTCACATCCATCGTGGGTAAGCTAATGGAGACTATCCTGAAGGAGAGGCTGGTGGCCCTCCTAGAGGCCAAAGGACTAAAGGACAGCATGGCTTCATACGTGGCAGATCCTGCCAAACCAGCCTGGTGGAGTTCTATGACTGGGTAACTAGACAACTGGACAGGGGCCATGCAGTGGATGTCCTGTATCTGGACTTCTGTAAGGCATTCGACTCTGTGCCGCATGGAAGGCTGGGAAGGAAGTTAGTAGGCACAGGGGAGGGTGCAAAGTTGGTGAGATGGGTAGGAAACTGGCTTCAGGGAAGGCAACAGAGGGTGGTGGTGGTGGGTGGGGAGCTCTTACACCCAAGGGCAGTGACGAGCGGTGTTCCACAGAGCTCAGTGTTGGGACCAGTGTTGTTTGGGATATTCATTGCAGACATATCATGGGACATCAAGAGCAAGATCAGTCTGTTTGCTGATGATATCAAGGTAGGCGCGGTGGTGGATGACCTAGGGGGATGGCAGGGGTTGCAGGATGATCTGGCAAAGCTTGAAACCTGGTCAGACACCTGGCAACTGGGGTTTAATGCCAAAAAGTGCAAGGTGCTGCATTTTGGGATGAAGAACCCAAGGAGGAGTTACCAGCTGGGGGAGTGCAGCTAGCCCAGACAGAGGAGGAGAAGGATCTGGGTGTGCTCATTACAGGGTCAATGAACAACTCGGCACAATGTAGGAAGGCAGCTGCAAAGGCCAACAAAATGCTGGGTTGTATTGCAAGGGGTATATCCTCGAGGAGGGAGGAGGTGATTCTGCCACTGTATAGGTCATTAGTTAGACCACACCTGGAGTACTGCGTGCAGCACTGGCGCCCGTATCTGAAGAAGGACATTAAGTTACTGGAAGGTAGCGCAGGCGAACAAATATGATCAAGGGCTGGGGGACTTATCATACGAGAGGAGGTTGAGGGAGTTGAACATATGTACTCACTGGAGGAGAGAGGAGGACGGGTGACATGATTGAAACCTTTAAATACATGAAAGGAATAAACAAGACGGGTACAGAGTGGCTGTTCAAGTAAGGAGGGAGGGCCACCAGGGGCCAGGACATGAGACTGGAGGGAGGAAGGTTCAGGAGGAGATGAGAAGACACTTTTTTACAGAGAGGGTGGTGGCTGGGTGGAATGCGTTACCTGCAGAAGTGGTATCCAGTAGAACAGTGGACTGCTTCAAAAGGGGATGGGACAGGACAAGGGGGAGGGTTAATGAAGGGGAAGGGTGGAAGGGAGGGGCAGCTGCAGAATAAGGGGTGCTAGCTGCACATTTGAGCAGACTTGATAGACCTCTAGGCCTTTACTACAGGACCCAAGGCAGCATGTCTTCACCAGGGGGAGGTCATGTCAGACCAACCTCATTGAATTTTTTGACTGGGTGACTAGGGAGGTGGATCAGGGGAGGGCAGTGGACATGGGATATCTGGACTTCAGCAAGGCCTTTGACACTGTGCCACATAGAAGACTATTACACAAACTGGGGAATATGGGTGTGGGCAGGACAGTGGTATGGTGGGTAGGTAACTGGCTGGGTGGCAGGACACAGAGGGTGGTGGTAAATGGCTGTCACTCCACAGAGGGAAGAGTGACCAGTGGGGTACCACAGGGATCAGTGCTGGGACCGGTCCTATTCAACATCTTCATCAGTGACATGGGCTAGGACCTAGAAGGCAGAATTTCACTGTTCGCTGATGACACAAAGCTCTGTAACAGAGTAGACACACCAGAGGGTGTAGACAGAATGAGAAGCGACCTGCAGAAACTTGAAGAATGGTCAGGGGTTTGGCAGTTGAAATTCAATGCAAAGAAGCAAGATAATGCATATGGGGCACAAAAACCCTGGCACAATATATCAGTTTGGGGGTGAGGATATAGCATGCACCAAGCAGGAAAGGATCTTGGGGTTATCATCTCTGATGACCCCAAGATAGGGAAACAGTGTGACAAGGCAGCAGGGTAAAGCAAATAGAATGCTGGGATGTATAGGCAGGGCATCACCAGCAGGAAAAGGGAAGTCATAATTCGCTATACAAGACACTAGTGAGGCCCCACCTGGAGTACAGTGTACAGTTCTGGAGACCATACCTACGTAAGGACATAGACAGGGTAAGAAGGTTCAGAGGAGGGCAACAAAGATGGTGCATGGATTGCATCACAAGTCCTATGTGGACAGGTTGAAGGAACTGAATATGTACTCCCTGGAGGAGAGGAGGGAGAGAGGGAATATGATAGAGACATACAAGTATCTTACAGGGAGGAACAGGGTGCAGGAAAACACAATTTTTAAGCAAAAAAGATGTTCCAGGACTAGAGGGCATGGGATGAAGTTGGAGGGAGGACGATTCAGAGGAAACATGAGAAAGAATTTCTTCACAGAATGGGTGGTGGACAAATGGAACACCCTGCCAGAGGAAGTGGTGGGGGCTGAAACAATCACGGGATTTAAGAATGCATGGGATAGACATAAAGGAATTCTGGAGGTCAGGGGTAAGGGGCAACAGACTTCTAGGAAAACAAACTGAACTTACAAGCTCAAATGGGCAGACTGGGTGGGCCATAGGCCCTTATCTGCCGACACTGTCTATGTATCTATGTATATATCTGCCGGCAAATTTCGTATGTTCGTAAAACTATCATAAGCTGCCTTAGGAAATTATTAGTACTTCTCCTACTTTGCTTAGGGAGTGTGAAATTAAATTCTGGACCACCCATCGCGATAGAAGCCCCATTGGACCTCCCACAGCTAAAGGGCATTGGCTTTCTGCATATGAATGTCTGCAGCTTGCCAACAAAATCTGACATGATTCAAGCTTGGGTCTTACACACGTCCCCTGACATACTTATGATCTCTGAGACATGACTTACAAACCATATCCACAACAAAACCATTAATATCCATGTGTATAACTGGTTCAGGTGCGACAGGCCAACATGGGGTGGGGGTGGGGTCGCTATCTATATCAAGAACAAACACCTAGTCTCAGATATTGTTCGCACCTCCATGCCTAAGGAATTTGAATGCCTTGCCCTAAAGTCATCTCTGTCACCTGAAGTAACCCACCTATTAACCGCATGCTATAGGCCTCCCTCTGCTGGGCTTGGCATACTAGTACACCTCCACTCCTTGCTGGAAAGGGCAAGCTCATAATGTATAATAATGGGAGATTTCAACCTCAACTGGAATGATGACTGCTGTAACAAATTTAAGGATTTCTGTGATGAACATGGGCTAATGCGCATTACTCCTTAGAACACCCAAACTAACAGGAAAAATGCGGAACATAGTACACTACTTGATCTTATGCTTGTTAACAAGCCTCATAACGGGCTAGCGGGCTTAGATGGCAGACACTTGCTAAGAGAGCTCCTCGGGACACCAGCGTTAATATTGACTAAAACAGCTCATTAATGTTTTATTAGTCTATTGGAACAGTGTGTGTGTGTGTATACATATATATACACACACACATTATATATATATATATCTATATATATATATATATATATATATATATATATATATATATATATATATATCTATACATAACACACACACACACACATTAATTTAGCCTTATGGTATCTGGTAAACAAAAAAATAAGCAAGCTAAGCTTCCTTTTAATGCTCGCAATCCTCCTAATCCGACGGGATCACCGACTAGCAGGCAGAGGGAACACGAGGTGGAAGCAGCAACCGATCATCATACCAACGAAATGGACTCTCCGACTAAATCTCTGGCTGGGGTCCCGAATACACTTCTTACGATGCAGCAGGAGATGAAGGCAGGATTTGGTAATATAACCTCCCAACTGACTCACCTCCAATCCGTGGTGACTAGCCTCTCCGAGACAACACCACCACATGCAGCTCAGATACTCGAATACTGAATCCCTGTCCTCCACCTCCTCCTTAATCTATGACAGTGGCCACTGGCCTGTCTCTTCTCTTAGTGACCAACCAGTGTCGCGCATGCGTTATAATATATCTGCAACGTATATGTACTGTGTAATTACCCTATTAAGTAATCCTACTATTTGAATGTTAGCTTGGCTGATTCCTTGTAAACAATCTGTATCTGTCTCTGAGTTCATTTGCTGTAATGTCTATCTGTATATAACCTATGTGATGTGGAACCTTTGTAAATGAGTCTGTGACTCAAAGGTACTCTCCGAATCTGTTATAAATAAATAAAATAAAGATATTTGAATTGGAGCGCCATGTAGGTGAATTAGAGGACTCATATGCGGGAGTTTCAGCTGAGCAGAATGGTCTCCTGTCCACAATGGCAGAACTAAAAGAACGCACTGAAGACCAAGAAAACTTATCTAGAAGATCGAACCTGCGCATAATAGGAATTCCGGAGGGGACCGAAGGCCGCAATCCCAATCAGGGCCTGCATCAATGGGTGGTGACACAGTTGGGCCTACCGGGAGGAGTATGCTGCATTTGAAATAGAATGGGCGCATCGAGTTGGCCCCCCGCCGAAATCAGGAGATAGACCATTGCTTGATAAAATACTTGAGGTACTCCGACAGAGAAAAAATCTTGCAAAAAGCTAAACAAGTCGGTCCCATTAAATTTGGCAATTGAAAAGTACATATTTACCAAGACTATAGCAGGGACCTCCTGAGCCGGCGACAGTGCTTCAATGCTGTTAAAAGTCGATTGCACCAACTGGGGTGGTTGTTCGCATTTCTGTATCTGACAAAATTAAGGGTGGATAGACCTGGCCAGAGCACTCAGTTCTTCAGTTGCCCCAGAGAGGAGGCGAAATGGCTTGCAGAGGAGGAGGCCAGGATAACTGGGGTGCCAGATGCCTGAATGTCTGCGTGCTGAAAACACCAAGAAGTGCTGAAGCGATAATTAGTTGCTCTTTTCCCTGGTGCTCTTATGTCCTCCGTTTCTGAGGTAAGCGGCCTTTTAATAGGGGATCTATGATGTGAGCTGGGGATCTGAGGCTATTTAATAATCACTGCTACAACCTGGCTTTGTGATTTAAAACCACTTCCCGACCGTGTCTAGGGACTCGGGTCTCAGCGGGAGAGCGGGATCTTGCTCAGTTAATTTCTGCTGGGGAGCTGGAGATAATCCGTTCACAACCCTGGGTTGGCTGATTTATTTTTAAACTGGGTGTTGATATGCCGAGTAATTGCTACGCCCAGGTTGCTTTGGATTAAAGGAATTGCACCCCTCCGTGCCTAGGGGTATGGGGTATCAGTGGGGGAATTCTCAAGTGGGTACTGTAACTTCTGAAACCTGTTAAGTTTTTCTTCTGAGTCACACCCAAGACAGCACTGTCGTTTCATTGAGGGCCTAAGGAGGCCGGATTCTTTAACTGACAGCACTCTTGTGGGACTAGGCCTGACATCAGATTTGGCACCAGTTCTCTTTTTTTTTTTGTTAAAGCCCATGCCAGATTTAATGAGGGCTCACGATTATTATTATTAGTGGCTAATTGGGAGTGTTTTATCGCTGAATCCACTCAACTAACGTTATTTACTGCTCTGGTTGGAGTTTTTTTTTCATTTAAAATATGCTGTTCTAAAGTCTGTTAACTTTCTGGTTTGTTGCTGTTCAATTATTTAGAGTTAAATTTATAAGGTGGTGTCCCAACGAAGTACTATTTATGGCTGTCGCATTACACCATTTCTGCCTGCTATTTGCAGTGGGAGTACTGGCAGAGCTATTTCTGTCTGTTGGGGGGGGGGAGAGATACGTTGTTATCCATGTTGGATATCCTGGGGGTTACAAAAGGAAGAAGAGAGACCTTAAGGAAAAGGTTTTTCTGAACTGTTGTGCTTCCTCAGGGGCTTGCAAGGAACTGTGCAGGAGGGTACTACTGATAGCTGGAAATTGGTACCACTGCATGTACAGCCTTGGTGTTAGACAGGCCCCCCGGAACGATACATGGGGAGAGTGTCTGTTTGGGGGTTGAGTGGGGGGTTTGTTGGGGTTGTTGGGGTATAAAGGAGATAAAATAGTCACAACAGTGCAGATACTACATGTAAAGGATGCAATAGGTGTTTACATCTTTGATAACTATGGCTGACAATATTAATTGTGTGTCCTGGAACGTGAATGGGCTCAAATCAATTCTGAAGAGATGGAAGGTTATGGGGGAAATACGGAGGGCAAAAGCGAATATAGTCCTACTTCAGGAGACTCATTTTACACTCAGAGAGGAACAAAAAACAGCTAAATTTATGGGAGGCATGTGGGTTTCTGCCACTTTTTCCTCAAAAGCAAGGGGGTCTTCGATATGGATTCCAAAGAGGCTTCCAGTTCAGATTACTGAACGTAAAGTAGATCAATCGGGGAGATACGCACTGGCAAAAATCAAAATAATAAGGAAAGGGGTATTTTTGGTAGGCTCAGTATATGCACCGAATACTGATAACCCTGGCTTTTTTTAAAAATTGTTGACACTTGACATGGCTGGATGGGAGGGCTCCTGGATCCTTGGAGGAGATTATAATTGTGTTATTGACAATGTCCTGGATAGATCCAGTAGAACTCCAATGCATAGGTCACAAAATGCCAAAGCTCTTGGAGAACTTCAAAGGGACATCGGATTGGTGGATGCATGGCGCCATATCCACCCTAGTGAGCAGGATTATAGTTTTCTGTCACATGTGCACCACACATATGCTAGACTCAACAGAATTTTGGTCTCTGGATCCTTATTGGTGGGGTGGAAGAGGCTACTTATCACCCGACCATTATTTCTGATCATGCGATTCACTTGGTCTCTTTCAGGGGGGTGGGAGCGTCTAGAATTACTAGAAATTGGAAATTGGACCCTCTGCTCTTAAAGGACCAGGATTATATTCAGCATATGAATGCTAGCACACAGGAATATCTCCTCTTAAATAGAAGAGGTGATACATCCCATGTTACTAGGTGGGAAGCCCTCAAAGCCTATATAAAAGAGGTCAAACTACAGCTTATGCCTCCTATAGGCATAAGCTGGAGACTCAAGACCTGACCAGCTTAAGGGCCAAGAAAGAAGCATATGAAGATGCCCACAAACTGAATCCTACTATGCCCCTTTATAGTATCCTCCAAAAACTGAAGTGGAAGTTTAACACCCTCTCGAGTGTTAAGATGGAGCGCTCCATGTTGCTTACTAATGCAGGGGCCTACTTCGATGGGATAGAGCTGGGAAACTGCTAGCCTGGCAGTTAAAACGCAAAGAATCTGAGCGTAATGTAGGGCAGATAAGTATAGAGCGAGGGAGAATAGTTCAAGGGTCAGAGGAGATTGGGAAGGCATTTGGTGACATTTATGCACACCTCTATACTTCTGAACATAGTCCGCGCCAAGAGAACTTTGATTTATTCTTTCAGGGAAGCCCTCTTGTCACGATCCCAGAAAATGTTAGTAAAACTCTTGACTCCCCCGTGTCAAAACAGGAAATAATAACAGCCCTCAGGACTTTAAAATGCTGTAAAGCCCCTGGCCCAGACGGGCTGCCAGTTGATCTTTTTAAATTATTCTGGACCCTTCTCATAGATCCTTTATTTGATATGATCCTAGAAGGCCTAGATAAAGGTGAGCTACCCCCATCCATGCGGTCTGCCACGATCACGGTCCTGCCAAAGCCGGGCAAGGACCAGACTAAATGTGCCTCTTACAGGCCCGTTTCGCTACTCACGGCGGACTATAAGATAGTGGCCAAAGCTCTGGCTGCTAGGTTAGAACCTGCGTTGCCAGAAGTGATACATCAGGATCAATCTGGTTTTGTTAAAGGAAGGTTTGGGAAGCATAATATTAGATGCACTTTGAACATTATCTACAAGTGGGGCAAAACTAAGCGATCACATGGTGCAGCAGTTGTGGCGTTGGATGCTGAGAAGGCCTCTGATCGTGTGGAATGGGTGTACTTGTTTGAGGTCTTGAGAAGATTTGTGGTAGGTCCGGTATATTGCTCCTGGATAAAAACACTTTATACTCACCCACGGGCTCAGGTCTTGGTCAAAGGCGCTCTTACTGCCTCATTTGATCTGGGCAGGGGCACCTGACAGGGTTGCCCGTTGTACCCCCTCTTATATGTTTTATCCTTGGAACCTCTGGGCACGGGCTTAAGATCACACCCGGGTATTAGGGGCTTTGAGGGGGGCGACAGACAGCATAAAATAGCAATGTACGCGGACGACCAACTTTTGTACTTACAGCATCCAGCACAAGACCAACCGGTAGTCCATGATCTTCTGCGTACTTTTGGTCAACTCTCAGGACACCGTGTTAACTGGACCAAAAGTGAGCTACTTCTGGTTGCGTTACAAAGTAGAGCTCAATTGATAGCGAATCTTGGGGGCCTACAAATGGTTTCTAGTATCAAAATTTTAGGTATTCAAATCTCAGCATCCACAAGTCGACTATATGCCCTAAATGTTATACCACTGGTAGTGAAACTTACGGAAGACTGTGAGCGCTGGACAGCGCTTCCCTTATCAGTACTGGGTAGAGTGGGGGTGGTCAAGATGACCATTCTACCACGAATATTGTATTTGTACCAATCACTTCCTGTAAAAGTCCCTTTGAAACACTTTAAACAACTTGGCACTATAATTACTAAGTTTATATGGAGAGGAGGCAAAATAAAAGTCTAACGTACTACCCTTCAACTTCCCCCCTTGTGAAGGAGGTATGGGTTTACCTAACTTCAAAAGCTATTATTGGGCAGCACAATTAGCTTATCTGCCCACTAGGACGCAAGAGGCAAGTTGTACATGGCTAGGAATAGAAGAGGATATGTTGAAGGGGAATCTTAAGAATGACACCTTAGCAGGTGCATTGGAAAACCTGGGAAAGACCACATTACCTAACCTTTTTTCAAATACTTCACTGCAAGTTTGGATAAGAGCCCATCAAAGTACAGGACACAGGAACACTAGATCCCCCAATTTGAGCATACTGAGAATTATGCGAGTTAGAATACATCTTGCTCCAATAGTGATACAACGCATTTTGGCCTGGAGAAGAATGGGGTGAGTTGTAGTCAGTCAATTGTATGAGGGAGGAACTTTTAAAAACTTTGGGTCTCTATGTAAGGAGTGGGGACTACCAGCTGGAGATTTATTTTTATTTTTGAGATTGTGCCAAAAATGTGGGGAATTTTTATCTCAAGAATACGGGTGGTCTGAACCCTCTCCTTTGGAAGAAGAGCTATTTAGACCTCAACCTGGGCAGGGGTCCCTCTCAATGTACTACCGCATAATTCAAGGTCACCTTCAAAGCCAGTTGCAAAATAATAGTAAACGTAGATGTAGTGATGATTTGATGTTACCAATAGATAAGCTTACTTGGAAATATGCCTGTGACCATTTTGTGAATTGTTCTCTTAGCAATAAGCTTCATCAAATTCAGTTCAATTTTCTACACAGGGCGTATCTAACTCCTGTGAGAATGCATGAAATGGACAGCTCCAGATCTGACCTCTGCCCTAAATGTCAAGCTGCAAAAGCTGATTTCATTCACCTAGCTTTAGCCTGCCCAAAGGACACTCCTTTTTGGCATGCAATTCATGCGATAATGTGTGGAGTGCTAGATTATCTACCTTGTAAGTCTTCACTAGAGTTATTATTGGGAGCAGATCCATCCCCCTTAGTACCCAAGTCAATAAAATCCTTGTGGTCTGTTGTCCTTATCAATGCAAGGCAAACCATAGCCAGGTGTGGCTATCCCCCCGTCTGTAACAAGATGGGCACATAAATTGAGGTCTTGCATGGCCCTAGAAAGAGCACAAAGTATTGCTCATGGTCAGCTTAATGAATTTCACCTCTTTTGGAAACCCTTGCTTGAGGCAGTGGAAACTGGAGCCTTCCCCATTTGACCCTAAATTAATTATGTTGTTGGTGCAATACACTGTAGGTTAAAATGCATTGTATCCTGTGGTATTTTGCTCACCCCCAATGCATAGTACTTCTTGCAACTTTAGAAGCCCAGTTATAAACAGATATAAAAAGATCTTGTGATCTAACAATAGGACACTAATACAACTGTGGTATTTACAAATGTAGTCTTCATAATTGTCCTTTATTATACCTAATGCTCTACATGTCATGTACTATAAGCCATGTATGGAACTGTATGATTTGTGCACTTCTGTCAATGAATAAAATAATAAAAAAAACACAACAAAACAAGCCTCATAACTTTTCCCATGCAGGGGTCTTTTACAGTGACTTAAGTGATCATTGTGCTACTGCTAGTATTAGGCGCTCTCCCTACTGGCTGTCTACTTCTACCTTCAAGCTGAAAAGAAGCCTAAAACACTTCTGCAGAACTGCCTTTCTGGCAGACCATGGGAATATTATTTGTCAGGAGTTCTACTTAGCCCCCTCTGTTACTTAGGCTTACAATATCTTCCAAAATCTGTTACTGGGGCTGACGGATAAACATGCCCCAGCTAGGAAGATTAAAACCAGGAAAAGGTCTCCTGACTAGTTCACACCTACCCTACAAAAAGCCCTCAGGGACATTTTATGGAAAAGGGCAAGGAAATCTAAATCAGTCGCTGATTGGCTCACCTTTCGGGCAGCTAGGAACACCTGCACCAAATTAATTAGGACAGAAAAAGCATGCTATTTCCAGACTGCCCTCGAAGAAAATAAAAACTGTTGTGCCAAATTTTGGAATATCCTCAGAGAGGTTGCAGGACATTCGCCAGCCTCCCCTCTGCCTACCAAGATAGTGACAGAAGACGTCTCATACACTGACAGAGCGGACATCCTAGAACAACTTAATCACTTTGCCACGGCAGGTCTTGCATTTGATGCATCGGCAGTCTGCAAGCTTAGTGCCCACAGTGATGACAGTATCGGCCCAAACTCTAATACTGCTCCTAACCCGAGATACTCTACCTTCAGCTTTCGACCAGTAACTTTTAAACAGGTTGAGGACCTCCTACTGACATTGGACACGAAAGAGAGTGCTGGCACGGATCTCCTAGAACCGTTTCTCTTGAAAACAGGCAACTATCACTTGACAGCTCCAATCACTCATCTATTCAACTGTTCCCTGACCTTAGGCGAGCTACCACCGCTCTGGAAAATAGCACACATTATTCCCCTTTTCAAGTCTGGTGACCCAACAGAACTGAACAATTACCAGCCAATTTCCCTTCTTTCAACCTTCTCAAAACTTCTGAAGAAAATAGTTAACTCCCAGCTTAGAGTGTATCTTGAAACTGAAAACCTGCTAAACCCAGCCCAATCGGGATTTAGACTCAAGCACAGCACCGTATCTGCCCGTGCTAAAGTGACTAGAGACTAGCAAACCGCTCTAGATACAAGAAACACATTTGTGCCCTTTTCCTAGACTTTAGCAAGGCCTTCGATACAGTGGACCATAGCCTTCTGCTTAAAGGCCTGAGGAGTTTCGGCCTAGACTATACTGCTCTAAAGTGCTTTGAATGTTATCTTACCAACAGAATGCAGCAAATTAAGGATCATGGGGAACTGTCCCCACTAAAAATCCTTCCCCAGGGTGTACCGCAAGGCTCTATTCTGGGCCCCATACTGTTCGTAATCTACATAAACCACATTGGCGCTTGCATTCGCTCAGGTAACATACATCTATTTGCTGATGATACGGTTATGTACACTATCAACTCCTCACTAGAGCTTGCTCACAAGGAGCTCCAGCATGACTGACATCCTTCAGCATAACCTGCTCAAACCTGAGCTCTTGCTCAATGTTAAAAAGACCAAAGCTATGATTATCTCACCACATGCCTCCTATACTTCAGGGTCACCAGCGAGCCTCCAGATATACACCTTATATGGCGAACCACTGGAAACTGTGGAGAAGTTCAAATATCTAGGCGTATGGCTGGATAGCAGGCTTAACAGTCTTCATGATTCACCTGAACGAGCTATCTAAAAAACTAAGACAACGCCAAGGTATTTTCTATTGCATAAGACACCTCCTCACATTAGAAGCCAGGAAGAGACTAGTCCAAACAACTTTTTTACCGTTGCTTGCCTACGCAGACTTTCTCTACAGCCATTGTCCTAACCAAGCATTGTGTAAACGTGACACCCTCTACCATTGCTCTGAGGTTCATTCAGAATATGCCCCCACGAACCCACCACTGTCTGTTCTATAAAGCGATGGTCTGGCCCTCTCTCCTACTGAGGAGACAAAGAAACGCTCTCTTGTTCTTTAGGGCACTAACTGATAAGCTCCCAGCCTATATCTCAAACCTATTTGTGCGTGCCAAGGGGACATATGGTCTTAGGAGTTCCACACTTATCTCCTTCAAGGTGCCTAGAATAAAGACACGGCATGGTCTGGCAGCTGCCAATTTCTCCCTCCTCTCCCTTTGGAACACTATGCAAGAGACACTAAAGATCTCCTCCCTTCCCAGACCTTACGCCTTCAAACTGTTGCTTGCTCGATACCTGAGGGCTATCTGCACCTGCTTCAGGTGACCAGTCCTTCTGTCCAACCCCTTGGGCCTCTCATCCCCATTGCTGCTGCTTCCAACCTTAGCACTTCATGCTTTTTTCTCTACTAATTGTTACTGATCTGCCTCACTAAATACCCCCTCCTTCCATTTTATTCCTTGTTCTACTGTAATCACTCTCCCCTACTCCTTCTTAGGAGCTTCTCCTGAACTAGCCCCTATTTCTCAACCTCTTCCAATACATTGCTTGTCAAAATGTGTGACTTCCTTGACTAAATGTTATATGAACTACTGTTGTGCCTCTGTTTTTACTGTATTTTTTCTTCTTTTTTTTGGATCCACGCTTATTTTTGTATCTATCATTTTTTAATAATTGCTTCTGTTCTTTTTATGTACACCTTGCACCACGTTAATTTTCTGTAAATATCAACGTCTGTATAATTTTCTGTTTAAGTTTGTAGAGATTACACTGCCCAGGACCATCTTTCAAATTAGCTTGCTCAGTGATGACATTGCCTGGCTAAAGAAAGTTTCTGATTGATTGATTGATAAGTGCTTTGTTATGGGCACCTAGCAAGACTTTAATTGCCAGTGCTTTGGTATTATTCCCTGTGTTTTAAGTCAGGAAGGGTGTGCCCTTGAAGGGAGTCCTTAACATAGACAGCAAAACCTCACCTCTCTTACTAGTTCTGTCTCGTCTGAAAAGAGTATAACCTGCTAGGGAGACCGCATAGTCAGGGGTCTGTGGCATGAGTCAAGTTTCCACTACTGCGAATACATCAGCTCTGTGTTGGGTAATCCAGACCTGGAGTGCATCAAATTTGGATAACAAACTACAAATGTTGCCTAGAAAGGGACAAGACTTAGGTATCACTTTTCTTTTTTTTTTTTTTTTTTAACTTGCTCGTTCTCTTCCCACATCCACCCCCTTCCTCGGGGTCCTCAATGCGCCAGTCAGCTACGCTGGTAGGACTGGAAGGGCACCTGGCTCCTATAAGCGCCCCACTGCCTCGCTGTACCTGATCTCAGGATAACTCCCCCAGGTGTGGCAGAAGAGGCCTGCCCTTACCTCCTTCTGATACTTCAGGGGGAGCGGGCAATTGGAGCTGTGTTCCTCAGTCCCTCCAGTCGTTGACGCGAGACCCGTCTCCTGGTGTGGCAATGAAGGTATTTTCCTTGTTTCTCCTGCCCCCTGCAAACGTCAGCACTCAGGGAGGAACAATGAGCCGGAGGCACATAGAGAGCGCACCTCCTAGCCAGCCACACGTCGGCACAGCGGTTGGATTTCCGCTGAGGCCCGGAGACCGGGGTCTCGGAACGGACCCGGTCGTCAGAGGGCCAGCTGGGAGAGAATGATTGAGTGTCCCCAGGACTGCTCTCCTTCTGGGAGGAGGGGGTTGAGTGCTCGGCATTGCCGGCACCCAGCAGAGGGCTGGGTTCACGCAATGCACCGATGCCGGCAAGATTTCAGGGCGGGCGGACACTGGCTGTCATTGCACGCCCCGCGCCCCTGCCCATAGGGAAAAATCCTGCTGGTCATCTCCATGGCGCTCGTCCCCTCTGGCCCCGACATTAGCCTCCGTACCGCTCTCCCGACCAGATACCTGTAGTGTGGTGCTGGTAGAGGAACAGCTTCACAACCCCGCCCTCTGAGGGGCAAGCCAGGAGCGACTGTGGAGAGCTTGGTGATCACCGGAGGTGGGGGTGCAGAGGGGCCATGACCAAGGGCTGAGTTACCGAGGACCCCAGCAGCCAAAAGCATAATAAATAAAAAAAATAATAATTAAAAAAAAAAAAAAAAAAAGACGCACCTCCTGCTCTGGTCCTCGGCCAGTGCCTGCCCCTCCCATGAGTTACTCCTCCTCTGCTACACCAGCACCACCCATGGTCACCCAAGTAGTGGTGATACTGCGGCGAGGAGAGCTGCCCACCCCTCCCGGAGAAGAACAGCATGTCAGGCACTCAATCCTTCTTCCCCCGGCCGGTCCTCCGACAACCCTGGCTCGCTACCAAACCAGGGTTGCCAGCATCACAAGCAGCAGTGCTACTGCTGTGCCAGCGGGTCGGCTAAGTATCACTTTTTAAAATAAATTCTATAGACAACAGGTTATCAGCACAGATTATATAAAATAATGTGCAAGATTAAAAAAAATGAGGTCATGTAAACTCTCTTACCTTCTTCCCTGCTGTTTGTGCAAGTTGATATCCCAAGCGAAGCAGCCAGCTTCACAGGCAGCCAGAAGGTATCTATCAGGACTGGAAGGAACTGGTGCCAGCCTAAGAGGGGTAGAATTGGCTTCCAGAACCAGCAGCTGGCTAAGAGATTTAAAACAATGTTCATTATAAAACAGTGCCTGGAAATGAAGAATTCAGATTGACTGACCTACATTTTAGTTATTTTTCAATCCAGAATTTATCACAATCCCCACACTTATCTGGTCTGGATACCTCCCCAGGTGTGGTCGAGGATACACCCCCAATAATGGTCTGCATCAGATGGTGGAAGCACAGAGTCTGGATATAGTGGGTCTGTTGTCCGTAGGCAGTTGGAGCCCTTCTCCTCCCTCCTTCTGCCCCTCCCACTTGGCTGCTTGCTCCTAACAACGCCTAGGGCATGAGTGCACACAAAGTGTGAAGCTACATGGCCCCATCCAGCACGCCCCCTCCCACAGGCACACCTTGCCTGCAACATGACTTGTGGACACCCAGACGGCACTGTAGCGCTGTCGCACAGCCTCCCTCCTGAGAGAGAAAGTGCATCCTCTAACTCTCCCAGCTAGCCCCTGGCAACCAAGGTTCACTCCTGAACCCATTTAACAGTGCTGCGAATGGTAGCCCAACTGCTGTACTAACGAGCCAGCTTGGCTGACCTGCCTAAAGGGTTGTTACTCACCTGTAACTATGATTGCACTACTGGTATTCCTTCTACAGTGGCACTTGTGAGGTCTGTGTATGCTCAAAGTCCTCAGAAAGTCCACTGGCTTACCCTTCTGCTCCTCTCCTTCATCTCATGCCCGTGCTCAGTACTTATGCCAGGCTGACTGGCCTGTACAGTACGTACCCAGGTCTGACTCTTCCCCCTGCTGGAAGGCAGGGATTGCTGTGGCCACTCTGCAATCTGCTGGCATCACAGCTCTAATACTAAATACCTGGCCCTGCCTGTTCTCTGTCTCCACATTGATCCTGAGGGGCCTAATCTTTGGCAGGTAGTCAGCTAACAGGGCAGTGCGATGTCTGCTGGCTGCACTGTGGATACCTCTGATGCCACAGGCCCTTCCAGTAGGAAAGAGTTGCCCACTGGGGGCCACTGTTGAACATGGCAACAAAGTGGGGTACCGCAGGGTTTGGTAGTGGGTCCAGTCCTTTTTAAAGTCTTTACAAGTGACATTGCAGAGGGACTGGAAGGAAAAGTATGCCTCTTTGCAGATGACACAAAGATCTGCAACAGGGTTGATACACAAGGAGGCGTGGAAAGGATGAGAAGGGACTTGGCAAGGTTGGAGGAATGGTAATAAGTATGGCAGCTTGGATTCAATGCTAAGAAGTGCAAAATAATGCACCTGGGAAACAAAAACCCAGAGGAAGATTACACGGGGTAGTAACAACAACAAAAATGGAAAGGGTCCTGGGGGTAATCATATCAGATGACCTTAAGGTTAGCAAGCAATGTGAGAAGGCAGTAGGGAGGGCTGGGGGGATACTGGGATGTATAGGGAGAGGCATCAACAGCAGAAAACAGGAAGTTGTTATCCCTCTGTACAGACAGTTGGTGAGACCCCATCTGGAGTACTGCATCCAGTTCTGGAAACCCCATCTCCGCAAGGACATAGACAGGATGGAGGCAGTCCAGAGGAGGGCAACTAAAATGGTGCAGGGTCTGCAAGAGAAGCCATACAAGGAGAGACTAAAGGAGCTTAATATGTATACCCTTCAGGAAAGGAGGGAGAGGGGGGACATGATAGAAACTTTTAAGTACCTCAAGGGAATCAACAAAGTCCAAGAGGGTAGCATGTTTCAGAAAAAGAGATGTGCAAGAACAAGGAGACACAACTTGAAGATAGAGGGGGGACGGCTCAGGGGCAATGTGAGGAAGTATTGTTTCACAGAGAGGGTGGTGGATGCACGAAACAGCCTTCCTGAGGAGGTTGTGGGGTCTAAAACTGTGGGAGAATTCAAGAATGCATGGGACAGACATAAGGCAATTCTTGTGGGGGGCAGGAAGAAATAGGCTGTTAGTTAACTAGGATCTGCAGCTTATCCTGTAGGTAGGGAAATGGGCAGACTAGGTGGGCCAAGCGGTCCTTATCTGCCGACAAAGTCTATGTTTCTATTCAGCATTTCAGCCATCACCCCTGGTTGTCTCACAGTTTGTGTTCAGGGGACCCAATCCCCTTCTTCACCCTTCTCCTCCTGTTTATGTACTGGAAGAAAACTTCAGTGTTGACTGCAGGTCCTGCCACTACTGCAGCTTCTAGACCCTCATTATTCTTTCTTCATACCTTTTTTTTTTTATTAAACTTAGTATTGTTGAATTAAAAAACATTTACAGAACAGACAGCTCACAATTCATCACCTCGCCGTATTGTTTGCATTGCACTGTGTGGTACCCTACGCACTTCCATCACACACCTGGTACTGTATGCAGTGTGGCTTTAAGCAACTTAAGAATTAAAACAAACTAATGCTCACTATTAAAAAACACACAGTACATTGAACTCTTTTTTTTAACTGATCTCCTGTGGGATTCACAATAACCTAATCTGTCCTTATCTGTAAATAACATTTAGGGACCTCTTGGGAATAGAATCAGAGGATTTTATTTCTCCGTGCAGATGCTTAAGTGAGTTTGTTACTCTAGCTGCACCCCCCCCCCCCCCGGTAAGAATAAACCTGCCAGCTTTGCCAGAGCTCCAAGAAGGCTTCCCCATTAAGCCTCAGCTCTGCAGTATTTTTTCCATACAAGTGTAGCTCCCTCAGTCACTGCCTACACTCTTTTGGGGTGGGGGTGGCAGGTAACCAGTGTGCTCTGATTCCCTTAACTGCCACTAAGCACATTTCCACTTCTACTTATTCCCTTTAATCTGTGCCTCCAGGAAGCCCAGTAACACCATTTTATAATTTAAAGTGATGTGTTCCAAACTTTCCTTAGTTCTTCCAGGGCTGCTACCCAGTATCTCTGCATCATCAGGCAACTACAGAAGACAATGGTAATGGCTCGCCTTTTGGCTGCACCCCCCTAACACCTATCAAAACCCCTTGTCCTAAAGAAGCTGTGATTAATTCGGGTGTGGAAGAATCTGTTACCTTCCAATGGAACTCCACTCAAATGGGTGAGGATGTGACGTCCATTCCCTTTCCAGTACTTTACTCCACTCTTCAGCATGGATGTCTTCCCCAGATTCTCCCACCCATTTGTTCTTGATCACCTCTAAGGCCAGACCTCTGGCTAATACGAGTAGCTAGTACAACACTGAGATAAAGCAGCACCTAGTGCAGAGTTTAGTTACCCAACGTCAAAAGTAACTGAGTGACATCAGCTCTCTTGTGACATTCTTCAAGTTATCCCCCCCCAAGCATGTTTAGTGATGGTAACCAGCTGTGCTGCTCGGGACATAATGTGGTAAGCCTCCAGATGTGGATGACCCAATCCTCCCTTTTCTCTAGGCAACAGCAGCATCTGGAGTCCCACTCTTTTTTGCCTCCCTTGCCACACAAATCTTGATATCAGTTGCTTGAACCTCCTCCACAAGGCCTCAGGGACAGGTATAATGTGGACAGTCACAGTGCAGGGTTTCACATACACCACTGCGCCATCCAACATTATCCTCAGGGACAGGTATAGTGTGGACAGTCACACTGCAGGGTTTCACATACACCACTGCGCCATCCAACATTATCCTCAGGGACATGTATAGTGCGGGCAGTCACACTGCAGGGTTTTCCATACACCACTGCGCCATCCAACATTATCCTCAGGGACAGGTATAGTGCGGGCAGTCACACTGCAGGGTTTCACATACACCACTGCACCATCCAACATTATCCTTAGGGACATGTATAGTGCGGGCAGTCACAGTGCAGGGTTTCCCCATACACCACTGCGCCATCCAACATTATCCTCAGGGACATGTATAGTGCGGGCAGTCACAGTGCAGGGTTTCCATACACCACCGCGCCATCCAACATTATCCTCAGGGACAGGTATAGCGGCAGTCACAGCAGGGTTTCCATACACCACCGCGCCATCCAACATTATCCTCAGGGACGGGTAAGCAGTGGGCAGTCACACTGTAGGGTTTCCATACACCACTGCGCCATCCAACATTATCCTCAGGGACGGGTATAGTGTGGGCAGTCACACTGCAGGGTTTCACATACACCACTGCGCCATCCAACATTATCCTCAGGGACGGGTATAGTGTGGGCAGTCACAGTGCAGGGGTTCACATACACCACTGTGCCATCCAACATTACCCTCAGGGACGGGTATAGTGCGGGCAGTCACACTGCAGGGTTTCACATACACCACTGCGCCATCCAACATTATCCTCAGGGACAGGGTATAGTGCAGGCAGTCACACTGTAGGGTTTCACATACACCACTGTACCATCCAACATTACCCTCAGGGACGGGTATAGTGCAGGCAGTCACACTGCAGGGTTTCACATACACCACTGTGCCATCCAACATTACCCTCAGGGACAGGTATAGTGCGGGCAGTCACACTGCAGGGTTTCCATACACCACTGCGCCATCCAACATTATCCTCAGGGACAGGTATAGTGCGGCAGTCACACTGCAGGGTTTCCATACACCACTGCGCCATCCAACATTACCCTCAGGGACAGGTATAGTGCGGGCAGTCACACTGTAGGGTTTCCATACACCACTGCGCCATCCAACATTACCCTCAGGGACAGGTATAGTGCGGGCAGTCACACTGTAGGGTTTCCATACACCACTGCGCCATCCAACATTATCCCCAGGGACAGGTATAGTGCAGGCAGTCACACGTAGGGTTTCACATACACCACTGTGCCATCCAACATTACCCTCAGGGACGGGTATAGCGGGCAGTCACATGCAGGGTTTCACATACACCACCGCGCCATCCAACATTACCTCAGGGACGGTATAGTGCGGCAGTCACACTGCAGGGTTTCACATACACCACTGCACCATCCAACATTACCCTCAGGGACGGGTATAGTGCAGGCAGTCACACTGCAGGGTTTCACATACACCACTGCGCCATCCAACATTATCCTCAGGGACGGGTATAGTGCAGGCAGTCACACTGCAGGGTTTCACATACACCACTGCGCCATCCAACATTACCCTCAGGGACAGGTATAGTGCGGGCAGTCACACTGCAGGGTTTCACATACACCACTGCGCCATCCAACATTACCCTCAGGGACAGGTATAGTGTGGGCAGTCACACTGTAGGGTTTCCATACACCACTGCGCCATCCAACATTACCCTCAGGGACAGGTATAGTGCGGGCAGTCACACTGTAGGGTTTCACATACACCACTGTACCATCCAACATTACCCTCAGGGACGGGTATAGTGCGGGCAGTCACACTGCAGGGTTTCACATACACCACTGTGCCATCCAACATTACCCTCAGGGACAGGTATAGTGCGGGCAGTCACACTGCAGGGTTTCACATACACCACTGCGCCATCCAACATTATCCTCAGGGACAGGTATAGTGCGGGCAGTCACACTGCAGGGTTTCCATACACCACTGCGCCATCCAACATTACCCTCAGGGACAGGTATAGTGCGGCAGTCACACTGTAGGGTTTCCATACACCACTGCGCCATCCAACATTACCCTCAGGGACCGGTATAGTGCGGGCAGTCACACTGTAGGGTTTCACATACACCACTGCGCCATCCAACATTATCCCCAGGACAGGTATAGTGCGGGCAGTCGCAGTGTAGGGTTTCACATACACCACTGTGCCATCCAACATTATCCTCAGGGACGGGTATAGTGCGGGCAGTCACAGTGCAGGGTTTCACATACACCACTGTGCCATCCAACATTACCCTCAGGGACGGGTATAGTGCGGGCAGTCACAGTGCAGGGTTTCACATACACCACTGCGCCATCCAACATTACCCTCAGGGACGGGTATAGTGCGGGCAGTCACACTGCAGGGTTTCACATACACCACTGCGCCATCCAACATTACCCTCAGGGACGGGTATAGTGCGGGCAGTCACACTGCAGGGTTTCACATACACCACTGCGCCATCCAACATTATCCTCAGGGACGGGTATAGTGCAGGCAGTCACACTGCAGGGTTTCACATACACCACTGTGCCATCCAACATTATCCTCAGGGACGGGTATAGTGCAGGCAGTCACACTGTAGGGTTTCACATACACCACTGTGCCATCCAACATTATCCTCAGGGACGGGTATAGTGCGGGCAGTCACACTGTAGGGTTTCACATACACCACTGTGCCATCCAACATTATCCTCAGGGACGGGTATAGTGCGGGCAGTCACACTGCAGGGTTTCACATACACCACTGTACCATCCAACATTACCCTCAGGGACGGGTATAGTGCGGGCAGTCACACTGCAGGGTTTCACATACACCACTGTGCCATCCAACATTACCCTCAGGGACGGGTATAGTGCGGGCAGTCACACTGCAGGGTTTCACATACACCACTGTGCCATCCAACATTATCCTCAGGGACAGGTATAGTTGGCAGTCACACTGTAGGGTTTCACATACACCACTGAGCCATCCAACATTATCCTCAGGACAGGTATAGTGCGGCAGTCACACTGTAGGGTTTCACATACACCACTGTGCCATCCAACATTATCCTCAGGGACAGGTATAGTGCGGGCAGTCGCAGTGTAGGGTTTCACATACACCACTGTGCCATCCAACATTATCCTCAGGACAGGTATAGTGCGGCAGTCGCAGTGCAGGGTTTCACATACACCACTGTGCCATCCAACATTACCCTCAGGGACAGGTATAGTGCGGCAGTCGAGCAGCAGGGTTTCACAATACACCACTGCTGCCATCCAACATTACCCTCAGGGACAGGTATAGTGTGGGCAGTCACACTGTAGGGTTCACATACACCACTGCGCCATCCAACATTACCCTCAGGGACAGGTATAGTGCGGGCAGTCACACTGTAGGGTTTCACATACACCACTGCGCCATCCAACATTATCCCCAGGACAGGTATAGTGCGGGCAGTCGCAGTGTAGGGTTTCACATACACCACTGTGCCATCCAACATTATCCTCAGGGACAGGTATAGTGCGGGCAGTCGCAGTGCAGCGTTTCACATTCACCACTGTGCCATCCAACATTACCCTCAGGGACAGGTATAGTGCGGGCAGTCGCAGTGCAGGGTTTCACATACACCACTGCGCCATCCAACATTACCCTCAGGGACAGGTACAGTGCGGGCAGTCGCAGTGCAGGGTTTCCCATACACCACTGTGCCATCCAACATTATCCTCAGGGACAGGTATCAATCAATCAATCAACTTTTATTTATAAAAAGGCGCTTTTCTCAAATCCAAAGTGCCTGCAAAATATCATAAAACAATAAATAGAATTTTAAAACTATTGTAAGTCATTAAAAGCTATACTAAAAAGGTGGGTCTTCAAGGCTCCTTTAAAGCTCAGGACAGTCGGACTATTTCACACCTGACGAGGTAGAGAATTCCACAGGGTCGGGGCCATAAAACTAAATGACCTAGCCCCTGAAGATTTCAAACGGACCCTGGGAATCTCCAGCAATCCCTCGTCAGTGGATCGGAGGGGGCGGGAAGGACAATAGGGGCAAAGGAGCTCTTTCAGGTAAGTTGGTCCCTGGTCATGTAGAGCTTTATAGGTCAGCAAACCGACCTTGAAAGTGATTCGCCAAAATACTGGCAGCCAGTGCAGTCCGCGGAACACAGGCATAATATGACTGGATCCAGAAGAACCAGTCAACAACCTGGCCGGCGCATTCTGCACTAGCTGTAGGCCGCAAAGCTCAACCCCCGATAGCCCTAGGTACAGGAAGCTGCAATAGTCAAGGCAGGAGGTAACAAAGGCATGGATCAATGTTGGAAGATCTTCTGGAGGAACCAGGTGCTTCACCCTGGCAATATTCCTCAGATGGAAAAAGGAAGTTTTGACCACCGCTGACACCTCAGCTTTAAGCTTCAAGTGGTCGTCAATTATTACACCAAGATTCTGCACCTGATCTGAGGTCATCAGCGAACACCTGCAAGCCATAAGCCAGAGTGCGATCCAGCTGGCAGACCCGGCTCACAGCGACCTTTGTCCACAACCAACATAGTATAGTGTGGGCAGTCACAGTGCAGGGTTTCCATACACCACTGTGCCATCCAACATTATCCTCAGGGACAGGTATAGTGCGGGCAGTCACACTGCAGGGTTTCCATACACCACTGCGCCATCCAACATTATCCTCAGGGACAGGTATAGTGCGGGAAGTCACAGTGCAGGGTTTCACATACACCACTGCGCCATCCAACATTATCCTCAGGGACAGGTATAGTGTGGGCAGTCACACTGCAGGGTTTCCATACACCACTGTGCCATCCAACATTACCCTCAGGGACAGGTATAGTGCGGGCAGTCACTGTAGGAGTTTCACATACACCACTCGCCATCCAACATTACCCTCAGGGAGCCGGGTATAGTGCGGGCAGCCACACTGCAGGGTTTCACATACACCACTGCGCCATCCAACATTACCCTCAGGGACAGGTATAGTGCGGGCAGCCACACTGCAGGGTTTCACATACACCACTGCGCCATCCAACATTACCCTCAGGGACAGGTATAGTGCGGGCAGTCACACTGCAGGGTTTCCATACACCACTGTGCCATCCAACATTACCCTCAGGGACAGGTATAGTGCGGGCAGTCACACTGCAGGGTTTCCATACACTACTGTGCCATCCAACATTATCCTCAGGGACAGGTATAGTGCGGGCAGTCACAGTGCAGGGTTTCTCATACACCACTGCGCCATCCAACATTACCCTCAGGGACAGGTATAGTGCGAGCAGTCACACTGCAGGGTTTCCATACACCACTGTGCCATCCAAGATTATCCTCAGGGACAGGTATAGTGCGGGCAGTCACACTGCAGGGTTTCACATACACCACTGCGGCTGGACAACAGGCTGACCTGAGCCTGGAGTGTGGCCGCCCTGTCCGGTGGCAGGAAGGCCCTGCCAGAGGTCGTGTCCGGGATCGCCCCGATAAACTGGAGTCTCTGGGACTGGAACAAGTGGGACTTTGAGTGGTTAATGGTGATGCCCAGGGAGAAAAACACCCCCTGGGTAAGGGAAAGAAAGCGCAGGAGATCCTCCCTGGATGGGGCCACCAGGAGCCAATTGTCCAGGTACGGGAAAACCTGTACCCCCTGGGTACGCAGGTAGGCCGCTACCACTGAAAAGCATTTAACACCCGGGGTGCCAAGGAAAGACCAAATGGGAGGGCCTTGAACTAGTAGTGGTCCCCCTGGAAAGCAAAACTGAGGTATTTGCGGTGAGAAGGGTGGATAGGGATGTGCAGGTAAGCATCCTGCATATCCAGAGCGCACAGCCACTGTCCCGGCCAAAGGAGGGGCAGGAGGCCCTGCAGGGAGAGCATCCTGAACCTCTTGTACTCCACGAATAGGTTCAGGGAACCGAGGTCGAGAATTGGCCTTACATCTCCTATCTTCTTCGGGACCAGGAAGAAGTGGGAATAGTAACCCGTTCCCTGAAGAGAAAGGGGAACGGGCTCTATCGTCTCCTTCAGCAAAAGTGCTGAAATCTCTTCCTGGATCAGAAGAAGGTGTTCCCAAGAGTATGACGACCTTGGGGGAGGGTGATGAGGTGGTTTCTGGAGAAACTCTATTGAGTGTCCTTCTGCAATCAGCAGGAGCATCCAGGAATCTGAAGTTATCCTCTCCCAACCTGGGAGGTGGAGGGAAAACCTCCCTCCTACTGGTTCCTCCGGAAGGCCCAGAGGCTGTGAGAGAGGAAAGGAGTCAGGTGGTGTGGGGCAGCGTCGCAGCTGAAGCAACCACTGCTTTTTTGGGCGGAGGGGGCTTGGCAGCTGGAGGGGCCCGGTGTTTAGCGGCCTGCTTTCCCTGGGGTTTTGCCTTTTGCCGATTCCGTCTGCGAAAGGGACGGCGCTGCGTTTGATGGTGATGATACATGGAGTTCACAGACTTCAGTGCAGTCCCCTTCTCCTGCAGATCGGTGATAATGTTCTTGATATCACCACCGAACAGCACCGAACCCCGGAAGGACGCTTCCTGAATAGCGGACTGCACTTCCGGGACCAACCCTGACACACGGAGCCAGGCATGACGCCGTAAGCCTACGACAAAAGCAGAGCTCCTACCAGCAGTGTCTACTGCATTGTAAGTAGCATGAAGCATGTGCCGACTGGCCGAACGTGCAGAGCGGACGAGGTCAGCCACTTCCTGTTTGACTTGAGAGACCGGAAGGGAGTCCAATTTGGATTCCACCTCACTAAGAATCACCTTCTGGTAATCCCTCATGTGACTGATATAATTTAGGGCTCTAATACGCAGAGAAGAAGAAGCATAGATCTTCTTCCCATACTGGTCCAGAAGATGGAATTCTTTGTCAGGTGGAGACGAGCTCAGATGTTTCAGGTTAGCTGTCCGGCCATGAGTGGTGCTAATCACGATCGAATCAGCTCGAGGGTGAGAATCTAAAAAGTCAACACCCTCGGGAGCCTGATATAGCCTGTTTGACTTCCGAGGAAGTGGGGCTAAAGCCGACAGCAGCTTCCAAATAGTGGAAACAAGATCGGCATGAGGCTCAATCCAGGGTGGCACCAAGGTGGGAGCTGTCACAGGCAGATTCAGATGCTCAGCGAGTTTCTTACACTGGCGATCCGGCTCCAAGGAATGCCACTTATGAACCTCCTGGATTTTGCGCAGCAACTCCATAAAAGAAGGATCCTCCAGAGGGGGACTTCGGAGGAGTCCTTGGCCTGGACGGAGAGCGTGGCTCATCGTCCGGCTCGGAACAAGCATCAGAGTCGTCCGAGGAGGAAAAAGATGATGATGAGGAAGACTCCCTCTTCTGGCATGGGGGAGGAATGAACCCCTTGGGAAGCCCTCAGGGAAGCATGTCCTGCCCCACCCTGGAACAAGAGGGTTCGGCCCTGGTGTCCGGAGTTGGGGAGGGAGTCTGTCGTCGCGGACGTACGGGAACTGGAACCGGGCACCGTCGTCGGGAGACGACTCTCCATCTCTGGTGAGCTGAGCCAAGCCTTGGCCTCAGCCCACCAGGAGGCCAGAGTCTCCTTCAAGTCCACCAGCGGCTGAGCTGGCGGTGGAGGAGGGGGGGGTTATGGGTATGGATTATACCCATAAGGCGCGTATCCATAATCCGATGGCGGGAAGCCCGGCGCCAGGTATTGAGGCACCGGGTACTGCGGCACCGGATACTGTGGAGCCGGGTAAGACAGCTTGTCGCGATGGCCGGCTGAGAGCCCATGGGTCTGCTGAGCAGAAGGCCCAGTGGGCGGCGGGCCCGGGCGCTGGAGCGGCATCTCGCCGGGTCGGCAAGACTGGCGTTGGGGAGCCGGCATCGGGGCCGGCGTCCGAGAAGCCAATGTCAGGTCGATCGGCCCAGCGGGTGGATGGTCTGACGGGGGCGTAGCAGGAACCTTGCCATCGCCCGGGGATGGAGGGGAAAAATCCCGGGGTCAGGCTGAGGAGACCCAGGGTCCCCGGAGGGCAGTGAAGGCTGCGGGGAGCTGGGAGCAGCGGATGTGGGAGGGTCCGGCGTCAGCTCAGCCGCCGTGCGAACATCGGGCAAGCCGATGTCCGACTTATCAGCGGGGTCCGGGCAGACGCCGGAGGAGCCAACGTCCGCCTAGCGGACCTGTCGCCCGAGGCAGGTCGTGTAGCGAGGTGGCCTGGTCGGGCGGAAATAGGGACCGCGTCACCGAGGGGTCAGGGCAACTTATTGACCGGCCTCTGTGTGGGTGTCGGAGGAGCTGACGTCCGACTCTACCAGAGCCACTCGAACCAGTAGGCCACAGTGGCGACTTTACCCGAGGAAGCAGAGGCCTCCAATAGCCGGGCGCCAGAAGACGGGCCTGAGCGCCAGCTGAGGAGCCGACGCCGCTTTGAAACCTCCAAGGCAGCCGTCGAGGATCGGTCCCCGGGGTGTGTGTGTGTGTGTGTGTGTGTGTGTGTTACCTGAAGCACGGTCACTCCCGAAGAAGACGTGGTGGATGAGGAGCCCTTGTCCTGGTGCTTCTCCTTGTCTTTTTTCTTGCGATGGCCTTCAGGGGAAGTGGACGCCTGCCAGAGCTTTTTTAACCCTTTTCAATGGAGGACATTTTCTTCTTTAAAATATGGGCTTCCAGGGACTGCTGCCGCCGTCTGCGGGTGGCCGTGTTGAATTTAAGGCAGTGCTGGCACTTCTCCACCTGATGATCTGGGCCTAGGCAGAAGAGGCTCTGGGAATGGCCGTCCTTGTGCGGGAGTTGGGCGCCGCACAAGTCGCACTTGTTCTTGTGCTCGAAGGGTGTAGGGGACGACATACACCGACGAATACCTGACAAAAATGCGAAAAATCGAAAATAACTCTGTAAAAATTACCGCCGACTGAGGCTGACGAGCGTTGAACTTTACCGCGTAGCGCTGACATGAGCTAACGATGGGAAAGAACTGGAAGGCGGGTGTGGGGGACCGCCCCTTTATACTGACGTCGGTCACCTGATGTGGGGGCGGTCCCCCGTCAGAGACTGCTAGCTAGAAATTCTTCCGTGGGGTCCTGACGCCTTCCGATGTCAGTCCTATATGTAATTACCTACTGCAAGAGCCCTCTCGAAGTAAGATAGTACTGTACCATCCAACACTATCTCCAGGGCAGGTATAGTGCAGTCACAGTGCAGGCTCTGTTATACAGTACTATTCCATCTGACACGATCCCCAGGACAGGTATAGAGTGGGCAGTCACAGTGCAAGCTCTGCATACAGTACTGTTCCATCTGACACTATCCCCAGGACAGGTATACTGTGGGCAGTCACAGTACAGGCCCTGCATACAGTACTGTACGATCGGATACTATCCCCAGGACAGGTATAGTGTGGGCAGTCACAGTGCAGGCCCTGCATACAGTACTGTACGATCGGATACTATCCCCAGGACAGGTATAGTGTGGGCAATCACAGTGCAGGCTCTGCATACAGTACTGTTCCATCTGACACTATCACCAGGACAGGTATAGTGTGGGCAGTCACAGTGCAGGCTCTGCATACAGTACTGTACCATCTGACACTATCCCCAGGACAGGTATAGCGTGGGCAGTCACAGTGCAGGCTCTGCATACAGTACTGTACCATCTGACACTATCCCCAGGACAGGTATAGTGTGGGAAGTCACAGTGCAGGCTCTGCATACAGTATTGTACGATCGGATACTATCCCCAGGAGAGGTATAGTGTGGGCAGTCACAGTGCAGGCTCTGCATACAGTACTGTACGATCGGATACTATCCCCAGGACAGGTATAGCGTGAGCAGTCGCAGTGCAGGTTCTGCATACGGTACTGTACCATCTGACACTATCCCCAGGACAGGTATAGTGTGGGCAGTCACAGTGCAGGCTCTGCATACAGTACTGTTCCATCTGACACTATCCCCAGGACAGGTATAGTGTGGGAAGTCACAGTGCAGGCTCTGCATACAGTACTGTACGATCGGATACTATACCCAGGACAGGTATAGTGTGGGCAGTCACAGTGCAGGCTCTGCATACAGTACTGTTCCATCTGACACTATCCCCAGGACAGGTATAGAGTGGGCAGTCACAGTGCAGGCTTTGCATACAGTACTGTTCCATCTGACACTATCCCCAGGACAAGTATGGTGTGAGCGGTCACAAATACAGGCATCTGCATACAATAATGTACCATCTCACACTACTCCTGGGACAGCAACATGGTGGGCTGATGCAGTGCAGGGTTCTGAACACAGTACCATTCAACCCACAGAACTCGCCTTTTCCGCATGAGATGTAAATTCAAGTCCCCAAATCCCACACTGCAACCACCTGGTGGACAAAGTGCAGCACGGAAGCAAAGTGTTCTACTCCAGTGGATGGAAGTTGTGGACTGCCCAGCATTAGTACACCTGCACCCAGCAGACCCACGTTCCCAAGCAGAGGAAGGGTGCAGCCACAGAGGCCCCATCACTGTGGTGGGGGGACAAGGACACCAGGAGAGACAACACAACAACAGAAAGGCCTCAGTCTGATTATTCAAACTCCAGCAAAGGCTGCCAGTTGTTTGAAATGGTTCCCAAGTGCAGGTTTGTGTGTGTGCGTGCATAAACAGTTGTCTGTATGGGTGTATGTATGTGTATCAGTGTATCTATATGCACGTGTACATGCATATGGGTGTATGCCTATATGTGTGTGCATGTGTGTAAACATGCATGTGTCTCTGTGCATCTTTGTGTGGCGGTTCTGTGAACTAAAGTCCACCAAGCTGAGCTGAGGGCATCACATTATTCCTTCTTTGATCTCATCCAGGATTCAAACAAAGGCTGATAAAAAGGTGGTATATTACGAGGATCTCACACAAGAGATGAGAGGGAGGGAGGGGGAGCTCACTGCAGATTTTGGGAATGGCTACTCATTAATCTCCTTACCTAACTCGAAAATGGTAATCACAGTCCGGTACTCCAATGTCCCAAAGGATAATCCTCCCGTCATATGATCCTGCTGGAAAAGACACAGAACACATTTCCTTCACTTCATGTCAATGGGTGCCAAAAAAATAAAGAAATCTGCCGCTGCAATCAGGGACAGTTTCGTCACTGCAGCATCAGCTCCCCCCTTCCTCCCAACCAGGCACACAGCAGAACAACAAATTTAAATGCTAGCTCCCTTTCACTGCTGCTGCCTGCCCTGCAGCCTTCGTAGCCCGCACCAGCATAAAAACCTCCCACTGCTGCCGCCCACCCCGCACCCTCCATTCTCCGTCACACCGGCATAAAGCCCTCCCACTCCCGCTGCTGCCCGCCCCGCATCCTCCATCGCACCGGCATAAAACCCTTCCACTGCTGCTGCCTGCCCCGCACCCTCCGTTCTCCATTGCACCAGCACAAAACCCTCCCAGTGCTGCTGTCCGCCCCGCACCCTCTGTTCTCCATCCTCTGCCAACATCGGGGTGCTCAATCCCCGTGTCGGCATACATTCCTCCTCCCACCATTAATGTGGCGCACTGGGAGCCCACCCCAGTGTGCAAAACAATACTTCTTCGAAGTTTCCAACACTGAGATGCCTACTCCTGGTGTCGGATGTGCTGCACCCCCCCACACCCCTATGTTCTCAGCCGACCTTGGGGTGCCCAATCCACAGGTCGGCATCGACTTTCCCCCCCTTTCAGTACTCTGGCAATCTGGGAGCCCACCCAAGTGTGCCAAAATCCGTTTTGTTAATATTTCACCTGTAAAAAAGAAAACAGACCCCCAATGTCTTTTTTTTTTTTAAACCTAAAAAATACAAAACGGTCCATCATTGTTCCCACCGGACCCCCTCCCCCAACCCGCACCCTCCCTCTGCGCACCCCACCTCACCACACTTACTTCGAGGTTGAAGCAGTGATCTTCTGTGCCTTGGGAACACGCCTGCACTCTTCAAAGACCAACCAGGAACTGAAGAAATTACAATAAACCCTATAATGGCAGTCAATGGGGGGTTTCAACTTAGGTTGATAGCTCAGCCAATTTTTGGAGTTTTGGACCCAAGTTTTCAACATGGGGTTCTTGGGACACCACCTCATGAACACTGGCACTGTCATTTCATTTCTCGGTCCTGAAAGGTGATTTTTGTGGTCACTGGGCAGAATCTCCTTTCGGGACCATTTAATGAAACGATAGTGCCACTGTTCATGAGGTGGAGTCCCAAAAAGCCCTTGTTGCATATTTGGTGAAAAAAACTCCAAAAAATGACTGGGTTACGAGCGTACATTCCGCAGTTTCTATGCACACTCATAACTTTATCAGTTTTTAATATTTTCACTCCAAATTTCCAACTTTGGCATTTCTTTCAGCCCCAAATGAACAAGTACAGCTGTCATTTTCACATCCTTCCCAAATGAGTTTTTGCTCCTGTGGCGCAGAATAGCGCAGTCACTGTGCGAAATCAACTTTTGGGACAGATTAACGAAAACACAGTGCCACTTATCATGAGGGGAGGTCCCAAAAAGACCATGCTGAAAATTTGGTGAAAACATTCCCAAAAGTGACTGCGTTATGAGCATGTGTTGCATTGTTTCTACACACACTCGTAACTTCACCAATTTTTCATATTTTCACTCCAGATTTTCAACACTGCCATTTTTCACACCTCCTCATGAACAGTACAGCTGTCATTTTTCACATCCTGCCTGAAATGTGCTTTCGCACCTGTGGCGCCGAATGGCACACTCGCTGTGCGAAATCACCTTTTGGAATCGAGTAACAAAATGATACTGTCACTGTTCATGAGGTGGGGTCCCAAAATGCCCATACAGAAAATTTGGAGTGAAAATACCAACACACACCTAGGGTGTTAGGGTTTCCAACCGTAACACCCACCCTGTTAAGACTGACAGGCATCCGGGGGTGTGTGACTTGGAGTCATCGGCCATAATGCTCACACCATTCCACCCTCACTCTGCAGCCACTGACAGGTATCAAGGTGTGCCTTGAGGTCTTCAGCCCTAACGTTCACCCCATTCTCCTATACTGCACCCATCTCAGCTTATTTCCTTATGGAATGGGGTGAACGTAAGAGCCGAAGACCTCAAGGCACACTGCGACACCTGTCGGTGTCTGCAGGGTGGGGTGAGGTGGAATGGCATGCATGTTATGGTCGATGACCCAAAGGCACCCCCCCGTTTTTTTTTTTTTTTTTTAAATATAGCCTTTTATTTTATTTTGAGGTAGAATATCACATACATGATCATATTTTATGCAACATGATAATTGTTGGGGTTCCATCGTACAGCTTATACAGGCAGTTCATTTATAGGCATTTGATTTATACACATTGGACTTTTTAACATATCCCTGTGGTAACATTTTATTGTCTTTCATTATTTGTTTTTTAGGCCAAAATAAGATCTCATAGACTATAATCTTAAATAAATAACAATATTCCCTTGCTTCCCCCTTCTCTCTTTTCCAGATCCAAATTTCTCTCGAGCTGGGTCTCCTCCCTGTAGCATCAGAAACCCCAGGATAATATACTATCCCAACTGTGATTGGCATGGAATAGATAAGACTATCTTTTTTTGGTTTCATGGTACAAAGTCTGAGTAAGTCTCTAATTGGTATGCAACCCATAGTCCCCATCTGGCATTAAAGGTGTTAATCCTGTTATTTATCTTATATGAGAGACGTTTCCAAGTTATATACTTCATAGGTGAGGTTTCTCCAAGAGGCCTTATCAGGAACCATTATAGTAAGCCATAAACTGGCAATAACTTTTTTAGCTATAAGTATTAAAAGTGTGACCAGTTTATATTTAGGCCAGCTAATCTGTATGTCCTGTGGAGGTGTTGCTGTCAGGATAAATCCTGGAGTAAATAGAGCAAGCATGTCAAAAATATTAAGTTCCATCATTATATCCCTCCAAAAGTCTGATAGGAGGGGACAGGCCCAAAATATATGTTCTTGGCCTGCAGGAGAATACCCACACCCTCTCCAGCAGAGACTACCATTTGGTGCTCCTAATTTTAGCTGAATATCTGGGATTTTAAAGAATCTAACCCTGGTCTTCCAGGCAAACTCCCTCCAGTAAGATGATGAAGAGTTTTTAGAATAAAAGTTGGCAGACTGTAACCATCTGTCTGGGTCTAGTTCTATTTTAAGTTCTCTTGCCCATCTGGCTCTCACTTGGTCATGTTCCTGTGCGGACATAGGGCGCATTGCCAGATAAATATTACTAATAATGTGTTCCTGAGATCTGCCATCTATAGCCTGGATAATCAATTGTACCCTCTTAGAGGGGGCTTTTGCTATCTCAGTTAAGAAGTCAACCATCCCAACTAAAACAGCATGTAGTGCCTTATAAGTTGAAAGTTCTCTCTGGGGTAATCCATATGAGGATTGTAAATACGTGAATGGATGAATTCCCATAGGGCTTATCAGTTGGAATACATATCTGATGGAATAGTGTTCCCATCTTAATAGATCGGTCTCCAGTGAGGAGTGGAAAAAGTCTTTATTTACAAGTTAAGGCACTTAAAAAGTATTTCTCTTGGGAGGTTAATCTATACCGAGTGATATAAAGTCAGTTTTTAAAAAATTCCGCTGTCATTTTCAGAAACCTGTTCAAAGGATAACACCTGTTGTGGTCTCCCAGTAGGTAAGTTGGTAGGGATTCCAGTCCATTTAAGGTTATCTTTATTGTTTTCCAGTGTGCCCTATAAGAGGGGTTAATAAGTAGTAGGGCTGTGCGGGTTTGCGTTGCTCTAGAATATTCTTTCAGGTTAGGTAAATTTAGCCCTCCCTGTGATCTAGGAAGCTGTAATAAGGTGTATTTTACCCTTGGGGGGTTTGCTCCCCAGATAAACCTTGAGATAAGCTTGTCCCAGGATCTAAAATAAAAGTCCAAGGGAACGGTTGGCAAAGTTTGTAGGAAGAATAATAAAGGAGGGAAAATATTTTGTTGGATTGTTTCTACACGATTAACTAAACCTAGGGGAAGCTGTGACAATCTAGTCATATCTGAGGTGATTTGCTGTGTAATTGGTTCCATATTTACCATTTCAAGATGTATTAGCTTAGCTGGGATTTGTATCCCTAGGTACCTCATCTCTAGTCTATGCCAGCGGAAAGGAAATTCCAGTTTCATTTGTCTGGATGGAGAAAAGGAAAAAGTAAGTACTTTGGTTTTTGCACGCCTCAGTCTCTGCAGGGTAGGGGAGGGGGTTAGCGTTACTTCAGTACTTCACTACCATTCCTATTATGCATCTCTCCAATTCCTGCACTACCAATACTGGCAAGCAAACATTCGGCATTGACAAATGCTTGTTTAGATATGGCATTTTCAGAAGAGTGAATTAGAAGCATCAAGGAAAAGGAGTTCTGACACTTAAAACAACCAAAATCTCCTATGTTTCCCTTCCTAAAATTCATAAAAGCTTTACCCCCTTTTGGGAATTGGGTCCATAACTGAGCATTTATCTGAATTTGTAGAATTCTTTCCACACAAATCAGTTACTTAGCAACCATCGTACCTCAGAGATCCCATGGATGTGCTTAAACTAGAACAAATACCTGCTGAATTTGTTGCATCTGCTGTGGAGTTTATACAGAGTCAGAGCTACTTTATGTTCAATAACAGGAACTACCTGCAAACCAAGGGCACGGTTATGAGGGTCTCCTTGGTGTCCTTTTACACCAAATGTGTTCATGGGGTTGTGGAAGGAGAAGCATCTCACTAATGCCAACAATAAACCACACATCGAAAACATAGAGGATAATGCCTGATGTACAGGTGATTACACCACGGTTATCACATGTACATCAGGCATTGTCATTTATAGTGTATGGGACTCAACATAGAAGTTACAACTTCCTAACACAGATAATTTAGCCTTACCTTATTAATGAATCTGCACTACGGCCACATGATCATGTAGGAAAACAATTTATTAGGATACACGAACTGAATGACAGCGGGCCAAAATAGCACCAGAGTTAAAATCTCTATCAAACATAGCGATTGCTAGACTCAGCAACAGTAAACTGTGATAACTGGAATGTTATTTAAATACTGTACCGAGACTAATAATCACATTCTGGGTGTGTAAGAAGTAGGTAAGTCCCCAATAACTCACACCCTGGAGTGACTTATTGCAATTATACAATGGACCCATATGTAAAATAAATATAAAAAGCAATTCCTCAGCTGTGGGTAATGCAGTATTTACCCATGGTCATGTGACATGTTTTGACCAATCAGGTTACAGGATTTTCACACACCATTGTATAATACTAAATAACACTGGCATTCCGTTTTGTAAACCCACTGCTATGACATAGATGAGAGAGGTTTATAAGGTTCTGACATCACAACAGTGGGATTACAAGGTTGTAAACAGCTTACTTTCAGTGGGTAATAAGGGCTACCCATACATTATATACTATTTTGACATGGCTATATAGATGACATACTTTGGATTTGGAAAGGAAGAAACAAGACATCACGCTGCTCATGGATTACCTGAATGATAACCCCTCAACTTCAAATCTACATACACTAGCAGCCCAACAGAAATCACGCTTCCAGATCTGCACTTAAAAGCAGATCTGTAACAAGAACATTACAGATGGCTACAGGAAGCCCACAGCAGGGAACACTCTGCTTGGAGCCAACAGTGCCCACCCCTCCCAAACGGGCAGTACTTACACTGCAGACGCAACTGCTCTGAAAAAAAAAAAAAAAAAAACACTTTGGAGGAGCAATCAAGGGAATTGGGAAACATGTTTAACCGATGGGAAACCCCCAGCAGAAATTCTTGAGGAGGCATATACAAGGTCTCACAAGGAAGACAGACGCCAATGTCTTACAGCTAGACCCAGAGTAATGGACGAAAACAAAACCATTACATTTGTCATGACTCACAAAAGTATTTCTAAAGAGGTAGGGAAAATTATTGGAAAACACTGGCCCATACCCTCACGTGACTCCACTCTGAGCAAAAATATAGCAACACAACCCAGGATTACCTACACAGGGGACAAAAATTTAAGGGACCTTCTTATACCAAGCCACTCTGAAATGAGGAAACAAACAGGCTGATTTGATCCTAAACCCCTGAAATTCCACTGCTGTGGAAGATGCAGTGTTTGTAAATTTACATATAGAAGAAAAGAGCTGCAACACCCCACTGGCAACACACAGGTTGAAAATGAAACAATTTATCACCAATCAATCAATTTTTATTTATAAAAAAGCTGTTTTCTAAAATCAAGGTGCTTGTACAACACAATAATAATAAACACATTAGTAAACAAACAGCAGATTAAAACAATAAAGACCACAGTGGCATTAAAAATCAGGACAGGCTAGATTAAATAGGAAGGTTTTAAAAGCAGCTTTAAAACTTTGGACGGTCAGGCAATCTCGAACCCGACGAGGTAGAGAATTCCACAGGGTCAGGGCCATAAAACTAAATGACACAGACCCCAGATGTCTTCAAGTGACCCTGGGAATCTCGAGCAATCCTCACAGTGGATCAGACAGCGCGGGAGGGACAGTAGGGATGAAGGAGATCTTGCATGTAACTAGGTCCCTACTTGTGTAGGGCCTTATAGGTCAGCAAACCGACTTTAAAGGTGATCCGCCACTGTACTGGCAGCCAGTGCAGTCCGCTGAGCACAGGCGTTATATGAACTGGTCCTAGAGGCACCAGTCAAAGGCCTGGCCGCCGCATTCTGCACTAGCTGCAAGCGGCAGATATCAACCCCCGGTAGCCCTTGGTGGTATACATCTCGTGGTGCCGATGTGGCAAGCGATACGTGGGTAGGACTAAAACAAAGCTAAAGGACAGAATCCAAGAACAGGTCAAGAGACGTTATTAACAGAAAGCAGGAGACACGAGTAGGGAATCATTTTTGGGGAAGCACAATGAGGCACAATGGATGGCTTTAAATTTATGGGAATAGAACACTGCAACCGTAGTCCCATGAGAAGGAAGCACTTGTTGAGTTTATTACAAAAGAACACAAAGCAGATTTACATCCTAAATGCTCTGAAAAACAGGCCTAAATAATGAAATAAATTTTGAGCCATTCTTATGAATCCTCATATTATTCACGAAGGTTCTCTAACAGCATCTGCAAAAAAGTGTTCCCCTTTTTACTACTGCCTTATGTTACCGTAACGCATGTTAATACCTTTACATTCACCTCTGCCTTTTCCCCCACAGCTTATCTCACTATTGATGCAGTGTCAATTTCCCTGACTATTCACTTTCTATTTTACCAAAGGAAGACCACTCGCATCTCATTGGGTAATACTTGGACATAGTCGAATTGTTGCCTTAATTTATAGTATGACTACTGTTTACCCTACTGGACTTCCCTATAAAATTAAAATATCATTTTCACAGTATATTTCTTACTACGGGCTGTTTACCCACCATTTTTGACACCGACTGCTCTTTTTTGAGGTTTCTACTCTGCTCGCTCCTTCATTACTGTTATAGGAGCCATGTATATTGCTGGACACTGCCTACATGCATAACTTCTGGGCAAGTATGACCATCGCACTTGCTGACCTTACCACCATGAATAGCTTGCCACTATTAGACTGCTATATGTCATCTCTGCGTTGTTTCCTATATTATATAGGGTTCTACCCGTTATATCTCTCACATTTACCTGTGCCAGGAGGAATCCACTTACATTCATCATACCTATTTATTATTTTTTTTTCAATAATCCCGTTTATACTAGCTGGCTGAGGCAGGCTTGGCTCGTGTCTGCTCTGCCCCACCAACCACCACTGTACACCACCAACCCCCACCATACACCATCTTCCATGCTTACCTTGACTGATCCAGTACCCCACGGACTGCCCCCTGTGGTGGGGGTCAAGAGGGGAGAGAGCCATCCCCCTCATGGTCATAATCCAGTGTGGCAGCAGGTGCTCTGAAAGTAGGGCAGGTGGGGGCCTAGTGTGCAAAGCATCAACACCTGCTACGCCAACATTTTCCACTGCTTTTCCCCCTGTCCTAGCTGCAGCATGTCATGCTGTGCATGCATATGGCAGCTTGCATATGACCTGGAACAGCAGCTCCCCCTCCCTTGACTTACGTCTGATGCTTGTGAGTCAATGCTACCACCAGGCCTCCACCAGGTGGCAGCCAAGGGCCAAGATGGCCAGCCACCCCTACCTGTGAGAGGACAGCTGCTTGACAGCAGCTCAATCCACTCCTACCTCCTCTACCAACTTATGGCATCCTGAACTAGCTCACAAACTTGGGTCACTGGCATGGTGAGAGGTAAGGCGCAGTGCGTCTCAGCTCTCTGTGCCACCAGGCCAGCTTTACCCAAGCTAATTCCTAATTACTACCCCCCAATTTTAACCAGGTGAGACACACTAAGCTGAAAGCTTGTTTAAAGGTGCAACCTGGGAGCACAGGGAAGTTAAGTGACTTGCTCAGGGTCACACAGTATGCAAGTGGGGGCTGTCGGATTCAAACCCAGGTCTCCAGATTTGCAGCTCAGAGCCTTAAACCACTGCACTATACTGCTTCCCTTCTTGGTCTAGGCTGCTATGCTGCAGAGACACTTTCCCGCCTTATAAGGCAACTGAGTAACCTACAGTTCTAACTGTTGTTGAGGCACAGGTCAAGAAGCATATGAACATCAGGAACAGTTGTAAAATTTGCAAGTATTATTTTATCATTTCCAATAACAATTTAAAAAATTGTGTAGAATAACTATTTACAAAGGCAGTACAAACAGAAAACGAAGTCCTTCATCGGAGTGCAGCTGGCTATCCCAGTTTTAATCTCTCTCTCCTTTTATAAGATCTTTTTTTTTCGCAGCTTAAAGGAGTACTACCGGGAGCCTGAATGACAAGATCAGAACACAGTTCGGCGCTCCAGCACCCAGATCCCCCTTGCAGTCAAAGTATACATTTCACAGTTGCCATACCTCATTACTCGCACATTCTTGCAACAGTATCGGTGCAGCCGGCATTTTGGTAACAGGGGGTACGGGCCGCTGGGAGATCAAGAAGCTATTACCGTGATACGCTGACACAGTTTTGCCCTTCCTGTAATGTGCCCATATGTACGACAATTGAATGATCTCCATATCTACCATGCCCAGTACTATTTTACAAAATCTGCCTAGATGCCACGTGTGTGCCACATACATGAGGCATTCAGGCTAATTTTGTAAAAATAGTGCTGGGCATTGTAGATACGGTTGATCTCCGTACATATGGTTGCATTACAGGAAGGGGTAAAACCGTGTCAGCGTATCGTGGTATTTACAGCGTACTCTCCTGGCAGCCCGCACCCTCTATTACCAAACTGCTGGCTGCACCAATACAGTTGCAAGAATTTGTGAGTAATGATGGAGGGAAACTATGAAATGTATACTTTGACTGCAAGGGGGAGCAGCGCGCTGGAGCACTGAACTGTGTTCCGATCCTGTCATTAAGGCTCCCGGGTAGTACTCTAATTGGTACATCCTTGCTGCCCCAGACTATGCCTCCAGTTTGTACAGAATTTGTCAGTTTCCTTCCTGCAGGAGCAAGTCTTCAAAATCAAGCTGGCTGAAGTCAAAAAGGTCAAACTGGGTTGTAACTTGCTTTTTCAAGAAACCCCATGTCTTTTGCATTCATTTCAAACATAACTACATACTTTTGCAAATAAAGGAACTCTGTTTCACATCTATATTCACACACACTTTTATCACCATATATACTGTAAGCAAGGCAGAGATGGCAAGAAACAATGGTAGGGAGATAGCAGGGGGGCCTAAGGTCAATGTAGTTCTAGATCTCATGTGAAAATTGGACTGCGCAATCAGACAGACAAAAACAGAAAAGATCATTGCTTTTAACATTTTCTACATAATCTGGGATAGGGTCTTATTCAACCCTGTCACACTAATGGAGTAGATACAGTTCACTATCCACAATCTGGCAGACTCCAAGGAGTCCTCCAGGAGGAGAGCAAGGCCCACACCTCTGTTTGGCGAACAGAGACTAGAGGACTGAGCACCCAAATGCAGCATCCCAATGGCTCACTCACAATGTTTATGCTGTATATGAAGGTGTATGCTTTACTCAAGGTTGCAGGCCTGCAGACCTCCAGAATGGGGATGTCCCTGGAAACAGCCACCGATGAGCCCTATGCCCCTTGGGCATCTCCCTACCAGCAAAACGATAGCAGAGGTCGATGCAGAATGTTGTCCACCTGGCAATCATCTGCTTTGCTGCCAGTTGCGACTTCAGCGTATGTCAGAAACAGCTGGCAAGCCTTACCCCAAATGCCAGCTGTACGCTTCTTATAGTAAGAGAGCCCCTCCACAGGTCCAAAGTATGAAGCCTGCGACTGGCCTCTGAGGTTGGTTAGTAAAGTATACCGCTAAATTGATCACATGGTTAAGGTGAAACTCTGATACAACTTTCAGGAGGAACTTCAGGATGGGGTCACAGACAACCTCGTCCTTGTGGAAGACCAGGAAAGGAGACTCCACTAAGAGCTCACCAATCCTTTTGGCTGATGTGATAATCACCAAGAAGGCAGTCTTTCATGACAAGTGTGACATCTCACACCTGTGCACTGGCTCAAATGACTTGCCCATCAGCACTGCCAACACCAACAGTAAGTCCCACGGAGGCAGAGGTTCATGCACCAGAGGGGACAAGTGATACAGGCATTTGAAAAAATGCCTAATCACCTTCTCCTGGGCCACCATATGCATACCAGTCTGCTCACAGTAAGCAAAGATGCCTGCCAGATGCACCTTATGAGTCACTGCTCGCAGTACTGATTGGGAGAGGGACCAAACGTAGACGAGGATGCTCTATGTGGTACAGGCAAGGGGATCAAGCTTCTCACCCTGACACCAGATCAAGAACTTCTTCCACCTAAATGAGGCATTTATGAATTGATTCCTACACAGAGGCTTACACAATGTGGAGGATGTCTTCCGTAAGGCCCATTGCCTGAAACTCTAGCTGCTCATGAACCAGGCTGAGGTGCGGGGATTGAAGGTCCAGGTGCAGGACCTCACTCTGTTTTAGGTTAGCAGATCTGGTCAGACATCTCCATAGAGGCTTGCTGCTGAGGCTGATGAGAAGGACAAAAAACCTGTGTGGGCCAGTCTGAAGCTATCATGATCATCTGTGCCTTGTCTTTCCGGGTCTTGATTATGACCTTATGGACCAAGGAGAAGGGAGGAAAGGAGCATGTGAGGCCTCAGGCAAGGGTCTCATGAAGGTTTCGCCTAACGGTGTCCACGACTGTGGGGGGCAGGCACAAACAGCCTCAGTTTTCTGTTCTACCATGAAACAAACTGATCTACTAGAGGGGTGCCCCACTGGGAGAACAGGTGGCTTACCACTTCCTGATTCAGGGACCACTCGTGCAAAGTCTCTCTGACCAAGCTCAAAGCAATTGCCAGCGGACTGCTTTCTCCCACGACATGGATTGCCAGGAGATCTGCCCAAAAAGATCCAGGCGTGAAAAGCCTCCTGACACTATGGAAGGGAGTATATGTCCTGCTCAGCCTGTTCAGGTAGAACATGGTGGCCATGTCTGTCTGGACCTGCACAACCTTACCCCAGATTAATGGAACAAACTTCCATCTGTTAAACTTCAGCAGGTTGTGGTGACAAGACTCCCTGGGAGACTGGGAGCTAAATATAGCTTGGCAGAAGACACCAGGAGAAAGGACTGCTGTGTGACTGGACTTCTCTGCTGGGACTAAAGAAGTAGAACTCTTGTACTTGGACCTTTAATTTAGGGTAAAAAAAAAACTAACAAAACAAAACAAAAAAAAAAGTGTGTGTTTGTCTGAGTTAACTGAACTGAATGGTTATCTGAACAGTTATCTAGGTGTAAATCTTGGGTGACTGAAAGGACTTGATAGTTGTGAGGTTTAAATTACTTGTAGAAAGATCTAGTAAGTAGGGGGAGTGGCTTAGCTAGAAGAAAGCTACATTTAAAGACTGCCTTAGAAAGATTCTGCTAATAGCTTGGCAGAAGACACCAGCAGAAAGGACTGCTGTGTGACTGGACTTCTCTGCTGGGACTATATTACCCTCCACCCTACCACCCAAAGCTAGTTCTACTTTTATAGGAACAGGATTTGACTGACAACAGGAACTTCCTGTTTGAGAGCAGGAAGTGAGTGATCACAGAGCCACCAAAGACCCACCATCCAAGAAGGGCAAGAGTAGCTCTTCGGACCCCTCTAGCTGCTGGAGGTCTGCCTCTGAGCAAGTAAGGGGTCGACTGAGAAATATAGGATATTCTTGTCTCAGAACAGGACAATCAGGAGCTTAAAGGGCACACAGGCAGAAAGTAAGGAGAGAAAAAAAAAATCAGAGGAAAGAGTAAGGATTGAAAACAGTTAAGGGGCCAGAAATAAGACATGATGGGAGTGGTGCAGTGCAGTGGCTGTGGAGCAGCAGTCTTCCAGGAGACGCTCTGGAGGATTCGGTGTTGTCCCATCTGCAGGCACCTCTCTGGGCTGAGGGAGGAGGTTGCTCATCTCCAGGCTGAGCTGGCCAGGATTTGGGACCTCCTCTTCCATCCAGGGACCACCAGTGCCACTGCCACTGCCTCAGAGGCTGCCAAGAAAGAGGAGCGTTGGACCACAGTGGGCTCAGGGAGGGTGAGGGTGGTGGAACAGAGGCGCATCCCTCCAGCTGTACCTCTCCACAACTCCTATGCCATTCTGGCAAAGTGTGGTTCCTCTACGGAGGCACCCGCAGTGGAGACCAAGGAGGATGCTGGGAACCTCCACAAAGGAGACCCACAGGAGGGTGGCAGGGGACCCCACAGGGGAAGGAAACAACTCCTGGTGGGGACCCATTGTTAGGAAGGTAGAACTGGGGGAGGAAGGGGAGAGGGAGGTAAGGTGCCTGCCTGGCTCCATGGCTTGAGGGACAGGAGCAAATCCTCAGGATTGCCGGGCAGCTGCACAGGAGGGAGCTGGATGTCATTGTCCACCCAGGAACAAATGACCTGGCTAAGAAAGGGATTAGAGAAGTGCAGGAAGAGTTTGTGGAATTGGGGAGGGCCTAGACAAGTAGCATGCACGGTAACCTTCTCGGAGGTGCTGCCCATCTATGGCGAGGAGAGACTAGGTGTTCCACACCATGGGATCTCAATCCAGTGGTTGAAAACTGGTGTGGAGCTCAGGATTTGGCTTCATTGGGGACTGGGGTCCACCTGGAGTGATGCAAGCCCATACTGGCATGATGGGCTGCATCTGTCCAGGAGGGAACCAGGATCCTAGGTGATAGGTTTAATGCTTCATTGGCAAGCATTTAAACTAGCCAAGGGGAGGCACTGGAAAGGGAGCAGGGAAACTCAGCCCTCAAAATCACGGTAGTAAGTGCAGTAAACACCAACATAGAGGTGTCGATAGGAGAAGGGCTGGGGTAAATGGAGAAAGTGACAAAGGCAAGGAGGACAGGGATGGGGCAAAAGGAGTAAGGCCATCAGGAAATGGAGGGTAATGAGTACCAATGCCCGTAGTCTGGGTAACAAGCCCTGAGCTGGTGGCCTTGATGGAAGAGGGATGCCTGATATCGAGTAGTCACAGAAACATGGTACACAGAGAACCATGACTGGGATGTTAACATACCAGGGTACATAACCTGCAGGGGGAAGAGGGAGGAGTAGCTCTCTGTAAAGGAAGGGATAAAAGCAACTGAACAAAAGAGTAAACAGGGAGGAGAGGAGGCACTGTGGGTCACCTTGGAGACTGGAAAGGGCACCACAATCCGCACAGGAGTTGTGTACAGACCCCCATGTCAGAGGGAAGGAATGGACAAGGATATGATAGAAGGCATTCTTAGAATGGCAGAGAAAGGGGAGATACTGTTGATGGGAGACCTGAATATGCCAGATGTTAACTGGAGCACATTTGCTGCAGCCACATCCAAGAGCAGGGCCATTCTTGATGCCCTACAGGTGGCAGGCCTCAGACAGCTAGTTTCCGAACCCACCTCGTGAGGAGCAATCTTAGACCTCGTACTCAAACGGGGCAGTGAGAGGATCTCAGATCTAGAAGTGGCTGCCATCTGGGAACAAGTGACCATCAAACAGTGTGGTTCACGTTAAACTCAGCTACAGAGTCAAGCCATACAAAAGTGAGGGTACTGGACTTTAGGAGGGCTGACTTTGGCAAGATGGGAGAGTGCCTCAGAAAAGCACTAGCTAACAGACTAGAAGGAGATGTGGAGCAACAATGGGGAATCATCAAAACTGCCATCACAGAGGCAACAAGCCTTTGTGTGAAGCAAATAAACAAATCAAAACGAAAGAAAAAGCCACTATGGTTCTCAAAAGAGGTGGCTGTGAAAGTCAGGAAGAAAAAGATAGCATTCTGGAAGTATAAGGAAACACAGAAGGAGCAGGACCAGTTAAGGCAGAAGAAAGCAGGGAGGGAAGTCAGAATAGCAAAGGCCCAAACTGAGGAAAAGATTGCCAACTCGGTTAAGAAGGGGGATAAAACCTTTTATAGTTACATCAGCGAGCGTAGAAAGACAAAGGGAGGGATAGTGAGGCTGAATAGAATGAACTGTGGGTGGGCAGAGGGGGACAGTGAAAAAGCAGGGATACTGAACGAATATTTCTGCTCAGTATTCACAAAAGAGGAGGGGAAGTGCCTAATCCAATTAACAGAAGCACTCTTGATAGGGGGGTTGATCCCAGTCCTTTCACAGAAGAAACGGTTCTGCAAGAACTCCTAAAACTGAAGGTGGACAAAGCAATGGGGCCTGATGGAATTCACCCAGAATTCTAAAAGAATTAAGGGGGAACTAGTGAAACCACTGGCTACTCTTTTTAATAAATCATGGGAGGATGGTGGTACCCAAGGACTGGAGGAAGGCGGATGTGATTCTCCTTCACAAAAGTGGGATCAAGACAGAGGCAGGAAACTACAGACCTGTCAGTCTGACCTCTGTGGTAGGGAAAGTGATGGAGTCACTCTGAAGGAAAGAATAGTTGAGTACCTAGAGGCCAGTGGGGCACAGGACCCAAGGCAGCATGGGTTCACAGCAGGAAGGTCATGTCAGACGAATCTAATAGATTTTTGACTGGGTGACCAAAGTAGTGGACCAGGAGGGGCTGTGGACATGGCATACCTAGACTTTAGCAAGGCATTTGACACAGTCCCACACAAAAGATTAATAGTCAATTAACCAGCCTGGGAGTGGGTCCCAGGGTAGTAGCCTGGGTAAAACACTGGCTGGACAACAGGACACAGAAGGTAATTGTAAATGGAGTCCACTCTGGAGAAAGAGGGGTTACTAGTGGGCAACTGCAGGGTTCAGATTGGGTCCAGTCCTTTTAATGTCTTCATAAGTGACATTGCAGAGGGACTGGAAGGAAAGATGCCTTTGCAGATGACACAAAGATCTGCAACAGGGTTGATACACAAGGAGGCGTGGAAAGGATGAGAAGGGACTTGGCAAGGTTGGAGGAATGGTCAGAAATATGGCAGCTAGGATTCAATGCAAAGAAGTGAAATAATGCACCTGGGAAACAAGAACCCAGGGCAAGAATACATAATGGGGAGGTAGTAACAACAAAAAAGGAAAGGGACCTGGGGTAATCATATCAGACGACCTTAAGGTTAGCAAGCAATGGAGAAGGCAGTAGGAGGGCTGGGGTATACTGGGATGCATAGGGAGAGGCATCACCAGCAGAAAACAGGAAGTTGTTATCCCTCTGTACAGACAGTTGGTGAGACCCCATCTGGAGTACTGCGTCCAGTTCTGGAGACCATCTCTGCAAGGATATAGACAGGATAGAGGCAGTCCAGAGGAGGGCAACTAAAATGGTGCAGGGTCTGCAAGAGAAGCCATATGAGGAGAGACTAAAGGAGCTTAACATGTATACCCTTGAGGAAAGAAGGGAGAGGGGGGACATGATAGAAACTTTAAGACCTCAGTGGAATTAAAGTCCAAGAGGGTAGCATCTTTCAGAAAAAGAGACGGCAAGAACAAGGGACACAATTTAAAGATGGGGGGCGGTTCAGGGGCAATGTGAGGAAGTATTATTTCACAGAGAGGGTAGTGATGCATGGAACAGCCTTCCTGAGGAGGTTGGGGGTCTAAACTGTGGGAGAAGTCAAGAATGCATGGGACAGACATAAGGCAATTCTTGTGGGGGGTAGGAAGAAATAGGCTGTTGGTTAACTAGGATCTGCGGCCTATCCTGTAGGTAGGGAAATGGGCAGACTAGATGGGCCAAGCGGTCCTTATCTGCCGTCAAAGTCTATGTTTCTATGAGACCAGCACCCATGGGCCCTGTGGTCTCCCACTTGTGCTGCCCACCCCACTAGAGACACGTCTGGCATGAGCATGACAGACAGTTCTGGGTTCACAAATGGGATTCCCTCCTCCAGATGTTGTGGGTCCAGCCACCACTAGATGGCATCCCACATTGGCAGGGCTGCCATGACTGGCTGGTCCAAGTGACCTAGGTGCTGGGTCTACTGGCACAAATAAAGACTAATACTGAACATATTTAAATGATATGCCATATTTTGTCTAAATATTGTTTCTCAAAAGTTTTTCTAGGTGTACAACAGTGTGTGTGTGTGATGCTGAGATAACATTATGCTTTGAGTCGTAGTGCACAAGGCCATAGGCGGAATGCGTCCAACACTCCAGAAGTGACATCACCCCCACATCACACACCCTGGAGTGCATTACTGCTATTGTACACTGGCTGATTTAAAAATATTCATTTTTAAATCTTTTTTTTTTTTTTAGTGTGGAAGCATATCTTTGTTTCTTTTCTTTTTTTTTTTTTCTATATAGGTTTTTATCCTCTGTGAGCCCTGGCAGGTGGCTGTGGTCCTCCTCACAGAGGAGCTCACTCTCTGGTCCCACGCATCCCCCTGCTCTTGCTGCCCCCGGAAATTCCTCTGTGGACTGCCCCCCGAGACACAATCCAGACACTGGGGACGCCTGGGACGCATGGTCATCATGGAACCTGACAGACTCCTTTTTCCCTTTCTCCCATCCCCTCACCGATGTAAGGACAGCGTACGTGACTCCCCACCCGTACTGCCCTTCAGCCACTTCCAGAGGGCAATCAATGAGAGGGACAACAGGTCCCCGAGAGAGAGGGAGCAGTCCTCTGAATGCTCGATTCTCTCTCCCCTATGCCGACCCCCAGCTCGTTCTTGAACCCAGGTCGGCAGTGTGGCATGAGGTGCACCGACCAGTGCCTCAACCTCCACCGGGTCGGCCTCATATCTTTGTTTCTTGAGAGTCTGGTGAAGATCCTCACTTGAAATTTCCCTTCAACTAATCAAGACCTTTGCAGTGATATAGCAGTGGGATAATATCACTGTTGAAGGGGGCCACTGACCAACCAGGAGACAGGACTTTTTTTATTCTTGCCATTGTATAATTATGCATCTATTAGTGTGCATTCTTCAGTACATAGTAATTCTGACAAGTAAATGCTGTAAATAGAGACTCTGCTTTTGTAATGCCCCCCACCCCCGACCTTTCCTGGGAACTACAGTAGATGTATCATCAAAAATCAGGCCATCCTGGGGTAACTACTGATAAATAAAAATCAACTCAAACATGGATGGAATCCAGGAAGCGAAGGCAAGAGTCACAGAGAACTGCTGAACTCTGGGTCAACAAGGGGCAGAATACCACCAACAGTAGGCGTCCTCCCCCCTGGGAAATAAGTCGCATTTTGACCATACAGCTGACGACTTTGTTGCCCGACCACAATTCTGAGCTAGGGCATTGATTCAAGGCAATCCATGTGGTAAACACTGCCACTTCCAGCATCTTAAAATTCTATGGTCACTTCTTTTGGTTTTAAACTTACTGAAAAGGAAAGTTTCCTGCTTTGGGCTAAAACAAATTGTCGAAATGGGCTTCTTGTGTGCTTTAACTTCTCCATAGCAAAAGTTGGCTCGAGAGTGAATCAGTTTCACAATTCCTCTTCGACCTGCTACAGCGAGCACATTAAACTTCCTCTTCTGCCCCTCCGAGGTTACCATTGTTAGAGTGGTCCAAGCCACCGAGAACAGCTCCTACAATTTAAAAAGAAAAAAAACGAACAATAAAAATTGGCACAAGTCTATATACTTCTAAATATCATGTTCTTCTGCTCCAATATTTAACATTTAGCTTTAGCAATGAAAAATGGCACCGCTACCATACAGGTGTACGGTTCAATCTCTTTACTTCTAACAATACAGAGTATAAACAACAACAAAAAGGGCCGCAATGACCATCCACTTCCATTCTATCCTCTGAACTGGCACACCGGCACCATTATGAAAAACTTCAAAAAGCCAGCAAGCCCACTGGCCAGGTAGCGCTACGGCAGGGCAGTCACTCGTTACACTGGCGACCCAGGCTTGGAAACTGACTCTGGTTGCAGAGGCTGACCACGGAAAGGAGTGATGAGCGTATCACTGGACAGCTCTACTCCTGTGGGGATGGGGATTTTTATTCTCTCCATTTACCAGCTGGGGCAGTTAGGCTGCAGGACATTCTGAGAGTACCACCAGGTCAGGGGATGTCACAAACATCGATGCCTGCTCATGCTGAGCATGAGCACACCGCATTGTGCATGCCAGCAGCTCCCCTCAGGGAAAAACTGGTGGAAAATCAGCAAAGCTACAAGATGGAAATGGGCCTCTTTGCAAGCCCTGTACTGCTGACCAGGCACCCACATCCCAGGCAGCAGGATGGGAATCAGCCTCTCACCTCTCACAGGTCCAGCACTACTGACCAAGAACACCTTTCCTGGGCTGCAGGATGGGAATCAGCCTCTCCCAGGCCCCACATTGATGACCAGGTAGCCCCCTCATGGGCTACAGGATGGGAACCAGACTCTCGCAGGCACTGCACTGCTGACTGGGCACCCCCCCTCCCAGGCTTCAGAATGAGAACTAGCCTCGCAAGCCCGCCCGCTTCTGACCAGGCACCCCCCAGGCTGCAGGATGGAAACCAACTTCGCAGGCTCCACACTGCTGACCTGGCACCACCCCCGGGCTGCAGTGGGACCCAGCCTGCAGAACCCCACACAGCTGACCAGGCACCACCCCTCCCAGGCTGCAGGATGGGAACCAGCCTCTTGCAGGCCTCACACTGCTTAACCAGGCCCCCCCCACCCGGGCCGCAGGATAGAAAGCAACCTTTCACATACCCTATTCTGCTGACCAGGCCCCCCCTTCCCCCACCCAGGCTGCAGGATGGATACCAGCCTCTCACAGGCCCTATTTCGTTGACTGGGCACCACCCTCCCAAGCTGCAGGATGGATACCAGCCTCTCACAGGCCCTATTTCATTGACCGGGCACCTCTCCCCAAGCTGCAGGATGGGAACCAGCCTCTTGCAGGCCCCACACTGCTTGACCAGGCACCTCCCCCCCCCACCCGGGATGCAGTATGGTAACTGGCCTCTCGCAGGCCCTGTTACGCTGACCAGGCACCACCATCCCCGGCTGCAGGATGGGAACCAGCCTCTCGCAGACCCCACAATGCTGACCAGGCACCCCCTCCCAGGCTGCAGGAAGGGGACTGGCCTCTCGTTGACCCCACATTGATGAACAAACACTTCCCTTCTGGACTGCAGGATGGGAACCAGCCTTTTTGCAAGCCCCACACTGCTTGACCAGGCACCCCACCTGGTCTGCAGGATGGGAACTGGCCTCGGGAAGGCCCTGTAATGCTGATTGGGCACCCCATCTGAGCCTGCAGGATGGGAACCGGCCTTTCGTAGGCCCCGCAATGCTGACCAGGCACCCCTTCCCAGGCTGCAGGATGGGAACCAACCTCTCAGAGGCCCCACACTGCTTGACTACGCATCCACCACCCGGGCTGCAGAATGGAAACCAACCACTCGCAGGCCTTGTTCTGCTGACCGGGCTTCAACCTCTGTGGCTGCAGGAAGGGAACCAGCCTCTTACAGGACCCGCAATGCTGACCAGGCGCCCCCCCCTACCCAGGCTGCAGGATGGAAACCAACCTCTTGCAGGCCCTGTTCTGCTAACTGGGCACCACCTCCTGGGTGGTAGGATGGGAACCACCTTCTCGCAGGCCCTACAATGCTGATCAGGATCCCACTTCTTGGGCTGCAGGATGGGAACCAGCCTCTCGCAGGCCCCACACTGCTGACTGGGCACCCCCCCTCCTGGGCTGCAGGATGGAAACCAGCCTCCTGCAGCCCCACAATGCTGACCAGGCACCCCCCTCCCAGGCTACAGGAAGGGACCCAGCCTCTCGCAGGCCCCGCAATGCTGAACGGGCACCCATCTCCTGAGCTGGCTCCATCAACCGATTAGGAAGTTGTTCCCTGAGGCACCCATTTTCAGGGCAAGACAAGGAGGATATATATACATATTATACTGGCCCAGGAGAGCCAGTATAGTTAGAGATGCATGACCACTTCTATGTTAAAACCCAAATTTTGCACTTTAGTAACTTTGCAACCATTGGTCCGATTTGCCTGAAATTGTGCATGCGTGATCTGGTACCATAGATCTCCGGATTTAGAAATCCTCAATTTAGGCAAATTCTTTGCTCGTCTCTACAGCCCAAATGGTTTGGCCATCTGGTCTGAAATTTTCAGAGTATATGGGGACTGGGTCAGGGAAGTGCCTTGTGAAGGTTTGGTAAAAAAAAAAAAAATATATATATATTTATCCATTCAAAAGTTATTAAAACAATAAGTTTCCCATTGTACCTTACGGGGCAAAAATACAGGTCCCGTGCGAAAGCACACTGTACTTTGGCGAAAGCACCTTTTTCTGTCGCAAATGGCCTCAGTATTGTTGTGCCACCATCTCGTTTTCAGTTAGTGGTGGAGAAAGTACAGTTATGTAAGAACTTACCGTAACAGTAGATCTTCGAGAGGAACTTGCAGCAGGGTATAACAATTAGGACTATGCTGCAGGCACTAGGACCATCCGGAAAACTTCTCAGCCAGCAGTATACAGCAGGGACCGCCCTTGACGCCGGCCCCGCTACAAAAGGGGGCGGACCCAGCTCCACCTCAGTTCTCCCGCCAAGGCCTGCAACAAGCCCTGACAAGAAAAGGAGACAAAGCAAATATAGCAGATGTAAATGAAGATGGATCTGCACACCTCGAGGGGGAAGGCGGGTGGGAAAGTGACGCCTGCTGCAAGAGCTCCTCTCGAAGATCTACTGTTACGGTAAGTTCCTACGTAACTGTACTATCTTAATTCGAGTGGGAGCTCTTGCAGCAGGCTATAACAATTGGGACTGAATACCAAGCAGTCCCATGCCAAAGAGGTAGTCGACCCCGGGAGGTGGAATATACTGACTCCAGAGGCCTAGGACAAAAGTCCCTGCAAAACAACCAGACCAAACCCGGCACAGCGTCTGGAGACGATATCCAAGCTGTAATGCTTGACAAAGGTATGCACCGAATTCCAGGTAGCGGCCGCACATATGTCCCTTATAGAGACATTTCTCAGGGCGGTGAATGAAGCAGACACTCCTCTGGTGGAGTGACCCCTAACTGGGCCCGGTAGGGGCTTATTGTGTTTCTCATAGCAGAAGGAAACACAGTGGACTATCCACTTCAATATCGTCTGCTTGGTCACCGGTTTACCCAAGCATTGTGGCACAAAGGCCGCAAAAAGTTGCTCCGATTGACGGTGTGCAGCCGTCCGCTTGAGGTAATACCTCAAAGTCCTGTGGACATCCAGTGTGTGAAGGAGAGCCTCCCCTCTATTGGATGGGGAAGGAAAATAAACTGGAAGGTCAACAGACTGGTTGAGGGTCAGCTCCGAGACCACTTTCGGAAGAAACTTAGGATTTGTTCTAAGGGAAACCCTTTCCCTGTGGAAAATCAAATACGGCTCTTTACACATCAGAGCCTGAAGCTCGGAAACTCTGAACTGAGGTAATAGCAACCAAAAAACAAACCTTCCAAGAAAGGTAACGCAGCTCACAATCCGCTGCTGGTTCAAAGGGAGGGAAGGTGAGCTTCTCCAACACATAAAGGAGATCTCAGGGTGGGATAGGGTCCCGAATGGGAGGCCTCATATGCAAAATTTCTCTTAAAAAGGTGCAGGCAACATCCAATTGTGCCAACGCCTTATCTCCAATGAGAGCATGATAGGTGGAGACAGCCCACATATGCACCTTGATAGAGGAGTAACTCAGGTCATTCTGATACAAGGAGAGGAGGTACTGTAATGCTGAGTTCACTGGACAAGTGACGGGGTCCAAATACTGTGACGAGGCCCATAGACAAAAACGCTTCCACTTCATAGCATAAGCGGAGCGGGTGGAGGACTTTCTCGCCAAAACTAGGACTGCCGCCACTTCCGGGGAAACCCCGTATCTGTGTTGAGCTACGTCTGAAGGAGCCAAGCATGTAGGTGTAAGGACCGAAGGTCCGGATGGACCAGCGACCCTTGTTCCTGGGACAGCAACTGTGAGCATATGGGCAGCGGAACTGGAGGCTCCATGGATAACCGCTGCAGGAGTGGGAACCAAATCTGCCGAGGCCATCTGGGGGCTACGAGAATCATTCAGGCCCCTTCTGCCTGTAACTTTAGTAGGACTCTCTGAATGAGAGGGAAGGGCGGGAAGGCATAGAGAAACCTCCCTGCCCAGCAAAGGGATAACGCGTCTGGCCAGAAAACTCCAGGCGCGTGCTCTCGCGAGCAAAACACTGGCAGTTTGGCGTTGCGTGGTGACGCAAAGAGGTCCGCCTCTGGATGACCCCACTTGTCGAAGAACTGATCTGCCATGGACTGTAGCAGCTCCCACTCGTGTGCTCTGGATCGAGACCTGCTTAGGCTGTCGGCCAGATCGTTGAGGACGCCTGGAATGCGCACTGTGGACAGCAGAATGCGCTGCTCCAGCGCCCAGTGCCAGACTCTCATCGTCTCCCTGCAAAGGGGGTATGAATGAGTGCTCCCTTGCTTGTTGATGTAGAAGACGACCGCCATATTGTCTGTTTGAACCAAAAGAGAGCCTGGCACCAGGTCCTCTTGAAAAGCCTGTAAGGCATAGAGAACCGCTCGCATCTCCAGTACATTGATTTGAAGGGAGCGCTTCTCGGGTGACCAAACCCCTTGCGTTTGATGAGCACCCAGGTGCGCCCCCCACTCCAGGTCTGATGCATCTGTTGTAGGAGTCTGACCTGGTGGCTCCGGATGAAAGCTGACCCCCTTCTCCATGTTCTGGGGGTCCATCCACCAACGCAAAGTTCTCCTGACTGGCTCGGTGATCCTGACCATGAAGTCTAGCTCGTAAAAGCCCTGGTCCTACTGTACCCTGAGCATCCATTGTGGGATCCGCATATGGAGGCGGGCCGAGGGAGTGACAGGAATGGCCGGCGCCATGTGCCCCAGTAGCCTGAGGAAGCTCCGGGCTGGAACTTGAGGAGTTATTGAGATCCCTTCGGCAATCTCTCGCAGGCGATCGCCCCTGTCCTGGGGGAGGAAGGCCATGCCCTGGATAGAATCCAGTACCGCACCAATGAAGACGAGCTTTTGACTGGGCTCTGGGGACGATTTTCATAGATTCAGGGTGATCCCCAGCTCTCAGAATAGAGTACAGGCATCTCCGAGGGCGTGAAGTAGGCCTGCCCTTAACGGGGCTGTAAGTAGCCAATCGTCTAGGTATGGGAAAACGTAGTGACCCATGCGCCTTAGAGCCGCAGCCACTACTGCCAAGCATTTTGTAAAGACTCGTGGAGCAGAAGAGAGGCCGAACGGAAGAACTCGAAACTGGTAGTGCTCCCCTTGGAAGCGGAACCTCAGAAACTTCCAGTGTATGCATCTTGCATGTCTAGGGAGCACAGCCAGTCCCCTTGGTGCAGCAGATGAAGTAGACCCGGGAAGGGCACCATCCTGAAGCTTTTGTACTCTATAAAGAGATTTAGAGAGCTGAGGTCTAGAATGAGTCGAAGATCCTGTGTCTTTTTTGGGACCAGGAAGAAATGGGAGTAAAACCCCTTTCCCCGCTGATGCAAGGGGACTACCTCTAGTGCCCTTTTCTGCAAGAGGGTCTGAATTTCTCCTTGTATTGGTGGGATGTGAGAAGGAGGATGACGGGAGTGCTTTGTCGGAGTATTTGGGGAAAACTCCGTGAACTCCAGCGTGTGTACCCTCCTGACGATATCTAGGACCCATTGGTCCGCAGTAATCGACTTCCACCCTTCGAAATGAAGAGAGAAGCGGCCCCCGACCGTCTCCCCTGGGTCTTCCTGTGGAAGGGGGGGGCGGAAGGGAGTCATTGGGCTGAGCCGGGTGTAGGCAAAGAGGCCTGGGAGGACTTGGGCCCACAGGTAGGAGCGCCTCTAGGCTGCTGGTTACCAGATCTCCTACGGAAGCCACCTCTCTGTCCCTGCTGGTTACCACGGGCATGACCTTGGCCACCTGAGGGCTTATGAAATGGCCACTTGCGTTGTCTTCGCTGGTCGCCGCGGTACATCTAGCGGACTGACCAGATAGACTTGCCAGACTCTTGGAGACGAGAAATACAGGTTACTCACCTGTAACAGGAGTTCTAGGAATGGTATATGTTGTTCATCCACACTGTCTGGCAGGTTCCTCGCCGCTTAAATCTTGCCGGAAGGTCTTCAAGTTGCTCCACCCACCCGGGTGGTTAAACCTCGGCTCCGCCCCATGACGCCAGATCTGGCCCGCTGGAAGCTCAGGTTGTGCGTCAGCCGGGAGGTCAGGGAGTTGTGGATGAACAACATATACCAATCTAGAACTCCTGTTACAGGTGAGTAACCTGTATTTCTAGGGACATGGATATGTTGTTCATCCACACTGTCTGGCAGACTCCTAGCAGTTCTCCGGGAGGAGGGAGGCAGCACACCCCTACTTAGGGAATAAAGACTGAGAACCGAGGCCCCAAAACCAGCATCTCGGCGTGACTCAAGGTCGATGTGGTAATGGGTAATGAAGGTGTGCTGACTTCCAGGTAGCAGCCCTGCAGATTTCCTGGATAGGGACGTCCCTGGAAGCAGCCACCGATGCAGCAGTATGGCGGGTAGAATGAGCTCTTATCCCTCTGGGAGGCTCCATGCCCACCTGCCTATCATCCACTTGGCTGCAGGTCTGCCAGGTGCGGCTTCAGTGTAGGTGACAAACAGCTGGAGAACCTCTCCCCGAATTTCAGCCGTGCGCTCCTTATAATAAGCGAGCGCCCTTCTAGGGTCCAAAGTATGGAGCCTGTATTCGGCCTCCGAGGTGTGATTGGGGTAGAACACCGGCAGAGTCAACACCTGGTTAAGGTGAAACTCCAACACCACCTTCGGAAGGAATTTCGGGTGGGCGCAGGACAACCTTGTCCCTGTGGAAGACCAGGTAAGGAGACTCGATGCAGAGCGCCTGGAGTTCTCCCATGCTTCTGGCTGACGTGATAGCCACCAAGAAGGCGGTCTTCCACGACAGGTGAGAGAGTTCACACCTGTGCATTGGTTCGAATAAGCTGCCCATGAGCTTTGCCAGTACCAGCAGTAAATCCACGGAGGTGGGAGGTTCTCGCACCTGAGGGGAAATGTGATCAAGGCCTTTGAAAAAGCACCAGACCACCTTCCCTGCGCCACCGACTGCCCCCCGCCCGCGCCTGCAAGCAGAGATGGCTGCCAGGTGCACCCTAGGGTCGCCGACCTGAGCCCTTGACGAGAAAGGGACCATAAATAGTCCAAGATGCTTGCCAAAGGACAGGAGGAAGGGTCAAGCCCTTGCCCTGACACCAAATGGAAAATCTTTTCCATTTGAAGGCATAGCATTCCTGGTCGACTCCTCGGGGACGCCTCAACAACATTGAGGACCTCGTCGGGAAAGACCCAAGGCCTGGAACTCTAGCCGCTCAGGAACCAGGCCGTCAGGTGCAGGGATTGAAGGTCGGATGGAACACCTTCCTGATTGACTGAGAGCAGGTCGGGCGAGCTGGAAGCTGCCTCAGAGCCTGGAGCTGAGGCTGAGGAGATCTGGGTACCAGAACTGGCGGGGCCAGTCTGGGGCTATCAGAATCACCCTCGCCTTGTCCTCCTTGCTTTGAGAAGCACCTTGTGAATCAGGGAAATGGGGAAGGCGAGAAGAGGCCCGGGGTCCACGGCCTCGAGAAGGCATCCCCCTGCAGTGAGCCCTGCAGAGGGGGGCGGGCATGGAACAGCCTTAGCTTTGTGTTCTCCCTGCAGGCAAACAGGTCCACCTGAGGTGTGCCCCAATGGGAGAACAGATCTTGTACTACCTCCAGCAGGAGAGACCACTCGTGAGATGCAGCCCCTATCCGGCTCAGGGCATCGGCCAGGGTGTTGGAAGCTCCTGCCACATGAATGGCTGGGAGATCCGCCTCCAAGCTGCGCCACAGTGACCAAATCGGGAGGCTTCCTTGCATAGAAGCTGTGGAGCGGCGTCCGCCCTGGCGGTTTAGGTGAGTACATGGACATGGTATTGTCCGTCTGGACTCGGACCACTGACCCCGGAGAAAGCGAACAAAAAGCGGTGAGAGCTAGGCGGACAGCTCGAGGCTCCAGCAGGTTGATGTGGCATCGGGACTCCAGGGGACCAGAGGCCGTGTGCCCGGTGTTCCCCAGATGGGCACCCCAACCCATCAGAGGGCATTGGTCGATAGAGAGACCGTCGGCCGGGCGGACAAGCGGGATGCCCTCCTGCAGATGAGACAGAGCGGTCCACCACCGAGGCGTTCACATCTCCTGGGTCACCGTCACTAGCTGGTCCAATGGATCGCAGCGTTGTGACCACTGGCTAGCCAGTCCCCACTGAAGGGGCGCATGCCCAGCGTGCCCAGCGGACCACGCTGGTACAGGCCGCCATGAGACAGGGCGCAGGAAGTCCTGGGCAGGGCGCGATGGCCCAACCAGAAATGATTGGGCAAAGGAGGTAAGAACCTCGGCCCTGTCCGCCGGGAGCCGTGCTCTGGCTCAAGACGAGCTCTGCCCGATAAACAGAATCACCTGCTTGGCTCGAGTTCGACTTGGCCTCGTTGATAAGAAGGCGCGTTGAGAGCAAACCTGAGGCCAGATCTCGGACGCTCCACCTCCTGTCTGGAGGGCTGCTATCAGCCAAACGTCCAGGTAAGGTACACCCGGACCCCTCGGCGCCGCGGAAAGCTGTCACACTGCTATGCATTTGGTGAAGACCCTGGGAGCAGGAGACAGGCGAGAGCATGGCTCGGAACTACGAAAAGGATCCTCCGCTCGAAAGCGAAGGAATCTCCGATGTAGCGGACGGATAGGGGCGTGAAAACGCGTCCTGCAGGTCCAGAGAGCAGAATCAAAGCCGTGTTCCAGGGATGGTATTATCTGAGCCAGAGTGACCATCCTGAAGGTTCGAGACCTTAGGAACTTGTTAAGGTCGTAGGTTCAGAATGGGGCATCAGCCCCCGTCCGTTCAAACAGGAAGTACCTGGACACGAACCTGGGTCTGAGGAGGGTCCGCCACCTCCGATCACCTCCTTTAGAGAGGAGGCGATGTCGGCCAGCGAGCCGACAGTGAAACTGCGGAACCCGAGGCCCCAGTGCGGCAGCTCTGAGAGGCGGGGCCTGCTCGAATCCTAGAGGCAGGCCTTTTCCCACCACCTCCAGCACCCACCTGTCCGTGGTAATAACGGACCAGGCGGAAAGGAAGTGCCGGAGCCGTCCCCCCACGGGGGGAACCTGGGGTGAGGTGGCGGGGTTGGGGGTGACACCCCTCAGCCCGTCACTGGGCAGGCTTGGAGGAGGGACCGGCCGAGGGACCTCCCGGCCTTTACCTCCCCGCTTCCTGTTGGAGGAAGCCCGGCTTGGGTTTGGGATGCCAAGCCCGAGCCTGCTGGCCCTGACGTTGCTGGGCCGGACGCGCCGCAGGCGCAGAAGGACGAAAGGGCTTAGGCTGTGGTTTGCGGCCTTTGTCCTTCTGAGTGAAAGAGACAGAGTCCAAGGTAGCATTGGACTTCTCGATCCTCTGCAGGTGACCTTCCACCCCAGGGCCGAAGAGGTCGGTTCCCAAAAAGGGAACATCCGCCAACTTGTGCTGGGTATCCGAAGTAAAGGTGGATATCCTCAGCCAAACCCGACAGCATAGCCACTCGGCCGCCACAGACCTGGCACACGAGTCCTCAATGTCTAAAGCAGTCTGGAGCTGCTGTTTGGCCACTGCCCTGCCCTGGTCCTGCACCTGACCGTGGTCTGCAGATCCCGGGAAGATGAGGGCGACCTCATCCGGGCACCCAACAGGGCATGAGAGAAATGTGCCATGAGGATGGCCGAACTGGCCTGAGCGAGAGCCTAGGGAGGGCCTGCATAGACTTTAGCGGTATAGTCCAATTTTGGACTCCTTGTCGGGAGGTTTGTCCACATCCCTAGCGTTCCTTGCGCTGGAAGCGGCTATCGTGCTAACCTCGGCGGCGGGTGTTCGAAAAAAACCCGGGAGAGGAACGGTAGGGACCGCCACTTCCTGGCCATCCTGGCCAAGGCGCAGGGCAGGAAGCAGGCGCTGCCAGAGCTCCAAGGCTGGACCTACTATGGCCTCGGCCACGGAAGGCCTCGTGGGGATCCCTTGGTCCAGAATCTCCGTGAAGGGATACCTGGCCGCTTAGAAACTGGTTCGAGCTTCATCGGTGGACTCGAGATGAGCCGAAGCAATCCAGGAAGGACGAGGCTATACGTCCACCGACTGTCCTCCTGAGGACTCCAAGTCCATTCGCTTGGAGAAAGGGAGAATCGTCTTGGGACTCGGAAGAGTCCTCAAAACTGCCTCGGGCCTAAGCCACCCCTCCACCTGCCCAGGTCAATGGGGAGTGAGGTGACAGACAGCCTATGGGGCAGTCCCTGAGCCGACGAGAATTTTTGGTGGAGCCCCAACTAACGGCTGTGGAGGCGGAGGTTCCACCGAATCAGTGGTGCAGCTGGTTTTGGCCGAACAACCGGCCTGGGAACAGGCTCCTCGGATAAAGCGAGGGGTTGTTCGACCGCTCGCGTGACAGCCATAATGGCGGGGAAGGCGGCGGGCGTCGGCTTATTCCCGGTCAGAAGAAACTGTTGCCACATGAGTTCGTCATATCTTGGCGCTTAACTAGCAAGCCTCCTTGTCAAGGAGGAGAGACGGCGGCGGCGCTCGCTGCCGCGATGCCGAGACCGAGACCGCCTAGACGCGGATCGGCTGGACCGCCAAGAAGTCCGAGACCGAGAACCCTGGTTTGCCGAGGACGGTGCGTGGAGGTGTCGCGGGACCGGCACACCCTCGGTTCGGAAGATTCAACCGAAGGCTCGGAACGGAGGCACAGGCGAGCCAGCAGGGTCCTCAACTCCCACGGGGGAACCCGAGGGAGAAAGTTCTCGGCTTCTCCAGCTGACAACCCGTCAGGTCGAGAAAAATCTCGACGGTCGGCAGGAGTCTCGGTCAACTGGCCTGTGAGGGACACCGTGAGACCAGTGGCGAAGCTGAGAAGTCGACCAGTCGACGTCGACAACGGGAGAGGGATCTTTCCTTCCCCAAGAGCGCCGACGGTGAGACTTACTTTGTCTTCTTTTGGACCGAGAAACGGTCCAGAAGAAGTTGGTCCCTCACCTTTAGTTGAGAGGGTCAGACAAAGCTCCTTAAAAGAAGCTGAATAAGAGGCACCGAGAGAGAGCGGGACAAATGCCGCAGCCGAGGTAGAAGCGGCCCGCGCCGCCTCCTCTTCGAGGGCGATCATCTGCTCGAGCTGATCCGCCGAGCATGCCGCCGACTGGGCCTCTTTTGATTTTACCGGAGGAAATCGCTTCTCGGGACGCCCCAGTTGTAAGCGGGCAGCACAGTCTTCGGGCGTGGGCGAAAAGGAATAGCACCGGTTGCAGGCCTGCGGGTGGTGCTCAAGGCCCAAGCAGTAGGCATACGTGGGTGCGGATCCGTCGAGACATCTTCTGCCCGCAGGGAGCATCTCGAGAAACCGGGAGTCGGTTGTCCATACGCAGCTGCGAGGAGAGAACCAAAGTCTTTTGCAAAAACTTTTTAATTTTGAAAATTTCAAAGAATTAGGAACCAGTCTTATACGCAGAGCGTTAAGGAGGGAACCTGAGCTTCCAAGCGGTAAGGAAGATCTGGCGTCATGGGGCGGAGCCAAGAGTTTTACCACCCGGGTGGGTGGTAGAAGCCAGCTTGAAAACCTTCCGGCAAGATTTAAAGCGGCAAGGAACCTGCCAGACAGTGTGGATGAACAACATATCCATGTACCTAGAAATCAAAGCTTCTGTCTCCTGCCCAAATAGCACAGTACCCTGGAAAGGTAAATCCTTGATACCGGCCTGCAGATCCTGGTGAAAGCCCGACACTCTCAACCTGGCGTAGCGCCGTAGGCACACCCTGGAAGCGGCTGCCCTGGCTGCCGTATCTGCGGTGTCATACGAGGCTCTCAGGACATGGGAGCCTACGTCTGAGCCCGATTTCATGATGTCCAGAAGCTCTGTCTTCTGATCAGAATCTGGTATGGCCTTCAAAAGCTCTTGTCCCCGCTCCCATAGCGCATTCTGGTACTGGACCATATGCGTCAAGAAATTGAGGGACCATATGGAACAGGTGGAAGCAGAATAAGCCTTCTTGCCCACCTGGTCCAAATAGCGAGACTCCCGGTCAGGAGGCTGTGAGCTGAAGATCTTCGGCTGTCTGGATTTATCATGGGCAGCCGTGATTACCAAGGAGTCCGCCTGAGGGTGCTCAGCTAGGAAAGCTTCTGCCCTCACGGCCTTGTATAGCCTATCTGACTTCTTAGGAACAGCCAGGGTGGAAGCTGGATGTTTCCAGGTAGTCCAGCGTGAGGTCCTGGAAAATGTCCTCTAAAGGAGGGACCACCAGTGGTTTCGGCTCCTTCTGCCTCAAGTACTTCGCCAGTCTCCAGCGTTCCGGGTCCAGGTCCTCCATCTCCCACTCGTAGGAGACCTGGATATGCCTCATGACGTCCATGAAGGTTGGATCGTCTGGAGGCAAGTGAGGCTGGTCCTTCTCTCCCGGGGACCGCTGCAAGCTGAGAGAGGAAGATGACGAAGAGGAGGATGAGGGAGATCGACTATAAGATCTAGAAGAGTCTGACCTCTCCTTATGACCAGACTCCCGCTGTCATCGGTAACTGGAGGACCGATGTTGGTCCGGAGACAAACTCTGGTCCCGAGACTGGCAACGGAGCAGAGACCGATGTCGGGAGCGTTCTCATCTAGAAGACCGAGAAGGACTCCGAGAACGTGACCTAGACCGACGACGATCTCAGAGTCCCTGAAGCGTCGGTGGTCTCCCAGACCGGGTGTGGGAGCGAGCCCTAGAAGGAGGTGTGAGGCGGTCGCTCCGAGTTTCCTTGGGAAGGCTCACCTCCGGCTGTGGTTTGCAGCTGGGTCCAGCACGGTGTCTGGGCGGTGGCAGGGCGCTTCTGGACCCTGCGCCCACCAAAGGAAAAGCGGCTCCTGCAGCTCATCCTTCGTAAAAAGCTCTGCCGCTCGGCCCAGAAAGGGAGTATCCGGGACCGAGGCCTGCGAAGGACAGCCCCCCTTGGGGCCCAGGGGGTAGGAGGACTTGGGTGATGGGGACATCGGCTCTTCCACTGCCAATCCCTCACCCTTTGCCCCTTCAACCAACGTTGGTGGTGGTACCGACGACGAGGGGCGCCGGAGAGTCCTTGGGCTCTGGAGGCGCGCCTTCAGCAGGCGGCGCCGGTGCCTTGGGAGGTGGAGCCGCAGCTTTCACATCCAAGGGCTTGGTGGTAACCCTTAGCGGGGTTACCTTCGGCTTGGCCGGCTTCTCCCAAGGGCCTGCCTTGGCCTGGAGACGATTTCAGACGCCTCCTGATCCCGAAGGCGGCCTTCTTGGAGAGGGCCGAGTGAGACCGGGCCGACCACAGTCTTTACCATGATGCTGCTTCTCTTTGCATTTCCCCTCGGAGGAGTGCAGATCCATCTTCTTCTCCAGAAGAAAAGCCTTCAGGGCCTTCAGACGACAGATGTGGGTCCGGCTAGTAAATGCCTGGCAGGCGGAGCAGGCTGCGGTGTTGTGGTCCGGCCCGAGGCAGAAAACGCAGCGTCGATGGCCAGGATCTGCCTCCCACACTCGCACTTGTTTTGATGGTGTTCAGGCGAGGCTGACGACGGTGAAGACATCCATCAGGAAACAGTCTGACATCAGTTAACTAGAAAAAAAGTTTAAAAAAAACGCAAGAAAAGCGGGTTTCGTAGAAAATCTTGCTGTTCCTGGCAAGCTGAATGTAGATCTTCTCTCTTCACGTGCGGGACGCGGCGGGAAAAGAACTGAGGTGGAGCTGGGTCCGCCACCTTTTGTACCAGGGCCGACGTCGGGGCGGGGCCGGCGTCGGTCCCTGCTGTATACTGCTGGCTGAGAAGTTTTCCGGATGGTCCTAGTGCCTGCAGCCTAGTCCTAATTGTTATAGTCTGCTGCAAGAGCTCCCACTCGAAGTAAGATAAAAACGTTACTCATTCAAAATACTATGCCCCTTGTAAACACCAACTATTGTGTTTACCTAGAGGGGACCCTAGAACACGATCCTGGCATCAAATTTTTAAAATAATTCCTAGAAATGTGTTTTGTACATTTTTTTGTCCGTACTGTCGCAATTTGTGAAAGTACAGCACGACACTGCTGTGATTTTGGTGGCAATGTGCCGCCATACTTTCGAAAATTATGAGTTCCTTTCGCTAATCTTGGCACAAGAAAAAAAACAATCAGCCTATGTGAAAAGGCAAACATCTTTTTTTTTTTTTTTACACCTTCTATTTATGCACCCCCTGCCACTAACCTCTCTCCAGCGAGGTCTCTCGATTACTAGCTCTGCCCGTCCGCCTGAAGTTCCGACATTCGTTTTCTGGTTGAGGGGTCCTCCTTCTATGGGCTCCCCTTAACCCCTCGGCTCTGAGTCCCCCAAGGAAGGACCGGCGCTCTATCTAATAGTGTTGGCAGGCTTGCCTCAGGAGGAGGAACTAGGATGGATGGATCTTGGCCCGGCACTGGACATGGGGCCGCAATCACTGGGCCCGCCTTCACCTGTCAGTGGAGGTTTTTTTTTCCCTTAAGTACTCCTATGGGAGCGCAGATGTGCAGGACGTCCAGCGCAACACGAGCGCACTTCCGCACCCGCCTGCAGGATGTCATCCGACGCCCCCTGACCCCATATGTGCTCCACACATACTGTGGCTGCCAGCCTTTGCCAGGAGCCGCTAGAGCTGCGTGGAGTAGCAACCTCCCTCCCTTCCCAGAAGAGGAGAGTAGTCCATTGAATGCTAGATCCTCCCCTTCCCGTCGACCCGCAGTGCTGAGTCCGTTCCCGAACCCAGGTTGCGGGTAAGGCACGAGGTGTGGTGTCCAGCACCTCAACCCTCAGCGCCACTGGGCCGGAGCAAAAACTTTTTCTAAGCATTATTTTAATATAACCTGACACTAAAATCGTGTTCCTTGGCTCCCGTTTAGGTAAACACCTGTTGGTGTTAACCTGAAAAAAGAACAGGTTACTCACATGTAACAGTAGTTCTAGGAGTGGTATATGTTGTTCATCCACACTTCTTGGCATGTCCCTTTCCCCTTTAAATCTTGCCGGAAAGTCTTCAAGCTGGCTCCTCCCACCCACCCGGGTGGTAAATACCTCGGCTCTGCCCCATGACACTAGGTCTTAGCCCGCTGGAAGCAAGGTTGTGCGCCTAGAGCCGGGGAGTCGGGTGAGTGCGTGTGGATGAACAATATACACTCCTGGGAACTACCGTTACAGGTGAGTAAATACAGGTTACTCACCTGTACAGGAGTTCTAGGAATGGTATATGTTGTTCATCCACACTTACTGGCAGGTTCCTTGCCACTTTAAATCTTGCGGAAGGTCTTCAAGCTGGCTCCTCCCACCCACCGGGTGGTAAAACTCGCTCCGACCCATACGCCAGATCTAGCTCCTTGAAGCCAGGTTATGCCGCCGAAGCCGGGAGGTCGGTGGGTTGTGTGGATGAACAACACATACCATTCCTAGAACTCCTGTTACAGGTGAGTAACCTGTATTTCTAAGGACATGGATATGTTGTTCAATCCACACGCATTGGCAGACTCCTAGCAGTTCTCCGGGAGGGGGAGGCACAAGACCCCTTATACTTACTTGGGAATAAGGACAGAGAACCGAGGTCCCAAAACTAGCATCCCGGCGTGACTCAAGGTTGATGTGGTAGTGGGTAATGAAGGTGTGTGTTGACTTACAGGTAGCAGCCCTGCAGATTTCCTGGATAGGGACGTCCCTGGAAGCAGCCACCGAAGCAGCGGTATGGCGGGTAGGATGAGCTCTTATCCCTTTGGGAGGCTCCATGCCCGCCAACCTATAGCAGAGATCTATGCAGGAGGTGACCCACCTGCCTATCGTCCACTTGGCTGCAGGTCTGCCACGTGCGGCTTCAGCATAGGTGACAAACAGCTGGCGAACCTCTCCCTGAACTTCAACCGTCCGCTCCTTGTAATAAGAGAGCGCTCTTCTAGGGTCCAAAGTATGAAGCCTATATTCGGCTTCCGAGGTGTGATTGGGGCAGAACACCGGCAGAGTCAACACCTGGTTAAGGTGAAACTCCGACACCACCTTTGGAAGGAATTTCGGGTGGGGCGCAGGGCAACCTTGTCCTGTGGAAGACCAGATAAGGAGACTCAATGGAAAGCACCTGGAGCTCTCCCATCCTTCTGGTTCACGTGATAGCCACCAAGAAGACGGTCTTCCATGACAGGTGAGATATATCACACCTGTGCATCGGTTCAAATGGCTTGCCCATGAGCTTAGCCAATACCAGCAGTAGATCCCACGGAGGTGGAGGTTCTCGCACCGGAGGGGATATGTGATCAAGGCCTTTGAAAAAGCGCCCGACCACCTTCTGCGCCACCGACTGCTTTCCGGCCCAGGCCTGGTAAGCAGAGATGGCTGCCAGGTGCACCTTAAGGGTCGCCGACCGAAGCCCTAGCTGAGAAAGGGACCATAGGTAGTCCAGAATGCTGGCCAAGGAACAGGAGGAAGGGTCTAACCCCTTATCCTGACACCAAATGGAGAATCTCTTCCATTTGAAGGCATAGCATTTTCTGGTCGACTCCTTACAGGATGCCTCAACAACGTTGAGGACCTCATCGGAAAGACCCAAGGCCTGGAACTCTAGTTGCTCAGGAATCAGGCCGTCAGGTGCAGGGATTGAAGGTCCGGGTTGAGTACCTTCCCCTGGTTGACTGAGATCAGGTCCGGGCGGGCTGGAAGCCGCCTCGGGAACCTGGAGCTGAGGCTGAGGAGATCTGGATACCAGAACTAGCGGGGCCAGTCTGGGGCTACCAGAATCACCTGCGCCTTGTCTCTCCTTGCACTGAGAAGCACCTTGTGGATCAAGGGAAATGGGGGAAAGGTGTAGAAGAGGCCCGGGGTCCACGGCCTCGAGAAGGCATCCCCCTGCAGCGAGCCCTGCTGAGGGGGGTGGGCATGAAACAGCCTCAGCTTCGCATTCTCCCTGGAAGAAAACACCTGAGGTGTGCCCCAGTGGGAGAACAGATCGTGTACTACCTCCGGCAGGAGAGACCACTCATGAGATGCAGCACCTATCCGGCTTAGGGTGTTGGCCAGAGTGTAGGAGGCTCCCGCCACATGGATGGCTAGGAGATCCGCCTCCAGTCTGCTCACGAGAGACCAAGTGCGAAGAGCTTCCTTGCACAGAGGCAAGGAGCGCGTCCCGCCCTGGCGGTTTAAGTAGTACATGGTCGTGGTGTTGTCCGTCTGGACCTGGACCACTTGACCCCGTACAAACGGAGCGAAGGTGGTGAAGGCTAGTCGGACTGCTCGAAGCTCCAGCAGGTTGATGTGGCATCGAGACTTCTGAGGGGACCACAGGCCGTGCGCTCTGAGCTCCCCCAGATGGGCACCCCAACCCATCAGAGAGGCGTCGGTCGTTAGAGAGACCATCGTCTCTGGGCGGATAAACGGGATACCCTCCTGCAGATGAGCCGGAACGATCCACCACTGGAGAGCGTTCCCCATCTCCTGGGTCACTATCACTGGCTGGTCCAGAGGACTGGAGCGCTGTGACCACTGGTGGGCCAGCCCCCATTGCAGGGGACGGATGCCCAACGGACCACGCTGGTGCAGGCCGCCATGAGGCCCAGGAGGCGCAGGAAGTCCCGGGCAGGGCGCAATTGCCCTATCAGAAATTATTGGGCAAAGGAGGAAAGAACCTCGGCCCTGTCCGCCGGGAGCTGTGCTCTGGCTCGAACAGAGTCGAGCTCTGCCCCGATGAACTGAATCACCTGCGTTGGCGCGAGTTCCGATTTGGCCTCGTTGATGAGGAGGCCAATCTGAGAGCAGACCTGGAGGGCCAGATCCCTGGACCGCTCCACTTCCAGCCTGGAGGGGGGCTGCAATCAGCCAGTCGTCCAGGTAAGGGTACACCCGGATCCTTCGGCGCCACAGGAATGCTGTCACCAATGCCATGCATTTGGTGAAGACCCTGGGAGCTGGAGAGAGGCCGAAGGGCATGGCCCAGAACTCGTAAAGGAATCCCTCTGCCCTGAAGCGGAGGAATCGCTGGTGAGACGGACGGATTGGGACGTGAAAGAACGCATCCTGGGCGTCAGAGAGCAGAACCTACGCCTCGTTCAAGGATGGAATGATCTGAGCCAGAGTGACCATCCTGAAGGTACGAGATCTTAGGAACTTCGGTCGTGTGGGTCCAGAATGGGCGCCCAGCCCACTGTCCGTTGGGACCAGGAAGTACCTGGACAGAAACCCTGGGTCTGGTGGAGGATCCTCCACCTCCCTGATCACCTCCTTTTGGAGGGCAGAGCCAATGTCGGCTGACGAGCCGACAGAAGACTGCTTGGACCGTCGCCCCGTGGGGAGGCGGCTCGATACGGTGGGGACTGCTCGAATCAGAGGCAGACCCTTTCCTATCACTTCCAAGCACCCAGCGGTCCGTAGGTGGAAAGGAAGTGGCAGGGCCGTCCCCCCACGGGGGGAACCCTGGGAGGAGTGATGAGGTTGGAGGCGACACCCCTCAACCCGTCACTAGGCAGGCTTGGAGGAAGGGCCGGCCGGGCGGCCTCCTGGACCTTTCACTCCTGGCTTCCTGCTGGAGGAAGCTGCAGGCTTGGCTTTGGGGTGCCAAGTGCGAGCCTGCTGGCTCTGATGCTGGTGTTGCTGGGCCGGACGTGCTGCAGGGGCTGAAGGCCAAAAGGGGCTACGCTGATGCTGGCGACCTTTGTCCTTCTGGGCAGACATGAACAAGTCCAAGGTGGCATTGGACTTCTTGATCCTTTGCAGATGACCCTCCACCCTGGGACCGAACAAGTCGGTATCCAAGAAGGGAACATCTGTCAGCTTGTGCTAGGTATCCGCTGTAAAAGTGGAGATCCGCAGCCAAGCTCTGCGGCGCATGGCCACTGCGGCCGCTACTGACCGGGCACACGAGTCAGCTATGTCCAAGGAAGTTTGGAGTTGCTGTTTGGCCACTGCCCTTCCCTGATCCCGCACCTGCTTGACCGTTGTCTGGAGGTCAGCCGGGAGATGAGGAATCACCTCATCCAGGGAGCCCAAAAGGGCGTGCGAAAAGTGTGCCATCAGAATGGCCGAGCTGGCCTGACGAAGGCCTAGGGAGGAAGCAGCATAGACTTTCCGCCTGGAGTAGTCCAGTTTCTTGGGACTCCTTATCGGATGGCTTGTCCATGTCCCGAGAGTTTCCGGAGCGCCGGAAAACGCTGTTGGTCACCAGCCCCTCCGCGGAGAGGTGCTCCGAGAAACCGGAGAGTGAACCAGTGGGAACAGCATACTTTCGAGCCATCCTGGCGGAAGGTGCTGGACAAGAAGCTGGCCACTGGCATAGCTCCAGAGCCGGACCAACAATGGCTTCAGCCACCGGGAAGGCCTCCGTGGGGGAATCCCCTCGGTCCAGTATCTCCATGAGGGGATACTTGGCTCGCTTTGAAACGGGTTCGAGCTTCATCCCAGTGGACTCTGAGATGAGCCAAAGCATTCCAAGGAACAAGGATTGGCTCTCGTCCACCGACTGACCCCCAGTGGACTCCAGGTCGAGAGGCCTGGAGAACAGAGAAGAGTCATCGTCAGACTCCGAGGAGTCTGCAAACAGCTGCCAAGGGCCTGAGCCACCCTCCACCTGCCAAGGCCGATTGGGAGTGAGGGTGACCGACAACTGATGGGGCAAGCCCTGACCCAACCGAGAATCCTTGGTCGGGGCCCCAATTTTAGGTTGTGGAAGCAGGGGTTCCACCACAATGGGTGGCGCAGCCAGTTTGACCCTACAACGGTGCCGGCTTCCGGCTCCTCGATTACAACGAGGTTTTGGCCGCTCTGGTGACAGCCACTTAATGGCGGGAGGCGATAGGCGGCTTATTCCTGGTCAAAGGAGCTGCTGCCATCAGATCTCGTGAGCGCCGACGCAATTTGTGCGGACCTATCCTCCGAAGAAGGAAGAGCGAGGATGAGCGTCGCACCGCTTTTCCATGGTGCCGAGACCGCCGATAGTCGGCGGATAAAGCTGGACGATAAGAGGTCAGGGACCGAGACCTTTGGTGTTTCCGAGGGTGGGTCTGAGAGGGGGCGGGGGAAACCCGCTCCTCCCTTGGTTCAGGGACCTTAACCAGGGACTCCGGCACAGGAGGCACAGGCAAGTCCTCGGTTTCCACTGGGGGAACCAGTGAAGAAGGGCTGTCGGCTTCTCCAGTCGACAGCCCGTCCGACGAGTCGAGAAAAATCTCGACTGCGTCGACCTGTGTCTCGGATGGCTGACCCGAAGGGGACACCATGAAGCCAGCGGCCCTTGGCGCAACCTCAACAGTCGAGTCGACTATCCAGAGGAAGGGACCTCCCACCTCCTGACGCACGTCGGTGGGACTTACCCTTGGAGTCCTTCTTCTTGGACCGACAGGAAATGTCCCAAAGACCCCTCTCCCTTGGTGGAGAGGGATTGACAAAGCTCCTTGAACGAAGCCGTGTAGGAGGAGCCCAAAAAGAGCGGGATAAATGCCGTGATTGAAGAAGATGATGATGATGCAGCCTGGGCCGCTTCCTCCTCGAGGGCGATGATCTGTTCGAGCTGTTCAGCCGAGCCCACCGCCGCGGACACCGCCCAACGGGCCTCTCGCCGACTTCACCGGAGGATAACGGTTCTCGGGGTGCCCAAGTTGCAATCTGGCAGCGTGATCTTCAAAGACCATGGCCGAAAAGGACTTGCACAAGTCGCAGGCCTGCGAATCATGCTCGAGCCCAAACAGTACACGCACGTGGAGTGCGGATCGGTCCAGGACAACTTCTGCCCACAGGGGCACCGACGAAATCTGGGAGTCGATTTGTCCATCACAGCCACGAGGGAAGATAAAGGCCGAAGTCTTGTAAATTTTAAGATTATTTTCGGGTTAACCGAAAAGTTTGAATCCAGGCCTAAAACGCAGAGTGCAAAGGAGGGAACCTGAGCTTCCAAGTGGTAAGGAAGATCTGGAGTCATGGGGTGAAGCCGAGGTTTTACCACCGGGTGGGTGGGTGGGAGGAGCCAGCTTGAAGACCTTCCGGCAAGATTTAAAGTGGCAAGGAACCACCAGTAAGTCAGGATTGAACAACATATCCATGTCCTAGAACCTGTTCTTCTAGGAGCGTGGATATGTTGTTCATCCACACTTTGGCAGACTCCAAGTAGTTCTCCGGGAGGAGGGAGGCAAGGCGCCACCCCCTATTCAGGAAACAGAGATTGGAGAACCGAGGCCCCAAAACCAGCATCCCGGCATGACTCAAGGTCGATGTGGTAGTGGGTAATAAAGGTGTTTGCTGACTTCCAGGTAGCAGCGTGACAGATTTCCTGGATAGGGATGTCCCAGGAAGCTGCCACCGATGCAGCAGTATGGCGGGTAGAATGAGCTCTTATCCCTCTGGGAGGCTCCTTGCCCGCCAACTCATAGCACAGACCTATGCATGATGTAATCCACTTTGCAATGGTCGATTTGGCTGCAGGTCTGCCAGAAGCGGCTTCAGCGTAGGTGACAAACAGCTGGCGAACCTCTCCACGAATTTCCGCCGTTCTCTTCTTATAATAAGAGAGAGTACATCTCGGGTCCAGAGTATGGAGCCTGTACTCGGCATCCGAGGTGTAATTAGGGTAGTATACCGGCAGAGTCAACACTTGGTTAAGGTGAAACTCTGATACCACCTTTGGAAGGAATTTCAGGTGGGGGCACAGGACAACTTTATCCCTGTGAAAGACCAGATAAGGGGAGTCCACCAAAAATGCCTGGAGCTCCCCTGTCCTTCTGGCTGATGAGATAGCCACCAGGAAGGCTGTCTTCCACGACAAGTGTGAGAGCTCACACTTGTGCATGGAGTTCAATGGCTTGCCCATAAGCTCTGCAAAACCAGCAACAGATCACGGAGGTGGGTTCATGCACCGGAGGAGTATGATCACTTGAAGGCGCAACCACTGTCTCCTGTGCCAATATCAGCTGCCACGACCCGCCTGTTAAGCAGAAATGGCTGCCAGGTGCACCCTAAGGTTCGATGACCGTAGAGCCCCTTTGAAGAGAGACAAGAGTAGTCCAGAATGATTAGCCGGAGCAGGATAAGGGTCAGACTCTTACCTGGTACCAAATGGAAAACCTTTTCCATTTGAAGGCATAACATTTCCTGGTCGATTCCTTATGAGATGCCTCCACCACGGTGTAGACATCCTTGGAAAGACCCAGAGCCTGGAACTCTAGCCGCTCAGGTACTAGGCTGTGAGGTGCAGGGATTGAAGGTCCGGATGAAATACCGTCCCCTGGTTCAATGATATCAGGTCTGGGTATGTACAAAGCCACTCCGGGGGCCTGCAGCTGAGGCTGAGGAGATCTGGGCACCAGAACTGGCATGGCCAATCTGGGGCTACCAGGATCACCTTCGTCTTGTCCCTCCTCAACTTAAGTAACACCTTGTGGATCAAGGGAAATGGGAGGGAAGGCGCAGAGGAGGCCTGGGGTCCATGGCCTTGAGAAGGCATCCCCCTGCAGCAAGCCCTGCTGAGGGAGGCGGGCATGGTACAGCCTCAGCTAGGTGTTTTCCCTGGAGGCAAACAGGTCCACCAGCGGTTTGCCCCAATGGGAGAACAGACTGTAAGCTACCTCTGGATGGAGAGACCACTCGTGGGATGTCTGGCCTATGCGGCTGAGAGCATCCGCCAACTGGTTCGAGACTCCTGCCACATGAATGGCTAGGAGATCCGCCTCCAACCAGCTTATGAGGGTCCAGATGCAGAGCACCTCCTTGCATAGCAGATGGGAGTGCGTGCAGCCCTGTTTGTTGAGGTAGTACATGGTCGTGGTATTGTCCGTCTGGACTTGAACCACTTGACCCCGGAGTTGAGGAGTGAAAGCTGACAGTGCCAGTCTGACTGCTCTGAGCTCCAACAGGTTGATGTGGCATCGGGACTCCTCAGGGGTCCAGAACCCATGGGCCCTGTTGTCCCCCATGTGGGCTCCCCAGCCCATGAGAGAAGCATCGGTTGTAAGGACAACCGTCGGCTCAGGGCGGACAAACGTGATCCCTTCCTGCAACCATTCTGGGGCGGTCCACCACTGGAGAGTGTTCCACATCTTCTGGGTTACAGTGATCAGCTGGTCAAAATTACTGTGGCGCTGAGCCCACTGGGCGACCAGCTCCCATTGGAGGGGGCGCATGTGCCATCTGGCCCAACGGACCACTGAGGTGCATGCTGCCATGTAACCCAGAAGATGAAGAAAGTCCCAGGCAGGGTGCAAGTGCCCAACCAGAAATGATCGGGCAAAGGAGGAAAGAACCTCTGCCCTGTCCGCCTGGAGCTGGCTTGACAAGAGTCGAGCTCTGCCCTGATGAAGCCCATCACCTGAGAGGGCACGAGTTCCGACTTGGCCTCGTTGATCAGGAGGCCGAGCTGGGAGCAGGTTCGGAGGGCCAGATCCCTGGACTTCTCCACCTCCTGAAGGGAAGAAACTGCCAAGAGCCAGTCGTCGAGATAAGGGTAGATTCATACTCCTCGACGCCGAAGATGGGCTGCCACCACCGCAATGCACTTGGTGAAGACCCGTGGGGCTGCTGGCTCCGAACTCATACAGAGTCCCCTCGACCCTGAAGTGGAGGAACCGCTGATGGGACGGACGGATTGGGACGTGAAAGAACGCGTCCTGCAGATCCAGGGAACAGAACCACATGTTTCGCTCCAGGGATGGTATGATCTGGTTCAGAGTTACCATCCAGAAGGTGAGAGACCGGAGATATTAATTCAGGTCATGGAGATCTAGGATGGGTCGCCAACCCCTTGTCTGCTTGGGCACCAGGAAGTACCTGGACACGAAGCCTGGGTCTGTAGGAGGATCCGGCATTGGAGCTACCACCTCCTTGCAGAAGAGCTGAGCTATGTCGTCTCGGAGAGCCGACTGGGTGCAAGCCAAGATCCTTTCCTCCCAAGGGGCACGGGCTCGGCTGGGAGGGTACTGCTCGAACTCTAGAGGCAGTCCCTGACCGACCACTTTGAGAACCCACCTGTCCGGTGATGCTGGACCAGGTGGAAAGAAAGGGAATGGTGGAGCCGGCCCCACATGGGACGACCCAGAGCAGGCATGACGGGCGAAGGGGTGGCAACCCCCAACCCATCACTGAGCAGGTTTAGAGGAGGAGGAGGCTCCTGGACCTGCGCCTCGGCCTCCTTTATGGGGCTGTTGTGGACCCTGCTTGGGCCTTGGGCGCCAAGCTTGAGCCCGCTGCTGCTGTTGTTGCTGGCCTCCTTGATAGGAGGGTTGCCTGACCACAGGGGAAGAGTGCCGAAAAGGCTTCTTCTTGTGCTTCTGCTGGTTCTTGCCTGAAGAACCGTTCGCAGAAGTAGCATCCAAGGTGGCATTGGACTGCTCTATGCACTGAAGGTGACCGGCCACTCCTGGACCAAACAGGTCGGTGCCTAGGAAGGGCACGTCAGCTAACTTGTGCTGAGTATCCGCCGGGAAGGAGGAAAGTCTCAGCCAAGCCCTTCGGCAAGTAGCCATTGCGGCTGCTAAAGAGCGGGCACAAGAATCCCCGATGTCCAGGGCCGTCTGGAGCTGCTGTTTTGCAGCAGCACGACCCTGATCACGGACTTGCTTCACTGTGGTCTGCATGTCCGCCGGGAGATGAGGGAGGATTTTGTCTAATGATCCTAGGAGGGCATGAGAGAAGTGTGCCATTATAACAGCCGAGCTGGCCTGACGAAGGCCTAAGGAAGAGACCGCACAGACCTTACGGGCGGAATGGTCCATATTTTTGGACTCCTTGTCCGGGGGTCGGTCAGTGTCGGCTGAGCTACCAGTACGCCTGAACACAGAAGCGGTCACCGGGCTCTCGGCCGAAGGATGTTCTGTGAACCCCACCTGGGACCCCATGGGCACCGTGTACTTGCGGGCAGACGGTGCTGGGCAGGAAGCTGGACGCTGCCAAAGCTCAAGGGCTGGGCCAACAATGGCTTCAGCCACTGGAAAGGCCTCCGTTGGGGCATCCCCCCTTTTGAGGATATCCGTAAGAGGGTACTCCGCCTTCTTCTGGATGGACTCCAGGGGCATTCCGGTGGATTCGGAGATCAGGTGGAGAATGCCCTGAAAAGAGGAAGGGCCTTCCTCCAAACCCGCCACGGACGACTCATCATCCCCAGGATGGGAGTGCAATCCGGTGGCGTCCGAGTGCGAAGAGTCGGGATACAACAGCCTCCCGCCTAGGTCTCCCTTGATACGCCAAGGGCGATCGGGGATGCCCGGTGTCTGTTCGGTCCTCTTTTGAGGGAGCCCCTCCCTGAGGCTGCTTAGGCGGTGGTTCCATCAAAATCAGTGGAAAGACTGAGGCAGGCCGAATGGGGATACGGGCCGGCCCCAGGAGCGGGGAACCGAAGACTTCGGTTCCGGAGGGGTTGGCCTAGAAGGCGGAAGCCAAGTGATGGCCAGAGTGGCCGGCGGGACTGGCTTCTGCCCAGACAAAATCAGCTGTTGCCACATGAGATCTTCATAGCATCAACGGAGTTTCCGTCGAAGCCTCTCCTTGTCCGAGGAGGATGAAGATCTGTGGCTACGCCTCTTCTTAAGAGTGTTTTTGACTCTTTTTCAGCCGTTCGGCCGAAGGGGTTCTGGACCTCGATCAAGACCGAGGGAGTTGGCCCAATCGATCGGGAGACACCGGTGTTGGTGAAAACTGAGTGTTCGGAACTGTTTCCTCAATGGGGACACCTGCGGGCTGGGTCTCCTCATCCGGAAAAACAAGGACCGGAGTCCTTTCCAAAGAGTCGGCGACCAGAGTCGGCGACAGAGGGTCGACTGAGTCGAGAGTAATCTCAGTCTCATCGGCCATTTCTTCAGTCCCCTGACCAGACGGGATGTCCGAAAAGCCGGCAGCCAAGGATACGATCTCGACCGAGGCCGAGACCGCGTGTTCTTGGGACTCAGACCTTTCTCGGCCCCAAGAACGTCTTCGTTTAGACAAAGACTTTGGGTCCTTATCCCTGTTGCGAGGGCGGGAGGAGTGTGAGCCCGAGGGCGCCTCACCCCTGGTGGTGAGAGACTGGCACAACTCCTTGAAGGAGCCCGGAAAGGTGGAGCCAAGGTTGAGAGAAACAAAAAAGCTTCGACTGGCCGAAGTTTGAGCTGCTTCCTCCTCGAATGCCTTCATTTGCTCCAGCTGCTTGGTGGACCTGCGGCCGCGGAAACTGCCCACCTTGCCTCCTTCAATTTCACCGGCGGGTTCCTTTTCTCCGGTCTCCCCAGTTTTAGGCGTGCCGTGCAGTCGTCCAGGATGTTGGGATGGAAGGCCAGGCAGAAAGTGCAAGACGAGGTGTCATGTCCGACACCTAGGCAATAAACACACGTTAGGTGGGGATCGGTGCGCGACATCTTCTGGCCGCAGGTACACCGGCGAAATCCGGGGGATGATTTATCCTCCATGTCCGATGCGCTACAATCGGAATCGCTAACTCGAACGAGTTTTAAGGTTAGTTTCGGTAAAAACTGACGCTTTGAATCCAGGGCTTACGAATTGCTGTGAGAGCATGAGGGAACCTGCATCTTCCAGCAGAAAGGAAGATCTGGCGTCATGGGGCGGAGCTGAGGTATTTACCACCCGGGTGGGTGGGAGGAGCCAGCTTGAAGACTTTCTGGCAAGATTTAAAGGGGAACAGGACATGCCAAGAAGTGTGGATGAACAGCATATCCACGCTCCTAGAACATAGGTTACTCACCTGTAACAGTAGTTCTAGGAGTGCTATATGATGCTCATCCACGCTTCAGTGGCAGTGTCCTTTCCCTTTAAGATCAGCTGGAAAGTCTTGAAGCTGGCTCCTCCAATATTCACGTCAATACCGCGCAGAAAACTCAGCGCATCAATTACCGCGTGTCAATTTCAGCACATGGAAACAGTGCAGAAACCTTTTTGACGCGGCGCCAATATAGGGTTAATTTCAGCGCACACAAAACATAGCGTAGAAACTTTTTTAACACGCCAACAAAGTGTACCTCTGGAACCCGTATGTGAGTGAAGGGTTACTATCGTTCATCACAAATCACTTACCTAAAGCTGTAACAGCTGGGTACTTAAACATTATACTTAAGCATGTTCAAGCTGGCAGTGCAAGTTCATTTGCCTGTGATTGTGCCTGGGTGTAAGATGCCGCTGAGTTTTGTGCTAAGGCAACATGGACAGCAGCTGCTGTCAGACAAGAGGTACATATACAGAAAAGAGCAAAATAATGGGGGAAACAACTTACTGGAAGTGTGTTTCATATAATTCCCATAAGTGTCCCGTTCGCTGTCATACCATGAAGGACGGAATATCAACTTATCTGGGCACTCATGATCATGTGCCTGATCCGGGAGAAATAGTCAAAACAGTAATTGCCACATTGAAACAAAAGGCAGTTACCTTCCAAGAAGGTATGCACCAAATTGTTGCCAGGACCACAGGAGTTGTTGATCCTGTAATTGCAGGAAGGCTGCCCTCATTCTCCTGTTTGAAACGTAATGCACAACGTGCCAGACAGAAAGCTATCACGGCCCCAGTAATGCCTGCTAGTTCAGCAGAACTGCAAATCCCGCCATAATATAGCTCTATTCTTACTGCATGACAGTGATAGATTTCTGATTTTCAGCACAGCAAAGAATCTTGAATATATAGGAACAAGCCCACACTGAGTACGCGGACTTAACATTTAAGTCAAAGCCCCCACAAAATCGTTCTCACAGCTGTACACGATAAATGGGGTCAGGTTTACTGCTGTGATACCTAGTGTGTTTGTCCTCATGTCAATGCATTCTTACTTTGGTTACTGTACTCTGCCCCAATCTGTCACCCCAGCCAGTCATGATGGATTTTGAATTGGCAGCCAAAAAAGAATTCAAGCAACTCTTCCCTTAGGCAGATGCACGCAGATGTTTTTTTCATTTATGTCAGGCCATTTGGCGGAATATACAGGGCTGTCCTGACATATTAAAAAACTACACAGTTGACAAAGATTTTGCACTTCACATTCGTATGCTGCCAGCACTGGCATATGTGCCCCTGCAGATGTGCTGGAAGCATTAGAAACCCTTAGATGCACTGCCTTTTACACTGACCACTATGCCCTTGTCTCCTCTTGATTATTTTGAAGATACTTGGATAGGAAGACAGGCTGGGTGCCATGGCAGGAGACTCCCTCTGTTCCCAATCGAATTCTGGAACTGCCATAACGCAGTTGCTGACCAACTGCCACGCACAATAAACTCTGTGGAGGGCTGGCACCCAAGCTTCAACAACTTGCCACCCAACCATCTGGAAGCTCATCAAAGCTCTGAACGTAGAGCAAAATATGAACAAGCTGAAAATTGAACAGTATCTGGCTGGGCATGATCTGCCAGTTCAATGAAAAAAATATAGAGTTATGGCTAAGAGAATTGTGCATTCCTATGGTAGTGGCACAGTGACAGACTACCTGAGAGGAACTGCACACAATTTTCAGCTACAAGTATGAAGATTCACATTTGGGACAGCAGGTGGTGCTACTGGACTTTTAATTCTATGTCTCTCGACTGTGTTTGTTTCTGGATTAACTCTATTGCTCCTGATGTTTTGGGATTTTAAATGTATTAAATACTGTTTCTAGAGCAACCCGAAGGCATATATGCTGGTAAGAAAACATTTTCAATACACATTTTTACTTGTACTGCTCTGTGATTTCAATATTTATTGATGTGCTGCTTCCCCACATGCCCCATAAGTTTACATTTACTTGTGCTATTCATGTCTGCGAGCGCAATGCTATACGCAAGATGTGCCGACGATGAAATTACAGCACGGATATTAGTCACGCAGTAAATGTTTGCGCTAAATTGACATGAAACCGTCTCCTCCCTCCCGGGTGGTATATCCCTCGACTCTGCCCCATGATGCCAGATCTTGCCTGCTGGAAGCAGAGTGTGAGTGCTGAAGCCAGGGAGGTCGGGTGGGTCCATGTGGATGAACATCATATACCACTATTAGAACTACTGTTACAGGTGAGTAACCTGTGTTTCTAGGGATGTGGGTATGATGTTCATCCACACTCCTAGCAGTTTTCCAGGAGGAGGGAGGCAAGGCACACACCCCCTTCTTTGGAAACAGGGGTTGGAGAACTGAGGCCCCAAAATCAGCATCCCGGCGTGACTCTAGGTCAATATGGTAATGGAAAATGAAGGTGTGTGCTGACTTCCAGGTAGCATCCCTGCAGATTTCCTGGATAGGGACGTCCCTAGAAGCAGCCATTGATGCAGCAGTATGGCAGGTAGAATGAGCCCGTAGCCCTCCGGGAGGCTCCCTATCCGCCAATCTATAGCAGAGATCAATGCAGGAAGTGATCCACCTGCCAATCGTCCGCTTGGCTGCAAGTCTGCCAGATGCAGCTTCAGCGTAGGTGACAAACAGCTGGTGAACCTCTCCCTGAACTCCAGCTGTGCACACTCTGTAATAAGTGAGCGTTTGCCTCAGGTCCAGAGTATGGAGCCTGTATTCAGCATCCAAAGTGTGATTGGGGTAGAACACCGGAAAAGTCATCACCTGGTTCAGGTGAAACTCCGACACAACCTGTGGAAAGAACTTCGGGTTGGGGTGCAGGACAACCTTGTCCCTGTGGAAGAACAAGTAAGGAGACTGGACGGAGCGCCTGGAGCTTCCCAATCCTCCTGGCTGACATAATAGCCACCAAGAAGGTGGTCTTTCTCAACAGGTGTGACATCTCACACTTGAGCATCAGTTCTAATGGCTTGCCTGTGAGCTTTGCCAATACCAGCAGCAGGTCCCGTGGTGGTGGTGGTTCACGCACCGGAGGCCTCTGAAAAAGCGCCAGACACCTTCTCCTGCGCCACCTACTGCTGACCAGCCCACGCCCAGTAAGCAGAGATGGCTGCCAGGCGCACCTTAAGATAGATAAAAATCTTTATGTTTATACAAGCATAAATCATGTCACTAAGGTTATACAACCTTGTTTTTAAGACAGTCCTGTCAGTGCTTGTTTCTAAGACAGAAACAAGTTTACATTATACAATCACAATTATACTTAAGACATTTCATTACATTTAGTGACATATTCTAATAATTACAAAAATTATGCACAATAATTAGAATATAAAAGGGGGAACATACAATCATATTTTTACTCAAGACATTAAATATAAGGTGCTATGTACTAAATTCACTAATTTATTACTACCTACAAAAACACTGGAACTTGTATAACCCATTTACGTCTTGGGAGAATATCTCATAAGAAGAAGACATGTGGGCTGTGTAAGGTAATACATTCCAGGCTTTTGCTGCCTGTGATCGCAAAGTTTTTATACCATATTTGTTTCTGGTCTTAAGCATTGTTCATTTATTTACATGAACCGATCTCCGACTCTTGATAGAAGTTTCGATCCCTATCGAACATTGCTTTAGTAATATAATGTTCGAGGTAGAAATTCTGATATTTATATATTATTTTTGACTAAGTTTTTATATAGTTTGTGTGCAAAGTCTGCCAGTTTAGTGTAGTCAACATTATACAATGGTCTGTATTCATTTTACATTTTATAACATACCTGGCCATTCTATATTGGGTTCTATCTAATCTGTCCAACAATTTTTTATTTGCTGTGCGACATACCAATTCACCATACGTTAAAGTTGGAATAATTAATTGTTCAGCCAATTTTTTCTGATCATCCCTGCTTAAAAAGGTTGCGCGACAAAGTGCCCAGCTTTTTATTCGCTTTACCAATTACTGAATTTATATAGTTTTCAAAAGTCATATGCGTGTCAGAAATGACCCTCAAATAACAAAAGTTATTTACTAACTCTGAGAACTCATTTTGATTTTTTTGTATCTTAATCTGATCAGCATTCGTTTTGGGAGCAAAATGCATCAACTTAGGTTTTTTTACTATTCATTTGGAGCTTTGACCTGGTGAACCACTCCTTCAAGCTGTCAAAATCAGACTGTAACTTTGTTTGGAGGTCCTGACACTATTTCCAGAAGCAATCAGGACGGTGTCATCTGCATATAGCCTCACCTGGGAGTACCGCACTGATTTAGGTAGATCATTACTAAACAGTAAAAATAACAAGGGTCCTAAGATTGACCCCGAGGTACTCCTCTTCTCGCCTACTTAGAGGTTGACAGATTTCCTGAACAATTTGAGTGCGGCCCTCCAGGTAAGTCTGAAACAAACTCCAAGGCCCGTCCTCTATCCCCAGGACCTGCATTTGATTCAGCAGGAGGGAGTGGTCCACCAAGTCAAAGGCCTTCAACAAATCCACATAAATTTGCAGCAGTCTCCAGTCCGGGAATCCAGGGAGGAACAAATTAAGTTATTAAATTCTAGCAACGCTGATGTAGTAGAATAACCTTTTCTGAATCTGGACTGGTGAGGCGTCAATATACTGTGTTTGTCTAGACATTCCAATAACTGATTGTGAACATGTCTCTCTAAACATTTAGATAGAATAGACAATAAGGCTATTGGTCTATAACTGTTTATTTTGAGAGCATCTCCTCCCTTAAATATTGGAATTATCTTACTACTTTTCCAGGTCTGGGGAAAATAGTCCATTTTCAAACTCCAGTTAAACAGATAAGTAACTATTGGTGCTATGTGATATGCTGCTATCCTGAAAAATTTCCCATCTAAATCATCCAAACCTGTTGATTTATAAATAGTTATTTCTTTACACCTTTATAAACCTCAGATATTGTGAGTATTTTAAATCTAAACAATGGCAAAGTAGTTTGCTGACTTTGACTTCCTTCCTTTTTCCCCTGGATCTTTATATTGTCTGTTATATTACAGCCTGGTAACTCAACAAAATATTGATTTAAAGCTTCGGCAACTTCTTTTGGTTCCTCTATAATTTTGTCTCCAACTTTTACATTCAATTTCCTTGTTGTATCATTTCCACCTGGATTTAACAATTTATGGTTTGCCAGAATTTTTGTGGCTCTTTAAAGGTTGTTGACCTAAGTCCCCCTTTGGAGCGAGACCATAGGTAGTCTAAAATGCTAGCCACTGGACAGGTTAAGGGGTTCAACCCCTTGCTCGGACACCACATGGAGAATTGCTTCCATTTGAAAGTGTAGCACTCTCTGGTTGATTCCTTTCTAAATGCCTTGACTACAGTGAGGACATCTTCGGAGAGACCCAAAGTTTGGAATTCTAGTGGCTCAGGAACCAGGCTGTCAGGTGCAAGGATTTGAGATCCGAGTGGAGTACCTTCCCTGGATTGGTGGAGAGCAGGTCTGAGCACAGTAGAAGACGCCTTGGAGCCTGTTGCTGAGGAGACTGGGGTACCAACACTGGTGGGGCTAGTCTGGAACCACCAGAATCACCTGTGCCTTGTTCCTCCTCACTTTGAGGAGCACCTTGTGGACCAAGGGAAGTGTCAGGAAGGCAAAGAAGAGGCCTGGGGTCCACGGCCTCGAGAAGGAATCCCCCTGCAGGCCATGCTGCGGGGGGACAAATAGTCTCAGCTTTGCATTCTCCCTGGAGGTGAACAGGTCCACCCGAAGGGGTGCCCCACTGGGAGAATGGACTGTGAACTACCTCCGGATGGAGGAACCACTCATGAAACACCTCATCAAGCCAGCTGAGGGCGTCCGCCAGCTGACTGGATGCTCCTGTCACATGGATGGCTAAGAGATCTGCCTCCAGTCTGTGCATGAGAGTCCAAATGCAGACAGCTTCCTTGCACAAGGGCAGGGAGTGCATCCCATCTTGTTTGCTGAGGTGGTTCATGGTTGTGGTGTTGTCTGTCTGGACTTGAACCACTTGACCCTGAACAAACTGAACGAATGCAGTCAGAGCCGGCCAAACTGCTCGGCACTCCAGCAGGTTGATGTGGAATCGGGACTCCTTGTGGGTCCAGAACCCATGGACCCTGTGTTCCCCAAGATGGGCACCCCAGCCCGTGAGAGAGGCGTCCTTCATCAGGATGACCATCGGCTCGGAACAGACAAATGAGATCCCTTTCTGTAGATTCTCTGGGACTATCTAGCATTGAAGAGCGTCCCACATCATCTGGGTCACAGTGACCCAGCTGATCGAAGTGACCTTTGCGCTGAGACCACTGTCTGACCAGCTCCCACTGCAGGGAGCGCATGTGCCAATGGGCCCATCGGATCACGGTGGTGCAGGCCGCCATGTAGCTCGGAAGACGCAGAAGTCCCGGGCAGGGCACAAGTGTCCAACCAGAAATTATTGGGCAAAGGAGGAGAAAACATCCACCCTGTCCACCAGAAGCCTGGCTCTGGCTCAGCAAGAGTAGAGCTCTGCCCCGACGAAGTTGATCACCTAGGAAGGCACAAGTTCCGACTTGGGCTCGTTGACTAAGAGGCCAGAGTTGATGCAGGTCTGGAGGGCCAGGTCCCTGGACCGCTCCACCTCCTGCCTGGAGGGACCCGCTATTAGCCAGTTGTCCAGATGAGGGTAGACCCAGACCCCTCAATGCCTCAGGTAGGCTGCCACCACTGCTATGCATTTGGTGAAGACCCTGAGGGGCGAGAAGAGGCCGAATGGCATTGCCTGGAACTCGTAGAGGAACCTTCAGTGGGACAGACAGATTGGGATGTGAAAGAACGCGTCCTGAAGACCCAGAGAGCAAACCACATATCCTGCTCAAGAAATGGTATGATCTGGGACGGAGTTACCATCCTCAAGATGCAAGACCTGAGAAATTTGTACAGGTTGTGCAGATCTAGAATGGGGTGCTAGCCCCCGTTTCGGCACCAGAAAATACCTGGAAACAAACCCTGGGTGTACTGGAAGATCTGCTACCCAGACCACTACTTCCTTGTGGAGGAGTTGGGCTAGGTCATCTCGAAGAGCCGATCGAGTGTTTGTAGATACAAAATCCTCCCGTGGGGCTTGGCTTGGTGGGTACTGCTCGAATTCCAGAGGCAGACACTAGCCAACCACTTCCAAAACCCACCTGTCTGTGGTAACAGCGGACCAGGCGGAAAGGAAGTGGAAGAGCTGGCCCCCCCGCAGAAGGACCCAGGGGAGGTGTGATGGGCATGGGGTGGCAGCCCCCATCCCTTCAATGGGCAGGCTTGGAGGAGGACCCAGCTGAGGAGCTACCGGGTAGGTCCCTTCCCTCTGGGCTCTTGGGGCACCGAAGCCACCAACTTCAGCCGAGAGTGCCAAGACTGGGCCTGTTGCCCAGACTGGTACTGGGCTGGTATGGCAGCTGAGGTGGAAGGCTGAAAAGGCTTGCACTTCTATTGTTTGTAGCCTTTAGGGTCATTTTGGGTGGAAGCAACGGAGTCCAAGGTGGCACTGGACCTCTCGATGCATTGAAGATTACCGTCAACACCGGGATCAAACAGCTCAGTGCCCAAGCAAGGTACATCCGCCAATTTGTGCTGGGTATCTGTCATGAAGGTCGAGACCCTCAGCCAAGCCCTACAGTGCATGGTAACTGCGGCCACCACCGAGCAGGCACAGGAGTCCCCAGTGTCCAGGGCCGTTTGGAGTTGCTGTTTGGCCACAGCCCGACTCTGGTCCTGGACCTGCTTGACTGTGGTCTGGAGGTCCACAGGGAGATGAGGAAGCACCTCATCCAGAGAGCCCAAGAGGGCGTGGAAATGAAAATTACGTACTTACCATAATTATTGATCTTCTTGGACAGTCTCCATCACTCATTCACACTAGTGGGATGGCACCGGAGGCGCAAGGACCAAGCGGGAGCCTAAAATTTTCTGAAGGGTCGGCGCCAAGAGAGGACCACATCGTGGCACCTCTTGCAGTCTAGCTGCGCCTGTGCCAAGGCTATCTGGCATCGACCTCAACCGCCTCAGTACCTTTTAGAGCCGAGGAGGTGCAGTGTAACTAATGAGAATAACTCATCCTGGAGTTTCTGGGCCTGAGAAGGGCCCAGATGGCCTTGCTGAAAGGTCAAGAATAATGTCCTCAAAGTCTGAACCATAGGACCCATGAAGACCAGGAAAAAAGCAGTAGACAGGGGATGATGGGTGGGCGTGTGAATGAGTGATGGAGACTGTCCAGAAGATCAATAATCACGATAAGTACGTAATTTCCTTATCTTCCTGGATTAAGTCTCCATCACTCATTCACTAGTGAAGAGTACACGAAGCTAAAACCAACAAACCCTGAGTAGGGTGGTAGGAGATAGGGTTCACTCAGAAAGGACAGCCAAGGACTGTCCTGCACAATAAAAGAGCTGTCTTGTAAGAGCATCTAGAACATACCTGCCTACAAGATAGCGCTACGAGTTGTAACTCGCCACTTTGCGAGCGACTGCAATGGGCACAAAATGAAAGTCTGCCAGGCAGCCACAACCACTCTAGGAGGCGGCAAGAACCACGCCTCACAATTTGGTCTAGGACCAAAATTAATAATGTCAAAGACATGTAGTAATGTAACGTAAAGGGACCTCAGGAACTGAAAGAGTCGAAGGTAAAGTCTACTGGTTCAGGGTAGACCGGAAAGTGCAGATGGAAACCCCCACTATCAAGTATGGCTGACCTGTAAACAACAGGTCCAAGGAGCACTTGAATCCCTTACTTGGTGAGCAAGGGGGTCCAGGTGGGGTTAGCCCATCAAGGAGAATGGTCTCCATTTAGTCACAGGAATCTTCCTGATGGAAGGCCAAGCATGACTTAGAAGCCTCTCGTGGTGGTCTAGTAGAACCAGATCCTACCAACTACATATTCCAAAAGGAACCATCCTGTCCCTGTGTGTACAACTGTAGCAGCAGTCTCTGAACTCAGGGAAGAAAGGAAAAAGTGTACAGGAGGACGTGTCCACTGCGGGGAAAAAAAACATTCTGACTGAAAAAAACGGGCTGGATTTCTAAGGCAAATAGAGGCAGATGTGTGTCAAGGAGGGACGCAACAGGACCAAGTTAGGGCTAACCCATTTGCTGAAGTGACTAAAAGAGGCAGTGACTCAATGCGGTGAGGCACTACCCACTCTGGCTTCCCTGAAGGGAGTAGGAAAGGATTCTAGTTTGTTTGCTGAAAAACAAACATCACAACTCCATCCCGCATTTGAAGAGGATAGCTTCGTGAGCGACTGGCATGGACCAGTGCGCAGGAACTGAAAGTGTGAATATTTGAGAAGCTACCTCAGAAAAAGGACCTACTTGACCTTCCGTCAAGAAGGAGAAAATTGCCTGTTAAATTAAGCAAGCAAGGAAGTAGGAACCTGAGTTCCGACTCAGTGGAGAGTCGCTTCTGCTGCTGCAAGGCCTCTAAGAGAAGAAAGCCTGATAAAAGAAGAATTAACAGACTGGGCAATCGCCTACAGGTCTAGAAATGTCTCTGAATGGAGAAATCTTTCTTGGAAAGAGATGACCCATACCGCCGCCGGATCGGACTCCCCCTAGGGGAAGAAGAAATCAGGTACTCTTTACCATACTCTGGAGACGAGTGCCTCAGGGGCTGAGGCGGAACCTGACCAGATCTAAAAAGGGGGGGTATCGGGTAATTTCGGCTAGGCCCTGTGCTGTGATAAAAATTATATATATATATTTTTTTTAAGTCCGAGCCTAACAAGGCTTTCAGGCTGCTATTTTGCAAGGACTGTCTTGATACAAAAAGATGAAGATGTTCTCCATCTGAGTGCAGAAGAAGCCTGAGCGTCCATACTGAAATCATGACCGGACTAACAATCACAGCTGGAGAGATGTTAACCACCTGTGCCGAAGAAGCCACCAAAGAGGCAATATACCCCTATCAAAGGAGCGGAAGAGTCAGAGCGACTCCCGACCATTAAATTAGAATGTTCCACAGAATGCAACTGTCTTGACGATTGAAAAAGTCTAGACGCAGAAGTGTATGGCCCACGGATGCAGTGTGAAATACTATAGTGGACCCCATTACTGAGGAACTACTGAAAAGATTTTCCATCACGGACTCTGATGATAGAGAGGACATGCCCTTCAGTATATAAAATGAGTAGTCCGCTGTATTACTGACCAAAAGGACAGGGAAAGACCCATCTAGATGCACTTCTAACCCAGAAGGACCTCCAAGAAAGGTCTAGGTCAGAGCCACTAGAGACTCAGTCATCAGGAAGGATGTCAAGGAGCTTGGTACCACATAGAGAGCAGAGAAAGTGCTGAGCAGAATGAGATTCCGCTGGCAGAGCAGTACAGCAGAGTCCCATCAGCAGAAAACCGCTGGATGACGCAAGAACCCAATAGACCACCACTCACTAAGATGTGTGGAAAAAATAATCCACAGAACAAGAGTTTATTCTGCGATAAACATCCCATCACAAGTTCTGTGGAAAGAAGTCCGAAAAGGAAAAATGTGTCACTAATTCTGCCATACAGCACCCACTAGCACCCATGTGGCACCAGCACCACTCGTGGCACAGGAGGGCACCAAGCAGTGCCTATGCCGACCTAGGCGATTCCAGAGGGCAGCCGCGGCAGTATCCATGAGCACCCGGAACCCATGCACATGGCACCGAGGCACCCACGACAACCACATGGCAGAATGGCACCTCAAGGGCACCAGTGGCACCCATGAACACCTGTGGTACCACCCCTGGTACTCATAGCACCAGTGTACCCATGGTATCCATAAACTCAAGGCACCACCAGCAGCACCCACGGGTGCTCCGCTACCACCCATGGCATCCTGGCCACCCAGACACCCTTGGCACCACTGATGGCGCTGACAACCAGCCGAAGCAACAGGAGCACCCACGGCACTGCACAGAGCAATGGCGCCGACCCACAGCGCCAACTAAAGCACAGCGCTGACCAAGGCACCAAGGCACAGCGCTGACCAAGACTCAGAGGCTTGGCGTCGACCAAAGCACCAAGCCACGGTGCCGACCAAGGCACCAAGCCACAGCTCCGAGGCACAGCGCCGACCAAGGCACAGAGCCACGACGCCAAAGGAAAATGCCAATGGAAATCCTGAGAAGAGGAGAAGGAAAAAGGTGGTGCCCGTGCCGGCCCCTGCATGTAAAAGGAAGATGGGGGTAGGCACAAGGGTTCGACACGATGGCAAAGGCACCAAGAGGGCACCTCGTCATTCAGGGATCCAATCGACCTGACTCCGTCCAATGGCTCCGAGGTGTCGGAGGTCCGAAATCAGGAACAGAGCTAGGAAAATGGAAAGTCAAACCCCTGCTCCGTAGGAAGCGCCCATAAGTGAAACTGCCCACGGAGCTCCAACGAGGACAGAGATGGAGCTCTGAGTCGAGAATGCAGCCGTTAGGAGCGCGGCCAAGAGGAACCCATGAAAGTCGGTTCAGGCCCATCGCCCCTCCTGACGAACGGTCCTCGTGCAGACATACCAACGGGCAACCTCGAGCAACACCGATTTTTCTTCCCCCAACAAGGAAGAGGATCTCGAGGTTAAGCAGAGCCGGATCTCCGGAACCGCCAGATTTGTGCTTCGGAGGACTGTCCTCCCCCTTCAAGCACAGCACTGTCCATAGTTGCCCACCCCGCCATTAATTAAGGGCGGCGGACCGGACACAGCCCCTCTGCCATAAAAACTTTCAAACGAAGTCCTCCTACCGTCACCGCTACCGTCTAAGGATGACTCCGTTGATGGCAGGAAAGAATTTATTTTTCTTCTTCATAATCTTCTTCTTGTTCGTAAAATAAGAAATTACTACTTAAAATTTTAAATTAAACGTTAAAAGCTGCTGTCATATAGACGAAAACTTCGACTCTGGCAGATGAGCGACGTCGACATCCAAGCACACTCGACGGCGGGAAAAAAGGAACTGAGGCGGTTGGAGGGTCAATGCCGAGATAGCATACATAGGCACGAGTTAGTCTCGCGGTGCCACGCATGCATGATCCTCTCTCAGCGCAGACCCTTCAGAAAATTTTAGGCTCCCGCTTGGTCCTAGCGCCTCGGCGCTATCCCACTAGTGTGAATGAGTGATGGAGACTTAGTCCAGGAAGATGAAGTGTGCCATAATGACGCCCGGGCTTGCATGGCGGAGACCGAGCGATGAGGCAGTGTAGACCTTCTTGGCCGAATGGTCCAATTTCTTGGACTCCTTATCCAGCAGTTTATCAGTGTCTCCTGTATTGCCAGGGCGCCAAAACATGGACTGTCACCAACCTCTTGGCCGAGGGTTGTTCCATGAACCCCGAAAGGGAACCGATGGGCACAGTGTATTTTCGGGCCATCTGGACCAATGGTGCGGGGCAGGAGGCAGGGTGCTGACAATGGTTTTGGCCACTGGGAAGGCTTCCATTGAAGAATCTCCTTTATCCAGGATGTCTGTGAGGGGATAGCTAGCCCACTTCTGAACAGGCTCCAGTGGCATCCCCGTGGATTTGGAGATAAGACGGAGGATGCTCTAGAAGGATGTGGGTCCCTCCTCTGTCGAGAGACCCCCCCCCCCAAGCTCGTCGACCGGAGGAGAGTGAAGTGAGGAGTCCTCAGACTCTGAAGGGTACACATAAATGGCCGACCACCCATGTCACCCTCGACCCGACGCGGACTGTCGGTCATGACAGTGACTGACAGCCCATGAGGTAGACCCTTAGCAGGCACAGACTCCTTAGTCAGAGCCCCAGAAGGAGGCTGCTGGAGTGGTGACTCTACTATGATCAGTGGAGAGGCCAGCTTCAGCCACGCCGGGATGATCTTCACCGGCTCCACAGGTGGAAAGGCTGTTTCGACTGGCTCCAGAGGCAACGGCCAGATGGGTGACAGCCATGTGATGGCCGGTGTGGGAGCCGAGGTCAGCTTCAGACCGACCAACACAAACTGTTACCACATGAGGTCCTCGTAGTATCGACGCAACTTGCGCCAAAGCCGTTCCTCACCCGAGGACGAATAGTGGTGGTGCAGCTTCTTGTGATGCAGAGTGGCATCGACGAGATCTGCTTGCCCTACTGGACGAGGATGACCGAGACCTGGACCTCGACTACCGGGGAGACCGACGGGGGTTGGGAGGGAGCCAGGAAGTGCTACAGCTCCTGATGGTCTGGGTCGGGGAACGGAGGGACATTCTCAGTGGGCTGAGACCCCCCCTTCAATGGTCACCAGTAGGACCAGAGTCTTAAACAGAGAACTGTCGGCCTCATCAAGTGACAACGGATTGACTGGGTTGAGAAAAATCTCAGCCAGCTTGTCGGCTGGCCCAATGGGGGCACCATGAAACCAGCGGCCAAGGCCGCGGTTTCGACTGTAGTCAAAACCTAAGATTCCTGAGACTGAGAACACTCTCGATCCCAAGAACGTCGACGGTGAGTCTTTTCTTTTTCTCTTGATTCTCCCAACTCCTTCTCCCTTTTACAGAAGCATGAGCTGTGCGAACCCAAAGGGCCCTATCCCCTGGTTGGGAGAGACTGGCACAACTCTTTGAAGGAACCTGAAAAGGTGGAGCCCAATTTCAGTGGAACAAAGGCCAAAGTCGAAGAGGACTGCTCAGAGGCCCAAGCTGCCTCCTCCTTGAAGGCCTTAAGCTGCTTGGCTGACCCCATGGCCACGGTGACCACCCAATGGACGTCCTTGGATTTGACCGGCAGATTCAGTTTCTCCGGGCCGCCCAACTGTAAACAGGCAAGGCGGTCTTGAAGCACTGACGGCTGAGACGACCGGCAAATGTAGCAGGCCTGGGGATCGCGATCGTGCTCGTGCCCAGACATTAAATGCACGAGACATGTGAGTCTGTAAGTGACATCTTCTGCTTGCAGGGGCACCAGTAGAACCTGGGTGAGGACTTTTCCTCCATCGCGGTCATGATTGAATATTGTACTGAAGGATTTTACAGTCACTGCATGGAATCACCTTTCGGGACCGATTAACAAAATTACAGTGCCAGTGTTCATTTGAGGGCAAAAGCCCATGTTGAAAATTTGGTGCAAGAAGTCCAAAAATGACCGTGTTACGAGTGCTGCACAGCTTCTATGCACGCCCATAACTTTGCTAATTTTTTATATTTTCACTCCAGATTTTCAACATCAACATTTTTTCACATCTACTCATGAACAGCACAGCTGTCATTTTTCACATCTTGCCCGAAACATGTTCTTGCACCTGTGGTGCAGAATGGCACGTTCGCTGTTCAAAATCACCTTTCGGGATGCAGTAATGAAATCATAGTGCAGCTATTCAAGAGGGATATCCCCCAAAAAAACATGTTGAAAATTTGGTTAAGAAAATTCAAAAAATTATCATGTTATGAGCGTGCGTTGTGCAGTTTCTATGCACACTCGTAACTTTGCCAATTTTTCATATTTTCACTACAGATTTTCAACATTGCTATTTTTCACACCTTCTCCCGAACATTATACAGCTGTCATTTTTTACATCCGGAAACATGTTTTTGCACCTGTGGCGCAGAATGGCACTGTCACTGTGCAAAGTCAACTTTCGAGACCAGCTGACAAAATGACAGTGCCAGTGTTCATGTGGTGGGGTCCCCAAAAGGCCATGTTGAAAATTTGGTGAAATAATTCCTAAAAATGCCCAAGTTATGTGCGTCCGTTGAATTTATTCTATGCACACACATAACTTTGCCACTTTTCAATCTTTTGACAACAAATTTTCAACACAGCCATTTTTTCACACCACCTCAAACAGTACAGCTGTCATTTTTCACATCCTGCCCAAAATGTGTTTTTGCACTTGTGACACAGAATGGCATTGCAGTTGCACATAATTATGTTTTGCCATGCATTTCACAATTTCTCTGTACTGGGGTACATGAGGTAGGGTAATAAGATGGCTATGCTGACAATTTGATCACTGCTGTTGGACACTCGAAAGTGCAGGGCCCAGAGAGCCATGCGTGTCCACACCTACATACACATTCGCATCCACGGAGGGACTGGAGCGCAGGATCCAAAGGACCCTGCGCTCCCACAGGAAAATAAGGATACTATTACACTATCTCAAAAAGAAGGGAAATTCATTGCAAAATACTCAGTTAATTTATCAGTTAGGTTTTCTATTACAGCGACAAAAGTCTGGAAATTCAGTGTCAGGGTTACGAACCCTACCACCCTACCCTCCACATACCAACAGGTGTCAGGGTGGGCCATGGGGCTGTCTGGCCTAACTCTCACCTCATTCTCCTATACTACACTATCTCAGCTTGTTTACTCATGGAATGGGGTGACAGTTAGGGCCGACGACCACAAGGCACACCCTGACGCCTGTTGGTATGTGGAGGGTGGGGGCCGGGTAGGGTTGGTAACCCTAACACCGAATTTCCAGACTTTTGTTACTGTAATAGAAACCCTAGCTGTTGCATTAACAAGAGTTTCTTGCAATGAATATATAACAGGATAAGTTGCTGGGATGGCAGGTGATGGGGGCCGGGAGACTGTCAGATGAGGCCACCCAGGTAGCTGGAGAATAACAGAGTTGGGAGGGGGGGGCCAAAGCCAGTATGCAAAAATACTTTATTACAGAGCTAGTAGCACCACGAACAGCAGACAAAAATCTATTTTTAAAAGCAGCGATTTGTAACTTTTTCATTTCTGTTTGCTTATTAGAAGTTTTTCTAGTTGATAGTATTAGGCGCGATGTGATAACAGTACATTAACTGAAATTTCACAGATGATGTGGTTTTTGTTTTGTTTTTTTTTTCCCAATTGGGACTTTGCTTCATTCAGTCGTTGGTCTGCCCCCATCTGGTCCAGCCCCCCAGCCCCAACACCCAGCTTCTCTGGGCCTCAATGTATCTCCAATGTTCCTCTGCCCCAAGATACGGTCAGAGGTATCCGGTAGCCAGTGTGGGGCCTTGCAGGGGTCAGGCCATCCTCTTACTGGAGCCAGGGGTTTTTCCACTATTTTTCTCCCTAAAAGGTTCCCCATCCTGTGTAATGACGCTTGTGCAAGCTTCACTTTAGGCGGGGGGGGGGTCTTTCCCATGGTGTCTCGCTACGCTGAGTTCCTCTAGGTGGCAGCTGCCAAGCGAGACACAGATACCCCCCCTTCCTGAGGGAGGAGAGCAGTCCTAGGGACCTCAATCCTCCCCCCCCTCCTCTGGCTGGACACCGAGCAACCCATGTCAGTGTCAGAACCCAGGCATGGCAGGAAGTCAGGTGCCCAGCCCCTCAGCTCTCCACACCATGGGACTGGCAAGAACATATCCAGTTCTTTTCCTCTTTGTAACTCACCAACATTGTGACCTCATATATTGTGACATCACAAGCAACCAGCCAGGCAGTAGCAGCAGATAAGTTGTCTTTCTGGGTCAGTCATGATGTCATAATAAGTGAAGGCTCAGTGCTGATGAGGTACAGTATGAGGGAGACTAGAACTAGCTGCGTCAACCTCCAGGTACAGTACTGTTCTACACAGCACACCCTGAACCGTCAGGTAGAACGTTTTCTAAACAGCCTAAGGGAAAAGAAAAAGTACCTCAGTATAAAAAGTAACAGTTGACTACTTTTAAAAAGGTATTATTATTATTTGCAAACAATACGCTGGCTCATTAAAGGGACAACATAAATCCCCTTAAGCCTCAAGGTGTCCTGATCTTTAAAAAAAAAAAACACATTCTACACAGTTTGCTGAATTAGCTGGTAGTTTTGTTCCAATTCACTTTTTCTTTTTACAAGTCAAAATCAGACTATCCACCTTACTGGTGTTACCACACAAAAAGGTGTTTGTTTACAGTCATTGATAAGCTCCCACTGCATCCCTTATGGATTTGGGAACACCACTAACACAGTCTATACACCCAAGATACAGTAGGAGGAGAGGGGACTACTGCATCATGAGTGGCTGCACTGTTAGAGGGTGTATGTAATGTTTAGAAGCATGCAGTAAGAATAGATCAAGATTTTGGAACAAAACAAGGTTGGGTACAATTACACCATAAGCATGAAATGCACTGGACAGACTGCACCTTAACAAGGAGGGTGCGAGAGTACTAATGGTTGGATTTGATGAGTATATTAGCAGGAACTAAATTTCAACTGGGGGGGGGGGCGCTTGTGCTGCAGCGAAACATGTACAGCAAAGGTACATTACAGTGACTGACTATGTTGTGTAATGTACCTGTGGGACCCCAGCACTGCTTCTCCGGGACTTGCACACCCTACCAGAATCAACTCTCAGAGTTGATTATAATAACATACGGGGAGGGGCCAGAAAAATACTCCTTTCTGTGATGGTTGTTTGACGAATGTCGGCATAACAGCCATCCAGCCATCACTGTACTTGTGTTAGCAAGTTTTCTGTCGAACCATAGTGGTGGAATGGGGGGGCAGCAGAGGGTCAAAATTCATTTGTTTCCTAGAAGAGGAGGAAGATCATCAGGCCTCCCCCCAATCAGGATAAGAAGATGAAGGGACTGATGGGAGGCAAGATATGAAGGCAGAGGGGTGGGATCAGGTATGGAAGGGAGGGGCAGACAGTCCAGGATGGATGGGGACCCGAGTCAAGGTGGAAGGTGGTGTCTCTGAATGCAAGGAGCTTGGGGAACAGAATAGCTGAACTGCATTCACATATGGTGGAGGGGGAGATAGACATGGCTGACATCACAGAGACGTGGAGTACACCTAACCATGACTGGGATCTCTCCATCCTGGGGTATAAGCTGAATAAGAGGGATAGGGGAATGGGCAGAGGGGAAGTGGCTCTGTACATGAGGGAAGGAATCTCCTGTACTAGGGAGGAGGAAACAGCAGTAAAGATAGAGTTGCTGTGGGTACAGATCCAATCATCAAAAGGCAAGAAGCTAAGAACAGGAGTAGTGTACAGACCGATGAAATCAAGAGTAGGGTTTGGACAGGGAGTTGGGGTCCAAAAAAGTGGAGATGGCTCAGAGGGGTGAGGTAGAGATCATTGGGGACTTCAATTTACCTGGGGTGGATTGGAAAGTTCCTACTACCACCTGTATCAAGACTCAGGTGCTACTGGAGGCGTTTCAGGATGGGTTTCTGACACAATGTGCCCTAGAACCCACCAGGGAGATGGCTGTACTGGACCTGGTTCTGAGTAATGGTGCACATATCCAGGAGGTGAGGGTGGAAGCACCACTGGAAGGTAGCGACCACAATACTGTGTAGTTTTACCTGGATATGAGCAAGGAGAGGACTGGAACTAAGACAAGGGTGTTGGAATTCAGGAGAGCAGACTACAGAAAGATGGGGGAATTCTGGAGTGGCATCTCGATGGGATCAGGAAAGAAATGGGGTTGGGACAGAAAAGGTTTATCATCAAGGAAGGGCCATTGGCAGCCACTAATGAGTGTCAAAATGAAGGGCAAAAAAAGATCTAGAGCCAAAAAGCCCAGCTGGTTTGTTTATTTAGGTTTTGTTAACCAAGTAAGCACACTTGGTAGTCAATGCCTATTTTCAGGTGCGACACAAGAAATTACATCCAAAGTTACATACAGCAGAATACGCTGTATTATAACATGGGCTTTTAAAGCAAGCAATATAATTGGATAATAGCTATCACCTGAAAATACATGAATCTCTGTAACATGCAATGTATGGGTGAGTAGTCTCAGCTGTAGATCATTACCCATGCGTGTAACAGAGTCAGCACTTTTTCACACTGACAGATTCTGTATTAAAAGGAATGGCTGTTCCTCGGGACATCCCCCCAACTCTGCCTCCCAGAGCCTTTCCTCCGTTTCTGAGTGCGATCAACTGGCACAGATCCACAGACGTGGGAAGCATGTACAGACAGTAGAACGGGAGCCCTTACGACTATAGAAAGAACCCACCCGCCCAGATGGATCGTGGAGGAGGGAGCAGTCAGTGCTCTCCAGACTGGTCTGAGAAAACGGGAGCACTTCCCACCCACCCAGATGGATTGTGCAGCAGGAAGCTGACACTGAGTGTGGCAGAGTTGCTAGAGAGAGAGAGAGCCACCCCCTTCCCTCCCGGAGCCAAACGGATTACCTATTTCATTAATTCTACTATCAGTTGCGACTTCGGAGTTTGCATGCCAGAGTTGCTAGAGAGACCCCCCCAAGCCAATGCATCATCAATTGTACTGTGCTGGAGGTCAGTTGATTAATTGTACTGTCAGTTTTCACTTCGTGGTTTGCTGTGAATAATTGCCAGTGTTATCGAAGCAGTTGTAGTAATTAATACTAGAAATGTCATGTAATATGGAACTTGCCGCGCAATAACATTTGCGTAGTTTCCATATGACAGTAGCACATTGCTCCAGGTGAAAATGTGTCCGTGCAGTAGCAAATAACGCCTTGTAACAATTAAAAAGTTTGACTTCATAACACATATTTCAGTGTTCATTACTATAAGTAAGAACAGTGTACTAATAGTGTAAAAATGTTGAAAAGAAAACACAAAACACGACATTTCTTACACAAGGACTACTTCATTTAGTGGCAGGATATCCAAGTCACACGCTACACTTTCCTTCTTTGCAAATGAAATAACGTGCAATTTTCAAACTTTTTATAGCCCATGTTATGAGCGCAATAACCCACAACAGGGTGTGTGGTTACTGGGGATTAATCAACACCCTGGGTGCCGATTAATCCCCAGTAACCAAACACCTTGTCATGGGTTACTGCTTACTTACAATAAACAGCAGAAGGAAAAGACATCAAACAAGACGGTGTATAATGGAAGGGGAATACATTCCATTTGATACATTGTAATACAATAACCAATGAGAGAAAGACACATATTTACTAAAACAAACATCACAAAAAGGGAACATTTAAGAAACAGTATCCATCATGAGCTATGAGGACATTTAATAGATCAACACTGATCATGCAAAATGAGTGCCATTGAGAGATTATTCAGGTTCTGTGGTAACAGCAGCGTGCCAAGTGCCAAGCTAATGAGATATTTACAGTACCCAAGATGGAAAGTACTCCCTCAGGCTCTGGTGGATAGAGCATCTTTTGAGAAGTTTAAGCATGAACTTACCTAAGGAAATAATCATCTTGACAAAAATTACCCACGAGAGTGGGACTAGATGTGTCTCTCGCCCTTTCTGTCTTTTCTAACCAACTAAGTAAGATGGGAAGTAGGCACAAAGGGGCAGAGATGAATTTCAGTAGCCTTGAGGTTGCATAAGTGTAGGATAAGTCACCAGTACAAGTTCTAATATTATGGACAGCTGGTAGGGCATTTGACAGGGAGATAGCCCAGGCAGTGAACAGCAAAAGGAGAAATTCCTTCATTCTTACCATAATTTCTGTTTCTGTTAGCTCCAAATATATGTAGGCATTAATCACCGACAGAGGAGGGCTCTACGGTGATTAATGCCGCGCTAAGGCGCTGTTGCGAGAAGCCGAGTGTTCAACCAGCGGCATTAATCACTGGTAGAGCCCGACGCTGGAGGTGATTAATGCCCTTGTAACACGGACAAAGGTCTAGGGCTCCCTACCTCTCTCTCCCTATGTGTGTCCTGCATTCCTGCGGCACAGTCTCACTGCTCGCTGGCTCCATCCCACGTTTCTCTCGCTAACCCCTGGCCCGGCACAGCGCCACTTGCGACCCAGTGGCTGTTGTGGCCACTGCAGGAGCAACACGGCATTATGAGACGATAATGCCATGTTGAGCTCAGGAACGCGCAAGAGCAACATGGCATTATGAGAAATAATGCTGTGTTGGGCTCGTGAACGCGCTTCCCATAACAGCAACACGGCATTATCGGCTCACAATGCCGTGTTGCTCCTGCACCACGTGACGCCGTCACACCTATCGCGGGGCGCCCTCGCACGACGGCTCTCCATAATGCCGTGTTACAAATGGGTAATGAACACCCCTCCTGGGAAAGTGGTACAGCCCAGAGCTGTCAATCAGCATAGAATCTTGGGCACATGAACATTCCAAGATCCCTGATTCTCTAGTTACATTTTCCACACAGTACCAATATACGTTTATGTAACCATGTCACCAAGGTCAATGAACCCTCTCCTCATCTAACACCAACAACTGAAATATGCAAATAATTTATGACATTATAAACAAATAAATGAATACCCTACCCCATTTTGAAGGGCTGACTGACTGAGTCCAGCCAACCAAAGTGTCCATCATGTTTCTCAAACTTCTTGCCAATTAATGCATCCATCGTGTCTTTTAAGCTTCCGATCACGGATGCTTTGACAAGGTGGAATGCTGTTGATAACACTTGTGACATAAAAGTTTAAACAGCCATAGCAATGAACACAACTAAAGAAAACAAGCTAAACACTAACCTGTAACAGTGAAGCACCGCACTATGCTCAAAAATCGAACCAGTCAACCTGCACGCCAGTACCCAATAAAATGCAAATGTTTCCACTATTGGCAGACAATTCTGAATAATCAACTATATTCATATACCAAACATCTTTGCTGACAAACAAAGATTTTAGATAAATCAGACAATCCCACAATCCAGGCAAGCCTACAATGCCGCTAGAAACACATACACAAAAGCCATCAGATAAGCAAAGGCTGACTTCTCTAGGGCTTGTCTCAGCACAGCGCATCCATCCTCTTTTTGGAACATAGTCCACTCCATTGTTGATCCACTATCTCATACCTACACCCCTTCCCTTAAACACAACAACCTTACAATAACTGACCCCGTCCAAACTGCTGAAACCATCAACTCTTTCTTCACTACCTGCGCCCTTCCTGACCAAACCATGCCTCTCCCCACCTGCAGCAACTCCCCTCTCACACAATCCACCTCCAAATTCCTTCCTGCTTGCCCCCGGTTCTGCTGAAGAAGTACTGAATGCACTCCATTCCCCTAACCCGCCAAAATCTATCCCTGATAGAATTCACACAAGCCTGCTTCGCCTATCAGCCCCAGCCATTACCTTTCCTCTCCCCTACTTACTAAACTTATCCTTCTCTACAGGCATGGTTCTCAAAGCCTGGAAGTCGGCCTGCATCATCCCTCTCTACAAGGGCGGCGACCTCTCAGCTCCCAGCAACTACCTACCTATCTCCCTCCTTCTCACCCTAGCCAAATTACAGGAATGACTAGTGTAAACCAGACTGTCCGACATCCTCACCTCCACAAACTTCCTCTCCCTTTACCAATCTGGCTTCAGAAGGCAACACTCCACCATATCCTACCTTCTACGCGTAACAGGTCATATCCAATCAGCCACTGATCAAAGGGCATCTCACCGCCGCAGGCTTCATCAACCTACCTAAAGCCTTCGACTCTTTCCCATTCACTGCTTCTAAACACGCTCAAGAGAGCAGGGCTTGCTCCACCTGCAGTACAATGGTTTAACTCGTACCTTGTCGACAAAAGCCATTCTGTAAAGATCGCCAACTCCTCTTCCACCTATCTCTGCATTCTTCCTGGCATCTCCCAAGGCTCAATACTCGGCTCCATTATATTTTCCACATTTATAAACAATCTCCCCACTGTCTGCTCCAAGCCCTTCATCCACATGTATGCGGATGATACCATACTGTTCACCTTTGGCCCAGATCCAACCACTGTCCAATCCACACTACAACAAGATTTCCACTCTGTGCAAGCCTGGTTTCAAGCAAATCAACTCACATTAAACACATCGAAAACCATTTCCATAACCTTCGGTTCCTCTCAAAGACTTGCTAAAGCACCCCCTTCCCCCCTCAATCACCTCCCTCCCCCCTCAATCACCTCCCTGAATGGTACTCCTCTCAATGCAGTCACGTCTTATAAATATCTTGGCATGTGGCTTGACCTTCAACTAAATTTCTCAAGCCACATTTAACTCCATAGTCTCAAAACTTTGTCCAAAGCTCGGCATCCTGTACCGCAACAGGGACTCGCTCCCTCTCCCTGTATGACGAGAACTACTGGATAAAATGATTACCCCCATTCTCAACTATGAAGATATAGAATACTACACACAGCACTCGCCTCTTCACATGCAAGACTGGACTCCCTCTTTCATGCTTTCTGCCACTTTGCCTCAAATTCTCCCCTAAGAACCCACCACTGCTTTCTACTCTCTTCTCTTAAAGAGCAGGTGCTTAGTAAGGGTGCATATCTTAAAGAATGAAGGTTTTGGGCCTTTACATGCCTCTGCAATCATTTAGTTTGCTTTTGTTTCTTTATTTACTCACTTTGTGATCATTTTATTTTTATTTTGTCAACTGCTAGTGAAAAAAGAATCCAATGGAGTCCCTGAATGATGATGTCAGAAACTCTCTACTGGCAAGGCTGCCAGTGTATTTCAATGGGAAACTACAAATCTGTTTTCAGATTTTTATGGAGAAATAACACTTCCTGCCACCAAAATATTATATGTCTAATAGAAATATGTGACTTTTGATAACATGATCTTTTGTTATTATTTAGCAGGTGACATTTTCTTCATAACCAGATTTAGTTGGAAAGAAGTAAAGTGAAACTAATTATTGTATTCAAAAACGTAATCATACAGATGGAGCACAACAGTGCAAACACATACAAATCAAAGTTTGTTGAAAAATTTTTGATGAAAAGTATCAATTTCTTTTGAAAAAGATAGAAAAATATATTTAGTTTCTCACTGAAATACACTGGGTTCTTAATGAGCGGGTGCTTACTTCTAACAAATAGAAAACGGACTATTTTATTTACTGCATTATGATGTGTTAGTAATTACTTTCTACTTTTATAACAACATTTTTGTTAGTGCAGTGAAACAAGTGGGGTTTCACCTTTGCTTTTCATACTACTAGTAAAAAAGAATTCAGTAGAATTTTTTATTTATTTATTCAGTTTTTGTTGCCCAGGTAAGTGCACTAGACAAATCCTGCCTATTTTCAGGCACAACCCGGGGGAGGGGGATACAAATGAATGCCAACTGACCTTGAACCAGATTAAGCTGTTGATGGTATTTTTAGTGAATGAGGGAAATTTGGCCAGGACACCGGGGAATTTCCCCTACTCTTTTCGATAAGTGCCATGGGATTTTTAACATCCATCTAAACTACCACCAATCCAGGCAGATGGGACCTCGGTTTAATGTCTAATCTGAAAGACAGCACCTCAGAAGTGCAGCACCCCTCTCATGCTGCACTACAGTGTCAGTACTGGGATATTAACCCAAGTGCCAGATGTGGGAACTGAACCCACAGCCCTCTGATCTCCCAGCCTCAGAGGCGAGTGTACTACCTACTGAGCCACTGACACTGCAGAATGCTGGGATCGTGATCTCAGAAACTGCCAGCTTCTTAAGAGCCCAGTCTGTATATAATTCAGCTGTTTTGGGGGATGGGGATAATTGGAGATTCAGCTGTGTAACTGTTCTTTATATTATTACTATACATCTGCCATTTTTTATGGTGGAAGAGGAGCGCTTTGATTGGGGGTGGAGGCCAAGACGGGTGGGTATTCTTCTTGATACATGGCTTATAAAGTTTTGACATGGAATATGCGAGGGATGAATGGACTGGTGGAGCAGAAGAGGGTCCTTTACTCATATCCACAAACTGGGAGGACAAACCATTTTTCTCCAAGAGACACCTTTTATTTAAGGAGGTAGAACGTTTTAGATCTAGTTGGCAGAGTCAGATTTACGCAGCTTTGTGCTCATCAAAGCGTAGGGAGTTATGATGTGAATAGCATCAGGAATTAACTGGGCAGAAAAGTCCACCTGGAAGGATTCTAAGGGTAGGTGGCTTATAGTCATGGGGACTTTGGACAGTGAGGCTTTATTTATTTATTTCTATTTAAAATTTGGTGACTGGGAAAGGCCTACTGAGCTGATGTGTGATCCAGGTGATTGTTTATACAGTGGTTGAACAAGAATTTCAGTACAAGTTAAGAATTCAGACGGTTACAGAGAGAAGCAGGAAATACGAGAAAAATTACAGTGTAAGTAACATTTCAGAACTTTACAACTTATCTACAGAGATTAAATATAGTTTTGGCACAGTGTTACATAAGAGGACCACAATCATTCAGGCATGAAAAACATAACAAAAAATCTAATAGGTTTACCTGGTTTGCCTACAGACAACTATAGGTCCCTTCATGAGGGAATCCGGAGAAAACAGGGGCCGAGTATGGGATGCAAGGTGGAACAGGTCAGGCCAAGGAAATAAAGAAGCATTTGGGGGGGTGAGAGAACATGTTGTGGATGAGGGGGGGACAAGTGCTTGGTTTGTACCCTTGTATCTGTGTATGGCCCCAATGAAAATGGTGCCCATTCTTTTGCAGGTTCTCTCAACAGCTACAAGGGAAAGTGGAGGGCTCGTTATTGGTGTGTGGGGACATAAACGAGGTATTGGACCCAGTCTGTGACCGAAGTGGGGACCCTACCTGCTTGACGACACCTGGTTCAAAAGCTCTAGGGGGCTTGAGTAAGGAATACGGTATGGGAGATGCGTGGCGTTTAGGCTATCCTAACGTTCAGGATTATACCTTATATTCCCCTCCTCAACAAACTTATAGCCAGATTGATTTGATATTGGCTTCCAGGGACTTGATCACAGATGTGTGCCAGGCTAATATTGAGCCAAGCTAATACTGAATCGATCCTGATATCAGATCATGCTCCAGTCACTTGGTCCTTCACACCACCTCAAGGGGAGGGCTCCACTTTCCGCTAGCACTGTTAACTTCCTCACCGATTCCTCTTTCCGGGAATGGCTCATGGGGGGAAATTACGAATGATATGAATTTTAATCGGCCAGAGGATACTCCCCCACAGTGGGTGTGGAAGGGCCTCAAGTCAGTGCTCAGGGGGAAACTTATATCTTATGCAGGAGCTCATTAGAAAGCTCAACAAGCCAAAGCTTGAGCTTTGGAGGCCCAATTGGGGGGTTTGGAACAGCAGCATAAAGCTGGTCACAGGGATCCTTCGTTGTATAAGGGAGCTGCGGTATTAGCTTAATGTACTGAATACTCAGCAGGCTGAGATGAGTCTATATAGGACTCATCGCGCTTTTTGGGAAGGGGAGGGGAAAAGACGGGTCACCTCCTGGCCTACCGGTTGAAGAACCTAGAGACTTCTAGAATTATCCTAGGCATTCGTGACAAAGGGGGGACTCATAATGAATCCAGAAGGAATTAACCAGGCATTCTACACGTTCTATGGGCAACTCTACATGTCGAGGAGGGGTTCTGGAAGTGACACAATCGATTTTCATAACTTTCTAGGCTCTTTATCCCTACCTGGAGGCTCCTATAACACCTCAGGAATTGCAGGTAGCCATAGGTCAGCTTTGGGGGGGGGGGCCCTAGGGCCTGATGGTTTCGCCACTGAATTTTAGCAGGCGGTGGGGGACTTGGTGTGTCCTTTGCTAGCCAAAGTGTTGGATAGGGCCTGGCAGGATGAACTTCTCCCTCCCACAATGTATGGCGCAGTTATTTCGGTTGTACCTAAAAAGGATAAAGATCTCTATCAATGCGGAAGCTATCATCCGGTGTCCCTTTAAAATGTCAATTACAAGCTGATTGCTAAGGTTCCTGGTTAATGGACTGTCTAAAATTTTGCCTTTACGTATTCATCCTGACCAGGCCAGCTTTGTGGGGGCAGGGATGGGGCGGACCATCTCCGTCAGTTGGCGGACCTCCTCTGTGTCATGCGGGCCTCCTTGGACTCCGGGGCTGTGGTGGCGCTTGACACCGAGAAGGCCTCTGATTCGATAAAGTGGCCCTATTTGTTGGCTACTCTGGAGAAGTTTGGGTTTGGCCCTTCTTTTATTCAGTAGGTGAAGGTCATATACTTGGCCCCTAATGCATTGATCCTTATGAATGGTAAGCTTTCTCCCTTGTTTTCCTTATGGAGGGGAACACGGCAAGGATGCCCCCTTTCGCCGGCCCTTTTCCTATTAGTCATACAGCCTCTGGCACAGAAAATTAGAGATTTTGACAGTATTGAGGGGATTCAGCTGGGGGTCAAGGTCTAGAAGGTCATGCTTTTTGCAGCCGATGTTTTACTCACCTTAAGGAATGTGAATTAATCTCTTCCCAACTTGATTCAGCTGCGTGAGACCTTTGCATCCTTTTCTGGTTTGCGGAGCAATTGGTCTAAGACCGAAGCAATGCTGATAGGCTGTGGGAGGATACCTGAACCACTCTCCGTTTCAGGCATGGCTTGGTCAGGCGGTCCTCTCTGCCATTTGGGGATACTTGTCTCACCCTCTCCGTTGGACTGGCCTGTGTTAAATCTGCGGCCTGCATTGGACAAATTGCAGGAGGATATTCTTGGGTGGAAACACCTGCATCTTACCTTATGGGGGAAAACACAAGCTGTCTGGATTATGTTTCTGCCTTGGATCCTGTATATCATAAGATATCTTCCTCTAAAGTTCCTGTCTTACTGATGGAGGAAGTTTCAGACTACCTTGTCCTCTTTTTACTGGGAGGGGTGCAAGCCTCATCTGTCAATGGCATGCCTGATGCCACCTTGTGAGAAGGGTGGATTGGCAGCTGCACGGATACAGGGTTACTACATAGCGGCAGGTCTCTGGCAGATATGGCTTTGGTTCCACTCTCAGTCTTGGTCCGGGTCTGTACACTGGCTAGATCTGGAAACAGATTGGTACCCTACCAGCTCTCCTGAACTCATGTTATGGAGTAGATCTTCCACAGCCTCTTTGTATCATCTATTTACTCAGGATTATGCTCTAGATGTTTGGAAACTGGCTGTGCAGTGTATGAGGAAGAAATGGAAGGTACCCCTTTCTCTTTAACCTCTCTGGAGTCATCCACAATTGAGGCTGCGATGTGCCCCCTTTTACTGGCCTAAACGGGGCCAGAGAGGAGTGAGGAGAGTTGGTGATTTATTTTCTTTGCCTCAGGGTTCTCTCAAGTCCTTTGTGGAGCTGCAGCAGCTCTTCTCCCTGCAAACATCCCACCATTGATGTTACCCTCCGGTTAGGCACATGTTACAGACTGCATTGGGGGGCTCTTTGGAATTACTGTCTTGGAGTGTCTGGGAGGAAGTTTTTGGGAAAAGAGGTCCCACTCGGGTTCCTCAGGCAATTCCTAAGTTAGAGATTATCTACAGGGCTTTGTTAACAGCTATTGCACCAGATACAAGTAAATATCAGCATAAGTGGGAATGCTTATTGGGTTACCCCCTTGACTACAGAGGAATGGAAGATGGTATGGGGAAATGCCTATACAAGGAGCAGAGAGCTAATAGAAACATAGAAGTTGACGGCAGATAAGGACCACAAGGCCCATCCAGTCTGCCCATTTCTTTTTCTACCTCATGAATGTGCCATCGGCCTTTGCTCAGTCAATGGCCTATATATTCATACTCGTCTGTATTGCTCCCTTATGCCTATCCCATGCCTGTTTGAAGCCCTGCACTGTATCCATATCCACCACTTTCTGAGGTAGGCCGTTCCATGCATCCACCACCCTTTCTGTGAAAAAGAACTTCCTCACATTACCCCTTAATCAGCCTCCTCTAATCTCATGCTCTGTCCTCTTGTCCTGCTATTTTTCTTACATTGAAACATGTTAGACCCTTTCACCTTGTTAATGCCCTTAAGGTGTTTGAATGTTTCGATCATATCACCTCTCTCCCTCCTTTGCTCTAGGGTATACATATTGAGCTCCATTAATCTGTCCTCATATGTTTTCTGATACAGTCCCTGCACCATTTTGGTTGTCCTTCTCTGGACTGCCTCAATTTGGTTAATGTCCTTGTGAAGGTGTGGCCTCCAGTACGGCATGCAGTACTCCAGATGGGGCCTAACCAGTGTCTTGTAAAGAGGGATTATTATTAATGGGTAGACTTATGCAGTTGAACACCTTACAGCTTTGGTACAGGACCCCAGCAGCTTAACACCTCATGAAGTCGTCCAGGCATGCTAGATGCTGGAGGTGGGATGGAGACTGTGGCACACTACTGCATATTTTGTGGGCTTGTCCCAGAATGACCTCCTGGTGGCAGGACATAACCAGAATAAAAGAATGTGTTCTAGGGTTCAGGATAGAGCTCAATGTATCCCTAATAGTACTGGGTAACACCCTTTTGATTCCTCTGGCTAATAGCTATCAGAAGCTCTGGTTTATGTCTGCAATAATAGAGGCTAAGCGTCTGCTGCTACGCCACTGGTAGTCACCTGATGTCCCCACCCGGGATTATTGGATAGAGGGGATGGGTAGCAGAGCTTGGTCTGCAGCTGCCCCTTTGCAGTGGAACAAACTGTGACATGTGGACAGCCAGTTCTGAGTACAGTATGATTTTTTGTAATATAAAAATGTGTTATGGACCGTCTCTCATGAGAGATGCTGAGACAGCATGTGAGTTGAGACAAACACACACAGGTTTTAGGTACAAGGTGTTACCTGAAAGGCCAGAAGCTAATTACAAACTAGAAGAGGCCTTAATCAAGAATCTCCTGTTTTTCTAAGTTAACTATAGCTTTAACTGCTAAGAGGGAAATCAATATCCATTTTATGACGTTAGAGGAGGAAACCAGGTTACGGCACACTGGTGCGAAATCATAAATGCTTTGATGTCTGTGTGAGAGAGGATACTGCTTATAGATGAAAGGAAATTTACAGACTTCATTGGGGAAGTTACATGGGGAAAGGAGTTTCTGGTGATGTAACCTTAATTATCTTACCTTCTAATATGATAAAATATCCTGGGTGTATGATTTTTCATAAACAGAGGAGGAGCTAGGTGACCTCACACAAAGGGGTTGGCAAAGACAGTTTTTTAAACAGATTCTGTTTTCTTTCAGAGACACTTATCTACACTCTGACAAAGAAACATCTTTGAGCACTTTAAGCAAGTATAATTGTAGAGAGAAATAAAATCTAAGTACTGTAGTAGGAACTGCACTGTTAAAACCTTGTTCTTTTAAAAGATTGTATGGTTCTTGTGATATAATGGTTCTGTATTTTATGTTTTACATACTTTTATCTATTTTAGTAAAACTCTATTTTTAGAGCCTACTTGGTCTGTCTTTTAATTTCTTTTCTTTAACAAGTGAAGTACATATGGTTAAAGCAGACACTGTGCATAAGCTTGAATGGTGATACCAAACTAGAAAAGGTAAGAGTAATCTGAGGTCTTAATTAGAGTTTTTAAGGGTTCATTTTGTACACCTGGTTAGATGCCCGTAGGCAAAGATATCTGGCCCCCCGAAGACAGAATTATCTGAGCCTGTGCATTGGGTACGCTAACAAGAGGTTCACAGTTTGAATCCCTCCAGAACTGAGACCAAAGTTTGATTCGAACCCACAAAGCAGACAGGAGGGTTACTCTGTTTCTGTTAACTGTTCACAAGATTGCGCTCAGAGGTTGGCACTTTGGGAGCAAAGGGCTGACCTGGTGAGTGGGTTTGTGACATAAACTACCAGCTGAACTCTGTTCCATTGACACACACTCCAGTTTCAAGTCCTGCCTTAAAGTCTGGTTCCTAGCAAACTCATCCTGCCGCTGCTCCCTGGGGTCTGACACCAACCCACACTAGTCAACTCACAAGGCCAGGGGTTACCCACCTACCCACACTAGTCAACTCCCCTGCCTACAACTGTTATATTGTATTTTTCACAGTAATATTTGACTTCCTTGCCTGTACACATTGTATATATATTTGTTACTGAGTATTCTGTGTATTACTTGCTCACTGGATGATGCAGTCACACATTGTACACTGTGCCTACGATTTGTTTGTTTTGTACCAAATCTCCTCATGTCCGATATTGAAACCTTGTATTCACTGTTCTCAAATGGACCTATGCATCAAACCTGTATATTGTGCTTACTATTGTTGCTTGTATCAAATCTGTTTCATGTGTATTACTGTTACCTTGTACTCCACTGTCACCCTGCCCAATGTGTTATGGCCCGGGTCGTGCCTGAAAATGGCCCCTGGGATCAGTGCACTCACCTGGTTATCAAAGTCATAAATAAATGTTAAGGGTGACTGGGTTTGAACAACTGCATTATATAGCTGCAGGAAAGTATGAGTGTTTTATCAGCACCTGGTCTCCGTTCCTGGAACATCTGGGAATATCTCCTCCAACAGGGTGTCTGTGGATCCCACCTCGCACATTCCAGGGTCATCCCATCAGCACCTGAGGCAGAGATCCTCGGGACTGCTGCATGATTCTCTAGGCATCCAATAGTGTTGGTCATTTTCCCTCATAGCTGTGACTTGGCCTCGCCCCCCTCCCCCCCTTTTTTTGCTCCTCTTCACCTCTCCCCCTTCTTCTATACTATTTAAGGGGTAGCTATTTGGAACAGTGGGGGACTTCTGTAAGGAGCTTTAATGCTTACTGTTTTTATCTGCTTGACAGACGCCTTGTTGTATTCCTTGCTGTATTTTTTTTCTGCAATTGTATGCTTTGATTATTACCTTTATTTGATTTACAGATTGTTAAAATTTCAGAGTCTCTTGTGGTGGTATATAATTACTGGGGAGTGTTTTTCTCCCATAGGGAAACACGGTTATAATTCGTCATTATAACCTGCGGGTTATAACGGTGAACACGCACTGGGTTTCCCTCGCTCCATGCATGCTCAAGACTCCACGTTTCACTGTGTCGGTGCTACTTGCCGCAAGTTGCACTTTCCTTACTTAAGCAGGTACTCTTCGATTAAAAAAAAAAAAGGAAAGGTTTCAGCAGCACCAGCAGCAGATGGCCGACTGCGCCTCATCCCAATCAGGCGATCACATCTGAACACCAATGCATTTTATATAATTGCTGTGACAAGGAAACGCTCCCCAGCAATTATATAAAATAAAAGCATCAATTAGTGTGTTTCACTTGAGATTTCACACACCCTCTCAGTGTTGGATGCTGAAATAAACCTCTTGAGCTTCGCTCTCAGGGTTCATGTAGCATCCAACACCTTGGGAAGGGGGGGGGGTGTAAAATCTCATTAAATGCACCACCCCATGAATTATTCTGTATATAATTTGTTTTCATAACAAAGATACTCTTAGATTGTGATTCCAAGGAGTGTTTACTCTTGCCAGGAAGCTTTATAGCACATCTGTCTTGTTTGTACTGTTACAAAGTGTCTTGTTTGTACTGTTACCTATATATAAAGTTGAATAAAATATAAATAAAAAAAAAATTCAGCTGCCAGATACTGGACTATCGTTCCAATCTCTGTAAGTCCTTCACTGCCTCCACACTGTCCACCCTTCTCCCTAGCTTAATGTAATCTGCAAAGAGTAATGTAATCTTGTTCTGAATACCGATGCCACCAATGAATGTTAAAAAGGACCAGACCCAAGACTGAGCCCTGTGGCCTCCCACTAGTGACCTCTCCCCTCCTGATTTCACCCAGTTTACCACCATTCTCTGGCATCTATTCTGTAGCCAGTTGTCCACCCACCTGACTATGCTTTTTGCATATCTAGGTCCTTCAATTTCTTAAGCAGGGGCCGGTGCGGTACCAAACCAAAGGCTGTACTAAAATTGAAGTACAGGAGATCCACTGGGTGGCCCCTGTCCACTTCCCTAGTCACCCAGTCGAAAAATCCAACTAGATTTCTCTGGCATGACTTTCCCGCAACAAACCCTTGTTGTCTCATGTCCTGGAGACTGTTCCATTCCAGATATTCCACTAGGTCCTGCTTTATTAATGCTTCCATCACTTCCCAGACTACTGACGTGAGACTTACCGGTCTGTAGTTGCTGGGCTCCTCTCTGCTCCCTCCCTTGTGGAGGGGTAAATCTGCACTCCTCCAGTCGCATGGCACAATTCCTGTCTGCAATGAGTGGCTGAATAAATGCACAAAGGGTTCCTCCAATTCCTGAGCAAGTTCTTGCAGAACCCTAGGGTGCAGTCCATCGGGCCCTGGTGCCTTGTCTGTCTTTACGTGCATCAGTGCCTCCCTGACCCTGTCTGTGGTGAACGATGGCGTGTCCATTTGTGGGATCCCCCGTCAGCAGCCTTGATGCCACTTACTGGGATTGGTCCATCAAGTTCCTTAGTAAATACTGAACAGAAGCTGCTGCTCAGTGCAGCAGCCTTCTGTTCTTTGACTTCAATGATCCTCTCACCATCTTGCAGTCAAACTACCCCCCCCTTTCGATTGTTCCTGTACATAATGGAAGAATTTTCTGTCTCCCTTTTTAATCCCCGAGGCTATCTGTAGGTCAGCTGATGCTTTTGCCATTCTCACTGCTCTCTTTGCTTCCTTGCATTTCTGGGTATAGTCCTCCCATTCATTATCCACATGAGACGTTTTATATATGCATTATTTATTTAATTTAGTGATTCGGAAAATACCTTTGCGCGCAAGCTCTTTTACAAAGGTTCCACGTCATAGGTTGCAAAACAAAGTACAATAGGAGAAAGAAAAGGTACATCACAATGAACGATACAGCTTGGATTCAGAACTTACAGAATAACTCAAAACACAGGTACAAGTTAAAATAACAAGAAAAACACTTTATGAGGGGGAGGGGGGTTGCTTCCCTGACCTGGGTGGTGAACCAAATGGGTTTCTTATGTTTGTTCCGTTTTGTTTCTGACCTTATGCACAGCTTTGTAGCTTCTAGAATGGCTTGTTTAGCCTGCCCTCAGATGTCTTCTACCCCCTGCTTTTTGTAGATTCTTGACAGTTTTTCACCGACTACCAGTTTCATCTTGTCGAAATTTGCCCCTCTGAAGTTCAAGACCACAGTCCTGGATTGAGATTTAACTTCCTTGAGGGATAGCTCGAACCAGATGGAGCTGAGGTCACTGTAAGCCAGTGGTTCCCCGACTTTCACGTCACCAACCACTCCCGAGTTGGTGAAGACCATATCTAGGATGGCCCAAGCCTAGTATGAGTGTTAACCAGCTGGGTGAGTAGGCTGTCCTGCAAGGTTTCCACCACCTTCCGGCTCATCGAGGATCTGGCCATCAGGATACCCCAGTAAATGTTGGATAAGTTGAGATTGCCGACTATCACTGTATCCCCTTTCTGTGCTGCAAAAAGCAATTCATCCCCATCTTCTGCCTGTCATGGCGGCCTGTACACTACAGCAAAATAGATCTTTTTTCCCCAGATGCCAAGCTGAGTTTTACCCACAGGGATGCTACACCTTCATCTTTGGTGATGTTGAGTGTAGTTGCTATCATCCCCTCCCGTAATATGGTGCTACCCCTCCCCCTGGCTCCCTCCCTGTCCTGTCTGTACAGTGACTAGCTTGGGACCGAGAGGTCCCATTCATTATTTTCCATAGCCTATGTTTTTGCTATTGCTACCAGGTCCAGTTGGGCCTCTGCCATTGCTGCCTGTAGCTCGCTCATCTTATTTCCGATGCTTCTTGTGTTAAAGCACACTCCCTTCCAAATTTTCAAAGACACTCCCCCCCTTAGTTTCATTTATTCCTTTTGGTTTCCTGGTCCCTCTTGCTACCTCCCTGAGGTCTCTTATGCTTTCTACACTTGTTCACTGATTGTGTGGAATCATTCAGTGTTTGTGGGGGAGTGCCAGCTAAGTTCCCCCTGCTAAATGAACTGCTGATAGCGTCAGAAGGTTTTTCTCTGCCCAAAGAAGCACCTCTGTTTCTGCTACCATTTCCTGGCTTCTTGTGCCACCTTGATTGTTTATGTATGCCACGATGGCGGTATTGTCCAACCTTACCTTCATGGCCCTGGACTGCACCAGACTGTGAAAATGAAGATGAGCAAGGAACACTGCCCTCATCTTCAACACATTTATTTGTAGCTGCTGCTCCTGGAGGTCAAAACCCCTTGGACCAGAACCTGGTGCAGTACCATGCCCCAGCCTGGCAGGCTGGCATCAGTCGTCAATATCAGTTCTGTTGGACTTCCAAAAGAGACTCCTTGCTGAGGTTCTCAAGTCCTCCCACCAAACTTGTGACTGCAGGACCAACCACAGTAGCGAAATCAGAGCTTAGAAGTCTTCTGAGCCCGAACATCAAGCCTCCAGCATTCTGTTCTGAAGGGGCTACACGTGCAATTGAGTCAAACGGAACTAGCTCTATTACTGCAGTCATCAGACCTAGAATCTGGTGTAGCCTGTGAGCAAAGACTGATGACTGGCTTCTCAGCCACTGACTTTCACACCTCAAGAGTTTCCCTCCTGGATGAGGAGAGCAACACTCTCCCCTTGTTCACTGCCCCCAAGTGTTTCGACCTCTGAGGCAGACTCATGGAGCTCTTCTCCGGACAATCCAACTATGTGAAAGGGTCCTGAAGGAACTGGAAGTAATAAGAGTTGATAAAGCAATGGGGCCAGATGGGGTGCACCCCAGGGTCCTTAAAGAACTAAGAGAGGTGGTGGCTGAACCTCTTGCTATCCTGTTTAGCCGATCACTAGAAACAGGGGAGGTACCCAAAGACTGGAGGATAGCAGATGTAGTCCCTTTATACAAAAGTGGGAACAAAGAGGAAGCGGGAACTACAGACTAGTCAGCCTCCACCTCGGTAGTGGGGAAGATCATGGAAGCACTACTGAAGGAGAGATTATGGAACATCTGGTTGTCAATGGACTGGGACCCAAGGCAGCATGGTTTCACCAGGGGAAGGTCATGTCAGACCAACCTCATTGAATTTTTTGACTGGGTGACTAGGGAGGTGGATCGGGGAGGGCAGTGGACATGGCCTATCTGGACTTCAGCAAGGCCTTTGACACTGTGTCACATAGAAGACTATTGCACAAACTGGGGAATATGGGTGTGGGCAGGACAGTAGTGCGGTGGGTAGGTAACTGGCTGGGCAGCAGGACACAGAGGGTGGTGGTAAATGGCTGTCACTCCACAGAGGGAAGAGTGACAAGTGGGGTACCACAGGGATCAGTGCTGGGACCGGTACTATTCAATATCTTCATCAGTGACATTGCGCAGGACCTAGAAGGCAGAATTTCACTGTTCGCTGATGACACAAAGCTCTGTAACAGAGTAGACACACCAGAGGGTGTAGACAGAATGAGAAGGGACCTGCAGAAACTTGAAGAATGGTCAGGGGTTTGGCAGTTGAAATTCAATGCAAGGAAGTGCAAGATAATGCATATGGGGCACAAAACCCTGGCACAATATATCAGTTGAGGGTGAGGATATAGCATGCACCAAGCAGGAAAGGATCTTGGAGTTATCATCTCTGATGACCTCAAGGCAGGAAACAGTGTGACAAGGCAGCAGGTAAAGCAAATAGGATGCTGGGATACATAGGCAGGGGGCATCACCAGCAGGAAAAGGAGGTCATAATTCCACTATACAAGACACTAGTGAGGCCGCACCTGGGTACACTGTGCAGTTCTGGAGACCTTACCTACGTAGGACATAGACAGGGTAGAGAAGGTTCAGAGGAGGGCAACAAAGATGGTGCATGGATTGCATCACAAGTCCTATGAGGACAGGTTGAAGGCACTGAACATGTACTCCCTGGAGGAGAGGAGGGAGAGAGGGGATATGATAGAGACATACAAGTATCTTACAGGGAGGAACAGGGTGCAGGAATGCACGATTTTTAAGCGAAAAAGATGTTCCAGGACTAGAGGGCATGGGATGAAGTTGGAGGGAGGACGATTCAGAGGAAACGTGAGGAAGAATTTCTTCACAGAACGGGTGGTGGACAAGTGGAACACCCTGCCAGAGGAAGTGGTGGGGGCTGAAACAATCACGGGATTTAAGAATGCATGGGATAGACATAAAGGAATTCTGGAGGTCAGGGGTAAGGGGCAACAGACTTCCTGGAAAACATAAACTGAACTTACAAACTTAAATGGGCAGACTGGGTGGGCCATAGGCCCTTATCTGCCGACACTGTCTATGTATCTATGTGTCTCCGACATCTCCAAGGTCCTTGACACTGACTTTTCCACTATCTGAGCAGTCAGTGCTAGTATGAGCAAGTCATCCAGGTAGGGATATATGTGATGTTCCTCCTGTCTTAGTTGGGCCACTAGCATGATCAGGATCTTGGAAAATACCCTGGGCGCTGTTGCCAGTCCAAAGGGAAGCACCTGGTACTGGAAATGCAGTCTCTGGGTTGCAAACCTCAGAAACGTTTGGTGCGACTGGCAAACAGGGATGTGAAGATAGTATCCTTCAGATCTATAGATGCTAAATAATCCCCTGGTTGGACAGCTCGAATGATTGATCATAATGACTACATCTGGAAGGCCGGCAGACAAACCTGTTTAAGTGTTTTAGGTGCAGAATCCCCCCCATCCCGACTTCTTGGGAATCAAAAAATATATTAAATGGAATCCCAGGCCCTCCTCGCTGGGGAACTGGGACAATTTCCCCTGATCAGTGATCTAAGGTCTGAGATACCACCTGCCTTCTCACTGGGTTTTGGGGCACAGGGCATTGTAGGAAACAACCTCTCGTGGGTAGTGTTGCAAATTCTATGGCGAAGCCGATAGCTAGGATTTCCAGTACCCACTCACACATCTGATGTTACCTGGGCCCATCGGTGGTAAACATTCTGCAGTCTTCCACCAAGGGAAGGGGGGCCTTAGATAGGTCTGTGTACCTTCACTGCGAGATACCTCCTCTTAGTCCTGCACCTCCACTACATCTGTGGGCAAAGGACAAAACAGTTATGTACTTATCATAACAGTAGATCTTGGAGAGAAACTCTTTCACCAGACCACACCTATGGAACAATATAGTCTCCAAGTGCTAGAACCATACAGAAACATTTGCAAGCAGTCAGCCAGGGACACTCATGATAACACCAGACATCAGCTTATACATAAATGTGAGCAGTCCCTCCTCTCCTCGATATTCCACTAGAGATCACACTCAGAGGATATCTCTGTAGGGAACCAGGAGAGAACCCAGCACTCTGCGAACCAGGTGAGACAGAGGGTTAGGAAGAAAACAGAATAGAGACAGGAGCAGCAAAGTTTAGTGTTGTAGGCCCAAAAGAGGGAAGGAAGGTGCGATAGCATGGCATGAAGAAAGAGATTCTCTCGAAGATCTACTGTTACGGTAAGTACTAACTGTTCTATCTTCTTCGAGGATCTCTCTTATCAGGCCATACCTATGGAACGAGTACCATGCAGTATTGACAGTGATGAGTCTGGGTGGCTGGAGCCTACAGGCTTATAAAAGGAGGCCTTGTAGTACAGGTAGGCCAATGCCAGCCCATCTGCAAGAGACAATGCGCAGACTGTAGTGTTTAGTGACAGTGTGGACAGTACTCCAGCTAGCAGCTGCACAGATGTCTGCAGCAGAGACATTTTTAAAACAAGCAACAGAGGTGGCCATGCCTCTAGTGGAATGACCTCAAACCACATCAGAAAGTTCCTTACCATACTTCCTGTAACAAAAGAAATACAATTAGCTAGCCATTTGGACAAGCACTGTTCAGAAACTGGATGCCCTCTTTCCCAGGGGTGAACAAAACAAAAAGCTGCAAGAACTTCCTGCAGTCTTTGTAGGATGTGTATAGCCCCTGCGTATTCCATAAAGAAACTGAGCAGCCTAAGGGTGGGATCCTAAGTGGCGAATTGGGTAAGGAACTAGTTAATGGACAGGCAACAGAAGCTGGTGGTTAATGGCATTCACTCCAGTGAAAGGAGAGTTACCAGCAAGATGCCACAGGGTTCAGTACTGGGGATCCACGACAGGAGTCTGACAAAACCTTTGTTGAATACCCCGTCAGCGACACCGGCAGATCGACCGCATTCTGCAGTCGGCTGCCAGTTCGCTATTTCTATCTTTGTTTTCTAAGGGGACTTCACCCGCTAGGATTCTCAACTCCAGTCGGAGCTGATTTGGGGAGGCAGGACCCCTGACAGACAGCGCCAGGTTCCAGCGGGTCTCCCACTGCAGCTAGGCACTGTGGGGGACCTCGCTCGAAATGTCACCGGTGGAGTAACTGCAGCACTGGGAATGTCTGATTTAGTGTCTTTATAATTGACACTGCAAAATAACTGGAAGGGAATATATGCCTTTTTTCAGGTGACACCAAAATCTGTAATAGGGTGGAAACTCAGAAGGGGTTGGAGAAAATGAGTAGGGATCTTAAGAAACTCAAGGAGTGTTCAAGAACAAAAGTACAAAATCATGCACCTAGGGCATGGAACCCAGGAGCTGAGTATTGGCGGGGGACTGACAGTCACTAAGCAGGAAAGGGACCTTGAGGTTTCATTATCTGATGATCTCAAAGAGGCAGGGCAGTGTGACAAAGCAGTGGGTAGGGCCAATGGGATGCATAAGGAGAGGAATCTCCAGCAGGAAGGAGGAGGTGGTATTGCCACTGTTCTGCCTGCTTGTAAGACCCCCACCTGGAGGACTGTGTCCAGATCTGGAGGCCACACCTAAGAAAGGACATAGACAAGGTGGAGGCATCCCAGAGGAGGGCAACTAAAATGGTGCAGGGGTTGTATCAAAAGCCCCATGAGGAGAGACTGGGGAATCTCAACATGTACACCCTGGAGCATCCCAGCTGTAGTTTCAAGTAGGAGCAGGGACATCCTGGACTCCCTTGTAGGGGGCATTCCTCGGGCAACTAGTAAAGAGAGCCCACTCATGAGGGAGCAATACTGGACCTTGTACTCACCAACAGGGACAGTATTGCAGACATCATGGTGGGTGGCCACACAGGGACCAGTGATCACCATACAGCGTGGTTCAATATAAGAACTGTGGCAGAAGTGAAACACGTAAAGGCGAGGGTCCTTGACTTCAGGGGGAATGCCTCAGGAATGCCCTGGCGGGGGTGGGTGGATGCAGGATTTGGGTGGAATGGTGAACAGTGGGCAAAACTAAAAGTGGCCATAGTGAAGGCAACAAACCCCTAAGTCAGGCAAGTAAGCAAAAGCAAGAGGAAAAAAGAGACCACTACGGTTCTCAAATGAGGTGGCTAGAAAGAGGAGGGCAAAACAATTAGCATTCAGGAAGTATAAGGAGACCCAGAGGCATGAGGATAGGGAGGTGTATCAGGAGAAGCAGAGGGAGGCTGGGAAAGCAATTAGGAGTACAAAGGTGCAAATGGAGGAGAAAATAGCCCAGGCAGTAAAGAAAGGGGACAAGACATTTTTCAGGTATGTAAGTGAAAAGAGAAGGACCAGAGGAGGGATAGCAAAGCATGGATTCACAGCGGGAAGGTCATGTCAGATGAATCTAATAGATTTCTTTGATTGAGTGACCAAAGTAGTAGACCAGGGAGGGGCTCTGGATACAGCTTACCTAGACTTTAGCAAGGCATCTTCTTTCCACTTTGACCTGAGGAAGAGGGTTTTATCTCTTGAAAGCTAGTCTTAGAAATAATTTTGTTAGTCTAATAAAAGGTATCGCCTGCAACATATTTGTTTTTTTTCTCTACAAGCCAAATGTATCACATTTATATGGCAAGGTAAAAGGCCTCATGCTGCGTTGTTGCGGCTAAAGGGACCTGTAGCTAAGGGAGGTCTGAAGTTCTCTGAACTCACATAATATCATGTGGCAGCCCAGCTGGTGTTACTGAGAGAGTGGTTGCTGGGGGAAAGAGGGGCTCGTCAGGTGACCCTGGAATTATACGGGGAGAACTCCTCACCACTTAGCTATCTAGATAAGGGTGTAGTAGTTAAGTATTGCATTCAGTCTGGGGAAGTCCACTAGTGATTCACTTGTTAGAGGCATGGCGGATGACTACTAAAATAGTAGGGGGCGAACAAGATGAAACGATGCTGGCACCACTTCGTGGTAATCCAGATTTCCTACCTGGGTTGGAGGATCTAGGATTTTTGCAATGGAAACAAGCTGGGGTGAGGTCTTTTCGGGATCTATTGGATTCCAGCAGTATGAGGAGCCAGGAGGATCTTGTGCAAACCTATTCACTACAGGGTCACCATCACTTTCGATATTTTCAGGTGAGGGCCCATTTGCGGGCCATGTAGAGGCTCACTCCTGAAATGTTTCCTGCTTTTGTTATGGGCATATATTTTTGTATATTTGCTTTCATGTTTGCATTGCTATCTGCCTATACATTCTACTTAGGAACAGTCAGAGCATGCTAGAATGTACTTCACAGCCCGCGTACCTTCTCAGCTCTCTTGAACTATTACTAGGTTGATAAGGAGTTAGGGGGCTTGTAGGCCCATAATACTCCTATAGTAAATAATATTTACTAGTAGGGTTTGTGAGAATATATTTATCTATATATATCTATATTTATATTGGGCAGGGGGTTGCGGACAGTGGAGTGAATGGGGCTCTCCCATAGGGGTGGTTAAGCCCAGAAGACGCCCTGGGGCGAAATGGTACCAGGAACGTGGTGATTCCATTCTGATTCCCATACCCAAGGGCACCTCCAGTTTGGGAGGGCAAGTAGTTGGGTCAGCTCACCAACCTCGTCCAACTCGGGCGATGTTATGCAATGCCAGATCTGTCTGCAACAAGACTGAGACCTGGTTGGATGGGAATGTAGCCCCTTTTTTAGAGGCCGCTGTTCCCACCGGTACTCTGTTATACATCGCCGAGATTGGACCGGGGAGGGGTTGTGGTCTGTTTCAAGACCGAATTGGGCCTAACTGGCATACCAGTCGAGGAGGCCAGGTCATTTGAGTGTACAATGGTAGCTGGTGTCGGGTGCAGGATTGCCCTCATCTACCATCCACCAGGTGATGAGAAGCTTTTCCTGCAGGAAATAGCAGACTTCGCCACCGACATGGCATTGGAGTCGCCCAGACTGATGGTTCTGGGTGACTTCAATGCCTGGGTCTACGATGAATCTCCGCTTTTTGGTCAACATTTCCTCCAGGTGATGACATCTCTGGGCTTTACACAGGTTGTTTCCTCAGCTACACACAAGGGAGGTCACTCTCTTGACCTGGTCTTCCTCCTGGAGATCGAGGCCTCCGATTTAGTAGTGGAACCAGTTGGTTGGTCTGATCATTACTCAGTTGGGTTCAATTTTGAGGCCCCCCTGCGTAGGTCGGCCCCTGTGGAGTTGGTCAGGTACCGCCCTTTGTGGGACGTGGTCCCTGAAGACCTGATGGCGGTTATTGACCTCTCGTTGTTGGACGAGTCTTGCACTGATCCCGAGCAGTTGGTAGTGGCCTATAATGGGGACATATCTTCAGCTCTTGATCAGATTGCTCCTGTCCGTGTTCGCCCCGGAGCCCTGTGGTTTGATGGGGCTCTGAGAGAGTTGAGGAAATTGGGACATAGGTTAGAGCGTCGTTGAAGGAAGACCGCCACTGATGCTGACCACCTTATTTTGCTAGAGCATTATAAACTCTACCAAACAGAAATTTCCCATAAGAAGGCAGAATTCCTGTCCACGGAAATTTCTGTCGCACGGAATCGACCGGCTCAACTCTTCAGAACTGTTGACAGGCTGTACAACCCAGCCTGTCAGCAGTTCCATCGAGTTTTTACACAAACCGATTGTGATGAGATCGCTCGCTTCTTTGCGAACAAGGTCGGCAACTTCAGGAGGGAGTGCCACCAGCTTCACTCTAAGGGGGTTGCTGTTGATCAGTGCTCTGTCACAGAGCCCGGAGTTTCCTGGAGTACCTTTGACCTGCCGGATTTCGTAGACATTATGAGGATTGTCCAGGAGATGTGTCCCACATGCTGTAGTTTAGATCCTGGCCCGACTTCCCTGGTTTTGGGTTGTAGTGAGATCATTGGCCCGGTCTTAGCTCGGATTGTCCGGAGCTCTTTAGATATGGGCGAGTTCCCTAGCTCCCTGAAGGAAGGGGTGGTGATCCCCCTTCTGAAAAAAGCTTCTTTAGACCCGGAGAACCTAGCAAACTACAGGCCTATCTCTAACCTCCCTTTTGTGGGGAAGGTTATTGAGAAAATTGTGGCTGCTCAATTGGATAACCATTTAACCATCCATAATTTATACGAACCTCTCCAATCTGGTTTTCACAAGAGGCATAGTACTGAGACTGCTCTGGTTCGGGTGCTTAATGATCTCCTGATGGCGAGAGATCGGAGACACCGTTCTATCTTGGTTCTCCTAGATCTATCATCAGCTTTTGATACTGTGGATCATGGGGTTCTGCTCGAACGCCTGAGGTTCATCTGTGGGCTGTCGGGTACAGTCCTCAGATGGTTTTCATCTTTCCTCGCTGGGAGAACGCAGAGGGTGGTCTCGGGTTTGTTTTCATCCGGCGCTTTCTCTCTGCCTTGCGGGGTACCTCAGGGTTTGGTGCTGTCCCCCATGTTATTCACAGTATATATGCTAACCCTCGGAGACACTGTGAGACAGTATGAGCTGAGGTCTCACTGCTATGCTGATGATACCCAGCTGAACCTGTCTTTTGCACCTGACCAGGTTGGTGCTATCTCGGTACTGAACAACTGCCTCGCAGAAATCCAAGACTGGATGAATTCCAGCGGTCTAAAGTTGAACCCTGAAAAGACTGAGGTTTTGGTTGTGGACCCGGGTCACAGGGTAGAGGGATTGAGGACTGGGCTCCCTTCCGGCCTAGTTCTGGGGGAAGCACAGATTCTCACCTCTGAACGGGTGCGTAATCTGGGAGTGGAGCTTGATGTTGGTCTGACTCTTCGTTATCAGGTGTCAGCAGTCGTCAAGCTAGCCTTTTTCCATCTTAGGAACATTGCCAGGATTAGGCACCTTGTTCCACCCAGTGACCTGCCTGTCTTGGTCCACGCCTTTGTGACATCGCGCCTTGATTACTGCAACTCCCTTTATCTAGGACTTCCTGAGGTTGATATCCGCCGCTTGCAGCTAGTGCTGAACGCGGCAACACATTTGCTGACTGGGGCATTGAGGAGATCTCACATCACCCCTGTGCTGCACGCTCTGCACTGGCAGCCAATACAGTGGCGGATCACCTTTAAAGTAGGTCTATTGACTTACAAAGCCCTACACGGACAGGGTCCCGATTACTTGAAAGAACTCCTGGTTCCTTACACTCCTGTGCGACAGCTCTGCTCGGCTGACGAGGGGTTGCTGGAGATTCCGAGGGTTAATTTGAAGTCATCTGGTGTGCGTGCCTTTGGATTTGCAGCACCTACCCTCTGGAACTCTCTGCCCCGTCAGCTCCGTGAGTGCAGGATGGTGGGGAGTTTTAAGCAGGCACTAAAAACTTTTTTATGGGGGAAGGCATTTCCAGTTTTATTGTGATTTTATATGATATGTATTTGTATATGTTTTATCTGAATTAATTCTGTACAGCACCTTGGAATTTTGAAAGGCGCTTTATTAAATAAATGTTATTATTATAATCTATACTTAAAAGTGTTTTTTGAGTCACTAATAATGATGTTCATTGGGAGTGCATTCCAAGGATTAATACTTCTCATGGTGAAGAAATATTTACGAGGCATATACTTGAAACCTCTACCTTGTAGTTGGAGGGGATGGCCGCGAGTATTAAAAGTGATGTTTTTGAAATCCAAGCCCCTGTTATACATCAGGTGATTATCTTGAATAACCTCCCACATAAATAATAAGTCTCCCCTCATACGCCGGGTCGACAGTGACATTAAATTAAGAGAAGCAAGTCTTTGGTCGTATTGCATATTAGTAAACCCTTTAATGTATTTGGTGAATTTTCTCTGAACTTTTTAAATTTGGAGAATTTCCTGCTTCCTAAAGGGACACCAAAACTGGGAACTATAATCCAAGTGTGGTAGAACATATGCTGTATAAAGAGGTAATAAAACCCTTACATTTCTAGATTTAATGTTCCTAAGAATGGACCACATGGCAGCGTTTGCTTTTCATATGGTTTTATTAACCTGCACTTTGGATGAAAAATCATTAGTGATAGAGACACCCAGATCTTTTTCTACTGCTGTACATATAAGGGGCTTGTTATCCAGCCTGTATATGTTTTTGAGATTATTTACTCCCAAATGTATTACTTTGCATTTCTCATGATTTAATCTCATATCCCAATTTTTGACCCACTCTGTTATTGAATCCAAATCTTTCTGAATAATGGTAATACTGTCATAGTCAGAACAATGTCCACCAATTTTAATGTCATCAGCGTATTTTAATGACTCAGAACAACAATTTAGGGTTATGTCAGCAATAAATGTTTGAAATAAACAGGGGCCCAAAACTGACCCCTGTGGCACCCCACTATGAACTGGTTCAGGCCCTGAACGATGACCATTAATCAAAACTTGCTGGGATTGGCCAATCAGCCACTGGGATATCCAACTTATGATGTTACGATTTATTGGGAGAAAACTCAATTTTTTTAAAATAGCCCAATGAGGAATGGAATCAAAGGCTTTACTGAAATCAATATAAACTATGTCATATGGTAATCTATTGTCTAATTGAAGACTAACATCTTCATAAAAACTGAGTAAGTTGGTCGGACAACTACGGCCTTTACTAAATCTGTGCTGGCTAGTATCCAATTCCCTTACAGTCTCAGCCACCATATCTTTAATAAGCCCTTCTTCCCAGTCATCACAGGGACCTTTCTTGTATATCGGAATCACATAGGCTGTCTTCCAGGATTCTGGTACAAAGGAAGAGTTGATACACTGCTCAAAAAGTATTTTGAGTGGAAGAGATAAACAGTCGACTAACAGGAATAACAGATGACCAGAGGTGTTATCAGGGGAGGTGCTAATTTTATCCTTCAGTTTTAAAAGTCCATCATAAATTGCTTTTTCTGATATGGAAATAGGGGTGTCTTGAGTCAAAGTTAAGGATACATTTTTATGTTTTTTACGAAAAATTTCCAAATATTTGGAATTAAAGAAATTAGCCATATCACTAGGAAGATACAGTAAATAGTACTATCTTCAGATTGAAGTAGGCCCACATGACATGCGGGCTTCTTAAGTGAATTAACATAAGAAAAAAAAAGACTTAGAATTATTTTTATTCGCTTCAGAAGCCAATTTATATTCCCATTATTTTTTTGATATCTGAATGCTTTTTTTTTACTTTTTTTTTTTTTTGACACGACAAATATGAATTCCAGTTTGCTAGTGATGGAGTTTTCAGGTATTTAGAATGGGTCCTCTTCTTTTTCTTAAAAGTTTTTTATAGTACTGTTCATCCATTTAGGATTACAATGACCATTAGAATTTATTTTTGTTTTAAATGGAATAAATGTATCCCGTACATAACAGAGAGTGTCGTTAGTTTTGAATAATATTTTCCTATATCAGTAGTAGTTAAAACATCAGGCCAGCATGTATTGTTTAACCAATCCTTCATGCCAGTGATATCAGCTTTCTCATACGAACATACGAAATTTGCCAGCAGATAAAGGCCTAGAGGTCTATCAAGTCTGCTCGAATGTGCAGCTAGAACCCCTTATTCTGCAGCTGCCCCTTCCTTCCACCCTTCCCCTTCATTAACCCTCCCCCTTGTCCTGTCCCATCCTCGTTTGAAGAAGTCCACTGTTCTACTGCATACCACTTCTGCAGGTAACACATTCCACCCAGCCACCACCCTCTCTGTAAACAATTAATACAATTGTCATACAATTAAACTTTAGTTAAATTATTAGCAACATTTAGTGGGTGATCGAGTAGAAAGCACAAAGTATTGTGATCACTATTTCCAATGGGGGAAAGAATCCTAACTTGTTTTACATGTAGATATTTTACTAAGGAATACTAAATCCAAGATATTGTTCCCCTTAGTGGCTGATTTGATGCACTGGGTTAGGTTACATCGTACAGTTGTATCCATTAAAGATTTACCTAGTCTAGATTCGGCGGTGTGATTAACCCAATCCATATCACTAATATTAAAATCCTCATCAACACAACGTCGCCCAATGTACGTGCTGTATCAATTTCATGGTTAATAGTATCAAAATATTCTGAACTTGAATTAGGGGGACGATAACATGTATCGAAGATGACACTTTCGGATTTATTTATCACTACCTTAAACCATATGGATTCAGTGTTAAATAAGGGATCTTTTACTTTATTTGAGATATCAGTAGAATAGATAGAATATCTCAAAAAAGTTGCTACTCCACCACCTTTTCTATTCTTTCCATTAAGAAAGTATGTATTATAGTCAGGGATGTTACATTCCCAATCTAAATCATCATTTCCCCATGTTTCGGTAACTGATATTATGTCGACATTTTCTAAAGCAATAATTGTTTTTAATTCATCAAATTTGTTATGAAGATTTCTAGCATTAAAATGTAGACACTTTACCTCTAAGAGTTGTGCAGGTACTTTCTTTTTAAACTGATTAATGTGGGGATGAGACTTTTGTTTCATCCCCATGTCTATAAGTCTTTCTTTCCCACTGCCTCCACTCCTCGATCTTACCAACTTCTCGCTTGCCCTGCCTGCTTTTATGTTGGTGTGTGCTGTATCCAACATCTTAATGGTAGTCTGAATTTGGGCCTTGGTCACTGGTGAATGCAGGGCACGATTCAGTGTGCGCCCCGCATTTCCCAATCAGCCAGCAGCAGCGGGGCCAACACCCTGTTTAGCTAATTAGCGTAAGACATCACAGAAACTGTCCGCTGCAATGACAGCGAAGCTCTCATGCAGCGTGACCACAACACACCTTCCCCTACGTGCAGAAAACATGGCAGGAGTGACTGCCGCTGTTGCCAGTCAACCCCTCCCTTTATTGTGTGCAGACAGGGTGCCCAACTCGCCGGCATCATGTAACCCCTTTTGATATTAACATGGGGGTGCCCAATCCCCTCAGCATCATGCGCCTCCCAACAATTTTTCTTTACAACTGGGGCTCCACCCTCGACGGCATGTATCCCTCCCTCCTCTTGAATTTTGCAGACGGGGAGCCCACTCTCCATTGGCATGTGTCCCCCAGTTTTTACTTGCAGAGGGGTGCCTAACTCTGGCTCCTGGCAAGTGTCCTCCTTTCTTGTTTGCACGACGGGGTCCCAACTCGCCGGCTAAAGCACCCACACACACATTCAGGTGGCACGCTGAGAGCCCACCCCAGCATGCCAAAGCACCTATTAAAATGAAAACGGTTCCCCGATATGTCATTTTTTTTTTAACCTATAAAGCAACAATGGTCCCTCGTACTCTTCCAACCCCCCCGTCACAACCAGCACCCACCCACTGCGCACCCTGCCTCCCCACCACCCCCACCACCACATACGGCATGATGATGTTCGGTGCACAGGGAACACGTCTGCACTCTTCAAAGCTGACTGCGAACTGAGGAAATGCCGGTAAGCTGTATAATGGAATAAAAAGGGGGTTTTCAACTTTAATGCATATCTCGGGCATTTTTGGGAATTTTTACACCAAATTTTCAACATGGGGTTTTTGGGACCCCTCCTCATGAATTCTGGCACTGTCATATCGTTAATCGGTCCCAAAGGTGATTTCGCAGTCACTAGGCGGAATCACTCTTCGGGACCAATTAACGAGATGACAGTGCCACTGTTCATGAGGTGGGCTCTCAAAAAGCCTATGCTGCAAATTTGGTGGAAAAATCAAAATAATGGCTGTTTTATGAGCGTGAGTTGCGCAGGTGCTACGCAGGCTCATAACTTCGTGAATTTGCAATATTTTCACGCCAGATTTTCAACGTTGTCATTTTTGTACACCTCCTTGTGAACAGTACAGTTGTCATTTATCACATCCTGGCCGAAATGTGTCCCACATAGTGGTCGCCAGAGAAATCAGTGTTCATTGATTATGAATGACAGTGACACTGTTCATGAGCAGAGGTCCCAAATGCCTATATTGAAAATCTGGTGACAATGCTCTATAAAATGACTGTTACGAGCATGTGTTGGCAGATTGCGCGCACACTCGTAACGTCGTGCATTTGTAATAGTTTCACTCTGAATTTTCACCATTGGCATTTTTCCACACCTCTTGATGAACAGTACAGCTGTCATTTCATATATCCTGCCCAAAATGTGTTTTCGCACGTCTGGCGCAGAATAGCGAGGCCACTGTGCGAAATCACTTTTTGGGACAGACTGAGGAAATAACAATGACACTGTACATAAGCAGAGGTGCTAAAATGCCAATATTGAAAATTTGGTGCCAAACGTCCATAAAATGACTGTTACAAGCGTGCGTTTCGCATTTCCCATGCACCCATGTAACTTCGCAAATCTGCAATATTTACATGCCACATTTTCAACACTGGCATTTTTTTTTACACCTCCTTATGAACTGTACAGCTGTCGTTTTTCACATCCTGCCCAAAATGTTTTACCGCACTGCACTATCAAAGCCAATACCAGCGCGATAACATTCGGCATTGACAAATGCTTGTTTCTCTTTGTCTCAAGTGCCATTAGACAACTTCAGTGCTAGCCTGACCCTCAGACAGAACAACTTTCACTTGGCCTCACTGTACTGAGGTGGCATTTTCTTGTCTCTCCCTCTCCCTCTACTCTCTTTCTATCCTGCTCCTTTCCACGGACCCCTCCCTGTCCATGCTCTACCCAGACTACTCCCCGCAGGCAAGTGCTCCTCCTCCTCTTCCAGTCTACATTTCTGTGGCTTCTCTGCCGGGGTCCCCTTCCCCTGACCTTTTAAGTCCCCCGATATCTGTCCTGCTCCTGCCCCTAACTTACTGTTTTTATCCTTTACACTGCAGCTCACTGCCCTCCATTTGAACCTCCCCTGCAACTCAAGAGGGCTCCTGGCCTCCTGCTGTCCTCCCCTCCGGGCTTCCATGGCCAACGGAGCCCAGCAATCAGTTTTGCCAGGTAATCCTGAAGAAACACGCCACTCTGGCGTCCAGCACCATTTTAGACAGCTTTAAACTCCTTTGTATGTGGACCTGTGTTTGGTCTGACCTTACCCATTGGCCAAACATACTTGATTGCGCACTCTGAGCAAACGCACAGGAACACTGGAGTGGTACCCACCCTCCCTCCACCACTTCCACCTGGGTCAATCAACCGCACTTTATCTGCTTCTCACCATTCGTCCCTCCCATCTTCTCACTACCATGGGCACTACCCACATTACCTACCCGATATCGTCCCGTCACATACATTGGGTGATACACATCGTTTCCTACAAGCAAGCTCTCTCTCTCCAGTATCACTACTTACGTATAACCCTGACAATTTAAAGCTGCAACAAATGATGTATTGCAAACTAAACAGCATCCAACGCAACACACCATTCCATTAATTACCAATACTTTAACATCACACTAATTAAATGCCAAAAAAACATACAGCATTTATATTCTACAACTGAACTTGGTGTGGGCCGGCCCGGTGGCGCCGAGGGTTGAGGCGCTGGATGCCACACCTCGCACCATGCCGGCAACCCGGAGCGGACTCGGGAGCCGGGGGAGAGTGGCTGAGCGCCCGGCCGACGCTTGCCTTCTCCAGGGGAGGGTGGGAATTCTACCCAGGCGCGCAGTGACCTCTGGCGGAGGCTGGGGCATGACAGCGCGTCTGCATCTCGGGGGTTTGATTGGTCGTGGGTGGAGGCCTACAGACCAATCACCTCTAGGGGCTGCATCATCTAGGGGGAGGACGTTGAGGACGTCGGCGCTTGCACCTTGACATCAGGGGCTGGCAATGTCCCTTACAGAACAAGGAAAAACACCCCTCAGAGCCAGGAAGACGGAGCACCGAAATGGGTCCCGATGTGCCAGTGACTGCCTGTCACCCCAGGACCCTGACAAGACTTGAAGGATTCAGGGGCTGCCCGACCCCAACCGGGGGGTTTGCCGAGGCCGGATGGAGTGACCAGAGGTTGCAAGGTAGGCACTGGTAGGGGCCAGTTTAATGGGCGACTCCCGATGGAGCAGCTCTGTGGGGCAGTAGGAGGGGAAAAATAGAAAGAAAAAAAAAAAAGAAGAACTTGGTGTGGGCTCAAAGTAGAGCTGCAAAGTATAATTGTTATGTTTTGTTTTTTTTTAATTAGTGAGAACTCTCCTAATGAATGACAAGTTCTCTACTCACCTTGCCTAATGTGTCTCTCTTTGATTTTTAATACTTCCCTAACCTTCTATACCGAAGACCTTCATACTCCAAGTCATATTCTACAAAACCCTCTACATCTTCCCTATGTCCTTACCATCCCTTCCCCCTCTACTCCTCCCTTTCTATCATTTAACTACAATAACCCTCCTCTCTGAACCCACTCATCTCCTATTCCCTCCTCTACCTCTCCCCAAATTCCCACACCCATGAAACACAACCCCTGGCCACCTGGTCCGTCAATCCTTCCTCCTAGCTTCTTTGCAAACCTGCTCATTTTCACATTAACACCTCCTCCCCTCCCACTGAACTGACCCTCCCTTACCCAGGAAGTACACTATACTTGCTACAAAAGCCCTAACAGCCTTGCTTCTACTACTGTCAGATGACACAGAATGTAATCCTGGCCCAGTCCCCGCCTTCCCCTCCCAATTACCTCATGGGCTAAAACAGCCCATCTGAACATTAGCAGCCTCCTCTGAGATCACTCTGCTTTAACCTCTAGCTCTCGACCTCAGCCTAGATATCCTCATCATATCCAAAACATGGCTAAATCCTAACATTGCTGATGAGAGTATCTCAATACCAACTACTCCCTCATCCGCCAGGATCGCGCTACCAGAAGTGGTGGCATTGCCACGTATATCACCTCCTACATCCAGTGCACCCCAATACTCAAAACATCCCTCCCAAAAGTTTATGAGCTACTTCTGGTAAATATCTCCCTCCCTGTCTCCTTGCCTATCTTTATAGCTGCCCTAGTCCCTCTCCCTCGTCTACCAAAGAACTATTAACTACCCTTCAGTCTCACTCCTCTGCAGGTGAACTTCAATATATTAGGTGATTTTAACATAAATTGGCTCTCCCCCACCCAAAGCAAAATCCAGAACGAAACAGCCTCCTTCAATCTAACCCAGCTAATATGTGAACCTACCCGACTAAACACAACATCACAAAATCACTCCTTAATAGACTGGGCTTTCTCCTCCCCTCCTCATCGTGTTATCACTACTGGTACCTTACCTGACTTCATAAGTGACAACCACTTGATCTACACTCTCCATAAAATCCACCACCCTAAAGCCCCACCTAAAACCTTATAGCTTCGCTCGTAAAATCCCTAACTATGGCTCCAATACTAAACGACCTATCAAACTGTGATTGGTCCACCATACATCTTGTATCCTCAATGTACTCAGCTCTGCAATACATCCAGACTAAACTCCTCTCTATCTGGAACCATCACTATCCCCTAAAACGCACCGGACTGCGCAACTCCCACCTCCCCTGGTCTCTGCTGACCTGACAGCATGCCTATGTGCCAGAGATCAGGCATGGAAAATCCACAAATCCTCCGGTTCCCCACTTGATTTCCATAAGTACCGTACTCTAAGAAATGGCTGTACAACGGCAATTAGACATGCCAGGGCTGACTACTTCACAACTAATTTTAACTAAAACATAAACCACCAATCCAGATTCTGGAAGGTGCTTCAATTCCTGTTCTCTCCCCATCACCAGTCCTCAAAGTGGATAACATCACCCTATCTGACACCCTCCCAGTGGCCACCGAGTTTTAACACTTTCTTCACCTCCTGTGCTTCCTCCTTGGTCTCTACTCTACCTGCTACCTCTTCACTACTCTCCCCCTAAACCATTTCATCCTAGCAGCCCCTCATTCTCCTCTTTCTCGTTCACGCCTGTCTCCCCTGATGGCGCCCTCAAAGTCCTTCTTGCCCTTAAGCTTTCTAAAGGTAAGTGCCCCTCTAGATCAGTCAGCTCCAGCTACTGCTATCTGGTTTGCTTCTACTCTAAATCTCCCTTTCTCACTTACTTCTGTCCCTTCTGACTGGAAACATGTTACTGTTATTCCCCTTGCTGAAAGTGGTGATCCCTCCTCCCCTGGTAACTACAATCCAATCTCCCTACTCCCCACTTTAGCCAAGCTACAGGAGCACTTGGTACTACCCCAGCTCTCCTCCTACCTTAACCCATCCTCCTTCACCGCCTACCAATCTGATTTCCGGAAATGCCACTCCACCACCTCCTTCATCTCACTGACTCCATACTAACTGGCATGGACCAGAGATGTATTACGTCTGCAATCTTTGTCGACCTTGCCAAGGTTTTCAACATGGTCTCCCACCCACTTCTGCTTGCCAAACTCGCTACAGATGGGCTCTCAAATGCAGCTGCCAGTTGGTTCCAATCATACCTAATGGGAAGAACACAATCCGTTCAGATTACTAACAAAACATCCCCTCCTCTTCCCATTAACACTGGAGTCCCCAAGGCTCTGTGTTGAGCCAGTTACCATTCTCCATCTTCCTAAATGACCTTCCCTCTGTCTGTCTTTTCACCTCTAGCCACATTTAGACTTGCAGGAGGGCAGCAGCCAAGGCCAACAGGATGCTTGGATGCATCGCTAGGGGGATCACCTCCAGAAGGAGGGAAGTGATGCTCCCTCTGTATAACTGCTTGGTGAGACCGCACCTTGAGTAATGCATGCAGTTTTGGAGGCCACACTTAAAGCGGGACATTAACCTCCTGGAGAGGGTCCAGAGGAGGGCAACCAAAATGATTTGGGGCTTGGGGGACAGGACCTATGAGGAGAGGCTCGAAGAGCTAAATATGTACACATTGGAAGAGAGAAGGGACCGGGGGGACATGATAGAGGTCTTTAGGTACATGAAGAGGGTAAATAGGGGAGGAACAGTTGGGGTGTTTCGAAGGAAGGAGGAAGGGGCCACTAGAGGGCATGGCTGGAAGCTGGAGGGGGGAAGATTCAGGGGAGAAAGGAGGAGGTGCTACTTCACTGAGAGGGTGGTGGAGCCATGGAATGCACTGCCTAGGGGGCTGGTGGAGGCAGAGACAGTGGAGGGGTTCAAGAGGGGGTTGGACAGGTACAGGGGAAGGGTTCTGGAAGCAAAATCCAATGCAGCAAGAATATCCAGAACTGGGAAGAAAGAAGCCAGAGAAGGCGATGGGGACAGCAAGGTCAGCACCCAGGTTGGGGACTGACCAAACGAGCAGACACGAAAGACCGTTAGGCCTATTCTGCTGGCATTTATGTTAGTATGTATGCAGATGACACTTTCTGTACACATCTAGTCCTTCCCCCACTGATGTAGTGACTAGACTTCACCTTGATTTCGACAACATGCAACATTGGTTTCACTCAAATCAGCTATTCTTAAATGCCAAGAAGACAGTCTTCATGACCTCTGGCACAGGGCAGAGACTCTCTCGACCCTCATCCCTCCCCTCTTTCCACACTCTTGATGGAACCTTACTAAAGGACAACTCCTCCTTTAGATATCTTGGGGTCTGGCTTGACTGGAACCTCAACTTCTCTGGACACATCGATTGGGAGGACCTGGCCAAACTAGAGAGATGGTCATGTACTTATCAGATGGGATTCAATGCCAAAAAGCACAAGGTAATGCACGTAGGGGCAAAGAACTCAAGACCACATACTGGCTGGGAGGTGTGCAGGTCACCAAGTTAGTGAAGGATGAAGGCACATGTGATCATTACAAGCAGGGGCCAAAGTAAATCGGATGCTGAGAAGTACAGACGGGTATAACCAGTAGGAAGGTGCAGGTCATCCAGTCACTGTAGAGCTCACTGGTTAGGCTCCATCTGGAGTACAGTGTACAATACTGGAGCCCTTACCTAGAGAAAGGCTGGAGATAGTAAAGAAAAGGGTGACCAAGATGATCCAGGAACAACAAGGCAAGCCTTAAGAGGACAGACTCAGAGACCTGAATATGTACTCCCTGGTCAACAGAAGTGAGAGGGGTCACATGACTGAAACCTTTAAATACCTTAAGGGTTTCAACAAAGTGAACTCTGACAGTCTTGTTAACCTTAGTGGTAACAGGGCCACGAGGCAGCACTGCCTCAAACTGGTGGGGGCATACCTCTCAACCTCCTGCCTCATAAATCAGGGACAAGGATTAAAAAAATGAGGGACAAAGGACCAAAATCAGGGACACTTCTTCAAAATTGCAGATATCCACTCAGGAAGCTGGTAGAATAAAGGGCTTAGTGTAAAATGCATTTTCTAAAGAAGAACAAGCCCGTAACTTTAATGTTTGACACTAGTTTGTGCTTATAACCCCCACTGTTTGGTCACGGAAACACAATTTTTAGGAGGGACAGAGTAAAATTTTGAGGAAAAATCAGGGACGTCCCTGAAAATCAGGGACAGTTGAGAGGTATGGGTGGGGGGATGCTTGAAGAAGGAAATGAGGAGACATTTTTTCACTGAGAGGGTGGTGGCAAAGTGGAATGTGTTGCCGGAGAAAGCGGTCTTCCTGAAGACTGCAGACAGCTTCAAGAAAGGCTGGGACAAGGTAAAAGGGAAACTTGCATTTGGGGGAGACATCAAAGGGGAGGGAGAAGTGGATAGTGGGGAAGGAGGAAGGACACCTCAGTAGATACTGGGGGTCTGCAAACCTGAGCACACCAGACAGACCGTAAGGCCTTTTTCAGCTGGCTATATTGATATGAGGCCCTTCTGGACCACCCCCAACCGTTCCTAGCTGGAAATATTTAAGACATTTAGAATTATACTGTTTAGATGTTTCTTAAACATATGTTTATTACTACTCTCTACAACTGACTGCAGCAAAGCACTGCATACACCAACCACCCATTGAGTAAAGAAGTACAGTACAACCCTAATTATCTGAACCCCAATTTTCTGAATCTCCTGATTAGACAAACTGATATACTGTATTGTCCATGCCGAAGATCGATGGTCGAAGGCAGAGCAGAAGAATTAAACTTGTTTTTCGCCAGAAAGTGGTAAACACACCATTTTCCTCGAACACCGCAGAGCTGCAAAGGAGATCTGTCCCTTCCTGTGGAAAGAAAGATCTGACACCACCGGGTAGAGCTGGAGGATACATCGCCCAGCTGGTGGGAGCAGCTTAGCTTGAAGACATCCAATGAATCAGCCTGTTTCAGTGGAACTGCCAAAGTGTGGATAGTGAACTGTATTCACACCTGTAGAATGAATGCTTTATTGAAAAACTAAACGTACTGGACTCAAAAAACCATCAGAGCAAGTGAAATGAGCTCTCAGGGTTCCATTCTGCACACCTCAGCTAACCACAACATTGTAGATGCCACACTCACAGGCTTGACCAGCTGTTAATGTTTCAACGAAAGGCCTGTCTCAAAGCAAGAGGTATCTTAAACAGTGAATGGGACAAAAACACTAAAGTACAGTTTTGTAAGAACTTACCGTAACAGTAGATCTTCAAGAGGAGCTCTTGCAGCAGATCAACACTGGTAGGACTGAAGCCACCAGGACCACACAAGAAACTTTTTAGCTAGCAGTCTACTGCGAGGGACCGCCCACAGCCGCGGTCACCTTCTGATGTCAGCCCATCCTATAAAGGCGGGCAGTCCCCCATACCCTCCCCAGTTCTCCCGACAGAGAACTGAAGTGGGTACTGGAAGAAGAAACCAAGGAGGTTCCAGAGAGCCAAGAAAGCAAAACGGAAACCAGAAGACTTGTTCAAATGGAAGAGGATGTAGTTAAGAGAAAGCAGAGAGAAAGAAAGGGGAAGGAGGGAGGGAAAATCATGACCTGCAGCAAGAGCCCCCCTCAAAGATCTACTGTTACAGTAAGTTCTTACGTAACTGTACTATCTCACTTCAAGGAAGCTCTTGCAGCAGGCCAACATCAGTAGGACAGAGTCCCAAGCAGTTCCGGCAGCACAGAGGAATCAGCACCGGGAGGAGGAGAGACAGCAGCCAATGGCCTAGGAGAGGAGGCCCTGCAGAATGACGAGGCTGAAGTTGGCCCTATGCCTAGAAGCAATGTCCAGACTGTAATGCTTGGTGAAGGTGTGGACAGAACTCCAGGTGGCGGCTGCACAGATGTTTACAATGGGCACATGTCGGAAACAAGCTGTGGAGGCGTCCGTATCCCTGGTGGAATGGCCCTTAACCACCCCCGGAAGGTCCTTGTTGTACTTACAGTAAAAATAAACAATGTAATTGGCTAACTACCTAGAGGAACACTGTTTGGACACTGGAGCGCCCCCTCTCTTGGGGGTGGGGGAGGGACGAAACAAATAACTGACCAGGCTTTCTTAAGGTCTTTATCCAGAGTGTACAGTATCACAAGACTGTATGTACATCCAAAGTATGGAGCAAAGCCTCCCACTGATTAGAATACTCTGGAAAGTAGAGAGGTGGATTTAAAGTAAACTCCGACATCATCTTTGGAAGAAACTTAAAACATAAGAAAGTGCTGGCAGAAGGGGACAGTAAAGTTATGTACGAACTTAACGTAACAGTAAATCTTCGAGAGAGGCTCTTGCAGTAGGCGACAACCATTAGGACTGAGCCACCAGGTGCTAGGATCACACGGAAAACTTTAGCTAGCAGAGTCTACGGGGACCACCCACCCAGCATTACGTGGTCGACGTTGGCCCAATGCTACATAGTGGGCAGTCCCGCACCCGTCCTCCAGTTCTCCCACCAGAAACCTAAGAAAGGTGCAACAGAAGGATGGGCTCCTACAGCCAATATAAAGGCTGAGAAACAGCAGCAGGAGGAAGGAGGGAGGGAAAACCCTTGCCTACTGCAATAGCCTCTCTCGAAGATCTACTGTTATGGTAAGTTCCTATGTAACTGTACTATCTTACTTCGAGAGGGCTGTTGCAGTAGGCAATAACCATTAGGACAGAGTTCCAAGCAGTGTAAGTCAAGGAAAGGACTTAACATGGAAAGCAGGAAAGAGTCTGCAGTAGACAGGGAAATAAATTAGGACAGAAGGCCCTGAAGGACGGCTAGTCCAAAGCCTGCCCTGCATCTAGAGACAATGTCCAGAATGTGATGCTTAGTGAAGGTATGGACAGAGCTCCAAGTAGCTGCTGCTGTACAAATGTCCATGGCTGACATGTTCCAGAAACAAGCAGTAGATGCTGCCATGCCTCTGGTGGAGTGTCCCTTGACTTTCCCCGGAAGGGGTTTGTCATTTAGATAAACACTGTTTTGAAACAGCAGCGCCATCTCTCTAGGGCACAAAGGATACGAACAACTGATCTGTTCTGCGGACTGTTCATCCGATTTGTGTAGTAACGCACAATTCTGGGCACATCCAGCGTGTACAGAATTGCCTCCCCTTGATTGAAATGCTCTGTTTAATACACTGGCAAGTATATGGTCTGATTCAAAGTAAACTCAGAAACCACCTTTGGTAAAAACATACCCGGTTTCTGTGAAAAATCAAATAAGACTCCTTACACATGCGGGTCTGAAGCTCAGAAATCCTTCGCGCAAAAGTAATAGCAACCAAAAATAGCACTTTCCAAGACAGGTAGCGCAGGCTGTAACATGTGGCCAGTTCAAAGGGAGGCAAAGTGAGCTTCTCTAATACAAAGTTCAGATCCCACGGAAGAACTGGGTTCCTGACCAGGGGTTTCATGTGGAAGAGTCCCCTAAGAAAGGTGCGGGAAACCTCCAGCTGAGCTAAAGTCTTGCCTTCCACTGGGGTGTGGTAGGCAGATATGGCAGACAAATGGACCTTCAGCGAAGAATAATTGAGCCTAAGGTCGGAGAAGTGCAAAAGATACTCCAGAACCTGAGGAACAGGGCATGAAAAGGTATTCCAACCCTTGGAGGCTGCCCAAATAGAAAACCTCTTCCATTTCACAGCGTACGTAGTTTTCGTTGATAGCTTTCTGGACACCACAAGAACCTAAGCGACTCTGGAAGAGACTCTGTAGCATGAGACTGCTATGCCAGAAGGCGCCATGAGTGAAGGTGTAGGGATTTCAGGCCTGGGTGAACCAGCTTGCCCTGTTCCTGGGTCAGAAGGTCCTGGCTGAGGGGTAGAGGGACTGGAGACTCCACCATCAACTGCTGGAGTGGGGGAACCATATTTGGCAAGGCTAGTAAGGGGTTATCAGAATCTGGTAAGGCCCCAGGCACAGGAGACACAAAGCATGGCCGTCCTTCTCTGGGATCTGCCTGCTGCAGGAGCACTTGCTGAGGTGAGTTTCAGAAAACGCTGGAGAAGACATGCAGTCCGATGACGATTTTTATCAAAATAAGCACAAAAAAGAAGCGATATACTTATCAAAAATGGTGGTTGACAGTAGCAGCATTCCGTGAGGTCAGACGTGTCCAGGCTGATAGCGGGAAAGAACTGGAGAGTGGGCGTGGGGCCGCCCACTATACAGCATCAGGTCGATGTCAGGCACGTGATGCCAGGTGGGCGGTCCCCGTCAGACACTGCTACCTAAAGTTTTCCATGTGCTCCTAGCGCCTGGTGGCTCAGTCCAAATGGTTATTGCCTACTGCAACAGCCCTCTTGAAGTAAGATCTTGCAATCCATCTACTCCACCCATGAAACTACCCCCTCCCAGTAATAGCAACTAAAAAGAGCGCTTTCCACAACAGAAAGTGCAGCTTGCAACTAACAGCTAGTTCAAAGGGAGGTAACGCGAGTTTCTCCAACACAAAATTAAGGTCCCACAGAGAGACCAGACCCTGAATGGGAGGTTTCACATGCAAAGTGCATGGAGGAAAGTGCAAGACACCTCAAGCTGAGCTTCGGCCCTGCCCTTCGTAGTTACATGGTACAAAGAGATGGAAGAGAGATGCACCTTAAGGGAGGAGTACCCCAAGCCTGAGAGGGAGAGAAGATACTCTAACACCTGATCCACTAGACAGGAGAAGTGGTCCAACTGGCGCGATGTAGCCCAAAGGGTGAAGCACTTCCATTTCATGGTGTAAATGGCCCTGGTGGAGGGCTTTCTGGAGGCCACCAGGATATCCACGACCCTAGAGGAAACCACAAAGCAGGCAATGGCTAAGTCCGCAGCAGCCATGCATGGAGATGCAAAGATTTTAGATCTGGATGGATCAGGGTGCCCCAGTCCTTGGACAGCAAGTCGATGCACAGGGGAAAAGGGCACTGGAGGTTCCACCGCCATGCTGCAGCAAGAGGAACCACATCTGATGCAGCCAGAAGGGGACTGAGAGTATCATCTCCACCCACTCCAACTGAAGTTTGAGTAGCACCCACAAGAGGAGAGGGAAGGCGTACAGAAGCCCCCCCCCCCCGTTCCAGGAGAGGGACAATGCGTCTTGCCAGAAAAATCCAGGCCTGTGATTGAGCGAGCAAAAAAGCGTCAGTTTTGCGTTGAGTTTGGACGCAGAAAGGTCCAACTCTGGCTGACCCTATCTGTTGAAGAGATCTCTGACCACTGGCGTCAGAAGTTCCCACTTGAGAGCCCTGGACCAGGAGTGGCCAAGAATGTCTGCCAGGACATTTTGGATACCTGGAACATGGATGGCCGAAAGCGCCAGACCATGCTTGAGGGCCCAATACCAGACCCTCATTGCCTCGGAGTGAGTCCACTCCCCTCCCACACTTGTAGATGTAATACCCCATGCATATGTTGCCCCCCCCCCCCGCTTGTTGATGTAATACCCCACGCAGATGTTGTCCATCTGCATCAAGAGCGGACCGGGGAGAAGATGAGTCTGGAAGGCCTGAAGAGCATACAGAACCGCACACATCTCCAGAACACTGATGTGGAGACCCTGTTCCATGTCTGACTAGGTGCTTTGAGTCTGGTGAGCATCTAAGTGAGCTCCCCAGCCCAGACTCGAGGAGTCCATCGTGATGATCGGATGAGGGGCCAAGATGGTAAAGGGAACCCCTGAAACAGGTTGGTTGGCTCTAGCCACCATGACAGGACTCTTGACCAGACAGGAGACAATGACCCTCTGATCCAGGTCATCCAGGCATTGGTCCCACTGGACTCTCAATGTCCAATGAGGTACCAGCATGTGCAGGTGGGCAAGGTGAACTGTGGCAATGGCTGTTACCATGTGACCCAGGAGGAACAGGAATACCCTGGCAGGGACTTGGTGACTGGAAGAAACCAGGCAGGCCTGGGCCATCAGGTGTTCCACCATGTCCATGGGCAAAAAGGCCATGCCCTGGGTGGTATCCAGGACTACCACTATATACTGGAGGCATTGGCAGGGAGACTGGCAGGACTCTGGCCTGTTGTTGGTGATACCCAATGCCTGGAAAAGGTGGAAGGTATGCTCCGGAGTCTAGACAAGAAGGTCCTTGGACTGGGTCGCTAGGAGCCAATTGTCCAGGTAGGGAAACACGTAGAAGTCCTGTCACCTCAAGGCAGCTGCTACTACCACCAGGCACTTAGTAAAGACCCTGGGAGCTGATTACAGGCCAAACTGGAGGGCTCTGAATTGAAAAATGGGCCCCCTGGAAATGGAAGAGGAGGCAGCACAGATGGGAAGGAAACATTTTGATATGCAGATACGCATCCTGCATGTCCAGAAAACAGAGAGTCTCCCCAGTGCAGTAGGGGCAACAAACCCTGAAGGGTGACCATCCTGAAGAGTTTGTACTCTACGAACAAATTCAGATGACTCAGATTCAGGATGGGCTGGAGATCTCTGTTTTCTTGGGGACGAGGAAGAATTGAGAGTAGAACCCCCTGCCCCACTGAGCCGGAGGGACGGGCTCTGTGGCAGAAGGGCCTGTATTTCATCCTAGATATGGGGCACATGAGCCGGGGGTAGGAGGAATTGCTCAGAGGAGTTTCTGGGGGCCACTTGAGAAGCTTTGGAGTGTGGACATGTTCTATGATCTGCAGAACCCAGCTGTCTGAGGCAATGCCTCGCCACCCATCGAGGTGAACGGAGAACCAACCCCCAACCGCCTCCCCCAGAACCTCTTCGGGGGGGGGGGAGTATGCCAAGGAGTCAGTAAGTAGGGGAGGGTCACCATGAGCACTCAATGAGCTCTAGTAGCGGCTGCAGATGGAGCTGCCACTGCCTTGCGTTTGCCCTGACCTTTGGAGGGAGGGCCTGTCTGCGGGAGGAGCGGTGAAATGGCGGCCTCTGACCACACTTAGGCTGGATATGGTACAGCGAGTGGACGGATAGGAGGGCCTGGCCCAAATCTTGAAGGGAGGAGATTAGATCCCAGACTCTCCCCCTACCCCATGAAAAAGACAGAACCCCGAAGGGGGGCATCCAAAATACTGGACTGCACATCAGAGGCAAACCCATACACCTGGAGCCAAGAGTGGTGCAAGAGAGATGCCAGTGGCCATCCCTTTGCCCCAGGCATTGACCGCATCACAATTGGCCTGAAGGACGTTAGTCCACATGTCTGAGCCCACCTTGAGAACCTGGGCAAGCTGTTTCTTGGATGGGGCATCAGGCAAAGCCTGAACCAGTTCCCTAGCCTGGTCCCAAAGGACGTTCTGGTATTGGACCATATAGGCCAAACAGTTAATGGCCTGGATGGCTAGGGTTGAGGATACAAAAATCCCGCTTGCCCAGGTGCTCCAGCTGTCTCGACTCCCTGTCAGGGGGAAGTGAGCTGAGGTGCTTGGGTTTCTTAGTGCGGTCATGCGCAGCGCTGATGACCACAGACACAGCTTTAGGCTGTCCCCCTTGAAAGGGCTTACCAGCCAGAGTGTGGTACAGCCCCATCAGTTTTCTTAGACACTACTGGGGTCGAAGAGGGGTGACTCCAAGCTTCCCTGATGACATCCTCATGAGTCAATAAAGGGAGGAACCACCAAGGGAAGGGCATTGGGCTGCCACAAATAAATGGATAGCCAACATCGCTCCAGATCTTGATCCTCAGTTTCCCAGCCCATGGTGGCCTGGATGTGCCTCATGATGTCCATAAAGGAAGGATCATCAGAAGGGGACTTGGGGACCACCTTAGCGGGTTCTTTTCCCCTCAGACGAGTCCCCCTGAATGAAGGAAGACTCAGAATAGTCCAAGCCATCTTCATGCTACTCATCCGACTTGCTGTCAACTGGAGGACACCCATCCTGGCGACCGCCAGAACCAGCATTGGGCCTGTGCCTTGGAATGTGTGGAGCACTGGGACCTGGCTGGACCAGGTCTGGAGGCTAAAGAAGAAAAAATTACTCACCTTAGTAATGTTGTTTCTTCTAATGGAGTCTTGCTATATTCTGACATATGCAGTGATGTCCAACCTTTGAACTGCCCCGGAGAGGAAAGAGTTAACTTTCCATGCAAGGCATGGAACCCTGAGCTCGAACTCGGTTGAGACTCTGTCTGTTGTTGTTTAAACTCAAACCGCCAGATCTTTACGAGCTATACTCACTGGGTGTCCTGTGTGGAAACTGTAAACTTACACTAGCCAACTGGCTACTAAATATAATAAAAAGATTTTTTGGTCCCAAAGCAAAGACTCAAGTCAGGAAACCCAAAAAATAAAACAAAACACAACAAACACACCCAAATTAAGGGGGTGAGAAAAAGAGGGCACCTCCAGAGTGCCAACACTGTTCCTGCCCACCCACATCCCAAAACCCAGGTTCTGAGAGGGGAGGCGGGGGAGGTCAGAATACAGCAAGACTCCATTAGAAGAAACAACATTACTAAGGTGAGTAAATACAGGTTACTCACCTGTAACAGGAGTTCTAGGAATGGTATATGTTGTTCATCCACACTCATTGGCAGGTATCCTTGCCGCTTAAATCTTGCCGGAAGGTCTTCAAGCTTGCTCCTCCCACCCACCCGGTGGTATAACCTCGGCTCCGCCCCATGACGCCAGATCTGCCTCCGCTGAAGCTCAGGGTTGAAAGGTCAGCCGGGAGGTTGGTGAGCCTGTGATGAACAACATATACCATTCCTAGAACTCCTGTTGCAGGTGAGTAACCTGTATTTCTAGGGACATGGATATGTTGTTCATCCACACTCATTGGCAGACTCCTAGCAGTTCTCCGGGAGGAGGAGGCAAGACGACACCCCAATACTTACTTGGGAAAGAGAGACTGAGAACTGAGGCCCCAAAACCAGCATCCCGAGTGACTCAAGGCCGATGTGGTAGTGGGTAATGAAGGTGTTTGCTGACTTCCAGGTAGCAGCCCTGCAGATTTCCTGGATAGGGACGCCCCTGGAAGCAGCCATCACAGCAGTATGGCGGGTAGAATGAGCTCTTATCCTCTGGGAGGCTCCATGCCCGCCAACTTATAGCAGAGATCTATGCAGGAGGTTACCCACCTGCTTATCGTCCGCTTGGCTGCAGGTCTGCCAGATGCGGCTTCAGCGTAGGTGACAAACAGCTGGCGAACCTCTCTCGACTTTCAGCCGTGCGCCTCCTTATAATAAGCGAGCGCCTTCTAGGGTCCAGAGTATGGAGCCTATATTCGCCTCCGAGGTGTGATTGGGGTAGAACACCCAAGAGTCAACACCTGGTTAAGGTGAAACTCCGACACCACCTTCGGAAGGAATTTCGGTGGGGCGAGACAACCTTGTCCCTGTGGAAGACCAGGTAAGGAGACTCGATGGAGGCGCCTGGAGCTCTCCCATCCTTCTGGCTGACGGATAGCCACCAAGAAGGCGGTCTTCACGACAGGTGAGAGAGAGCACACCTGTGCATAGGTTCGAATGGCTTGCCCATGAGCTTTGCCAGTACCAGCAGTAGATCCCACGGAGGTGGGGGTTCCCGACTGAGGGAAATGTGATCAAGGCCTTGAAAAGCGCCAGACCACCTTCTCCTGCCACCGACCACTGCTTCCTGCCCACCAGTAAGCTAGAGATGGCTGCCAGGCACCCTTAGGGTCGCTTCGACTCAAGCCCTTGACTAGAAAGGGACCATAAATAGTCCAAGATGCTTGCCAAGGAACAGGAGGAAGGGTCCAAGCCCTGTTCCTGACACCAAATGGAAAACCTTTTCCATTTGAAGGCATAGCATTTTCTGGTCGACTTACGGGACGCCTCAACTACATTGAGGACCTCGCCGGAAAGACCCAAGGCCTGGAACCTAGCCGCCAGGAACCAGGCCGGCAGGTGCAGGGATTGAAGGTCCGGATGGAACACCTTCCCTGATTGACTGAGAGCAGGTCCGGCGAGCTGGAAGCTGCCGTGAGTCCTGGAGCTGAGACTGAGGAGATCTGGTACCAGAACTGGCGAGGCCAGTCTGGGGCTATCAGAATCACCTGCGCCTTATCCCTCCTCGCCTTGAGAAGCACCTTGTGGATCAAGGGAAATGGGGGAAAGGCGTAAAAGAGGCCCGGGGTCCATTGCCTCGAGAAGGCATCCCCCTGCAGCGAGCCCTGCTGAGGGGGGCGGGCATGGAACAGACTCAGCTTCGCGCTCTCCATGGAGGCAAACAGGTCCACCTGAGGTGTGCCCCAAAGGGAGAACAGATGCTGTACTACCTCCGGCAGGGGAGACCACTCGTGGGATGCAGCCCCTATCCGGCTCAGGGCATCGGCCAGGGTGTTGGAGGCTCCTGCCACGTGAATGGCTAGGAGATCCGCCCAGGCTGCGGCGCAGTGACCAAATGCGGAGAGCTTCCTTGCATAGAAGCATGGAGCGTCCCGCCTGGGCGGTTTTAGATAGTACATGGTCGGGTATTGTCCGCCTGACTCGGACCACTTGACCCCGGAGGAACGGAGCAAAGGCGGTGAGAGCTAGGCGGACCGCCGAGCTCCAGCAGGTTGATGTGGCATCGACTCCCGCTGGGGACCAGAGGCCATGAGCCCGGTGTTCCCCAGATGGGCACCCCAACCCATCAGAGAGGCATCGTCGATAGAGAGACCGTCGCTCGGGCGGACGAACGGATGCCCTCCTGCAAATGATCTGAACGGTCCACCACTGGAGAGCTGCCCACATCCCCTGTGTCACCGACACAAGCTGGTCCAAGGGATCGCAGCTGCCAGGACCACTGGCTGGCCAGTCCCCACTGAAGGGACGATGTTCCAGCGGCCCAACGGACCACGCTGGTGCAGGCCGCCATGAGACCCAGGAGGCGAGGAAGTCCCGGCAGGCGCAATTGCCCAACCAGAAATGATCGGGCAAAGGAGGAAAGAACCTCGCCCTGTCCGCCGAGCCGCGCCTGGCTCGAAGAGAGCTTCCAGCTGCGCCTGGCGAATAGAATCACCTGCTCGCCTCGAGTTCCCACTTGGCTCGCTGATAATGGAGGCCCAGTTGAGAGCAGACCTGAGGGCCAGATCTCTGGACCACTCCGCCTCCTTCCTGAGGGAGCTGCTATCAGCCAGTCGTCCAGGTAAGGGTACACCCGACCCCTCGGCGCCAGAGGAATGCTGTCACCACTGCCATGCATTTGGTGAAGACCCTGGGAGCTGGAGACAAGTCAAGGGCATGGCTTGAATCGAAGAGGGATCCTTCCGCCGAAGCGATGAATTCTCGAGAGACGGACGGATAGGGACGCGGAAAACGCGCCTGCAAGTCCAGAGAGCAGAACCACACGCTGCTCCAAGGATGGTATTATCTGAGCCAGAGTGACCATCCTGAAGGTTCGAGACCTTAGGAACTTGTTTAGGCCGTGTAGGTCGAGAATGGGGCGCCAGCCCCCCGTCCGTTTCGGAACCAGGAAGTACCTGGACACAAACCCTGGGTCTGAAGGAGGGTCCACCACCTCTCTTACCACCTCCTTCTGGAGGAGGAGAGCGATGTCGGCTCAACGAGCCGCCAGTGAGGCTGGGGATCCCGAAGCCCCCCGAGGGGCGACGGCTCTGAAGGGTGGTGCCTGCTCGAATTCCAGAGGCAGGCCTCTTCCCACCACCTCCAAGACCCACCTGTCCGTGGTAACAGCGGACCAGGCGGAACGGAAGTGCCGGAGCCGTCCCCCCACGGGGGGACCCAGGGGTAAGGTGACGGGCGAAATACACCCTCAGCCCGTCACTGGGCAGGCTTGGAGGAGGGACCGCCGAGGGACCTCCTGGGCCCTTCTCCCTGCTTCCTGTTAGGGAAGCGGCGGCTTGGGTTTGGGATGCCAAGGCCGAGCCTGCTGGCCCTGACGTTGCTGGGCGAGGCCGAGGGCACAGAAGGACGTAAAGGGCTTAGGCTGTGGTTTGCGCTTGTCCTTCTGACTGAAGAGACCGAGTCCAAGGTGGCACTGGACTCTCGATCCTCTGCAGGTGACCTTCCACCCCAGGGTCAAGAGGTCAGTCCCCAAAAGGAACATCCGCCAACTTGTGCTGGGTATCCAGTAAAGGTGGATATCCTCAGCTAAGCCCGCGACGATAGCCACCGCGGCCGCCACCGATCTGGCACATGAGTCCCCATATCCAAAGCAGTCTGGAGCTGCTGTTTGGCCACTGCCCTGCCCTGGTCCCGCACCTGCTTAACCGTAGTCTGCAGATCGGGCGAAGATGAGGATGACCTCATCCAGGAGCCCAACAGGGCATGAGAAAATGTGCCATGAGGACGGCCGAACTGGCCTGACGAAGGCCGAGAGAGGACGAGCGACTTTTCCGACATAGTCCAATTTCTTGACCCTTGTCAGGAGGTTTGTCCACATCCCTGGCGCTTGCCGGGCGCTACCGGAAAACGCTGTCGGTAAATCAACCCCTCAGCAGAGGGTGTCCAAAACCGGACAAGGAACCGGGACCTGACATTTCCTGGCCATCCTGGTCAAGGCGAGGGCAGGAAGCAGGGCGCTGCCAAAGCTCCAGTGCCGGACTCACTATGGCCTCGCCACCGGAAAGGCTCCGTCGGAGAACTCTCGTCCAGAATCTCCGTGAGGGGATACCTGGCCTGCTTGGAAACGGGTTCTGCGCCCATCCCAGTAGACTCGAGATGAGTCAAGCAGTCCTAGGAAGGACGACGGGCTATCGTCCATTGACTGACCTCCTGAAGACCCAAGTCCAGTCGCTTGAGAAAAAGGAGGAATCATCTTCGGACTCGGAAGAGTCCTCGAAGAGCTGCCTCTGGCCTGAGCCACACCTTCACCTGCCGAGGTCGGTCGGAGTGAGGGTAACTGACAGCCGATGGGGTAGACCCTCAGCCGACCGAGAATCCTTGGTCGAGCCCCAATTGGTGGCTGTGAAGGGAGGTTCCACCGAAATCGGGTGGAGCAGTTGGTTTTGGCCGAACAACCGCCTGGGTATAGGCCTCGGATAAGTCGAGGGGTTGTGCGGCTGCCCGCAGACAGTTACTTAATGGCCGGGAAGGCGACGGGTCGGCCATTCCCCGGCCAGGAGGAGCTGTTGCGAACATAAGGTCTCGCACTGGCCGACGCACTCACGCCGGGCCTCCCCCATCCGGAGGAGGACGGACGAGCGGGCGACGCCGCTTACTGGGCAAAGCCGAGACCGAGACCGCCGGCGACGGTGGGACGGCTGGACCGCCGAGGTCCGAGACCCAGACCGAGAGTCCCGGAATCCGAGGTCGGTGCGGGAGGTGTCGGCCGAACCGCACTCTTGCTCGGATGGTCCATCCGAGGCTCCGGAACCGGAGGCACAGGCGAGCCCACGGGATCCTCAACCTCCCGGGAACCGGGAGAGGGAATCTGCTGCTAAAGGCGACAGCTCGTCTAATGGGTCGAGAAAATCTCGACTTCATCGGTGGAGTCTCGGCAACTGACCTGACGGGACACCGTGAGGCCAGTGGTCAAGCCGAGCGGTCGATCAAGCCGACGGTCGACGGCCGGGAGAGGGACCTTCCCGCCCCAAGAGCCGCCGACGAGGATTCTACCCCTGTCCCTCTTTTTGACCGAGAATAAGGTCCAGCAGACGCAGGCCCTTCTCCTTTAGTGGAGAGGGACAGACAAAGCTCCTTAAAAGAAGCCGCGGTAGGAAGAACCCAGAGAGAGCGGATAATGCCGCGGCCGAGGAAGATACGCCCGCCGCCGCCTCTTCGAGGGGCACTCATCCGCCGAGCTGATCCGCCGAGAGCCCGCCGCAAGGACACCGCCAATCGGGCCTCCTTGGACTTCACCGAGGGAACGCTTCGACGGCCCAGTTGCAATCGGCAGCACGGTCTTCGAGGATGAGGTCGAGAAAGATGAGCACAGGTCGCAAGCCCGCGGTCGGCTCAAGGCCTAAGCAGACACACGTGGAGGTGGATCCGTCCGAGACATCTTCACCCGCATGGGCATCTCCGAACCGGAGTCGATTTGTCCATCGCAGTCATGATAGAAGAAGACTGAAGTTTTTTGCAAAATTTATTTTAAATCCGCAAACGGAGAAATAGGAATCAGTCACAAACGCAGAGCGCTAAGGAGGAACCTGAGCCTCAAGCCGTAAGGAAGATCTATGCCATGGGGCGGAGTCGAGTTATACCACCCGGGTTGGTGGGAGGAGCAAGCTTGAAGACCTTCCGGCAAGATTTAAAGCGGCAATGATACCTGCCAATGAGTGTGGATGAACAACATATCCATGTCCCTAGAATTTTTCCTTCCAACAACATGAAGTCTTGCTGTATTCTGACATATGCAGACTACCAAGCAGTACCTCCATGGAGGAGGGACTGAACCTACTTCGGGAATAGGCTCTGAAGCACTGCTGTGCCAAACCGAGCATCACTCCTAGCCTGGATATCCAGAGAGTAATGCTTGGTAAAAGTATGTACTGTTTTCCAGGTGGCTGCTTGACAAATCTCTAAGATAGGAATATCCCTGGCAGCAGCCAGGGAAGCAGCTGTACCTCTGGTAGAGTGAGCCCTCAGGCCTGAGGGTGGGATCCTACCTAATTTTTCATAGCAAAATTGTATGCAAGAGACAATCCACCAGGCAATAGATCTCTTAGTGGCAGGTTTTTCCTTATCAACCTCACCATAAGTGAGGAACAGTTGGAGGGAGTCAAATCTGTGACCCTTGGTGCGCTCTATGTAGTAGCTAAGGGCCCTTTTCACATCCAAGCTGTGCAGCCTTCTCTCCCCAGAGAAGGAATGGTCAGTGAAGAAAACAGGAAGAGACATAGACTGGTTAAGGTGGAAATCTGAAACCACCTTAGGCAAAAACTTCCTATTAGTCCTGAGGACCACTTTATCTCTATGGAAGGAGATAAAAATCAGGCTCCACTGACAGGGCCTGTAACTCACTTATGCGTCTGGCAGAAGTGATGGCCACCAAGAAAAGTTTTCCAAGTCAGGTACTTAAGCTCTGCTGAGGACAAAGGCTCAAAAGGAGGTTGCATAAGCTGAGCAATGCAAACATTAAGGTCCCAGGCAGGGGCAGGGTCCCTGAAGGGAGGATTGGTATGCAGCAATCCCTTGAAGAACTTAGAGAATACAGGATGAGCTGAAAGGGGGGAGTGCTTGCCTGCTGACAGGAAAGCAGAGACAGCTGCCAGATGCACTCTAAGTGTAGCTGGTCTGAGTCCCAAGCTATTGAGATGAACCATATAGTCAAGGACTGCAGGCAACCCAGCAGACTCTGGAGAAATATGCTTCCCAGAGCACCAGATAGTAAACCTTTTCCATTTTGAGCTGTAAGTCTTTCTGGTGGAAGGCTTTCGAGAAGCCTTTAAAATATCCAGAACACCTTGAGAGAGTTGCAAATCCGCAAATTCTAACTCTTCAAGGCTAGGCCTTGAGATTGAGAGATTCGGATACCAGACCCTCCCCTGAGAACATGTTAACAGGTTGTAATTCCTGGGAAGAGACAGGGGAAGGTGGACCGCTAAGGACAGCAAGAGGGGGTACCAGGGCTGTCTGGCCCAGTCTGGAGCAATCAGAATCACTTTGCAGGCTTGAGACCTGATTTTGACTAGTACCTTGAACAGGAGAGGGAAGGGGGGAAAAGCATACAGGAACTTCCCTTCCCAATTGAGAACTAGGGAATCCAGGGGGAATGAGCCCAACACTGGGGGCCTGCAGCAAAAAAGGGGAAGTTGGTGACTGTCTGGGGCTGCAAAAAGATCTATCTGAGGGGTGCCCCATCTGGAGAAGATCACCTTCAAAATCAGGGGATCTAGGGACCATTCTTGATGGCCCTGAGATATCCTGCTGAGAGCATCTGCAAGGACATTGTCCTTCCCTGGGAGGTGCACTGCTATAAGAGAGGTATTCAGGGAATAGGCCAGAGACCACAACTTCATTGCCTCTGTGCACAAGGCCGTAGACCGAGTGCCCCCTTGCTTGTTGATGTACCACATTGTGGTGGTATTGTCTGTCCTGATCTGAACTACTTTGTTCTGAACAGACTTGGAAAAAGTGTGAAGTGCTAGAAACACTGCTCTGAGTTCTAAGAGATTGATGTGAAGCAGAGATTCTTGAGGTGACCACAACCCTTGGGTGGTCAGGTCCCCCAAGTGGGCTCCCCATCCCAAGAGGGAGGCATCTGTAGTAAGGATTAGAGAATGAGATTGAGTGACAAAGGGAACTCCTTGTCTTAGGATGTCCTGATCCTGCCACCATTGCAAAGCCTGGATCAGGGTTTGAGTCACTGGGATTAGTTTGGTCAGAAGATCCTTTCTCTGAGACCAGAAGGCTCTTAAGTGGAACTGAATGTCCCTCATCTGAAATCTTGCTCCTTGGACCACTGCTGTGGAGGCAGCCATGTGGTCCAGGAGCTGCAGAAAATGCCTTGCTGGTCGAGACACCTGGAGAGTGAATGACGAGGCCAGTGAAACAAGGGTCCTTGCCCTGTCCAGGGGAAGGAAGGCTCTTGCCTTTAATGTATCCAGCTCTGCCCCTATGAAGGTGAGGAGCTGCATAGGCTCTAGAACTGACTTTGAGAGATTCAGAAAGAATCCTAGAGAAGTGAGCAGTTGCTGAGTTATCTGTAGATGTGACTTGGCTTGGTCTGGAGACTGACCTACTATGAGCCAATCGTCCAGGTATGGAAAGATGGAGATCTTTTGTCTCCTTAGAAAAGCAACCACTACTGCCAGGCATTTTGTGAACACCCTTGGAGCTGAAGTTAGGCCAAAGGGCATTGCTCTGAATTGATAGTGGCCTGAGAGCAACTCGAACCTAAGGTACTTTCGGTGGGAGCTTCTGATGAGAATGTGGAAATAGGCATCCTTGAGGTCCGGAGAAACTAGCCAGTCTCCTGGCCTTAGAGAGGGTAGAATTATTCCCAGAGTCACCATTTTGAACTGTGGCTTTAAAAGGTGCTTGTTTAAATATCTGAGATCCAGGATGGGCCACCATTCTCCTGTCTTTTGGGGGGTTAGGAAGTACCTGGAGTACAATCCTTTCCCCCTGTGTAGGGGTGGAACCCTTTCTATGGCTCTCAGAGCCAAAAGGGAAGAGACCTCTGCCTCTAGGGTAAGTGCCTCTGAAGGATCTGCAGGTGGAAAGGATCTGGTTCTCATCTTGGGAAATTTTTTGAAGCTGAGAACCAGTCCCTGGCTCACTACTTCCAGGACCCATTTGTCTGATGTTAAAGACATCCAGTCCTGGACAAAGTAAACCAGCCTGCCCCCTACAGGTGGTGGAGAATCAGCCCTGGCAAACCCATCAGGGTGCCTGTTTGGCAGGGGCTTTAGGCTGAGGTGGTAGCAGGCCTGCTGACCCCTGGCCTGCCTCCTCCTCTGAAAACCCCTCTGGGCAAAGGCGAAGAGAAGGCCTGGGCTTGGTAGAAAGGCCCATGAAAAGGCCTGCCCTGCCCTGGAATGCTGCCTCTGGGGAGGGTTGCTTGCCTTTCCCTTGGCCTGAGCACTCCTATAGGTGGTCCCTGATTCATCCATTTTCATAGTTCTCTGTTTGCTCCCAAACAGAGAATTACGACAACAGGAAAATCCATGGCCTTAGTCTGGGTATCCTGAGACAGGCTAGTACTTCTGAGCCAAGCCATCCTACGAAGGGCCACAGATGTAGCCATGACTCTAGATGAAACATCATTGGAGTCCACTGCAGCATGAAATTGCACCTTGGATGCCTCAATACCATCTGCAGCCACCTGCTCCAGCTCCTTGGCAAGCTGGCCAGGAATCTGTTTGGCCAGAGCCATTACAGTGTCCCGTCTAGACTTCTGATATCTAGCTGTATAGGCCATATAATTAGCCTGCCTGAGTCCCAAAGATGCTGCCATGTACTGTTTCTTTGCCATGGCATCAATCCTCCTGGAGTCCTTATCTGGGGAGTGTGAAGCCAAGGGTATATTTGCCTTTTCACAGGCAGCAGCCTGCACTACCCCAACATGGCTGCATTGCTGGGCAAGGAACTGCGTATCTGAGCCTGAGAGAGTATACCTCTTGTCCATTCTCTTGTCCACAGGAGGTATAGAATTAGGAGTCTTTAAAATTTTCATTGTCTGTTTCCCAAAAGACTTATGGAGGGGAACAGACAGTCTCCTGGACTCTGGGATGTCCCTCATCTCAACGTAATCAGGCTCCTCCTGATCCTCTAGTGCTTCCTCCATAGGAAGCTGAAGAGTTTCAGCCATTTTTTTGTAAAACATAAAATGGGAAGGGGACTCAGAAAGCCTAGGAGGAGAAACCCCTGAAGGTCTGTCTGGGTCAAGGGGCACATCCAGACTTTCATAATCACCATCACTATCCTCATACTCTCCTTCCTCCTCCTCCGGTTCATAAAAATCCTCTAAATTATAATCTGGAACCAGGGGAACTGACCGAACCGAGGTTAGCGACTGAACAATCCTTATCGCTTTGGCTATTTCATCAGCGGTCGGAGAGAGAACTTGTGGATCCACACCGGCTGATTTATCCCTTCTTTTTCTTTTAGCCGGAACCGACTCCTCAGAGTCGGTTCTCCTTTTGCCCGAAGAAGTTTCGCCCTGGTCAGAGGGCACTCCTTCTGGTTCGGTTGGAACCAAACCGGGCTGGCCATCTGGGTCAGCGGACTTCTTGGCCTCCCTTTCCCTGAGCCTACCGACTCTTTTCCAGGGTAGCTGAGGGAAAATTTCTGCAAATCTGGCAGTCTGAATCGAGGTGGTCAAACCCCAGACAATAAACACAGGTGGTGTGGGGGTCAGCCTTAGCAAAGGCTTCCACACACACATTACAGTGTTGAAACTCAGTGGGCCCGATTTTTCTTTTGGGTTTCTCAGACATGGCCAGTCCCAACCAAACTTACCCTTTTTTCGGCAATCCGCCAGGCAAGACACCCTTATCGGTTCCTGACCGTGTTATGGGTCGTGGAAAAAAACGTAATGAAATCCGTTTTTTTAGAACTGATAAGGACTGGTTACCACTCTAAAAGTAGAATAAACTTTTTTGAACAAACCTGATCGGTTCAAACCGAACCGATCCAACGTCTACAAGTTCCACACAGAAGAAACAATAATAAACCTGTCTAGTACTCACGATACCACAGACAGAGACTGAACCGACAGGTTAAACGGATTAAATTTGGTCGAAAACCAAGGAAAACGGCACTTTAACCAACTAAATTGAACCGAGCAAAGGAGAAATCTCCGGAGCGACTGTTCAGTGAGGCAGAGTAAAGAATCTGGCGGTTTGAGTTCAAACAACAACAGACAGAGTCTCAACCGAGCTCGAGCTCAGCGTTCCATGCCTTGCATGGAAAGTTAACTCTTTCCTCTCCGGGGCAGTTCAAAGGTTGGACATCACTGCATATGTCAGAATACAGCAAGACTTCATGTTGTTTGAAGGGGACACTGGAGGTGGGCCCTAAGAGTTGGAGAGCTGCTTCTGCATGAAAGACCACATGCAGTAAAGACAGCAATATAGTCCACCGGCGCAGGGTAGTTATAGACCAGTGGATGCGGGTATGCCGACGCTGGGTAAGGAAAGGGGGGGTGTTGAGCCAGAATAGGGTACCTTGGTGGACGTCCAGCAGGTGCAGGCTGTGGAGCCGGGCCTTCGGCAGAGGCAATATTGGCCGGGAGAGGAAAGACAGGCACCGGGGGGGAGGGGAGGAGAAGACCTCCCTGGCAAAGGCCAGAGGAGACACCAGTCTAGGAGAGGTGCCAGTTGCCTGCTACAGCTGAGAAGGACTGGCAATGGCCACCATAGAGGGGACCGACGCAGGCAGTGCTAGGGCTGGTCACACCCACGCCAACTAAGCCTCCTGGCTGAGAGCCTGCAGAAGCCAGGTTTCTAAGCTTAAGGGGCTGGGGAGCAGGAGACAGAGTCCCCTGCCCAGAGGAGCCACTGCCAGCCATGGGATAAGGGAGGGCAGTGGCCACAAGTAACCCTGCAGGAGTAAGGGCAGACGGGGACAAAGGGACCAAACCCCCCATGGGAGAAAGACCCAGACGTGGTTGAATATTTATGAGGGGACCATGCTTGCCCAGGTCTTTATGCTTCCCGCTATATTTTTCCTGGGACTGAGAGGAGGAGCAAGTCCCAGAGGACTTGGCTGGCAAAGCCCAAGAGCTCCTAGCCTGCAGTTCCTGTTCCATCACGACAAGTTTCTGCTTGATCAGTTGGCGCTCCAGAATTTTGAGGCAATGTCTCCAAGTGGCCTGGCTAAACTTCTGGCAGATCTGGCAGGCCTGGCAGGCTTCAGTGTCGTGGCTGGGGTCTAGGAACAGGATGCTAGCAGAGTGTCCATATTTTTCTGGAATTTGTTTGCTGCAGTCACACTTAGTGGAGTGGTCAGAGGACAATGCAGGTAGAGAAGATATAAACCTGAAGTCGGTAACACTGAAAACTCAATGTTAGAGCTAAAGAAAATAGTAAAAATAAAAAAGCATGGCAAGCACGGGTAATGGCGATCGACTGTAGCTGCGGCTGCTTCAATGGTCTGACGTGTGTGGATTGGTAGCAGGAAAGAACTGAGGAGGATGTGGGGGACCACCCACCTTTTTAGGATAGGACAACGTCACTAGGTGACGTCAGTGGTGGATGGTCCCATGCGGTAGACTGCTAGCTAGAAAGTTTCCATGTGGTCCTGGCTCATGGTGGCTAAGACCTACCAATGTTAGCCTGCTGCAAGAGTTTCTTTGAAGTAATATCTAGTGTTGCCACCATAAAAATTCATTAACATGTTGCTTAATTTCAGAGAACCACGTAGCTGGTGGACAGCCTATCATAGATTGTACCACAAAGATAATATAAGGCAGAACCATCATTTAATTACTTCTGTTCTCCCCCAGAGCAAAAGTGACAGATTCTGCCAGTTTTGAAGCTTATTACATATTTTTTCTTTTGCTTTATTAAAATTGACTAATATTAGTTTCAGTCTTATTTGTCAGTATTAACCAGATTTTTAAACTGTTCTGCTTTAGCAAATGTATTTAAATAGTTATAATCTCCGTCCTTAACAGCTTGTGTTATTTGAAATAAAATATATTTCTCCTGGTTTAACTGCTATCCCGCAAAACTTGCAAATTCTTTTATTTCTTTTAAGATATTGGAAACTGAGGTTTTTTATGTATTTAAATAAGGGCATCTTCAGCAAATACATTGAATTTGATCTCCTCTTGCTCCATCTGAATTCACTTTATTAATTGGTTTCCTGAAAGGCTTGAAGCAGTGGCTCAAGACAGAGAATAAATAAAACTGGAGGGAGGTGGCAACCTTGTCTTACGCCATTAAGCATTTGCTGTTTATTTGCAAGTACCCCACTGATAAGGAATTTAGAGTCTGGATTCCGATATAGGTGACATAAGATGAACAGAATTTTATGGTATACCCCATAATTCCAATATTCTAAGCACGTATTCCATATTCACCAAATCAAATGCCTTACTGGCATCTGAAGACAGTGCAAAATACTTTTCAGGACATTTCTGCACATATTCAAATAATGACTGTACAATTTATAAGGTACCCCACAATCGTTCTCCCAGGTAGGAAATCACATTGGTCTCTTAGATAATATGGGGAATTCCTGGCAAGTTTCTGTGAGCTAGTAATTTACTAATGATGTTATAATCAACATTAACAAGTGCAATCGGTCTGTAGCCATCCGGGGTGTCTTTAGGTTTCCCTTCCTTATGTATCAATACTACCTTTGCTTCATCCATTGTTTTTAGGGAAATCAGTCCTACCTTCTTGGACCTCCTGGATCATCTGTGACATTCAAGGAACAAGTTCTTTTTGAAAGACTTGATAAAATTCAGCTGTCAAACCATTAGTTCCTGGACTTTTATTTTTCGGTAGACGTATTTGTTTGTTTTATTTCTGTGGGGGTAATTTCTATATTATCTAATTGTCTTTTTGGCATATGAATTTTTGCAGGAAGGTTCTCATTAATGTTATTTCAAATTGAGTTGATGATTGATAGATGATTTTGAAAAATAATTAAAAACAATTGGTGTTATTTCTTCCAGTTCTGTAACCAACACTCCTACTTGATTTTTAAGTCCTGTACTTACATTTTCTTTTTGCTTCTTACATAAATTTAGCTACCAAATTACCTGTTGTATCCCCTTCTAGGTATCTTGCACATTTGACTTTTTTTAAATATTTTGTTCCATTTCATTATTTATTCATTGCTGCATTTGATTTGTCATCATCCATTCCTGGTGGTATTTTTTTAATTCCTGTAGGACCAATTTATCCAGTTCTTTCAATCTTAACCTAACTTCCTCTTCCTTATATTACGCCACACCTGATATGAAATAACACCACTTAAAACTGCTTTCAAGGGGTCCCATAGCGAGGATATGTAACATTGTCCAGAATAATTATCATAAAAAAATTCAGTTATGGTTTAATTTTTTCCCTTAATTCCTCTTCATGTAATAAAATATTATTGAAGGTCCATTGCCTTGGTCCAATATATTTATTTATTTAATGTCTTTGGTAACCAGGTAAGTGCACTGATCCAAAGGACCGTTCTACTATCTAGATAAAGTGTTAATTCAACTGCTGCACGGTCTGCAATTAATATTATAGGAGTGTGGTTGCACCCCTATATTAGGGTTAAATCTTCACATCTATGTTAGACTGAAAATTTGGGACTATAACTTCGTAACCATTTAAGCAATTCGCATGAAATTTTGCACACGCTGTCAGGGACCAACGATCTCTTGACTTGCCATGTTCCGTTCCAGTCGGATGTGCAGGTGCGGAGATACGGTGTGTCAAAAAATACGTAAATTACCACTTTTTGTAATCATTTTTGTCACCACGCTGTGCAAAAGCTGTGTGGAGTTTTAGTCTGAAATTTTTAAGGTACACAGGTCTTGAGTCACCGTGATGCTTTTTGAAGGTTTGGTGAAAAAATACTAAACTGTTCCACAGGTATTACATTTTAAAGTTTCCCCATTATTTCTTATGGGAAAAGTTAGATGTCAGTCTTGAAATAGGATTTTTGACTGCAGATGTAGAATCCTAGTTAGAAAATGCAGAATCCTATTCTGCAAATGTGGAATTCTTATTCGTACTATCGCCATTTTGTTTTTGCTTAGTGAGGCAAACAAACTTAAATTTTAAAAATAATAGTGGCATTTGGTAAACACCAACACTAACTGGGGCCCAAGGAATCTGATTCTGTGGTCAGTTTTTTTTTTTTTTTATTTAAAGTCTAGAAATGTGTTTATTTTATCCGCAGAAATCTTTTACCATAAATTGTGGAAATCTGTTATTGCGAAACAGGAACTTTTTTGCAATTTGCGAAAATGGATACTCTTTTACCATGAAACAGGTTCCTTTTTCGCAATTTACGAAAAAGGATTTTTTTTTTGCCGCAAATTATGGAAAAAAGCAGCATGGTAAACAATTCTTTTTTGCAATTTGCAAAATACACATATTTTTTTAAATAGCTGTTTCTTTCTCACTTCATAGCAAATAAACTGCCCGGATATTTGGGCTGAAATTTTCAGTGTACAAATGGCTTGCCCCAGAGATGTACCTTTTGGTGGTTTGGTGAAAATATATTACTTGGCTGTGGAGTTCTGCGGGGTTCAATTTTGCTTAATTTCCCATAGGATAACATTGTAATGGGAGATTTACCCAGTTGTTTCTTTGTCACTGTGCTGTGAAGAAACAGTTTGGAATTCTGTTGTGAAATTTTCAGGGTACAAAGGGCTTTGACCACTGATGTGCCTTTTGCTGGTTGTGTTAAAATATATTAATTTGGTGTTTAGTATACACAGCTCTCAGATTTCCTTGTGTAGTATATGAGATAACATGTAAATGTCAGGCATTTCTTTAGCTGTGCACAGTATGGGATGGGAGTGCAGGGCCCAAAGGACTGACTGAGGTTCTGCAGATCCAGAATTGGGCGCCAAACCCACGTCCATTTCGGGACCAGAAAATATCTGGACATGAACTAGGCTAGGCACGGCGGTCCTGGACATGGACCACTGTCTCCTTGAGGAGGAGGAGGGAGCAAATGCCCTCCTGATGGGCAGACACCATGTCCAAGGGCACCAGTCTTCCCGTGGGGCATGGGCTCGGCTGGGCAGAGAAGCCATGAATTCGAGAAGCAGACCACTGCCAACCACCTCGAGGACCCACCTATTGGTTGTAATATTTATTGAAATGTTTCACTAGGAAAGACACACTGAACAACAAGTTGCTCGTCACACAGTGCGACCTGGGGGAGAGGGAAGTGGGAGTTACATAGTAAGGCGTACAATAAACAATATAGCAGTTACATACAGAAAAAACTAATAGAGCAGTCAGATACTAACATTTACAATAGCACTGTGAGACATTTGAAGGAACATACAAGTCAGCTGAACAATCAATGTAGCATAACAACAGAGTGTTGGAGGATGACCTCAGAGTCCGCAGGCTACGCTTGTGGTATACAAAGCAATGACTTTCTCGTAGAACATACAATATAGGAATCGCACTCCTAGTGAAGGCAGGTATTTGAAATAAACAGTAGCAGTTGTGACATGCACGCAGGCTGGTCACATTTAGCAGAGGAGAAATCAGTCAGTAGTTTGCCGGTTGATTTAACATATAACAAATAACTAATAAAGTGCATTCTAGAGTGCTTATAAGTAGGTGACACCAAATAACTCAGGGCAGCAGACACGGTGTATGGAAGTGAGTGGGAGTTAAGTGCAGGAGCAAGTAACAAGAGGAAGTTGTGGAGTGCAGCAGTTAGTGAAGCAAGCGAGGAAGAGCATCGGATCTGTGTGGGAAGCGAATTCCACAACTTTGGTAAGTGGTAGGAGAAAGCAGACAGGCCAACTGAGGTGGTGCGTCTCGGGACTGCCAGCTTTCTGTGGTCATGGGTTCTGAGAGGGCGGGCGGGAAGTGAGGAGAGGAAAGGGAGGAAGTGAGGTACGGAGGGAGTGAGCCAAGCCAGAATTTTGAGACAAATTTAACACAGTGCAGCAGCCACCTATTAGCTAGAGATGGGAATGTCAAATCGTTATAGAGGTGACAGTGATGGGTGAGAGGGGGTGCATCAAGGGCAAAGAGACAGAAGGAGTTGTAAAGGGTATCCAGTCTGGCTAAGGAAGATGTGGGAGCAGTGCAATAGACAACATCGCAGTAGTCAAAGATCGGGAGGATCATCTTCTGGACCAGTTTGCGCCTTGCCGGGGAGAGGGCGGCAGGATCGTTTTCTATATAAAGCACAGAGTTTGGGGTGCAGCTTTTTCAGAATGGCTTCTATGTGGTCCGAGAAGGTGTGATGTTGATCCAGCCAGATGCCCAGATATCTGGAGGAGGAGGAGACCTCAATAGCTGTACCATCGAGGGTAAAGAAGAAGGGCAGAGATGGGAGCCTTGAGAGTCTCTGCCTGGTGCCGAAAGTCATGGACACTGTCTTCTTAGCATTTAGGAAGAGTTTATGAGATTGAAACCAGTCCTGGGACATTATTGAAGTCCAACTGAAGTCTGGAGGTGACATCGGAGGGAGATCGACCCAAGGTGAAAACGACAGTATCATCAGCATACATATGTATATAAGATGAGGTGCAGATGGATGGGAGGTCGTTCAGGAATATGGAGAAAAGGACAGAACCCAGTATAGACCCCTGAGGGACACCAGTGTTGATAGGGAGAGGAGGGGAGATGGAGTCCGAGATTTTGACTGATTGTGTCCGGCCAGATAACTAGCTCTAAACCATTTTATGGCAGGGTCAGACAGACTGGCAGAGGAGAGGTAGCAGAGTAGGAGGGAGTGGGAAACTGTGTCAAATGCCTTAGCAAGATCGATAAAAATGGCAACTGTAATTTGACCACTGTCCATACCAGACAGGATCGAGTCTGTGAGCCGTTATCAGCAAAGCAGTAGTAGAGTGGTGTTTCTGAAAGCCAGATTGCTACTGGGTGAAGAAATTTGAGTCAAAGAGATAAGATGACAGTTGGGCTAGGACTAGGTGTTCCTGCAGCTTGGCTAGCGTTGGGAGGAGGGAGGTGGGGCGACAGTTCCCAGGGGAGGAGGTATCACCGCACTTAGGAAGTGGGAGGACGAATGCATGCTTCCAACCTGGGAGAACTTCAGCCAGTTTAAAAGAGAGGTTGAAAGAGTAGTGGGGGTTACAATAGCTGAGGTGGACAGAAACAGTAACTTTGGATCCAAACCATCAGGAGAGCTACATTTGCTTGGATTAAGGCCATCTAAGGCAGTCAACATATCCGGTGGCAGGATTTTGGTGAAAGAGAAGTTGTGTGGTAGAGCAGGTGGGCTGCTGGTGGAGGCAGCTGTAAACAGGTTAGTGACTGGTAGAGTGTCTAATACAGCGGAGGTGCAGCAAGTGAAATGCGAGTTGAAAGCAGCAGCAACACTAGAGTAGTCAGAGATCAAGGACTTATTTAATTTAAGGGGGAGCCAGCGGCGAGAATAGTGAGTGAATCACTTTCCAGAATTTGGGGGGGTTATTTATATTGGCATTAAAAATGGAACCGAAATACTCAGCCTTGGCCAAGTGAGTGACTTTTGTGCAACTGTTTCTCAGGGACCGGTAGGCTTCATAATCTTTGGCAAGCTTTGTTCCCTTGTGGGTCTTCCAGGCTATGTCACGCGCTTTTTGGCATGCAATAAGCTCTGGAGAGATCCAAGGGAGGTGGTTCCCTCAGACTCTGATGCGTCGAATAGGGGCATAATGGTTCCAGACTTCGAGGAAGTGGTCTCTGAAATAGGCTGCTGCTTTGTCTAGGGAGCTAGTTGCAGAGATGGGGGCCCAGTTAGTGTAGGTCAAGTCATGTAAGAGAGGGGAGATGTTCAGAGATTTGTATGACCGGATTTGTAATGTCTTATGAGGGGCTTTGATTTTGTGTACTTTGCATACCAAGAAGGTCATACAATGGTAACTGAGGGCGACCGCTAGAGTTCCGGAATTTATGACCCTGTGGGGATGCGAGGTGGGGGCCCAGTCGATCAAGGAGTGGTTGTCCGTCTTGTGGTTTAACTGAGTCGGGTCAAGCGGAGGATGTGTACTGCATTGTGCACTTTAAGTGTGGAGGTAGACGAGTTGATGTTGAAATCGCCCATGATATATAATTCTCTGGATGTGGAGTGGGTGGCTAGGGTGGTTATGAGGTCAGTAGCGATTGAGGGTTGTATGCCAGGACGGCAGTAAGCACCTGCTACAAAGATAGGTTTGGAGAAAGGGAGAGAGTTGCAGCAACAGGGCCTCATAAAATTTAGGTACTGAGGTGGAAAAAAACAGTGGTGAATTGGATGGACGAAGAGGCATAGATTGCTACGCCGCCATGTCTTCCTAATCGGTCCTGACGAAATATTGTAAAGCCAGGGATGGCAAGACAGGAGTCACAAATCTTATTATGTAGCCAAGATTCGGATAGCATGATTATATCAGGGGTGAGCATAGCCACTAGGGGCTGAAGCAAGTCCACTTTGGGGAGGAGGCTGCGTATATTAATGTGTAGAACTTTTAGGCCATGTGGAAATGCGGTTTGACATGGGGGAAGATTACCAATGAGAGGGGGTTGGGGGGCAAGGCAGTTTGGGCTGGGCCAGGGTTAAGGTTTATATCCCCAGCTGATAAGAGTAATAGAGCAATAGTTGTATAATGGAGCTTGGCACTCTTAAACCAAGAAGGGGAGCTTGAAAGGCAAGAGTGGGGGCTATTACTGGTAACTGATGGGGGCTGGGAGCTAAGTATTAGCAACAGCATGCAGTACATGGGCATCTGGACGACAGAGGTGCAGGGTGGAATGGGAGTGTGTGTCCAAGAGAGTGCGAAGGGTGAAGGGGAGATAGCATGGTTGAAAGCAGTGATGGAAGGCAAGGTAGCAGGGAGATGTAGAGGAGGTAGTAGAGTAAGAGAAAGGGGTGGGAGAGTGAGGGCAGAGAGAATTAGGAGAGAGAGAGGTATGGAGTATAAAGCATCATAATTGGATTTATAGGGGGATAAAGTAGGCCAGCGAGGAGTGAAACTATTTATAAATAGCAGGCTGGGTATAGTACAAGAAACTTGCCCAGGCAAAAGTTAAAGGTTGTTTCAGGCCCTAATTTGGTTGCCACTGATGCAAGACAAAGAACAAATTAGAGTTTCTGCAGGTTTGAGCTGCCGAGAGAGCAGTGGAGTAAGAGGGAAACGAAGCCAAGGGAACGGTCCCTTTAAGAGATAGAGACTGCTCCCCCTTTAAAATGGGAGAATGAGGCGTGGCTTGTACCTTGGAATTGGGGAAGGTGAATATTTAATAGAGGTCGAGGTCAGGGTGGATGGGTGGGACAAAATACTGTCCTAGCAATTAGTTTAAGACCCGAAGAGAGCAAGGACTGAAGATTCAGCTGGCTAGCTCAACTAGCACTTTGAAAATTAGCGCGAGTGAGCTAGAACAGCGAGCACCAATGGGGAGCCGCCTCCTTGAGTGCTGAAGCCAATCGGAGTTAGGATTTTGAAGCTGCGCTGGTCTAGAGTGGACAGCGTACCTGTTCAGGGAGTCCGTGTCATGGCCAAAATTAGCAGCGGGTGGCAGGCTTAGGTTCAAGCTGCCGAAGGTCCAAGGGGAGCTCGCACTGAGAGGGTGGGCATCCTAAGAAGAAAGAGAAAAAACAAGCTGTAGGTTACATATATTTACTGCGCATAGAGGGGCTAGGCAGGTGGGAGTGTCTAGGCATGGACTGGGGAAAGGGGAGTGATCGCTGAGAGGTGGGAGTAAAGGAGAGCTAGGAAGGGAAGAAAAGAGGGAGGGGGTTGGGGTTGGAGAAACCAGGGAGTATAGCACAAAAGAAACAGTTTAAGGATTAGGCGCCAGGAGGCGATGGACAGATGGGGGGGGGTTTGAGCTGATAGGGGCAGAAGGAGCTCCGGGGTCCGGAAGGCAGGTAGACAAGCCTGGGGCTAAGATGAAAAGCTGAGATTACAGAGTGAGTTACAATACAGAAAACAGCTGAGCAAAATAACAGTGAATGCACGGCAAGGTTAGCACTTGGCACTAGGCTCATTTAAAATTGCAGAGGATAAAATTAGCATAGGGAGCAAATGCCTGATTAAATCAGTTACAGAGCTCAATATCTAGTAGAAATGTTACACATTTAGCTGAGTTGTAATAGTTAAAGCAGGTTAGCTGAATTACGGCTAAAAATAGTGCTTTACAAAAACATTTTACAAAATACTGTCCTAGTAATTAGTTTAAGACCCGCAGAGAGCGAGGCCCAAAGATTCAGCCAGCTAGCTCAACTCGCACTTTGAAAATTAGTGCGAGTAAGCCAGAACAGTGAGCACCAATGGGGAGCCACCTCCTCGAGTGCTGAAGCTAATCAGAGTTAGGATTTTGAAGCCGCGCTGGTCTGGAGCGGAGAGCGTACTTGTTCAGAAAGTCTGTGTTATGGCCATAATCAGCAGCGGGCGGCCGGCTTTGGTTCAAGCCGCCGCAGGTCCAAGGGGAGCCCGCACCTAGAGGGTGGGCGTCCTGTTCAGGAGTCCGTGTAATAGCAGACCAGGCGGAAGCAAACTGGTGGAGCCAATCCCCCATGGGAGGGCTCAAGGCAGGCAGGATGGGCAGGGGAAAGGACGACCCTAATCCATCACTTTGCAGGCTGAGAGGCAGAGGAAGGCCAGCCGAGGAAGCCGCTGGCCCTCTCCCTCCGGCCTGTCTGGTGGCCGAGGAAGAAGGCTTCAACCTGGGCCACTAGGCCTGCTGCTGTTGTTGCTGCTGAGTCACAGGGGGCAGCATGGGATGACTTGCAGGGACAGAAGAGGGTTGAAACTGAAAAGGCTTCTTCTTCTGTATCAGCTCTTTGTCCCCCTGGGTGGAGGTGACAGAGTCCTGAGTAGCACTAGTCTTCTTGATTTGAGTGAGATGGACGTCTACTCCAGGCCCGAACAGGCTGGTACCTAAGAAACGTACGTCTGCCAGCTTGTACTGTGTATTGGCCATAAAGGTGGAGATCTGCAGCCAAGCCCTGCAGTGCATAACCACTGCAGCGGTCACTGACTGGGCACAAGAATCACCAATGTCGAAGTTGGCCATGCGGAGCGCTACACTTGCCTGCCAAAGGCTCAAAGACAAGGCTGCATAGACCGTTTTGGCCGTGGGTCCAGCTTCTTAGACTCCCTGTCACAAGGCTTGTCCACACTGCTGACGTTGCCTGAACAGCGAAAGGCAGAGTCAGCAACCAAACCTTCTGCAGAAGGATGCTCAGTGAAACCAGACAACGACCCAGAAGGAACCGCATACTTGTGGACCATACCAGCCGACAGTAGAACAAGAGGCATGACACTGCCAAAGCTCCAGAGTTGGGCCCAGGATGACCTCCGCTATAGGAAAGGCGACCCCAGGGGAGTTGTCTTTGTCGAGGATTTCCGTGAGTGGGTAACGAGCCTGCTTCTGGACTGGCTCCAGAATGGTCCTAGTAGACTCTGAGATCAGGCAAAGTAAGGCCCTGAAAGAAGCAGCCCACTGATTGACCAAGGATTCCTTCTCAGAGTCCTGGTCAAGGCTGGGACTCCAACGGGTGTGCATCAGAGAAGTCTCCGATTCTGAGGACTACTCAAACACTGGGTTAGACCAGAGTCCCCAAGCACTTGACGAGATTAGTCAGACACAGTGACTAACAGTCTTTAGGGCAAACCAGAGGCTGGCCGACCCCACTTAGAAGAAGTCCTTTCATTAGGTTGAATAGGTGGGGGCTTCAACCGAATTGGCAGGGAACCTGGCATCGGCCGAGCGGAGGAGTCAGCATGGGCCGAGGCTCGGTTACCAAGGGAGTGCCAAAGGGGGCTGGTGCACTACCAGGGGCCTGTTACCTGCACCCAGCAGCAACTGCTGCCAGATGAACTTCTTGTAGCGGCGCCACATTTTGCAGTGGAGCTGACCCCCAAGAGGCCGAACATCAACATCACCTCTTGCCCATGCGCCGAGAGCTGAACTGACGATGTCGGGAGCCACTCAACCTCAAACTGCGGGACCGAGACCTGGAACACGACCATCAGAGAGACTGATGGCAAGGAGAAGCCAGGGTCAGTGAAGCTCACTGAGGGGGATGTGGAAGGTCCATTCCAGAAGGGAGGAGTTTGGATCAGCACGCTGGTCCGACCCTCCCTGGGAGACAATCAGTAGCACCGGAGTCCTGGAGAGGGAATGATCCCCGTCATCCTGTGACAATGGGTCGACCTCTTCGAGAAAAATCTCAACCGTCTGGTTGACCCGTATCTCAGCTGTCGGGCTCAGTGTGGAAACAGTGGGGCCAGCAGCTGGGACAGAAGTATCGGCTGAAGCAAAAAGCTTTACGGCAATCGAGCTAGGGGAAGTGCAGAAACCAGAGGCCTAAGAGTGCTTGCAGTCCCACGATAAGTGGCTGGACTTTTTGGGCTTGGACCAAAGAGAAAAGCCCTCCCCAAGGGTAGAAAGGGACTGGCAAAGATCCCTGAATGCCCCAGAGAACAAGGCGCCAATGCCCACCGAAACTATGGTGGCCGCACACGACAATCCTGCAGCGGCCTAAGCCGTTAATTCCTCAAGGGTGGCTACTGCTCGGCCGAGCACACCCCAGCAAAGGACAAGGACACCAAATGACAGGCCTCCTTGGAACGAACCGGCGGGTTTCGTTCGTCCGGGCATCCAAACAGAAGGCGAGTGTAGTGGTCTTCTTGGGTGGAGGGATGAAGAGCATGACATAGGCTGCAAGCCTGCGGATCGTGATCCATCCCCAGACGATACCAGTCCCTGAATGACACTTCTTAAAGCCAGGACCCAATTCAGAATCACCGAATTCCATGATTGATCGAGAAAAAGTAGCCCATAGACAGTGAAAACGCAATAAAAGTTTTGGGGCTTACACCAAGCACAGAGCTGCGATGGACGAAACCTGATGCTTCCAGCGGAAAGGAAGATTTGACGTCACGGGGTGGTGCCGAGAATACCATCCAGCGGGTGGGAGGAGCCCGCTTGGAGACCGTCTGGCCTTTTTTTTTCTTCTTCACTTCTTTTTCCCTTTTGTTCACTGAACCTGTGGACTCTCTCGGACGTTCCCCATGATGCCATCTCCCACCCAACCTGAGACACCCCTCCCCCGCACCCACAGACCTAGCTGAAGGGTCTCCCCTGGCCTGGCCTGCACCCCCTGCAGGGTGCTGCTGCTTCGATTCTTCGGCTGTCCTTGAATCCAATTTCCAAGGCTTGGCCTAGTGTGGCAGAGGATCAGGACCCAGGTAGATGGGGTCTGGTGATAGGCGTGGGAGCCTGGGTACATCATCACCCTCCACAGGGTCAGGGTTTTCCTTGTTTGTTTGTGCCCCCCAGGAGACTTGGACGTGCAATGACATCACGAGCGGAACACACAGACACCTCCATTCCATGCCTCTGCGTGGTCCTGGCTGTAGCACACCATGCCTCTGCCTGATGTTGCTGGTACCAGGTTGCCACAGCCCACCCCTCCTCGAGAGAGGAGAGCTGTCCTCTGGATGCTCAATCCTCTCTCCCCCGGCCAACCCCTGATGACCCAAGCTCGCTTCTGATCCCGAGTTGTAGGCGTGGTAGAAGGTAAGGCACTGGCACCTCAGCCCTCTACACCACTGGGCTGATTCCTTCTGGCCATTCATAAATTCTGCTAGAGTGTGGATGAGTACACCATATCCACACCCCTAGAATGTCTTTGTAACAAATTCAAGAAAAATGGCAATTGTCTTCTGCTGCATGTAATCACCCCCACCCCTCGGGAAAGTTTCACAATACTTATCCTCATAACTTCCATTTGCATCATACCTTGCTACTTGCTCAGATACCCTTATGAGTGAAAGGTCATTTTCCTACAAAGTACTCACTTGGGTGGCTGGTCCTTCCTCTCTTTCAAAGCTTTACTAAAGAACCTTCTATTCGGCTTACTGAGCTGTAATTGTTTTAGTCATTTACAGTTCTTTGTATAATACACTGATAATGTACTCTGTACAATATTTTGTATAAATATAGGTTACCTGTAACTGTGGTTCTAGTAGTGGTATTCAGTTCACATCCAGATTGGCAGTCTTTCTGGAGACAGGTGAGTCATCGGAAGTCTTCAAGCTAAGGTCCTTCCACCACCCGGGTAATATATTCCTCTAGACCGAGAAGTCCTGGTTTCCAACCCCATGGTTTGAGACTTGCAGTGGTGGATGGTACAAGAGAACCTTTGCCGAGGAGTTCTCTTCTGCTTCAAACCCCCCTCCTAAACACTGACAACAGACACCTCGGGAAAGGGTTGGGGAGCCCATCTAGGGTCTCACAGGACTCAGAGCTCCTGGTCCAGACTCGAGCAGACTCTTCATATAAACGTGCTCAAGCTCAGAGCCGTTCTGTATGCCCTCCAAGCTCTGAACTCGTATGTGCTTCCCGGTCATCTGGCTGTCCAGATGGACAACATGTGCGTAGTCTGGTACATCAACAAGCAGGGAGGAACGCTTTTCCACCCTCTATGCAAGGAGGCAATGAGAGTTTGGAGTTGGGCTGTGCAGCACAACCTTCACCTGACGGCAGTTCATGTTCCAGGAGTCGAAAACACGCTGGCAGACCACCTCAGTCGGTCGTCAGCAAAGGCTCACGAATGGGAACTGGATCAAGGGGTAGTAGACGATATCCTCCTACACTGGGGAACACCTCAGGTAGACCTGTTCGCGTCTCCTCACAATGCAAAACTTCCCGCCTTCTGCTCGCTCGCTCCCAGGCAAGGTATTTTTTGGAGGGACGATCTGTCTCTAGACTGGAAAGACAGATTTGTCTATGCCTTCCCCCTCTGATTCCCTTGATTCCGAGGGTCTTACACAAACTCAGCTCAGAAGGGGCTCGCATGGTCCTCATCGCTCCTTTCTGGCCCAGACAAGTTTGGTTCTCTCTTCTGCAACAGTTTTCAGAGGAACCTCCACTTCCTCTGTCGAAACTTTTGCTGACCCAGGATCAGGGGACCCTGATTCATCCAGGTCTCAAATCCCTTCAGTTGCATGCGTGGCTCCTGCAGACGTAGCTCAAGCCCGATTCAGGGTTTCCCCGCTTGTGGCTGAGATTCTGGTGGAGGCCAGGAAGCCTTCCACTAGATCAACCTACGCCATGAAATGGAAACGGTTCTCGATTTGGGCCTCTTCCAAGGACTCGAGCCATTCTCGTGCCCTGTCGGGAGAATTCTGGACTATATGTGTCATCTCTTTGACCTGGGTCTCAGCCATTCCTTGTTGAAAGTTCACATGGCAGCTATTTCCGCCTACCATGTTCCTTTTGGGGACAGAACTTTGGCGCAGCTGGAAGTCTCTAAGACCTTTCTTAGAGGGGTTCTCCATTTGAGACCCCCTGTTCGCATTCCTGCTCCTCCTTGGTATCTGAACTTTATTCTTGAGAAGCTTACCCTGCCTTCCTTTGAACCGGCAGCCTCAGTAGACTTGAAGTTCCTATCCTGGAAGACTCTATTCCTAGTGGCCAATACTTCAGCTTGACGTATTTCCAAGCTTCAGGCCTTGATGTGTAAAATCCCATATTTGATTTTCCACAAGGAACGTGTGGCTCTGCGCACGAACCCTAAGTTTCTCCCAAAGGTAGTGGAAGAATCTACGCTGAATCAATCCATTGAGCTACCTTCTTTCTTTACGCAGCACTCCAATCAAGGGGAGTACCTCTTGCATACTTTGGATGTTCATAGAATACTGAGATACTACACCACTAGGACTAAGGATCTCAGGAAATCTGATCAGCTTTTTGTCTCTTTTGCTCACAAAAGAGAAGGCCATGCTGTTTCCAAGCAATGCTTATCTAAATGGTTGGCTCATTGTATCACTTTCTGTTAGGACAAGTACCACAAGACCCTGCTGGGTCAAGTCAGAGGTCATGCCACCAGAGGAGTCGCTGCCCCTGCGGCTTGTTTCAAGAATGTGTCAGCAGCTGACATTTGTGCAGCCGCAACTTGGGACTTCTGTCCATACCTTTACAAAACACTACAGTTTGGACATTGCCTCTCGCCGTACAGTAGGCTTCGGGTTGGCTGTTCTACAAGGTCTCCTTTCTTGAGACCCTTACAGCCAGAGGTTTTATGGATGTGCAGTTTTCCTCCTCCCGTGTGCTTCTCCTTGTTCCAGACTGCTGGACTCAGTGCTGTTGTTATTACCTACCAAGACCCTCTCAGTAAGATGGTACAGTTACGTAAGCATCTCACCGTAACAGTAGTAGATCTGGCGAGGCTCTTGCAGGTAATGCCTTCCCGCCCCTCCATCCCCCTTAGCTTTTTCAGCTCCTTTTCCAGGAAGGGAAATATCCGCTTCTCTCTAGTCTTGCCTTTTGGCCCTTGGTGGGAAAGAACTGGAAGACAGGCATGGGGGACCGCCCCTTTATACTGACGTTGCCTGATGTCGGTCACCTGACGTGCGGGCAGTCCCCTGCCAGAGACTGCTAGCTAGAAATTTTTCCGTGGGGTCCTGACGCCTGCCGGCTTTAGTCCTATTTGTTATTACCTACTGCAAGAGCCTCTCTCGAAGATCTACTGTTACAGTAAGTTCTTACATAACTGTACTTTCTGCCTTGTGATGTCAGATCTTTGCACGCTGGAAGCTGGGATCTGGATGCCACTTCCACAGGAGGTCGGGGGAGGGACTGTGATCATGTGAACCAATACCACTACTAGAAAGTAGTTCAAGTAGCACTTACCGTAACAATAAATCTTCAGAGGACCGTTCTTGCAGTAAGTCATTACTTATGAGAGTATCCACCAGGTGGCACTGTCACACGGCAGCTTCTTCCAGCAGTCTTCCGTGGGGCCTCCCACACGGCATCACTTCCTGTGGATGTGTATAACCGTGGGCGGCCCTCAGTACCCTCTGTTCACCATCGGCTTCGGCGAGCAAAGCCTGGACAGAGGTAAATGAGGGCCAGAAAAACAGAGAACAGTGATCCCACCCAACATCCTGAATTGCAGATTCGAGGCAACAAGGCAGGGGGACGGAGGGCAAGGGACTTACTGCAAGAGACAGTCCTCGGAAGATCTACTGTTATGGTAAGTTCTTATGTAACTGTACTATCTTCTATGGACTGGTCTCTTGCAGTAAGTCATTACTCATGGGAGATTACCAAGCAGTAAAATCCAAATGGGAGGAACGGCAAGGCTGGAAGCTGGGCCAAAGGGCACACCCAATGGTTGAGTCCGTGCAAAACGCTGCTGTCCACAATGCCAAAGAAGCTAACTTCACAGCAAATATGTCAACTGCACCTGCTCTGGCAGACACACCAAAGGTGGGAAGGACAACATGTATGATGTTTAGTAGAAATGTCGACTCAAACCTCTTCCGTGCAAGCAGACAGGCCAACGGTTAGGCAAAGACAATTGGCACGAAATCATAGAGAAATGTCAACTCAAACCTCTTCCATGCAGGCAGATAGGCCAACGGTTAGGTGAAGACAACTGGCATGAAATCGAAGAGAAATGTCAATTCAAACCACACCTGCTCAGGCAGATAGGCTTAACGGTGGGTGAGAACAGCATTCAGAAGGCATGGTGTAGAAAGAACTATAGGTGGCCAGGCACAGTGATTCATCCTGACGAGGCAGAGGTCGATAGGCTCTGGCATTAAGTCAAATTCAGTAGAAAGACAAGTAGAGCGGATCAGAAAGAGGAGCACCAGGATAAAAACATCCCGGATGGTCAGAGGAAGGAACAACTGAAGGGCTCCAGCAGGGAGAGTAGCAGGAGTTCCAATCAGAGCCGCATGGAGGAGCAAAGTGTCCAGTTCAGGAGCAAGCCTCCAAGAAAAGGTAAAGAGATCCCCAGGTGCCTCCGAGGCCTGCAAGAGGTGTTGGGGGAAACCCTGAAAAGCAGTGCAAGACACAGAATTGGATCCCGCCCCACGTGAGGGGCTGGCACGCCACAGAGGGGCAGACTAAGCCACCCCCCTGGAGGCCCTACCACGGTCACGAGAGGTACCCTGGTAGGGGGGGCTGGGCATGAAGCAGCCCGCACACAGGGGCATAGGAGTGGGACCTGGGGCCGTGATAGAGGTCACGAATAGACCAGAGAGTATGCCCCGAAGCCTGAAGGGAATCCAGGATGGACTGAGCACCAGGTCCAAACAGCAGGTTCCCAGAAAAAGGGGCATCAGCGACTGACAGCTGGATGCCGGGCGGCAAACCCGAAACCCGTAGCCAGGCAAAGTGCCAAACGGCGACGCCGGAGGCCAAGAGGCGGGCCGATGCATCAACCGCATCAAAGAATGCATGGAGCAGGTGATGGAAAAGGGAGGGCATGGTAGATAGTGGCTGAGCTGATCAAGGCCATGAGGGGCCGACTGAGCGGAAGCAGGACGAGACCAAATATGAGTGTGTGAAAATACGCAGGAATCAAAGGCGGGACAACTATGGCAGGCTCCTCGGGAACGTCGACGTAGGCAGCCATGTCCCAATGAAAGGAGTCCTGATCTGCAGCAGGGAAGCCAAAATCATGCTGGATCTGTAGCATGAGCTCCGTGAATGAGGGATTAGGGGGTTCAGGTGGGGCGGCCTCCAAAAAGGAGGATGTGGATGGGGGAACCAAAGTCCTCATAGTCCGAGAGGTCCCCGCCAGGAACATCCTCCACGAAAGAATCACCCATCCCTGAATCTCCATAAAGGGAGTACACATAAATGGGAGGAGGGGGGACCAAGCGGGAAGCACCAGATCCGGGACGAGGCCAGACCCTGGCCCATGGACCGTAGGACCTCCAGCACAATGCGGGCAATGCCCAGCACTTGTGACGCGGGGGCGGTCCAGAAACGGAAGGCGCCCAAGGGTGTGGTGCTAGGAGGAGGGTGAACCATCCTGGAACCGCTGACCTCAGTCAATGGGGAAGGCATCACCCTTCTGGTCCAGGACCGCAAAGGGGCAGGACTCAGGGTTGGGTCCTTTCAGCGGGGCCGAAGGCCTGGGAAAAGTCACATCCAAAGGGTGCAAAATGGGCGACGGAGGGGAGACCCCCGAGGATGCCGAAACAAGGTGCTGGGACAAGCCGGGGGGGGGGGGCATGGGAGCAAAGCCCTGAGCAGGGGGTGTCCCGGGGTTGGAGGCCCTTATCGCCAAGGGAAGCATCCCTGTCAAGGAGGGAAGGAGGAGAGGCTCTTCTGTCGATGATGGAATCATCCCCGTCGATGAGAGACCAGAAACAAGCCTCTCCGTCAACGGTGGAAGCTGTCCCGTCAATGAGGCATGCAAAACACGCCATTCCGTCGACGGGAGAGGCTTCCCCGTCAATAGAGAATAAGCCTCCATCCAAAAGAGAACAGCAGAATCATGTCCCGTCGATGGGAGAAAAGCTCCCGAGGAACGTTCCAATGACGGAGCAACACAGCCCATTGACAGGAGTCGTTCAGAAACGAGCTCCGTCGACAGGACGAGGCCCGAAGATAAAACAAGCCCAGCAGGCTCAGTCAACGAGGGGGGGGGGCCCCAATGACAAGGAACGCTCCGTCAACGGAGTAAGGTGTAGGGTGTGTGAGGAGTGTGAATCCTGCTCCCTCCTATGCCTGGAATGAGTGCCCTTGATCGGGGAGCCTTGGGAGCCCCCGAGGTCCATACCAGCCTGGCTGGATGATCAGCCATGAGCAAGTCCCAAGGCCCAGCAAGAGAGCCTGGGCCAGGGAGCAGTAGGGATGCTGTGAGCAGGAGGGCCGGGGGCACTGTGGGGAGCACAGGCCCGGCCTAGTGGAATTAGAAGAGTCAGGGCCTGGGAGTAGTACACATACCCAGGACCAGAGGCAAGAGCCGTGGGTGCAGCGAGTGGTGCACAGGCCCGGGTCCTGGAAGTAGAAGATCCAGGGCCTGGGAGTGTTCAACAGGCCCGGCAGAGAGAAGCAAAATCAGGCTGGGCTGTTAACAGCAGCCCTAGTGAATCCCCAGACCCAGCAAGAGCGCCTGGGCCAGGGAGCAGCAGGTGTACCGGAAGCTCTAATGGAACATCAGGCCTGCTGTATAAAAGAAGTTTGGGGGTACTGTGAGTAGGTCACAGGCCCAGAACAGAAGGTAGAACAATCGGTTCAAGTTCGAGTTGAAGACTGCAACCCAGGAGGTCAGGAGTGCTGACTGTGCAAGCTGAAAATCAAGCAGGAAAATGAACAGAGGGTACTGGGGGCCGTCCACTCTTATACACATCAACAGGAAGTGATTTCGTGTGGGCGGCCCCCACAGAAGAATACTGGAAGAAGCTACCGTGTGACAGTGCCACCTGGTAAATACTCCCATAAGTAATGACTTACTGCAAGAGACCAGTCCGTAGAAGATGTATGGTTACAGGTGAGTAACCTACATTTCTAGAATCATGGACTCGGTTCCCTATTCCAACTCTAGCAGACTCGAAGCAGTCCTCCATTATGAGGGGGCAAGACGTGCACCGCCGTTTGGCAAACTGAGACTGGACTGAGGACTCAAAGGCAGCATCCCAACAGTTCATGATGTCAATGCTGTAATGGGATATGAAGTTGTGTGCTTTACTCCTGGCTGCAGCCTTGCATATCTCCAAAATGGGAATGTCCCGGGAAGCAGCTACCGAGGCAGCAGTATGTCTGGTAGAATGAGTCCTGGGCCCCTTGGGTGGCTCCCTACCAGCCAACTGAAAGCAGAGGTCAATATAGGATGTCATTTACCTGGCATCTGTCTGTTTCGCTGCTGGTCTGCCAGGCGTGGCTTCACCATATGTAATGAACAGCTGGCAAGCCTCACCCTGAACTATGCAGCCTGCGATTAGCCTCTACGGTCAGGTTTGGAAAGTATCTGGGTAAGTTAATCACCTGATTAATGAGAAACTCCAATATAATCCAGGTAGCACTTTGGGTGGGGGCAAAGGACAACACTGTCGCTGTGGAAGACTAAGGGTGTTCCTAATAAGGAGACTCCACCAAAAGCACCTGGAGCTCACTAATTTTTCTGGCTGACATGATAGCTACTAAGAAGGAAGCTTTCCACGACAGGTGTGACATCTCACACCTGTGCACTGAACTAGCAGCTGAGCTTGAGCACTGCCAGTGGTCCAGGCCTTTGAAAAAGAACCCAACCACCTTCTCCTGGGCCACCATTGGCATACCAGCCTGCATCCGGTATACAGAGATGGCTGCCAAGTCACCTTAAGGGTCGTCACTTGTAGGCTCGACTAAGAGACGCACCATAGGCAGTTGAGGATACTTGCCATGGGAAAGGCAAGGGGATCAAGCTCCAGACAGAGAACCTCTTCCACATGAATGCATAGCATTTACAAGTAGACTCCTTACGGAATGCATCCATAATATGAAGGATCTCTTCTAAAAGGCCAAAAGCTTGGAACCAGGCGGAGTGGTGCAGGACCATTCCGTTTCTGGTCAGCAAGTCTGGGAGGAGCTGCAACCTCCACAGAGACCTACGGCTGAAGCTAAGGAGATACAAGTACTAGAACTGTTTGGGTCAGTCTGGGGCTGTTAGGATCATCCACACCTTCTCCTCCTGAGCCTTGTCCACAACCCTGCAGACCAAGAGGACAAGGGAAAAAAGGTATGCAGCAGGCCTGGGGTCCAGGGCCTCGTAAAGACATCACCCAACACTGTCCCCGACTATAGTGGGGGTGGAGGCACAAAACAGTGTTGGCTTTCTGTTTTCCCAGGAGGCAAACAAGTCCACAAGCATGGCATGGTGCTCCACTGGGAGAGCAGGTGATCTACCTCCTCCCAATTGAGGGACGACTCATGGGACATCTCTCCAACCCAGCTGAGAGCATCTGCCAGCTGACTATTTATTCCTGTGACATGGATCACAAGGAGATTGGCACCCATGCTGTGCACAAGGGTCCAGGTGCAGAAACCCTCCCAACACAACAGAAGTGTTATTTGCCCCCTGCCTGTTCAGGTAGAACATTTATTTATTTATTTCAAAGTTCAGAAAAACACCTTTGAGCAGAAATGCTTATTTAAAAAGGTTTCTTGTGAGAATAACAATTTGTTTACATCATGTCATAGGCAGTATTAAAACTGATTAACAAAGGCTGGACAATACTGATTCAGTGACATAACAAAACAGAATGAGTAACATAAGTACCGTTTCAGCAATACAGCGTGAACAAAAGCTAACAATCAACAGGTCAAATAATACAAAGCATAACATGGGCACTAGGAGCTATACGAAGGTGGCAGCCCATCTGGGTACTGTCAAGTTAAGTCTGTGCGCTATTACGGCACACTGTAACAGACGAGTGGCACATGTGTGAGAGGACCATGTGGTGGGTAAAGTGCTGGCAACATGTGCACATGTAAAAGGGCACCTTAGGGGGCAGAAGCACTACGATCAGATAGTGCAAGGGCTGGGTTGGGTAGGGGTGCAGCTGGCAAGTGACAGTGCATGGGGTGGGGTTTCATTAGGAGAAGCAGCTGCATTTGGAGCCAGGTAGGAGTAAATTTAGAAGTTCCCATATGAAAGGACTAAGCTTAGTTTTTGTCTTTTGTATTACCTGAAGTTCATTAAGCTAGCTTGGTGCCCTAGTTGCAAAGCAGTGTTTGGCTAGAGCTGTTCGGTTGAAGTGAACAGTCAATGTGCCGACAGTCATACCTCTGGTTGGGTAAGGATTATGGGCAGGTAGTAGCAGACCTTGCAGCCTTGGGGGGCGGGGGGTCAGGCCCATGAGTGCTTTCATGCCTAGCAAGCAGGTTTGATATTTTATTTTGTCCTGCAGGGGAAGCCAGTCTGTGACAGAGTAAAGAGTGCAGGTGTGCATGAGTTTGTCAGCCCCAGTTACAAAGTGGCAAGCTCTGTTCAGGACTAACCGGACCCTGTTCAACACAGTGTCTGCGGCACTCCCATTGACTGTTAGGCCACAGTAAACAATGGGGAAGATGGAACTTGTAACTGCCACTTTTTTGGCTTCCGGGGTAAGATTGTGCCTATATCTATATAGTGCTCCTAGTCTCCTGTTAATGTTGCAGATGATTTGGTCGATGTGGTGCAAATGTTAGAGTCTGGTCGATGGTGAACCCCAGGGTATTTGAAAGTTTCTACCTGTTCTAGAGGGTCGTTCTTACTGTTGAGGATGTTGAGCGCTTGTACCTTAGTTCTTTTCTGTGCATGAGAAGAGCATTGTTTTGGTCGTCTTCTAGTTGAGCACAAGCTTGTTCTGCTGGAACCAATTCTCGAGGGATGCAAAGTTGCATTGGAGGTTTCGAGTAAGCAAGTCCTGGCAGGGGTTACCTGCACAGATGACTGCATCATCTGCGTAAAGTTAGACAGTGGAACTAGGGCAGGCTTCGGGAAGGTTATTGATGAAGAGGCTGAACAAAAGGGGCCCCAGGACGGAGCCTTGCGGCACACCCAATGTGACAGGCCTGGCATCAGAGAGCTCCCCATTTATCTTAACCTGTTGCGAGCTGCCTGAGAGATAGCTTTTTAAGAGGCAGTATAGCGCAGTGGTCTAAGGCTCTGGGCTGCAAATTTGGTGACATCCAGCAGACCAGACCTGGGTTTGAATCCCACAGCTTCCACTTGCATACTGTGTGACCCTGAGCAAGTCACTTAACCTCCTTGTGCTCCCAGGTCGCTCCTGTAAAAAAAAGCTTTCAGCTTAGTGTGCTATACCTGGTTAAACAACTAAATAAAAAAATAAAAGCTTTCAAAAAAGAGCAAAGTGTCTGCAGAAGAGACCTAATGTGGGTAGCTTTGTTAGTAGTAGTGTGTGGTTTACTTAATCAAAGGCCTTGGTGAGGTCTATGTAGATAAGAGCCCACCAGGTGACCTTGTGTATTCGATCAGTGCAGTGGAGGTGCTATGCATTTTACGGAAACCGTATTGTTGTTCACACTGGACATTATACTGGCCGAGGTATGAGACAAGTTGGTCAGATCACGGTGTTGTCTGTCTGGACCTGTATGACCTGACCCTGGATCAATGGAGCAAACTCCGTCAAAGCCAGAAGCACCGCACAGAGCTTCAGCAGCCTGATGTGGTGACGGGACTCCCAGCATGACCAGAACTCATGGGCTCTGTGTACTCCCAGGTGTGCTTCCCATCCTACCAGAGATGCATCTGTCATAAGCGTGACTGACAGTTCTGGGGAGACAAATGGGATTCCCTCCTCCAGATGCTGTGGTTCTAGCCGCTACTAGATGGCATCCCGCATCAACTGGGTTACTATGACCGGCTGGTCCAAGTTGCCTAGGTGCTGGAACTACTGGCAGCCCTATTCCCACTGCAGGTGGTACAGCTGACAGTGAGCCCAATGAATCATGCTGGTGGAGGACACTATGCACCTCACCAGCTGTAGGACATACCAGGCAGAGTGTGAAAGCCCAACCTGAAATAATCAGGCAAAAAAGGTCAGATCTCATGCCAGTCCGAAGAGAGCTGGGTCTTGACCTGCAGGGAGTCTGTTTTTTTTCCCCCAATGAACGTGATCACCTGTGAGAGGACCAGTATGGACTTGGCCAGGTTGATCAGAATGCCTAAGTCCAGACAGGTCTGAAGGGCTAGTGCCCTTGACCTCTCTACAGCCTCCCTGGACAACCTGGCTATCAGCCAGTTATCCAGGCAGGAATACACCTAATGCCCTTGCATAGCCGGAAGGCAGCCACAACTGCCACACATTTGGTGAAGACCCTGGACGTGGATGAGAAGCCTAAAGGCATGTTCTGGAACTGGTACAGGACCCTTCTGCACGGAACCAAAGTTACTGTCAATAGGACGGATGATTGGGATGTGGAAAAACATGTCCTGGAGGTCCAACGACCAGAACCACATGCCCTACTTGAGATGGAACGATCTGATTCAGAGTGTCCATCCGAAAAGTACAGTTACGTAAGAACTTACCGTAACAGTAGATCTTCGAGAGAGGCTCTTGCAGTAGGTAATTACATATAGGACTGACGTCGGCAGGTGGCAGGACCCCACGGAAAAATTTCTAGCTAGCAGTCCCTGGCGGGGACTGCCCTCACGTCAGGTGACCGGCGTCAGACGACGTCGGTATAAAGGGGCGGTCCCAGACGCTTGCCTTCCAGTTCTTTCCGCCACAGGCCGGACGAGAGAGAAGCCGTGTTTCCCTCAATGGAAAAGGAGCTGAAAAACCCAGGGGGATGCAGGCGGGAGAGGTTGTTACTGCAAGAGCTTCTGTCGAAGATCTACTGTTACGGTAAGTTCTTACGTAACTGTACTGTCTTACTTCGAGAGGGCTCTTGCAGTAGGTAATTACATATAGGACAGAATCCCAAGCAGTCTGGAACAAACGAAAAGGCACCGGGAGGAGGAACTACTCCAAGAAGTAGTAAGAAAGCTTGCAAACCTCAAGAAAGGAGGCCCTGCAAGACCGCTAACCTGAAGCCTGCTCTACGGCGAGAGGCAATGTCCAAACTGTAATGTTTAGTAAATGTATGGACAGAAGTCCAAGTGGCGGCAGCACAGATGTCTGCCGCAGACACATTCTTGAAACAAGCCGCAGAGGCTGCTACTCCTCGAGTAGAGTGGCCTTGACCTGACCCTAGGGTCTTGTTGTTCTTATCTAAATGAAAGTGATGCAATGAGCCAACCACTTTGATAGGCATTGCTTGAGACAGCATTGCCTTCCCTTTGTGAGCAAAAAGAGAACAACTGATCGGTCTTTCTGAGATCCTTCGTCCCATCGTGTAGTATCCTCAGAATCCTGTGGACATCCATGGTATGGAGCAAGTATTCTCCTTGGTTGGAATACTGCGTGAAAAAGGCAAGTAGTTCAATAGACTGATTCAAGGTAGACTCCACTACCACTTTCGGAAGAAACTTGGGATTTGTGCGAAGAGCTACTCTTTCTTTGTGAAAGATCAGATAAGGGATTTTGCACATAAGGGCCTGGAGCTCGGAAATTCTGCGAGCAGAAGTAATGGCCACCAAGAAGAGCGTCTTCCACGATAAGAACTTCAAGTCTCGCGGAAGCCGCAGGGCTCAAAGGGGAGGAAGGGTAAGTTTCCGAGAACAAAGTTCAAGTCCCAGGGGGAGCTGGAGTCCCAACAGGGGTCTAAGATGAAGGACCCCTCTGAGAAAGGTCTTGGATACCTCCAGTTGGGCAAAAACCTTATCAGTGAAAGGGACATGGTAGGCTGAAATAGCCACCATGTGGACTTTCAAAGAGGAGTGACCGAGACCCAGGTCGAAAAGATGACGCAGATAATCAAGCAGCACAGCCACAGGACAGGAGAAAGGCTCCACATTCCTGGAGGCAGCCCATATGGAAAATCTTTTCCATTTCATGGCATAGGTGGATCTACTGGAGGGTTTTCTAGCCTCCACCAGAATCTCAGCCACCTTAGGAGAGACGCCAAAGCGAGATTGGGCTAGGTCTGCAGGAGCCATGCATGAAGTTGAAGGGACTTGAGTCCTGGATGGACCAGGGTCCCCTGATCTTGGGTCAGCAGTCCTCTAGATAAAGGCAAAGAAAGAGGAGGAACCTCTGAGTATTGTTGTAGAAGAGAGAACCAATTTGTTTGGGCCAGAAAGGAGCAATCAAATCATTCTCGGCTTTTTCCAATGCCAGTTTCTGCAGCACACGAGGGACCAGAGGAATTGGGGAAGCATAGGACTAATCTGTCCTTCCAGTTTAGAGACAGAGCGCCGCCCAGAGCGCCGCCTGAGCGAGCCAGCAAAATTGGAAGTGCTTGTGTTTTGGGAGGAGGCTAACAGGTCTATCTGTGGAGTCGCCCAAGTCTGGAAGACGCTTTTTAGAACTTTTTGGTCCAGTTCCCACTTGTGTGGAAGAGCCGAAGAACGACTTAGCTTGTCTGCCAGGACATTGTCGACTCCCAGAACATGGATCGCCGTGAGGTGAAGGTTGTGCAGAGTTGCCCATTCCCAAACCCTCATCGCTTCCCTGCACAGCGGGTAGGACCGAGTCCCTCCCTGCTTGTTGATGTACCACACCACGCACATGTTGTCTGTTTGGACAGCTAGGTGACCGGGAAGGATGTATTAGTGAAGGGCCTGGAGAGCATACAGCACTGCTCGAAGCTCGAGCACATTGATATGGAGAGCTAACTCCAATTTTGACCATAAGCCCTGGGTTCGGTGAGGACCCAGATGGGTTCCCCAACCTTCGCCTGAAGCGTCCGTAGTCAAGAGTCTGAGCTGGGGGAGGATGAAAGAAGGGGACCCCCCCGGAATAGGTTCTCTCGAACCATCCACCATTGCAAGTCTCTCATCATCGGCGAGGAGATCAGTACAAGATGATCGAGGTCGTCTACACGTTGGTCCCACTGAGAGCGGAGAGTCCACTGACAGATCCTCATGTGGAGGCGCGCGCGCGGAACTGTCGGGATGGCAGCCGCCATAAGCCCCAGGAGACGGAGAACCGACCTCGCCAGAACCGCCATGCGTTCCGATAGAAGGGAAATCTGGGACTGGAGGGAGGCCCCCCTGTCCGGAGGCAGGAAGGCCCTGCACATTGTCGTATCGAGGATTGCCCCAATGAACTGGAGTCTCTGGGAAGGGTCCAGATGAGACTTGGAATGGCTGATGGTGATACCCAGACCAGTGAAAACCTGCTGGGTGAGGGAGAGGAAATGCAGGAGTTCCTGCCTGGACGGGGCTGCCAGGAGCCAGTCGTCCAGGTAGGGAAAAACCTGAACTCCCAAAGTACGGAGGTGGGCCGCTACCACCGCCAGGCAAAAGACTCGAGGAGCCGAGGAAAGACCAAAAGGGAGCACCCGGAATTGGTAGTGGTCCCCCTGGAACGCAAACCTGAGGTACTTTCGGTGCAAAGGGCGAATGGGGATGTGCAGGTATGCATCCTGCATATCCAGTGCACAAAGCCATTGGCCCGGCCAAGCAGGCAAGAGGGGTTTGAAGGAGAGGCATCCTGAACCTCTTGTATTCCGCAAATAGGTTCAGGGAGCTGAGATCGAGAATGGGTCTGAGATCTCCCGTCTTCTTTGGTACAAAGAAGAAATGGGATAGTAGCCCGCCTGCGAAGGTGAGTGGGACGGGTTTCATGGCTGCTTCGCGAGGAGAGCAGAAATTTCTTCCTTGACCAAAGGAAGATGGTCCCTGAGTAAGAGGGAGTTCAGAGGGGGGGTGACGGGAGGTTTCTGCAGAACCCTATGGAGTGCCCTCTGCTATGATCTCGAAGCACCCATGAATCTGATGTTATCCTCTCCCAACCCGGAAGGTGGAGGGAGAATCTCTCCTACCAGTTCCTCCGGGTGTCAAGAGGCGGTGGTAGAGGAAGCAGTCAGGTGGTGTGAGGCAGCGCAGCAGCTGGGGCACCCGCTGCTTTTTTGGGCGGCAATGGCAGCTGTGGGGGGCCCCGACGTTTTGTGGCCCGCTTCCTGATGTTTCGCTTGAGGCCGCCCGTCAGCTGGACGGCGCTTGCAGGGATGGGGACAGCACATTGAATCAACAGATTTAAGGGCCGCCCTTCTCTCAGAAAGTCAGTGATGATGTCCTGACATCACCACTAAAAGCACAGAACCCCTGAAAGGTGCTTCTTGGATTGCTGACTGACCTCGGGACCAGACCACGACACACGGAGACATCGTGGCGCCAAAGACTTCTGGTGAATGCAGATCTCCGTCCTGCGTTGTCCCACTGCGTCGTGGGTCACATCCTCAGAATGTGACGACTGGCGAGGCAGGCAGAGGCGGACCAGGTCGGCTAACTCCTGCTGACCTGGGAGTCAGGCAAGGAGTCAATCTTGGATTCCGCTTGGGTAAGGACAGCCTTCTGGTAATCCCCATATGCGCTACATAATTTAGGACCCTGATCCCCAGTGTGGAAGAAGCATAGATCATCCTTCCATACTGATCCAGAAGGCGAGATTCCTTATCCGGGGGAGACGAGCTTAAATGTTTGGGGTGTGCTGACCAGCCGTGAGCGGCGCTAATCACAACCGAGTCTGCACGGGGGTGAGAGTCTAGAAAATATACACCCTCCAGAGCCTGGTATAGCCTGTTGGACATCCGAGGAAGTGGGGCTAAAGCCGACGGATGTTTCCAAATCGTGGAAACAAGGTGGGCATGAGAGCTCGATCAGGGTGGCACTAGAGTAGGGGCCGTAAGGGGCAAGTCCAGATGTTCGGCGAGTTTAACCCGCTGAGGATCTGGTTCTAAGGAACGCCACTGGTGGACTTCCTGGAATTTCCTGAGCAACTCCATGAAGGAAGGATCCTCCGGAGGAGACTTTGGAGGAGTCCTCGGCCGTGGCTTGGACGGAGAGTGAGGCTCGTCGGCTTTCTCTGAACAACCATCGGAGGAATCCGAGGAGTCCGAGAGAGGAGAAGAAGAGGAATTTGAAGCAGGGTAGGACTCCCTAGCTCGTCTAGGGGGAGGAATGGGTTCATAAGGGGATCCCTGGATGTGTCCTGCCCCTCTCTGGATCCCAATGGCAGAGCCGGGGAATCCGGAGGCGGAGAGGGAGTGTGCGTCTGGGGCGTACGGGAGCCGGGGGTGGCACCATCACCGTAAGATGGCTCTCGACTTCCTTGGTAAGCTGAGCCTTGGCCTCAGCCCACCAGGAGGCCAGAGTCTCCTGGAGATCCACCGGCGGCCTAGGGGGCGGTGGAGGAGGAGGAGGAGGGGGATAGTTGTACAGATAAAATCCGTAAGGGGAGTATCCGTAACCTGGCTGCGGGAATACCAGAGCTAGGTACTGCGGTGTCGGTGGAGTCGACACCGGGTACTGCGGCGCAGGATACTGAGGACCCGGGTAAACCGGCGTCGGATAAGACGGCGGATACCCAGGTACCAGAGGAGCTGCTGGAGCAGACGGCCCAGTAGGGAACTCCATGGGCGGATCGACCGTGATAGGCCCATGGGGTGAGGGCCCGATGGGAGAGGTATATCCCCCGCCACGGCGTCGAGAATTGACGTCAGATCCGGCGGAGGGATCAGGGACGGACCAGCATCCCGAGCACCGTCCGGGGCCGAGAGGAAAAGTCCCGGGGTCAGGCAGGTGGGACCGGGCTCCCAAGGCGGCGGCGAGGCCTGGGGGAACCTGGGGCGACAGGCGGGCAGGGTCTGCCGTGAAACTCGAGGCCAGGGCGTCGGAGAAACCGACATGTGACTTATAGGCGAGTCGGCGGGCGCCAGAGAGCAGTGTCCGACTTAGGGGTCCCTAGGAGGTGGGCGAGATGGGAAGAACCCGGTCCGAGGACACTGCCATGCGCCACGAAGGTCGGGCGTCTTAGCGACCTTCTCCCAGCGGACATTGGAGGCCGACATCAGCTTATGGGAGGCACCTGCGCAGTAGGCGCAAGCCTGTGGCGGTACTGGGGGCTGAAGCCTCCTTTGCCGGAGGCACCAGGCGGGCTCGAGCGAACCGGCCAGGCGGGCGACACCTCCTCCAAAGCCTTGGAGGCTGCCGTCGAGCAATCCCGGAGGAGGCGTTATCTTAGCGCTGACTCCAGCGGTCGCGGGCAAACCTTCTCGGTGTATTTCTTGTCCCGCTTCTTGTGTCTTCAGGGAGGTCGAAGCCTGCCGGAGTTTCTTCAACTCCTTCTCCATTGCGGACATCTTCTTTTTGAGGAGATGGGCTTCTACAGACTGCTGGCATCGTCTGCGGGTGGCCGCGTTGAAATGAAGGCAGTGCGGACACTTGTCGATCGCGTGGTCGGGGCCTAAACAGAAAAGACAGAGGGAGTGACCGTCTTTGTGAGGCAGTTGGGCGCCGCACGAGTCGCACTTAGTTTTTGAAGGGGACGACATATACCGGCGTTCACCTGACGAAGAAAATACAAATACTGATGCTTTTCGGAGAAAAACCGGCGAAGCAACAGGACTTAAGCGTTATGAACTTCACAGGAGGCGCTACACGAGCTGTGGCGGGAAAGAACTGGAAGGTGACGTCTGGGACCGCCCCTTTATACCGACGCCGTCTGACGCCAGGACCGTTAGCAGAGTTTCTGGGTCCTGCCGCCTGCCAACGCCAGTCCTATATGTCATTACCTACTGCAAGAGCCCTCTCGAAGTAAGATCTTGCATTTTCACATGAACTAGTTTAGCTAATGCAGATCCAGTAAGGGGCGCCAGCCACTGTCTCTTCCTGGAACAGAAATTACCTGGATACATAACCCTAAGTGGCCGGGGCATCTGAAACACAGGCTAATGCCCAGTTCGCCTAAGAGCTTAGCCATGTTGCCTCCCAGCACTGACATGTCCTGTAACATCACGGACTCCTGAGGAGCTCGGAGTAAGTACGGTGGGAGAGCCCCAAAACCCCACAGGCAACCCTCTGCCCACCATTTCTAGTACCTACTTGTCTGAAGCAAGGGCAAACAATTGTGGCAAGAAGTGGCACAACTATCCCCTGACCAACAGCTGGGACTGGACAGGAGGAGGGATGACACCCCACAACCTGTCACTTCGCAGCTTTAGAGCAAGCTCCAGTCACAGGAGCTACAGGAACACAACCACTTCTACCCCTCCCTTTGCACCTGGCCGCCAAACTTGGGCCTCAGATGTCAGTTATGATACTGCCTCTGCTGGGGCTGCTGCTCAGGCTGTCAGGGTCAATACTGGAAAGCCTTATAGTATATGGTTAAGGCTTATTCTCCATGGAAAACGGTGGGTTTTCAAATCTTGTAGGATAGTTCAAAGGTCAAAAACGTTGCTGTACTATCAATGTCACATCGATAGTACAACTTTTCAGCCTTGATTTACCTCCTGACTGGCTCATCCAATGTTGCTCTAATGAAAAAAAAAATTGCAGAAACATAGCGGCGCGATTTAATGAGCTTCGAGAAGTGGACACTGCCAGTTTACATAGAAACATAGAAGTTGACGGCAGATAAGGACCGCAAGGCCCATCCAGTCTGCCCATTTTTTCTACCTTCTGAATGTGCCATAGGTCTGTACTCTGTCAATGGCCTATCTATTCATACTCGTCTGTATTGCTCCTTTATGCCTATCCCATGCCTGTTTGAAGCCCTGCACTGTATTCATATCCACCACTTCCTGAGGTAGGCCGTTCCATGCATCCATCACCCCTTCTGTGAAAAAGAACTTCCTCACATTCCCCCTTAATCGGCCTCCCTCTAATCTCATGTTGCGTCCTCTTGTCCTGCTATTTTTCTTATATTGAAACATGTTAGACTCTCAACTTGTTAATGCCCTTAAAATGTTTGAATTTTTCGATCATATCACCTCTCTCCCTCCTTTGCTCTAGGGTATACATATTGAACTCCCTTAATCTGTCCTCATATGTTTTCTGATGCAGTCCCTTCACCATTTTGGTTGCCCTTCTCTGGAATGCCTTCATTTTGTTAATGTCCTTGTGCAGGTGCAGCCTCCAGTACTGCACGCAGTACTCCAGATAGGGCCTAACCAGTGTCTTGTAAAGAGGGATTATTACCTCCCTCTTATGACTTGCGATACCCCTACCAATACACCCCAACATCCCCCTAGCCTTACCTACTGCTTTAGTGGTCTGCTTGGATGATTTCAGGTCATCTGTGATGATGATGCCAGAATCTCTTTCTTCCCTTGTGATTTCCAGCAACTCTCCTCCCAACCTATAGTTGCCCTCAGGGTTTATCTTCCTTATGTGCATGATCTTGCACTTCTTTGCGTTAAACCCCATTTGCCACTCTTCCAGCCATTTTGCCAGTTTATCCAGATCTCTCCTCATTCTGCCCACCCCATCTGGATCATCTACTCTGTTGCAGATCTTGGTGTCATCTGCAAACAGACAAACCTTACCCTCCAGTCCATCTGCAATGTCACTGATAAAGATATTGAAGAGGACTGGCCCCAGGCCTGATCCCTGAGGTACCCCACTTGTGACTTGCATCTCTTCTGACTGCATACCGTTTACCACCACTCTCTGTTTTCTGCCCGCTAACCAGTCTGCCACCCAGTTGACCAACTTCTGATCCACCCTGAGCCTACCCACCTTATTAATCAATCTTCTATGTGGAACAGTATCGAAAGCTTTGCTGAAGTCAAGGTAGGCGACATCAACTGCTCTCCCTTGATCCACCACTCTGGTTACCCAGTCAAAGAAATCTATGAGATTAGTTTGACAGGACCTTCCTGTTGTAAACCAGTGCCATCTTGGATCCTGTGCTCCTATGGATTCCAGGTGTTTTTTTTTTTTTATTTAGTTGTTTAACCAGGTATAGCACACTAAGCTGAAAGCTTTTTTACAGGAGCGACCTGGGAGCACAAGGAGGTTAAGTGACTTGCTCAGAGTCACACAGTATGCAAGCGGAAGCTGTGGGATTCAAACCCAGGTCTGGTCTGCTGGATGTCACCAGATTTGCAGCTCAGAGCCTTAGACCACTGTGTTATACTGCCAGGTGTTGCACTATCCTTTCCTTAAAGATTGCCTCCATAATCTTGCCTACTACTGAGGTAAGATAGATCTGTAGTTCCCTGCCTCCCTGCTACCACTGTTGTGCAGTGGGATCGCAAGAGCCCTTCTCCAGTCTTCTGGGACCTCTCCTGTGCTCAGAGACTCACTAAGCAGTTCTGTTAATGGCTCTGCTAGTTCCACCCTTAGCTCCTTTAGTACTCTGGGATGTATGCCATCAGGTCCCATTGCCTTGTCCACCCTGAGCTTAGCGAGCTCTTGTAGGACCCTTTCTTTTGTGAAGCAACTAGTGCATACCCCCCCTCCCCTGTGTCCATGGTGCTGAGCTGTGGGCATGCCCTACCTTCTCCTCAGTAAATACTGAGCAGAAATATCTATTTAGGATAGATGCTTTTCCTTGTTCCTCCTCCACACACTCCCCCTTATCCCCTCTGAGCTTAGCAATACCCCCTCTGGACTTTCTCCTTTCACAAATGTATCTATAGCAAGTCTTGTCCCTTTCTTTTACTGTTTGTGCTAGTGTTTCCTCGGTTTGGGCATTTGCCTGCCTTACTGCCTTCCCTGCTTCCCCTAGGGAAGTTTGGTAAGCCTCCCTATCTTCGTCCCGCTGCGTTCCCTTATATTTCCTGAAGGCCAGCCTTTTGGCTCTGACCTTTTCTGCTACTGTTTTTGAGAACCAAAGTGGTTTCCTCCTTCTTTTTCTCTTGCTTTTCTCTCTAACACAATGGGATGTTTATTCAAGTACTGCATCCTTAATGCTTGCCCACTTTGCCCGTACCCCCTCACCTGTATTTCTTTTTGCCAGGGCTAGCTTAACTCTGTTGGCCATCTTATCAAAGTCAGCTCCTTTTAAGAACCATATTTTGACATGAGGAGCTATCACTGCTCAGTGTCACAACAGTTAGCTTTTTTTTTTTTTTTTTTTTTTTTTTATTACTATTTTAATGTTTGGAATAGAGAATGGCAGCTGGAGAGAGCAGGAGTGTGAAGAACCTGGAGCAAGCAGCAACAGCACTAGGAGTGGAAAGAAGCTGTAGAGAGCTGCACCAAACAACATGTAAGATAACACACCACTGAAAGAAAAAAAATGCAAAAACTAAATAAGCCCTGACCACATACTATATAAAATAGTGGATGGGTGACCATCCACAACTGAGGCTGTGTTTACATCTCGGTTGTTAATGACATCATGGAGACCTCTCAAGCTTCGCTCTCGAGGTCTGTATGAGGTCATCATTAACTTCTATGGAAACACAGCCTTGTTGTGGATGGTCACCCATCCACTATTCTACATATCTTTAGGCTTTTCTGTCTTCTGGTCCTCCTGGGATGAAACTACAGAATCAAGGGTGGCCTGGACTTCTCAATGTTTGCGAGATGTCCTTCTACCCCAGAGCCAAAGAGGTCTGTGCCCAAGAAGGGGGACATCAGCCAGAACATGCCTGTATGCATATTGACAGCTGTTACCATAGCACGGGAACAAGAGTCACATCTGCAGCTGGTGTTTATCCAGTGAATGACCTGGTCTCCGACCAACTTCACTGGCAACTGTCTATCAGCAGGAAGGTGGGAAAGAAAGTCACTTCACACTCCCAGAAGTGAGTGGCCAAAGAGGGCCATAATGCTGGCTGGCCTGACAGACTCAACGGCGCAGCAGCACAGATCTTTTTTGCTGCATGGTCAATCATCTTGGACTCTCTGTCTGGAGGCCTGTCAATGCTCCTTTGGCCACCCAATTTGCAGAAGGCTGAGTCTGAAACCAAGCACTCAGCAAAGAGGTAATCAGAGAACCCAGAAAAGAGTCTGCTGGGACCACGTACTTGTGAACCATACGAGTGGAGGGTACTGGTCAGGATGCTGATGAAGCTCCAGGGCCAGTATCAAGATGGCCTCAGCAATGGGAAAGGCAACCCCCAGGGAATCGTCCTTATCCAGCATGCCAGTAAAGGGGTATTAGCCTGCTTCTGGACTGGTTCCAAGGACACATTCATGGACTCCGACGTACGTCGGAGCAAACCTTCAAAAGACATTGGCCCACGGTTGGTCAACTCTTTAGCTGACTCTTGCTCAAATGTGTGAGTGCTGGTTGAGACCATGGAAGACTCACCTTCGGGGTCACTGGAGGATTCCTCAAAAACAGCCTCAGCTGTTTGTCACTGTGGACCACCCTAGTAACTTTAGACCTGGTGATCTCCATTAAGATCCGAGCTGGTAAGCTATCAACAGCACAGGACTTCTTGGTCAAGCCCCAAACAGGGGCTGTAGTGGATGTGGCTCCACCCCAAAAAGGGTGGAGAAGCAGATGCAGGGGACAACTGTGAAATGAAGACCAGCGTGGGAACAGCCGGCACAAACCAAGGGACTGAAGGTCTGGGGGCAGAACCCTATCCCTCCCAGCAGTGGTCCACTGTTGCCAAAAGAGCTCTTCATTGCGCCAACAAATTTTTCTTTGATGCCTCTCCTCACCCAAGGATGAGAAGGTCGAGCAGCGCCAATGGCGGTGCCTCCCAGTGAAGTAGGATAAGGAAGTGAGAGCACTGACCTTGACAGGAATCCTCCCAGGGTTATGGTAAACCACCTGCCTCTACATGTTGAGCATTAGAGGCTTCACCACTGGTGGAGACCACTCCCACGGCAAGCCAGATTGAGACTGTCACAAACGCACTCTGCAGGTCAGGCCCCTCTGTTCCCACAGTGCCAACCTCACAGTGCAATGGTGTGAACAGGTGACAAACCCTCCTGTCTGTTTTGAGTCCGAATCACCTATTAGCCTCGGGTTCTGGAGGGATTCAAACTGTGAACCTTATGACAGCATACCCAATTAACAGGCTCAGATAATACTCTCTTCGGGGGGATGCAATATAATCTTTCGCCCAAGGGCATCCAACCAGGTATCCAAAATGAACCCTTTCAACTGTAAGAGACCAAGGTATTTCCTACCTTTTTAAGCAAGCTCAGTAACACAATCAAGCTTTTAACAGCTGTCAGACTTAAACACAGATTCAGCATCACATGCAAAGGAAAACTGAGAAGTCACACAGGCAGTATTTCAAAGAAAAGGTTGTTTACGAAAAATGGTAAAAACAGGTAAAATCAAACACAGAACAATTATATCACAAATCTCTCAGTCATATAACAAAAGAAAAGTACAGTTACGTAAGAACTTACCGTAATAGTAGATCTTCGAGAGAGGCTCTTGCAGTAGGTAATTACATATAGGACTGACGCCGGCGTGGCAGGACTAAGAAAAATTTCTAGCTAGCAGTCCCTGGCGAGGACCGCCCCATGTCAGGTGACAGCGTCTGATGGCGTCTGGTATAAAGGGGGTAGGTCCCAGGCGCCCGATTTCCAGTTCTTTCCGCCACAGGCTCGGAAGGCCCGGACGAGAGAGAAGCAGATATTTCCTTCAATTGAAAAGGAGCTGAAAAAGCCTAGGGGGATGGAGGGCGGGAAGGTATTACCTACTGCAAGAGCCTCTCTTGAAGATCTACTGTTACGGTAAGTTCTTACATAACTGTACTATCTTACTTCGAGAGGGCTCTTGCAGTAGGTAATTACATATAGGGCAGAATCCCAAGCAGTCTGGAACAAATGAAAGGCACTGGGAGGAGGAATTACTCCAAGAAGCAACAAAAAATCTTGCAACCTCAAGACAGGAGGCCTTGCAAGACCGCTAACCCGAAGCCTGCTCTACTGCAAGAGGCAATGTCCAAACTGTAGTGTTTAGTAAAGGTATGGACGGAAGTCCAAGTGGCGGCAGCACAGATGTCTGCCGCAGACACATTCTTGAAACAAGCCACAGAGGCTGCTACTCCATGAGTGGAGTGACCTCTGACTTGACCCGGAAGGGTCTTGTTGTACTTGTCATAACAGGAAGTGATGCAATGAGCCAACCACTTTGACAGGCATTGCTTGGAAACAGCATTGCCTTCCCTTTTGTGAGCAAAAGAGACAAACAACTGATCGGTCTTTCTGAGATCCTTTGTCCTATCGGTGTAGTATCTCAGGATCCTGTGAACATCCATGGTATGGAGCAAATATTCTCCCTGGTTGGAGTACTGCATGAAAAAGGCAGGTAACTCAATAGACTGATTTAAGGTAGACTCCGCTACCACTGGGGGTAGAAACTTGGGTTCGTCAGCAGAGCTACTGGTTCCTTGTGAAAAATCAGATAGGAGATTTTTTACATAAGGGCCTGGAGCTCGGAAATTCTTCGAGCAGAGGTAATGGCCACTAAGAAGAGCGTCTTCCACGACAGAAACTTCAAGTCTGCGGAGGCCGCAGGCTCGAAGGGAGGAAGGGTAAGTTTCTCGAGAACAAAGTTCAGATCCCAAGGGGGAGCAGGAGTCCGGACAGGGGGCCTAAGATGAAGGACCCCTCTAAGAAAAGTCTTGGATACCTCTAATTGGGCAAAGGCTTTATCAGCGAAAGAGACATGGTGAAGTGATAGCAGCCATGTGAACTTTCAAGAGGAATGACTGAGACCCAGGTCGAAGAGATGACGTCAATATTCGAGCAAACGGACAGGACAGGAGAAGGCTCCACCTTCCTGAGGCAGCCCAAATAGAAAATCCATTCATGGCGTAAGTAGACCTAGTGGAGGGTATTCTGGCCTCCACCAAAATCTCGGCCACTTTTGGAGAGACGCCAAAGCGAGATTGTGCTAGGTCTGCAGGAGCCATGCATGAAGTTGTAGGGACTTGAGTCTTGGATGGACCAGGGTCCTCTGATCCTGGGTCAGCAATCCTCGAGATAAAGGAAGAGGAAGAGGAGGAACCTCTGAGTATTGTTGTAGAAGAGAGAACCAGATTTGCCTGGGCCAGAAAGGAGCGATCAGAATCATTCTTGCTCCTTCCATTGCAAGTTTCTGCTGTACACGAGGGACCAGAGGAACTGGGGGAAAAGCATAGATGAATCTGCCCTTCCAGTTTAGAGACAGAGCGTCACTCCAGAAAGTGCCTCGCTCTGGAGCGAGCGAGCAATCAATCAATCAATCAATCAAAATCTTTATTTATTCAGGCGAACATCATTGAGCATAGCTCATTTACAAGATGGACCTGAGTGGTCATAACAAAAAAGGTTACAGAGTGTATACAAAAAAACATGATATTGAAATAGCACAAATACAAACATTTATGAGTGAGATAAATATACAATTATTTACATATATACAAGGCAAAGGACAGTAAACCAAAAACCTTTTAAAGGTGAGAAACAGTCTGGTGGGGATAAGGCTTGGATAATGGTACGCTGGGTGGGCATATATGTTTGTGGTTTGATGTAGAAAGGACCAGAGCAGATAGGAGAATAGGGATGAGATTTAGAGGGGGGGGTAGAGAGAGGGTGGGGGGGAGGACTAGGCCTTGTGGAAGCAATTGCATGAATCTGGGATTAGGCTGGTGTACAGCTTTTTGAAGGATGTAAGGGGGATCAGTGTTTCCATTTTCAATGTCTTTTGGATAGAATTCCAGATAAGTGCCAGGGAATAACTGATTGCAGCTCTTCCATACCGGGTGCAGGTGATAGGAATCTTCAGCAGGATCAGTTTGTTGATCCTCAAGGTGTAGGGCCTGGATGTGATCTGGTTGAAGCAATCTGCGATGTAGGAAGAGTTTGTTTGTCAGAGCTTTGTAGATCCAGATAAGCATTTTTTCTTCTTCTATGTTGCAGGGATGTCCAGCTGACTGCATTGTAGAGAGAGCAATGATGGGTGCTAGAGGAAGGTCAGTAATGAATCTAATAGCTCTATGATACAGGGTGTCTAGTTTGTTTAGATGGGAGAGGAGCAATGACCGTGAGAGGAAGTCAGCATAATCAATGAGGGACATGAATGATGCAAGGATTAATCTTTGTTTGGAATCTTTGGTCAGGTGATGTTTGATTCTATAGAATAGACCAAGTCTTTGTCTTAGCTTTTTCAGGAGCTCTTCAGCGTGGGTAGTATAGTCTAGTTTATTGTCTATCCATATTCCTAGGTATTTGAATTTGTCAACATATTCCAGATTTTCACCAAGGATGGTAGAGAGTTGTGGGAGGGTGAATGATGGGATAGTGGAAGAACAGTTCTTGTGGGCAAAGAACATAGCTTTGGTTTTCTTAGCATTTAGTAATAATTTCTTTTTAATAGGTTATGCTGGAGGGAGGAGAATGAGACTGTAGGAGCTCACAGGCTTTTGATGGTGAGGATCGCTCACTTAAGGTACAGTGTCATCTGCAAAAGGTGGATATTAGAAAGAGAGATTGGAGTCAATATTGTTGATGTAAATGGCAAAGGATGGGACCCAGGATGGAGCCTTGGTACACCTCTTAGGGTGGCTTGGTGTAGATAGATCACCATCATTCTTTACCAGTTGTAGCCTTCCAGAGAGATAGCATCTGAACCATTTAATAGAGAGTGAGTCAAGGCCTATGGGTTTAGTGAGGATTAGAGATCATGATCCACAGTGTCAAGGCTTTGCTTGAGAACCAGAAACACAGCACAGGTATTATTCTTTTTGTCTAGGGCAGTCTGCACAGTCATTTGTGACTTTTGCTAGAGCAGAGATGGTGCTATGCATTGATCTAAACCCAGATTGAGCTGGATTTAGGAGATTGTTGGTATCAAGGTAGGCAGTTAACTGAGAGTTTACCAGCTTCTCAAGCATCTTGGATAGTATTGGTAAGATGGAGATGGGCCTATAATTATTGAGGTCCATAGGATCACCTGCTCTAAGTGGTGGACTTACTTGAGCTGTTTTCCATATTGAGGGATAGTACCAGTGACAAGTGATAGATTGAAGAGATGGGTGAGGGGTGGATAAGGCATACAGTGCTACTTTTTAGAAAGTAGGGATCCAGGAGTCTGCACCTGCGCTTTTGGTGGTATCTAGTTGGAGTAGGAGGTCTTCTACTTCTTTAAACAATATTGGTTTGAATGAGAATGTGAAGCAACCTTTTGATTCTCAGTAGATTGTAGGTTTAGAGATGATCTTAATAGGTTTGCAGGAGAGGAGAAAGCCAGGCCAGCTGTAGAAATGGTCATTGAAGGCATTCAAGATATTTTGCTTGTCGGTGATTTCAATATTATTTAATTGAATTTTGGATGGTAAGACAGGGTAGAGGTTTGACCTAGGATGCCCTTTATGGTACCCCAGAACCTGGAAGGGTTGTTATAGGAGGCATCTAGTTCAGCTGTGTGAAGGTTGCCTTGGCTTTTCTTACTTGTTTTGTGCAGGAGTTTCTGGCTTTTCTGAATTGGAGCCAGTCATTTGAGGTCCTTGTGTCTCTTGCCCTTTTCCAGAGTTTGTCTCTGGCAAGCAGTCTTGGTTAAAATCGACGAGAACCAGCGACAGGATTTGAGTTTGGTTCTGACACTGGTGAGGTGCATGTGAATTGGGGCACTTATGATTATATCATTTAGGATTTGAAGAGCTGACTCTATTGAGGCTGTGAGATAGAATTCTTGCCAGCGTGTGGTGTGGCACAGATCATGGAGATATCCTGTAATGTTAAAGTTCTTTTTGACCTTCGTGGGAGGAATTTTGCAGGATTGGGTGGCTTGATTGTTGATCTAATGGCAGCTATGGGGCAGTGGTCACTTAGTCACATTGAGAAGTACTCCTGCATAGGGATAATGATGAGGTTTATTTACCAATATAATATCCAGGAGTGTGCTGTTGAGATATTCTTTGGGTTGATCCTTGTTGGTTCTTTGATTAATTGAGAGAAACCATAGGTGTCACAGAAGGTTACCAGGGTGCAGATGCATTAGTCAGCCAATTTAAGTTCATGTCTCCTAAGATGATGGTGTCTTCAGGGCCCAGATTAAGTATGGATCCTAAATGGGATAGGAGTTTGAGGCCTGCAGAGGGGGGCCTAGCAACCAACCAGTTGAAAGGAAGATGTGTCAGGAAGGTTATTTTAATAGACAAGCATTCAATTCCTTTGGTTGAGATGTGGAATTGAGGCAGGATGCAGAGATATTTGCTTTGACATAGATGGCAACCCGCCCCTGGATAGATGGTAAGATCTGAAGAGCTGATAGTTGGGAAGGTTTATTTCACTATCTTTTGTTGCAGATTTGAGCCAAGTTTCAGATATAACCAGACAGTCCGGTGAGGGTGTGTGCAACCAGGCCTGTATTGATGAGAACTTTTTGGAGGCTGCAGGCATTGAAGTGAAGAAAACTCAATCCATTTATGGAGGTTAGGTCAGTTGAGAGATCGGAGCTTTCAGTGGGTCCAGGGTTGATTTCCACAGTGCCAACACAGACCAGCAGAAAGAAGATTAACTTGATGAGGGCACCAAGTGATAGGAGTAGTGAGCAGTCAGGAGTTTTCTTCTTTCTTGGATCCATATATAGTGGCTGATGATCCTGCTGCGTGGTTATTCGAAGTTATCATAGATTGCCAGCTTAATGGACAGGCGTGAGGGGTAATTGTGGTGCCAGTATGGTAGCAGGGGGATAGAGGAGTTCCAAACTGGTTGTGAGCCTTTTTTGGGATTCCCAAGGATTATTGTGCAGAAGTGGTAGTATAAGTATGTATAGTTTAGGGGTATCCACTGGGGACAGTAGAGGGGGGCAGTGTTGAGTGGTCACCCTAAGCACCTTGGTATGGGTTCCAACAGTTATCTCATCTGGATCTAAGGAAGGTGAGAAGCAAAGCAGCAGAGCTAAAGGTGGGAAGGTTTGCATTTTGGGAAGAGGCGAACAGGTCTACCTGTGGAGTCCCCCAAAGCTCGAAGATGTCGTCTAGAACCTTTTGGTCCAGCTCCCACTCATGTGGCAGAGCCTCGGAGCGACTTAGCTTGTCTGCCAGGGTATTGTCGACTCCTGGAACATGGATCGCCGTGAGGTGAAGGTCGTGAAGCATTGCCCAGTTCCAAACCCTCATCGCTTCCCTGCACAGCGGGAAGGATCGAATCCCTCCCTGCTTGTTGATGTACCACACCACGCACATGTTGTCCGTTTGGACAGCTAGGTGACCGGGAAGGATGTATTGGTGAAGGGCTTGGAGAGCATAGAGTACTGCTCGTAGCTCTAGCACATTGATGTGAGAGCTAACCCAATCTGGACCATAAACCCTGGTTCGGTGAGGACCCAGATGGGCTCCCAACCTTACCCCTGATGCATCCGTGGTCAGAGTCTGGGAGGGGGGGGAGGATGACAGAAGGGGACCCCCCGAAACATGTTCTCTCGAACCATCCACCATTGCAAGTCTCTTGTCATCGGCGAGGAGATCAGCACCAGATGATCTAGGTCGTCTATGAGTTGATCCCACTGAGAGCGGAGAGTCCACTGAGAAATCCCCATGTGGAGCCGCGCATGGGGAACCGTTGGGATGGCGGCCGCCATAAGCCCCAAAAGACGGAGAAGCGACCTTGCCGGAACCTTCCTGCCTTCTGATAGCAGGGAAATATGTGACTGGAGGGAGGCCGCCCTGTCCGGAGGAAGGAAGGCCTTGCTCACTGTCGTGTTGAGGATCGCCCCGATGAACTGAAGTCTCTGGGAGGGGTTCAGATGAGACTTGGAATGGTTGATGGTGATACCCAGGCAAGTGAAAATCTGCTGGGTGAGGGAGAGAAAATGCAGGAGCTCCTCCTTGAACGAGGCCGCCAGAAGCCAGTCGTCCAGGTAGGGAAACACCTGAACTCCCAAAGTACGCAGGTGGGCCGCTACCATCGCCAGGCATTTGGTAAAAACTCGGGGAGCCGAGGAAAGGCCAAACGGAAGTGCCCAGAATTGGTAATGGTCCCCTGGAAAGCAAACTGAGGTACTTCATGGCAAGGACGAATAGGGATGTGCAAATATGCATCCTGCATATCCAGCGCACAAAGCCATTGACCCGGCCGAAGGAGGGGCAGAAGGGTTTGAAGGGAGAGCACCCTGAACTTTTTGTATTCCACGTAGAAGTTCAGGGAGCTGAGATCGAGAATGGGTCTGAGATCTCCGTTCTTCTTTGGTACTAGGAAGAAATGGGAATAGTAACCCGTCCCTTGAAGGTGAAGAGGAACGGGTTCTATGGCCTGCTTCACGAGAAGGGCAGATATTTCTTCCCTGACCAAAGGAAGATGGTCCCTTGCATAAGAGGACTTCAGAGGGGGGTGGCGTGGAGGTTTCTGTAGAAACTCTATGGAGTGCCCCTCCGCGATAATCTGAAGCACCCATGAATCCGATGTTATCCTCTCCCAACCCGGAAGGTGGAGGGAGAATCTCCCTCCTACCGGTTCCTCCGGGAAGTCCGGAGGCGGTGGGAGAGGGGAGGAGTCAGGTGGTGTGGGGCAGCGCCGCAGCTGGGGCACCCGCTGCTTTTTTGGGCGGCGGGGGCCTGGCAGCTGCGGGGTCCCGGCGTTTGGTGGCCCACCTTCCTTGGAGTTTCGCTTGAGGCCGGCTGCGTATGCGAAAAGGATAGCGCTGCGGGGGATGGGGACAGTACATAGAATCCAAAGATTTCAGAGCCATCCCCTTCTCCTGCAAATCAGTGATGGTGTCCTTGACATCACCGCCGAAAAGCACTGAACCCCTGAAAGGTGCTTCCTGGATTGCTGATTGCACCTCCAGGACCAAACCTGACACGCAGAGCCAGGCATGATGCCGAAGACTTAGGGCGAAAGCGGAGCTCCGCCCTGCAGTGTCCACTGCATAGTAGGTCGTTCTCAGGATGTGACGACTGGCCGAACGAGCAGAACGGACTAGGTCAGCTAACTCCTGCTTGACTTGGAAGTCAGGTAAGGAGTCAATCTTAGATTCCGTCTGGGTAAGGATAGCCTTCTGGTAATCCCCCATATGTGCTACATAATTCAGGGCCCTAATTCCCAGTGTGGAAGAAGCGTATATTTTTCTTCCACACTGATCCAGAAAGCAAGATTCCTTATCCGGGGGAGACAAGCTTAAATGTTTGGGGTGTGCTGACCGGCCGTGAGCGGCACTCATCACGACGACGAGTCTGCAGGGGTGAGAATCAAAAATCTACACCCTCGGAGCCTGGTATAGCCTGTTGGACTTCTGAGGAAGCGGGGCTAAAGCCGACGGTTGTTTCCAAATAGTGGAAACAAGGTGGGCGTGAGGCTCGATCCAGGGTGGCACTAGAGTAGGGGCCGTAAGGGGCAGGTCCAGATGTTCGGCGAGTTTAACCCGCTGAGGATCTGGTTCCAAAGAACGCCACTGATGTACTTCCTGGATCTTCCTGAGCAACTCTGTGGAGGAAGGATCCTCTGGAGGAGACTTCGGAGGAGTCCTCGGCCAGGGCTTGGACGGAGAGCGAGGCTCGTCGTCTCTCTCGGAGCATCCATCGGAGGAATCCGAGAGTGAGGACGAAGAAGAATTAGAAGCAGAGTAAGACTCCCTGACACGTCTAGGGGAAGGAACGAGTTCCTTAGGGGGAATCCCTGGACGCGTGTCCTGCCCCTCTCTGGATCCAGAGGGAAGAGCTCAGGAATCCGGAGGCGGAGAGGGAGTGTGCCGTCTCGGGTGTACGGGGGCCGAAGGTGACACCGTCGCCGTGAGGCGGCACTCGACTTCCTTGGTGAGCTGAGCCTTGGCCTCAGCCCACCAGGAAGCCAGAGTCTCCTGAAGATCCACCGGTGGCCTGGGGGGCAGTGGAGGAGGAGGAGGGGAATAATTATATGGATTATATCCGTAAGGAGAGTAACCATAACCCGACTGCAGAAACACCGGTGCCGGGTATTGCTGCGTCGGTGGAGCCGGCGTCGGGTACTGCGGCGCTGGATAGGACGGCGGATACCCAGGTACTGGAGGAGCTGCCGGAGCAGACGGCCCAGTAGGGAGCCCCACGGGCGGATCAACAGTGATAGGCCCGTGGTGTCGGGCCCGACGGAGGGTATCCCCGCTTGGCGTCAGTGGGGCCGGCGTCGGCGGAGATGGCGCCGTCGGGACTGGCATCAGATCCGGTTCTGTAGGAGAAGGGTCTGACGGCAGAAAAACATCCCATGCATCGCCCGGGGACGGAGGGGAAAAATCCCTGGGGTCAGGCTCGGGCGACTCGGGCTCCCCGGATGGCAGCGAAGGCTGCGGGGAACCTGGGGCGACAGATGATGGAGGTCTGTCATGGTTCCAACGCCCAGCGTCGTCGAACCGGCGTCGCGGCTTATAGGGTCCCTCGTCGAGGCGGGCGAGGTGGGAAGCAGCCCAGTCAAGGGGGCCGACGTCTGCGCCGCCCCGAAGGGACGGGCGTCTTATTGGTCTTCTCCCGGCGGACGTCGGAGGAGCCGACGTCCGACTTATGGGAGGTGCCCGAGCCAGTAGGCCACAAGCCTGCAGCAGTACTGGGGGCAGAGGCCTCCTTTAGCCTGGAGGAGCCCGCCGGACCCAAGCGCGAGCCCGACGAGCGGGCCGACGCCTCCTCCAAAACCTTGGAGGCTGCCGTCGGACGATTCCCCGGAGGGGACGTTACCTGAACCACGACTCCAGCCGGAGTTGCGGACGAGGAGGCCTTCTCCCTGTGCCTTTCTTTGTCCCGCTACTTGTGGTGTCCTTCTGGAGAGGTCGATGCCTGCCTGAGCTTCTTCTACTCCTTCTCCATTGAAGACATCTTTTTGAGCAGATGGGCTTCCAAGGACTGCTGGCGTCATCTGCGGGTACGCGCTGAAGTGCAGGCAATGCAGGCACTTGTCAACGCGTGGTCGGGGCCTAAGCAAAAAGGCAGAAGTGGCTGTCCTTGTGAGGCAGTTGGCGCCGCCACCAAGTCACACTTATTTTGGAAGGGGACGACATACACCGGCGTTCCCCTGACGATACAATAGAAAATACTAATAATTTTCGGTAAAAACCGCGAAAGAACAGGGCTGGTACGAACTTTACGGCGCTACGAGCTAGCGTCCAGGACCGCCCCTTTATACCGGCGTGCGTCAGCGCGGTCACCTGACGTCGGGGTGGTCCTCTTGCCAGGGACTGCTAGCTAGAAATTTTTCCGTGGGGTCCTGCTGCCGGCCGGCGTCAGTCCTATATATAATTACCTACTGCAAGAGCCCTCTCGAAGAAAGACTGAAAGTTACAGAATACAAACTCCTACCACAAATACTTAATTATTTTCAATCGAAGTGTTACCTTTAAGTGCTTTTTAAGTCAGAGAACTCTCTCTCTCTCTCTCACAGAGTCCAAGAATCATATGCCACAAACTTCCCAGATGCTGTTCATTTGAAACTCTATCTCCCCATCCCCTTTTTGGTGGGGTCAGCTAGATCCTCCCTTAGAGTTAATTTCTGACAGTTATCCACAAGGATGTATTTTAATTAATGTGAACATCAGAAGAAAATCCATTTCCCAAATATGACAGTCTTTGATCAACATTTCCTTTGAACTTAACAATCCCACACTCTTGTCCCTAATTCTCAGGTACGACGGGAGAGAACCATTAAGAGTCAGCCAAATTACTTCTCTTCCTGCTACATCATAAAATTCATATTTGTGGAACACTTTAAAGGCAGCACAGGTTATGAGGGCCATAAACTATCCCTCTGGAAGGAAGGCATTAATTAGGTTTTTCCCTGGTCAGGTTAAGGACATCATGTGGTTTCAGCCACTGACACTTTGAAAGTTAAAGGCCAAGTCTCTCACACTGCTGACTGGTGTGAGACAATTTCATATACAGACCATTTATTTATAATACCAATATCATACAGATAACCATAAGCAGAGGGCAGAGCGTCACAGGGACATCGACTGGGTCACATCCCCCTAGGTGAAGACTGGGAGAACTGGGTGTGACGCCTGGCCAGCTGGTTCTGACTGCTCTATGATTTTGTAATATAAAAATGTATTGTGTGATTGTCTGTCATCAGACATCCTGTGCTCCTGGGATGACCCCTTCATCCCCGGTTTCAGTTCAAATGACAGGATATGCTAAACAGCAGATCTCTGTAATGTGATTAACTTCCAAGTTGCATTTTATGGCCGTGTTTATGACCTGTGTTGCTTTGAAGCCAGAAAACTTAAAATATACATTTTATGACGTCTTCAGAGGAAGGATAGTTAATTTCAACTGGTGCTAAAAACTATATTGCATCTAGGTGAGAAAACTGCAGAGTTGTAAAAGTCCTGTGATGTCCTTGGAAAGCAGGAAACTGCTCAAAGATCAAAGAGGGAATGTAGATCAAAGAAGTCATACTGGGAAATGAGTTTTGCTGATGTCACCTTATTTAATATACCTCCTGATAGGACATCCTGTTTGTATAATTTTTATATTCTAAAAGGAGGAGCTAGATGGCATCATACAGGGGTGGAGAGACAGGGTTTAAACTGTATTTTGTATTTCCATTTAGACACACTTTTCTTGTGGGTTCTTAGAAAACAACATCTAACTATATGCACTGTAAGAAGGTAATACATTAGCTAGGAAAGTAATTGTATTGTGGTAGGAATTTATGTTCGTACTTTAACCTTGTTCTTCTAAGTGACTGTATGCTTTATGATATACTGTTCTGTGTTTACATATTTTTATCCATTTTCTAAGTAAACCTTTTATTTTAAAGAGACTGCCTGGTGTGCCTTCAAAGTTCTTTCTTTTGCATGTGAAGTATAGATGGTTAAAGTTGACAGCGATTCATAAGCTTAATGGTGTTACTGAACTGGAAAAAGGTAAGAATACCTAAGGTCTTTTCATAGAGTTTTAAGGGTTCATTTTGGATATCTGGTTAGGTGCCCTTAGGCGAAAGATATCTGGCATTCCCCAAAGAGCAGAATTATCTGAGCCTGTACATTTGGGTACGCTAGCGTAAGGTTCACAGTTTGAATCCCCTTTAGAACTTGAGACCAAAGGTGATTCGGACCCACAGACAGAAGGGTTACCCTGTTCTGTTACCTGTTCATAATACTGCGCTCGGAGGTTGGCACTGTGGGAGCAGAGGGCCTGACCTGCTGAGCTGGTTTGTGACACTGGAGTATGGGAGATCGACTCCTTGCTGATCTCCTTGACAGTTGGTTAACAGGCTCAAAAAATATCTTGACAGCCTGCGCCAGAGGAAATCATGTCGACAAGTCTGACAGGGTACCATGAAGCTTCCTACCTTATCCCTGGCCGGAAAAAGCTCAACCAAGGTTGAGAAGTTGGGGGGAGCCGAGGAAGAAGGAAGAGCAGGATTTTTCTGGTTCCATGACATGTGATGACAGTGCTTATGTTTTCCACAACGGTAAGAAGGGCGATCTGTGAAGGTCTAGTGGGCAGACACATTTCTCTGAATTTGTCACAGAAGGACCCTCTGACTCTGGCCCCAGCTGGGAATAGCGCCAAGACAGATGCGGAACTCACCACAGCTGTCATTGCCTCCTCTTCCTGACAGATAGCTGTGCAGCTGACCTGGTAGCCGCTGGGGTCTTTTTGTGGTCTTTTGGTCGACCAAGGGTCAATCAAGCCTTCTGGTCCTTGTTGGATAAGGGCAGAATGGCCTGGCACAAAGTGCATACCTCAACGTCGTGCTGCTTGTCCAGGCAGTACAGACACTTGCCGTGCAAATCAGTGGTCAACATTTTCTGCTGGCACTGGATGCAGAACTTAAACCTGGGTTTCTTGCTCTCCATCATCAACTATGATCACAAAGTGGAGCTGGAGGATGAACGGAATACTTGGAATTGAAAACTGACTTGAAAAGTCGAAGAATCACCAAAGAAGTACTTCAACACTCAAAATCCGTTAACACTGAAGAGCTGCAAAGGAGAAGACTGTCCCCTCCAGCAGAAAGAAAGAGCTGACATCACAAAGTTGAGCCAGAGGATATACCACCTGAGTAATCGGACAACTCTCTCCAGAAAGACTGCCAGAATGTGGACAGTGAACTGAATCCACAATCCTAGAAACCTTGTTTTTGTTTTACAGCAGTTGTCAGCAGTCGTGTATGTGAAGAGAAAGTTGTCTACAGACTTAGCTGGGAAATAATAAACTGTGGCACTGGACCATAGCAGCATGGGCATCGGTCTCTCCTCCCACCTGTACTAGAACCCAGGTACCCAGCAGGGCACTACAACACACCACTGCTGAGCCTCTGGACCGGCCCTTGCAACATGTTAAACAACTAAAGACAAGAAAGGTGAAACTATGAGTGGAAGCCAAGGAACAGTCACCTTGTATCTGAGGTAAGAGAGTCAACATGAGCCTAAGGGTGTTTCAACTGAGGAATAAAACACTTGAGATGTTTTTCCTACCTCTCCTGTGATTTTGTATTTTTTAAGCACCCTTCCAGTTTCACAGTCGATCACACAAGCAGAATCCCCTCCACATGTTGCAACTGCTTGAGATGTCTTTGACCCAGAGTCTGCAGATGGAAGACACAAAGCTTTCAATCACTGCCACATTAGGCGAATGCTTGGGTCAATACAGTAATGACCATAAGGCTGGCAAAATAGCCTCAAATGCACAAAATGTGCTCCTACCCAATCTAAAGCATTAGAACCCCCTCCCCTGGTACAAACACATCAATCTAAAAGCATTAGAACACCATCCCCTGGTACATACACATCTGAGGGTGCCTTCAATATAAAACAATGACACTGACCTCGCTATCTAGGGATGCAATGGTGACAAACTTTCTCTGTAAGATACTCATGAAAGATAATATTGTGGTTATTATGAATATCAAGACATTATAGCAATCACTATAACAGTCATAAGTAAGGGATTAGCCGTCAGAGGGTGTTGCTGTTATTAAAGAATAATCAGGGCTAGAATTTAATGATATTCCACCCTGTTTCGCATACCAGTTTTCAAGGCGGAATACCATTTTTTTCATGCTGGTATTCCAACTGGGATACCACTCCTCCTGGTCTCCACTTTGCAATTTAATTTACAACATGCTCTTTTGGATAGATGGAATACCAGAGTTTGAGATGGAATATCAGACTTGAGCTTTTGGTCTTCTGCCTCCCACACCAGATTATTTTCTTAATTTTCACCCCTTGGGTGACCGATAGGCACAACATGCAGCTGAGTGAGGTAAACCACCCAAGAAGTGCATTATTCCCTTATAATGGCACATTGTGGATTGTGTTAACACACTTATAAAATAGGCTTTTACTGGCTAAAAATGTATGTAATTCAGGTGAAGTGTGCATTCTCAGAAAAATAATCAATGGTCATGTGACTTGTTTCAACCAATAAAGTTACAGGACTGTCATGGTCCAGTTTATAAACAGGTATGTAAAAATTGTTTGATGACAAAAACTTGAACCAGTTTACTTCCTGCTATTCAAGCAGCCACAGCACTCAACTGTGTAAGAATTATTGGGCCAGTGGTGTCTAGTGGTTAGAGCACCACCCTGGGGACAATGAGATCAAACGTTCAAAACTCACTAGAACAAAAATACTCCCTGTACAACCTTGGGTATGTCGCTAAACCCTGTGGAAAAGGGTAGAAGCAGATCCCACTGCTAATGAGATAAAAATGTTTTATCTTAGCTGGGCTGTTGCAGGTAAATGAAGCATTGAGCTACAATGTGGAGATGGTTTACTAGTAGTTAATCCAACCCTGTGGTGTGCAATGAGATGCAGAAGCGTAGTGGAGGACCTTCATACACCTGCGGACTTGATTAACTACTGGGAGTACTTTAATGCTATTCTATAAATGAACAGATATACAGCAACTTTCCTACACATCTTGCTACACTTGTAAGTTGTAAAGAGACTACTTTGCTAGTTTATGAGAAAAAAATAGTCCCTTTCTGTTACCTATCCTCAGTTTGGAGACAAAGTAATCAGAGGTGTTCTGTTTGACTGTTTTTTAAACTAATTTTTATTGTGCATACAGCATACACTACATATCCTGAGTGCATGACAGTAATTATATACGTTATGCTTCAATCATATTGCACTCCTCCGAAAAAGGGTGATTAAATGACGCAGTCACTTATGAAACTACTGGTTACAACTTATCAGGTCTATACAGCATACAATGATTCAAAAACAGTTTCTTCTTTCTCTAGATTTGAACTGCTAGAGGACAAATGAAAATATAATTCCCCTTGTAAATGTGAATCCCCAAACAACTTTGATTGCGTCACCTAAGGGTTCTGCCATACTTAATCACTTAACTCTTAGGAGCATCCCTGCTTATGTTCCTCTTGATCCTCTATTTATTTCGGGCCCACGTGGTAATAGACAGGGGTAGGGCTGCAGGCATCCCATCCAGCCTGGCCCACGACCTCCTAGTCGGGATCCCGGTCACCCCCAGATCACCACCCACTGGGTTATGTATGTTCTTTACTTGGCCCTCCTCGGGTCTGAGCCGAGGGAAAGATCCCATTTATTCTAAATCTCCTGGTGTTTGTTTACTGTGAGCCTTAGGGTGGCTGTAAGTTCCTCCATTATTTTAATGTTTGCAACCCTTACTACCCATGTTTCAAATGGGGGAGGGGGAGAATGGTTCCTTGTAGCCAATTCACTGTTATTTCTTCTTGTCCTGCCAGACAGAGAATGTGAAGGAGGGCCACTTGTTTAATGTCCCGTAGGGTGGGCGTGCCCATTCCCAGAAACATGGTATTCATGTCAAACTGTATGTGGTCCCCCCACAAACACAAGATATACCCATATGTCTTTGTCCAGAAACCAAACATTTTCGGGCAAGCCCAGAAAATATGGAAATGTGTGTCAACCTTCCCACAGCGTCTCCAACAAAGGTCTGAATTCCCAGCTTTGAAATGTTTGGTTATGGAGGGTGTGTGAATAAAACAGGACATGCACTTCCATTTTAACTCTCTCCGGGCAAAGCCGTGCCCACCCCCCGTCCATTTCCATTTGTTTTCAGGTATCGGAATCCCTGAGTCTTCCTCCCATTGAGCCCTTAGGATCTCCAACGTTTGATACCAGTTTCCTCGGATGATCTTGTACGCCCCTGCCACTAGCCTATCTCTCACTACTAGTCTGACTGGCCGATATAAGAAGTTTTCTAATGGGGTCAGGTCTCTCCCGACTTCAGTTGCCAACTGGTTAGATGTCAGATACTGCCTGATTTGGAGAGATCTATGAAAGTCTGACCTAGGTAGAGCATATTTTGTTTGAAGGCCTGTAAAAGCAAAGATCATGCTGGTGATGAGGGACCTATAGAGCACTTAGGGAAGGTCAGTTCCATCTGATGAAACCAGGGTCGACTCCTCCTGCAGGGGAAAATTAGGGTCACCTATTATAGATATTAGCTGGCCTATCTCCTCTGGTGTCAGAGTAATCCTACGGACCTTGGCCCACATTTTCAGAGTATGTCTGGACTAAGTCTTTCCACACCTTTGCGGTCAGTGGTGCATGTGGGAGAGTGAAGAGGGGGATGGAGTTTGGCTGGTGTCACTACTTCCTGCCAACCAGTGTCATCCCTCTGCTTAAACCAGGTTATGATGGGGGCCATTTGAGTGGCTAGGTAATACGCTTTAAGGTCTGATAAGGCCAACCCTCTAGACCCTCAAGGCTGGGCAAGTGTCGACTGGCGCACTCATCTCCTGCCCCTACCCCACACAAAGGCAAGAACAGTCTTGTTTATATTCCTCCAAAATTTTTCTGGAATGTTGATGGGGAGGGCCTGGAAAAGAAACTGGAATCTAGGTAGGATGTTTATTTTGATAGTATCAGTCTTCCCTCCCAATGAGAGGGGAAGTAACCCCCATCGCAGTATATCTGCCTTAATCTCTGACCATAACTTCTCATAGTTCGACTTAAAGAGGGACTTAATATTCAGGGATATCTTAACACCAAGGTACCACACTGTGTTGTATTGTGCCTATCGGAAAGGGAAACCCTCTAGTTCTCCCCTATGGAAAGGGCCACCAAATCTAATGGCCTCCGATTTGTCAACATTGATTTTATACCCTGAGATGTGGCCACAACTTTCTAGTTCGACTAAGAGCTCTGGCAGGGAGGTCTTCGGGGATGACAGGAAGAGGAGGGAGTCATCCATATATAGAGAAATTTTGTGAGTTAGGTTCCCAATTACTATCCCCCTCTACTGTATCTTATCATCTTGGATCCCTATAGCCAACGGTTCAACGCACAGTGTGAAAACTAGGGGGGACACAGGGCATCCCTGCCAGTTCCCTCTGTTCAGATGGGATTTATCAGAGGAAATTCCATTAACTTGTACTGTGGCTTGGAGGGAAGCGTGTAGTACATTGACACTAGAGCTAAACCCCAATCCAAACCCCCATTTCCTCCAGGAACTGCCAGTTCACCTGGTCAAACACCTTCTCTGTGTCCATAAATACAGCTGAAGATGGAGCTTTTGCTCTTTCTGGGTACGTAATTAGATTAAGAAGACACTTTATGTTATCGTGGATTAATCTACCATTTATGAAGCCAGTCTGATTCAGGTGAACCAGCTTCCCCACACAATCCTGAAGTCTATGTGCCAGGATAGAAGTAAATATTTTCTGATCCACAGTTAGTAGCGAAATTGGATGGTAAGATTCACAAAGTTGTGGATCTTTTCCATGTTTACGGATTACCAAAATTTGAGCATACTGCCAGGAAGGTGGTGCGCCTTCCTCCCCTAGGTCTTCCCCAAAGACTTGCCCCAGGTGAGGCAAGAGCTCGTCTTTGAAGGTCTTGTAGAATTCCCCAGCTAACCTATCAGGGTCCTGGGGCCTTTCCTGATTTCAGCTTTGCTATCATTAAGAATATTTCCTCTGGGGTTAGAGAGGCATCTAGTTTCTGTTTCTTCACTGGTGAGTTTCGCAACCCTCATTCTCTGCAAGAAAGCCTCAAGTTTGTCTTCATGGCCATCTACTCGGTCCTGACTATGAAGTTTTTTTTGTAGAACATCCCAAATTCCTCTGTGATTCTCTGGGGGTCTCTGATCTGGCCTGAGTGCCTTTTTAGTTTAAGTACCATTCTACCCACCGCCTCCTTACGAAGTTGCCAGGCCAGCAGCTTACCTGCTTGGTTCCCTGCTTTGTAATATCTTTCATGGGAATATCTCAATTGCCCTTCTATCCTCTCGTCTAGGAGTTTATTTAACATGTTTCTACATTCCCTCAGGTGTTTTTTAACTCATCATTTGACATGATTTTATGTTCTGCCTCAGGGTCAAAGAGATGACTTTCCAGTTCTGCCTGCCTCTTTTGGTTACCTTTTTTGAGACTTGCTGCACAACTGACTGTTTTGCCCGTAACCACAGCTTTAAATACATCCCACTAGGACACAATACTAGTGTCTTGTGAGGGGGTTCAGGGCCATGTAGTCTCTGAGGCATTCTCTGATTCCTTGCACTCTTCCTTGTTTTTCAGAGAATTAATCGGAGGTGTTCTGTTTGACTGGCTTACATTCATTCTAAAACACAGGACTGTCAAATGAGCACAGTTGTAACTTAATACCAAAAATCAACTGTCCTGTTGATCCCCCATCACGATCCCACTCCTAGGAGTCAAGACTGAGCTCACAGTGCCCACACTTAAGTGAAAACTGTGACAGGGGGTGGGGGAGCAGGGATACAGTCTTCATCCTTTTTTAATACTCACCAAGCTCACAAATGCACCTCTGCCACAAGGATTAAGGGCACCCCTCTAGCTCTAGATAAAGGCACAATGCCAGTCTCAAGTCTTGTGGCCAAATATGAACCTTTCCTTGGCTATTATGCAAAAAGGAGGAAGACCCAGGTATCACACTCTCTTCAGGGTAGCAATATAACACCTGATTTGGCCTTCTCCCTATAGGACATGTAACAGCTGGGTTCAAAATAATTGTAGACTCTGGTATTCTCCCCATCCTTCCAGATCCCTCACAGACCCCTTTCTCAGTTTGGTTGCTTATGGTGTGACCCCTGTGGCAATAACAGTTTTCATAGATTATTAATAATACTGTTTTCACAATTCACACACAAATATATATATGAAAACAAAGATTTTACTAAAAAAATTTAAATAAAAGCAGTTACAACTAAAAGAGAACATATACTAATTTAGGTTACAGTATAACAAAATGGAGAAATATATAGAAAAAATGTACTAACCCACGTTAACTAAGTCTACCTTAGATATGAGATTTCAAAGTCCAGAAAATCGCTGGTTTGCAAAATATTTCAGTCTTTCTGCAGCAGCCTTTGGTTCTTAAGCAGTCTCTGTGCTAGCAGCTGTTCACTTCTTGTCAGGAGAAAAAGAGTCCAAACAGAATGGCTTTGAGTGTCTGTGCTGGAAAGCTTAAATAGAAGACCACTCTCAGGTCTGTGAACAGAGGTTGGTCCTTCCACTTTAGGCCACCGGGTGTCACTCCTGCTCGTTCCCCAAAAGTCTTCTTTTCATGATAATCTTTGACGTCAGATTCCCATAGTTCACACAGGGTTTATAATCATAACCCCTGTAAGTTGAATTCCACACAGGTATGCTATAAGGATGTGTTTTTTTTTCCGATTACCTCACAGAGGCCTGTTACAAGGATCTTTCCTGCCTAAAACATCCTGGACTTTTGAACTGGCCTAATTTAATTAGTTATAAGGAAAATCCTGTAAGTTGTATGATTATACAAGCTGATTTTACTACTTCCGTTTTCCTTGGGTAGTTAACTTAGAGGAAGACTCTGATCAGCTAACCGCAAGCTTTCTGACAATAACTTGTCATTTTCCTGGCAAGCAGGTCTGGCCTGCAGGTAAAAAGATCAAACCTGTCTTTTCTCGATGTGCCTTTGGCATGTACATATACACAGAATTACAAGCAAAAACACACACGTGTATATATATATACACACACACTATATATATATATATATATATATATATATATATACACATACACATACACACACACACAACAGAATAATATCTACAAATAAGGCTTAGCAGCCAGCCACCTCGCCACCCCCACTGAGAACTGTCCAAGTCTCCTGCGATGATAAAGTGGCAAAATTCTCCCAGTTAATTTCACAGCACCGAAAAAGAAAAGGTAATATATAGCTGCAAGCTTTACTTTTCATAAAACATAGTACAGACACACACACACACACGACCCGACACAGTGCAGATTGTATGATCATGCAGACAACCTGGATTTAGAAGGGAGTTTAGGTGACTATGTCACATTTTCCTTTCATCATCAAGAAGAGGGTGGTGCTGATTTGGGGGGGGGCAGAATTTGAAGATAAATCTTTAACACAAAACTGCTCAACTGTGGGTGGAACAGTATATTCCCACTGCCTGCTACATCAGATAACTTGTGAAATTTCAATGTCTGCCTGACGATTTTCTTAAGAAAGCTTTGAATTTTAGACAGATCTTGTTTTTCCCATTCTAGGGTATGGATCTTGTGTGTCATCTTGTGAAGAGGCTCCAACCTCAAGTTTTCCAGGAGTTAATCCAAGCACTTAAGAGTGCTTGTGAGCCAATCGGATTGTGACTTTTTGTTTGCCCTTTTTTATAACTCTCTGCAAAAAAACACTGTTAATGCACCAGTTAGGGTTCAGATTAAAGTGACAAAAGTAGGGAAATGTGGTGTTGGGGTTCTCACCCCTAACACAGCAATCTGCAGGTAGCAAAAGAAAAAACAGGTCACTCACCTGTAACAGTAGTTCTAGGAGCGATATATGATGTTCATCTACACTTCTGGCAGTGTTCCTTTCCCCTTTAAATCAGACGGAATGTCTTCAAGCTGACTCCTCACACCCACCCAGGCGGTAACTCCCCTAGCACCGCCCCGTGACATCAGATTTTACCCGCTGGAAGCAAGATCCATGTGCCACTTGCCAGGGGAGGCCAGGTGCATCAGTGTGGATAAACATCATATACCACTCCTAGAATTACTGTTACAAGTGAGTACTCTGTTTTTCTAGGGATGTGGTTGATGTTTAGTCCACACTTCTGGGAGACTCCTAGCGGTTCTCCTGGGAAGAGGGGGCAAGGAGCACCCCCCCCCATTTAGGGAACAGAGATTGGAGAACTGAGGCCCCAAAACCAGCATCCCGATGTGACTCAAGGTCAATGTGGTAGTGGGAAATGAAGGTGTGTGCTGACTTTCAGGTAGCAGCCCAGCAGATTTCCTGGATAGGGATGTCCCTGGAAGCAGCCACTGAGGCAGCAGTCTGGCAGGTGGAATGAGCCCTTAGCTCTACGGGATGCTCCCTGTCCGCCACCCTATAGCAAAGGTCGATGCAGGAAACAATCTACCTGCCAATCGTCTGCTTAGCTGCAGGTCTTCCAGATGCGGCTTCAGCATAGGTGACAAATAGCTGGCGAACATCTCCCCGAACTCCAGCCGTGTGCTCCTTATAGTAGGCAAGTGCTCGCCTCAGGTCCAGAGTATGGAGCCAATGCTCGACCTCAGAGGTGTGGTTGGTGAAGTACGCTGAGAAATTAATCTCCTCGTTAAGGTAAAAAATCCAACACAACCTTTGGAAGGAACTTCGGGTTGGGGTGAAGGGCAACCTTGTTCCTGTGGAAGACCAGATAAGGAGACTCCACCGAGAGCGCCTGAGGCTCACTGATCCTTCTGGCTGATGCAACAGCCACCAGGAAGGCAGTCTTCCACAACAGGTGAGACAAATCACACCCATGCATTGGTTTGAATGGACTGCCCATGACCTTTGCCAACACCAGCAACAAGTCCCAAGGTGTTAGTGGTTCATGCACTGAAACAGAAACGTGATCAAGGCCTTTAAAAAAAGTGCCAGGCCACTTAACATAGAAACACAGATTTTGACGGCAGATAAGGACCGCTTGTCCCACCCAGTCTGCCCATTTCCCTACCTAATGGATAAGCTGCAGATCCTAGCTAACCAGCAGCCTACTTCTTCCTACCCTCACCCCCTAGAATTGCCTTATGACTGTCCCATGCATGCTTGAATTCTCCTGCGCTACAGAGTGCATACCAGCCCATACCCAGTAGGCAGAGATGGCTGCAAGGTACACTTTAAGGGTGTCTACCGAAGGCCCGACAGACAGGGACCAAAGGTAGCTGAGAATGATAGCCACCAGACAAAATAAGGGGTCAAGCCCCTTGCCCTGGCACAAAATGGAGAACCTCTTCCATTTGAAGGCATAGCATTTTTTGGTTTGACTCCTTCCAAGAAGCCTCAACTACAGTGAGGACATCTCTGGAGAGACTCAAAGCCTGGAACTCTAGCCACTCAGGAACCAGACTGTCAGGTGCAGGGATTGAAGGTCCAGGTGGAGTATCTTCCCCTGATTGGAAAAGAGCAGGTCGGGTGTAGAGGAAGAGGCCTTGGGAGCCTGCTGATGAGGCTGAGATTGGGGTACCAGAACTGGTGCAGCCAGTCCATAGTCACCAGGATCATCTGTGCCTTGTCCCTCCTTGCCTTGAGCAACACCTTGTGGATCAAGGGAAACGGAGGGAAGGCGTAAAGAAGGTCCAGGGCCTGGAGAAGGCATCCCCCTGCAGCATGCTCTGCTGAGGGGACAAGCACAGTACAGCCTCAGCTTTGCATTCTCCCTGGAGGAAAACAGATCCAACAGAAGGGTGACCCATAAACGTGACCCCTTCCTGCAGATGTTCTGGGACTAACCACCACTAGAGGGCGGTCCACATCAGCTAGATCATAGTGACCGGTTGGTCAAAGTGGCTCTTGTGCTGAGATCACTGGCAAGCATGCTCCCATTACAGAGAGCGCATTCTCCACTGGGCCCAATGGACGATGGTGGTGCATGCTGCCACGTATCCCAAGAGGTGCCAAAAGTCCCAAGCAGGGCACAACTGCCCAACCCAAATTGATTGGGTAAAGGAGGAGAAAGCCTCCGCCCTGTCCGCTGGAAGAGTCAAGCTCTGCCCCAATGAATTTCATCACCTTCCAGTTCACGAGTTCTGACCTGGCCTCACTGACCACGAGGCCAAGACAGACACAGGTCTGGAGGGCCAGATCCCTGGAACTCTCCACCTTTAGCTGGGAGGGACCCGCAATTAGCCAGTCATCCAGGTAGGGGTATACCCGGACCCCTCGGTGCCTCAGATAAGCTGCCACCACTGCTATGCATTTGGTAAAGACCATGGGGGCCAAGGACAGACTGAATAGCATGGTCTGGAACTCGTAGAGGATCCCCTCCGCCCAGAACTGGTGGTGGAACAGATGGATTGAGACGTGGAAGAACGCATCCTGAAGATCCAGAGAGCAAAACCACATGTTCTGCTCGAGAGATAGCATGATCTGAGACAGAGTGACCATCCTGAAGGTGCATGGTCTGAGAAACTTGTTCAGGTTGTGCAGATCTAAAATGGGGCTCCAGCCTCCCCCCGTCCATTTTGGCACTAGGAAGTACTTGGAGACAAAACCCTGGTTGTATCAGAGGGTCCGAGAAAGGAGCCACAACCTCCTTGTGGAGGAGCTAGGTGATGTCATCTTGAAAGGTCAACAGGATGTCAATGGACACATATGTCCTTCCCATAAGGCACGGGCTCGGCAAGGTGGGTAAGCCCCAAACTCTAGAGGCAGACACTGACCAACCACTTTGAGGACCCTCCTGTCTGTGGTGACAGCGGACCAGATGGAAATGAAGTGGCAGAGCCGGTCCCCCATGGGAGGACCCAGGGGAGAAAGGACGGGCATGAGGGAGGCACCCCCATCCCATCACTGGGCAGGCGTGGAGGCAAAGGAAGAAACCGGGTGAGGAGCCACTGGGACGCCAACCTCCTGGCTTCCGGATGAACGTAGCGACTGATTTCGGCCGGGGACACCAAGCCTGAGACTGTTGTCCAGCCTGAGGCTGTGCCAGTTTGGTCACAGGAGCAGAGAGGAGCCGGAGGGGCTTCTTCTTCTTGTGCTGCTGCTGTTTAGAGCCCTTGGGATCCCTCTAGGTAGAAGTCACAGAGTCCAGGGAGGCACTGGACTTTTCAATGCAGGTGTCAGTGCCCAAGAATGGGACATCCACCAGCTTGGGATTGGTATCTGCCATAAAGGTCGAGATCCACAGCCAAGCACTGCGGCACACGGCAACCGTGGCTGTCACGGACCGAGCACAAGAGTCACCGATGTCCATGGCAGTCTGGAGCTGCTTCTGAGCCTTCACCCAGCCTCGATCCTGGACCTGCTTGATCATGGTCTGTAAGTTGGCCAGGAGATGAAGAAGCACCTCATCAAGTGTGCCCAGAAGGGCATGGGTGAAGTGGGCCATTAAAAGAGCTGAACCCGATTGCCGAAGGCCAAGAGAGGAGGCAGCATAAACTTTTTTGGCCATGTGGCCCAATTTCTTGTACTCCTTGTCAGGGGGCTTATCAACATCTCCCACATTACCTGTGCACCTAAACACAGAGTTAGCCACCAGCCCCTCAGCTGAGGGATGCTCCATGAATCCTGAGAGGGAACCGATAGGGACTGTGTACTTGTGGGCCATCCGGGCTGAAGGTGCAGAACAAAAGGCTGGATGCTGCAATAGCTCCAGTGCAGGGTGAATTGCCTCAGTGACCAGGAAGGCTTCCCCAGGAGAGTCCCCCTGGTCGAGGATCTCAGTGAGCGGGTACTGAGCCTGCTTCTGGACAGGCTCCATCGGGAGACCCGTGGACTCAGAGATGAGGTGGAGAAGACCCAAGGAAGAACTGGAGACTTGCTCCGTTGACGAATCATCAGCCGACTCCACCTCCACCAGACGAGAGTGCAAGGAGGAGCACTCTGATTCTGAGGATTCATTAAACAAAGGTCGTCCGCCAGAGTCCCGGCTGACCTTACAGGGGCCAGTCAGGATCAACAGTGACCAACAGCTGACGATAGAGTACTGATGCCAAGTGGGCCTCCTTAGATGGAGGGCCGGACTTGGGCTGTTTCAGCAGCGGCTCCACCAGAATCGGTGGAGAGGCCAGATGAGGCCAAGCTGGAACCTGTTGGGTTGGCTCCTGCCGAGGATGGGAAGGCTACAGCCCCTGTGGTGAAAGTCATGTGATGGCCGGGATCAAGACCAGCACGGGCTTCACCCCAGTAAACATGAGCTGCTGCCACATCAGATCCTCATAACGCTGATGCAATTTGCGCCGGAGTCTCTCCTCGCCCGAGTAGGACAAAGAGGAATAGCCGCGGCGGCGCTTGCCTGAATATCAAGAGTTTGAGCGGAGATGCCGACACGGGCTGCTCAACTCAGAGTTACGGGATCGGGACCTCAATAGTCAGGGCTGCCAATGGTTGGTCTCAGAGGGGCCGGCGAAAGCCAAGTCTAATCCTGGTCCAGAAGATCCTGGGTGAGAGGAGGTAGATCAGCAGGCTGGTCCGTCCCACCTTGAGAAGTGAGCGGCAGGATCGGAGTCCTAGATAAAGAAATGTCAACATCATCTTGGAACAATGGGTTGACCAGCTCAAGAAAAATCTCAGCCAGAGATCAACCTGCGTCTCGACTAATTGGCTTGACAGAGAGACCTGGGCCAAAGGATCGACTGAAGTTGGAACCTCCAAAGAAGCGCGGGAATCTGAGACCCGAGAGTGCTCACGATCAAGCAACTGATGAACTCAAGGAGTAGCTTGAAGACATTTTTGTAAAATTGAGGGTTTTAATAAGCAAAGGGCCTGCCCAGCACAAGAGTAATAAGGAGGGAAAATTCTTCTTCCAGCGGAATGGAAGATCTGACAACACAGGGCAGTGCTAGGGGAGTTATCACCCAGATGGGTGGGAGAAGCCAGCTTAAAGACCTTTCGGATGATTTAAAGGGGAAAGGAACACTGCCAAAAGTGTGAACTGAAAATCATATCCACCTCTATAGAATTATAGTTTCACCTCTCCACATTCTTCGCAAATCAGGCATGGAGTGTTTCTTGGGGTTGCCAACCCTAACACTCACCCCATTCTCATAAAGTCTGCACATGTCAGCTCCTCTACCGATGGAATGGTGTGAGAGTTAGGGTTTACAACCTCAGGGACTATCCAGACTCAAGAGAGGTAAAACCGTAAAGTTTTTTCTTTTGCTTCCCGCAGGGTGGGGTGTTAGGGGTGGGAACCCTAACACTACATTTCCCTACTTTTTTCGCTTTAATCTGAACCCTAACTGGTGCATTAACAACATTTTGCAAAGAATTTCCTTACTTTTTGAGATATTCATATTGGTATAGAAGTGCAGGACCCTCTGGGCACTGTGCTTCCAATTCTCCAAAAAGGAGTTTATTTGCCTGGTGGTATGGCTTATTAAACTTCCAATGTAATCCTATGGGGATTTAGATTTTAAATTTTATATCTTTTATATGGCCCTTAAGTTTTTATTTTATTTTTGGGGGTGGGGGAGTATTATGTGTTATTCTTGTAGTATTCATTAAGACCTTTGTTTTGATATATTAAATGGTCCCATTAAGTGTAAATATTGAGGGAGTTATGGCTTGCTGAAGTTGAAATGTGGGGAAAAAACTAAATCCAATTTTTTTTTGTATGAGGGCATCCTTTTTCATATAAACAAGAAAAAAAACATACAAAAAAGCATTCCTTCATACAAAAAATGATTCAGGAAAAAAATGAAGTCTAAATTCTTTTTTCATATGAGAGCATACTTTTTCATATGAATGAAAAAAACTATATAAAAAAGGATTCCTTCAGGTGAAAAAAGAATCCGGGAGGGGGAGTAAGTCCAAAATCTTTTTCTATATATTTTTTTTTCATATGAATGAAAAACACACATGAAAAAGCATCCTTTCATACCAAAAAAGAATTTGGACTTGTTTTTTCTTCTAATTCTCTTTTCATATGAAGGGATCCTTTTTTTATATGTTTTTTTTTTTGTTCATTTGGAAAAGGATAGAAGCTGACGGCAGATAAGGACAGCAAGACCTATCCAGTCTGCCCCTTTTTTTTTCTACCTTATAAATGTGCCATCGACCTTTGCTCTGTCAATGGCCTATCTATTCATACTCATCTGTATTGCTCCCTTATGCCTATCCCATGCCTGTTTGAAGCCCTGCACTGTATTCATATCCACCACTTCCTGAGGTAGGCTGTTCCATGCATTGACCACCCTTTCTGTGAAAAAGAACTTCCTCATATTACCCCTTAATTGGCCTCCCTCTAATCTCATGCCGTGTCCTCTTGTCCTGCTATTTTCTTATATTGAAACATGTTAGACTCTTTCACCTTGTTAATGCCTTTAAGGTGTTTGAATGTTTCAATCATATCACCTCTCTCCCTCCTTTGTTCTAGGGTATACATATTGAGCTCAGTTAATCTGTCCTCATATGTTTTCTGATGCAGTCCTTGCACCATTTTGGTTGCCCTTCTCTGGACTGCCTCAATTTAGTTAATGTCCTTGTGAAGGTGTGGCCTCCAGTACTGCATGCAGTACTCCAGATGGGGCCTAACCAGTGTCTTGTAAAGAGGGTTTATCACCTCCCTCCCTCTTCCGACTTGTGATACCCCCTACTAATACACCCCAATATCCCTCTAGCCTTACCTGCTGTTTTAGAGGTCTGCTTGGATGATTTCAGGTCATCGGTGATGACGACGCCCAAGTCCCTTTCTTCCCTTGTGACTGCCAGAAACTCCCCTCCCAGCCTATAGGTGGCTTCAGGGTTTCTCTTCCCTATGTGCATGATTTTGCGCTTCTTTGCGTTAAACCCCAGTTGCCACTCTTCTGACCATTTTGCTAGTTTATCCAGATCTCTTCTCATTCTGCCCACCCCATCTGCATCATCTACTCTGTTGCAGATCTTGGTGTCATATGCAAACAGACAAACCATACCCTCCAGTCTATCTGCAATGTCACTGATGAAGATCAGTGACATTGCAGATGCCTTCATACGAAAAATAAATAAATAAAAATAAGTCAGAATTCTTTTTTCGTATGAAGATATCCTCAAAGGATGCCAGAAATGTATTTTATTTATGACTTTGGTAACCGGGCAGGTGCACTGATCCCAGGGAACGTTTTCAGGCATGACCCAGGCCACATACAGTGGCACACAGTTAACAACAAAGCATAGAACAGTAGACAGTTTAACAAACAATGAAAAGGTTACAGTGGTACACAAGATACAGGTAGCAAAAGTGAATAAATCCACAAGATACAGGGTTGCAGAATATATACATCGGATACCTAGGGCTCCCAGGCGTGCCTGAAAGCGTTCCCTGGGATCAGCGCACCTACCCGGTTCCCAAAGTCATAAATAAATAAATACATTTCTGGCAATAGGATCCAGTTCCATACCTGTCTTTTGGCCAAAAAAATTGCCCTAGGGCTCCCCCCACCAGGTCTCACCTCCTTAATCTCTCAGGCTACAGCTCCTAAAGTAACTCGTAGCTCCGGCAAGAAGCTGTTCACAGTTCCCAATGTCATACCTCCCTATTCCAAAGGTTCTTCAGCTTCAAGGCCCCCTCATGGATGAATGGCCTACCCAACTTCATCACAAACAAAAACTCTATCGGCCTCTTCAAATCACACCTAAAGACACATCTCCAGTCCTCTAACTAGTGCGACTGCTACTGAACCTGTTTCCTGATCCTCCCCCTCAATGACACGGCCTCTGGCTACCCCCCCTCGTCTTGCTTCATACTTATCTGTATCACCCAAAGTTTCTCTGGTCCTGATTGTGAGCCTTACGCTGTACTTTTTTCCATGTACCTAGCTAACTTTTATACTTTTACCATGTATTTAGCTATTAGTTTCCTGCATTGTATGTCTACCTTGATACTGTACTGTCAATTTTTGTGACGTGGAACCTTTGTAAATGAGTTTTTGACTCAAAGGTACTATCCGAATCCTGAATGAATAAATAAAATAAATATACAAAATTAAGAAGATACATATAAATCAAGTCGCTCTACAGCAAGTTGAAAAGGAAATAAACAATGAGTTTATTTAATAAAAAATTGGAAAAACCTTTGAGACAAGGGCTCTTTTACAGAGGTTCCACAGCAAGCCACAAGAATAACAAACTGCAATAGTTTCAGTAAGTAGTACAACATGAGAAAAGTAATTACACAAACAAAAGAACAATATGACAAGATAAATATTGCATCAGGTGCAGCCAGTGGCCTCAGCTGAAGAGGGGTGGAAGGGATTACAGGAGAGAAGGACTGGAGGCAATTGGGGGTGGGGGTGGAAGGAGCAAAATAAGAGCAAGTAGGGGAACTGCCACAATGTAGCTTATGTAGGAAAAGACCCATGGGTGGGAGGAGGTAGAGGGTGAGGAAAGCGGAGTGGAGTGGACAGGTAGAGGAAGAGGGGATGAGGTAGGATGAAAGAGGGCAGGGTTGGGGACGGGAAAGGGATGAAGGAAGGAAGGAAGTGTGGTATGTGGAATAGCACAGCAACAGGGCAGGGCTATACAGGGGCGAATGGTAAAAGAGGGAGGTCCCAGTGAATTTAGCTGTCCGCAAAGATTAGGTATAGCAGTCACAAGGTGCTCTGTAAAAAATGAATTGACGTAGCTTCCGCTTACATGCTCCTAAGGTTGCAGTCGTCGTAATCTCAGGAGGAAGGAAATTAAATAAATTAGCTGCTCTAACTGCAATGGATCATTGTTGGAGCGAGGTTCGACAGCGAGGGACAGTAAAAGTTTGGCTCACAGAATTTTGTGTTACGAGTGCCCCGGAAGGGACTGAAAAGCTGAAGGGAACCTGGTGGTAGGAGACCAAGGGCTGCTTTCTTAGCCAGAAGGCAGGCTTGATATTCAATGCGAGCCTGCAGTTGAAGCCAGTTTGCTTGTCCATAAAGGTCACAAGTGTGAATACAATACGCTGCAACAGTTAGTAGATGGCATGCCTTATTCAGAGCTGTGGTGAGCCACCATAGAGTTGGGTCCACGGCAGTACCATAAATGACCAAACTACAGTCAATAATAGACACAAATGAACTTTGGATAGCCAGTCTGAGGGCTTCGGTAGTAAAGCAGCGTTCGTGTCTGTGTAGAAGGCCTAAGTGAATGTTAACTGCCTTGGCAACATTCTCAACATGGTGGGAGTAGGAGAGCGTACTATCCAGAGCAACTCATAGGTATTTAAAAGACTGAGTCTGATCAAGGACTACTACTTCATCAGTAGATGTAGAAATAAAATGGATAAGGCAGGGCAAGTAGAGGGGAGGAGGGGGAAGGGGTGGGAAGGGGGAATGGAGGATTTACAAAGGGAGTTGTACAGGCATGAAAATTGTGGTATGGGCAGTAGGGAAATGAGGGAGTTTGTCAAATTAGGGGCAGCTGGACAAAGGTGGGCTCAGGGAGGGTGAGGGAGGTGGGGCAGAGGCACATCTAACCCGAGGTTCCACTCCACAACTCCTTCACCATACTGGCAGGGCGGGACAGCCTCGTGAAGGCACCCGGAGTGGCGGACAAGATGGATGTGGGGATCCTCCACAGTGGAGACCCATGGGGTGGCGGCAAGGGACCTCAGAGGAGAAGGAAGCAACTCCTAGTGGAGGACTCTATTATTTGGGGGGGGGTAGACCTGGGGGCAAAAGAAAGGGTGGTCAGGTACCTACCTGGCGCCATGGCTTGGAGGGATGGGAAGCGTATCCGAAGGATTACTAGGGAAGCAGGACGGGAGGGTGAGCTAGTTGTCATTGTCCACCTGGGGACAAATGACCTGGCTGTGGATGAGATGAGGGCAGTGCAGAGGAAGTTCATGGAGTCAGGGAGGGGTCTTAGGTGGCACACATGGTAACTTTCTCGGAAGTATTACCTGTCTATGGCATGGAAAAGGCCAGTGCACTCCGCAGAAGAGGATCCAACAAATGGCTGAAGAGCTGGTGCAGAGCTGAGAGATTTGGCTTCACTGGGAATGGGAGACCACCTGGAGGAATGCAGGCTTGTACGGGAGGGATGGCATGCATCCATCTGGGAAGGGGCAAGATCCTTAGTGAGAGGTTACAATTTTTCACTGGCAAACATTTAAAACTAGCCACGGGGCTGGCACAAGTAAGCAGGGAGGAACCAACTGGCCTCCTCCAACAGGTTAAGGTAGACAAACAGACGAATACTAGGGCCAAAAAAGCAACAAGGGGAACCACAAATGGAGGTAAAGGCAGGGGAGGCATAGAGAAAAAGCATTGGGATTGGGGAGGGAGCTGGTATGGTGGAGAAATCAAAACATGGAAAGCCATGTGTACAAATGCCCATAGCCTGGAAAACAAGATCCCGGGCCTAGTGGCCTTGATGGCAGAGGAAGACCTAGACACTGTTGCAGTCAGTGAAACATGGTACACAGTTAACCATAACTGAGATGTTACCATTCTAAGATACACAATCTTCAGTAGAGACAGGGAGGGCAAAAAGGGGGGAGGGATGGCTATGTACGTCAGGGAGGGGATCAAAGTAACAGAGTTAGGGGGAAGACAGGAAGGGGAACAGGCACTATGGCTCACCATAGAAACAGGAAATACAGGTTACTCACCTGTAACAGGAGTTCTAGGAATGGTATATGTTGTTCATCCACACTGTCTAGCAGGTTCCTTGCCGCTTTAAATCTTGCCGGAAGGTGTTCAAGCTGGCTCCTCCCACCCACCCAGGTGGTAAAACTCTCGGCTCCACCCCTTGACGCCAGATCTAGCCCGCTGGAAGCCAGATTGTACGTCGAAGCCGGGGAGGTCGGGTGGGTCTTATGGATGAACAACATATACCATTCCTAGAACTCCTGTTACAGATGAGTAACCTGTATTTCTAGGGACATGGATATGTTGTTCATCCACACTGCCTGGCAGACTCCTAGCAGTTCTCCGGGAGGAGGGAGGCAAGGCGCACCCCCTACTTGGGAAATAAAGACGGAGAACCGAGGCCCCAAAACCAGCATCCCAGCGTGACTCAAGGTCGATGTGGTAGTGGGTGATGAAGGTGTGTGCTGAGTTCCAGGTAGCAGCCCTGCAGATTTCCTGGATAGGGACATCCTGGAAGCAGCCACCGATGCAGCGGTATGGTAGGTAGAATGAGCTCTTATCCCTCTGGGAGGCTCCATGCCCGCTAACCTATAGCAGAGATCTATGCAGGAGGTGACCCACCTGCCTATCGTCTGCTTGGCTGCAGGTCTGCCAGGTGCGGCTTCAGCGTAGGTGACAAACAGCTGGCAAACCTCCCCCTGAACTTCAGCCGTCCGCTCCTTGTAGTAACCGAGCGCTCTTCTAGGGTCCAAAGCATGGAGCCTATATTCGGCCTCCGAGGTGTGATTGGAGTAGAACACCGGCAGAGTCAACACCTGGATAAGGTGAAACTCCGACACCACCTTTGCAATGAACTTCGGGTGGGGGCGCAGGACAACCTTGTCCCTATGGAAGACCAGATAAGGAGACTCGATGGAAAGCGCCTGGAGCTCTCCCATCCTTCTGGCTGACGTGATAGCCACCAAGAAGGTGGTCTTCCACAACAGGTGAGAGATGTCACACCTGTGCATCAGTTCAAATGGCTTGCCCATGAGCTTAGCCAATACCAGCAGTAGACCCACGGAGGTGGAGGTTCTCGCACCAGAGGGGATATGTGATAAAGGCCTTTGAAAAAGCGCCCGATCAACTTCTCCTGCGCCACCGACTGCTTCCTGGCCCACGCCCGGTAAGCAGAGATGGCTGCCAGGTGCACCTTAAGGGTCGTCGACTGAAGCCCTTGCTGAAAAAGGGACCACAGGTAATCCAGAATGCTTGCCAAGGAACAGAAGGAAGGGTCCAGGCCCTTGCCCCGACACCAAATGGAGAATCTCTTCCATTTGAAGGCGTAGCATTTTCTGGTGGACTCCTAACGGGACGCCTCAATGACGTTGAGGACCTCGTCGGAAAGACCCAAGGCCTGGAACTCTAGCTGCTCAGGAACCAGGCCATCAGGTACAGGGATTGAAGGTCCAGATGAAATATCTTCCGCTAATTGACTGAGATCAGGTCCGGGCAGGCTGGAAGCCACCTCGGGAGCCTGGAGCTGAGACTGAGGAGATCTGGATACCAGAACTGGCGGGGCCAGTCTGGGGCAACCAGAATCACCTGCACCTTGTCCCTCCTCGCCTTGAGAAGCACCTTGTGGATCAAGGGAAATGGGGGAAAGGAGTAGAAGAGGCCGGGGTCCACGGCCTCGAGAAGGCATCCCCCTGCAGCGAGCCCTGCTGAGGGGGGCGGGCATGAAACAGTCTCAGCTCCGCATTCTCCCTGGAGGCAAACAGGTCCGCCTGAGGCGTGCCCCAGTGGGAGAATAGATCTTGTACTACCTCTGGCAGGAGAGACCACTCATGGGACGCAGCCCCTATCCGGCTGAGGGCATCGTCCAGGGTGTTGGAGGCTCCTGCCACATGAATGGCGAGGAGATCTGCCTCCAGGCCGCGCATGAGTGACCAAATGCGGAGAGCTTCCCTGCACAGAGGCATGCAGCGCATCCCACCCTGGCGGTTTAGGCTGTAGATGGTCGTGGCATTGTCCATCTTGACCTGAACCACTTGACCCCGTAGAAACGGAGCAAAGGCGGTGAGGGCTAGACGAATCACTCGAAGCTCCAGCAGGTTGATGTGGCATCGGGACTCCCGAGGGGACCAGAGGCCGTGCGCTCTGTGCTCCCCCAGATGGGCACCCCAACCCATCAGAGAGGCATCAGTCGATAGAGAGACTGTTGGCTCGGGGCAGACAAACAGGATGCCCTCCTGCAGATGTGCTGGAACGGTCTACCACTGGAGAGCGCCCACATCCCCTGGGTCACTGTCACTAGCTGATCCAGCGGATCGAGGCGCTGTGACCACTGGCTGGCCAGCCCCCATTGAAGGGGATGCATGTACCAATGGACCACGCTGGTGCAGGCCGCCAAGAGGCCCAGGAGGCGCAGGAAGTCCCAGGCAGGGCGCGATTGCCCAACCTGAAATGACTGGGCAAAAGAGGAAAGAACCTTGGCCCTGTCAGCCGGGAGTCATGCTCTGGTTCGTAGAGAGTCGAGCTCTGCCCTGCGGAATTGTATCACCTGCTTTGGCACGAGTTCCGACTTGGCCTCGTTGATGAGGAGGCCAACCTGAGAGCAAACCTGGAGGGCCAGATCTCTGGACCACTCCACCTCCGCTCTGGAGGGGGCTGCAATCAGCCAGTCATCCAGGTAGAGGTACACCCGGACCCTTCGGCACCGCAGGAATGCTGTCACCACTGCCATGCATTTGGTGAAGACCCTGGGAGCTAGGGAAAGGCCGAAGGGCATGGCCCGGAACTCGTAGAGGGATCCCTCCGCCCTGAAGCAGAGGAATCTCTGGTAGGACAGACGGATTGGGACATGAAAGAACGCGTACTGAAGGTCCAGAGAACAGAACCACACGCCTCATTCCAAGGAAGGGATTATCTGAGCCAGAGTGACCATCCTGAAGGTCCGAGACCTTAGGAACCTGTTCAGGTCGAGAATGGGGTGCCAGCACCCCGTCCGTTTTGGGACCAGGAAGTACCTGGACACAAACCTCGGGTCTGGAGGAGGATCCGCCACCTTCCTGATCACCTCTTTTTCGAGGAGCAGGGTGATATCAGCTTGACGAGCCGCCAAAGAGGCTGCGGACCCCGTAGCCCCCCAAAGGGCGATGGCTCAGAAGGGCGGGGCCTGCTTGAACTCCAGGGGCAGGCCTTTCCTACCACCTCCATCTCCAGCGGTCCGTGGTGATAACGGACCAAGCGGAAAGAAAGTGGCGGAGCCGTCCCCTCACGGGGGGAACCCAGGGGGGAGTGGCGAGGCTGGGGGAGACATCCCTCAACCCGTCATTGGGCAGGCTTAGAGGAGGAACTGGCTGAGGGACCTCCTGGGCCTTTACCTCCCTGCTTCCTGTTGGAGGAAGCCACGAGCTTGAGTTTGGGATGCCAAGCGCGAGCCTGCTGGCTCTGGTGCTGGTGCTGTTGGGCCGGACGTGCCGCAGGCGCAGAAGGACGAAAGGATTTGTGCTGCTGCTGTCGGCGGCCTTTGTCCTTCTGGGCAGAGGTGACTGAGTCCAGAGTGGCATTGGATTTTCAATCCACTGCAAGTAGCTTCCACTCCAGGGCTGAAGAGGTGGGTCCCCAGGAAGGGACATCCGCCAGTTGTGCTGGGTATCCACTGTGAAGGTGGATATCCTCCAGCCATGCTCTCGGCACATATCCACCATGCAAACCGATTTGGCTAGGGTCTCCAATGTCAGAGCCGTTTGGAGCTGCTGTTTGGCCACCGCCCTACCCTGGTCATTACCTGCGGACTGTGGTCTGCAAGTCAGCCGGGAGATGAGGGATCACCTCATCCAGGGAGCCCATGAGGGCATGGGAGAAGTGTGCCATCAGCACGGCCGAGCTGGCCTGGCAGAGGCCAAGGAAGGACGCAGCATGCACCTTGCGCCCGGCATAGTCCAGCTTTTAGGACTCCTTGTCAGGGGGCTTGTCCATATCCCTAACATTCCCGAAACGCCGGAAAACACTGTCGGTGACCAACCCCTTGGCGGAGGGGTGTTCCAAAAAACCGGGCACAGAGCCGGTAGGGACCGAATACTTCCTGGCCATCCTGGCCGAAGGCGCAAGACAGGAAGCAGGCCACTGCCAGAGCTCCAAGGCTGGGCCAACAATGGCTTCAGCCACCGGAAAGGCCTCCATGGGTGAATCCCCTCGGTCCAGAATCTCCGTCAGGGGATACTTGGCCCGCTTGAACATGGGCTCAAGCTGCATCCCGGTGGACTCCAAGATGAGCCGAAGCAAACCCATGAAGGACGATGGGCTTTCGTCCATCGACTGGCCCCCGGAGGACTCCAGGTCAATGGGCCTGGAGAACAGGGAGGAATCGTCATCAGACTCCGAGGAGTCCACGAAGGGCTGCCTGGGGCCTGAGCCACCCTCCACCTGCCGAGGACGGTCAGGAGTGAGGGTGACCGACAACCTGTGGGGCAGGCCCTGACCCGACCAAGAGTCCTTGGTCGGCGCCCCCGAATTCGGTTGTGGAGGCGGAGGTTCCACCACAATCGGTGGTGCAGCTGGTTTCGGCCGAACAACCAGCCCTGGTTTGGGCACCTCAGCTACAGCAAGGGGTTGATTCAGCCGCTCGGGTGACAGCCACTTGATGGCCGGGGAAGGCAACGGCGTCGACTTCTTCCCGGACAGAAGTAACTGCTACCACATCAGGTCCTCGTAGTGTCGACGCAACTTGCACCGAAGCCTCTCCTCTTCGAGGAGAAGACTAGGGCGAACAGCGGCAATGCCTCCCGGTGCGAGACCGCCCGATGTCGGCGGGATCGGCTGGACCGAGATGATGTCCGAGACAGAGATCCTCGGTGTTTCCGAGGACGGGTCTGGGAAGGGGTGGGGACACCTGCTCCTCCCTCGGCTCGGAAGCCTTAACCAGGGACTGCGGCACCAGAGGCGCAGGCAGGTCCTTGGTCTCCACCGGGGGAACTGGTAAAGAAGGGTTGTCGGCTTCACCAGTCGACAGCCCATCCGACGGGTCGAGAAAAATCTTGACCGCATCGACGGGTGTCTCGGCTGGCTGACCTGATGGGGACACCTTGAAGCCAGCGGCCTTAGCTGCAACCTCGACTGAAGTCGAGTGTCGACTGTCCGGGGAAGGGGACCTCTCCCGCTCCCACGAACGCCGATGATGGGACTTACCTTTTGAGTCCTTCTTTCTGGACCGAGAGGAATGTCCTGATGGCCCCTCTCCCTTCGTGGAAAGGGACTGGCAAAGCTCCTTGAAAGAAGCTGAATTATGTACCCAGAGAGACCGGGATAAATGTCACGACCGAGGAAGAGGGCGATGCGGCCTGTGCCGCCTCCTTCTCGAGGGTGATCATCTGCTCAAGTTGCTCAGCTGAGCCAGCTGCATTGTAACCTTCATGGGCCTCCCCGACTTTCACGGCGGGTAGCGCTTCTAGGCGCCCAAGCTGTAGCTGGGCAGTGCAGTCTTCAGGGCGCTGGCAGCGAGGCGGCATAACTTCGTGAGGCCTGTAGGTCATATTCTAAGCCAAGACAGCAGGCGCGACGTGGAAGTGCGGGTCCGCCCTGGACATTTTCTGCACTCAAGGGCACCGCCAAATCCGGGAGTCGATTTGTCCATCACAGCCGCGAGAGAAACTTGACCGAGTCTTGAAAATTTTAAAATAAGTTTCGGACGAACCGAAGAATTAGGATCCAGTCTACATGCAGAGTGTTAAGGAGGGAACCTCAGCTTCCAAGTGGTAAGGAAGATCTGGCGTCATGGGGCGGAGCTGAGAGTTTTACCACCTGGGTGGGTGGGAGGAGCCAGCTTGAAGACCTTCCGGCAAGATTTAAAGTGGCAAGGAACCTGCCAGACAGTGTGGATGAACAACATATCCATGTTCCTAGAAACAGAGAGTGGTGGTAAATGGTATACAGTCAGAAGAGATGCAAGTCACAAGTTGGGTACCTCAGAGATCAGTCCTGGGGCCAGTCCTCTTCAGTATCTTCATCAGTGACATTGCAGATGGACTGGAGGGTAAGGTTTGTCTGTTTGCAGATGACACTAAGATCTGCAACAGAGTAGATGATCCAGATGGGGTGGGGTGGGCTAAATAAGAAGAGATCTGGATAAACTGGCAAAATGGTCGGAACAGTGGCAACTGGGGTTTAACACAAAGAAGTGCGAGATCATGCACATAGGGAAAAGAAACCCTGAAGCCACCTATAGGTTGGGAGGGGAGTTGCTGGCAATCACAAGGGAAGAAAGAGGCTTGGGCATCATCATCTCAGAAGACCTGAAATCATCCAAGCAAACCACTAAAGCAGTAGGTATTTTTAAACTGCCAGTAGTCCCAGGAGAACAACTTCTGTTGGGACCCCTCAGCCCAGGGATGCACCAGTGTGGTAGATGCGTTGTATATAATAACACTACAAAAAAACAAATCTTTATAAACCCACATATGTTTGAACCACATAAAATATTACATGCACATCAGAAGGTGTAGTGTATGTTATTCAGTGTCAATGTGATCGACTATATGTGGGACAGACAAGTCGTACTTTAAAAACTAGAATATTGGAACATAAAGGGGACATAAGGAATGGGGATATAAATTCCCCAGTTGCAGTACATTTTAACAACAGTGGCCACAATGGTGCCTCACTTCGCTTTTGGGGTCTTGAAAAAGTTACACCACCCCTGAGGGGGGTCATTTCAGAGAGAAACTTTTACAGATTGAAATGAGGGGATTTTTAAATTACACACTCTGGAAAATAACATGGGTATGAACATTGAGACAAATTGGCAAGTGTGTTAATTCTATCAGGATATTTGACAATCGTTTGGTCAAGTAAGTTGAGATTTACTGTTTCCTGTTAGAAAACCTTTTTCTTTCACTTGGGACTAAAAGGCGGTTGGACTTTAAAAGGTCTTTATGTATATTTAGTTATTAAAGAAAAGCCTGTGTAGCATTTATAATGTAGAAAGAAAGTATAGTTACGTAAGAACTTACCGTAACAGCAGATCTTCGAGAGAGGCTCTTGCAGTAGGTAATTACATATAGGACTGACGTCGGCAGGCGGCAGGACCCCACGGAAAAATTTCTAGCTAGCAGTCCTGGTGAGGACCACGCTGGTCAGTGACCGCGCTGACGCACGCCGGTATAAAGGGTCCCGGACGCCCGCCTTCCAGTTCTTTGCAGCCACAGGCCCGGACGAGAGAGAAGCAGATATTTCCCTCAATGGAAAAGGAGCTGAAAAAGCCTGGGGATGGAGGTGGGGAAGGTATACCTGCACAAGAGCCTCTCTCGAAGATCTACTGTTACGGTAAGTTCTTACGTAACTGTACTATCTTACTTCGAGAGGGCTCTTGCAGTAGGTAATTACATATAGGACAGAATCCCAAGCAGTCTGGAACAAATGAAAGGCACCGGGAGGAGGAACTACTCCAAGCAGAAGCAAAAAACCTTGCGGACCTCAAGACAGGAGGCCTTGCAAGACCGCTAAGCCGAAGCCTGCTCTACGGCAAGAGGCAATGTCCAAACTGTAATGCTTCATAAAGATATGGACAGAAGTCCAAGTGGCGGCAGCACAGATGTCCGCTGCAGACACATTCTTGAAACAAGCCGCAGAGGCTGCTACTCCACGAGTGGAGTGACCTCTGACTTGATCCGGAAGGGTCTTGTTGTACTTGTCATAACAGAAAGTGATGCAATGAGCCAACCACTTTGACAGGCATTGCTTGGAAACAGCATTGCCTTCCCTTTTGTGAGCAAAAGAGACGAACGACTGATCAGTCTTTCTGAGATCCTTAGTCCTATCGGTGTAGTATCTCAGAATCCTGTGAACATCCATGGTATGGAGCAAATATTCTCCCTGGTTGGAGTACTGCGTGAAGAAGGCAGGTAACTCAATAGACTGGTTTAAGGTAGACTCCGCTACCACTTTTGGAGGAAACTTAGGGTTCGTGCGAAGAGCTACTAGTTCTTTGTGAAAAATCAGATAGCGGACTTTATACATAAGGGCCTGGAGCTCGGAAATTCCTTGGGCGGAAGTAATGGCCACCAAGAAGCGCGTCTTCCATGAAAGAAACTTCAAGTCTGCAGAAGCCGCAGGCTGGAAGGGAGGAAGGGTAAGTTTCTCGAGAACAAAGTTCAAATCTCAAGGGGGAGCAGGAGTCCGGACAGGGGGTCTGAGATGAAGGACCCCTCTGAGAAAAGTCTTGGATACCTCTAATTGGGCAAAGGCTTTATCAGCGAAAGGAACATGGTAAGCTGAAATAGCGGCTACGTGAACTTTCAAAGAGGAATGCCTATATGTAATTACCTACTGCAAGAGCCCTCTCGAAGTAAGATCAAGTATTTAATAACAATATAGTCACATATGTACGGCTGTATGTATTTTCCTAGGTCCTTTTTGCTCTCTCTCTCTGGTCACCCCTACCCCCCTTCCCTTTATTCAAATATTTAAAAAAATGAAGTAAACATTCTGAAATATAAGTTGAAATCAAGTAGCTGGATAGAGATCAGAAAATATTCAGAGGGTTTGAATGACTGTTAATAAAACTAAAATAATTGTAAAAGCTGTTTGTTTCCTTTATGATGCATTATAGTATGAGCTTTCCCAGACAAATCTCTGCCTATACCATCTTGTGTCAGAGTCTGTGGGCATGTGCAGTGTAATACTACATGTGCGCATGACCACACACGTCGACGTGATGTCATTATGTCCATTGCCGTGTATTTCTCTGAGAAAGCTCAAGAGGGACCCTGCAACCAGCCATCCGGCATTACAGCAGAATGCCAGAGTCGGAGGACATAGTGGAAAGACTGGTAGTTCATTATTGAAGGTAAACAGAGATTTTCAGGAAAAACTTAACGTAGCAATATATTCTTAACAATACAAGATGTAACTGATCGAGTTAACTACAATGGAAGCTCAAATGTGGCTTGTGTTGTGTTTTACAGTGGGAACCCTCTCTTTATGGGAAGCCTCAAAAGAACTTCAGTTCAGAACGTTTTTGATGCACATTCTAATTTAGGTATGCTGAATTTGCTTGTGTTATAAGGGACTAGAACATATTTTAGTGCATCATAAAGAACGAAATGTCTTCTTTTAAAAAATTATACTTTGTTCTTTGTACCTTTAGGTATGAAATGAGAATATAATTATGCCCAGAGAGTGTTTTGAATACAAAAGAAATTGGGTAGGCAGTATGAATACTAGTTGAGTGAACATTTTTTTTTAATTCTACACTTTAGTGTATCAAGTACATTTGTATAAGAATTTATACTAATACTATGCTTATATTCTTTATAGATTTGTAAAAAAAAAAAAAAAAAGTTAAAAATCCCCATGAACAAGCTCTATGAACAGAGCAAAATGTAGGGGGAAAGAATAAAAAGAAACTGAATTCCACAGCAAGTGTTTTTGAGTCTGTGTGAAGAAGTATAAAGGGCTTTACCCCCCAACCCCCCATGCTGCGTTACGGCTAGAGGGATGTTAGGGTGTATTAGTAGGGGTATCCCAAGTCATAAGAGGGAGGTAATAATTCCTTTTTACAAGACACTGGTTAGGCCCCATCTGGAGTACTGCATGCAGTAGCGGAGGCCGCACCTGCACAAGGACATTAATAAAATTGAGGCAGTTCAGAGAATGGCAACCAAAATGGTGCAGGAACTGCATCAGAAGACATATGAGGACAGATTAACGGAGCTCAATATGTATACCCTTGAGCAAAGGAGGGAGAGAGGTGATATGATCAAAACATTCAAACACCTTAAGGGCATTAACAAGGTGAAAGAGCCTAACATGTTTCAATATAAGAAAAATAGCAGGACAAGGGGACACAGCATGAGATTAGAGGGAGGCCGATTAAGGGATAATGTGAGGGAGTTATTTTTCACAGATAGGGTGGTAAATGCATGCAACGGCCTGCCTCAGGAAGTGGTGAATATGAATACAGTGCAGGGCTTCAAACAGGCATGGGATAGGCATAGGGGAGCAATACAGATGAATATGAATAGATAGGCCGTTAATAGAGTAAAGGCTGATGGCACATTCATAAGGTAGAAAAAGAAATGGGCAGACTGGATGGGCCTTGCGGTCCTTATCTGTAGTCAACTTCTAGGTTTCTTTACGCACAGAATGTAGTGGGAGACCAGAATTCTTTAAGAACACAATTCAGTGAGCAGAAGTACAAGGCAGGCTGGTAATCATAGGAGGAAATTTTAACTGTGTGCTTCAGGCTGTGTGGGATTTAACAAGGAAGGGAAAAAAGGGACAGAATGTGGCAGGTCAGGGTCTTAGAAGATTCATGAGTGAGACAGGACTGATGGATGTCTGGTGGAATTGCACCAAAAGAAGGACTATACTTTCTACTCCAATCCCCACTTCCAGTACTCCAGAATAGACACAATCTGATGCTGATTTCCTGATCTTGTAAGAATGTTTACATGCGGCGCAAAGTTATAATATAAGGCAATTTACGGTATCAAACATTGCTCCTTTTACTAGGAAACTGCTTATAAAACCGTATTTAAGAACCCATTATGGCATCTTAAAGAGCGACGAGCGGCGCCCATGGAACCGGGCGGCATCAGCGCCGCCTTCAGTGACACTACCCGATGCTTCCCTCCCACCCTCCTGGTCCTGCCTCCTGGATCAGTACTAAAGAGCTTACCATGCCCGAGTGGCACCCATGGAGCCTGGCGGCATCAGCGTCGCCTTCAGAGACACTACCCGAGGCTTCCCTTCCACCCTCCTGGTCCTGCCTCCCGGATCAGAACTAAGGAGCTTACAGCGCCTGGCTGGCGCCTGGGACATCAGCGCCGCCTTCAGCGACACTACCCAGCGCTTCCCTCCTGCCCTCCCGGATCAGCACTAAGGAGCTTACTGCAGCCCAAGAGGCGCCCACAGAGCCTAGTGGCATAAGCGCCGCCTTCAGCAACACTGCCCGAGGCTTCCCTCCTGCCATCCTTGTCCTGCCCTCCAGATCAGCACTAAGGTAATAACCACAATCTACTCTCAGCTGCACAGCATCTAGCGCCTCCTCCGATTGGCGCGTCTACCCCCGTTGATGGCCCCTGATTGGACCGGAGATTCAGCCCTCTCCTTCCGATTGGAGCACCTGCTCAGCCGAGCCAGCCAAGCTGCTACCCGACCCATGGAGCACTCCTGCTGGATTACCGGAGCGGCCGCTAGCCTGGGGATTCGTGCCTCTTTCTTCTGGCTATTTCTGGACGGTATATTGAGGCCATATTACCTAGCACAAAAGGCCTGTAACTGTAAACCTTGGTTGTGTTTTACTTAATCATATTCTCAGCTACCTTACAGTTTACGTTGAAGCATTACAGCCTTCTTGTGTAGACATTATAGCCAGTTCATCCCTCACTTTTGCTAAACATAGATAACCAGCTATTTACCTACTCCTGCCTTACCTTGTGTTTGTTCTCTACTCCTGCTGTGTACTCTCCTCTATCCTCCTAACAAGCCTGCCATTTCTCCCTCTGCCTAAACTGCAAAACCACTTTTTCCACACTACTTGGCGCCTTCCAGTCTCTGTCTTTTTTCCCTTCCCTTCTCCTGCACTCGCTCCATTTTGGTAGCCTGCCCCCCTCCACCACCCATCTAACTTCTGCCTCCCTATGGCCCTTCCTCCAGAATTGCAAATTCCTGTCCTTTGTCCCTTCTTCTCACCCCCCAACCCCTCTTTAAGTTCTAGCCTGTTTCCTGCCTTTCTTTGTTCCCTTCAACTATTTAATTAGCAAACTCTCCTTGCTTCCCCCTCAGGAGCTTACTGCGCCCGGCGCCCATAGAGCCCGGCAGCATCAGCACCGCCTTCAGCAACACTACCTGACGCTTCCCTCCCGCCCTCCTGGTCCTGCCTCCCGGATCAGCACTAACGTAATCACCGCAATCTACTTTCAGCCTCACAGCTTCTAGCGCCTCCTCCGATTGGCGCGCCTACCCCCACTGACGGCCCCTGATTGGACCGGAGTTTCAGCCCTCTCCTTCTGATTAGAGCACCTGCTCAGCCAAGCCAGCCAAGCTGCTACCCAACCTGTGGAGCACTCCTGCCGGATTACCAGACCGGCCGCTAGCCTGGGGATTCGTGCCTCTTCTGGCTATTTTTTGTCCCGCCCTCACCACCCCCTCCCAGGCCACCTATTAAATACACTCCTTACTCCGCCCCTTTCTACCTACTCCAATCCTTCTCTAACAAGTTCTACTCCTCCCCTCTTCCCCCACCCAGCTACTCTACCTAACGCTTCTCGTGCCTTCTCCCTTCTCCCTCTAGCTACATAACCCCACACTAGCCTGGACCTCTCCTCACTCCATATCTGTGCCTCCTGTCCCTGGTCAAATGGCACAATCAATACCCCTTCTACTTCTGATCTTCTCCATTCTACTCTCCCTTCCCCTTTTAACTCCCCCTCTAAGTTGCTACCTTGCACCCCCTCCACCCACGCTGTACTGACTCATCCTAAAAATGCCCCCTATAAGTACACAGCATCCCTCCCAGCTACCATCTGGTCCAGTTTCTCTACATGCCCCTCCTCCTCGGTCTATTCCTTTGGCTGCCTCCTAGTGTCTCTCTCTCCCATTCCAGTACCCACTTCCTCTGCACTGCCTACCCTTCAGCTGCCCCCAAACGGCACATGGCAAAATCCTGGTCCCTCCGCATTCTACGCTACCACCTAACCATTGCCCTATTACTACTGGCTGCAGGGGATATACACCCCAATCTCGGCCCATCTTCAACTTCTGGCCCCAGCTACCCCATGCCTAACCCCTCAACCAAGGCCACTACTGACACTCATTCTGACTCCCTTCCCCGCGGCTTACGCCTCCTCCATCTAAACATTCGTAGCCTAGCCCTTAAGCTCGATCAGCTCCAGGTTCTAGCCGATCACCATGCCCCCGACATAATCATCCTATCCGAGACCTGGCTGAACCCCAGCCTCCCAGATCATACCATCGCTATTTCAGGGTTCACCATCACTCGGCAAGACCGGCCCTCCTGAGGAGGAGGAGGGGTGGCTATCTACATCAGATCAGCCCTACACTTCTCTCTCTCTCTCTCTCTTTCAAAAGCTGAACCCAAAGCTTACGAGCTTCTTATGGTGAAATTGTCCCCTTCCTCCTCATCACCCATCTTTGTGGCTGGTATTTATTGCTGCCCAGGCAGGCCAACCACAACAGTCACCGACCTTCTATGCCAACTCACATCTTTTGCCCAGTCAGGTGAACTATATGTTATGGGGGACTTTAACCACAACTGGCTAGCACCCACCTTTAACAAAACCCGAACTGAGATAACTGCTCTCAACCTTAACCAAACCATTATGGAACCTACACGGTCAAACCATAAGTCCGGAAATCACTCCCTTCTTGACTGGGCACTTACATCCCACTCACACCACGTTGTCAGCTTAGGCCTCCTCCCTGATTCCATTAGTGACCACCACCTAATCTACTTGGTCCGCAAAATCCACAGAGTTAAATCCCCTCCCAAATTTATATTCCAATGGTCATATAAATCCCTAAACCTCTCTCCCCTCCTGGAAGATCTAGCTCACTCTAACTGGGACTTGAGCTCAAGCTGCTCTAACATGGACTCTGCCCTTACGCACTTTCGGAACACCTTCCTTACCACCTGGGACAAACACGCCCCCCTGCGACGAGCTAGAGTCCAGGGGTCTCACCTACTGTGGATATCACCTGAGCTGATAGCTTGCCAACTAGCCCGTGACAAGGCCTGGCACATTTACAAATCCACACTCCTCCCAAGCGACAATATCACCTACCGCATGCTCCACAACAAGTGCACAAAGGCCATCCGCTTAGCTATGGCCGAATATTTTAACAACACCCTAAATGCAAATCTCGGGAGACCTTCTAAATTCTGGAAAGTTATTAACTCCCTTTTCTCCCCCAAACAGCAAATCCCCCACCTCTCCTCCTCGCCCAAGGGACTCTTCTCTCCGACCCCCTGAAGGTAGCCTCCGAGTTTAATTCCTACTTCACTACTTGTGCTACGACCCTCCTAGATTCCCTACCTCCTGTAACCACACCCTCTCCCCTGACAGCTATCCCCCTACCACCTGGTCTAAACCCCTTTTCCTTCAGACCCATCTCCCCCACCGAAACCCTAGATGCCCTTTGCTCCCTGAACCCCTCCAAAGGCAAATCCCCTGATGGTCTCGATGATAAACTCCTCTTCCTATCTGCCCCTGCCATCGCTACTCCCCTCGCAGCCCTACTAAATCTTTCATTCATCACCGAGTCCCTCCCCTCTGAATGGAAGCATGCCACCATCCTACCCCTACCAAAAGGAGGTGATCCTACCTCCACAACCAACTACCATCCCATCTCCCTTCTCCTCACTCTCACCAAACTCCAGAACACCTAGTACTATCCCAGCTCTCCCACTTTCTCTCAGAAACTAACTTCTTCACTCCATTTCAGTCCAGTTTCAGAAAAAAAACACTCTACCACCACCTCCCTACTAAGACTCATGGACTCCATCCTCACGGGGATGGACAAAGGGCAAATTACTGCCGCTATTTTCATTGACCTAGCCAAAGCTTTCGATACGGTATCCTACTCCCTCCTACTATCTTGCCTATCAGGGGATGGGTTAGCAGCGTCCGCCACAAACTGGTTCAGTGCCTACCTACAAAATAGAACCCAATCCACTAAAATAGCTGACTACACCTCTCCCCATCTCTCTGTTACCACCGGAGTTCTCCAGGGCTCAGTTCTTGGCCCCATCCTCTTCTCCAACCTTCTAAATGATCTACCCAACTCTTGCTCCACTACCACAATCCACATGTATGCTGATGACACGGTCCTCTTTACCTCCGGCCGTCCCTACGGAGAAGTCGCTTCTAATCTTCAGACAGATTTCAACAAAATACAACACTGGCTCAACTCCAACCAACTCTCCCTAAATACTAAGAAAACTGTCTCTATGTCTTTCGGCACTAGACAGCATCTATCCAGACTCACATCCTCAATGATCTTCTGTACCCTAAATAACACCATCCTTGATGACGTGCCCTCCTTCAGGTACCTAGGGGTTTGGCTTGATCGCCACCTCTCCTTTTCCACACACGTGGATGCCATCATATCAAAACTGTGCCCAAAACTTGGTGCCCTCTATAGAAACTGCACTAGTCTCCCACTACCTGTGAGACGCGAAATAGTCCAGAAAATGATTCTACCCTCCTTCGACTACTGCAATGTTGTTTATAGCTCTGCCTCTAAGACCACCTTAGCCAGACTGGACCCCCTCTTTAACGCTTTCTGCCGGTTTGCCCTCGATGCCCCCGATCACTGTGAACTCTACCATTCCCTGACCCTTCCATCCCTTAGTAACTGGCACCTACTTCACAGTGCTAAATTGGTTTTCAACTTCTGGCTCGGTTCCCTCCCTCCCTACCTCGTATCCTCCCTATCTTCCCCATCTACCCCCACCCTCGCCCTCAGGTCTACTGACTCTAGGTTGTTAGTCATCCCTCACCGAAGGCCCTCCACAGGCCAATCGGCTTTCTCTTACCTCTTCCCTAAGCTCTGGAACGGCTTGCCGGCCCAAATCCGCCATTCTTCATCCAAACACTCTCTATCCTCGCCCTCACTAACTTCCCTGCACCAGATTGTAACTGCCCCAGACCTCCCACCCACTGATGAATTCTCTTCCCCCCTCCCCCTAATGCGCTTGACCAGCAGCTCAGCCTTCGCCTAACTGTCTGGCTTATTCATTGCCCTAAACACCCTACGCACTTAAGGTCTTATTCACTGCTCCATCTCCCTTCTCTCTCTCCCCCACCGTCCTAAATACCCTATGCACTTACAGTCTTATTCACTGCTACTGTCTCCCTTCTCTTTCCCCCACTGTCTCCCGTAAAGCACCCCCCCAATCACCCTAGTGTCTACTAGACAGCCCTTCCACCTCTCCTTTACCCCCTATCTCTGATTTCCATTTCCCGCTGCCAACTTGGTACATCTCACTTCAGTTCAAGCTCTGTTACTGGCACTTATGCAATCATGTATTGCCCTAGATGTGTACTCATGTTAAGTATACCACTTTCCTTGAGGCTCATGTTTTGTACTGTTCACCTCATGTAACAAGTTCAAAAGTAATCACACTCAATTATGTTCATTTGTCTGTATTGCTCTACTCCTAATTTCAACTGTAGTATGTATACCTTCCTCCACTGTAACCCCCCCCCCCCGGTGCCGTGAGGACAAGCATCTTTTGCTCAGTGTGCCTTTCCTGGTGAAACATTTTCAATAAATAAATAAATACTGATGCCTCAAAGAAAACTTAAAAAAGCATTATAATTAGATACAATTCCGCTTACATTCCATTTATATTTTATAAATTTCTCCCTCCCATTATTTATTAGTAGGGAAATTTGCATGTGTATATATGATCTTTAACCCTTAGTGTCCATCTGCCTCTATAGCTTACTCCCCGCTTCAAGTCATAATCCTCTGTTGTGACATCACAATGTGTTGCCATGGGAGTAACTGTGATATCACATGCAGTGCTCTGTGACTTCAGGTAGGGAGAAAGCAGCAGGAATAGATGGAACTCCTCAGGTGCAGATATCCTGTTTTCATACAGATGACCTCAGTAATAAATAATGGGGAGGAGGAATACAGCACTAATGGGAAATACAACCTGGACTGTGTCTAAATATAAGGTTTTGTTAAAGTTCTCCTGAACGTGTCATCAGCTTTTTAATATTTCTTATCTTAGTGACTAACAGCTAGAGTGTCATTTCTTTTTTTTTCCTTCTCGTTTCTGTCTTTAATTTCGATTATCAGTTAGAATTTAGCAGCTGCAGGGAATGGTCAGAATTATTAGTGACACTGCTAAAACAGACCAGAGTTGTGGAGGTTAGGGAAACAATTTCCATATCTAGTGGAATTGCCTGATTATCAATCAATTATGGCAACAAGTGCAAGAGGAGCTGGAAAAGATCAGGGGGTTGGAGACACCATATATGGTGCCTAGCGCTGAGAAGGATGGCAGTGTAACTGTGTGGCTCTGTCACCACCGCGATACTTATGCTTTAATAACCTGAACATATAGTTATTGCTGCATTTCAAGTTGTATCAGTTTATAAAAATGACAGCCTTTCGTTTGAGACCACAGTCGAGTCATTACGCATAATTTTCACCAGTTTTTGCCTCATTCAAGATTTTTGCTATTGTATCTTATGGCGGCTCACAGAGAAAAAAAAGCCATCGGCGGGAAGCGCTCTAGGGACAGAGAAAAGTACAGTTGCATAAGAACTTACCGTAACAGTAGATCTTCAAGACTATCTCTTGCAGCAGGTTATAACACGTGGGATATCAGTCACAGGAGTCATTTCCTCCAGATGACTTCTCAGCAGTCTACCCTGGGACCTCCCCTTAATGTTACCATGCGGTGTCTGAATGGCAGGTACAAAAGTGGGAGGTATGAGCTACTCTTTGTTTCTTTTCCCTCCTAGAGACTGAATGAAAAACCACTTCTTAGGCCTCCGATGGGACTCGAGGAGGGAAATAAGACAGCACCTTGTGGAGTCGTAAAAGGACAAGAGCAAGGAACCCTTTTGAAGTAATAGAAGAGTGAAGGTGGGTGGATGAGGCTGCATGACCTGCTGCAAGAGATACTCTAGAAGATATGACAGTTACTTAACAACTTACCGTAACAGTAGACCTTCAAGAGAGGTTCCTGTAGTAGTCTTTACAAATAGGACTGTGGCCCCTGGCATCAGGATCACGTGGCAAATTTCTAGCTAGCAATCATTAGCGAGGGATCTCCCCTGGCGTTACCTGATCATGCGTCAGCTTAACAGTATATAGGGGGCGGTCCCCATGCCCGCCCTCCAGTTCTGCCGCCATAAACCTCCTTAGAGGAAACAGGAGAAAGGAGTAAAGAAAACTCTTTAGGCCCTGGACTCCAGAAGTGAAGCCTCGGGAAAGGAAAAGAGCATAAACATAACAGAAGCTGGAGAAAAGTGGGTGGGAAATCTAGACCTAATGCAGGAATCTCTTTCTAAGAGCTACTGTTATGGTAAGTTCTTACGTAACTGTCATATCTTACTTCGAGAAGGTTCCTGCAGTAGGTCATTACATATAGGAGTTCACAGTGTCCTGATGGACAGTCTCAGCCACACCGTCACACGGGCTCACAAGTGGGAAGAGGTCTTCCACTACTTCCTGCTTCAGCTCCCACTCGTGAGCCTGTGTGACAGTGTGGCTGAGACTGTCCATCAGGACACTGTGAACTCCTGGAACATGCACAGCTATCAATGACAGGCCATGCTGGACTGCCCAGTACCACTCCCGCATCGCCTCCCTGCTTGTTTATGTACCAGACTGTAGCTGTGTTGTCGGTCTGGACCAATAGTGTTCCCGGTATCAAGAGGGACTGGAATACTTAGAGAGTATAGAGCACCGCTCTCATTTCCAGAATATTGATATGTAGATGTTCCTCTAGTGGAGACCATGTCCCCTGTGTTCGGTGGTCTCCCAGGTGAGTGCCCCATCCCTGGCCTGAGGTATACATCGTCAGGGTCATGGAGGAGGATGGGGGTGGAAGGGGATCCCCAACGAAAGGTTGGAAAGATCCTGCCACCATAGGAGATCCCTCTTCAGGCTGCTAGAGACTAGGTCCATGTTGTCCAGACAATGATCCCACTGGACCCACAGGGACCACTGGGTAACCTCATGTGCAGTCTGTCCAAAGGGACTGTGGGTATAGCAGCCACCATTAGACCCAACAGGCGGAGAACAGAGCATGCCTTAGTCCCTCGGGAGGAGAATACCAACGCCACCTGTTGCATTAGAGTTTCCGCCCTGTCCGTAGGCAAGAAGGCCTTGCCCTGAACCATGTCCAACACTGCTCCAGTGATCTGGAGCTGCTGGGAGGGTGAACGTTGAGACTTGGAAACATTCACAGTGATGCTAAGTCTGGAGAAAAGGTCCAGAATGGAGGACCGGGAAGCCCTCAGATTGTCCTGCGACGGTGCTGACAGCAGCCAGTCTTCCAGGTAAAGGAACACATAAATCCCCTTGTGGCGTAAGGCCGCGGCCACCACCACTAGGCACTTGGTAAAAACCTGAGGTGCCAAAGAAAGGCCAAATGGGAGGGCCTTGAACTGATAATGGTTCTCCTGAAAGGAGAATCTCAGAAAGCGGCGGTGGGCCTGGAGGATAGGGATATGTAGGTAAGCATCCTGCATATCCAGGGAGCACAGCCACTGGTTCTGTTGCAGCAGGGGTAAGAGTCCCTGGAGCATCAACATACAGAATCTCTTGTATTCTATAAAGAGATTGAGTAGGCTGAGATCTAGAATAGGTCTCAGATCTCCCATCTTTTTTGGAACTAAGAAGAAGTGGGAGTAGTATCCCCTTCCTATTTGTCCTGGCGGAACAGTCTCTATGGATTTATGTGGTAACGGCGAAAGCCTAAAGGCGATCACTGTTATCGCGAAGCCAGAGTGTCGAAAATCCAATTTGGCAATCTGACTTCAGAGCACATCAAAATGGCACCGGGACTTGGTTTTTAAATGTTTTATGTGGAGGAGGCACCCTACTTAAGGATTCTCAACTCCGAGGGGGTGGGAGGGGTGCATGTCTGGGGATGGGGGTGCAAAAACACGGAAAAAAGAATTCAGGCCAGGCACAACCAAAACGCACCAGCACCTGAACCCAGTACCCTGCCCACCGGAGCCGGCAACCCACCACCTCGCACAATCCCTCCCAACCCTCGCTGTGCATGCTCGCTCCTCCCCTGCATATGTACGTAGGGAGAGACATTCCGTCGCTATATTCGACGACCCCCTCCAATCTGGTCACCCTGCCCCATTGGTAGCTCCGATGACATGCGCTGGGGATTTGGCCTCCATTATTGCAGGCACCCAATCGCTGACACCCATGTCACGGGCTACTGTCTCTATGGCTGATTTTTGAAGTAGAGCCTGGATTTCCTGATGAATAAGATTTCGATGGCCTGACGGGTATTGAGACCTGCCTGGTGGGTTGTCCGGGGGTCTGCCCAGGAACTCGATTGAGAGTCCGCTTGCTACTAGCTGAAGGACCCAAGAATCTTCGGTTATCATCCTCCATCCTTCCAGGTGGAGGGTGAACCTTCCCCCTACTGGTTCCACGGGAGGAGGAGGAGGAAGAGGAGGGGGGACCCCCTAGTATCAGGACGCTGAGAGGAGTGCTGCTTTACCACCCCTGGCTGTCTTTAGGAGTTTTGCCTGAGGAGTCTGGGGGCCTGAACCAGTGGCGCGATGCTTACCTGGTTCTGCCTGTTCCATCTCTTCTGGGGGCGACGAAAGGACTGCTTGGGTTGTTGTCCTGAGCAGTACACGGAGCGGACGTCCTTAAGTGACCTACCGCTCTCCTGTAGCTCCATGATAATGTCCTTTGCGTCTCCCCCAAACAGGATGGGATCCCTGAAGGGGTCATCCAGTACGGTGCTCTGGATGTCTTGCGCCAGTCCCGCAAGACGGAGCCAAGCCAGGCGCCTCAAGCCAATGCCCATAGCAGTGCATCCGGCCACTGAGTCAATCATATCGTAAGTGGCCCTTAAGGCATGGCGGCAAGAAAACTTATTCAGTTATACTTTTTTCAAGAGCCGATTTCTGAGATCCTCATCCAGAATCTCCTGCAGGTCCTGCTCCAAATCGGACATGGTCAATTTCTGGAAGGACACCATATGGGCTACGTAATTCAACGACTGGATGGAACAGGTTGTAGAAGAATATACTTTGCGTCCATATTGATCCATTTGTTTGGATTCCTTATCCAGACGAGAAGCACTCAGGTGCTTCGGCTGTGCTGACCTGTCATGGGTCACGGTGATGACCATGGAGTCAGCCTTTGGTTGACCGGTCAGATTACCGACCCCTTTCGGGGGGTAATATGGTTAGTCAGTTTTTTTTGGAGACAGCTGGGATAGAGAACAGCTGTTGCCAAATTGTAGAGGTAAGGTCCTCATGTGATCCAGTCCATGGAGGAATAGGGAGGGAATCAGCACTAGTGAGGTCTAGGCGTTCAGCCAGAGACATTTCCTCTTGGGGTATAACTCCTGAGGTGCCCAGCCACAGGCCTGCTTGATGAACCTTAAGAGTTCCGTGAAGGATGGGTCTTCTGGTGGAGACTTCGGGGATTCCTTAGGCTGGGATTCAATGGGGGAGTGAGGTTCCAAGTGCCCAACTGACTGAGTCCGAATCAGAGGACTCCGACCTACTGGGTAAGGGGTAACATCTGGGACCATCTCCATCACCCGTTCTTCAGGGTGGGGGGGCTCCAAAGAACGCTCACCCAAACCCCTGTCTGATGCCCTGACCAAGGGGGAAGGGATACTGGTGATGGCCTATAAGTCGGTGTGAGGACCATGGCCACGTGGGGTTGTCCTAGTGCCTGCAGGGATTTTGCATCCTGCCACCATGATGTCATGGAAGTGGGTGGTTCCAGCTGGGGAGGGGGTGGAGGAGGAGGGGGGAGTCTGGTATCCTGGGTACCCTGTAGAGTAGGAAGGGTAACCAGGAGGTTGGTACCAATAGTAGTATACTTTGTGACCCTGGTAGAAATGACCTGGCATCGGCGCTTACAGCAGATACCCCGGTGACGGCCCCCCTGACGTCTGGTAATAGGGAAATTGAGGCAGTAGACAGACGGGAAAGTGACCTGTACGACCAGACGGAGGAGGAGGAGCAGAGGGTCCAGGGATAGGCAGTGCCGAGGGACCACTAGGTGGGATAGGATCCGTTGGCAGGCCTGGGGTCTTAATCGGGACCCCAGAAGGGCCAGAAGGTGGCCCAGGCATCTCACTAGGAAAGCCCTGGTCCATGTCAATAATAGTAGTATGGCTCGGGGAATGGCCCAGTGTCAGGGTAGGCAGCTGACCCGACGTCTGAGAAAGGCGAAGGAGGCAATGGGAAAGAAAGCCCTGTCGCCAGATCTGGCCCCAAAGGCTGGAGTCTCAGAGTGGGTGCCCGACGCATGACAGGTCTCCTGGATAGCTATGTTCAGTTCCGCGGCCAGGGTCAGTAAATCCCGTGGAGAACTCTCGTGGGAAGGAGGAGGGCCTGGAGGCTCGCCCTGTGCAAAATCTGAGACCACAGGGGTGTCCGACGGGAGGGCATTCGCCGGACAAGCAGACGTCTGACTTACAGGTGGCAGTCAGGCCCACAACAGTCAGGGGGCTGGAGTAGGGCAGAGCGCCTGAGGCCGAGCTCCTGACGGGAGAACTGAGGGGAGGCTTAGCCGACGAGCCTTCAACAGGACCTGAAGTGTCCTCTGGAGAGGAGCCCCTGACTGCCCACTGACCAAGGGCAGAGAGGGAGAAGGCATCCGATCCACTGGAATGAATGGAGACCCTTGAGGCAAAGTACTCACCGAGGTGGAGGCCTCACTTGCTGCGACGTCAGCCGTCTGATGATGATGGGATGGAGAACAATCCCGGTCCCGGCGTTTCTCCTTCCCTTTTTTTCAGGAGTGGGTGAAGAAGCATGTTCCCTCAGCTCCTGGAGCTCTTTTTCCATATATGCGAGGCAAGACTTCAAGAGGTGAGCGTCGAGGGCCTTCTGGTGATGGGTGCATGTGGCCTGATTAAACAACTGGCAGATCTTGCAATCTTCCACCCAGTGTTTAGGGCCCATGCAAAGAACGTAGCAGGAGTGGTCGTCCCTGTGCGGGATTTGGGCACTGCACTGCGAGCACTTTTTCTTTATTTTTCTCGAAGACATACACTGAGGTAAAAAGGGGCAAAACAACTTGCATGATAGTGAAAAGAAATGACAGATGACTGAGCTAGTTCACTGCGAGGATCTGACGAGTTCAGGTCGACAGCGGGAAAGAACTGGTGGGCAGGTGTAGAGAGCGCCCCTATATACTGTCACGCTGATGCATGATCAGGTGACAGCGAGGGTGGTCCCCCACTAATGACTGCTAGCTAGAAATTTGCTGCATGGTCCTGACGCCAGGCGGCGCAGTCCTATGTCTAAAAACCTACTGCAGGAACCCTCTCAAAGTAAGATATACTGTTACGGTAAGTTCTTACGCAACTGTACTATCTTCTTCGAGACAATCTCTTGCAGCAGGTCATAACACATGGGAAGATTCCCAAGCAGTTATTATGCAGAGGGGAAGGGGAAGTATACTATCAGGACTTAGGACAGGAGCCCTTGTAAAATGGCCCATCCAAAAGTTTGCTTCTTGGAAGTGATGTCTAGACTGTAATTTTTTTTCGTGAATATGTGCGCAGTAGACCACGTGGCAGCCTCGCAGATTTCTAAGGCAGACACACCCCGGAAACATGCCGTGGAGGTAGCCTTGCCTCTGGTAGAATGGAATGGGCAGGCCCGCTGGCACAGCGGCAAGGTGTCCATCTGCAGTGCCGAAATCCCAGTCTAGGGGATGGACCCAAGAGTCACACACCCAGCCGGGGGAGGAGAGGGATTGAGCATCCCACAGACTGCTCTCCCTCTCTGGAGGGGGAAGGGAAGGGGAGGGGAGAAAGTGTCCAGTGCAATGAGGACCCCTGGCAGAGGCTGGGGGTCCCACGCAGCCGCCACCTCATGTATCGAGGCGACGCTGGCGCCATTGCAAGTCCCCACCCCCAGGGAAAACTCAGCAAAAAAACGGCCGCTAACGATGACCCTGCTCTGCCGCTGCTCCTCACTCTGATCAAAGTCTGCTGGGGGAGGGGTCCCACTCCCGTGACCCCACCCTGGGGGAGCAGACCCACATTCCCATGGAGGGGTCAACTGCCCTGTGGCCCCGTTCAAGGGGGAAAGCCTGGAGATGAGGTGAGTGGTGGGTGGGTCGGGGACAGGAGCTTGGGCCACAAAAAGAATAAAAAATTAAAAAAAAGAATGGGGTTTTACAACCCCTGTGAGAGATTTGCTGTATTTTTTTTTTATAAACAAACAAAATGCAGTTGGCCAACCATGTGGACAAGCACGGCTTCGAAACCCGAACACCCCGATTTCCAGGGGCAAAAGAAATAAAAAGTTGCTCAGTTTTTCGCAACTGTACGGTGAAGAGAAGTATGAAGCAGGGATTCCTCTGGATTCACAGGCTCTGCATAGTACACAGGTAAGTGGATGGCCTGATTTAAAGAAAATTCAGAAAAAACCTTTGGTAAAAACAAGAGGTTGATGCGTAAAGTCACCCTGTCATTATAAAATTGCAGGTAGGGAGGTTTGCACATTAGTGCCTGTAACTCTGAAATAAGTCTACCCGACGTAATGGCAACTAAGAATATAGTTTTCCAAGAAAGATAATGGAGCTTGCTGGATTCAGCAGGCTCAAAAGGACTCAGTCAATTTTTCAAGCACAAAATTCAAATCCCACATAGGGGGATGAACGTGCAGGATGCCATTTAAAGAGGTTCTGATCAAAAGTAACTATGACAATAGTTTGTTGCCCACAGGAGAGCAAATAGTTTAGGATGTTCTGAGGGGAAGGCTCATAAGGGTCTAAGGCCTGCACAGATGCCCAAATGGAAAAGTGTTTCCACTTCATAGAATGGGAAGACCACGTAGACTGTTTACTGGCAGCCCGGAGGACTTCTGCCACCTTTGTGGACACCCTGAAGTGCGAGAAGACTATATCATCAGGAGTCAGGAGTGCAGATGAAGGGAGTTAAGGTCCGGGTGTAGCAGAAAGCCTTGCGCCTGGGACAATAGAGCCCAGCAAATCAGCAGAGGTTGGGGATCCAGTTCTGACAGCTGTAGAAACAGAGGGAACCGAATCTGTCTTAGCCAGAACGGTGTCTTCAGAATCACAGACACTCCGTCTGGGACCAGTTTGAATAGTACTCTCTGAACAAGAGGAAAGGGTAGGGAGGAGTGAAGAAATCTTCCTGTCCAGGAAAGAGATAACGCATCCCACCAAACAGTTCTTGGACCTCACTTGAGAAAGCAGTAAAGAGGCAGTTTTGCATTTTGCGGAGAGGCAAATCGGTCCAACTCTGGTTGGCCCCATTGGTGGAAAATGTAGTTTAGGACGTCTGGTAGGATTTCCCACTCATACGCCCGTGCAGTGGATCTGCTCAGGGAATCTGCCAGGGTGTTGGACACCCCAAGGATGTGGACCACCAGAAGATGGATATTTCTCTGGATGATACAATACCAGACCCTCATCGATTCTCAGCAGAGAGGGTATGAATGGGTGCCTCCTTGCATGTTTAGATAGTGAACTACCACAGAACTGTATGACTGCATCTGAAGGAAACCGGGGAAGGGGGGCAAGGAAAGTCTCGACCGCCTGTAAGGCGAAAAGGTCTGCCCTCATCTGCAAGACACTGATGGGGAGACGGGTCTCTACTAGCATCCTTGGGACCGGACGTGCAGGAGATGAGCACCCCACCCTGCCACAGAGGAATCTATAGTCAGAATGAGACCTGGCACAGGAGAACGAAATGGCATGCCTCGCATTAAGTTGTGCCTGGACTTCCACCATTGTACAGCTCGAAGAGCTGAGGAAGACATCAGGACCAGGGCATCAAAATCATCCCCCTTCTGGTCCCACTGGACTCTCAGGGAACACTGAAGGACCCTCATATTCAACCCAGCATTGGGGACTGTCGGAATTGTGGCCGCCAAATGTCCCAGGAGGGGCAGGTAGTCTCATGCTAAGACCAACCTGCTGGAGTCTAGTCTGCACGCCAAAGCAATCAGGGCATCCACTGGTAAATATGCCATCCCCAAGGAGGCGTCTAACATAGCTCTGATATAGGAGGCATTGCGCTGGGTCCATTTTGGACTTCAGATAGTTTACAACTATCCCCACCTGGGCGAACAACTGCACGGTTCAAGAAAGTGTGAACAACAGCCTGTGGCAGGAAGACGCTTTCTGGAGCCAGTTGCCCAGGTAGGGAAAGACATACAGGCCTTCTCTGTGGAAGGCCACTGCGACTACTGCTAGTCATTTTGTGAATATCCTATGGGCCAAGGAAAGGCCGAATGGGAGGGCCCGGAACGGTTAATGATGACCCTGAAATAAAAAAATGGAGAAATGGTCTGTTAGCAGGCTGCATCAGGATATGGAGGTATGCGTCCTTCATATCGAGAGAGCAGAGCCAATCTCCCTTGTTCAGCAAGGGGAGAAGTGTCGGAAGAGACACCATCCTGAACTTTTAGTATTTGATATAGAGGTTGAGACACCTGAGATCCAAAATGGGGCATAAGTCTCCGTCCATTTGGGAACCAGGAAAAAATGGGAGTAAAATCCTGTACCCTTCTGTGGAAGGGGAACTGGTTTGATGGCACGTTTTGTGAGCAAAGCATCAATTTCATTCCGTAACACCAATGCTTGGTTTTTGGGGTAATGAGAGACCCTTGGTGGCAAAGCAAGGGGAATCCCTGTGAACTCCAGTGTGTGCCCTGACTCACTCAATTGCAGGAGCCACAGGTTGGAGGAGATGGCTTGCCACTCTTGTACGTGCAAGGAAAACCTGCCCCAGATGGCCGTGGGAAGGGTCTCCTGTCCCATGACCGGAGAGAGAGACCTTCAGGCCAAAGGCTGGCCCTGCTGGGGAGCAGCTGGGAGACAATGAGACGTCTTTTTGAGTATTTCTAGAACTAGGCAATGTCAACTGAGGTTTTCGCTTATTGGCAGGTGGTCTTCGAGTACTGGGACATGTCCTGTAGGAGCAGCCCCTAGAGGATCCCCTGAAGGCCGGTTTTGCTGTTGAATGGTACAGGGTCCGGACCGATTGAAGTGTACAACCCGAGTCCTGTAATTTTTTCAACATTTCTTGGGTCTGTGGACAAAACAGCTGATCACCCCTAAAGGGAGTCTTAAGAATAGTTTGCACACCCTGTGAAAATCCTGACACTCTGAGCCAGGCGTGACATCTGAGACAAACACCCAACGCCCCCTTGAAAGCATGTAGCCAAGGCGCTAGGGGCTCTCACGTTGGTGGAAAATAAATTGAACTATTAAGTTCATAACTTTATTTCTTGTCATTATTGTGGTTTTTAGGGCTACAACTTGGAATTTAGTATTTACTAGAGCCTAGACATCAATCATGACCATCTTCCCAGCGGAAGTAGCTGAGGTAAAATGGATTGAGCGAATAGGAACCGCTGTTATTGAAGAAGGCAGTGGAACCAAGTGAGTAGCCATCGATGAGAGTTGTCTATAGGACTCCAGGATCAAAGACGAGGGCGTTAACATAGAGCTCTTTGTGGTAACGCCACTCATCAATGAGAGGATCATCGACGGGCCAGAAGCCACCGTTGACGGATGATGGCTACAAACCACAGAGGGGGGAGGCAAGGATGGAAGCTGCAATATCATCCCAGAATCCACTGTTGATGGAGGAGCCGTCAACGAGGGAAGAGTGAAGCCAACAATCGTCAACGGTGCAGAAGATGTTACAGTGGCAACCTTCTCAATATTTATCTTTCTGGTAGTGATTGGGGTACTCGTCAACGACAAGAGTGCGGTAGAAATGTGCTTCATTTTGCTGGTATGTTTCTTACCAGGACCCTGTCCCATCAATGAGGAGGACTCAGCCGCAGAGCGGTGAGACCCCGAGGAGGACGTCGAAGACTCCCTGGGCTTGGAGCATTGCTGCTGCTCCAGAAGAGCAACCTTTTGCTCCATGAGGAACTCAAAAAGCTGTTGAAGCCTTCGACGTTTGGTAGCGTTGTTGAACTGCTTAGAGGATGCAATCCCGGGTGTCGTGTTCAGGAACAAGGCGCCGAACACAGATGTCATGGAGGTCCTCTGTAGCGATTGCGACCACAGGTACACTTTTGGAATAAGGGATCTGAAGACATCAGTAGATGAACCCATTCAGAATGAACGTTTGGTTGGTAGAACTCTTTGTCAGTGACTGGTAAGCAGAGTTCCGGAAGAGGACTTGGTGCATGCAGGTCACGTTTGAAAAGAACTGAGTAGCAGCTGGGACCTCCCTCTTTTATACATATATACAGAGACCACATGGTAATGTTAGGGGGAGGTCCCAGGGTCGACTGCTGAGAAGTCATCCACAGAAAATGACACCTGCAGCTGATATCCCATGTGTTATGACCTGCTGAAAGTGACCGTCTTGAAGATGATCAATGGTACCATGTGGAGCTCAAAGTAAGGACGATTTGTGAGAGATTAAGCAAATGTTAACTAGCATACAACTGGATATTACTAATATGAAAGCTGTGACTCAAAACACTGGTGCAGTGTCAGTGGAATAAAAACAACATAGACTACTGAAAGCAGAGTTGTCTTGTGGGAGGATGCCAAGTTTTATGCAGAAGATTCTATTGAAACACACACCAAACATGTTTCTTTCTTGATAAACAAAATTAAAGACTTGGAAAATAGAGGGAGGAGGAACAATCTAACAATAGTGGGATTGTCTGAAGGAACAGAGGGAAATGAAATGCCTAGTTTTTTACTGCAGTTTCTTCCAGAACTTTTACACAAGCAATGGCAATGGCCCCTGGACACAGAAAGGGCTCACCGATCACTAGTCCCTCACCCCTCCCCTGGCAGCAGACCTAGACTGATCATAGTTTATTTTCTGAGATTCATGACTAAAGAAGAAATATTGCAATTGTCCTGAAACAAGGGGCAGTTACAGTGGAGGGAGAATCGCATTTCAATATTTCAAGACTTTGCCTCTGTGAGTGTTACAAACACAATGAGTTTTTAGAAGTTAAAGATCAAATGCCAGTGTTTTACAGATTTACAATAACACAGGACTTCAAGTCCCGGTGTCATGATTAGTGCTTCTGGAAAATATCCTGCTGTTTGGTTTTGTGGTTTTCTTTAAATCAGCATCTGTACATGTGCTCTGCAGTAACTGAAAACAGTGAAGAAACGGTGAAGATATTTCTTTCCCTATTAGTGAGTGATGACATCACTCCTGCCCAGCCTGTTTGTGTTTAGATAGATTAAGATACAATCTAGCATTCTGTTCTCATAAAGCGTTGGTCATTTGTGTTTCAGTGGGTAACTGAAGTGGTATAAATGAATGTTTGTGAGAAATCTCCTGTCTGTATCACACCTGAGTTCCGTCACATAAAAACTCTGCTTTGTTACTTGCCTATATAAATCCAGGGTTGTGTAATGGATATAAAATAAATCTAAAGTTTAAATCATAGAAGTAGCGTGTACTTGATGTAGCCTCCATACATATGTTCGTGTGAGAATAGCATTGTTATGTCAGCTTGACAAACGGGTGTCTGCTGCACTTTGCTATTTCAGGAACATGTACCGTATGAATTCACAAAATTCAGTTCTCTGAGGGATTCTGTGTGAAAATACATCATTATGTGTGTAACTAGACATATTTATCAAGTCTAGGATTACAAATACCTTTGAGCCATGGCTCTTTTACAAAGGTTCCATGTCAGAGAAATACAAATTATGGGGAACATCAAGACAGGCATTACAACAATGTGGACATTGCAAACAGAGTACAGATTAATACAGTTCAAGGGTAGCATTGTAACAAGGCAGCCAGCGGCATTTGTCAGAGAAAATAGACAACAGATAAGAAGTGCCAGAGTCACAGGGAGAGGGAAGAGGGTAGGGGGGAAAGGAATGTAGGAAGGGTGGCAAGAGGGTGAAAAGTGCAGCATTGGGTATACCAAGATGTGAGGGTAGAATCCAGTGGGGGTGGGGGTGGGTACAACTAGAGCAGAAAGGAAGTGGAGAAACAAGGTTAAGTTGGGCAGTCACAGGAGCTGTTGGTAGTGAGATAGTCCTGGAGCCTAGTTTTAAACATACCAATAGTTGGGGCAGAGGAGATGGTTGGGCTGAGGCCATTGAACCAGAGTGGTGCTCGATAAGCAAAGAGCGTTGTCCCTGTGAAGTGTGACAGTGGGGACTTTCAGTAGCTGTAGCGTGGATCTCCTAAGGCACCGCTTGTTAATTCCGCATGTTGTAACAAGAGTTGTAGATCCCAGAAGGTCAAGGCCAAGGTAGATTTTTTTTTGACCATGGAGCAGGTGAGAAACTTGATGGTTTGATAGTTGGAGCCAGCCGTCTGAGGTACAGGTCACATGTGTGGATGAGACGGTGAGCACCGTGGATGAGCCGACATGCTTTATTTAAGGCAGTTGAGAGGCGCCCAGGGTTGTGGTTGTGGTCATTCATAATGATGAGACCATAGTCTATTACAGAGATCACAGAGCTCAGGACTGCAACCTTCAAAGCTTCTGGCGTGAGGTGTGGTCTGTGTTTGTAGAGGAGACCAAGCCGTGTATTAGCAGCTCTAGCTACATTATCTACATAGAAGTCCATAGGAGAGATTAGGGTCAAGCTGAATCCCTAAGATTCAAGGACACCACCTGATCTAGAGTGTTGCCCTGGGTGGTGGAGATAGCCAAGTGGTGTAGCTTGTGTGGGTTATGAGAGCTGCAGAAGAGCATAGATTTGGTTTTCTTGTCATTGAGGACCAGTTTATGATTAAGAAACCATGACTCTACAGAACTGAAACCAAGTTGAAGGTTGTGTTGAAGAGTTGCAGGATCTGTGTGAGTGGAGAATACAACAGCATCATCGGCATGTAGTATGATCTGCTCAGAGCAGTGGTAAAGGAGGGAGTTTAAGAAAAGGCTAAAAAGGAGGGGTCCCAGTATGGATCCCTGTGGGACACCCAAGGGAACAGGCAGGGTGTTAGAAAGAGCGTCTGCAATTTTTACTCTCTGTGACCGGTTTTCTAAGTAGCTTTTAAACCAGAGAGAAGAGTCAGGTGATAGTCCGGCATTCAGTAGTTGGTGTATTAGTAGTCCATGGTGTACTGTATCGAAGGCCTTGGAGAGGTCGACGAAAACGGCCCCTGTGAGAAGGCCGCTGTCAAGTGATTTGTGCAAAGCTCCAGTGAACTCAAGAAGGGCTGTGGTGGTGCTGTGACATTTCGAAGCCAGTTGTTGTGGACAAGGTATACTGTATTTATCCAAGTGGTCGGTAAGTTGATCAGCCACGATGCGCCAAGTGCCTTAGAGAGGGGGCAGATGGAGATAGGCTATAATCTGAGTGAATCGCCTGTCCCCACCTTTTATGGACAGGTGTCACGTGTGGCTGTTTTCCATAGGTCCGGGAATTTTCCACAGCTGAGAGAGAGGTTTAGGATTTTTGTTAATGGATGAATTACCTCATCGAGGGTGAGCAACAGAAGCTTAAGGTCCAGGGTGTCGCTACTAGATCTAGATTTAGAGATAGCTGCAGTAATATAGCGGCAAGCTTCATTCAGCCTTACCTTCCTGAAGTAGAAGAGGGGATGGTTAGCCTGAGGTATTTGGGGAGTAGGCCCTGTTTTCGAAAAAGTCATGGGGTAGGACAGCACTAAGGTCTGAAAAAGCCATGTTAAAGATGTCTGCGATCACCTTGGGGTCAAGGGTTGAGGATTCATCAACCATTAACATGGCCGGAGAGGTTTTTGGCTGCTTTCCTGTGACATCCTTGATATTGTCCCAGAAAGCACGCACCATTTCCCATGTATTGGTGAGAGCGCTCTTGTAATAGGTGGATTTCATTAGCGATGGCTTTTGTGCAGACATTTCGTGCTTGTTTGTAATTTTGATGTCCAGTTGTTTGCCAGGTGGCCCTGGCAACTGCCCAGAGGTGATCCCTTAGTTTCAGTTGTGAGAGAAGAGCCGCGGTAACCCATAGGTTACAGAGAGATTTTGTTTTGCGCCTTTTAGCAGGGGCAAAGAGGTTGCAGGCTTTGTTGAAAATTGAGATGAAGTGATCAAGAGCCAAGTTAACATCTGTTGCTTCATAGATTGGTAGCCAGTCTTGTAGAAGCAGGTGTTTGAGATGTGGAAGTTTTCCATGAGGAAGGACTCTGCTAGCGATGATTTTGGGAGGGGCTTAGGAATTTGTTAGACCATGCACACATGACTGGGGGAGTGGTCACTGAGTGAGTCTGGGAGAATGGTCGTACGAGAAATCCTTGTGGGGTGAGTGGTGAGGACCCAATCCAAGAGGGTACTGGTGCCAGTCTTGTAGTTAATCCTAGTAGGGGAGTTTACCATTTGCGTGAGGTTAGCAGCTGAGATGGAGTCTTTATAGGCACTGGCACTCGATGCTAACCAGTTAATGTTGAAATCCCCTAGTAGAATAAGTTCAGCTTTGGAAGGATGAGAGTTGATAAAGTTTAGGATGTCATTGAATCCATGTTTAGGGTCCCTGGGCGGGATGTATACGGAGACAATAGTCAGGGCTTTATGGTTGGGACCTAGGATGATTTTTATTGGCAGAATGTGGGCTGAGGCAGAAAGTGATGGAGTTGCTACAGGGTGCCAAGACAGGGAGTCTTTGATATAGATTGCGCATCCACTGCCTTTTTTGGATATCCGGTCCAGCCTGTGGACATTGTAGCCCTGTATTGTTACTGCTGAGTCAGGAACTTTAGGTGTCAGCCAAGTTTCCACCACTGCAAGGATGTCAGGGTTGTGTTGGCACATGAAGGCTTGGAGTGCATCCAGCTTTGTAGTAGGCTGCAGATATTAATAGTTGCAAGGATAAGGGCACCTGAGTTGTGTGTGGCCTGAGCTTCTAGGGCCAGGATTGGGATGGACTGCCTGAGATGAGAAGGAGAAGGAGTAGGAGTTTTAAGGAGCAGAGTCGCAGCATTTTGAGAGATAGGTTTGGTTGTTGTTTCCTGGAGTAGAAGTTGCAAGGTTCCAGGCGGCGTCCCATATGGACTGCAAGGTGGTACAGTGTAGAGAGGTGGCCACACTTATTGAGAGTAGTGGTCGGGTTAAGTAACCAGGAATATCCAATCGGTGCGCCAAGCAAAAGACTCGAGTGGAAGTGGAGGGTTCCCTTGGAGTAGCAGTGGAGACCAGAGTAGATGGTGGTGGGGGTGGCTAGGACCAGGGAGAGAGAAGAGGGGGGCCAGGGTAAGGAGGAGAGGCGAGAGAAAGGCAGAGAGAGCCCACATGGCTTACGTACTAGATAAAGAGACAGAGATATAGCCCTCTAGTGGTGAGAGGATATAATCTGCTAATGGAAAAGTCAACAGTTAAAAAAAAAAAAAAAAAGCTCTAAATTCACTTCTAATATCAACTCAGAACTTAAAATGACTGTAAGGATTAAACAAATTATTAAACCCTAGCACATAAATTCAACTAGAGACACAGAGGGAGATACAGTAGTTAGAGGTGTGTTCAGCAGGAGATAGTGGGGCCACTTGGAAATCAGCTTCCACTGGTACCAAATCCAAAAGTCAGGGCTAGTACCTTGCAGTACAGAGGATTTCTGAAAAACTGTTTAGGTTCCAGAAATTGTGAGGGGTCCGTGGCCTGGTCAAGGCATGCTGGATCCCTTGCAGTACAGAGGATTTCTGAAAAACTGTTTAGGTTCCAGAAATTGAAGGGTCCGTGGCCTGGTCAAGGCATGCTGGATCCCTTGCAGTACAGAGGATTTCTGAAAAACTGTTTAGGTTCCAGAAATTGAGGGTCCGTGGCCTGGTCAAGGCACGCTGGATCCCTTGCAATACAGAGGATTTCTGAAAAACTGTTTAGGTTCCAGAAATTGAGGGGTCCGTGGCCTGGTCAAGGCACGCTGGATCCCTTGCAGTACAGAGGATTTCTGAAAAACTGTTTAGGTTCCAGAAATTGAGGGGTCCGTGGCCTGGTCAAGGCACGCTGGATCCCTTGCAGTACAGAGGATTTCTGAAAAACTGTTTAGGTTCCAGAAATTGAGGGGTCCGTGGCCTGGTCATATACTATATGTCATCCTGATGCCCCTGTCTCTTGTCCCTCAATTGGGGCTGCTACACCATGCTTCCCTCTGCCTCCCCAGGCAGGGTCAATGCCAGCTGTTGCCTCCTTTTCCAGTTTCCACAGACAGGACTGCTGTGCTCCGCTAAGCCCTAGAGTCCCAGGGCCTGTGCCTCCACAGTTGGGAATGCTGCCCCAGGCCACCAAATGTGTGGCTTTTGCTGCACCCTGCACTGCCCCAAGTGGGCAGGGCAGCTGAAACACGTGCACCATGTCTCAGTCAGGGCTGCAGTATCCTGATGCTTCACTGTGTCCTGCCCCACAGTCAAAGCTTCTGCACCAAGCTGCCCTCTGCCCCCTGCCACCACTGTGCCCTGCTGCATCATAGAGCCTCTTGATTCCAGAGTTAGGGTTGTTGCTCCATGCTACTCCCTGCCACCACAGTCAGATCCTTTGGCACACTACCCACGCTGCATGAAAGAAAAAACAAATACTTTCATCTTGTGCTATAGGGTGGGGACAGAGGGTAGCAGGGCACAGCAGCCCTTCCTGTGTTGGCATAGCGCTCTAGGGCACAGCAGCCTTAAATGTGTCAACATGGTTGCCAGTTGCAACAGCCTTGGATGTGGTGGCAAAGAAAGGACAGCATCTTGCACATGCCATGACCATGTGTCAGGACAAAGGGTGCACATAATGCAGTGGCCCTGCCCATTTGGGGCAGTGGAAGTGGGTAGAAGGGGGCAGCAAAGCCCCACCTTTGGTGGCCTTAGGCAGCATGGCGCAGTCACCCAAACTATGGAGACAGAGTCCCTGGGACTCGAGGGCTTAACGGAGCACAGCAGTCCTGTCTGTGGAGACTGGAACGGGGGGGTAACAGGTGGCATTGGCCCTGACTGGGGGAGGGCAGTGGGAAACAGTGCAGTAGCCTCAACTGAGGGGCAAAAGACAGGGGGCATCAGGATGACATATAGTATGTCTAATTACACACATACATGATGTATTTTCACACAGAATCCCTTAGAGAAATGAATTTTGTGAATTCATACACTATATATAGGCAAGTAACAAAGCAGAGTTTATGTGACAGGACTCAGGTGTGACACAGACAGGAGATTTCTCACAAACATTCATTTATACCACTTCAGTTACCCACTGAAACACAAATGACCAACTCTTTATGAGAACAGAATGCTAGATTGTATCTTAATCTATCTAACCACAAACAGGCTGGGCAGGAGTGATGTCATCACTCACTAATAGGGAAAGAAATATCTTCAGTTTCTTCACTGTTTTCAGTTACTGCAGAGCACATGTACAGATGCTGATTTAAAGAAAACCACAAAACCAAGCAGCAGGATACTTTCAGGAAACACTAATCATGACACTGGGACTTGAAGTCTTGTGTTATTGTAAATCTGTAAAACACTGGCATTTGATCTTTAAAAAAAGAGCTTCATAGGCAGAGATGGAAGTACTAAATGAAATTCCCTGCTTCTTTGGTCATTACTTATAAAGGTGGCCCTAGTGCTCTATGCGACTCTCAAGACAAGGCTTGGAAGGTGTTGTCGAGTGATCAGAAGGCACATTAGGTCAGTGCTCAACAGACAGTTTCAAATCAAACTGTTTCAGATAGTACAGTTACGTAAGAACTTACCATAACAGTAGATCTTTGAGAAGAGCTCTTTGCAGCAGGCTGTTACCATTAGGACTATGCCACAGGCACTAGGATCCACCGGAAAACTCTTAGCTAGCAGTACCTAGCGGGGGTCGCTCCCGACGTCGGCCATGTTACAGAAGGGGGCGGTCCCCTCAGTTCACCCGCCAAAGACCCATGAACAGGTTACGATAGGCAGACCAAGCGGAAGCACGCTGAAAAGATGCTGAAAAAACTCACCAGGGGAAAGGAAGGCAGGAAAGCGACGCCTGCTGCAAGAGCTCCTCAAAGATTTACAGTTACGGTAAATTCGCACGTAACTGTACTATCTTACTTTGAATGGAAGCTTTTGCAGCAGGCTATTACCATTAGGAGTCCCAAGCAGCCCCACGAAAAGGAACATGTAACAACCCCAGGAGGCAGCTGAAAGCCACCAGTGCTGAAAAAAAGGCATGCTAGGAAAGAAGTCCCTGGAGAACCGCTAGGCCGAATCCGGCCCCGAGTCTGGAAGCATCATCCAGACTGTAATGCCTAATGAAAGTGTGCACTGAGCTCCAAGTAGCCACTGCACAGATGTCTCTGAGACATTTTTCAAGGAGGCAAAAGAGGTAGCCACTTCTCTGGTAGAATGACCTCTGACAGTACACAGAAGGGGCTTGTTGTACTTATTGTACCAGTAAATGATGCACTGTACTAACCACCTAGAGATGGTCCGTTTCGACACTGGTTTACCTAGGTGTCGAGGTGAAAAGGCAACAAAAAGCTGCTCCTACCTGCGGTGGGGAGCAGTGCACTTGAGATAGTACCTAAGCGCCCTGTGGACGTCCAAAGTGTGCAGAAGTGCTTCCCCTCTATTAGAATGGTCTGGGTAATACACTGGAAGGTTGATATCTTGATTCAGATTCAATTCTGAAATCACTTTAGGAAGAAACTTAGGATTTGTCCTTAGGGAAATCATGTCCCTATGAAAAACCAAATAAGGCTCATTACACATCAGGGCCTGAAGCTCGGAAACTCTTCGAGCAGAAGTGACAGCAACTAAAAAAAGATACCTTCCAGGAAAGGAAACGCAACTCGCAGTCTACAGCAGGTTCAAAGGGGAAGACAAAGCTTCTCCAGCACAAAAAGGAGATGCTAAGGGGGTATCAGATCTGTGGTGGGAGGCTTCATGTGCAGAATGCCCCACAAAAAAGATCGGGACATGTCCAGCTGGGCCAAAGTTTTTCCCTCCACCAGCATGTGATAGGCTGAAACTGCCGACATATGCACCTTGATGGAGGAGTAGCTCAAGCCTTGACTCAATAAGGAGAGGAGATGCTGCAAAACTGAGTTCACTGAACAGGTAAATGAGTCTAAGTGACGGGAAGAAGTCCAAAGGCAAAAACACTTCCATTTCATAGCATAAGTGGACCTAGTAGAGGGCTTTCTCGCAGAGACAAGGACATCCACCACCACCTGAGAGACCCCATACCTGGATATGACTATGTCTGGAGGATCCATCCATGAAGGTGCAGGGACTCGAGCTTCGGATGGACCAATGTGCCCTGATCTTGTGATAACAGGTGCGATAAAAGTGGAGGATGATGAGTACCAATGCCCGTAGTCTGTGTAACAAGCTCCCTGAACTAGTGGCCTTGATGGAAGAGGGTTGCCTGGATATTGTGGCAGTCACAGAAACATGGTACACAGAGAACCATGACTGGGATGTCAACATACCAGGATACACAATCTACAGGAGGGACAGGGAGGGTAAAAGAGGAGAAGGAGCAGCTCTCTATGTGAAGGAAGGGATCAAAGCAACAGAACTCAAGAGTAAACAGGGAGCAGATGAGGCACTCTGGGTCACCCTGGAGACAGGAAATGGCACCACAATCCGCACGGGGCTGTATACAGACCCCCATATCTCAGGGGGAGGGAATGGATAATGAAATGATAGAAGGCTTCCTTAGAATGGCAAAAAAAGGGGAGATATTGTTGATGGGGGACCTGAATATGCCAGATGTTAACTGGAGCACCTTTGCTGCAGGCACATCCAAGAGCAGGATCATTCTTGATGCCCTACAGTGGACATGCCTCAGACAGCTAGTATTGGAACCCACTCGGGAGGGAGCAATTTAAGACCTGGTACTCTCAAATAGGGACAGATAAAGAATCTCAGATTTAGAGGTGGGTAGCCATCTGGGAACAAGCGACCACCAAACAGTGTGGTTCACGATAAACACAGCCATACAATCAAGCCATACAAAAGCAAGAGTATTTGACTTTAGAAGGGCTGACTTTGGGAAAATGTGAGAGTGCCTTAGAAAAGCACTAGCAAACAGGCAAGAAGGAGGGGTGGAGGAACAATGGGGAGTAATCAAAACAGCCATCACTGAGGCAACAAGCCTTTGTGTAAAGCAAATCAGTAAAACACAACGAAGGAAAAAACCGCTACGATTCTCAAAAGAAGTGGCAGGGAAGGTTAAGGAGAAACGGACAGCATTCAGTAAATATAAGGAAACACAAAAGGAACAGGACAGATAACTTTATTAGTTAAAGCAGAAAGAGGCTGGGAAGGCAGTCAGAATAGCAAAGGCCCAAACCGAGGAAAGGATAGCCAATTCTGTTAAGAAGGGGGATAAGACCTTTTATAGGTACATTAGGGAGCAAAGAAAGACCAAAGGAGGGATACTGAGGCTTAATAAAGGGAAAGGAATGTGGGTAGAGGGTGACAGTGAAAAAGCAGGGATACTGAACGAATATTTCTGCTCAGTATTCACAAAGGAAGAGGAGGGGGAGGTACCTAAACCAAACAAGAGAAACTCTCTGAAGGTGGGGGTCGATACCAGTCCATTTACAGAAGAAAGGGTTCTGAAAGAACTAATAAAATTGAAGGTGGATAAAGCAATGGGGCCTGATGGGATTCACCCAAGAATTCTAAAAGGACTAAGGGTAGAACTAGTGACACCGCTGACTACTCTTTCTAACAAATTATGGGAGGATGGGTTGGTACCCGAGGACTGGAGGAGGGCAGATGTGATTCCTTCACAAAAGTGGTAGCAGGACAGAGGCAGGAAACTACAGACCAGTTAGTTTGACCTCAGTGGTAGGGAAAATGATGGAATCACTTCTAAAGGGAAGAACTGTTGAGTACCTAGAGGCCAGTAGGGCACAGGACCCAAGGCAGCATGGATTCACGATGGGAAGGTCATGTCAGACGAATCTAATAGATTTCTTTGACTGGGTGACCAAAGTAGTAGACCAGGGAGGGGCTGTGGACATGGCCTACCTAGATTTTAGCAAGGCATTTGATATAGTCCCACACAAAAGATTAATACACAAGTTAGCCAGCCTTGAAGTGGGCCCCAAGGTGGTAGCCTGGATAAAAAATTGGCTAGACAACAGGACGCAAGGGGTAGTAGTAAATAGAGTGCACAGTGAAGAAAGGAGGGTTACTAGCGGGGTATCGCAGGGTTCAGTACTGGGACCGGTCCTTTTTACTGTCTTTATAAGTGACATTGCAGAGGAACTGGAAGGAAAATATGTCTCTCTGCAAACGACACAAAGATCTGCAACAGGGTTGATACACAAGATGGAGTGGATAGGATGAGAAGGGACTTGGCAAGGTTGGAGGAATGGTCAAATGTATGGCAGCTCAGATTCAATGCAAAGAATTGCAGGGCAATGCACATGGGAAACAAAAACCCAGGGGAAGAATATACAATGGGGGGTGAGATACTGACAACAGTAAAAATGGAAAGGGACCTGGGGGTAATTATCTCAGATGACCTAAAGGTGGGCAAGCAATGTGAGAAGGCAGTAAGGAAGGTTGGGGGGATACTGGGATGCACAGGAAGAGGCATCAATAGTAGAAAACAGGAAGTTGTTATCCCTCTGTACAGACAGTTGGTGAGATCCCATCTGGAGTACTGTGTGCAGTTCTGGAGACCCCATCTACGAAAGACATAGACAGAGGGAGGCTGTCCAGAGGAGGGAACTACAATGGTGCAGGGTCTGCACCAAAGACATAAGAAGAAAGACTAAAGGAGCTTTACATGTATACCCTGAGGAAAGAAGGGAGAGGGACATGACAGAAACTTCAAGTACCTCAAGGAATCAACAAAGTCCAAGAGGGCAGCAACTTTCAGAAAAGAGATGTGCAAGAACAAGGGGGCACAATTTGAAGATAGAGGGGGGACGGCTCAGAGGTAATGTGAGGAAGTATTTTTTCACGGAGAGGGTTGTGGATGCATGGAACAGCCTCCCTGAGGAGGTCATGGAGTCAAGAATAGTGGGGGAATTCAAGAATGCATGGGACAGACATAAGGCAGTCCTAGTGGGGGGTAGGAGGAAGTAAGCTGTTGGTTAACTAGGATCTGCAGCTCATCTGTTAGGTAGGAAAATGGGCAGACTAGGTGGGCCAAGCGGTCCTTATCTGCCATCAAATTCTATGTTTCTATGTTCCTATGAGCTCAAGAGGCAGCTGAATTGGAGGTTCCATTGCTAGCTGCTGAAGTACTGGGAACCAAATCTGCTGAGGCTACAGTGGGGCGACGAGAATCATTCACGCCACCTCAGCCTGAAGCTTCAAGAGAACCCTCTGGATTAACAGGAAGGGAGGAAACACATACAGAAACCTCTCTGTCCAACACAGGGACAATGTGTCTGGCCAGAAAACACCAGGGGCATGCTCTCACAAGCAGAAATTTGGTAGTTTGGCATTGCGTGGAGACGAAAAGAGGTTCAGCTCTGGAAGACCCCAAGTGTCAAAGACTGGAGTAGCTCCCACTCGTGCGCCTTGGACTGTGACTGGCTTAGGCTGTCAGCCAAGATGTTTTGGATGCCTGGAACATGCACCACAGCTAGCCTGATCTGATGTTCCAGGGCAAAATACCAGACTCTCATTGCCTCCCTGCATGGGGGTATGAATGTGTGCCCCCTTGCTTGTTGATATAGAATACGACAGCTATGTTGTCTGTCTGGATAAGAAGACAGCCTGGTGTTAGGTCCTCTTGAAAAACCCGTAGGGTGTTGAGGACCACTCGCATCTCTAGGACATTGATATGGAGCCTGCACACATCTGAAGATCAAATGCCCTGGGTCTGGCTGTCTCCTAGATGCGCCCCCAAACTGAACTCGGAGGCATCCATGGTAAGGATCCAGTTCGGGGGCTCCTGCCAGAAAATAACCCCTTTGTCCAGGCTGGAGGGGTTCAGCCACCAAGAAAGGGTCCTTCTGACTGGGTCAGAGAACCAGACCAATTGGTCTAGACCATCAGATCTTTGGTCCCACTGCACCCGGAGCATCCACTGAGAACCCTCATGTGGAGGCGAGCCAAGGGAACTGTAGGGATGGCCACCGCCATATGCCCCAGAAGCCTAAGGATAGTCCTGGTCTGGACTTGAGGGGTCATGGAAACCACTCTGGCCACTTCCCGCAGACGACCCCCCTGCTGCAGGGAGAAGGCCATGCCTTGGACAGTGTCCAGAACCGCCCCTATAAAAGACAGTCATCGGCTGGGCTCTGGGGATGATTTCGGAAAATTCAGGGTGATCCTCAACTCTCTGAAGAGCGTATAGGGGTCTCTGAGACTGCGTAGAAGGAGCGCTCTTGAAGGACCTGCTAAGAGCCAGTCATCCAGGTAAGGGAAGACATAATTGTCCCTGCCTCTGAAAGCCGTAGCTACCACCGCTAAGCACTTGGTGAAGACTCGAGGAGCGGAGGAAAGGCCGAATGTTAAGACCCGAAACTGATAATGCCTCCCCTGGAAGTGGAACCTCAGAAACTTCCAGTGGTGAGGGAAGACCCCTACGTGCATGTAAGCTTTTTGCATGTCTAGGAAGCAGAGCCAATCCCCCTGGTGCAACAGAGGAATGAAACCTGGAAGAATCACCATCCTGAACAGTTTGTATTCTATAAAGTGATTTAAAGAGCTGAGGTCTAGGATGGGCTGAAGGCTGTGTGCTTTCTTTGGAACCAGGAAGAAGTGGGAATAAAACCAGCTCTATTATCCTTTTTTCCAAGAGGGCTTGGATCTCTCCTTCTATCAACTGGATATGGGAAGGAGGATAATGGGAGGACCTTGATGGATTCTGCAGGGGGATTTTCGTGAACTCTGACGTATGTCCCCTCCTTATGATGTTGAAGACCCAGAGGTCTGCAGTGATCTTGCTCCACCCTTCCAAATGGAGGGAAAAGCAAACCCCCACTGCCACCCTTTCTGCCTCTGCTGGGGGTCAGCAAGGAATCATTGGGTAGATCCGGGAGTGGGCAGAGAGGTTTGGGAGGACTTTGGGCCTCTACAGGGGGTGTCCCCAGCAGGCTGGGTTGTGGCTTTCCTCTTGAAACCAGCTCTCTGCGAAAACTGACCATGGGTGTTCTGCCCTGAGGACTTCCAAAAGGAGCGCTTACGAAATGGCTTTTGGTCCTCCTTGTAAAGTTTCCGGGCAGACCAAACTGGCTTCCCGGACTCCTGGAGATGAGAAATCAACTTCTCAGTCTCCTCCTCAAACCGGACTGCAGATCCTGGGAGAATCCAGAGACCCTTAACCAGGCGTGGAGCCTAAGGCAAACGTCAGAAGCCGCAGCCCTAGATGCTGTATCTGCAGTGTCGTACAAGGCCCGTAACACATGTGTGCCTACATCCAGACCAGATTTTAGCATTTCTAGTAATTCAGTCTTCATGCTTAATCTGGTGTAGGGTTTTGAATAACTTCCCGCCTCTTCTCAACGCATGGATAACATGTACTGCAGCCACATCCAAGAGCAGGGTCATTCTCGATGCCCTGCAGGGGCAGGCCTTAGACAGCTAGTGTTGGAACCCACTCGGGGGGGAGCAATACTAGACCTGGAAACTACAGACCTGTAAGTTTGACCTCAGTGGTAGGAAAATGATGGAATCACTTCTGAAAGAAAGAATTGTTGAGTACCTAGAGGCCAGCGGGGCACAGCACCCAAAGCAGCATGGATTAACAGCAGGAAGGTCATGTCAGACGAATCTAATTGATTTCTTTGACTGGGTGACCAAAGTAATAGACCAGGGAGGGGCTGTGGATATGGCCTACCTAGACTTTAGCAAGACATTTGACACAGTCCTGCACAAATGATTAATAATCAAGTTAGCCAGCCTGGGAGTGGGTCCCAGGGTGGTAGCCTGGGTAGCAAACTGGCTGCACAACAGGACACAGAAGGTAATAGTGAATGGAACACATTCCAAAGAAAGGGGGGTTACTAGTGGAGTACCTCAGGGCTCAGTACTGGGTCCAGTCCTCTAACATCTTTATAGGTGACATTGCAGAGGGTCTGGAAGGAAAGGTATGCCTTTTTGCAGATGACACAAAGATCTGTAACACAGTTGATACAAAAGGGGGGGGTAGAAAAGATGAGAAGGGACTTGGCAAGATTGGAGGAATGGTCAGACATATGTCAACTTAGATTCAATACAAAGAAGTGTAAAGTAATGCACCTGGGAAACAAAAACCCAGGAGAAGAGTACACAATAGCAGGGGAGGTACTAACAACAACAGAAATGGAAAGGGACCTCGGGGTAGTCATATCAGATGACCTAAAGGTGGGTAAGCAATGTGAAAAGTTGGCAAGGAGAGCCAGGGGGATACTGGGATGCATAGGAAGGGGCATCACAAGTAGAAAAAGGGAAGTGGTTATCCCTCTGTACAGACAGTTGGTGAGACCCCATCTGGAGTACTGTGTGCAGTTTTGGAGACCTCATCTACGCAAGGACATAGACAGGATGGAAGCAGTCCAGAGGAGGGCAACTAAAATGGTGCAGGGTCTGCAGCAAAAACCATATGAAGAGAGACTGAGAGAGCTTAATATGTATACTCTTGATGAAAGGAGGGACGGGGGACATGATAGAAACGTTCAAGTACCTCAAGGGAATCAACAAAGTCCAGGAGGGTAGCATCTTTCAGAAAAAGAGATGTGTAAGAACAAGGGGGCACAATTTAAAGATAGAGGGGGGAAGCTCAGGGGTAATGTGAGGAAATTTTTTTTCACAGAGAGAGTGGTGGATACATGGAACAGCCTTCCTGAGGAGGTCGTTGGGTCTAAAACAGTGGTGGAATTCAAACATGCATGGGACAGACATAAGGCAATTATAGTGGGGGGTTGCAGGAAGTAGGCTGTTGGTTAACTAGAATCTGCAGCTTATCCAGTAGGTAGGGAAATGGGAAGACTGGGTGGGTCAAGTGGTCCTTATCTGCCGTCAAAGTCTATGTTTCTATGTTGGTACTAGACCATATGCGTGAGGAAGTTAAGCGACCTGATGGAGCAGGTGGAGGCAGAATAAATCTTCTTGCCCACCTGGTCCAAGTACCTGGACTCTGAGTTGGGAGGCTGTGAGCTAAGGTGCTTCGGCCGCTTAAATTTGTCATGAGCCACCGTCATGACCATTGAGTCTACCTGAGGGTGTTCTGCCAGGAAGGACTCCTCCCTTGGTGCTCTATAAGGCCTGTCTGACTTTTTGTGAACTGCCGGGGCAGTGGCTGGATGCTTCCAGGTAAACCGGAACAGGTCCTGGAATGTATCCACTAAAGGAGAGACCACAATTGGCTTTGGCTCCTTTTGACTCAGGTATTTGGCCAACCTCCAGCGTTCCGGATCCAAGTCCTCTGTCTCCCATCCATTAGAGCAGTGGTTCTCAAATGGTGAGACCAGCCTCCCAAGGGAGGCCCCAAGTTGTTCCAGGGGAGGCTCAGTCAAGTCTGGGAATGTATAGTATTTACATTTTAAGTTCTGGCTGTTTTGTGTGAAAGGATAAAACAAATTAAATATGGATAATTGCAGGTGAATTACTTTACTTATGCACAAATATGTGACCAGGAAGTCTCCACTGAGCCAAATCTTGTTTATAGGTGTATATTTACATGTAAATTAATGCCTGGGGAAGGCATGCTGAGTCAACCCTTGTTTCTACAATAGGTAATTATATGCAAATTAGTGACTTGGAAAGGCACACTGAGTCATGGCTCATTTCTATAGTAGGTATTTATATGTAAATTAGTGACTGGGAAAAGCAGAGATCCAAGGCAAGTTTTCAGGTATCACCTGAGGTAAGGGAACAGGAAGTTGCTTGACAACAGGGTAAGAGAGGGAGAGATGAAGTGGCTAGGTTTGGTTGTTCCAGATAGAGAGGAAACAGAGTAACAAGGGCCCAAGAGTCAGAAAAAAAGAGTGACAAGTAAAACCTGGGGTGCCGGGTCAGGGGTGGAGAGCAATAAGTTGAATAAAAAGAGAATATACTCAGTCAACTTTATTAGTTCACTTTATTCCTGGTGTACTGTGCAAAATAGGATTTTTTTTCCCTGTGGGGAGGCCCAAGATTTTTTTCCAAATTTGAGGGAGGCTCGAAATCTTTTTTTATGGCTTGGGGGAGGCTCACTATCACAAAGTGTGAGAACTAATGCATTAGAGGCTTGGATATGCCTCATGACATCCATAAAAGTGGGGTCTTCTGGAGGCGAACGGGGTGTCCTTTTCATCTGGGGACACCTTCTCCCTAGAAAGGGACCGGTCAGACCCAGAAGAAGAGTAAGACCTACCCCATCAGAGCGGGATGAAGCCGATCTGGAGGGGTTTCTGTCCTTTGAGCGTCGGCTATTAACCGACCGGCGCCGGCCTGGGGACCGACGGTGAGAGGACAAACGTCGGCTATGGGTCTGATGACAGCTGGTTGAGTGCCCATGACAACTGCCAGACCTATGGTGGCTATGAAACCTGCTCCTCCGAGGTGACCGACATTAGCTAACCGACCTGGAATACAGACGTTGCCGGCGGTCCTTAGACCTAGAGCAGGTATGGATCACCGAAAGAGAGCAGGACTTGGAAGGTTTGGGACACTCTTTGGGAACAGACTTGTCAGTCAGGGTGGATGGACCTCCCTTTGCAGCCTGATCCTCCGTGTTTCAGGGACCGGGGTCCAATCTGGCTTAGGAGAAATGATGTCGTTTGACCTGGCTCCACCAGAACTGAAAACGTTCATTGAGCTCCTCCGTATTAAAACAGACGCCGCTGCCCCAGCCAGGGTGTCGGGCATGACAGCCTGGTCCTGGGGAAATCGGTGAGGCCGGCAACTCAGGGAGATCCTGAGGTGAAGTGCCCGCAGAGACATCCTCCGGGGTAGAGGCTCTCCGCACCAGTGACTATACCGTCTCCGGTGTCACCTGATCTGGTATGTGACTGGCACCTGAGTCCGGCTTCTGGCCACATGGCTTAACTGGCGCTGGGTCTTGCTTTGCTGGAGGCTCAGAAGGGTGGGAAGCCGAGGAGGACTTGGTTAAGGGCTCCTGCTCCTTCGAAGGGGCTTTACCCAGAGCCCCGGGTAGGGCCGAGACAAAGGCTTTCTTCGGCGGGGCCAAGGCATGCACCGAAGAGGGAGCCGAAGTATTGCCTGAGGTAGAAGGAGTGTGACCTTTACCTCTGCGGGTGGCACCAGCTGGGCGACCGGGCCTTGCTTACCTTCTACTGATGCTGGAGTCTTAGCGTGACCGGAAGGCCTACCCCAGTCCTGAGAGTGTCTGGAGTGTCGGGAACGGTCAGCACCACCTGAGCCTGACAAGGATGCCTTTTTATTGGGAGATCGAGAGCTGAAGCATGGATGGGACCGGCTCTGGTCCTTGTCATGGGGCTTATGGCGCAACTTGTCCTTATGTTTAGACTTCTTCCCTGGAGAGCTCTGCATCACGGCAACTTGCTTCTCTAAAAGGTGGGTTTTAAGTGCCTTTAGGCGTCGAATCCTTGTACTGCTGGTAAAGCCTTTGCAGATCCTGCAAGCCTGCGTGTATGGTCTGGTCAGAGGCAGAACACGCAGGTCTCGTGGGAGTCTTCAGCAGGAATGTGATGGCCACAAAAACACTTGGTTTTCTTTGGTCCCGTTGAGGACACCGATGACGGCAAGGAAGACAGAGTGAGACACTCAATTGAGAAGAAAACACTATTAGTGAGAAAATACCGAATAAACTTCGCTGAACTGCTAAACAATGAGCCAAGAGCAACCGCTGAGAGTGGGTTTGTGGCGGGAAAAGAACCGAGGTGGAGCTGGGGACCACCCCCTTTTGTACCACAGCCGATGTCGGGGGGCAGCCCCCGCTGGGTTCTGCTAGCTAAGAGTTTTCTGGTGGGTCCTAGTGCCTACGACATAGTCCTAATGGTAGTAGCCTGCAGCAAGAGCTCCCACTCAAAGTAAGATCAGTAGATCTTCAAGAGAAACTCTTGCAGCAGGTAACACATATAGGGCTGTAACCGGCAGGCAACAGGACCCCACAGAAAAGTTTTAGCTAGCAGTCTATGGCAGAGACCACCCCCCCCCCGACATCACATATGGTATAAAGGGTGGGCGGTCCCCGGGGTGCCCCAGTTCTCCCAGAGACTCTAGCATCAGGATGGAAGGTGATCAGAACCAGAGAACCAAAGCCAATACCTCACAGAGCAATTAGAATGTTGCCAACATAATCCAAATGCAGGAGTGAAACCTCTTGGGAGAAAGCATACTTGCTGCAAGAGCTTCTCTAGAAGATTTACTGTTACGGTAAGTTCTTACATAACTGTACTATCTTACTTCGAGAGTCAACTCTTGCAGCAGGTAACACATATAGGACTGAGTCCCAAGCAGTATAGGAGACTAGACTAGTCACAGGTGGAGGAAAGGAGAAAGTGAAGAGGGAAGTACCCTCATGAGAGGAGTCTCTATGCAGAACTGCAAGGCCGAAGCCTGCTCTGCATCGAGAGGCAATGTCCAGACTGTAGTGTCTGATAAATGTGTAGACAGTATTCCACGTGGCTGCTGCACAGATGTCAGCCACAGACACATTTCTGAGAACGGCGAAAGAAGCCACTACTCCCCTCATGGAGTGATCCTTCACCGAGCCCAGCAAAGGTTTATCGTACTTCTGGTAACAGAAGAAAATGCAGTAGATGAGCCATTTCGAAAGAGTCTGCTTGGCCACAGAAGCTCCTTGGATCCTAGGGGCAAAAGAAACGTAAAGCTGATCAGAACGTCTGAAATCTTTTGTTCTGGATAGATAAAATTGCAAAATGCGATGAACATCAAGTGTGTGGAGAACAGCCTCCCCCCGGTTTATTTATTTCGTTTTTGTTTACCGGGTAAGTACACTAGACAAGTTTTATGCCTATTTTCAGGAACGACCCCGGAGAGTACAAAAGGGTACAACAGGTACATTGATACAGTAATTGGTTCAGACGAATACATTCAGGTACAAAAACAGAAGAAAAGACAATTTTTACAGTTTTTACATTTACGTAGAAGGTACACCCAGATACAGTGCTGGGGCAAGGTATAAATTAGAGATAAATTCAATGACCAACAGGGCTGGTGAGGATTATGAGCATAGTAACATCATAGCGTCGGTCAAGCAAGGGAAGGGGGATTTGGACGAGGACATAGCGCAAGAGTGGTGACACCAGAGCAGGAGAGAAGAAGCCGGCACCAGTGGACACCGAGAGGCTAAAGAGGCTTAGGACATTCACAGCGAGAAGCCACCTTAAGATGATCCCACAGGTAGGTCCGGAAACTCTTGTGAGAGGAGGCAGTCGGACTCTTTCAGGAAAGGAGTTCCAGAGCCTGGGGCCATGGACAGCAAAACTCCGTCCCCCATGTTGGTGCGGAAGTAGGTACACTTAGTAGGCGGGGCCTTGGGATCTAAGCAGGTAGGGGAGAGGTCAGCAGGAGCAAGAAACGAGACCAGTTCAGAGGGTGCGGAGCTAAGTACTGTACTGGGGCACCCAGTGCTAAGTTAAGGTGATTGGCGGGTAGCCAGCCAAGCTTCTCGTGAGAGCCTGCAGAGAGTGATGGGTGAGGTGGGGCAGCTAGGGCAAAACGGACAGATGTTGTAATGCTGTGCTCCACTTGCTTAGGAGGAAGTCTGTGAAGTATGAGCAACATGAGGGAGCCGAGCTGAGGGAGGAAGTAGTACTCCCTGGCAAGAGCTAAGCAGTCGCTGGAGTGAGGTTGTACCGAGCCCTGTAGGCCATTCCAGTTTGCGTTTACCCCACTGCAGGCATTATGGATATGACTACCAAGGTCCAATTGGGGATCAAGCGTCACTCCAAGATATTTGAGGGAGGTCACGGTAGGAGAGGGAGCCATCTTCGTAGTTGATATGTAGGGGAGTTGAAGAGGCTCGTATTTTGGCAGAGGAACCGAAGAGCATAGCCTGGGTTTTGTTTTGATTAAGGACCAATTTATGGTTGGAGAGCCATGCCTGGATGTTCCAGAGGTCTTCAGATAAGTGACGGTTTAGTGTGGCTGTATCACAGGAGTGGGCCAGGAGAACCAGGTCATCCGCATACATGATGACACGGCAGCTGGAGACCACATCAGGGAGATTGTTGATGAACAGGGAGAAGAGTAGGGGACCCAGAACGGAGCCCTGAGGGACACCAGAGGTGACAGGCTGGGGGGCAGAGAGGACTTTATTGAATTTAGTTAGTTGTTTTCTGCCATTTAGGTAGCCAGAGACCCAGTTTAGGGCGGTGGGGGACAAACCAAGGGACCTCATCTGCAGGGCAAGCAGGTCGTGGTCAACGAGGTCGAACGCCTTGGATAAGTCAATAGATACCACACCTGAGAGTTTTCCCTGATCCATAGCAGCTCTGATGCTGGAAGAGACTGAGATGAGAGCCGTGGAAGTGCTGTGCCCTTGAGTGATCAGGGTAATATACTGGGAGATGGATATCCTGATTTAAAGTCAGCTCGGACACCACCTCTGGTAAAAACTCAGGATTAGTCCTCAAGGCCACCCAGTCCTTGTGGAACACTAAATAAGGCTCCTTGCACATCAGGGCCTGAAGCTCAGAAATACTTCGAGCAGAAGTAAGAGCAACTAAAACTAACGCTTTCCGGGAAAGAAAGCGAAGCTCGCAATCCGTGGCTGGCTCAAACGGGGGTAAGGTTAGCTTTTCCAGCATGAAAAGCAAGTCCCAAGGAGCAACAGGGTCGCTTATGGGAGGTTTCATATGCAGGATTCCCCTGAGAAAGGTACGTGTTACCTCCATCTGTGCTACAGTTCTGCCTTGGACAGGAATATGTCAGGCAGAAATGGCTGATAAATGCATTTTAATGGAGGAATAGCCCAATCCTGAGTCCAAGAGTGACAACAGGTACTCAAGGAGCAAGTTCACCGGACAAGCCAAGGGATCAAGATGGCGGGCCACAGCCCAGAGACAAAAGCACTTCCACATCATGGCGTAAGTGGCTCTGGTGGAGGATTTCCTGGCGGCCACCAGAACATCAGCAACCCTGTCAGAGACCCCGAAACTGATTCTGGCCAGGTCCTCAGGAGCCATGCATGGAGGTGTAGAGACCGAAGGTTTGGATGAACCAAGGTCCCGTTGTCCTGGGACAGCAGGTGGGCGCTCAGTAGCAAGGGAATCGGGGGTTCGGTAGCCAGCTGTTGCAGCAATGGGAACCAAATCTGTCGTGGCCACAGTGGGGCCACAAGGATCATTGCTGCTCCTTCCACTTGCAGCTTGAGAAGGATCTTCTGAAGGAGCAGGAAGGGAAGGAAGGCATAAAGGTATCTCCCTCTCCAAGAGGAGGACAACGCATCTCGCCAGAAAACTCCAGGCCCTGGATCTAGCGAGCAAAAACTGGGCAACCTTGGTTTGATAGGAGAGGCAAAGAGGTCCAGCTCTGGTCTGCCCCATCTGTTGAAGAGAGTGTTGACAACAGACTGAAGGAGGGTCCATTCATGTGCTCTGGACCGAGTGCAGCTGAGAGCGTCGGCCAGAGTATTTTGGATCCCTAGAACGTGAACCGCTGAGATCTTTAGGTGGTGGGATATGGCCCAATTCAAAACCCACATTGTTTCCCAGCAAAGAGGGCAGGAGTGAGTGCCTCATTACTTGTTGAGGCAGAACACCACAGACATATTGTCTGTCTGTACTAGAAGGTGTTCTGGGCGCAGCACTGTGCTCAAGGCCTGCAGGACATACAGAACTGCTCTCATCTCAAGAATAGCGATGTGGAGAGCCTCCTTGTTTGCTGACCAGGCACCCTGTATCTGGTGAACACTGAGGTGTGCGCCCCACCCAGTGTCTGAGGTACTGGATGTCAAAATTTGGTCCGGAGCATCCTTCTGGAGGGGGGTGACATCCACCAACTGAGTTCCTTATTGGACTGGGTTCGTGATGGAAACCGGTTGGTCCAAATCCTCCCATCTTTGGTCCCACTGAATGCGTAGAGTCCACTGAATTGTCCTCATATGCAGTCTCGCTAGAGGGACTATGGTGATGGTCGCTGCCATATGGCCTAACAGCAGTAACAGAGACCTGGCTGGGACGGACGGCACAGATGAGATGTGATGTGCTAAGGCACGAAGCCGAAGAACTCTGTCTTGAGGCAAGAAGTCCCCCCTTTGAGTTGTACTGAGCTGTGTTCTGATGACCTGGAAGGACTGAATTGGAACCAGGGAGGATTTTGGGATACTGACCTTAATACCTAGATCTCCAAAGAGAGAACAGGTGTCCTGAATGGACTGTTGCAGCTGCCCGTTGGACAGGGCCATCGAGAGCCAATCATTCAGGTAGGAAACGACATAATGCCCTTTCCTTCGAAGGGCCGCTGCGACCACCACGAGGCACTTGGTAAAGACCCTTGGGGCAGAAGGGTAACACCCCAAATTGATAGTGCCTCCCTGGAAGTGAATTCTGAAGAACCTCCTGTGGGGCTTGGCCACTAGGATGTGGAGATAGGCATCTTGCATGTCTAGTGAGGCCAGCCAGTCCCCTTGATGTATCACGAGGAGCAGTCCCTGGAGGGTCACCATCCAAAGCTGCTTGTATTCCACAAACTGGCTGAGGATGCTGAGGTCCAGGATATGTCTTTTTGGGCACTAGGAACAAGTGTGAATAGAAGCCTGTGCCCCTCTGAGCTGGGGGAACTGGCTCTAAGGTGTTCTTGAGCAGCAGGGCCTGAATTTCTGCCTGAATCAGCCAAGTGCGCACCAGGGAGTAGCAGGATGGAGAGGGAGGCCTGTCCGGGTGGAAACTGTACAGACTATCGAGTGTCCGTTGTCGATAACCTGAAGGACCCACTGATCGGAGGTGATCTCCCGCCAATTCTTCTCATGTAGAGAAAAGTGGCCTCCGACCGCCTCCCCTGCAGGGGCCACGGGAGGTTGTGGGTCCAATAAGGAGTCAGGTTGTGGAGGGAAGGGGCAGAGCAGCTTGGCCCGATCTGGTGGATCGAGAGTCAGGCCTAGTGAAACCTTTAGGGGCGCCTCTGCGACTGTAACTACCTCGCTGTGGCTGATGATGCTGGAAGAGAGATTTTTGTAGCTGTCCCCAACCGCCTCAAAAATGAGACTTTCGAAAAGGCCTCTGTTTCGGTCTGTAAATGGACTACACCGTCTGAACAGCCTTACCAGAGTCCTGCAGTTTGGTGATAATTCTCTCCTTATCTTCACCAAAGAGGACTGAACCTTTGAAGGGCACATCTAGGAGGTTGGTCTGGACATATTGTGCGAACCCTAAGACTCGGAGCCAGGAGTGTCTGCGTACACAGACTCCTGTGGCCGCAACCCTCGTCATCATGTCCACCAAATCATAGGCTGACCAGAGGACATGTGTACCCATGTGAGAACCGGTCTGCAGAAGCTTAACTAGTTCTGCTTTCCGAGGACAGCCTGGGATCTCATTTACTATAGTGATCCCCTGCTCACAAAGAGCATTCTGGAACTGAGCCATATGTGTAAGAAAGTTAAGACTCCTACAGGTGGCTGACGAGTAGATCTTCCACCCCATGGAATCCAGCTGTTTGGATTCTTTATCCAGGGGTCGAGTGCTGAGGTGCTTCGGCCTCTGGGATCTGTCGTGGGTGCCCGAGATCACCACTGAGTCTGCCAAGGGGTGTTCTGCCAGAAAAGGGCTGTTCTTCAGGAGCCTTCTTGGGGAGTGCGGTGGATATGTGGGGGCGGTGGATATGTGGGGGCGCTTCCAAGCTGCCTTAGTGACATAGTGACATCTGCAAAGGTATCCACTAAGGGTGAGATAACCACCGGCTTAGGATCCTTCTGGTGTAGATATTTAGCCAGGTGGAGTCTTTCTGGGTCTAAATCCTCTCTCCCACCCCATATTTGATTATATATGCCTCATGACCTCCATGAAGGAGGGGTCATGAAGCACCCAATCCCCCTCGGCATCATGTGCCCCCCCCCCAAAAAAGTATTTCTTTACCGACAGGGGGCCAATCCCCATCAGCTTTTATCCCCTTCCCGTTTATTTTGCCGACGGAAGCCCACTCCCATCGGCATATGTCCCCCTCACTTTTGTTGTGTACCGAGGGTGCCCAATCCCCTGGCCGGCTACAGCATCTCTAAAAAAAAAAAACAGGTGGCATGCTGGGAGCCCACCCCAGCGCACAAATCCCCTGAAAACAAAAACCGTCCCACGATGTCCCCCGTAAAAAGAAAACTGTCCTCGCGTCTCCCCTGCCCCTCCTACAAACCCGCCGCCCACCCACTACGCACTCCAGCCTCCCCACACACACGCCCTCCCGTACTTCCCTCCGGTGTCCGACGCGACGATCTTCGGTGGAGCAGGAACATGTCTGCACTCTTCAAAGCCGACCGCGAACTGAAGAAATGTTGGTAAGCTGTATAATGGCATAAATAGGGTTTTTTCAACTTTGGTGCATATCTCCGGCATTTTTGGGAATTTTGTCACCAATTTTTCAACATGGGGTTATTGGCACCCCTCCTCATGAATTCAGTCACTGTCATGGCATTATTTGGTCCCGAAAGGTGATTTCGCGGTCACTGCACGGAATCATCTTTCGGGACCGAGTAATGAAACGACAGTGCCACTATTGGGGCTCTCAAAAAGCCTATGTTGTAAATTTGGTGGGGGAAAAAAATGGCTGTTTTACAAGCATGCATTGCCCAGTTTCCACGCACGCTCATAACTTCGTGAATTTGTAATATTTTCACTCCAGATTTTCAAAATTGGCATTGTTCCACACCACCTCATGAACAGTACAGTTGTCATTTTACATATCCTGGCTTAAATGTATTTTTGCACGTCCGGCACAGAATAGCGCGGTCGCTGTGCAAAATCAGTTTTCGGGACAGTTTGAGGAAATGACGGTGACACTGTTCATGAGCAGAGGTCCTAAAATGCCTATGTTGAAAATCTGGTGACGAAATTCCATAAAATGACTGTGTTACAAGTGTGCAGTTTCCATGCACCCTTGTAATTTCGCAAATTTGCAATATTTTCATGCAAGATTTTTCACACTGGCATTTGGTCACACCTGCTTATGAACAGTACAGCTGACATTTTTCACATCCTGCCCTAAATGTGTTTTCGCACCTGTGGCGCACAAAGGCGGTCACTGTGGGAAATCAACGTTTGGGACAAATTAACAAAATCACAGTGCCAGTATTCATGAGGGGAGGTCCGAAAATCCCTGTGTTAAAAATGTGGTTAAAAAAATCCCAAAAATATTTGGGTTACACACGCGTGTTGCACAGCTTCTATGCATGCACATGACTTCAATTTTTCATATTTTCACTCCAGATTTTAAACGGTGCCATTTTTTTTTTTTTTTACATCTCCTCATGAAAAATATGGTTGTCATTTCCACAAACTGCCCAAAATGTGTTTTCATCCCTGTGTCGCCAAATAGCATAGCCACTGTGCAAAACTACCTTTCAGCTAGCAAAGTGATAGTGCCGCTCTTCATGAGGTGGGCTGACAAAAAGTCCATGTTGAAAATTTGGAATGAAAATACCAACACATGCCTACGGTGTTAGGGTTTCCAACTGTAGTACCCCAACCTGTACAGACTGACAGAAACATAGACTATGATGGCAGATAAGGACCGCTTGGCCCACCTAGTCTTCCCATTTCCCTACCTACAGGATAGGCCGCAGATCCTAGTTAACCAACAGCCTATTTCTTCCTACCCCCCCACAAGAATTGCCTTATGCATGCATTCTTGAATTCTCCCATAGTTTTAGACCCCACAACCTCCTCAGGAAGGCTGTTCCATGCATCCACTACCCTCTCTGTGAAAAAAATACTTCCTCACATTGCCCCTGAACCGCCCCCCCTCTATCTTTAAATTGTGTCCCCTTGTTCTTGCACGTCTCTTTTTCTGAAAGATGCTACCCTCTTGGACTTTGTTTATTCCACTAAGGTACTTAAAAGTTTCTATCATGTCCAACCTCTCCCTTCTTTCCTCAAGGGTATACATATTAAGCTCCTTAAGTCTCTCCTCGTACGGCTTCTCTTGCAGACCCTGCACCATTTTAGTTGCCCTCCTCTGGACTGCCTCTATCCTGTCTATGTCCTTGCGGAGAGGAGGTCTCCAGAACTGGATGCAGTACTCCTGATGGGGTCTCACCAACTGTCTACAGCAGGATAACGACTTCCTGTTTTCTGCTGGTGATGCCTCTCCCTATGCATCCCAGTATACCCCCAGCCCTCCCTACTGCCTTCTCACATTGCTTGCTAACCTTAAGGTCATCTGATATGATTACCCCCAGGTCCCTTTCCTTTTTTTTTTGTTGTTACTACCCCCATTGTGTGTTCTTCCCTGGGTTCTTGTTTCCAGGTGCATTATTTGCACTTCTTTGCACTGAACTTAGCTGCCATACTTTTGACCATTCCTCCAACCTTGCCAAGTCCCTCTCATCCTTTCCAGGCCTCCTTGTGTATCAACCCTGTTGCATATCTTTGTGTCATCTGCAAAGAGGCATACTTTTCCTTCTAGTCCCTCTGCAATGTCACTTATGAAGACATTAAAAGGACTGGACCCAGCACTGAACCTCATGGTACCCACTAGTAACCCCTCTTTCTTCAGAGTGGACTCCATTTACAATGACCTTCTGTGTCCTGTTGTCCAGCCAATGTTTTACCCAGGCTACCACCTTGGGACCCACTCCCAGGCTGGTTAATTTGACTATTAATCTTTTGTGTGGGACAGTGTCAAATGCCTTGCTAAAGTCTAGGTAGGCCATGTCCACAGCCCCTCCCTGGTCTGCTACTTTGGTCAGCCAGTCAAAGAAATCTATTAGATTTGTCTGACATGACCTTCCCGCTGTGAACCCATGCTGCCTTGGGTCCTGTGCCCCACTGGCCTCTAGGCACTCAACTATTCTTTCCTTCAGAAGTGACTCCATCACTTTCCCTATCACAGAGGTCAAACTGACAGGTCTGTAGTTTCCTGCCTCTGTCTTGCTCCCACTTTTGTGAAGAGGAATCACATCCACCTTCCTCCAGTCCTCGGGTACCGCACCATCCTCCCATGATTTATTAAAAACAGTAGCCAGTGGTTTCACTAGTTTCCCCTTAATTCTTTTAGAATTCTGGGGTGAATTCCATCAGGCCCCATTGCTTTGTCCACCTTCAGTTGTAGGAGTTCTTGCAGAACCCTTTCTTCTGTGAAAGGACTGGGATCGACCCCCCTATCAAGAGTGCTTCTGTTAATTGGATTAGGCACTTCCCCCTCCTCTTTTGTGAATACCGAGCTGAAATATTCGTTCAGTATCCCTGCTTTTTTATTGTCCCCCTCTGCCCACCCGCCGTTCATTCTATTCAGCCTCACTATCCCTCCCTTTGTCTTTCTATGCTCGCTGATGTACCTATAAAAGGTTTTATCCCCCTTCTTAACCGAGTTGGCTGTCTTTTCCTCAGTTTGGGCCTTTGCTATTCTGACTTCCCTCCTTGCTTCCTTCTGCCTTAACTGGTACAGCTCTCTGTCCTGCTCCTTCTGTGTTTCCTTATACTTCCAGAATGCTATCTTTTTCTCCCTGACTTTCCCAGCCACCTCTTTTGAGAACCATAGTGGCTTTTTCTTTCGTTTTGATTTATTTGCTTCACACAAAGGCTTGTTGCCTCTGTGATGGCAGTTTTGATGATTCCCCATTGTTGCTCCACACCTCCTTCTAGCCTGTTTGCTAGTGCTTTTCTGAGGCACTCTCCCATCTTGCCAAAGTCAGCCCTCCTGAAGTCTAGTACCCTCACTTTTGTATGGCTTGACTCTGTAGCTGAGTTTAATGTGAACCACACTGTTTGATGGTCACTTGTTCCCAGATGGCAACCCACCTCTAGATCCGAGATCCTATCACTGCCCCCATTTGAGAGTATGAAGTCTAAGACTGCTCCCTCACAAGTGGGTTCTGAAACTAGCTGTCCGAGGCCTGCCACCTGTAGGGCATCGAGAATGGCCCTGCTCTTGGATGTGGCTGCAGCAAATGTGCTCCAGTTAACATCTGGCATATTCAGGTCTCCCATCAGCAGTATCTCCCCTTTCTCTGCCATTCTAAGAATGCCTTCTATCATATCCTTGTCCATTCCCTCCCCCTGACATGGGGATCTGTACACAACCCCTGTGCAGATTGTGGTGCCCCTTTCAGTCTCCAAGGTGACCCACAGTGCCTCCTATCCTCCCTGTTTACTCTTTTGTTCAGTTGCTTTTATCCCTTCCTTTACATAGAGAGCTACTCCTCCCCCTCTTCTCCCCTGCCTGTCTCTCCTGTAGGTTATGTACCCTGGGATGTTAACCCTGGTCATGGTTCTCCGTGTATCATGTTTCTGTGACTACTACAATATCCAGACATCCCTCTTCCATCAAGGCCACCAGCTCAGGGAGCTTGTTGCCCAGACTATGGGCATTGGTGGTCATTACCCTCCATTTCCTGATGGCCTTACTCCCTTTTTGCCCCATCCCTGTCCTTCTTGCCTTTGTCACTTTCCCCATTTACCCCTGCCCTTCCACTTATCGACACCTCTATGTTGGTGTTTACCGCACTTACTACTGTGATTTTTTTGGAGGCGGGGCTAGAATTTCCCTGCTCCTTTCCAGTGCCTCCCCCCTTGGCTAGTTTAAATCCTTGCCAATGAAGCATTTAAACCTATCACCTAGGATCCTGGTTCCCCTCCTGGAGAGATGCAGCCCATCATGCCAGTATAGGCTTGCATCACTCCAGGTAGACCCCCAGTCCCCAATGAAGCCAAGTCCCTGAGCTCCGCTCCAGTTTTTCAACCACTGATCAAATCCCATGGTGCGGAACACCCTAGTCTCTCCTACGCCATAAATGGGCAGCACCTCCGAGAAGCTTACTATGCGTGCTACTTGTCTAAGGCCCCTCCCCAATTCCACAAACTCTTCCTACACTTCTCTAATCCCTTTCTTAGCAAGGTCATTTGTCCCTAGGTGGACAATGACATCCAGCTCCCTCCCCTGTGCAGCTGCTCCAGCAATCCTGAGGATTCGCTCCCTGTCCCTCCAAGCCATGGCGCCAGGCAGGCACCTTACCTCCCTCTTCCCTTCCTCCCCCAGTTCTACCTTCCTAGCAATGGAATCCCCCACCAGTTGTTTCCTTCACCCTGTGGGGTGCCCTGCCACCCTGCTGTGGGTCTCCTTTGTGGAGGTTCCCAGCATCCTCCTTGGTCTCCACTGCAGGTGCCTCCATAGAGGAACCACACTTTGCCAGAATGGCATAGGAATTGTGGAGAGGTACAACTGGAGGGATGCGCCTCTGTCCCACCACCCTCAACCCTCCCTGAGCTCACTGTGGTCCAACCGCTCCTCTTTCTTGGCAACCTTTGAGGCAACGGCAGTGGCACTGGTGGTCTCTGGATGGAAGAGGAGGTCCCACAAATCCTGGCCAACTCAGCCTGGAGATGAGCAACCTCCTCCCTCAGCCCAGAGAGGTGCCTGCAGATGGGACAACACCGCATCCTCCAGAACGTCTCCCGGTAGACTGCTGCTCCACAGCCACTGCACTGCACCACTCCCATCATGTCTTATTTCTGGCCACTTACCTGTTGGGAATCTTTACTCTTTCCTTTGTTTTTTTTTTGTCTCTTCTCTCTACTTACTTTCTGCCTGTGTGCCCTTTAAGCTCCTGATTGTCCTGTGCTGAGACAAGAATACCCTATATTTCTCAGTAGACCCCCTACTTGCTCAGAGGCAGACCTCCAGCCGCTAGAGGGGGCTGGAGAGCTCCTCTTGCCCTTCTAGGATGGTGCGTCTTTGATGGCTCTGTGATCACTCACTTCCTGCTCCCAAACAGGAAGTTCCTGTTGTCAGTCAAATCCTGTGCCTATAAAAGTAGAACTAGCTTTGGGTGGGAAGGAAGGAGGGCAATATAGTCCCAGTAGAGAAGTCCAGTCACACAGCAGTCCTTCCTCCTGGTGTCTTCAGCCAAGCTACTAGTAGAATCTTTCTAAGGCAGTCTTTAAATTTAGCTTCCTTCTAGCTAAGCCACTCCCCCTACTTACTAGATCTTTCTACAAGTAATTTAAACTGCACAGCTATCAAGTCCTTTCAATCACTTGAGATTTACACCTAGATAACTGTTCAGATAACCACTCAGTTCAGTTAACTCAGACAAACACACACTTTTTTGTTTTGTTTGTTAGTTTGTTTTTTTTTACCCTAAATTAAAGGTCCAAGTACAAGAGTTCTACTTCTTTAGTCCCAGTAGAAGTCTAGTCACACAGCAGTCCTTCCTCCTGGTGTCTTCTGACAGGCGTCAGGGGTGTGACTTGGGATCATCGGCTGTAATGCTCACGCCATTCCACTCCTACCCTGCAACCAGTGACAGGCATTGTGGTTTGCCTTGCAGTGTCTGGCCACAAAGTTCACCCCATTCTCCTATACTGCACCCACCTCAGCGTATTTCCTTATGGAATGGGGTAAGTATAATGCCCAAAGACCCCAAAGCACACCACGACACTTGTCAGTGTCTACAGGGTAGGGTGAGGTAAAATGGCATGAACGTTATAGCTGACGACCCAAAGGCATACCCCAATGCCAGTCAGTCTCTGCAGGGTGGGGATGGGGTTGGCGTCACTTCAATACTTCACTGCCATTCCTATTATGCATCTCTAACTCCTGCACTACTAATGCCAATGCCAGCGAGACAAAATTCGGGATTGACAAATGCTTGTTTTTTATTTTTTTTTGCTGTGCATGTTTCCTCCTTGACGGTCTCCCTGTTGCAAGGGCTTCAGCAATGAAGAGACATCTACTGAAGGCTTTGTTTTTGAATATGCTCCTCGACCTGGGGTCACCAGTTCAGGTGAGTGTCTGCTCTCTTCCCTTATTCCCTTGATGAACCTGACTATAAAAAGAGAATATTGGTATGCATTATTTACCAGATGATTTAATACATGCACCGCTTTGGCAAGCACTCATGACGTCTGTCTAATCAGGAAAGAGCTTGCCTCACTCATTATGTATAGTATTACATGAGATGAAAGTGTATCTGCAAATGAGGGGATATGTGGAGGTTTGCTAGCTTAACCTGCTCCTGTATAGATATTTCACTAAGCAGTCTGGCCCTCCCATTCTCTCATCACCCTTTATTCCCTGGATACTTGCTGTTTAAGTGTTGATCTGCCCGGGGGCTTGCCTTGCTCTGGCAACAGTCAGTCTAGTGGGAGGATTTTTATAGCCTTACTAACAACATTTTGGCCTTCCTAATTCAACATGGTACTGACTCAGATCATGGAATTTATGATGATGGAGCAGGACATAAAATCTCAGGTAAGTGGCAGTTTTCACGTTGCAAGTCAGAGCTTCCAACCCTCAGAGTGCTCTCGGAGCACAGGCAGGAGTGGTAGACCATCGTGACGAGCAGGGTGTTCTAGCTCTGGCTTACTTCACGAGGTTGATGGTATCTGGTTTACTGGTGAGAAGGATGGATCGTTCCTCACATAGGTCTTGACTGTATTCTCTTTGGGGGAGAGGTGCTGACATTCTCGGACTACACTGAGTTATGAATTATAAATTCCAATTTGGAATAGTATGCTTAGATTCAGACAGGCAGATGAGGGGCTCCTCTCACTAGATTGATGTATTTATTTGTATTCTGAAACACACTGCACCTCATTTCACCTTTTTTTTTTTTTTGTGTGTGTGTATGATGTTCTGCTTGGTGACCGTACCTTGACCTGGGTGCCCACATGTGGGTATTGTTTGGTATTCTGGCTAACAAGCAGCTATTGGATCCTTAGCTAATGAAGATGCATAGTATGGGTGGTGACAGACACTTTTTTTTACAGTTACCTCCTTAGACTGCACTCTTTGCTGGCACATCGGTGTTTATTGACACAAGTGCACTCCAGTCAAAAACAGTTCCACTGTGTTAGCTGACTGTTTTACCCTTTTTCCCTTTGTAAATATTCTCTAATTTACCCCCTCATACAGTTAACTCTTACATTTGTACACCTAATGTGTTTGTTACGTTATTTTGTAGCATCACAGTCTCTATTTAGATACTTAGCTAGCTGTATTACTATTATTATTACTAACGTGACTTTGTTCTATGTGTGGTTTTGGCAGCAGGGCACTTCTACGGCTAACTGCTACTGTTATTTACATTGTCCCTACTTAGTATCTACTTCATTAACCTTCTGTATTGCCTCTTGGAATGTTAAAGGTTTAGGATCCACCATCAAACGAAACAAAGTCCTAAACTACTTCGAAAAGAGAGTGGATATAGCCTTGCTTCAAGAAACTCACTTCTTACCAGAGGCTGAGAAACTGGTTAGGACGTAGGTTGGTCAAACTGAATTAAGTGGTTTCTCCACCAAACAAGCATTTGTCAATGCCGAATGTTGTCATGCTGGCATTGGTAGTGCAGTGTGGGAAAACATTTTGGACAGGATGTGAAGAATGACAGCTGTACAGTTCATAAGAGGTGTAAAAAATGCCAGTGTTGTGTGTGTGGGCAAGTAATATAGCAAATTTGTGAAGTTACACGGGTGCATGGGAAATGTACAAAGCACGCTTGGAACACAGTCATTTTATGGGCGTTCGGCACCAAATTTTCAACACAGGCATTTTAGCACCTCTGCTCATGTACAGTGTCACTGTTATTTCCTCAAACTGTCCCAAAAAGTGATTTCGCACAGCGACCATGCTATTCTGCGCCGGAAGTGCGAAAACACATTTCGGGCTGGATATGTGAAATGACAGCTGCACTGCTCATCAAGAGGTGTGGAAAAATGACAATGGTTAAAATCCAGAGTGAAAATATTACAAATGCACAACGTTACGACCGTGCGTGCAATCTGCCAACACACGCTTCCTAACACAGTAATTTTATGAAGTATCGTCACCAAATTTTCAACATAGGCATTTTAGGACCTCTGCTCATGAACTGTGTCACTGTCATTTTCATAATCTGGCCCGAACACTGATTTCCCACAGCGACCGCACTATTGTGCGCCGTAAGTGCGGAAACACATTTCGGGCAGGATGTGGAAAATGACAGCTGTACTGTTCACAAGGATGTATACAAAAATGGCAGTGTTGAAAATCTGGTGTGAAAATATTGCGATTCGCTGAAGTTACGAGCCTCGCGTAGCAACCGTGCAAACGCTTATAAACAGTAATTTTTGGATTTTTCCACTAAATTTGCAACATAGGCTTTTTGAGAGGCCATCATTTACCCCTATCACTGTCGCTTCGTTAATCGTCCCGAAGGTGATTCCGTGCAGTGACTGTGAAATCACCTTTCGAGGCTGATTAACGCCATGACAGTAATAGAATTCATGAAGGGGGTCCCAAAAACCCCATGTTGAAAATTTGGTGCCAAAATTCCAAAAAATGCCCGAGATATGCAGCAAAGTTGAAAAACCCTATTCATTCCATCATACAGCTTACCGGCATTTCCTCAGTTCACGGTCGGCTTTGAAGAGTGCAGACGTGTTCCTGGTCTACCGAAGACGTCCGCACGGACTCCAGAGATAAGTATGGGGTGAGGGGGGGCAAGGTGCACAGTGGGTGGGTGCAGGTTGTGGGGGGGGGGCCTGGGACAGCTCTGAGGGACCGTTTCCTTCTTTACAGGGTGGAAAAAAAAAAAAAAGACATCGGGGGACTGTTTTCCTGTTTAACAGGTGCTTTGGTATGCTGGGGTGGGCTCCCAGCGTGCCACCTATGTGTGTGGGTTGGTGCGTTAACCGACGTGGGATTGGGCACCCCGCCGGCAATCAAGGAAGGGGGAGCTTCAGGAGCCGAGGGGATTGGGCACCCCTCGGCTATAGAAATGGGAAGGACGACATTATGCCGACGGGAGTGGGCTCCCCACCGGCAAAGAGAAATGGTTGGTGGGGCGATGATGCCAAGGGGATTGGGCACCTCGGCAATCAAAAGGGGTGTATTGATGCAGACGGGATTACGCACTCTGGCCAGCACACAATAAAGGAAGGGAGTTTGCACGCAACAGCCGCAGTCACTGACGCCATGTTGCCTGCACTTAGGGAGAGGCGTGCTGTGGTCACGCTGCATGAGAGCTTCGCTCTCATTGCAGCGGACCTTTTGATTGATCTCATCACCTCATTAGCCAGGCAGGGTGTTGGTCCCTGCTGCTGGCTGACTGGGGAATGCAGGACGCACCTACTGGTGCGTGCCCTGCATTCGCCCAACAGCGACCACACCTCCAAAGCTGAACTGTCCCAAGATGTTGGCTGCACAAGTGCACCGACATAAAAAGGAAGACCTCAATTTTAATAAGGAAAGGGGTTCCCTTTTATAAGACTAATCATACTTCAGACCCTGAGGGACAGCTTCAGTTCTTAGAGGGGTCACTGAATGGTAAACAAGTAGTCTTTTGTAATGTTTATGCTCCTAACAAGAACCAGAATATGTTTTTTGACGAGATTGCTATGCGGTAGCGTACCTATCTAAATTCGGAGATCATGTGTGGCGGTGATTTTAATGAAGTCCTTGACCCGATCCTTGATAGCAACAATGTACGAAGTCTGTGTGTGATACAAAATTCCAGAAGAGCCCTTGTTAACCTAAAGACAGATTTGGGTCTGATTTCTATAGCAGACTGAATTATCTATTTGTCTCTAATGGTTTAAGTTCCACTCTAACTTCTACTGATATCAAAAATGGTGTGATTTCCGATCATGTTATGGTCACAATTCAGATAAATATCGATAGGGACTTTAGCTTTGACAGGCATTGGAAATTTAACTCATGTTTATTACAGGATAAAAACTTCAAAGAGGTTTTAGAGAAAGTGGTAAGTAAAGGAATGCTTTGATATAAATGATAATGGGCAAACGTCATATGCAATTCTATGGGATGCCTTTAAGGCCTTCCTGAGGGGGAAAACAATCTCATTTGCAACCAATAAAAAAGCACCTCTTAGAGTGCTACTGGAAAAAGAAAAGAAGATTAAGAATCTGGAAATGGAGTTTAATGGGGGAAAAACAGAACACAAGCATGAATATCAACAGAATATTCTCTGCAAGAGCTGAATTCACTCTGGCTATGACTAAACAGAAGTTCTAGGATGCTGGGGAAAAGTCTGGAAAGCTTTTATCATTCAGACTCAAAGACTCAAAAATTCACCAAGATAGGGAGGTGCACCACATACATCAGTGCCTTACCTCATGAGAATGCCATCTATTCATATGTGCCCCACAAATGTCCCACAGGTGAGCCGTAACATCACTCATAAATTTGTCTTCACCGGGATACTTTCACTTCCTGGACTTCAGATCCGCCCCCTGTGCCACCCCACGTTCAGCCAGTTTTAGGACATGATGACTGGGAGAATGCAGAGACGCGCTACATTATTATCTATGGGGCTAACTTTTAACACCAATTTATATGGTACAGTGAGTATGTGGTGATTAAAGCAGGGCACCGGATGACTAACAAGGGCCCTGCGGAGCAGACGTCAGCTTAGGTGGTGGCGTCTGCTCCAGCTCCACAGAGGAGTCAGAGGGCAGAGAGGCCTGACGTCAGTCCAAAGCCTCGGCCAACAACCGCCTGGAAGGCAAGTGATGCTTTTTCTGGCACTTGCTATCCTGGCATCTCCTTGAGTCGTCTGACCCTGTTGTCTTGTCGGACGACCCACTAACTGCTCTTGCAGATGGCAGGTTCTGACCTGTCGCCAGGTGCAGAGTGCACCTGTCCTGCTGGCTGAGACCCTAGCGTCTGTTTGTGGGGAGAAATAGCCAGTACATGGGGGCTTTGGAAAGCCCGAGCCCGGAAGACTCCCCGCCATGTGCCTGGGAAGAGGCAGAGGGCTTCCTCAACTGTGACCCAGGGAGAGCCAGTGAGGCCGGGGGCTGAGTCGAACCTCGCGCTGGAGGTTGAAGACTTAGAAGTCTTTTGGGGAGACCTAGGATGGCATGCTGACCTGGACCTTCCCTTGTCCCGATGATGGTGTTTCTGGCTCTATTTCTTCTCTCTCTGGGGGAGGAGTCCTTCGCCGAGGAAGAAGATGACGAGCTGAGCCCCGACTGGGTCTTCTGCATAGTGGCCACTTGTTGTTCAAGGAGGTACACTTTCAGAGTGTTGAGGCGGCTGATTCTGGTCCTCTGGTTGAAGCCTTGGCAGTGCGGGCAGTCGTCCGGCTTGTGGTCGGGGCCTAGGCAGATAAGGTAGGCCGAAATGTAGTCTTTCCCCCTGGGATCTGTTTGCCGCACGCACACTTTGATTTCCTCTGTTCTGAAGAGGAAGATGGCTGGGTAGACATACACGATGAATTGGAAGAAAAAACATTAACTGTGTGAATCGTGAAAATGGCGGTCAATTGGAAGCAAGAGCCATCAGAGGAGCCGGGGGGGACGGGGGGACACTCCCTTTATATCATGAGTGACATCAGGGGCAGGGCCAATGTCAGGGGGAGGTCCTCGTCTTAGACTGCCATCTAGAAATTTTTTGTGGGGTCCTAGTGCCTGGTGGCACAGTCCTAATGGCGTTACCTGCTGCAAGAGCTCTATCTCAAAGTGAGATCTACTGTTATGGTAAGTTCTTACGTAACTGTTCTGTCTTCTTCAGGGGTATCTCAGTCATCAGGTTACACCATAGGAATGAGTAACAAGCAGTAACAAGAGTAAACAGTCTGGGAGGCTGGATCACAAAAAACCTAAGACAGGAGTCCTTGAAGCACAGCCTTCCCAAATCCTGCACGGGCTCTTAAAGCATTGACCAGACTATGATACTTGGCAAAAGTGTGGGGTGTACTCCATGTGGCAGCAGTGCAAATATCAGTGGCTGAGACCCCTTTGAAACAAGTCACCAAGGTAGCCATGCCTCTGCTGGAATGAGCTTTGACAGCACCAGGTAATTCTTTGCAGTACTACTTGTAGCAGAACACAGTGCAATTTGCCAACCATTTGGATAAACATTGCTTAGAAACTGAAGCACCACCTCTACCTGGGGTGAAAGAGACAACTGCTTAGACTTCCTGAACTCTTTAGTCCGAAGCAGATAATACTTAAAAGTTCTGCGCACATCTAACATATGAAGCAGTGCTGCTCCTGGATTGGCACGCTCAGGAAAATAAACAGGAAGGTGGATAGACTGATTTAGTATGAACTCAGAAACCACCTTAGGCAAAAACTTAGGATTTGTGCAAAAATATACCGTCTTTGTGAAAAATCAAATAAGGCTCCTCACACCAGAGGGCCTAAAACTTGGAAATTCTTCGAGCAGAGATAATTGCAACTAAAAAGAGTGCTTTCCAAGAGAGGAATTGCAAATCGCATGTTGTGATTGGTTCAAAAGGAGACAGGGTCGACTTTTCCAAAATAAAATTTAAGTCCCAAGCAGGACAGGGGAATGGATTTGGTGGGGGGGGGGTTCAAGTGCAGGATGCTCCTGAGAAAGATACGAGAGACATGAAGTTGAGCAATAGTGCAGTCACCCACGGCCTCATGAAGGGCAGAAATAGCCAAAATGTGTACCTTGAGGGAGGAATACTGGAGACCTGAGTCAGACAAAGAAATCAGGTAGTCCAGGATGTGATTCACAGGGCAGGTGACTGGCTTCAGGGAATGTTTACAAGTCACCAACGATGGACTCAGCTTCACCGTCACTGTCCGGATGAATAATACGGATCGATGCAGAAGAATAAACATACATAGACTATTTCTGGAAACAAACCAGCAGCAGCCTGGCTGGTTCTCGTGGGGAAGGGCATTTGCATCCTGCTGCTGGTTTGTTTCCAGAAATAAAGTCTATGTATGTTTATCCTTCGGCATCGAGGTGGATTATTCATCCAGACAGTGACAGCGAAGTAGAGACAATTGTTGGCGACTTGTAAGTACAATAAACACTTCGCTCCATTTTATATACTTTTGAGGTCGCCTACCACAGTGCTTCAGGGAATGTTTGGCAGCCCAAATGACAAACTGTTTCCACTTCATGGCATAAGTCGCACATTGGGAGACAGTATAGTGCAGTGGTTTAAGGCTCTGCGCTGCAAACCTGGGTTTGAATCCTACAGCACCCACTTGCATACTGTGTGACCCTGAGCAAGTCACTTAACTTCCTTGTACGCCCAGGTTGCACCCATAAACAAGTTTTCAGCTCAGTGTGTCTCTCCTGGTTAAAAAAAAAAAAAAAAAGGTGGAAGACTTGCGGGCAGCCACCAGAATGTCCGCCACCCTGTTAAAGACTCCAAACCTGACAATGGCTATGTCCTTTAGGAGCCATGCATGCAGATTGAGAGACCTGAAGTTACTGCAGAGAAGAAGAGGGCCCAGGGGTTTCTCTGCCAGCTGCTGAAGTAGAGGGTACCATATCTGCTGAGACCAGAATGGAGCTACCAGAATGATGCTGGCTCCTTCCATTTGCAGCTTGATTAGCACCCTTTGCATTAACAGAAACAGAGAGAATGTGTGTACTGAAATCTCCCGCTCCAGGAGAGGGACAATGCGTCTCGCCAAAAAAACTCGAAGGCCCTGGACCTACCAAGCAGAAATTAGACAGTTTTGCATTGAGTGGAGATGCAAAAAGGTCCAGCTCTGAACAACCCCACCTGTCGAACAGATCTGCTATGGATGAGAGAAGCTCCCATTCATGCATGCTGGACTGAGTCCTGCTGAGACTGTCTGCCAGGATATTTAGGGCGCCTGGCATGTGGACCGCAGAGAATGTCAGACTGTGCTCCAGTGCCCAATACCATACTCTCATGGACTCCCTGCAAAGAGGTATGAGTGAGTCCCGCCATGTTTGTTGATGTAGTAGACTACTTGCAGACTGTCCTGCACCAGCAGTTGGCCTGGAGCAAGATGCTCCCGAAAAGCCTGCACGGCACAGAGCACTGCTCTCATCTCCAGCACACTGATATGCAGGGCAGCTTCCCATGGGGACCAGGAGTCCCAGGTTTGACAGGGACCCAGATGTATTCACCAGCCTAGACCCAAAGCAGCTTTGGTCAGGACCTGATGCGGGGAAGAGATCTGGAAAGTGATCCCTTGTAGAAGGTTCAAGGGGTCCGTCCACCACTGCAGTACCTTGCAAACTGAGGAGGAGACCAGGACTAGTTGGTCCAACTCATCTGTACGCTGGTCCCACTGCACTCTGAGGGTCCAATGAAAGGTGCGCATGTGAAGTCTGGCCAGGGGAATGGCTGAAGAGTGCGCTCCAGAGTAAGCAGGAGCTGTTCCCTGTATGGGCCCTTGAAATGCCAATCATCCAGGTAAGGGAAGACATACAGTCCAGTCCCTCTCTTCTGAGAGCTGTTGCAACTGCTGTTAAGCACTTGGTAATGCGGCGTAGAGGATAAGCCAAAGAGCAGCACTTTGAACTGGTAATGCACGATCTGGCAGGCAAAACAAAGAAACCTCCTTTGAGGAGGAAAGACCGAAATGTGCAGGTGAGCATCCTGCATGTCCAGTGAGCAGAGCCAGTCCCCGGTTCTGAGGAGGGGCATGAGGCCTGGCAAAGTTACCATCCAGAACTTCTTGTACTGGACAAAGAGATTGAGGTCTAAAATGGGTCTCAGATCTCCAGTGTTTTTGGGGACCAGGTAGAACCTGGAATAGAACCCTTGGTTTCTTTGTTGTGGCACAAGCTTGATTGCTTGCTTGCGCAGTAGAGACTGTACTTCCTCCTGGAGAACCGGTAAGTGAGCCGGGGGACAGCTTGAAGGTGGAAGGGGGGGTGTCTGGAGGTTGTTCAAGTTCAAATTTATTGACAGGAAAACTCCATTGAGCAGGCTCATTTACAAGGAGGTCCTGAGAGGACAACATATGCTTACATAATTTGAGTAGAGAGCGAAAAGCAATAGTACAATAAGGATGTGAAGGTCTGCCCATCGGTGCAGTGGTAGCACTGCTGCTCACGATGCTGGCGACCCCAGTTCGGGAACGAGCCTGGGAAGCTGGAGGGGGGAACTAGGCTCGGTGAGAGACAGGCCTCTGATGGAAGCCAGGGGTATAGCAATATGCACCAGCTGAAATGTGTGGGAGGAGCGTGATGGATGTCGGCGCTAGTGCCTTGCCGTCCGGGCTTGAGTCACGCTCCAGTAAAAATGGGAAAAACATGGCATCCTGTGTGACGGGTAGATGGAGCACCACACTGATCCCACGCCTCTACCTCTGCAGTAACCTGACAGAACACAGAAGATTCAGGGTGTAGAGCCCCACCTCATCCCCACCTAGAGGGAATACCACGGCCGGATGGGGGTGAACCAGAGGTAAGAAGGAGGGACAAGATGCACTGGCAACTCCCGAAATTGCAGAGCACAGGAGGCCTGGGGAAGGAGAGAAAACTAGAAATATAAAAAAAAAAACAATAAGGATGTGAGTAGCTACAGCATAAGTATATACGGGGTATTATTTACACAGGAAGGTATTTACAGTATTATCTACGAGGATACCTGTAAGCTTATATACAAGCACCTAAATGCACCCTTTTATACATATTTACAGCTCTGCAATCATCTGTATACCACAGACTTTCACTTGCAAGTTTTAGTCCTTCATATACATAAGAACAGTGTCATGGGCACATACATGGGATCAGGACTCGGGGGCCCTAGCGGGCAATATCTCAACCTAGGATAGGCAACCTAAACAGTGGCATTCCTGGTCTACCATGGAATATTGGCAGGGGTATAACAGAGGTGGATGATAGTGTGGTAAGGGGATAAGTCAATAGGCAGGGTGGAGGGGGTGGAGAGATTGTGCTAGGTAGGTATGCCAGGAAGCTGGGTGGGTGAGGATAAAGGGGGCACTGGTAGTGAAATGGAACATAAGGTAGCCAAAAGGGAGAACAGGAGTACTCAGGATAGAGGCATGCGCAGCAATCTACGGTTGACTGAGAGCAGCTGTGATAACTGTGCGAGCACGGACCAGAAACGAGGGGGGGGCACTTGGAAAGGTGAGAGGTGGAATGGGTTAGCCGAGGTACACTGGTTAGTGGCATGTACAGCAATCACTAATTTTGTCTGCGATCAGCTTCCTGAAGCTATGCAAGGGTATTCATTTTTGCAGCCTGAGGTAAAACTGGGATTTGTACCAGGCTAGGGGAAGGGCATGACTTATGGCCATTTCCCTGAAATGGGACCATACATGGGGAACTTCTAATGTAATGAAGTTCTTCCTAATGTAATGAAGTCATTTCTACGTAACAAATATGTGCTGGTCGATTGGTGAAAGAGAGAAATGATAAAGGGGGGAAGCTTTGCCAGGAGAGCTTTATAGAGCCAGGTAAGGGAGTGAGAGAGTCATCTAGCTTAAAGTGATGTCCAGCCCACACCAGCATAGAGCTCACAGTGGTGGGTGTGTCTGTGGGCACTGGAAATGCCCTGAATAAGCTCCAGGGTGTGACCGCTTTCTATGATATGCAGGATCCAAGCATCTGAAGTTATGGTTCTCCATTGATTCAAATGGAGGGAGAACTGACCTCCGACCACCACATCTTGGGTCTGGACCAGAGATGGGGGGGTCTGGCAAGGAGTTAGGCAGAGGAGGAACCAGCTGCAGAGGCTGGTCCATCGTTCCTGGGACACTTGGCCGCCTGCCTAGCATTGGTGGGGGTGGGCAAAGAAGCCTGGGCTCAGCATTTACCCTGGGTACGGGGACCTGAGCCAGGCCTACTGGCCTTTCTACGAAAGGCAGAATGCCCTCTAACTCGTGGCCGGGTGTGGTAGTGGGAATGGATCAATTTGAGGGCCATGCCAGAGGCCTGCAGGTCATTTATGAGGTCCTGGACGTCAGGGCCAAAAAGTCTGGTGCCATTAAAAGGAGCATTAAGCACCTTGTTTTGCAATCAGCTGCAAATCCAGAGACCCAGAGCCATGAGTGCCTATGAAGGCATATGCCAGTGGCAGCTGCTCTGGCCACAGTATCAGCCATATCATAGAGGGCCCTGAGGCGGTGTTTATCAACATCCTTGGCTGTTTGAAAACACTAAAGCAATTCCTGCTTCTGGGTACTATCTGGAAGAGCCTGTGCGGCAGTTCTGCCCTTCTTTCAGATAGCATTCTGCTATTTGACCACGTGTGACGGGTAGCTGGCAATCCTCAAGCCCAAGTTGAGAAAGCATATACCCCTCTTCCCCCAGAGGTCAATCTTGCGGGATTCCTTCTCCGGGGAAGGCAGCTAAGGTGCTTAGGCACCTTAGACCCATCATTTGCTGCCTTGATGACCACATAATCAGTTTCAGTCTGGGCAGCAAAATAAGGAAGGCCCAGCTAGCCCAGTGGTGCCAAGGGTTGAGGCGCTGGACATCACACCTCTCACCAAGTTGGCGACCCAGGTTCGGGAGCAAGCTCGGGTTGCCAGGGGTCGGCCAGGGAGGAGAGGATTGAGCGTCCAACAACAGCTCTCCTCTCCTGGGGGGGAGAGTGGAGTGCGACTCCCTGGTGTTAGTGACGCCCAGCGAAAGCTGGGTGTACTGCAGCCTAGGACAACATCAAGTTGGGGCGAGGTGTCGGTGGACAGCCTGCAGGTGGGTGCGAGAGCGAGCCCGTGTCACAGTGGATGTCATTGCACGTCTGCGCCTCTGGAAGGAGGATTACGTGCACGAACAAAGGGAAAACACTGCACCGCCAAGTAGACAATGGCACCTGGCCTCCATGCCCACCGCCGGATCCCCCCCACACCTGATCTCCTGATTCTCTCCACCCCTAAGCCTTGCCTGCAGATGAAACTTTACTTCAAGGAGCACCAAAGATGGAGTGGTGGCCCTACCTTGGGGATACAAGCCAAAGAGTTCTCGCAGCAAGGTAAGTGAGAGGGTCAGAGTACTGCGGGGGGGAGACTCGGGATGGGGGGGGATCTCAGGCGGGCAGAAACGAGCCAGGATGCTAGAGGGAGTCTCAGCAGAGCAGCGACTGGAAGGAAAAATAAGTTGAAAAAAAATAATAATAAGGAAGGCCCTAAGGGGCACCATAGAGTTTCTTCGCCCGGTTGGGCATAGCTGGCAACATGTCTGGCCTGTGCCAGGCTGCCATAGTAGCATTTTTCAGGGCAGGAAGCACAGAAGGGATAATTTTGGGGGGAGATTCAGGAATCTGCAAGTAGTCAGCCAGATCCGTTCTGATAACATCCTCCTCCTTTGTCTGAAAAGTCCAAGGTGGCAGATAGCTGCTTCATGATGTTGAAGAAGGTGGCATCCTCAGGAGGTGACCTTGGAGTGTGCTTGACTGGGGCCTCACTGACTGAAGAGGCAGTGGACTTACCAGAGGTGAGGAGTTGCAGTTCTTCCTCTTCATCCTCCACGTCATCTGGAAGGATGAGGTCAGGGTGGTACTCCTTCTCGATGTCAACCTCTTCTTCTATGTCTGTCATCATATGTGTCATCAACAACCCATGGGAAGGCTCCCTGAGTCATCGAACAGGTGTAGACAATGAAGCCATGATCGATGGCACCAGCAACGAAGACCTATTGAAGGTGCCCAACTGCTTAACCAGCACACTGTAAAGCAGACAAGAACTTCGTTCAGCTCCATGGTCGCCAACGGAGAGGATTCAACAGCACAGAATCAGGTGACATGTCCTATAATCCCAATGAGCCCATAGCACTCAGAGCGGAAGGGGCAGGTCTCGACAGGGCAGTCATCAACAACCAGTCCATCGTCGACGGTGGAAGGGGCGATGACCTGGAGGTCGACGGCTGAGTGATATGCGAGTTGGGCAGAGAAGCTGACAGTATGGGCCTGATAGAAACAGAGACCTGGACAACTGGTCTCTTCGTCTTGGCAGCCACCGAGGAAGAGGCCCCCCCCCCTCCGGAAGGAGAGGCCGACGGGGAAAGGGATGCCAACCGGGGGAAGTGGTCGCAATCCCAGTCTTTTTTGTGACTTCCTCCCCTTCCCCGAGGACTTGTCTTGGGCCTTTGAGGCCCAGAAGCCTGTAAAGCTGGAGGGCAACTGGGTGGCCAGGGCCCCAGAGGATCCTTGCTCAGGACTGGCTACCTGTTGTACCATGAACATTTAAGAGTATTCCTGCTTCACCTGAGGGTAGTTTGGTTAAGCGTCAGGCAGAACTCACAGTCAGAGGAGTCGTGGTCAGGCCCAAGACAGCAGACACAAACCAAATGCTCATTGGAAGAGGCAATCTTCTTTCTGCAGCGACGGAAAATGAAAGGATTAACTCTTGACATAAACCAAAAGAAATGTATGAAAAGGTGGGGGGGAAAAAACAGCCATAGGCCAAAAGAGGCATGAACACTGCGACAGAGCTTCCACGGAGACTGTGCATGCAAGTCAATGGCAGGAAAGAACTGAGGAGGGTGCAGGGCCGCCTACGCTTATATAGGGTTAGTGATGTCAGCTGATGTCAAGGGCAAGGGTGGCCCCAGTTGTACTGCTGAAAATCTTGCGTATTGATTCCCCTTCTCAGATGGCAAAGATTCCTACGGTGTAACCTGATGACAGAGATACTCCCGAAGATCATCTTTTTCAGAATACTCCCTTACTGTTTGAAGTGTCTAAATTTAAGAAAATCACGAGTTTGGTCAAAGGCATTTTATGGGGCACTAAAGCTCCTAGACTGTTGTTACCTAAACTTCAGGCCCATTGGTCCCAGGGAGGGTTTGGACTTCTCTGGTAGGAGATATATATCAGCTTGCTTTTCTTTTTAAATATTCAGTTTTGTACCACTCGTCGCCCTCCAATAACATACCCCTGTGGTTTGAGGTAAAGCAGCCAATGTGTAGACCGGATACAGCTTCAGATCTGTTATTCAAGGTAAAGACAGCTATAAAAGTAACAAACCCTTGTATCTCCAGTGCTTTCAAAAATATTAGGTTGTTGCAAGTTAAGCTTGGCCTTTCTAATCTCCCACCTCATCTGGAGGGCCTGTAGCACAACTCCAATATAATGATGGGAGGCAAACCAGGATTGGCTTAAGAAAGGTATCTTCAGTCTTGGAGATTTGATTAACCTAGATACAGGTATTCTGAGGTCATTTGAAGAACTTCGATCTAAATCTAAACTACAAAAGTTTCACTTCATCTCTTATCTCCAGATTAGGAAGGCACTGTCTAACACGATACTAGGCCCAAATTTGGAACTACCTTCTGTGACAGGGTGCAATAGGACCCTGTCCCATTCATTTTGGAGAAAAGTATTTAAATGCAAGGATCTATCCTTTTCTGTCTCTTCTCTGTCTGGTTCTGCAACCAAATTTTCCTGTGAGACCTTGGACTTGATCAACCCAAACAGTTTTGCAATCCTTTGCCTCGCACTGTCTCTCTGTTTTCTTTTGCTGTCTGATTTTCCTCCTTTGCATATCTATATCTGCTAATATAAAATATATGAGAATCAATGTATGGAAATGTAGCTGATATTGGGATCACTTTTGTTTAGAAAATTGTGTTACTGTTGAAATGTATTCATTTATAATTTGAGATAACTGTAAAAAGCTAGCGGTTACTTAGGTACAAATGCCTGAGCCTTTTGCAGTTGCTGTGGGGACCTCAGGAAGTTGTCAATGTTCTAGCAGCTCCTGAAATTTACAAAGAATAGGATGCTTGCAAAGGATGGGGATTGAAAACGACTTATAAAAACAGCTAACCTGAGCTGCAAGGGAGATTTATTTATTTTTACAAGAAAGGTTTTATTTTTGCTTCTGTACATAGTTATTCTGAACAGGTTTATTTTATTTTATGTTACTACAACTACAAATAAACAGTTTTGTGGAATTTTACAACTGCTCCTGGATTTTCCCTATGCTTCTGACCAGTGCCTTGACGACAGATGGTGTCAGCCTAAGTTGGATTTAAGCCGTGCATACCCTAAGACAAGAGTTTTGTGCGTGGGTACTGGACTTAGTACGAGGGAAGCACAGAGGAAGGTATGGATTCTGCAGCAGCAATTCCAGGAGTGGTTACCAGGAGAATGGCAGCCAAACTAGCAGCAACAGAAGTCCAGTCTGAGATTGTACAGCCAACACAAGTTATAGGAAAAGAACAGACAGTGGCAGAACCTGATAACCTGATGGACTTTTTCAAATGGGCTATACAACAAAAAGAGACTGAGACGCAGAGAGAGAAAGTGATTCAGAATTCAGAAGTGCAAAGGAGAGAAGAAATGCAGCGACAGAAGCAACAGATGAGTGAAGAGACGCAATGACAGGAGCAGCGATGGCTGGATGCCTTACAAGCTATCAAAGGCAGAGGATCCAGCACAGACCCAGATGAGCGACAAAATGCAAGCAACCTAAAGGCCATTAAACTTACAAAGTTGTGTTCCTCAGATGATATTGAGGCATTCCTTACATCATCTGAAAGAGTTGCCACAGCCTGTCAGTGGCCAAAGCAGCAATTGACAATCAGACTGGTACCCTACCTGCCAAGGAAATCCCAGCTTGCCTACAGCAGTATGGACATTGCACAGTCAGAAAACTATGACCTGGTGACAAGTGAAATCCTGAAAAGGTACATCTCCAGAGAGACCTACAGGCAGAGATTTCGATCTCTGAGGTACAACTCGGTTGACAATCCTCGAGGAGCCTTCACCTGACTCCGAGAATCCTGATGAAGTGGATCCAACCAGAGAGCAAAACAGTCCCACATATCATCGACACATTTACCATGGAGCAATTCATAAACATCTTGCCTACAGATGTGCAGTTGTAGGTAAAGGAACACCAACCAGAGAATGGGGAAAAAGCTGTTTTTTGGCTGAGGACTACCAAATGGCCAAACAGACGCCACAGCAGCGAGGTAACAGCCAAGCACTGGTAAGAAACTCTTTTACCCATTTAAATTTCAAGCCTACTAAGAACTCTGGTAGGGGTAACAAATCTGTGCCAAAAGACATTATCTGCTATAACTGTAATAAGCCAGGCCATTTTGCAAGAAACTGCAGTAACTAAGAGAGTGGCACTGCAGCAGATTTGTCCTTGGCAAACTGGGGCAAGTACCTAACAGATGTGAAGGTGGGGAATAAGACTGTAAAGGGACTCATTGATTCGGAAAGCAGACAGTGCATGTTAAAGTGCTGGGAAAACACTGTGCAAAGGGACCAGGTACTGGTGTCATCTTCATCCACGGGGACACTCGATACTATCCCACCACCCAAGTGACTCTGACCGTTAAGGGTGTGTCGCACCAAATGAAAGTGGGGGTAGTACCAAAGTTACCTGTACCTGTGATTATTGGAAATGACTTTCCAGGATTTACTGAGTTGATCAAAGAGGGAGTAAGTCCTGATGTTTCAGCAGCTGTGGTGACAAGAGCTCAGGCAAAGAAAATTTCAGATGGTGGGGACACTTTTCCTTTCACTGATTTTGATTCAGACTTGTTTGAGTACAGCTCCAAGATCTGGAAATCCAGGAAAAAAAGACAAAGCCTGAAGAAACTATGACAACAAATGACTGATGGACGTGAAGGGTTAAAGTGTGAAAATGCTGAAACTAAATTGATAACTGATTGTGATTTTCTTTCAGAACAAGCTAACGACGTTTCTCTCCAGGGTTATTTTAAGCAGCTGGGGGTGAAACCAAAACAGGGTGGACCAATGCTTAAAAAATGTAATGGATTACTGTACAGAGTTTGGGTTAAGCCTCAGACACAGGAACAGACAAAACAATTGATTATACCACAGAAGTATAGAACAGCATTGTTATAGATACCACATGATAGTCCTATGGCTGGTCACTCAGCGAAGGATCGCACCCTTACCAGATTGCTGTACAGATTTTACTGGCCAGGAATTCATGAAGATGTTGCTACCCATTGTAATTGCTGTGCTGAGTGTCAGAAACTAACCCCAGTCACTAGAAAAGACAAGGTGCCCCTACCCTTGATAGATGTGCCTTTTGAGAGAATTGCAATGGATGTGGTTGGTCCTTTAGACAAAAGTAAAAAGGGTAATAGATTTATCCTGGTAGTATGCGACTGTGCTACTCGATACCCAGAAGCAGTTCCAATGCGTACTGTCACAGCCCCAAAAGTGGCAGCACAGCTTGCCAAAATTTTCAGCAGAGTGGGCATACCTAAAGAAATTATTACTATCAGGATAGTAATGTTGGCGCTGCACTGCTTAAGAAGCTGTACAGACTGCTACATATCACTGCCATAAGAACCTCCCCTATCACCCTCACACAGACGGTCTTGTTGAGCGTTTTAACCAAACCCTAAAAAGCATGTTAAAAAGGTTTATAAATGGGGAAGGGACTGATTGGGACCAATACTTGCCGTACCTACTTTTTGCTTACAGAGAAGTGCCACAGGCATCAACAGGGTTTTTGCCATTTGAAATGCTGTATGGTAGGCAGCCAAGAGGGATACTGAATGTGATAAAGGAAACGTGGGAAGATAACCCCACTCAGAAACAGTCTGTATGTTCTTATATATGTGTGTCCTAAAAAAGAAGCTGGCAAAATATGTTGAAATTGATTATAGTAATCAGGAAGAGGCTCAAAACTAGCAGAAGGTATACTATGACCATGTGGTAAAAGTAAACGTTTTCGAGCCAGGTGAAAAGGTTTTGCTACTGTTACCCACAACAGAAAATAAGTTGTTAATGAAGTGGCAAGGGCCATATGAGGTTCTTAGACGTACTGGCACTGTTAACTATGAGACTGAGACCCCTGACAAGAAAAATCCTTCTAAGATATACCATGCTAACCTCCTCAAGAAATAGGTTGAAAAAATGCCAAAAACTGCCTTGCTAGTTTTACCAGAAACTGATAAGGAAGATATCAATGTAGCTTATGATAGACTGGATCAAACTGTAAATGCTGATGCCATAAAGGTAAATGTTTCCTTAACCTCAGAACAAACAGCAGACATTCATATTATGCTAAAGACATTTAACAGTACTTTTACTACGGTCCCAGGCCGAGCAAAAGGGGTTGAGCATGTAATCGTGAAAAAGAATGCTCGTCCAATTAGGCAAACGTCATACAGGTTGCCAGAGCGGTTAAGAGCCGATGTGGTTAAGGAAACACAAAAAATGAAAGAATTGAGTATCATTGAGGAGTCAAGGAGTGCTTGGTCATCTCCCATGGTAATTGTAAACAAAAAAAGAAGGGGGTTTTAGAATCTGCCTTGATTTCAGGAAACAATCAAGTGTCAGAATTTGACAGTTATCCTATGCCCAGAATAGAGGATTTGTGGACAGACTGGGGAGTGCAAAGTATATCAGTACCCTCGATCCCACCAAGGGTTACTGGCAAATACCTTTCGCTAAAGAATCTAGAGATAAAACTGCATTTGCCACCCCTGTAGGTTCTATTAGTTCGCCACCACCATGCCCTTCGATTTACATGGTGCGCCAGCTACATTCCAGCGGTACATGGATACAATTTTATCCCCTCACACTGGTTATTGTGCTGTGTACCTGGATGATGTGGTATACAGTCCCAACTGGAAAAGCCATCTGAACACCTATGAGCAGTTATTCAAGCTATCAGAAATGCAGGTCTGACTATTAATCCTACCAAATGTGCATTGGGCATGCAGGAAACTAGATATTTGGGCTATGTGTTGGGAAATGGAGAAGTCAGACCACAGATATCTAAAATAGAAACTGTAGCCGACAGCCCTGTCCCTAAAACAAAGAAACATGTCAGGTAATTTTTAAGGCTGGCTGGTTATTATCAGAGATTTGTTCCCAACGTTGCTAAGTTAGCTACTCCCCTCACTGAACTCACAAAGAAACAGTACCCAAATTATGTGAAATGGACCCCAGAATGTGATGAAGCTTTTCAAGCCATAAAGGCTGTATTATACTCAGCTCCTGTTTTAAGAAGCCCAGACTTTGAGAAACAATTTCTGCTACAATAGGATGCATCCGAGGTAGGCCTAGGTGCAGTCCTAAGTCAAAATGTAGATGGGACAGAACATCCTATTCTGTACATAAGTAGGAAGTTGCATGACAGAGAGAAAAGATACTCCACTATCGAGGAGGAGTGTTTAGGAGCAAAGTGGTCCATAGAGTCCCTTAAATTTTATTTGCTAGGAACTGATTTTGTTCTTGTAACTGATCACAATCCTCTCTGTTGGCTTAACCAGATGAAAGATAAAAATTCCAAAGTCACAAGGTGGTACCTGGCACTGCAGCCATTTAAATTTACGGTGATTCACAAATCTGATAAAGAGAATAATAATGTTGATTTTCTTTCAAGATATGGATCGGGGGGCAGGCCCAGTGGCACTGAGGGTTGAGGCGCTAGAAGCCACACCTTGCGCAACACCGGCGCCCCAGGTTCGGGAACGAGCTCAGGTCGGCGGGGGATGGCTGGGGGAGGGAGGATCAAGCGTCTCAATGGATGTTCTCCTTCCGATGCGGTGGAATACCAGGGGTGCTGTATGCACCCAACATCCCGAGAGAGCCTGTGGGAACACGGGCTCTCGAAGGGTTGGCGGCTCCATCTAACGGAGTTGGGGTGGGGACGCCGGTGTTGGGAGGACGTGTCAGCACGCCGCTTCTCTGACGCTCGCCCTGACGGCGCCTCAGGGGGCTGGAAAAGGGGGAACTACAGAAAATGGAGGAAAAACCCTTGGTGGTCCTAGATGACGCACTGCTCCAGTCATCCAGACCACCAATTAAGGGACAGACCCCACTGTGCATGTGGAGAAGGAGAGGTATTCTAGGGGCAGATCCTGCGTTCGGGGGCTGAGATGAGATTGAACGGCTTGAAGGAGTGGACACTGAGGGTAAGTAGGAGGGGATAAACAGAAATTGTAAAAAAAAAAAAAAAAAAAAAAAGATATTGATCAAGAATTGAGGATTCTGAAAGTTGAAAACAATTTGATATATGTTTAAACTGTACTTTTTGCTTACTGTTATAAAAAAATGGATGTACATGTACTTAATGTTTGAAAGCAACAAATGTTATTAGAAAATAGAAAGTTTTGGAAACCTGTTTTTTTTAAAAAAAAGGTTCCCTCTTAAGGAGGGGGTATATGTGACAAGGTCCCGTTTGTTTTGGAGAAAGTGTTTAAATGCAAGGATCTGTCCTTTTCTGTCTCTTCTCTGTCTGGTTGCACAACTAAATTTTCCTGTGAGACCTTGGACTTGATCAACCCGAACAGTCTCACAATCCTTTGCCACTCACTGTCTGTTTTCTCTTGCTGTCCGATTTTCCTCCCTTGCATATCTATATTTGCTAATATAAAATATATGAGAATCAATGTATAGAAATGTAGCTGATATTGGGATCACTTCTGTTTAGAAAATTGTGTTACTGTTGAAATGCATATATTTACAATTTGAGATAACCCTAGAGATTGTGACACTTAGACAGCTGGTTCTGATAACTCTGATTTTTGTAAAATAAAAATATAGTATGATTGTCTGTCATGAGAAATTATGTGCTCCTGGATGACCCCCCAGGTATCAGTTCTAACAGGACAGGATACATGTTAAACAGCAGATCTCTGAATGCAATTAACTTGTCAGTTTTCTTTGAAGCCAGGAGCTAATATATCCATTGTATGATGTCCTCAGGAAAGTCAGTTAATTGCACCTGGTGTCATAAGGAAGTGGAATATCCATTTTATGACGTCCTCAGGAAAGTCACTTAATTGCACCCGGTGTCATAAAAAATCCTTAGATTTGTTTGAGAATGGAGACTGCTCATAGATCAAAGGAGACTGAGAAATCACAGTCTTAATTAAGAGCGTCATCATTTGGAAAAGGAGCCTTGCTGGAGTCACAGAATTCAATACCTTGATGGGACTTCCTGTTTTATATATTTTTTTTGGTATGTATCCCAAAAGGGAGGAGCTAGATGATGACATCATGAAGAAGGTTGAAAGACAGCTTTTTAAACTGTAGTCTGTATTCCATTTACACACACCCACGTTTGGACTCATACTACAACATTTTTCAGCACTGTAAGAATATAAGAATACATTAGCTAGGCAAATCTAAGTGTATTATTGGTAGGAAATTGCACTTTTAACCGTATTCTTTTAAAAAGATTCTATGTTTTGTGATTTATGGTTCTGCATTTATATTTTACATTTTTATCTATTTTTAAGTAAACATCTTATTTTAGAGACTACTTGGTGTGCCTCTGAAATTCTTTGACAAGTGAAGCATATACGGTTACAGTGACACTGTGCATAGCTTAATGGTAATACCAAACTGGGAAAAGCTAAGAGTTTATTCTGAGGTCTTTCATAGAGTTTTTAAGGGTTTATTTTGTACACCTGGTTAGGTGCCCCTAGGCAAAAGATATCTGGCATCCCCCGAAGAGCAGAATTATCTGAGCCTGTACATTGGGTACGCTAGCATGAGGTTCACAGTCTGAATCCCTCCAAGAACTTGAGACCAAAGGTTGATTCGAACCCACAAAACAGACAGGAGGGTTACCCTGTTCTGTTAACTGTTCACAATACTGCGCTCGGAGGTTGGCACTGTGGGAGCAGAGGGTCTGACCTGCTGAGTGGGGTTGACACAGTTATTTGGGTGCAACTGCCTGTGCCTTTTGCAGTTGCTGTGGGGACCTCAATTTCTCAATGTTCTAGCAGTTCCTGAAATGTACAAAGAACAGGATGCTTGCAAAGGATTGGGGTTGAAAAGACATAAAAACAGCTAAGCTGAGCTGCAAGGGAGATTTTCTTTACAAGAAAGGTTTTATTTTTGCTTCTGTACATAGTTATTCTGAACAGGTTTATTTTATTTTATGTTACTACAACTACAAAAAAAAAAAAAAACAGTTTTGTGGAATTTTACAACTGCTCCTGGGTTTTCCCTATGTTTCCTGACCTGTGCCTCAACAACACCTCCCATGGATCCAGACTGGACTCAGATTTTTAGGATTATTAATTCTAAAGGGGGAGTTTCAATGTTGTATAAGTTATTATGCAACAGCTTGGATATCTTTGAGGTAACCAAGGCCTCAAACTCTAAGCGGGAACTGATCCTAGGGCACAGTATATCTGCAGAAAACATGACACTTGCTTGGAAGAACACTTATCAGACATCTAAAGAAGTTCAAGGCAGGACAGATCAGTTTATGAGTTTACATTACTATTCCCCCTTAAGACTAGAAAAGACAGGCTTTTGCCAGGGAGGGAACTGCTGGAGGTGTGGGAATCACATGCTAACATACTGCATGTGCTTTGGAGTTGTCCTCAAATTATTACACAAGTCCATAAAATCTGTGAGAGGGTAATGAATTTGAAAATTCTGTTCTCCCCACTTATATCCGTTTTGGGCTTTTCGTCACAGATGGGGTTCCTTTCAAGAAGGCATATTAATTGGATGTTCTCTGCTCTGTCAGCTCTCAAAAGATTACTGTTGTCAAAATGGAAAGACCCTTCCCTGCCAAATTTAGCTGAATGGTACATTAATATGACTTCCGTAGCCCATAATAAGAGAATCTGCCACATGCTGACCAGACTGATGTTTTCAATGTTACCTGGTCTCCCTTTTTAAACCCTGAACCTAAATGGACTCTAAGTTAACCTTTTTTTTTCCCCTCAATATTGAAGTTTTTCCCTGTTATGTCACACTTTTAAATGTTTTGCTGTGTTATGGTTGTAAGTGTAACCAGCCAGTCCATGGTGATTACTAGAATCCCATTAGTAGTAGTGTTAAGCAGGTAGAAAAGGCAGCTCACTTAGGGGCTGCTTACACAATGACATCATTGTTTACTCAGCTAGCCTGAGGGAAGGGTGATTATGTCATTTAGAACTCATGCAGCAACATAACCATTTCTGAGTCAGCTGCTCTGGGGAGTTTTAGAATGTTCAGTGAGACTTAGTTTGGAAGTCAGAGTGACAGGAGCTCTGCCAGTGGGCTCTGCGTCAGAGAGCCCTGTTTTTCTCACCCTAGTTTGGATTACAAATACCAGCTTCCAGTGAAGTGGTGGAGACCTTTCTTCAGCAGAATTTCCTTGATGTTCACTCCAGAAGTGAAAGGAACTGCTAGTTCAGTGGATCCAAGGGGCAGTCCCCTGAAGGTCCTTGTATGTGTACAGCTGCCGTTGAGAAGGGCTTTGTGAGAGTGTGTGCTGACACGCTACCAAGGGAAAGGGTGCTTTCTGGTTGTTCCCAAGCCTAAAGGAAGGGGCAACAAGATCTGTGAGTACAGAATGAAAGTGCGTTTCTAGGTTGTTTCCATGCCTAAAGGAAGGAGTAACTTAACTGTAAGTACACAATGCGAGACAAGTTCTCTAGTTAGGGGTTTGTTCCAGAGTGTGTGTGCCCATAGATAAGGTTAGTTCCCACCTGTCAGTGCCCCTTGTTCACCCAAGTGAGTGAAGTTCAATGTAAAGTAATCGGAGACTAGTTCTCTGTTTAGGGGGTTTGTTCTGAGGTGTGTGTGCCCAAAGATGAGGCTAGATCACACCTGTCAATGCCCCTTGTTCACCCAAGTGAGTAAAGTCAAGTCTGGAGTCTTTAGCATTTCAGTGGGGAATGAAAGCTTCTGTGGTGTAACCCTGAAGGAATGTCAGACTGTTGGTTGGGGCAAAGGGTGGGAGGAACACCATCTGGAAGCTTACAAGGCAGGGCACCAGTTTGCTCCGAGCAAGGGCCATTGCTGCGGGATGAGGTGGGTGACAACAATCACCAGCATATACCTACTGGGAAATGGAAATGTGTTTGGGTGTGTGGCCAACAAGCCACATGCATACACCATGGGGAAGAGAAATAATTTGTTTCTGTGGAGAACTGTACTGCCTAGCAAAGAGTTGTGGAAGAAATGCACCTGTTTGCCATGACCAACCCCTGGGAATCCACCGAAGCTTTTGGAAAGTACAGTTACACAAGAACTTACTGTAACAGTAGCTCTTCGACAGAGGCTTTTGCAGTAGGTAATCACTCTGAGGACTGCGCCCCCTAGCATCAGGACCCATGGAACGCTTTAGCCAGAAGTATCTGACGGAGACTGCCCATCTGACGTTGCGTGGCAGACGTCACCATGACTCTATATAGTGGGTGGTCCCCGTGTCCACCTTCCAGTTCTCCTGCCGGAGACCTCAGAAGAGAAGCAACAGGAGAAAAGGAAAAAGAGGCTCCTGGAGCTCAGAATGAGCCCATGAAGAAAGAGCTAGAAAACCAAATACATTTGGGGGGTGAAGGGAAGGAATAAGGTTACCTGCTGCAAAAGCGCCTCTCGAAGATCTACTGTTAGGGTAAGTTCTTACGTAACTGTACTGTCTTACTCAGAGAGAGCGCTTGAGGTAGGTAATCACTCTTGAGGACAGAGTCCCAAGCAGTGTGAATCGGAAGACAACTGAAACACAGGAGGAAGGAAAAAAACAACTGCTAACTGTAGGCAGTTCAGGACATGAGTCCCTGAAGCACAGCTAGGCCAAACCTGATCTGCATCTAAAAGCAATGTCTAGACTGTAATGCTTAGTGAAAGTGTGGACTGAACTCCAGTAGCCACGGTGCAAATGTCAGCGGCTGACATTCCTGAAACAAGCAGTAGAGGCAGCCATACTCCTGGTGGAATGCCCCTTAACCTCCCCCGGAAGGGTCTTACCATGCTTCTGGCAACAGAAAATGATGCAGTTTGTCAACTATTTAGATAAACAGAGTTTGAAAACTGCCGCAACCTCTTCTGGGTGCAAAGGAAACAAAAAGCTGATCTGACTTTTGGACAGACTTTATCCTATTAGTGTAATGACGCAATATTTTATGAACATCTAAAGTATAAAGAATTGCCTCTCCCTGATTAGGATGCTCGGGGTAATACCCTGGAAGTTCAATCAACTGGTTCAACGTATACGCAGAAATCACTTTGGGTAAAAACTTAGGGTTGGTATGAAGAGCCACCTGGTCTCTATGAAAAATTTAATAAGGTTCCTTACAAATCGGGGCCTGAAGCTCAGAAATCCTTCGAGCTGAAGTAACTGCAACTAAAAACAGTGTTTTTCAAGACAAATAACACATGTCAGAAGAATCAGCCGGTTCAAAAGGAGGCAAGGTCAGCTTCTGCAAAACAAAATTCAAATCCCACAGTGGCGCAGGGCTGCGTACCAGTGGCTTGAGATGCAGAATCCACTTCAAGAAAGTTTTAGAAACTTTCAACTGTGCTACTGTCCTGCCATCCACAATGGTAAGGTAGGCAGAAACAGCCAATAAATGGACCTTCAGCGAGGAATACCCCAGGCCCAAATCATAGAGGTACAGGAGATACTCCATTATTGATGTGGCAGGGCACAAGAACGGGTCCCAACCCTTTGCAGTGGCTCAAATGCAGAAACACTTCCACTTCATGGTATAAGTGGCCCTCGTAGATGGCTTTCTGGCCTCCACGAGGATTTGCACCACTCTGGAGGATACGCCAAAGCAGGAAGCAGCTATGTCCTGAGGTGCCACGCATGAAGATGAAGGGATTTCAGCCCTAGATGAAGCAGTGTGCCCTCCTCCTGGGTCAGGAGGTCATTGCAAAGAGGCAGGGGAACCGAGGGTTCCACCGTTAGCTGCTGAAGAAGCGAAAACCAGACTGGACGAGGCCAAAAGGGAGCAATCAGAACCATGAGGGCTCCCTTCACCCATAGCTGGATCACTATCCTCTGCAGAACCAGAAAGGAAGGGAAGGCATACAAAAACCTTCCTGCCCAGCAAAGAGATAGCGTGTCTCACAAGAAAATATTTCCTGGAGCGAGCGAGCAAAACTTGGGTAGTTTTGCGCTGTATGGGGAGGCGAACAGATCCAGTTCGGCTGGTTCTATAGGTCAAATATGTTGTCAGCCACCTCTTGCTTGAGCTCCCACTCATGGGCCCTTACAGTGGTGCAGCTGAGACTGTCTGCTAGGATGTTTTACATGCCCAGAACATGAACAGCTGTAAGGTGAATCCAATGCAGAAAAGCCCAATTATACACCCGCATCGCCTCCCTACATAGTGGATATGAACGGGTGCCTCCTTGTTTGTTGAGATACCAGATCATGCACATGTTGTCTGACTGGACTAACGGAGTGCCGTGGAGAAGCAGGTGCTGAAAGGCTTGAACAGTGTACAACACTGCTCTCATCTCTAATACACTGGTGTGTAGAGAAAGCTCCATCTTGGACCACCTGCCCTGAGTTTTGTGGTTTCCCAGATGCATTCTCCAACCCATCTCTGATGCATCTGCAGTCAGAGTCTGGGTGAGAGGAGGGGACTGAAAAAGGACCACCTGAGACTGGAAAGATCCTGCCACCACAAGAGATCCCTCTGCATGGAATCTGAGACCATAACCATCTGGTCCAGATCATCCGACCTCTGATCCCATTGTGCTCCGAGCATGCACTGCAAGATACACATGTGGAGCTTGGCTAGAGGCACTGTGGGGATGTCCATTGCTATCAGGCCTAGCAGTCGAAGAACCGACCTGTCCAAGACCTTTCTGCTGGAGACCACCATACGGACCTGCTTCTGCATGGTTTCCGCCCTGTTGAGAGGGAGGAAAGCCATACCCTAAACCGTGTCCAACACCGCCCCAATGAATTGCAGGTGCTGGGAAGGGACAAGCTGGGACTTCGAAAAATGTACAGTGATCTCCACTTGACAGAAAAGGTCCAGGGTTGCAGAAAGGGTGGGCAGGAGCCAGTCATCAAGGTAAGGGAACACACAGTGGCCCTGACACCTCAGGGCCGCCGCCACTACCGCCAAGCACTTTTTGCAAACCCGAGGTGTCGAGTATAGGCCGAAAGGTAGAGCCTTGAACTGGTAATGCTCCCCCTGAAAGGAGAACCGAAGGTAGCAACGGTGGGCCCTGAAAATAGAGATGTGCGGGTAGGCATCCTGCATGTCCAGAACACAGAGCCACTAACCCTTGTCCAGGAGGGGCAGCAGACCCAGGAGCATCAGCATCCAAAACATCTTGTACTGTATTGTACAGGTTTAGAGCACTGAAGTCCAGAATGGGATGCAGATCCCCTGTCTTTTTGGGAACCGGGAAGAAGTGGGAGTACTATCCCTTTTCCTTCCTGTTGCACTGGAACAGGTTCTGTTGCTTTCTTTCATAGCAAAGCCAGTATTTCCTCTCAGAGAACAGGGATGTGTGCCTTCAGGTAGTGTGACTGGGCCGGAGGCCTGTCTGGAGGCTTTTCTAGACACTCCAGAGTGTGGACCTGCTCTATGAACTGAAGAACCCAAGAGTTGTCACTGTCTGCCACCCTGGCAGATGACAAGCAAATCTTCTGCCCACCTGCCTACCTGAAAGATCTAGAGGGGAGAGGGCGGATAGTGAGTCATGGGAGGGTTAGGGAGAGCTCCACCCGAAGCTCCCTGGGATTTAGCCAGGGGGGAGGGGGTAGCTGAGGCTTGCTGTGTCTGACATTGGGCCATCTGCTGTTACTTCAGCTGCCTTTTCCCTTGACGGCGAAAAGGCTTCTTCACTAAAAATTTTGGTCGGTACATGGTGTCTACCGACTGAAGAGCCCTGCCTCTGTCCTGCAGGGTCGTTATGATGTCTTATGCGTCGCCCCCAAACAGGGCAGATCCCCTGAAAGGGGGGTTACTAGTGGGGTACCGCAGGATTCAGTACTGGGGCCGATCCTTTCTAATGTCTTAGTAAGTGACATTGCAGAAGGACTGGAAGGAAAAGTATGTCTCTTTGCAGATGACCCAAAGATCTGCAACAGAGTTTATACACAAGGAGGGGTGGAAAGGATGAGAAGGAACTTGACAAGATTGGAGGAATGGTCAAATGTATGGCAGCTTAGATTCAACGCAAAGAAGTGCAAAGTAACACATCTGGGAAACAAAAACACAGGAGAACTGTGTACACAATGGGGGGTGAGATACTGACAACAGCAAAAATGGAAAGGGACCTGGGGGTAGTTATTACAGATGACCTAAAGATGGGCAAGCAATGTGAGAAGGCATTAAGGAGGGCTGGAGGGATACTGGGATGCATAGGGAGAGGCACCACCAGTAGAAAACAGGAAGTTGTTATCCCTCTGTACAGACAGTTGGTGAGACCCCATCCGGAGTACTGCGTGCAGTTCTGGAGACCCCATCTCTGCAAAGACATAGACAGGGTGGAGGCTGTCCAGAGCAGGGCAACCAAAATGGTGCAGGGTCTGCACCAGAAGACATATGAAGAGAGACTAAAGGAACTTAATATGTATACCCTCGAGGAAAGGAGGGAGAGGGGTGACATGATAGAAACTTTCAAGTACCTCAAGGGAATCAACAAAGTCCAAGAGGGTGGCATCTTTTAGAAAAAGAGATGTGCAAGAACAAGGGGGCACAATTTGAAGATAGAGGGGGAATGGCTCAGAGGTAATGGGAGGAAGCATTTTTTCACAGAGAGGGTTGTGGATGCATGGAACACCCTTCCTGAGAAGGGCGTGGAATCAAAAAAACAGTGCGGGAATTCAAGAATACATGGGACAGACATAAGGCAATTCTAGTGGGGTGTAGGAGGAAGTAGGTTGTTGGTTAAGCAGGATCTGCAGCTTATCCATTAGGTAGGGAAATGGACAGACTAGGTGGGCCAAGCGGTCCTTATCCACCATCAAATTCTACATTTCTGTGGCTCCTCTATTAGTGAGGTTAGGAAATCAGACTCTGCTGAACAGGAAGCATCTGAATCTGAATCCTGGTCTGAGTCTGAAGACCCAGAATCAAGATGAGCCAAATCCCATGGGCCTGGTGTTGGCTTATCGATAGGTTGGGCTGACATCGGATCCTTCGAAGGGACCAGCATTGGCTGAGGAACCGGAGCTGGAATCTGTCTCACCGGCTGCGTGTCGGGGCTACTAGGGGACTCCCTGGGAGGCTGCCGACTGCCCAGCTCCGAAACCAGCTGAGCCTTGGTTTCCGACCACCACAACTGCAGGATGGCTCTAAAATCCTGCGGAGGTTGATAAACTGGGGGGGTAGCCAGTGGCTAATCCTGGTGACGGAAACCCCAGCGCATGATAGTGCATCAACAGGTATCCCAGCAGAGGGTAAGCAGGTGCATACCCTGGCACATGGAACCCTGACCGGGGTGGGGGTAACCCAGAGGGTTATATGCTGGAGCCTGAGAAGTCAGCTAACCAGACTGCAGGAACCCAGACAGGGGATACCCCAGAGGGTAACCCGATGGGAGTCCAGACAGGGCATAGCCTGACGAAGGGGCTGAAGGAGGCAGGACCAATGGAGGACCTGAAGGAGCTATAGGCCCCAAAGGTGGACCCTGTGGGATACCAGACCCTGATGGTCCCGGCAGGGTGAGATCCAGCAGTGGGCATACCAGTGGAGGAGAAGTCGACGGAGGAGGACTAAGCTGGGAACTATCTGGGTTCACACCCGCTCCTAACCCCAAATCCGGAGGTGTTAATTGTTACTGTATTTATTATATGTGTGTTTTGTTGTATTATATTTTTGTACCATGCTTCTTAGGCTCTGTGTGAGGCTCCGGGGTCGTTCCTGAAAATGGGCCTTGGCCCAGTGTACTTACCCGGTAAATAAAAGTGATTGATTGATTGTATCTGAGGAGCAGCCACCTGGCGGAATCCCCTCATCTTCGATCCCTTGGTTAAAGGGTGAGGGAGGAGGATCCACATTTTCGTGGTGAGGGGGGAGGCCTGGGGAGGAGAACCCCCCCCCCCGGAAAGGCTGATATAGGTCCGGCAGCTGGGAGTAGTCAGGACCATCGCCAAACTGATGCCAGGTTGGTCTGGCGGACGTCGTCAGATCAGACATCCAACTTATTGGCAGAAATGACACGCAAACGTCGGACTTGACGACGCTCGATTTATCAGTCAAAGCCAGGCGGGCTCCAGAATTCCCAGAACCCTTATGCAACAGCCTGAGCCGTGCGCTCGGACAGGCCAACAAGTGACTTAGCAGCTCCTTGATATCACCACTCGTGGGATATCAAGAGTTCAATGGCAGCTTGTAAAGTTTTCTGCCATCTCACTCTCACCTATGTCATATCCCATATTTATCTTACTGTCAGGACAAGAGATTTCCCTGATAAGCAGGTGAACATAGAAGGGGGATGTTTCATTGTCAGCAAAGAAACTGTTGTAGTGAGAACTATAAACAACACTTAATGTTTCTATATTGTTTATGCATGTAAGGAAAGTGTGATGATCATGGAAACATTTAATTAATCTGCTTTATTTTTTATTTAAGGTAGTTTTATTTTTAGGGCCCAGTTGAAGGTTTTTTTTTTTTTTACAGTGTAAAGGTAGCAGACATGTTTGGGATGGAAGATCAGTTCTGGTTCTAGGGGGACTGATAGAAGATAGTTCTGGTTGTCGGAGGACTGATTTGCTCATCTTGTGATGTGGTTTAAGACCAAGATCACTGTACATGAAACAGAGTTCATGCACGGTCACATGATATATTTTGACCAATGAGACTTCTTTATTTCAGATGCCCATTTTATAAATGAACAAACTGGCAGCACATACGGAAACACTAGAGTTTCTTTTGGTATAAAGTTGTTTTTTTACTGTTCATACACTTCTGAAACTAGTCTATCACCCCTATTGTAGTTCAGATTCAAGGATGTCAGCTTTATAAAGGCACATGAAGCCACACAAACAGCAACGAAGTCAGACCAAGACCACTAATGCAAGGTCAGGACAGAGGGAGACAAAATAAGAGACAGGCCAGCCTGGTGGCGCAGAGGCCTGAGGCGCTGGACGCCTTACCTCGTACCACGCCAGTGACGTGTTCAAGCACGGGCCGCTGGGGAGGAGAGGGATGGAGCGCACAACGGCTGCTCTGCTTCTCCGAGGGGGGGGGGGGTTTTAACCTGCAAGCACCCGCCGCAATACCGCCATCCTGGGGGACCCAGGTAGAAGGTGTGGTAGATGGGGGGAAGCAGAGAGGGAACAGGGCAGACGTTAGCAAAGGGGCAGAGCAGGAGGCATGTCTCCTCGCTCCCTGCATGCCGACGTCTGGGGAAGAACAAGGGAAGTACCCCCCCCCCCGTCTCACTTAGGTGACAACTCCTCACTGCATGCCCTCAGATCATCGGGGCAGACTCTGCTGTACCAGTCCATGTTGGAAGTAAGCTGGGGAGGTAAGTAGGGTTCCTCCCCACTCTTCACCGGGCGGTTACCCGGGCATCTAGGAGTTAGTGGCACTAAGTACTCTAGGGGCAGGCCCCTGCGAGAAAAAGGATCATGCAGCAGAGGCAGTCTGAAAGAGTGGTGAAAGGGGGCAGTAAGGCACATAAAATACAAAGTAAAAAAAAGAGGGATTTCAACATGCCAGCAAAATCAAAATGTTCCAACTTGTCTCCACCCCCCTGTCAGAGAAGCATCATCGCCAGGGCTCATCAAGGCTGACATTGACCAGGATGAGAAAAAATTTATGGTGCTTTCACCTTTTCATTAATTTGCATATTAAAGGGGAATACTGTAAAAACAAGGCAGCTGATGCTGTAAGTACCAGGAGAACAGACAATGCATGCTAAAGGTGTGGAATTAACGGGCGACAAAGAATAAAGTAACATGCTGATGTGCGTGAAGAGTGAACAATATATTTTATTTAGTTAAATATACTTTATTAAAATTTTTAGGCAAGTAAGTAAAGAACAATAACAGTAGCAAAATAGTAAAATATGAACAGGACACAATATGAACAATGAAACAAACAAGCAATCATCATATAACAAGCACAAACTGCAAACCTCATGAAATGACAAAAAAATACATAAAATAAAGACAAGGAGTCCCCTCCCCTTCCCAGGCCCTGCACACTCTAGAGATGCGAGTAATCTAAGAGGACAACACAAGTATGGACCAGAGATCTTGATTAGAAGCAGGAATAATTAACATACTACAGTACTAATACACATACAGTGTCCATAAAATACAATATTAGGGGCCAGATATTCAAAATGTTGCACTAAGTGCAAACTGCACAGGAATTGTGCCCTGTTTGTGTGGGTCTGCTATATTCAAAAGACCAAATAGCGCCGGCGCAACAGGTTAGCATTAACAAATAATGTATGTGCAGGGCAAAGTGAAGTCCGGGGACATGAATATGGAAACAACAGTATATTGAGTGCCATAACGCCACGCAACGTGTGGTAGCGTGATGTAAATTACCACCCATAAATGGCAATCTAAACCCTGGGCAAAACAAGGAGGGGGCATGGACACAGCAGCAACAGGCAACAACAGCATCATGGTATATCGGATGGCTGTAGTCATTGAAGAAGATGAGCGGGAAGGTAGCCAGTCCGGGACACCCAGTAGACCAAGGAGGAGATATGCTGCAAACAGAATGTACTGACCCCGAGTGTCCTTTAAGACACTCACAGATGACCACCTTGTGGGCCGGTATCGATTCGGTATGGACCTGCTGAGGCAGCTTTGTGAGCTCCTGCATGAGCAGCTGCAGTCTATCATGCAGCGCAGCCATGCCATGACAGTTGAGGAAAAGATGACAGCAGTGATGTGCTTCCTAGCCATCGGGACCTTCCAGACACCGGTTGCGGATACCATCAGCGTGTCGCAATCTGACACCTTGCACCTCCTGGCCCAATTCGTAGATGCTCTGCTGCCATATTCTGGTGAATTCATTGTATTCCCCAGCATGACAGCAGAGCGCAGAGAAGCGATGCAGCAATTCTATTGGGTTGCGCACCTACCAGTGGTAACTGGTGCCACTGACTGCACCCATGTTGCCATCTGGGCAAACCCTGGTAAAGTGGGAGACACCTTCCTGAACAAGAAAGGGTACCACTCCATCAATTGCCAGGTGGTGTGTGATGCAATGGGGAGCATCATCAATGTCCTAGCACGGTACCCTGGCAGTGCCCATAATGCCTTCGTCTGGCACCAGCTACAGCTGTGCCAGGACAGTTGAGGGCGGCCAAATAGTCAGTGGACATCCTGTTGGTGAGTATCTGCAGCAGGCACAACCACAATCTCCCCAATGGCGAGACAGTGTTGCAATACAGCACACACAAGAGGTATAGAGAGGAGGGTGGGGAGGTGAGGGTATACAGGTACACAGGACGACCAACACAGTAGGAGCTGCCAAGTGGGCAGAGTGAGTTACATAGTGAACAACTGCTAACATGTGTTCATGTTTTCCACAGAGGACAGTGCCTATACCTTGCCACTCTGGCTCCTTACCCCAGTTCTTCAGCCAGCAAATGTGGTCGAGCAGACATACAAGGCACACACCGCAACAAGGAACATCACTGGGCTCGTCTTTGGCATGCTTAAAATGCGCTTCAGATGCCTGGACCATTCAGGTGGTACCCTACAATACACCCCTCAGAAGACATGTCACATATTTCTAGCCTGTTGTATGTCACGCGACATGGCCCTCAACGGTGGACTACACCACCCAGAACCGGAAGAACATGCCAACAGTGACATGGAGCCAGAGGTGCATGGGATAGTGGAGCAGCTCCATAGGCGTGACTCATGCATGGCCAGGAGGTCATAAGAACATCACCAGAACACTGACAGGGATGGGCAGGTAAGTGAAAATAACATGGACATCAGACATTCTTGCAATAGTGTATTTACATAATATGTACAAACAAACAACTGTGATAGGATGCACAGAACAAAGAAAAAAAGGATGCTGCAGTGGTGATACAGGGATGGGGTGGGGTCTGGGCATATACAACAGCGTGCAAGTGAGGAAGGGGAATGTAAGGTGCAGCACACATCATCATCGCCTGCTCGCACCACGGCCCTGGACAGAAGCCCTACCACGAGGCCGTGCAGGTGAGGCCCTGTGGACAGAGGACCTGTAGCGTGAGATTTGAGGGGATGGCGACACCCTGGGATGGCATGCACCCGGATTGGGTGAAACCAAGGCTGTGCGTGCCAGTGGCACGGGAGCGCACAGAGGATGCCGTTGCTGCGCTGGCTGACCTCGACCTGCCACTTTGTGCTGATGATGCACGTCGGGGGACAGTACCCACAAGTCGACCACGTGTGCTGGTACGGCGCTGCTGCTTACCCAGCCCAACCTCCCTCACAGTGGCAGTGAGCTCTCTCACAGCCCCAGTGAGGTCACCAAACACCTGGTGGAGGGCACCCAGGAAATGTGCCTCACGCTCCTTGGGACTTTGTTCTGCACGCAGGAGGTCGGCGTGCAGGGTCTCCCGGAGGTGGGCAAATTCTTGCCGCATTTCCATCCGAAATGCATGCAGCTCCCTTCGTGCGGCAGACTGGGAGTCCACTGCAGACCAGAGGAGCTGCTGGTCCTCTGCGCTATCCTGCCTTTGGGGGACATAGTCACCAGAGACAGTGGGTGGTTGTAGGCGTGAGCGACATGTGGGGTGTGTGCGCCCCACACCTTGAGTGGATGGCGGTGGCAGTGCTTCGCTGGCTGCGGGACTATGCATGTCACAAGAGTGGCTAGGTGGAACAACATGATAGGCACCCACAAACACATTTGGTATGGGCCGTGTGGTGTGGCAGCTGGCGGCTGTGGTGGTAACACCTGTGGCAGTGGTGGAAGGGGTGGCAGTTGAGGTAGAAGAGGAATGACCCTCCAGGGACCCTGCCAGCACAGATGGCACTGTGTGCCTGGTGGGTGACTGTGTGTTGTGGCTGTGATGGCCTCCCTGGTGTCCGCCCCTGCCTGGTCGGGAGTGTCAAGGGACACTTCCGATGGCAAGAACAATCCCACTGCAGCAATGGTGGCTACACAGTCCCCAGAGGGGATGTAGGTGTCCTCATCACTGTCACACAGTTTGTCCAGTAAGGTGTCCAAGGACTTCCCCTTCTCCTCACGTGCTGCCTGCCGCTGGACATCTGATGTGGATGGCCCAGTGTCCTCCTCCTCCAGGTCGACCTCTTCGGTGGTGCCGTCTCTCTGTGCTGTGGACAGAGAAGAACACTGTCAGTGTTGCACAGTACACAGTGGTCTTGTACCGGGTGTCGGTACATGCATACCCCACCACTGCTGCCTATGTTGCTCAGTGCCAGCACAAAACAGGTGACTACAGTCTATACACCCACACATCCAGGGTGCACACACACTTACAGATGGAATGTGGCTCCTAAAGGCATGCCCACACCTAACACCAATGTATCCCACAAACCCCACACATGTGAAGACCTCCACCCACAAGGATGGCATAGGTAATGCACCCAATGACACACATGGCAGCATGCAACACTGCACGCAGAAGGAACACCTGCTGCTGTGATACACACTACGTGCATAGGCACAGGGCATCTGTGTGCAGAGTACAACATGACTGTTAGTGTGGTACATGCTGCAAGGCAGATAGTGCAGTACACACAGCAGCAGACAGTGCCATACTGCACATATGTGTGCACTGGCAAGGGCAGCATTGTGCCACAAGATAGAGCTGCACATATACCCATGCACACCATTTATTTATTTTCATTTATAAATTTGTTAACCGGGTTGGGACCCTGGACCATGCCCTTTTTCAGGTCTGACCCGGGTGCTGGTACACAGTCATGTACTCACATGTCCTGTGGGATGACACCTGTGTCTCACACGCACTGCCGTCAACATCTTCCATGGCCACAATCCTGAGAGTGGACGCCACCTCCTCCACCACAGGGTCGACAGGTCTTGCAACCTCTGCTGGCAGTGGCCCACCCCCCCCGTGCCGAGCAGTGTAGGGTGGCATGCTGCAGGTCGTCCTCTGCACGGTGCTGTAGATCATGCCACAGTTTGCGGACAGCATCCATTGTGCATCCCCTACCACGAACAATGTTCACCTCCGCCATGATCTTACCCCACAACACTCGTACTGTGGCATCAGTAGTCTTGTAGCGCCACGTGTTGTGCTCCCTGGCCTTGTAGGCATCAGCCAGGTCCTTCAGCTCCTCCATTAAGAATTTGTGCTTTCAGTGGCATTCACAGTCACCAGAGGCACCTGTGTGGGGATAGAAATGATCCGGTGGTCAGTGGCTGTTCTGTAAGTGGGGTGTGTGTGTGTCCACAACAAATGGCCCACACCATGGTATCAGCTGTGGGCGTCACAGAAATGTAGGGGTTGGGCCCATACCCCATGCTGATCCTGCCCACCAATGGCATGCGCATGTCCGTCTGTAGGCTGCAGCCACATGACGGTGTTTATGTGCCACATACATACCAGCAGCAGCCTGCATTGTGTGGACTGCAACAGGTCCTGTGTTGTGTCACTACATCAACAGGTGTGGGTTGTGTGTTGGATGCAGAGATCTGTGGCAATGGCCGAGTGCACACTGTGTCCAGGTCAATATACAACACAACATGGAGTACACATCCACATGATGGTGTCACAGAGGACTGCCATGTAAACAGTATGCCTGTGTTGTGACTGTACCCCTCCCCCCGTACAGCATACCTGTAGATGCATATGGGCATCCGTATGTGTGTCACAATGTGCGACTCCAGTGCCACTGTCACAGGGTATACACATGCTAGGACAGTACAACAGTGCAGCACAACTGTAGTGCACACCTGCCAGCTGGGTCTGGTGCATGTGTGACAGCATCATTCGGCAGTAGCTGACAAAACACTTCGCATTCACTCATCATCCAATAATGTAGTCCCAAGTCACTGCAGCAGAATTCATACACTGTTGCAGGCCACGAAAGCAGTGAATTGCCTGAAGAACACCTACCTGTTCTTGTGGAACTCATCTCCTGTGACATGCTGAAGCCTACTGTGTCAAGCGCAGATGTCAGCCTACTGCTTACAGTTCCAGTGAGCTGTGCAGGTGGAGATGTGTCCCCACTGAAATAGCCTGGGCAATTCACACATGGTAAGGCATGCAAAATAGGCCATAATCACATGTTAATGTGGTGGTTTGCACTAGACTGCCTAAGTAGGCTCATTTGCATAGCACCTCTGAATATTGCAGTCAATAGTGCCATGCAAAGATGTTTGCACCAGGCAAACAATTACTGCCGCAGCGCTAACTGACTTGTGCGGCGCAATATGCATTTGTGCCACCTGTAGGCTGCATATGTGACGATGTCAACACTGGGAAGGTCATACAAGGGTCAGGCATGCTTTGTGAGGCCATTCTGCATTAGCAAGGCGCTGTAGTATTTTGCTAGTCTTTTGCTAGCCCCACGCTAAGTTACGCGCATTTCCAATTATGTTCTGGACAGCATTCCATACACACTGGTGTCAGGGTGTTGCTTCTTCCAGTGACAGACAGACTATGGCTACTAGGAGAGGACTCAGGGTCGTGGCTCAGAGGGACCAGAGGTGGGGGGAAATGGAGCTGGCCAACATGGTGCTGCTGGTGCAGGCCAGGGAGCCCCAGCTCTTTGGAACGGTGCGCTAGGGGGACAGGCCTTGGCATGGGGGGGGGGCATCTGTGGCGCACCACCTGTCTGCATGCACGGGCATCCAACGCACTGGGGAGCAGTGCAGGCACCGTTTCGTGGACCTGCAGTGCAGAGAGGCAGTGGCTGGACAGGTTCTGGCGCATAGTGCGTGTCTGCACTGTGCATGCACCAGGTAAGTGAATACGTTTATCACAGCCTAGCTTTATGCATGTCAAAGGGTGTCAGCAGGCACGTACAGGTACACATGTGTAGGACAGGTCACTGCATACATGCCTATCATGTTGCAGGGTCATTCTCATGCATTGCTGTGTGTACACCACTATGGGTACAGTGGTGTCCGTGTGTGTGTGTGTCAACTGTGTATGTGTATGTGGTGGTATATGTGATGTGTGTAGTGGTATCATGCGACAGGTATCAGCATGCTCAATCATTGGTAGTGTTGCACATGTCACAACGGTTGTGCAGTTGGCTGGTGTGTATACAACACCGAAATGACCAGCTACACCTCTATATATTGACAAGGTCTGCTGTGGGGAGCCCATTGGCCATACACTGTCCAGACGTGTGTAGGTTGTAGATACACTGCTGCCTGTGTTCCCGGAATGGTTGCAATGGACCCTCCCTGTGGGTGGACATGGTGCATAGTGTGTGACTGGGCCAGGACTGTCGCTAACCACTGCCACATATGTCAATAACATCTCCCTGCTGTGAGCGAACATACGCCTGTGAGTGACTGATAGCTGCCGGTCAGGTTCCCCGAGCTCACTGCGGTGTGTATGTGCTCCACGGGCCACACGACATTGGGTCATGCTGTGTTCAGTGGCTCGCCGACACACATGTCCATCACAGTAATGGGCACTATAGTAGCACTGTCTGTGTGGGGTGTGCTAGCCACAGCTGTGCTGCCGTATCTCCTGTCTACCATGGACATAGAGTCATACAAGACTTACTAGCTCATCAGTGGGCCACCACAGGTAGATACTGACAGTGTGGCATGGGCCACTGGGGGGGGGGGGGGGCACAGGCAAGTCACAAGTGTGGCCCATCCATGCTGTGCGTTGGGGCTATATGGTCAGGTAAGCCATTTAGATGTCTGTCACCTGCAGGACATAAGTGCTAGGTGCATACAGATGTGTACACGTCTGTCCCACTGTTGTCTGTGCACTGCTGCTCCAGTTTTATTTATTTAATACCAGGCAAGTGCAAAGATCATTTTTCAGGCACGACCCGGGCCACAAACAATGGCACAGAATAAAACAGTTAAAATAATTTACAATCCAATAACAGTAGCAAATTACATGCTGTACAGACGCAAGTCCCAACAGAAACATATGTAGCATAATAAGCAATGGTACAGAGAAGTAACTGAACAATGTACAGCTGTAAGCCCAATGAAAGCAGATAACTAGCTGCACAACAATAGATTGACACAGGACAGTGGGAAAAATATGTTACAAGCAGTAATACTAATTTGATGTGGCGCTCGGTTTCAATGCCAAGAAATGCAAAGTTATGCATATTGGAGCCAAGAATCCCAGGACGGAGTACTACCTGGGTGGAGTCCAGGTATCTGCATCAGAGGAGGAGAAGGAGCTGGGAGTGATGATCAATAGTGACCTGAAACACTCCACTCAGTGCAAGAAAGCAGAAGCAAAGGCAAAAAACAAGATGCTGGGATGTATAGCTGGGGGATCAGTAGTAGGACAGAGGAGGTAATACTGCCCTTGTACAGGTAAGGCCACATCTAGAGTATGGAGTTCAGCACTGGTGCCCACACCTCAAAAAGGACATTAACCTACTGGAGAAGATAAAGAGGAAGGCTAAAAAGATCACAGCTGGTCAGCAGGGTAAGGCATATGAGGAGAGGTTGAGGGCACTGAACATGTACTCCCTTGGAGGATGGGGGGGGGACATGATTAGGACCTTCAAGTACTTGAAAGGGATAATAAATAAGGTGGATAAGGAGGGTCTCTTTAAGCTGAGTGGCAACCATAACACGGGGGCACAGACAAGCTGGAGGGTGGGAGGTTTGGGAAGGAGGTCAGGAAGCACTTCTTCACTGAGAGGGTGGCGAACACTTGGAATCCGCTGCCAGACGAGGTGATCCCATTGAAGACAGTGGGCAGCTTTAAGAGAGGCTGGGATAGGCATAGGGGGAAGGCAAGGATGATGGGTAGGGAGGATGGGGGGGGGCAGGAACAGTAGCTCAAGCTGCGGACCCTGCAATACGAACAAATTAGATAGACCAAATGGCCTTCTTCTGTTGGCTTTTTCGCATGTTCGTATTAAACAGGGAAAACGGACTGCACCACAGTAACCTAGTAAGATAAACAGTTCAACAAGCAAAAATACCTAGGTGGAGATGGATGGGGAGGAAGCAGGAAGGTAGGTGCCGGCGGCAGTGAATAAATACACACACCAATGGTGCTGGGGGGAGGAGACTGAGAAAAGCAGAGCAACTAAGTGCCAGTGGTGGCATGGAGGCACACACCAAGGTTACTCTGTACTAGGGTACGGAAGAGGGAAAGGAGCAGGAGCACAAGGATAGAAGAAATAGGGAAAATATCTAGGTAGAGGTGGAATGAAAGTGAAGACACAGGGGAAAACAAATGGGGAGGGGTAGGGTAGAGAGAGTTGGCACATGAGGGTGGACATGAGAAAAAAGGGGTGGCAGGAGTGAGGGAAAGGGGGTATAATTACCTACACCCCAGAGGGGGAGGGTTTGAACCGGAGAGCAGGAGTGTGGAGGGGTTGTGGGATAACAGATGGACCACACACAGAACTTCAGGTTCAACACATAACCTCTGTGTGATGTTTATTTAAAACACAGTGGATAACCTTAAGCAATGGCATATCCCTTCTTCTTTGCCTCAATTTGTAGCAAGAGACTATGCATGCCCTTCCTCTGTACTTAGTCAACACCTACTGACCTGCTGATCTACTGATTTATCTCTTCAGTGAAAATTATTTCATCCCTATGTTGGTCTTGTGTGTTTGGGTGATGGGGAGCTCAAAAAAAGGAAAAAAACCAAAACAAGCTAAAGACAAAGAACCTCAGTGCAAAAGCACTGAAGCAAGAGTTACCCCCAAAGGGCAATGGCAATAAAGCCAAGTTTCAACTAAACACATCACACGTACCCCCATAATGCAATGGGATCTATATGCTAATCACCATGAAATTTTAGACTTGTTCAGCTTAAAGCAGGAATGCATGGTGCCAAAGGGACTCTCAAACAATCTGTAATTTACATGCATGCCTGTTTCGGCTGGCATTTTCGTAGGTTCATATGCATTTTAAATAACACAACTAACAATGTTTATAATACAGTCCCCTAGTAACTTTTTACCTTTATCAAAAAAAACACCTAGTGCTGTGGTATTTTCAACATTTACAGGTTTCATACATATAAGGTATATACATCAAGCTTTTTTATGACATAGTGGTATTGCATACTAAATCCAACAATGAGGAACACAGCCTGTTTTACATCAGCTTGGACATCACCACAATAACCTCCCTGTATGAGGACCTGACAGGGAAAAGGAAAATTAAACAGGACACTATAGCATAGTCAAGAAAGGGGAGGGGGTGCCCATAGGTGGTCAACCTTATGGACTAGAAATTGTTAAGGATAGAGTAGGCTAAGAAACAGAAAAAAGTATAGTTGCATAGAACTTACCGTAACAATAGATCTTCGAGAAGAGCTCCTGCAGCAGATAATAACATAAGACTATGCCACTAGGCATTAGGACCCCACAGAAAACTTCTAGCTAGCAGTCCAAGGCAGGGGACCATCCCCGATGTCTGCTCCGCCCATGATGTCAACCCCTGTACAAAGGGGGCGGTCCCCCGGCTCCGCCGACATCAGCACCTGTATAAAGGGGCCAGTCTCCCTTCGCCACCCCAGTTCACCCGCCAGAAATCTGGCAAACATTACAGAATGGACAAACCAAGGAGGCATTGGTATCCCTATAGAGATAACAGGAAAAAGCACTAGGGGAAGGAGGGAAGGGAAAATTTACCAGCTGCAAGAGCTCTTCTCGAAGCTCTACTGTTACAGTAAGTTCTTATGTAACTGTACTATCTTACTTCGAGATAAGAGTTCTTGCAGCAGGTAATAACATATAGGACTGAGTCCCAAGCAGTACCAGAATATCTCCAGGTCAGAAGGGCGGTGGAAAAAAATAATACCGTGGGCCTTCACGAGAGAAGCCCTTGGAGAACTGCAAAGCCAAAATCTGCCCTTCTTCTGGAAACAATGTCCAAACTGAAGTGCTGGACAAAGGTGTGCACCAAACTCCAGGTGGCTGCGGCACTGAAGTCTGCTGCAGACACGTTCTTGAGTGACGCAAAGGACGTTGAAATCCCTTTGGCGGAATGACCTCTCACTGGCCCCGGCAAAGGCGTCCCACGTTTGTTGTGGCAGAAAACAATGCAGCTGACCAGCCACTTGGACATGGCCTGTTTGGTGACAGGTGCCCCCAACATCTGTTGGGCAAAGGAAACAAACAACTGGTCTGGCTTTCTAACGGAGTGGGTACGGTCCACACAGTACCTGATAATTCCATGTACATCTAAAGAATGCAACAAAGCCTCCCCTTTGTTGGAATACTCAGGATAATAAACAGGTAAGTGGATGTCTTGGTTGAGAGAGAATTCTGACACCATCTTAGGGAGAAACTTAGGATTTGTACGGAGGAACACCGTCGCTATGAAAACCAAACAGGGTTCTTAACACAGAGCCTGGAGCTCGGAAATCCTCCAGGCTGAAGTAATCGCAACCAAGAATAACACTTTCCAAGACAGAAAGTGAAGCTCACAACTCACAGCTGGCTCGGGTGGGGTGGGGGGCAATATCAACTTTTCTAACATAAAAAGTAAAGCCCATTGGGGAACAGGGTCCCAAATGGGAGGTTTGATGTGCAGGATACATCACGGGAAGGTACATGACAGATCAAGCTGAGCCAAGGTCTTGCCATCCACTGGCACATGATTGCCTGAGATGGCCGAAAGATGTACATTTATGGAGAAATAGCCAAGACCCGAGTCAGACAGAAATAGGAGATATTCCTGAACTCAGTTTATCTCACAAGAGAATGGGTCTAAGTCACGGGTGGTAGCCCAGAGGCTGAACCGCTTCCACTTCATGACGTACATGGCCATAATGAATGGTTTTCTAGCCACCACTAATACTTGAGCTATCCCTTCAGACACCCCGAACCTGCTCCTGGCTAGATCTACAGGAGACAAGCATGAAGATGCAGAGATTTGAGATTTGGGGTGAACTAGGGTGTTCTGCTCCTGGAAGAGCAAGCGAGAGGACAGAGGAAGTGGAACTGGTGGTTCTAACACCATCTGCTGCAGAAACTGGAACCAGATCTGTCTGGGCCAGAATGGAGCTACCATTATCATGGTTGAGGGCTCTGATTGCAGCTTGAGCAGCAACCGCTGCAGAATAAAGAAGGGAAGGCGTAAAGAAACCACCCTGTCCAGGAGAGGGACAACACGTCTCACCAAAAAACACCAGGCCCTGGCTCTAGTGAGCTGAAATTGGGCAGTTTGGCATTGATTGGGGACACGAAGAGGTCCAACTCTGGAGTCCCCCCATCTGGCGAACAGGTCGTCTACTACATCTTGAAGTAGGTCCCATTCATGAGTGTGGGATTGCGAGCGACTTAGGCTGTCCATGAGTGCATTCTGAAGACCTGGGACATGCACCATGAAAGGTTCCAGGCCCTGATCTATCATCCAGTAACAGACCCTCATAGCTTCTCTGCAGAGGGGGAAAGAGTATATTCCCCCTCGCTTGTTGATGTAGAAAACCACCAGAAGGTTGTCCGTCTGGACCAGTACTGGGCCTGGAAGAAAGTCGCTCTGGTACGCCTGTGAGGCATAAAGCACCGCCCTCACCTCTGGAACACTAATGTGTGGAGAGCGTTCTGTCCGAGTCCAGGACCCCCTGGTCTGGTGGCTCTTGAAATGAGCACCCCATCCCATGCCCGAAGCATCCATGGTGAGCACCTGCTGGGGAGAAGGATTGCTGAACAGAGCCCCCTGCTGTGAACCGGGTAGAGCTCAGCCACCACGACAAGGTTTGGTGCACCGCCTTTGAGATCCCGACTATCTGGTTAAGATCGTCGCTTCGCTGATACCCCTGCACCCTGCGGTTCCACTGAAGAGTCCTCATGTGCAGGCAAGCGAGAGGCACTGTCACTATAGTAGCAGCCATGTGCCCCAAGAGTTGGAGGACCATTCTGCCTGACGGAAGCTAATCTCTGAGCCAGTGACTGGAGACGATCCACCCTGTCTGATAAAGAAAAGCTCTCCCCTGCATCGTGTCCAGGATGGGTCCTATAAACTGGAGCCTCTGGGATGGCCATGGGGTGGATCTGGGGAGATTTAGGGTTACCCCAAGGTCCTGGAACATGCTGAAGGTGCACTCCAGGGCCTGGCAGAGCTGTTCTCTGGACGAGGCTGACAGTAGCCAGTTGTCACGGTAGGGGTAAACATAATGCCTCTGCCTCTTGAGAGCAGCCACTACCACTGTCAGGCACTTGGTGAATACCCGAGGTGCCGAATGGAAGGGTCCGGAACGGGTAGCGCTCTTCTTCGAACATGAACCGAAGGTAGTTCTGGTGGGACGGCAGGATCTTTATATGTACTGTAGGTAAGCGTCCTTGCAAGTCCAGGGAGCACAGCCAATCTCCTTGGCACAGCATAGGAAGCGACTCCCGGAGTATCACTAATCCTGAATCTATTGTATTCTATGAAGAGGTTCAGCTGACTGAGGTCCAGGATGGGACAAAGGTCTCCAGTCTTCTTCAATACTAAGAAGAAGCGAGAGTAATAACTTTGGCCCCTCTGGGGCTCTGGCACTACTTGAATAACATACTAACATACTAGACGCCAGCAAAGTAGGCCGAATGGTTTATCGAAGTCAGCTCGTGTATCAGAACCCTGGGTGGGTACCAAAGCCATCCCCCTGTCTCCTTTCCCTATTTCTTCTTCCCAACCGCCCCCCTCCCCTGGGCAAGCCAACCTCCGTTTCATCCTTTGCCTATACCTGTCCCACCCTCTCTTGAAACCTTCCATCATAGAAGCCAGTACCAGCTCCCCGGGCAGCACATTCCACGGTTCCACCACTCTCACAGTGAAATACCTCCTCCTCCTTTCCCACCTCATCCTTCTACCTTCGAGCTTCCAACTATGTCCTCTGGTGATTCCACCCTCCTTCAGCCCAAAGATTCCCTCTAGATTTACCCTATTGATTCTCTTGAGGTACTTGAAGACCTCAATCATGTCCCCCCGGTCCCTCCTCTCCTCCAGCGAGAACAGGCCAAGCTCCTCTAGTCTCTCCTCATATGTCATCTCCCCCAGGCCCCGGATCATTTTGGTTGTTCTCCTCTGAACCCTTTCCAGGAGATGAATGTCCCTCCTTAAGTGCGGCCTCCAGTACTGCATACAGTACACAAGGTGTGGTCTAACCAGGCCACTGTACAGCGGCAGACTCACGTCCCTGCTCCTTGAGGTAATCCCCCTGCAATGCAGCCCAGCAACCTGTTTGCCTTGACTGCAGCCCTCCTGCACTGCTCTGAATTATTCATGTTGACATCCACCAGGACTCCCAGGTCTTTCTCCCTTGCCATGGCCTGCAACTCATCCCCTCCCAGGGTGTACTCATGTTTGGGGTTACCCCGTTCAAGTGTAGCATCTTGCACTTGGAGGAGTTGAAATTTAATTTCCAGGTGCAGGCGCACCTATTCAGAGTATCTAGGTCCCCTTGCAGGGCAAACCTCCCCTCTACCACTGCACCCAGCTTTGAGTCGTCCGCAAAGAGACTCATTTCACATCCAATATCTTCCCTGATATCGGAGATGTAAGCATTAAACAGAAGTGGCACCCGAACAGAGCCCTGTGGTACCCCACTAATGATCCCTCTAGGAGACAAGACCTCCCCGCCGACTACTACCCTCTGAGTACGCCCAGCAAGCCAGTTTCCAATCCATCTGACCATCAATGGGCCCACTCCCATCCCCTTCAGCTTCACCAGTAGGCTACTGTGCGGGACCGAGTCAAATGCCTTGCTGAAGTCTCGCTTTGACAGGACAGTTTGTATTTCCACCGAATAAAACCTGTGTGGGATGGGGAGCAGGTCGTCTGGACCAGTGGGTTGTCCAGCAGTAACTGCAAAACTTCCAGGGCATAGCCTCTTTGTATGAGCTGCAGCACCCATTGATCTGTGGTGATATTTGACCATCCTGCAAGGTAAAGGGAGAACCACCCTCCTACTGCCTCCCCTAACGTCGCTGCTGGGGAAGGAGGAAGCGGGCAAGGAGTCAGGCTGAGGCTGAAGGGGTTGGGCAGGGGGGCTTTGGACTGTTTAGCCGTCTGAGGATCCTGCTGTCTGACAGGGTGCCTTTCTTTTGAACCCTCCATGCTGGGGCCGTTTCTTAGCCTGCTGTCCTTGGTGCCTTCAAAAGGACAGCGCCTAGGAGGGTATGGTTCAAATTTATACATTTTATGTACATCTGAGACTGCCTTCCCAGAGTCTTGTAGGCTGGTAATAATCCTTTTAGCCACTGGGCTGAACAGAACAGGGCCCTGGAAAGGCAAATCAAGAATGGTGTCCTGGAGGTCCTGCCTGAATCCAGACACCAGGCGCCAGGAGTGTTGCCTGAGGCAGATGCCGGAGGCGGCAGCTTTGGCTGCAGTATCTGCAACATCATAGGAACATCTCAGAATGTGTTTGCCTATGTCCAATCCAGATTGCTGAACTGCCAAGAGCTCAGACTTCTGTTGCAAATCTGGCTGGGCTTTGGCCAAATTCATAGCTTTCTGCCACCGGCACTTTTGATACATGACCATATGTACCAGGAAGTTCAAGGATCTGATCCTACAGGTGGAAGAGGCATATACCCTGCACCCCAGCTGGTCTATTTTCTGAAGACTCCTTGTCGGGTGGTTGGGAGCTGGTATGTCTAGACTGTTGCAACCTACCATGGGCCACTGACAGGACCACAGAATCTGCCCTGGACTGCTCACCAAGGTGGGGTTCATTCCTAGGGGTCTTGTACAGGCGGTCAGGCTTTTTAGGCACTACCGAGGTAGTGGCCGTGTGCTTCCACGTCAACTTCATTACATCCTGAAAAGGTTCAACTAATGGGGGGGGTGACCAGCGGTTTGGTGTCAGTAGCCCACCAAAACTTCACTAGCCATCTCCTTTCCAGATCTAAGTCCCCCGTTTCCCACTGGTTGAGAAAATGGATGTGTCTCATCACCTCCAGAACAGTACAATCATCTGGTGGTGACCTCAGAGAATCCTTCCTGGGATCCAGAGAGGGCAGTGTGAGGTCATCCTCAGAGGAGGCATAAGATGAGGAGGAACCACTGTCATCCCCGGAGTGCTCAGTCTGGTGACAAGTAGACCTACTGTGATGCCGGGAGTGGTGACCTCTAGACCGGCTCCGCCCTCAGGAGTAACTATCTCTGGACCTGCTCCTCCTGCAGAAGGAGGACAGAGGATGTGTGACGTCCATGGTTCTGACATCCATCTCAGCCATGGTCCGAGCCACCTGGAGTCAGGCGAGCTGGTGTTGGGGGTGCTGACAGGGTCCTTCTGGGAGGTGTCAGCTGCGGTTGTTGCACAGGCACTGGTGCTCCCGCAGGCTCTGGTTTAGAAAGGCGGTCCCCCTTAATAGTGTTCCACCAGCTGGTAAAGAGTGCTCCCACCTCTGCCAAAAGAACTACCAAGCCTGATGGTCAGTCTGACTGTTCCTGGAGGGGCCAGTGGCAGACCTGGCATCCGTGGAGGCTCCAGCAGCAGGCTGCCATCTGCCCGGTCAACTGGCATCCGACCCTCTTCCCGGGGACCAGGCATCAGGGGCTAGGTTGAGGACTGGTTGTCAGGCCCTGTAGTCAAAGGCTTAGAGGGGCCTGGCATCAGGTCAGCTGCCGTCAGGTCCTATGGCAGGGGCCCTTGGGGGGCAGACGCCTGCACAGAGGCAGACAACTTCTCTGACTCCTCAGTAGTGGAGACAGAGGTAAAGGGAGGCTATTGTCTGACAGAAGGAACAGCCAATGACAGGTCAGGCACAGAGGGTGTCCTCCTTAGGAAGATCCTGACTCTGGCGCCAGTCGCAGTCATCAGCCTTGGCTGATGAACTAGAGGACAAGGCCTTCGCGACAGTGGAACCCGACCGGACTCCTATCAACGAGGTGGAAGAGGAGGCCAGGTCCTAGACCCAAGACTCTAGCGGGTGCTTGTGGGGTCTGATGGCCAGAGAAGAAGCCGATGAAGATGGAGTATGACAAGGCCCATGCCCCGAACTCCCACCCGATGTCTGGGAGGAGGAGGGAGACTGGGCGGTGGCAGCCCCGGGGAGGACTAATGGCCTAGGAGGGGCAGAGTCTGAACTCCAGCCAGAGGTGGAGGACTTTGACCTGTCCTTGTCCTTCTTGTGATGCTTCCCCAAGTGCTTCTTGTCCTTGGGGGAGGCATTGTGAGTGGAGGACGAAGAGGCGCTACGCCCAGAGTGCGACTTCTGCATCACGGCCACTTGTTGTTCTAGCAGATAGACTTTCAGAGTCTTCAGACAGTGGATGCGGGCGCATTTGTTGAAATTCTGGCAGTGCAGGCAATCGTCTGACTTGTGCTCCGGGCTGAGGCACAGGAGGCAGGCCGAATGGCCGTCTTTGGCAGAGATTTGTTTGCCGTACGCACACTTTGCTTTACGCCGCAGTGTAACAGTGGTAGACTCTGCAGACATAAAGAGGCAATCGGTATACTCGTTGAAAACTGGAACTGCGCGGAGCGTTGGAAAATGGCAGTCAACGGGAAGCAGGAGACGTCCGTGAAGTCAAAATGCTGGGTCAACAGTGGGAAAAGAACTGTGGTGATGCCAGGGGACTGACCCCTTTATACAGGGGCTGACGTGGGTGGAGCAGAGGACAAGGGCAATCCCCCACCTTGGACTGCTAGCTAGAAGTTTTCCGTGGGGTCCTAGTGCCTGGTGGCATAGTCTCATATGTCATTACCTGGTGTTGAAAGAGCTCTATCTCGAAGTAGGATCTGTTGCAAGAGATTTACGAAAAGGTTGGTCCTCAACAGTGGCAGGATCTCCCTGTCACAAGGAGAAAGTGGATTCCAGGAGTAGCCAGATCTGAGTTGGGATTTGAAGGAGTGGTGCGAGGCAACTGTGCGGATAGCTGCCGGGAAGCTGTTCCATAGAGAAGGTGCAGCTTCCGACAGAGCTTTATTCCCCATAACAGTGGAGACTCTGGGTACCTCCACGAGGAGTACCAATGTATCACGCAGACACCTGTGACAGTACGGGCTCTGAGGAGGGAAGCATACGGAAAACTCGAGACCCCAACGTATTGTGCCATCAATGATATTAATAAGTGCATAGTCAATGCAACGCTTGAGTGCAGGCCAACCAGGAGCCTGATATAAATCGCAATGGTGGGTGGGGAAGGGAGTCATTAGCACGAAGCGCCAACCTTATTATAAACCAAGTCGGGTTTGTGGCAAAGGGTAGAGGACAAAGAGGAGGACTAAATCAGAGAGCAATAGTCAAGGATAGGGAGCAGGTACCCACGGGTAATGGCCAGTCCAGCAGCGGGGGCAAGATAGTTTATTACTCGAGAAGCGGCGCAGAGTTTTTGGTTGATTCTGTGTACGAGTGTTTATGTGCATGGTAAAGGAAAGGGATGAGTCTAGGGTTACACCCAGATATTTGAACTCAGACACTAACTGCAGGGGAGGTCCAGATGAGGAGAGCACCAGGAGGGAGGCGTTAGATTTAGCAGCATTAGCTAGGTAGGGCTTAGATCCAAGGAGTATAGCCTTGATTTTCTTCTCATTAACCAGGAGTATATTCGATAAGAACCAATTGTGGGGCGCGGCCATAATTTTGGATAAGGACAGAGGATATGTTCTGGATGGATTTGTCACTGTAGTAGAGGACTAAGACATCTGCATACAGCAGGGCAGGGCAGTTAAGGCTGTTGGCAGGGAGGGAGTTAATTAACAGGGAGAATCGTAAGAATCCCAAGATGGAGACCTGGGGGACACCTGTACTGACTAGCAGTTTGAGGGAGGTGACAGTACCTACAGTCACCAACTGGGAGAGGTCAGTCAGGAAACTAGGAACCATTCCAGAGTTTCAAGGGAGCAACCAAGCTGGAAGAGCTTAGTAAAGAGTAGGGGGTAGTTGACTAGGTCAAAAGCCTTTTTCAAATCCACAAAAATTGCCCCAGTGGCTTTACCCCGATCCATGTTGCTAAGGACATGATCGGTAAAGAGGGTAAGGGCAGAGGTGGCGCTGTGGTTCTTTCTGACCCCATGTTGCTGATTACACAAGAGGTTATACTTGTTAATGTGGTCAGAGAGTTGATGGTGGACAACCTTTTCTAGACGCTTGCTAAGGGGGGGAGAGAATAGAGATCGGTCTGTAACCGTCAGAGGGGAGGTCCCCTGCTTTAAAAAAGTAGGGATGACTTTAGCAACCTTCCATGAGAAGGCATGGTAGCCAAGGCCAAAGTGAGGTTAAAATTGAAAGTTAGCAGTTGGGAGATGGCAGGGGCTGCGAGCTTAAGCAGGGAGGGGTAGAGACCATCAGAGCCAGGGCTACAATGGGAGGGGAGTCACCTAAGGAGTTTGATGGTAAGATTTTTTGTGATTACCCTAAAGTAGAAAGGCGAGTGGGGGGTGACAGGAGGAGGGGATGAAAAGGGTGGGTCACTAGCACCCACTCCAGGAGTAGGGGGTTGCTGAGAGGGGAGTTTACGGAGGTGGGCAGAGAGATCAGTGAATTTTATATGAAACGCTTGTGCAACCTCTGAAGGATCAGTCAGGGGGGCCGGTGGAGGAGTTTAAGTGGACTACAGGGCTACGGGAACGAGGAGTGTGGAGGGAGTTACAGGTGTTACAGAACTGTCGAGGGTTGGCAAGGTTTTCAGCATGAAATTTCTGACAGAAATTGTGTTTTTGAGACCTAGCAGACTGCTTGCATGTGTTACACAGTCTCCTAGAAGTGTGCCAGAGGTCAGGAGTGGATAACCGTTGGTAGGCGACCCATACTAAATTCCTTCCTTTCATAAGGGCCAAGGGCTGCATAGTGACCCATCTGGTTCAGCCATCACACACCCTTCTAGTAGTAATCGGGAAATGCTTACTTGAATCCTGAGGAGGGCTTCAGTGGAGACGTTCACTGCCACTGAGACGCCTGTCAGGGAGTAAAAGGCAGTCCAATTCACTGCATTAACATCATGTAGTGGGTTAATGGAGTCGGGGTTGCTGAAATTGCGGAAGGCCAGGTAAGGAGGGGGGCACTTAGTTTTGTTCAACCAGAGAATATAAGTAGAGGAGTGGTCACTGATGGATTTATCAACTGTATCACTGAAAATGTGATATATTTGAAAACTTGTCATTGTGGAGCCTTCTATGTGGGTAAAACCACTAGACCACTTAAACTGAGAATTGGTGAGCATTTACGGTCAGTTAGTCGTAATGATGCAAGAAGTGCACTTAGCTATCATTGTAGAGCCACTAGTAATCAGAGTCTGGATCACAGCTTTAAATTCTGTGGATTGGAAGTAGTACGGTTAGGCCCAAGAGGTGGTGATCTTGATAGAATGTTAGGAATTAGGGAAACATTCTGGATCTACACCCTCGGAGCCTTAAAACAGCCTGGACTTAATGACTGTATAGACTTACTACTCTGTATCCATAAGACACACCAGTAGAAGGATACTGGGATTAATTTACCCGTCTTTCTATTCCCCTTATTGGTTTTTTCTAGTTACCCTATGTGAGCCCTAGTTTTCCAGTTCTTTAGATATGTGTATGTGTTTATATGCACACTTATGTCTGAGTGTATGTTTGTGTTATTTGTATGTACATATGTGTGTGTGCATGTTTACATATGGTAATACAGGTTTGATGATATATGTTTTAAGTATTCTTGGAATTATGGACTAATCTATGCACTTTTTTTTTATGTATTTTTTTTTTTTTTTTACCACAGAATTTGACTAAAAAGTACATCATTCTTTGATTCCATCATGTTCCTTCTCCTATGAGGATTATTCCAAGGATGCAAATTCTGGGAACTGGTATTTATGATAATAAGAATCATTTGTATTGTACAATTTATGGTTGATTTAAATGTATAGTGATAGGCTATTTGACTATGGATGCATTCACTATAATCTGTGGTATTTACACTGTGTTTGTTTACATTTTAGCTTTAGACCAACAATTGTATAGGTATAAATTTTACATGTTTAGTATGGATTATTGTGTGGGAATTACACTGAGCACTTTATGATTCTTTTCAGTGTATGCTGGTTAATTATGTATTGTTCCTTTAAGAGTAACCCTTTATTAAGCTTGATGAATGTCTAAACACACACCCTCCTGATGACGTACCAGGTTGTACGAAACTGGTCGAGGTGTTCTGCTGCTTTGAATGGAGCTGTGCAATGTTGGCGTTTTTTTATATTGTTCTAAATACTAAATTGTATACTGCTTTATTATTCTCCGGCTGAGGTGCGAGTTTTGTTTTTTATTTTGCTATTTCAATACTCGTACCCTCAAAGTTGTGGAGCTGTACCTGTTCTTTGCTCCTTTGTGGTTTACATATGTTACATACCTTGCTTGGCCGGGCATGCTGGGTAACTCTTTACAGCACAATGTCGCCACCATATGTTTATTTATTTATCTGAGTTTTGGTGACCGGGTAAGTCCACTGAGAAAATACAGTCCCTTTTTGAGGGGCGACCGGGTATGGATTACATACAGTAACAGTGCAAATTAACAGAGTGGTAAAACACTGGACATATAGAAGAACACAAAAACAAAGCAATGAATATATACTTGAGCAAGGTTTGTCAGGTGAGAGATAAATAAAAACAGGGTTAGGCATTAGCACAAGTTAATAACTTCAACAAATCATTAAGTAGCGAAGAGAACATCAGGGTAGATTGTGCATTTGTCCTGTGTCATCTCACTGGTTCCAGTGGCATGTGACCATGGGGTGCCCATGGTGCTGTACTGCTGAGCAGGGCATCGCACACACCTATGCAGTCTGTGGTACAGTGTACCTGGACACTGCCTAGCCTGACACACAGATTGTGGGCGTGTGCTGTGGCAACACATGGCTGCTTACAGTTCTGCACTGTTGCATCATGGTGTGTCATGTATGGCCGGACCATGCAGTGATTGTACTCTGCAAGTAGCACTCTCCTACATGGGCACACACCCTCCTTGGTGCTGCTGGTCAGCCATTCAGTGGCCCTGTCTCACATATGTGTCTGTAACATGCTGGCATGGGCATGTCTGCATCCTTGCGCATCGGACTATATATGGTGTCAGTCAACATCAATGGGCCATGTAGGGGGTGCTGTTATCCCACTGTGTTCTCCATGTGTGCTGTGCATGGACCATCTATTACCATTCCACAGCTGTTTTGTACCATTGACTGTAGCCGTCTCCTCCTGTGGCATGTAGTGTACTACTGACGTAAATCTACCATGGGCATATCTGCACTGTATACATTGTACGGCGGTCGTGTGGTGTGTGGTATTCATGACTGTGTCATGATGGGTGGGTGTGTTGTCTGGTTCCTGTGGTTGTGTATATGCCCACAGCATGCATCATACACATGCCACGCCTATGGCTTGGACATGGACTATTCAGACACTGTGTACTCACACTGGTGTGGGCATGTGTACGCCATCCATGGCAGGCATGCATACCAGTCGCAATGCACTGTGCTGTTCCAGCGTGCCACCATGACCAGGCTGTGCCGAACATTATGGCCATCAACCCAGCGTCTGTCTGATGGGGGTGTTGCTACTGTTGTATTGCTCAGTGGTATGTCATGACCTAGGGTACTGTGACCACTACATGGCACACATATGCCATCGACAGTGGGGTTTGGCTGTCCAGGGGAGTGCGGGAACACTTGCACAGGATCTGAATCACAGCCCTGCACTATGGGACTACAGGCCACAGTATGTTGACCCTGTGAACTGAGGGTGCGTGGTTTTGGACAGTGATTTTGCAATGCTTCATAGGACTATATCATGTTCCGGTGGGCAGTTTCATGGACATTGTGATGCTCCAGTTTATTTGATTGACTATGGGTCTGACGGGGGGTTAACCGCAAGGATTCTGTGTGGCAATACTTTGTCACAGGCAGCTTTGAGTATGCAGGGGGCCGTATCCCAATGGTGGTAGTGTGGGCAATGTCTATACCGGCCTTCACATCTGCGTGGGGTGGGTATGTGGGTGCCATGGGGTTTTGTGACACTGCATACTGGCATGTGCCCGGTGGTATCTGCACTGTTACCAATGTTGGGAACATGGGCCTACTGGTTGGGACATGCTGTCCTTCTCTGAGGTCACATTCTGGGATATACATTAATACACAGTGTCCGCACACCATACTTGCATGGGCATCTCCCCCATAGATACACGTCACACGTCAGCATGAGCAAGATGTCCAGAGGAGGGTGAAGGCCGGGCCCACCTGCTTAGGAGGCTCGTCAGGCAGCAGAGGGTCATGATGGAGCAACAGGCCCAGATGGTGCGCCTTGGTACATGCAATGTTGAGCTCCAGGGGGAGCAGGTATGGGGGCAATGGCCAGCAGTCGAGCAGTAGCCTCCCCATTCCCGTTATTTTACCTCTTCCCCGTTCCCCCCAACCTTGTTAGTCATCTGATATACCTAATGTTTTACATGTAAATAGGTGCCAATATCTCTGTCCGCCCCACCGCTGTTGACCATTTGTTACATAAAACCTTTTACATGTATATAGTTGCTAATATCCCTATTCACCCCCACCCTTGTCGTTTGTTTGTATATACTGTAGGTTTCAATTGTATATAGTTTCCTATACTGTTTTTCCTTAATATAAGCCTGAATGTTATGACCCTGTGTCCTCAGTCTTTACTAGTTACCTCGAGTCTGTTTCTCTGCTTTGCAGTGTTGCACCTACTGACGACCTGCAGCACCCTGGTGGCTGCCAGCCTTGCCTATCCTGTGGCATGGGCTACCCACTGCTGTCCCTGCAGTGTCTGTGGCTGCGCATCTGCCTGTACGGTGTTCTGGACATGGCGGTGTGGCATCCTATTGGCCAACACATTCTGTTCTCCATGTGTGCCCTGCACATTGTATGTGCCAGACATCATCTGGGTTGTGACTGTCCATGCTAATAGTCTGGTCCCTGTTCCTTGGGTGACCCCCACCGGTGCTGCCTGGCTGGGGGCCTCGATCTGCAGGTCTATGTGTGGCTTTGTCCTTACTGCCATGGCTGCCGTCCATCCGCCCCATGCCCTTATGCTGCATGTCATTTGGTGTGCTGTCCCCTGCTCTGTGTTAGTAAGTAAGTAAGTAAAATTTATTTTTAAGCGCTTTTCAGAAACCAAAGCGCTGTACAGGTGAACAAACATTTAGTTACAAATATAATAACAGTAATAACAATAAAATCAAAGTAAAAATCGCTCTCCATATGCTTTCGAGAACAGGTAAGTTTTTAACTCTAACTCAAAACTCTCGACGGTCAGGCAGCTTCGTATCCGACGAGGTAGAGAATACACCAGGGTGGGGGCAGCGTAATAGTAATGAAAATGCGTCTAGATGTTTTAAACGAACCCTGGGAATCTCTAGCAATCCCTCGTCGACGGATCGGAGTGAACGAGAGGGACAGTAGGGAGTAAGGAGATCTTGTAGGTACTGCGGTCCCTGTTCATGTAGGGCTTTGTAGGCCAGTAACCCGACCCTGAAGGTGATCCGCCACTGAACTGGCAGCCAGTGCAGTCCGCGCAGCACAGGCATAATATGACTACTTCTAGATGTCCCAGTCAAAAGCCAGGCTGCTGCGTTCTGCACCAGCTGCAAGCAGCGGATATCAACCCCCGGTAGCCCTAGGTACAGGGCATTGCAGTAATCAAGGCGAGAGGTCACAAAGGCATGGACCAATGTAGGAAGGTCATCCGGAGGAACTAGGTGTTTCACCTGGGTGATATTCCTAAGATGGTAAAAAGAGGATTTGACAACGGATGACACCTGGAATTTTAGCGTCAGACCGTCGTCGATAATAATGCCCAGGTTACGCACCCGGTCTGAGGTTGAGAGCAGGGCACCATCAAGCCATAAGCCCGAAGGAAGCCCAGCCCTACAGCCCGCCTCAAGGCGACCTGGGTCTACCACCAACACCTCGGTCTTATCCGGGTTTAACCTCAGCCAGCTGGCACTCATCCAATCCTTAATCTCAGACAGACAGCTGTTAAGCATAGAGATTGCATCTTCCTGTCCGGGATTAAAGGACAAATACAGCTGGGAATCATCTGCATAGCAGTGAAAACCCAAACTGTATCGCCTAATAATGTCTCCCAATGGCAGCATATAGATAGCGAACAACATGGGTGCCAAAATGGAACCCTGTGGCACCCCACAGGACAGGGAGATGGCATCAGAGGAATAAATTCCAGTGACAACCCTCTGTTTCCGTCCCGTAAGGAAAGATTGAAACCAATGCAGAACTGTACCAGACAGTCCGCAATGAAGCCGCAGGCATTCCAAAAGCACACCATGGTCCACAGTATCAAATGCTGCAGAGAGATCAAGAAGGACTAAGATAGTACGAGCCTTTCGATCTCTCGCAATCAGGAGATCATTTAAAACCCGGACAAGAGCAGTCTTAGTGCTATGTCTTTTCCTAAATCCTGATTGAAGAGTATCATAGATATTGTGATTCGTGAGATGGTCATCCAGTTGTAGCGCAACCACCTTTTCAATAACCTTACCCACAAAGGGCAGGTTAGAGACAGGTCTGTAGTTGGCTAGACAGTCCGGATTCAGAGAAGGTTTTTTCAGGAGTGGTCGAACGACCGCCTCCTTTAGGGGATCAGGAAAGACCCCCTGCTCCAAACATTTCCAGACAATTTCAGCAAGGATCGGGCAAATAGTATCTACGCAACCTAACAGCAGTGACGTAGGGCCCGGATCCAAACTACAGCTGGTTGGGCGTACAGTCTGGACAATCCTCACAATATATGTGAATTCCGGCTTACCAAATTCAGACCAGGTGACACAGGTGTTTGTTTCCCCTTGCCAATCATCGCAAACCCTTAAAGAGTGAGCCTGGCTGACATCTGACCTAACGCTAGCAATCTTATCAGTGAAGAACCGAGCAAGCTCATCACACTTTATTTGCGAAAAATCTCTTCCAGACAGTAGACAGAGTGGATTGCACATTCTGTCGACAGTCCGAAAGAGTTCAGCTGGTCGGTTCCGTGCAGCAGCAATCTCCCTGGACAGGAATTCTGCCTTCTTACGGGAGATTGCTGATTGATAGATACCATAATGATCTATCAACCTAAGTCTGTCATCATCCAGGCCAGATTTCATGAGCCTCTCTAGCCTTCCTCTCCTCAGTTCCTTCAAGGACTCATCAAACCATGGAGTCCTTGGGCTGAAGTGAGTGGGCAAACACAGGACAGGAGCAACTAGGTCCAGGGCCTCACTCACCACCTTATTATGAGGCAAGAGCGAGGTCCCTGGGCCCATGCTCTGCGCCAGAAATACCCGATAGGTCCAGTACCGCTAGTAGACCCTCTGGGGTAACTCCCCTTAAAGGGCGATACCAGACCATCTCTGTAGAGGCAGGCCTATTTGGGGGTGCCCCAAAGCTGAATCTTATGGTGTGATGGTCCGTCCACACATTCAGTTCCACCCCCAAATGAGTAATCTCCAAATCCAGTAGGAACACCAGATCCAATGAGTGACCCCCTATATGGGTAGCAGAGGTAACCACCTGTGACAGGCCCAACATAGTCATAAGTTGGAGAGCGTTCTTTCCAAAGTGAGTTTGTCGTTCGACCCAGGCATTGAAGTCACCCAGTATTAACCATTTGGGCGACTCCATGCCATGTCGACGATGTAAGTCCGCAACTCCTTCAGGAATTTCCACCATCACCGGTGGATGGTAGATGAGAGAATCCTGAACCCTGCACCTGCAGCCAGGATACACTCAAAGGATCTAGTGTTACCCACTGGCACATCCACAAGATTCAGATCTGTTCTAAAAAAGATGGCTACACCCCTGCCCCTACGATCCAATCTCGGGCGGTGTATCACCGAGAACCCAGCCGGAGCAGCAGAGTCTAATATAGGACCTGCGTTCTCATCCAGCCAGGTCTCGGTGATACATGCCAGGTCGGATGTTGCAGCAAGATCTGCTATAATTGCAGTCTTGTTCCTAATGGACCTGGCATTACATAACACCGCCCGGGTTGGATGGGTTTTCGGAGAGGAGCGCAGTACCTGCCCACAATCTGTGGAGCCCTTGGGTATGGGAATCAGGCATGGAGGACCCTCTCCTGATCCCATTTCGCCCCAGGGCGTCTCCTCGTCCCAACTACCCCTATCTGCCCACTCCTTTCCAGTCTCCCACTCTGTCCGGTCCAACCGTCCCTCACGTGCCTTCTCACTATCCCCGCTGCACGACACTTATTAAAGACATCAGCAGACAAGTGGGGACAGTGAAAAGGACGGAGGCTCCGGAGCAGAGCGGGAGAGTAGCGCCTGACCGTCGAAAAACCTATCCGACACATTTTAAACAATCAGTGTCTAATAAAACTATCTTAAGAACCAACCTACTCTCAAACAAAATATTATACTAAAACAAACAAAACCTGTAATAAAATAAAGTAAAAATAAGCGAATAATAAAAATATATTAAAATTTAAGCTGTTAAACCAGAGTCAAAATTTAACTCAAATAGCATCATAAAGAGTTAATATAAACATAAAAAGGTGAATAGTAATTCTTCAAACTAAAAACCGGAGAATTAAACTCATCAAGGACTCTTACGAAGATATAAAAGTAAGTGCAAACAGTCCAAGTCTTTTAAACCCCTCACCCAAGGTCTTTAATCTCCACAGACTCCTACTGCTAGGAGAAATAGGGCGTATTCAGGGTCAGAGCATAAAAAGCTAGAGACATCCAATATTGCAGATCTAAGAACTCCAGGCTCTCTCACAACCCGGACGATCAAAGTCAGTCTGCCTTGTGAGCAGGGTAAAACTTACACAGTTCTAATTGAGGAGGATAGGTATCGGAACGGTGGTGTGAGGGAGAATAGCTGCCCCGGAGTGGGCTACTGACCCAGGCCGGGACCACAGCAACGACCCCGGAGCGGTGTAGGTCAAGGAGATACCAGCAGTTCACACCCGCTCTCCAGCAGGTCCAAGCCGGCGTCACCCGCCCTGAGCCCAGCCAGCATCAACCCCCTCCCCGGCAACGTCCCCACAACACACCCCAAACTCCGTTACTGTAAAAGTCCACCAGCACAAAATCCTCTTTAAAATCTCCTCACAGCCAAAGGCAACAGGACTGGGGGGCCAGCACAATCGCACTCTCCTCCCCAAACTCCACCAGCCTTAAATGCCCCAATACAGCAAACAATTCCGTGCTATAGACTTTCAAACTAATAATCCAATAATTCCACTTGTTATCCGTTCGTAGCCCAAAAGGCGGCCCAGTCCAGCTCCTAGGTGTCCGAATACAACTCACAGTTTGATGAAAATTGATGCAATAGTCATTACTTCGGAAGCCGAAAGTATTCCACTTGTTATGACATCGTAGCACAGAGAGCAACCCAGCCCAACTCCACCGACACCAGCATCAAACGAATTCAAGTCCAGCAGCAGCGGCAACACTCAGCTGATCAAACGGCTCTCCCACAGACACGTACAGGGTCGCAGCAGGGGCAAACAAACCCCAGTCCATCCCGAACGGAGAAACGGAAAGAAAACTCAGTCACCCCAATCCACCTCACATTCCAAAACGGAGAAACGAAAGAAGACTCAATCCGCCGGCCAAAATGCCCAAAACACACAGAAGGCGATCAAACCACAGAAAAGCGGCACCCGAAGGAAGTGAGCAGCCTGGTGCAGCGGCTGTGGCGTGGCCGCTGTCTTCGGCGCTCACGTAAACGTGGCGGTGTTAGGTTCCTGTCTCCCCTGTGCACAGTGGACACAGGTTGGGGTCGATTGGCACACCAGCATGGTGTTTTTTTTTGTGTGGGGGACACTTCCCTACTGTCCCGTCCCTGCTGTTTTTCCACAGTTCACATCCAAACAGAGTTGCTACGGTATGGGTTACATCTCTCTTAGCATTGCCTTTGGTGTATCTGTTGCTATTCTTTGTGCTGCACACTGCGTTTTGCTCAGAATTTCTCAGTTTATGCAACACTCCTTTGCTGGCACCCTCAGTGGCCTCGTGGTTCACCTGTGCCTGACTTCACCTCTGTGGGAACTGTGCTGCCGCGTGTTGCTGTCTGCACTGCCCAGTTGCTATATTCACAGCAGTCTTTTTTGCCAGGCTGTCTTTGCATTGGACTCTCAGCCATATTTGCTTGCTATACTCAACTGTGTTTTTCCCTGGGCTGTTCCTTTGAATACTGCGTGCTAGTGGATTTGGGCTATTTTGCCCGCAGGCAAAGTTTTAAATACTGGGCTCTAAAAGTCTAAGATAAAAGTCAAAGATGAATCAAGGGGGCCACTGGACAAGGGTGAACAATGAAATGAAAGAATGGTATGAAGGGGAACAAGGATCGCGGAAACTGTATCCTCGAAATAACAGGCAAGCAGGAAGGTACAGAACAGTTAAGTCTGGATGAATGATTATTTAAGTAATAGTAAATGGTACACTATAAAAATATTATTAAACATAAAGCATGGTAAAGTTAAGATGCACAGTATAATCTGTATCCTTGAACCCGATGAGGTCTGAAGGAATGTAAAATGTGGACACAATTTACTGTTAACCTGTTAACTTCAATAAAGTGGATTAAAAAAAACATTGACATTGGAAGCACTAATGAATGTTTATTGAAGTAGGTGTTACTTGTCAAGTAAATTAGATTATATCATTTAGGACTGTGCTATGAAGTGAGAATTCAACTCCAGATAGTTTTATTAGTCTTGTCTACACTGTCTAGCAGTCCAGCACTGTATCAGTTACAGTGAGCAAGGAATAAAACTGAAAACTATTTAGTCCACAGGAATTTTGTGACAAAAAGATATTATGAATTTTGTATGCAGATGTATTTTTTGCTGAAGAGGAGTGTTCTCAAGGAAATGTATGTGTTTTTTTTTTGTTTTTTTTAAATAAAACGTACTTATGGATCTGTATAAGTAAGTATTAATGGACGACAGAGGAGGGCTCTACTAGGGAATTAATGCCTTGGCCAAGTGCCTCCAACCACCAACCGGGCATTAATTCCCTAGCAGAGCCCTCCTCTGGAGTGCATTAATTTTAACATGGCAAGTGCTAAAAACATTGACTTCACAGATTAGCATTCTGAAAGAAAGATGTTCGTTCCTCCTAATCGCAATTTTTTTTTAATTTCTGTAATTCCTTTTGATACATGGAACACTGTTCAATATTGTGGCTGCTACATAGTACTGTGCCACTAAAAGATACAAAAACTAGAATATTAACTAATTCTATCTGATGCCGCCGTTTTGGGTCAGGTTAAGCAACGGATGGTTCTGATGTCATATGGCGCTAATGGGTATAATGGGTTAACATACCATAATACACGGTACATTTTTCAATTTTTCTACAATCTAATTGTTAATTCTGAAAACTCCTTGTAACTTGCTCGTTTTGTGGTGATTTGAGGAGCAAAGCATTCTGGGACCGGTGATTAACATACTGTGCTTAAACACTGCCGATCGCAAACACAACTGAGCAATTTCAGGCAAAAAAAAACTTCAGCTCTCCTGTTGCACTGTCTCTGACTTGTTGTTATGTCATTCCCTGGATATCAAGAGTTTTTGTTGTCAGGTACTTTTTAGGACTTTCCAGTATCGGGAACACCACCACTTGCCGTGCTGCTGCAAGAAGCGAAATAACTGAAATGCACTGTATGTCCACCCACGATATAATGGCGCCAGAACCGCACAATTCAAAGACAGTGATGAATTCAGGTGGCCGATTTACTTTGCTCGGTTTAGAATACATTTCTTTTTACTGTATTGCCGCTATCATTATGCTCCAATTGCGCGACGATGCAACTGTGACCGCTGAGCGGCTGGGTGGGGAGGTAACTACTTGAAATGGTGCTTGGCTGGTACTTCTACTGTGCAGAGTGATAGTACTGCAAAATGAAGCGGGCATTACTAGGGAATTAATGCCCACTTCATCTTGCATCACGGGTTGTGTTTCCACGTATTAGAATGCTGTATTCATGTGACAAAAATTGCCATGTTACAACTGGAGTTGTGTCCTCTTTTTGATTTTCATTAAACTGATGTTTTGGTGGGATTTTGGACTTATACTTCTCAAAGATGTTTCGTTGATTTCACAGGGCTTGCCTGCTCCAGTTCCTCTATATTGTAACTACTGAATTTCCGTCCCCACACACCGTTCTCTCTCACTTGCTCTCATGCTCCTTTCCACAGCTCTCTGCGCACCTCACTCAGGATCACCATGGCAACCTCATTTCGGCACTCAGAAACTTGAATAAGCTGTTTAAAAAGGCATGTCATTACTACTTACATATTTTTTAAAAGTATTTACATATTTTATGTTGTTTTACAAAATGCTTTCTAGAAAGGATTGGGGGGTCATATCACAGTTGCTTTCTAATAAGGACTGGGAAAGGAGAATTTGGAGTTGAGATCAATTAAATAAGACGTGGATCCACTGGCAGGACCATGTACACCACCTGCCTAATCAGCATCACAATATGAGGCTTCATGATGGCTATGGGGGGGGGGGGGTTTACAGATGGAGCTCAATCCAAGCCAGTTCAACCAGGGGTGCCAGTGGAGCAGTAAGCCGGGGCGGGGGGGGTGGAATCAGGGATAACCCAGACCCTGGAGATTGATTCATTCCTGTTCATCTCCCACTATGGCTCAACCAGTTCAAGAAAAATCTTGACCAGATTGCTGAACAGAGTCAAGGTCGAATGCCCCAGCAGGGTCAACAGGGAAGCCTCAACCTACCTTTCTATTAGTGTAAGTTTGAAAAAAGTTGACCGTATAGCGAAATAGAGAGCAGGAAGGGCATGAGTGCTCCTCCTCCCACAATCAACAATGACATTTCTCATGTTTATTACGGCTGCAGTGGGCAGTGTCACAACCCCACTCAGCAGAGCAGGTCAGCCCTCTACTCCTAAAGTGCCAACCTCTGAGTGTAGTATTGTGAACAGTTAATAGAACAAGGTAACCCTCTTGTCTGTTTTGAGGGTGCGAGTCACCTTTGTCCCAAGTTCTGGAGGAATTCAAACTGATAACCTCTTGTTAGCGTACCCAATTGCCAGGCTCAGATAATTCTGTCTTCGGGGGGCCAGATATCTTTGCCTACGGGCACCTAACCAGGTATTACAAAATGAACCCTTAGAACTCTATGCAAGGCCTAGAGAACTCTGACCTGTTTCCCAGTTTGGTACCACAGTAAGCTTATACACAGTGTCAACTGTAACCATCTAAGCTTCACTTATATAAAAAGAAGTTTCAAGGCACACCAGGCAGTTTCTGTTTTTAAAATATATATCTTTACTTTAAAATAGATTAAAAAAATTGGAAAACAGTAAATACAGAACATGATATCCCAACACATACAGTCTTAAAAACAAAACAGGTTTAAAAGTGCAAATTCCTACAACCCATACACTCAGACTGGTCTTATCTAATGTATCCTTACTTTCTTAATCTTTCAGTGCTTCGATGTTCCTCTTTCTCAGTCAGAAAACGAATGTCTCTCTGTGAGGTCTGCTCAGTATACTTAAAAGCAGTCTTGAGCCGGCCTTCTCTCTGAGGTCACCTAACTCCGCCTTGGTGTATTAAAATTTATATTTTATAACACAGGATGTCCTAATAAGATATTTAAAAACAATAGGTGACGTCAGTGAGTTTCCTCTCTTCATGTGACTTTCCCAAAACCAGTCTGTGAACTGCTTCACACAGACATTAAAGTCTCTTTATGTAATTAGCTAGCTTCCTTGAAGACACCCAAAACACAGGCATATGCCCCTTTTCCCCATGACACCTAGTGCAAATCAAAGGATTTCCCTGAGGGTATTATAAAATGGATATATTGGTCCCTGGTTTTAAAGGAAATTGACAGAGTAGTTGCATCTCAGATATCTGTAGTTTAACCTACGTCCTGTCCTTTAACCTTATACCGGGGCAGGGGCAGTTTGATGGGTCAGTTTCAGCAAGACTATAGTTTCTCCTGACAGACGCTCCCTTACATATTTTGAAAAAATTTCATATTGTGATCAGAACCAGCTGTCCACGTGCCACAGGCAGAGCCTGTAGCCGTCTTGCTGTAGCTGAGAAAATTGGATACTGAAGAGCACAACTTTTGGAGCTGAATTACGCTACCGCAACTCCAAAAGCACTCCGCTCATCCCACACAACTGAATGGCTCTCCCATGTGAGCACTACTTTTCCTACCGTCTCTAGTTTCACCTGCGTCGGTCACAGCGGAACACAGCACAGTCCGCCACGTCCAAGACGGCTGCTGAACTGTATTGGGCATGTGTGCCTATTCATGTATGCACAATACAATTGTTTTGGTCATCTTGGACAAGGCAGACTGTGCCATGTTCCACGAGCTCGGCTGCAGCCATATCAGCTCTGGCCTGAGTTTGTTATGGTAGGGAGGGCTCTCACTGAATGTCTGGAGAGCCATGTACACTTATCAGAACTCCCGGCAGTCCATGAATGGGCCACCCACTGTGGGCCCAAGACTGATGAGGAGCCCTACTCCACTTCCTCTATGGCCATCAACTGAGCTATTGACATGGCAGCCACTGTGGCCTGCTTACATTGCTGAGTCCAATCTGAGAGCAAGCATGCCTTCCTTTTCTCCAGAGACAAAGGATACACAGCCTAACAGCAAGGGCACCCACCTACATCATGGTTTGCGCCCCCCCCCCCAGCAGTTGAGGCACATCATGTGGATCTGCAGCTGACATCTTTTGCCTGCACTGAGTGAACCATTTAAAACCAGGTTTTGGGTGTTCCGTTCTGCAACTGTCTTCAAAGTGGTAACCAGAAGATGACGGAGAAAGACATTCAATCTGAACAGAATCACAAAAGTAAAAAAAAAAAAAGCCAAATATTCAGTTCTTTGAAAACTGGATTCCTCACACACTGCAAAGTTGTGAAGGAGGAGATCTGTTCCTTCCAATGGAGCAGAAGATCTGGCTTTGATGGAGCAGAGCCAGAGGACACAGGCCAGGTGGTTGGAGGCGTCAAGCTTGAAGACGTCTGATGACTGTGTTACCCCCAGTGGAACTGTCAGTCTGTGGATAGTGAAGTGAACCCACATTGGTAGAAACCTGGAACTGTAACAGTGAACTATTTGCTCCCCTAAGTAAAGACTATATGAGAAGGCTAAGAGGTTACTAGGATGCGTAGAAAGTATGTTCTCCAGTAGGATTAAGCAGGTGATTCTAATCCAGAACAGATCCCTGATAAGACCACATCTGGAATAATGCGCACACTTCTGGAACCCTAGCCTGAAAGGGGACAGGGATAAGCTGCAGTCAGTGCAAAGCACAGCACTCAAGATGATTCAAGGCCAACAGGGGAGAACGCATAAGGAGCCTCTGGACAGACTTAATATGTACTCATTAGAGACTCAGCGGAAGCAAGGGGACATGTGATCAAGACATTTCAATGTATCAAGGGAATCAATAGTCTTGTAAGAGATCTTCCACAGAAGGATGCGGGTACAGACTGGTGGTGACAGAAGGATGCAGGTACAGACTGGTGGTGATAGAAGGCTGCGGGTACAGACTGGTGATGACAGAAAGCTGCGGGTACAGACTGGTGATGATAGAAAGCTGCGGGTACAGACTGGTGATGATAGAAAGCTGCGGGTACAGACTGGTGGTGACATGACAGAAGGATGAAGGTTGAGGCTGGTGGTGATAGAAGGATGCAGGTACAGACTGGTGATGATAGAAGGCTGCAGACACAGACTGGTGGTGACAGAAGGCTGCGGGTACAGACTGGTGGTGACAGAAGGCTGCGGGTATAGACTGGTTGTGACCGAAGATTGTGGGTACAGACTGGTGGTGACAGAAGGCTGTGGGTACAGACTGGTGGTGATAGAAGGATGCAGGTACAGACTGATGGTGATAGAAGGATGCAGGTACAGACTGGTGGTGATGGATAGAAGGGATTTATGAAAGATGTCAGGAAGTATTTCCTCATGGCGAGAGTGGTGGAGCAGCTTGCACACAGCAGCAGTGGGAATGGAGTCCATGGCGGACTTCAAGATAGGGTAGGGTAGGGTAGTTATAAGGGGCTCGTGAAAAATGGAGACTGTGGTGGTTGACGGAAAAGTGGGGTGAGCTTAGTTGCTTTTAGTAGTGCAGAGCCTAAGCTCGGTCAGAAACAGGCTAGTGAAGCATTAGGTAGGAACGAAGCAGAGTAGACGGGCTGCTGTCTTTCTGCCTGCAAAATCTCTGTTTCTATGCAAAAATATATTGTAACTACCTACCATACCCATTAGAAGAAGCACAGTTACTAAGTAAGTTACTCACCTGTAACCATAGTCCTAGGAGTAGTATACAGTTCATACGCACACTCTGGCACTTCCACTGGAGGTGCTGATTCGTCAGAAGTCTTGAAGCTAAATTCCTCCCACTACTTGGGCATTATATCCCCAACTACATGTCGTGATGTCAGCTCTTTGCACAATGGAAGCAGGGATCCATGTGCCACTTTCCATGGAGGGGGACGGGGGGGTGTGTGTGCATGTGAATTGTATACCACTCCTAGAAAGTACAGTTACGTAAGAACTTACCCTAACAGTAGATCTTCGACAACAGCTCTTGCAGCAGGTTACACTATTAAGACTGAAGCCGGCAGGTGCCAGGAACCCACGAAAAAAAATTCTACCTAGCAGTATCCAGCGAGGGACCGCCCCTGACGTCAGCCCCTCCCCGATGTCAGGCATCACATAAAAGGGGGCGGTCCCCCAGCATCCCCAGTTCTCCCAACGGAGACTCCCGGCTCAAGTGTGACATCTGAAGGGGAGACCAAGGATCCGCTTCCAAAGGAAGATTAGAAAAAAGGCATCAAAGGACACTGTAGCCTAAAAACTAGGTCAGAAGACTCAACCTTCAGAGGGGAAGGTGGGAGGGAAACTACCTGCTGCAAGAGCTGTTCTCGAAGATATACTGTTACGGTAAGTTCTTACGTAACTGTACTATCTTACTTTGAGAAACAGCTCTTGCAGCAGGTTACACCATTAGGACTGATTTCCAAGCAGTAACGGAACAATTTGCTACCAGGAGGAGGGTAGGAGAGATGACTCAGACTTCAGGACAGGAGTCCTTGAAGGACCGCCAAGCCGAATCCAGCTCTACGCCTAGAGGCAATGTCCAAACTGTAGTGTCTGATGAAAGTGTGCACAGTGCTCCAAGTCGCTGCCGCACAGATGGCTGAAGTGGAGACATTTTTGAGCGCAGCGAAAGAGGTAGCCACCCCCCTGGTAGAATGATCCTTCACCAGTCCCGGTAAGGGTTTATTGCGCTTCTGATAACAGAACATAATGGACTTGACCAACCATATGGAAAGCGACTGTTTCAAAACAGGAATACTGAGCATCCGCTGTGCGTAGGAAACAATGAGCTGGTCCAACTTACGATGGCCTTTGGTTTTGGTCAGATAATCTTTGAGACATCTATGCACATCTAGAGTGTGCAACAGGGCCTCCCCCCGTTACCGTAATTCCGGTAATACACTGGCAGGTATATATCCTGGTTGAGTGTGACCGCCGAGACCACTTTGGGAAGGAACTTAGGATTTGTTCTTAAGGACACCCTGTCCTTGTGAAAAACCAAATAAGGATCCTTGCACATGAGGGCACGAAGCTCAGAAACTCTTCTGGCAGAAGTAACAGCAACTAAAAGGAGCTTCTTCCAAGCGAGGAGATGCAGTTCGCAATCTGCGGCTGGTTCAAAAGGAGGTAGAGTAAGCTGCTCTAAAACAAAGGGGAGATCCCAAGGTAGAACTGGGTCTCTGAAAGGAGGTCTCAGGTGCAGGATGACATGCAAAAAAGCACATGAAGCCTCTAGTTGAGCTAGAGAGCTATGACCTATTGGTGAGTGATACACCGAAATGGTGCACAGGTGAACCTTAATGGAAGAGTAGGCAAGGCTTGCCTCATACAGGGTTAGAAGGTAGTCTAACACTGACCTCTCTGAACAATTCAATGGGGTAAATCCGCAAGCTTGAGCCCAGATGCAAAATCTGCACCACTTCATGGCGTGAGTGGAGGGTTTTCTGGCTGCCGCCAGAACGTCTGCAACTTCCCGAGACACCCTGTATCTCAGGACTGCTATGTCTTTAGGAGCCAGGCATGCAGGTTCAGCGACCAAAGATCCAGATGGGCTAAGGAGCCTGCCTCCTGGGACAGAAGTTGAGAGCTGAATGGCAGAGGCACCGGAGGTTCTTGGGTCAGCTGATGCAATAGAGGAAACCAAATTTGCCTGGGCCAAAAGGGCACTACCAGAATCAGTGATGCCCGCTCTTGTTGGAGCTTCAGTAAAATCCTCTGGATCAAAGGAAAGGGCGGGAAAGCATAGAGGAATCTGCCCGTCCAAGAGAGGTACAACTCGTCTCGGCAGAAAATACCAGGCCCTGAATCTAGCGAGCAAAAATTGGGCAGCTTTGCGTTGGATGGGGACGCAGAAAGGTCTAATTCTGGTGTCCCCCATCTGCGGCTTCCTGAAGCAGTTCCCATTCGTGGACTCTGGCCTGTGATCGGCTGAGACTGTCCATGATTGTGTTGTCCATGCCGGGAACGTGCGCTACAATAATATCTGCGCCGTGTTGCAGTACCCAATTCCAAACCCTTTGAGCCTCCCTGCAAAGGGGGTAGGAATGAGTGCCTCCTTGTTTATTGAGATAGTACATCACCGCAGTATTGTCTGTTTGAATCAGAAGAGTACCCGGTGGAATGTCCGTCTGGAATGCTTATAGGGCATAGAGGATGGCTCTCATCTCCAAAATATTTATGTGCAGATGGAACTCTTAGAGGCGACCATGAGCCCTGACTTCTGACCCCATTGAGGTGCGCTCTCCATCCAGATCCCGAGGCGTCCGTGGAGAGTGTCACTAAAGGAGGTGGCACCATGAAGGGGACACCTTTCGCGAGATGGTCCGTAGCGAGCCACATTGCCAGTCTCGGATGATGGCATTTGTGATCCGGACTGGATGCTGCATATGAACTTGCTTCTGGTCCCATTGAGCCTGCAACATCCACTGGGTAACCCACATATGGAGTAGGGCTAGGGGAACCGTCTCAGTGGCAGCCGCCATATGTCCGAGCAGGCAAAGAACGGTCCTGGTGGGCACCGTTGTCTTCGCCATTGTGTCCCGTATGAGGGATCTGATGTGTTCCGCCCTGTCCGAAGGAAGAAATGCTCTCCCTTCAGTGGTGTCCAGAACTGCTCCAATAAATTGCAGAGTCTGAAACGGGACAAGGTGCAACTTCTCCTGGTTGATGATGATGCCCAACGTTTGGAAAAGAGAACGGGTATCCTGAATCGAGGACATCAGGGCCTCCCGAGAGGGTGCCATGAGGAGTCAGTCTAGGTATGGAAAAACATAGTGGCCCTGCCTCCTGAGAGTTGCTGCCACGATTGCCATGCACTTCGTAAACATCCGAGGCGCGGAAGACAGTCCAAACGGGAGGGCTCGGAACTGGTAGTGGCGTCCCAGAAACTCGAAGCGCAGAAACCTTTGATGCATTCGAGCGATCGGGAGATGTAGGTAAGCGTCCTGCATGTCCAGCGACGCTAGCCATGCGCTTTCTTTGAGCATGGGGATGAGACCCGGTAGGGTCACCATGCGGAAGCGTTTGTATAACACAAACGTGTTGAGATCGCGGAGATCTAAGATTGGGCACGAGTCCCCTGTATTCTTTAGGACCAGGAAGAAGTGGGAATAATAACCTTTGCCTTTCTGGTCCAGTGGAACGTACTCATTGGCCTCCTTGTCCAGGAGGGCCAAGATCTCCTGCTGGATGAGCAGAGCATACTGACTCGAGTAACGGGAGAGCAGGGGAGGTCTGGACGGTGGGTGGCCGAGGAACTCTATAGAGTGACCTCACTGTACCAACTGTAACACCCACCGGTCGGAGGTGATCCTCTGCCATCCCGGAAGGTAGTGAGAGATCACGGCCGACCTCTGTCCTTTGATCCAGGGGAGGGGCGAGGGCCGGTAAGGAGTCATGCTGTGTTGGCATTGGGTCCCGTGGGCTGGGCTGCCTTGGGATGCTTTGAGCCCTGGCCCATGGGGAATCTGTCTTGACCTTTGTGACCAAAATTTCCTCGGGGTTGCTGGCCGGAACGTGGCTCTTGCCATTGTTGCCTGCCACGAAAACCGTTCTGGTTCCTCCGAAAGGAACCAGATTTGGGCCTGTACAGTCCGAACTGCCTTCCCGGCATCCTGTAGCCTGGTGATGACCTTCTCGGATTCCTCACTGAACAGGACAGCTCCGTTATAAGGGACGTCCAGGATATTCTTCTGAACATCCGGGGTGAAACCGGAGACTCTCAACCAAGAGTGTCTCCGAAGACAAACGCCAGTAGCTGCTCCCCTGGTGGCCAAGTCCGCTGAATCGTAAGCGGCTTGGAGAACTTGGGTCCCCACGTCCGACCCAGTATGAAGGAGGTTGAGCAGTTCCTCCTCCTTTTCGCCATCCGGAAAGTCCTTCAAAGGGTCTTGGCCCTGCTCCCAGAGGGCGTTTTGAAATTGCACCATGTGCGTGAGGTAATTCAAAGACCTTATCAAGCATGTAGCAGTCGCATACATGCGTCTTCCCATAGAATCTAATTGCTTAGATTCTTGGTCCGGAGGCTGGGTACTCAAGTGTTGCGGTCATTGAGACCGATCATGAGACGTTGTAATGACCAGTGAGTCTGCCAGGGGTTGCTGTGCCAGATACGGGTCCTCCATAGGAGCTCTGTAGAGGTGGTCAGCCTTCTTAGGAACAGCCGGTGTCAAGTGCAGATGCTTCCAAGCTGCCTTGGTGACGTCCGTGAAGTTGTCTACTAGAGGTGGGACCACCACAGGCTTTGGGTCCTTTTGCCGAAGGTAACGGGCAAGGCGTTGTCTCTCAGGGTCCAAGTCTTCAGTCTCCCATCCCATATTCTCCAGGATGTGCCTCATGATCTCATAGAAAGAGGGATCATCCGGTGGTGACCTTGGTTGGTCTAGTGGGTCTGGTGATGGGGGACTATGGGGGATGGAGACCTGAAGGCATCGGACGTATCCGGTCTGGAGTCATCCCCCGGTGGATGTTGTCTGTCCCTGGGTCGTTTAGGGCTGGGAGACCGTGATGGGTGTCTTTTTCTCGCTCCAGAATTGCCCCTAGGAGGTGGAGTTGGCTCCTTAGGGGTCGGGGGTCTTGAGCCTTCACCCTCCCAAGGAGGGGGTGTAGGTGGTGGAGGCAGAAGAGGCTTACTGGGGACTATGTCCTTTCTGATGGTCTCCCACCAGAAGGTGAACAATTCCTTCACCTCCTGAATGTTCATGCCCGATGACTGGCCCAGCGTCGGTGTGGGTCTGTCGCTGGGTCCTGGGGAACCACCAGATCCGTCGACGGCTCCCCGGGCGAGCTGGCGTCCTCTGTGCCGCCTGTCTTGTCGTCAGACAGCCTCCTCTCCTGAGGACCCCTGACATCCGGTGTCACCCGACATCGGTACAACTGCTGTCGGGTCGGGAGTCCTTTTTTCGGGCATCAGGTCAGGCACCTTTTTACTCTGTGACGTCTGCTTAAGAGGCGTCAGATCCTTGGTCTTCCCTTCCGGGGCCTTAGGAGTCTGGGAGATGGACCTGAGGAAGGTGTCCCGGCGTCAGCCTGACGCCCTGCTAGATTTTGAGGAAGACTTCCAATGTTTTTCTGAAGAATCAGGTTTGGAAGAAGAGTCGGGCGCCCGGTGGGTCTTAAGCGGGTGCAAGGAGGCTGAAGAACCCCCTGAAGACCTTACCTTAACTGGGGGAGGTTGGGAGCGGGCCCGGGAAGGAGAACAGTTGGACCGCGTAGAGCTGGAGCTGGCCCTGGATTCAGAGGCCCTGCTGGAGGATCCCGACCTACCAGAGTCCCAGTGCTTGTCCTGGTGCTTCCCGGTCTTATGGGAAGAATTCCCTTTGGAGGAAGGTCTTTTTTCCGTTTTGCGAAGTTTTTCTTCAAGAAGGAACCCCTGAAGGGCCTTTTGGCGGCGGATCCTGGTCCTGCTATTAAAATGTTGGCAGAAGAAGCAGGCCTGGGTGTCGTGCTCCGGGCCCAGACACCTCACACAAGCCGAATGATGGTCGGTGAAGGGGATCTGCTTTCCGCAGGTGCACTTGGAGGGATGTCCTTCGAGAGAAGGAGTTGGAGAAGTAGACATGGGTTTTGTAAAGCTTTTGCGTGTCGTATCGTTGATGCAGGCGTCCGTGAGGTCGATGCTGGCGAGTCGACGTCGGGAAAAGAACTGGGGACGCTGGGGGACCACCCCCTTTTATGTGATGCCTAATGTCGGGGAAGGGCCGATATCAGGGGGGTCCCCCGCTGGATACTGCTAGCTAGAATTTTTCAGTGGGGTCCTGGCGCCTGCCGGCTTCAGTCCTAATGGTGTAACCTGCTGCAAAAGCTGTTTCTCGAAGTTAAGACCTACAGTTACAGGTGAGCAGACTGTTTTTCCACGGGTGTGAATACAGTTCACTATCCAGTCTGGCACAGAGATTGGAGAACTGAGGTCCCAAAGGCAGCATCCCAACAAGACTCAAGGTCGATGCTGTAATGGAAAATGAAGGTGTGTGCCGACTTTCAGGCAGTGGCCTTACAGATCGCCTGTATGGGGATGTCTCTGGAAGCAGCCACAAAGGCAGCAGTATGTTTGGTGGAATGAGCCCTAAGCCCTACAGGAGGTTCCCTACCAGCCAACCTATAGCAGACATCGATGCAGGATGTTATCTACCTGCCAACTGTCCACTTTCCTGCCGGACTCCAGCCACACACTCCTTATAGTGAGAGAGTGCCGTTGGCAGTGCCAGAGAACAGAGCCTGCAGCTGACCTCCGAAGATAAACTGGTAAAGTATAATGGTTAGTGAACACTTGGTTAAGGTGAAACTCCAATACTACCTTTGGGAGGAGCTTCGGGTGGAGCGAAAGACAACCTTGTCCTTGTAAAAGACCAGATATGGAGAATTCACTGAAAGCACCTGAAGCTCACTTATACTTCTGACTAATGTAATGGTCACCAAGAAAGCCAACTTCCATGGCAGAAGAGACATCTCACACTTATGCATAGACTCAAACGGCTTGCCCATGAGCACAGCCAGCACCAGCAGTAACTTCCATAGCGGTGGTGGTTCACGAACTGGAGGGAACAGGTGGTCCAGGTCATTGAAAAAGCACCAGACCATCTTCTCCTGGGCCACTGTTAGCTTACCAGCCTGCACCTGGTAAGCAGAGATGGCTGCCATGTGCACCTTAAGGGTCATCGCTCGCAGTCCCAACTGAGACATGGACCAGAGGTATTCCAAGATGCTTGCCACAGAGCTGGCAAGGGGATCAAGCTCCTTGCCCTGACACCAGATGGAGAAGAGAACCTCTTCGCATACATCTGCAAGTCAACTTTTTTCAGAAGGCTTCCACAATATGGAGAATGTCTTCTGACTGTCCCAAGTCATGGAACTCTAGTCACTCAGGAACCAAGTCGTCCGGTGCAGAGACTGAAGGTATGGGAGCAAGACCATTCCCCCCTTGTCTGGTCAGCAGATTCAGGCAGAGAGCCAGCCGCCACAGCGATTTGCTGCCGAGACTGAAGAGTTTTGGGTACCAGAACTGCTGTGGCCAGTCTGGAGCTAACAGGAACATCTGTGCCTTGTAATTCCAGGCCTTGACCATCTCCTTGTGAACGAAAGGGAAGGCACACAAAAGGCCTGGGTCCAAGGCCTCGCAAAGGCATCCCCAACAGTGTCTAGGATGGGGGGGGCAGTAAACAGCCTCAATTTGGCATTTTCCCAGGAGGTAAGCAGTTCCACAAGAGGAGTGCTCCACGGGAAGAACAGGTGCTTCACCACCTCCTGTCTCAGGGACCACTAATGCGACATTTGTGCTACCAGCTGACTATTCACTCCTGCGACATGGATTGCCAGATCTGCACCCAGGCTATGTATAAGGGTTCAGGTCCATAGGGCCTTTCGACACAAGGGAAGGGAGTGTGTTCCACCCTACCTGTTAAGGCAGAACATGGTTGTGGTGTTTTCCGTCTGAACTTGTATGACCAGACTCCCTATTAGAGGAGTGAATTCCATCAGAGCAAGATGCACTGCATAAAGCTCCAGCAGGTTTATGTGGTGATGGGACTCCCTGGGTGACCAGAACCTGAGGCTCTGCGGTCTTCCAGGTATACTCCCCACTCCACCAGCAAGGTTTCCATCATGAGCATGAAGGTCAGTTCTGTGCGGAAATATGGGATTCCTTTCTCCAGATGTTCTGGGATCAGCAACCACTACATTGCATATAGGCTGGGTCAGTGTGACAGCTGGCCCAAATGGCCTAGGTGATGGGACCACTGATATTGTACCTCACACTGCAGGTGGCGCATCCACCAGCAGCCCCAACGGACCATGCTGGTGCAGGCTATCATGTACCCAAGAAGCCACAGGAAATCTTGGGTAGGGCATGAGAGACCAATTTGAAATGACTTGGCAAAAGATGTAAGAGCCAGTGCCCAGTCCGCAGGGAGTCAGCCTATGGCCCTCAGGGATCTAGTTCTTGCTCAATGAACTTCATTACCTGTGAGGGCACCACTTTGGACTTGTCTGGGTTGACCAAACAGATGCAAATTTTGACAGGACTGGAGAGCCAGATCTCTGGACCTCTCAATGGTATTATCTTTGAGTGGCCTGGCCAGCAGCCTGTCATCAAGGTAGGGACACACCTTGATGCCTTGGTGCTACAGGAAGGCTAACACCACAGCCACGTACCCGAAGGCCTTGAGCGCTGAGGAGAAACCAAACTGCATGATCTGGAACTAGTACAGGACACCTTCCGCATAGAACCAGATGGACTGGGATGTGAAGAACGATCCAAGAGGTCCAGGGAACAAAACCACATGTCTTGCTTCAGAGACAGTTAAACAATTGGGGGAGCGGAACGATATGATTCAAGGTGACCATCCAGACCTTGCACTCTGCATGAACCAGTTCTGATCATGCAGATCCAATACAGGCACTAGCCCCCCAAATCCATTTCAGAACCAGGAAGTACCTGGACACGAAGCTGCACTGCCCAGGGTGTTCAGGACCCGGCTATGCTCCTTTTAAGAAGCTGACTAATGTCCTACCAAATGGTGGACAGTATGGCCTGTGACACCCTGGACTCCTGAGCAGCACAAAGTCAGTAAGGTGGAACAGCCTCAAAATCCAGAAGCAGCCCTCTGCCTATGACTTCTAACACTTGTATGTCCACTGTGACAGCGGACCAATGTGGCAAGAAGCAACTTAACTGACCCTCAATGGGGAGCACAGACAGGGACAGAATGGCCGGAGGGATGACACCCACCCAACCCCTCACTGGGCAGCTTTTGAGGAGGCACTAGCTACAAGGGCACCCCACCCCTGCCCCACCTCTTTTTTTGGACCCTGATCACCGAACTTGGGTTTTGCCACATCCACTGAACGGTCTGATTCATTGGATGTCTTCAAGCTAAGCTCCTCCCACCACCCGGGCTGTATATCCTCTGGCTCCACCCGGTGAAGTCAGATCTTTGCAGGCTGGCAGCAGGGATCTGTGTGCCACTTGCCAGGGGAGGCCGGGTGGGTTGTGTGGATGTGAACTGTATACTATTCCTAGAACTATAGTTACAGGTGAGTAACTGATATTTCTAACAGTAAGGATGCAGTTCACTATACACTTTGTCAGACTCATAGCAGTTCTCTGGGAGGAGAGGTAAGGCACACACCCCTATTTTGCAAACACAGATTGGAGAATTGAGGTCACAAAAGCAACATCCCGACGTGACATGATGTCAATGCTGTAGTGGGAGATGAAGGTGTGCGCTTTCCACCAGGCAGCAGTCCTAAATATCTCCTGTATGGGGATGCCCTTAAGGCAGTCACCAAGGTAGTACGTCTGGTGGAATGAGCCCTAAGCCCTATAGGAGTCTCCCTACCATCCAACCTACAGCAGGGATCAATGCAGGATGTTATCCACCTGCTAACTGTCCACTTTCTGCCGGTCTGCCAGGTGTGGCATCAGCATATGTTTTAAACAGCTAGTGAGCCTCACCCTGAACTCCAGACATGCGCTCCATATACTAAGAGAGCGCCCTCCACATGTCCAAACCATGGAGCCTGCAGTCGGCATCCGAAGATGGTTCATTAAATATACTGGACGGCTGGTCACCTTGTTAAGGTGAAACTCTTCAAGAGGAATTTTGGGTGGGGGTGAAGGGCAACCTTATCTTTGTGGAAGACCAGACAAGGAGGCTCCCCTGAGAGTGCCTGGACCTCCCTAATCCTTCTCACTGATGTGATAGCCACCAAGAAGGTAGTCCTTCATGACTCGTGTGACACTTCATATCTGTGCATAGGCTCAAATGGTTTGCCCATGAGCAAAGCCAGCACCAGCAGAGTCCCAAGGTGGTGGTGGTGGTTCACGCACTGGAGGGAAAAGGTGGTCCAGGCCCTTGATAAACTGCCTGACCACCTTCTCCTGGGTCACCGTCTGCATACCAACCCATGCCCAGTATGCAGAAATTACTGCCAGGTGAACCTTAAGGTATATCATTCACAGTCCTGACAGAGAGAGACCAAAGGTACTTCAAGGTGCTTGCCGTAAGGCAGGCAAGAGGATCAAGCTCCTTGCTCTGCCACCAAATGGAGAACTTCTTCCATTTAAATGCATAGCATCTGCGAGTCGATTCTTTTCTGGAGGCCTCCACAAAACGAAGCACATCTTCAGAGAGACCCAAAGCCTGGAACTCTAGCTGCTTAGGAACCAGGCTGAGAGATGCAGGGATTCGAGGTACAGGTGCAGGACCTTCTCCTGTTGCCTGGTCAGCAAGTGCAGACAAAGGGGCAACCACCACAGAGACCTGCTGCTGAGGCTGAGTAGATCTGGGTACCGGAACTGTCTGGGCCAATCTTGAGCTATTAGGATCATCAGCACCTTGTCCTTCTGGGCCTTGACCACTATCTTGTGGATAAGAGGTTGGGAGAGAAGAGTTCACAATGTCTGGGGTTCCAGAGCCTTGCAAATGCACTTCCCATCAGCATCCTGGACTGTGGGGGGCAGGCACAAAACAGCCTCGGCTTTTGTTCCCTCAGGAGGCACACAGGTCCATCGGAGCAGTGCCCCACTTGGAGAACAGGTGGCTTACCACTTCCTGATGCAGAAACCGCTCATGTGACGTCTCTCACCCAGCTGAGAGCCTCTGCCAACTTATTTTAAACTCCTGCAAAATGAAATGCCAGATCATCTGCACCCAGGCTGCACAGGAGTGTCCGGATGACGAAGGCCTCCCAACACAGGGGAAGAGAATAAGTTCCACCCTACATTTTCAGGTAAAACATGGTCGTGGTATTGTCCGTCTGGACCTGCATGACCTGACCCCCGATCAGAGGAGCAAATTCTGTGAGAGCCCGCCGCACTGCATGGAGCATAAGCAGGTCAATGTGGTGATGGGACTCTCAGGGTGACCAGAACCCATAGTCTCTCAGGTGTCCTCCCCACCCAATCAGAAACATGTGTGTCATGAACGTGACGGTCGGCTGTGGGCAAACAAACAGGATTCCTTCCTCCAGATGTTGAGGAACCAGCCATCACTGGATGGCATCCCACATTGGCTGGATCACCAAGACCAACTGCTTCAGATGACTTTTGTCAATCACAGGAGTGTGGTGTGCATATTTATGGAACACATACACAGAGAAGAGAGAAAGAAGTCAGTCCATCAGCTGGCACTTGAACCCAGGCCACCTGGAATACCATTCCAGTTGAGCTACCAGCTGCACCAACCAAGGTAACTGGAAACTGGGCCGTACTGGAGCACATTACTCTTTCTCCAATGCAAAACCTGGTGCTGCACAGATATACATTTTTCAATCACAAGAGTGCGGTGTGTATATTTATGGAACACATGGCTCAGTTTCCAGTTGCCTTGCTGGCACAGCTGGTAGTCCAAGCTGAGGAACATACTTCTTTCTCTCTTCTGTTGGTTCAGATGACGTAGGCTTATCCACGTCCCCATGGTCACCAGACTTCTAGAAGGTTGAGTCAGAGACCAGTCTTTAAGCTCAAGGGTGATCCAAGAATCCCAAAACGACCATATGGGTGGAGGATGGTGGGCAGGAACCTGGAAAATGTCAAAGCTCCAGGACCGGTTCAATGATGGCCTCAGCCACAGAAAAGGCAACCCTCAGGGATTTGTCCCTGTCCAGGATGTCAGTGAAAGGGTACTTAGCCCTCTTCCAAGCTGGCTCCATGGGCACATTCATGAACTGATGTAAGGTGGGGAGGGCCCCAAAGACACTAGACCATGGTCGGTGGCCACCCCCTCAACCAAAGCATAGTCAAAAGTGTGGGTCCTTGATGATATCCGAGTCAACTGAGGACTCTCAAAAAACGGCCCTCATCCCCGGGATCTGGACAAGGCAGAAATACTGAACAAATACTTCTGCTCAGTCTTCACTAAGGAGGGGGCAGATCAAGGATCAGAGTTGGGGTGCAGAAGCAATGGAGGGGAGAGAGTTCTGGAACAACTCAAAAAGCTGAAGGAGGATAAGGCCATGGGGCCAGACAGCATCCACCCAAGGATATTAAAGGAGCTGCGAAAGGAACTAGCAGTGCCTCTGGCGGCCCTGTTCACAGAGTCACTCAACACGGGTGTTGTTCCAGAGGACTGGAGGAGGGCACATGTAGTCCCACTGCACAAAAGTGGCAGCAGGGAGGAGGCGGGGAACTACAGGCCAGTCAGCCTCACCTCAGTGGTTGGAAAGATCATGGAAACACCGCTGAAAGAAAGGATAGCGACATTTGGAATCCAGTGGTGCGCAGGATCTGAGGCAACACAGATTCACAGCAGGAAGGTCATGTCAAACTAACCCAATAGTTTGTTTTTTTTTGATTGGGTGACAAGGGAACTTAATCAGGGAGTGGCAGTAGACGTCACCTACCTGGATTTCAGCAAAGCCTTCGACACTGTCCCACACAGGAGGCTGATTAACAAGATGAGTAGTCTGGGCTTGGGAGACAAGGTGGTGAACTGGGTTAGGAACTGGTTAACAGACAGGAGACAGAGGGTGGTGGTAAATGGGGTACAATCTGGGGAGATGGGAGTGACCAGTGGGGTACCTCAGGGATCAGTACTGTTCAATGAGTTCATTAGTGACACTGCAGCGGGGCTGGAAGGAAAGGTCTGCTTGTTCGCAGATGACACCAAGATCTGCAACAGGGTGGATACTCCAGAAAGGGTGCACAAAATAAAGAGGGACCTGGAGAAACTTGAAAGATGGTCAGAGATGTGGCAACTGAGGCTTAATGTAAAGAAGTGCAAAATAATGCACCTGGGAAAAGCTACAGGTTGGGGGGAGAGGAGCTGACTGTCACAAAGGAGGAAAGGGACCTAGGGGATATCATCTCTGATGATCTTAAGGTATCAAAGCAGTATACAAAGGCAACAGGGAGGGCCAGTGGTATGCTGGGGTGCATAAGCAGAGGTATCACTAGCAGGAGGTGGTGATGCCATTGTATAAAAAACATTGGTAAGGCCTCATCTGGAGTTCTGGAGACCACACCTGCGCAAGGACATAGATAAGGTGGACACTATCTAGAGAAGGGCAACAAAGATGGTGCAGGGCTTACACCACAAAACATATGAGGAGAGACTAAGGGACCTCAATATGTACTCAGTGAAGGAGAGGATACAGCGGAGGGGCATGACTGAAACTTTAAAGTACCTTAAGGGCATAAATAAGGTGCAGGCAGGGGAGCTTTTCCAATGTAGAAAAACTAATAAAACAAGGGGGCACAATATGAAATTGGATGGGGGTAGACTAAGAGGTAATGTGAGGAAGTTTTTCTACACAGAAAGGGTAGTCGACACATGGACTAGTCTGCCAAAGGAGGTAGTGAGGGCAAGCACAGTGGAGGGGTTTAAGCATGCTTGGGACAGGCACAAGGGAAGCCTGAGTGGGGAGCGAGTGATGACAAGCCATTAATCACATTGGATCAGTGGTCACATACATTGCATAGGGCCTACAGGCAGACTGGATGGGCCTAGCGGTCCTTATCTGCTGACAATTTCTATGTTTCAATCATTTGCCATCCTGGACCACCCTAGCATCCTCAGGTCGAGGTCAGAGCGCTACACCCCCTTTCAGTCCTGCTTGATCAGGAGGCACTCTGCAGGATGCGAAGGTGCTATGAGGAGCTCCTCTGGCAGTGATGAACCATTGAGGGGCAGGGTAGGGCTCTAGCCTCTCGACCTTCAGTCGCCTGGTAGACTGAAGATCGAGACGGTAGAGTCCTACCCTGCCCCACAATGGTTCATCGCCGCCAGAGGAGCTCCTCGTAGCACCTGCGCATCCTGCAGAGATGCCTTTCCTCGCCCAAGGGGGTCATGAAGTGTTAAGAGCAGTGCCTCCTGATCAAGCAGGATTGAAAGGGGCTGCAGCACTCCGACCTCGACCATCAACTCGAGGGCCAATGTTTAGAAGCCTCCGGAGAGTCGTGGTAGACCACATGCAGAACCATGTTAAGAGTATCAACTGTGGAGGCATGACTGCCGGTGGAGGCTGATCCTGAGTGAAACTGATCAAGGACACAGACTGGGCCACACACTCCTGGGAGAGGACCAGGAGCACTGGGTCTGAGAAATCGGCTCTAACTCCTCCGACAACTAGTCAACAGGCTCAAGAAAAATCTGGACAGCCTGTTTGACAGTGCAGAGGTTGACAAGCCCAACGGGGGCAACAACTAGCTGTTGACCAAATCCTTGATTGAAGGCAGCTCGACCAGAGTTGAGGGGTCGGGGGAGTCAAGGAAGTGGGAGGATCGCAATCTCTCCCAATGCCCTGACCTGCACTGGCAGCAATTGTCTTTCTTGCTCTGGAGGGCAAGCCACATCTCACGGAATCCTTCTGTAAACGACCCTCCAATGCTGGCTCTAACTAGGAGCAATGCAGAGCCATCACCCCCCACCCCCAAAACTGCAAGTTGAGCAGCAGAATGGACAGCTGCTGGAGCCTTTTTATGACTTTTCAGTCAATGTTTAGAATCATGATCTGCTGATCAACTGAAATGTCTGGCCGCATGATCTTCCAGCAATGCTGGTAGAACTGCCCGACAGCCCACAGCCCTCCACGTTGTGCTGTGCACCTAAGCAGTAGAGGCAAGACACATGGGGGTCAGCCTTTAGACATTTTCTGTTGACAGGCCATGCAGAATTTGAAACCATGTGACAGCTTCCCATCTTCCATGCAGAGATCGCTTTTCGACAGTGCACAGCAGGAAGAACAGATAAGGAAGAATAATATAGTTTGAAGTACAACAACTTTTTGCCAAGGTGGTAAATCTACATAAACCCTCTAATGTCACAGAGCTGCGCAGGAGGAGACCTGACCCATCCAGCGGAAAGGTGGGATTGGAGGATATAATACCAGGGTGGTAGGAGAAACTTAGCTTGAAGATAACTTGACAAATCAGACCATTCCAAGAGAACTGCCAAAATGTGCATAGTGAACTGTATCAGCGCCCTTAGAACCCGTTCTTCCTCTTCATGGTTCATCAGTACTGAGACCTACATCATTACTGATCAAGAGGTCACTCACCTTCAGACAGACTGGTCAGTAGTGCTGTCACAGTGAGAGAGGTTACATGTGGTTTGGCATAGAATGACACTAGACAGCTTGCTTAAAGAGTGCTGTTTCATACATCACACCTAGTACAGGCAGAAAGAACAGGTTACTCACCTGTAACAGTAGTTCTAGGAGTGGTATATGTTGTTCATCCAGACTTCTTGGCATGTCCCTTTCCCCTTTAAATCTTGCCGGAAAGTCTTCAAGCTGGCTCCTCCCACCCACCCAGGTAGTAAAGACCTCGGCTCAGCCCCATGATGCCAGATCTTAGCCCGCTGGAAGCAAGGTTGTGTGTCTAAAGCCGGGGAGGTCGAGTGGGTGCGTGTGGATGAACAACATACACCACTCCTAGAACTACTGTTACAGGTGAGTAACCTGTTCTTCTAGGAGCTTGGATATGTTGTTCATCCACACTTCTTGGCAGACTCCAAGCAGTTCTCCAGGAGGAGGGAGGCAAGACGCACACCCCCTACTTGGGAAATAAAGTTTGGAGAACCGAGGTCCCAAAACCAGCATCCCAGCGTCACTCAAGGTCGATGAGGTATATGGGTAATGAAGGTGTTTGCTGACTTCCAGGTAGCAGCCCGACAGATTTCCTGTATAGGGATGTCCCTGGAAACAGCCACCGATGCAGCAGTATGGCGGGTAGAATGAGCTCTTCTCCCTCTGGGAGGCTCCTTGCCCGCCAACTCATAGTACAAACCTATGCATGATGTAATCCACCTCGCAATGGTCTGTTTTGCTGCAGGTCTGCCAGAAGCGGCTTCAGTGTAGGTGACAAAGAGCTGGCGACCTTCTCCAAGAATTTCCGCCATTCTCTCCTTATAATAGGAGAGAGCACATCTCAGGTTCAGAGTATGGAGCCTGTACTTGGCGTCCAAGGTGTAATTAGGATAGTATACCGGCAGAGTCAACACCTGGTTAAGGTGAAACTGACACCACCTTTAGAAGGACTTTCGGGAGGGGGCGCAGGACAACTTTGTCACTGTGAAAGACCAGATAAGGGGAGTCCACCGAAAGCGCCTGGAGCTCCCCTGTCCTTCTGATTGACGTGATAGCCACCAGGAAGACTGTCTTCCACTACAAGTGTGAGAGCTCACACTTGTGTATGGGTTTGAATGGCTTGCCCATGAGCTTTACCAAAACCAGCAACAGATCCTGTGGGGATGGAGTGTCACGAACCGGAGGGATATGTGATCCAGGCCTTTGAAGAAGCGCCCGACCACTGTCTCCTGCGCCACTGTCGGCTGACCAGCCCGCACCCGGTAAGCAGAAATGGCTGCCAGGTGCACCCTAAGGGTCGATGACCGTAGACCCCCTTTGGAGAGAGACATCAAAGGAGGTCTAGAATGTTAGCTACGGAGCAGGATAAGGGGTCCAGACTCTTACCCTGGCACCAAATGGAAAACCTTTTCCATTAGAAGGCATAACATTTCCTGGTCAATTCTTTACGAGATGCCTCCACCACGGTGTAGACATCCTCGGAAAGACCCAGAGCCTGGAACTCTAGCCATTCAGGTACCAGGCTGTGAGGTGCAGGGATTGAAGGTCCGGATGGAAAACTTTCCCCTGGTTCAATGATATCAGGTCCGGGAGTGTACAAAGTCGCTCCGGGGGCCTGCAGCTGAGGCTGAGGAGATTTGGGTATCAGAACTGGCGCGGCCAATCTGGGGCTACCAGGATCACCTTCGCCTTGTCCCTCCTCACCTTGAGTAACACCTTGTGGGTCAAGGGAAAGGGAGGGAAGGCGTAGAGAAGGCCTGGGGTCCACGACCTCGAGAAGGCATCCCCCCTGCAGCGAGCCCCGCTGATGGGAGGCGGGTATGGTACAGCCTCAGCTTGGTGTTTTCCCTGGAGGCAAACAGGTCCAGCAACGGTTTGCCCCAATGGGAGAACAGACTGTAAGCTACCTCTGGATAGAGAGACCACTCGTGGGATGTCTGGCCTATGTAGCTGAGAGCATCCGCCAGCTGGTTCGAGACTCCTGCCACATGAATGGCTAGGAGATCCGCCTCTAACCGGCTTACCAGGTTCCAGATGCAGAGCACCTCCTTGCACAGCAGAAGAGAGTGCGTGCCGCCCTGTTTGTTGAGGTAGTACATGGTCGTGGTATTGTCCGTCTGGACTTGAACCACTTGACCCTGGAGCTGAGGAGCGAAAGCTGACAGTGCCAGTCTGACTGCTCTGAGCTCCAACAGGTTGATGTGGCATCGGGACTTCTCGGGGGTCCAGAAACTGTGGGCCCTGTTGTCTCCCATGTGGGCTCCCCAGCCCAAGAGAGATGCATCGGTTGTAAGGAAGACCGTCGGCTCGGGCGGACAAACAGGAACCCTTCCTGCAACCATTCTGGGGCGGTCCACCACTGGAGAGTGGCCCACATCTTCTGGGTTACAGTGATCAGCTGGTCGAAATCACTGTGGCACTGAGTCCACTGGGTGGCCAGCTCCCATTGGAGGGGGCACATGTGCCACCTGGCCCAACGGACCACTGAGGTGCACGCCGCCATGTAACCCAGAAGGTGCAGAAAGTCCCAGGCAGGGCACAACTGCCTAACCAGAAATGATCACGCAAAGGAGGAAAGAACCTCCGCCCTGTCCGCCGGGAGCCGAGCTCTGGCTTGACAAGAGTTGAGCTCTGCCCCTATCAAGCCCATCACCTGAGAGGGCACGAGTTCTGACTTGGCCTCGTTGATCAGGAGGCCGAGTTGGGAGCAGGTTCAGAGGGCCAGATCCCTGGACCTCTCCACCTCCTGAAGGGAGGAACCTGCCAAGAACCAGTCATTGAGATAAGGGTAGATTCGTACTCCTCGACGCCGAAGATGGGCTACCACCACTGCAATGCACTTGGTGAAGACCAGTGGGGCCAATGACAGGCCGAACGGCATGGCTCCGAACTCGTACAGGGTCCCCTCGACCCTGAAGTGGAGGAATCGCTGACGGGATGGACGGATTGGGATGTGAAAGAACGTGTCCTGCAGATCCAGTGGACAAAACTACATGTTTCGCTCCAGGGATGGTATGATCTGGTTCACAGTTACCATCTGGAAGGTGCGAGACCTGAGATATTGATTCAGGTCATGGAGATCAAGGATGGGGCACCAACCCCCCATCCGCTTGGGCACCAGGAAGTACCTGGACACGAAGCCTGGGTCTATAGGAGGATCCGGCACTGGAGCTACCGCCCCCTTGCGGAGGAGCCGAGTTGTGTCGTCTTGGAGAGCCAACTGGGTACAAGTTTAGATCCTTTCCTCCCGAGGGGGCGGGCTCAGCTGGGAGGGTACTGCTCAAACTCTAGAGGCAGTCCCTGACCGACCACTTCAAGAACCCACCTGTCCAAGGTGACATCGGATCAGGCGGAAAGTGACGGAGCCGGCCCCCCACGGGAGGACCCAGTGCTGGCGTGGTGGTTGTAGGGGTGGCAACCCCGAACCCGTCACTGAGCAGGCTTAGAGGAGGAGGAGGAGGCTCCTGGACCTGCGCCTCGGCCTCCCTTACAGGGTTGTTGTGGACCCTGCTTGGGCCTTGGGCGCCAAGCTTGAACCTGCTGCTGCTGTTGCTGCTAGCCTCCTTGATAGGAGGGTTGCCTGACCGCAGGGAAAGACTGCCGAAAAGGCTTTTCTTACACATCTGCTGGTTCTTGCCCGAAGAACCCTTCGCAGAAGTAGCATCCAAGGTGGCACTGGACTGCTCTATGTGCTGAAGGTGACCGGCCACTCCTGGACCGAACAGGTCGATGCCTAGGAAGGGCACGTCAACTAACTTGTGCTGAGTATCCGCCGGGAAGGAGGAAAGCCTCAGCCAAGCCCTGCGGCGAGTAGCCACTGCGGCTGCTAAAGAACGGGCACAAGAATCCCCAATGTCCAGGGCCATCTGGAGCTGCTGCTTTGCAACACCACGGCCCTGATCACGGACTTGCTTCACTGTGGTCTGAATGCCCGCCGGGAGATGAGGGAGGACTTTGTCTAATGACCCAACGAGGGCATGAGAGAAGTGTGCCAGTATAACAGCCAAGCTGGCCTGACGAAGGCCTAAGGAAGAGGCCGCACAGACATTACGGGTGGAATATACAGGTTACTCACCTGTAAATAAAAGTTACTCACCTGTAACAGGAGTTCTAGGAATGGTATATGTTGTTCATCCACACTTATTGGCAGGTTCCTTGCCGCTTTAAATCTTGCCGGAAGGTCTTCAAGCTGGCTCTTCCCACCCACCCGGGTGGTAAAACTCTTGGCTCCGCCCCATGACGCCAGATCTAGCCCGCTGGAAGCCAGGTTGTGCGGCCGGGCCGAGGTTGGTGGTCGTGGTGGATAAATAACATACACCATTCCTAGAACTCCTGTTACAGGCGAGTAACCTGTATTTCTAGGGACATGGATATGTTGTACATCCACACTTATTGACAGACTCCTAGCAGTTCTCCGGGAGGAGGGAGGCAAGGTGCACACCCCCTACTTAGATATAAAGACTGGAGAACCGAGGCCCCGACCAACATCCCGGCGTGACCCAAGGTCGATGTGGAAGGGGAAACAGTAAAGCCTGCTTCCAGGTAGAAGCCCTGCGGATATCCTGAACAGAAGTATCCTTGGAAGCAGCCACCGATGCAGTGGAAGGGCGGGTTAAATGAGCACTTATCCCTCTGGGAGGCTCCATGCCTGCCCACCTATAGCGGTAACCTATGCAGGAGGTGACCCACCTGCCTATCGTCCGCTTGGCTGCAGGTCTGCCAGGTGCGGCTTCAGCATAGATGACAAACAGCTGGCGAACCTCTCCCGAACTTCAGCCCTACGCTCCCTGGATAGGCGAGCGTTTAAATAGGGTCCCAAAGGAACCTATATACGGCCTCCGAGGCATGAATGGGGATGAACCCCGGCAGAGGCAATACCCGGATAGGGAGAAAAACCCCGCCACCGCCAATGGAAGGAACTTCGGGTGGGGCGCAGGACAACCTTGTCCCCGTAGAAGACCAGATAGGGGGATTCAAAGGAGCGCCTGGAACTCCCCCCTCCTTCTGGATGGCAGAGTAGCCCCAAGAAGGTGTTCTTCCACAACAGGTGGAGACTCGCACCTGTACAAAGGTTCGAACGGCTTGCCCGTGAGCTAAGCCCATACCAGTGCAGATCCCACAGAATGGGGATACTCTCCCCGAAGGGGAGGTGTGATCAAGGCCTAGAAAGTGCCAGACCACCTTTTCTGTGCCACCGACTGCCTTCCGGCACGCGCCCGGAAGACAGGGGTGACCAACAGAATCACCTAGAGGGTCGTCGGCCGAAGCCCTGGTTCAAAAGAACGGACCGCAGATGGTCCAGAATGCTCGCCGAGGGACGGGAGGGGTCCCAGGCCCTGTCCCAACATCAAATGGAGCGTTCTACCATTTGAAGGCGAGCATGTTTGGTCGACTCCCGGCAGGACGCCTTGAAATACATAGAGGACAGCGCCGAAAGATCCCAGGCCTGGCCCCTAGCTGCACAGGGACCAGGCCTTTAGGTGCAGGGATCGAAGGTCCAGACGGAAAACCTTCCCCTGAAAACAGAGATCAGGGCCGGGCGGGCTGGAAGCCGCCTCGGGATCCTGGGGCTGAGACTGAGGAGAGCTGGATACCAGAGCTGGCCAACCAGTCTGGGCCTACCAGCATCGCCTTGCCCGTGGGTCAAGGGAAATGGGGGAGAGGCGTGGAAGAGGACCGGGGTCCGCGGCCTCGACGGCATCCTCTACAGCAAACCTTGCTGAAGGGGCAGGCATGAGACAGTCTCGGCCTCGTATTCTCCCTGGAGGGAAGGAGGGAGAAGAGCCTGTGCTACCTCCGGCAGGGAAGACCACTCGTGAGGCGCAGCCTATGCCCGGCTTAGGGCATCAGCCAGGGTGCTGGAGGCTCCTGCCATCGAATGGCTAGGAAACCGCCTCCCAGCTGCGCAAAAGACCCAATACGGAGAACCTCCTTACAAGATGCAAGGGGCTCGTCCGAGCCTGGCGGGGTAGGTAGCACATGGTCGTGGTGTAGTCCACCCGGACTTAAACCAATGGACCCCGCACAAACGGAGCGAGCGGTGCAAGCAAGCGGACTGCCGTGAGCTCCAGCGGGTAGGAAAGACATCGACTCGAGAGGACCAGAGGCGAGCACTCTGTCCTCCCTTGATGGGCATCTCCCAACCCATCCGAGAAGCACTGGTCGAGCAGACCATCGATCGAGGACGAACAGGATGTACTCCCTGCAAAAGTTGGAATGGTCCGAAGGAGAGCGTTCCCTAACTCCTGGGCCGTAGTCACGAACTGGTCCGAAGGAACGCAGCATGTTACCGCTGGTTGGCCCGTCCCCCCAAGGAGAACGCATGAAACAGACCACGCTGGGTCAGCCGCCACGAGGCCCAGGAGGAGCAGGAGGTCCCGGCAGGGTGCGATTGCCCAGTCAGACCTGACCAGATAAGGGAGGAAGAACCTCAGTCCTGTCCGCCAGGAGCCGAGCTCGGACTCAAGAGTCGAGCCTGGTCCCGAAGAAGGACCACCCGCTAAGGCACGAGTTCCAATGTGGCTTCGATAACAGGACACCCGCCTGAGACCCAGAACTCTGGATCGACCCCTTCCACCTGGAAAGGGTTGAAGTCAGGCCACCATCCGGGTGGGATTACGCCCGGGCCCCTCGATGCCGCAGAAAGCTGCTGGGCCGAGACCGAAGGGCCTGGCCTGGAACTCGTAAGGAGATCCCCACTAGGAAAAGGAGGAGTCTCCCCGGAAACGGACGGAACGAGGAGGAAGTGCGTCCTGGAGGCCCAGGAACGAAGCCACACGCCGTTGTAAGGTTGGGAAGTCTAAGCCAGAGAGACCATCCAGGCATGCAGAAGAATGGGGCGCAAGCCCCCCGTCCGTATGAGACCAGGGATACCTGGACACAAACACAGGGTCAGAAGGAGGATCTGCAACCTTCCTGATTACCTCAATTTAGAGGGCCAGGCAAGTCGGCTCAGCGGGCCGACGAAGAGGCTGTGGACCCCAAGATCCCCGTGGGGCAACAGCTCAAGAGAGTGGGACCTGCTCGCAACTCCGAGACAGGGCCTTCCCCTTCGCACCGCTGATCCTTAGAGGTCCAGGAAGCGGACCAAGTGGAGGAGGTACGGAGCCGTTCCCCCACGGGGGAACCCGGGTAGGGACGACGGGGCCGGGGACAGTGCCCCTTAGCCCGTCACTGAGCAGGCTCTGGGGAGGAAGAGGCCAAGGGAGCTCTCGGACCTTTACCTCCCTGCTTCCTTTTGGAGGAAGACGCTGGTTTGGAGTCCGGCCGCCCAGCGCATGCCTGCTGGCCCTCGTGCTGGGCCGCTCGAGCCGCAGGAGCTGGAGGAGCAAAGGGTCTTATGCAAAGGCTGCCGGATGCCCTTATCCCTCCGGGCGGGAGTGACAGAGTCCAGAGTGGCATCGGACTTCTCGGACCCCTGGAGGTGTCCCTCCACTCCAGGGCCGAAAAGGTCAGTCCCCAAGAAGGGGATGTCCGCCAACTCACGCTGGGTTTCCAAAGAGAAGGAGGATAACCTCAGCCACGCCCTGCAGCGCAAGGCTACCGCGGCCGCCACCGATCTGGCACAGGAGTCGCCTAGATCCAGAGCCGTCTGGAGCTGCTGTTTCGCCACCGCCCTACCCTAGCCCCAGACCCGCCGGACCGTGGTCCGCAGGTCGGCCGGGAGATGAGGGAGGACCTCATCCAGGGAGCTCAAGAGGGCGTGGGAGAAATGTGCCATCAGTGCAGCCGAGCTGGCCTGACGGAGGCCTAGGGAGGACGCAGCGTAAACCTTGTGCCCGACATAGTCCATCCTTTTGGACTCCTTGTCAGGAGGCCTATCCACATCCCTAGTGTTTCCAGAACATTGGAAAACATTGTCAGTAACTGCCCCTCAGCCGAGGTGTTCCGAGAAACCGGCAGAGAACCGACAGGACAGAGTACTTCCTGGCCATCCTGGCTCGATGGCGGCGCACGGCAGGCTACGCTGCTAGAGCTCCAAGGCTGGGCCCACAATTGCCTCAGCCACTGGAAGGCCTCCCGGGTGAACCTCCTCGGTCTAGAATCTGTAAGGTGTCTGTTTGGAAACGGGCTCGAGCTGCATTCCGGTGAATTCCGAGATGAGCTGAAGCAGACCCATAAAGGACGATGGGCTGTTGTCCGCGGAATGTTCCGGAGAAGACCCTGGGTCCTCCCTGCTAGGAAACATAGAGGAGTCCCTTTCGAGCTCCGAGGGGTCTGCGAAACGCTGCCGCAGGCCCGAGTCACTCTTCGTCCACCAAGGACGGGCGGGAGTGAGGGGAACAGATAACCTGCGGGACAGGTCGTGACCCGGCCTGGGTTCCACCGAGGACGGTGGGGCAGCAGGGATCGGATGAGCAACCAGCCCCGGAGAGGGCACTCGACCGCCTCGAGCGGCTGCGTCGATCGACCGGGCGGCCAGTTAGCTTACTAGCCGGAGAAATGAATCGGGTCGATTGATTCTCGGACAACAACAGCTGCTGCTACATAAATTCTAACGTCAACGCCAACGGCATCGGCCTACTCTCATCCGAGGAGGGGACGAGAAGAACGGCAATGCCACTTGACTCGGTGCCCCGACCGAGAACGAGAGGTCGGTGGGAGTGGCTTGGACCAAGAGGAGGGACCGAGACCAATCCTGGGGGAACTAAGGGCGAGTCTGGGAAGGAGCGGGCACACCCGCCTCCTCCTTCGGCTCGAAGAAAGTACGAGGTCTGTCAACCCAAGGTACAGAACTTCCCAGCCCGCCGGTGAACCGACGAAGGGGCTGCCCAGCAGAAGACAGCCCAGATGGAGGGTTGAGACTCGACAACGCCGACGGGAGTCCTGGCCGCTGACCTGGATGGGGACACTGTGAGGCCAACGGTCAGAGCCGGATCCTCGACCGGGTCGACTGGCCGACTGGCAGGAGAGGGGAAACCCCACCGCCCTCCGGCGCCTGGACGAAGGGACTTAGCCTGCAACTCCCTGGGACTTGGGCCAAGGGCAACTCAAGTTCCCTCTCCCTCGAGGAAAGGGACTGGCAAAGCTCCTTGAACAGGTTGCATGAGGGAGAACCCAAGAGAGCGGGATATGCCACTGAGGAAGAGGGAGGGCGCCTCCTCCCCGGAGGGAGGGAGGAAGATCGAGCTGCTCAGCCAAGGCCGCCAACCCGGACACTGTCCGACGAGTCTCCAAAGAATCTTCTGGAGCGGGAAAAATTTCCGGTCGCCCGAGCCCCGAACTGGCCCCGCGATCCTCCAGAGAGCTGGCCGAACGGGCACAACAAAAATCGCAAAGTTGAGGATCATGGTCCAAGTCAAGGCAGTAAACGCACGTGGAGGCGGGTCTTTCTGGAGGAATATACTGGCTTTCATGAAATGGAAAACGAAAGTGAGCCATCGCCGCAGCGTAAGAAGATGATGATGATCAAGTTTCAAAAAACTTCCAACTGAATTCAAGACCAAAATTTCCAGGAACCAGTCTAAAACGCAGAGCGCTAAGGAGTGGAAACCTGAGCCCTAGCAGTAAGTGAAGATTCTGGCGTCATAAGGAGCGGAGAGTTTTACTACTCGGTAGGAGAGCCAGCCATAGACGCTCGTAAGTATTTAAAGTGCAAGAAATCGTTAACAAGTGTGGATGAACAACATATCCATGTCCCTAGAACAGGAGTTTTACGAGTGGTATATGTTGTTCATCCACACTGTCTGGCAGGTTCCTTGCCGCTTTAAATCTTGCTGGAAAGTCTTCAAGCTGGCTCCTCCCACCCACCAGGTGGTAAAACCTCGGCTCTGCCCCATGACGCCAGATCTAGCCCGCTGGAAGCCAGGTCGCGCGTCGAAGCCGGGGAGGTCACGTGGGTCGTGTGGATGAACAACATATACCACTCCTAGAACTCCTGTTACAGGTGACTAACCTGTATTTCTAGGTATGTGGATATGTTGTTCAATCCACACTGTCTGGCAGAATCCTAGCAGCTCTCAGAGAGGAGGCAGGCAAGGCACGCACCCCCTACTTAGGAAATAAGGACTGGAGAACCGAGGTCCCAAAACCAGCATCCCGGCGTGACTCAAGGTCAATGTGGTACTGGGAAATGAAGGTGTGTGCTGACTTCCGGGTAGCAGCCCTGCAGATTTCCTGGATAGGGACGCCCCTAGAAGCAGCCACCGAAGAAGCAGTATGGCAGGTAGAATGAGCTCTTATCCTTCTGGGAGGCTCCATGCCCGCCCATAGCAGCGATCTATGTAGGAGAGGTGACCCACCTGCTTATCGCCTGCTTGGCTGCGGTCTGCCAGGGCGGTTTCAGCGTAGGTGACAGACAGTTGTAAACGCCTCTCAACTTCCAACAGTTCGCCTCTTATAACAAGCGAGTGCTCTTCTAGGGTCCAGAGTATGGAGGCTATATTCAGCCTCCGAGGTGTGACTGGGGTAGAACACCGGCAGAGTCAACACCTGGTTAAGGTGCAACTCTGACACCACCTTCGGAAGGTATTTCGGATGGGGGCGCAGGACAACCTTATCCCTGTGGAAGACCAGATAAGGAGACTCGATGGAAAGCGCCTTGATCTCTCCCATCCTTCTGGCTGATGTGACAGCCACCAAGAAGGTACTCTTCCACGACAGGTGAGAGATGTCACACCTGGGCATCGGTTCAAATGGCTTGCCCATGAGCTTAACCAGTACCAGCAGTAGATCCCACGGAGGCAGAGGTTCTCGCACTGGAAAGGATATGTGATCAAGGCCTTTGAAAAAGTGCCCGACCACCTTCTCCTGCGCCACCGACTGCTTGCCAGCCCGCGCCCGGTAAGCAGAGATGGCTGCCAGGTGCACCTTAAGGGTCATCGACTGAAGCATTAGCTGAGAAAGGGACCACAGGTAGTCCAGAATGCTAGCCAAGGAACAGGAAGAAGGGTCCAACCCCTTGTCCTGACACCAAATGGAGAATCTCTTCCATTTGAAGGCATAGCATTTTCTGGTCGACTCCTTATGGGACGCCTCAATGACGCTGAGGACCTCGTCGGAAAGACCCAAGGCCTAGAAATCTAGCCGCCCAGGAACCAGGCCGTCAGGCAGGGATTGAAGGACCGGATGGAGTACCTTCCTTGTTGACTGAGATCAGGTCCAGCGGCTTGAAGCCGCCTGAGCCTGGAGCTGAGGCTGAGGAGATCTGATACAGAACTGGCAGGCCAGACTGGGCTACCATAATCACCCGCGCCTTGTCCCTCTTCCTTGAGAAGCACCTTTTGGATCAAGGAAAATGGAGGGAAGACGTAGAAGAGGCCCGGGGTCCACGGCCTCGAGAAGGCATCCCCCTGCAGCGAGCCCTGCTGAAAGGGGTGGGTGTGAAACAGCCTCAGCTTCGCATTCTCCCTGAGGCAAACAGGTCCACCTGAGAGGTGCCCCAATGTGAGAACAGATCTTGTACTACCTCCGGCAGGAGAGACCACTCGTGAGATGCAGCGCCTATCCGACCGAGGGCATCAGCCAGACTGTTGGAGGCTCCTGCCCCATTGATGACTAGGAGATCTGCCTCCAGGCTGATCACGAGAGACCAGATGCTGAGAGCCTCCCTGCACAGAGGCAAGGAGTGCGCCCTGCCCCGACGGGGTTGAGGTAGTACATGGTCGTGGTGTTGTCTGGCTTGGACCTGGACCACTTGACCCCTGCATAACCGGAGCAAAGGCGGTGAGGGCTAGTTGACCGCCAAGCTCCAGCAGGTTGATGTCGTATGAGACTCTTGAGGGGACCAGAGGCCGTGGGCCCTGAACTCCCCCAGATGGACATCCCAACCCATCAGAGAGGCGCTGGTCGATAACGAGACCGTCGGCTCAGGGCTGACAAACGGGATACCCTCCTGCAGATGACCTGGGACGAGTCACCACTGCAGGCTGTCCCACATCTCCTGGGTCACTGTCACCGGCTGGTCCAGAGGACCGGAGCGCTGTGACCACTGGCTGGCCAGTCCCCACTGCAGGGGACGCATATGCTAGTGAGCCCAACGGACCACACTGGTGCAGGCCGCCATGAGGCCCAGAAGACGCAGGAAGTCACAGACAGGGCGCAATTGCCCAACCAGAAATGATTGGGCAAAGAAGGAAAGAACCTCGGCCCTGTCCACTGGGAGCCGGGTCTGGCTCAAGAGAGTCGAGCTCTGCCCCGGCTGAACTGAATCACCTGCATTGGCACGAAGTCCATTTGGCCCTCCATTGTTGAGGAGGCCAATCTGAGAGCAGACCTGGAGGGCCAGATCCCTTGACGGCTCCACCTCCAACCTGGAGGGGGCTGCAATCAGCCAATCATCCAGGTAAGTGTACACCCGGAACCCTCAGCACCGCAGGAATGCTGTCACCACTGTCATATATTTGGTGAAGACCCTGGGAGCTGGCGAGAGGCCGAAGGACATGACCCGGAACTCGTAAAGGGATCACTCTGCTCTGAAGCGAAGGAATCGCTGGTGAGACAGACGAACTGGGACATGAAAGAAAGCGTCCTGAAGGTCCAGAGAACAGAACCACACGCCTAGTTCCAAGGATGGAATAATCTGGGCCAGAGGGACCATCCTGAAGGTGCGCAGCCCTAGGAACTTGTTCGGGTAATGCAGGTCGAGAATGGGACACCAGACCCCTGTCCGTTTTGGGACCAGTAAGTACCTGGACACAAACCCTGGCTCTGGAGGAGGGTCTACCACCTCTTTGATCACCTCCTTCTGGAGGAGCTAAGCAATGTCGGCTCGACGAGCCGACAGAGAGGCTGCAGAACCCGTTGCCCCCCGTGGGGCGACAGCTCGATAGGGAGGGAACTGCTCGAATTCCAGAGGCAGACCCCTGCCTACCACTTCTAGCACCCAGCAGTCTGTGGTGATAGCGGACTAAGCAGAAAAGAAGTGGCGGAGCCATCTCACCACGTGGGGAACCCAGGGAGGAGTGATGAGGTTGGGGTGACACCCCGCAACCCATCACTGGGCAGGCTTGGAGGAAGGGCCCGCTGAGGGACCTCCTGGACCCTTGCCTCCAGGCTTCCTACTGGAGAAAGCGGCAGATTTGGCCTTAGGGTGCCAAGTGTGTGCCTGCTGGCCCTGGTGCTGGTGCTGCTGGGCTGGACGTGCCGCAGGAGCGGAAGGGCGAAAAGGCTTAGGCTGCTGCTGGCGGCCTTTGTCCTTCTAGGCAGATGTGACAAGAGTCCAAGGTGGCACTGGACTTCTCGATCCTCTGGAGATGGCCTTCCACCCCCGGCCTGAACAAGTCTGTGCCCAGGAAGGGAACGTCTGCCAGCTTGTGCTGGGTGTCCACTGTGAAGGTGGAGATCCACAGCCAAGCTCTGCGGCGCACGGCTTCTGCGGCCGCTACTGATTGGGCACAAGAATCACCAATGTCCAACGAAGTTTGAGCTGTTGTTTTGCCACCGCCCTTCCCTGATCCCGCACCTGCTTGACTGTCATCTGAAGGTCGACCAGGAGATGAGAAATCACCTCATCCAGGGTGCCCATAAGGGCGTCTGAGAAATGTGCCATCAGAAGTGCCAAGCTGGCCTGACGAAGGCCTAGGGAGGAAGCAGCGTAAACCTTCCGCCCCGAGTAATCCAACTTTTTGGATTCCTTATCGGGCGATCTGTCCACCCGGAACGCCTGAAAACACTATCGGTCACTAACCCCTCCGCAGACAGGTGCTCCGAGAAACCGGAGAGTGAACTGGTGGGGACCACTTACTTGTAAGCCATCCTGGCCGAAGGCGCGGGACAAGATGCCGGCTGCTGTCACAACTCCAGGGCTGGGACAACAATGGCTTCGGCCACCGGAAAGGCCTCCGTAGGGGAATCCCCGGTCCAGTATCTCCGTGAGGTGGCCAGCGTTACAAACCGGTTCGAGCTGCATTCCAGTGGATTCTGAGTCGAAGCAAACCCAAAAACGAGGATGGACTCTTGTCCACCGACTGGCCCCCTGCAGACTCCAGGTCAAGCGGCCTGGAGAACAGGGAGTCGTCGTCATCAGACTCCGAGGAGTCTGCGAACAGCTGCTGAGTGCCTGAGCCACCCTCCACCTGCCAAGGTCGATCAGGAGTGAGGGTGACCAACAACCTATGGGGCAAGCCCTGCCCCGACCGAAAATCCTTGGTCAGGTCCCCAGTCTTCGGTTGTGGAGGCAGGGGTTCCACCACAAGAGGTGGAGCAGCCGGGTTTGGCCGAACAACCGGTGCCGGGGTCAGCTCCTCGATCACCACGAGGGGTTGTTTTGGTTGCTTCAGTGACAGCCACTTAATGGCCGGAGAAGGTGACTGAGTCGGCTTGCTACCAGTCAATAAAAGTTGCTTCCACATCAAATCTTCGTAGCGGCAACGCAACTTGTGCCGGAGCCTATCCTCTGAAAAGGATGACGAGGATGAGCAGCAATGCCGCTTTCCATGGTGCCGGGACTGAGACCGTTGACGTCGGTGGGATCGGCTGGTCCTGAAAGAGGGCCGAGACCTTCGGGGATTCCGAGGGTGGGTCAGAGGGGACGGGGGAAACCTGTCCCTCCTTCGGTTCAGGGACCTTGACCGGGGACTTCAGCACAGGAGGCACGGGCAAGTCCTCGGTAACCACCGGGGAACCGTAAAGAAGGGTTGTCTGCTTCTCCAGTCGACAAACCGTCCAACAGGTCGAGAAAATCTTGACCGCTGCCGACGGATGTCTTGACCGCTGACCTGACAGGGACATCAGGAAGCCAGCGGTCAGGCCGCAACTCCTCGATCAAGTCGAGAGTCGACGGTCCGGTGAAAGGGATCTCTCCCGCTCCCACGAACGTCGACGGTGGGACTTACCTTTAGAGTCCTTCTTCTTGGACTGACTGGAATGTCCCGAATGCCCTGCCCCCTTAGTGGAGAGGGACTGACAAAGCTCCTTAAAAGAAGCCAAGCAGGAGGAGCCCAAGGAGAGTGGGATAAAAGCCATGTCCGAGGAAGAAGATGCGGCCTGGGCCACCTCCTCCTCCTCGAGGGCGATCATCTGCTCCAACTGCTCCGCGGAGCCCACTGCCATGGACACCGACCAACGGGCCTCCTTAGACATGGCCGGCGGGTACCATTTTTTGTGGCGCCCAAGAAGTAGTCTGGCAACACAATCCTCCAAGACCGAAGCCGAGAAGGACTTGCACAATTCGCAGGCCTGCGTATCGTGGCCAAGCCCTAGGCAGTAGACACACATGAAGTGCGGATCGATCCGGGACATCTTCTGCCCACAAGAGCACCAACAGAAGCTGGGAGTCAATTTGCCCATCGCAGCCACGAGGGAAGACGAAGACCTTAGTCTTGTAAATTTTAAAATTAGTTTCAGGAAATCCGAAAAGTGTGAATCCAGCCTAAAACGCAGAGCGCTAAGGAGGGAACCTGAGCTTCCCAGCGGTAAGGAAAATCTGGTGTCATGGGGCGGAGCAGAGGGTTTCACCACCCGGGTGGGTGGGAGGAGTCAGCCTGAAGACCTTCCGGCAAAATTTAAAGCGGCAAGGAACCTGCCAGACAGTGTGGATTGAACAACATATACACGTCCCTAGAAGGTCCATATTTTTGGACTCCTTGTCCAGGTGTAGGTCAGTGTCAGCTGAGCTACCAGTACGCCTGAACACAGAAGTGGTCACCAGGCTCTCGGCCGAAGGATGTTTTGTGAACCCCACCAGGGACCCCATGGGCACTGTGTACTTACAGGCCATGCGGGCATACTGTGCTGGGCAGGAAGCTGAGCGCTGCCAAAGCTCAAAGGTTGGGGCAACAATGGCTTCGGCCACTGGAAAAGCCTCCGTCAGGGTATACCCCTTTTGAGGATATCCGTAAGGGGGTACTCCGCCATTTTCTGGATTGACTCCATGGGCATTCCTGTGGATTCTGAGATCAGGCGGAAAATGCCCTGAAAGGAGGAAGGGCCTTCCTCCAAACCCGCCACGGACGATTCATCATCCCCAGGATGGGAGTGCAATCCGATGGCGTCTGAGTCTGAAGAGTTGGGATACAATGGCCTCCCGCCTAGGTCTACCTCGGTATGCCGAGGGCGATCGGGGACGACCGTAACTGACAGACATCGGGGAAGCCCAGTGTCTGTATAGTCCTCTTTCGAGGGAGCCCTTCCCTGAGGCTGCTTAGGTGGTGGTTCCACCAAAATCGGTGGAGAGACCGAGCAGGCCAAACCGGGATACGGGCCGGCCCCACGGGCGGGGAACTGAAGACTTCGGTCCCGGAGGGGTCGGCCTAGGAGGTGGAAGCCAAGTGATGGCCGGGGGGACCAACTTCTGCCCGGACAAAATCAGCTGTTGCCACATGAGCTCTTCATAGCGTTGAAGGAGTTTCCGCCAAAGCCTCTCCTCGTCTGAGGAGGATGAAGATCGGTGGCGATGCCTCTTCTTAGAGTGTTTATGACTCTTTTTCCGCCATTCGGACGAAGTGGTTCTGGACCTCGATCGAGACCGAGGGAGTCGACCCGATCGATCGGGAGACACCGGTGTCGGTGAAAACAGAAGGTCTGGAACAGTTTCCTCGATGGGGACACCAGCGGGCTGGGTCTCCTCATCCGGAAAAACAAGGACTGGAGTCCTTTCCAAAGAGTCGGCGACCGGGGTCGGTGACAGAGGGTCGATTGGGTCGAGAGTAATCTCAGCCTCATCGGCCATTTCCTCGGTCCCCTGGCCAGATGGGATGTCCGAAAAGCTGGAAGCCGAGGATGCGATCTCGACCGAGGCCGAGACCGCGTGCTGTTGGGACTCGGACCTTTCTCGGTCCCAAGAATGTCTTCGCTTAGACGAAGACTTCAGATCCTTATCCCTGTTGCGAGGGCGGGAGGAGTGCGAGCCAGAGGGCACCTCATCCCTGGTGGGGAGAGACTGGCACAACTCCTTGAAGGAGCTTGCAAAGGAGGAGCCACGGTTGAGCGGAACAAAAAAGCTTCAACTGACCGAAGCTTGAGCTGCTTCCTCCTTGAATGCCTTCATTTGCTCCAGCTGCTCGGCGGATTCCGCGGCCATGGAAACCGCCCATCTCGCTTCCTTCGAGTTCACCGGTGGGTTCCTTTTCTCCAGTCTCCCCAGTTGTAGGCGTGCCTTGTGGTCATCCAGGACATTAGGATGTAAGGCAAGCAGAAAGTGCAAGACGAGGTCATATGTCAGACACCTAGGGTGCGTTAGGTGGGGATCGGTGCGCGACATCTTCTGGCCACAGGTACACCGGCAAAATCCGTGGGATGATTTATCCTCCATGTCCGATGCGCTACAATTGGAATCGCTAACTCGAATGAGTTTTAAGGTTAGTTTCGGTATAAAAATGACGCTTTGAATAAAAGGGCCTACGAACTGCTGTGAGAGCATGAGGGAACCTGCATCTTCCAGTGGAAAGGAAGATCTGGCGTCATGGGGCAGAGCCAAGGTATTTACCACCCGGGTGGGTGGGAGGAGCCAGCTTGAAGACTTTCCGGCAAGATTTAATGGGGAAAGGGGCATGCCAAGAAGTGTGGATGAACAACATATATTTGCTCCTAGAAACCTTCCGATTGGTAGAAACATAAAAATGCTTTAGAAATGAGATGTAATTCGCTACTTTTAAACATGAATCACATTTCCTGTGCTTTTTAATATGAAGTTGAAAAGTTTACTAAAATTTAAAGTAAATGAGTTTAGCTATCTGGGCAATCACAACAAGAGTTCAGCAAAGAGGAGTACAAGTCATTCTAGTGGCGTCTCAAGATTTCGATTTGTGGCCTGAAAAGGGGCATGGCTTGGATGCCAACAAAGATGGTTACTAAAGCAGTAAACTCTGTCCCACCTCAGTTAGTATCCTGTGGTATCCGCCTCTGTAGGCAACTCTGTGGAGCCGGTGGATCAGTCTGGTGTAACTATGGTTTTATAGCCTCGCTCATTGTTTAAGTACTAGCCGATTTCCAGTAATGCTTGGGTACTTCCCCCAGTCAGGCCTTCTCACAGCACCGTCCCCCCTCAGCAACATGGTGACAGCTGCTGCCTCTCCCGGTTGGGAGGGAATCACATGGATTGAGACAATATTGTCTCAGGTGTTACTGAAAGTGGCCAAAATCAGTTCTGCACATGCCCACACTTCAGCAGATGTCAGTGGGCTCTCCGGCAGAGTTTCTTTTTTTTTTTTTTATGCTCTCCCCACCCCTCACACTCCATCTCTTCGGGACACACCTGTGGTTTCTGGCCCTGCTCACCTACCTGGAACCTGCACTGATCATCCCCCACGGAGCCTTGGTTATACTCTCCAGGCGGGGACGAGGTGGGGCCCAAAACCCCAAACTTTCTGTGCTGCGTTGGCACACCAGCCCACAACAGGTAGGGACCTTAGGGATCCGAGCCGGTGCTCCGTCTACATGGAGCGCAAGGAGCCATTTTTCACCATGTTCTTTGGGCTGCGAGGTATGCTGTGACGTCAAGGTGCAAGCGCCGGCGTTCTTCATGCCCTCCCCCTGCTTCTACTGTTGAAGTTTGCTGTACCTCAAGCCTCTGATGAGGTCAGTCAAGCTCCGACCCACATCCCACCCCTCGAAGGCGAGCAGTCATTGGATGCTCAAGCATCCCTCCCCAGCTAGCCCTCCGACTCCCGGGCTTGTTCTTGAACCTGGCCGCCGGGCGCTAAGCAGAAAGCCAACCGCTGCACCGGCAGGCCGGCAGTTTCTTTTTGAAAACTTTAGTTTTTATTGTTGTTTTTTTTTCCATTTCTTATATATATCCATACAGAAGGACAGGTGAGACATATTTGATACAGTACAGGGTTGTTCACATAAGTATACACAGAGTACATCAAATACATCATGATGCATTCCGAGGTATAGGGATCCATGGAGAAGAGCAAATCATGGTACATAGGCACTGTGGTAAAGTACACAATAAACAACTGAAAATGTCCAATCTGTAGCGAGATGGCTAACTATCATGTTGAGATGTTAACCTGTCTAATAAATCCTCTAAGTCTTCTTTATATATGATTTATTTACTTGACTATACATCATATCTGGAAGAGAGAGACTTGCCTACATGCAAAGAGAAACCATTTTCTCCATCTAATTTCAAATGCAGACTCTGAATTGGGTCCTCTGGAACAAAGCTTTTCTAATACTTACAGGTTCTTCATTATTTTAAACTAGTCACTGAATAGTGGAGGGGTTTGGCTACCTCAGAGGCGTGTGATCGCCTTTTTGGCTGCCAAGAGATACATTACTAAGACAGATCTTTTTTGGATATGAAGGCCCTCAGGTGGGATTGTCAAGAGAACCACTTCGGGGTGAGCACCACCTCGTCTCCTACCAATTCAGCCAGGACGATGATATGTCCCGCCAAAAGCTCCTAAGAGCAGGACATGACCAAAAAATATGGCAGTGGCCCGCCTTTCCCTCTCCACATTTCCCATAAGGATCACCTAGTATTTTGGTAGGGGTATTAAAAAATCTGTTCCTTGTTTTTAGAGAGAATTCTCTCCAGTAGGGGGCCAAGGGAACCCACATAGAAAGCTTTGTGTATTTATACCAGTCCTCCTCAGAAACAGGAAATACAGGTTACTCACCTGTAACAGGAGTTCTAGGAATGGTATATGTTGTTCATCCACACTGTCTGGCAGTTTCCTTGCCACTTTAAATCTTGCCGGAAGGTCTTCAAGCTGGCTCCTCTCACCCACCCGGGTGGTAAAACTCTCTGCTCCACCCCATGACGCCAGATCTAGCCCACTGGAAGCCAAGTTGTGCATCGAAGCCAGGAAGGCCGGGTGGGTCGTGTAGATGAACAACATATACCATTCCTAGAAAGTACAGTTACGTAAGAACATACCGTAACAGTAGATCTTCGAGAGAGGCTCTTGTTGTAGGTAATTACATATAGGACTGACGTTGGCAGGCAGCAGGACCCCACGGAAAAATTTCTAGCTGGCAGTCCCTGGCGGGGACCGCCCCCACGTCAGGTGACCGGCGTCAGACAACGTCGGTATAAAGGGGCGGTCCTGGACAGCCATTGGCCCGGCCGGAGAAGGGGTAAGAGGGTTTGAAGGGAGAGCATCCTGAACTTCTTGTATTCCACACAGAAGTTCAGGGAGCTGAGATCGAGAATGGGTCTAAGATCTCCCGTCTTCTTTGGTACAAGGAAGAAATGGGAATAGTAACCTGTCCAGTAAAGGTGAGGGGGGACGGGTTCTATGGTCTGCTTCGCGAGAGAGCAGATATTTCTTCCCTGACCAAGGGAAGATGGTCCCTTGAGTAAGAGGAGTTCAGAGGGGGGGTGACGTGGAGGTTTCTGCAGAAACTCTATGGAGTGCCCCTCTGCTATGATCTGAAGCACCCATGAATCCGATGTTATCCTCTCCCAGCCCGGAAGGTGGAGGGAGAACCTCCCTCTCTACTGTTCCTCCGGGGAGTCCGGAGGCGGTGGGAGAGGGAAGGAGTCTGGTGGTGTGAGGCAGCGCCGCAGCTGGGGCACCCGCTGCTGTTTTGGGCGGCGGGGGCCTGGCAGCTATGGGGGCCCGACATTTAGTGCCCGCCTTCCCTGGGGTTTCACTTGAGGCCTGCTGCGTCTGCGAAAGGGACGGCGCTGCGGGGGGTGGGGAAGGTACATGGAATCGACAGATTTGAGGGTCGTCCCCTTCTCCTGCAAGTCGGTGATGATGTCCTTGACATCACCACCGAAAAGCACCGAACCTCTGAAAGGTGCTTCTTGAACTGCTGACTGCACCTCCGGGACCAGACCTGACACACGGAGCCATGCGTGACGTCGAAGACTTATGGCGAATGCGGAGCTCCATCCTGCGGTGTCCACTGCATCGTAGGTCGTCCTCAGAATGTGACGAATGGCCGAACGAGCAGAACGGACAAGGTCAGCTAACTCCTGCTTGACTTGGGAGTCAGGCAAGGAGTCAATCTTAGATTCCGCCTGGGTAAGGACAGCCTTCTGGTAATCCCCCATATGTGCTACATAATTTAGGGCCCTGATCCCAGTGTGGAAGAATCACAGATCTTCCTTGCATACTGATCCAGAAGGCGAGATTCCTTATCCGGGGGAGACAACCTCAAATGTTTTGGGTGTACGGACCGGCCGTGAGCGGCGCTAATTACAACCGAGTCTGCACGGGGGTGAGAGTCTAGAAAGTCTACACCCTCCGGAGCCTGGTATAGCCTGTTGGACTTCCGAGGAAGTGGGGCTAAAGCCGACGGTTGTTTCCAAATGGTGGAAACAAGGTGGGCATGAGGCTCGATCCAGGGTGGCACTAGAGTAGGGGACGTGAGGGGCAAGTCCAGATGTTCAGCGAGTTTAACCCGCTGAGGATCTGGCTCTAAGGAACACCACTGATGGACTTCCTGGATCTTCCTGAGCAACTCTGTGAAGGAAGGATCCTCCGGAGGAGTCCTCGGCCGGGGCTTGGACGGAGAGCGAGGCTCGTCGTCTTTCTCGGAACATCCGTCGGAGGAATCCGAGGGAGAAGAAGAAGAAGAATTTGAAGCAGAGTAAGACTCCCTAGCTCGTCTGGGGGGAGGAACGGGTTCCTTAGGGGGGATCCCTGGACGCGTGTCCTGCCCCTCTCTGGATCCCGAGGGGAGAGCTCGGGAATCCAGAGGTGGAGAGGGAGTGTGCCGTCTGGGACGTACGGGGGCCGGAGGTGGCACTGTCGCCGTGAGGCGGCTATCGACTTCCTTGGTGAGCTGTGCCTTGGCCTCAGCCCACCAGGAGGCCAGAGTCTCCTGAAGATCCACCGGCGGCCTGGGGGGCAGTGGAGGAGGAAGAGGAGGGGGATAGTTGTACGGATGATATCTCTAAGGAGAGTATCCGTAACCTGGCTGCGGGAAGACCGGAGCTGGGTATCGCGTCGTCGGGTACTGTGGCGTCGGAGGGGTCGGCGACGGGTACTGCAGCGCAGGATACTGTGGACCCGGGTAGACCGGCGTCGGATAGGATGGCAGATACCCAGGTACCGGAGGAGCTGCCGGAGCAGATGGCCCAGTAGGGAACTCCATGGGCGGATCGACCATGATAGGCCCGTGGGGTGGAGGGCCTGATGGGAGAGGAATATCCCCCGCCGGCGGGGCCAGTGTCGGGGCCGGCGTCAGATCCGGTTCTGTAGGAGGGGGATCTGACGGCGGAAAATCATCCCGAGCATCGCCTGGGGACGGAGGGGAGAAGTCCCCGTGGTCAGGCAGGGGGGACTCGGGCTCCCGGATGGCAGCGAAGGCTGCAGGGAACCTGGGACGACAGACGGTGCAGGGTCTGTCGTAGGCTCCAATGCCCGGTGCACGTCGGAGGAGCCGATGTGCGACTTAGGGGCCGAATCCCGGCGGACGCCAAAGGAGCCGGCGTCCGACTTAGGGGGTTCCTCATCGGAGGTGGGCCGAGGGTGGGAAGCGGTCCGATCCGAGGGGGACACTGCCGTGCGCCGCCCCGGAGGGTTGGGCGTCTTAGCGGCCTTCTCCCGGCGGACGTCGGAGGAGCCGACGTCCGGCTTATGGGAGGCGTCCGCACCAGTAGGCCACAAGCCTGCGACAGTACTGGGGGCAGAAGCCTCCTTTTGCCCGGAGGCACCCAGCGGGCTCAAACGTGAACTCAACGGGCGGGCCGACACCTCCTCCAAAGCCTTGGAGGCTGCTGTTGGGCGATCCCCCGGAAGGGACGTTACCTTAGCCGTGGCTCCAGCCGGAGTCGCGGAAGAGGAGGCCTTCTCCCGGTGCCTTTCTTTGTCCCGCTTCTTGTGTCCTTCTGGGGAGGTCGACGCTTGCCTAAGCTTCTTCAACTACTTCTCCATTGCAGACATCTTCTTTTTAAGGAGATGGGCTTCTAAAGACTGCTGGCGTCGTCTGCGGGTGGCTGTGTTGAAATGCAGGCAATGCGGGCACTTGTCGACCGCGTGGTCGGGGCCTAAACAAAAAAGGCAGAGGGAGTGACCGTCTTTGTGAGGCAGCTGGGCGCCGCACGAGTCGCACTTATTTTTTGAAGGGGACGACAAACCGACGTTCACCTGACGAATAAAATGTAAAATACTGATACTTTCGGTTAAAAACCGACGAAGCAACAGGGCTCAACACGAACTTCACCGCGAAGCGCTGCACGAGCTGATGGCGGGAAAGAACTGGAAGGCGGGTGTCCGGGACCACCCTTTATACCGACGCTGCTCTGACGCTGGTCACCTGACGGAGGCCACCAGGGACCGTTAGCTAGAAATTTTCCGCGGGGTCCCGCCGCCTGCCAACGCAGTCTTATATGTAATTACCTACTGCAAGAGCCCTCTCAAGTAAGATCTCCTGTTACAGGTGAGTAACCTGTATTTCTAAGGACATGGATATGTTGTTCATCCACACTGTCTGGCAGACTCCTAGCAGTTTTCCGGGAGGAGGGAGGCAAGGCGCACACCCCCTACTTAGGGAATAATGACTGGAGAACCAAGGCCCCAAAACCAGCATCTCGGCATGACTCAAGGTCGATGTGGTAATGGGTAATGAAGGTGTGTGCTGACTTCCAGGTAGCAGCCCTGCAGATTTCCTGGATAGGGAAGTCCCTGGAAGCAGCCACCGATGCAGCGGTATGGTGGGTAGAATGAGCTCTTATCCCTCTAGGAAGCTCCATGCCCGCCAACCTATACCAGAGATCTTTGCAGGAGGTGACCCACTTGCCTATCATCCGCTTGGCTGCAGGTCTGCCAGGTGCGGCTTCAGCTTAGGTGACAAACAGCCAGCGAACCTCTCCCTGAACTTCAGCCATCCACTCCTTATAATAAGAGAGCGCTCGTCTAGGGTCCAAAGTATGGAGCCTATATTCGGTCTCCGAGGTGTGACTGGGGTAGAACACCGGCAGAGTCAACACCTGGTTAAGGTGAAACTCCGACACTACCTTCGGAAGGAATGTCGGCTGGGGGCGCAGGACAACCTTGTCCCTGTGGAAGACCAGAGAAGGAGACTCGATGGAAAGCACCTGGATCTCTCCCATCCTTCTGGCTGACATGATAGCCACCAAGAAGGCGGTCTTCCACGACAGGTGAGAAATATCACACCTGTGCATCGGTTCGAATGGCTTGCCCATGAGCTTAACCAATACCAGCAGTAGATCCCACAGAGGTGGAGGTTCTCGCACCGGAGGGGATATGTGATCAAGGCCTTTGAAAAAGCACCCGACCACCTTATCCTGCGCCACCGACTGCTTTCCAGCATGCGCCCGGTAAGCAACGGTAGTGAATTAGAAGGGGCCCCGTGCTACATATGGGACAGGTCTCTTCCCTCCACTTCTCAGGTACCCCGCCAATGGGGGCAAATCTGGAAAAGACTATACAAAGACATTAGATGGGATCGGTATAGACTGCTTCAATTCTATGTATTGCATGACCTATATTACACACCTGTTAAGCTTAATAAAATGGGGCACTGCCCAACTGACTTATGTACCAGATGTAGACTCCAGAGAGGCACACTTCTTCATATTCTTTGGGAGTGTGAGAAAGTTACACCATTCTGGACTGCCATTCGATCCAAACTAAGCCCCATAATGGGGTTACAAAATGCTTTCCAGCCTGAGATTTGTATCTTGGGAGACTCAAGAGGAACTCTGATAGGAAACCAAAGGAAACATATGTCTTTGATATCCCTCTGTGCCAAGAAGATCATATTACGTCATTGGTTGGATCAGCAAATTCCCATGTACACAGAATGGCATAAGGAAATTCTTTTTGCTCTACAAGCAGAATATTTTATAGCAAAGATATCCAAACATAGTAATAACTATCAGAAGGTGTGGGCAGCCCTACAAACCCTATTATCCATTTAGGAGAGTTTAATACAAACTTAGATATGGTATGGCTTTGTGTAAGTTAATGATCAAACTTCTTTTACTTTCTTATTTTCTTTCATTTGCCTGACTACTCCTTCTTCTAAGGAAGAAATTACCCCCTAGCTATATACGGTGGTGGTGATGTGGGAAGGGTGGGAAGGGAAATAAAAGATCTTATTAATGCTACTATATTATAACAAGTTTTTAGTAGTTAGATACTCTTGTTGGACTATTTAATAATACCTTAACTCTGTTAATTAGGGTAGGCAAAGTTGAAGATACCATAATCTGTGGTTTTGTATGCTAATGGATATACGCATTGCCTTGATATGTACCACGATTGTTTGATTAGGCATCTGTATAGGAAGATTATAGAGTATACCCTAAGTGTACAATGTATCTTAACAAATCTTACAATAAAGCATATTAAATGGAAAAAAAAAAAAAGAAAGGAGCTCCCACTAACAGGTTGGAGAGATCCTGCCGCCGGCGAAGATTGTTTTGGTGACTGTTGGAGATCATGACCCGCTGGTTCATGTCGTCCGTCCTCTGGTCCCACTAGACTCGAAGAGACCACTGGGTGACCCTCATATGTAATCTGGCCAGGGGTACAGTGGAAATGGCCACTGCCATAAGTCCCAAGAGACGGAGCACAGCTTGTGCTGGGATCCATCGAGCCTGGGCCGCCAGTGTGGCTTGAGAAACTAAAGTCTTGGCTCGATCCAATGGTAGGAAAGCCTTGCTCTGGACTGTGTCTAGTACTGCTCCAATAAATTGGAGATGCTGAGAGGGTACTAGCTGGGACTTGGGGAAACTGACTGAGATGCCCAGCTAGACAAACAGGTACAGAGTTAGAGACAGAGAGACTCTTTCAGACTGTCTGGGGAGGGTGCTGAAAGGAGCCAGTCGTCCAGATACGGGAACATGTAAATGCCTTTGCGGCACAGGAATGCCGCTACCACCGCCAAGCACTTTGTGAAAACCTGGGGAGCCGAGGATAGGCCAAAGGGTAGTGCTCGGAATTGGAAGTGGTTCTCCTGGAAGGAGAAACAAAGGAAGAGGCGGTGGGCCAGGAGGATGGGGATATGAAGGTAAGCATCCTGCATATCCAAGGGAGCACAGCCATGTGTTTGGTTGGAGCAGGGGAAGAAGACCCTGAAGGGTTAACATGCAAAACCTCTTGTACTCGACAAAAAAGGTTGAGCGTGCCGAGATCCAGGATCAGTCTCAGATCTCCTGTTTTCTTTGGTACTAGGAAGAAGTGGGAGTGAAATCCCCTTCCTAGTTGATCTTGAGGGACGGGTTCTATGGCCGCTTTTTGCAGGATACATAGATACATAGACAGTGTCGGCAGATAAGGGCCTATGGCCCACCCAGTCTGCCCATTTGAGCTTGTAAGTTCAGTTTATGTTTTCCAAGAAGTCTGTTGCCCCTTACTCCTGACCTCCAGAATTCCTTTATGTCTATCCCATGCATTCTTAAATCCCATGATTGTTTCAGCCCCCACCACCTCCTCTCAGGAGGGCCTGGATCTCCTGAAAGATGATGGGGATCTGATCCCCTTGGGTAAAAGGACAGTCCCAGAGGATGCGATGCAGGGATCTCCATGAACTCTATTGAGTGATCTCGCTGAATGAGTTGCAGAACCCATAAATCTGCGGTGACGGCCCTCCAACCCTCCAGGTGGAGGCTGAACCTCCCTCCTACCGGTTTCTCCTGGACAACTGGAGCTAACGGGAAGAGGAGGAAGGAGTCAGGACGCCGAAGGGAGAGGAGCTTTGGCCCCGGAGGCAGGTTTGGCAAATTTTGGCTGAGGGGTTTGGGATCCAGATCCAGGGGCACGTCGTTTGCCCCGACGCTTGCCCTGGGTCTTATTCCACAGTCTTTGGTGATGAAAAGGCTTGCTTTTGTCCTGTCCTGTCCTAGATGGAGCACATGACCTCAGTGATCGCCCGCTTTCAAAAGCCCTGTTAAGTCCTTTATGCCGCCGCCAAAGAGGATGGAACCCCTAAAGGGGGCATCCAGGAGGATATCTGGACATCCTGTGCCAGACCTGCGATCCTCAGCTATGAAAGGCGCTGGATGCAGATCCCTGTAGCAGTAGCCCTAGCCACCGAATCTACCGAGTCGTACGTGGCTCAAAGAGCATGGCGACAGGAAGACTTGCTCATACGGACGTTGCCCAGTAGCTTGTTTCTGACAGCTTTGTCTGGTATATCCTGGAGGTCCCTCTCGAGCTCAGAGAGGGAGGCCTTCTGGAAGGCCACCATATGTGACACATAATTAAGTGACCGTATGGCACAGGAAGTAAAAGAATATATCTTCCTGCCGAATTAGTCCAATTGCCTTGAGTCTTTATCGAAAGGGAAGGAGCTCAAGTGCTTGGGTTGGGCCGACCAGTCATGTGCAGCCGTGATGACCATGGAGTCGGCTTTAGGATGCAAAGTCAATTGTGGAATCCTCCGGGGAGGAGAGTATGTGCGATCGGCTTTCCTGGATACAGCCGCATGGAGGGTGCTGTTACCAGATGGTTGTGACCAGATCCTCATGAGGGCCCATATGGGGGGGCGGGGAATGGATAGAGGGTCTGTAGTAGCCAGATCTAGATGCTCAGCCAGCCTCTTGCGCTGGGGATCTACTTCTTTAGCGGGCCAGCCTCCTGTTGCCTGGATAGTCCTTATAAGATCACCGAAAGAAGGGTCTTCTGGCGGCGATTTGGGAGATTCTTTAGGTGGGACTTCAACTGGAGATCGAGGATCCAAATGGTCTGGGTCGATGTCCGAGTCCAAAGGTTCAGAGCCACTGGGGATGGACAGGTCCACCCCGGTGGAACCACTGGCAGGGAACCCGAAGCTCGTCCCAAAGGAACCAGTGGTGGAGGTGCTCTAGGCTGAGGGATGTCACCCACCAGATTGTGTCTCAGTTCGGAAATGAGCCGGGTCCTGGCATCCTGCCACCATGCCAGAATCAAATCCCGATCGATCAGTGGTGGAGGAGGCTGGTAGCCTAGATACCCAGCGTAATGTGGTTGTTGCCATAAAGGATATTGTTATCTTAACAACCCCGGAGGATAGCCAAAAGCAGAGTACCCTGGGTATGCCAGTGGCGGCACAGGGCCTGGCATTGGATAATGAGGTGCCGGCAGAGGCCCGCCCGGCAGCAGAATATAGGGATCTGGCCCCAGAAAACCACCTGAAGGTTCGGCAGGACCGACCAAGGGAGGTGCCGAAGGGCCACTGGGTGGTGTGGGATCAGGAAGGCCCCCGAGGGTCCCGAAGGAGGCTCCATGTTAAACAGATCCCGGCCAGTGATGAACTCCTGTCCGTGGGCGGCAAAAGACCAGGCGAAGGGGGTAACTCGGGTAGAGACCCCAACGAAAGGTCCAGTAGCATTCCTGAGGGCAGAGACAAAACAGGATCGGGTGGAGTATCTGAAGGGATGAAGAGTCTCCTACCAGCACGCTCGTGCCATTGTCAGGGTCCTCATGGGACGAGTCGGTGAGTCCTGCTGGACGACAGAGGAGCCGTTGCCCGACTTATCGGACGTGACCGGGCTGGCAGTAGCAGAGAGGCTACCACTAGACTTAACAGTTTTGGTCGCGTGCCCGGTGACAGGGTCGGAGGTCGACTTACCGGTAGTGCTGGGTGGAAGAGACGAAACTGAAACCTCGAGAGAGAGGCTACCCCTGGCTATCCGCTCACCTCGGCAGGAGGGGGGGAAGGTGCCCGGCCCACAGAAGCGGACAGGGTGCCCGAAAGAGAAGTACTCACTGTTTTTGAGGTGGAAGGCCTACCACGTGGTGACGGACTCCTCTCCCAGTGCTTCTCCTTATCTTTCTTCTTCTTTCTGGGGGCCGGCAACGACTACCTTTCCCTTAGCTCCTGAAGCTCCGTTTCCATCGATGCCAGCCGTCGGGTAAGAAGGTGGGCCTCGAGGGTCCGCTTGCGTCTGGTCCATGTGACCTGGTTAAAAGCCTGACAAATGGCACTCTCATCCAAGTTGTCCTTGGCGCCTAGACACAGAAGGTAGTGGGAATGGTCGTCCCCGTGCATGATTTGGGCGGCGCACTACAGCACTTCTTTTTGGGGCAAGCCGACACACACTCAGTTCAGACAGAATGATATTAGTACAGTCTTTAGAAGAAAAAAACTTCGAATAAAACACGGGCGTTTGATCGCTGTTCTGACACTAGAGTTGAACTAAGGCGACGGCAAGAAAGAACTGGAGGGCAGGCATGGGACCACCCCCTTTTATAGTCGGCCTGAGGTCGCGTCACCCGACGTCGGGGGCGGTCCCCGCTGATGATTGCTAGCTACAAGTTTGCCGTTGGAACCAGATGCCAAGGGGCGCAGTCCTATATATGAAGACCTACTGCAGGAAGCCTCTCAAAATAAGATCTGCGGGTTCCACTGTCAGTTGTTGAAGTAGAGAGAACCAAATCTGGAGAGCTCAGTAGGGAGCAAACAGAATCATATGTGCTCCCTCTGCCTGCAGTTTCAGTAGTACCCTCTCCAGTAATGGAAAGGGAGGGAAGGTTTATGCTGTCCAGCACAGAGACAGTGCATCTTGCCAGAAAACACCAAGCCCTGCAGCGAGTGAGCAGAAAGTTGGTAGTTCTGCGTTGCATGGGGATGCGAACAGATTGAGGTCCGGTCAACCACAACAGGCGAATATTTCGTCTAACACTGACTGTCTCAGCTCCCACTCGTGCGCTCTGGCTTAGAGTGCAGCTGAGTGCGTCTGCCAGGACGTTTTGAACACTGGGAACATGCACTGCTGTGAGGTGAAGACTATGCTGAACTGCCCAGGATCATACCCACATCGCTTCGTGACACAGTGGGTACAAGCGTCTGTCGCCTTATGTACCAGACGATGCACATATCTGTCTGATCCATGAGCGCCCCCAGCTTGAGGAGGTGCTGGAAGGCCTGGAGGGCATACAGTACAGCTCTCATCTCCAGCATGTTGATATGGAGTGAAAGTTCCCTCTAAACCAAGGAACTCTGGGTCTTGTGAACTCCCAAATGGGCTCCCCATCCCTGTCCCAAAGCGTCTGTCGACAAGGTCTGGGAGAGAGGCAGGGGCTGAAAGGTAACACCTCCTCAGAGGCTGTCCAGGTTCTGCCACCACAAGAGATCTCGAGCCATCAGGTTGGAGACCAAGGTCACGTAATCCAGGTCGTCTGATCTCTGATTACTGTACTCTGACAGTCCATTGTGTATCCCGCATATGAAGCCTGGCCAGATGTACAGTATGGATGACAACTGCCATGGGACTCAACAGATGTAGGATCGACCCTGCGGAGGTCCGCCTCTGGGAAGCCACTAGCTGTGCTTGTTAATGGAGAGTCTCCACTTTGTCTGGCAGGAGGAAGGCTCTCCCCTGGACTGTGTCCAACACTACTTCAATGAATTGTAGGTGTTGTGAAGGAATGAGATGGGATTTGGGATGACTGACTGTAATGCCCACCTGCTGCAAAAGGTCCAGGGTACTGAATAGGGATTTGAGTAGGCTGTCCCTCGACGAAGCTGAGAGGAGCCAGTCGTCGAGCTAGGGGAACACATGGATGCCCTGTCTGCATAATGATGCAGCAACCACCGCTAGGCATTTCGTGAACACCCTGGGTGCTGACAAAAGGCCAAAAGGGAGAGCTTTGAACTGGAAATGTTCTCCCCTGAAAAGAGAATCGGAAGAAGCAGCGGTGAGACAGCAAAATGGGGATATGCAGGTATGCGTCCTGCATATCCAGAGCACAGAGTCCATGTCGCTGATGTGACAAGGGAAGGAGATCTGGAAGGGACAGCATGCAGAATCCCTTCTACTCTACAAAGAAGTTCAGATTGCTGAGGTCTAGTATTGGCCTGAGATCACCCATCTTTTTGGGGACTAGAAAAAAGTGGGAACAGTATCCCCTGCCCATCAGACTCTGAGGGACGGGTTCTATGGCTGCTTCTGCAGCAGAGACTTGATTTCCTCTCTGACCAAGTGGATGTGACCCGGAGGGTAATAAGAGGGACCTGGCTAAGAGCTCTATTGTGTACCCTTGGGCTAAGAGTTGAAGTACCCACGGGTCCGCTGTGACTGCCTCCCAGCCCAGTACGTGGTTTGCAAACCTGCCTCCTACTGGTTCCCCCTGATCTAGCTGTGGGGTGGGAGGGGCCAGTGTGAGTCTGGAGGAGGTGGTAGGGATGGTGGGTGGATGCAGTTCCCGAGGCTCTGTGGGATTTAGTCAGGGCAGCCGTACCTGCAGATAGGGACCGACGTTTGTTCTGATGTCGGGGCTTCTGCTGCCTTTGCTGTCGCCACTGCTGTCGATGAAAAGGCTGTTTAGGCTTGTACATAAACTGGACAGAACGTAAGGCTTTGCCCTTGTCTTGTAGATTAGTAATGTCTTTCACATCTCCGCCAAACAGGACCGGAACTCAAAAAGGGGCATCCTGAATAGCAGGTTATACCTCAGGCGCCAGGCCGGAGATCCTCCGCCATGACTGCCTCTGTAAGCTGATGGCAGCAGCTGTGCCCCTTGCAGAGGCATCCACCACATCATAGGTAGCCCTCAGGATATGATGGCTAGCGGATCCAGCCAATCTAACCATGCTGGCCATGACCTCCTTCAGCTTGGAGTCAGGAAGTTTCTCTAATTGGACTCCAGTTATCCCAGGATAGACTTCTGGTAGACTACCATATGAGCGACATAGTTAGGTGCTCTAATGACTAAGGTGGAAGAAAAGTAAAAATCTCTTCCTGAACTGATCCAGCACCTTCAACTCCTTGTCAGGAGGCCGGCCCAGTGGCGCTGAGGGTTGAGGTTCTGGACGCCACACCTCACGTCACGCCGGCGACCTGGGTTCGGAAGCAAGCATGGGTCGTTGGGGGTCAGCAGGGAACAGAAAAGACTGTGCGTCCGGAGGACAGCTCTCCCCTCAAGGGAAGGGTGGGTGGATGACTCCGTGACATGAGCAGCTCCTAGCGGAGGCTGGGAGCACCGCAGTCCGGTGATCACGCTAGGTGCAGGGAAGGAGCCTAGGCAGCCATCCGCGAGTTGGGTGCAGGAGTGCACCCGGCAGCACTGGATGGCATTGCATGTCCAGTGTCCAAGGGGGAGCACTAGAACAAGTGAAACCACCCACTGACTGGGAGGCAGATGTCACCTTCCCCCACCTCCACTGCTGGATCCTGCCCACTGTGTCCTGGGCACTACATCGCCTCCGCCTATGGAGCACCAGACGAAAGTGCCATGGAGCAGAATTCGGCCCAATTCCAGGGGGATCAGCTCCATCAGCTGTGTCGCGGGCGAGTTGGGTATCCAGGCACAAATGGAAGGACCTCAGGCTGGAGGGGATACGGTAGGTCGACCAAGGGGCCCCAGTCGGTGGTGACCGAAGGGAAAGAAACTTGACAAAAAAAAAAAAAAAACCTTGTCTGGAGGGGAGGTACTGAGATGTTTTGATTTAGACAAATGGTCATGGGTGGTGCTTATGGCTACCAAGTCGGCCTTAGGAAACACAGAAACAGAATTTGACGGCAGATAAGGACCGCTTGGCCCACCTAGTCTGCCCATTTTCCTACCTAACAGATAAACTGCAGATCCTAGTTAACCAACAGCTTACTTCCTCCTACCCCCACTAGGACTGCCTTATGTCTGTCCCATGCATTCTTGAAGTCCCCCACTGTTCTTGACTCCACAACCTCCTCAGGGAGGCTGTTCCATGCATCCACAACCCTCTCTGTGAAAACATACTTCCTCACATTTCCTGAGCCGTCCCCTCTATCTTCAAATTGTGCCCTTGTTCTTGCACATCTCTTTTCTGAAAGATGCTACCTCTTGACTTTGTTGATTCCCTTGAGGTACTTGAAAGTTTCTATCATGTCCCCTCTCTCCCTTCTTTACTCAAGGGTATACATATTCAGCTCCTTTAGTCTTTCTTCATATGTCTTCTGGTGCAGACCCTGCACCATTTTGGTTGCCCTCCTCTAGACAGCCTCCACTCTGTCTATGTCTTTGTGGAGATGGGGTCTCCAGAACTGCACACAGTATTTCAGATGGGGCCTCACCAACTGTCTATACAGAGGGATAACAACTTCCTGTTTTCTACTATTGATGTCTCTCCCTATGTATCCCAGTATTCCCCCAGCCTTCCTTACTGCCTTCTCACATTGCTTGCCCACCTTTAGGCCATCTGATATAATTACCCCCATGCCCCTTTCCAATTTTCCTGTTGTCAGTATCTCACCCCTCATTGTGTACTCTTCCCCTTGGTTTTTGTTTCCCAGGTACATTATCTTGCACTTCTTTGCATTGAATCTGAACTGCCATACATTTGACCATTCCTCCAACCTTGCCAAGTCCCTTCTTATCCTTTCCACTCCATCTTGTGAATCAACCCTGTTGCAGATCTTTGTGTCGTCTGCAAAGAGACATACTTTTCCTTCCAGTTCCTCTGCAATGTCACTTATAAAGACATTAAAAAGGACCGGTCCCAGTACTGAACCCTGTGGTACCCCGCTAGTAACCCTCCTTTCTTCACTGTGAACTCCGTTTACTACTACCTTTTCTGTCCTGTTGTCTAGCCAATTTTTTATCCAGGCTACCACCTTGGGACCCACTCCAAGGCTGGCTAACTTGTGTATTAATCTTTTGTGTGGGACTGTATCAAATGCCTTGCTAAAATCTAGGTAGGCCATGTCCACAGCCCCTCCCTGGTCTACTACTTTGGTCACCCAGTCAAAGAAATCTATTAGATTCTTCTGACATTGGTCCTTATCCTCCGGCGTCTGGTACAGCCTGTCGGCTTTTCTGGCAACTGTTGCCAGGGAGGTTGGCTGTTTCCAAATCGTAGTGGCCAAATCTTCACAAGGGCCTGTTCATGGTGGAATGAGAGTCGGAGACTGGTCAGATAGTTCCAGATGCTCTGCAAGCCTCTGGCGTTCGGGATCTTGTTCCTCTGTTTTCCAGTCATAGGCTGCTTGAATTTTTCTGAGGAGTTCTGTAAGAGAACTGGTCCACAGGAGGGGACCTAGGGGAGTCCCTCTGTTTTGGCTCCTCCGGGACAGGAGATTCATAATCCGATCCCAAATGGGCAGAGTCAGAATCGGACTCCAATGTTGGGCTTTTGTTGGGGGTAGAGGAATGTCCACAGGTCTCGAGAGGTTCCCGGGTCTTGATAGGTCTATAGGTTGTCCTGGTTGAGACAGAGGTTCGAGAGATCTACCTGACGTCAAAGGTCTAAAGTCTGATAGAGATCTGTGTGCCTGCTTTCTGGTGACCAATGTGGGGGGTGACTGAAGGCTGACATTTCTCGAGTTCTGACGTAAGCCGAGATTTGTCTTCGTCTAACCAAGATCGCAGCATCGCCTACAAGTCCACCTGGGGCTGGAGGCAGAGGCTGATGTCCGTACTCGGGCATCAGATAACCCAGCACCTGGCAGTAAAGTGTTGGGTATCCCGTCCGGGAGCCCACTGATGGATAGTGAGAATAACCCGGGTGTCTGGTAACTAGGAGATGGGAATCTCGACTACAGGTACCCCGGAAGGTAGTGTGGCACCGGGTAGTCTGCATCAGATAGCTGGGCAAAGGACCAGAGGGGCCCGGCAAAGGCCCTGATGGGCCTGGTGGAGGGCCCGACGGCAGAGCCAAGGGAGCCGGTAGTGGGCCAGTCGGTGGGTCCCATGGGCCCCACAGCCTGTCTGAAGGACCCAGAGGAAGGTCCGACATCAGATCTGTCGGCGGCAGGTCCAACGGCGGCCCAGAGGGACCCGAATGACCATGTAGGACGTGAGGCGTGGGCCCAAGGGCAGGCCAGGCATACAGCGATCCAGCATTGGCAGCAGTACAGTGCCTGACGGGGGTCCCCTCTCCTTTTGCTGGTTCCCGTGGTATCAGGGAATCGGGGGGGACCACTTCAAAAGGCAGAGGGGGAAAACCCTAGTGGGGGGACCTTCTGGGGAAAGCTGCAGTCCAGGCGGCAGCTGGTCCGGGTCCTGGCAATCAAGCCTGCTGTAGGGGCCTGGCGCATGGCCAGAGGGATACCACCCTGGGGAGGGGGAGTCCCTTCTAGTCTGCGGCTCCAGGAGGGGCCTGCAGATGGTAAGGAGACCATTCCTGGTCCCAATGTCTCTCCTTGCGATGGCCCTCTGGTGAAGAGGACAAGCTCCTGAGTTCCTGCAGCTCCTTCTCCATGGAAGCCATTTTCTGCTTCAGTAAATGGTCTTCTAGGATCCATTGACGGCATTTCCGTGTGGCCTGGCTGAAGCGCGCTGGCAGGCCTCACAGTCTTGTGCTCTGGGCCCAGGCAAAAGAGGCAGAGGGAATAGCCGTCTTTGTGAGGAAGCTGTGATCCGCAGGAGTCGCACTTGTTTTTATGCGAATTTGGAGGTGTCGGAGATGACACACATGATGCGAAATCACACCACAACACTCTTAAGAAAGTAAATAAATGAGGAGAAATACTCATCCAAAGTGGCGTCAACAGAAGCAACGTTCTCCGTGAGGTCCGATGTGCACATGTCGACAGTGGGAAAGAAATGGAGGTAAGACGTGGAGACCGCTCACTATACAGCACCACGCAACGTCAGTTATGTGACGTTGAGTGGGCGATCCCCCACCTGACACTGTTGCTAGATAAAGTTTTCTGTGCGGTCCTAGCGCCTGGGCGGCTTAGGTCCCAACGCTAGTACCTACTGCAAGAGCCTCCTTCAAGTAAGCTCTCCCATTATGTGTTCTTACCCTCTAGTTCTGAACTTTGAGTGCGCAGCGTGCCCCCAAGCATCGAGAGAGAGAGCGATCGGAATGAGGTTGGTCTGCACGCTATCCCCCACAAGAGCGACAGAGAGAGAGGAGAAACAGTGTATTGGAGAGACTATATATATATATATATATATATATATATATATATATATATATATATATGAGAGAGAGGAGGAAAGAGAGGGGGACACAGGGAAACACAGTTTTCTGCTAAGCTGCGTCGTCTTGCTCTTGTACTTCCCGTCAGAACATTTATGGTTACCATTTGTCTGTGTGTGTGTTGCTCCGTCTACAGTTCTGTCAACCATCCCAGCAGACAAAGCAACTTTAATTTGCAGTCCTGCAGTGCCAGTCTCGAGGAGAGACAGACATAGAAGAGCTGCGGAGCACATTCCTATGGTGAGAGAGAGAGTGAAAACTAGCATGTACTGGCACAGTGAGGGACAGCGACATAGAGAAAGGGCATGCCATGTCCGACTGCATGTGTTCTGCAGCTGTGGCAGACATCTCTGTGTGGTGTGCTGTCTCGTCAAAGTTGTCTGCGGTCCTTGTTTTTGTCCTGCAGTGGTAGCTGCAATAGTGAGCCTTGGGGAGAGAGAGAGAGCGCAACAGGGACACAGAAAGTATACGTGTGCTGCGCTCTCCTGGCAATGCTGTCGGTGGTCCTCTTTTTGTGCCACAGCAGTAGCTACAATAGTGAGCCCAGTAGCTGCAACAGTGAGCCATGCACAGCCAGAGAGACAGAGAGCAACAGTGACAGAGAAGTCTCCGTGCTGCATGTGCATTTTGGTGTTGGGGGCTAAGTGTCCTAACAACAGTACCAGAGCACACTATGCACAAGAAATGTCACAAATCATGTTAGTAATGTATCTGTGATAGTTATATGTGCATTGCAGCAAAGAAATCTTCCTTTTTAGGGACTATTTTGCAAGGCAGCAGAATACAGTACCTGTTTTTGTCTTTAAACACGAGAAAAAAAACCTTTATGTGGTTTTCTCGTGTTTTTGACATAGCCTACGTTATAAGTGCAAAAACCCACTCTAGGGTGTGGGGCTATATGCATTTAATCCACGCCTGGGGTGCTGTGAGGACACACAGCCTGCGGCCTCATGCCTCGCAACGCACCCCAGGCATGGATTAAATGCCTATTGCCCCACACCCTGTCATGGGTTATTGCTAGCTAACAGCACCATCTTCCTATGATGGCTTCACAACAGACTTCTATCAGCTCATCCCTGACTGAGTTGCTCCTCTGATGGCAGCTAAGTTCGATCATGCAGATACTGCTGGAGATCCCCCCTTCCTTGGGGTGGGGCACAATCACTGTCATACCCCAAAAAAGATAAAGACCCTCAGCTATGTGTAAACTGCCAGCCTATTTCCCTAACCAAAGCAGACAGTAAGATCTTGGCATCACGCCTCGAGCTCATAATCCACAGCTGGTCCACCATGCTCAAGTGGGCTTTGTGAAAGGGAGGTTAGGCTAAGACCACATGAGATCCCTCCTCACTCTTATGTCCCATACTCCGTTAAATCATGCATCTTGTGAGGCAGTGTCAATAGACTTCAAAAAGTCCTTCAATTCGTCCAATGGCCATATCTTCGCAGGTGCTTTCCCGCCTTGGCTGTGGCGTTAACTTCTTGCAGTGGAACCATGTTCTGTATGCTGAACCAGTGACCACTAATGGCCTCTTGTCTGCACCTTTCCACTGAAGAAAAGTACCTGCCTGACTGGTCCCTTTCTCTGCTGCTTTTTCTGTTGACCATTGAACCCTTGGCAGTGGATAACAGGTCCCATCCTGACATTCACGGGACGGTCGTGGGCACAAAGGAGTTTTCTATGCTGTTGTATGCAGATAACTTCTTGGTCCTACTTTCCTCCCCGATACTGCATATCTTTTCCAGCCCTTTGGAGCCTAAGAATGGATAAAAACAGGTTACTCACCTGTAACGGTAGTTCTAGGAGTAGTATATGGTGTACAGCCACACTTCTGGCATTATCCTTTCCCTTTAGATCTCCTACCAGAAAGTCTTCATGCTGGCTCCTCCAATCCACCTGGATGGTAACTCCCTCGGCACCACCCCATGATGTCAGAGCTTGCCCACTGGAAGCAAGACCGGTGTGCCACTTGCCAGGGAAGGTTGGGTGGGTCAGTGTAGAAGTGCACCATAACAACACTTCAGGAAAGTATTGTTACTTAAGAAGTTACCATAACAGTGAATCTTCGAGGAACTCTCTCTTGCAGTAGGTCATTACATTTGGGAGTACGCCAGGTGGAACTGTTACATGGTAGCTTCTTCCAGCAGTCTTTTATAGGGCCGCCCACCTTATCACTTCCTCAGGCTGTGTATAAAAAGTGGGCGGCCCCAGGTACCCACTGTTCCCCACCGGCTTCAGCACGCAGGGCGAGGACTGAGGGAAACCAAGGGACCAGGGCAAAAAAAAACTCCCAACGTCCTGAGATCCAAGGACCCTGAGCAAAATGGCAGGGGGACAGAGGGCCGGATCATACCTACTGCAAGAGACAGTTCCTCGAAGATCTACTGTTACGATAAGTTCTTATGTAACGATACTATCTTCTACGGACTGGTCATTTGCAGTAGGTCATTACACTTGGGAGCGTACCAAGCAGTTATAATGAAGGGAGGACAGGCAGAGCAGGAAGCCAGGTCATAAGCCATGGCAATGAGCAGAGCCAAGAAGGCACATCCGTGATAATGGAAAAGAAGAGGCAAGCACAAACCACGCAGAAGCCATGGAGGAGCTGCAGAAAATCCAAGGGACGGCGTCCCATAAAGTCAAAGGCAGGTCGTCTCAAACCACACCCGTTAGGGCAGATAAGCTAAGGTGGGTGAGGAAACAAGTACTCCATGAGGGGAGAGTAGGAACAGGGACATGCCAATGATTCAACCTGCTGAGCAGGGGTCGAGAGGCCATGGAGTGCAGTAAATCCAGTAGAGATCTGAAAGTACGGAGATCACGGGAGGAGGTGGAGTGTAGCGGGGCAGGATGCACTAGGAATCCCACAGCAAGGAACAACTGAAGGGCCCCCACAGGGAGAGGAGCAGAGGTTCCCAAGAAATCACGAGGAGGAGCAAAGCGTCCGGCATCAGGAAGCAAGCCTCCATGGAAAGAGTGGACAGACCCCCGGGCGCCTCCAAGGCTTGCAAAAGGAGGTGGGGGGAGCCCCAAGGTGTGGCTAAGGCACAGAAGAGGGCCCAATCCCCGAGAGGAACAGGCATGGGGCGGATGGTCTAGACGCCCAACCACGGTCCCGAACAGTACCCCAGGGAAGGGGACAGGGAACGCGACGGCCCACCCACAGAAGTGGAGGATGGGGTCCGTGAGGCACAGTAAAGGTCCTGTACTGATCTCAGGGTATGTCCCGACGCTTGGAGGGAATCCAGAATGGCCTGGGTACTAGGATCAAACAACTGGTCCCCACAGAAAGGGGCATCAGCAACCGACAATTGGACAGCAGGAGCCAATCCAGACACGGCGTCGCAAGGTGACGCTAATGGCGGACCGGAGGGCAGCAGCATCGACCGCATCATAGCCCGCCCGTAGCAGGTGACGACAGAGAGAGAGAGAGAGAATAAGGTGGACATGGGTTGAGCCAACCAGGCCAATTCCTGGGAGGGTTGCGAGGAGGACAGCGCGTCCACAGCAGAGGCACTCAATGTGTGGAGGTACCAGGCCATATGGCCCAGATAGTTAAGGATGCGAAGCAGCAAGGTACTAGAGGTGTAAACTTTCTTGCCAAGGAAATTAAGGCACCGGGATTCCTTATCCAGTGGCACTGAACTAGTGTGGAGGGCCCGGGCGGTCCGGTCATTAGCCGCCGTAATGACCACCGAGTCAGCCGTGGGGGTGGCGGACAGATAGGGATGGCCAGACGGGGCTCGGTAAAGCTGGTCAAGCCCACAAGAGGTGGGCAGAGCGGAAGCCAGATGGAGCCAAGCTTAAGACATGGCATTGGAATACGCAGGAATCCAGGGAGGAGCGACCACAACAGGCTCCTCGGGCAAGTCGAGGTAGTCTGCCATGTCCTGCCGAAGGCTATCCGGCTCCGCAGCAGAGAAGCGGAACACGTCCTGGAGCTGCAACATCAGATCCATGAAGGAAGAGTCTGCGGAAGTGGAGGTGTCTGGAGGGGCAGGTGGGACAGCATCCAGGAAAGAGGACACGGACAATGGGGAACCAGGGCCCCCACAATCCAGGAAGCCCCCATCGGAGGCATTCTCCCCAAAGGGATCCTCCATGTCCGAGTCCCGAAAGAAGGACTCCTCATAAATGGGAGGGGGGCTCCAGGTAGAGACTACCGGATCCGGACGAAGCTGGAAGGGCGTATAAAAGGTGACGGAGGGGGAACTCCATCCAACACAGGAATAGAGTGCTGGTGACAAAGCTGGCGGGGAGGAGACCTGAAGAGGATCCCCAGAGTGGGAACATCCTGGGGTGCGGGGCCCCTTCCGTCGACGGGGGAACCCTCCCTATCGACAAGGAATGAAAGCCATGAAGTTCCCGTCGATAGGGGAAGTATCCCCGTCGATGAGGACTGTAAAACAAGATGTTCCGTTGACGGGGGAAGCTGTCTGATCAATCGGAAATGCTCCACTGATGGAGGAAGAGCCTCCGACGACAAGAGAGAAGCAACAGGATGCTCTGTCGACTGGGGAAACCCTCCCATCGACGGGGGAGACATGAGAACATGCTCCGTCGATGGGGGAAGCTGTCATGTCGACGAGGAATGTTGTGTCGACAGAGGAACACTCCTCATTGATAGGAAACGTGAGGTAGAGTGCTTCGTCGACAGGGGGAGCTGCCACGTCGACGATGAACACCCCATCAATGGTGGAAGAGCCACTGTCAACGGGACATGTTGGAGGGAGTGGAAGAAGTGGGAGTCCTGCTCCCTCCGATGCCAGGAACATGAGCCCTGGGCCGAGGAACCTTTAATACGAGTCTCCCAGGTCCGTTCCAGCAAAGCTGCCTTGTCAGCCATGGATAGAGTCAAATACCCATCAAGAGTGCCTGGGCCAAGGAAGAGCGGGGTTACTGTGAGTGGTTCACAGGCCCGCTGAAACAAGGAGAGCTGGGGTATCCGTGAGTGGTTCACAGGCCCAGATAAGAGTTAGAAGATCAGGTTCAAGTTCACGTCAAAGACTGCAACACAGAAGACTGAGCTAGCTGCCATGCGGGGCTGCAGCCAGCGGGAAAATGAACAATGGGCACCTGGGGCCGCCCACTTTTATACACAGCCTGAGGAGGAGATGTTAGGTGGGCAGCCCTATAGAAGACTGCTGGAGGAAGCTACCGTGCGACAGCTCCACCTGGTGGGCTCCCAAGTGTAATGACCTGCTGCAAGAGACTAGTCTGTAGAAGATCTACTGTTTACAGGTGAGTAACCCAGTTTTCTAGGGATGTGAAGAAGGTGTACTTTCCACACTTCTGGCAGACTCCTAGCAGTTCTCCTGGAGGAGGGGGCAAGGCGCACACTTCTTATTTAGGGAAGAGAGACTGGAGAACTGAGGCCCAAAACCAGCATCCTGGTATGACTCAAGGTCAATGTGGTAGTAGGAAATGAAGGTGTGTGCTGACTTCCAGGTAGCAGCCCTGCAGATTTCCTGGATAAGGACATGCCTGGAAGCAGCCACCGAGGCAGTGGTATGACGGATGAAATGAGCCCCAAGCCCTACGGGACGCCCCTACCTGCCATCCCATAGCAGAGGTCAATGCAGGATGCAATCCACCTGCCAATCATCATCCACTTAGCTTCCGGTCTGCCAAGTGCCGCTCCAGCATAGGTGAAAAATAGCTGGCGAACCTCTCCCTGAACTCCAGCCGTGTGCTCCTTGTAATAGGCGAGTGCTCACCGCAGGTCCAAAATATGGAGCCTGTGCTCGGCCTCTGAGGTGTGATTGGTGAAATACACTGGGAGATTGTTCACCTGGTTAAGGCGAAAATCTGACACAACCTTCAGGAAGAACTTCAGGTTGGGGCAAAGGACAGCCTTGTACCTGTGGAAGACCAGGTAAGGAGACTTCACTGAGAGCGCCTGGAGCTCAGGGATCCTTCTGGCTGACATGATAGCCACCAGGAAGGCAGTCTTTTATGACAGGTTAGACATTTCACACCCATGCTTCAGTGCGAATGGCTTGCCCATGGGCTTTGCCAACAACAGCAGCAAGTCCCCAGGTGGTGGTGGTTCATGCACCAGAAGGGAAATGTGGTTAAGGCCTTTGAAAAAGTATCAGACCACCTTCTCCTGTGCAGACTCATACCAGCTCATGCCTAGTAATCAGAGATGGCTGACAGGCACACCTTAAGGGTCATCGATCAAAGGGCTGACTAAGAGAGGGACCAAAGGTAGTTGAGCATGCTAGCCACCAGGCAAGTTTAGGGGTCCAGCCCCTTGCCCTGGCACCAAATGGAGAACACTTCTTCCATTTTAAGGCACAGCATTTTCAGGTTGACTTCTTCAGAGAAGCTTTGGCCACAAATGGGGACACATCATCAGAGAAACCTAGAGCCTGAAACTCTAGCCACTCAGGAACAAGGCTGCCAGGCGTAGGGACTGAAGGGCCGGAAGGTGCACGTTCCACTTATTGCAAGAGAGTAGATCCGAGCGTAGAGGGAGATGCCTCGGGAGCCTGCTGCTGAGACGGAGAAGATCGAGGTACCAAAACTGGCCAATCCTGAGCCCCCAGGATCATTCATGCCTTGTCCCTCCTGGCCTTGAGCAACACCTTGTGGATCAAAGGGAAGGGAGGAAAGGCATAGAGAAGGCCTGGGCTCCAGGGCCTGGAGAAGTCATTTATTTAGCTTTTGTTGGCCAGGTAAGCACACTAGACAAACATTTACCCATTTTCAGGTGCAGCCTGGGAGATTACATGGAATTGCAGAGAAAAGACAAGGTTTACACAGAATTAAGCAGGACTACAAGGAATATACAGTATATTCATGGAACAACAACAGTGCAAGCTTAGACATCCCCTTCCAGAGTTCCCTGCTGAGGGGGGCTGGCACAGTACTGCCTCAGCTTTGCGTTCTCTTTGGAGGTGAACAGGTCTATCAAAGGGGTGCCCCACCAGGAGAACAGGCTGCATACTACCTCCAAATGGAGGGACCACTTATGAGACTCCTCACCCACATGGCTGAGGGCATTCGCCAGCTGGCTGGAGACACCGACCACATGGACGGCCAGGAGATCGGCGTCCAGGCCGAGCATGACAGTCCAAATGCAGAGAGCTTCTCAGCACAGAGAAAGGGAGTGCGCCCCACCCCGTTTGCTGAGGTAATACATGGTTGTGGTGCTGTCCATCTGGACCTAAATGACCTGACCCAAACATGCAGAGCAAAGGCTGTCAGCACCAGTCAAACCGCCCACAGTTCCAGCAGGTTGGTATGGCATAGGGGACTCCTCCAGGGTCCACTGCACGTGGCCTCTGTGTTCCCCCAGGTGGGCACCCCAGTCTATAAGGGAGGCATCTATTAGGATGATTTTCAGCTCCAGGTGGACAAACGGGATCCTTCCTGCAGATGTTCTGGGACAAACCTCCACTGGAAGGAGTCCCACATCAGCTGGGTCACAGTGACCAGCTGGTCAAAGTGACCCTTGTACTGAGACCACTGGCCGGCAAGCTCCCACTGCAGAAAGCGCATTCTCCACCAGGACCAGCAGACCACACTAGTGCAAGCTGCCATGTATCCCAGGAGGCGCAGGAAGTCCTGAGCAGGGTGCAACTGCCCAAGACGAAATGATCAGTCAAGGAAGGAGAGCGCCTCCGTCCGGTCCTCCGGAAGATGTGCCCTGGTTCTACAAAAGTCAAGCTCTGCCCTTATGAAATGAATCATCTGCGAGGGGACGAGTTTGGTCTTGACCTCGCTGACCAGGACGCCAAGAAACATGCAGGTATGGAGGGCCAGATCCCTGAACTGCTCCATCTCCTCCCGGGAGGGACTCGTTATGAGCCAGTCATCCAGGAAAGGGTATACCCGAACCCCTCAGTGCCTCAGGTAAGCTGCCACCACTGCAATCCGTTTGGCGAAGACCCCTGGAGCCGAGGAGAAGCTGAAAGACATGGCCTGGAATGTGTAAAGAATCCCCTCCACTCAGAACTAGAGGAACTGGTAGCAGGATGGATGGATTGAGATGTGAAAGAACACATCCTGAAGATCCACAGAGCAGAACCACATGTTCTACTCTAGAGATGGTATGACCTGAGACAGAGAGGCCATCCTGAAAGTGCGCAGCCGAAGAAATTTGTTCAGATCTAAGATAGGGCACCAGCCCCCCATCCGTTTTGGCACCAGGAAGTACCTGGAGACAAACCCTGGGAGTACTGGAGGGTCCAAGAAAGGAGCCACTACCTCCTTCTGGAAGAGTTGGGCAATGTCTTTCCAAAAGACTGTAAGAATGTCGGTGGACACCATGTCCTACCATGGAGCATGAGCTCAGCATGGAGGGTAAGCCCTAACTCTAGAGGCAGACCCTGACCGACAAAGGACCAACCTGTCCATGGTAACAGAGGACCAGGAGAACAGGAACTGGCAGAGCCGGCCCCCCACGGGAAGACCAAGGGAGTTAGGAAGGACATGAGGGAGGCACCCCCCCAGAGCTGAAGGAGGGACCACCTTATGAACCAGAGGGGACTCAACCTCCAGGTTTCCGGATGACCAATGCAACACCTGCTCCTTCAGCAATGGCGACCCACTGATATTCTGTCACTGGATGCATGGTAACTAGCCTTTGGGACCTTGGCTAATAATGAATGGCTTAGCTATGTGGCATTGTCTAAACTCACTGACTACAAACATATCTGGGACCCCTTTTTTACTTATCTGGCTGAAAGATTATTTAGACTGTGCTCATTTCTCCTGTGAGTGGTTTCTCCCTGCATTCCCAGTAGACACACAAGATGAAATTCCACTTAGTAGTCTTTGTGCTTGGTATGATGCCTTTATTCAACAAAAGAATCGCAGCTTAGCAACAGCCCTGCATTAGTTTTCATTCCATCTCTTTACTTGAACACCTTTGCCTTGTTGTTAGTTTTGCACTAGCTGTTTTTTCCCTTAGGTAGTTAACCATGTTAGCTAGTACTTCACCCTGGACTCTTGCTTTTCCAGGTGCATGGGTTACACATCCAGATCTCTGTAATTGCCAGCCTCCTTGTAGATGTTTTTTTCTCCGTCCTAATTATGAATATGTATACACCGGTCCATGGATTTGTGTAGTGCTCTGTAACTTACGTTTGCTGTAGTCCTGCCTGCACTCAACATGAGTAATTGTTTTTTAAGCTAAACATTTTAATAAAGTTTTTAACTGTAAAAAAAACATTTGTGACTCGAGAAGGAGAACCCTTGAGGTTCCTATAGAAAGAGAGAGATCTCAGAATTTTGGCTGGGCCTCAGATCTGCATCAAGAGGCCCTGAAAATAAACAACCGTGGCGACAAAATACTCACTCAGCCTGCCGAACAAATGGGAACTCATCTCCGTCCTCAAATATATAACTTCTAGTTTCCATCTCTTTATAGGTATTGGGGATTATTTAGAAGTGTTAAAAAATGTTTTTTTTCTGTGCCCCCAACCACACACACACACACACACTCTCTCTTAAGCCTGGCTTGTGATCTGCTGATTCACACCAATATCTAACGAGTGTACATGTCCGTGTTGCATAATTATGTACCAATGATTGAAGGAAATGTATTTAGCTCCTTGGAAGGTCAAGTGTTAACAATATGTTCTTAGACCTATAAGTTTCTTTCGGAGTAGGGCATTAAGCAGAAATGGACCCTACACGTTTACCACGGATTATGGTGGTGGTTGTGGCTGCAAAGTTTAATCTCAGGACAACAGTTCAAAAGACAACCATGTCTTTTGCAGTGGCTGAACAACTAATGAGCCACTAAAGCAGAGGGATTCTGAAATAATTTGTTCAGCAGATGCACCCACTGAAAGTAAGACACAAAGCAGCTGGCTGGCAAATCAGCAGTGTTTTACTACTCCTTCAGCCATTCCCTCAACATGATCTAAACAGACAGCTTTGATAAAAAAAAGAAAAATTAAGGCTCAGCAGACTAGAGCTACTCACCCTTCCCTGGGCCATGGTCAAGCGGAGGTTCAAAGGAGCAGGCCCAGAGCTGCGTTCTGAAATCCCCCGGGTTGTTATCCTTACTGTGGCACTGAAGAAAGTGCAAGGGTTGCAGGGCAACAGCTTCCTGAAATCAGAAAAAAAGAACTGTAAAACTCTGGGTCTAGCAGCAGAACTCAACAGTACAAATGGGCAGACCTCCCTACTCTGTGGACTAGGTTTCAAATCCCAGCCCTGCACTTCGTGCTGTGAACCGAAACTCTGATACTGGCAGGGAGTCAGTCATACATCTCTGTCAGAGGGATGCCCTCCATCTGCACAGAGTCCTCCCAGGTTTGAAGGGAAGAACAGGACTGTTATGGACAATCTAAGCATTGTAGGGTGAGGGAATTCCTCCCACTAGATTCTGACCAGTAAGACAGTGCAGGGAGAAAGCATGTTTTGATGTACTGACCTGGGCAAACCAACAAGACTAAGACCTCTGTTTACAGCAAGGTTCTGTTTTTTTACACAGGACTAGAGCATAGAGAGGCCGAGACACTTGTCTAAGTACACACAGAGAGTCAGAGGCTTAAGAACCACTAGACTCGCCTCGGCTAAAAACTCAAGACAGGAAGCCACAGCAGAGAAAAATTTGTAGGAAGAAAAGGGAAGACATAGCCCAACAGTTATAGGAAATGTGCAACAGCTTTGAAATTAGAATAGAATCTGAAGCAGAAAGTCAAATTAGTGATCAGTAGGTAGAAAAACGAGAACATAATGATTTACCCTGGATTTCCCTCTACTGACGGGTAATGTAGCATCAGCTGCAGTTTTCGTCGGCGCAACTTTTGTCCCATTTGTGTGTGTCTGTCTTGGGCATGGTTCCTTTCTGTGGGTTGCCTTTGCCGCCTCTCCTTGCCCAGAAACTCCACGAGTTGCCGGAGGCACCTTCTTTGTTGGGGTCGTTTTCTGTGGTCTCTGGATGGAATTCTGTGCCTTTCTCTTGGGCGTGAGCTGCTCCGACTTGCGGTCAGGGATGAGGCGGCACTGTGCCTCCAAGGTATTCCTAGGACTGTCTGGAAACCGCGAACAATGGCGTGGACTGACTGCCACAGATTTTAGGTTATCTATACTCAAAGGCCGTTTCTTTTTGCTGGGGCTTTCATCCAAGTCAATGCAACTTGCAACTTTTCTCTTCTCTGGACTATGAATAACCTGAAACATCAGCACAAATTTTGTATGAGTGTCATGAATAACCTGGAACATTAAGACAGTTCAAAGGGAATATGTACTTTTCCTTCACTGATTATATCAGCATAGCTTGCTCACTTGTAAAGTACAGTTACACAAGAACTTACAGTAACAGTAGATCTTTGAGAGAGGCTCTTGCAGTAGGTATTCAGATAGGATTAAGCCGCCAGGTGTCAGGACCTCATGGAAAACTTCTAGCTAGCAGTCTCTGGTGGGGTCCCTCACTACCCCCTTCCAGTTCTTTCCCAAAGGCCAAAAGAGGCAAGACGAGAGAGAAGAGGATATGCGCCCATGGAAAAGAAGAGGAGAGATTTGGGGGACAGAGGACAGGAAGGTAGATCTCTCGAAGATCTACTGTTAAGCTAAGTTCTTACGTAACTGTACTATCTTACTTCAAGAGGGCTCCTGCAGTAGGTATTCACAGATAGGACTGAATCCCAAGCAGTCTGGAACAAACAGAAAACCGGGAGGAGGATTGTCATCCACAACATAACCCTCAGGGGCAGGGCTGAGCAGGTCTCATGAGATGAGACCCTGCAGAACAGCTGACCCGAAGCCTGCTCTACAACGAGAGGCAGTGTCCAAACTGTAGTGTTTCGTAAAGGTATGGACCGAAGTCCAGGTTGCAGCTGCACAAATGTCTGCCACAGACACATTTCTGAAACAAGCAGCAGAGGCAGCTACTCCCCTAGTGGAGTGATCTCTGACCTGACCCGAAGGGTCTTCTTGTACTTGTCATAACAGAAAGTGATAAAACTGGCCAACCATTTGGAAAGGCATTTCTTGGAAACAGCATTGCCTTCCTCTTTTGTGAGCGAAAGACACAAAAAACTGATCAGTCTTCCTGAGCTCCTTAGTCCAATTGGTGTAGTATATCAGGATTCTGTGACCATCCAGAGTATGTAAGAGGAACTCTCCTTGATTGGAGTGTTGCGTAAAGAAAGCTGGTAACTCAGTGGATTGGTTCAGCATAGATTCAGCCACCACCTTAGGAAGAAACTTAGGGTTGGTGTGTAGGGCCATGTGGAAAATCAAATACGGGATTTTACACATCAAGGCTTGAAGCTCGGAAATACGCTGAGCAGAAGTGATGGCCACTAGGAAGAGTGTCTTCCAAGAGAGGAACTTTAAGTCCACTTCCACTGCCGGCTCGAAGGGAGGAAGTGTAAGCTTCTCTAGGATAAAACTCGGGTCCCATGGAGGGCAGAATTGTGGATGGGGGGTCTCAGGTGAAGAACCCCTTTAAGTCTTAGAAACTTCCAACTGAGCAAAAGTCCTGTCTCCAAAGGGGATGTGGTAGGCTGAAACAGCTGCCATATGAACTTTTAAAGAGGAATGGTTGAGACCCAGGTCGAAGAGGTGACGCATGTAATCCAGGACTTTGTTGGCTGGGCATGAGAAAGGCTCTAAATCTTTAGAATGTGCCCAGATAGAAAATCATTTCCACTTCATAGCATAGGTGGACCTGGTGGAAGGTTTCCTGGCCTCCACCAGAATGTCCGCTACTAAGGAAGAAAATCCAAAGTGGGCTTTGGCTACGTCTGCAGGAGCCACGCATGAAGATGAAGGGATTTGAGGCCTGAGTGAACAAGGGTTCCCTGATCCTGGGTCAGCAAGTGTTGCGACAGAGGAAGAGGAGATTCCTCGAAAAACTGTTACAGAGGACAGAACCAAACCTGCCTGGGCCAGAAGGGGGCCATGAGAATCATCCGAGCCCCTTCTGATCTGAGTTTGCTCAGGACCATCGGAATCTAAGGAAAGGGAGGGAAGGCATAAATGAATCCGTCCCTCCAACAGAGAGAGAGCATCCCACCAGAAAACATCTCGCCCTGGAGCGAGCGAGCGAGCAAAAGGCGGGAAGTTTTGCATTTTGTGGGGAGGCGAAGGGGTCTACCTGAGGTGTCCCCCACTGCCGAAAGACGTCATTTACAACCTGTTGGTCTAACTCCCATTCATGAGCTTTGGCTGAGGATCGACCGAGTTCATCTGCCAGGGTGTTTTCCACTCCCGGAACATGAACTGCGATCAGGTGAAGGTCGTGCTGAGCTGCCCAGTACCAGCCTCTCATCGCCTCCCGGCACAGGAGGTAGGAACGTGTTTCTCCCTGTTTGTTAAGGTACCAGACTACACACACATTGTCTGACTGGATGAAAAGATGACCAGGAAGAATGAAGGGAAGAAGAGCCTGTAAGGCATACAGGACTGCCCCCAGTTATAGCACTTTTATGTGCAGCTTCTGCTCGAACAAGGACCAGCTGCCCTGAGTCCTGTGAGACCCTAGGTGGGCACCCCAGCCCTCCCCTGATGCATCTGTTATCAACGTCTGGGAAGGAGGAGCGATGCAGAAGGGAACTCTCAGACAGAGGTTCTCCTGAACCATTCACCAGTGCAAGTCCCTGCTCGTGGGATCCGACACCAGCACTTCTTGGTCTAGATCGTCCGTGGTTTGGTCCCATTGTGATCGAAGAGTCCACTGAGAGATCCTTATATGGAGCTGAGTGAACGGAACTGTCGGAATGGCAGCTGCCATGAGCCTGAGGAGGCGGAGGACTGACCTTGCTCCGACCAACAAAAGACGAGCCTGATTCTGTAGGGTCTCGACCCTGTCCAGAGGCAAAAAAGGCTTTGCCTGTGGTCGTGTCCAGTATCGCCCCTATAAATTGGAGGCATTGGCAAGGGACCAAGTGGGACTTGGCCTGGTTGATGGCAATACCCAGGCTGGTAAAAACCTGCAGGGTAAGGGAAAGGGAGTGCAGGAGTTCTTCCCTGGATGGGGCCACAGGAACCAATCGTCCAGGTACGGAAGACCTGCACGCCCTGGGTATGCAAATGGGCCACTACCACCGACAGGCATTTGGTAAATCCTCGGGGAGCCAAGAAGAAACCAAATGGGAGGGCCTTGAACTGGTAGTGGTCCCACTGAAAAAAAAAACGGAGGTATTTGTGATGGGAAGGGCATATGGGAATATGCAGGAACGCATCCTGCATGTCCAGAGCACGTAGCCACTATCCCGGCTGGAGTAAAGGTAGAAGGCTCTACAAGGAGAGTATTCTGAAGCATTTGTACTCCACAAAAATGTTCAGGGAGCTGAGGTTCAGGACTGGCCTCAAGTCTCCAATCTTCTTCGGAAATAGAAAGAAATGGGAATAGTAACCCATCCCCCAAAGATGGGTGGGGACTGGCTCTATCGACGCCTTCCACAGAAGGGATAGGATTTCTTCTAGAACCAGAGGAAGATGTTGTGTGGAGTAAGACGACTGAGGGGTGGTTTTCGAAGAGGTTTCTGTAGAAACTCTAGAGAGTGTCCGGAAGATATCAGCTGGAGCATCCAAGCGTCTGATGTTATCCTCTCCCAACCCGGTAGATGGGAGAAGAATCTCCCCCACCGGTTCTTCTGGAATGGCCAGAGGCAAAAGGAAAGGCATGGAGTCAGGAGGTGTGGGGTAGTGCAGCAGCCAAGGCTCCTGCAGACTTTTTGCTGGGGGGAAGTCCTGTTTGCTGGAGGGGCCCGACGTTTGTTGGTGTGCGTTCCTTGATTGGGCTTTTGTTTTTGTCGGGTTTGGCGCAAAAAGGATGTCGCTGTCCCTGAGGGGGCCTGTACAAAGTCTGGACCGACTTTAGTGCAGTGCCCCTCTCCTGCAGTTCGGATATGATGTTCTCGACATCACCCCCGAACAGCACTGAACCCCTAAAGGGAGCATCCTACTTGAGGGACCAATCCTGACACACGGAGCCAGGCATGACGCCACAGGCCTATGGCGAAAGCCGAGCTCCTGCCAGCTGTGTCCACCGCATCGTAGGTAGCATGAAGCATGTGCCTACAGGCCATACGAGCGGAACGGACTAGGTCTACCTTTGTGAATCAGGCATGGAGTCCAGCTTGGATTCCACCTGGCTAAGGATGGACTTCTGGAAATCCCCCATGTGACTGATGTAGCTGAGGGCACCAATGCCTAAGGTCGAAGATGAGTAAATCATCTTCCTGTACTAATCCAGAAGTCGGGATTCCTTGTCAGGTGGAGACGAGCTCAGATGGTTGGGGTTGGTGGAGCGGCCATGGGCAGCGCTGATCACAACCGAATCCACCTTGGGGTGAAGACTAAGTAAGTCTTTATCCTCAGGAGCCTGGTATAACCTTTCTGCCTTCCTCGGAAGCGGGGGGGTTTAGCGCCGATGGTGGTTTCCAAATAGTGGAAACAAGATTGGCATGAGGCTCTATACGGGGTGGAATCAGTGTGGGAGCGGTATCGGGCAGATCCAGATGAGCAGCGAGTTTCTTATGGTCTGGCTCCACTGATTGCCACAGACGTGTCTCCTGGATCTTCCTAAAGAGCTCCAGAAAAGAAGGGTCCTCTGAAGGGGACTTCGGAGGGTCCCTCGGCCTTGGGCGTTCTGGAGTATAGGGCTCGTCTCCATGATCAGAGTGGTCGGACTCCGAATCTGAGTCAGATGGCTCTGAGGTAGAAGACGACAACTCCTCCCTGGGAGGGGGAAGAACGACCCCTCTGGGGAGCCCCTTGGGGTGCGTGTCCTTCCACCCCTGGCGCTAGAAGGTTCTCCTCTGGCGTCGGGTAACGGGAGGAGTCTCCCGCTTCCTGACGAGGGGTCCGGCGACTGACGCCGAAGATGACTCTCAACTCCCTCGGGTGAGCTGAGCCTTGCCTCAGCCCACCAGGAGGCCAAGGTCTCCTTCAGATCCACCGGTGGCTGTAAAGTGGGCGGCGGAGGAGGAAGAGGGGGGCCCGGATATAGGTAATGTGGGTGCCCATAATAAGAATCCAGAGCCCGACGGCAGGAAACCCAGTGTCGAGTACTGTGGCGACAGGTAATGCGGCATCGGGTACTGTGGCACCAGGTATTGCGGTGTCGGGTACCCTGGCGCCAGGGGCTCTGATGGAGCAGAGGGTCCTGGCCAAGGCCCTGTGTAGGGAGACCGCCGGACGGGTCTGACTGTCCTGACGGAGGAATAGGTCTTCCATCGGGCAAAGGGATGCCAGAGGGCAGCGTCAGGTCAGCCGGTGTCAGTCCCAGTGTTCGAGGGTCAGAGGGACCAGCGTAGGAAGGGGGGGACCCCTGACGGCAGCATCCCATGGTCATCGGCCTCAACCAGAGAAGGAGGGTTGAAATCCCCGGGTGTAAACCAAGGGGACACGGGAACCTTGGTAGGCAATGGGGTTATCTGTTGCGGAGAGCCTGGGGCGTCAGATGTGACGATAGGGTCTGATGCAGGCAGGTTGACCCGGGACGGTCATCAGAGGAGCCAGCGGCCGTCTTGTCAGCAGTGTCCGGGTGGACGCCTGAGGAGCTGGCGTCCAACTTACTAGACTCCCTGTCCGAGGAAGGCCGTGAAGGAGTGGCAGCCTTGTCGGAAGAGGGGTGGGCTGGGCGATCACCCGAGGAGGTTAGCGGCTTAGCAGCCCTGTCCGGGCGGGCGTCGGTGGGACCGACGTCCAACTTACCGGACCCGCTCAGACTGGATGGCCACGGTGGAGGAGCAGCCTTGACGGGAGAGGAGGCCTCCTTTGCCCCAGAGGCTCCCAAAGGGCCAGAGCACAAGCCCGACAGAAGGGGCAACGCCTTCTTGGTAGCCACCAAGACAGCCGTCGAGGAGCGATCCCCTGGAGGGGATGATACCTGTAAGGCTGCGACTTCAGCCAAAGTCATGGCTGCTGTGGAAGACGAATCCCGCTCCCAGTGCTTCTACTTCTCACGCTTCTTTTTGTGGCCTTCGGGGGAAGTTGATGCCTGCCTAAACTTCTTCAACTCCTTCTCCATGGATGCCATTTTCTTCTTGAGGAGATGGGCTTCCAGGGACTGCTGCCTTCACTTGTGGGTAGCAGAGTCGAATTTCTGGCAGTGCTGGCACTTTTCCATGGGGTGGTCCGGGCCTAGACAGAAGAGGCACAAGGAGTGGCTGTCCTTGTGTGGAAACTGGGAACCACACCAGTTGCACTTATTTTTATGCGATTCAGAGGGCGTCGGGGACGACATACACAGCAGCTGGTATGAGAAAAAAGGAAGAAAAGCAAGAAAAAAGTCGAAAAAGTTGAAAACTTTACAACCGACGAAGGTACTGACAAGTGTTGTTCTACTGTGAGGAACTTTCACAAGCCAACAGCAGGAATGAACTGGAAGGCGATGTCACAAACCCACTCAGCAGGCCAGCCCTCTACTCCCAAAGTGCCAACCTCTGAGCATAGTCTTGTGAACAGTTAACAGAACAAGGTAACCCTCTTGTCTGTTTTGTGGGTTCACATCAACCTTTGGTCTCAAGTTCTGGAGGGATTCAAACTGTGATCCTCTTGTTAGCGTACCCAATGTACAGGCTCCGATAATTCTGTCTTTGGGGGGCCAGATATCTTTGCCTACAGGCACCTAACCAGGTGTACAGAAATGAACCCTTAAAAACTGTAATAAAAGGCCTCAGATTTAAAACGCTCATCTTTTTACAGTTTGGTATCACTATTCAAGCTTATGCAAAGTGTCTGCTTTAACCATATATCTACTTATAAAGGAAAGAAATCAAAGACAGACCAAGTAAGCTCTAAAAATAGAGTTTTACTACAATAGATAAAAAATATGTAACACATAAAATACAGAACTATTATATCACAAGACATACAAATCTTTTAAACAAAACAGGTTTTAACAGTGCAGTTCCTACTACAGTACTTAGATTTGTCTCTCTCTCTAAATACTTCCTTAAAGTGCTCACAGATGTTTCTTTGTCAGAGTCTAGATAGAAGTGCCCCTGAAAGAAAACAGAACAATGTTTAAAAGCTGGTTTTCCCCACCTATTTGCATGAGGTCACATAGCTCCTCCCTGTCAGAATATACAAAAAAATGTATCTGTATAAAAACAGGATGTCTTTTCCAAGTATTAAATTCTGCAACCTCAGCATAACTCATGTTCTTCAAATGACTCTCTTTGATCTTATGATAAGCTTCCCCCTTCCAGGACATGAAAGCATCTTTTATGACTTCGCACTAAAACGTCACAACCTGCTCTTCTTCCTCTAAGCGTTATCAAAGTTTATGATGTTCCCTCTTAGCAACTACAGCTTTAAACTTAGTTAAAGTCTGTAATTAGCTTCGGGACTTCCTGGTAACACCTTGTATCTAAAACCTGTCTCTGTGTGTGTGATCTCACATGCTGTTTCAGCATTTCTCAAGGGAGACAGTCCATACACATTTTTATATTACAAAAAAATGATACAGCACTCAGAACTGGCTGTCCACGTCACAGGTGGGCGTGGGGGACCGCCCCTTTATACCGACGTTGTCTAACACTGGTCACCTGACGTGCGGGCGGTCCCCCGCCAGAGACTGCTAGCTAGAAGTTTTCCGTAGGGTCCTGACGCCTGGCGGCTTAGTCCTATCTGTGAATACCTACTGTAACAGCCCTCTCGAAGTAAGATCTATAGTTCTACCACTAGTATTCCCTTTGCTTTGGCAATTCACACTGAGCATGCTCAGTAGCTGGCACAGTCTACAAGCTTGACTCATTTCACCAAAACATATCTCCTCTGGCTCTGCCCAAGCTGTCCTCAGAGCTGGATGCCGGAACGCAAAACACCAAAAGCAAGCCATGCTAGGGAAGGCTGTGTGGGTTATGCAGATGTGCAAGCCATGCCAAGGAAGCTTGTGCGGGTTATGCAGATGTGCAAACCAAGCCAGGGAAGCTTGTGTGAGTTGTACAGATGTGCAAACCATGCCAGGGAAGCTTGTGTGGGTTGTACAGATGTGCAAGCCATGCCAGGGAAGGATAAGTGGGTTATACAGATGTGCATGCCATGCCAGGAAAGGTTATGAGGTTGTGCAGGTTAAGCAAATGTGCAAGCCATGCCAGGGAAGGTTGTGTGGGCTGTAGAGATGTAAACTAGATACTAGTATCAAAACTGCAGTTACCAGTAACTGATTTTTCTAACTACCTAGATTCAGTTCACTACCTGCAGTTAAGCAGACCCCAAGCAGTCCTCCGGGAGGAAAAGGCAAGGAGCACCCTTCCAAAGTTTTTAGGCAAAGAGACTGGAGGAATTAGGACCCAAAAGCAGCATCCAAGTGACTCGAAGTCAATTCTGTAATGGGAAATCAAAGTGTGTGTATCAGCTCAGCATATCTCAGAGATGGGGATGTAACTGGCAGAAGCAACAAGTAAAGCACGATGTCTGGTGGAGTGAGCTCAGAACCCCTCCAATGGCTCCTTCCCCGACAACTGATACTAGAGCACACTGCAGAATTTGAGTCACCTGCCAGTGGCCTGACTGGCTGGCTGCTGGCCCGGCTTCAGCATATTTCCCAAATAGGCACATCGCACTGTGAAAGTCAGCTCTGAACTCTCTACAGAACAGCAAGGACCAATGACTGTGTAGCATGCAGAATATCTGTTTGGCAGAGTCATGAGGCTTCATAGAAAATAATGGTAGCACCATCGCATGATTCAGATGACATCCAGGGACAAACACAAGCCAAGACAGGAATTTCACATGGGCACACAGGACAACCTTGTCCTTCTGGAAGACTACATATGATGTCTCCACAGGAAGCAGCTGAAGTTCACTCACCCAATTGGTTTTGGTTTCAGGGGCCTTTGCACCAACCACTGGACTGCTCTGCTTCCAGTCACCTCATAGTCGGTTTTGACTGTGTGCTTTTCTTCAAGAACAAACCATAAAGTAGCAGTCAGTTTTTTTCCTTATGAACAATCCTGAAGATGACCTTCTGGACAGTCACAATATTGAGCGTGCAGCCTGGAGAACACTTCTGCTGTATCTGCACCCAAGATAACCCTTTTGCTATATCTGTAGCCTAAATGACCTTTTGCTGCATCTGCATACAGGATCACCCTTTTGCTGTAGCCATTGCCTGGATAACCCTTTTAGTGTCTCTGAAACATGGATTTTGTTATTGTCTTCTGCAGCCTGCATAACCCTTCTGCTGCATTTGCAGCCTGGGTACCTCTTTTGCTGTAGCCGCAGCCAAGAAAGCCCTTTTACTGTTTCTGCAGCCTGGATAACCCTTCTGCTGCATTTGCAGCCTGGATCATCCTTTTTCTGTACTTGCAGCCTAGATCACCCTTTTACTGTACCTGCAGCCTGAATCACCCTTTTACCGAACCTGCAGCCTGGATAGCCCTTTTACTGTTTCTCTGTAGTTTGGATAACCCTTTTACTGTCTCTGCTGCCAGGATAATCCTTTTGCTGTACCTGCAGCCTGGATAACCCTTTTGCTGTACCTCCGGCCTAGATAACTCTTTTAAAGTCTCTGCAGCCTGGATAACCCTTTTACAGTCTCTGCAGCCTGGATAACCCTTTCACTCTATTTGCAGCCGGGATACCCCTTTCGCTGTATCTCCAGCCTGGGTACCCCTTTTGCTATATTTGCAAAACCCTTTTACTATTTGCAGCCAGACTGGAGAACAGTTACTTACCACCAACAGTACATCTTCAAGGGAATCCCCTCCACTGGGCTACACCTTTGAACTGTAAACCTTTGATGTCAGGACCATTTGGGGACTTGCCATATGGACTGCCCAGGATGACATACATCACAGCCTATATAACATGGGTGGGCCCATCACTCCTCCTTTTCCTGCCGACCACAAGCTTAGAGGATATTTTACTGGCAGGAACTGGAAGACCAGACTCCAGCACACTGTAGAGGCAATGGACTGGAATAAAAGCCAACAGGGACATGATAGAGACTTTCAAGTATCTCAAGGGAATTAAAGTACAAGAGGGTAGTATCTTTCAGAAGAAGAGATGTGCAAGAACAAGGGGGCACAATTTGAAGATAGGAGGGGGGACAGCTCAGAGGTAATGTTAGAAAGTATTTTTTCATGTAGAGGGTTGTGGATGCATGGAACGGCCTTCCTGAGGAGCTTGTGGAGTCAGGAACAGTGGGAGAATTCAAGAATGCATGGGACAGGCATAAGGCTATTCTAGTGGGGGGTAGGAGGAAGTAAGCTGTTGATTAACTAGAATCTGCAGCTTCTCCATCAGGTAGGGAAATGGGCAGACTAGGTGGACCAAGCGGTCCTTATCGGAGTCAAATTCTATGTTTCTATGTAACAGGCAAGGTATGGACACCCCAGAAAATACAGCAGGCAGCACTACTGGCAACTGTGTCATTCAGCTATTAGACTATGGGGCAAGGAGGGTGCACTGTGGCTCAATGGAGGAGATTTCATCGAAGATCTACTGTTACTGTTAAGTAACTTGTCTATCTTCTCAAGGATATCTCCTCCACTAGGACACACCTTTGGAACAATTCCCAAGCAGTACACAAAGTACCCAGGGAGGTCGGTGTCAATCTTGCCATCATAACCGGAAGCCTTGGAGCCAAGGGTGTAGGCAGGCATACTCACTGTACACATTTGTGTACAATTTTGTTGAGTGCCTATCGCAAACCATATGCCTTTCTGTTAACATTTTCATTCTAATCTGTAGTATTTGGGTTAGTGTAGGCCACTGAGGAGTGTCCATGTTTAAACTGTCGTTGAGGAGACAGATACATGTATAACCTCTTTAGAGATCAGAGGAATCATCTGACAACAATCCAACTTGTTTGGAAGGGGGGTACCATTTGGAGAGGATGTGTACATTTCTAATGGGGGGTGTAACTGTTGGAGCTTGTGAGTACAAAATGGAAATTTCTGGCTACACCCCCTGCTTGGAGCACAGCAAGGCAAAATGTATAGACTTTAATGCTGAGTTACAGTATGAACAGAACTCCAAGCTGCAACAGCACATACATCAGCTGCAGTTACATTACAGAAGCGTGCCACAAAACTAGTCCTATCATGGATGAAGTGACCACAGGCAGAACCAAGAGGTGCCTTACCATACTTCCTACAACAGAAAGTAATACAGCTGGTCAATTATTTGGATAGGCATTGTTTAGACACAAGAACAAATGAAACAAAAAAGTGAGAGGCCTTTCTACAGTCCTTAATACGATCAAGGCAAGGTACGGTTTAGTGCACATCCAAGATATAATGCAGTAATGCTTGTGTCAAAAAAGCGACTGCAAAACAGCGCCGTCATAAACTATGCGGACATTACAGCGTGCATGGTTTCACACTTGGTTTATCTTCGCGCGTTTTTCATTGCATACATTTTCCTGTGTCCGTGCGGCGTACTTTCACCACAGCATTTTACAATCGCTATTTTGACATATACCCATTATGCTTCACCTTTGTTTGCTCAGTACTGTACACAGCAAAGCGACTGGTGAAAAAGTGATGGCAATATGATATGAGGTTTTCCAGAACAAGAAACACATGTTGAATGTAGCAGCAGTCTCAAACGGAGCCTCTGTCAGTTTTTCTGAAGCCAAATTTAAGGTCTGAAGACAGAAGGGGGGACGCATATGCCATATGCTTTTAAAACACCTACAAGACACTTCTAACTATGCCACCCTTTTCCCATCAACAATGGCATGAAAAGACAAAACAGCTGCCAAACTGTTCCTAACAGATGAATACTGAAGACCAGTTTCAGATAATGATGATTAATAGGTAATGCAGAACAGAATTCACAGGACACATATAAGGATCCACATTATGTGAAGCACACCATACAGAAAAACGTTTCCATTTTAAGGAATGCATACATCTGGTGGACAGATTTCGAGCCACATGCAGGACATCAGCCACCTTAGGACATACTCCAAAATGTGCTATGGCTATGTCCTTAGGAGCCACGCATGTAGATGCAAGGATTTTAGATTCAGATGGACCGGGGCCCTTGTCCCTGTGGCAGAAGACATATAGTGGGAGCTGTAGAGGAAGTTCCACCGCCAGATGCTGCAGAAGTGAAAACCAAATCTAAGAGGGACAAGAATGCACCACTAAGGGTGGTAGATTCTACTCTCAGTTTGAGCAATACCCTCTTAATCAGAGGGGCTGGCATGATGGCAAACAGGAACCTCCCTTTCCAGGAGGGGGACAACATATCTCGCCCAAAAACTCAACACTCTGAAGTGAGAAAGCAGAATGCAACAGTTTTCCATTGAGTAGGGACATAAACAGGTCCAACTCTGGATGCCCCCAACTTGCAAATAGGTCATTTGCCACTGTGGTCAGGAGTTCCCATTCATGAGTCAGGGACTGGGACCCGATTAGCCTGGCTGCTAAGATGTTTTGGGCACCAAGGAAAAAAATGTCTGACAGCTGGAGTCTGTGAGACGTGGCCCAGTACCACACTCTTACTACTTCTCTGCACAGTGAATAAGAGAGGGTACCCCTAGTTGTATTTATTTATTGAATTTTGGTAACTGGGTAAAGGAACTTTGTTTAACCAGGAGTAGCATACTAAGCCAAAGCTCTTATTTCTTTATTTATTGAGGATTCAGAAAGTACCTTTGAGTCAAGGACTCATTTACAAAGGTTCCACGTCATAGTACAGAAGTACAAAGACACGTCAGGTATTGCTAGAAAAGTCTGCTGTACGGCCCAGACGTCAGGTGGCGCTAGTCCTATATGTGATGACCTACTGAAGGAACTCTCTCGAAGTAAGATTTACAGTTTGAGTACATTAAACACAGGCATAGGATTACGTAAGAATTCAGTGCAAGGTTAAAAGTCAATTCAGAGTGGTTTCGATACATTAACACAAGCATAAGAGTGCAAGGAATTCAGAAGTAATGCTAACAGTCAATACAAAAATAGTTTCAGTACATTAAGACAGGCTAAAGAGAACCTACAAATTCAGTATAAAGGCTATTGATCAATTCAGTTTAGAGATAACCAGTGGACGGGGGCCGGCCACTGTCACAGAGGGGAAGAGCGGGGAGTCAGAGTAGGGGTCAGAGGCAGTCGCATGGGTTGGAGGACTGAAGGTGCTCCCTGAGCAGGGATTTGAAGGAGCCAATTCTGTTTTCATTAGCTATAGGGGTGGGCAGCATGTTCATCCATGAAGGCCTTTGCAGCTAAGGTTCTTTGGAACTGGGAGGTCCAGCAGCGAGGAACCAATAAAGCGGCTTGCCAGAACTATGGGTGGATTTGACCCCAGAGCCGGGTGTATGACTGAAGACAGACGGGGGGACCGAGAGCAGTCTTTTGGCCATTAGGCAAGTGTGAAACCTGATCCTGTTGTCCAGGTTTAAACAGTTTATGGATCTACAGAGGAAGCAGGTATGGGTGTAACAGTCACAGTCGAGGATGAGGCGGCAGGCTTTGTTTAGTGAGTGCCAGAGTCTGCAGAGGGCTGAGGTGGTTGCAGCGCTGTATACGAGTATTCCGTAGTCCAGAAGGGAGAGGACTGAGAATGAGACGGCGAGCTGGAGGGCATCCGGAGTGAGGCAGTGTTTGTACCGATAGAGTATGGCAGTTCTTACCAGACTTCCAGATGCTACCTGGGAGCACAAGGAAGTTAAGTGACTCGCTCAGGATCACACAGTATGCACCTAAGCAGCTGTGGGATTCAAACCCAGGTCTCCAGATCTGCAGCTCAGAGCCTTAACCCACTGCACAATAGTTCCTCCTTGTGTCGTGTCTCAGTGGGTAAGCCCACTGAGACACGACAGTCCCTTTTTCAGGGGTGACCCGGGAAGAGCAGTACACTGACTGTGCAATAACTGTATCAACTGCTGCACTAAGTGACACAAATAAGGCGAAAACAAGAAGAACCAACTAGCTATTAAAGCAGAAGGCTAAAGTACAGGATAATCATTGCGGTAAACAGGCTACAAGCTAAACAGACTACAGACTTATTACACATAGTTTTCGATATAGTTTGCGGGAGTCAGCAGTGCATAACAAGATCTAGGAAGTAATAATTGATAACAGTGGAGAGTGTGTACACTAGTGTTACTGAAAGCAGGAGCATGGGGAGGCAGCAAGGTGTACTAGCAAAGAGCACTTGAATTGTGAAATGGAGGTGCAGGTCAGGATTGGAGGCGGCAGAGAGTTCCAGAAGGACATGGCCGAAAAGGTATACGATCTCTGGGCAGAGGAAGGCCTCAGTTTGGGTACTTGAAGCAGGGGCAGAGAGGCTGACCTTAGGGCACACTGGGGGAAGTTTGCGCCGAACTACATCCAAGAGGCAAGGAGGAGTAAAACAGCGGACAAACTTGTGTATTAAGCAAAGGGTGGCATAGCGAAGCTTAGACTCATTGAGTGGCCAATCTAGGGCACACAGGACATTGCAATGATGATGCCTGGCATCAGTACCCACAGCAAACCTGCCAACTCTATGATAAATAAAAGTGAGAGAGTCGGGATAGAATGGTAGCAGCCGTAGAGAGCAGTAGCGGGGCACCATACATAAGGAAAGGCAGGACAGTGGCATCAGCTATCTTACAGCAAGAGGTCAATCTGAGGTAAGGACAGATTCTGTAGAGGGGACTTATTTTCTGGTTAAGAGTTTTGGTAAGGGTACTGACATGGGGGTCCAAGGAAAGGGAGTTGTCCAAGGCGATTCCCAGATATTTGAATGTCTGGACAGATTCAAGTGCAGTCCCTGTGCACAACAGTATAGCAAGGGGGGCGTGATCAAGATGCTGAGTTGGTAAACAACATGCACTTGTCTATGTAAGTATTTAGGACCAGTTGTTTAGGAGTAAACCAGTCCTCAATGGTGTGGAAATCAGATGCTAACATTAGGTTAAGCTATCCAGTATCTGAGGACAAATGGTAGATGACAGAATCATTGGCACAGAGGTGAACAGTGGCCCTGCCACAATTATTAGGGAGCTCATTTATATATAAGGAAAAGAGCAAGGGGCCCTGTATGGGGCCTTGAGATACGCCATGGGTGACGACCTTCAGCTCTGATAAGGATCCCTCCCATTTGACCCTCTGAATATGGCTAAAGATATAGCTACAGGTCCATGTTAGTGCATCCACATCAAGGCCTAGAACATGTACTTGACGAAGAAGTAAATCACGGTTGACCAAGTTAAAAGCTTCTGTCAAATCCACAAATATTGCCCCAGTGACAAGGCTATCATCCACTGCCTGATAAATGTCCGAGGCGACTTTAATCAACGCCATAGTAGTACTGTAATTTTTCTTAAAACCATGCTGGGAAGGTGATAGGAGTTGGTGCTAATCTAGGTAGTCTTGGAGGTGGTTGTATCCTCTCCTGTAACTTAGCTAGGTGACAGAGTATTGAGACGGGACAGAAGTTTTCCACAATTGAGTTGCAACCTCCTTTGTACATAGGGACTACCATCGCAACCTTCTATTTACAGTATCAGGGATGGTACAAGTTAGGAAGGATCTATTAAACAGGTCTTGGAAGGGGCAAGCCAGAGCATCAGCTCCTGCCTTGAGGAACACGGGTTCGACCGTGTCATGCCCAGGCTAGCTGACTGCCTTTAGATTCTCGAGTTGATGGCAAACTTCATTAAGTGTTGCCAGTTTAAGGTGGAAGGAAGGGCGGGCCATATGGTTGACAGATGACAAGGAGTCTGGTGAGGGCGAGTGGAAGAGCTAGCGAATAGAGGTATATTTATGCAGGTCGGTGAAGAATTCATTAAAGCAGGTCACAACGGAGGAAGGGTTAGTGTGGGTCGTAACCTGGGCATCAATGGAGCTAGGGATTTCAGTGGTGTTTCCCTTTAAGAGGGAATTACTCTGTTTCCAGAAATCTTTCGGATTACTTAAGATGCTCCGTCTGGAGTCTCTTAAAATGGTGTCCCTTTGCCTTTTGGATGGAATTTTTGCAGCTATTCCTTAACCGCCTGTAAACCTGCCACTCAGCAGGAAGTCCACTACATTTGACAGCCCTCCAGGCTTTATCCTGAGAGGTTATACGCTGCCTTAACTCCTCACAGAGCCAAGGTGCTTTACCCCCCTTAGTCTGGCAGGACTTCAGAGGTGCGTGGTTACCGATGATGTTAGTGAGTTTAGATACAAAGTTGTCCAGGGCTGAATTAACGTCAGGGAGAGTGTAGATTGGGCTCCTGTCAGTCACACAAATTGCACCCGGGAAAGAGTTGGGGGTCAAACATTTGACATGTTCTGTATCTTGATGATTTTCAGTGGAGGATTTGGGGAGTAATTTCGCCAGATACATAGGGTACGGAAGTGGCCACATATCATCTTTCGGATGAGACGTTAAACCTAAGTCCCATCTGCCTGTTCTGGTGGTAGTTCAGGTGGATGTTAAAGATCCCATGGCACTTCTCGAAAAGCGTAGGGGAATTTCCCCAGTGTCCTGGCCAAATTTCCCCCCATTCACTAAAAAAATACCAACAGCTTAATCTGGTTCAAGGTCAGTTGACATTCATCTGTATCCCCTTCCCAGGTCGTGCCAGAAAATAGGCAGAAATTTGTCTAGTGCACTTACCCAGTCAAGAAAAACTCAATAAATAAATACTGTTGAAGAGGACGCCTGCATACTTTATTTTAGAGGGGCAGTTAGTGACCGCCCTGTTGAGTAGGGTATGGTTACCCGATTTTGCGTTGATGCGGGCTGGGTCACAGACGATTTGACCCAGATTTCAGTCCGCCAGGGAGGCAGTCAATCTGGAAGATTTGGGGTTTGACAAGTCAATGCTGAAGTCTCCCCTGATCACAACATCTTGACACAGAAGGTGAGAAGGGAGTGGAAGCAGGATGCCGCCACCTCAGAGGCAGGTATACACAGCCCACCAGGAGTTTCTCAAAGGATCCTGGAGTGATAGAAAGGAATACTGATCCCACCTCAGTTGGGGAAGGGAAAGGCAAGGAGAGCTAGGTAGCGTCGAGACTGACATACATGACGACGCCACCAGCCCTTTTGCCCAGCTGATCCGTCCTGAAACATCTGTATCCAAACAAGGCTACTTCATGCAGTCCGATACTCCGTTTCAGCCAAGTCTCAGAGATACCCAGTATGTCAGAAGTGTGGTTACTGACCCATGATTCAAGTTCCGGCATTTTAGAATGAAGACTACATAAGTTTAAGTGAGCAAGATTCAGACTCTTCGGTGTTGGATGTTATAAAATAGACGGGTAGGGGGCAGTGGTATTAGAAGTTGGTCCAGGTTTAGGTTCAATGTCACCAGCTAGTATTAACAAGAGGAGGAGTAACAGCAAGTTCCTGATTGAGTTGAAAAGGGGCAGTCTCAGTCTCTTAACAGTGCTTGGGTGGGCACTTATTTTTCTGGAAAGCTACAGCCCGAGGTATGCTACAACCCTTTTTGGCAGACAGAGGACCATGTGAAACCTGGGCCTAGTTTCATGCACCAGATGATGGGGCGGGGCTTTGGTATTGTGCATACTGGTGTGTCTTAGGGACAGGGAGATGAACTAGCCAAGTAGAGAAGCAGTAAGCAGGAAGGGAGATACAGAACTGCTGGCCTGGTCATTCTGTTTTTTTTTGTTTTTTTTTTAAGTTGCAGAGACCAGGGCTTAAACAATTGGGTGAGTGGTTGCAGGGAAATACTACAGAAACTAGGTCTTTGATGCAGTGAAATAATGCTGCAGGGAAGCACTGGGCAACAGAGAGAAGTGTCGGGACCAATCCAGCATTTGGGAGAGCTACAGCCAACCAGGCAGGAGGCAGCCTTGTGCTGCAACCAATGAGAGGCCTGGTAGGCGGGGGCCCAAGCGGATTTAATAGAGGCTGGGGATGGGGTGGGAGGCCGGGTAAAAATAAAATCACCTCAAACCCAGTTGGGGCCGAGGACAGAGCAGTCGACTTATGGCCACGAAGCCGCAACTACAAGCCTTCCTCTCGGAAAGTAGTGCATCACATGGACACTGTCTGTGCTAATCAGAAAAGGTCCTATACTGAAGAGGGCCTGAAAAGCCAGTAGGCCAAGAAGAACTGCCCTTATCTTAGATTACTGATGTGGAGAGAAATAAAGTTATGTACTTACCGTAACTGTTGATCTTCCAGAATATCTTCATCATTAGTTATCACTTCAGGTCTAGCTGGCCCAGTGGTGGTGGAGTGCTGAGGCATCTATGCCGTACCTCATGCCACACTAATGACCTGTGTTCGTGGTGCAAGCAGGAGTCGGGGTCAACTGGGGAGGGGGAAGGAGGATTGGCACTCCCACTGAATGACTGCCCCTCGGTGGAGGCCCGAGGGTAATATGGGTCTGCTGGGCGCCAAGGAACGGAGGGTACTATGGGACATCCGCGGACTTGCGTGAGCCTCCACATATGAACATCTGGTGTGTGCGCCGTAGCAAAACTGAGAACAAGGGAGAAAAATGGAGGTAAAATCTCCCCAGTTGCGGATGACAAGTGACCCTCTGTAGGCTCTGCACCCAGCGACCGGGCAGAATGTAAGTCCCAGCTATACTGGGGTGACGGGGCTTTGGGGGGGGGGGGTCAGAAGGGCAGCCAGGGGGCATAGGAGATAAAAACCTATATTGAAAAATTACCAGTTCGGGTCTAACAAGGCTGGAGGCATTAGGACCCTCACAGCAGCAAACATTTGGCCAGGGGGACCAGCAACAGCTACCAGGCGCGACTCTTGCGCACCCCATGTAGTGGCTACACTAGCCAACAACTGTTGCAGGGTCCCTCACCAACCTCAGCTTTGTTCGCCAGGAGAAACATAAAGTGGGGATAAATAGGGCTAAAGATATTCCCTAACCCAACGAGATAGTGATAAGGTACAGGAAAAATAAACAACAAAATAAAACCCAACTGCCAACTTCTACAGAGAAAGAAGGGCACACTAGGTGTCACAAAGAGGTAGTTGGGTACAGAACCAGAGGCAACACCACTAGCCAGACAGAAGATGGGTAGTGACACTAAGGCAGCAGCCCTGAAGCATGTGGCTCTGCCGGTACACTAAGAGGGGCACTCGTAAAAAGTTGGGACCCCTTGAAATGGAGATAGCACTAATGTGCCTGCGGCAGAAATGAAACCCAGAATCCTCAAAGACAGCCTCAGGCAACCCGATATGGAGAACTGACTGAAAATCAGTTAATTATGGCCCTTTTCTTCTACCAGAGGAAAACGGGGATGGGCTTCTGGTGCATGTGGGGTTGCAGGACTGAAACGCCCAAGGGAGTCGAGATGTATCCATCTCCCCACTTTCCCCCTGAAGGGAGTTGACCAATAACCCAGCTGGCACAGAAAGAAGACACGCATAACAACCAATAGGGAAATAACCCAGCACAGCCAGAAGACAAAAACATCAGAAGAAAGTGACACGCTTCTCCTGCAACAACCGTCTGTGGGCTGGTGGTTAGTTTAGGCAAAGCAAGTTTTACTTTTATGGTGCCCAATCCCAGAGGCTCTGGGCACTGTACAGATAAAATACACAAGGTAAGAAGGAAAAACACACAAGTAAAACATACACAGTTATAAATACCACACAATAGAGTTTAGCCACTAGCTTTCAAAATCTAGTAGCCAAATCAGTATTTTTTTTCAGCACAGTAAGTTAAGTACCTCACACCAGGCTAAAGATGCCAGAAAAGGCAAAGCCACGCCATCCGCCTGATGCAGATTATGGTTCATACCAACCTAGAGGCCACCTCGTTGGCACTGTAAGATGTTCGACTGATGATGTGCTACCTCCAGGCCCTAGGTAGAAAGGTCAATGGCCTGTGTAAAGTCTGGTATAACTTGATCCAATCTAATGTACAGCACCCTTCCACAAACAGGGCTGCTGTCAAGTGGAGTTACATTTGGATACTGTTCAGAGGGTACAGACTGTATTTAGCAACTAATACAGATATACCACATAGAAGGGCTATATCCCAAGCAGGGGATAAGGGCAAAAGACAAGAAAAGGAGGGAGCTACTTCATTTTTTTTGGGGGGGATTGGTAGGACAGCGCTGAAAAGGGACATTCACCCAACAATGGGTCCCAAGCCCCTCCCTTTTTTTTCTCTTAACAAGCTATCCCATTGGGGGGGCACGCAACTGGGAAGAGACAAGTAGCACCAGATGATGCCGAAGAGAACAATAAGGGTGAGCTGCCCAGAGGCCCTGGCTCTACTAGAGTGGAGGATGGTTGGCAGGTGTGGCAGAGTGAGGCAAAGCAGTCTGTGGGTTGGTGGTCAGTTTAGCCACTAGCTTTCAAAATCCGGTAGCCAAATCAACATATTTTTTTTTTAGTAGCCATCATTTTCAAGGACTCAAAAGTCACTTAGTGAGTAGGTAGTCAGTTGGCTGGAAACTTTCAAAATCTGTAAGCCAAACCCATTTTTTAGACTACTGGCCACCTGTCTACCTGATCTGTCACACCCTGAGATTTGAAAATCAATGGTGAAGATATTCTGGAAGATCAACAGTTACTGTAAGTATATAACTTTCACATCTTCCAACAATCAGTCTTCACCACTTATTTCAACTTACTGGTCAGAGTACCAACCGTTTCCCTTCTTTCCAAGGGAGAAGCTGGCTCATCCTGAAGGTAAAAGATACTCTCCACCCTCCACATGGAGGATGATACCCGAGGGCAGGGCTCCTCACAAGTCTGTCTAAAGCCAAGACTGGTCAGGGCTGGGCACCTGTGGCACAGGGGCAGAAGGTTTCCCAACAGTTCCTGCCTGACCCAAGGGGATAACAAATAAGCCCCTGGAAGAGCATCTTAAGCACTGTACGCCAGGCTGATGATGTCAAAAGAGGTAAAGCCATGGCATCCACCTGATGCAGACTGCGGTTCCTACCAGCCTGGAAGCCACCTCGCTGGCACCATAAGATGCTCTCGAATGGTGACATGCTAACTCCAGGCCCCAGCTAGAAAGGTCAATGGCATGCCTGTCTCGCTCTGTGGCAGTGCAGCAAAGAGCGTGTTTAGCTGCAACCACAAGCGATGGTTATAAGTTACCATATGTGCCTGGTGTGTAGAAATGCACATTAGGGTATATGCCAAGATGAAAGTCTTCTTTCCAAGAGCATCCACCTTTGTGGAATAAGTTTCTGGTGGTCAGTCATGCATGAGGTGCCATGGCCCCGACAGAGTCAGCAATACTTCAAGCCCCAAGGAGGGGTGAGACCTTATGTGTGTGTGTAACACCACATAATGAAGTCCTTGGGGATGGCTGGGTTGGAGAGGGGACACCTCCACACTGCCCTGGATGTCTCTTCTAGGGCTCTAGGCCACAAAGAAACAATAACAGTGTCAATACTGCGAACCAAAAAAGTCCCAAAGGCAGGGCTACTAGATCACAGCTTATAAAAAACACGTGGGTCGAGTGCATGGAATCTGTTCATCAAGAATTGCTGGTAAAAAGTGTACTCAGCAGCAGAAGAGAGGCGTACAGATGATTCATTGTCCCCTAAGGAGGATGTCAATGGAGACGAGGTGCCACCTCCAGGTATCGTTGGTGCCGGGAAGAAAAGGGCCAGTATCAGGCCCTATATCATTTCTAAAAGGCACCAAGAGAGGGCCGGTGTTGCTCCCATGTTAATGGCTCCTAATGGCCTAAGAATGAGGGCATCTTTGTGTGGAAACGGCGAGGCCTATACAGAGAAGGTCAAATACTGATCACGATGGCCCCAGCCTGGGCTGCAGAACTGTGCAAGTGGACAGCATAGTCCTGCTACATCTCAGTAGTGACCCGATTAGTTCCTGTTGGGTGGGGGGGACCCCAGGTTAAGACACTAGAGCTGTACAGGTCCCAAATGGCAACCCAGTCCTCACCAGCCATGCTGACGTGCAACAGCTCGAGAAAACTCCATCTCTGAACCTGAGTTGGCATCACCACCGGCACTGGGCTCAGGTTTGGCGATATCCTCGGAGATGAGGTTCTCCCATCGCCATGGCTGGTATCATTCTTAACCCCTCCCAACACCACGAGCAATGTCAGGAGGAGGAGGCCCAGCGGTGGCATCCTCAGTGCCACCCACTGCGTAATTACCATGGAAGTTAACAGCAAGGGGCGGCTACAGAGAACAACCTCAAGGTGTCCACTGATGCAGACTGAACATAAAAGCTGCAGCATCCCAGAGGGGACATCTGTTGGTCAAGGAAGACAGACTGTAGAAGGTTTGCAATCAGCCTCCCAGGAGTAGACTGTTCTCAGACATCTTAGCATAGTGAGGTCTAGGAGAACTCTGTGCTTTCACAGAACCAAAGGTCCCAAGAAGAGGCCCAGGGAAAAGGCCTGAAGACCTGCTCTTGGATGCATGATTCCAAAGCCTGCCTATGCAGGTGGGGATCAGGCGACCCCACCTTAACGCACACTTCTCTAGGTTACTGTAGTCTATGAAAAGCAAACATCGCATGCATCCATGTCATGCTCCAGACCAAGACAGGCCGCACAGGACTGATGCCAGTCCGTAATAGTCATCAGTTTCCCACAGGGCAACACCACATGATGGGTACCAGTCAGACTTTCTTTTTCGACAGTGTGGACCTTTTCTTGTCAGATTTTGGTAGTAAGGAAAAATAAACGCAGTTGGCACTGTAAATGAAGAAAAAAACACTGCGATCCAGCAAGAATTTAAGTGACGATGAAACAAACAAAGGTGCTATACTCTCACAGTGTGCACTCAATGGCAGGAGGAACAGAACTGAGGTTGGTGAGAGAGTCAGCAATGGTTATTAGCATAGGGTCCTAGTGCCTCCAGCCCAGACCCATAAGTGAGAACCAATGGGTGAAGACTGATTTGTGGAAGATCTGCCCATGTGGGACCAAAGACATTCAGTCTATAGGAAGTCCATAAGAGCACCCCAAATGGACATGGACACATCCATGGTTGGTATTTGTGGGGACTTAAAATGAAAGAAAACAATGCCCAGAATTAGATTGGGGTGATCCTTCTACCACAACATGGCATGCCAGAGGGTAGATGTAACCAAGCCATCTGGTACAATCTAACACAGTGGCAAAGAGGGATGAAGCACTGGATGACATCACGCCTGCGAGGCAAATTTGGGAATAGACTCTGGTCACTGTGAGTTGGCCAAGAAGAGAAGAGGATCAAACTTCCATCTGACTGCTTTCCCCTCCTAAGAGGGGGAACAAGCCACACCGCCAGCGCATGCTGATGTCCTGTCAGGGAATTAAATAATATGCCCAATATGGCGCCCTACCACCAACAGCCTAATGGATTCAGTGCCCAATCCAGCCTGTCCAAGAATTAAAAAAAAAATCTGTCCTAGTCCCCCAAACTGCCGGACAGGTCCAGTGCCCTAGTCTGTAACAATAGCTGAAAGACAGAAAAGAGAACAAAAGGTAAGTATTTTCACTTGACAAGTTTTAACTTCTGTATTGGTGAAATCTATACTTTCAGTTAGGTTTTGACCCAGTTGTTTCTCATTTTGAGCCACATTTGTTACACAAGTGGGTCTAATTTGACCCATGTTTTAAAATCCCTAGAGCTGTCACTGCATCCCACACTACTACTGAGTACACAGGAAACAAGGGACATTCAGTTACAAGAAGCGCAAGATGAAAAGTCCAAATATATCTGCCCTCCAGATACAGCTGGGGAAATCAGAGCGAATATTCATATTCCGAAATCTGTTAACATCCAGTAAATGTGTTTTTACACAGAGCAACCAATATGAGGAATAATACCCCAAACTCCATTAAAGGTGAGAACGCCTAATATGGCTTCAAAAGAATCCTTAACGTCACGTGGCCTGGTGGCATAGAGGGATGAGACGCTGGGCACATCACCCCTGCCATGCCAGTGACCCAGGTTTGGAAACAGATGCAGGTAGCTCAGGAGCCAGCCGGGGGGGTGAGGATAGAGGTCCGAGGACAGTTCCCTCCTTCGGGTGGGGGCTGGGTGGGTCTCAGTATCCCGTTGCTCTGCCTGCCTCCTGTAGAAATTTAGGCGGCTCGAGTGGGATCATGGAGAGACAGGGACCACACGCAGGATGCCAGGAGCATCTCTGCAGATGGGAAGTACACACATCTCATCCACGTCATGTGCAACATCCCGGAGGTGAAAATGTGTAAAACCCTCCAGCTTCAGGATGACACCCGACCTCCCAGCAGGCTCTGCACCGCGTGACAGGCACCTCGCAGGAGACCCTCAGGCAGAGGGTGAGAAGGAGCAAGGTAATCCCCAGTGAAGCCAGGTTGTGAATGCACAACTCTGTCTACACTGCTGCGGCTTCTTTCCTAGCCAGAAGGAATCCAACATGAGATTGTGGGAGTCTTGACATACCTTCCCCAAGTATAAATAAACTATTTCTTTAAAGAAAAGACTGAACATACGCTGATAATATACATCTATGTGGTCTGCTTTCCTTACCGTCCTGGTGCTTCCTTCAGCCTCACTTTCGTGCTTGTCCTCTGCAGTGCTACTTGCTTCTGAAACATCATCTCTTACGTCATCTCCCTCTCCTTCCAAATCGGAGGACACCTTTTTCTCAGGGTTCAGCATCGATGCTATAAATTCAGTGGCTATCATGTTCACCTAATTTCAAAACGTGAAAAATTCTAGTTGACTTTCAGCAGTTTATAACAGTGTATAGCCCTGTATGTGTACAACCCTGTATTACAGTGGACTGCCTTGAATGTATAGAACCCTATATTCGGTGTACAGCCTCCTACGTATACTGCCCTGTATATTGTACATCCTTGTATTATAGTACTGCCCCGTATGCATACAGCCCTCTATGTAAGCAATAATACCCGACAGGGTGGGTAGTATTGGGCTATGCCAGACTGCCCAGGGCCATAATGAGGCCCAACGTCGCAGGCAGAGGGTCTTCTAGTCCCTGGAAGGTCCGGTATAACCCAAAATTGCCCACTATTGAGGGTATTTATGTGCTTGGAAAATGGGATTAGGATTGTATTTTAGAATATAAAAATCAGTCAAACATTTTTAAAAATAATGTAAATACTATTTTATGAATAAATGTATTTTGTGTAAAGTAGTCCCTTTAATGCTGTCATGGTCACCAGATGGCGCTGTTGTGTTTTGTGTTGTTATTGCGTTGTTTGTGTTGCTTTACCACCCAGCAGCAGTGTCTACTTTCACCTCTCTCACACCCCCTTCACAGTACTAAACTCTTTCAAGTTTTTTTTTTTCTTAATGCGAAGAGAAGATGCTGACTGCACGACCCAGAAGTACTGGAAAGGGGGGGAGCGGAGCAACCCGATTCCTTGATAGCAGTCTATTACTCCTCTCCTTAGGAGTGCAATATGAGTGGTGGTGGTTTTTTTGTTTTAATTTCCACCACACTGCGATCCGGAGATGGAGAAGGTGGTCTCTTAAAATTTGCTGATGAAGAATGGCAATGTGTTTTGACAGCTGAACTGCGAGCAGCGCTCAAAGAAAGAATAGCGCTGTTGGTTGTTATGGAGTCACCGATGTGGCAGCTGGCTGTTAACACTTACAGGTAAACACGCGCTGTGCTACCAATTCCAGTAATGAGAAAAAAAAATGTTTCGTTTTCCTTCTGTAGCACGGTGAAAGAATAAAAAATACTGTAAAAACTACTTTTTTATGAATAAATGTATTTTGTGTAAAGTAGTCCCTTTAATGCTGTCATTGCTCCTGCTCATGTTCGACCACTTGTCCTTCACCCAAGGTCCCCATGGTTTGATGGGGACTTGAAGGAGTTGAGGACAGTGAGCCGAAGGCTAGAGAGGGCTTGGCAGAAGTCGGGCCTGGAGGTCGACAAGATTAGACTGATGGATCATTATGCTGTCTATCTATCGACAATCACCCATAAGAAGGCAAAATTCCGGTTCAGGGAGATTACCGCTGTGCAGAATCGACCAGCTCAGCTCTTCCGGGCTGTGGACAGATTGTGCAATCCAACCCGTCTCCGGTCCAGTGGAGCACTGTCACAAGAGAGATGTGACAAGTCTGCTCGATTCTTTGCAGATACGTTTGTCACCATCAGTGGGGCATCCTTCCAGTCCTCTCTAAGGGTTGCGGCGGAGGTTGCAAGCACCTGACTTGTCTGGTCTGACTTTGGCCGACCAGCTATCACGGACTTTCTGAGGATCATTCAGACTTTGCGGCCAACCAGCTGTAGTTTGGATCCGGGCTCAACGCATCTCCTTGTGGGATGCACTGAGAAAATCGGCCCGGTCCTGGCGGAGATAGTCTGGCACCACTGGAGAGGGGGATCTTTCCAGATCCCCTAAAGGAAGCAGTTGTTCGACCACTCCTGAAAAAAACCTCCCTAGATTCAGATAATCTTGCTAACTACAGATCAGTCTCTAACCTGCCCTTTGTGGGTAAGGTTATAGAGGAGGTGGTTGCGCAGCAGCTGGATGATCATTTGTCTATCCACAATGTCTATGATTCTCTCTAGTCTGGATTTAGGAACAGGCATAGCACTGAGACAGCCTTGTTCGGGTGCTTAATGATCTAACAGCAAGAGATCAGAGGGCTCATTCCATCTTGGTCCTCCTCGATCTCTCGGCAGCATTTGACACTGTGGACCATGGGGTGCTATTAGAGCACCTGCGGCTCATCTGCGGACTGTCTGGTACCGTCCTCAGGTGGTTTCGATCTTACCTCGAGGGAAGGACAGAGTGGTCTCTGGAATCTATTCCTCTGATCATCTTCTCCTATTCTGTGGGATGCTGCAGGGCTCCATTTTGGCACCCATGTTGTTCACGGTGTACATGCTACCATTGGGGACATTATCAGGCGGTACAGGCTGAGTTTTCACTGCTATGCGGCTGATACTCAGCTGCACATGTCCTTTGTGCCCAAGCAGGGAAATGTTCTCATGGTGTTTAATAACTGCCTATCCAAGATCCAAGACTGGATGAGTTCTAGATGGCTAAGGGTGAACCCTGATCATCGGAGGGTGGGTGTGTTGGCAGGGCAACCCTCTGGTCTTTGGCTCGGGGGTGTCCAGCTAACCGCCTCAGACAAAGTACGGAACAGTACAGTTACGTAAGAACTTACCGTAACACACTGGTGCCGGAACAGTTTGAAAAGTGGTAGGGCCAAGGATATAAGGGGTAAATTCTCCCCTATTAAATACATTAACATGATTGCAAAAACTGCTAGGGCCATTTATGAAAGTGGTAGACCATGGCTGTGCCCCCGTTCCGGCACCTATGCGTAACAGCAGATCTTCTAGAGGAGCACTGGCAGGTAACACCATTAGGGCTAAGGCCACAAGGCCTTAGGACCCCACGGAAAAATTTTCTAGCTAGCAGTCTATGGCAGGGGACTGCCCCCAACGTCAGACATGGTATAAAGGGGGCGGTCCCCCGGCGCCACCTCAGTTCTCCCACCAAATACCTAGCTGAAGACAAATAATGGGAGAACCGAGAGGGTCTCCTAATTCCAAAGAGAAAAAAGGATGAATTTTGTCCCGGGGGAAGGAGGGTGGGAAAGCCACCTGCTGCAAGAGCTCCTCTCGAAGATCTACTGTTACGATAAGTTCTTATGTAACTCTACTATCTCACTTCGAGGGGGAAGCTCTTCCAGCAGAGTTCAAAGCAGTACTCCAAGAAAGACCCAGATCAGAGAGGTGGAGGACAAAAAAAAAAAAAAAAAAAAAAAAAACAGATTTAACAATTAGGAGAGGAGCCCCTGCAAGACCAAAACCTGTTCTCCTCCTGGGGGCAATGTCCAGGCTGTAATGCCTAATGAATGTGTGTGCTAAGCTCCAAGTAGCAGCTGCACAGAGGTCCGCTGATGACACATTCCTCAGAGAGGCAGAGGACGTAGCTACTCCCCCTAGTGGAGTGTCCCTTTACCGGTCCCAGTAAGGGTTTGTTGTGGTGCTGATAACAAAACGTAATGCAATGTACTAACCACTTAGTGTTTGCTTGGTCACAGGAGCCTCCGCCTTCCTATGGGCAAAAAAGACAAAACAACTTGTCTATCTTTCTAACAGAACCGGTTCTTAAAAGATAATAACGTAGAATTCTGTGAACATCCAGCGTGTGCAACAAGGCTTCTCTTCTATTGGAGTGCTCTGGAAAATACACAGTAGCTGGATGTCCTGGTTCAACGTGAACTCAGACACTACCTTTGGAAGAAACGTAGGATTTGTTTGCAGAGCCCCCCTGTCCCTGTGGAAAATAAGAAAGCTCTTTACACATCAAGGCCTGTAATATGGAAATCCTCTGAGCCAAAGTAACGGCAACTAAAAATAACGCCTTCCAAGAAAGAAGGCGAAGCTTGTAACATGCGGCTGGCTCAAAAGGAGGCAGGGTGAGCTTTTCCAAGACGTACAGAAGATCCCGTGATGGTACAGGATCTCTCCTGGGTGGTTTGCTATGTAAGATCCCCCGTTAGAACATCTAACAAATGTCCAGCTGTGCTAGAGTTCTCCCATTCAGTGCTGCGTGGTAAGCTGATATGGCACAGAGGTGTACCTTGATGGACGAGTAGCTAGGGCCCAAGTCCAAAAGATGGAGAAGGTACTCTAGCACAGATTCCACCAGAAAACCCAGAGGGTCCAGAGAGCGGGCAGTTGTCCATAACCAGAATCTCTTCCACTTCATGACGTAGGTCGCCCTGGTAGAGGGCTTCCTTGCCGCCACAAGAACTTCTGCTACTCTCTGGGACACTCTGAATCTGTTTTGGGCTAGGACTGCAGGAGCCAAGCATGCAGGTGCAGGGACTCAAGTGTCAGATGGACTAATGGCCCTTGATCCTGGGAGAGCAAGTGCGTGGAGAAGGGTAATGGGAGAGGTGGTTCCGATGCTAGCTGCTGCAGCAAAGGGAACCAGATCTGTCGGGGCCAGAATGGAGCTATCAGGATCATTCTGGCCTCCTCCACCTGCAGCTTGAGAAGAACTCTCTGAATCAAGGGAAAGGGAGAGAAGGCATAGAGGAACCTCCCTGCCCAAGAGAGGGACAATGCGTCTCGCAAAAAACACCAGGCCCTGGATCTAGCAAGCAGAAATTGGGCAGTTTGACTTTGGCAAGATGGGAGAGTGCCTCAGAAAAGCACTAGCAAACAGGCTAGGAGGAGGTGTGGAGCAACAATGGGGAATCATCAAAACTGCCATCACAGAGGCAACAAGCCTTTGTGTGAAGCAAATAAACAAATCAAAACGAAAGAAAAAGCCACTATGGTTCTCAAAAGAGGTGGCTGTGAAAGTCAGGAAGAAAAAGATGGCATTCCGGAAGTATAAGGAAACACAGAAGGAGCAGGACAGAGAGCTGTACCAGTTAAGGCAGAAGGAAGCAGGGAGGAGTCAGAATAGCAAAGGCCCAAACTGAGGAAAGATAGCCAACTCAGTTAGAAGGGATAAAACCTTTATAGGTACATCAGCGAGCATGAAAAGACAAAGGGAGGGATAGTGAGGCTGAATAGAATGAGCGGTGGGTGGGCAGAGGGGACAGTGAAAAGCAGGGATACTGAACGAATATTTCTGCTCAGTATTCACAAAAGAGGAGGGAAGTGCCTAATCCAATTAACAGAAGCACTCTTGATAGGGGGTCGATCCCAGTCCTTTCACAGAAGAAAGGCTCTGCAAGAACTCCTAAAACTGAAGGTGGACAAAGCAATGGGTCCTGATGGAATTCACCCCAGAATTCTAAAAAATTAAGGGAGAACTTGTGAAACCACTGGCTACTCTTTTAATAAATCATGGGAGGATGGTGTGGTACCCGAGGACTGGAGGAAGGTGGATGTGATTCCCCTTCACAAAAGTGGGACCAAGACAGAGGCAGAAAACTACAGACCTGTCAATCTGACCTCTGTGGTAGGGAAAGTGATGGAGTCACTTCTGAAAGAAAGAACAGTTGAGTACCTAGAGGACAGTGGAGCACAGGACCCAAGGCAGTATGGGTTCACAGAGGGAAGGTCATGTCAGACGAATCCAATAGATTTCTTTGACTGGGTGACCAAAGTAGTAGACCAGGGAGGGGCTGTGGACATGGCCTACCTAGACTTTAGCAAAGCATTTTACACAGTCCCACACAAAAGATTAATAGTCAAATTAACCAACCTGGGAGTGGGTCCCAGGGTGCTAGCCTGGGTAAAACATTGGCTACACAACAGGACACAGAAGGTAATTGTAAATGGAGTCCACTCTAAAGAAAGAGGGGTTACTAGTGGGGTATCACAGGGTTCAGTATTGGGTCCAGTCCTTTTTAATGTCTTCATCAGTGACATTTTTTCTTTTGTTACCAATTATTTTACCAGGTGAGACACACTAAGCTGAAAGCTTGTTTGCAGGTGCAACCTGGGAGCACAAGGAAGTTAAGTGACTTGCTTAGGGTCACACAGTATGCACCTAGGGGGCTGTGGGATTCAAACCCAGGTCTCCAGATTTGCAGCTCAGAGCCTTAACCCACTGCGCCATACTGCCTCTGCAAAGGGACTGGAAGGAAAAGTATGCCTTTTTGCAGATGACAAAGATCTGCAACAGGGTTGATACACAAGGAGGCGTGGAAAGGATGAAAAGGGACTTGGCAAGGTTGGAGGAATGGTCAGAAGTATGGCAGCTAGGATTCAATGCAAAGAACTGCAAAATAATGCACCTGGGAAGCAAGAACCCAGGAAAGAATACACAATGGTGGGAGGTAGTAACAACAACAAAAGGAAAGGGACCTGGGGTAATCATATCAGATGACCTTAAGGTTGCAAGCAATGTGAGAAGGCAGTAGGGAGGGCTGGGGTATACTGGGATGTACAGGAGAGGCATCAGCAGCAGAAAACAGGAAGTTGTTATCCCTCTGTACAGACAGTTGGTGAGACCCCATCTGGAGTACTGTGTCCAGTTCTGGAGACCCCATCTCCACAAGGACACAGACAGGATAGAGGTAGTCCAGAGGAGGGCAACTAAAATGGTGCAGGGTCTGCAAGAGAAGCCGTATGAGGAGAGACTAAAGGAGCTTAATATGTATACCCTTGAGGAAAGAAGGGAGAGGGGGGACATGATAGAAACTTTTAAGTACCTCAGTGGAATCAACAAAGTCCAAGAGGGTAGCGTCTTTCAGAAAAGACGCAAGAACAAGAGGACACAATTTAAAGATAGAAGGAGGGCGGTTCAGGGGCAATGTGAGGAAGTATTATTTCACAGAGAGGGTAGTGGATGCATGGAACAGCCTTCCTGAGGAGGTTGTGGGGTCTAAAACTGTGGGAGAATTCAAGAATGCATGGGACAGACACAAGGCAATTCTTGTGAGGGGTAGGAAGAAATAGGCTGTTGGTTAACTAGGATCTGCGGCCTATCCTGTAGGTAGGGAAATGGGCAGACAAGATGGGCCAAGCGGTCCTTATCTGCCGACAAAGTCTATGTTTCTATGTTTCTAGTTTGGCATTGCATGGGGACGCAAAAAGGTCCAGTTCTGGTTGGCCCCACCTGTCGAAGAGGTGCTGTGCCACCTCTTGCTGTAACTCCCACTCGTGGTTTAGAGACCGAGAGTGACTTAGGCCCTCTGTAAGGTCGTTCTGAGCGCCTAGAATGTGTACTGCCATGAGATCCAGGTTGTGTTCCACCGCCCAAGATCAAATTCTCATGGTCTCTCTGCACAGGGGGCAGGAATGAGTCACTCCCTGCTTGTTGATGTGGAATACAACTGGGGTATTGTCTGACTGGACCAAGAGTGTGCCCAGGCTGAACAAGCCCTGAAACGCCTATAGGGCATATAGCACCGCTCTCATCTTGAGAACGTTGATGTGCAAAGACCTTTCTATGGTATTCCGGGAGCCCCTGGTCTGATGGGTACCTAGATGCACTCCCCACCCTAGGCCAGAGGCATTTGTAATAAGAATTTGTCTCAGGCTGGGTCGCTGGAAGGGCATTCCTACGCTTAAGTGAGCTGAGTTTAGTCGCCAAGTCAACGAGTGACGAACCACAGATGATACTCGAACGAGCTGGTCCAGTTCATCTGTGCCCTGGTTCCACTGAACCCTGAGGTGCCACTGGAGGATCCTCATATTCAGACGCGCCAATGGGACTGTGGCAATGGCTGCGGCTATATGGCCCAGCAGCTGAAGAACCAGCCTTGCTGAGAGCAGATTGGAGTTCTGAATCTTCTGCTTGATCTCTCTTAGCCTCTGTGCTCAATCTGTGGGCAAGAAGGCTATCCCCTGCACCGAATCCAGGACCGCTCCTATGTACTGCAGCCTCTGAGTGGGCTCTGGGTGTGACTAGGGTTAAGTTCAAGGTGATGCCCAGGGACTGGAACATCCCGACTGTCTCTTCCAAGGACTTTGATAATTGGTCCTCTGACTGGGCAGTGAGGAGCCAATCGTCCAGGTAGGAGTAAGCAAAGTGACCCCTTCTCCTCAGGGCCGCTGCCGCTACTGCCAGGCACTTGGTAAAAACCCTTGGAGCTGACGAGAGGCCGAAAGGCAAGACCCTGAACTGGTAGTGTCCGCCTTGGAAGGTGAAGCATAAGAACTTCTTGTGGGATGGCAGAATCTTGGTGTGAATGTATGCGTCCTGCATGTCCAGTAAACAGAGCCGGTCTCCTTGATGGAGCATGGGCAACAGGCTTGTCAGTGTCACCATCCTGAATCTCTTGTACTCGTTCAGCTGGATGAGATCCAGAATGGGCGGATGTCTCCCGTTTTCTTTCGGACCAGGAAGAAATGAGAGTAATCACCCCTGCCTCTCTGGGCAAGGGGTACCTCCTGGATGGCTCGTTTCTCCACCAAAGCCTGTATTTCCTCTCCCAGAAGGAAGGCTTGGGAGGATGAACAGTGGGAGAGGATTGGAGGGTTGTCCGGTGGAATACTGACAAATTCAAGAGAGTAGCCTCTCTCCACCACCTGCAGGGCCTATTGGTCTGGTGTTATATTGGACCATCCTTGCAGGCAGAGGGAGAATCTCCGTCCTACCATTCCCCCCCCTCTTGCACTTTCTGTGGAAGGGGAGGGCTGGTAGATAGTCATGCCGTGGAAGGGGTGGGGTGGGCAGGGAGGTCTGGGCGCTTTGGGATGTTTAGGGCCCTGTGCGCTGGAAAGGACAGGGTGGCCACGCCTCTTGAAGGCTCCCTTTTGTTGAGCTTGCCATTTCCCCCGTTGTCCTTGTTTACGAAAAAGACGATGGTGTGCAGCCTGAGGCTCCGACCTATACATTTTGTGGACCTCAGAGACAGCCTTTCCCGAGTCCTGTAGACCTATAATTACTTTCTCTGCCTCTTGCCCAAAGAGGACAGGGCCCTGGATGGGAGCGTCCAAGATGGCATCTTGGAGGTCCCGATGAAACCCCAAGACTCAGAGCCAGGCATGCCACCGCATGCAGATACCAGTGGCAGCTGCTCTGCCTGCCATGTCTGCTGAGTCATATGAACATCTGAGAACGTGTTTATCCACATCCATTCCAGACTGTAAAATGGCTAGGAGTTCTGCTTGCCCCTCCGACTCCAGCTGAGCTTTGGCTAGGTCCACGGCTTTTGCCCAGCGAAATTTTTGATAAGTCACCATGAGAGCCAAGAAGTTTAGGAAACAAATTGCTCCAGTGCCCATATGGTCAAGTTTCTTGGATTCTGGGTCAGGAGGTTGAGCACTCATATGCCTTGGCTGTTAGGCCCTGCCATGGGCAGCTGTTAGCACCATTCAATCAGCCTTCGGACTCTCTCCTAGAAATGGCTCATCTTTTGGAGTTCGATAAAGCCTGTCTGCCTTTCTTGACACCGCTGGCATAGTAGCCAGGTTCTGCCAAGTGAGTCTGGTGACGTCTTGGAAAGGCTCCACTAAAGGGGGGGTAATGACCAGAGGCTTTGCGTCAGTGGCCCCTAAGAACTTTGCCAAGAGTCACCTTTCCGGGTCCAACTCCTCTGTGTCCCACTGGTACAAGGCTTGGATGTACCACATGATGTCTACAAAAGATGGATCATCCGGCAGGGATGGAGGAGATTTTCTTGGCCCTGGGGAAGGAACAGGAGGCTCCTCATCTGAAATGTAGTCCAAGAAAGACTCTCCAGCATCGTCACTCAAGGACGGCGGCGGACATCCGCTGGAGGGTACAGACAACGGGTGACGTTTCCTGCCCCTGGCACCTGATGGCTGCTGATCTTCGTCCCTTGGTGGCCAGTGGCCTTTAGGGGAAGGAGGAGGCGGCTTGGGAGAAGGGTCCCTGGGTAGTGGTCTTACTGGGGACAGATCTCTGGGCCTACAGAGCAGATCCCCTTTCACTGTATTCCACCAGGAGGTGAATAAGGCCCAAACGTCCACTAAAGGGACGACCGGGGGCACTGGGTTCGACAGACCTGGCATCAGGTCTGGCGTTCCTTTGGGAACTGGTGCCTCATCTATAGGCACTTCTTCCGCAAGTGTGTCTGGCAAAGGATCTGGTTCGACCCAGATGCAGCTTTTTTCTCCGGCCAGTCGTCTGGTTTGTCAGGCAAAGGGGGCCTCGTTTCTTTGGGCGGCTTGTCGGATGCCTGGTCTTTCGGAGCCGACGGCCACTTTTCTACCAGGGGTGTCTGGACATGGTCCGAGGTGGAGTGGGACGGACCAGTGGTCTGAGGCAGACGTCCCCTTTTCAGGAGTGGAAGGCGTCCGGTGCCTGATGACCTCCCGGCGTCTGGTAGAACCACTGTGCTTTTGGGCAGCATCCTAAGACCTGCTCAAGGCAGACGCCTGTCCCTCTTGTGTTGACCCGTATGAGAATTTGTGGGGTCAGTGGGCCAAGGGGACCTGGGCGGACAAACACCCTGAAACAGAAGATTCCCTACCTTTTTCTTGGGACAAGGAGGAAGTCTTTGAGGTAGGTCCTAAACAGTTTTGGCAACCTGGGGCTTCGACTAGCTCTGACCTCCCAGAGGCAGTCGAAGCAGAAGTACACTGAGGAGATTCTTGGACAGGATTCTGACCTGGCCCTTTCCTTTTCTCTATGATGTTGTTTCTTTCCCTACTTTCTCCTCCTTGGGGGAGATTCCCTAGGTGAGGAAGAAGAAAAACTACACCCTGAGTGGGACTTCTGAATGGTGGCCACTTTTTTTTTTCCAGAAAATATGCTTTTAAGTTGTTAGGCCGAATTCTTGTCTTTTGGTTGAACTTCTGGCAGTGTGAGCAATCATCGGGCTGGTGGTCTGGGCCTAGGCAGATCAAGCAGGCCAAGTGGCAGTCTCTCTCTGGGATCTGCTTCCCACAGACACGTCGACTTCCATTGAACAGTAGACGATGAAGACGTGCAATTTTGCCAAAAAATTACAATTTCAAACTAATTTAACAAACTGCATGAAGGCACGAAAAGAACAGTCAACTGCAACACTGAGACGTCCGAGGATACGATGTAAGCAGGTCGACGGCGGGAAAAGAACTGAGATGGTGCTGGGGGACCGCCCTCTTTATACCACGTCTGCCGTTGGGCAGAGCTGACATTGGGGGCAGTCCCCCGTCATAGACTGCTGGCTAGAAAATGTTTCCATGGGGTCCTAACACCCGACGGCCTTAGTCCTAATGGTAGTACCTGCTGCAAGAGCTCACCCCTCGAAGTGAGATCTGGGTGTTATTTTCAACCTTGAAATCACAGGTGTCAGCCACTGTCAAGACCTCTTTTTATCATCTGAGGAATATTGCCCGGGTGAAACACTTGGTTCCTTCTGATGATATTCCTTCGTTGGTCCAAGCCTTCGTGACCACTCGCCTTGACTACTGCAACACCTTGTACCAAGGGCTCCCAGGGGTTGATATCTGTCGCCTACAGCTGGTGCAGAATGCGACTGCCAGGCTTCTGGCTGGTACATCTAGGACCAGTCATTTAACGTCTGTGCTCGGCAGACTGCACTGACTGCCAGAGCAATGGCATATCAACGTCAAGGTTGGTTTGCTTATCTATAAAGCCCTACACGACCAGGGATCCCGCTACCTGCAAGATCTCCTTTCTCCCTACTGCCCCTCCTAAACGCTTCAATCCACCGACAAGGGATTGCTAGAGATTCCCAGGGTGCGATTACAAACATTTGGGGCCTTTTCTTTTGTTTACATGGACCCAACCCTGTGGAATTCTCTACCTCGTCAGATAAGGGCCTGCTTGACCATCCAAAGCTTTAAAAAAGAACTCAGGCCATACCTTTTTAGCCTGGTGTTTTTAGAGGAAGTTTAATACAGTGTTGCCAAAGTTACGTTATCAGATTAACTTGATTATTTTAAATTTATGGTTTTAAATATGTTTTATTGACGTATGATAATTTATGTACAGGCGCCTTGATTGTAAGAAAGGCGTCTTTTAAAGAAATAAAGATTGATTTGAAAAAAAAAAAAAGGGGGGCAAAGCAGATGTGGCAGTAGGCTCGGCTTGCTACTGGACAAAAAAACAACAACAAAAAAAAAGGCTGTGAGAGAGAAAAATGGTGAATATTTTCAATTAAAAAATTCCACGTCCACAGTGATATTCTAGGTAATCAGGAAGCAGAGACTGGGACTCATTTTCTGACCATTAGCCAATAATGTAGGAGAATTCTGCCTGCCCATTTTTCTAATACAGTTTACAGTCCTGTAAGTATACAACCCCGTACTAAATTGTACAGCCGTGCATTACAATATGCAACCCTGCATTGCAGTGTGCAGCCCTGTATTACAGTGTACAGCCGCGCACTGCAGTGTACAGCCATACTAGTGTACAGCCACGCACTGCATTGCACAGCCCTGCACTACAGTGTACAGCCCTGTATTAGTGTAGTCCTGACATTACGGTGTACAGCCACGTTTGATCTACAATCAGTCACCAGAGGGCAGGAGGCAGCATCTTCTGATTCAGAGACTGGTACCATCCTTGCTGCCTCCTGAACACAGCTTGCTCCATAGACTTTCTGCACTTTACCGCTGTTTGCTAATTGGACATTTACTTACCGGAGGGTAGGGGACTCGCGAAAGCCGGACGCCAGTAAATGAGCACAAGGGGGCGGGGCCCTACCCTTTAAAAGCTCGCGCCGCCTGCTATCGCGAGCATTATGTGAGTGGGAGTGGCAAATGTCACTTGGGGGAGAAAAACAAATAAAACGGTTGGTGACATTGATGTTTTTGGGAAATAGGTAAAGTTTTTAAAATTACAGCTTGTTGTTGTAGCCAGTACATTTGTATTAGTACACACACTGGGAAGAGATTAAATATGTTTTTTCAGTAAATGAAGTTTTATCTGACTAGATTGGACAACAGCTAGAACACCATCAGTAGCTTAAAATTTACACTTCCTCTTAACAAAAGTGCATTTTTGTTTTTGTCCTATAGAAGTTAGAGTTTTTAGCATACACCGCAATCTTACTAGTTTAACTCGCTGGTAGTCGTGAAATACTAAAACAGGACAACTCTTAAGGTTAAGGTATTGATACGAAGGAGTTCTTAGTACATATAGCAACCTTATCAGCCCTCTCCACAGGAAGCAGTGCAATACTAAAACAGGATAACTCCTGAGAGTAAGGCATTCAAAAGTAGGCTTAGATTTGTAAACTATCGCATTGTACAAGGAAAAGAGAACATCACGGGTTTAACAGGGTTGTTTTTGGTGTTAACTGCTTATTGTCTGGTTGGTGCCCTTTCTACACAGCATGGAAAAATAGTCAAATTGGAGCCTACTGGCCTACTTATTTATCTACAAATAAACAAAAGGATATGTTATCCCGCTTAAAAGCTAGGAGGAATACCTTTACAAGAAATGGAAGATTTTTGTTCAACCAACCAGACAAAGGCAGCAGACCCATATGGTTTACAGAAAAAACTCATACGGAACACATTTTGGCTTCTTTAAAATGCACTGAGAAGGAGCTGATTGGCTGTTGTTCTGATGTATTTCTGAGGTTGCTAAGTTACGCAACACCAGAGGAAGGGAATGTGAATTTGCAGGAAGACCTGGCCAGTCCCTGCAGCTGCGTGAACCATCGCTCAGAGAGTACAGTTACGTAAGAACTTACCAAAACAGTAGATCTTTGAGAGTGGCTCTTGCAGTACGTAATAACAGATAGGACTGCGGCCCCTGGCGTCAGAACCGCACAGAAGCTTTTGCCAGCATAGTCTGACGGGGGACTGCCCACTGATCGTCAAGTGACAGACGTCAGCGTGGCCTATAAGTGGGCGGTCCCCACATCTGCCCTCCAGTACTCCCGCCGGAGACCAAAATGATTAGTGACAAGAGAAAAAGAAAAATATAGAGGCTCCTGATAGCCTAGAAGAGATAGCTTCTTGAAGAAAAAGCATAAAACTGAGAAATAAGGGGGAAGGTGGGTGGGGAAAGTATTACCTACTACAAGAGCCACTCGAAGATCTACTGTTACGGTAAGTTCTTACGTAACTGTACTATCTTACTTCCAGAGGGCTCTTGCAGTAGGTAATAACAGATAGGATTGAATCCCAAGCAGTGTGCAGTCCATGGGACAGTAGAAACACTAGGGAGGCTGGAGACAAACCATGCAAAATCCCTCAAAGAGGAAAAATTAGGACAGTAGTCCTTGAAGGACAGCGAGTCCAAAACCAGCACTGCGCCTAGAAGCAATGTCCAAGCTGTAATGCTTAGTGAAAGTGTGAACTGAACTCCAAGTTGCTGCCGCACAAATGTCTGCAGCAGAAATGTTATGGAAACATGCAGTAGAGGCAGCCATACCTCCGGTGCAGTGTCCTTTGACTTGACCTGGGAGGATCTTACCATACTTCTGGTAACAAGAAATAATGCAGTTGGCCAACCACTTGGATAGGCACTGTTTGGAAACTGCAAAACCTTCCCTTTTTGAGGCGAAGGAAATGAAAAGTTGATCTGTTTTACAGGCATCTTTTGTCCTGTTGGTGTAATAACGAAGAATCCTGTGAACATCCAAAGTATGTAACAGGGTTTCACCCCTGTTAGAATAGTCGGGGAAAAACACTGGCAACTCCAAAAACTGATTAAGAGTAATTTCTGATATGACCTTAGGCAGTGTGATCGGGCAGAATAGGACCCTGTCCCATTTGTTTTGGACAAAGTGTTTAAATGCAAGGATGTATTCTTTCCTTTTCTGTCTCTTCTCTATCTGGTTGCGCAACCAAATTTTCCTGTGAGATCTCAGACCTGATCAACCTAAACAGTCTCGCAATTCTTTGCCTCTGTGTCTCAGTTTTCTCTTGCTGCCCGTTTTTCCCTCCCTTGCATATCTATATCAGCTAATATAAAATTATGTGCAAATCAATGTATGGAATGAAACTGATATTGAAAATCCCTATTGTTTAGAGAACATATATATATATATATATATATATATACATATATATATATATATACACACACACACATATACATACATATATATATACTGTACACACACACACACACACACACACACACACACACATATATAGCATTACTGTTGAAATGTATATTAATTGTAGAAAACTACAGGTTACTTGAGTGCAAATGCTTGAGGCCTTTTTGCAAAAGGGGCCTCAGAAACATCCTGCCTAATATTTACAAGAACAGAACATTTTGCAAAAACAGGATGTTTGCTACAGGTGGGGGTTAAAAAAAAAAAGAATTACAAAAAGGTTAAGCTGCTACTGCAATTTGACAGATTACAAAAAATATTTTTTTCTGCCTCTGCACATAGTTATTCTGAACAAGTTTAATATTTTTTTATGTTACTACAGCTACAAATAAACAGTTTTGTTGAATTATACAACTGCTCCTGGTTTTCCCTATGCTTCCTGACCAGTGTCTCAACGACAGATGTCAGCCTAAGTGGGATTTAAGCCATGCATACCCTAAGACAGGAGTTTTGTGCATGGGTACTGGACATAGTACCAGAGAAGCAGAGAGGAAGATACGGATTCCGCAGCAGAAGTCCAGTCTGAGACTGTACAGCCAGCACAAGTTATGGAAAAAGAACAGGCAGCAAGAGAACCTGAAAGCCTGATGGACTTTTTTCAAATGGTGGGCTATACAACAAAAAGACTGAGAAGCAGAAAGAAAAAGAGATTCAGTGTTTAGAAGCACAGAGGAGAGGAGAGAAGAGATGCCACGACAGAAGCAGCAGATGAGAGAAGAGATGCAGCAGCAGAAGCAGCGATGGCTGGATGCCTTGCAAGTTATTGAAGGCAGAGGATCCGGCACAGATCCAGATGAGCAACAAAATGCAAGCAACTTAAAGGCCATTAAACTCACAAAGTTGTGTCCCTCAGATGATATAAAGGCATACCTGACAACCTTTGAAAGAGTTGCCACAGCCTGCCAGTGCCCAAAGCAGCAGTGGACAGCCAGACTGGTACCCTACCTGACAGGGAAAGCTCAGCTTGCCTACAGCAGTATGGACACTGCACAGTCAGAAAACTATGACCTGGTGAAAAGCGAAATCCTGAAAAGGTATGACATCTCCAGAGAGACCTACAGGCAGAGATTTTGATCTCTGAGGTACAACTCGGTCGACAATCCTCAAGAAGCCTTGACCCGACTCAGAGAACTCCTGATAAAATGGATCCAACCAGAGAGCAAAACAGACCCACAGATTATCGACACATTTGCCATGGAGCAATTCATCGACATCTTGCCTACGGATGTGCAGTTGTGGGTAAAGGAACACCGACCAGAGATTGGGGAAAAGGATGTTTCTTTGGCTGAGGAATACCAAATGGCCAGACAGACACCACAGCAGCGAGGTAACAGCCAAGCATCGGTAAGAAACTCTTTTTCCCCATGCAAACTCCAAGCCTGATAAGAACTCTGGTGGGGGTAACAAATCTGTGCCCATAGACGTTATCTGCTATAACTGTAATAAGCCAGGCCATTTTGCAAGAAACTGCAGTAGTAAGGAGAGTGGCACTGGAGCAGATTTGTCCTTGGCAAATCGGGTCAAGTACTTAACAGATACGAAGGTGGGGGATAAGACTGTGAAGGGACTCACTGATTCGGGAAGCAGACAGACCCTAGTGCATGTTAAAGTGCTGGGAAAACACTGTGCAAAAGGATCAGGTACTGGTGTCATCTGCATCCACGGGGACACTCGATACTATCCCACCACCCAAGTGACTCTGACCATTAAGGGTTTGTCACACAAAAGGAAAGTGGGGATAGTACCAAAGTTATCTGTACCTGTGATTATTGGAAATAACTTTCCAGGGTTTACTGAGTTGATCAAAGAGGGAGTAAATCCTGATGTTTCCAGCAGCTATGGTGACAAGAGCGCAGGCAAAGAAAATTTCAGATGGTGGGGACACTTTTCCTTTCAGTGATTTTGATTCAGACTTGTTTGAGCACAGCTCCAAGATCCAGAAATCCAAGAAAGAAAGACTAAGCCTGAAGAAACTATGGCAACAAATGACTGATGGACATAAAGGGTTAAAATATAAAAATACTGAAACTAAATTGATAACTGATTGTGATTTTCTTTCGGAACAAGCCAACAACGTTTCTCTCCAGGGTTATTTTAAGCAGCTGGGGGTGAAACCAAAACAGGGTGGAACAATGTCTAAAAAATGTAATGGGTTACTGTACAGAGTTTGGGTTAAACCTCAGACACAGGAACAGACAGAACAATTGGTTATACCGCAGAAATATAGAACAGAACTGTTATAGATAGCACATGATATTCCTATGACTGGTCACTCAAGGAGGGATCCCACCCTTACCAGATTGCTGTATAGATTTTACTGGCCAGAAATTTATGAAGATGTTGCTATCTATTGTAATTCCAATGAAGAGTGTCAGACAGTAGCCACAGTCACTAGAAAAGACAAGGTTCCCCTGGTGCCCCTACCCTTGATAGATGTGCCCTTTGAGAGAACTGCAATGGATGTGGTTGGTCCTTTAGACAACAGTAAAAAGGATAATAGATTTATTCTGGTAGTATGCGACTATGCTACTCAATACCCAGATGCAGTTCCAATGCGTACTGTTACAGCCCCAAAGGCTGCAGCAGAGCTTGCCAAAATTTTCAGCACAGTGGGCATATCTAAAGAAATTATTACTGATCAGGGTAGTAATTTTGGTGCTGCATTACCTAAGGAGCTGTACAGACTACTAGGTATCACTACAATACGAACCTCCCTCTATCACCCTCAGACAGATGGTCTTGTAGAACATTTTAACCAAACCCTAAAATGCATGTTAAAAAGGTTTGTGGGAAGGGAAAGACTGGGACCAATACTTGCCTTACCTACTTTTTGCTAACAGAGAAGTGCCACATGCATCAACAGGGTTTTCACCATTAGAAATGCTATATTGGTAGGCAGCCAAGAGGACCACAGGATGTTATAAAAGAAACATGGGAAGATAACCCCACCCAAAAACAATCTATATCTTTTTATATGTGTGCCCCAAGAAAAAAGCTGACAAAATATGTTGAAATTGCCCATAGTAATCGGGAAGAGGCTCAAAACCAGCAGAAGATATATTATGACCATAGGGTAAAAGACAACGTGTTCGAGCCAGGTGAAAAGGTTTTGCTACTGTTACCTACAACAGAAAATAAGCCGTTAATGAAATGGCAAGGGCCATATAAGGTTCTTAGACGTACTGGCACTGTTAACTATGAGATTGAGACCCATGACAAGAAAAATCCTTATAAGATATACCATGCTAACCTGCTCAAGAAATGGGTTGAAAAAGTGCCAAAAGCTGCTTTGCTAGTGTTACCAGAAGCTGATAAGGAAGATACTGATGTAGCTTATGACAGACTACAACAAACTGCAAATGCTGATGCTGTAAAGGTGAATGCTTCCTTAACCTCAGAACAAATTACAGACATTCGTAATGTGCTAAAGACATTTAACAGTACTTTCACTACGGTACCAGGCCGAGCAAAAGGGGTTGAGCACACAATAGTGACAAAGCATGCTCGTTCTGTTAGGCAGAAGACATACAAGTTGCCGGAGCGGTTAAGAGCTGACATGGTCAAGGAAATACAAAAAAAAAATAATTAAAGAATCGGGTATAATAGAGGAGTCGAGGAGTACTTGGTCATCTCCCATGGTAATTGTAAACAAAAAAGAAGGGGGTGTTAGAATCTGCCTTGATTTCAGGAAACTTAATCAAGTGTCAGAATCTGACAGTTATCCTATGCCCAGAATAGATGATTTGGTGGACAGACTGGGGAGTGCAAAATATATCGGTATCCTCGATCTCACGAAGGGTTACTGGCAAATACCTTTAGCTAAAGAATCCAGAGACAAAATTGCATTTACCACCCCTATAGGAGTCTGTCAGTTCCCCACCATGCCCTCTGGTTTACATGGTGTGCCAGCTACATTCCAACGGTACATGGATGTCATTTTATCCCCGCACACTGGTTATTGTGCTGCGTACCTGGATGATGTCGTAGTGTACAATCCAGACTGGAAAAGTCACCTGGAACACATACGAGCAGTTATCCGAGCTATCAAAAATGCAGGTCTGACTATTAATTCTACTAAATGTGCATTGGGCATATAGGAAACCAGATATTTGGGCTATGTGTTGGGAAATGGAGAAGTTAAGCCAGAGGTTTCTAAAACAGAAGCTGTAGCTAACAGCTCTGTACCTAAAACAAAGAAACATATCAGGTCATTTTTAGGGCTGGCTGGTTATTATCAGAGATTTGTTCCCAACTTTGCTGAGTTAGCTACTCCCCTCACCGAACTCACAAAGAAACAGTACCCAAATAATGTGAAATGGACCCCAGAGTGTGATGAAGCTTTTCAAGCCATAAAGGCTGCATTATGTTCAGCTCCTGTTTTAAGAAGCCCAGACTTTGCGAAACCATTTTTGCTACAAACAGATGCATCTGAGGTAGGCCTAGGTGCAGTCCTAAGTCAAAATGTAGATGGGACAGAACATCCTATTTTGTACATAAGTAGGAAACTGCATGACAGAGAGAAAAGGTACTCCACTATCAAAAAGGAGTATTTAGCAGCAAAGTAGTCCATGGAGACCCTTAAATTTTATTTACTAGGAACTGACTTTGTTCTTGTAACAGACCACAATCCTTTCTGTTGGGTTAACCAGATGAAAGATAAAAATTCCAGAATCACAAGGTAGTACTGGCACTGCACCCATTTAAATTCACGGGGATACACAAATCTGGTAAAGAGAATAGCAATGCTAATTTTCTGTCAAGACATGGATCACGAATTGAGGGTGTGAAGGTTAAAAGAAATGGATGCACATGTGCTTTATGTCTGAAAGTAGCAAATGTTATTACAGAATAGAAAGTTTTGGAAACCTGTCTAATAAAACAGGTTCCCCCTTAAGGAGGGGGGTATATGTGAAAGGGTAGAATAGGACCCTGTCCCATTTGTTTTGGAGAAAGTGTTTAAATGCAAGGATGTATTCTATCCTTTTCTGTCTCTTCTCTATCTGGTTGTGCAACCAAATTTTCCTGTGAGACCTCGGACTCGATCAACCTGAACAGTCTTGCAATTCTTTGCCTCTCACTGTCTCTCAGTTTTCTCTTATTGTCTGTTTTCCTCTCTTGCATATCTGCTAACATAGAAATATGTACAAATCACTGTATGGAATGAAACTGATAATGGGATCACTTTTGTTTATTGAATATTTAGTATTATTGTTGAAATGTGTATATATTTATAATCTGCGATGACGGTAGAAAGCTAGAGGTTACTTGGGTGCAAATGTCTGAGCCTTTTGCAAGGGTTGTAGAGGCCTCAGGAAGTATGCTTTGTTCTAGCAGCTCCTGATATTTAGAAGAACAGAACATTTTACAAGGACAGGACGTTTGCAAAGGTGGGGGTTGAAAAGACTTATAAAAACAGCTAAGCTGCTACTGCAAGAATGATCTGATTTTATTTTGCTTCTGTACATAGTTATTATGAACAAGTTTATTTTTTATATTACTGCTACTATAAATAAAGTGTTGGTGAATGTTACAGCTGCTTCTGGGTTTTCCCTATGCTTCCTGACCTGTGCCTCGACAACAGGCAGAAACTTAGGATTTGTGCGCAGAGCTACTCTGTCTCTGTGAAAAATCAAATAAGGCACCTTATACATCAGGGCCTGAAGCTCTGAAATTCAGCAAGCTGAAGTCATCGCAATCAAAAATAGCGTTTTCCAAGAAAGAAAACATAACTCACAAGAGCTGTCCGGTTCAAAAGGAGACGTCAGCTTTTCTAACAGAAAATTCAAATCCCACAGATGCAAAGGTGCGCGTACCGGGGGTTTCAAATGAAGGATACCTGTAAGAAAGGTTTTAGAGACTTCTAGCTGAGCCACTGTCTTGGTTCCTACCAGATCATGGTATGCCAAGACAGCTGCTAAATGCATCTTCAAAGAAGAAGAATAACTTTGTCCCAGATCAGACAGATGAACTAAATACTCCATGACCTGGGATGCAGGGCACGAAAAAGGGTCCAGACCTCTTGCAGTGGCCCAAATAGAGAAACGTTTCTACTTCATGGCGTAGGTAGCCCTGGTGGACGGCTTTCTAGCCTCCACCAGAATTTGAGCTACTCTGGGAGAAACATCAAAGCAAGAAGCAGCTATGTCTTGAGGTGCCATGCATGAAGATGAAGGGACTTCAGTCCAGGATGAACCAGCATGCCCAACTCCTGAGTGAGTAGATCGTAAGACAGAGGAAGGGGAAACAGAGGTTTCACTGCCAGACTGCTTAACAGTGGGAACCAAATCTGTCAAGGCCATAATGGAGTGATCAGAATCATGTGAGCCCCATCGCTGTGAAGCTTGGTCAGTACTCTCTGTAACCGAGGAAAGGGAGGAAAAGCGTAAAGAAATCTCCCTGTCCGGGACAGAGACCGCGAGTCTAGCCAGAAAACACCAGGCCCTGGAACGAGAGAGCAAAACTTGGGAAGTTTTGTGTTTGAGGGAGAGGCGAAAAGATCCATCTCTGGCTGACCCCATAGGTCGAAGACGTAACCTAGAACAACCTGCTTCAGCTCCCACTCATGAGCCCTGACCTTGGTCCAGCTTAGACTGTCTGCAAGAACATTTTGCACTCCTGGGACATGAACTGCTCTCAGGCAGATTCATGCAAAACTGCCCAATTCCAGACTCACATCGCTTCCCTGCAAAAGGGGTATGATCGAGTGCCCCCGTTTGTTGATGTACCACATCACACACATGTCGTCCGTTTGAACTAAAAGGACAGCTGGGAGAAGAATGAGCTGAAAAGCTTGGAGAGCATAAAGCACTGCTCACAACTCCAGTACACTGATGCGCAGATGTTGTTCCACAGGGGCCCACAAACCCTATAACGGGACATCCCGGATTCCAGACTGCAAATCCTGGTGAAAACCTGAGACTCTCAACCAAGCATGGCGCTGGAGGCAGACACCTGATGCTGCCGCTCTAGCCACCATATCTGCAGTGCCGTACAAGGCACGGAGGACATGCGTGCCTACGTCCGAGCCCGATTTTAAGATGTCCAGAAGCTCCGTCTTTTGTGCGGAGTCTGGCAAGGCATTGGCTAGCTTCTGCCCTCTCTCCCATAACGCAGTCTGGTACTGGACCATATGGGTGAGGAAGTTGAGGGATCTAATGGAGCAGGTGGAGGCAGAGTAGACCTTCTTGTCCACCTAGTCCAAGCAGCGGGATTCTGGGTCAGGAGGCTGGGAGCTTAGGCTGCTTGGACTTGTCGTGAGCAGTCGTAATGACCAATGAGTCTGCCTGAGGGGGTTCCGCCAGGAAAGGCTCATCACTCGGGGCGCTATACAGCCTGACTTTTTTGGAACAGCCGGGACTGAGGCTGGATGCTTCCAAGTTATCCTGGTGAGATCTTGGAAGGTCTCCATTAAAGGAGGCACCACTAGAGGCTTGGGCTCCTCCTGCCTCAGGTAATGAGCCACTCGATGGCGTTCCGGATCCAGGTCCTCCGTCTCCCATGCATTGGAGGCCTGGATGTGCCTCATGACATCCATAAAGGTCGGATCGTCAGGAGGTGAGCGGGGCTGGTCCTTCTCCCCCGGGGAACCCCCGACAGGGATGAGGAAGCAGAAGGAGTAGATGACCTCTTACTGGGCCTAGAACGGCCTGAGCTGTGTATAGGACTCCCCCCGCTTGAGCATCGGTAGCTACCGGACAGACGTTGGTCTGAGGACCCGTGACGGCTGTGGGACCGACGAAAAAGCAACGACTGACGTCAGCCTGGGGACCGGCGTCGGGAGTGGGAGCAGGCCCGCCTGGGAGAGCAGGATCAGCTCCTGGGCCAAAACCGGGACCAACGACAGCTGCCCGATCGAGAAGGGCGCCGATGACGGTCCTCGGACCGGGAACAAACCTTTGAGGGCAGGCAAGGCAGCGGCCGCTTGGGGGTCTTCTGCGGAGGAGCAGGAAGGCCCCCAGGTTCAAGGATGTCCAGCCAGTCAGTATCCAGCATCGGATCCAGCTTCAGCAGAGACTGCTCTTTTTTCACCTGACTCCACCAGGTGGTGAAAAGCTCCTGCAGTTCCTCGTTAAAAACCATAGCCGCAGAACCAGGAAAGGGAGCGGGAAGCCAGAGGATCCGGCAGGGCGTGGGACGGCGAACCCCCCGCAGAGCCCTGCGAAGTGGAAGACCTGGGAGTCACTGAGGTTGCCCCTGCCGCAGGGGTGTCTTACCAGAGTAGCCTCTACCGGCATCGGTACGGTGTCAGATGTCGGCTTTGCAGGAGGCAGTGCCGGGGAAACTTTCTCGCCCGGTGTCTTGCCCACATCGGGCAAGGCTGAGACCTTCTCAGGCAGGGCCACAGCTTGTGCCGAAGAGGCCTGGGGGGTAATCCGTAGCGGAGCCACCTTTGGTTTTGCCGGTTTCTCCTGCGATGTTCCCACCTTGGCTGGTGTCAGTTTCTTGGCGGGAGGGCTCGGCACCCTAGAGCCTTCCGGGTGTTTGTGATGGTCCCCCGAGCCCAAGGAGGAAGAGGCCTTCTTGGGGGGGAGGAGTGAGAGCGGGACCGAGACCGGGAGCGGTGATGGGACAGGCTATGGTTCTTGTCGCGGGAGCGCTTGCACTTGTCCCGGTGCTTGCCATTCTCCCCCCTCCCCCGAGGTGTGCAGGACATCCATTTTCTGCTCCATGAGATAGGCTTTTAGGGCCTTCAGGTGTCTAATCCTTGTCCTGCCCGTGAAGCCCTTGCAGATTTGCAGGCAGCTGTATAGGCCCAGGCAAAAGCACTTGATGTGGCCATCCTTTGAAGGGTATCTGGCGGCCACAGTCGCACTTATTCCTCTTGGGGCCGGAGGAAGAGATAAATGACAGTGACGACATATGCCGGACGGAAGTCGGAGGAAGGAGACAATGAAAATTTGCCGAATGCCCGACAAAAGGAACAATTTTCTTCTTTATTTTCTTTTTGCTGGATTGCCAGGAACTTCCCCAACGTGAGCAGGTCATGGTGGGAAAAGACCTGGGATGGAGCCGGGGTCCTCTCTGGGTACTGCTAGCTAAGAATTTTTCCAGTGGGTCCCTATAAGGCCTGCTGACCTTGGTCCTAATAGTTATAACCCGGCTGCAGAGCCTCCCACTCAGTAAGATCTCACCGTAACAGTAGATCTTCAGGAGGAGCTCTTGCAGCAGGCCACACCGGTAGGACTAAGCCATCAGGTGCAAGGACCACATGAAAAACTTCTAGCAAGCAGTCTAATACAGAGGACCACCCACCGTCGACATCAGCCAAGCCTATAAAGGCGGCCAGTTCCCACACCTATCTAAGTTCTCTCACCAGAGACACCAAGCAAGCAGCATATGGAGAACCGAGGGTGTTCCCAAGAGCCAAAAAAAAGAGAGGCAGAAAAAGCATGAGAAAAACAAACAGTAGCAGGGGGAAGGAGGGAGGGAAAGCAGGACCTGCTGCAAGAGCTTCTCCTGAAGATCTACTGTTATGGTACGTTCTTATGTAACTGTTCTATTTTACTTCAAGGAAAGCTCTTGTAGCAGGCCACACTGACAGGACTGAGTCCCAAGCAGTACCATCACGAAGAAAACAACACCGGGAAGAGGACACATCAACAGCCAAAAGCTCAATAGAGAAAGCCCTAAAGCACTGCTAGGCCAAAACCAACCCTATGCCAAGAGGCGATGTCCAGACTGCCCACGAGACACAGGAAAATTTCTTCCCAGACAAGGGACAGATGAGCAAGAAGAGTTTACTGTTAGGATTTTCTGGAGGCCACTCCATAAACTCCAGCATGTGACCGTGCTCTATGATTTGAAGCATCCAATTGTAGGTGGTCGCTCCCCACCACCCATCTAAGCAGAGGGAGAACCGACCCCCAGCCGCCTCCCTTAGGCTGTCGGTCCGGGGGGGCTAAGAAGTCAGGAGGTAAAGCGGGCACTGGCAGGGTGGCCTTCAGTGCCTGGGGGCCTCTGGTGACTGCGGCTGCCAGGACTGCCTTGGCAGGCTGGTTGCGGGACTGTTTACAGGAAAGCAGACGAAAGAAAGTACAGTTACGTAAGAACTTACCGTAACAGTAGATCTTCGAGAGAGGCTCTTGCAGTAGCTAATTACATATAGGACTGACCCAGCAGGCGTCAGGACCCCATGGAAAAATCTCTAGCTAGCAGTCTCTGGTGGGGGACTGCCCCCACATCAGGTGACCAACGTCAAGTGATGTCAGTATAAAGGGGCGGTCCCCCACTCTCGCCTTCCAGTTCTTTCCCGCCAAAGGCCAAAAAAGGCAAGACGAGAGAGAAGCGGATGATTCCCCTCCTAGAAGAGGAGCTGAAAAAAATAAAGGGGGATGGAGGGCGGGAAGGTATTACCTACTGCAAGAGCCTCTCTCGAAGATCTACTGTTACGGTAAGTTCTTACGTAATTGTACTATCTTACTTCGAGAGGGCTCTTGCAGTAAGTAATTACATATAGGACTGAATCCCAAGCAGTCTGGGAAAGGAAAAGTACTCTGGGAGGAGGAAAACTAACCCAATCAATGGAACTTCCGGCTGCACGGGTCTTAAGAAGACCTTGCAGTACAGCCAACCCGAAGCCTGCTCTACGGCGAGAGGCAATATCCAAACTGTAGTTTTCGTAAAGGTATGGAAAGAAGTCCAAGTCACAGCTGCGCAGATATCTGTCGCTGACACATTCTTGAAACAAGTCGCAGAGGCGGCTACTCCTCTGGTGGAGTGAGCCCTGGCCTGACCCGGCAGGGTCTTAACATAGAAACATAGACTTTGATGGCAGATAAGGACCGCTTGGCCCACCTAGTCTGCCTATTTCCCTACCTAGAGGATAAGCTGCAGATCCTAGTTAACCAGCAGCCTATTTCTTCCTACCCCCCACCCACAAAAATTGCCTTACCTCTGTCCCACGCATTCTTGAATTCTCCCACAGTTTTAGACCCCACAACCTCCTCAGGAAGGCTGTTCCATGTGTCCACCACCCTCTCTGTGAAAAAATACTTCCTCACATTGCCCCTGAGCCGTCCACCCTCTATCTTCAAATTGTGTCCCCTTGTTCTTGCACATCTCTTTCTCTGAAAGATGCTACCCTCTTGGACTTTGTTTATTCCACTGAAGTACTTAAACGTTTCTATCATGTTCCCCCTCTCCCTCCTTTCCTCAAGGGTATACATATTAAGCTCCTTTAGTCTCTCCTCATATGGCTTCTCTTGCAGACCCTGCACCATTTTAGCTGCCCTCCTCTGAACTGCCTCCACAGTAACAGAAGGTGGTACAATAAGCCAACCACTTTGATAGGCATTGCTTGGAAACTGCATTGCTCTCTCTTTTGTGAATAAAAGAGAGAAAGCTGATCCAATTTCCCGAGATCCTTAGTCCAAGTGGTATAGTATCTCAGTATCCTATGAACATCCAAAGTACACAAGAAGTGCTCCCCTTGACTGGAGTGTTGCGTAAAGAAAGCAGGTAGCTCAATGGATTGATTCAGCGTACATTCCGCTACCACCTTAGGGAGAAACTTAGGGTTGAGTGCGCAGAGCCAAACATTCCTTGTGAAAAATCAGATAAGGGATTTTGCACATCAGGGCCTGAAGCTCAGAAATTCGTCGAGCTGAAGTAATGGCCACTAGGAAGAGAGTCTTCCAAGAGAGGAACTTCAAGTCTGCTGAAGCTGCCGGTTCGAAAGGAGGCAGAGTAAGCTTCTCAAGAAAAAATTTCAGATCCCAAGGAGAAGCAGGAATGCGGATGGGGGTCTCAAATGGAGAACCCCTCTGAGGAAAGTCTTAAGAGACTCCCAACTGCGCGAAAGTCCTGTCTCCAAAAGGGACGTGGTAGGCCGAAATAGCTGCCATGTAGACCTTCAAAGAGGAATGGCTGAGACCCAGGTCAAAGAGATGATGCATGTAGTCCAGGACACTCTCGACAGGGCAAGAGAAAGGCTTAAAGTCCTTTAATGAGGCCCAAATCGAAAATCGTTTCCACTTCATGGCGTAGGTGGACCTAGTGGAAGGCTCACTGGCCTCCACCAGAATGTCTGCTATGTGCGGAAAAACCCCGAACCGGGCTTGAGCTACATCTGCAGGAGCCATGCATTCAACTGAAGGGATCTGAGACCTGGATGGACAAGGGTCCCCTGATCCCGGGTCAGCAAGTGCTGTGACAGAGGAAGAGGAAGCGGAGGTTCCTCTGAAAATTGTTGCCAAAGAGACAGCCAAACTTGCTTGGACCAGAATGGAGTGATGAGGACCATCCTGGCTCCTTCTGTACTGAGTTTGTGTAAGACCCTCGGAATTGAGGGAAGGCACAGACGAATCTGTCCCTCCAGTCAAACGACAGAGCATCCTGTCAGAAAATGCCTCGCCCTGGAGTGAGCGAGCAGAAGGCAGGAAGTTCTGCGTTTTGAGGAGACGCGAGCAGGTCTACCTGAGGGGTTCCCTAGAACAGGAAGATGTTGTCTACTACCTCTTGATCCAGTTCACACTCGTGGGCTTTGGCTGAAGACTGACTGAGGTGGTCTGCCAGCGTATTTTCTACTCCTGGAACATGAACTGCTGTCAGGTGAAGGTTGTGCTGAACAGCCCAACTCCAAACTCTCACTGCTTCCCGGAACAGAGGGTAGGAAAGAGTTCCTCCTTGCTTCTTGATGTACCAGACTGTCCGTCTGGATGGTTAGATGACCGGGAAGAATGTAGGCATGCAGAGCTTGGAAAGCATACAAGACTGCTCTGAGTTTGAGTACATATATGTGTAAAGTCTGCTCGAGTCTGGACCAGGAGCCCCAAGTCCTGTGAGACCCTAGATTGGCTCCCCAGTCCTAAGGCATCTGTTGTCAATGTTTGGGAGGGGGGTTCGATGTTGAAGGGAACTCCCTGGCAAAGGTTCTCCATCCACCATTGCAAGTCCCTGACGATCGGAGACAAAAACCTCCTGGTCTAGGTCATCCAGTGTCTGGTCCCATTGAGACCACAGCATCTACTGAGAGATCCTCATATGGAGCAGAGCGCGAGGGACTGTCAGGATAGCAGCCGCCATGAGCCCAAGTAGGCAAAGAACTGACTGAGCACTGACCCTTCTGCGACTGGACAACAGACCTGCTTGAGCCTGGAGGGTATCCACCCTGTCCGAAGACAGGAAGGCCTTGCCGATGGTCATGTCCAGGATCGCCCCAATGAACTAGAGTCTTTGACAAGGGGACAGATGGGACTTGGCCTGGTTGATGGTGATACCCAGGCTGGTGAAAACCTGCAGGGTAAAGGAAAGAGAGTGCAGAAGTTCCTCTCTGGCCGGGCTGCCAGGAGCCAGTCATCCAGGTACAGGAATACCTACATTCCCTGGGTATGCAGGTGGGCCGGTACCACTGACAGGCATTTGGTAAACACTCGGGAGCCGAGGAAAGACCAAATGGGAGGGCCATGAATTGGTAGTGGTCCCCCGAAACGAAAACAGAAGGAATTTGCAGTTTGAAGGGCGGATGGGGATGTGCAGGTAGGCATCCTGCATATCCAAAGTGCACAGCCACTGTCCCTGACGAAGAAGCGAGAGAAGCCTCTGCAGGGAGAACATTCTGAAACGTTTGTACTCAATGAACATGTTCAGGGAGCGGAGGTCTAAAATAGGCCTCACATCTCCCGTCTTCTTTGGAACTAGGAAGAAATGGAAATAGTAACCTGTCCCCCAAAGATGGGTGGGGACTGGCTCTATTGCCGCCTTCAAAAGAAGGGAGGAAATTTCTTCCAGGACTAGAGGAAGATGTTCCGGGGAGTTAAATCGACTTTGGGGGTGGTCTTTGAGGTGGTTTCTGAAGAAACTCGATTGAGTGTCCGGCTGCTATCAGTTGGAGCACCCAAGCATCTGATGTAATCCTCTCCCAACCGGGTAGATGGAAGGAGAACCTTCCTCCTACTGGTTCCTCTGGAGTGTCCAGAGGCTGTGGGAGAGGGGAGGAGTCAGAAGGTGTGGGGCAACACAGCGGCAGAGGCTCCCGCAGCTTTTTCTGGGTGGTTGACGGAGGGGCCCGACGTTTGTTGGTCCGCTTGTGCTGTGGTTTCACTTTAGGGCGGAAACATCTGCAAAAAGGGCAATGCTGTCCCAGAGGGGGCCTGTACAGAGTCTCCACGGACTTAAGTGCAGTGCCCTTCTCCTGCAGGTCAGTGATGATATCCTTGACATCGCCGCCGAACAGCACCGAACCCCTGAAGGGCGCATCCTGAATTGCAGATTGCAATTCAGGGAACAATCCTGACACCCAGAGCCAGGCGTGACCCCGAATACCTATGGCGAAAGCCGAACTCCGACCAGCTGCGTTCACTGCATCGTAGGTGGCACAATTCATGTGCCGACTGGCCGAACGAGCAGATCGGGCAAGATCAGCCACTTCCTGTTTGGTCTGGGACTCAGGAAGAGAGTTCAATTTTGATTCCACCTGACTCAGGATCGTCTTCTGGTAGTCCCCCATATGTGCGACATAGTTCAGGGCCCTAATCCTCAGGGTAGAAGAAGCGTACACCTTCTTTCCATACTGGTCCAGAAGTCGGGACTCCTTGTCAGGTGGAGATGAGCTGAGATGTTTTGGGTTGGCAGAACGGCCGTGAGCGGCAGTAATCACGACCGAGTCTGCCTTGGGGCGTACATTCAAAGAATCTACACCCTCAAGAGCCTGATATAGCCGGTCTGCCTTTCTCGGAAGGGGAGGGCTAACTAGGACGGTTGCTTCCAAACAGTGGAAACAAAGTCCACGGGAGGCTCAATCCAGTGTGTAATCAATGTCGGAGTGGTCTTGGGCAAATCCAAGTGGGCAGCGAGCTTCTTACGCTGTGGATCTGGCTCCAGAGATTGCCACTGATGAACTTCCTGGATCTTTCTCGGTAACTCCAAAAAGGAAGGATCCTCCGGAAACTTTGGAGGAATCCTCGACCTGGGACGATCTGGAGTACATGGCTTGTCATCCAGATCGGAGCATCCCCCTGAGTCTGAGTCAGAGGTCTCCGATGAAGAGGAAGACTCCTCCCAACACGGGGGAGGAACGGTCCCCTTGGGGAAGCATGTCCTCCCTACCCCTGGCGCCTGAGGGTTCACCTCTGGTGTCGGATAAGGCAGAGGGAGTCTCCCGTCTCTGGTGTAGGGGATCCTGTGCAAGTTCCGGCACTGGCAGATGGCTCTCCACCTCCCTGGTGAGCTGAGCCTTGGCCTCAGCCCACCAGACAGCCAGTCTCTCCTTCAAATCCACCGGCGGCTGTGGTGAGTTCGGTGGAGGAGGATACGGATACTGAGGGTATCCGTAAGGCGAGTATCCATAACCAGACTTCAGAAAGCCTGGCGTCGGGTATTGATGTGACGTGTACTGCGTCGTCAGATAAAGCAGCGCTGGGTACTGCGGCGTCGGATACTGTGGTACCGGGTAGGATGGCACCGAATTAAGCGGTGTCGGATACCCAGGTGCCAGGGGCTCTGACGAAGCAGAGGGCCATGGAAGAGGCCCAGCAGGCAAGCCAGGCAAAGGTGGCCCCACGGGCATCAGACGTGGCGTTGGAGCCGCATCCGGCAAAGAAACATCAGGTAGGACGGCGTCACAGCCGGCATCTGAGGATCTGGCATCAGGGAGTCCGGCCCTGTAGGAGGGAGTATTGACGTCAGCGTGCTCAAATCTTCCGTGTCGACCAGGGATGGAGGGTTAAAATCCCCAGGGTCCAGCAGAGGAGACGCGGGAGCCTCGGCAGGCAATGGCAAACATTGCGGTGAGCCTGGGACGTCAGACTGGTCCAAGGAGTCTGACATGGTCTCTTACCAGCAGGATCCTGGCGTGCGCGGAGGAGCCGGCGTCTGATTTATCGGAATCCTGGCCCAAGGGTTGCATTGGGGAAGCGACCTTGGGCGTGCGAGGGACCATGCGTGCCCCCCCCACACGAAGGAGTTGGCACCTTATTGGCCACATCCGGGCGGATGCTGGTGACACCGGTGTCCAACTTAGTGGACTAGCTCGACCCAGAGGGCCACGTGGTAGCAGCCTTCCTGAGAGTGGTAGCCTCCTTTGCACTGGAGGCACCCGAGAGGCCCAAGTGGGAGCCTGGCGGGAGGGCCGACACAGTCTTGGACACTGCCAAGACAGCCGTCGAGGAACGGTCCCCCAGAGGGGATGTTACCTTGAGAACCGCGACTCCGTCCGGAGTCACGGAAGCCGTGGAGGTGGAGTCCCGGTCCTTCTCTTTTTCTTATGGCCTTCGGGGGAAGTGGAAGTCTGCCTTAACTTCTTCAGACCCTTCTCCATGGAAGCCATCTTTTTCTTCAGAACGTGGGCCTCCAGGGACTCCTGCCTCCATTTTCATGTGGCTGAGTTGAACTGCTGGCAGTGCTGGCACTTCTCCATGGGGTGGTCCAGGCCTAAGCAGAAAAGGTACAGGGAGTGTCCATCCTTATGCGGCAGTTGGGAACTGCATGAGTCGCACTTATTTTTATGCGACTCGGAGGGCGTCGAGAACGACAAGGAGTAAGGAGTGAAAAACGAAAAAAAAAACAGTAAAAAAATAAAAAAAAATAGTAAACTAGACCAACGTAAGACTGACAAATGAAGGAACTCTACCACAAGGAACTTTCATAAGTCGACAGCGGGAAAGAACTGGAAGGCAGGCGTGGGGGACCGTGCCTTTAAATTGACATCACTTGACGTCAATCACCTGACGTGGGGTCAGACCCTGCCAGAGACCCCTAGCTAGAGATTTTTCCTTGGGGTCCTGACACCTGCTGGGTCAGTCCTATATGTAATTACCTACTGCAAGAGCCCTCTCGAAGTAAGATCTGACGTTGGCCCACCCTAAAATGAGTGCGGTAGAGTGAATGAACCAACTTAAGGACTTGCCCGGACTCCTGCAGAGTGGAGATGATGTCCTGGACATCCCCCTTAAAAAGAAGGATAGAGCCCCAGAATGGGGCATCCAAAATACTGGCTTGTACATCCGAGGCAAATCCGGAGACCCTAAGCCAGGAATGTCGCCGGAGGCAAATCCCAGTGGTCATCCCACACTTGGAGGCGTCCATAGCATCATAAGCAGCCCAGAAAACCTGGTTGTCAACGTCTGGGGGAAGCAGAACCCAAGGACCTGGTCTGGGTCCTGTCTTTCTTAGCGGACTTACGTCTTTTAAGAGGAGAGTGGGGACAGTCTGGTGGCGCTGAGGGTTGAGGCACTGGACGCCATGCCTCAAGTCACGCCAGTGACCCGTGTTCGGGAATGAGCACGGGCCGTCAGGGGTCGGCAGGGGAGGAAAAGGCTGGATTGTCCGCAGACAGCTCACCTTTCTCCTGGGGAGGGAGGGAGGGTTGCAGGGTTCTGCACTCAGGTGCCTCCCAGTGGTAGATGGGAGGTAGAGTGTCGGCAGCCTGCACGTAAGAGGGGAGGCGGAGCACATCAGACACTGGCAGGAATGCGCTCAGAAGCTAGCGCGCTTCCTCCACCGGGCATCCTTGCACGATCGTGCGTGCCTAGGAGAGGGCTTGGGGGGAGGGTGGAACAACCAGAACAAAGAAATGCCTCAGAGTGCCGGCACACGATGGCACACCCTGGCCCCAAGCCCACCGCCAGAACCCGCCTACTTGGGTCCTGATCCTCCACATACCACCACTGCCTGGATGAAACTAGATATCTTGGGCACCGGTAGGTGTGGTGGCCCCCCGACACAGAGGGTAAGCCGGTGGGGTCTCTTGCCAGGTCGAGAGGTAAGGTATCAGCGGAGCTCCAGAAGAGGACCCAGGGGTGGGGGTTTCAGGCCGGGCGGGAGACAACCGGGATGTCGCCTCAGAAAGGCCACCACTCTGGTAACCGGAGGGAAAAAGAAGAGTTGAGAAAAAAAAAAAAAAAAAAGAAAGGAGTGTGAAACCTGGCAGGAGAGGCATCTTTGTCACAATGCAGCCATTTATCTTTATTAGTATGGTGGTGGCTTTCCAATGATTTAGCCACCTTCTTCTTGACTTTCGAGTCTAAAGGTGGTGCCGTGGACTGTGGGGAGCAGCATGTCAATGGCGAGCTACAGAGAGAAACAGCAGGTGATGACAGCAAAAACACCCTGTGATTCACGCTGTTTGTCTTCCACTGCCTTTAGTTTCAGATAAACTTCTAGGATTTTATTGCCATGTCTCCTTGTAGCCTGGTTTAAACCTTGGCAAAAGTTGCAGGCCTTCACGTTGTGAGAGAAGCCTAGGCAGCAGATGCACATGTCGTGAGCTTCCTCCTCATAAATCTTGACTTGACTACAATGACAATATTGGAACAGTAGTTCCATTTCTTTCACCGGCAGCATAAGCATTAATTAAATCAAAACAAAAAAAGAACAAAATAGAAGTGTCAGTGATCCTTGCAAAGTTCAACAGTGTTCTTGCGCAGCAGTGGTGCAATGAGCAGTTGACCGTGGAAGAAAAAGAACTGTGGCACGATTGGGCCATCCACATTATTTACATGTCAACATGCATGTCAAGGTGGGCAGCCCCAGCTAGTAAAACTTTCCAGTGGTCCTAACATCGAAAGTCTACAGTACCACAATGTCGTTCAAAGGACAGAAATATCCTTAAAGAAGATAGATCTGATTCTAGAGACATACTCAGGAGTCAGAGATACATTTCCTATCACTCAGTTATGCATGCTGGATTATGTGTTTTTTAAAGACAATACATGTAGCAAAAGGAACAGGGAGCTGAGACTGAGCCTTACCCTCCATTTCGTGTAGTCACTCAGTGAGCTGGGACCGTATTTCACCTGGCTGACTGCTGACTTCACAAAGTCCTTTCCAGCTGATTTTATGGCATCAGGAGAAGAGGATTTGAGGAGATTATCCATGTAGTTTTTCTGCCAGTGAGCAGTAACCTAAAGCAAATATGAGAAAAGCTATCCAGTCATTTCTGTAGTATAACAAAGAACACTGCCCAAATTGTACAGATTTTTTTTTTCCAATTGTTTAACCAGGTGAGACGCACTAAGCTGAAAGCCTTTTTACAGGTGCAACCTGGGAGCACAGGGAAGTTAAGTGACTTGCTCAGGGTCACACAGTATATGCAACGGGGCTCTGGGATTCAAACCCAGGTCTCCAGATTTGCAGCTCAGAGCCTTAAACCACTGCATTATACTTTCCCTTTTTATTGGCAAAAATTGCCCTTGCTTTACCCTTCCATACCACCTTCTCAGAGGGCCACTCTGGCAGGACCTTTAACTCCCTTCTCTATCGCCTTCCCAAATCTCAAGTCTTCAGGCTTCAATCTATCTAAAACGTAGCCTCCCACCCTCTTACTTGCACTGTAGGTGAGACCATGAACAACCCTCCACCCAATCTTCAGACAGTGACACAGGCTTCTCATTCCCTTCAGGGGTAACTCAAAATATCCCTCCTAGTAATTCAAAGTCAAGCCTTCCGTGGTCCCCCACTCCCATCTACATCTCTGACCTTGCCACTCCCTATCCCCTCACCCGGTCAGGCTGTCCTACTTACAGAAGCCATACAGTCTTAATCCTAGCCACAGAAATGTTTCTAGGTATGTACAAAGATAAACAGATACAGATATTCAAATGTTTTGATCTTATCTGTGAAATAATGCAGATAATTATTGCCAACACTGTTGCTGCTTAGAGATGTTATAATTAAATAAATTGATATCATAACGCATGACTATTCTGATTTAAACATCACTAATCCATTTGTAAGCGAGACATGTGTTCCGGGTCAGTAGTCCCTCCACTTGTTAAACACCTCTTTTTACTTTTCAAATCTCTCTACCTTATGCTTCATTAGTTACAAAATTTCTCAGCTTCAAAAGTCACCAAGCCACAATATACCTTAAATTCTCTTAGTCTGTAGCTTCATAGTTTCATTTTATACATGTCCTTTTCAGTTTTTACATGCATATGAACATGTGAAGAAGCCAGAAGAAGGCGGCCATTTGAGCTACTGTCCTCGCCTCCCTCCCTCCCTCCCCCATCCTCCCAACCCATGATCCTTCCTTCCCCCCATGCCTATCCCAGCCTCTCTTAAAGCTGCCCACTGTCTTCAACGAGATGACCTCCTCCGGCAGCGCAATCCAAGTGTCCACCACCCTCTAAGTGAAGAAGTGCTCCCTGACCTCCCTCCTAAACCTCCCACCCTCCAACTTAAGACTGTGCCCCCTCGTGTTATGGTTGCCGCTCAGCTTAAAAAGACTCGTCAACTTTATTTATCCCTTTCAAGTACTTGAAGGTCCCGATCATGTTTCCTCTCTCTCTCCTGTCTTCTAGGGAGTACATGCTCAGTGCCCTCAACCTCTCCTCATATGCTTTATGCTGCTGACCCACTATCATCTTTGTAGCAGTAAGTGTTTTCAGAACAAGTTTTGAAGTAAAAAGCTTATATTAAGTACCAAGGAAGATAAAATGGTATTTAGGGTTTCTGCATGTTTTTTGTACAGTTACGAGGAGCGAAAAAGTACAGTTACGTAAGAACTTACCGTAACAGTAGATCTTCGAGAGAGGCTCTTGTAGTAGGTAATCACATATAGGACTGACGTCGGGCAGGACCCACGGAAAATTTCTAGCTAGCAGTCCCCTGGTATCCACTCTACGTCAGGTGACCGCGCCAGACGACATCGGTATAAAGGGGCGGTCCCAGACGCCCGCCTTCCAGTTCTTTCCCGCCACAGGCCCAGAAGGCCCGGACGAGAGAGAAGCAGACATTTTCCTAAATGGAAAAGGAGCTGAAAAAGCCTAGGGGGATGGAGGGCCGGAAGGTATTACCTACTGCAAGAGCCTCTCTCGAAGATCTACTGTTATGGTAAGTTCTTACGTAACTGTACTATCTTACTTCAAGAGGGCTCTTGCAGTAGGTAATTACATATAGGACAGAATCCCAAGCAGTCTGGAACAAATTAAAGGCACGGGAGGAGGAACTACTCAAGAGTAACAAACAACCTTGCAAACCTCAAGATAAGAGGCCTTGCAAGACCGCTAACTCCAAGCCTGCTCTGGCCGAGAGGCAATATCAAACTGTAATGTTTCTTAAAAAGGTATGGACGGAAGTTCAGTGGCGGCACAGATGTCTGCCATGACATTTTTTGAAACAAGCCGCAGAGGCTGCTATTCCCAGAGTGGAGTGACTTCTGACTTGACCCGGTAGGGTCTTGTTGTACTTGTCATAACAGAAAGTGATGCAATGAGCCAACCACTTTGATAGGCATTGCTTGGAGACAGCATTGCCTTCCCTTTTGTGAGCAAAAGAGACAAACAACTGATCAGTCTTCCTGAGATCCTTCGTCCTATCGGAGTAGTATCTCAGAATCCTGTGGACATCCATGGTATGAAGCAAGTATTCTTGATTGGAGTACTGCGTGAAAAAGGCAGGTAACTCAATAGACTGATTTAAGGTAGACTCCGCTACCACTTTAGGAAGAAACTTAGGGTTCGTGCGAAGAGCTACTCGTTCTTTGTGAAAAATCAGATAAAGGACTTTACACATTAGGGCCTGGAGCTCGGAAATCCTGCGAGCCGAAGTAATAGCCACCAAGAAGAGCATCTTCACGATAAGAACTTCAAGTTCACGGAAGCCGCAGGCTCAAAAGGAGGAAGGGTAAGTTTCTGAGAACAAAGTTCAAGTCCCAAGGGGGAGCCGGAGTCTGAACAGGGGGTCTGAGATGAAGGACCCCTCTGAGAAAGGTCTTGGATACCTCCAATTGGGCAAATGCTTTATCAGCGAAAGGGACATGGTAGGCTGAAATAGCAGCCATGTGGACTTTCAAAGAGGAGTGACTGAGACCCAGGTCAAAAAGATGACGCAAATAATCAAGCAGAACGGCCACAGGACAGGGGAAAGGCTCCACGTTCCTGGAGGCAGCCCAAATGGAAAATCTCTTCCATTTCATGGTGTAGGTGGACCTAGTGGAGGTTTTCTAGCTTCCACCAGAATCTCGGCCACCTTAGGAGATTGGGCTAGGTCTGCAGGAGCCATGCATGAAGTTGAAGAGACTTGAGTCCCGGATGGACCAGGGTCCCCTGATCCTGGGACAGCAATCCTCGAGATAAAGGAAGAGGAAGAGGAGGAACCTCTGAGTATTGCTGTAGATGAGAGAACCAGATTTGCCTGGGCCAGAAAGGAGCGATCAGAATCATTCTTGCTCCTTCCAATGCAAGTTTCTGCAGCACACGAGGGACCAGAGAAATTGGGGGAAAAGCATACACGAATCTGTCCTTCCAGCTTAGAGATAGAGCGTCGCTCCAGAAAGCGCCTCGCTCTGGAGCGAGCGAGCAAAAGGTTGGAAGCTTTGCGTTTTGGGAGGAGGCGAATAGGTCTATCTGTGGAGTCCCCCAAATCTGGAAGATGCTTTTTAGAACTTTTTGGTCCATTTCCCACTCGTGTGGCAGAGCCGAAGAACGACTTAGCTTGTCTGCCAGGACACTGTCGACTCCCGGAACATGGATCGCCGTGAGGTGAATGTTGTGAAGCGTTGCCCAATCCCAAACCCTCATTGCTTCCCTGCACAGCGAGTAGGACCGAGTCCCTCCCTGCTTGTTGATGTACCAGACCACACCACACACATGTTGTCTGTTTGGACAGCTAGGTGACCGGGAAGGATGTATTGGTGAAGGGCCTGAAGAGCATACAGCACTGCTCGTAGCTCGAGCACTTTGATGTGGAGAGCTAACTCCAATCTGGACCATAACCCCTAGGTTCGGTGAGGACCCAGATGGGCTCCCCAACCTTCGCCTGATGTGTCCGTGGTCAGAGTCTGGGCGGGGGGAGAATGAAAGAAGGGGACCCCCGAACAGGTTCTCTCGAACCATCCACCATTGCAAGTCTCTTGTCATCGGCGAGGAGATCAGCACCAAATGATCTAGGTCGTCTACAAGTTGATCCCGCTGAGAGATCCTCATGTGGAGGCGCGCACGCGGAACCGTCGGGATGGCAGCCGCCATAAGTCCCAGAAGACGGAGCACCGACCTCGCCGGAACCTTCCTGCATTCCGAAAGAAGGGAAATCTGGGACTGGAGGGAGGCCCCCCTGTCAGAAGGCAGGAAGGCCCTGCACACTGTCATATCGAGGATTGCCCCGATGAACTGGAGTCTCTGGGAAGGGTCCAGATGAGACTTGGAACGGTTGATGGTGATACCCAGACCAGTGAAAACCCGCTCGGTGAGAGAGAGAAAATGCAGGAGTTCTTCCCTGAACGAGGCCACCAGGAGCCAGTCATCCAGGTAGGGAAAAACCTGAACTCCCAAAGTACGCAGGTGGGCCGCTACCACCACCAGGCATTAGGTAAAAACTCGGGGAGCCGAGGAAAGACCAAAAGGGAGTGCGCGGAATTGGTAATGGTCTCCCTGGAACGCAAACCTGAGGTATTTTCGGTGCGAGGGGCGAATGGGGATGTGCAGGTATGCATCCTGCATATCCAGTGCACAAAGCCATTGGCCCGGCCGGAGAAGGGGCAAGAGGGCTTGAAGGGAGAGCATCCTGAACTTTTTGTATTCCACATAGAAGTTCAGGGAGCTGAGATCAAGAATGGGTCTGAGATCTTCAGTCTTCTTTGGTACAAGAAAGAAATGGAAATAGTAACCCGTCCCGTGAAGGTGAGGGGGGACGGGTTCTATGGCCTGCTTCGTGAGGAGAGCAGATATTTCTTCCCTGACCAAAGGAAGATGGCCCCTTGAGTAAGAAGAGTTCAGAGGGGTGGCGTGGAGGTTTCTGCAGAAACTCTATAGAGTGCCCCTCTGCTGTGATCCGAAGCACCCAAGAATCCGATGTTATCCTCTCCCAACCCGGAAGGTGGAGGGCGAATCTCCCTCCTACCGGTTCCTCCGGGGAGTCCAGAGGTGGTGGGAGAGGAAGGAGTCAGATGGTGAGGCAGCGCCGCAGCTGGGGCGCCCGCTGCTTTTTGGGCGGGGGCCTGGCAGCTATGGGGCCCGATGCTTAGTGGCCCGCCTTTCCTGGGTTTCGCGAGGCCGGCCAGTTCGTAGCGATCAAGGCCAAGGGAGATGGGGACGGTAACATGGTATCAACAGATTTGAGGCCGTCCTTCTCCTGCAAGTCGGTGATGATGTCCTTGACATCACCACCAAAGCTGAACCCTAAAGGTGCTTCTTGAATGCCCAACTGCACCTCCGGACCAGACCCCTCACACTCGGAGCCATGCGTGGACGTGAAGACTTACAGCGACGAGCTCCATCCTCACGGGTGTCCACTCATCGTAAGGTCGCCTCAGAATATGACGACTGGCCGAGACGGCAGAACAGGACAAGGTCATCTAACTCCTGCTTGACTTGGGAGTCAGGCAAGGAGTCAATCTTAGATTCCGCCTGGTAAGGACAGCCTTCTGGTAATCCCCATGTGCTACATAATTCAGGGCCCTGATCCCCAGTGTGGAAGAAGCATAGATCTTCCTTCCATACTGATCCAGAAGGCGAGATTCCTTATCCGGGAGAGACAAGCTCAAATGTTTTGGGTGTGCTGACCGGCCATGAGCGGCGCTAATCACAACCGAGTCTGCACTGGGGTGAGAGTCTAGAAAGTCTACACCCTCCGGAACCTGGTATAGCCTGTTGGACTTCCGAGGAAGTGGGGCTACAGCCGACGGTTGTTTCCAAATAGTGGAAACAAGGTGGGCATGAGGCTCGATCCAGGGTGGCACTAGAGTAGGGGCCGTAAGGGGCAAGTCCAGATGTTTGGCGAGTTTAACCCGCTGAGGATCTGGCTCTAAGGAACGCCACTGATGCACTTCCTGGATCTTCCTGAGCAACTCATGAAGGAAGGATCCTCCAGAGGAGACTTCGGAGGACTCCTCGGCCGCGGCTTGGACGGAGAGAGAGGCTCGTCGTCTTTCTCGGAATATCCATCGGAGGAATCCAAGGAGTCCGAGGGGGAAGAAGAAGAAGAATTTGAAGCAGAGTAAGACTAGCTAACTCGTCGAGGGGGAGGAACGGGTTCCTTAGGGGGATCCCTGGACGCGTGTCCTGCCCCTCTCTGGATCCCGAGGGGAGAGCTGGGAACCGGAGGGAGAGGGAGTGTGCCGCCCTGGCAGACGGGAGCTAGAGGTGGGCACCGCGCCGTGAGTCGGCTCCTCGACTTCCTTGGTGAGCTGAGCTTGGCCTCAGCCCACCAGGAGGCCAGAGTCTCCTGAAGATCCACGCGCCTGGGGGCAGTGGAGGAGAGGAGGAGGGGACAGTTGTACGGATTATATCCGTGAAGGTGAGTATCCGTAACCCGGCCGCGGAATACCGGAGCTGGGTATTGCGGCGTCAGGTACTGCGGCGTCGGTGGAGTCGGCGCCGGGTACTGCGGTGCAGGATACTGTGGACCCAGGTAAACCGGCGTCAGATAGGACGGCGGATACCCAGGTACCAGAGGAGCTGCCGGAGCAGACGTCCCAGTAGGAAACTCCATGGGCGGATCAACCGTGATAGGCCCGTGGGGTGGAGGGCCCGATGGGAGAGGAATATCCCCCGCCGGTGTCGGAGGGGCCGGTGGCGGGGTCAGCGTCAGATCTGGTTCTGTAGGAGGAGGGTCTGATGGCAGAAGAGCATCCCGAGCATCGCCTGGGGACGGAGGAGAGAAGTCCCCAGGGTCAGGCAGGGGGGACTCTGGCTCCCCGGATGGCAGCGAAAGCTGCAGAGAACCTGGGACAACAGACGATGAAGGGTCTGTCGTAGGCTCCGATGCCCGGCGCACGTCAGAGGAGCCGCGTCCGACTTAGGGGTCTCATCGAGGCGGCCGAGGTGAGAAGAGGCCCGTCCGAGGGGGGACACTGCCGCGGCGCCGCCCGGGAGGGTCGGGCATCTTAGCGGCCTTCTCCCGGCGGACGGCGGAGGAGCCGATGTCCAGCTTATGGGAGGCGCCCGCACCAGTAGCCTGCAAGCCTGCGGCAGTACTGGGGGCAGAAGCCTCCTTTTGCCTGGAGGCACCCGAAGGGCTCGAACGTGAACCCGACGAGTGGGCCGATGCCTCCTCCAAAGCCTTGGAGGCTGCCGTCGGGCGATCCCCCGGAGGGGACGTTACCTTAGCCGCGGCTCCAGCCAGAGTCGCGGAAGAGGAGGCCTTCTCCTGGTGCCTTTCTTTGTCCCACTTCTTGTGTCCTTCTGGGGAGGTCGACGCCTGCCTAAGCTTCTTCAACTCCTTCTCCACTGCAGACATCTTCTTTTAAGGAGATGGCTTCAAAGACTGCTGGCGTCGTCTCTTGGTGGCAGCTGAAATGCAGGCAATCGCGGCACTTGTCAACCGCGTGGTCGGGGCCTAAACAAAAAGGCAGAGGGATGACCGCTTTGTGTGGCCGCTACCGACATGAGTCGACTTATTTTTTGAAGGGAACCCATAAACCAACGCTCACCTAGCGAATAAATTGCAAAATACTGATACTTTCGTGAAAAATCCACGAGCTAACAGGGCTGAGACAAACTTCACCGCGGCGCTGCACGAGCTGACGGCCGGAAAGAACTGGAAGGCGGGCATCTGGGATCGCCTTTATACAGACATCGCCTGACGCCGTCACCTGACGGGGCGGTCACGAGAGCTGCTAGCTAGAAATTTTTCGTGGGTCCTGCCGCCTGCCGACGTCAGTCCTATATGTGATTACCTACTGCAAGAGCCTCTCGAAGTAAGATCTAAAGATTAAGGAAGACAAAACATGAGGGATAAGTTATGATCCTAAGGTGAACAAACAAAAAATGAAACATGATTGAAAAAAAGTTTTTAGGAAGCTGAAAGTAAAAGGGTAGAAATTCAACCAAAGTGTATGTTGATTTCAGGAAAAAACTGTGAAACGGACATGTATAAAATGAAACTCAGACGCTACAGACTAAGAGAAGTTAAGGTATATTGTGGTTTGGTGACTTCTCAATCAGAGAAGTTTTGTAATTAATGAAATATATGGTAGAGAGATTTGAAAAGTAAAGAGAAGTGTTTAACAGGTAGAGGCACAACTGACTCGGAACGCATGTCTCACTTACAAATAGACTACTGATGATGAGTTTTTTGTACAGTCTATACACTGGGGTACCAGGGCATCTCCCAAGAGTGCCAACACAGCCACTGCTGCTACTCGCAGCCTGAAACCACCTTCTCCGGGAGAGACACTGCTGAGCACCCCGTCCCCAGGACCCATGGACCTGTCCAGCCCCCCAGACCCCGGGAGGGCCCACCTCACCTACCTGGCGGCCTTTCTGAAATTAGAGGGATGTTCCTGGGCTGGGCTTGAGGGGCTTGGGAAAGCCGGTGGAAGGCTGTCCGGTGTCATGATGCGGCCTGGGCTCCTGGGGCCTCCGTCGCCTCCCTAAGTCCACCAGAGATTGTTTACTTATGTTCCCCTGGAGCATGGATATAAAATGACATCTGCACACGTAATGTGCCGATGTCCGCTGCCACTCCACCCCCTTGTTTTGATGTCGCTACCTGCAGGACCCCTGATCTTCATCGGGGGCCGCGGAGGAGCAATGCAACCCATACTTCCCCCCTTGGGAAGGGAGAGCAGTCCTCCGGACGCTCAATCCCTTCCCTCCAATGCTGATCCCCGGCGGCTGGAGTCTGTTCCCGAACCCGGGTCACTGGTGCGGTGTCCAGCAAATCAACCGTCAGCACCACCGGGCTGGCTTTGGTGATGTTTAAATTACAACAGTCATGATTTTAAGGCACATATATGGAGGGGGAAACAAATGGAGGATATATGCTGTATATATTATATAGGAAAGAATTTATTACAAGACAATAATGTTAAAATATCTTACTAGATGCATCACTGTGGGCCTGAGGAAGAGGCGCGGCCACGAAACAGTCGCCCAGCACAGTGAGAAGAGAATAAAAAGAAAACAAAGTTCATTATTGAGGGGCGTTTATCCTTTATATTTTTGAACACAGACGTGGTCGCATTTTTGGATGATCCAAGCATTACTACCTTTATTTCTAAATAAGAAAAGGGGAACCTGAACACAGCAAACTAGAATTTGAAGAGTGCCCCGACCATCCACAAGATCCAGTGGCCCCAATTGTTAAACCCATAGGGTTAAGTTATAACAGTATATTTCCTCCACCTAACTCCACCACCCCCATCATCCCGGAGGGCCTTGTTTAAGAATGTGTGTCAGTGCACCAGCACAACAGGACAGAGACCACCCCGTTTGAGGAGGTAGCACAGGGACCCGAAAATACATTTCATTCCTATAACTTTACAACAAAAGAACATGTTTTGTTTCTTTTACAACAGACTAAAACGTGGACTGAAACAAGCCACAAAACCTTACTAAATAAAATTCAGCATCTTGAACTAAAGGATCTAAGATTAGAATGGCATTGTCTATCCCTGGCTGATTACATTAAAAATAAAAGAATCCCAAGAGGGTTGAGGGTTCTAGTAGAGCCAAACTTGGGTCTTATGACCACAGAAATGAACAAAAAGTGGACAGGGATGAGGAAGAAGTGTTCCCTTAACTTTATGCACTCCCTGATAGACGCAATTATTAAAGAAAGAAGTAGACTTGGGATAGAGATACAGGATGTCAAAAAAGACTATTTAAGTAGGGTACAATTTCAAGATTTCATATCCTCCCTTGAAAAATTTTAATCTGAATTGACAGACTATGAGGATTACATAAAACAAAAATTAAAAAGATAATTATTGAGAGAACAAAATGTATTTGTGTTTTTTAAAACTGAAGGGAGTAGGGAGACACACATTCTATACACCCCAACAAGGATACTTCACAGACTCAGACAGTGGAGACTGATATGCCAATACAAGATACAGCACATATACACAAAATCAGGAAGAGCAGGAACCTTTTTTAGAAGAGGGGATTTCAGGAGAGGAACAACCAAAAATGAGGGAATGTACCACCAACCCAAATCAAGGATTTTGACAGAGGTATGATTTAAGGAACAGAACAATGTCACACGGTATACAACGGGGACCAAGAGGCGAGACTGGTGGCGGAGGTGGAAGAGGCGGCAGAAAGAGAGGGAGGCGGCAGGAGTCGAGGGAGGAGCAGATCGTAGTGTTCAATTTACGTGAAAAGGATCTTAACAAATGCAGAAGAAACATTACTTAAAAGGGGACTTTCCTTCTCACCTACAAAAGGATTTGACAAATTTAATTTAGAAACTCATCTGCAAAACTTTTATTGGAAGTTAAGACTAGCAGACTGGTTCAATCATAAACTACCAGAAACGGTGACAAAGAAAAAACAGTGACAAAAGGCACTGGATGTTAAATCAAATTTAATCCACCAAAGGGAACCTGAATGATAGAAAGCTATATTCAGGGTGCAAAATTCCTGTACCTTAGGTGCTCCAGGGCAGGTACTATTGATTCAGGACACCTACTGCTGTTTAGTACCTGCCCAGTGGGGCACTTAAGGTATGTATGCACGGAGTCCTGTTTTTTATTTCCTTATAGTCTGTCTTTTTTTTTTTTTTTCTTCTCCATTAGTTGTCCATCTGTTTTGTTTTCTACACAAGGTCATTCCGCACATCACTTTAAATGGGGCAGGGTCATTGGAGGAGTGCAGCACTGAAACCAGACCACAGGATTCAACTCAAAGAGATCAGCTGCCACGATCTCACAGGCAGAGGAGACAAGCAGGACGACAGTCCCCCCCCTTTGATTGGCATGGACTGTTAGTCGTAACCGCGAGGGGTCAGTTCGTTGTTGCTGGAGGCGGGCCGCAGCAAGACAAGACACCAACTGATGACTGTCTTTGGATAGTTTGCCTGCCCTTTCCACGCAGAGCACACCACTCAATCCTGTAGAGTTGGAGAAATAGGTTGTGCTGAGAGTGACATGCTAGCAGAGTTCAGACGTCCCCCATTCATTCTGGAATGACAACTGCTGATCGGACTTTGAATTACACAAAAAAAAACCCAGAAAAAACAAAGGCTGTATTAAGAGCTCTGTACTGCCATTGTTCCTCTTGACTAAGCGCAGATCAGAAGCACAAGTGATGGGTGGGGGGGTGCCAGGGGGAGGGTGAGACGACCGCAAAGGTCTTTCTAATGAGTGAGGGAATAACCTACTACTACAGTATATTATACAATGGCAAGAAAAAATCCCGGATTCTGATTGGCCAGTGTGTGTCTGAGACAGTGATGACATTACAGTATAACATCAATGTCATTGATTAGCATTTAGCTTTCCTTGCCATTGTGAACCTGTACCTTTTTTTCCCCTCTTCTCTTAAGAAACTCACTAAAAATCTGCTAAAAACATTTTTTAATTTTGTATAATATCGAGCCATTGTATAATAGCAATAAGGCACTCCAGGGTGTGCGTTATTGTGCAATAACGTCACTCTGGTGGAAGCACTGCTTCGCCTTTGTGCTCAAACCACCCCTGGAGTGATAAAGAGGTAAGCAATATTACCCAACAGGGTAGCTGTATTGGGCAATACCGACCACCCAGGGGCGAATGAGGCCTGACGCCACAGGCGGAGGGCCTTATAGCCCCCAGAAGGTTCAGTATTGCCCATACCGCCCACCCCGGAGGGTATTATTGCACTTAGAAAATGGGCACCATGAAAAAAAATGTTTAATTAAAAAATGTTCTTTCAAAACTAGTTCAAAATGAGTTTAATAAAATAGTTCCTCCGCCTGTATTTTTCATGGACACACACATATCCTGACTGCAGATTGTTTGTATTGCTTAAATGCCCCCACACACAAAGTACAGGCTGTGCTGCTTATTTTGCTTTTGGCCTTCTGACATCGGTTCGTTGTGGCCCCCCCCCATCATGTGTTTGCTTGTCATTCAAACAGGCACGAAACAGCGCTGGCTATCATCTGCTGCCCCCCCCCGTCACACTTCTAACAGCAGATGAGACACTCTGGAGTTTCGTTTTACCTTTATTTTATTTTTTCATGCTTCACAACGGCCTTCTGAAGGAGTGTGGCGCAATAGATCATACGGCTTGTGAGAACTGCATGGCAGCAGTTTCGTCTTAGGGATCGCGTAGTTGACAATGACATGTGTGAAACCCTTCCGAGAGCAGTTACAGTGGGCGTGTGAGCTGACTAGAGAAAAGTAAAGCAAGCCTGTTACATTGAATTATATTGATCTGGTCTACGGTTGTAATGTTTCGTTTTCTGCTGGGGTGCCATGAGTTGGGTATAATTTTGAAAGTCAGTGCTTCAGGAAATCTGCGAGGAGCGGTGCTGGTAGGCGGGCAGCTTTGATTTTGAACAACATAGGTGGTGCAGCTGAGAGGAGAAGTAAAGCAACATATTTATGTGATTCAGCGGAGTTTTAGTTTATTTAAACAAAATGATGGAACACCTGTGGTCCTGTTGAGAGCTTGTACTGAAACAGCATTTTTTTTTGAAGTAGGCTCTCTATGCTTGAGACAAAAATGGCGGTGCTTTCCAATGAAATTGGGGTTTTGGCCAATAGAGTGGCCACTTGGATATCAAAATGAGTTAAGGGGCACTGTAGACTGGCACTTTTTATTTCCTGGGCATCTACTGAAAGTTAGTGTACCCCCTTGGCAAGGGTACTAGCCAATCAGATGCCAGGAAATAAAAAGCCCATTTTCTAATACACAATAAATAACACACACCCTGTCGTGTCTTATTGCTTAATTATCAGAGTCTAGAGCTCTTTTAACAGCTAGTTTCACTCAGCCAATCCAGCAAAAATACCGTAACAGGAGGGCAGGGGAAGGCGAGAGACTCGAGGGGAAGTACTACAAACCATTACCTTACAAGCAGCTATTTTCAGAGAATCAGAAATAGTGCTGCTGCCTGCCTGAGATGTAAATAAACTAATTACAGACAGAGTGACAGACACTATTAAAACCAAGTACACTGCTGCAGAGATAGGGAGGACTCACAGGGAGGGGGGCATTCTCAGAGTAGCAGTACAATCTGCTTTTTTTCTCTATAGTATTAGTCACAGTTGCTGGGATCTAATTACAGTAAAAAAGTCTGTCTCCTCTAATTCAATCTAACTAAAAAACTCTTACTAAAGTGGAGCTAGAGAAGCCATCAAATATTTCAATACAGTATCACAGCTCTCTACAACTACTGAGAGCTACGGTGACTGAAGTGTAAATAAAAAAGGCTTGGGAGTGGACTGGTCATAAGCTTTTTTAAAAGCTACTCTGTTGTGGACTACTAGTTACCTAAAATATAATAGCAGAGAGACTCTTATTTATTTATTGAAGTTTCACCAGGACAGCACACTGGGCAACAAGTCGCTCGTCTCCCGGCGTGACCTGGGGAGAAGGGGTACAACTGGAATTAAACATTCAGGTTACAAGATCAACATTAATACACAGTTGTAAGGCATGTGTTACAGTGTTACAACAGTGTTGCGTATAATAGGTAGAAAGAGAGGACAATAATAAGTGCCGGGTTAATAAGTAAACAAGTGCTTACGTGAAAGAAAAGGAGGGAGCGGGAAGAGTCGTGTCACTGGAGACCCCTTCAGGATGCGAGGAACACTGCAAGGGGACTAGGGGAACCAGAGAGAAGGGGATAAGGCAGTGTCCCAGAGAGATCCCTTTGAGATGGTGGGGGAAGGGAGTAGATTAAAGCCTTGAAAGCAACTGTGAGCTGAGTTCGCTAAAAAAAGTAAATAAAAGCTATTTTAAGAGCTAGTGTTCCTGTGGGCTGTACTAGCTAAAAAAAGGATTGGCATTTAAAAAGTGTCTAACATGCTCCAGTGGGCAGGTACTTTCTTCCCTGAACGTCATGCCCTGGCTACATTACTGTAGTAGAAAAACAAATCAGGGCAATGGTTAAGCCAAAAAATTATTTTCTTAAAAAAAAAAAAACAAAAAAAAAAACCTCAAGACGGGAAAGGGAGACGTTACAGAATCTTGAAAGAGACAAGTGAATAGTAATAATGCCAGCAGATAACGGGGAGGAATAGTCCTTTGGAGGAAAGAGGACTATAGAACGGAATGGTTGGGGCAATTTATAAATGAGGCAAGATACTCATTACTAGATAGAGATCCCACAGAGGGAAAAAAAAAAACAAGAAATAGAAGATCTATTGTGTTGTGTCAAGGGGTGGACATGGGATGGTGCACGATGGACGAAAAATAGATGCTCACTAAGCCAAACCCCAGGATACCTATTTTTTTATGTCTTGCCTAAAATTAATAAAAATAGGGAAGAACCTCCTGGCCACCCCACTGTCTCAGGGATAGACTTGATATTAGAGCCCACGTTAAAATATGAGAAATTTTTCATACACGAAGAGGTCTTTAAAATGGTAACATATATCAGAGACTAAGGACATATAATGGAGATACATGGACATTAAACATTAATACAGAAAATTTAGATGACAAGTGGCTAGTGACCTATGACGTTAAAGACTTATACACTAGTAGTGACCACCAGGAAGGCTTGAACTCATTACCTAAATCTTTGCAAAGAAGGGATGATCAACATCCACCCAGTGAGTTCTTACTACAATTAACAGAATTCATCTTAACAAAAAATGTTTTTCGATTTGAGGATAAAATCTACCTACAAGAGAAAGGAACTGCCATGGGTAGCACCATGGCACCCTCTTATGCCAACTTGCACATGTGGGACTGCGAGCAAACCTTTATATAGGACCCACATACAAACCCTTACCTACAGAATATCCTAATGTGGAAACGTTACACTGACGACATATTTAGGATATGGACACATAGCAAGACGGAACTGGACAAATTTACAGGATATGTTTAACAGACGCAACTCTAACCTAGAATTTAGCATGAATTGTGATCAATAAATTCCCTTTCTGGACCTTCTGGTGTATAAGGGTACCACAGACATAGAGACAAGGCTATACAGGAAGGAAATAGTCACAAATACTACGCTACTCTACACTAGCTACCCTGATCCAAACTTGGGAAAGAGCATCCCCAAAGCATAGTTGATTAGAGCAAGGTGAAACTGTAGTGAATATACATAATTTGAAAGGACATCAGATGAGCTAGCAGACCGATTTGTATCAAGGGGCTACAACAGGATATTGGTGGACGAGTCAGTTAATGAAGTGACACAAACCCCAAGAAAGGAATATTTAAAACAAAATAAGAAAGACATGGGAGAGAGAATAGTGTTCTCAATGGCTTATAGTCATCTAACAGGGGAGAGAATAACAAGAAAGATAAAAGAATTTTGACAACTGGCATATAGTAGAAGCAGGAGGATATCAGAGTCAACGTCTGAAAAATCCCCCCTTAATCACTTCTAAGAAGAATAAGAAACAGACTTTAATGGCAGATAAGGACCGCTTGGTCCACCTAGTCTGCCCATTTCCCTACCTATTGGGTAAGCTGCAGATCCTAGTTAACCAACAGCCTATTTCTTCCTACCCCCCACCAGAATTGCCTTATGTCTGTCCCATGTATTCTTAAATTCCCCCACTGTTTCTGACCCCAAGACCTCCTCAGGAAGGCCGTCCCATGTGTCCACCACACCCTCTGTGAAAAAATACTTCCTCACACTGCCCCTGAGCCGTCCCCCCTCTATCTTCAAATGATGTCTCCTTGTTCTTGCACATCTCTTTTTCTGAAAGATGCTACCCTCTTGGACTTTGTTGATTTCCTTGAGGTACTTGAAAGTTTCTATCATGTCCCCCCTCTCCCTCCTTTCCTCAAGGGTATACATATTAAGCTCCTTTAGTCTCTCTCTTCGTATGGCTTCTGTTGCAGACCCTGCACCATTTTAGTTGCCCTCCTCTGGACTGTCTCCATCCTGTCTATGTATTTGCGGAGATCGGGTCTCCAAAACTGCATGCAGTACTCCAGATGGGTCTCACCAACTGTCTGTAGAGAGGGATAACAACGTGCTGTTTTCTACTGGTAATGCCTCTCCCTATACATCCCAGTATCCCCCCAGCCATCCTTAATGCCTTCTCACATTGCTTGCTTACCTTTAGGTCATCTAATATGACTACCCCCAGGTCCCGTTCCATTTTTAATACCCCCCCCCCCATTGTGTACTCTTCCCTGTGTTTTTGGTTCCCAGGTGCATTACTTTACACTTCTTTGCATTGAATGTATGCTGCCGGGGCCGGCCCGGTGGCACTGAGGATTGAGGCGCTGGACATCACACCTCGTGATACGCCGGTGACCCGGGTTCGGGAACGGACTCGGGTCGCTGAGGGTCGGTGGGGGAGGGAGGATTGAGCTTCCCTCCGGATACTCTCCTCCCTCTGGAGTGGGATAACAGGGGTGCCTCTAGCACCTGACGCCCCTTTAGGCGGTGGATGCACAGGCTTTCGGGAGCCATGTGACTCTACTAGAGTCAGGGGGGAGACGCTGTTACGCGCGTGGCTGTCGCCATCTGTCGGCAAGTCTGGACACAAGTCCTAAGCGCAGGTGTCTCAGGGGAATGGTAGAAAAACAGGGGAAAAATGAAACACCCCTGGCCCTACGAGCGGATGAAACTAGGGATGGGATGCCGTGGGGACTGCCCTGGTGGACGGAATAGGAGGAGGTACGAGGCCTCCTCTGAAAGCCGTGGGAGCCAGTCAAATTCCAAAAAAACAAAAAAAAAAAGAATCTATGCTGCAATACTTCTGACCATTCCTCCAACCTTGTCAAGTCCCTTCTCATCCTTTCCACCCCCCTTTGTGTATCAGCCCCGTTACAAATCTTTGTGTCATCTGCAAAGAGGCATACTTTTCCTTCCAGTCCCTCTGCAATGTCACTTCTAAAGACATTAAAAGGGACTGGACCCAGTACTGAACCCTGCGCTACTCCACTAGTAACCCCCCTTTCTTCGAAGTGGACTCCGTTTACTATTACCCTCTGTGTCCTGTTGTCCAACCAATTTTTTACCCAGTCTACCACCCTGGGACCCACTCCCAGGCTGGCCAATTTGTTTATTAATCCTTTGTGTGGGACGTCAAATGCCTTGCTAAAGTCTAGGTAAGCCATGTCTACAGCCACTCCCTGGTCTACTATTTTGGTCACCCAGTCAAAAGAAATCTATTGGATTCGTCTGACATGACCTTAGTGCTGTGAATCCATGCTGCCTTGGGTCCTCTGCCCCACTGGCCTCTAGGTACTCAACAATTCTTTCTTTCAGAAGTGATTCCGTCATTTTCCCTATCACTGAGGTCAAGCTAACAGGTCTACAGTTTCCTGCCTCTGCTTTGCTCCCACTTTTGTGAAGGGGAATCACAACATCCCTCCTCCAGTCCTCAGGTACCACACCATCCTCCCATGATTTAAAAAGGGCAGTAGTCAGTGTCACAAACGCACTCCGCAGGTCAGGCCCTCTGCTCCCACAGTGCCAACCTCGAAGTGCAAGATTGTGAACAGGAGACAGATAGGGTAACCCCTCCTGTATGTTCTGGGTCCGAATCACCTACCAGCCTCGAGTCCTGGGGGTCAAATGTGAACCTTATGCTAGCGCACCCAGTTAACCGGCTCAGATATGTACCCTTTTCGGGAATGCAGTACAATCCTTCGCCCAGTGGCACCCAGCCAAGTTCTCAAAATGTTCCCTTACGACTCAATATGAGACCTAGGTATATTCTTACCTTTAGCAAGATTAGTAACACATTCAAGCCCTTAACAGCTGTTAGAATTAAACACTGGTTCAGCCTTCACATGCAAAAGAAAACTGAGAAGACACAGGCAGTATTTCAAGGAAAATATTGTTCACTAAAAATTGTAAAGTAAGTAAAATATTAAACACTGAACAAATATATCAATATCTTACAGTCACATAAAATAAATGGGAAAGTACAGAACACAAATACGCCTACCACAAATACTTAAAAATTCCAGCGGAATTATCTTTTTCTAAAGTGCCTAGTTATCAGTCCACAGACCAAGTGTGTCTGATTTTCAGAGTGTCCTTCTGCCTCAATTTCTCAGATGTAAGCAATATTTAAAAGTCAGTTTTCTCCACCTCCTGGTGATGTCACCCATGAGGTCACTGTTAGATATGTGATAAATCTGCAATCTGAGATGTATATCCACATGGATGTATGTTATTACTGTGAAAATCAGCAACTAGCAATTTCCCAAAATATGAATCTCTAATCAAAACATTCCCTTTCAGTTTTTCATAACCCCACAATACTAGTTCTCTACTAGGTGAGAAAACCATAAAGGATCAGCCAAATGACTTCCCTTCCTGCTAGGGTCATAAAATTCATATTTAGTTTCCAACTTCAAAAGCAGGAGCAGGTTATAAGGGGTAATAAACTGTCCCTCTGGAAGGAAGGCTTTAATTAGTGGTTTCACTCTGTCTAGCACATCCTGCTGTTGCTTCACACTGACACTTTTGAGGTCAACGGTCAAATCTCTCACACTCTGGCTGCTTGTCCTAGGCAGACAATCACACACACATACTACTTATTCAGAATACAAATATCATACATATAACCATACGCGGGGGCAGAGCGTCACAGTCAGTGGTGTCACTAGTTCTCCCCTTAGTTCTTTTAGAATTCTGGGGTGAATCCCATCAGGCCCCATTGCTTTGTCCACCTTCAGTTTTAGGAGTTCTTTCAGAACCCTTTCTTTTGTGAAAAGAATGGTACCGACACCCCTATCCAGAGTGCTTCTATTGATTGGATTAGGTACCTCCCCATCTCTTCTTTTGTGAATACTGAGCAGAAGCATTTGCTCAGTATTCCTGCTTTTTCACTGTCCCTCTCTGCCCACCCACCCTCTCCTTTATTAAGTCTCACTATCTCTCCCTTGGTTTTTCTTTGCTCCCTAATGTACCTATAAAAGGTTTTAACCCCCTTCTTAACTGAGCTGACTGTCTTTTTCCTCAGTTTGGGCCTTTGCTATTCTGACTGCCTTCCCTGCTTCCTTCTACTTTAACTGGTGCAGTTCTCTGTCCTGCTCCTTCTGTGTTTCCTTATACTTCCTGAATGCTATCTTTTTCTCCCTAACCTTTACTGCCACCTCTTTTTGAGAACCACAGTGTTTTTTTCCTTCATTTGGTTTTATTTGCTTCACATAAAGGCTTGTTGGCTCTGTGATGGCAGTTTTGATTTTTAGCCTTCATATTACTGTACCTTTCCCACCCTTCCCTTTATTAAGCCTCACTATCCCTCCCTTGGTCTTTTCTTCACGGTTTTATCCCCCTTCTTAACCGAATTGGCTATCTTTTCCTCGGATTGGGCCTTTGCTCTTCTGACTGCCTTCACTGGTACAGTTCTCTGTCCTGCTCCTTCTGTGCCTGTTTGCTAGTGCTTTTCTAATGCACTCTCCCATTTTGACAAAGTCAGCCCTCCTAAAGTCCAGTACCCTCACTTCTGTATGGCTTGACTCTGCGGCTGTGTTTGTCGTGAACCACACTGTTTGGTGGTCACTTGTTCCCAGAAGGCTACCCACTTCTAGGTCTGAGATCCTCTCTCCGTCCTGTTTGAAAGTACCAATTCTAAGAGTGCTCCCTCCTGAGTGGGTTCCAACACTAACTGTCTGAGGCATTCCCCTGTAGGGCATCGAGAATGACCCTGCTCTTGGATGTGGCTGCAGCAAAGGTGCTCCAGTTAACATCTGGCATATTCAAGTCCCCCATCAACAATATCTCCCCTTTTTCTGCCATCCTAAGGATGCCTTTTATCTTTTTCTTGTTCATTTCCTCCCCCGAGACGGGGGTCTGTACACAACCCCCGCGCAGAATGTGGTGCCATTTCCGGTCTCCAGGGTGACCCACCGTGCCTCCTCTCCTCCCCGTTTACCCTTTAGTTCCACTGCTTTGATCCCTTCCCTTACATAGAGAGTTACTCCTCCTCCTCTTCTTCTACCCTCCCTGTTCCTCCTATAGATTGTATACTCTGGTATGTTGACATCCCAGCCATGGTTCTGTGCACCATATTTCTATGACTGCCACAATATCCAGGCATCCCTCTTCCACCAAGGCCAAGGTCAGACCTCCTTGAAAATGAGTTTACACTCAATAGAGCTTATCCTGTTCCTGTTCATACTGATATGAATAAGAATAAAATTTTACCATACCATACCACCAGTTCAGGGATCTTGTTGCCTAGACTATGGGCACTGGTACTCATTACCCTCCATTTTTTGACGGCTGCGCCCCTTTGTGCCCCATCTCTGCCCGTACTGCCTTTGCATTTTTCTCCATTTACCCCTGCCCTTCTCCCTACTGACTTCTCTATCTTGGTGTATGGACAATTGTCCATACTGACCATTTTGAACCAAAGACAAAACAGCTACTTTTGGGGCCACTAATCAATGGCAGTTATTCGTGTGGGCATTGTTTCCAATGCAATAACCTCAGCAAGAAAAAAATGTTTTAACATCCTTATACAAACGAAGTAGGATATTGAACATCATATGAATTGCACCTCTGATCATGTGGTTTACCTGTTACAATGTCCATGTGACAAATCATATGCCGGAAAGACAACAGAGATTTCAAGGCACGGATGAGTGAACACAAAAGTGACATATGACTTAATGACCAGAAATCCCTAGTAGCAAGACATTTTAACTCAGTGGGGCACTCGGTCTCATCACTACATTTTGGGGATTGGAAAAGGTACAAGAACCCTCTAAATCAGGGGTGGACTGGGACACAGTATTACAGAGGAGAGAAGTGTATTGAATCTTTATGATGGATACAATAAACCCACAAATAGGTCTCAACTAAGAGTGTGACTGGCGTCTATATCAATAAATCCCTGGCTGCAGAACATGTGTCGGGGGCAGTCAGATTACTGACATAAGAACTAAGCTTGAGCTCAACTGGATTTATGGTTAAAAAAATATGGTAGAAATATTGTTCATAGGTCTGTGCACCAGATTCCTGTAACCACCCCACTTCTGTGCTCCCATATGTGAAGAACAATATTTGTTTAACTAGTAAATATGAACGTGAAGCCAAAGGAAACTTTATGAAAAATAATTTAAAAACTTTTCTCGGCCGCAGCCAAAGAAGAAGGGAGAACCACCACCAGGGTGGTCTTTCTCAGTGTCAGAGGCTCTGCTCTAGTTCAATCCCCTACACTATTGAGGGACTTGTCCATGTGACAATAGCAGTCTGCTTGTTATTATTTGTATTGTATTTTTGATATAAATATATGTTTAGACTACTGCTTATAAAACAGGCCAAGAAGCAAAGCATCATGGAACATAGGATTTGAACAGAGAGAAGGGAAGGATCTGCCCTGTCCATGACCCAGTGGATGAACTAATTAGAAGCCTTTTTTTGACACCTGCCTTGTCAAAGCCTGTATTAGCTGATATAACGGGTTGTAAAACCAGTCTCTGCTTTGAACCAAGGAAACCGGTTATAAAATATTGCATTTTATGACCTATCAGGAGGAAAGCAAATTCTGACAGAGACCTGTGAAAACCTTCACATAGCTAAGAGAAGTGTCTTTTAGGATGTTCTTCAGAAGATCAAAGAGATATTCTGTCCTGTCATAATTCCTGCGCTGTCGGGCTCAGTAATTTAAAAGTATATATATATTTAATAGGGGTGAGTGGTAAATGAGTGAGATAAAACAGCGCATCATCCACTGCAGTATGATATTTTTATCCTCTGCTCTACTGTGATGATATGAGACATTTACACACACAGGTCACAAAAGGTCGCTGATATCATCACCCTAGGCAGCTTTCCCCTCAGCATGAAAGAAACACCTGTGCTGTTACCATAGACACAAATGCAGAACTACCTGAGAGGTCTCACTGCAACCTACAGCTAACTCAGTGAGCATTATGAAACACACCTAGCCCCCCACCCCAACTTCCAGCTCATTACTGCGATGCTCTCAACTTGATGCAGCCAGAATTCCAAACAGCACAGCTTTACAGAACAGTCTAAACTACTGCCTGCAGCTAACTCAACTACCACCGAAACACACTCTCACTTGTTCCTCAAACTCTGATTCTCACCCATTACAATTACTGTGACAATTTCAACTTCACTGCAGCCAGAATACTAAAGAGCACAATTTCACAGAACACTCTGCCTGCAGCTAACTTAATTACCACTGAAAACAGTATCAGCTGTTCTGACACTCTGCCTCTCAGTTCATTACAATTACTGTGATGCTTTTAACTTCACTGCAGCCAGACTGATAAACAATACAGCTTCACAAAGAAAAAATTACTCACCTTAGTAATGTTGTTTCTTCTAATGGAGTCTTGCTATATTATAGACATTAGCAGTTTGATCCAGCTCTAGAACTGCCCCGGAGTGAAATGGTTAAAACCATTCCAAAATAGAATTTTGGCACGAGAGCAGCTCTATCTGTGTCATTTCAAACTTGAACTGTCAGATCTTTACAAGCCAAACTCACTAAGGTCTGTGTGGAAGCTGTAACCTCACACTCAGCCAAATGGCTACCTAAATAATAACAACCATTGATGGTCCCAACACCCAAGACTCAAGTCAGGGGACCAGAAATACTAACACCATTCTAATAATATGAAAATGGAACATAAGTATAATAAACACACACCGCTACACATACACACCCCAAAGTCCCACAGGGACAAAATGCTAACAGGACATAGGTAGTGCCCACACTAAGTTGCCCGCACCCCACCAAGTAGAGGTTCTGAGAGGGGCAGGTTGGGGAGGTTCAATAAAAGACTCCATTAGAAGAAACAACATTACTAAGGTGAGTAATTTTTCTTCAAACATGAAGTCTTGCTATATTATAGACATTAGCAGAATACACAGCAGTACATCCATGGAGGAGGTGAACCTACTTAGGGAATAGGCTCTGAGAACAGTTGTGCTAAACTGAAGCATCTCCCGACCTGGACATCCAGGGAGTAATGCTTGGTAAAAGTGTGTACCGCTTTCCAAGTAGCAGCCTGGCAAATCTCTAATAAAGGGATATTCTGGCAGCAGCTAGAGGCAGCTGTACCCCTGGTGGGAATGAGCCTCAAACCGGGGGCTCTGCCCACTTTCTGATAACAAATTGGATACAAGAGACAATCCACCTGGCTATTGATCTCTTAGTGGCAGGTTTGCCTTTCCCAACTTCACCATAGGTAAGGAAAGTTGGAGGGATTCAACCTGTGACCTTTTGGTACGCTTATATATAATAACTAAGAGCTCTTAACATCCAGGTTGTGCAACCTCCTCTCACCCGAAGAGGAGTGATCAGTGAAAAATACTGGAAGGGAGATAGATTGATTAAGATGGAAATCTGAAACCACCTTAGGCAAAAACTTCCTATTAGTCCTAAGGACTACCTTACCCTGTGGAAAGAAATAAAGTCAGTCTCCACTGACAAGGCTTGCAATTCACTTATGCGTCTGGCAGAAGTGATAGCCACTAGAAAAACAGTTTTCCAAGTTAGGTACTTAAGCTCTGCAGAAGACAGAGGTTCAAAAGGTGGCTGCATTAACTGGGCAATGCAAACATTAAGGTCCCAAGCAGGGCCGGTTCTTGAAAGGAGGATTATAAGGAGTAATCCCTTAAAAACTTGGAAAACACAGGATGAGAGGAAAGAGGGATGACTTTCCTGCTGACACAAAAAGCAGACACAGCTGCCAAATGAACTCTCAGGGTAGCTGGTCTGAGACCCAAGGAATTAAGATGTACCATGTAATCTAACAAAATGGGCAATTCAGCAGATTCTGGGAAATATTTTTCCTAGCACACCAAATGGAAAACCTTTCCATTTAGAACTATAAGTAGTTCTAAGTGGAAGGCTTTCTGGAAGCCTTTAGGATCTCAAGAACACCCTGAGAGAGATGTAAATCAGCAACTAACTCCTCAAGAGCCAGGCCTTGAGGTTGAGGGATTGAGGTCCAGATACCAAACCCTTCCCTGGGCACAAGTCAACAGACTGTGATTCCTGGAGAGGCACAGGGAAGATGGACTGTCAGAGACAGAAGGAGTGGGTACCAGGGCTGCCTGGCCCAATCCGGGGCAATCAGAATCACCCTGCAAGGCTGAGATCTGATTTTGACTAGTACTTTGAATAGGAGAGGAAAGGGGGGAAGCATAGAGGAACTTCCCCTCCCAATCCAGAAGAAGGGCATCCAGGGGAACTGAGCCCAGCACTGGAGGCCTGCAACAGAACAGAGGAAGTTTGTGATTGTCTGGGGCTGCAAAAAGATCTATCTGAGGGATGCCCCACCTGGCAAAAACTATCCCCAGCACTTGAGGATCCAGGGACCATTCGTGATGGCCCTGGAAATCCTGCTGAGGGCATCTGCTAGGACATTGTCCTTCCCTGGATGATGAACTGCTATGAGGGAAGTGTTCAGGAATAGGCCAGAGACCACAACTTCATTGCCTCGTGCACAGGGCCGAAGACCGAGTGCCCCTGTTTGTTGATGTACCACATTGTTGTGGTGTTGTCTGTTCTGACTTGTATCACCTTGTCGTGGACAGATGCAGAAAAAGCTTGAAGAGCTAAAAAGACAGCTCTGAGTTCCAGCAAACTGATGTGGAGCAGAGATTCCTGGGGGGACCAAACTCCCTGAGTGGAAAGGTCGCCCATGTGGGCTCCCCAACCCAGAAGGGAAGCATCTGTAGTGAGAGTCAAGTCGTGAGAAGGTGAAATGAAGGGGACCCCCGCTCTTAAATTGCTCTGATCCTGCCACCACTGGAGAGCTAGGATCAAGGTTCGAGTCACTGGGATCAACTTGGAAAGGGGGTCTCTTCTCTGAGACCAAAAGGTTCTCAAGTGAAACTGAATGTCTCTCATCTGAAATCTGGCTCCCTGCACAACAGCTGGGGATGCAGCCATGTGCCCCAGGGGCTGCAGAAAGTGTCTTGCTGGTCGAGAGACCTGCAGAGTGAAGGAAGAGGCCAGAGCCACTAAATTCCTTACCCTTTCTCGGGGAAGAAAGGCTCTGGCTAGCTTTTGTCCAATTCTGCCCTATAAAGGTGAGTACCTGGACTGGTTCCAGAACCGACTTTGGTAGGTTTAGCAGAAAACCAGGGAGGTGAGAAGCTGCTGGGTGACCTGCAGGTGAGATTTTACCTGTTCTGGGGACTGGCCTACAATGAGCCAGTCATCTAGATAGGGAAAAACAGCAATCCTCTGCCTCCTTAAGTGGGCCACTACCACTGCTAGACACTTTGTGAATACCCTTGGAGCAGAGGTAAGGCCGAAGGGCATTGCTCTGAACTGGTAATGACCTGAGGGCAGTTCGAATCTGAGGTACTTTCGATGGGATCTTCTGATTAGGACAAAGAAATAGGCATCCTTGAGGTCCAGGGAGGCTAGCTAGTCCCCTGGCCTTAGGGAAGGTAAAATCATTGCCAGAGTTACCATTTTGAACTTTGGTTTCAGAAGATGCTTGTTCAGATATCTGAGATCTAAAATGGGCCGCCATTTTCCTGTCTTTTTGGGGTAAGGAAGTATCTGGAATACAGACCCCTGCCCTGATGCAGGGAGGAACCCTTCTACTGCTCTGAGAGCTAACAGGATGAGACCTCTGTTTCCAAGGCGAGGGTCTCTGAAGCACTTGCAGGTAGAAAAGTCTGCTTCTCAACTTGGGAAACTTTTGAGGCGAAGAACCAGACCCTGGCTTACTACTTCCAGAACCCACTTGTCTGAGGTTTAAAGAAGCCCAATTCTGACTGAAGTAAGCCAGCCTGCCCCCACTGGTACAGGAGAATCAGCCTGGGCACCCCATCAGGGTGCCTGTTTCTGCAGGAGCTTTAGGCTGGGGGGTGGGAGCAGGTCTGCCCACCTCGTCTGCCCCTGCCTCTGAAGAAGCCCCTCTGAGCAAAGGCAGAGGAGGCCTGAGTCTGGTAGAAAGGCCTGTGAAAAGGCCCACCCCTACCCCTGGGGGCATGCCTTTGAGGAGTGGCTTGCCTCCTTAGCCTGGGCACTCTTGTAAGTAGTCCTATATTCATCCATCTTCTTCATGTAATTCTCTGTCTGCTCTCCAAACAGAGAATTTCCCACCACAGGAAAATCCATAGCCTTAGTCTGGGTATCCTGTGACAAACTAGTACACCTGAGCCAGGCCAACCTACGAAAAGCTACAGATGTGGCCAGGACCCTAGAGGAAACATCATTGACATCCACAGCAGCATGAAACTGAACCTTAAAGGCTTCAATGCCATCAGCAGCCACCTGTTCTAGTTCACTAGCCAGCTGGCCATGGGCCTGCTTGGCCAATTGCATAATAGTATCCCATCTAGATTTCTGATACCTAGCTACATAAGCCATATAATTTGCTTGCCTGAGTCCCAGAGAGGCTGCCATATACTGTTTTTTTGCCATGGCATCAATCTTCCTGGAATCCTTGTCAGGAGGATGTGAAGCCAAGGAATATTAGCTTTATCACAGGCAGCAGCCTGAACTACCCCCATGACTGCATTGCTGAGAAAGGAATTCTGTATCAGGGCCTGACAATGTATACCTTCTGTCCATCTTTTATCTACAGGAGGCACAGAATTAGGAGCTTTTAAAATTTTAATTGTTTGTTTCCTAAAAGACTTATGTAAAGGAATAGACAATCTCCTAGATTCTGGAATATCCATCATTTCTACAAAATCAGGCTCCTCTTGCTCATCCACAGCCTCTTCTAAAGGAAGCCGGAGGTTTCAGCAACTTTTATAAAACATAAAATGAGATGGGGACTCAGACAGCATAGGGGAAGATTCTAAAGGTCTGTCTGGGGAGATGTCCGTTCAATGGGCACACCAGACCTTCCCAGCCACATTCATACTGTTCATAATCCTCCTCCTCCTCTGGTTCATAAAATTCCTCAATATCATAATCCTGAACCACTGGGACCGGACGAACCGACCTTTTACCAGATAGTGGTGGTTCGGACGGACCCTGAGACAGTGACTGGACAATTTGTATGGCTTTTGCTATCTCTGCAGCAGTTGGAGAAGGAATTTTGGACTCCAGACCTGCCAATTTTCTTGTTTTCTTTACTGGAATTGGTTCCTCAGAACCAGCTTTTCTTTTGCCCAAGGAAGTCTGGCCCTGGTCAGAGGGCACTCCCTCTGGTTCGGTTAGCACCGAACCGGGCTGGCCATCTGGGTCAGCGGACTTTTTGCCCTCTCGTTCCCTAAGCCTGCCCAATCTTTTTTCCAGGGTGGCTGCAGGGAAATTCTTACATACCTGGCAGTCTGACTGGAGGTGGTCAACCCCAGACAATAAACACATGTGTGTGTGGGTCAGCCTTGGCAAAGACTTCCCACAAACATCACAGTGTTGAAACCCAGTGGGCCGGTTTTCTTTGGGTTTCTCAGACATAATGCCAGCCTAACCAAAAACTTGCCCTTTAACGGCAGTGCCAGGCAAGACACCCTTATCGGTTCCTAACGTGTCATTGTATTGGAAAAACGTAATAAATCCGTTTTTAGAACCGATAAGAACCGGAACCGCATCTAAAATAGTAACTTTTAGTTTTAAATGAGTTTTAAACCCACTGATCGGTTCAAAACCGAACCGATAACTTACAAGTTCCACACAGACAAAACCTTCATTTACTTACGGTTACCACAGATAGAGCTTGAACTGAGCGGTTTTATGTTAAAATAAAACTATTCTCAGTTAAATCCAACCGAGAAAACACTTTTAAACGAGAAATGAACCGAGCAGAAGGAGAAATCTCCGGAGCGACTGTTCACTGAGGCGGAGTAAAGAATCTGACAGTTCAAGTTTGAAATGACACAGATAGAGCTGCTCTCGTGCCAAAATTCTATTTTGGAATGGTTTTAACCATTTCACTCCGGGGCAGTTCTAGAGCTGGATCAAACTGCTAATGTCTATAATATAGCAAGACTTCATGTTGTTTGAAAGTAAGTTTCTCATTCCTACCTAAAACCAACTCATTTAGCATTGCAAAACACTCATGTGTCTCAGAGTTTATAACACTGCCAGCCCATTCAGAAAAGCTTACACACAGAATGAGCAAACACATTAACAGGAACAGAACACAAGACAGCATAACAAAACTTCTGAAACTCTTGGCCCTATTGTATATATCGAATACATGATGGGCAGATCGTGTGCTATGGCAAATATTGTCACTCCTGCATCGTGAGCTTGGATATCTCACTCGTGCCTTCGGCACTCGTGAGATATCCAGAGCTTACTCTACAGGAGTGACAATATTTGCCGTATCACACACACACACACACACACACACACACACACACACACACACACACACACACACACACACATTATATAGATATATATATATATATATACATACATACACACACACACACACACTTTTTTTTTTTTTAATTGGAATGTTTATAAGAGGGCAGTGACATGCAACTAATTCAGTATGTAGGAATGAGAATGACCTCACAGCCAGCATCACCACAGAGCTGTAACCTCACAAGCTGGGCGGGACCCTTTTCCCCTCATGATATTGTCAAGCTGCTGAGAGAACAAGGTATACTTGTGTTTCGACTTCTAAGAGACACTTGTGTTCGGGATTCAAGCACTTCTACCAAAATTAGGTAATTTCAACACCAATATTTAGTAACTGAAATTGGGGTAGGATCAGTCACTCAGCATAAGGTGGTTTGTTTATACTTGTCCATTTATTTTTATGACTGTACCATTAATGTTATATGTTCTGTGCTTTGTATTTTATTTACTATTTTTTTAATTCTAGTAAACTCTTTGTTCCTTGAAATCTTGCCTGAGCCCTTTTCTGATTTTGAGTGTGAATGCTGGGACAGTGTTGATAATTCTAACAGAACTGTTAAACTGCTTATAGTGTGCCACCATAAGCACCAATGTAAGGAAATACCTAGGTCTCAATTGAGTCAGAAGGGGGATTGTGAACCAGGTTGGATGCTCGCTGGGTTAAGTATTGCACTGCTTTCCCTGAAGAGGGTGTGATATTTGGACCAGTTACCTAGGCGTGCTAGTGAAAAAGAGTTCATATTTGACCCCAGGACTCGAGACTGGTAGTTGATCGGACCCAAAACAGACAGGAGGGTGTCCCTGTTTGTCTCCAGTTCACATACTGCACTTCGAGGTTGGGCACTGTGGGAGAAGAGGGCATGACCCCCAGAGTGCATTTATGACAGTCCATACCCACTCTTGGGCACAGGCAGCGTGACTGAGCAGCTGAGTCAGTCATGATGTCACTAGTGACAGTCTCCCCCCTCCCCAAAAACTATTCAAGTGAGCATGCGAGGGCGAGCACCGCTCCTCACAACACCAGGAGACGGCGGTCAGCCTGGTGTTAACAAGTCAAAGTACTAAGAAAGAAGCTGGACCGGTGGCGCTGAGGTGCTGATCGCCACGCCAGCGACCCATGTTTGGGGACCGAGCGCAGGTCGCCAGGGCTTGGCAGGGAGGAGATGGATCGAGCATCCGAGGGACTGCTCTCCATCTCCAGAGAAGGGGGCAAAATACGGTCGGCACTCACCTGACCCCTGGCGGAGGCTGGGGGTTGATGCAACGCTCGCCACAAGCAAGGGCATTTGACGCTAAGGGATGCGATGGAACACGCTGCGCCCGCCACATGTATCATTGCACGCCGAGCATCCGCAAGGGAGAAAAATCAAGGTGGAAAAAGACCCTGGTGGCTGGTCGTGGCGGCTTGATGGCTGTCCCCCCCAGATGCTTCTCTCCGTCGGTAACACCCCGACCTTACTCCATATTGGTGGGTTAGTAGGGAGCTCTCCACAACTCCACCACAGGGGGGTAAGCCGTGGGAGGTGCAGAGGGTGACGGCCTAACGAGAGAAGTTAGAGGATGGACATGACGAAGAGCCGAATAGCTAGAAGGGAGAAAAGTAATAACACACAAAAAAAAAAAAAGTACCAAGAAAGAGAAACTGGTATTTAGGGTTTCTACATGTTTTTTGTACAGTTATGAGAGGCAAAACTAAATATTAAGAAAGACAGAACATAAGGAATTAGTTATGATCCTAAGGTGAGCAAACCAAGAATGAAACATGACTGAAAAAAAAAAAATTAGAAAGTTGAAAGTAAAAGGGTAGAAATTCGACCATAATGTATATTGATTTCAGGAAAGAACTATGAAAACCAAACCAAATATGGTAATAATTTATTAGCAGTTTCAATACCTTGTACATGGATTGCCATCCAAAAGAAACTAAAGATGACAGCTTTAATATCAATTTCACGTTTTAAGAACTGTCTTATTAAAATTACATTTCATAAGTGTAATTGCTTTAATTGAGCCATGTCAAATTTTCTGTTTGTACTTAAATGTTAATGTAATGTGTCTATAAATACTGTACTTGTCTTTTTATTGTTAAATGTTGGATGCAATTGTAAAAGAGTATACTCTCAACTTGCTTTCCAATAAACTGATCGATTGGTTGATTGAAAAAGACATGTATAAAATGAAACTAAGAAGCTACAGACTAAGAGAATTTAAGGTATATTGTGGTTTGGTGACTTTTGAAGCTGAGAAATTTTGTAATTAATTAATTAAACATATAGTGGAGAGACTTGAAAAGTAAAGAGAAGTGTTTAACAGGTGGAGGCACTACTGACTCGGAACACGTCTCACAAATGTGATGTTTAAATCAGAATAGTCATGATTTTAAGTCACATATATGGAGGGGGATACACGTGGAGGATATATGTTGTATATATTATTTATGAAAAAAATTATTACAAGATGATAATGTAGATACATCACTGAGGACCTGAGGAAGTTGGGTGGTCACGAAACCATCGCCCAGGACAGTGAGAAGTGAATAAAAAGAAGAAAGAAAAAAACGAAGTTCATTCTTGAATGGAGTTCATCCTTTTATATTTTTGAACACTGACGTGGTCATATTTTTGGATGATCCAAGCATTACTACCTTTACTTCTAAATAAAAAAAGGGAACGTGAACACACAAACTACATATGGTACCTTACCCTGCTGGTCAGTTCTCTGCTGTTCACAAACCTCACATGATTGGCTGTTGATGTCACATCCTTGCCATTGAGACGCCGAAGATTCGGCAAAAGAAACATCATCTTATAATTGTCACTGATCTAAAAAGGAAAATGCATTCAACAAAACAGAAATAAACAACTGAGTCTAAGAAAAACTGTATTACCGTGCAATTAGATGAACAAACTACCATATATACTCTCCTATCAGCTCACCTCACGTATGTTGACCCCTTTAAACTTATCAACTTTAGTAAAATTACAGACATTATTTTGCTGCCTAAATTAGAGAGGAACATTTTTTTTTTTTTTATGATCAACACTGGGCACAGAATCTAGTTTTGCAGACAGAACTGGACACATCATGTTACACAGCTGCAAAAACGGTTTACCACTGTAAACTTCACAGACAGGTCAACCTCACAGATGAGTCCCCCTTCTCGGAGGCCTATTTCTAGCTTTAGAAACTAGACTTGTGTAGACATGTGTATTTACAGTATTTCAATTGGCTTGGCTTGTGAAATATGTATTTGAAATGTAATAGTAAATATCATTTGCTCATTTATCTGCCAAGAAGGAAGTAGCCAATGGGATTCAAAAAACAATGTAAAAACAAAAATGATTTCATTAATTTAATTTGATTTACAGCTATACATTTGTAGCCAACAGCTTTCTGCATGCAAAGCGTCTGACAGAAAGTTGTCCGACCTTTGAATTGAAACACGTTTCTGGTTTCCAGAACAAAACTGAAAGCTGGCATCAGTAGAACCCGAGTTACACAAATTTTTACAAACTTACTGAAATTCAAGATATCCTATTTTTTACTGATGAAATTGTCATTAAAACAGTGTATTTTTTCCCATTAATTTTCATTTCTTCACATTACTTATTCCTGCATTGACATCACAGTCCTCTGCTTAGGACATCACAATCTGTTGCTAAGAAAATGATTCTGATGTCACAAGAATCGGATTATCGGTGGGGCATGGCCAGCAGCCATCGTGAATGGATGTCCCCTTTCCAGCTCCTGCAAAGAAGATTAAAATCCACTGGAATCTGCACTCGAAACTCTGAATTTTAACATCAAAACCTACAGCAAAAGATCCAGCTGCTATCCGACTGCCTGTTTGGTGAATTTTGGGCATCAACTCAGTTATGGGAAATCCACATAAGGTTAGACAGTGGAGGGAAGGGGCCTGTGTCAGGACATAGTGGTGCCTAGGCTGCGGCAGCTCTCTCAAACTCTGGGATGACTAAACCAACTATGTTGGCCTCACTACGAGCCATACAAGCTCTCAACAAATGGAGCCCAGCCTTGGACCAAATATGTCAAGATTTCAGTGACAGAATGCTTCTATGTGAGACCCAATCAGCAGCAGCACAAGAAGTGAAGGAAACAGCAGCGGCTGGTCTGAAAAAAGTGCTGGATATAGCCAACCTTATCCAGGAGAACAAACTGCTTAAATACTGCCTTGAAGCTCTCAAAAACCAGTCAAGAGCATCTAATTTGAGGCTTCTAGGCTTACCAGAGGCGGTTGAGGGGGACCAGCCTATGACATACGTCAGGTCTTGGTTGAGCATGACCTTAAACTTGGATCTGACCCCCTCAATCACAAGGGCATTTAGGATTACCTCTTGGAAGCAACCTGGTAACAACTCCCCCGAGAACCATGCTGATTCAGCTATCGGGGCCACAGGAGAGGGACAGAATCATGACAGGGACTTGGAGAACTGGTTCCATTGCATCGCCTGCAGAAAAAAAAAATCCCTATTTTCCGATCTAAGCTATGCAACCAGGGATCTCAGAAATATATATATTTTTTTTTTAAACCTTGCTCCTACACGTTCGCTGTTGTCCTCTCTGGGCAGCCAAGTCCTGCCGTTACCTCCAGCAGACCTGCCACCCAGCTGTTCCAACTCCCGTTGTCCCGGCTTCAGGAGGGGAGACTGGAGTGCTGACAGCACTCCTCTGCACCATTATGGGGTGGAAATATAGCCTGGAGGCATTGCAGCTGGGAGGTGCAGGAGGCAGAGCCACCATCATCCGGACGGCATGCATGCAATTTTCACGCGGTTTCTTGTTCGAGGTAAGACGTCCAGCGCCTCAGCCCTCTGTGCAACTGGGACATTCTCACAGAAAGACTAACAAGATCCGTGCTTCCTTGCGATCCCTGGGAATATCATACATGCTACAGTACCCGGCCTGACTGTGGGTCACACACTCCAGAAAGCAATATCTTTTTTCAGATGCCACAGATGTGGGGAAACTTTTGAATATAATATCTGCTGACTCAATCTCAAGAACTAGCAGCATAATTATTTTAGATTATGTTGGGTCTTAATCAAGTTATGGAGTAATAACACGTGCTAGTGTTTTAGAGGCACATATCTCTTTATTGTTATGCGTAATAGCAATATTGCAGTCTTCTTTGGAGGGTGGGGATGAGTATAAAGCATGCAAGTACACTACGATGTCTGATTTTACCTTACTTGACAGAGGGGACCACAAAGGCTAGCATGTAAGCCCTTTGCCACAGAGGATGACCAGGTGCGAGACCAGGTTCATCACTGACGTAGCAAGTGCTGGCATCTTTTAATTTTTTTCTTCTTATACTGAATTATAGTGCATTTTTAAGTGCACATTTCATGATTTACCCTCCATATGTGCAGATACCCTGGGTTGGCCATCTTAGACAGTATGCAGTTTACATATGTTGTACAATGTACCTACTGTGAATTATATTTTCTAAGATGATCAATATAAAATTAATAAAGAGCTGCAGCACAGACTATTTAAATAAAGATGGGAATGTGCCAAAATCCCAATTTATTGTTCAGTTATCACTGCCGACTCCTGCCAGTGCCAGTTGTCACAGTTCTGCAGGCAACTAGGAAATAGCTTTACGGGTTCCTGCAAACCATGACTTAAAGAACAGTCAGCACTAAGAGCCCCCCCCCCCACACTCAAGTGTAGAGCTGGTCCCAATATGCACTTTGTGAGCAAACACATTTTTTCTTCTTTACTTAAGTGTTTATTGCAGCATAATAGACTGCATTAGACTGATTCTGCTGACTTAACAAGCCAACATTTTCTGTAACTACAAATCCCAGAATCCCCTGCAGCTGACATCACATGAGGGCTGCTGCTCACTATGTTTTATATGCTGGTTTCCCTGTCCTCCCTGGGCTATGTATAGTCCCAGAGGATCACCCCACACTTAAGTGTCTCTTCATGCTGACTGTTCCCTTTTAAACAGTTTCATCCAAGTGTCAAAGTTGACTTTTTCTAGACAGCTGTACTTCAGAGATAAGAGCTTCGATGGCAGGAGAGAATCAGTGGTGTGGAGCGCGGAGGCCCTGAGCCCCTTACCTGTGGTCACATCAGCGACCCGGGATCGGGAACAGACTCGGGTGGTTGGTCAAAAGGGAGAAGATCAAGTGTCCAACAAACTGCTCTTCTCTCCCAGGAAGGGAGACATGTTAACTCCCCCGAAAGACGACCACAAGGTGAAGGCCTAGTGCCAGTGCAAGACGGAAGCTGTGGGACCCTGTGGAGCGTGTCTGCCTTCATACACAGGCCTAGTGGCAGTGCAGGATGGAAGATGTGGGACTCTGTGGCGCGTGCGTACCTCCACACACAGGCCTAGTGGCAGTGCAAGACGGCAGCTGTGGACTCTGTACAATCTGCCTGCCTTCATACAAAGGCCTAGTGGCAGTGCAGGATGGAAGCTGTGGGAACGTGTGGAGCATGCGTGCCTCCACACACAGGCCTAGTGGCAGCATAGGATAGAAGCTGTGGCACTCTGTGGAGCGTGCATGCCTCCACACACAGGCCTAGTGGCAGTGCAAGACGGGAGCCGTTAGACCGTGGAGCGTGCGTACCTATACACACACACGTGCCAACATGCACGCACCCTTGCTACAGTAAAGGATAAAGCAGTAGGAAAGAGGAAGGCAAGGCAGGCATATATGTTTTGAGTGCCTACCCTCCACCCATGCCACTGCCAGGACCCTGCCAACCCGTGATTCCGGGAGGGGAGGGTTAGGGGACGATGGTCTTGCCCATCCTGGCCCTGCCAGTGGCCAATCTGTTGGGGGGAGGGTTGGTCAAAGTGAGTCCTGGGGAGGTAGTAGCCACAGTGGGGGCGGCACAGACAGGGCAGTTAGGAGCCTAGGCTGCCTTGGCCCAGGAGTATACAACCTTAACTGAAGGAAAGAAAAAAAAAAAGCTTGGATGGCGGTTAGCAGGCTGAGACCAAATCCTCACAAAACTAAGCTGCTACTGGTTGGTGCATGTAACCTTGTGTCATCCGGACAGGATTACCTCTGGTAACTCAGAGCTGATGGGTTCAGTTAGGGGTAAGGAGGAGGTTAGCAACCTGGGTGTTCTCCTCAACAGGGAGTGGATTCACAGGTATAGAGTGTTGTCCAGAGTGTTTTTTATCACCTCAATAACATTGCCAGATCGTGCTTCTGCCTCTCCTGCTTTTACCAAGGTGACCAGCGAGCACTTTGCAGGCTCTTTTCACCATGTGAATTGCTTACTGTAATATTTTAGCCCTCCAGCTATCTTGGCCTTCCAGCAACTCAGCCACACCACCTTCAGCTACTGCAGAATGCAGAGTCTGGCTTCTGACATCTAGACAGAGGCTAGAACATATTTCTCCGGCTCTGCATCGGCTTCCAGTTAGGCGGCTAGCAGAGTTCAAAATTCTTTTGCTGGTTTATATGGCCATAAACGGACAGAGTCCCTTTTCATTCAGGAATTAATTGACAAACTGCTGTTACACTGCTGTATTTTATTGGTATTTGATTACAATTTTTCATATTTTATGTTAGCCTGTTTTAAGTATTGTTCCAGCGCTGTAACTGAAGCTTTATACACAGGGCAACTTTGTAAAGCGTGCCCTTCAGTCCTAATAGTTCTATCCTGTATAAAAATTAAGCATTTTATCACCACCACCACTACTAAGAACTTTACTGGTACCAGGGTCCTGATGTCACAGAGATTTTTTTTTTTTTAAACAGATTCTACCATCAAGATTAAAGCATGCTGGGACAAAGTATTTGCAGTTTTGGTGCCAGGACTACTAAATTGTGCCCCTAGGCCGATCAATTTTATAACTTGGCATATATTTTCAAAAACAAGCTTAAAACATGGCTTTGAATAGATCTGTCTGAGGTCAGGACAGTGTCGTGGAATATGCAAGGCCTTAATTTCCAGATCAAGCCCAAAAAGTCTTGATACACTTAAAGTTTGTAGGCACAAGTGGCCTTTCTGCAAGAGATGCGTTTGTTCACTGCCAAAGTGGCCAAGCTCATAAGGAAGTGGGGTAAGAGGCAGCAGGCCAGAGTAAAGCCGGGTTCAAAAAAGCGGGGAGTATCTATATTTTTGTACAAGGGCTTCCGCTGGAGTGTCCAGTGCATTTACATGGGACTCAGATGGCTGTTCTTAGCAGTAGACATGGCTAAGGGATCCATAGTACCTGCAAACATTTATGGCTATAATACAGACAACCTGAACTGGTTTCACAAGTCATGAGCTTTCTGACTTCAACACAGGTCTGGTACCTGTTTTAATGGGGGGGGGGTGAGGGGACTTCAATATTGCCATGGAAGCGTACACAGATGAGCTCTCGACTCCCTGGGCCCCAACAAAAAGCTGGAGAAGCTTGGTGGCTGCCCTGATGGCCCAGTGTAGTGCGTTTTTCGCTGCAGTACAGGTGACCCAAGGCGAGTTCCGATGCCACACTGGCCCTGCAGCTGGGCCAGGGAGCTTGCTCTTGCCACTGTGTCAGCTATGTACATGATAGGCCAAGCAAAGGCTATGCTCACATCGGGGGAGACGGGAGGGACCAAAAATGGGGGGAAAAAACAACTTCTGTCTACATGATGGTCTGGGCCTTTGGGACTCCACTAGGTTCTAGTGTCTGCCAGAACTGGACCTACATCCACATAGTGGGCTGCCTCGGGGGGAGATGAAGGATGGCCCTCCGACAGGAGCCCCTGCTATGGAGGATAAGCTGTGTGGGTAACCAGTTTTACTGGAGCCAGAGGGAAGTGTGAGGCTGCAGCGCCCGAACGTGGTATTTCCCCTAGCAGCAGGGTATATACCTGGAAAGACACAGCTGGCTGGGGACAAAAGCCTCTGTGTGAAATACAATAATGCTCAAGAAGCACTGGGCTGTCTTTCACTAGTAAGTGTCCTTTCTGGTGGAAGCATGTCCCACTCAGAACAATCCTTCTAGAGATTCCCCCGTTACTCAGCAGTTTACCACACATCCCACAGAATCGACATGTGGTTCTCCTTCCCAGCAGTTACCCAACAGCTGCTCAAATCCATAATGCACCAGGTGGTGATATTGGACCAAGCACCTTTAGAACTGGTGATACTATGAAGGTCACCTGGTGATGATATGCATACTGCCCATGACATGTTCCCCATCACAGAGGCCTGACCCTCTGCTCTTAAAAGATCAGAAGTTTCAAGAGCGGGCTAAAGCTGAAATGGTAGTCTTTACGTTCATTAATGAATGACACAGGGGAGGCGAACCACTGCATCTCATGGTAGGCCGACAAGGCCACTATAAGGGGGAAAATAACCTTATGTTGCAGAGAGATGCAGCGGCAGAGAGGTGAAGCTGCACAGACTGAAGCAAGAGTTGCGCCATTTGGAAGAGTTATACAATAGCCCCCCCATCTCCTTACCAAGCTAGCTTTGCATCACATTAAGCATGTCTTTTTGGGGGGTGGGGAGAAAGTTGGCAAAGTACAGGCTTACCGCTTTAATAAACAGCAGGCTGAGAAATATACTGCATCAGTTCAAAACAAATCAACGAATAGTTTATTTCACACAAAGCGTGGTAAAGATGTGGAACAAGCTCCTGTTAGAAACAGTTATAAGTAAATCTAAAAATTAATCTTCAGCTGGTTTGGACAATTACATATTTACCGGAAATAAGCTTGAATACTACAAATAATGTATGGAGCTATTTATGAGCCAAAGCCACCTCAATTCCGAGAAACCATTCTATGAACCATAGTACGACTAATGGACTAAGCCACGGTGAACTCCCATGTGCCGATATAGCTGTTAGAAAATACTAACCGACACACAGTGCATGTTTGCACTTCTAAGACTGGTACTAATCGACCGAAGAAACTTTTCGGTACTGGTGTTAGAAGTGTACAGATGTGCTATATATCTGTTAATATTTTGACAACTATATTGGCACATAGGAGTCCCCGTTGCTTAGCCTGATAGTTGCATCATCAGAGGGCTGGCCGCTGGGGACTCTGGGAAAATAATGGCCAGTGGGGAGGTCACAGCACCAGCCAGATAAAGTTACAGATTTCTGCCATGCAAGTTATTAAAAATGTTAAAAACTAGTGCGTTTTAGCTAATCGACACCTATAGGCCCCACGATTTTGCTCCTGGAATGCTGGAAGTTCCCCTTTAAGTTTGAAAAGTAATAAAAATCAACTCTTCACTTTTTCGAGTTAGGGGCATGGTGGGTAAGGAAAAACTGATAACCAGCAAAGGATAGGGGTGGTGTGATGGCTCAAACTTTACACACACACACATACACACACACACACACACACACCCCAGTGTGTGATCCTTGCACAAACCCCTCAAGTTTCACATTCGGGGTTTATATAGCATCACTCTCTTCGGGTAACACTCTCGTTCTTTCCACACACCACTGCATGCATTATTCTATATGAAGCTCTCAGAACTGTAATGACTCTTGCTTGCAAAAACGTAGTTAGCAAAAAGTCAAAATAAATTATAATTGCACCAGTCTACTTTCTCAAGGCAGCTCCAAAGGTATGTTTCACCCCTTCCCCATACTTTAGTCACAAGTCACTCACAGTCAGGTAGAGGTTGTCTTCATAACTCAGCTCCTCCAGCTTCTGGAACTGCTGCAATGATGTCACATCCTCCAGCTGGTTGCTGGCACACTTAAGAAGTCGCAGGCTGGGGAGGAGCAGATTCTGAGGAATTTCTGAGAGCAGATTTTCAGAAAGATCCAGCTCTTCTAGCTTCTTCATTTGTGAGAATAGTCCTGGGTCCAAATCTTCTGTTCTTAACTGCAGTCTGGAAAGACTGAGACACATGAACCTTTGAGTAACTACAGCACAACTGTAGAGTAACATTAACAGAGGTGGCATGGACTCCTTAATTTGACTGACTCAGACAGTTTACACCAGCTATTAATCACTCTGATTTTAAAGGTTCTGCCACAGCAGCCACCTGCTGAGCACTCCCTGGTACTGCAGCCTATTTCCCCAAACTAGGGGAGTCGGGATTTTGTACTTCTGAACCTCCGGCTCACACCAGCCAACTCTGACCAGTCAACCAACGAGCGTGTATTGTATACTGTACGCGCTCCATTGACAGTTCAGTCTGCGGCTGGCCGTGGCAGTGTGAGGAGGGCTATACCCAGTTGCTGGCTCCGGTAGGGTTGGGGGGAAGTGGGGTGATAGGTCCTTGCCTACCGGGGTGGGTGGCCTCTAGACTACCAGGGATCGGGGAGATTTGTTTATATTATCACTGGGATTGGAGAGAGGGCACCACTAGACTGCCAGATTGCTTAATGACAGAAACAGAGAGAGACGCAATTAGTGTACTGTGTTACTTGGAACATCTTTGAAGACAGACTGGCACTTCAGATTCTGAGGTGGATACTACCAGGGATTGCGGAGTTATTTATATTACCCGGCCGGGGGAGGGGGGGATCTGGCCCGGCAAACTCAGATGGGGCTCACATGCAGATGAGCCCATAATGGGAATGCAAACGTCTCCATAGTGCCGTGCATGCCCAATGGGCTCATCTTCATGTTAGGGCTGAATATCACCCATGGGGGCCATGGTGCTAACCAGTGTGTGCTGTACCCCTATGGGCAGTCTTCAGCCCCGCACCCTGGTAGCACTGCATCGAACATGTCTACCACTTGCTGTGCGCCGTGCTACCTGGGTCCAATATTCAAATAGATAACGTGGTCAGTTCAGATCACACTATCTGTTTGAATATGGCGCCAGAGCTGGCCGACTTTTTTTTCACACGACACACCTTTTTGTGTGCACCACCGGCCACTTATGAATAGGGGCCCCAGTGCCAATCAAATCTATTCAATTATCAGAATTAATGTTTTACTAGATATTCATTTAAGAGGGTTTCTGAAAACTACTGAATTGTCAAAAATTTGTGCACATCAAAATTATGCTTCATCAAGTCCCTCTTGAAGTCCCCCCCCATTTTATATTTGTGCCCATGTGTCAATGAGCTGGTGTTAACACTATCAAAAACTTGAATGTCTCCTTCATATCTTCTCCCTTCCTCCTAGCCTCCAGTAAGTACATGTTAATGCCCTTAGACGTTTCTCATAGAATTCCCTCTGTAATCCCTGTATCATCTTGGTAGCTCTAGGCTGTATCACTTCCAGTCTGTCTTTTTTTTTTTTTTTTTTTTTTATATAAACAAATCGGAAAGACCTTTGAGCCAAGGGCTCTTTTACAGAGGTCCACGTCAAGTCACAAGAATAGGAAATTACAATGGTTTCAGTAAGTAGTACAACATGAGGAAAGTAATTACATAAACAAAAGAACAACATGGCAAGATAAATACTGTGTCAAGTGCAGCCAGTGGCCTTGTCTGAAGAGGGGTGAAAGGGCTTACAAGGAGAGAAAGCACAAGGGGGTGAATTGGGGGGGTGGAAGGAGCAAAATAAGAGCAAGGAGGGAGAGTCCACAATGGAGCTTGAGCAGGAAAGACCCACGGGGTGGGGGGGGTAGAGGGAGAGAACAAGGTGAGGAAACAGAGGGGGGGGGAGTGGAAGTGGAGGGGTAAGGGAAGTGGGGAATGAGGTAGGCTGAAAAGAGGACAGGATAGGGAAAGGGATAAGGGAGGAAGTGCTGTGAGTGGAATAGCGCAACAACAGGATAGGGCTATACAGAGGCAAATGGTAAAAGAGGGAGGTCCCAGTGCATTTAGCTGTCAGCAGAGATTAGGTATAGCAGTCACAAGATGCTCTGGAAACTAGGAATTGACGCAGCTTCCACTTAAATGGTCCCAAGGTTGCAGTCATCGCAATCTCAGGAGGAAGAGAATTCGATAAATTAACAGCTCTAACTTCAATGGATCGCTGTCGGAGTGAGGTTTGACAGCAAGGGACAGTAAAAGTTTGGCTCACAGAACTTCGTGTGCTCCGAGTGCCCCAGAAGGGACTGAAAAGCTGAAGGGAACCTGGTGGTAGAAGACCGAGATCTGCCTTCTTAGCCAGAAGGCAGGCTTGATAGTCAATGCGAGCCTGGAGTAGAAGCCAGTTTGCTTGTTCGAAAAGGTCACAAGTGTGAGTACGATACGCTGCACCAGTTAGTAGATCGCATGCCTTATTCAGAGCTGTGGTGAGCCGCCATGGGGTTGTGTCTGCAGCAGAACCATAAATTACCAAACTATAGTCAATAATAGACACAACTGAACTTTGGATAACCAATCTGAGGGCTTCGGTAGTAAGGCAGTGTTTATGCCTATGTAGAAGGCCTAGGCGAATGTTAACTGCCTTGGCAACATTCTCAACATAGTTGGAGTAGGAGAGCGTACTATCTAGAGTAAATCCTAGGTATTTAAACGATTGAGTCTGATCAAGTATAACACCCGCACTGTTTCTAATCACCAACTGTTTGGCTTTGTGCTTGCTGTGGGTACCATGGAAGAGCATGGCCTTAGTATTTTTGCAATTAAGCACCAACTTATGAGTGATGAACCAGGACTCGGCTTCAGTAAAACTTCTGAAGTTGGGCCTGAAGGAGGGCAGGGTCAGCAGTCTTTGAGAAAATGACTGCATCATCCGCATAGAGGAGTACTGGTTCAGAACAGGATGCTGGAAGATTATTGAGGAAGGTGCTAAATAAAAGGGGTCCCAGTATCGATCCTTGAGGAACCCCAGGGCAGACCGGCAGTTTAGCAGAAAGGGCAGATCCTATTCTCACCGGTCGTGTGCGGTTTGCTAGATAGCTGGTGAACCACTTTTGGGCTTCTTAAGATATACCAATCCCAGCAAGCTGATGTGTCAGCAAATGGTGATTGACCATGTCAAATGCTTTAGACAGATCAATAAAGGTTGCACCAACAAGTTGACCCTGATCAAGAGTATGGTGAATGAAACCTGTGAATTCCAGTAGGGCCATAGATGTGCTGTGCCCTTTCCGAAAACCATGCTGTTGGACACATTGTAGGTTGTATTTTTCCAGGTACTCCACAAACTAGTCGGCAACAATCCTTTCAAGTGCTTTGGACAACGGGGAAAGAATAGATATTGGCCTGTAACTCCCAGGTAGTAATCTGTCCCCACTCTTAAAAACTGGTGTAACCAGAGCGGATTTCCAGATCTTGGGGAATTGTGAAAGTATGAGGGAGCGACTTGAGAAGCTTGGTGGGGGGGATAGGATAGGACTTCATCTAGGAGTTAGGGTAAGAAGTTTTAGGTCGAGGGAATCACTACTTTTCCTAGTTCCTCCTAGAACTTTACATAGCTATGTCTTGGTCTCACTTTCCGAGATAGCTTTGAAGTAGAAACATGGGTGGGTAGAGGCCTCTTCTGATTTGGTGGATGTAGGAGCTGTGCTGGGTGGTTCAAAGAAATTTGGGGGCAGAGTTTGGCTAAGGTCTGTGAAGGATGAATTAAATGTGTTGGCAATTAACACGGGGTCATGGGTGATATACCCATCAACATTTAACATAGTTGGAGCCTGTTTGGATGCTTTCCCAGTGATTTCCAAGAAGTTTTCCCAGAATTTTTTCCTGTCAACCCAGGTCTTGGCAAGGATATCCTTATAGTAACACACTTTGTGCTCAGATAGCCTCAGTACATATATTCCTGGCCTTCTTATCGGCCTGTATGTCAGGTTGACTGCCAGAAGTCCTGGCCCTATGCCATCGGTGGTCACGGTCTTTCATTAGAGCCAGAAGGCTAAAAGAGATCCAGGGATTATCAAGTCCCCTGATCCTACGTGTCCTAAAAGGGGCGTGGATGTCACAGGCTTCACTGAAACGTTCAATGAAGTACTGCAGAGCTGAGTCAATATCAGGTGTGGTTTCAATGTAAGACCAGTCTTGTCGTCGGAGGAGAGATTTTAGTGGCTGCAGGTGGCCACGGAAGAGCACTCTACTTGTGATTGTTCTGGCAGGAGGCTTGATAAATTTATTAGACCAATAACACTTGGTAGGAGAGTGATCACTGATAGTGTCGGGCAATACTTCAGAATGGGAGATGTGTCGGACGATTCGTTAGGACCCAGTCCAGGAGTGCGCTAGTCCCAGTCTTATAGTTTATCCTGGTTGGAGTTATTAACTGGGTAAAGTTCAGGCTTGTTAACTCATCCCTATGCCTTCTAGCACCCGACGAGAGCCAGTTGACATTAAAGTCACCTAACAGGATGGTTTCTGTGTCTTGTTTAGACTCATGACGCAGTTCATTAGGGGTTTTAAGCCCTGTTCGGCAAGGTCTGGGGGAATATAGACTGAGCCAATGTTGAGGACCTTGTTGTGTGCACCGAGCATAACCTTAACAGCAAGGATCTGAATATCCATAGCTGGTTCAGGGAGGGAAAGTGGATAGGCCAGCAATGACTCCTTTAGGTATATGGCACAGCCACCTCCTCTTCTAGATAGTATGTTCTGTCTGAAGTGAGTAGCCTGGTAGAATGATGACCGAGTCGGGGTAGATAGTGACAGCCATGTTTCGACGACTGATTTTTTTTAACAGACTGCAGATGTTCATACTGGCCAGGACAAGGGTACCTTGTTTTTTGTTGCCATTGACTCCATATGAAGGAGGGCCTGGATTAGGATGCACGCTTCCAGAGAGAAGGAGAAGAAGAAGAAGAATGAGGCGTTTCAGGAGTTGTTTTAGTAGATAGAGTGTAAGGGGATGAGATTTCCTCTTTAGACGTACTTTAACAGGGCCCGTAGGAACAGAGAGGCTTTTAAGCAGCACAGGAACAGTGGGGTCAATAGAAGACAGACAACTTCCATGTTTCATGTTCAGCCTGCTGAAGTGCAGCTTCCATGGGAAGAAAGGGCTGCAGTATGTTCCAGACACTGGTGACCATGCCAAGTGTGATAAGAGGAAGTTCTGTGGTAGGGAGAACAGAGGTATGAGATATGGGGTGCCATCCTAATGAGAGTGGGACCCAAAGTGTGCAGAAAACAACCAGAAATAGTTTCACACCTTGTGATGCCATTGGACAAGAGAGGAACCAAGGGATGTAAAATTGGATTTAGTAGTAAGCAGTACAAGGAAGGTATATAGCAAGTAAAGCAACTGTGACTTTAAGAGGGTAGACTTTTTTTAAATGAAAGAACAAGATCCCTCTAGTGGCAGATCTGTATAACCTGCTAATGGAACACTAGCAAAAACAAAACAAAAAAAAAACAGTAATTTTAAGTGTAAGGAGCAATTGTGGCATCAGGAAGAATTGGCCAGGGGAAAAGCTACTTGAGATGCAGCAACAGAAGGCAGTGTCCAATCAGGATGTAGCTGTGGAACGCACCAAACATTGAACCTGATGGCTGAGTCCTGTCGAACCTTTGCAGGGTAGAGGAGCTTCCTTCCAGGCAGACCAGATGAGCAGTGCAGGTGGAGGCTTAGTTAGAGCCGACCACACCGAGCGAGGCTTTGGGAGGTAACTGAGGTAGGATCCGTGCTGGAGGCAGCACCCAATTTGGGCCTGCACTGAGGGGAAAAGAGACAAGCAAGAAATTAAAATAGGAGCTAGGGAACTCTGGGTAGGGGTAGGACACAACAGCAGAGACAGAACAACAGCAGGAGGTATGAGATGTATGGGCTTTATCCTTTTTGAGGTAAGGGCTCCAGAACTGGACACAGTATTCCAGGTTTAGCCTCACCAAGAGCCTACAATGGGGGAATTATTACTTCCTCCCTTCTATCTCTACCCCTCCCTATACACCTCAGCATTTGGTTTGCCTTGTTGTAGGCTTTGTTTCACTGGCTAGACTGATTTAGGGTGTCACTGATAATGACTCCCAAGTCCTGCTCCACTGCTGTCATAAGTTTAACCCCATTTAACTAGTACTCTGTTCTGGGGTTCTTTTTCCCCAGGTGCATTACTTAGCACTTTTTAGAACTGAATTTCGGTTGCCACACATTTGACAATCTCTTCAGCCTATGGAGGTCATTCTGTAAATCCCTAACTCCCTCTACACTATCCACCCTTCCACAGATTTAGAGTCATCTGCGAACAGGTCAACCTTACCCAGAATTTCTACATTAATGTTACTAATAAACATATTAAAAGGGACAGGGTCCAGGACCGATCCTTGCACTACCCCACTAGTGACCTCCCCCTTAGCTGATTTAACCCCGTTGACAACAACCCTCTGCTGCCTACCCTTAAGCCAGTTTCCTATTTTGACTAAGCCACCTGCTGCCCCCAGTATGCCCCTTGGTATAAAGATACGTCTTTTCTCTCTACACCTCGCATCTTTCTTGTTTATTCTCACTTTGTTTACTACCTTCCTGTAACCACTGTAATTATTTAAAAATGTCATGTACACCGAGTCCTTCTATGTACCACTATGCAAATAATGTTATGTTACTGTCTATTGTGTATTGTGTTCTCTGAATGTATTGTCACTGTTATGCTGACGTGGAATGTTTGAAAAAGAGCACATTGCTCAAAGGTTATTTCTGAATATCTAAATAAATAGATAACAAATAAATACATTTTCCTCAGTAAGCGCCTGTGAGGCACGGAGTCGAATCCCTTGCTAACATCAATGTATAACAGATCCACTGCATGACCCCATCCAACTCCCTTGTAACCCAGTCAAAGAAGATAGTTAAATTGGTCTGGCAGGACCTCCCTGCCACAAAACCATGCTGGCTTCTACCCTATGGTCCATTTTTTTTCAGGTAGTCAATGAGATCTTGCTTGACCAGAGTTTCCATTAACTTTCCTACAATAAATGTGAGACTAACCAGACTATAGTTCCTGGCTGTTTCCCCCAATGTAGTGTAACCACGCAGCCAACCTCCAGTCCCTATGAACCACCCCTGTCTTCAGTGAGCTGTTGAAATAGTTTTGTCAGAGGTCGGATAGTTCCGCAGTCAAAAGACACAGAACCTGAGCACAAAAGGACTGAGACAAAGGGTTCACCCATGTCTATACGACAGTGAAAGTGCCAGCATAAATTACAATGCAAGGATGTTGCCAACAGCAGAAACAACGGTAGCAAACTATATTGTCCAACACTACGTACAACTACCATAAGGATGAAATATCACTGAAAGTAAAGGAAATCTCATACAAATCACAGTACCCCAACATATAGAAACTCACCCGTCTACCTACTTCATATGTGTTGCAGGGGCCCACCGATTATTATAACCAGCTCCAGGTTGTAGCTAGTTTGAGAATTAGTACTGACAGCTTGCATACAGTGGATGAGGAGCACAAAAAAAAAAAAAAAAAAAAAAAACAGGCAGAGAGTCTTAGTGTGCACACTTTACTGTGGACATGCAGTATGATACAAAAAGAAAATCAACTTCAATTACACACCCGACACACCTGGGAACACCAGAGCACTCAGCAGCACTCTAAATACACTGCACTGTAAAATCTTTCTCCAGCTGTGACAACCAAAACACTGCAAGCAACAAAAACGTTCAACACCATTCCTTGGCTAACATCACGGCGACAACACTGAGTCGCCCTCCTAATGGTATATTGAGGCAAAGGTTAACCAAAAGGGCACTGGCAACAAAGTCAAAATTGGTAAATTATTATGTATCTGGTTTGATAGGGAAAATGTGGTGGTAGACTGAGAAACTGAATTTTTCATACCATATCACAATATATCATAGTACGTCATCAAAAACGGTTATTGTGGATACAGGAAAATGAACGTGATATCAGTATCATGAGTGAAATTTATCATCGTTATAAAGAAACATGGTTATTGTGACATCCTTAAGATCCTCCCTTCTCAAATAATTAGATATTTGTACTGTAACCAGCAACTGCATTTTCCATATGAAACTAAATCAAATGCAGCATACATTTAATTCTCTCACTTTTTTATCTGTTTATCACTCTACCACTTTTAGTTAAAAAAAAAAAAAAAAAAGGTTTTGTTGCACAGGGGGAAAATGAAGCTGAGGAAGTCCTATACATGGGGAACATCTTGGGCAGGGGATGGGGAAAACCAAGGGGGTTGGGGACAACAAATTCGGTGCTCTGTATGGGTGCTGACCATCGAGCAGACACGAAAGACCATTAGGCCTCCTCTGCTGGTATTTTAGTATGTTAGTATAACCCTTAACTTCCACCACTTCAGGCGCAGGACATGCTCCCTAATTTTATTGTCCCGAACAAGCTGAAAAGGTCATCAAAGTCCACATTGCTCAGTCCCTTTCAGAAGTCATACCTGCACCTAGCTTTCTCATTTTATAGGGGTAGCATACCCAGCCCGTACAAGTGGCCCCCATACTTTAACATTTCCATTCTCTTGAAGTGATTTTCAAGTATCTGAGAAAATAATTTTATAATAGCGCATTCACAACACAATTCCGACGTATTTAATTTTCTGCATTTATCTTATTAATGAAGACTGCATGAAAACACAATCCCTCTAGACTATCTGCTTCTCCTACAGTACTTTCCTGCAGAAATCACAATTTGCCATTTGTGACTGTGACAATCATCCCACACCACTGCCACCAGTTTGGGATGACTTGCCCCTATGTCTATACCTATTCACAGGGCAGCTCTCTGGGTATACTGCTTCCTTGGGCTGCCACCACCTGATTATATTAAGAAAAACTGCCCCATTGCTCAGGTCAGGAACGTCAAACACAATAATGTTAACTAGAGTGAACTTCATACAGAGGACTGTAAACAGAGAATATGAAGTGCCAGCAGAAATATTAAAATTACATTCTCAATAATGAGGCACAATCACTGATTCTAGAAAGATGGGACCTTTATTAGTGTAGCCCAGGTGCCGTGTGCCAGTGGGCTACTACCCCTGCCTGTTGACCTTCACACAGGTCAAGGGGCCTGGGTCCTGCTTCAGTGGTATTCGGGGGTTCTATCCCAAAGAAAGAAATAAGATAGCACGACACCTCCACCCAGAGTAAGCTGCAGTGGGCCAGGTGTATGACTGGTACAATCCCACCCCCTGGGATTTTCCAACCACCCCACACACTAGATGCCAAACAGTTTCCCCAACACCATACACCACATGCACTTTACAGTTAGTTTCCACAAAGCACCCTTCACACAGCAATTTCATACAACAAAACGCAGTTTTATTATGGGGAAGGGCTAGGGTAGGGGTATCTGAAGAGGGAAAAGCTGTGGAAGGAAAAATGGTTAGAAGTGGTTAGCACCACAGCCCCCTTGCAGGGTTCCCCACATCCTGAAGGGATCTCTCTGGGACACTGCCTTATCCCCTTCTCTCTGTTTCACCCAGTCCCCTTGCAGGGTTCCTCGCATCCTGAAGGGGTCTCCAGGGACAAAACCCTTACCCCTCCCTCTCCTTTCCCCCTTTTCTTTCACATAAGCACTTGTTTACTTATCAACCCAGCACTTATTATTGTCCACTCTTTCTACCCATTATGCGCAACACTGTTGTAACACTGTTTGTAACACCTGCCTTACAACTGTATGTTAATGGTGATCTTGTAACTTGAATGTTTAATGTCTCATTCTTATTGTACCCTTTCCCCCAGGTCGCACCGGGAGGCGAGTGACTTGTCGCTCAGTGTGCCTTCCTGGTGAAACATTTCAATAAATAAATACAAAAATTAATAATAACCAGGCCCGTAGGCCAGCCAACCCCACAACCCACCCCCACTGGTACCAGTGACTGCTCCTCTGTCCTAACTGGATACCAAGGTTTCTGCAGGCCTGCTCGGTGCTGTGGGTTGGCCAGCATTGGGGCCCAATGGTCAATGAAAACTGAAGGTTAACAATTGAGCAATTACTTCCCTTGATTGTCAGGGCAAGCCCTGGGTACTCACAGTCCTCAAGATCTAGGATGTTCCCGGCGCAGAGGGATTTCACCAGTTCAGTTTCCAGGGAGTTCAGTTCAGGAAGGGCAGAACAAATGGGCAGCAGTAAGTACTCTGAAGAGTTGAGCTTGACTGAATGTCTGACCTCTGGTCCCCCCGATTGAAGATCTGGCAGCTTGTCACCCGCTGCACAGCTCTCACACAAGGCCCACTAAACCACAGAGGACCCAGACCGAGGAGTGGCTCCACAAACTGACTCCCTCACAAGTCACGAGTGCCCTAGCTCCCCCAGAGCGCGCTGGTAGCCCCCTGTAGCCAGCAAACCCCACTTGGTGGGAATTAGCAAGTTCCACACCTGGCTCTGAATTAAGCAGGGAATTTTCTGTTTTCTCTTTCCTCTCAGCAGCAAACAGCTCCGCTGTGCAGCCAGAAACAGTTTCTCCAACTTTTCCTGCTTTCCCAGCACCTTTGGGCAACAGATTCCAACCGCCAACTTTCAATCAACAGTTCCTTTCCTCAGCTGGATTTCAACAGCCACCAGACCCTGAAGCATAGGGCACCGGCTCACCTTTTCTCTTTTACAGTCTCTCTGCATTAAACCAGCATCCGCCTTTCTCTGGGTTACTCACAGTTTTCAGAAAACCTCTTTCCCAGCTCACAGGTGTTCTCAGTCCCCAAACTGGTGCAGGGTGGCTGCAGCAGAAGTCTCCACTTAGAATAGCAAACTCCAACAATATGCCCGGAATAATTCACACAGATGCACTGCTGCTCTGTTCAAAAATAATCTTACTCTTTTGCTACTCTGACGGACTCTGTTTAAGCCCTGTGGAAGGCCTTAGATGGTTTCTCACCAGCAATGAGACCTCTTAACTCGATCAGAGCCCAGAACAGACTGACCCAACTGCCCAATGTCCCTGGGATTTCTCCCCAGAATCATGCCCTCTGATTGGTGGATTTCAGTCAATCACATTTACAAGCCCTCTTTGATTACTGATTGAGGAGGTCCCTTGGTGCCTTAAATTAGTTCACACCTCCTCCCATAAGCCATCACAAACAGTTTTGGGTGCCTAGGTATTTGAACTGGCTGTCCTTCAGAGGTCATAGTACCAGAAACATGGCTGCTGCTGCTAAACAGTTTCTGTGCAGCCCCATATAGTGTCCAACTTCCCAGAGTTCATGCAGCCTAAATAAACAGATTTATCTTTTTCTTTCCTCACCCATCTGTAACCCACCTTGTCTTTCATCTCCCCATGCCTCAGTTGAGCATGTTCATCCAACCCCCTACCTGTTGCTAGCGGCGGAATACCATGCCTTCAGGTGCTAGGCAGCCTGCTCATAATTATTCATGACCTGTCTCATTAATATTCATGAGGTGGATCACTTCCTTAGCGACGCTGCTTGAATAAAACAAGAGGCATCCCTTAGGTTTCTACTTCCTGTTTAACCACAGGGTTGTGACCTTTCAAATAGCCCCCCCATTTAGTCTCAAAAACGGCTGCAAACCAAAATGCGCATGGCGCAAGCGCAGACCCCCAGTTGCACAGAGTGCATGGATGGTGCACAAACTGCTGTAGCGCCGCGTTTCAACTCCTCCAGACCCCAATTTAAAGAGCAGGTGCTTAGCAAGGGTGTATAATTTAAAGAATGAAGGTTTTGGGCCTCTAGATGCCTCTAAAATCATTCAGTTTGAATTTGTTTATTTACTTTGCCATCATTTTCTTTTTATTTTGCCAACTGCTAGTGAAAAAAGAATCTAATGGAGTCCCTGTATGATGATGTCAGAAACTCTTTACCGGCAAGACTGCCAGTGTATTACAATGGGAAACTACATATCTGTTTTCAGATTTTTATGGAGAAATAACACTTCCTGCCACCAAAGTATTATATATCTAATAGAAATATGTGATTTTTGATAACGTGATCTTTTGTTATAATTTAGCAGATGACATTTTCTTCATAACCAGATTTTACTTTGAAAGTAGAAAACAGAAACTAATTATTGCATTTAAAATCATACAGATGGAGCACAATAGTGCAAACATATACAAATCAAAGTTTGTTGAGGAAATAAATATCAATTTCTTTAAAAAGATAGAAAAATATATTTAGTTTCTCACTGAAATACACTAGGCTCTTAAGTAACTGGCAGTTTCTAACATCACAATATCAGAATTTTACTGAATTCTTTTTTACTAGAAGTGTGAAAAGCAAAGGTAAAAATGCACTTGTTTCACTGCACTAACAGATATTTTATTATAAAATTAGAAAGCATTTACTAACACATCAAAATACAATTAATAGTCAGTTTTCTATTTATTGGAAGTAAACACCTGCTCTTTAAGCTGAGAGCATGAGGAGGGGCTGGACGGAGAATCAAAGAGGAAAATAAGGACTCTGGCAAGCATCGGGGATCGCAGGAGAATGCAAGAAAATGGAGTTCCCGATGGGCACCAAGGTAAGCCCCCATGGGGGGGTTATACTAGTAATTACTACAAATATAAAATTAACAGGATAAAAAAATATATATATATATATATATATATATATACACACACACACACACACACACACATAGATATATATATATATATATATACACACACACACACACACACACACACACACACACACACACACACAGAGTAAGGCAAAAGTGTTTACACGTTACTGTGAAAGGAAGATAATGTCAAGTATACAGACAGATGATGAACAGAAGAATTTCAAAATTTAGACTCTACTAGTGTTTATTTTATCTGCCACTAGCCTGAAAGGACTTCCGCTAAGTCTATCCTTACCGGTACAGATACCACACAGACAGCCAACTCTAGCAGGGCTCCAACCTTCTTCCAGATGTATAAAGGGGGGGGAGTATGTGAGTGTGTGTCCATCTCCCCATTTGTATGTGCTCGGGGCTGTGGGGCAGTGACCTCTCCCTTGAGTGACTGTTCCCACCCAGCTTTTACAACTTTGTTTTGCAGCATGTCTCGGGTGTTAGGACCCTCACATCTGCCAGGGTCTGAAACTAGAAGAGCTCTTGGGAACCTTGGTACTTAGCAGTTAGCCAGTATTTTCTCTTGAGAGCTGCTTGAACATGTGACCTGGAAGCAATTTTGAGTGTCCATCCCAAACAGAACTTAGAAGAATATTTAAACTAACAGAAAAAAAGGAATGTATGAATCTGGTCACATTTACCATCACAGTAGTTTCCACAGCAACAGACTGCAATGTCACAAATAGTGAAACATCAGAGGTAACAGCAGCAGGAGGAGGAGCAAATGTATATGAACAACAAAATGCACCCTCTTTTTAGGGTGATGTCATTAGCAATGTTTGTGCTATTTCCTCCTCTGTACTGGCATCCTGGGCCGCTGGGGAAGGGCACCATGAATAAATAGGACTACTTCTAATAAAGATGGGGTGATAAATGCAGAATATAATTATTTAAAATACATGCTGAACTGTATATAGAATCATAGACTGATGGCAGATAAGAACCGCTTGGACCACCCAGTCTGCCCATTTCCCTACCTGATGGATAAGCTGCAGATTCTAGTTAACCAACAGCCTACTTCCTCCAACCCCCCCCCACTAAAAATGCCCTATGTCTGTCTCCTGCATTCTTGAATTCCTCCACTGTTTCAACCCCACAACCTACTCAGGAAGGCCGCTTCATGCATCCACCACCCTCTCCATGAAACATACTGCCTCACATTACCCCTGAGCCCCCCTCCCATCTTCAAATTGTGCCCCCTAGTTCTTGCACATCTCTTTTTCTGAAAGATGCTATCCTCTTGGACTTTGTTGATTCCCTTGAGGTACTTGAAAGTTTCTATCATGCCCCCCCACACTTTTCCTCAAGGGTATACATATTAAGCTCCTTTAGTCTCTCTTTGTATGGCTTGTGGTGCAGACCCTGCACCATTTTAGTTGCCCTCCTCTGGACTGCCCCTATCATGTCTATGTCCTTGTGGAGATGGGGTCTCCAGAACTGCACACAGTACTCCAGATGGGGTCTCACCAACTGTCTGTACAGAGAGATAACAACTTCCTGTTTTCTACTGGTGATGTCTCTCCCTATGCATAGCAGTATTCCCCAGCCCTCCTTACTGCCTTCTCACTTTGCTTGCCTACCTTCAGGTTGTCTGGTATGACTACCTCCATTTTTGTTGTTAGTATTCCCCCCATTGTGTACTCTTCCCCAGACTGTAGTGCTTGGTAAAGGTTTGGGCAGTACTCCAAGTGGCAGCAGCACAAATCTCTGCAGCGGACACATTCCTGAGAATGGCAGTTGAGGTGGCAATGCCTCTGGTGGAATAGCCTTAAACACCACCAGGAAGATCCTTGCCATATTTCCTGTAGCAATAGGTGATGCAGTTGCCCCACCATTTGGGACAAGAGCCACTTAGAAACAGGGGAGTCCTTATTCCCAGGTGCAAAAAAAACAAACTTACTGTTTGGACTTTATACAGTCCTTCATACGATGGGTATAACAACACAGAATTCTATGCACATCTAAAGTAGTGTATAGTGTAGTGACAAACATGACAGCTACGTTAAGGGTAACGAAAGAAAAGCGCTAATAGTCTTGCACTTAATGCTAGCAGACTAAAAACATAAAATGGGTCAGTTAACATCTTAGACTTTAATATAAGAAGCCCCACAAGTCATAGGTTAACTGCTCTCATTGCATTTTCCATGTCTTAGTTGAAGCCTCAGCAGTATACTTTCCTTTTCCAGCCCAGCACCTGTAGCCAAAGCCTAGTCCGCTGTCGTGGCGTGTTTTTCTTCCCCCTGGATCATTTCAACTTTAGCATCCATTATTGTCACGTAGAGCGGTAATCCTCCAACCTTTGTCCAGTGCTTGCACTGCTGTCCAGCAGCACCGTACTGCTGTGTTAATTGCCCTTAAACATGGGGCACTGAAATACAGTCACCCGATTGGTACATGAGCATCAGGTGACTGTTGATTAATCCCCGATATTTGCACACCTAGTAGTGAAGGAGCAGTAACAAGTTCCCTGGGCAGACCTGCACTCGTTATGTGTGGGGAAAATGAGTTACAAAACGGTAGTTATTGAAATACATAGCAAAGCAAGCGATACTGTTCGCAAACAAAAGACAACTGCAGTGTGGAATGTAACTGAAGAGTAATGTGCCGTTGGTCTGGCAGGGTGGTTTCCCTTTACTAGATAGCTATGGCAATAATAATAATAATTTTAATAATTCCATGTGTAAGCCAAGTTCTTCCCCCTGAAAAATTTTCTTCAAAGCCAACTCAGTAGTGGCCACCTTCTGCCTTCCTGTCAAATAATAAGAGAAATGAGAGCTGAGAGAGCAGGAGAGTTGTCCCTATTATTGTTGATTACACTGGGTAATTGACCAGTAGGGTGCACACCACCCCCCCAAATGTTGAGAGAAAGCTCCATTCCCGGGTCCAGACGCCTGTTCTTCCCCTCTCGGTGTCCAGAGAGACAGCGAAAGAGCAGCAGTTTGACACGAGAGGGACAGGGGCGCAACACTGATATGCTGGTTTTCGCTGTTTGTCCCCTCCAGCAGCTCTCTCTGCACTATCCTGCACCAACAGTCCCCCCCCATGATGCACTATATTCCCCCACCGCCCCGCCTGTCAAGAGACACATCACTCCACAGAGACAAACAGAGAGAAGCAGGAGAGAGAAGAAAGAAACGGAATCACCATTCACTGTGCAGACATGCATCTTTTGGCTGTGTCTCTCCCCTCCACCAGCTGTCTCCGTGGGGTTACCCTTTTTTTTTTTGTACTTCTTTTTTTAACCAGAATTAGCAAACTAAGCTGAAAGCTTATTTACAGGTGCGACCTGGTAGCACAGGGAAGTTAAGTGACTTGCTGAGGGTCACACAGTATGTAAGCGGAAGCTGTGAGATTCAAACCCAGGTCTGGTCTGCTGGATGTCACCAGATTCGTAGCTCAGAACCTTAAACCACTGCGATATGTATCAGAAAGGTGCTACAACATCCTCTCTCTCTCGCTCTCTGTGCAGGCATACTGTCCACTCTTCCCTTGCCCTGCGAGGCGCAGATGCTTCATACACAGTGAGCAGCCTTGCTCAACCATGTGTCTTGAGAGAGAGCGCGTGCGTGAGAGTGACACAGGCAGCCCAGAGAGAGAGAGAGAGATGGAGGGGGTAGGTATTAGAAATTGGGATTCATACAGTACAGAAATCAGTTATCTTATGAATACCAAATGCCAGAAATGATGGTAATACTATTAATATTACATTTCTAACATTTGTCTGTTCATAACAGAAGTTGCCTATGCATGACTTTTTGGGCACCACTTTTAAGTTGGCAGGATACATTACATTTTCTTTTAATTGCTGAGCAAGAACACCATTTTTCTTCAGTATTTTGGTGTACTGACAGACCTTGTGTTATAAGCGCAATAACCCACTCCAGGGTATGTAGTTAGTAGGGATTAATCAACACCCCTGGTGCTGTGAGGGCACTCAGCCTGTGGCCTCCTGCCTCACAACGCACCCAGGGTGTTGATTAATCCCTAGTAACCCCATACCCTGAAGTGAGTTATTGCTTACCTTCTCAAGAGTGCCATTCCATCAGCACTGCTGGTTACGGCTTTCTTGGCACATTATTTTCTGCTTATTTGTAACCAGGTAAGGCCCTCTAGGCACAGGCACCTGTTTTCAAGGGTGACCCGAGAGCACTGGGACAGCTGAGTGACTTGCTCAGAGTCACACAGTATGCAAGTGCAGCTTGTGAGAATCAAATGCAGGTTTGCCTGATGTATCAAGCTCATTAACCTCTAGACTGTACTGCCAGCCCATGCCTGATATGGTACAACCTGCATAATCAAGCTCCCTCACCCGCTCTCCCGATTACATTCCATCTGTTCTAATTCAACTTTGATTCATCTTAATATCCTTTGTGGTGAGCTGCCCAGCTGCTAGCCCTTATTTGTAGATATTATTCTGTTGTATACATGTTATTTTGTAATTCTATGTACAGCCAGTGTCAGCACAAGGCACCTAGAAATAAGGCTGGATTTTTAAAAAGGGTGTTGACCGTCTTCAGACCAGACAGGCCAGCTGCTTGCCAGGAATCTGATAAGTTATTGTCAAAGGCTTTGGGGATAACTGATCAAAGAGTATTCCTTTAATGTTAAAGAGATGTACCAAGATCAGCCCCTGCACCTAATAAATAGGTGCCTTACCGACACAGCATTCTTCAGTTGTAAGATTTCTCCACATCATGCCGCTGATTAAAAATTACAGCACTCATAATTTAATTAAACCGGGTCCGACGGACTTCCGGGTTGCAAGGGCTGCCTACACTCCGCCCCCGCGCTCACTAACATTATGACAAAATGCCAGGGAGAGTGCGGGGGCGTGCTCCATTACAAGCAATGGGCATCAACTTTGTGATCTGTTTTTAACATTATATTGGCCACTTGGTAATGAAACGTGAGCACCGGTCAACTAACAAGGGCCTTAAATTGCAAATATGGGATCTAGTGTTATGACACTAATTTTTTTTTTTTTTTAATTCCAGTCCCAAACAACCCCAGAGGTCATGGATCGTAAGAGCTCCATATACTAGGCAAAGATTCCCTCGTAGATATCTATATTCCAAAGAATACAAACCCTAAGCATCCAGCCTTTCCCCATAGTTTAAATCCTTGAGACCCCCTCACCATGTATTTCGGATAATATTCTCCAGGAGAGTAACAATGGTTCTTGGGTGTGGTCCCATTGACGATGTAAGTCTGACAGAATGCCTTCTTTCTGTGCCGTTCCATGTTGTCAATGGGTAATCTTAACACATGGGTTCTAAAAAGCAGTACCCATCCAGAAATATGGGCGGGGGAGAATACTGGTCAACAGCCGACCCTGTAGGGACAAAAAAAAAAAATCTATGATCTAACCTTAACTGCACACAGCAGTGCAACCCAATGCTGCACCAGCCAAACCTTGTGTCGCAAGCCTAAAGAGCTTTGTGACGGAGTGCTGGAAGAATAAGAGAGAAACTAGCCAGCATGGACGTAGAAAAACATCTGCCTTTGACATCCCGTGAGGTTGCCCTAGCCCTGTAGAAATGCACTGCCTTCAGAGGCTGACCCAATACAAATCTGGTTGCTCAGGAGTCCCTGCTATACATGATCTCATTCATCTTGACAACGTGGCCTTGAAAGTCTGTCTTTTTTTAAATATCCCAGGAGAGCAAGCAATTGCCTGATTGAAAGACTTCCGCCAAGCATACATTAGAGATGCTGCAGATTCTCACACTCTGTGAAAATTCACACCATGTAGGAGGGAGGGAGGAAGGAAAGAAGTTGGTCCTCCTGGATTACCTAAGGCACTGTGAAACCTTTTGGAAGTAAGGAGGGAACTACTCTCAAGACTATGTTATCCTTTTGCAAGATAACTTAGGGAAACATGCCCAAGACAGCCCGACGCTCACTAATGCATCTTGCGAAATACAACTCTAAAAAAATAAATAAATAACTAACTCTTGTAAGAAGGCAATTCTCGGAGCAGGGTGACAAAAATTCAAATGGCAATATGCAGGAGTACTGAGCATAAAGAACAGATCTCACGGATGGAGCCTCAGAAACTGTAGGAAAAACCTGTTGCAGAGGACTTTTTACATTCAATTATATATTACAGCCCCGTACATGTAGAACTGCAACCAAACATACTTTGTGTATGTCAAGACAGCCTCCCTTCCCCGATTTCACCCAAGTGTTTGTATTCAGAAGTTATGAGCCAGGCAAACAAATGTAAGTTATTCTTTTATTATTAAACAAAAAAAAAAAAAAAAACAGTAGTAGACTAAACTAGCTCTTTAAAAAGTAATCACCAGTCAAAGTCCTAATGATTTGCCTATACCCTTGAAGGCACTGGTGACATTTACTTTCCATTTTCCTTCAACAGACAGGCTGCCTGTGTGACCCACTTCCTGCAAAACAAACAATATGGTGTTCCCCGTTAGGACATGGACCTACTTTCAAGAACCCCAGCCTACCCTAGCTTGTTGACAGAGTTAAAGCCTACCAGACCAGCAACTATGTTTCAGAATCAGCCTCTGGTCGCAGGGGCCAGTGGGGAGGGATCCCAAGGGCTGTTCTCCACTCTTGCCGGGGGCGTGCCACAGCACCACTGCTCGTGTGCCGACGCAGTGGCAGCACTGCGGGACATCTAGGCTACGAGGGCCCACCTTCTGACTTCATTATGCACATGCATGCCTCCATAAGCATGCATTGGAGGCAGTATAGCGCAGTGGTCTAAGGCTCCGAGCTACAAATCTGGTGACATCCAGCAGACCAGACCTGGGTTTGAATCCCACAGCATCCACTTGCATACTGTGTGACCCTGAGCAAGTCACTTAACCTCCTTGTGCTCCCAGGTCGCTCCTGTAAAACAGCTTTCAGCTTAGTGTGCTATACCTGGTTAAACAACTAAAAAAATTAAAAAAAAAAAAAATTGTACACCATGGCACACTGGGTGGCCCTAGGGGATTAAAAAAAAAAAAGCACCCGGCCAGCAGGATGGCAAAAAAAAAAAAAGGCGCCACACCGGCAGGATGGTGTTCTGGTTTATCGCAGGCTGCACACCAACTAGGTGCCTTCTCCAGAGCTATCTGGTCTGTGCTCTGGAGTGGCTTGATGGCCCCACAATGGGGAAGGGATAGTCCATGGGGGAATTAGAGGAGAGTTAAGTCCTACAGATGGTGAGTGACGGGTATGGGTGAATCAGAGCAGACAGACACCAGTCTTTAGTAGACAGAAAAAAAATCATGATTCAAAAAAGAACCAGCCATGTCAACGACGTCCAGCATGTCTTTGGTCCTGTAGTTTACAAGAACTATTTTGTATCCAAAGCCAAAAATCTACCTTTGGTATGGAAAGTAACAGCAAATTTCCATGTCAAAACTCTACAATCAGAAAGGCATTTGCCCAGCTCAAACTTCAAGCTGTGTAATTAAATTTTTCACCATCTTTTCTTTTACAATTTTATTTCTCAAGGATAGCCCAAATCGGTGGCAGCATCTCGTTTTTAGCAGAGTCCTGCTTCAACCCAGTGCTGCATCTGGGATGCGTGAAGCACAGGGAGGTCACATGATGTGCTCACGGTCACACAGGAAGTAACTGGCCATGGTGGGTTTAAATGTCAAGAATCTTCTGTCCTTAAGCCTGAGCTATACTCACTGTCCAATTGCCCCACTCCTTGACAGAAGCGCTAACAGATCAGATGTATCTTTAGGCACCATGTAGTCTTAAAAAGAGGAGGTACTAGAGTCACCCTTTTTCTGCAAAAATGGAAAAACTGGGATTACAAATAGCACGAGCCATTCTTAAACAGAGAGTTAATTTTCATACAAAAAAATTAAACTGTTTACACCACATTTAAAACCACTGTTGGTGCCAATGCTGTGTAAAAACCCATTTTGTGCCACATATTTTTGCACAAAACACACTAATGTCTGTTCTATTTTGAGAGGGGAAAAAAAAGGGGGGGAAAGGCTTTTAAAATAATGTAAAATGGAACTGTACATTTTTTAAAATAGAAAAAGAAGTGGTCCTTTTAGAGCATTATCGGCTTACAGTGTGCCTTGTAAATGATTGAGGGGGGATGGGATTTTCCTTCTCTAAGGAAAAATGCCTTGCTCATGATTTGCAGGTTACCAGACTGCCGACTTCTCAAAACGACTGATCTTGCTGCAGCTGTTTGCAAAGCACTGTGGGATACCAGGGTGCATTAAACAGGTTTATAAAACCTAATTTGATTCCTACAATTTGACACAGACACCCTCCTCCCCCCCCTTTTTTTTTTTTCTGTCTAGGGGAGGATGGTATTTGTTAACTGCTGCAGCGGGATTTGGAGGAGAGATGAGCTATGAAGCCAACACTATTACGGTTAAATTACCCAGTTCTTTTTTGTAGATTTTTCTAAATTATGTTTACAGATGTCACATTATGAAGTTAACTGCTGGATTGTATGCACTATTTTATCTGCCATGATGAAAGTCCAGTGACAAAAAAAAAAAAAAAGAGGATGACTCGTATCAAAAATTAAAAAAAATCCTCACTTTATCCTTTTGATCTCATCGAGTTTGGTGCATCGAGGGAGTCCTTTCTGCAGCAGCAGCTGCCTGGTGATCTTTGTCATCCTCTACGCTCTGAAGCCAATGAGCTGAAAAAATGCAGAGAAATACAGCAGGTCGACTGTCTGTGGCCACAACGAACTGCAAAGAAACAAACAGGGAAGTAAAATGTGAGCTTTGCAATAGGGAGGCCTATTCAACAATATAAGCCAGCCTTTGGCAGGTAAATACAGGTAAAGGTGAAATTCTGTTCTTAGCAATGTCACCTCCAAGTCAGAAAAGTACGGTTTCATCATCTTTAACCAGCAACCTCGTATCACGTGGCTTTGGTCCCATGGGCTCTAAACTGATGAAGTGAGTAGAACTCTAAAAAGCTTTCATCAAAAGTTAATCCAATATGAAATGCTTCACTATAGTTTATCTTCTACATTTTTGACTGGATTAACAACTACCACATCCAAAATAATATAAAATGATTGTGAGTTTAAAACTGAGCTGTACAGAACAATCTATTTGTACACACTAGGGGACAGCATCTCCATAAAAGCAGGACCCATTCCAGTGGGGGTGGGGGGGGGTTATGGAAAGAAATGTGCCATTTCTTACAAATACTCCATTTAGGCCACCACTGACTTTCTGTCCCAACATCAGGGACTGGTCAGAAAGGATGTGTAAGATTTTTTTCATCAGAATGGGAGGCAAGCATTTAAACCTCTCTGACAGGGAACAGGAGTCCCTGAAGGAACTTAAGAGTGTATAACCAGGCCTGCCCGGTGGCACTGAGGGTTGAGGTGCTGGATGCCACACTTTGTGCCATGCCGGAGACCCAAGTTGGGGAGCGAGCTCGGGCTGCCAGGGGTTGGGAGAGGATTGAGCGTCTGATGACAGCTCTCCCCTACCAGGGATGGGTGGGCAGGTCGTCCCACTCCGTGACTGAGACAACGGGCATAGAACCCTAGAGTAGGAATACAGAAATAAAAAATTAAAATTATATAGGTTTGCCATAAAATTTATGTTGTTTCAGTTTTCAATATAAATATAAGAGAACGGGCAGCCCGGTGGCACTGAGGGTTGAGGTGCTGGACGTCACTCTTCGCACCACACCGGTGACCCGGGTTCACTTGACTGACTCGGGTCGCCGGCATTTAGCAGGGGAGGGAGAGGATGAAGTGTCCAGAGGACAGCTCTCCTCTCCCTGGGGAGGGCTCCAGGGTTGCTCAGTGTCCCGACAACCCCCGATGGAGATCGGTAGCACTGCAGGTACACTAGCCAACGTAAGGGGCGGAGTGCGGCAGACACCAGCAGGGCAGCCATATACAAGCATCACTGCACGCCACACTCCAAGTGGGAAACCGGATAAGAAATACCCCTGGCAGCCAGGTGAGGTGACGGCTGGTCTCCTGGGGTAGACACCCCTCACCCTCAATGCAGGCCACGATCCCGACCCTACCCCCTGGGGATCCTCAGCCTCCTCTCGTATGGGCCGGCAGGGAAGGAGGGGATCCTGATCCTGATGCTTCGGTCGGAGGAGTGGTTAAGGTGAGCGTTTGAGGTGAACGCCGAGCGAGCCAGCCTGGGAGATGCCCCAGACTGAGCTAGCGGTTGGAGACAGGATCAGATTGCGCAGCTGCACGCTAGAGAGGCTAAGGAGGAGCACTCCAGCAGGAGCACCAGAAACGCTTGCCACTCCTCTATAGCAGTGCAGAAAAGGACGGGGGATGCCCCTGCACAAGAACTCTCCTTTCGTACATGGTTTACTATTCCATGGCCACAGTTAAAAGGGGATTCAAAGATATTACAAGTCCAACGCTCTAATACTTGACAAGGTTTTTTACTACCTTCAGTGACTTACTACAATAGAAACATAAAGATTCATGAAAGCCCCTTCTGTGATCTACGCTTCAAATAGTTTTAAATCGTGCTGGTATATCCTGGAGCTGGAGCTTGGAATTTTTCATCGGATTAATACGCTTTCAGACAACTGATTTATTGGAACTGATTAAATTATAGACTTCTATTGATGGAGATTGAACCTGAACTTGAACTTGAATTTGTACTTGAATTATTTTTTTTTTGTTTGTTTGTTAAGAAACGTTTTGTTTCATTATGGTACAAACTAGAAGTGGTAAGGGAAGTTTGACCCTGTGGGCAACTTCTACTGAAACTGAAGCCAGGGAAATAATTGGTAGCGACAGTATTTTGGGCCCAAAAATAAAATCAGCCCTTAAAGATCAGAAAATTAAAGGCAATAATAGAGGGAAAAAATCTGTTATACTGGGAAATAAAGCCAGTTCACAGTCTAAATCATTGAATTTTACATCCAACTTAAAAATATCTCTGTAATTCAGGATAGAAATTATATTGATAGCAGTACAAATAAACAATTGAAAATAACAGATATATGGGCTGATAAGAAAGGAGGCCCAAGGTACCTTTCTACCCCAAAATGTTCTACCTCATTAGAAATAAATGGAGTTAGCAAATTGGGAAAAGATTATTGTTCTCCGGAAAGGGTGTATAATGAGCATTGCCAAAACTACTTTAATAATTCAGAAGAAATCTTTCAACAACTGTGAATGGGAAACTCTTTCTCAGAGAGGAAGTGGGGAAAGGAATAGTAATAGTTTAAACCATTCGATTATAGCCCTTTCCTCTGATGGTTCCCTTAATCTTTCCAATATGGATAGCTATTTTACCTCAAGATCCAAAAACAATATTGATTTGAGGTCTGAGGGTCCATCTTGGCATCCTCCTAATTTGGATGCATCACATAAAGGGAACAAAGGTAACATGGAATTAAAGGGGATTATTCAAGAATAAAGTACAACTATAGAAGGTCTCAAAAAAATGGTTAAACAAAATGGGGATACGCTCATAGAAAGTCACTGCCCTGAATTAAATATTTCAGAAATTAGGGATACCCCTCAGATTGGATTTGCCAATCATGAGGAAGAACACTCTTACAATAGGAGACATTTTACAGCCAGTTCTTCATTGTCAAAACAAATGCTGGAAACAATTAAAAACAGATATCATGCAGACATAAATGTACTGGAGAATATCTTAGTTTTGAAAGAAGAACTGACTAATATCAGGGCAGACGTATTTCATAATCGGGTACTTATTCAAAACCTTAATAAAGACATGAGAACACAAGAGGGGATTATACGTGAAAAGAATCGGTCACCTAAAACTAAAAAACGGAGAACAGGGGGTTCAAGTCTCACTGCCATCACCTTTTGACTTAAATAAAAACAGTTTTTGTTTTTGTCAAATTAAAACAACAGACAAAACAATAGACAAGGTTAAAAAGGCGATTCCTACAGTACCTAAAAATGGAAAAAGCAAGCAAGGGAAAAGAACAACCAAGAAGAAAGCTAAGTCTACAGAATACAATAGTAAGGGAGCAAAGAAAGGGAAAACCTTGTTAGTGCCAAAAAAATGATAGTGGAAATGCTGGAATGGAGACAATAGAATCTAAGCAAAAAAACAAAGCAGAAACAAATGAGGCGATTAATCTTACTTATGAGGATCTGTCTAGCTCTATGATGTCAACATCAGTAAGCAGAATGGACAAAGATAATAAGATTGATCTGTCTCCGGCAACAAAATCTCAGATTAAGTTAACAGAAGGGGAAGTGGAATACTTGATCGAAATGGCAGGCATTTTAAGACCTATAACAGAGGCGAGGGAGGATTTAAAGGAGAGGGTGTTACATATGCTGGAGATTATACCATCATTAGTGAAGGAAGAGATATTTATTATGAGGCCACCAAATATGGCCTTCTATGATACAGTTTTGTTATATTGTGAAACTGAGGAAATGGCCAAACTGATCATGGATAAAAAAATGTCTCTGGAGGAAAAAGGAATTGCAATTAAGTTACCTCTCCCAGTCCCCAAAAAGTACTAGTCTAGAAAATAAATCTGATAACAGTGGATCCAGGGTAGTTAAAAATCTTAGTAATTCCACTGAAACGGCTTCCCTGAGAATAAGTCCCAAAAGGACAAGAAAGGAAAGGAATGAGGCAAGAGAAATAGCAAAGATAACTGAAATAATTGATAAATATGGGAAAAAAACAAAATGAGAGTTGGCTGTGTAGAACAGTGGTACTATTTGGATGGGAGACAGGCAGGATTCTGATTTTAGTATTAGAGAGGAACTGCTCTCCTATCTTTCAAGAATTTCTGGATCTAAAATATCTAGGAATATGGTAGATCACATCAACATTTTATAAAAATTCATCTAGTTCTAGTCAAATTGACTGCACTTTCAAAAACCCAGAAAGGGCCAAAATACTTTTGGATCTGGCAGAAAGCTTAGACAAATTGGGTATATATATTATCTACCCACAAGAAATGGGAAGAGAAATGGGGGAGGAATCCACCAGAAAATCTGAAAAAGACACAGATTATCCCCTTATAGAATTTGAGAATTGGAGGGATCCAAATGGCTTTGAAACTCTAATAAATCTGGATTCAGAATGACAGTCAGAATCTGATACATTTGTCTGGGGGAATAGTAATAAAGAGAAAAAAACTAACCATCCTGTTATGGAATATTGAAGGTCTTCATTTGAAAATTATGGACCCTGAGGTAGTCAGCTCCCTTGAAACATTTGATATAATTGGCCTCCAAGAGACTTGGTGAATGAAAGAGGCAACTCCTAGACTTCCTGACTATGCACCTCATATTTTTCCAGCAACTAGAGACAAGAAATTTGGTAGATATAAGGGGGGCTTAATATTAGTAAAAACTGGTTTAAATTTGAAGATAAGAGAGCTACCGCCTAAGACCTACAATATTTTGGCCCTTGAACTTTCTAAGGATTCACAGAAAACAATATTGTGTAATGTTTATTTTCCGCCAGGGCCCAATTCTACAGAAATAGAGGATCCCTATATTTCGAATCTCAAATTACAACTAAATGCTATTAGTGAAACAGAAGGAAATTGGCTCATTTTCATTCTGGGAGACTTTAATGCAAGAATTAAGGGAGGAATCTGAGAGAGTTTATACTCAACTTTAGCAGATGCTTTGAAAGTAATTAACCCTAGACTGTCCTCATCAAGATCAACATTGGAAAAAATATTTAATTATAGGGGTAGAGAATTATTTACAGCACTTGCCAGCAGGAATTTTTGTATTTTAAATGGAAGAACTAATGGGGACAATACGGGAAAATTAACCTTCAGGGGTCCTCTGGGATCCTCTATTCCTGATTTGATATGGGTAAACTTGGAGGGATTAAAAATAACTTATCAACTGGAAATTACTGAGCGTTCAGAATCCTTTCATCTTCCCCTGTCCCTCACTATAGATAACAATTTTATAGGAACAACTCAAGATGCGGAGAATACAGTTGAATACGTGGAAATCATTAATGAAAAAAGAATTAGATGGAACCAAATTTATCAAAACCAACTGCAGGAAATACTCTACTCTGGAGAAATAACTGCAATCTCCTCCCAAGATAAGGCTAACCTTTATAACTCTGATATCTATGACATCTGGGAAAATATCCGAATAAAACTGAGTGCCTCCTGTAGGGAAAATAATATAGTTAAAAAAGAACATCCAAATCATGTTAAATCATGGTTCAACCAAAGACGTAAAAAAGCAAAAGCCAGCTTTTCTAAAATATTAAGACAACACAGGAAGAATACAAATAAAAATAAAATGGATTATCAGAATTTAAGGAAAGAAAGGGAGATTTATAAGAAAGTTTTAGAAGAAGAAATAAATAAAAACTCATTTCTTCTATGGGAAAACTAAGATCAGCGGTTACTGAAAGAAATAGCAAACAATTTTGGAAAATAGTAGCACAAGGCTATAATAAATATCAAGAGAAAACAGAATGTCATATTACACCACAAACTTGGATTGACTATTTTCATGAGCTATATTTTTCCAAAGGTGAAGAAGAAATGGAAATAAATATAAGATATGATGCAAATTTTCCAAAGCCATTTGTGATTACAGAATTGGAAATTCTTAACTCCCTTAATTCCTTAAAATCTAACAAAGCACCCGGATCTGATAAAATTATTGGAGATGCCTATAAGTCTTTTAAAGAATGGTGGACTCCATTCTTTTATTTAATGTTTAATGGATTTGTTCAGAATTCAAAATTCCCTAAGAGCTGGGCTAGTAGTAGTATATTCCCGATCTTTAAAAAGGGTAATGTAAAGGAACCGGGGATGTGCAGACCCATTAGCCTTACTGATGTGTCTCAAAAAGTCTTCTCAAAAATTATACTCGGCAGATTACTAACATGGTTAGAAGAGAACTCAATCCTGGACGAGGCTCAAAATGGATTTAGAGGAAATAGGTCCACAATCCACCATTGCTGTGTCTTACATCATTTAGCATGGAAATACACAAAAATATGGAAATCAAAATTATATTGTTGTTTTGTGGACTTCTCAGCAGCCTTTGACAGTATTAGTAGGAAAATTCTTTGAACCACATTGGAAAAACTTGGACTTGAGAAGACACTTTTGGACATTATCATAAAACTACATGAATATACATGGGCAAAGATTCAATACAATCAATACGGCCACACTACAGAGGCATTTCAGACAAATACTGGAGTTGGACAAGGTTGTATTTTAGCACCCACACTCTTTAATTTCAAGTAGAATAGAGTTTATGTATATATTAAAAACACAGAATTTCATGCGCCAAAAATTAATGAAAGTAGCCTAGCATATGCAGATGATCTGGTTTTATTATCTACCTCTGCATTGGGACTCAAAAGAAAATGAAATGTTTTTATACCCTCTGCAGAGAGAGAAATCTTAACGTAAACTTAAATAAAACCAAAATTTTGATTTTTGGAAGTTTTTCCAGATATGAACCTAAATTTGAATTAAATGGCGAGAAATTAGAGATAGTAAAAACTTATGACTATTTGGGTGTTCTCTTTTCTTACAACTTAAATTGGAACAAGCATATAGAACACACTAAAAATAAGACAATGTCGGCTGTGAATGCATTCAAAATATTCCACGCCAAAATGGGGAAGACCTCGATAAAAGGGATTCTAAGGGTACTTAATACTAAAATTAAAACTAGTATAATATATGGAGGAGAAGTATGGGGGTTTACTAACATTAACCCATTAGAAACCATACTTAAATTATACCGTTATATTCTTATGCTACCACTAGGCACCCCCAATTGTATCCTCAGATTGGAACTCTGTCAATATTTTCTGAGCTCCTTAATAAAGGAAAGACAAATTTTGTTTTTCTCACTTCAGGACTATCGATTTCCTAGAAAGTGTCTTGAGGAAGAGATTAAGATGGAAAATTTGGGTTTTGTACATCCCCTCATACAGTTAATTAGGAAAATTATTTTTCCCTTGGGTTTGGGACATATTCTTTATGATATATACATAAAATCTTGGGATGAGAATGCCTCCATAGTTAAACACAGAATACGAGATCTGGATTTAAATCAAACATTTTCTAAACTGGCTCAGTCTACATTGCATAATGACTACAAACGATTCAAAGGTCTTTGGGGTTTTGAGCCATATTTATCACATCTAACATGCCCAAAAATCAGGAAAGCTTATTCGAGATTTAGAACTGAAAGTTACAACGCTAAGTTCATTCTATACAGGCAAAAAAGAAGCAATGTTATGTCTCCTTTTTGTAAATGTGGCAAACCTTATAAGGATGATTTGAAACATGTTGTTTTATTATGCCCTCTTTTTGAATAAAATAGAAGAAAATGGATGGGTTCCATACTCAGTGGCCTTAATCTCACACCAGATGAGATTATTGAATACCTCTTCACTTGCTCTGAGAAAATCGTATTACAAAATGTAGCAAAGTTTTTATTAACAATATTCTTTTAAAATGAAACTTAAATTATTAAATGTAAGGTTTTATATTTTTCAGATTTTTATAAATGCCCACAAGCAGTCAATTATATGATTATGGAATACCTGTACTAATGTGATTTGTGACTATAATTAGTAAATTGTAATAGCTTTGCTGAACAATAAAGAAAGACTGATTGACAGTGTCAGGTGAAGAGACAAAGTTCAAAAAAAATTATATATATATATATATATAAATATAAATATAAATATAAATATAAATATATATATAAAAGACAGAACCACCAACAAGTGAAGTATGACACTAGAGGTAAATTTTACCCGGAATAATTCCCAAGGCAAACCAATGTATGGAATAGCGACTCAAAGGTCAAGTTAAAGTGTGATAGCATTAATAATAGCAATTTAGTATACAGTACAGTATTAAGTAAGAAGTATAGTACAAATATAAATCAGAGCTGAAGTAGTGCATCAAGACAAACATGAAATGTTATACACTGAACTGTTACTGGTAACTTTATTAGATACTCCGCCCAGTTCAAGACACCCTAACAACCCAAGCCAAAGTTATTTCTGTCTTATGTTACCAAGGGCTTATGGATTTGAACAGAAATAATGGTGTACCCAAGAAGCCTGAGCTCTCTTAACCAAATCCTGAGTTATAAATGACCAAACACTGCCTGGAATTACTACTCTAGTAAACTAATACATCTTTCACTCCACTATGCTGAGAGAAAGGAGCCGTTTTACTGTTCGTTTTTCCCCCCCACCCAAGGGGGGTCCCTACCCCCACTCTCCCCCTTATGTTCATTTAGTACTATTATTATTTATCCGTCGAACCCCAGACCAAAATAGTGGCATATTACTAAAAGCTGAAGAGCAGCGCACCTACAAGCAGTGCACTGACAGGAAAAGAGAGCTGAATTATTATTACATACTAACAGCACCTTCTGGAGGGACTCGGCGACCGACCCATTAAAATGAATCCCCCATGTGGCATAATGCTATACTTCCTCTTTTCCTCATCTCACTTAATAGTTTATGAAAAGACAGTAGGGAAAAAATCCCCCCTCCCCCCAATTACCTACTCAACCTTAACCTGGAACAATACAGTCCCACAGGAGGGTAGGGAGTATTCGCACCAAAGTAAAGTCTCCTGCCTGGAAACCATGATTGGTTTCAACGGGCACCCAGGACGAAATAGTTATTCCACCCTAACAGTGGAAGACACTTTATATATAGTTTAAGTAGTTGGTTTGGTAGTTCACTAGGAGAGAGACAGGAGCAAGTTAGATATTTAAGCAATAAGGCATGATCAGAGGTTAGATTAGCAGTCTGTTAATCACCTCCTTGGGGTGTAATATGGCATGAGGCACAGCAGAGTGCCATATTGCACTAGGTTTGCTGGCAAAGGCACCTAGCTTCACCTGAGCTCTTTTCTTCTAGGTTTGCTTGTAAGGACAGAGCAAGGAACATTAACAGAGCAAGGAAAAAGATTAAGGCTTCTTTTGGCTAGGTAGATTTACTGTGTGTTTTCTTTTGTACTCACAGGGTTTGTTACTGTTTGTTGCTAACATTTTACTTCTTTATTGTTCTCTGATTCAAATTGCTGTTGCTGGGTATACTTTCTGCTGCATTATTACAGGGTGTGCCTACAGGTTGTTACTGTTTTGTGCTTACAGATTACTGCTGTAGTCTTCTCTGATTCAAATAGCTTTTTGTAAGGTATATTTTCTGTTACTGCTTTATTTTTCACTGTAGCAAAGAGTTTTTACAGGGTATATCTTCTGTGAAATTGTTACAGGTGTTGCTTACAGGTTTTACAGTTTTATCTAGCATTAGGCTAAGCTTTCAGGGCTACAGCATTTGTTGTTGCTTGACTGCTTCTGCTCTTACCTCCTTGTTTCTTTCATCCGTGGTTCTTTTTTGGCAGGAGAAGGACCCAGCCACCCACCCCATCTCCAACCATCCCTTGGTACACTTCTTTTATATGGTCGCACAGTCGTGACATTTGCTGTAGCAAAGCAGGAAGGGGAGGATCAGAGTGGTATCCCCACATAGTGACCTCACTTACAGGGGCACAAGTAATTTAACTTGTTATAACAAGTTATACAAAAAACAAAACACAAAATCTAAACTTTTGCATTCATTTTCCTCCTCCTAATTACTCGGACCAGGTTATAAACCCAGCAACTCAACTGGAATAGATATTATTAACTGCAGATACTGCGGGACATTTTTCAAAAGGGCAGTTATACAGAATTTAGGATGCTGTCCTACATGCTGGACAATTGGAGATCTAAGGGCTCAGCTCCAGGCAGCGACTTCACACCTCAAATTGCATATTCAGGAGGAATATAAGAACTGCGCACCATTTCCCCAACATCCAACTGAAGCACCTCGACCACAGAGGGTAGTTGGCCCAGGAGGTTAGCAGGTGGTTAGGAGGGGCAAATTGGGTTCCCCATCACTCAGTGCTCTCCAACATATCACCTCCACAAACCATATAAAAACTACAAAACAGGTACCTGCCTCTATCTCCGAAATCAAACAAAAGGGCAGAGGACACTGCAAAGCAGGACACTGCTGCACAGGAGCCAATGCTACAAAACTCGCCCAAAACAGGAACCAAAACCAAAAAAGCAAAAAGGGAATACATAACACTTCTGATCATAAGTGACTCCATTATTCAGGGAGTTGATACCTACCTCTGGCTGGAGGTAATGGTCAGATGTCTCCCAGGTACATCAGCATGGAGAGACACTGACCGCATTGCTAAAATCGTGCAGGAAGCAGGAGAAAACATCGCCATCCTGGTACATATAGGGACCAACGATCTTGCCAGCCAGTCAGTTGTGGAGACCAAGGAACACCTGACCAGGCTGGGAGACAAACTGTCATCCATTTCATCTGGCAACTCCTTCTCTGAGATCCTGCCGGTCCGGGAGAGGGGGCAGACGGATGGACAGTCAGAGAAGGGGAGACAGGGGAGCTTAACATGTGGCTCAAGGGCTGGTGCCAGGAAAAATGACCCAAATTTGTAGGTAAATGGAAACAGTTTTGGGAGCTAAAGTTCTTTAAATTATATGGACTTCATCTGACTAAGGAGGAGGTCAGTGCATTGGGGCAGAAGTTTAATGTCTTTGCAGAATATTTAAACTAGCAAATGGGGAGAGGGGTGCAGCACCCAATACATCAAACCGGAAGAACACCCCTTCCCTGTCAGCTAGTGATCAGACAGGAGTTGGGCATGTTTGTAGTTCATTTGCATCACCAGGTAAGGAAAAAGGTCCAGCTCCCCATACAACGCACAGGGGAAATGCCAGACCTCACCCAACAACTGACGCATTGAAATCTGGCCAATGGAAAATCATGTACTCAAATGCCCGCAGTCTGGGAAACAAGATCCCAGACCTGCAGGCAAAAATGACAGAGGCTAAACTGGACATAGTAGCCATTAGCGAGACATGGTTCACCAGTAACCACACTTGGGAGACTTCAGTATCTGGCTATGTACTGTTCAGAAGAGACCAAGGTGCAGAAAGGGGGAAGGGGAAGTGGCCCTTTATGTCAATGAAAATATCAAAGCTACAGTAATTCAGAACACACTTAAGGAACCAGAGGAACTGTGGGTCACCCTGGAAACGGGAAATGAGACAGCCATACGAAAGTACATTTACGTAAGAACTTACCTTAACAGTAGGTCTTAGAGAGGCTCTTGCAGTACGTAATAACAAATAGGACTGAAGCTGGCAGGCGTCAGGACCCCACAGAAAAATTTCTAGCTAACAGTCTCTGGCAGGGGACCGCCTCCACATCAGGTGACCGGCGTCAGGCGACGTCAGTATAAAGGGGCGGTCCCCCACGCCCGCCTTCCAGTTCTTTTCCGCCAAGAGCCAAAAAAGGCTAGACAAGAGCGAAGCGGATATTTCCTTTCCTGGAAAAGGAGCTGAAAAAACTAAGGGGGATGGAGGGTGGGAAGGCATTATCTACTGCAAGAGCCTCTCTCAAAGATCTACTGTTACGGTAAGTTCTTACGTAACTGTACTATCTTACTTCGAGACGGCTCTTGCAGTAAGTAATAACAAATAGGACCGAGTCCCAAGCAGTCTGGAACAAGGAGAAGCACATAGGAGGAGGAGGAAAACTACACATCCATAGAACCTCCGGCTGTAAGGGTCTCAAGAAAGGAGACCTTGCAGAACAGTCAACCCGAAGCCTGCTCTACGGCGAGAGGCAATGTCCAAACTGTAGTGTTTCGTAAAGGTATGGATAGAAGTCCAAGTGGTGGCTGCACAAATATCAGCCACTGGCACATTCTTGAAACAAGCAGCAGAGGCAGCAACTCCTCTGGTGGAGTGACCTCTGACTTGACCCAGCAGGGTCTTGTGGTACTTGTCATAACAGAAAGTGATACAATAAGCCAACCATTTAGATAGGCATTGCTTGGTAACAGCATTGCCTTCTCTTCTGTGAGCAAGAGAGACAAAATGCTGATCAGATTTCCTGAGATCCTTAGTCTTAGTGGTGTAGTATCTCAGTATTCTATGAACATTCAAAGTATACAAGATGATTCCCCTTGATTGGAGTGTTGCGTAAAGAAAACAGGTAGCTCAATGGATTGATTCAGTGTAGATTCTGCCACCACCTTTGGGAGAAACGTAGGGTTCATGCACAGAGCCACATGTTCCTTGTGGAAAATCAAATACGGGATTTTACACATCAAGGCCTGAAGCTCGGAAATACGTCGAGCTGAAGTAATGGCCACTAAGAAGAGAGTCTTCCAGGATAGGAACTTCAAGTCTGCTGAGGCTGCCGGTTCAAAAGGAGGCATGGTAAACTTTAAGACTAAAGTTCAGATCCCAAGGAGAGGCAGGAATGCAAACAGGGGGTCTCAAATGGAAAACCCCTCTAAGGAAAGTCTTAGCGGCTTCCAGATGCGCAAAAGTTCTGTCCCGAAAAGGAACATAGTAAGCGGAAATAGCCGCCATGTGAACTTTCAAAGAGGAATGGCTGAGACCCATGTCAAAGAGATGACACAAATAGTCCAGAATTCTCCCGACAGGGCACGAGAATGGCTCGAAATCCTTGGAAGAGGCCCAAATTGAGAACTGTTTACATTTCATGGCGTAGGCTGATCTAGTGGAAGACTTTCTGGCCTCCACCAGAATCTCAGCCACAAGCGGGGAGACCCCAAATCAGGCTTGAGCCATGTCTGCAGGAGCCACGCATGCAACAGAAGGGACTTGAGACCTGGATGAATCAGGGTCCCCTGATGAAGCAGAGTGAATTTAATCGCGAGGCACTTTCACAAGCTAACAGCAGGAAAGAACTGGAAGGCGGGCGTGGGGGACCGCCCCTTTATACTGACATCGGTCACCTGACGTGGGGGCGGTCCTCGGCCAGAGACTGCTAGCTAGAAATTTTTCCATGGGATCCCGACGCCTGTCGGCTTCAGTCCTATTTGTTATTACCTACTGCAACAGCCCTCTCAAAGTAAGATCTGGGGTTGTCTACAGGCCTCCAGACTGGGGGAGGACACAGACACATTACTGTTAGAAGATAAACAAAACATAACAGCTAAAGGGGAGGTTCTGATAATGGGAGACTTCAACATGCCAGATACAGATTGGTCAATACCAGCAGGAATATCCGCCAAAACTAGACACACAGTGGATCCCCTGCAGGGGGAGGGCCTCAAACAACTGGTAGAACAACCCACAAGAGACAGGGCCATCCTAAATCTAGTACTGACAAACGGGGAAAGGATCACAGATCTCCAGGTAGAAGGTCACCTGGTGACCAGTAACCAGCTCTACTTCCTCTTTTGCAAGCATTAAGGATGCAATACTTGAAGCAACATCCCACTGTGTTAAGAGAGAAAAGCAAGAGCAAAAGAAGGAGGAAACCACTTTGGTTCTCAAAAACAGTAGCAGAAAAGGTCAGAGCCAAAAGGCCGGCCTTCAGAAGATAAGGGAATGCAGTGGGACAAAGATAGAGAGGCATACCAAACTTACCTAAGGAAAGCAGGCAAAGGCCTAAACTGACGAAACACTAGCACGAACAGTAAAAGAAGGGGATAAGACATTCTATACATACATTAGTGAAAGGAGAAAGTCCAGAGGGGGTATTGCTAAGACCAAAGGGGATAAGGGGGAGTGTGAGGAGGACCACCATGTAAAAGCATCTATCCTAAATAGATACTTCTGCTCAGTATTTACTGAGGAGACGGTAGGGCAGGGCCCACAGCTCAGCACCATGGACACGGGGGGGGGGGTGAGCACTACTCCCTTCACAAAAGAAAGGGTCCTACAAGAGCTCGCTAAGCTCAGGGTGGAAAAGGTAATGGGACCTGATGGCATGCATCCCAGGGTACTAAAGGAGCTAAGGGTGGAACTAGCAGAGCTATTATCAGAACTGTTTAGTGAGTATCTGAGCACAGGAGAGGTCCCAGAAGACTGGAGAAGGGCTCATGTGATCCCGCGCCACAAGAGTGGTAGCAGGAAGGTGGCAGAGAACTACAGACCAGTCAGTCTTACCTCAGTAGTGGGCAAGATTATGGAGGAACTCCTTAAGGAAAGGATAGTGCAACACCTGGAATCTATAGAAGCACAGGATCCAGGACAGCATGGGTTTACAACAGGAAGGTCCTGTCAAACTAATCTCAGATTTCTTTGACTGTGTAACCAGAGTGATGGACCAAGGGGGAGCAGTTGATGTCGCCTACATTGACTTCAGCAAAGCTTCTGATACTGTTCCACACAGAAGATTGATTAATAAGCCAGGTAGGCTCGGGTGGGTCACAGGTTGGTCAACTGGGTGGAACACTGGTTGGCAGGCAGGAAAACAGAGAGTGGTGTTAAATGGTATACAGTCAGAAGAGATGCAAGTCACAAGTGGGATACCTCAGGGATCAGTCCTGGGGCCAGTCCTCTTCAATATCTTCATCAGTGACATTGCAGATGGACTGGAGGATAAGGTGTGTCTGTTTGCAGATGACACCAAGATATACAACAGAGCAGATGATCCAGATGGGGAGGGCAGAATGAGAAGAGATCTGGATAAACTGGCAAAATGTTCGGAAAAGTGGCAACTGGGGTTTAACGCAAAAAGAAGTGCAAGATCATGCACATAGGGAAGAGAAACCCTGAAGCCACCCACAGGTTGGCAGGGGAGTTGCTGGCAACCACAAGGGAAGAAAGAGACTTCGGCATCATCATCACAGATGACCTGAAATCATCCAAGCAGACCACTAAAGCAGTAGGTAACGCAAGAGGGATGTTGGGGTGTATTAGTAGGGGTATCGCAAGTCATAAGAGGGAGGTAATAATCCCTCTTTACAAGACACTGGTTAGGCCCCATCTGGGAGTACTGCGTGCAGTACTGGAGGCCGCACCTGCACAAGAACATTAACAAAATGGAAGCAGTCCAGAGAAGGGCAACCAAAATGGTGCAGAGACTGCATCAGAAAACATATGAGGACAGATTAATGGAGCTCAATATGTATACCCTAGAGCAAAGGAGGGAGAGAAGCGATATGATCAAAACAATCAAACATCTTAAGGGCATTAACAAGGTGAAAGAGTCTAACATGTTTCAATGTAAGAAAAATAGGACAAGAGGATATGGAATGAGATTAGAGGGAGGCCGATTAAGGGGTAATGTGAAGAAGTTCTTTTTCACAGAAAGGGTTGTGGATACATGAAACAGCCTACCTCAGGAAGTGGTGGATATGAATACAGTGTAGGGCTTCAAACAGGCATGAGACAGGCATAAGGGAGCAATATAGTTGAGTATGAATAGATAGGCCATTGACAGAGTACAGGCCTATGGCACATTCATAAGGTAGAAAAAACTGGCAGACTGGATGGGCCTTGCAGTCCTTATCTGCCGTCAACTTCTATGTTGCTATTATTATAAGGTCATGTTTTGGTATATTAGTTTTGAGTTCTATGTAAATACTTATTTTACCAGATCAGTTTGTTTTTATGTGAAATAGTCCTTCCGCGCTATTTTTGAATTGTTTATGCATAGTCAGTAGTATCCATGGTGATAGCTGCTCAACATTCTGTGGTTTGTAAGTCCACCCTAGTATCAGCGCTTTACAGTGATTACTTATGATATGCCAAATAGGTGAAGTTAGAATCCATCATTGTGTAGGGCTGGTTTTGAAAAAGTTTTGTAAACTGTGGTAAGATCTGCCATTTGTTTGTGCCACAAATAGAATTTTTTTTTTTCTTTGGGGAGGTCTGTGGGCATACACAGTAGGGTTTCTTTCAAGACGTTCCTGACATGCAGCCGTTGTCACATTCATTAATTTTTTTCCTACTTAATCTTATTTTGTGGGAAGTTGACATCTGGGCAGAGTGGTGTGCAGAGTTACTGAAAGTACTTATGTTTACTTTTATGAGAATGTATGCGTTTAGCTAGCTCAGCCACCCGCCCCGAAACAATATTTATATGGTGAATTTCTTAAACCAAGGTGCCTTACAATAATTTAGAACAATAATAAACACAAATCCATAAATATTTTATGGTACATTAAATCTGAGCTCCAAATCACAATCAATTAATTAAAACTAATCTTTGACCATAAAAAGGTCTTAAGAGCCTTTTTAAACTCCTCCACAGTCGCACACTGACGGAGCGGACGGGGTAGAGAATTCCAGAAGGTCGGAGCAACAAACATAAAAGCAAGAGCACCTGATGACTTTAAAGAAACCCTCGGAATCTCTAGCAAACCCCTTGTCCGCCGAGCGGAGAGATCGCCCGGGGCTGTAGGGAACCAAAAGCTCTTTCAAGTAGTCTGGACCCTGTCCGTGTAAGGCTTTGTAGGTCAAAAGACCAACTTTAAAGGTGATCCGCCACTGAATAGGCAGCCAGTGCAGATCGTGCAATACCAGCGAGATATGACAGGTGCGAGATGTACCCATCAACAATCGGGCCGCAGCATTCTGCACCAGCTGCAAATGGCGGATATCAACCCCAGGAAGCCCTAGATAAATGGAGTTGAAATAATCCAGGCGTGAGGTCACAAAAGCGTGGACCAATGTAGGAAGGTCAGCTGGCGGAACAAGGTGCTTAATCCTGGCGATGTTCCTATGATGATAAAAGGAAAGTTTGACAACCGCAGACACCTGCAAACGCAGTGTCAGTCTGTTGTCAAAGATCACCCCCAGGTTCCGCACCCATTCAGAGGCAGGGAGCTGGATACCTCCCAGAAATAAACCCGAGGATAAACCAGCTCCCATCCCCTCTACCCTGCGACCTGGGTCCACAACCAATACCTCCATCTTCTCCGAGTTCAACTTTAGCCATCTTGAACTCATCCAGCCTTGGATTTCGGTAAGGCAGCTATTAATGACAGAGAGAGCTCTATCCTGGTCGGGTGCAAAAGACAAGTAGAGCTGAGTATCATCTGCGTAGCAGTGAAACTTCAGCCCATACCTTCTTACAATGTCTCCAAGGAGCAGAATACATACTGCGAACAACATGGGGGACAACACCGAGCCCTGGGGTACCCCACATGACAGTGAGAGTGGGCAGGAAGAATTTAATCCAAACACCACACTCTGAGTCCTGTCAGTGAGAAAAGATCTAAACCAACTGAGGACTGTCCCGGACAGACCACAGATAAACTCCAGACGCGTGAGAAGTACCCCATGGTCCACAGTGTCAAAAGCTGATGAGAGATCAAGAACAACAAGAATGGAACAATTCTTCTGATCTCTAGCCACCAGGAGATCATTGAGCACCCGAACCAGCGCTGTCTCGGTACTATGCCTCTTTCGAAAACCAGACTGCAGGGGTTCACAGATGTCATGGATGGTTAAATGGTTCTCCCATTGTGCTGCTAACACTTCTTTCTCAATAATCTTCCCAACAAAGGGAAGATTAGAGATCGGCCTGTAGTTAGCATGGCAGTTGGGGTCCAAGGTAGCTTTCTTCAGGAGGGGTGTCACCACCGCCTCCTTCAGGAAGCTAGGAAACTCACCTGTATCCAAGGAGCACCATACTATCCATGCTAGAACCGGGCCGATAGTCTCAAGACAACCCTTTATCAGGGAAGTCGGGCCCGGATCTAAACTACAGCACGTAAGGTGCATACTCTGGATAATCCTCATGACATCAATGAACTCAGGCCAGTCAAAGGAACTCCAAGAGAGACCGGAGGGAGCAGCCAGATGCTGATCAAGAGCATCTCCAATAGAGGGAGCAGGCCGGAGTGCTGCCCTAATGTCGGCCACCTTACCAGCAAAGAAGCGAGCAAGCTCGTCACACTCTAATCGTGAAAAAGCTTTCCGAACCTGAAGACAGGCTGGGTTGCACAGTCTGTCAACAGTTCGAAAAAGCTGAGCTGGTCGGTTCTGAGCAGCCGCAATATCTCTGGACAAGAACTCTGCCTTCTTACGAGAGACTGTGGAATGATAGAGTTGATAATGCTCCATCAATCTAAGATGGTCAGCATCAAGGGCAGTTCTCTGCCAACAACGCTCTGATCTTCGTCCTTGTCGCCGCATCTCCCTCAAGGCCTCATCAAACCACAGAGACCGAGGTTGAACGGGGAGAGGACGAACACGGACAGAAGCAATTTGATCCAGAGCGGAGGAGATGGCCCTATTATAGGCCAACACCAAAGCATCGGGATCATTGCTCACTTCAGAAAACTCGGATAGGTTAAGTGCTGCTGTTAGGCCCACAGAGCTAATATCTCGTAAAGAGCGGCACTTAACCATCTCCACAGGGGTAGGCCTACACTGGGGGGTGCAAAGACTGAAGTCCACAGTGTAGTGATCAGACCAACTGACGGGTTCCACCCCCATGTCAGTGGCCTCAATCCCCAGGAGGAAGACTAAGTCCAAAGAGTGACCACTCTTATGTGTGGCAAAAGTAACCACTTGTGTGAGACCCAAAGATGCCATTAATTGGAGGAAGTGTTGTCCAAACTGTGAATATTCATCATCGATCCAGGCATTGAAGTCACCCAGGATCATCAGCCTGGGAGACTCAAATGCCACGTCGATGAAGAAGTCGGCTACTTCCTGTAGAAAATGTTTCTCATCCCCTGGTGGACGGTAGATGAGAACTATTCTACATCCCACACCTGCCACAACGGTACACTCAAAGGACTCTACCTCCTCAACTGGTACACCTGTGAATCCCAGTTCGGTCTTAAAACAGGCCCCCCCCCCCACCAAAAAAAACCTTGGGCGGTGTAACACTGAGTACCCAGCTGGAATTGCTGCCTCCAAAATTGGACCGGCATTACCATCCAGCCACGTCTCGGTAACGCAGCTGATCCACGACCCCAACAGGTCTGCACAATCGCAGTCTTGTTCCTAATGGATCTGGCATTGCATAACACACTTCGGGTTAGACAGGTTACTGAAGTGGAACAGACTACTTGCCCAATACCATTAATAGTAGCGGTACCCTTGGGCACAGGAATAAGGCGAGGAGAACCTCGCTCTCGAATCCATTTCACCCCAGGGTGTCTTCTGGTACAAAATATGGTAAAAAATATGAACTGTATGATTTACTACTGATTTGCATTCAAGACCGCCCCCAGTGGGAGTACAGTGGGACTGTGTTGGAAAAGTCTGATGGTTGTACTGCTGGTAGTTGCTACATTTTCACAAATGATTTCTCAGCTAAAGGCGTTGTTTGTAAGGTATATGTCAATATGAAAATCGTTTGTTGAAATTTATGATGCTCCATGGCACACCACCAGAAAATGAAATTTGGTACCAGTAAATTTTCTGTCTCTGGGCTTCATTATGCCTGGGCTGTACCTCCTGATGAGTTGTAGGCAGGACTAACACTGTGCAGCGGGGGGTGGGGGGGGAGATAAGGAGCCCGCCACATCCGGTCATTTCCAGTCATTCTTAACGCAGTCCCTCTGAGGCAGTACTACAAGAACCTGGAAACTAAAAACACAACAGTTACGGCATAAGTGGCCCTGAGGCCAGCCAACTATATACATTCTGGGAGGGAATCCGAAGCCTGGAGACCAGCCGTCATTGAAAGAAAATTTACAGGTACCCAAATTTCAATCTCTTTCCCCAAGCTGGTCTCCGGGCTTCATTACGCCTGGGATATCCAAAAGTAGTGCATCCCTAGATGTGCCTGGTGGGAAGAATGTCAAGTGCTCTTAGGGGCCCACCACCACCAGAAGCACTCGGCGGCCAAAGGAAGCATCCGCTGAGGACATCACATCCACCCAGTTTGTAGAACTTTGTAAATGTGTGAATGGATGACCAAGTGGCCGCTCTGCATAAGTCTGCTGGGGATGCTTCTCTGAAGTTCGCCCATGAAGTGGCCATAGCTCTGGTGGAATGAGCTCTCACTGGACCAGGCATAACTACTCCAGCTTGATCATATGCCATAGTGATTACTGATCTAATCCATCTGGCTATAGAGTCTTTTGAAGCCTTGTTACCCACATTTTGGGTAAAAATCGATTGCTCTCCTCAGATCTAGAGTATGAAACACTTTCCTTTTCGTTTTTCGGGTGAGGACAGAAGGAAGGAAGGAAGGAAGGATTAGCTCCTGTTTACAGTGGAAGAGAGACATAACCTTCGTTAAAAACCCTGGATCCGTCTGGAGTACCACAGATGAAAAACAGTGTAGGGCTCTTTGGTCAACAGCGCCCCTAGTTCGCCGATTTTCCTGTCTGACATAATAGCTACCAGAAAGACCACCCTCATTGTAAGATGGATGATTGAAGCCTCTTTCAGAGGCTCGAAGGGTGTTTTTGTTAGGGCCTTGAGAACCAGATTAAGTCTACAAGGTGGTTCGGTTGGCTTAATTGGGGGGTGTTTTAATGTTGCTGCTCTTAGAAACCTCATGACATGAGGGTGAGATCCCAGTGAGTCTCCCAAATCTGCCAACAAGAGCACCCCCAATGCAGAAACTTGAACTCGTAAGGTGGCTGGCTGCAGATTTTTGTCAAAACCCTCCTGAAGAAATTGCAAAAGCACCAGGAGGGATACTGGATGATCCTGTATAGCCTTAGATTGGAGCCAGAACAAGAATTTTCTCCAGATTCTATAACATACTTTAGAGGAGGAGGGTCACCTGGAGTTTACCATCATTTCAATGACCGGAGCAGTGTACCCTAACTCTTTGAAAGTTTCCCACTCAATCTCCAAGCCAAGAGGAACAGATTGCTCAGATTGTGGTGCAGAACCGGACCCTGATGAAGAAGGTCTGAGCTGAGCTGGAAAATAAAGAGTGATGCCTCTGAAAGCTGAATGAGGAGTGGGAACCAAGGGCGGCGAGGCCACCTGGGGCAGACTAGAATCATCTCCGCCCTGTCCCGGGCCACCTTGTGTAGGACCCTGGATAGCAGCGGAATTGGGGGAAAAGCATACAGGAGGCCGAAGCGACCCCAGTTTAGGGAAAGGCATCCTGAGCTAGTGCTAGATTGTCTCTTGCCAGGGAGCAGAACTGCTGCGTCTTGACGTCTTGTCGATGTGCAAACAGATCTACCTGTGGATTGCCCCACCTCTCTATTAGGAGTTGAAATGCAGTGTCCTTCAGCTCCCACTCTCCCAGGAGGATGTCTTGGCGGCTTAACCAGTCTGCTGTGACATTTTCCTGTCCTGGTATGTACACGGCCCTTATTCACGTCAGGTGTTTTTCTGCCCAATGGAAGAGAAGAGACTCCCGAAGCATTTTCGAGCTTTTTGTGCCGCCCTGATGGTTGGTGTAAGCCATAGCTGTTCGATTGTCTGTCAAAATCAACACATCCCGGTTGCGCACATGCTGATGGAAGTGTATCAGGGCTAGCCGAACTGCCCTCATCTCTAGGATGTTTATGCTGTGCCTTGATTCTGTCAGGGACCATTTGCCCTGGGCCGACATCCGGTCCAGGTGAGCCCCCCAACCCTTGAGGCTTGCATCTGTTGTGATTCTTGTTTGGAGCGGATGGCCTAGCTTTCGGTCCCTCACCACATTTTCCCTCCGAGACCACCATGCGAGGGAGGTTTTTATCTGCTGAGGAATTGGAATGAGCCGGTGCTGACTGTGCCTGGACTGGGACCACAGCTTGAGCAGATGAGCTTGAATTGGTCGCATGTGCACTACAGCCCATGGGACTGAGTCTGCCAATGACACTAACGTCCCGATTAGCTGCATAAAGGACTGTGCCGGCAGTTGAGCGGAGCTTTGGAATTTGTTATTGAGCTCCAGCAGGTCCCTGAATTTCGACTCTGGGGTAAAACACCTTGTTGTCCCGCATCCTCAATACTGCTCCCAGGTGGTTCAAGCTCTGGCTCGGGATTAGGGAACTCTTCTTCCAGATGATGAGAAAACCGTGTGCCGTGAGACACTGGACCACTTCCATCACTGCCTGTACCACTTACTTGAGCTGCGGAGCTTTGATGAGGATATCGTCCAGATACAGAAACAGCTGGATCCCTCAGTTCCGAAGGTGAGCTACCATTGCTACTAGCACCTTTGAGAAGGTTCTTGGGGCTGATGAAAGGCCGAAAGGAAGAGTCTTGTGGAAGTGATGGTTCCCTACCTTGAATCTCAGGTATTGCCTGTGCAGGTTGTGAACAGGAATATGGAGGTAGGCATCCTGCAAGTCGATGGATGCCAGAAAATCTCCTTGCAGCACTTCCTTGACAACTGATGAGAGTTTCCATTTTGAATGGTCTGCTGCGTACAAAACGATTCAGGAATTTGAGGTCTAAGACTGGTCTGTGACTCCTGTACATTTGGGTACAATGAAAAATAGGGAGTATACTCCCCCCCCGATTGACCTCGGGGGGGGGAGACCCGGTTGATAGCCCCCTCTAGCAGAAGGTCCATGATAGCCTGCCATATCGCTTGTCTTTTGAACGAGTTGTTTGAGATAGAAGAGGGCACCACATGAGGTAATGGGGGCTTGGACTCGAACTATCAGGTAACCTTTGCTGATAATGTCTAAAACCCATCTGTCCAACAAGGTCCGGGCCCATTCCTCGAAGAATTCTGAAAGCCTGCCCCCTACTCGAGGATGGGCCCGCATGGCCTCATTGTGATTTTCTGGTGTTATTTCCGGTGTCTCTGGAGCCTCCACCTCCGCCGGATCCGCTTCCTCTGAAATTCCACTGGTTTCAGAAGAACCATGTTCTTTTCCCTGAAAAGTGGGAGTTCTGCCCCTTGTTGTAACCTCTGTCATGAAAATTACACCTTGGACCTGAAGACCATGCTTTGCCACAGACCCTGGACTGGGGCATATGCACCTTCGCTGTTTCACCGGATTGCTTCACCACCTCCTTCAGTGCCGACCCGAATAGGAGGATGCCTTCGTAGGGTGCATTCACCAAATGGCTCTTTGAGGATGCATCTGCTTGCCATGCCCAAAGCCACAGGTTGCCGCGAGCTGAGGTTTGAAAACATGGTCCGTGCAGCACACCTGACCGCCTCTTCTGACACATCCGCTGCATAGGCCGAGGCCAACCCCATTAATTGCAGTTGATGAATAACGGGGGAGTTCTTTTCTGGATCTTCCGTGAATTGAAAGGCTAAATCCGATGCCCAGGATAGGGCGGCTCTGGCGGAGAATAGGTTCGCAGTGGCTGACTTGAGGGAAGTTGCCGAGGCTTGAAAAGCTTTTCTGAGTGAGGAGTCCACCTTTCTGTCTGCTGGGTCCCTTAGAGAAGCCCCTCCTTCAGCTGGTATGACAGTTTTCTTGGTGAGGTTAGAAATTAAGGGGTCGATTCTGGGGCAGTCTAACCACTTTTTGGATTGCTTCTTGTCAAACTTCAGAAGTTTGGAGATTCGCCGGGGAACCGGATAAGCACGTTCTGGACCTTGCCATTCTTCTTTTAGCAGGTCCTCAATGGCGGGAGGTATAGGGAAGGCTGTAGCCGGTCTAGAAGCAGATGCCAAGCAAAAAGTCTGTTTCGGTTGAGAGGTGACAGGAAGAGAAAAGAGTCGAGGTGAATCTCGGAAATTACTTTTTGATGAAAAGTCTAGGTCCTCCAGGTCAAAATTTCTGGATGGGGAGTCGTCTGAGTCTGATGATGAGTCCACTATCTCCCCCTCCTCGGTGGAGGAACTAGTGACTGAGGAGTCTGGGGAATATCCCCTGTGGCGTTTGCCCTTGTGCATGCCCCTAGGTCCACTTCGGGAAGGAGACATTTTCTTCCTCCTGCGAGAGTAATGGTGACGGTCCACGGACGATCTGCCCCCTTCTCTGGATTTCTTTTTCTTGTCGAAGCGATGAGAGGATAGCTCCCCCCTCATCAGAAGAGGATGGGGAAGGGGTCCTTTTTCCTTTAGCCTTTTTGTGGGGTCTCCTATCTGGTGATCCTGGAGGCTGCCATTCAAAGGAAGAAGGGTCCATAGCAAAGGCCCTATTCAGCCTACCAGTTCGGGGTCTAGGGTGTGGGTATCTCTGGACATTGCTGTTCCCCTGGAGGAAGCCAGTCATTCAGATCTTTCTGGGACATTTGACTGTGCTTGCTCCGACCTGGAAGTAGCCGTCCGCTCAGACCTCTCTTGGGTATTTGTCTGACAAGAGAGAGGCTGCATCCACTGAGCTCTCCCCACTAGCAGCCACTGCCTTTTCACATGTAAGACAGACAGAGCCAGCAAAAGTGATTAAGAGTGGGGACTTACAGCGCTGACATTTTTTGCCCCTACTTGATTTTTCTGAGGCCACTGTCAGTGCCCCTTGCTTCCCCAGACAATGTAATACCCCCCCCCGAAGTCAGAGTGCTATCCCTTTAAGCACTGGTTACCCTGATCCTCGTGAAGCACTGCTTCCTTGTCACAAACAGAATCCTGGCAGAGAAAACTGCCCTTTGGCTCTAAGCCTCCTTGGCTTACATTGGGGGGGGGGGCCGTTTCAGCCCAGCGCTGCTGCTCTAGAGGGAAGCCCCACACGATGAGATGAGCAGCAGACTGGCGCGCGGAGGTGCCGCCTGTGCCTTCCCGCACAGAGAATCGCACTGCCAAGGGAAGCCGCGACGAGCAGTCTAAAGGTTTCCAAAGGACCGCTTGTCGGCACAGAAAAAGGCACTGAAGCGATCGGGAAAAACTCCAGTTCCCGCTGTCGTCCCCTGTACCAGTTGCTGGATGTAGCACTTGAAAGCGGGGCCTCTTGCGCGGGAAAAATGCCGCGAGGTGCTGCTGCGAGGTGGGGCCGGTCTGTGCAGCTTGCAAGGCTGAGACTGGATCCCACCACTGAGAAATAATAATCGGAACCACAGATACCGAAATAGAAAGATAATGGTCCAAAGAAAAGCGTACGGTCTCTTCAGCCCTGCCACGAGTGACAGGGCTTCTACTGCACATTACCTGCTTCAGTGAAGACAGGAAGTAAACTGGAAACGACCGGATGTGGAGGGCTCCTTATTCCCCCACTGCACAGTATTAGTCCTGCCTACAACTGCCATCAGGAGGTACAGCCCAGGTGTAATGAAGCCCGGAGACCAGCTTAGGAGAGAGAACAGCTGCAGTTTGTGAATAAGAACTGCCCAATAAACATTTGTCCGTGGCATGTTACATTACAATACTGGACAGCATGGCAGTTCAAGGTTTGCCTAACACTTCAGGGAACAAAAAAAAAAATAAACAAATGATGTGGAACACCATAATATGGGAAACTGTAGCCTGTACAGTCAATTTTCTTCAATTTTCCCTACTAATGTCATTATTTGAATTTGCTTCTCACAGCTTTGTGATGCTCCGCGACACACCGCCAGGAACAGCTGCAGTTTGATGTGGGTTTCTCTGTTATAGTGTTGTGCGCTACAATAACGGCGGTTAACTATTCAGGTGTGAACGGCGACAGCCATGTTTGTTTTTTTGTGTGTGTGGCTCCGGGCACTGACTGGCACTTGTTTATTTTCAGAGATTAAATCTAGGGACATCAGTAATCAGGCTGGAGATGGTAGGGTAGGTAACGTGGGTTAATGTAATCCTATGTTTATATTAGGTTCACCTTATAATAATAAGACTTTGTGCCCCTGTTGGGCAAGGTTACAAATGTATATAGTTTTTGCCAAAAAAATTCTAAATAAAGGGCATAGGCACCTTAATGTTTATGGGGGAGACACACACAAACAGGCAGGTTTTATGTATTTATTGCACTACATAAATGTTTGGCTTATTTAAATATAACAGTCAGACAACATAGGAATGAGAAAGGTCTGTCCCACATGGATTGCAGGTTGCCATCATATTGTACACGACAAACGAAAAGGTGGGGAATCTGGTGTAGTTGTCACATTCGTAGTCAGAAGTTATTTGCCTGGGGCCCAGCCTTGTCCTTCAGAGTGGATGACCTTGAAACCCTAGCAAAAAATAAAATGTAACAATGGTAGCAAGACCAATTTTTTCACAAAATATCAATGGTTTGCACAATCCCATTAAGAAGATCAGACTAATGCAGTACCTTAGACAGCAATAAGCAGATATCTGTTTCCTACACGAGACCCATCTCACCCAACCAGAACATGCAAAACTGGGATGGGGAGGTAGTTACAAAGTCTTTGCCTCTTCCCACTCAAGTGTCTGAAAAAGAAGAACAGCTATGTGTCCCTTCAGTAGTACCGCGAGATCTAAAACAGACATATTGATGCCATGGGGACACAGTAGGAGTCCAGGGGCGCCTATACCAACAAGTCACGTTGGTGAACATATACCTCCCCCCAAATACAGCACCCCCAGATAGTGAAGACATTTTTAAATAAACTCAGATTATCTGGACGGACAGTTAATAATGGGAGGAGACCTGAATGTAGTTCTCTGGAATTAGACACTACTAATATTATGGGACGTAGATCCATTCCAACACAACAATACATCACAACAAACTTTAAACACTTAGGAATAATAGATACCTAGAAAAAACTATTTCCTACTCAGAAGACATACTTTCCAATCACTCAGACACCAATCTTATTCCAAAAAGATTGTTTCTTTACTACCTGCGAGCCCGTCACTAATATTCAAGACCTCACATATGGCCCAAAAATTCTCTCCGATCACCACTCCCTTCTGTTGAAAATAAACCTAGGGAAACAGTGAAAAGATGCTTTCTGGCACCTCAACCTGTCACTCTTAAAAAACAAGCAGTTTTGCAATCACTTGGCCAAAAGTATCCTTGAGATAATTCAGGACAACCAAACATACACAGTTACTGCTTCTGCCCTCTGGGACCTAGCAAAGACTGTCCTAAGGGGGAAAATTATTGTTCCTTCCTCGAGGAAAAAAAAGGAACAGGAAAACAGGTATAATACGAGAGGTCACGGGTATAAGCTGGAAGGGGGCAGGCTCAGAAGGCAGAGGAGGAGATGTTATTTTACTGAAAGGGTGATGGAGCCATGGAATTCACTGTTCAGGGAGCTGGTAGAGGTGGAGACTGTGGACGGGTTTAAGAGGGGATGGGACAGGTACAGGGGGAGAGTAAATCTGACCAGGCCTAATACAGGTGGAACATCTGGGACTGGGGACAGTATAACCCAAAGGGGAGGGGGGAGAGACACCAAAATCGGCCCTCAGTGCAGGTGCTGAAAATCGAGCAGACTTGAGAGACCATTAGGCCTATTCTGCTTGAGAGTCCAGCAAGCTCTAGCCTTTCTTAAACTTTCCTCCTACAAGGAAGGTTCAAGAGGAACACGGAACTTAGCACACAAATTACGAGTACATCGCAGTGAGACATATATTCTTAGGATCTGTGACCCCATCACAAAACAAATCACACATCCATGGCCCTTGCACAGAGGTGATGGAAGGCCCCCCACCGTGGGACTATGCTATAATCTCCACCATACTAAAACCTAATAAAGACCCAACCTGCCCAGAATCATATCACCCCACATCAATATTAAACGTAGATTAAAAATTTACATGGCCATGTGGGACAAAAGGCTAGAAAAAAAAATGTTGCCACAGCTAATACACCCAGATCAAACGGAATTTGTCAACGACATACAATGGACAACATGAGGTGAGTAATATTGATGCTATTACACGGACAATGCAAGGCATAAATTAGTTTTGGAAAGGAAGCTTGATTAGCAGTCTTTGCTAATCAGCATAATTTTTGATTAGCAACCAGCCAGGTTTGAGAAGCAGTTTCACTAAATGGTTATTTTTTTATCTAAAAGATACTGTCTGGAAAACTGTCAAATTGCGAGAACAATTTCTGCAATTCTGTACTTTTACCACAACTGCAGGACAATATTGCCACAATTTGGAAATTTTTTTACTCAGTACGGCAAATCAGTTGATTAGTAACTTCTGCTAATCTAGGATGCACTTGATCAGTAAATGGTGTTTTGGGGGAAGCATATTGGTATACAAACCTGCTTATTTTATGTCTTGCAACGTGCTGCTGACACTACTAGAACCAGAAAGGTCCATACCAATGGCCTGGCATATTATCAACACATTTGGACAATTAGCAGGATCTAAATTAAACCTATATGTAAGACGGAAGTGCTGCAAAGTTTTTAATACTCCCTCCAAGAGGTTAAAGAAGTTACTGCCCTTAAAATGGCAAAGTACCAAATTCAAATATCTGGGAACAGAAATACCTAAAGCTTTAGGGAATTCAGAGGTGCTTAACTACGAGCCCCTAACAGTCATCATACAGATCTACTAGTGCTCTCCTTCTTTGCTGGAATAGAAACGGTTTGCATGAATCTGCTCCCGTCTGCTTTATTTATTTCAGACTCTTCCCCATATTCCTGTCCCCTTTCTCATGGAACAAAATGATATTCAAATTTATCTGGGCTGGACAGCACCCCAGAATTAGGCTTTCTCTTCTGCTGCTACTAGTGGCACAAGGAGGCGTCAACTTGCCAAACTTTATCTATACAAGGGCGGCACATTTTCAAATTATTCTAACATGGCTATCAACACAAAATATTACCCCTTGGAAAACAACAGAGTTTGTACTCAACGATCTCCACGACATTGGTCGTATCTTACTGTCCTCCCCCTGGTCTACGCCACCCCACCCCACCAGTGCATTTCCTTACCATGACCTATAAAACACTCCAAGTATGGACCACGATCAATAAACATCCGGCCTTTCATCTGATATTCTATTTCTATAGTCTTAGAATTTGACGAAGTGTTCCTTCCATCCTGGACTGACTTCATGTACCGTAGGTGGAGACAACTTGGGCTGACTTACATGTATCAGTTCCTGGACTCAGAGTTATCCCCTTTGCATCACTGCAACAGGACGTTGAACTAACAGGCAGAGAACATTAATCGCTACCTTCAGGTGTGAACCTACTTATGCCACAAGCATAGTTCCCTTGCAAAATTACCAAGGAATCCTCCCAGTCTCAACCATGATAATAGATGCTCAAAGGGGTTCCTTATGGGGATACCTAATTGAGAACGCGTATAAAGCATTCCAGCAGCAACTGGGAGACAATACAAAGTAAATGTTAGCTAGCTGGGATAATTATCTTAACACACACACACAGAATTTGAATGCTGGGTAAAAAATGCTGCTCCAGCAATTAAAATAACTTCCTATACTTTGTGGAGAGAATTTGCATGGAAGAGTAGAAACAGATACTTTTGAACACCGGCACTATTAGCAAAATACATGCCAAAAACATACAGCAGCTGCTAGAGAAACTGTGGGCACAATCCTGCTGACCAGGGACAGATCTTCTGGACATGCCTGGTATTGTCTACTTCGTGAGAACCAATACTGCTCCACCTAGAGAATTTACTGGGGGCTCCGCTGAACTTGACCCCAGAATTGGCATTCATGTATTTATTTAGTTTTTGTTGACCAGGTAAGTGCACTAGATAAGTTCTGCCTATTTTCAGGCACGACTTGGGGGGGTGAGATACAGATGAATGCCAACTGACCTTGAGCCAGATTAAGCTGTTGGTGGTATTTTAGTGAATGGGGGGAAATTTGGCCAGGGCACCGGGGAAATTCCCCAACTCTTTTCGAGAAGTGCCATGGGATCTTTAACATCCACCTGAACTACCACCAGAACAGGCAAATGGGACCTCGGTTTAACGTCTCATCCGAAAGACGCGATCCACGCTGCTGATTTACCGGATAGCCGCTAAAAATACTATAACAAGGAACTGGATGAAACCGGACCCCGCCCCACCCCAGACACATGGCACAAAATCATGAATGAAATTTACAAAATGGAAAGCTTAACTGCCAAAATTCAAGAGAGGGAAGAACACATTTTGTACCAAATGGCAGAGATGGGTACTCTGTGTTTCTGAATTAAGAGTCTGACTTTGTCCCTTAATGTGCCGCTTCATTCAATTAACCATCTTCACCTCCCTAGTAATGCAGAAACTGAGCACTTGGGACTGCTTTGGACCAATGTATTTAACCCAAAGGGAACAGGGAAAAGTGGTCAAATCATGGCTTGGGGAGACAAGGGGGACTCCGGCAAAGGCAGATATAGTACTAGACAGCACAGAATCCAGGAAACAGTTATCATACTATTTGGACAGGAATTCAATAGTGCTGGAGATAAGAATATTGTGGAATATAAGAATCTTCCATTAATAAGATGTGTGTAAAATATCTTGAAAGTCTCAAAAAAAAAAAAAGATAAAAGCAGCTGACAGGGGTGGAAACACAATCTTTATGAATAAGAAAGCTAATAAGATGAGGCCGCCCGATGGCCCACTTCCGTACAGAGGATCCAGGTTCAGGAGCAGACCTGGCAAGTCAATCAGGCAGGCAGGCAGGCAGGCAGGGGGCAGAGATAGGGAGCAGCCCTGGTCCTGGCACCACAGCAACCACTGTGGTGGAACAAGGAAGCTCATCTCCCACGCAGTGCCCTGGTCCTGACACCGTAGCAACCCCTGTGGTGGGCCAAGGGAGCTCATCTCCCCTGCAGGTGCACCGGTCCTGGCACCATAACAACCCAAGTGGTGGGCCAATGGGAGCTCATCTCCACTACAGCTGCCCTGTTCCTTTCACCGTAGCAACCCCTGTGGTCAGCCAAGGGAGCTCATCTCCCCTGCAGACGCCCTGGTCCTGGCACTATAGCAACTCAGTGGTCGACCAAAGGAACTCACCTCCCCTGCAGGACATTGCTGCATGCGTCTGAGGTGGCGTGCATGGAGACCTCCGATGAACGCCCTCCACCAGGGTGTTGAGGAGGGGGAAGCAAGGAAGAAAAGCTAGAAAAACTATTGGCACTGGTGGTCATGAATAATGGCAGCGGCATCCTTGGGCCCCTCCCCATGTGGATCCCCGCTGGAGAGACAGTGGGAGGAGTGGCAGTTGGGAATGGGGGACAGAAAGCCAGAAGCAGGTGGAGGTGGCCATGGTGGCCAAAAAGCTTGATGGGGGAAAAAGAAAAAAAAAGAAAACTTATGAGACAATAGTATGGTACACACAGAAGTATATACGTCTGTAGGATCAGACGTTTTACTGTACTCTCCACTTCTATCCAATTTCTACTTTTAAATCCGAATTAGACACAATTATCTGTAGTTACCACCAACAGGGAATACTTGCAGACAAAGAATAGGCCTTTTTGAAAGCCCACCATCCTGTGTCCTACCTTTTACTGTCTGGCTGTCTCAAAACCACCAAAGACACCTGGGTGGTCATACTGAACTGACCTGCATATATTTTATCAACGTGGTCACAACACACTCTGCACTGCTCCCACCACGGGCTCCTGCTCACATTATGTATAGAAACATAGACTTTGATGGCAGATAAGGACAGCCTGGCCCACCTAGTCTGCCCATTTCCCTACCTAGGGGATAAGCAGCAGATCCTAGTTAACCAACAATCTACTTCTAAGTATAAGGCTTCTTGGACACAGGAACCCCCTTAGTAACTCCAGATGTGCCTGAAGCCTGCTCTGTAACAGAAGCCGGTGTACTTTTAAAGTTGGCAGTGCTCCAGAAAGTGGATCAATGGAACAGCCCATAAAATAGATTACTTATTAAAACACTACAGTCAAATATAAACATTTTACTCTTTACACAAACTTAACAAGATATACTGCAAACTAATGGGGACTACAAACACACTAAGATATCTGAAATTATCAGGTTTTAAACACAGAAGTACAAATAGGAAAAAAAAAAAATCTAACTGAACTGACTTCAGCCCTAAGTTCTTGCCCTAAACCCTTAGAAGAGCAGCTGTGCTCTCTCAAGTCATAGTCCACTTTGTGTTGAAATCATTTCTGACTCTAAAAGAACTTGCGCACAGACACAACTCCCTTCCCATTACACAGCGGCTAACAAATGATCCTTCTCTTAATGCTTACGCTCACCTCAGTCTGGACTCCTGTCTCTCCAGCACTGGGAAGAGAAAAAGAGTGATCCTTCTGCACCCCAGTAAACACACACGTAGAGGGCTCCCAAGATGCACTAGGTTCTCTCCCCACTCATTTCTCTGCAATGCCCCTTTGTTTTCTCACAGGCTACTGGATTCTCTTCTCCCAGAATTTTCTGGGGGAAAAAAAAACGTCTCCCCAATTCTGGATGAGGTCGGTTCTGCAAATTAGCCATTTACATTTAAATCAGTAACAGGCTTCCTGGCTGACATTATATTCCTATGTAAGAGCTAACTTGGGGCACAGCAGGCTGTGTTAACCATGGCTTCCCATACATGGGTACTACGTTTCAACCAGCACTGCAGCCACTGTCTGTAAATGACCCTAACAGAAGTGAAACGATCCTTCAAAGCTGGCCAACATCTCAGAATTGTGCAGCTTATCAAAAGGCAACCCTTCCTCTAAAGCAGGCTGCCGGGGAGCAGATTTATATGTGGACGACGTCCTCCTTTACTTCTAAGCCCAAGAACACTCACATTCACTAGTTTGACATTCAGAACTAGTTTAGTTGCTGTATTGGTCCTTGTAAGAACAGATCCAGAAGCAAATGGTTTGATACATTTTATTGGACCAACACAGATGTTACAAAAGGAAAACGGTGCCTAAGCTTTCAGACCAACCAAGTCCTTCCTTGGAGACTCATGGCAGTTGTTTAGAGAATCACATTCTATTAACACCCAGATCATACATAAAAAACCAAAGAATTCTCATTGGTTTAAAATACCTATTTTAAAAATCACAGATTTAAACTGAAGGAACCAGATTCTACTAGTCTGCCATTGCTGAGCAACCTTCCAAGGTCAATTGTCAGCAGAAGTAGATAAGATGAGCAGTCAAGCAGACAGTCCCAGTAACTGAAATATAAATGAATGTGTTATGTGAATACATTCTTACGTTCTATAACACATTCTGTCTGGAGACATTTTCTAAACTACACTCTCAAACAGTTAAACTCCATAAACATCAAGACCTGCTGTACTGTAACCGTATCTCTCCATAAGTCTCCAAAGAAGGAGTTGGTTGGTCTGGACGCTTAGGCACGGTTTTCTTTTTGTAAATCTATACTGGTCCAATAAAAGGCATCAAACCACTTGTTTCTGAATCAGTCACTAGTTTGACAGTCTTCAAAAATTCAGCCATGTAGAAGCTCAATACAGCAAAAAGGGAACCATTTACTTTTCATTATCCCCCACTGCAGCAGATCCAGGATAGATTCCCCTTTCACTGGGAGTTTACCACGCTGAAGTACCTCAAGATCAGGATGCAGAGTATCACATAAGCCAAAACAAAACTGATAGCAAGTTTAGGCATGAAAGCGCTAATCGGCTGTGAAAATGCACAGCACTTGGCAAAGAAATATTAGCAAAATTAAAAGATAAATTTATACTTTTATTATTGTCAACTGTGCTTACTGCTATGCATGTCTGGAAATGGTCAGCATTACGTCCAGTTTTGTGCAGCATTTTGGTACGCTATACCAGTTATTTAAAGATCAAATGCACACCTATTTCATAAAAAGCTTGAATTCACTTGAATGTGTGTCCCTGTGTCATGATTAGTGTTTCCTGAAAATATCATGCTGTTTGGTTTTGTAGTTTTCTTTATATCAGCATCTGCTAATGTGCTCTGCAGTAACTGAAACAATGAAGATGTTTCTGTCCCTATCAGTGAGCAATGACATCATATATGTCCAGCCTGCAGCTTCACCAATTAAGTCCATGATTGACTGAATAAGCTGTTGTAGTTCCTAGTTAGAGCAGTCTGTAGAGCTGATTGTTTTCACTCAGAGTTTGTTACTAACCCATCTGGCTTGTGTAGAGAGCTGTACTTAAAATCTTTCTGTTCTCATAAAAAGTTGATCAGTTGGGATGCAGTGCTGAATTTTAGTGGCATCAGAGACAGCGCTAGATAGGGCAAAAAGGGAAAAAGTTGCAGCTTGCCCAGAAATGACCCACTTTCCACAGGACAGTGGGTCCAAAGTGGTGCACCTGTCTCTAACAATAGCTGAAAGATGGGAAACTAAACAATAGAAAAGTATTTTCACTCAACAAATTTAAGCTTCTGTACTAGTGAAATTTCTACTTACGATTAGGTTTGGACCCAGTTGTTTCTCATTTTGACCCACATTTTTTACACCTATGGGTCTAATTTGACCCATGTTTTAAAACCCCTAGCGCTGTCACTGAGTGGCATGAATAAATGTCTATGAGAAATTACCTTGTCTGTATCACAGATGTCAGTTCTCGGTCATCAAAACTATGCATTCTGTTCTTGCTATATAACACAGGGTTGTTTAATGGATATAAAATAAATCTGCATTCCATTACTTCATAGAAGCAGTGTGCCTTTTTTATTTTGTGCCCTCTCGACTTCTGGCCGGCCTCTCCTTTGGGCCGCCTATGCTCCTCGCTTGTCACCCCGCCGCAACCATCGCCACCCCCTATTTGCAGCCCCCACCCCGAGTAATCCGGTATAACCCTCTGCCGGATGGGTCCCCCCCTCCTCTGAGGCGGAGGGCACCACTGGGGAGGCCAGCACACTCCTAGTTGGTCCGGATGCTGCTGAGGTGATCTTTAGGCTGCCCAGGGTCTCGTGCCAGAAGGAGCTGGCAACCGTCATCTGGTCGACCACGGAGCTGTATTTTCCCATCTTTCTGCCCCGGGGGTGCATCATGCCACCACATCAGGCATCTGCTGGTGTTCACCATGCCCCCCCTTCTTAGCAGGACCTATCACAACGCTGTACTCCTGGCCTTTGCCAGGAGTCGGCAAGCGCCAGGTCGGCCCCTCACCCCCCCTTCCCGAGAGAAGGCGGGCAGTCATCAGATGCTCAAGCCTTCTCTCCCCAGCCAGCCCTCCAGTGCTCCAGGTCTGTTCCCGAGCCCGGGTCACTGATGTCGCAAGCGGAAATCCAACCACTGTGCCGACAGGCCAGCATGCAGTGTGTCTGATGTAGCCTCAATAAATAGGTTCATGCGAGAACAATTTTGTTTTTATGTCAGATTGACAAACATGTGTCTGCCGCACTACTATTTCAGGAACATGTACTATATGAACTTATAAAATTCAGTTCTTTGTGGGGTTCTGTGTGAACATTCATCATGTATGTGTATAACTAGAAAAACTCTATGGCATCCTGATGCTCCTGTCTCCTGCCTGTCAGTTGAGGCTGCTGCACCCCACTGCCCTCCATCCCCTACCCCCACAGTCAAGGCCAATGCACACTGTTGCCCCCTTTTCCTCTCTCCACAGACAGGACTGCTGTACTCTGCTAAGCCCTGGAGTCCCAGGGCCACTGCCTTCACAGTTTGGGCTGCTGCACCGTGCTGCCCTAGGCCACAAAAGGTGGGACGTTTGCTTCACCCTGCCACTCACTTCCATTGCCCCAAATGGGCAGGGCTGCTGCACCACGTGCACCCTGTCACAGTCAGGGCTGCTCTACCCCAATTCCGCACTGTGTCCTGCACCACAGTCAAGGCTTCGGCACCATGCTGTCCTCTGTTCCCTGACACCACTGTGCTCTGCTGCACCATAGAGCCTCTTGCCTCCAGTTAGAGTTGTTGCACCATGCTGCTCCCTGCCACTAGAGTCAGATCCTTTGGTACACAGCCCAAAACTACCTGATAGAAAATATAAAAAAATACTTTCATCTTGTGTTATAGGGTGGGGACGGAGGGTAGCAGGGTTCAGCAGCCAAAACTGTTTGTGCAGAAGGCAGCAGGGTGCAGCAGCCCTGACTATGTGGAGAAGACAGTGGGCAGCAGGTTGCGGCAGCCTCATATGAGGGCAGGAGACAGGGGGCTTTTGGGGCAGGGGAAAGGAGGAAGCAGAAAGTTGCTGACTCAACTGTCAGGCAGGAGACAGGGGCATCAGGATGCCATGTACTATTTCTAGTTATACACATACCTGATGAATTTTCACACAGAAACTCTCAAAGAGCTGAATTTTCTGAGTTCATACAGTACATGTTCCTGAAATAGAGTGTGGCAAACACAGGTTTGTCAATCTGACATGCAAACAACATTATTACATGAACATATTTATTGAGGCTACATCAAAGACACACTGCTTCTATGAACTAATGGAATGTAGATTTTATATCCAATAAACAACCCTGGTGTTATATAGCCAGAATAGAATGCAGTTTTGATGAGAGAATTGGCATCTGTGCTACAGACAAGTTAATTTCTCACAAACATTCATTCATACCACTTCAGTTCAGCACTGAACCCCAAATGATCAACCGTTTATGAGAACAGAATGATTTTAAACTAATCTCTCAACACAAACCAGATGGGTTAGTAATCAAGAGATTATCCCCCACAATAAATTTTGAGTGAAAACAAATAGCTCTACAGACTGCTCTAACTAGGAACTGCAACAACTTTTTTCAGTCAATCAGGGGCTTAATTGGTGAAGCAGCAGGCTGGACAGGTATGATGTCATTGCTCACCGACAGGGACAGAAACATCTTCACTGTTTCAGTTACTGCAGAGCACATTAACAGATGTTGATTTAAAGAAAACCACAAATCCAAACAGCATGATATTTTCAGGAAACACTAATCATGACACAGGGGTATGAATTCAAGCTTTTTATGACATACGTACATTAGATCTTTAATATCCTAAGATGTTCTTTCATAAACAACTTCCAACCCTTCTCAGCACAGATGATGCATAACTTTACCCAGTGGTGTATTCTCCCCCAGTCTCTCTTGTTGCACTGAAGTAGTCTGGATGATGATGATGCAGAGAGCATTATACCTTTTCCAAAAGTGCCCCTGTACCTCCACCAAATCTCGTGGACACCGTGGAACCAGGAAATCTTACGCTTCATGCCGGCTGGCCAACAGTCACATAATGAACTCTGCAACCACTTCCTGCCTGGGAATGCAGAGGTTTCAGTCCTCCCAAACCTCAAGCTTTACTTCTGGGTAGACCACATCCCCTTTATTACACATCATTCCCAATATTAGCCAAGTACGGAAAGGGAATTATTCACCACTAGGGACTTTATCGTAATTCTACATGCAGAGCATGCCACTGAACTTAGTCTACGGTTCCAGCATCAGATTAAAACTTGGCTCGATTCGAAAGACTCTCCCATCTGACACCTTTTCCTTTCTCTGGTGTGTCCTACTGCTCCCTTAGAAAATTTTCCTTCAGCACTCTTTCAGATTCAGGCTTTTGCACTTGGGAAATATACTCTCTGCAATATATCTTCCCAACTTTTTTCTGGTTCTTCTCTACTCTCATTCCAAGCTATCCAGGCAACCTACAGTTTACAGTGTCCAGCTTTTCCTGCGGCTTCAGCATTCTGTCTCTTTCCTTCCTGTGGGTGTTCGCACCCTAGAAACATATCCAGCAGAGCTGCAGTATTTTCTCTCCTTTTCTTAAGTCTGGGGCAGCAGCATATGATAGTTTTCCACTATAAAGCCCTTATGGCCTCTACAGGGGAAAACACCCTAGACATTGCCCAGAAGTGGAAGATGGAATTTGGTAGACCCATCTCTGCAAAAACCTAGCAGCTAGCTTGTCAGGCAGCATCCAGGGTTACCAGCTTCTGTCAATGCCAATTCTGGAATACTGCAGAAACAGTTGATTTACCTCTTCTGCACCGCAGTGATCTCAGCTCACTACCATCCAACGAGGGACTCCAGTTTGTGCAAATGTGGAGAACCTCAGGCCACACATACGCACGTAATGTGGGACTACCCTCTGCTGCTCCTGGTTCTCAGGACCTGGAACGAGAACCTGAGGAGTGCCATCATAAACCAGTTCCCCTAACAACAGATTTGTATTTGCTACTCCAGTTTCCAGTGGGCCTTCCTGGCAGGCACTCTTGATATAAGTTGGGCATCTTAATACTGGCAGCCAAAAACCCTTATGACTGGAATTTGGCTCACCCCCCAGAACCCCGAGATACCGTCCTGGCGCAACATGATAAATCAGATATATAAAAGATGGAAAACTAATTTGTTCCCTGAAAAGACAGATCTCTGTTCCTCCCAATAGACAAGAGTGGCTCCTGTGCGTGATGAGTAATGTTGGAGACTTTGTGTCTCACGTATGTGAATCGGGACAGACTCCAACAGTACTCCACAGCATGCTTGAAAAGGTATTGCATCGACTTTGAATATTTCTAGAAAAAATACAAACACGAGGTCAAGCGACCCACCCCCGGTTGCTCCCTCACCACACACTAAGATCACTGGATATGGATTCCCTGCTAAATTACTACAGATCACAATAAATTACTAATCTTTTTTTATTATTATTATTATAGAGCATGTTCCCCCTCGCACTGTACCATAGTTGCAGGGGAATGCATATCTGTGCCTAATGATTTATTAACCAAAGGAATGTGACTATGTGTTATTGTAATTATTTATTCAACCCTTCCACAATTACTCTATGAAGTTATTTATTGTATAGTAAGTGTACTGTACAAGCACGATTTTAATAAAAAACTATATTTACAAGAAATAAAATCCATATTGCACTCTTGGCAATCAGCTGGTTAGAATCCAAGGTGTGCTTTGGCTGCTCCATAGGTGAAATACTGAGCTGGCTCTCATCTACTTAAAGGAAAACTACAACTTCATAGCTTGTAAATTGTATTTGTTTCCATGTCAACAAACACATGGCTATGGTTGGTGAAATCTCACTGTCCAGGAGAGCTGCACTGGGAGAACATGAAGTCACGGCACCCGTTTATACCATGTACCTCTATGCTGAAAATACAAATATTCTGAAAAACTCTCCGGAAACACACAAAATGAATGCAATTTAAAGGAAACCCCTGCGTTACAACTCAGACAGTTTGCAAAGCTAATTGCAGGGAAATCCTACTCTTGGTCCCCTTAAAAAGAAGCCTTCATCAGCACCTGAATTCTCTCAATAGTTGTGACTGCCCCCTGTAACAAATCAACTCCTCTGTGCCCTCTTGTAACCCCCAAGCTATGCTCCTATTGCCCTAGACCCGAGCTTCTGTCCTGAGCACTCTCCCCCTCTTTTTCCCTGACCTCGGCACAACACCCCGTACTCCTACTCTATATTGATGTCACCTTAGACTGCATCAGCCCTCCTCTCACTCTTCCCCATTTTTCCCTCCACTCTAGCCCTTTTCCTTTTCCTACACACCTCCCTCCCCTTTCCAACCAATCCCACTCCCTCTTTTCGTATCTCCCCTTCCCTTCATTCCTGCCTTACACCGTAGCCTTCAACTTCTTGCTGTACCTCCCACATATCCTTGACTTCTGCCATGCTTTTCTCCCTCCTCTTCCTTGTTCTACTTGTACCGCATAAGTATTTATGCCTTTTCATCCATCTGTAAATACCCTGAACATATATATTCCTAATTATGAACTGGGGATCAAAAATCTAGGAAGCAGATTGTCCAACAGCTCTTTGAAGCTGTGATGATATCTAGCTACATCATCACAGCTTCAAAGAGACTCCGGCCACCAGCCTCCTCACACTCCGCGCACTGCTCCCTTCAACTGTGCCCATAACAGAAGGCAGCAGAAAGAAAGCTGCTGAAACAAACAACGAGCGGGTTTTTTAAAAAAAAAAAAAAAAAAAAAATCCACTCTCTTCATTTCCCCGCCAACATCCATGTAACCTAACCCAAAACCAGTTAGGATCTAAACAAAAATCAGGATAAGTCCCAACCCATCATGGCTGTCTCGCTCAGCCGCTCGTTTTGTTTACACCTCAGTTTGGTCCAAACATTTCCCCATGCTCAGCCGCTCCTGTTTGTCTCGGACAGTGAAATCACTTTTTTTACCGGCCATAACCCGAACATAAAAATCAGTTTCTATGTTCACGTTGATGTTGAAAATCTAGTTTACTTCTTAAGACCGATTTTTTTTTTTTTTTTTAAACCTGGAAACTGCTATTCAAAAACTAAAGCCACAACTCCGAGCATCCACATCTGTGGTAGATGCTAATGCGCAGGCTCACAATCACGGCTGTAGTTTTCAAAAGCAGTTTCCAGCTAAAATAAGCCTCGTTTCACACAATAAACTAGTTTTTCAACATCAACGTGAACTCAGAAACTGATTTTTATGCTCAGATAACAGCTATTAAAAAAGTCATTTTGCAGCATGCACAACCGTGCTGGGTTGCCGCTGCCACTTCTTAATCAGGGACGCAAAACCTTTTCACTCTCAAAAGAAAGCAACTACAACTTTACACAAAACAAACGAAAGAAAAAACTCATTCAACTACCAAAGCATTACAAGGAGGATACCTGCTGCCTGCAGCAAAAGTTAAATGAACTATATTTTACCAAGATATCTCTACACATTAGAAAATGCATTACTAAAACAATTTAAAACATGTTTTTTTATATTTTATTGACATATATGTGGGATCCAGTTCATAATAGCAATAAGTCACTCCAGGGTGTGGTACATCTTGGGAATATCGTCACTTCTCGGCCGGCTGGAAGCACTCGGCCTGCGGCCTCGTGCCCAACCACCCGAGGTGTGACAATATCCCATGATATGCCACACCCTGTCGTGCCTTATTGCTTAATTATAAACTGCAAATAGTTGCTATAATTGTACTTTTAATGTATTGTTTAACTCATGCTATTTTCTATGTTCATCTGCATTACCTGTTTCTGTATTTTACTCCCAATCTCTGTATGTACTTGATGCGAAAACTTTGTAAAAGAACCTCTGGTTCAAAGGTATTGTAATCCTAGTAATAAATAAAATAAAAATAAATAAATGTGATATTTCACAACTTGCTGCAACTTGTTTTGTTCAATTCTAATTAAGCAGACAGGCATACTGTGGAGTTTAAAGAGTGCTGACACATTCTCACACAGTAATGCAACTGCAGGGACAATGAGATTTCAACAACTAGAAAATGGAGACCCCCAGGATAGTTAAGGGACTAGCACGAATAGTGAAATAAACTAAAGCAATCACATATATCTCTAACAGCTACTGGAAAAAGAGTCTGTTGTCCTGGAAACAAATAACATTTACAAGATATGACAGCATTGTTTTCTTCTAATATCCAACTTCACATCTATAAACAACAACTACTGCCCAAGATACACAAACCATAACTTAGTACCTTTCCTGCTCTTTTATGAATTGACCCCCCCTTAAACCCCATAAGGACCCTTATCTGCCCTCAAGTCCACTGCTGCATAATTCCTTTTTTTTGTAAATGATATGTTATTGTTTTACAGATACAACAATTACATACATTTCACTCACGTCAGACATCTTTGATCACAATCCGACAATTGGCGCCATGCAGTTTAATGAATGGTTGAAAAAATGGTGCGGAGCACAGGGGTTTGGCTTCATTGGGGACTGGGGTTCCACCTGGAAGGACACCAGCCTATACTGGCAGGATGGTCTGCATCTGTCCAGGAAGGGAACAAGTCTTTTGAGCAATCGGTTTAAATGCTTCATTGGCAAGCTTTTAAACTAGTCAATGGGGGAGGCACTGACAAGCAGCAGAAAAATCCCAGCCTCTCCCTACAAAACAGGGTACTAAATGAGAAAAGACCAAGGTAGAACGGTCAGTGGGGATGCTGCAACAGAAGGTAAGGCCATCAAAAATGGAGAGCAATGAGTACCAATGCCCGTAGTCTAGGTAACAAGCTTCCTGAATTAGTGGCCTTGATGGAGGAGGAACATCTGGATATCGTGGCAGTCACAGAAACATGGTACACACAAAACCATGACTGGGACGTAAACATACCAGGATACACTATCTACAGGAGGGACAGGGAGGGTAAAAGAGGAGGAGGAGGAGTTCTTTACATAAGGGAAGGAATAAAAGCAACAGAGCAAAAGGGTAAACAGGGAGGAGAAGAAGCACTGTGGGTAAATTTGGAGACAGGCAATGGCACCACAATCCACACAGGGTTATATACAGACCCTTCTAGGGGAGGAAATGGACAAGGAAATGATAGAAAGTATACTTAGAATGGCAGAAAAAGGAGATATTGCTGATGGGTGATCTGAATATGCCAGATGTTAACTGGAGTGCAGTTGCAGCTGCCACTGAAGAGTGCAGTTATTCTAGATGCCCTACAGGGAGCATGCCTTAGACAACTAGTACTGGAGCCCACTCGAGAGGGAGCAATATTAGACTTGATACTCTCAAATGGAGATGGAGAGAGGATCACAGATGTAAAGTGGGTAGCCATCTGGGAACTAGCGACCATCGAACAGTATGGTTCACAATAAACACAGCAATAGAGTCAAGCCATACAAAAGACAAAAGTACTGGACTTTAGGAGGGCTGACTTGCTAAAAATGGTGAGTGCCTAAGGAATGCACTAGCAAATGGGCGGGAAGGAGGGGGTGGAAGAACAATGGGGAATAATAAAAACTGCCATCACAGAGGTAACGAGCCTTTGTGTGAAGCAAATAAACAAAACGAGACGATGTAAGAAACCACTATGTTTCTCAAAGGAAGTGGCAGTGAAGGTTCAAGAGAAAAATAAAGCATTCAGGAAGTACAAGGAATCACAGGAGCAGGACAGAGAACTGTATCAGTTAAAGCAAAAGGAGGCTGGGAAGGCAGTCAGAACAGCAAAGGCCCAAACCGAGGAAAAGATAGCCAACTCAGTTAAGAAGGGGATAAAACCTTTTATAGGTACATCAGGAGCAAAGGAAGACCAAGGGAGGGATAGTGAGGCTTAATAAAGGGAGGAGGGTGGGCAGAGGGAGACTGTGAAAAGGCAGAGATACTAAAATATTTTTGCTCAGTATTTACAAAGGAAGAGGGGGAGGTACATAAAACAAACAGTAGTAACACTCTGGATGCAGAAGTTGATACCAGCCCATTTACAGAAGAAAGGGTTCTGAAAGAACTCTTAAAAATGAAGGTGGACAAAGCAATGGGGCCTGATGGGAGTCATCCCAGAATTCTAAAAGAACTAAGGGTAGAACTAGTGACACCACTGACTACCCTCTTTAACAAATCATGGGAGGATGGGGTGGTACCCGAGGACTGGAGGAGGGCAGATGTGATTCCCCTTCACAAAAGTGGGAGCAAGGCAGAAGCAGGAAACTATAGACCTGTTAGTTTAACCTCAGTGATAGGGAAAATGATGGAATCACTTCTAAAAGGAAAGAACTGTCGAGTATCTAGAGGCCAGAGGGGCACAGGACCCTAGGCAGCATGGTTTCACAGCGGGAAGGTCGTACAGACTAATCTGATAGATTTCTTTTGACTGGGTGACCAAAGTAGTAGATCAGGAGGCTGTGGACATGGCCTACCTAGACTTTAGCAAGGCATTTGACACAGTCCCACACAAAAGATTAATATACAAGTTAGCCAGCCTGGGAGTGGGTCCCAAGATGACAGCCTGGGTAAAAATTGGCTGGAGAATAGGACACAGAGAGTAATAGTAAATGGAGTCCACTCAGAAGAAAGGAGGGTTACTAGCGGGTACCACAGGGTTCAGTATTAGGACCAGTCCTCTTCAATGTTTTATAAGCTTACATTGCAGAAGGACTGGAAGAAAAGTATGTCTCTTTGCAGATGACACTAAGATCTGCAACAGAGTTGATTCACAGGGTGGGGTGGAAAGGATGAGAAGGGACTTGGCAAGGTTAGAGGAATGGTCAAATGTACGGCAGCTTAGATTCAGTGCTAAGAAGTGCAAGGTAATGCACCTGGGAAACAAAACCCAGGGGAAGAGTACACAATGGGGGGTGAGATACTAACAACAACAAAATGGAAAGGGACCTGGGGGTAGTCATATCAGATGACCTAAAGGTGGAGAGCAATGTGGAGAAGGCAGCAAGGAGGGCTGGGGGGATATTGGGATGCATAGGGAGAGGCATCACCAGTAGAAAACAGGAAGTTATTATCCTCTGTACAGACAGCTGGTGAGACCCCATCTGAGTACTTGTGCAGTTCTGGAGACCCAATCTCCGCAAAGACATAGACAGGATGGAAGCTGTCCAGAGGAGGGCAACTAAAATGGTGCAGGGTCTGCACCGAGGACATATGAAGAGAGACTTTAGGAGCTAATATGTATAGCCTCGAGGAAAGGAGGGAGAGGGGACATGATAGAAACTTCAAGTACCTCAAGGAATCAACAAAGTCCAAGAGGTAGCATCTTTCAAAAAAGAGGTGTGCAAGAACAAGAGGGCACAATCTGAAGATGGGGAAGGCTCCAGAGGTAATTTGTATAAAGTATTTTTTCACAGAGAGGGTTGTGGATGCATGGACTGCTCTTCCGGAGGAGGTTGTGAGTCAAAATCAGTGGTGGAATTCAAGCATGCGCTGGATAGTCATAAGGCAATTCTGGGGAGGGGGGGGGGTAGGAAGAAGTAGGCTGCTGGTTAACTAGGATCTGCAGCTTATCCAGTAGGTAGGGAAATGGGCAGACTGGGTGGGCCAAGCGATCCTTATCTGCCGTCAAATTCTATGTTTCTATGTAATACATTCAATGTAAAAGTTCAATTTAATCTAAACATTCTGGATTTCGGATAAAGGGGTATTCCGTTATAAAAATAAGAGTCCAGAATATAGTCCAAGAGATGCTGCACCCCACACGACTATGGGTGGTCCCCCCAAGGAAAGTAATCATGCGAAAATGCACCATAACAACCAGTGTCGTTATGACCCCAAGACAAAAATGGTTTCCATCATAGATTTTGTGTCCAGATCAGAAGCCTCAGCCTCCAAAGATAATACAATTATGTACAGTATTTGCAACCCTAAGTAACCTTAAGTCCTAAAAATGATTATGGTATCATCTTTTGTTCCCTAAACCAACAAAGGTTACTCGTATAAAGACAGTTTACTTGTTATTTCTTATATCAAAACAACATAAGTATAGTTTCACTTATGTTGTAGCAGTACTTAACAACGTTATAATTAAAAAACAAAACAGGAATCTGTGGAAAACCAGAGCCCATTTAATTCCAACCATGAGTGCACTTTAAAACACCCAGAAACTTTTTAGCAATAAATAATGCTCAGAGTCCAAATATAACACTTTTTAATACCAGGCATAGATAAAAGTTCTGACCACTTGATTCAACTTTCATATGGCGTCTTCTTCATCCGACGACTCTGGTGATCTTGATCGGTCAAACTTCTGTGCTATGGCTGAAGCTTTCTTCTCCAATTCTTCTGGGTCTGAATACTGGAACGTTTGGCCTTGGTAATGAACCCGCAGTCTAGCAGGCATGAGTAATGAGTGTGTTACTCCCAAACTTCTCAGCTTGGCTCTCACTCTATCAAACTTCTTTCTCCTAATCTGTGTTGCATAGGACAAGTCTGGAAAAAGATACACCCTGCTCCCCTGAAAATTAAAAGTGTCTACCTCTCTGGTTGCCTGGAGGAGACAGTCTCTTGTAGCAGGATTGCTGGTAATCAGGAGAGCCGTTCTGGAAAAGGAAGCATTACTTGGGGCTGACCGAGGGGAAATCTGGTAGCCTTTCAAGAATGTATCAGCAAATTGCTCCAGTTCCAAATGTAGTGCTTCAGGCAACCACCCCGATAAGAAGTCTAAGAGATTTTCCCCTTCACAGTGTTCTGGCAGGCCTACCAAGTGGACGTTAGAGGCCCTTTGTGAGTTTTCAAGCACTTCCATCCTATACTTAAGCTGCACATTTTCTTGTATAATTTTAGTGGTTGTGGCTAGCGCTTTTGCCACTGCTGTTCCTGCTGCAGCTGCCATTCTGGTGTTGCCCTCAAGTTTTGCGTCCTGATCCACGAAGCGGGTAAGAATGGACTCCACCTTCATATCGATGGCCTTCATGGATTGCTGCAAGGCCTTCCATGGTGGATCTATCGCTCTCCGAGATTTAGTTGCTGCGTCTGCAAATGGTGGTGTCTCCTGGGGCTGAGATTCAGAAGTGCTCGCCTGGGCTTTGTTTGTACACCCCATCGTTGCAGAAAGAACCAAACCAATCAGCACAGTGTAAAGATTAAGATATAGATCCTTAAATTCTGTTTTTCAATAGAAAATTGTTTTAATATTTTAAATCTCCGGATGGCAGAGAGCTCCCTCTAGGCACGTCTCGTCATAGGCATGCTCCACAGTGGCCCCCACTGCTGCGTAAGTCAATTTTTTGCTGCTGGTAATTTGGGCGGGAAGGGATCTTTTTTTTGGTTCCGTGCAGCCAACACCCCAGTCACTTCCACTTCCCAAATGATTGACATGCCACCGCAGCAAACAAGAATATGAAGAGCTTGGGGGCGCACTCCGACATCTACAGGGCCAGCTTTTAAAGTTATTTTTTTATAATACTTTAAACTTTTTATTATGACAAATTAAGGCCATCGCTCAACTACCAGGGCCCCTGTAATATTAATACAGAACAGACTCAGCAATCTAGATCTCTAGAGTACTTCCACCTACAGGTCAGCCCAATACCTCAACTGAAAGAGTTTTTCATTAGCCTTTAAACTATGTTTGCAGCTGTACATGAAAGTTTCCCTTTAAAGAGTTACTGATGCCTCAAAGAAAACTTTAAAAAACATAATGATTAGGTACAATTCTGCATGCATTCCATTTATATGTTGTATATTTCTCCTTCTCCATAATTTATTACTAAGGAAATGTGTATGAATATAGGATCGTTGTCCCTTAAGAGTTTTATTTTGCATTCATCTGCCCCTGTAGTTCACTCCCTACTCCAAGTCATAATCCTTTGTTGTGACATCACAGACTGTTGCCATGGGAGTAAAGTAGTTACGTAAGAACTTACCGTAACAGTAGATCTATGAGAACAGCTCTTGCAGCAGGTTACACCATTAGGACTGAAGCCGCCAGGCGTCAGGACCCCACGGAAATTTTCTAGCTAGCAGTCTTCAGCGGGGACCGCCTCCGACGTCGGTCCCGCCCCCGATGTCAGGCGTAGTACATAAGGAGGCGGTCCCGCCAGAATCCCAGTTCTCCCGCCGGAGACTCCCGGCCGCTTGATGACATCAGAAGAGGAAACTGAGTATCCGCCATCAGAAGGCCAAGACTAAAACAGATCACTCCATCCCGAAAGGTGGATGTTAGGCTATAACCTACCTCTCCAAGGAGGAATGGTGGGCGGGAAGGTACCTGCTGCAAGAGTTGTTCTCGAAGATCTACTGTTACGGTAAGTTCTTACGTAACTGTACTATCTTCTTCGAGATACAGCTCTTGCAGCAGGTTACACCATTAGGACCGATTCCCAAGCAATAGCAACAATCTTACGCCAGCGGGAGGAGGAAAGATGGAGATTATGACCCTGTCTGAGCCTAGGACAGAAGTCCTTGAAGGACAGCTAGGCCGAAACCTGCCCTTCGCCTTGAAGCGATGTCCAGGCTGTAATGCCTAATAAAGGTATGCACCGAGCTCCAGGTAGCGCTGAAGTGGAAACATTCTTCAGCGCTGTAAAGGAGGTGGCCACTCCTCTAGTAGAGTGGCCCTTAACCGCTCCAGGCAAGGGCTTGTTGCGCTTGTCATAACAGAAAGAGATACACTGAATGAGCCAACGTGAAAGGGTCTGCTTGGAAACAGGGGCCCCTTTCATCCTCTCAGCAAAGGATACGAACAGCTGATCCGCCTTCCTGTACCGTTTGGTTCTGGTCAGGTAATATCTGAGACACCTGTGGACATCCAGGGTGTGAAGCAGTGCTTCTCCTCGATTGGTGTACTTGGGAAAGTACACTGGTAAATCGATATCCTGATTAAGGGTAAGGGCTAAAACCACCTTAAGCAGAAACTTAGGATTTGTCCTCAGGGATACCCTATCCTGATGGAAATTTAAATATGGCTCTTTGCACATGAGTGCATGTAATTTGGAGATTCTTCTCGCCGAAGTAACTGCAACTAAAAACGTTTTCCACGACAGAAAACATAGCTCGCAATCCGCGGCTGGCTCAAAAGGTGGCAGTGTAAGCTGCTCCAGGACAAAGGGCAAGTCCCACAGGGGAACAGGGTCCTTGATAGGTGGCCTAAGGTGGAGGATCCCCCTTAAAAAGGCAGTCGTGTCCAATTGAGCCACCATACAATGGCCGATGGGGGCATGATAAGCTGAAATTGCACACAAGTGCACCTTAATTGAGGAGTAAGCTAGTCCAGACTGAAAAAGTGAAAGCAGGTATTCCAGGACCAGTTTCTCGGGACAGTCTAAAGGTGAAAGACCACGTGTTTGAGCGCATAAGCAAAACCTGCGCCACTTCATGGCGTATGTCGCATAGGTTGCCGGCTTTCTCGCAGCAGAAAGTACTTCCGCCACTTCCTGCGAGACCCCTTGCCGCATCATGTCGCGGTGCCTGTGGGACTTCCCTGAAGATTCTCCTCTAAAGAATGGGTCTCGATCCATTGCCTTAAGTTTCTCCTCGAGGAGGAAAGCTTGGAGGGCCTTCTGGAGGCGGATCCTCGTATGGCTGTTAAAGCCCTGGCAGAAGGGGCAGGCCTGGGTATTGTGGTCTGGGCCCAGGCAGCGAACGCAGGCCGAGTGAGGATCCTTAAACGGAATCTGTTTGCCGCAGGCATACTTTGATGAACGGCCCTCCACAGAAGTTGGAGGGGACATCAGACGAAATCCGATGAAAAAAAGAACTGTTGAAATTCTCCTGGTCGTCGCGCGCTAGAAACTGACCGAGAGGCCAATGCTGCGAAGTCAACGGCAGGAAAAGAACTGGGGATTCTGGCGGGACCGCCTCCTTATGTACTACACCTGATGTCGGGGGCGGGACCGACGTCAGAGGCGGTCCCCGCTGACAACTGCTAGCTAGAAAATTTCCGTGGGGTCTTGACGCCTGGCAGTTTCAGTCCTAATGGTGTAACCTGCTGCAAGAGCTGTATCTCGAAGATCTGTGAGGTCACAAGCAGTGCTCTAAGACTTCAGATAGGGAAAAAGCAACAGGAATAGATGAACTCTTCGGGAGCAGAAATCCTGATTGCATACAAATGACCTCAGTTATAAATAATGAGGAGGAGAAATACACAACTAATGGGAAATAAAAGCTAGAGTGTGTCTAAATATTAGGTTTTGTTAAAGTTCACTTAAACGTGTCACCAACTCTTTAAGAAGCAGTCAGAATGGACAACTCTCCAAAAGTATATATAATTCTATTATGAAATGGGTAGAAAGAATTCTGGCTTCTGATAAGCCAAGAGGTATTTTAAGCTGGGCTGTTATCCCAGCACAATGGCCCAGCTGAAAGTAGCACAACAAAAATGTGTTTAAAAGAAAAACAAAACTTCCTAAAAACAACCCATTTAATAATTGCAATAGGGCACTCTAGGGAGTGCATTATGGTGGGCTAATGGCCTTTCTCTGGCAGTGGAAGCACCTGGCTTCATCTTGTGCATCGACTCACCCGAGGGAGGGGTCGTTATCCGACCATAATAATGCACACTCTATCATGCCCTATTGCTTAACTAAGCCACCTAGCTTAAGTTTCTTCCTAGTACCAGTTCAATTAAATCCTCACTCTCCTTCAACGGCAACATGAAAAGACAGCTTGCAAGCTGAGCATGGATGGATATTAATCTTAGAGTTTAGCTTTATTGGCTGTGGAACTACACTGCCTTCACCCTACAACTATAAACAAATGGCATTATAAAAAGGATCTGAGAAATGGAGCTTTCTGATTGGCTGCAAACATTCTAACAGCCTTATGTTAATCTTTTATTAACATACATGTAGAGCTTAGCCACATGCTGAACAAGGTTTAATACGGTTTAAAAAATGTTTTTATTATAATAGCAATAAGGCACTCCCAGGGATTATGTTAATGGCCAGTTAATCACCCTCTAGGGGCATGTGGCACTCGGCTACACCTCGTGCCACAGTACACCCCTAGAAGGTGATTAACAGACCATTAACATAACCCTTGGTCATGCCCTATTGCTTAAGTGGAGCTTGAGTTACTGGGGCTGACATCGAACTTACAGGGACAACCCGGCCTGTCGGTGCAGTGGCTGGATTTCTGCTTGCGATGCCAGCGACCCAGGTTTGGGAATGAGCCCGGGAGCTGGAGGGCCGGCCATGGGGAGGAGGCTCGAGTGTCCCATGGACAGCTCACCTCCTCTGGGGGGAGGGGGTACCCACAATCGGCGCTTAAGTGACCTCGGGTGAAGACCAGAGGCTGAACAAGCCTGAATGCCGAACTTGGGCAGGCGTGCTGGATGTCGGCGCCTTGACATAGGGGCGCACAGAACACCTTCAAGAACACTGGAAAAACACCCCTCGGCACTCTTGGTAGACAGAGCACCATGGCCCCGATACCCAATGCCCCTACCGGAGCCAGAGACATCAACTCGACGAAATACAGACATGTCGGACTGAAAGGCCCTCAACCCGTACCCACCTAGGGGGTACAAACATGGCTCCATGGGGGTTGGAGTGCTCCGGTCACCAGGTAGGTGAGCGGGGATGCAACAGGACGCAAGGTGTCTCCCGAAGAGAGGGAGTGCCAGGGGAACGAGAGACTGAACCCCTGTGGGTCCCCTGTAATTCCAACACTGACAGAAGCATCTTATCAAGCGTCCTGCAACATTTTAACCCCTTACCTGCTCACTACAAAGTTCTCTACGAAAGTACCTTTTTTCCAAAATGTTTACAAGTTACTTTCTCCAGATAGCTCAGTTGAGGTTTATGTAGCAACATATTTCTGGCGAGAATCTGATTCAACCCAATTTTTACAGCTGAGAAGTCAGAGGCACAAGGAGAACCGCTGAAGATCATAGAGTGCTAGCAGCTGCGGTGCAATAAAAATTGCTTCCCTGAAGTGCTTCCCAGTGTGTAGCGCGACACCATCCCATGTTAGCGACCCAGGCTCAGAAGCGAACACGTGAGCTGGCCAGGCAGCCGGGGGGAAGGGCTGGGAAGGCCCTGGCTCCAGCCCAGGAAGTGACAATGCAAGGTTCAGCTGCACTACAGCTTGCCACATCCGCAGTAGCATGGCTTACAGGGGTGCTGCCTTGTGCCATGCATGTGGTGGGCAGAGGAGAAAACAGCCAGAAAAAGGTGGCTGTCAATAGCAGCCTGACTGTGCCCCTTGCCAGTCACTCCCTCGCTGGACTGTGCTCCAGTGAGTGGTGGTGGGGATACCAGCCCTACTCTCCAGTAATCCGTGGGGGTCTCAGGCAGGGGTGACCCAACCATAAATGAGGATGGCCGCTGCATGCGGAAAATGTGCAACCAATAACTAAGCACAAAGGATAAACATCAAAAAAATACCACCCTGACTGAGGGAGGCACTTGGCTATATACTACCCATAGGTATGGGATATCACATGCTGCGCACCTTACTGTACCTCACTGCTTACATAATGTCATGTAAATAAACTCTAAATGTAGTCAAAGGAATTTCCAGGGGTTGAAATTAAGTTGCAGCCACTAACCAGTAGGGCTAATGAGTGAGAAAATCCCCTGGCCCCCAAGACCTTTTCACTAACCCAGCTGGTGAACTTACTGAAATGTTATATCTCCAAAAGAAGCCAGCAAGGCTAATTAATGACAACATGTGCTACCCTGATACAGAATTTTGCAGCATTTGGCTAGTGGGCCAGTGACATTTTCAACCCCTGCCTTTCACTTTATTCCCGGTGTACTGTGCATGATGTGGTGTTTGTTCTACAAGGAGGCATGAAGGGGCTCACCGTGAAAGAGTCTGAAAATTAATTATCTAAGGAACTGGCAAACAAAATGTGACCTTGGAACCAGCCAGCCAGGCATCTGCCAGTCTCTCCAATGTAACTAGCTGGGTACTTCCTGCCAACAATATGGAATACTACACTGCTGGAAAAGCCGGTGGAATCATAAATGTGAAGAACGCCTGTCAGTCCTTGGAGATCAGAAAATACCAGAGATGGATTTACAGTTCAAATTGGTTCTGTTGCATGCCTTGGTACCTGGTAGGATGGAATACTTACAGGAGTATAAAGGCAGCTGCATATTCAAAAGGTTGGGTAGTCTGCAATATTTAGAAAACAGTTCTAGCAAATATTCATCTAAGATGGCTGCCAGGCTGGGTGTGCCATTGGCTGCTCTGCAGTCTCTTCGTTTATAGTTAATTTTTTCTCCGTTTCCTTGTTTTTCCGCTGCTTTTGCTTTTATTTGCCTCTATTTGTGGCTTGTTTGAACTGCTTAAACTGCATGAACTACTCCTGGTGCTGCTTGGATTTTTACCTGGGCGATCTGCCACTTCTCCTTTCACTTTACAGCTGGTGAAGAACGTGCCAAGTCCGAAAGCGCTGTCGGGGTATCACTGGGACGCCCCTGAAGTGAACGCTGGGGTTGTTTTACTGACCCCAGTACTGTCTGGCGTCTCGTGATTCGACTTCGTAGTTGGATTTAAATTGATTTTATACTTTAAAAACGCCCTTGCCCGAAACATCTGTGGCTGTATGCTTTGTGTGGACTTGGGAGGAGGAGCTGCAAGAGGCTTACTGTGGAACACCAGGAAGGGCTTTGGATCTGGGACTAGGAAGGACTTTGGAACCTGGCATAGGACCGTGGTGATTAATTGCCGGATTCGTGGCAGTGGATTTGGAAACGACAGTAGCTCGATTTGGAGCCTGGTGGGGTTGGCCCGATCTGTCGGGTGGGCTGTGTGTTGGTCTGTGGCAGCACAGGGGTCTGGGCTCAGATTCATCGAGGAGTCGGTGGTTGGAGCAGTGATCCCTAGGCATCTCCGTGGGACCTACCAGTTGGCGGGTTCTGACAGGGACCCGTGATAGCTGTTATGGCCCTGAGCCAGCCACCTGTTCAGATTTTTGGGGCTTTCTCCTGGCTTCAGATTGACTAGTTCGAAGAGGATCTCTGGGACTTTTTCTCCCATCTTGGACCACGGTCAGACTTTTAATTTCACTATTTTGTTGACAGTGAGAGTGCCGAACAGTACTCCCCTAGACTCTGGCAGTGAAAAGTACCTGAGGACTGGGGAACACTGGTTTTATTTTGAGATAAATTACTAAGGTCATCCCATATCTATCTGCTCAGGGGGTGTGAACTCCTGAGGGGGCTTCTTTAGCCCTGTTGGTGGTGAGAGGACCAATGGGACTTGGATAATTTAGTTACTGTTTCATCTGCCAATTCTGCACTTCACCAATTTGACTTTATAATTTTGAAGTTTCAGTTTATGTATTTTTAGTGTAATATTGTTTTGTTCACTCCCTAAGGCTGTGAGAGGGCCCTGGGGTGGTGAAATCTTGTTGGTTGATTTATTTATTTTGTATTTATTTTTAAAAAGTATGATATTAGAGAAGTTTGTGTAAAGGTTACCTATTTATTTGGGTTAGGGTTTAGAGAGTATTTATCTGGTTTTAAATAAGATTTTGTATAGTTTGTTTTATCGTATAATACTCCATGTGTTTCTTTTGGTATATAATTGGATTGTTGAGAGGTGTTGTTTAGGTCACACGAATGTGTTGGAGGCCTGCACCCACGGTTGTGTGCTATTCACCCTCTGCTCTCCGCACCCTCTGCCCCTTCTTCCCCCACTTCAATTTACAACTTACCAGCGCTGTAGGGCACTGGGCATTGCACGTAGGGGAGGGAGGGGGCAGGGGGTGTGAACAGCGGAGGGTGAATGAGAGGGTCACCACATCGGGGTGGTAAGATCCAGAAGACGGCCTGGGGCGAAATGGAATCTATTATGTGAACCGCCATGTCTGGTTTCCATACCCAAGGGCACTACCAATTGTGGTAGGCAGGTGGTTCGGGCGGCCCAAGAGGTTCGTCCAACTCGGGCGGTGTAATGCAAAGCCAGGTCCATTGAGAACAAGACTGCAATTATTGCAGATCTTGTTGAAACGGTGGACCTGGCCTGCATCACTGAGACCTGGCTGGATGAGTGTACCATAGTAGCAGGTGTAGGTGGTCGGATGGCCCTCATCTACCGTCCACCCAGAGATGAGAGGCGATTGCTTCAGGAAGTTGTGGACTTAGTCGTTGACATGGCGTTTGAGTCGCCCAGGCTGATGGTCCTGGGCGACTTCAACACCTGAATCGACTACGAACTCTCGCAATTTTGACAGCACTTCCTCCAGTTGATGACATCTCTGGGCCTCACACAGATAGTTACCACTGCTACTCATAAAACATGGTCACTCCCTTGACTTAGTCTTCCTCATCTGGATTGAAGCCTCTGGCTTGGGGGTGGAACCAGTTGGATGGTCCGATCACTACACTGTGGGGTTTAGTTTTAGCGCCCCCCTTTGTACGCCTACCCCTGTGGAGATGGTCAGGTACCGTCCTTTATAAGGTGTTCTCAAGGCCTAGCAGCGGTGCTTGACCTATCGTCCCTCCCAGTGGCAAACAGTGACCCAGAGACCCTCGTGATGGCTTATAATTCGGCCATTTCAGCAGCCCTGGACGTCACTGTTCCAATCGAGTTTGTCCTCTCTCCCTTCGCCCACGATCCCCATGGTTTGATGGGACTTTGAGGGAGCTGTGGTGACTAGGAAGAAAGTTAGAGCGTTGTTGGCGGAAATACGCCCTTGATGCTGACCACCTTAGATTGATGGACCATTATCAAGCCTATCAATCTGCAATCCCCTGTAAGAAGGAAGAGTTCCTGTCCAAGGAGATTGTGGCCGCTCAGAATCGACCAGCTCAGCTGTTTCGAACTGTGGACAGACTGTGCAACCCAGCCTGTCTACAAGTCTGGAAAGCCTTTTCGCAAGTAGAGTGCAATGAACTTGCTCAATTCTTTGTGACTACGTGGCTGACATCAGGGCGGTACTCCAACCAGCACACTCTATGGATGTTGCTTTGGATCAGCACAAGGTCACTGCTCCTCGACCTTCCTGGAGTACCTTTGACCGATCAGAGTTTATGGATGTCATACGGATCATCCAGAGTGCGCACCCTACATGCTGTAGTTTGGACCCAGGACCCGCTTCCTTGATTTTCGGTTGTATGGATTCCATCGGTCCAGTCCTAGCTCGGACAGTCTGGTGCTCCTTGGAAACAGGAGAGTTTCCTAGCTCCCTAAAAGAGGTGGTGGTGACACCACTCTTGAAGAAAGCTTATTTGGACCCAGACTGCCATGCAAATTACAGACCTCTCTCTAACCTTCCCTTTTTAGGGAAGGTGATTGAGAAAGTAGTGGCCGCACAGCTGGAGGACCATTTGACCATCCATGACATCTATGAACCCCTCTAGTCAAGATTTCGAAAGAGACATAGTACTGAGACAGCACTGGTTTGGGTGCTCAATGAGCTCCTGATGGCTAGAGATCAGAAGAGCCGTTCCATCTTGGTTCTTCTAGAAACCTGATCAGCATTTGACACTGTGGACCATAGGGTGCTACCTGGCCATCTGAGGTTCTTCTGTGGACTGTCAGGTACAGTCCTCGGGTGGTTTACATCGTTCCTCACAGGAAGAGCTCAGAGAGTGGTGTCCGGGGTTATTCCTCGGACCCAGTTTCTCTGTCATGTGGGGTACCTCTGGGCTCAGTGTTGTCCCCCATGTTGTTTGCAGTGTATATGATGCCCCTCAGAGACACTGTAAGAAGGTATGGGCTGAGGTTTCACTGCTATGCTGATAATACCCAGTTCTACCTTTCTTTTGCACCAGATCAGGATGGAGCTCTCTCGGTATTTAACAGCTGTCTCATAGAAATCCAGGAGTGGATTGATTCCAGTTGGCTGAAGTTGAACTCGGAAAAGACTGAAGTGCTGGTTGTGGACCCAGGTCGCCGGATAGGGGGGTTGGTTCACCCTCCGGACTTTTTCTTGGGGGCTTATCACTCCCAAACTCTGAACGGGTGCAAAACCTGGGGATAATTTTTGGATGAAGGGCTGACCATGCATTCGCAGGCGTCGGCTGTCATCAAACCCTCCTTTTACCATCTGAAGAATATCTCCAGGATTAAGCACCTGGTTCCATCCAGTGACCTTCCTACTCTGGTCCACGCCTTTGTGTCCTCACACTTAAATTACTGCAACTCCCTTTACTTAGGGATACCGGGGGTGGAAATCAGTTGCCTGCAGCTGGTGCAGAACGCGGCAGCCCGGCTTTCGACGGGATCATCTCAGTCCTGTCTTATTTTGACGGTGCTATGCGGACTGCACTGGCTGCCAGTACAGTGGCAGATTACCTTTAAAGTTGGTCTTCTGACATTTAAAGCCCTACATGGACTGGGCCCAGACTATCTGAAAGAGCTCCTGGTCCCCTATTGCCCTGGGCGATCGCTCCTCTCAGCCCACAAGGGGTTGCTAGAGTTTCCAAGGGTGTGTTTGAAATCTTCTGGGGCCAGAGCATTTATGCATGCGGCCTCAACCCTTTGGAATGCTCTACCCCACCGGTTATGGGAGTGCACGACCGTGGAGGGATTTAAGCAAGCCCTGAAAACTTTTTTATGGCACCAGGCATTTGGTGATTGATGGTATGATGATACTACTGATTTTATATAATTTACGTTGTTGATGTTTGATTTGCAATTTTGAATCTGTTAGGTGCCTTGGTATTTGAAGGGCACCATAAAAATAAAGTTTACTATTATTACTGAACCCCCACGACTCTCACCCTCCCTTCACTCTTTCAAGCCACTTATGCTGTATCACTTCTCTCAATCCTGCTCCTGTAATTCACTGTCCTCCCCTGCTCCCATCTCCTTTATGGCTTTTTTGCTGTATTGCTGCCCTTTGGATATGATTTCACAATATACAGGGGATGGTAGCTTATGAGATCTGATGTTTATCTTCAAGAGTGGTCAATGGCCGGCCTGGTGGCACTGAGGGTTGAGGCACTGAACGACACACTTCGCACCATACCAGCGACCAGGGTTCAGAAACAGATTTTGGGTGTCAGGGGTCTGCAGGGAAAGGAGAGGATCAAGCGTCCGAAGGACTGATCTCCTCTCCTGGGATGGGTGGTTGGTGCTCCTTGCTGTTTTGGCGGCTCCTGGAGGAAGCCGGGAGATTGCAGCACGAGGAGGAGCTTGTATCTGGGGCATGGAAGCGACGGCAGATCTCCTGCAAGCAGGTGCGGGAGTGTGTCTGCGTTGCTCTGGACGTCACTGCACGTCCACACTCTCGGGGTACCCTTAAGAATAAACCCCCCATCCAGTAATAGGCAAAGGCGAACCAGTGGCTGCAGCCCCATGTCCAATGTTGGGAGTCCAGACCTCTGCTCTGGTTCCTCCTGTGGCAAGCCCGCCAGCACTAAAAGATAGAGCGCCGGTACGAGAGGGCGGTCCTTCCTCGGGGAACTCAGAGCCGAGGGGGTTAGGCTGAGCTGTACAGGAGGAGGGTGCACCCCAACCAGGAGTGGATGGTCAGTGCTTCAGGCAGATGGGCAGAACCAGCAAGTGAGAGACCACGCTTGAGAGAGGTTAGCGGAAGGGGTGCAAAAATAGAATTCAGGAACAAAAAAAAAAAAAAAAAAAAAGTGGTCAGTGACCTCTTCACTTTCACAAGTGGTGAAGTCATGAGTGAGGTCATATCTCATGAGTACTCGTCACATGTCCTGTTTACATGCTATATACTGCCGTTTTTAATCTAGTTTTACTTTATTTAAAGGGGAACGTTGGAAATCTGAAGCACTGGCAACTGCCACGTGCTGATTACTGGAGGCAGCTCATGCTGGCTGGCGTGTGTGGATCTCTCGATGGCTAGGCACAGATAGCAGAAAAGGTTCTTTGTGACGTATCCAACTAGCTAGATAAATTTTATGGCATACCCTATCATGAAGGAAAAAAAAGTATCTAGCTGCTACAGCTAGCATTTTTATTTAGCCTAAAAAAATGTTAATGTATATTGTATAAATATTTTTATTTAACACCTCAATAGTAAACCCTAGCTCTTGATTGGTCTATTCTTGGTCATAAGATAGCTTTACTGATACTAGTACTACTACTAGTAGTACTACCACCACCACCACCACCCCCCAACTTTTTCCTTGACAATGGTCATCAGTATTTAGTGTAACCCCTAGGTGGGGTTATCCCAAGGGCTACTACCCCTGCCTGCGTGGCTAGTTGCAGGTTAAGGGGCCTAGATACTGAAACGGGTGCCTCCACCTGGAGGACAGGGTTGTTAGTAACAAGGCTAACCTGGGTACAGCCCTCCGCTCCGAGACACTGTAACCCCCACCTTTCCCCTCTAGTGGCCTAGACAATATGCAACAAACACTTTCACACTAGCCCCTATTCAGCATATAAATTCCCACACTGCTTGCTGGTTCCACCAGTTCGACCCTGGAGACTCCCTGTAAAACAAGGCTAGGCACAGCAAATAACAAGTACAGTGCTTTGGGTACAAACTGGAACCACAGTCAGATTAAATGCAAAACAAGTTAGATCTGATTTATTCAGGGGAATTGAACAAGGGAGAGTGTTGATTGCAGGCGATTTTATGTAACTCTAAAAATTGATTAGCGTTTTGCTCATAAAAGTGCTAAAACATTGTGAAAATGCATAGCACCTGCCTCACTGTGTTTAACATTACACTTCTAGAAAACCTACATAAATACTTTCTGAACAGTTAGTATCGTTCCAAGAAAAAAAAAAAAAAAAAAACTGCTAATCAATTATTTAAAACCCTGGACTGATTCGAAAACTGAACTAGTCAGGCAATTATGCATGCACTTTTAGTCCCTACAGTGTCACATGCTATGGGTACCCAGTTGGAAGTAAGGTGGGCTAGCCTGGAACACTTCAAGAGTGGTCAATGGCCGGCCTGGTCGCAGCTGGTTGGGGCCCTATGATTAAAAGAAAAGGCATGTACAACCACACACAATTTGTAATCCAGAGCCTGAAGGCGCAGTTCGTGAAAGGAAAAACAACAATGCAATCAGATAACACTTGAGATTTAGTTGTTGTTTCAGGGAGCTACCCTGATTGTTACTTATGCTACCCAACGTGAGACATAGGCTAGATGAAATGGAGAAGACAGGCTGATGACTGGTTTGCCAGGGGAAGCAAGGCCCACATGAATCACCGAGGTGTCGTTCTTGTTCGAGAAGGTTGAGCAGGGGGCTGATCCCCGGGCGAGTCTCTCGTTGATGGTTTCTGTGCCTGAAATAGCTGGCTGGGCCAGGTGGCAAGGCCCAGGCCAGGTGGAACAATTCGGATTTTGAGTCCAGTAGTGCTGGATGCAGCTTCCAGCAAGCGTGGCACATTTACACAGCGGGGAACCAAATCACAACCCACTAACAGCACACAGCACATTTATAGTAAAGCAATCACCGTACCACAGTGCGGAAGGCAGTCCAGCCGCAATATCAGTGTCTCTGAGCAAAACCGGGAATTCTGTGGTAAATGGATGTCCTGACATGCCGATCGCGTACAGCAAATCTTCAGGTTCAAATCTGGTCACTCTTCAGTGGCTTTATCACACTCCAATTCGGATACAGTTCAATTGCTAAGCCTTTCAAAGGATTCCCTCTCGAGGGACAGCAGGCAGACAGGCCAAACTCCCGCAGGAGCTGCTGCTCGAATCACTTGAGCTGTTTACTCTCCAAACTCTAAGTCCAGACCAAATTACTGCAGCAGGCAGCTTGGGAAATTTCCCTTCAGTCCAAAAGGTTCTGGTTGGTTGATCCAGTAGTCTGTCAAAGCAAGGGCTCCCCCTCCAGGTGCGTTTAGGCGCCAAAGTCTCAAAACTACAATGTCTACAGAATTTCACTCCCACAAGACTCCTGGGGGCAGTCTCCAGTTTAGGGTCCCCAGAGGTACTGATTGGCCCATTCTGGCAGTCCAGGACCAGGGGGGTGGTGGTGATAACCGAAACTGTCCATGCTGCAAAGAAGGCAGGTTAGACAAACTACAATATCACTACTATTCTAACAGATAATCAGCAAATAAGTACAGCTTCTAACAGAGCTCCCTCTGCGCAAATAGTGATGGCAGAATGGAGCGATTATCTGGCAGCCCAAGCGGGACTTGAGCCTAGAAACCCTCAGCCCCCTCCCAGATTAAATAAGCACCACCTTGTAGGCTGCTCTTAAAGAAGACACAGCATGTACGCATTAATCCCCAACAGAGGAGGGCTCTACTGGTGGATTAATGCCCGAGTTGGAGGGGGGGGTTGGTGCTTCCAACCACCCACCGGGCATTAATCCACCAGTGGTGCCCGACGCTGGAGGGGATTAATGCACTTGTGACATGGGTGCAAGACAACAGTATTGTCATTATGTGACACGTGAGTGCTGATAATAGCACTACACATCGACTGCGTGAATCAGTAATGTAGGATGCGTAGTTTCATTGGAACAGGAACATTTATTAATATTATGGTTATTTAACTGTTATAAACACAACCTGATTCCATTTTACAGCGCACTCAATGATTACTGTGCTACTGACCTTTACATTACTATCGATGCATACATAACTGTACAAGTTAGATACAGTTCAACAGCATGGTGGCACGTGCCGTCTTCTGCTCACGCTCTGCGTCATTTGCATGCTGTTGCTGTTGGGGCGTGATTATGTGTGTCCACTTCTCTGCGCTGCCGTCTACCCTACTTCCTATATCGCCGCTCTCCTTCACTGCGTGTTCTCCCGCATGATAGCAAAATGTGACGGGACCGTTGATGGTGAAATTGTGCAGGTGAATGGGACTCATTCGGCTGTCCTGACATAGGGGCCATGCCACATCTTCTGTGGTGCTTCTCATTTCTGTGTCTCTGCTTCTGGAACATCTACAGCCGCCTCACACTTTTCCACCATATCAGTCTGCAAGGTACAATGGCAAATGGGTCCGTGGGTGGGACATGTCAATATATTCATAGGGGACATCGTGGAGGGCCTTGAGGGGGATGCGAGTATGTTTGCGGACTATATATGGGATATACAATGGTGAACTGTCAGATAAATGATTTATCTACACAAGTGCTGTTTGACCTCGGGTAACTTCACGAGTGGCGTAAGCCACAAGTGAGGTGTCTGAGGTCAAACAGCACAAGTATAGATAAATCAATTATCTAACTACTCACCATTGTATATTTCATTTATGCAATATGGATGCTTCTTATCAGTGCAGGAACATTTGGTTTTGACTGTTTATCTTCTTTTTTTAAAATGATAATTTCTAGGACTTTGTTAACTTTCTAGTGTATGTCCATGGCGTGGTGGTTGCTATTAAATGAAACACCACTCATTTTGTAGAGAACTTCTTGCTGAACAAATGTCATGGTCACAGTATCAAGCTACCTTTTTTGTTTTAAAGTTATTCACATTTGTTTGTCGAAAAAGTGAAAATAAAATTGAATTTTATGCTGTTTTTTTGCTAATTATAAAAAAACTAAAAGGTATCTATGAATGAAACACCACTCATTTTGTAGATATTTGTGTGCTGAACATTTTTCGTGCTCACAGTACCATGCTATAATTTTTCATTTTAAAGTTATTTACATTTGTTTGTCTGAATAGCAAAGAAAAACTGGATTTTATGCTGTTTTTTGCTAATTATAAAAACTAAAAGGTATCTATAAATGAAACACCACTCATTTTGTAGATATTTTTGTCCTGAACATTTTTCGTGCTCACAGTACTATGCTATCCTTTTTCGTTTTTAAGTTATTCACATTTGTTTGTCAAAAAAGTGAACACAAAATCTTTGATTGACAGTTTGCAATTATCCCATTTATGTGGGATAAATCTAGGGTGGTTAGATTTATCCCACATATGTGGAAATAAATGGATTTATGCAATTGCTTTTGATTCCACACCTATTGCATAAATCAAAATCTACAATAGGGTGGACACGGAGGAAGGGGTGGAACAAATGCAGAGAGGCTTGAAGAGACTTGAGGCATGGTCAGAAAGGTGGCAGCTTGAATTCAATACAGAAAAATGTAAAATCATGCATCTGGGCTACAGAAATCAGAAGGCAGGGTACTGTATGGGGGGGCAGAGATCTGGAGGAGACAGAACAAAAAAGGGACCTAGGCATCATTATATCCGTGGACCTGAAGGTGGAAGGGCAGTGCGGGAGGGCAGTGGCCAGGGGGAGTGGAATGCTGGGATGCATCGGAAGGGGGATCACCAGTAGGAATAGGGAGGTCATAGTACCCTTGTACACCCATTTAGTTAGACCACACTTGGAGTACGGAGTCCAGTTCTGGAGGCCATACCTCAGGAAGGATGTGGGGAGGATAGAGAGGGTTCAGAGAAGAGCGACAAAAATGGTAAAAGGGTTAGGCCACCTATACTATGAAGAAAGGTTGAGCGATCTGAACATGTACTCCCTGGAACAGAGGAGGGAGAAGGGGGACATGATCGAGAGTTTCAAGTACCTTAAGGGTATAAACAGGATGCCAGGGGGAGCATCTTCAAGATGAAAGGAAAACCAAGGATGAGGGGGCATGGCCTGCAGGTGGAGGGAGGGCAGTTCAGGGGTAACATTAGAAAATACTATTACACAGAGAGAGTGGTAGAAAAGTGGAACAGACTCCCAGAGGCAGTCGTTGGAGAGGAAACAGTGGAGGGATTCACAACAGCACGGGACAACCACATGGGAGTGTTGGGGGGGGGGGGAAGAGAGGCACAGGTCCAAGCAGACAGCTGGGCAATTGGGCAGACTTGGTGGGCCTAGTTCGGTCCTTTTCTGCCATCACACTTCTATGAATCTATGAATGTCGCTATTTCATACTTCAGTACAGCGCTTAGTGTGGTGCTTCTGTGCGTGTGCTGCCTACGACTTGCACCGCAGTTAGCGCTATCCATGGTGGCCAGTCTTAGTACTGCAGCAGCGGGCTCTACCACTGCATTAATACCCGCTCCGTTTTCATCACCTGACCAGTTTCCACCACTGTCTATTCTCCATTTCACGCGACTGTTTACTGCCATGTTACAAAGAGGCATTAAAGCACTCTCATACAAACACTTCTAAAACGCTAAGACACAGGATACCAGCCTGGTAATGGGCATTTAGCCATACCCAAGGAAGACTTTCGGGAACCCCCATTTGTAGGGGGATTACACGTGCAACAATCAATACCCTCACAACTATTACCCTTCTGACACAACATGACGATATGCGTCAACATCCCCATATAGAGTTCACCTCGCCAGTCCTCATCTATACCAAGCACACCCTTGTATCAATTTTTTTTTTTTACTACTGTCCAAAATACCTGGTAGTCTAGTGGCCAACAACCAGTTATTTTTCCACTACTTCCCTCTGGTTGATATCTGTATACTGTACAACTGTCTCGTTTCATATTCCACTGCCCTAGAAGGGGTATAGAAACAGATGGTCTGATACCACATAAGCAGCACCGCTAGCTGTGCTGTAGCATAATGGCAGAGGGTGTGCTGAGGTTATCTGGTTGTGTGGCATACCTTTCCTTTCCCCATGCCGTACTGGGCACTCCCAGGTGTCCAGTGGCACTGTGTCCGGCACACCCTCCCTCCGTCCCAAAATGTGTCGAATGTCCTGTGGCATCTCGTCCCTAACCAAGTATTCGCTGGGGTTTGATGTGTGCTATTTTTTCTTATAAAAGTTTAGACTAGCAAGGGGCCAGCAGACTTGGGTTTGAAACTGAATCCTCCCTCAATCTCCACTTGCATACCGTGTGACCCCGAGCAAGCGAGTAATTCTCTGTGCGCCCCAAACGTCGACCCTCGGCTCAGTGTGCCTTTAGCGGCAACGAATTCTGAAACTAAAGAGTATCAGTCTATTTCTTAATAGTAGCACTGTTTAGACCTGCCAATGCTGCCGTAACACTGGAAAAGCACTTGGTTCTGCAGCCTGATCAGATACTCACTGATGTATTAACAGGTTTTCCTAGTTCGACCCACAAAACAATCCTTATCCGGAACAGTTCGGTTCTCTACCACCCAGCTCCGCTCATTGGAAACAAAAATACACAAACATTTACAGTGTACACAGCAGCGTTGGGACACGATAGATAACCTCCGTGCTTTGCAGCCACAGAAGGCTCTACACTTCCCGGGGAAAATCAAACTCTCACCTCTGACCTGTGGCCCGCGCTCACCTCCGCTGCAGTCAGCACGTTCGGGCTGCCATCTTACGTGTGGCAAAGGCGTTCGGCAAAACCGCCACGCGCGCCACTCCTGGGAAACTGTAGTGAATTCCCAACTCGTGCCTAGGGTGCTAAACTAATCACAGAAATTTGTTTTCCTTTTCCCTTTCAGTAATTTAGAGGGCCTTGGGGTATATATATCATTGGCTTAAAGGCCATGCCAAATATATCGGAACGGCACAAGCGGAGGAGTCGGACCACAAAACGGGTCGGAAAAGACTGGAATTTTAGCACCAAGCAGGCCTGGCGAGCCTTAGTAGCGTAAACTGCTCCGCTATATTGTGGATGTCAAAACCCGCAGAGGGCTCATTGACATCATTCCGCGCGCCTTATTTTTTTACTTTGAAGTTCAACATTTTCATTAAGTAAGAAGAGGTACATCCATGTATACGTCAGATGTGACCTTGGGTTACAGCTTAATTGCCATACAGTTTAAAATGAAAGACAACATTTCATATAGTATGTGCTAAAGTTGGATGGAGACTTCCCAGATACTCTTTCAGACACTTCTGAAAATGAACATACGAAATTAGCCAACAGAAAAAGGCCATCTGGGCTATTGAGTCTGCTTAATTCTGCAGCTAGCAGCTCTAGTTTGCAGCTGCCTCCCTCTTGCCCTATCCCAGCCCCTTTTGAAGCAGCCCACCGTTTTACAGGTTATCGCCTCCATTGCTAATGACCCTCTCTGTGAAAAAAGTGTCTTAATTTCCCTCCTGACCCTTCCCCCATGTCATGTCCTCGAGTGTCCCTCCCCACCCTTGCCCTGAATAGCCTCTCCATGCCAGCCTTGTTTGTCCCTCTCCTGTACTTAAATGTCTCAATCATAGCTGACCCGGTGGCGCAGAGGCACTGGCACCTTACATCGGGCTACGCCGGCGACCCAGGTTTGAGAATGACCATGGGGTACCGGCTTGGGGGAGGGTTGGAGCGGGATTGAGCCATGGCCAAAGCGGTGGATGCCTGCTCGTCCGTAGTCCTGCTTCCACTGGGTGGAAGTCTGCTGGGCATGTAGGTGGTACAGGTGGTGACAAAAGTCAGTAGGGGCGGAAGGAGCCACCAGATCCTGGCGTGCGCATACACGCATGTGTACATCGGGGGCAGGTGAGGGAGAAAAAAAAACTTAGTAAAAATGTATATGGAAAAAAAAAATCTCGATCATATCTCCCCGTCCCTCCTCCAGTGAGTACATGTTTAATTCCTTTAGCCTACTCTCATATGTCCCCCAGCCCCTGGATCACCTTAGTTGCTCTGTGCTGCACCCCTTTCCAGTAATGTAATGTCCTTTTTCAGGTATGGCCGCCAGAACTGCCCGCAGTACTCGAGATAAGATCTAACCAGTGATCTATACAGCAGCAGAATCATCTCCCCCCCTCCTCGACGTTATCCCCCTTGCTATGCAACCCAGCATTTTGTTGGCCATTGCTACTGCCTTACTACATTGTGCTGAGTTGTTCATTGATCCTGTGATGATCTGCCAGGGCCTGACCCCTCCAAAATGCTCGGGACCCTGCCTGCAGCAGGCGGATGTCAAGCATGAACAGGAGGGAAGCAGATTGTAGGCAGTGGGAGTTAGAGCATGTCAGGAAGGAAGCGAGGGGGAAGAGAAGGGTCTGCCGGGGCCAGGTCCTTCCAGTATGCTGTTTACCCTGCCTGTACAAAGCAGAGGTAGAGCACGACAGGAGGGAAGCAGGTTGTAGACAGCAGAGGTACAGCACGACAGGAGAGAAGTAGGCAGCAATGAGGAGTATGCTTCAGAAGGACCAAGAGAGAGGGAGGTGGGAGAGGAAAGAGGCCGAGACCCAGCTCTTTCAGGAAAGATTGGGGTGAGAGCAGGAGGCGAGGAAGGCGTTTGCCCAGGTTCTGGACTCCTCCAGGATGCAGAGAACCCTGCCAGGGGCCTAGGCCAAGCAACAGCAAGTGGGTAGTGAGGGTAAGGTGGTGTACAGAGGAGGGAACGGGGTGGGAGTAAGGTGGAAAGGAAGGGGTGCTAGGGGGAAGATGTCAGAGAGGGTTCTGCAGGAAAGAGGTGAGTGTGAAGCTGAAGCAGGCTCATAGGGGAACAAGTTAAGGAGAATTGTAGCAGGAGCAGCTAGCAGAGAGAAAGTTATGTAAGGCAGAGGCAAGGGAGTGGGAGGAGGAGAAGTGTCGTATTTGAGGTGGGAGGGAATTCCAGATTTTGGGGAAGCGATGGGAGAAGTCTGACTGGCCGATGAGGGTGGTACGACAGACGACTAGCAGGGTGTGAGTGTCAGAGGATCCGAGGGAGTGGGAGGAAGGCGGGGGGAGCATGAGAGGTACGAAGGAAGTACACCAAGCCACAGTTTGGAAGTTAGCTTGGCACAGTGAGCCAGGCGCCTGTTAGCAAGCAGGGGAAGGACAGGGCACAGTAAAGGTCACAATGATGGGTTTGAGATGGGCATCAAGAACAAATCGACAGAAGGAGTTGGAAAAAAAAGAGTCCAGTCTGGTAAGGGAAGATATGGGAGCAGCACCATAGACTATATCACAGTAGCCAAAAATGGGGAGGATCATCTTCTGGACAAGTTCTTGCCAGGCCGTAGGAGGGATGCAATTACGGTTGTTGTAAAGGGCTCCAAGCTTGGGGGGCAGTTTTTTTCAGAACAACATCAATGTGGCCAGAGAAGCTGAGGTGTTGGTCCAGCCAAACCCCAAGGTATCTGAAAGAGGAGGTGTCCTCAAGGATTGTCCCATCAAGGGTGTGGATAGAGGGTAAGGGGTGGAGCCTAGAGAGTCTCTGCCTAGTGCCGAAAGTCATGGAGACTGTCTTTTTGGCATTTAGAAATAGTTCATGTGAGACAGACCAGAGCTGAACCTGGTGGAAGTCATGCTGAAGAGTGGTTGCTACATCAATGGTGGTTTTGCCAGAGGTGAACAAGACAGTGTCATTGGCACACATATGAATAGAAGAGGAGGGGAGCAGACTGAGGGAAGGTCATTTAGGAAGATGGAGAAAAGGATGAGGCCAAGCACAGAGCCCTGTGGGACTCCTGTGGAGATTGGGAGGGGTGGGGAGTTTGCATTCTGAATCCTGACTGATTGTGTTCTGCGTGTGAGGTAAGCTCTAAACCAGGCAAGAGCAGGAGTAGGCAAACCAGCAGCCATAAGGGAGTCGAGAAGGAGGGCATTGGAGACTGTCAAAAGCCTTGGTGAGGTCAACAAAGATGGCAGAGGTGATAAGGGTGTTATCCATTCCGGTAAGGATGGAGTCATTGAGCCTAAGGAGCGAGATGGTAATGGAGTGGTTCTTCCAAAAACCAGATTGGAACAGGCTGAAGGAAGAGGAGTAAGCAAGAAAAAAGGTCAGTTGAGCGAGGACCAGGTGTTCCTGGAACTTAGCAAGGGCAGGGAGGAGGCAGATTGGGCGATAGCTGGCAGGGTAGGAAGGATCACCACCCTTAGGGAAAGGGAGGACTGCAGCATGTTTCCAGGGTGTAGGGATGGAGGAGGTCGTAAAGGAGAGATTTAGAATTAGAAAGGGTAGGCAATAACAGGGGCTGAGAGGTAGAAAAGTTTAGGGTCAAGGTCACCGGAGAGGAACCTTTGGAGGGATTGAGAGAGTGAGGAGGGCCATTAATGTCTCCTCATGGAAGACAAGAGAGAAAGAGAAAGGGGGGTGGGTACGGGAAGGTTGAGTGGTAGGAGAGGGAGAACGAGTGGAGGAGAGTCTTGAGGGGAGGGATTTTAGAAGGGTTGAGGCACAGGAGGTGTAGTAGGAGCTGAACTCCTTAGCCACTATGCAAGGTTCTGACTCTAGTGTGTTGTTTATATTAAGCATGGGGTGGGGGAGAATAGTGAGTGGACTACTTTCCGAAACTTTGGAGGGGGAGTTTATGTTATTGAAGAAAGAGGATTTAAAGTATTCAGACTTGGCAAGTCTGATTGCTTTAGCACAAGCGTATTTTAGCCTGCGATAGTAAGGGCAGATGGGAGCCGAGAGGCCTTGTGTTTCCTCCATGCTTTATCACGCTCCCTGAAGCAGGTCATTAATTGAGGGGTCATGGATACCTCGGACTGTAGTGCGTTTGAATGGGGCATGGAAATGACCATCCAAGTGTAGGGGTCCACAGCCCTTTTAAATGGACCAGAAGTTAGAGGCACGAGGTGTGAACGAGCTTGGAACATTCAGTAGACTAGACCCGAGTTTGATTCTCACAACCTCCACTTGCATACTGTGTTACTCTGAGCAAGTCACTTAACTGCCAGTGCTCCCAGGTCGCACCTGAAAACAGGCACTTGTGGGCCTTACCCGGTTACCAAAGACTAAAACAAAATAAAAAATATATAAAACAAAGCTTTGGAGCATGTATGGTACAAAAATAAACCTTAATATAATACATCATTTGAAAGGTCAAAATTGGCATTCCTGGGGTGCATAGATCATCCTATGTAGAAATAGAGATAGTATAGCATCATGCTTTTGTGCTGTTTTTCCTGGGCTAATGAAAGGACAGTGTTTCACACATATGTTATTGTTAGGGAAGAGCATGTTAAAAATCATTACTTGTGTAGCCTCCTCCCCAAATAAATCATAGGCCCTGTCCACACTATGCCTCTGTAACGTTACAGAGTGCCCAAACCATTACAGCAACGGTTTGTGTTTACACCTGTAATGTTACAGAAGGCATTTTCGTAACCTTGTTGAAACCACATATGAGGTGGTTTCAACAATGGTTATGAAACCGGTTACGCCTCAGTAACGTTACCGGGCGAAGTGTGGACGCTTGCGGTATCGTCCCCTGGGCTTGTGAGCAGCATGAGCTGCATCCTGGGAACGGTCAACCGGTACCCTTAGGTGGACCAGCGGTACCAGTCCCATAACGTCACCGCCGCACGTGGACACTGCACCGCTCCCCGGCTGTAACGGATTGCATCCGTTACCGGGCCGGAGCGGTGTAGTGTGGAAAGAGCCATAGATGTGCTCCTGGCTCACTTGACACTGTACAAAAATGTCCAGAAGTGCAGCTCTCCAGATGATCACAGGGCGGGGGCTGAGTGTGTATTTCTTTGTCTGACCCTGTTCATTGCCCTGTGGGTGGGGATGAGGTGCATGATGATGTCAGCTATTGTGTGTGCAAAGCTAGGACTGCTTGACTGAAAATTTGCTGTTGTATCCTCTGGTTTGGTGGGGGAAGGGGCAGAAAAAGGAAGAGAGGCCGTTACACAAAATAACGCAGGGCACAATGTGTGTGGTGACACAGCAGTCTGTTTTTCTGCTGGGGCAGGAAGCAGTGTGGGAGCAGGATACATGTGCAATAATCAGAGTATTTCCTGGCTTGCATTTTTTCCTGTATAAGTGATCAAAATGTACCATTAATTGTGGGCTAGTGCAGTTTAGAATCAACTTGTCCTGAGACTAGTGCAACAAAAAAGTTAAGGATGACTCCTGGTGCGAAAACACATTTCGTCCAGGATTTTAAAAATAACATCACGTTTATGAGGTGGTTTGGAATAATGGCTATGTTCAAAGTTTGGAGTGAAAATACCGAAAATTAGCCAAATTATGAGTGAACACTGAAACAGTGTAACATTCAGCCATAACCTGGGTATTTTACCACATTTGTACACCAAATTTTCAGCATAGCCTTCTTAATACCCCACCTAATGAAGAGAAGGATTAGTTAATTCTGCTTGCTGTTGAGTGGATTTTTGGAAGTTTTGCTATTGTTTTTTAAACTGCAGGAGAGAAGGATTAGTTAATTCTACTTGCTGTGGAGAGAGTTAGTGTGGAAAGGATTTCTGTACGTTTTGCTTTTGTTTTTTTTTATTTTTTTTTATTTAGCTTAAAGTGGAATTTAGCGTAAAGGTGACCTGTAAAATCAACGTAGCAGCCCTCTCCCATCCTACATACCTTTCTACAGTGCTGCTGGAGTCCGTGGCTGCTACGATCATTATTTTCCAAATAAACTGAACATTTAAAAACAGCGCTGAAACTTTTCAGCAAACGCGGAAGTGTCTGACGAGTCCTGATCGAGAGGGTGCAAGTTATTATGGGAATTCCACCCAATTTGAGATGTGACAAACACCACTGCTGTGAATGAACGGCAGTGACTATACCTTAATACTATCCGTCTTTCAGATGAGACGTTAAACCGAGGTCCCATCTGCCTGGATTGGTGGTAGTTCAGGTGGATGTTAAAGAGCCTATGGCACTTATCGAAAAAGAGTTGGGGTATTTCCCCAGTGTCCTGGCCAGATTTTTCCCATTCACTAAAAATACCACCAACAGCTTAATCTGGTTCAATTTCAGTTGCTTACCATCTGTATCGCCCCTCCCCCCGGTCACCCCTGAAAAAGGGACTTCTATGCCCAGTGGGCTTACCAGGTCAACAACATTCAATAAATAAAATAAATATGTTTAATTTTATTGCTCCTACAGGGATCTTGATGCCTAAAATAATACATACAGCAAGGACCTGTCCACGTGTTGCTGTACATATGATTTTAGGCATCAAGACCCTCGTAGAAGCAATAAAATAAATAATATTAAGCTACAATCACTGCTGTTCATTCACAGCCATGGTGTTTGCCATGTCACAAACTGGGTGGAATACCCATAATAACTTGAGCCTTCTCAATTGGGACCCACATTCGACGAAAAGTTTCAGCGCTGTTTTTAAATGTTCATTTTATTTGGGAAATAATGATCGTAGCAGCCACGGACTCCAGCAGCACTATAGAAAGGTATGTGGTATGGGAGCAGGCTGCTACAGTGATTTTACAGGTCACCTTTAAAGGTTTCTGTGGCTGGAGGGAAATACTGAAATGCCACTGGGGGTTGGGTTTGAAGGCTGTGAGGGAGGAGTTTGGGGAGCTGCAAACTGACCTGAGCCCTCAGGGAAGGTCAGGAAGGAGGAAACAAGGAACAGCCGTATGAGCTAATTTTTTAAGATATATAAATATGAATTACTTATGAGTAGGACTGTAGATCTTATGAGTAGGACTGTGGTTTCCAGTTATTACTGTAGTTGGCTGTCTTAGGCTGCATGCAAGGGCATTTGGTATTACAATTTCTGTTACAGGCTGCGCTAGGATTAGTTAATTCTACTTGCTGTAGAGAGAGAGTTAGTATGGAGAAGATTTTTGCAAATGTTGCAATTTTTTTTTTTTATTTATATTTATTGGAATTTCCATAAGTACATACAGAAAATACACGTGACATCATAGCACACAAGGATGATATTATTGACACTGAGGTTGCCACACCTCTTACTACATACGCTATAAATATAAACGTGACAGGTCTATAAGATACGTCTTATGGGGGTTGCCTTTAAAGCATTAAACCATTCAGAACCAAACTGCCATGTACTTGAGTCCAGGAGCAACACATTTAAAACTAAAACAGTTAATTTTTATAATCTCTAGTTTCTAACTAAGGAAGGGAAGATACGTGCTTTATATGAAAATTTAAGCCTCTAGGGCCATAACAAAATATTATATCCAGCTCTATTTTGTTATCTATCAAGGCAGAACTCTTGTGTAAAATGAAAATTCTTGGAAAAAAAAACATATCCATTAGAACACGGTAGTAGAAACATGGGCGTCACAAAGCAAGGATACCTAATAGTCTTTAAGAGAACCCAACCTTCAGAGTAGTTGCTATATAACCCCCCTTAGTGAGTTTATATTCAAAACATTTACCCACCCTCCCCTAAACTCTCCCTTGATTCCCTCTCCTCCCATACTCTCTCACTCCCCAGTCCTCTCCTGAGTTATGATCCTCCCCTCTCCTCTCCTGACTTATGCTCCTCCCCTCCTTACCTCTCCTCCCTCCCTTTTCCTGCTTTCCTCATACCCTCCCTCCCCCCTGCCAGACTTACTACCTCACAATACACCTGTTCGTTGGCACTTTGGGGTTCCTCACCTCTTCTAGCACTTATTCTTCTGTTAACCCTATGTCCCCACAGACAACTGATTGGTTTTTCCTTTCAGGCATCTTATACCTCTAAAGGTCTTTTGTTAACCCCGCTTCCAATATCCTAACTTCCTCTGTAACATGTACAATCCCTGTTGCATCTGCTGTATCCTCAAACTTTGTAATTTTGTACAACCCAGTTTTGTACTGTTATCGTGACGTGGAACCAATGTAAAGAGCTTTGAGCTCAAGTGGTGTTATCCTAGACTTCAATAAATAAATAAAATAAATAAATGTATTTTCAGCATTAGCCTGAGAACTGATCATGAATATTTTATGCAGGATAGAATGAAAATATAATTCAAACCTAGTCATGCTGCTATTTTAAAACTATTGTTTCTCAAGCAATGCAAACACTATGGAATTAGCACAGTGTTTAAGTACTAAAAATTAAGAGTCAATAACTACAGCTGATACTCTTTGTTGGCAAATCTGGAGTGCCAGTATTCAGTGTCCACCACTGGTCCCATCTTCCTCACTCTCCGAGCCAGTTTAAGCAACTCTTCGGGCAAGGGCTACAGCATTACATTGTGCCCATTCAAGGCTTCATCCGGATCTGAAAATATGAATATTTTGCCTCGATGTGCGACACAGTCTGGCCGGGAAAGGCACCCCATGTGGTATTTCTGCCTCCCGTAAGATGGCCCTCACCCCATCGAAACGCTTCTTCATTCTGGTGGCATAATTTAGATCCAGATACAAGCAAGTTGGCTATCACAAAGCAATGTTCTTTGATGACGTGCAAACCCTAATATGAAATCTCTGGAGCCCATCCCATCCAGGACCATCATGATTGCTCGAGGTGCTTCAAGATTCACCAATCTGCCTCATGTCGCCACTCTGTACGCCTTTTGGATGAGGATCGGCCTGCTGGTTAGGGACTCCCCAAACTGCTGCTGCAGTCATTCCTTTAGAAACAAAACAAGGTGATCGCCTTCACTACCCTCTGGAACCCGCACCGCCTGAACATTAGAGGAGCATGCTTGATTTTCAAGTGATTAAATCCGGGTTTGAAGGTGGGTTTTTTTTTTTTTGTTTTTTTGTTTTTTTTTTTTATTTATGAGGTTTGCCGTCGCTCTAAGGGCTGCCTATGAACACTTTTTGGTGTCAACCGTTTCAGTTTTTAGGGTCACTACATCCATTTCTAGTAGGCCGACTCTGTTTGTCATAATGTCGAACTTCTCCGATAATCCGGAGACTGATTGTATTAGGCAATTAATCTTTAGGCCCAGGCTTTGCAGGGTTTCTTCTTTCTCAGCCGCTTTGCAATCTGTAGCTGCATTGGAAGTTGACCGCGTAGTCAGAGGGTCCAACAGAGTTTTACTTTTTTCTCTGTGTTGTTGGTGTTTGTCCTTAGGATTATTCATGACTGTAGTCGAGAGGTTCCAACTTCCGATATCTGTTGGAGTAGTTATATTTTCTCAAAATACCCAATAACAAGTTATAAACTTATTTCCAAGATATTTTCTCTAAAGCATAAAACTGAAGTCGCTATTGCTCGGGCTCTGCAGCACTCCGCTATTTTGTTTTTTTATTTATTTTAAAGGTTTCTGTGGCTGTTTTTTTTTTGTTTGTCTAATTTAGCATAAAGGTTTCCGTGGCTATATTTTTTGGAATTAAGCTCAATGGGGGCACAACGGCCCACTTAAAGCCAGGGGAGAGGCCTAAAGAGGACCTGAGGCAAACGTCTAATTTCTGGACTGTTTGTGAGACTTGGGAATGCTATTGGTGGATTTGCAATTGTGTTCATAAATAACTGCAATCAGTAGAGAGAGAGAGAGACTGTATTTCACTGGCCTATATAGGTAGTGTGAACCATGGGTAGGGTTGTGGGGCAGCAATGCAGATGAACATGCTGTGGAGGCTGGGAGGGTGCCCAATATGCCACAGGCTAAGGGGGCTCAAGGAAGACGTTCAGTGGCTTGACAGGGAGCTGGGGAGGTTGAGGGATGAGGAGAGGGTTGCGCTGGTAGAAGGGCTGACATCTGAGATTATCGGAGAGGCACCACAGAGAAGGAACAGTGGGTCAAGGGAGGGCTCAGGGGGAGGGGCAAACTAGACAGGAAGCCAGCTGAGGAAGGGTGAACCCTAGTAGGGCCTAGCAATAAAGGAGCAGCAGTAGGCAGGAGGGAGGAGAAAAGACAGTAATGCAAAGAGGGTAGGGAACATGTTTGCTGTACTAGTGACACATGGAAAAGAGGATGCAGGAGGAGACGGCACAAGGAACAGTACTCATGGAGAGGAGGGAGTGAGGGGTGTTACTAGTGGAGAGCTTGAGCATGGCATGGCAGGGGGAGGGATAATACTTGGAGAAGTGAGGAGGGAGAGGGAGGCTGGCAGTTAAACAGGAGGAGGGGAGGGGTCTCAATTGAGAGGGACAGGGAGGAAGACACTGGGGCAAATGGTAAAAGCACCATCTTGAGTGTCCCTGGGAATGTGAACCTGGGTGGGGGTGGTGGTGATGGGCACAAGGAAAGGGGGGGGTATACTGGTGTTGGGGGGGATTCCATACTCAGGGGAATCAGATGGGGCAGCAAGGGGCAGAGACACAGTCGGATATGGGTGGAGTCCATACTGGGATTAAAGGCAGATAAGGCAGGACAGGCAATCCTAAAGTACGCAAGGAAGATTAGAAGGAAACCGCACATTGTGGTACATGTGGGGACAAGTGATCTAGTGGGAGAAATGGTGGAGGTGACAAGGGAGAGGTCTGAAGAAGTGGGAAGGTTGTGTGAGGAGACTGGGGAGTCTGTGGCCTTCTCAGAGGTGCTCTCAGTACCCTGCACAAGCACAGTGAGAAAGGTGAGGATTAGGGAGTTGAACACATGGTTGGTAGAATGGTGTCGAACTAAGGGGTATGGGGTTGTGGGCGGCTGGCGCAGTACCTGGGATAATAACAATCTGTTTGCAAGGAATAGGCTGCACCGAAGTGGGGAGGGGAAGGAGGTATTAAAGCAAAGACTGGGCAGGTATATTGTGACAAAGGTGGATTTAAACTAGATAGGTGGAGTGGCAAGTAGGATGGCAGGGATCCGATAGACTGGAGTCATAGCCTACCCCCCACACTAGCAGGGAAGGACTCGAGGCGGCTGAAAAGGGAGGGAGTATAAGGGAGGAGATGGAGGGTGATGAAGGGAAGGGGGCAGGATGGAGGGTGCACTTGCTGAATGCAAAAAGCTTAGGCAACAAATGAGCTGAGCTACAGGCACTCATGGCAGTGTGGAGGCTGGATATTTCAGCGGTCATGGAAACATGGGCAACTAAGCACCAGGACTGGGACCTGGCAATCCCAGGGTACAAATTATACAGGAAGGACCGTAAAGAGGGGAGGGGGTGGGTAGCAGTCTATGTGAGGGATGGGATCAAATGCACAAGGGAAGAAGGGGAAGAAAGGAGAACAGAGGCAATCTGGCTGCAGCTCCTAGACTCAAGGGGTAGGAAACTGAGGTTTGGGGTGGTATACAGGCCGCTGTCCCAGTCTGAGGAGCTTGACAGGGAATTAGCGGGACAAATCAGAAAAGTATGTAGAAAAGGGAAGGTGGTCATCGTGTGGGATTTCAACTTGCCGGGGGTTGACTGGAGCATTCCAGTCACCTCCAGTGCTAGGGAGCAAGTGCTCCTGGACACGATCCAGGAGGGTCTCCTGACACAGCTGGTCAGTGTCCCTACTAGGCTAAAGTGGTAAACTTCAGGGGCCGGACTTTGGGAGGATGTGGGAAGTACTGAAAGGAAAACTGGAGGGCATAAGGCAGGAGATGAACGCAGAGCAGAAACGGGATATTATTAAACGGGGGATTACAGAAGCAACAGAAGTCTGCACCAAGACACAGAGGAAGAGGAGCAGAGCAAGGAAACCATGCTGGTTGAACAGTGAGGTAGTGGAGGTGGTGAGGGCAAAACGAAAGGTGCACCAGAGGTATAGGAGGACAGGAAAGGAAGGGGACAGGGAGGAGTATGCAAGATGGACCAGGGAGGTGACCAAAAAAGTGAAGCCAAGGCCCAGAGGGAACCGAGATTAGCACAGGGAATTAATTGGGGGGGGGGACTTTTTCAGATACATCAGGGAAAAAAAGAAGTGCAAGCAGACAGTAGGATAAAAAAAGGGGAGGAGCGGATGGAAAAGGAGGAACAGGCAGAAGCACTGAATGAATACTTTTGCTCAGTGTTCACAAAAGAAAAGGGGGGACCGCTACCACCATGGACTGGGAGGGTGGGGACAGGGGGAGAGGGGGCGAAAGATGGAAGAATTGAAGGAGGTAAAGTCCTAGAGGGACTGAGAGCACTATGGGTAGACAAGGCACCAGAGCCAAATGATATCCGCCCCAGGGTTGTAAGGGAGATAGCGGAGCCACTGGTGGATCTGTACAGCACCTCACTGGAGTTGGGATGTGTGCCACTGGACTGGAGGATGGCACATGTAGTGTCATTACACAAGAGTGGACCAAGGGATGAACCAGGTAATTACCGTCTGGTAAGTCTCACCTCCACAGTGTGCAAACTCATGGAAACTATACTAAACGATACTAAAGGAAAGACTGATGTCGTACCTGGAGGACAGCAGCCTCCAGGATGTGAGGCAGCATGGGTTAGTTTCGGGGAAGTCTTGTCAAACCAACCTGATACAATATTATCACTGGGTGACAGGTGAGCTGGATAAGGGTCATGCAGTGGATGTTCTTTACTTGGACTTCAGCAAGGCCTTCGATTCGGTGGCTTGGGGGAAGCTAACTGGTGTAGGGGTAGGGGCAGAAATGACAAATTGGATTACAAGCTGGCTGAGTGGGAGGCTGCAGCAGGTGGTGGTGGGAGGGAAGCTCTCAACTCCAAGGCCGGTGACAAGGGGATTCCACAGGACCCCTGTGCTGGGACCAGTATTATTTGGGTTTCTACATCAGACACCACAGCAAGGGGGTGGTGAGGCAAGTCTGTTCGCAGACGACACCAAAGTGGAAGTAGTGGTGGATGGAGGGGAGGGATGGAAGCAGCTCCAAGGGGACCTAAGCAAGCTAGAGGAGTGGTCAGAGAGGTGGCAGCTGGGGTTCAATGCAAAGAAATGTAAGGTTATGCACTTCAGAGCAAAAAACCCAAGGAGAGAATACTGGCTGGGTGGGGTTAAGCTGGGGATCACTGAGAAGGAGAAGGACCTAGGGGTAATGGTAACAGGGACCATTAACAACACTGCCCAATTCAGGAGAGTGGCTGCAAAAGCGAACAAAATGCTGGGGTGCATAGCGAGGGGGTTTCATCCAGGCGAAGAGAGGTGATCTTGCCCCTCTACAGGTCGCTGGTAAGGCTGCACTTGGAGTACTTTGTGCAGTTTTGGAGGCCATACTTGAGCGTGATATCAGGCTACTGGAGGGGTACAGGAGGGCAATGAAGATGATATGTGGAATGGAGGGACAGACTATGAGAGCAGACTGGGAGACCTGAATATGTACACCCTGGAGGATAGAAGGGACAGGGGACATGATAGAGACATTCAGGTATCTGAGGGGAATCAATAAGGATGGGGCAGATGGGGTCTTTAAGCTAAGGAGGGGGAGGGTCACCAGGGGGCATGCACTTAGAATAGAGGGGGGAAGATTTAGGAAGGAAATGAGGAGACACTATTTCACGGAGAGGGTGGTAGCAAAATTGAATGCACCACCAGAATGGGTAGTATCATGTAAATCTGCGAACACCTTTAAAAAGGCATGAGGCAGGGAACAGGGGAGAGTGAAGGTGGGGAAGGTGGGAGGAGGCAGTGTGATAACAGAGGGGAGGGGTGGTGAGGCAGCTGCAAACTAGGGGTGCTAGCTGCACACTCGAGCAAACTTAGCTAGACCAGGTGGTCTGTTTCTGCTGGCACATTCTGTGATGTTTCGTAATGGACCCGGCAGTGAAGATCAAGCCCCGCCAAAATGCCTTTCTGTGCCTCTGAAATGTCATTCCGTGCCACAGGTATAAAAACACATTTTGGCCAGGATTTGAAAAATGGCAGCTGTCACATTCACAAGGTATGTTTAAAATCTGGGGTCAAAATATTGAAAATTACCAAAGTTACAAGCCTGCATTTGTAGATTTCAAGGTAGGCTCATAACTTTGTTTTTTTTAATATTTTTGCCCCAAAATTTCAATATAGCCTTCTTATGACCCCACCTCATGAACAAGTGCAGAAAAATTTTTCAACTATGATTTCATGCAGTGACTCCAAAAATCACCTTTTGGGACGCAGAAACACATTTTGGCCAGAATTTGGAAAATTACAGCATGACGTCACATTCATGAAGTGCTGTAAAGAAATGGTTATGTTGAAATTATGGGGTCAGAAGTATTGAAAATTACCAAAGTTACAAGCCTTTTTTGTTAGGCATACATCCTCTCTCTGGTAACCAAAATAAACAATGTTGTTGAAAACCCGATAGTAGCACCTGGAACATTTGAAGTGGTGAGTAAAAAGATCAGTTGTGTCCATCTGAGATGTAATTCATGGTAAGAGCACAGTGGGTAGGAAGAATTGTCGCATGTTTTTTATTCATTACAAATACCGTTAAGCTAAAAGCTCTTTGACAAAGGTTTCATGTCGGAGGATGACAGTAACGTACCATACATACATGAATTGAGAATGGCACATGGGTATTCAATTAAAACTGGGTACAATACAATGGGGTCCATCAAATATTCTGTCTGCATACTAGAATCATACAATTAAGGAAAGCTTACAGCAAAATATAATGGCTGCAAAAGCCACATTAATACAAAATCGGATAAGAGCAGCCAGATGAATTCAGTAATGTCGGTAGAGCAAATAAGCCAAGAAGGCTTTTTCCAAAGTAGGGGTGGAGGAGGGTGAAATGGGGACAATGAGGAGGTGTTTAAGAGGGGGTAGGGAAAGTAGATGGAAGGGGGAATGCCCTGGGGCTAGTTTAGTAGACTAGCCAAGTGTCAGTTGGGCAGTAAGAATAGTTTTAACATTTCCTGCTTGGATAGGGCAGCCTCAGCCAGAGTGCTGTTAGGTGCATTCATAGCTTATGTATGAAAGGGCTAGTCTTAGTTTCAGCCAGGATGTCACAGCAGAGGGGAGTTGAGCCAGTTGGGGGCTCGGTACTCAAATGATCTTTGCTCTTGTGAGGTGTGGCAGAAGGGGACCCCTAAAGGCTGACTTTGTTCCTCTGGTGTGGCGGAGATTTTTTGTCTGGTATAGGAGAGTGTGGCTGCTTGGGGGGGGGGGGTTAGGCCCAATGATGACTTTTTAGCAGGCAGGGCTGGTATGTCACCCTGCGTTTCAGATGGAGCCACCCAGTTTGAGTAAATCACAGGGGTGTGTGTGTGTGTGCCTGCCGGTGGACCTCTGATAGGACTACAGGCTTTATTTAGGGCTGTAGTGATCCTTTCAAGGGTGAAGTCTGTTGCTGCTGCACCACAGACATCCAGACCATAAGCTGTTAGGAGATCACGGAGCTACTTACTGCAAGTTTGAGTGCCTCAGCAGTCATGCAGTGTGTGCCTGTGAAGTCTGCCTATTTTTGCACTGACTGCCTTGGCCACATCAACATGGTTTGCAAAGGATGAGGTGCTATCTAGCGTAACTGCTGAAGAATTTAAATGAGTGGACTATGTCTAGGGAGGTGTTTGTCTATCATGAAATTAGTTTGGTCATTGTGGGCAGTTAGTATTTGGTTACTGCTAGAGTGAACCTTGTCACCAAAGTTGGGTGTGGGTGGGTTAGTAGCAATAGATCTGACAATGCAGTGAAGGTATAAACCATGATAGTGGTCATTTAGGATAACAAACTTCATTTGGCATTAGTAATGATGGACCCAACGTTGTTTGAGCTTTTCTTCTGTGCTAACATGCTCTTAGCAGAAGTCCTAATAGCTTGTTTTGACATGAGAATCATTGCTGTTGCAATAGGTTGTCGTAAGCAATGGATTCTAACCCCAAGAATCACTGTTACATTCTGCAGTCATCTTGGCTGAGTGAGAGACACTGAAGACAGAACCTATACAACTTTCAGAATCTGGAGTGTAGGTTCAGACTCTGCGTCTGTGCTTCACTACTACTGTTCAAATCTGTTTTGCCGCCCGAAGAGGGCAGCTGCCCGGTAGTGAACTCTGGTAGCAGCTGCTTTTTGCGAATAGTTTTGGAACTACATTATTTTTAAGGAGGCAATATGGTGCAGTGGCTAAGGGCACTGAGCTGCAAACCTGAAGACTTGGGTTTGAATCCCATCAGCCCCCACTTGCATATACTGTGAACCTGAGTAAGTCGCTTAATGCAGCAGTGCTATCTATCCAGGAAGTGATCCAATTCCTTTTCCTGTAGATTTGCAGAAAATTCAGCTCCTGCCTATCTTTTACTGCTGCTGTCAACATGGGGCAAAAATGTAAACAAGACAACTAAGCAGATTACAAGGTGATAGTATAATAGAACAAGGGGCACAATTTGAAGATGGGGGGATGGCTCAGAGGTAATGTAAGGAAGTATTTTTTCACAGAGAGGGTTGTGGATGCATGGAACAGCTTTCCGGAGGAGGTTGTGGAGTCAAAAACAGTGGTTGAATTCAAGCATGCATGGGACAGCCATAAGGCAATTCTAGGGGTGGGGGTAGAAAGAAGTAGGCTGCTGGTTAACTAGGATCTGCAGCTTATCCATTAGGTAGGGAAATGGGCAGACTGGGTGAGCCAAGCGGTCCTTATCTGCCATCAAATTCTGTGTTTCTATGTTTGTTCGCCAATGTCAACAATGGCTCATAACTTTGTTGCTTTTTTGAAGAGCCGATGACATCTCAAAGAAAACTTTAAAAAACATAATATTTAGTTATGATTCGGCTTGCATTCCATATATATTCTATAGATTTTTCCTTCCTAATATTTATTCAATCCAATCCAATCTTATTTATAAAGCGCCTTTCGAAGGCACAGCGCTGTACAGACAAAAAACACAAAATATAAAAAATAGCTGTAATATAAATTATTTAAAATTAGTCTGGGAAAGCTTGGGAAAATAGATAAGATTTTTAACATAGTTTTAAAACTGCTGATGGTCAGGCATTCTCTTAACTGACGAGGTTGAGAATTACACAGGGTTGGTGCTGCAAAAGAGAAGGCACAAGCTCCATGTTTTTAAGCAAACCCTGGGAATCTAGCAATCCCTCATCGGCGGATCGGAGAGGACGACTGGGGGTGTAGGGAGTCAAAAGATCTTTCAGGTAGTCGGGTCCCTGTTCATGCGGGGCTTTGAAGGTAAGCAAGCATACCTTACAGGTGATCCGTCACTGGACTGGCAGCCAGTGCAGCTCGCGCAGCACAGGTGTCATGTGACCAGTCCTAAAAGTACCAGTCAACAGCCTGGCTGCAGCGTTTTGCACTAGCTGCAGGTGGCGGATATCAACCCCAGATAGCCCTAGGTAGAGGGCATTGCAGTAGTCAAGACGGGTAGTAATGAAGGCATGGACCAATGTTGGAAGATCACCCTGTGGAACCAGGTGTTTCACCCGGGTGATATTCCTCAGATGGTAAAATGAGGATTTAACCACGGCTGACACATGATTTTTTAGCGTCAAGCCATCAAAAATAATGCCTGGGTTACGCACCCGGTCTGAGGTAGTGAGCTGGATACCATCAAGCCATAGGCCCGACATGTGCCCAGCCCCAAAACCTGCCCCCGGGTGACCCGGGTCCACAACCAACACTTCAGTCTTATCCAGATTCAGTCTCAGCCAACTCGAGCTCATCCAATCTTTGATCTTGGAGAGGCAGCTATTTAGCACCGAAACTGCATCAACCTGTTGGGGCACAAAGGACATATAAAGCTGAGTATCATCTGCATAGCAGTGAAAACTCAAACCGTATCATCTGATGATATCTCCCAAAGGCAGCATATACACTGCGAACAACATGGGCGCTAGTATGGAGCCCTGTGACAGGGAGGGAGCATCAGAGGAATAAATTCCGGTGACCACCCTCTGAGACCTGCCCATGAGGAAAGATCGGAACCATTCGAGGACTGTACCTGACAGTCCACAAAGGAACCACAGGGTTATTACTAAGAACATTTGCAGAATTACATAATTTTAATCTCTCAGGGTTCATCTGCATCTGTAGCGGGCTCCCAGTCCTCTGTTGTGACATCACAATCTGTTGCCATGGGAGTATTTGTGATGCCACAAGGAATGCATTATAACCTCAGCTAGGGAGAAGGCAACAGGAATAAATGAAATCTTCAGGAGCAAAGATCCTGTTTTCATGCAGATGATCTCAGTAATAAATAAATAATGGAGCAGCGGAATACTTACCTAATCTGAAATACAAGCTGGACTGTGTCTAAATATCACGTTTTGTGAACATTCTCTTAATTGTAGCCACTGCTGTTTAATATTTTAATGCTAAATTTACAACATAGCCTTCTTATGACCTCGCCTTATGAACAAAAGCAGAGAAAAGTTTTAGCTCCTGGCTGAAAGGTGTTTTTACATAGTGAGCACAAAATCACCATTCAGGACAGAGCTGCCTAATGTCACTGTAACTGTTCAAGAGGTGGGAGTCCCAAAATAGGCATATTGAAAATTTGGGGCAAACTTTTTCCAAAATGGCCATGTTATGCCACTAAGTTCTAATCCACACTGAAATGCATTTAACCACATACCTAATTTCCTCAGTTTGTGGTCCTGCATTGAAGACTAAAGACATGTCTGCTGTTGAGAAAAGGATTACAGTGTTGGATCCCGGTGGGTAAGTAAACGCTGGGAGGGTCAGTGGGGGAGTGGAGGATAAGGGTAAACAGACATTCATGAACTGTTTTTTTTTTTTTCAGGGTTAAAAATAATGAGGGACAAATTTCATTTTCAGGCAAAGACACTGGGGATTGGGCACCACACTGTCAGTGTTGTTTGTGTGTGGTGCGGGGGGTGCTGAGAGGGTCAGGTGGGCAAGAGTTACAGAGGGAGGGTCCGGTGGGGAGAGTTACAGAGGTGCCAGCAACAGATATCGATGAACAGTTTTCTTTGTTGCGGGTAATAAAAAAAAGACTACGAGATGGTGACATGGGATTGGGAACCCCCACTGTCAGTGTTACGTTTGTGTGGGGGGGAATGTGAGGTGGGGGTGCCACTGGCCACAGGGAAAAATGAATGGCAACTTAAAACTGAGGAGAGAGGGCAGCATTAAAACGGATGCAGCATTGGGATGGTGTGTTGGTAAAGCTGGCTAAGGCCGTAGTATAGTGATCATGGATACTGTAAACTACGATAACGTTGTTATGGATAGGGGAATGTGAGCAATTTCTATGACTTATGCTTCCACTTGCGCACTGTGTGATCCTGAGCAAGTCACTTAACTTCCCTGTGCTCCCAGGTCGCTTCTGTGAAAAAGCTTTCAGCTTAGTGTGCTACTCCTGGTTAAACAACTACATTAAATTAACTCACAGTTTACAAACCCGCACGCTGAAAATAAAGGAAAAACCATGCGAACTACCTGCTATGCATCCCCGGAAGAAAAAGCAAAATCCTCACCTTTGACCTGAGGCCGGTGCTGTCCTCTGCTAGAAGCATGGTCGGGCGGCCATCTTACGTGTGGCAAAAAAAAAAAGGGGTTTAAACTAAACTGCCATTGACCCGAATCCCGAGAAACTGCACTGAATTCTCAACACACAAACGGCTGTAAACTAACTGCACAAACACATCCCCTTCCAATGATTTAGGGAGCGTTGGGTGCAGTGTATAACTGTAGATCGAAGAAAGATGACACGCCCAATATGGTGGTACTACCTCTGACGCCTCTTCGCTAGCGCCGGTCGTTGGCAGCTGCGCGCCGCGAGGGTCCCTGCTCATCCATGGCGGGGGAGTGCGAGTTGCCGGTCGGCTGTGGCTGCAAGGGGGTCCGCTCGTGCCTCCTCTGTGAGGGAGTGAAGTGCGGTGTGCGAGTACCTTCCCGCCAGCAGCACGAGAAGGTAGGGTTTGCTGGATGAGGTAGAAGGTAGCAGTCGGCCCACTGGAGCAGTGTCCTCCTCCGGCCACATCTCTTAGAGAAGCACATCACTCCAAAGAATGTCTTTCTGTCTCCAGGATTACATAGTAGTGCACCACATTTTCTAGCTAAATCCAACCTGTTCTTTAAAAGTATCCCCCCGACCACTGCAGCTATGTTTTGGACCAGTGGTTAAATTGGAAATGCTCTAGGCGTTGGGAATGTGTAACTGCAGTATGTAGAAACATTTGTAATGCCCCAAAGTTGGGGCATCCCAGTAAGAAAACTAGAACTATATGGGGGGGAAGGGATCTAAAATACCCCAGGGGTCCCTCTTTGTGTGCATAGCAAAACGTTAGGAAGGGCTTTTGGCATGCAAAGTAAATTGTTTTTTTTTCCCTCCCTGCTCCGTTCCACCCCCCTTCCCAGAGCAAGTAGCAAGAGAATGGGCACCCACGTGCCAGGTTCGCTACCACTGGCCTACACGTGGTGCCTCCTTCCAGTTCTTGGCGTTTGGGCGCGAGCTCGGGGTTCGAGAATGAGAACCCAGAGTGCTTTTGAAATAAATTAGTGTCCGTTTGGTTTAAAAAGACAGTTGTTGCTGGGCTGTGGACTAGAGAGGGTCACAGGAGTGCAGCAGGGACTTGTGGCTTACCTGGGGTCGTGAAGCCGGTCCTGTTGACTCCGCGGTGATTCCCCTCCTCCAGTCCAGTGCGGTGAAGCCTCCTGTTGCTGCTGTCCTTTGGTGCTGCCGAGTCTGGCGGGGCCCCCCCCCCGAAAAGAAGAATTCGCCTGTTCGCCGTGCATTGGGCTGAATACTCCCTCCGTTTATTTATTTTGCCCTTCCCCTTTTGTTTTAGTTTGCCCCGGTTCCCCATTTCGGCATCCCTGCCAGCCGCATCACGTCGCTCTCTCGGTTGGCTTTCCGAGGCCCCCAGTCGTCCCCCCAGCTGCCTGAATCAGTCCCTCCTTCTGCCAGCATACCTCCCGCCTCCTGATGCTCCTTCCTACTTCAGAGCGGTGAGTCAGCGGTGGGAGCAAGGCAGAAGCAGAAAACTACAGACCTGTTAGTTTAACCTCAGTGGTAGGGAAAATGATGGAATCACTTCTGAAGGAAAGAATTGTTGAGTATCTAGAGGCCAGAGGGGCTCAGGACCCAAGGCAGCATAGATTCACAGCGGGAAGGTCATGCCAGACAAATCTGATAGATTTCTTTGACTGGGTGACCAAAGTAGTAGATCAGGGAGGGGCTGTGGACATGGCCTACCTAGACTTTAGAGAGGCATTTGACACAGTCCCACACAAAAGATTAATATACAAGTTAGCCAGCCTGGGAGTGGGTCCCAAGATGACAGCTTGGGTAAAGAATTGGCTGGAGAATAGGACACAGAGAGTAATAGTAAATGGAGTCCACTCTGAAGAAAGGGGGGTTACTAGTGGGGTACCGCAGGGTTCAGGATTAGGACCGGTCCTCTTCAATGTCTTTATAAGCGACATTGCAGAGGGACTGAAGGAAAAGTATGTCTCTTGCAGATGACACAAAGATCTGCAATAGAGTTGATGCACAAGGTGGGATGGAAAGGATGAGAAGGGACTTGGCAAGGTTAGAGGAATGGTCAAATGTATGGCAGCTTAGATTCAGTGCTAAGAAGTGTAATGCACCTGGGAAACAAAACCCAGGGAAGAGTACACAATGGGGTGAGATACTAACAACAACAAAATGGAAAGGGACCTGGGGGTAGTCACATCAGATGACCTAAAGGTGGGCAAGCAATGTGAGAGGGCAGCAAGGAGGCGGGGGATACTGGGATGCATAGGGAGAGGCATCACCAGTAGAAAACAGGAAGTTATTATCCCTCTGTACAGACAGTTGGTGAGACCCCATCTGAGTACTGCATGCAGTTCTGGAGACCCAATCTCCCAAGGACATAGACAGGATGGAGGCTGTCCAGAGGAGGGCAACTAAATGGTGCAGGGTCTGCACGGAAGACATATGAAAGAGAGACTTAAGGAGCTGAATATGTATAGCCTCGAGGAAAGGAGGGAGAGGGGACATGATAGAAACTTTCAAGTATCTCAAGGGAATCAACAAAGTCCAAGAGGGTAGCATCTTTCAAAAAAAAGAGGTGTGCAAGAACAAGGGGCACAATTTGAAGATAGAAGAGGCGGCTCAGAGGTAATTTAAGGAAGTATTTTTTTCACAGAGAGGGTTGTGGATGGTGGAATGGCCTTCCGGAGGAGGTTGTGGAGTCAAAAACAGTGGTGGAATTCAAGCATGCATGGGACAGTCATAAGGCAATTCTAGGGGGTTGGGGTAGGAAGAAGTAGGCTGCTGGTTAACTAGGATCTGCAGCTTATCCATTAGGTAGGGAAATGGGAAGACTGGGTGGGCCAAGCGGTCCTTATCTGCCGTCAAAATCTATGTTTCTGACCACCCGTTTCTGGAAGACTGTGTGTTTTTATTTATTTGGGAAAAGAAAGCGCATCAGGCGCATAGACAGGTGGCCGAGTGCCACAGGTGCACCGGGTCGAGAGGACCCTTGTTATTTTAATATTGAGAGGGGGCCGGGTTAGTGACACCCATAGGAGGGGCTTAGAGGCAAGGCCAGTATAGTGGCCTAATAAATATGCATAAGGGGCGGGATTTGGGGGGGCGGCGATGTGCTGTTGAGTGACAGCAGCCCTTAGCTGCAGAATTAAAGGGGCCCGACCACTTTTGAGCTTATAATTATTTAAATGGACAAATCCAGGCCCAATACAAAGCGGGGCACCAGGCCCAGTTTTAGGAGGGCTATCAGGCCCAGGGTTTAATGGGCAATTTAGGCCCAGTATAAAGTGGGGCACCAGGCCCAGTTTCAAGAGGGCTGTCAGGCCCAGGGTTTAATGGGGCAGTCCAGGCCCATGATAAAGACGGTATCAGACCCACTGTATTTAGGGCGTCCGGCCCGGTTTATTGTAGGGCATTAGGCCCGAGGTAAAGCAGGGTTTGTGGGAGGCCCCGGCCTAGTGTAATAGGGCAAGCCAGCCTAGTGGTACTAAGGGAGGCCCTGGCCTAGTGTAATATGGCAAGCCAGCCTAGTGGTACTAAGGGAGGCCCCGGCCTAGTGTAATAGGGCAAGCCAGCCTAGTGGCACTAAGGGAGGCCCCGGCCTAGTGTAATAGGGCAAGCCAGCCTAGTGGTACTAAGGGAGGTCCTGGCCTAGTGTAATAGGGCAAGCCAGCCTAGTGATACTAAGGGCTTCCTTAGCCAAAACGTTCAGAGGTAGCCAGATCCTAGTCAGGAAGACCCTACATTTAGGAAAAAGGGGTTTATCCAAGGGCGCTCAGTTCGCCTATATTGTGAAGCTATTGCAACAACTGTACTGCCTATCCAATGGTTATTGCTAAAATATCCAAAAGACTGTGAACTTGCTAGGAAGCACCAGCACTGTGTGGTATTGGATTGTGGCTAACTATTGCCCTAAGTGTATGAACTAGTGCTCTAAGTACGTGAACTATTGCTCTAAGCACCTGAATATTGGCCCTGCCAGTAGTAATTACCCCTAAATTTATAATTTGCCCCCCTCCCCGGCAAATTATTGTATCATTCCACAGTTCTCTTGGCATCTTTCAGCTACATCGTTACCAGTGTATGAGGACAGTCTCGATCTTCTACCACACTGCGGTCCTATTGTGTGACCTCTTACACTCCTCACTCAGAATCAGTCTCTACCCAGAAGGAGACTTCTTCTCAGCATCCTTCACTCCTGTGGGATCGTCCATCAACTCATCACTTCCATCTGTGTTGTCCGCCGAAGTTGAGTCCGTCGCCAGTCGTGCCAGAAGTCATACCCGCCGTTTCTTGTTTTCACAGCTCGAAGGCACGTAATATGGTTCCTGTTCCAGATGTCCCGGAGTTGGTCGCCCTCTACAGAAGAGTGTGCTGATCCTGGAGAACCTCATCTGCGCCCCTCCTGGTCATTCGCCCAGAGTCTAGTCCGTCGAAGCCCAGTACGGGACGCACCCGCCGTTTTTGTTTTTGTGTTAGTTCTGATCCTAGGATTGTAGAATCAACCATCATCTCTGCAGAGTCTTCTGGTTCCTGGTCCTGTCAGAAATCCTTCCGAGTTTAGCTGGCCCTTGGAGTGCTGCAGCATCTTTCAGGTCGTGGTAGTCCTCCATTTGGATTCGTCGCCACACAGGTCCTGATCTCTTTCTTCATCCTTGGCAACCCTGAGAGTGGGTTTCGGCTGAGGAATCCTTGTTTGCAGTAGGAATCAGACAGCCCATCAGTGGGTATTCCAGGAACCAGCTGCTCTGGTTCCCCATTCCGGCAGCCTCGGAGAGAGTGGGTTTTGCCGAAGAATCTTATGGTCTGTTTGACAAACCTTTCACTACCCAGTGGCCTTGACAAGGTCCCTGCTGGGAATTATATTAGCAATTATTGTTCTGTTTGCTTGCCCCTTCATAGCTACCATCGCAGATCAACGGTGTGTACACGAAGACGCCGGATCTGTGGACTCTTGTAACATCTAGACTCTGATGGAAGTGTGTAGTGACAATTACCCTAATACAGTTCTGAGTGGCTTTTGTCATCTGATCCTCACCTAAGGTTATCGAATTGTAGAATAAGTTTAGAATAAGAGTGGCAGTAGGCCTCTAGTCTATTCTTGTAGTAATAATCTTAGTAATCGTAGAAAAAAGTATTTCCCTGTTTATTGCCCTGTTGTTCTCGGGCGACCCCTCCTTTCTCTTGTGACTGTGTCTCCCTTCCCTCTGGTACAAAATAAACGCCCTGCGGGCACTGAATCACTAAGTCGACTCCTGCCTCTCCTTGTCTGGGTAACGGTATCTTATCTGCAATAATTTGGACCTTGGGTGTCTCACTCATCTCTTTTCACCACCTCTAGAGCAGAGTTCTATACAAGGCACCTCTAGTCCATCGCAGGGCTAGGACACATTCAATGCAAAAGGAGTCAGAGGAGGTGGAACTGACTTCCTGTCCAAGCTAACCCCTTGTTTAGGAGTAGGACATACAGATGATTAAAAGCCAAGACCAGCGGCAGCCTCTGCAGAAGAAGTTTGAAAACATTTGGACACAGTTCGGCTTATAGTTTACATTAGCTGTGTGTTTAGGAAGAGCCCCAAGAGTCTTGTTTGCAGGTTTATCGCCCCTTTATTTAGTACTGTGGTGCATGAAAATGAGATCTGTATTTTTTAATTCTCATCTGCTACTGTAGGGCGATTGCACTGATGATACCGATTTTCCAAAACCTCAACTCTGCTTCCTGGAGAGATGTGAGGAAGTACTTCTTCACAGAAAGAATGGTGGATTCCTGGAATAGCCTTCCAGCGGAGGTGGTGGGGTTCAAGAATGCATGGGATAAGCACAAAGGAAGCACAGTGGAAAAGGGGGGGTGGGAGCTATAGATCGGGCACAGTTTGATGTAATAGTGTGAGTAGGGACAAATGGGCAGATTGGATGGGCCAAGTGGTTCTTTTCTGCCGTCAAATGCTACGTTTCTGTGGTTGAACACCCTGCTCTAGAAGCGATCATGATGACATCATAGACGTGTAAAACCCCCAACTCCTTGGGCTATGCGAATACCTCCCCCAAATATTGTGTTTGGGTATTCATGAGTTGTTGCTCATCTCTGTGTCGGGTGGATGCAGCAAACTTAAGACACTATCCTGTGATGGTCTAGAGGTGCTCTGTGTGGTACTCTGCTCTGAAGATGGTGCAAAGAGATGAGTGAGACACCAAGGTCTGAATTATTGTGGATAAGATAACTGTTACGCAGACAAGGAGAGGCAGAAGTCATCCTAGAGATTCAGTGCCCGCAGGGCGATTATTTTGTACCAGAGGGAAGGGAGATACAGTCACAAGAGGAAGAGAAGTTACCAAACAATAGGGCGGTAAACAAGACAGATACTTTATCTATAACTGCTCAAATTATTTCAACAAGAATAGACTAGATGCTGAAGCCTACTGCCACTTTTATTCTATAATTATTCTACAATTCTTGTTCTTATCAATAAGGTTAGGCAAGGATCAGATGACATACACTACTCAGAACAGTATTTGGTTAAGCTATCACTACACACTTCTACCAAAGTCCAGATGTTATATGAGTCCAGAGGTCTGGCGTCTTAGTGTACACCGTCAGTCTGCGATGGTAGCTATGAAGGGGAAGCAAATGGAACAATAGATGCTAACGCAATTCCCAGCAGGGACCTTGTCAAGGCCACTGAGTGGTGAGAGGTTTGTTAAACAGACCATGTGTTTCTTCAGCAAAAGCCCAATCTCTCCAAGGCTGCCGGAATAAAGAACCAGAGCAACTGGCTCCTGAAATAATCCACTAATGGGCTGTCTGATTCCAAACTAAAAAACAACGGGTTCCTTGGCCAAAACCCACTTCCAAGGTAGCCAGGGACGAGGAGAAATCAGGACCTGCGTGGCGACGAATCCAATCGAGGACTACCACGACCTGAATGATGCTGCAGCACTCCAAGGGCCAGCTAAACTCTGAAGGATCTCCGATAGGACCAGGAACCAGAAGAATCTGTAGAGATGATGGTTGATTTTGCGATCTTGTCATCAGTAACTAGAAAAAAAACCAACGGTGGACGCGTTCCGTACTGGGCTTCCATGGACTTGACTTTAGGCGAATGACCATGGGCGCAGACCAGGTTCTCCAGGTTGAGTACACTTCTGAGGAGGGCGACAAACTTTGGGATATCTGGAACAGGAACCATCACAAATTACACTGGCACAGCTGTCGTGATGCGCTTGATGGACGTGCCTTAGGCTGTGAAAACAAGAAATGGCCAGGTACGACTGGCGACGGAGTCGACTTCCGCAAATGACACAGACTGAAGAGATAAGCTGATGGACGATCCCAGTTGTTTGAAGAATGCTGAGAAGACGTCCTCATCTGGGTAGAGACTGATTCTGAGTATGGAGTATTACAGACCACACTGTGGGACTGCAGTGTGGTAGAAGATTGAGACTGTCCCCATACACTAGTAACAATATAGCTGAAAGATGCACCTTCCTGCAATGCCAAGGGGACTGTGGAATGATCCGATGATTTGCCGAGAAAAGGCAAATTATAAATTTAGAGATAATTGTTACAGGTGGGGCAATTGTTCAGGTGCTTGGAGCAATAGTTCAGATGCTTTGAACAATAGTTCAGATGCTTGGGGCAATAGTTTGGATGCTTGGGGAAATAGTTCAGATAACATGGGGCAATAGTTCAGATACTCAGGGGCAAATAACCACAATCCATATACAGTCTTGGTGCTTCTTAGCAAGTTCACAATCTTTCGAGTACTTCAGCAATCACAGTTGTATAAACAGTACACTGTTACAGTAGTTTCACAGTATTTGTGAACTATGCACCCTTGGATGGACCCCTTTTTCTAAATGTAGGGCCTTCCTGAATAGGATCTAGCTACCCCTGAACGTTTTGCTAAGGATGCCCTAACCTCTATACTGAGGGTACCACTTGCCCTGGGTTGAGTGCCGGGAACACCAAAGGCCTAAATGCCTTATTTACTATGGGGCCTATGCGCCTCACTTACTGTCGCTAGGCCGGGGCTGCCCTCACTACCACTAGGCTGGCTTGCCCTAATCCACTAGGCTGGGGCTGCCCTTAGTACCTCTGTGCTGGCTTGCCCTAATCCACTAGGCCAGGGCTACCCTTAGTACCACTAGGATGGCTTGCCCCAATCCACTAGGCCGGGGCTCCCCTTAGTACCACTAGGCTGGCTTGCCCTAATCTGCTAGGCCGGGGCCGCCCTCACTACCACTAGGCTGGCTTGCTGTACTCACCTAGGCCGGGGCCTCCCTGGAACCCTGCTTTACCTCGTGCCTGATGCCCTACACTTGGCTGTGAGCCTACTAGCCCTTTTATTCTGGGCCTGGTGCCCTGCTTCACACTGTGGGCCTGGATTGCCCTTTTAATTGAATGGCCCCTTTAAATCTCAGGCTCTCTGAGCCTGCGGACACTCATTTGGCAGGTTGCCACCTTTAATCCCGCCCCCTCATAAATATTTAATAGGCCTTGAACTGGCCTTGCATTGCTGGCCCCTCCTGTGGGCGTCGCTACCCCACCTCTCTCCTAAATATTTAAATCCAGGGTCCTAGCGACCCGATGCCCCTGTGGTGCTTGTCTGCCTGCCTTTGCGCCAAAAGCGCTCTCTTTAAATAATAAAAAAAAAACACAGTTTCTTGTTCAATGGGCAGACAGCACGAATCTGCGTGCTGCCGCTGACTCACCGCTCACCACACAATTCGGGAGGCAGGCGGTCTTGCTGGCAGAGGGAGGGAGAAACAGGCAGCAGAGAGGACGGAAGGGGGCTTCCAACGGCCGTCAGGACAACCGGCGATGCGGCTCTGGGAACAGCTACCGACGGGGGACCGAAATAATATTATTATACACTCTGGGCGAAAACAAATAAAATGACAGGGCTAAATGGAGCCCAACCCGCAGTAGGAGCCGAAATCTTTTTTTTTTTTTCCCCTTCGGGGCTGCCCGCCTGACTCGACCGCACACACAGGAGGAGCACTGGGAGCAGCAGCAGAGATCTTTGCTGGCTGGAAGAGGCACCAGGCAGAGCCAACGGGACGGCTTCAACCGAACTAAGGTAAGCCCAGTCTCAGTTGCTCTCCACAGGTCCTACCACTCCACAGCCCAGCACGACAACCACAAAAAAAAAAAGGGGGGGGGACAACGGACCGTTTCAAAAAGCACTGGGGTTCGATTCTCAATCTTTGGCCTGCCAACAATTGCCAGGAACTTGGCAAGGCACCACGCGCTGGCCAGAGGCAGCGAACCTGGCGCGTGGATGCCCATTCTCCTGCTGCCTGCTCGGGGAGAGAAAACATTTATTTTATTTTTACAAAAAGCTCTGCCTAACGCTTTACTAGGGAACAACAAGAGGGACCACTGGGGCATTTGAAAACCCCCTAAGCTTTTCTGGGATGCCCCAACTTTGGGGCATTACAGATTTATACCTGATTTCCAGTACTAATCTCTTGGTCACCATCCTGACCATTTAAATAATCTCCCACCCACCTTTCCTGGTGCCCTACAGAGCATGGCAGAGTAAAGGAATTTACTTGTTTTGTGGCACTTTGCCAGGCGTCAACAGTGTCTGTTTCACTCTTTACCCACTCCCTAGCCCATGGGACAGACATAAGGCAATTCTAGTGGGTGGCAGGAGGAAGTAGGCTGTAGGATAACTAGGATCTGCAGCTAATCCTTTAGGTAGGGAAATGGGCAGATTAGGAAGGCCAAGAGGTCCTTATCTGCCGTCAAATTCTCTGTAGCTCGACTCCATCGCCAACCAGTCAGGTATTGCTATTAGGATAGATGGCATTCATAATTCATTCCTAATCAGATACGGAAGAGCCAAGATGCTTGCTCCACCATGGTATGTTCTTTACAGATATTTAGATGAGTTTGGGGACTCAAGGGAGGGGGTATTTATTAGAAGAAAGGGTAGGAAGGAGAGTGGAGTTTCTGTCACCATTTAACAGGGGTGACCCTGGGAGGAAGGTGGGGGGAACATAATTTTGTGGGCAGAGGGCGATCAGTGAAGACGCTTGTGCCGCAGCGTGATGGTTATCTTTTTTACTCATGTTTAGACTGCTGAAACAGGGGTTTGGGGACTTTGGAGAGAGGGGGGAGGCGATATTTATTCACAAGAGGATGAGAAAAGGGAGAGTGCTGTCTGTCACCATTTCACAGAGACAGGCGGGGGGGGGTCCAGTGACACTGAAGAGTGGAGACGCTTGCTCTGCTGCAGGATGGTTTTCATCTTTACAGGTATTTAGACTTTGGAGGGTATTTATTTCCAGAAGGGTGGGAAAGGGAAGAGGGGTTTGGATGGGAAAGGGGAAGCGGGGCTAAGTTATCTCTACTAGTCTGTAACAGAGGAGCAGCAGGCGCTGTTCGGGAGCTGACTGACTAGCCTGGATTCATGGGTTTCCACTAGCACCTCCAGTCATACAAAAGTATTGAGTTGGGGCTGAAATGAAAATATACATGTAACAGGAAGCGGGAGGTAAAAGTTGCTGTCGACTCTTGGGATAGTGCCAGGAGCTGACAGTTTAATTCTTTTACTCTGGCATGCTTTCTGGAGCACTGGGAAAGGGGGGGGGGGAAGTTGATGGGGTAAAGCATTTGTAACTTTTTTTTTTTAAGTAACTTTCACTGAATAGTAAAACACCAAAAAACCATGATTAGGGCTTATTTGTTTTCATTCCGGGAAAAAAAAGTAGGCTATTATTCGCGGTATTCGGGAAATACTGTTCATTATTCACACTCCACTACTTACTAGTTGGCACAAAAAAAAAAAAAACGTTTCTGTGAGGGGTCAGTAGGGATTGGAGCGCTGTCCTTTACCTGCATGTCTTTCTAGCATGTCATCACACGTGCCTCCACTGTCATGCTGGAACCAGGTTCTGGCATGTCACTTTTCCAGCACTTGTCCTGGTTCTGGTATACCACTGTACGTGCTGGCATGCCAGTGTTGTTGGATTTCCGGCACCTGGACCAGCATATCAGCAAGACTTGCCTGTGTCTGAGTTACGGATCAACAACTAAGTCAGTATGGATATTAAAGAGTCTCATGGGCATTTGCAATCGACTGAAGTTGAAATTAGAAAGCCGGTGCAGATTTGTTAAAACAGAAACCAGCAATTGAATGCTTGCTGCTTACATCTGAAAATGTTGGTGTTGGGGAAAGAAATGAACATTTCTATTTTATTCTGAATTTTTCTTTTAAACCTCAAAGTTTGTTAGGCTGCATGGATTTTCAGATGAAAACAATAAGCATTCAGTGACTGGTTTTGGTTTGTATACATCACCTAAACCATTAATTTGCTTGGAGGGCTGCTTTCTGTGTTAAACCAACAATGCCACTTGCTGTAGATGCTAGTGGTGTGGTGCTAATTATTTATTTCGTTTTTGTTGACCGGTTAAGTGCACTAGACAAATTCTGCCTATTTTCAGGCACGACCCGGGGGAGGGGGATGCAGATGAAAGCCAACTGACTTTTAACCAGATTAAGCTGTTGGTGGTATTTTTAGTGAATGGGGGGAAATTTGGCCAGGGCATTGGGGAAATTCTCCTACTTTTTTTGAGAAGTGCCATGGGATCTTTAACATCCACCTGAACTACCACCAGAACAGGCAGATGGAACCTCGGTTTAATGTCTCATGCGAAGACTGCACCTCAGGTGCAGCACCTCCCTCATGCTGCACTGCAGTGTCAGTATTAGGATAAGTGGTGAGGGACTACTGGGTAGCCCCGATTCCCAAAATGCTGATACGGGTAGAAACATTGCTCGGCTGCACCACAGGAGGAACTCTGTGTTTGGCACCATTTTTTCTTTTCAAAACCAAAGGCTTCCGAATTTTAATAACAATACCTTTAACTTTAATAGAGCTGCCTTTCAGTCGCCACACAAGTGGAGATAGATCTGTTTACTTATTAGAGCAACTAGGAGGTTACCTTACTTAAGAAATTACATTATTTCTGTGCTTCCACTGCAAACTGTATTCCCATCTGGTCACCGTAAATACAAGGGAACCACTGCAAATCGTGTTTTTTTTTTTTTTTTCTCTCTGTTTACACTCCTTAGCTGTAGTTTGTGTGTGCCTAGTTATTGGTTACCCAATACTGATTTGCAAAAACTGAAACCTCTCCCCAGTCGTGGCTTCTGTCTGTCCAACTAGGCTTAAATTTCAACTCCGCTGGCCCTAGACCCTCCCCCTCTATCCCCAGGTACTGCCACGGTATTAATGATCTCACCAGCTCCTTTTGTCTCCCACAGCTAGCCAAGGCACAAGCAAGACACCTGGAGATCATGAGGGACTACTGGAGTAGCTCTCCCTGCCCCCCCCTCCCCGGATTCCCCAAGCGCCGATACAGGTATAAACATTGCTCCGCTGTACGAGGAGGAACTCTGAGTTGTCCGCTGGCGCAGGGCGTCGGCTCCCTCCACCCCCCACCACCACCCTTACGACTTTCACCAATCAGCCAGCTTTCCCATCTGCAGGTTATACCAACCCACCACCAGAGGTCCTATTCCCCTCCTATGATCTCGCTCCCAAATTGTTAAAGCTATAACTACACCTCTTCAGCCCGCCATGCTCCTGCCCACATTCCTCGCTATCACTCTGCTGCTCTCTTTTCCTTCCCGTACGAAGTGGAACATCATGCTCACTTTCCATTTACGAGCAGATTGGCACTCACCTCCTTGCTCTCCCTTCTCCAGTTTACCTCTGAGCGATGAGCGTGCACAATTGCAGACAGGTACCCCTCTGCCCTCACCTCCCACCACCATGATAAAATAACCATAAACTTCCCCACCTTCACCCTCTCTATAAGTTGTCATCCTTATGGGCAAATGACTCTCTGTTGCCCCTCTCTCTCCTGTTTACCCCAGTTGTATCCTCACCACAGTACCCTTTCCCCACTTTCTCCTCCTCCTCCTGTCCGCCCCCCAAACCCTGAAACTCCCGATATCCACCTTCCATCCCGCCAAGGGGTATAAGCTGCAAAATGTCATCAACTGTATATTCAAACAAGAAACAACAACCTCAGGTCCCTTGTCCTTCTAATACTCCTGACAGGCACTGTCCACCCTAACCCTGGCCCACAGTCTGCCTCCCCGTCCAGCCACTCCCCAACCAGTGGGTTGCGTATTGCCTCTCAATATCTGCAGCCTTCAAAAAAAAAAATGGGACCCCTTTCAGGGGTGGGTACTCCAGCACCACCCTGACATCATTGCACTGGGGGAAACCTGGCTGTCCCCTTCTGTGCCAGACTCTGCTGTTAACCTCCCCGGATACCCCCTCTTTTGCTCCAGTAGGGTGGGTAAGCAAGGGGGTGGCTGCGCTCTCTACCTTAAGGACTCGCTGTCAGGCCAACTACTCCTTCACCACAACTAACATCGAGGGCACAGGCTGTTACGCTAAAATTAACTCTAGGCAGGTCTGTTTCCCCTCTCCTACTCACCGTTGTCTACATTCCTCCCAAGGAACACAAACTAGCCTTCAAGTCCATTCTGACCTATCTCTCCACTCAACCCCCTCAACATAAAAAAATAGTTGTGGGTGACTTCAACATAAATTGGTTGGCAAAGACAGCTGCCTCATGTATTGATGCCACAGTGCTTGACCTCACTCAGGTTGTCACCTCCCCCACCCAGGTAAATGCCCATACAGGGTCATCCTCCCTCCTGGACCTGGTTTTCATAAACCGCCCCCGTAGAATAACCAATACCCTGGTACTCCCCAACGTTCTAAGTGATCACTCTCCTGTTCTCTGCACTTGGTCCTGCAGTGTCCCCAAAACCACCCCCAAAATTAGCCTGCAACGCAAACTTGGCCCTGGCAAACCATCCCAACTCAAGGCCCACCTCAGAAAGTGGGACTGGACACCCCTCGTTAACACCCTCGACCCTGATCGTGCGCTTGATCTGTTTCTCTCCACCTTCAATGGTCTCTGTGATAAATTCACCCCCCTTACCAAGAGAATGTCCAAAGGTAACCAGGTCCCCTGGTTCTCTGATCACCTCCTGCACCTAATCCGACAGCGTGACTCCCTTTGGCACATTGCTAATGAGACCCAACTGCCAGCTGACAGGCAATGGTACAGGGAGGTCCGCAACAAATGCACATAGGCCCTACACACTGCCAAAGAGGACTACTACAAAGCGTCCTTAACATCCACCTGGGGAGATGGGTGTAAATTCTGGAATAATATTAAGAAACTCTGTGATAAAGTCCCAAACCTGCCCACAGACCAAATAGAAATAGACGGTAACATCTCCACGGATCCCCTCAGTATAGTCTCAGCCCTAAACTCCGCTTTCACTAATCTCAACCATGTCCTCCTCCTTAATTTCTTCGACCCTCTGCCTGTCCGGGCCCACCCCCCTCCTCACCATGTTTCTCCCTTACATCTACGCATTCTCACCCCCGAGGCTGCCAAACCCTACTTAGCCAAAGCCCTTAGCCACTCACACTATTGCAGCGATTCCCTAGACCTGAGACTTCTTCACCTCACTCTCCTGGAAGTCCTTACCCACTCACTCATATTCTCAGTCGCTCCCTCTGTCAAGGGAACGTCCCATCCCGCTGGAAACTGGCCTCCATTACCCCTATCTATAAGAGTGGGGACCGCACCTCCACTAACAACTACTGCCCTATCTCCATTCTCCCCCCCCCCATCTAAAGCCTTAGAGTGTATTGTAGTCGACCAAATCGCTGACCACCTCTCGAAATACAATCTCCTCTGCAGCCAACAACATGGCTTCTGTAAGGGGCATAGCACCACCACCTCCCTCCTCGATTTCACCTCGCATGTCCACTCTGTCTTGGATCATGGCCACCTCACAAGAACTATCTTCGTGGACCTCTCTAAAGCTTTTGATACTGTCAATCACGCTCTCTTACTGAACACACTCTCCTCCAGTGTTTTTTCCAACAAAACTTTTTAAACTGGGTCGCCAGTTATATGTCAGATAGAACACAACAGGTCAAGGTAGGCACTGTCCTGTAACCTAGCCTCCCTGTCTGCTCCGGTGTTCCACAGGGGTCAATCCTTGGCCCGCTACTTTTCAGCCTCTATCTTAACTCCCTCCCATCGGCTGTCTCTGGCAGCCTGCTTCTGTACGCAGACAATGCCGTCCTGTACGTCTCCGATCCCGACCCCCTTAAACTCCACCAAACACTCCAGCATTGTTTCCGTGAAGCAGAACAGTGGTTCACCACCCAGCGACTAATAATCAACTACAAGAAAACAAAAGTCATGATCTTCTCACATCCTCAAAACCCCCTTAAGAACCTCTGTCCCCCATTTCTCACTGTCAGCCACATCCCTCTAGATCAAGTGCACAACTTTAAACACCTAGGGATCACCCTAGACCCAGCCCTCAACTATAAGCAACATATACTCCACCTAATCTCTGCCCTAAACTCGAGATTAGGTGTGCTTTATCAATACAAACATTGCCTCACTCCCGAGGCTCTACGGCTTACCATCAGTTCCTCTGTCCTCTTGCTCCTGGACTACGGTATTACCATATACGGTGCAGCCCCCACTTCCGCACTAAACAGGTTCCCCCTTGTTCTAAACAAAGCCTGCCATCTCATCCTCGGATGTGATCGTTACACACACACACACACACACACACCTGTTCTCTCTATAGCTCCACAAAATGGCTAAACTTAGACAGCAGAATCAGGTATCACACCTGCCTAATGACAAAAAAGATAGTTCTAGGCCTCGCCCCTCCCACTGTCTCTTCAATTATTCACCCAGCTTCACCAGTCAGATCCACCCGTAACTCAGACAAGCCGCTACTATGGGTACCCCACTCTCGAACCTCCCAATTTCAAAGTACCTTCAGTTACCAAGCCCTTTATTGGACTAACTCCAAGCCAAATAACCAATGAAATAAGGCTTGGCCCTTTTAAATCTAGACTAAGGGAGCACCTCCAGGGCTCTAACATATGTGATTGCTCCTGACACCTTCCAGCAGTATGTTGTCCTATATCGTATCTAACTAACTGCTTCCGATCCCGGTGACTAAATCCCACCTATGTTACTATATGACTATCAGCCTATTACAGAACTACTGCAGTTTTATGGCTGTGCTAAAGTGCTGAATCATTAACTATCCTTGACTAAGCCTCCTACTGAACAACATCGTATTCAAATGCCTGTCATGTAATATAATGTATTGTAATATGTAATGTAAAGTTTTGTTCATCTCTGTAACAAATGTTGCTCTGTACCTTAATGTATGACGTAGAACCTTTGTAAATGAGTCTTCGACTCAAATGTCTTTCTGAATATCTCAATAAATAAATAAATATTAACCCAAGTGCCTGGTGTGTGGGGCAAGAACCCACAGCCATCTGATCTCCCGGCCTCCAAGGCGAGTGTGCTGCCTGCTGAGTCACTGACACTCCTGCATTCCATTTGACTACGCATGCATTTTATTATTCAGTTAATTGCTGTTAGTTCTGGAAGGGTATGAAAGCAAATAATAATAATAATAATACAGAAGTATAATCAGCTACAAAGTCGGCATTTAGAAATTAATACCCCTGCCTTTTTTAGGTAGGCTAACATCTCTGAATGGTAAAGTACCAACATTAACCACCACCACCACCACCATTTCCCGGCAGGCCAGCATGTGGGCAAAGCAGCATGCCAGATAGGTCTCCAACCCCTTCAGAGGGAAGTTGCCTGGGTCTTCCTCTTCATAATTGGTAAGGTTGGACTCTTTTGCCTTATCTCAGCTGGCCATGAGCAATGCTTGGGCCTTGTTGACTCCCTAAACTGTTATCTTATTTTTTTTTAACTGTCCATGCACACAGGCATCTAAATGACATGTTTACATTCCTTGATAGCCTCAAAAAGACTTAGTGGCTCTTTTGGCCATTCATCTGCCCACACAGGTGTCTATATGAGGCAATGTTCCTGTTCCTTTTGTAATCAACCCTATTGCTCATTTCCCCACCTGGGGCCCAATATTCAAAAACAGGCAAAGCGGAGCACAGAGTTTTGCTCTGCACTTGCCCATTGCCCAGGACCCAGAGGATGCCAGATCCAGTCAGGTAGTGTACCACCACTATCGGACTGAATATAGGGGCATGTCAGTGCAGCACTAAGCTGAGTAGGGCTGCCCCGAAATGGATCCCAGCAGTGCGGAGAACAACACTCCCAGACCAGATAACGCCGGTAGCTCCCAGTGTGATATTCAGAGGGCCCTGTGCAAATTAGCCCACTGGGCATGCAAGGTGCTAAAGGGGCCATCTGCTTGCTCATTATGGGTACACTTGCATGGGAAGCAGTGGCAGGTTTGTGTCCCTGCGACTGGCTCCACCCCACCCTGACTGCCCAGTCCTATGCAATGAAGATATTCCCTGGTGTCTGACCTGGTAGGTGAGAAGAACTTCCTGGTGTCTAGTGGCCCCACTGCCCTCCACTCACCAGCCTGGTATGTGAAAAGAACTCCTGGTGTCTAGTGGTCCCCCACCCACCCAACCTACCAATTGCCGACCCTGGTATAATAAAAGAATCCCTGGTGTCTGATGGTCCTCCCCCCAGCCTCCGATCACCGGCCCTGTATGATATGTCATAGTCCCTGGTGTCCAGTAACATCCCCCACCCACTGATCCTCATCCCCCATATCAACATACTCTTCCATGGCCTCCGGGCCCCTACACCGTGGGCACTGACACACCCACCCTGCCAACCCCCTCTTACCTAAAGCGCTGGTGCCACAGGAACCCATACAGTGACCTGCATAGCCCTCCTCTCACCATCTCGGCCATCTGCTATATGTGATGACAATGAGTGCGCATCCCCTGTACTGTAAAGGCAGCATGCGCACTGTCTACAGTAGACTGTAGCCATGCTCCCTTTACAGTACAGGATGCGCCTCTCTGCCATCGCATACGGCGGCTAGCCAGGTAGTGAGAGGAGGGCTGCGCTAGTCGCCATAGGCTCTTGCGGCACCGCGGCAAGGTAAGGTGGGGTTGCAGGGTGGGTATGTTAGTGCCCACAGTAATGGGGGTTACCACTAGACGCTACATGACGTATACAGGATTGGTGATTGGAGGCAGGGACACCACTAGACACCAGGGAGTTCTTTTCACATACCAGGCAGGCAGTCAGAGGCTGGGATGGGGGGACCACTGGAAACCAGGAACTTACTTTGCTGTAATGGGACCATGGCTGGAGAGTGTGTGTGTGTGTGGGGTGCTGTTATCCCGCAGAGAGCAGGTTATTCCCGCACCGCCAACGTGGTTGTTGGCTGCAGTTTCTCTGGCGGCTAGCAGGGATGCCTGAAGTAAGTCGGGCTTCTTCTCTGTGATATTTGTGCTGCACAAAGTGATATGCGTGAACCCTTTTGCGCAGCACAAATGTGCTGAATGTTGTTCTGCACCGGTATTCCTGTCCCCACCCCTCCCTTTGCCCACTGCATGCATTGTTTTTCATTTATTTCTTTGCATGCATTAGCCCTGTTAGCATGTGCAAAAGCCCGCTTTGAATATTGTGCATGGTTGCAAACCCTTGGCAAACAGGGTGCAATCACATTATCCATCGGACAGAGTTTTGAATATCTGATCTCTGATGTCATAATGCTCTAGAAACATAGAAGTTGACGGCAGATAAGGACCACAAGGCCCATCCAGTCTGCCCATTTCTTTTTCTGCCTTATGAATGTGCCATCGGCACTTGCTTTGTCAATGGTCTATCTATTCATACTTCTGTATTGCTCACTTATTCCTGTTTGAAGCCCTGCACTGTATTCATATCCACCACTTCCTGAGGTAGGCCATTCTATGTATCCACAACCCTTTCTGTGAAAAAGAACTTCCTCACATTACCCCTTAATCAGCCTCCCTCTAATCTCATGCTGTGTTCTCTTGTCTTGCTATTTTTCTTATATTGAAACATGTTAGACACTTTCACCTTGTTCATGCCGTTAAGGTGTTTGAATGTTTCAATCATATCACCTCTCTCCCTCCTTTGCTCTAGAGTATACATAGTGAGTTCCGTTAATCTGTCCTCATATGTTTTCTGATGCAGTCCCTGCACCATTTTGGTTGCCTTTCTCTGGGCTGCCTCAATTTGGTTAATGTCCTTGTGAATGTGTGGCCTCCAGTACTGCACGCAGTACTATAGATGGGGCCTAACCAGTGTCTTGTAAAGAGGGATTATTACCTCCCTCTTATGACTTGTGATACCCCTACTAATACACTGCAACGTCCCCCTAGCCGTACCTACTGCTTTAGTGGTCTGCTTGGATGATTTCAGGTCATCTGTGATGATGATGCCCAAGTCTCTCTCTTCCCTTGTGACTGCCAGCAACTCCCCTCCCAACCTATAGGTGGCATCAGGGTTTCTCTTCCCTATGTGCATGGTCTTGCACTTCTTTGCTTTAAACCCCAGTTGCCACACTTCCGACCATTTTGCCAGTTTATCCAGATCTCTTCTCATTCTTCCCACCCCATCTGGATCTGCTGTGTTGCTGATCTTGGTGTCATCTGCAAACAGACAAATCTTACCCTCCAGTCCATCTGCAATGTCATTTATAAAGATATTGAAGAGGACTGGCCCCAGGACTGATCCCTGAGGTACCCCACTTGCGACTTGCATCTCTTCTGACTGTATACCGTTTACCACCACTCTTATTTTCTGCCTGTCAACCAGTTTGCCACCCAGTTGACCAACTTCTGACCCACCCCAAGCTTACCCAGCTTATTAATCTTCTACGTGGAACAGTATCGAAAGCTTTGCTGAAGTCAAGGTCGGCGACATCAACTGCTCCCCCTTGGTCCACCACTCTGGTTACCCAGTCAAAGAAATCGTAAGACTGTCTGGTCTGTAGTTCCTGCCTCCTCCCTGCTACCACTCTTGTGGAGCGGGATCACATAAGCCCTTCTCCAGTCTTCTGGGACCTCTCCTGTGCTCAGAGACTCACTAAACAGTTCTGATAATGGCTCTGCTAGTTCCACCCTTAGCTCCTTTAGTACCCTGGGATGTATGCCATCAGGTCCCATTGCCTTGTCCACCCTGAGCTTATTGAGCTCTTGTAGGACCCTTTCTTTTGTGAAGGGACTAGTGCACACCTCCCACCCTCCCCCTTGTATCCATGGTGCTGAGCTGTGGGCCCTGCCCTACCTTCTCCTCAGTAAATACCGAGCAGACGTATCTATTTAGGATAGACGCTTTTACATGGTCCTCCTCCTCACACGCCCCCTTATCCCCTTTGAGCTTAGCAATACCCCCTCTGGACTTTCTCCTTTCACTAATGTATCTATAGAAAGTCTTGTCACCTTCTTTTACTGTTCATGCTAGTGTTTCCTCGGTTTGGGCCTTTGCCTGCCTTACTGCCTTCCCTTAGGGAAGTTTGGTATGCCTCCTTGTCTTCATCCCCCTTCGTTCCCTTTTTTCCAGAAGGCCAGCCTTTTGGCTCTGACCTTTTCTGTTACTGTTTTTGATAACCAGAGTGGTTTCCTTCTTCTTTTGCACTTCCTTTTCTCTCTGTTGCTTCAAGTATTGCATCCTTAATACTTGCCCACTTTGCCTGTACCCCCTCACCTGTATTTCTTCTTGCCAGGGCTAGCTTAACTCTGTTGGCCATCTTATCAAAGTCAGCTCCTCCGAAGTCCCATATTTTTGCCTTGGAATGGGATGATTTAGTTCCAGTGGCCAAATTGAACCATATCATGTGATGGTCACTGGCCCCCAGGTGACCTTCTACCTGGAGATCTGTGATCCTTTCCCTGTTAGTCAGTACTAGATCTAGGATAGCCCTGTCTCTTGTGGGTTGTTGTACCAGTTGTTTGAGGCCCTCCCCCTGCAGGGAATCCACTATGTGTCTAGTTCTGGCAGATGTTCCTGCTGGTATTAACCAATCTGTATCTGGCATGTTGAAGTCCCCCATTATCAGAACCTCCCCCTTAGCTGTCATGTTTTGTATGTTTTCTAACAGTAATGTGTCTATGTCCTCCCCCGATCTGGAGGCCTGTAGGCAACCCCAGTTCATATGGCTGTCCCATTTCCGGTTTCCAGGGTGACCCACAGTTCTTCTGGCTCCTTATGTGTATTCTGAATTTCTGTAGCTTTTATATTTTCATTGACATAAGGGGCCACTCACCCCTCCCCCTTTTTGCACCTTGGTCTCTTCTGAACAGTACATGGCTAGATACTGAAGTCTCCCAAGTGTGGTTACTGGTGCACCATGTCTCGCTAATGGCTGCTATGTCCACTTTAGCCTCTGTCATTATTGCCTGCAGGTCTGGGATCTTGTTTCCCAAACTGGGAGCATTTGTGTACATGATTTTCCACTGGCCAGATTTTTGATGTGTTGGTTGTTGGGCGCGAGGTCTGGCATTTCCCCTGTGCGTTCTGTGGGGAGTCTGACCTTTTTCCTTATCTGGTGATGCAAATGAGCTACAAACATGCTGAACTCCTGTTTGATCACTAGCTGAGGGGGGAGGGGTTTTTCTTCCCATTCGATGTATCTGGTTCTGCACCCCTCTCCTCATTTGCTGGTTTAAATATTCTGCAGAGACATCGAACTTCTGCCCCAATGCACTGACTCCTTCCTTTGTTAGATGCAGTACATCAAATTTAAAGAATTTTCACTCCCAAAATTGTTGCCAGTTACCTACGAATTCGTGTCCTTTTTCCTGGAACCAGCCCTTGAGCCACATGTTTAGCTCCCCTATCTCCCCCTTCTCTGACCTTCCGTCCATCTGCCCCCCTCTCCCAAACTGGCAGGATCTCAGAGAAGGAGCTGCCGGACGAAATGGATGATAGTCTGTCACCCAGCCTGGTCAGGTGTTCCTTGGTCTACACAACTGACCGGCTGGCGAGATCATTAGTCCCTATGTGTACCAGGACGTTGATGTTTTCTCCTGCTTCCTGTACAATTTTAGCAATGCGGTCAGTGTCTCTCCATGCTGATGTACCTGGGAGACATCTGACCATTACCCCGGCTGGAGATGAGTAACAACTCCCTGAATCATGGAGTCTCCTATGATCAGAAGTGTTTTGGATTTCCTTTTTGCTTTTTTTGTTTTGGTTCCTGTTTTTGGTGAGTTTTGTTGTGCTAGCTCCTGTTCTGCAGTGTCCTCTGTCCCTTTGTTTGATTTCGGAGATAGAGGCAGATACCTGTTTGTAGTTTTTATATGGTTTGTGGAAGTGATATGTTGGAGAGCACCGAGTGATGGGGCACCCGATTTGCCCCTCCTAACCACCTGCCAACCTCCCGGACCAACTACGCTCTGCGGTTGAGGTGCTACTGTTGGATGTTGGGGAAATGGCAGACGGTTCTTATAATATATTTCCTCCTGAATATGCGATTTGAGGTGCGCAGTGTCTGCCCATGCTGCCTGGAGCTGAGCCCTTAGATCTCCAATGGCCCAGCATGTAGGACAGTGTCCTAAATCCTCTATAACTGCCCTTTTGAAAAGTGTCCCGCAGTACCTGCAGATGAAAATATCCATTCCAGATAAGTTGCTGGGTTTATAACCTGGTCAGAGTAATTAGAAGGAGGAAAATGAAAGCGAAAGTTGGATTTCGTGTTTTGTTTGTTTTTGTATCACTTGTTATAACAAGTTTATTTATTTGCTTTTGTTAACCGGGTAGGTCACACTAGACAACCAAGTGCCTATTTTCAGGTGAGACCCGGGAGGGTTACAAAACAGGTTACAGAGAGCTTACATACAATCATAAGTGAGGTTTACATCGAGAAGCGGGATAAGCATACACAGGGGAGGGAGAGATGAGTGCAACAAACAGTAAGTTATGAGCTAAGGTTTACAACAGTATACTTGACAGCTTGAACAGGGCTGTCATGGAAAACTAACACGTGGAGACAATACAGTGCAGGAGAACCTGTAGTGCATAACAACAGAGATACAGTTCCCACGGGGGGAGTACACCGGGGGAAAGTTTGGATATACCACATTGCAGGTCGGTGCATGGGGGGACTGACATTACGCCAGACAGTAGAACTAAACCAAGTACAAGTGCCAACGGGGGGGACCATACCACCCGAGGGTAGAGCAGGCTCAGGTGAGGCATGTAGCAATTTCAGGGCCTGGGCCAGGGGTTAGAAAACATTAAGTAGTACCCCAAGGGGGGGGGCCTGTCATAACATGTCAAAGCGCGAATTAGACCGAGAAGCATAAACAAGTGGAGAGACCCCCTCAGGTAACACCATAGGGAGGATTTGAAGCCCAGATGGGAGGAGGAGGACCGAGTACTGGCCGGGAGCGAGTTCCAGATTTTTGGGCATAGCGACAAAGGCGCGGTCCACCCGCCTGGATGCAGGTTCTGGGAACCAGGCGATCATGGGTTGCTCTCGACCGGAGGAGGTAGGAGGAGGTGTCGGGAGTGGGGGGGAGGGCAAGGGATACAGGAGTACCAGCCCTGACAATGTTGTCAATGAAGTTCCCAACAACATAGGTGCGGTGTTTCTCAGGGGGTAGCCAATGTAAGCGTAAGTAGAGGTCACATCGATGGGTTGGGGGGGAGCCGAAAGCGCAAAGCGACAGATATTGTTGTAGGCTGTATCCCACTTTGAGAGGCAAGATTTGGGCATAGGAGCAAAGGTGACTAGCCCATAACAGAGAGACGGGAGAAGGACCCCCTAGCCAGGGCAACACGGGTCACGGGTTAAGCAACTTTTGCTCTATAGGCTAGGCCCAGTTTACCATTCGCGGGCCCTACAGACATTTTGGATGTGTAGAGAGAGATCCAGTTGAGGTCAAGCATGACACCTGTAGTATTTGACAGCCGCCACCGTCTGCAGCGGGGAGCCATCAGCCCCGAGGATTTTGAGCGGGGCAGGGCAAGATTTCAACTTGCAGTGGGACCCAAAAAGCATCGCTTGGGTTTTTTTGAGGTTGGTAGTAAGCCTACGTTCGGCCAGCCAGTATTGGATCTGCTCGAAGTCGGAGTTAAGTTGTGAGTTGATGGTGGTGATGTCACAGGCGCTTGACAGAACAACCAGGTCATCCGCATATAAGGTGGTGTTGACCATGGGAGGTGATGGATGGCAGCTCATTGATAAAGAGGGAGAAGAGAGTGGGGCCAAGGACTGACCCCTGGGGAAACCCGCACAGTACATCAGTGAGGTGGGAGGGGGTACGGTTGAAGTTGGTGTATTGCTTCCGACCGGAGAGGTAGTTGAGGAACCAGCTGTGAGCAGGGGGGGGAGCTACCGAGTGAGAGAAGGGTGGAGCTAAGAAGAGAGTGGTCAACCCTGTCGAAAGCTTTAGAAAGGTCAACAAAGATGGCACCGGTGAGGTTACCCTGATCAGTGGCGGTTCTAATCGTCGAGGATACAACAGCAAGGGCGGTAGACGTGCTGTTACTTGTGCCCCTATAAATGAGGTCACTGTGTGGATACCCCTTTGATCCGCCCCTTCCTACTTTGCTACAGGAACTGTCACGACTGTGCTACCCTATAAAAGGAGTGTAGTGAGGGGTGGTTGGGGATGGGGGTTGGTGGCTGGGCCCTTCCCCTGCCGAAAAGGAAGAACCACGGACGAAAGAAACAAAGAGGTAAGAGTAGAAACAATCAGTCCTCAACAAATGTAGGAGCCCTGAAAGCTTAGCCTAATGATAGATAAAACTGTAAACCCTGTAAAACACCACCTGTAACAATTTCACAGAAGATATACCCTGTAAGAGACACTTTGCTACAGAGAAAAATAAAGCAGTAACAGAATATATACCTTGTAAAAGACAATTTGAATCAGAAGATTACAGCAGTAATCTGTAAGCACACACCTGAAGGCACACCCTGTAATAATGCAGCAGAAAGTATACCCAGCAACAATATGAATCAGAGAAAAATAAAGCAATAAAATGTTAGCAACAAACAGTAACAATCTCTGTGAATACAAAAGAAAATAACACAGTAAATCTGTCTAGCCAAAAGAAACCTTAATCGTTTTCCTTGCTCTGGTAAGGTTCTTTCCTCTGTCCTTGCAAGCAACCTAGAAGAAAAGAGCTCAGGTGAAGCTAGGTGCCTTTGCCAGCAAATCTAGTCTTCCACCTCTGCTTCTGACAACACAGACAATCATATGGCAACATGCTGATGTCAAAAGAGAAGATTTGATTGGGAAATAAGCTGCAGGTCCAGATGAACTCATAGGGTTAAATATTTGTTCTAATGCAAATTTCCTCAGTACTAATTAAGGGAGAAGAGGAATCGGAAGACTGATGAAATACAAGCTGAATTGTGTCTAGATGCGTTTTCCAATGCTATTCCCAGAGGATTCAGCAGGTTATAGAATGGGGACAAAGCCCGCCAACACACATACTTGCCTTTTCTCCAGCAGAGTGAGGTACTCTAGTACCCATAATTTTCAATGTTGTCCACAAAGATAGGGAAGGGATCATGTTTTGACTGCAAGGAGTAGGCAGTTGGATCAATTCCACTTCCCTGTTAGTTGTCTGTGCCACCGTGGTCCACATTCCATGAAGGAATTGTGGAGAACACATTAATGCTTTCAGCTGAATTCAGTGGGGGTGTCTTTTCAGATTTCTTTGTTTTTGGAGGGTAATTTATTTAAAATCAAGCCCACTACTTAACTAACAAGACCCTTGTTGGTTGAGCGGTGGCTCTAATTTAAAATAAATTACCCTCTGAAATTTTTAAGATGCTCAAAAATTGCCCTGGCGGGACTCCTTTATAAGGAAGTGGATGTGATCTGACGGCCAGCTCCTTGCAGCCAAAATATGATTCCTTACTTTCCCGTGTGGATTTTTTTTTTTAACAAATTAAGGCTACTGGACTACCTCACTCTGCTTCAGGTAAGGCACCTACATGTGTTAAGTTTTTGAAACCCATCTGTACTGTAGTATGTAATTTCATAAACATGATGTGTCAGCTAATACAGCTAACTAGAGAATAGAGATATTTTCAATGGGGGGTGGGGTAGATTGTTTTCTCCATCTCTGAAGTTGCCCACCTCTGCCAGGCCTACTCCCAACCCCATCCGCTCCCTTCTCTGTTGCTTACTTGATGCCTAGTGGGTCCAAGGAGCACATTTCCTCCGTGAAGAGCTCCCTTGGGAGTGTCAGCAGCTGTGCCCTCCCTCAGGCCTGTCTATTAGGGAACCAGTGGGCAGTCAGAAGGGGGTGGGTCCCAAAAGTGCCGGCTTCATACTACTGTTGCATTTCTCACATCCCTCAGGATGCCAGAAGCAGGGGCACCTGGTACACAAGTGTGTGCTAAAGCATGCCCAGGAATGGCACCAGCCGGCATCCTGCATCTTGCTCACTGCTGCCAGCTGCACTGCCTCCATTGGTCACCCAGCTGCTTCCGGCTGCAGTGCCACCATTGGCCACCTGGCTGTTTCCAGCTGCAGTGCCACCATTGGCCACCCGGCTGCTTCCGGCTGCAGTGCCACCATTGGTCACCCAGCTGCTTCCGGCTGCAGTGCCACCATTGGTCACCCGGCTGCTTCTGGCTGCAGTGCCACCATTGGCCACCCGGCTGCTTCCGGCTGCAGTGCCACCATTGGCCACCCAGCTGCAGTGCCACCATTGGCCACCTGGCTGCTTCCAGCTGCAGTGCCACCATTGGCCACCTGGCTGCTTCCGGCTGCAGTGCCACCCGGCTGCTTCCGGCTGCACTGCCTCCATTGGCCACCCGGCTGCTTCCGGCTGCACTGCCTCCATTGGCCACCCGGCTGCTTCCGGCTGCACTGCCTCCATTGGCCATCCAGCTGCTTCTGGCTGCACTGCCTCCATTGGCCTTCCGGCTGCACTGCCTCCATTGGCCACCCAGCTGCTTCCGGCTGCACTGCCACCATTGGTCACCCAGCTTCTTCCGGCTGCATTGCCTACATTGGCCACCCAGGTAGCAGTGGAGCCAGAGTCCCACCCAGGAAGAGGCGTGCCCTTTTGGATGGTTAGTCCCCCTACCCTAGTCTTCCCCTGACAATCCAGGCTCGTTCTGAGAGCTGGGTTACTAGCAGCACCGCTATCACTGCACCAACAAGCCAGCTATAAATTTCCAGTATTACGTTCCAGGGTTTGGTACACATCTTGGTAGTCTACTCAGAAAGCCTTATGGAAAACATTTCACTGACCCCAGCTGATCTTGTAGTGCCTTTGTTTATGACACCATAGTACTCACCACGACCGGCAGACTGTAACATTACAAACACTGTGATTGTGAGGTCATTGGGGAGCAGTAAACTGGGCTCCATTCTTAGTTGCAAGATTATGGGCTGCAAGAGATGCTAAATTGTACTCTTGTGCCAACCTATAAAATAGCAGTGTTGAGTATGTGTGATTTGCACTAGGAGGTACAGACCTGCCTGGTGCAAATTTTTGGACTGCAAATGGGGCATACTAGCTGTTACAGTGCACAAATTGGGTTTGCACACATTATCAGCTCATGCATGCCACAGTGCTGTGCACAGGTTACAAAACACATGCCCGTACACCAGCCTGATCGCACATTTGGCTTAGTGCCCCATGTGCATCTGTTTTTAAGTTTTGCCCCCCCGCCCCCATGATCACGGTTCCCAGACATCCATGCGCTGCGTACAGCTGTCTGCCATGCCTTACTTCCAGAAGAAAAGTTCTTTAGCAGAGGTCGTCACAAAAGTGCTGCACCTGTGCACCTGCTGTGCTAATAGTATTGAGTGTGTGTGAATAGCATAGCGTGCCACTTACGTGCCAGCCCCGTTCCACAGATCAGCACACGTCTGGTATGTGCTGGCACGAATGGACTGTCTGACCTCTCCTAGGGGTAACCTGAGGCAGTCGCAAGCATAGTACTGGTGCTAAATCGGCAAGTGCTGCAACAGTTTAGCTTCAAAGTAGAAAATCTTGAAGTAAGCCATAATTGTTACGAATCTAATAGTGATAAGCTTTTTGGTTAGTAGATAACTGCTTTTTGAAGAAATTTTATGGTTCAGACAGCATGAATCCATCAATGAGATGTCTTACAAATGGCATCTATTCACAGGGGTGTGCTACTCTGGAAATAGAACTTTATGCAAACCATATTTAGCACACAAGTTCAGACTGCGCTGTGGTCACCCCTCCCCCTGCTGTTCTAACGTGAGATTTGTTTCTTCACTAAAGAGAGTAATCGCCCAAAGTCAGCCCAAGTCTTCTGGTCAACAACTTTTATTACTTAATTGTTTTTGGTTATTAGTTCTTTTTTCGAATACTTTGTGTTGGGATGTTTATTTTAATAAATTGTTAAATTTTGTGGTTTCTCCAGTTCCCAGGAACTGGAGAAGGAGCTTGACAACACGGTTCCCACCTAACCGTAACAACACATGTGCACGGTCATAACAGCGCCGCGTGGTTTTGGAGTTAGTATATCTAATCTAGTGCGGTTTTGGACTACGTGGTTTTGTACTGACTGCTCAGCATGGTTATTGACCATGCTGTTTTTCACTGTGCGTCCTTAACATAGTGCTGAGAGAACCAGCTGCATTTTATGTTAAAAATGTAATCGCTTTTTTTTTTTTAAAATAAATTTAAAGCAGTTTTATTATTTTGTCTGTTAAGAATCCTTGACTACTGCTTTTTAACTGGAAACCATTTATTTAAAATTGATAGGTTCTATCAGTGTTTGGCATGACTGATAGATCTAGAAAGAGAACAGACCTCACAGGTTTTAAAAATGTACAAAGTGTTTTCAGCTCCTGGCAAAGGCAGACTGCCAGAGCTTTGTCTGAAGTGCCTGGGTCCAGGTCACAGTTTTATTAACTGGGGAAGGTTCCGTCCTCTGTTTTGTTACTGCCAGCTGGGTGACAAGGTGGTGGTGTGGCTGAAGGACCAAGGGGAGGGTGGAGACATCGCTGACGTCATTGTGCGGATAGGCACACGCCTTGGTACGAACATACGAAAACTGCCAACAGAAAAAGGCCATTTGTTCTATGGAGTCTGCTCGATTTTGCAGCAAGCAACCCTATTCTGCAGCTGCCCCTCCTTCCCTACCCCCACTCCCATTTGCCCTGTCCCAGCCCCTCTTGAAGAATCCCACTGTTCTACAGGCCACCACCTCTGCTGGTACGGCATTCCACTCTGCCACCCCCCTCTCTCCGTAAAAAAGTGCCTCATTTCCTTCCTAAACCTTCCACCCTCTAATCTCATATCATGTCCTCAAGTGTCCCTCCCCTTGAATAGTTCCTCTGTGCCTGTCTTGTTTATTCCACTCATGTACTTGAAGGTCTCTATCATATACCCCCGTCCCTCCTGTCCTCCATTGAGTACTTGTTCAGCTCTTAGTCTACTTTCGTATGGTAACTCCCCCAGACCCTGGATCATCTTTGTTGCTCTGCGTTGCATCCCTTCCAGTAATCTAATGTCTCTCTGTAGGTATGGGTGCCAGTACTCTAGGTGGGGTCTGACCAGTGATCTATACAGCAGCAGAATCGCCTCCCCCTCCTTGGGGTTATACCCGTTGCAGTACAGCCCAGCATTTTGTTGGCCATTGCTGCTGCCATCCTACATTGTACAGAGTTGTTCACTGCTCCCCTAATGAACACCCTCCCTGATCTTTCTCCTCCCTCTGTCTCAGCTAGCTATAGTATCCCCAGATGGTAGTTTCTCCTGGGATTCTTTGCCCCGAAATGCAGCACCTTGCATTTCTTGGCATTGAATCCCAGTTACCAGGTGTCTGACCATAGCTTCAGCCTTGCCAGATCTTCCTGCAAACCCTGCCGCCCCCCCCGGTCATCCACCACTGCTCCCATCTTGGTGTCATCTGCAGATAGACTTAAATTGATGTCAGAGTATGTTACATCCCCAAGGGACAGGAGGAAACTGAAGGAAAAAAATGGACCCAGCACCACTGTTATGATGGGCCCTGGCACATTCGGGTCCTTGTACGTGGCACCACGTGACTCCACATATATTCAGGGGTATGCCCCCTGACCCCACCTGGGGGATACAACCAAGCTCCATTGAGGTAGGTAGCTGTGGTTAGGGGAGTCGGGGATCAGGGGAGTGCCTGGAGACCCTTGGGAGATAGGAAGGCTGGATAGAAGGGGACTTAAAAATTATAAAAAGGAAGGCTTGGAAAGGATAGAAAAGACAACAAAGTGTCTTGATAGGGGGAACCCTAATCCCAGTGGTGACAAAAATAAAATTAAAAACAACAGAGAAGGTGCAGGAACTAGCGTCTGATAAGAAAAAACAAAAACATGTCCATGCCACTCCTTCTGGAAAGGAAAGGAAATGGAGCCAGGTGGTGGATCAGAAGCAAGTGCCTTCAGCTGAGGACATGCCTAAGGTATGACAGTTTTTCCAAGCCTTCCAGGCTATGAGAAATTTATTTAATGTGCCTGCCCCCACCCTAGGCTCCAGAACGATGGTATGACCCAAAAGCGATGCTTCAGAGGAAGCTAGGAAAGGACCTGCACTCACTGCAAATGCAGCAAAGAGTGGGCACTTCATAGACAACAACCCTGGGTTTCTAGCGGCCACAGTTCGGCAGTCAGGCAGCTTGTTAAGAAGGTGGAAGGTTTTAACACCTGTTTGACTGCAGTAGAGACGAAAATCCCCATTGCTGAAACTGAACAAAAAAAACAAGGGAAGACTGAATAAATTCAAGGTGGTGGGTGGCTTCTAAAAGAAAACAAGCTGTTAAGGGTGCACCTTGAGTGTCTGGAGAATGGGGCCCAAGCATCTGACCTCCACTTCCTCTGGTATCCTGGAGGGACTCGAACGTGATTCTTTGAGATTTATAATTAAAATGCTTAAGGACATGTTTCAGGTTTCAGCAGACACCATGGTACTTTGAGCATATTGCAGAACTAGATCCAAGACACACACAGCACTCACTGGTGCTGGTTGTGGGTTTTGCTGGCCTGGACACGTTGCAGAAAGAGACACTTGCAACCATACTCCAGAGCTGTAGTGTAGTATATCAAAGCACAAATGCACTGGGGGCACAAGTTGAAAGTGTCCAACTTGATTTATTTGAAAATAAATTAGAAACAACACATAACACATGAGATGAGCAGTAATACCACTACCTAGATGCCCCCACGCTTCACTCATTAGAGCTTACAAGTGAAGTGCTGGGGCATCTACACTACAACTCTGGAGTGTGGTTGCAAATGTGTCTTTCCATATTGCGTAACTCCCTGTCGCAAACCCAGCAACCTGGACCTTCTCAGGACTTTTCTTAGTTACCACGACTAGGGTGCATGCGAGGAATATGTTCTTTCAAAAAAAGCTAAAGCAACAGGTTCCCTGTCCCTACCTGAAGAACTACTGTGCAGTGCTTTCCTGACCTTAGTTATGCCATGTGCACGAGGCGCTCTGGCTTGATGCAGTCCGAGCTGTGAATTTCACATGCCATCCAACTCCCCACTCCAGTCAGAATCACGTACTTGCACAAGGTATTTCTGTTTAACAATCCCATAGGTGCAGGTAGCAAGTTAGAAGCGGTCCACAAGGACTTTGCCCAGCAGAATGCAACTGATTAGGTAGGGGAGGCATCTGAAGAAATGTGTAAGACTGTACATTGTCCGGTTTTAAGTAATAATGCACCAGTAGTTTTGTAGTTGTCCATCCTGCTTGCCAACCTATGTACAGAGCACCTCAACTTGGTAAAAATGGCAGAGACTGCATGATTCAGGAGGTGGAGGGCGGCAAATCCAGCCTCTCGCACCACAGTCGCTAAATGTGGCTCAAGAGGGCTCTGACTTATTTGGTAACTGTACAGTTAGGTCAGGTGAGCCCCTGTCATTTGGGGGGGTAAATCTTCTGGGGGCAAGATGAGGGTGCACTGTTTAATCCAATTCAAATGTGGTGCATTTATCTACTTGATGTATTAGTTAGGTGTAGTACCACGGAGAAAACATTAATTCATGACAGATTTATGTAGTGATCCAGAATCTGTCAGTATCATTCCAGTTCTTTTACCTTTTTTTCTTAAAGGTGCAAGGCTTTAAAGTTGTGATTTTTTTGTTTATTTAAGTTTATTGAAACATTTGGGTACATGGTACAAAATCATATCAACAATTCTTGCTGCATACATAATTCATTTAATTAATATCAGGATGAGAACATGGAAGGCTGGGAAGGAAGTTAGTAGGCACAGGGGTGGGTGCAAAGCTGGTGAGATGGGTAGGAAACTGGCTGCAGGGAAGGCAACAGAGGGTGGTGGTGGGTGGGGAGCTCTCACACCCAAGGGCAGTGACGAGCGGTGTTCCACAGGGCTCGGTGTTGGGACCAGTGTTGTTTGGGATATTCATTGCAGACATATCATGGGACATCAAGAGCAAGATCAGTCTGTTTGCTGATACCAAGGTAGGCGCGGTGGTGGATGACCTAGGGGGATGGCAGGGGTTGCAGGATGATCTGGCAAAGCTTGAAACCTGGCAACTGGGCTTTAATGCCAAAAAGTGCAAGGTGCTGCATTTTGGGATGAAGAACCCAAGGAGGAGTTACCAGCTAGTGGGAGTGCAGCTAGCCCAGACAGAGGAGGAGGATCTGGGTGTGCTCATTACAGGGTCAGTGAACAACTCGGCAGAATGTAGGAAGGCAGCTGCAAAGGCCAACAAAATGCTGGGTTGTATTGCAAGGGGTATATCCTCGAGGAGGGAGGAGGTGATTCTGCTACTGTATAGGTCATTAGTTAGACCACACCTGGAGTACTGCGTGCAGTACTGGCGTCCGTATCTCAAGAGGGACATTAAGTTACTGGAGGGGGTGCAGCGCAGAGCAACAAAGATGATCAAGGGGCTGGGGGACTTATACGAGAGGAGGTTGAAGGAGTTAAACATGTACTCACTGGAGGAGAGGAGAGACAGGGGTGACATGATTGAAACCTTTAAATACTTGAAAGGAATAAACAAGACGGGTACAGAGGGGCTGTTCAAAGTAAGGAGGGAGGGCCACCAGGGGCATGATGAGACTCTGGGCGAGGAAGGTTCAGGAGGAGATGAGGAGACACTTTTTTTTTTTTTTTTTTTACTTAGAGAGGTGGTGGCTGGGTGGAATGCATTACCTGCTGAAGTGGTATACAGTAGAACAGTGGACTGCTTCAAGCGAGGATGGGACAGGGCAAGGGGAGGGTTAATGAAGGGGAAGGGTGGAAGGGAGGGGCAGCTGCAGAATAAGGGGTGCTAGCTGCACATTCGAGCAGACTTGATGGACCTCTAGGCCTTTATCTGCTGGCAAATTTTGTATGTTCGTATGTTTCTTGAGAGATTCTATACATATTGTAAGCCCCGGATTCTTGTAAAATTATCTTTATTACCTCTCAGGTATTTTAATATGACTTTATTTCCTTTTTTCTCAACTCCAACCTCCCTGCCATTCAAAATGTTATGGACATTGTCTAATATCCCCTGAGACCCTGTACCTTGAGGTCTATTTCAAGTACAAACAGCTTTATCTGTTCCAGGGCTATGTCTGCTTCAACCATATATGGCTCCCTGGGTGGGGTGAGGCCGTAGTAGCCACCGCTTTAAAGGTTTTTGAATTGTTTTATGTACTGTAAAATCTCCACTTCACATACAGTAACTTGACTCCGATATTTTTGGGGGAGGAGGAGTCACTCGAGGTTGTGTTCCAACTTATGATGGGGTAATTCTGAGCAAATAAAATTTCATTTATTTATTAAGTTGATAACCATGAGAAGCACACTGAGCCAAGGCTCGATTCCAGGTGCGACCCCGGGGGGAAAGGGTTTGTGGAGTACAAAACATACATACATACAAGAGCAGCAGTCAAGTTAACGGTGAACATAACAGGCAGGTTACAATAGCCTGATTAGAAGACCAGAACAGTGTTTATAGTGTTTCAGAAAGACGGGCAGGTTACAAAGATGCCAGAGGATACAAAACATACAAGCATGTAATAAACTGGAGGTCAACAAAGGTAATTAAAAAAAATAAGCAAAAAAAAGTAGCAGTAAACAGTATATTTAAAACTAAGTAACACGACAAAATATAGTTGTTTCACAAGATAGTATAGTATAATATATTATTAAAAACTGAACATAATTTAAACAAAAAGGAGAAAATACAAAGGGGGGTCTCATGGTAGACATGGTAAAATGCTACGAGAACTCCAGGTCCAGGTCATAGACAAGGGCCTGTCTGTATGAAACGGTTTTGATCAGTGGACCTTTTTTGCAAACTATTTCTGGATGGTCGTCTGTTTTTTCTGTATAGACCCTTGGACTTTCTGTGGGAAATTTATGAATCCATTGAGTGTTGTACCAATGAGTGACGGGCTTACTAATATGTAATGTTACATATTGTTGTTTCATATCCTGTACCTGGAATCAAGTGGTATGTATTGAAAAAGAAAGTTTAAAAAAAAAAAAAAAAAGGTGGAGGAAGGTGTGAAACTATAGAACCTGATGGCTCACTTGACCAAGAGGGTAATAGGGGAGGACTATGGACCCACTTATGCTCTTTTGATGACTACACTACGCTCTACACCATGTCAACCTATGCTCTTACACTCTCTCCACTGCTAAGTCCCACTCCAACTGCTCTGATCTGCTGATTTTGGCATTAGTGGAGATCTACAAACCCACTTACTCTAGTTGTGCTACTAGGAGTTAGTTGGTATGGCTGTATAGTTTTTTTAATCAATTTATTTGAGTTGGGAGGGGGCTTCACCCTCCCATACCTCCCATGTTAAATTGGAAAAACTTGGGGGGGAGGTAGTCAGCCCTGGATGCCACTGAATGCCAGTTCCACATAGTTGTAGACTCTTAATGAGTCTGCTTCACAAGTCTTGGGTCATGCAGTGGCATTGAGGAGGTTTGCCTGGTTGAGGGTTACCATCCTTACCTAAGATACTCAGGCTAAAGTCACCGACTTCCCTGTGAGAGGAACATAGACAGTGATGGCAGAAAAAGATAAAAAGGATCATCTAGTCTGCTTAGAGTTCCCTATCTGCCCTGGGACCTCTTGTCCATACAGGGTTTTCTCCCCCCTGTTCCACTCCCCTCCCTACTGCTACTGGCCTAAGTAATCACCAGACCCTTCACTCTGTCCCAACCAAGCCTGAAACCATTTACAGTCTGGGCACCCACTACTCCCAAAGTCTCTACTTTGTGGTGTACCCCAGGGCTCAGTCTTCTCACCTGTGCTGTTTGCGGTGTACAGGATGCCCTTGGGCGTTATCGGATGGTACGGCTTGGGTTTTCACTGCTGTGCTTGGGTGGCTGGCGTACTGAATTTGTCCGGTCGAGAGTCAGAATTGGATGTCCTCCAGCTGGCTAAGACTCAGCCTGGACAAGATGGAGGTATTAGTGACTGAGCCTGGTTGATGGCGGAGTGTGGGGCTACAGTGGAGAGGACTGGCCTAGTGCTGAGTTCCTCCAGCCTTGTGGCCTCCACTAAGGCTAGGAATCTGGGTGTCATTCTGGATGAAAGATCGACACTTGAGGATCAGGTGTTGTCCATAGTCCTGAGAGACTTTTACCATCTCAGAAATGTCTCCCGGATGAAAGCTTTGGTCCCACCTGAAGACTTGCCCTCACTGGTACATGCCTTTGTGACCTCCAGACTGCTGCTGTAAAGCTCTATATCTCGGTGTTAGTGGACAGGTCCTGTGGTGCCTTTAGCTAGCGCAGAACATGGTGGCTGGGTTACTGACAGGCCTCCCAAGGTCTTGTCATATGACGAACCACCTTCATGGTCAGCTTACTGACCTGCATAGCCCTATATGGACTGGGCCCAGGGTTATCAGAGTGATCTTCTGTTTCCATACCATCCCTTCTGCCCCCATTGCTCTTCAGAGGTGGGCCTCCTTGCGGTTCCTAGGACCAAGCTTAAAACATCCTGGGATGGTACTTTTGAAGTAGGCAGCCCAGCGCTGTGGAACTCGTTTTCCAGATCTTCCTGGACTAAAAGTCTCCACCACTCTTTCATACTAATGGGACTACACCGGAGGCGCTAGGACCCAGCAAGAGCTAAAAACTTTGGGAGGGTCAGCTCTGAGGTAGGACCACACACATGCTGCAGCAGTGCCTTGAGACTGGCTCGCACCCTATAGGTTATCTCGGCATAGACCCTCCAACCACCTCAGTTCCTTTTTCCCCCACCAGCGAGTGTGCTTCAGTGAGGTCACTCGCCCTGCCGGGAGTCAAGTCTTCGTCTATACGACAGCAGCATTTAGTCATTCAGTATTTGTTTAAGAATAGTTATTTTTAGTAGTCTCTTTATAAAAAAAAAAAAAAAAAAAGTAAAGAGAAAAAAATACTTTTTTCAGATAAAGAAAAAAAAAAGACGTCTGCCTGCCATCGACGGAGTCAATCATTGACGGTGACAGGGAGATTTCACTTGAAAGCTGTTTTGGCAGCAGGGCTGGGTCCAGTCCACTGCTCTCTTCAGAAGGCGGGGGTCTGCCCACGGGCAGTGTGGTGCTCGGGAGGAAGGGTGGTCCTCCCAAAAGCACAAAAAGAAGTAGGCCCCGTTCCCGATTGGGGAGTCTGTGCCGCTCGACCTCTAACTCTTCTTCCTCCTCACACTGGTCGAAGAAGAAGAGGTACTGCTTGAGGTCACCTTCTGATACGTCTGCACGGAGGTCGTCGGTAGTGGGGGATGGTAAGCAGACTCTTGATTCCTTCAGGGTCTCCCGTGGTCTTGGTCCCTGTTGGCCACAATCCTCGGCTGCGGGGCCTCCGGTGAGCAGTTTCATCATTGGGCCACAGTTATGGATCTGTGGGTTTGGCGGCTGTCCTAACTGCCCTTCCTGTGGACTCGCACCCGAGGCCTTCGGGCCTAGGGGCCATTGGGCTGCAGTTGGGACAGTTGGGTCAGCTTGATTGCGTGGCGCCTTCAGTGTCATAGACGCCGCTCCCTCGTGCCTTTTCCTCTCTCAAAGCTGCGGTGCAGGGGTCAGCACAGGTACTGCATTCTCTTCCTACTCCTCTCTTCAGCACTTTCAGGGAGTCTCCAGTAGTGTCGCAGCCTTCATGCATCCTGGTTTTGGGGACTCCGAATGCTCGTTTGGGCACCGATTACGGCTCTGAACTGAGTGCAGGGGTTCTTGACCCCAATTCCATGAGTGGCGCCTCCAGCGCTCCCTCCCTCTTTTCCTAGCTTTGCTGACCCTTCTGGGGTAGAGGGGGACTTTGAGTCTGATCCTGATCTACATCTAACAGAAGATGTGGATGAATACTCTTTACGGACTAGAGAGTAAGCCCTCTACATCAGCTGAGCCTGTGGTCGAAGATATTTCCTTTAAGTCTCTGCTGAAGAACATGAGTTCCACCTTGGCTCTTCAGACATCTGCTGTGGACCCTGGGAAGCTTTTGCACCTGCAGTACCTGAGATTTACACTGCCAGTACAACCCTCTTTTGAGACCCTTTCACAAGTGGCGTGGCTAAGTCTATAGATAGAAAGTACATTCCCCCTAAAGTCAGACCAATCCTTGCCTCTCGACCCGTTCGCGGATGCCCTGGTGGTACTGGCGGAGCATGACAAAGCCGTGCTCCCCCAAGAATACACAGCTTGTCCTGTGAATAAAGAGTCCCATAAGATTGACACTCTGGGGAAACTGATGTTTGCTGTAGCAACCCTGGGCATGCACATAGCTAGCTACCAGGGCCATTTCTCTCAGTGTGAGTATACCCCCAGGCATTCACTCAAGGCAACGGTCAAGAGCCTTCCGGAATCTTGACACCAATGCGGAGCTTCTGCAGACCATTACCGAGGCGTAGAGCCCAACAGTCAGCAGCTGTGGACGCCTCTGATAGTGCCTCTGGGGCAGCAGAGGCTGGAATTTTTACCTGGTGACATTCCTGGCTCCGGACTTCAGGTTTCACAAATGATGCTCAGCAGAGAGTCAGGAATTTCTCCTTTGATGGTGTTTATCTGTTTGGCCCACAAGTGGAGCAGGCACTGGAGGCCACTCAGAAAACCAGGACGGCCATTAAGACTGCCAGACCAGCTCCTTCCGCCCCTCAGAGGGATGGAAACCACCTGCAATTTCATAACAAGCAGTCCTTCTGAGGTAAATGCAGAGGAGCTTTTAACAAGAATCAAACCCCTCATCCACAAAAGAAAATGCAGCAGAAGGCACAGGCCCCAAAGGTGCCCAGTACCACCCTCTGAAGACCCAGCCCAGGTCCCACCTCAGCTGCCTGAGGTGGACACTGCTTCGGCAGTAGGGGGTCCTCTGACTCAGTTTTACAACCAGTGGAAATCCGTTACAGCAGACAAATGTGTCCTCAGGTTTATTCAAGAGGGATACTCTCTCTGTTTTGCAGAGACATCTCCAGATCTTCCACCCAAGCGACAGCCCAAACTGTCTGCCACTCAGTCAAACCCTCATTGCTTCCAAGATTCAGGGCATTCTGAAAAACAGGGCAGTAGAAGTGGTTCTACAGGCAGAACGGAAAACAGGGTTCTACTCCCATTACTTCCCAGTTCCAAAGAAAATAAGGCGGCATACGTCCTATTCTCGATCTAAGGAAGTTGAACAAATATGTATTCAAAGAAAAATTCAAGATGATCTCTCTGGGAACTTTACTACCACTAATTCATCAGTAAGAGTGGTTGACATCCCTGGACATGCAGGACCCCTACCAACATGTTTCAGTGCACCCAAGCCACCACAGGTACCTCTGCTTTGTGGCTTTGAGTCAGCACTCGGTTAAGAGTCCTGCCCTTTGGGCTCTCTTCGGCGCCACAAGTCTTTACGAAGTGCTTCACAGTACTCTCAGCGCGTATTAGAAAACGCGGCATTTAAGTGTACCCGTACCTGGACGATTGGCTCCTAGCGAGCCCATCCAGGCAGGAAACACAGAAAGTGGTCTCCACAGCTTCCAAGCTCCTCACATCCACAGGGGTGCTACTGAACCTGGAAAAACTGCAGCTTCAGCCCTCCCCAAAACTTTTCTTCATAGAAGCCCTTCTGGACACCTCCAGAGCAAGGACCTTTCTTCCAGAGGATGGGAGGAACTACATTCTCTAGATGGCTCACTTCATTAGGGAGAACAACTCGGTTCAAGCTTTCTCTCTGCAGGGGATGCTAGGTCTCATGGCATCGTCCATATTCACGGGGCCAGTAGCCCGCCTACACATGAGAACCACACAGCAGATGTTCAGCACTCGGTGGTTTCCAACCATGCACCCACAATTCTTCCACATCAAGGTGACAGAGCCTCTAATGAGATCACTTTCTTGTAGGACTCAGGAAGACCAACTTCTCCAAGGTTTATCCTTTGCCCCACTGGAACCCTAGATCACCAGCACCATGGATGCATCTCTGACCAGTTGGGGAGCTCACTGCCAGGCCCTCCACACTCTGGGTCTGTGGAGCCAGGAGGAGTCCCACCTACACATAAATGTCTTCAAGTTCATTGCAGGAAAGACTCCGTTGAGCAAGCTCATTCACAAGGAGGTCCTGAGGCACAGACACATACAGTTCGCAATTACATAGACAGGAGATATAAAATGTAGAACAACAAAGAAAAAATATATATAATACAAGAGGTATACACAATAGAAGTCCTTATGCTATATATACAGTACATTCCAGCTTTAACCTTGCCCTAAATTATGCAACACATTTCAGCTCAATAAGTAGAGGGCCAGTTGGTACCTAGGAAGTTGACTTGGCGTTGGCCTAGTAGCACCTACATATGTCTTTTAATTTAGAGATAGCTAGTGTTTTGTAGGAGTTAATTGATACGATGCTGGTTAGCTTCAGCATGGCTTGTAGTTGGTTCCAAATGTTTGGGAGGGCGTATGAGACAGCTCTTTGGCCAGCTGTGGTACGTGTCCTGGGAACATCTAGTAGGATAAGGTCGGATTTCCTTAGGGAGTAATGAGAGATGTGTATGAGAGATGTTAAATAGACAGGCAGTTTGTGGAGTAGTAATTTGTGGGTCCAAATGCCAGCAAGCAGGAGGCGTCTGGTGGCAAGAGAGGTCCACCCAACTGCTGCATAAAGATCACAGTGGTGGGTCCTGTATGCAGAGTTAGTAATGAAGCAAAGAGCACGGTGATAGAGTACGTCCAGTTTAGATAGGCTCAAGGTTGGGGAGGAGATAAAGATAATGTCTCCATAGACAAGCAGGGGAAGGAATGTTGCTTGGACAAGTCTTTTGTGGGTCGCGAGAGAAAAGAGGGTCCTATTTCTAAAGAAGAAACCCAAGCGTGCTTTAAGCCTCTTTGATAGATCCTCGATGTGGTCATTGAAGGAAAGCTTGTTGTCTATCCACATACCTAGATATTTAAATTTAGAGTCAGACTTCCAAGGTTCACCTAGGCGGTAACTATGAAGTTTTTAGGTGGGGTAGGTAGGGTACCAGACAAGGCAAGTCTCGAGAAAATCATTGTCTTGGTTTTTTTGACACTTAAGAGAAGCTTGGCATTGATAAGGTTGCTTTCTAACTGGATAAAGTCAGCTTGGAGTGCTTCCCTGACTTCAGTTAAGGACGAGCCTGATGAGTACAAAACCGTATCATCCGCAAAGAAATATATGCTAGAGTTCTTTATGTGGGAGTCAAGGTTGTTGATGTACATGGAAAAAAGGATTGGTCCTAGGATGGAGCCTTGAGGGACTCCTCTGGCAGTTGGAAGGGGGGCAGATAGTAGGCCATCAGCTTTGACTTTTTGTATCCTTCCCGTGAGATAACTGTTAAACCACTGTAAGGTAAGTGGAGTGGCACCTATGTAGGCAAGACAGGTGATTAGGAGGTGATGGTCTACAGTGCCGAAGGCCTTACTGAGGTCTAGAAAGACTGCACCAGTAACCTTCTTGGTGTCCATAGCATGGATCCAGTCATTAGAGACTTTAGCCAAGGCTGAGATGGTACTATGCTTTGACCTGAAGCCAGATTGGGCCGGGTTTAGGAGTGAGTGCGCTTCGAGGTGATTTTTCCGTTGGTTGTGTATAAGTTTTTCCAGCACTTTGGAGAGAATGGGCAAGACAGAGATAGGACGGTAGTTGTTTAAGTCACAAGGATCTTCTGATTTGAAGAGAGGAAGAATATGGGCAGATTTCCAGCAGGACGGAACAGTGGCTGTGGTAATAGAGAGGTTGAAGATGTGAAGGATGGGGGGTTGTGAGCTGGGCATAGCCTAACCACAAGAAAAATGATTCAAGGCCATCGTCCCCTGCACTTTTCTTGGTGTCAAGGCTAAGAATTATGTCTTCAACTTCTTTGTAGCTAAACAGGCACAACTGGAAGGGGTGAGGTGGAGTAGCATGTGTAGTATCTGGGCTAGTGTTGCTATTCACTCGGCTAGCGTATGGGGAGGAGTCGAATGCCAAGCCGGCAGTTGCAAAGTGAAGGTTAAGTTCTTAGAGGATTCGCAGTTTATTTTCAACCATCCCGTCCTTGGCCAGAATCTTGGTGGGAAGGGAGGAAGCAGCAGGATGGCCTTCAATGGATCTCAGTGTCTTCCAGATATTTTGGGAGTTCCCTTTGGCCTGCTCCAGAGTGGAGATGTAGAAGTTTGCTTTAGTAGCACGTACACTTTTAACACAGGCATTTCTGGCAGTTCTAAATGCCTGCCAGTCTGCCGGGTTCTTTGTGTACCCGGCCCTAGCCCATAGCTTGTTTGGTAAGTGCAGATTTGAGTTCTTGGGTGAACCACGGATGCGAGATTTTCCGCACCCTCATTTTAATAAGAGGAGCATGCTTGTTAATTAGGGTGGTGAGGTTGTCATTTAGGACAGGGACGGCGGCATCAGCAGATTTGGCAAGATATAGGTCTTGCCACCTGATCGTAGCTAGATCGGTTAGGAATTTTACTGAGCTGAATTTATGGAACGAGCGTTAGCCATTGGATTTTAGATTGGAATCTTTTACATACAACGATACTGTGGTCGCTCATGTCGTTATGGAAAACTGCAGAATGTGAGATTTTATGGGGATGTGAAGTTAAGATGACATCGAAGAGTGAGCTGTTGGCAGAGTTAGAAGCATTGATTCTTGTGGGTTCAGTTACTATCTGTGTAAGACCCAGCTCATCACAGATGACTTTTAGGGAGTGGGATTTAGCAGTGAGCCAACCCATATTGAAGTCCCCTAAGATTATTGTTTCCGTGTTAGCAGCCAAAGTTATGGATTTCAACACGTTAAGAATTTCTGTGCCTCCTGTCGGGGGTCTATAGCCACCAATGATTGTGATGCACTCTGAGGATGGAAGGTGAAGTTTAAGTAAGCGAGACAATCTCTATTCCTTGGGCTTAGTTTTACAGGAAATGCTGCTAACATCAAATTTTGATTTGGCGTGTACAACCACTCCCCTTCCCGAATCCCTATCAGCCCTAAAGAGCTTGAAGCCCAGTATAGTAATTTGCGGATCAATGTTGGTCTTTTTTAGCCATGACTCGGTAATTATAATCAGATCTGGGTCAGTGTGGGCTGTCCAAACTTGAAGATCAAGTCTTTTGAGCATGTTTAGAATATTGACCATCATCAGTTTCATCCCAGGAGCAGCTGCAAACTTCGACGGAGAAGTGATTTGAGTTTGGGGACCTGGATTTAGTTAGACATTGCCTGAACAGAAAAGGAGAATTAGAAACATTTTCTTGAGGGCATTTATCAGGTAGAAGCTCTTTTCGTATGGGTTCTTGTGTGGTGTTCAGTCATTGAGGTACATCTAGCCAGGGCATGGGAGATGCTGACATGGCCATTCAAGGCTAGCAGGGGAAGTGCACGGAAAGACATTGGCGAAGGGAGGAGGGCCAGAGGAGAGGGATGAGAATTAAAATAAAAACCTGACAGATTAAGAGTAGGGAAGCAGTATGAAGATGCAGCAGGAGCTATGATTGTGGGTTCCCAGGCTGGGATGACTTCTGACTAAGCATGGATCAGTGCTTTATAAGTCATAATTTTTGCCAGGATTAGAAGTAGAATGATAATGCAGGCCATATTGCCCACGATTGAGTACAGTGATTTGTGTAGAAAGACCAAGAATCCCTCTAGTGGCAGGTCTGTATAACCTGCTAATGAAAAACTTCTATTACACAGTTGAAATGTGCTTAGTTGTATCGAAAATCTATTTGTAAAAAAGTGCCAGGTGGCTGAAACAGGGGGAAAGTCCTGGCCAATCAGAGCGCGTTTGCTGGAAGTGCCCATGTTCCGATTGGCTACACTGTCCCGTACCTTCCAAGGAGCTGCAGGCGGGCGTCCTGGTCTCGGTCGGTGGCTGGCTGGGTGCTGGCCAACCGTGGAGGTGCTGAAGCAGCCCCGTTCAAGGGCAGACAGCTGGAGAGAAGAAAAAAGAGCAGGTCTTAAATAGCATAGAGGTTAGGATGGGTTAGATTTGAGCAGTTTAGTAAGACAAAAGGTAGTTAGACTTTTCGGCGCCAAGGCAGAGTGCTTGGATTGGGGGTGCAGGAGGAGCACTGAGACAGAAGAGGTGTAACCACTTTAAAACACTAGTAGAAATTACAATCCAGCTAATACAGTTAAAAAACTTATATTACACAGTTGAAATGTGCTTAGTTGTGTCAAAAATCTATTTGTAAAAAGTGCCAGCTGGCTGAAGCAGGGGGAAAGTCCTGGCCAATCAGAGCGGGTTTGCTGGCTGCGCTGTCCCGTACCTTCCAAGGAGCTGCAGGCAGGCGTCCTGGTCTCGGTCGGTGGCTGGCTGGGTGCCGGCTGACCATGGGGGAGCCGAAGCAGCCCTGTTCAAGGGCAGGCAACTTCCAAGGAGCTGCAGGCAAGCATCCTGGTCTCGGTCGGTGGCTGGCTGGGTGCCGGCCGACTGTGGGGGAGCTGAAGCAGCCCCGTTCAAGGGCAGGCAGTCTTGGAGATGAGAGCTGTCCTGCATGCTGTCCAAGCCCTAAAGGATGTTCTCTGTCACAAAGTAATCCTCCCTCAGACGGACAACAAGGCTGTGATATACTGCAACAACAAGCAGCAAGGTTGAGTGCACTGTTACCCTCTGTGCAGAGAAGCTGTGAGAGTGGTGCCTTGAGCACGATGCCCCTGATATAGGCAGTCTACCTGCCGGGAGTCCAGAATGATCTGGGGGCCATGGTCAAAAATGGATTTTACAGTCTTAGGAACATTGCCCGAATCCGAGCCCTGGTCCTTCCTGAGGACCTGGCCACGCTGGTGCATGTGTTAGTCACTTCCAGGCTGGACTACTGCAATGCCCTATACCTTGGGTTATCTGGAGGCAACCTCCATAGGCTGTAGCTGGTGCAGAACGCGGTGGCAAGATTCTTGACCGGGGCAAGAGGTGTGAGCATATTATCCCGGTCCTCTGCGAGCTGTACTGGCTGCCGGTCAGGTGGAGGATTGTCTTCAAGATAGGGCTCCTTACCTATAAGACCCTACATGGAAGGGGTTCTGTCTGCCTGCAAGATCTCCTTTTTCCTTACCGCCAGCTCGGACACTCCGTTCTGCCGAGGGAGGCCTCCTTGAGGTTCCCAGAGTTAGGTTGTGGCATTCTGAAGATAGGGCGTTTGCAGTGGCCGCATCTACCCTGTGGAACTCCTTACCAGAGTATTTGAGGAGGGCTCCCTCAGCAGAAGGCTTCAAAAGTAGGTTAAAAAGGCATCTGTTCCAACAGGCGTTCTTAAATTGATTATTGATTATGATGGAATGATCATTTGTATTAATAATGATTTGTTATATTTTGTGTTTGTGTGATTTTAACATTTGTATTGTTGTTTTGTACAGCGCTCAGAGTCCTAGGAATTGGGTGCCTTATGAATAAAATATTTATGTATCGCCTCAGCAGAACGGAGGCAGATCCACATGAGTGGTCACTCGACCCAAGCGTCGTGCAATTGCTATTCGAAGAGTGGGACACTCCAGACTTGGACCTTTTTGCGTCCCCACTCAACACAAAACTGCCTCTATTCTGCTCCAGAATTCCAGAATCTGGCGCTTTCTGTCAGGATGCATTTAGACTGCGGTGGACAAGACGCTTTCTGTACTCATTTCCTCGTCTTCCTTTAATTCAGAGGGTACTGCTCAAATTGGAGGCGCAGAGGGGCAGCATGATTCTCATTGCTCCACACTGGCCTTGACAGATATGGTTTCCATTAATCAGCGGATAGTCAGAAGTCCCTCTGAGGCAACTTCCCCTACAAATGGACCTATTAACACAGGGGACTGTGGTCCATTTCAGCCTGCGATCCCTTCATCTCCATGCCGGGCTCCTAAGGAGATAGTAGTGGGTAGGTTTGACGTCTCTCAAAGAATCTCAAAACCCTCTTCGCTGCGTGTAAGCCATCCACTAGGAAGACTTGCACGGTAAAATGGAAAAGTTTTTCCATTTGGTGTGCAAAGTCTACTCTGGACCCCTTTGTTTGCCCACCAAGTAAAGTGTTGGAGTACCTGCTAGATCTGTTGAATGCAGGACTGTAATATTCGATAGTAAAGGTACACCTCTGCGTGATTTCAGTCTACCATGAGCCAGTACAGAATATGTCGCTGGCTCATTTGCTGCTAGTCAAGATATTCCTTAAAGGCATCCTGCACACTAGGCCCCTGATCAGGAGACCGGTGGGCGCATGGGATATCAGTCTCGTGCTAGACATGCTCACCCGTAAGCCCTTTGAACTTCTAGCAACCTGCGACTTGAAGTTTCTGACCTGGAAGGCAGCCTTTTTAGTGGCCATTACCTCTGCTCACAGGGTCTCTGAAATGCATGTCTTGGTCACAGACCCCCATTACACGGTATTTCACAAGGACAAGGTGGTTCTCAGAACTCACCCTAAATTCTTACCCAAGGTGGTCTTGGAGTTTTACCTTAACCAGCCCTTGGTCCTTCCAGCCTATTTTGCCAGTTTCCAGAAGGAAGGGGAACACACCCTTCACTCCCTGGATGTTAAGAGGGTTTGCGATTCTGCATCGACAGAATGAAAGAAATTCACAAATCCAAACAACTCTTTGTATCGTACAGCAGGACCCGGCTGGGTTAGCCTGTTGCCATCAGATGCATTTCAGCATGGTTGATAGCTGTGGTCGCAGATTCTCATTACTGTATATACTTTACCTTAAATTCTATATATTCAATAACCACACCCAATGGTTATTCCAATAAACTCAGTTTATTGTCTGTACACACATGTGTGGGAGCCTCGGCTAAAGGCAAGAGCTCCTCGAACAAAGGTTTACACGGTATTTTATAACACTCTCTCATTTGGAAAAACATCAACATTTCAGTATTAGCCAATCAAAGTTCTCAGCAATGTAACAGAAGAAAACACATTGAAGCATTAGGTATTTTCCACTGGCTTATTTCATCACTGCTTGATACTTATGCCTGGGTCAAGCTGACCTAATAGAAACAATGAGCTTCACTCACTCCATGGTACTGTACAGCTTGATTTTAATGCATCTACATGTTCTTATCTCTGCTTCTTGCCCAACCCTGCCCAAGCTTGCTATCCAGGCTGGTACCATCAGTTCTGTTCAGCTTTATCTAAACTGCTATTTTCACAACTTTAAGTAACTGGTTTCAGCCAGCATGAGAGCTATTGCCTTTGCTTGCCTTGCAATTCTTACAAACTTATAATGACCCTTAGCTTCTACTCAGACCTGGCTATATTCAACTACACTAGCAGCTTCTACATTATAATATATTGTAACACACTTTACTTTTTATGTATGCATGAATCCACTTCATATGTATGCATAAAGAAAGATATATATATATATATATATATATATAAAGAAATTCCTCCACATAGCGTACCTTCGCCATTGCTACTTAATGGTGCAGGTCAAGTTGAAAGGTCGGGTTCATGCCCACTCTACCAAGGCAGTTGTGGCATCCCTGGCAGAGATTCAGAACGTGCCCATCGCAGACATTTGTAATGCAACCACTTGGAGTTCTGTGCACCCTTTCGTGAAGCACTACACTCTGGATGTCCATGCCAGACAGCACCCTTCTTTTGGCAGGATACTCCTTAATAGACTTCTGACCTAAGTGAGTTACTTTTTCCTGCCGCCCTGCACAGGGGATTGATTTCATCTTGGTACTCTCCCATTAGTGTGAATGAGGGGTGGATACTTTTAGTCCAGGAAGATATGAAAATCACATACCTACCGCAGGGTTTTATTTAACTCTAAAAATTGATTAGCGTTTTGCTTATGAAAGTGCTAAAACATTGTGAAAATGCATAGCACTTGCTACACTGTTTAACAAACGTAACACTCCTAGAAAACCTATATAAATACTTTCTGTACAGTTAGTATTGTCCCAAGAAAAAAAACTGCTAATCAATTATTTAAAACCCTGCTACCGTAATCCTTGATCTTCTTGGACGAAGTCTCCACCACTCATTCCCATGCTCACCCACCATCCTCCAAGCTCACTCATCCTGTTTCTGGTCTTCGCTTCCTCATTGCCTAGGCTGCGAAGAGACTGTTGAGTTGACCCTTTTACACAGGGCATACGGAGTATCTTATGTCCGGATTAGGCTAGTTTCCTAGATTGGTTACAGTGCACCTCCTCAGTAAAAAAAAGGATACTGAGGTGGTTGGAGTGTCAGCCTTGAGGCCAGCCTATAGGGTGCGAGCCAGTCTCTCGGCACCACGCATACATGGGTCCTACCTTGGCGCTGGCCCTCCTGAAGATTTTGGCTCCCGCTGGGTCCTGGGTCCTAGCTCCTCCAGCGTGGTCCCATTAGTGTGAATGAGTGGTGGAGACTTCGTCCAAGAAGATCAAGAATCACGGTAGGTATGTAATTTTAATTTCTGTGAGGTAGGCACGGTCACAAACCCACTCAGCAGGTCAGCCCTCTACTCAAAAGTGCCAGCCTCCGAGCGCAGTCTTGTGAACAGTTAACAGAACAAGGTAACCCTCTTGTCTGTTTTTTGTGGATTAGAATCACCCTTTGGTCTCAAGTCTTGGAGGGATTCAAACTGTAAACCTCTTGCTAGCGTAGCCAGTGCTCAGGCTGAGATAATTCTGTCTTCGGGGGGCCAGATATCTTTGCCTACGGGCACCTAACCAGGTGTACAGAAATTAACCCTTAAAAACTGTAATAAAAGACCTCGGATTTAAAACGCTTACCTTTTTCCTGTTTGGTATCACCATTCAAGCTTATGTCCCGTGTCTGCTTTAACCATATATACTCTACTTGTAAAGGAAAGAAATCAAAGACAGACCAAGTACGTTCTAAAAATAGAGTTTTACTAAAATAGATAAAAAAAATATATAACACATAAAATACAGAACTGTTATATCACAAGACATACAAATCTCTTAAACAAAACAGGTTTTAACAGTGCAATTCCTACTATAGTACTTAGATTTGAGATTTGTCTTTCTCTCTAAATACCTGCTTAAAGTGCTCACAGATGTTTCTACGTCAGAGTCTAGATAGAAGTGTGTCTGTGAAGTAAAAACAATATTCCTTAAAGAAAACTATATTTGCCAACCCCTTTGTGTGAGGTCACCTAGCTCCTCTTCTGTCAGAATATATAAAAAAATTGATCTATACAAAAACAAGATGTCTTTTCAAAGTATTAAATTCTGTAATCCTCAGCATAACGCATTTTCTCTTTCAAATGACATTTCTTTGGTCTGTGATCAGTTTTCCCTTCCCAGGACATCAAAGCCTCTTTTATGACTTTGCACTAAAACGTCACAATCTGCTCTTCTTCCTCTAAGCGTTGTAAAAGTTTATGAATTTTCCTCTTAGCAACTACAGCTATAAGTAACTTAGTTAAAGTTTGTAATTAGCTTTGGGCATTCCAGGTAACACCTTGTATCTAAATCCTGTGTGTGTGTGTCATACTCACATGCTGTTTCAGCATTTCTCAAGAGAGAGAGTCCATAACCCATTTTTATATTACAAAAAATGATAGTGATCAGAGCCAGCTGTCCAAGTGTCACAGGCACCCTCCGTGGAGGCCTTCAAGAGGGGCCTTAAGACCCACCTGTTTAGACAGGCTTTTGTTATTTAACCCTCACTAGTTGCTCTTAGCTATAAATGTCACACTGTTTTAATTCTCCGGTTTATATTTTTGTATTTGAGTTGCTGCTGTATTTGTTAGTTATGATTTTGATCTATGATTTTAACTATGTTCAGTGCTTAGAGCCCACAGGATTGGGTGCTATAGAAATAAAACTACTACTAGCAGAGTGTTCCACATCTCCACCACCCTTTCCATAAAGTAGAACTTCCTCATATTCCTTTTAAACCTTCCCCTCTCCAGTTTCCACTCGTGACCTCTGGTTCTTGACCATGTACTCCTGCTAAGTAGTTCTCTGCGGTTCACCTTGTTTACTTGGAAAGTTATCATATCCACCGTCTCGCTTGTCCTCCTGTGACTACATGTGCAGTATATACAAGAGTGAGGATCTAGATCAAGTTGTGTCTCTGTGCAGAATGGACACTGAAGAAGGAATGGTGGATATGAAAGAGAGACCAGGAAAAATTGGAGAGGTGGTCTAGGATATGGATGCTTAAATTTAATATACAGGTATGCAAAGTACTACACATTGGTTTAAAAAAAAAAAAAAAAAAAGAAATGAAGCAAGCTAGTATATATGATTGGATTGGGATGGCCAGAGTGGTACAGCCCTAAAGACAGAGACCTTGGAGTCATTACAAGTGATAGTGTGAAGTCTGCTGCCCCTATGCAGCAAAGCATTTCTGAAGGTAACAAGATGCTGGAGTGTACAGGAAGTGGGGTTTCTAGCAGAAGGAAAGAGGTAATATTACAGTTTTTTTCCCTACAACACTTGAGTGATGCCAGTTAGTGGAGCACTGCTGTCCGAGAGAGACAGACTCTCTCTCCCCCACACCCCCGTGTGAACATTTTTTTTTTTTTTTAACTTACCATGTGTAATAACGATCGTGTTTACCTAGCGCTACAGGCAATCACACACAACTCCATTCCTGCTCGCTCTCACTAAAAGAGCTTCTGCTCATACTCCTGAAGCCAACAGACACGAGGATCAACCAGAATAAACTTTTTAAAATGTAAAAGTAGGATTAACCAGATATATATTGTAACACAGTGAGGGGGGTTGTGTTGCTCTGGGATCTTGTAGGCGGGGATATGAGCACACTTTGCACCACGACACAGGATATTCAGGGTCACACAGCACTATGACTATATGTTTAGTAGTAAAAATACCGAGAGAGGTACATTCAAAACAACGCAGGATGCAACAAACAAAAGAAAATAATACCTGGCTCTTTGTTGAGTCCTACCTTACACGGTGAATTTTCAGTTCCCTGTCTATAGCCCAGATAGCTAAGCTATTTCCTGGGGCAAACAAACAAAATCAGAAAAGAGTCTCTTGGTCCGTGTTTCAAAAGAAGGTCATTTACCAGTGTCGGGTTTTCAGCCAGTCCAAAGTCAAGATCCAATTCGTAGTAGCACGCCAAACAAAAGGTCAAAGCTGGGAAGTCAGTTGATTCAAATTTCTCTTTCTTTCCTTCCTTCCTTCCTTCCTTCTTTCTACAAATGCTCACCAGCCACCCTCCACGCCTGTTTCCTAATCAGGTACTGAGAGAGAGCAATTGTTTGAGCTTTCTCTTTTATGCAGGCAGTCACTCTCCTGCACCTGTTCTTAATCAAGCACTCAGCTAGGTGGAGCTGTGTTGCAATGCCTTCTGGGGCTTGTAGTGTGTGTACCATGCTTTGTAGTCCTGGCGGAGAGAAAATGGAACAGAGGTGCTGGGAGATAACGCCCTTCCACAACTCTGCCCAGTGCTGTGTTATATACACACACACACACACTTGAGAGTCTTGTATTACCGGCTCGTAGCTAAGCGACAGATGGAGTCACCATGTTTGTGGAACTGTTCAACCTGCCCACACATGGAATAATAATAATCTTTAAATAAGAGCCAGTGAGGTAGCGTGACTAGCGCAAATGACAGAAGAGTTAAAACAAAACGCCATAATAAACGGGTAATGTGGTTATAATCACGTTTGAAACATGCCTGTACACCGTGCATTAAAGGGGGTCACCATGTAATGGTACACATTTAAACACATGCAGGATCATAATGGGGTGGACTCCATAGAGATCTGTATATAAAAAGTAGAGGAGTCATCGCGTCATCCTCCTTATTTGCATATTATTCTCCTAGACTTAGTATGGGCCATTTGCACATGGTGGCATGAAAGCCCCTAGTACTCCATGTGTCCCGTCAAGTTGTTGTTTATAAAGCTGGCCCAGTGGTGATGAGGATTGAGGCGCAGGACGTCACACCTCGCGCCACCCAGGTTCGGGAATGAGCCTGGGGCACCAGCATGGGAGAGAAAGGATTGAGCATCTGGAGGACTGCTCTCCTCTTTCGGGGAGGGATCCAGGGGTAGCCCGTCGTAACAATGACCCCGGTGGAGACCGGCGGTGCTGCGACACACTCGGGCTTGCAAGCAGGGGAAGATGTAGGGCAGTTGCCTTCCAGATGTGGGTGGCAGACCTCACGTCGCGGGCTGGGCGACATTGCATGTCCCACATGTGGGGCGTAAGCAGAACAAGGAAAAAACACAGCTGTGTGGAGTAGGTGACTGCACCTGGCCCCCATGCCCACCACCGGTTCCCACCCACTCGGCCTTCCTGTTCCTCCACCCGGGCCCTCACTTGCAGCTCGGCCAGAAGTTAAGAGAGCACCCAAGGGGGTGGTTAAGCCGGAGCTACTGACTGAGGGGGGGAGAGGAGGCTTAGGATGTGTGGGCCTCAGGCGAGCAGGATCAGGCCAGGATGCCTGAGAGAGGCCCCACAGGCTGCGACTGGAGGGAAAAATGGTTGTTTTAAAAAGGAAAAAGTTGTTGCTTACAGGATCTTTGTGGTGGACTCCTCTGCATTATTTAAGTTGAGGAACAACACAGCCACAAAAGGGCGTAACCTTAAACTAGAGTTTAAGAAGGTTGTAAGAAAATACTTCTTCACTGTGTGGATAGAAAGAACAGTCTACCCTGCAAGATGATTCATGCTGCACCCCTCTCTGGGTTCAAAACCTAATGGGACAGGGTCAAGGGAGTAATTTAAAAATAAAAGGAGATATAGAGAGGAGATCTTGGATAGGACTGAGCAAATTATACGCAAGAACAACAGGGCAGATTCAGTGGACTCAGTCTTGTTCTGTTCTTTACCATCTTTATCTGTGTAGCAGTAGCACTGTTTAAGTATAAACTTAGGAAAGAAGACTACCACTGCATCAAGTTCTTACTCCCCTCAACTCAGTGGGAATACCCCATCACATAGCGCCTCTCTTTCTTCATGGTACTTAGGTAGCATAAGCTTTAAAGTAGAAAACTGTCGACTGACACCAGTTGTTGTGGACGCCCGTTCCACATGTTCACAACTCGTTCTTTGTATTAGTTCTTCCTGATATTTCCCTTGTCTTCGTCCTCCCATGGACATTGAGTGCCCCTTGTCCTGTCATCCTTGTACATCTTGAAGAATTGCATTTAGCCTTATGGTGTTACCTGTTCTCAGATATTTGAAATCGTGTCATCTCAGAGTCTCCTCTTTTCCACGGAGAGCACTCCTAGTTCTGCCTGTTGGTCCATGTTAGCCCATGGTTTCCAAGCCCTCGACTACATTGGCCACTCTTCTCTGCACCATCTCAATCCTGTTGATATTCTTCCTCAGATATTGGGATCAGAATTGTACGCTATACTCGAGATGGAGTGTAAGCAGTGATCTGTACAGGGCATTAATTATGATAGCTTTCAACCTGCTGACTTAGTTTCACTCGATGCAAGACATGATTTTATTTGGTTTGCTAGCTGTTGCTTCCTGTTAAAGTTGTTGCTGATATTACCAAATTCTGTCAGTGCGGTGTAGCTGCGATGGCATTAATATTAAGCATTGCAAACTTTACTTGCTGACTGACATGCTGATAAGCCAATGTTGATGCAGTAATGTGTTATGGGCGTGCTGACTGACATGCTGATAAGCCAATGTTGATGCAGTAATGTGTTATGGGCGGTTTCATTGGCAGCTCACCAGTCTGCAGCATTTGTGGTTCAACCAGTTGATCTGTAGCTGAGTCACTTGTGGTGGCTTTGTGGACTTCGAAGATATCAGTACTAGCCTGGTGAATTATGAGGTTGCTGAAAGCTGGGTTTGCCTCTGCTTGTCCGGTGCACTAATAAATGTGTGTTTACTTTTTAACAGGAAAAATATCGCTTTACTTACAATCCGTTGACGGAACTGGCCCAGGGAGAGCAGTCCGAGCTTTCTTGCTGGGCCTTTTCTTTTCCTGGGGTGTTCATCTTAGATGATTTTGTGAGTGAAGATGAGGAATCCCGACTGGTAATGCTCATGGATCTTGATGAGTGGAGACCATCGCAATCTGGTCGGAAGAAACAGGTAACATAGTAATTTAAGGTTGAAAGAGACACTAGGTCCATCAGTTCCATCCCTTTGGCTTCATAAGCAGAAGCTACAGACACAGTTATATTTATTTCCAATTCTTTCCTCTACATAGAGAATAATGCATGGGCAGCCATGCACAGCAAGGCTTTTTTTCCATCGAGAGGTTAAGGTGACAGCACGTAGGCCCTGAGAGTAAAGCTCAAGAGATCCATGATGTTGTCTCAGCCCCAAAACCGAAACCCAATCTGAGTTGGGCATGGTTGCCCATGCTTTATGTTGTATAATATATAGTTTTACTGTATGTCAAGAGAAAATTTTGGTTTATTTTAAGCAGTAAGTGCGTTTTATCCGCTTGCTCCCACGTACCTTTCCTGTATTAAAGATAAATGATTGTCAAAAGGGGGCTTAGCAGGAGATGACCAAACGGTAACTTTTTTGTGCCCTCTGAACTGTGCAGAACAACTTGTGCACAGCTCAAATGTCATGACAACTTTTGCCCTTGCACAACAAGGATTCTGAGTGTACGGAAATCCATATGCAGCGACACTTAAGTCTTAACCATATATTATACAGTTCATATGAAATAACACATGTTAGTGTTTCAGTCAGAAGCTAGTGTTAACAGTTTATTCAACAGTAAACTATCATCTGTCTTATGGCATGCTTGCATTTGACCTCAAACTTTCTACACTTGGCAATCCAATTTTTTCCTCAGTCCACTGACATACAATCACGTAACGGGACACATCAACCCCTACCAGGTCTCAGATCCACCCTACTGTAAAAAACAGTGTTGGGTTCCTTTTTAGTCACAGAATCCAAAATTGTGTTTTATTCACAGATAGGTTAATTCAGTTGATTTAAAAAAAGGGGGGGTATTTTGTTTGCCGCACTGAACCTTTTTTTGAAATGTCCTACCTGCTCTTCTCTCGCTCCTCTGACGAGGATTGCTAGAGATACTCAGGGTACGTCTGAAGACGTTTGGAGGTAGATCTTTTGCCTTTATGGCACCGAGCCTGTGGAATTCTCTACCTCATCAGATATGAGATTGCCTGACTGTGGAAAGTTTTAAAAAAACAGCTAAAGACTTTCCTTTTTACCTAGGCATTTGCTGGGACGTAATAAGTGGGTGTTATTTATGAATGCTGTATTTATTGTTTGTGTAGTGTGTTTTTTAAAGTGGTTTTCAGTTGTAAAAGTGCCCTGAGCTTGGGAAAGGCACTGGAAATACATTTTTACTTACTGTGCACTAAGGAGTACAGGCACGACATTCCTTCAGGAGCTCCACAAACAGCAATTTTGCAGTTATTTATGTCAAACATGGGTAAGCATTCAGTCCCTCATCTCCCTGTAACAGCCCTCCTCCCATTAAGTGGAGCTGGTTGTACTCATTGTAGCCGGGAGGAGTGCCCTGCCATTATCCTCTATTAGGAAGTGGGGTGGCTACAGGAGTATATAGGTAGCTTCTCTTGGTGCCAAGTTCCTAGGGATGTAGCTTAGAGTGTGGATGTTGGTGCAGGAGGGAGCATTGGCACTTCAGGTGCCCTCACTAGGTCTGTGCCCCACGGTGCAGGTGAGGGGCCAGCTGGGGCACCCTAGGAAATGGGTACCAGCTGCAAGGGGCAACTCAGCACCGCTAGCAAGGCGTTTGGGTGTCAAAGGTACTTCTGCGTGCCCACAGGGATGGGCACATGCTGTGTCCACCAAGTGGCTGGCTGCAGGACTCTAGACAGGAGCACAGGAGACTCCCAAGGTATGGGATAGGTCACTCTCTCTTTTTTTTTTTTGTTTGTTTAATTTATGTTTATTAATTTCAGTTAGACATCAGTATCCATACACTTACTTAGGTATTAAAACTGTCAGCATTGCCAAGTGAGCACAGTTGATGAACACTCTTTCGCCCCTTATAGTCTGCTACAATAGGATGTGGAAGTTACCGGAATAAAACACATCAATGGAGGTGGATACCGATAACTGACTAGCCTCTTCAGTGGTGGTAGGTATTGGACTAGGTAGAACTGAAAAGGAAGGACTGCAACAGTTACTTGTCGACTGCTTTTTAACCTGTTATAGAAGTTTGGGAGAAGAACAAGGGAAACTGACCTTAACTAGAGCCTCCTCCTTACTCAGACTGCTTGTACAGATCCTTCCCAAGGTGGTATTGAGGATTTAAGCAGCACCTCTAAAAGAGTAAAATATGGCATAATTCTAAACTGCGGCTGCTAACCACATTCTGTGCAATGCGTAAGGCAACCTATGCTGGTGGTCTCAACCACCTCAGCTACATGGCCGAGATCCTCAAAATAAGCAAAGAAGTTTAGACTTCAGTGATGCCCCCCACTATGCAAGAAATATCATACAGTTATTACTTCCCCAAACCCCATTATCAGGGGATGGGGGGATCAAAAGAGCAGTCCATGTGAAGTCATTCAGGTACCCGTTTTAACAGAAAGCGGTCTACAGTCAGTCTGCTTCTGAATCCTCCAGTTGCGGGGCTGCATTCTGAGTTGATTTAGCCATGAATTCTGCTTCCATTTTCTCCAGCCACCAGACCCAAAATTGCCAAGACTTACTCCCATAGACAGTATGAAGCCTGGCCAGTAGCACAGTTTTGTGCTGACTTTATCTCCAGTGGGGTAGGCTACTCTTGCAGCTGACCAAACCATGTCCTGAACTTCAGATCCAGCCATCTTCAGCAGTATTTTCTGAGATTTAGAGTGCGTAGTAGATTGCATTTGGGGATTGATCTTATATACATTTTTAAACACTGCCCAGTCCAAATTCTCCAATGCTGAAATAGCTTGCTGTAACCAATGGGCGATGAATTCAAGCAAATAAGTTACCTCACCCCTCCAGTGCTCCAACAATCCGGAGGTTCCCTGCTCGGATTTTGTTTTCTAGGGCCTCCTTCAGCCACCCAGCTGAGAGTTCTCTTTAGTGAGAGTGGTTGCTGCAGCAAGAACCGTCATTGATTTTTGTGTTTTGTCTGTGTCCGACACAGAACCCGGTAAGTTGTTTAATGGCTGCATCATGCATTTCCAGTTTTTAATTTTTTTTCAGTTTTGGCGTCCATGACTTGCATGGGCTTCAGCATGGTGCGCCACGTGGACTATATCGATAAGGTCAGGTTGCCGACTCTGACGCGTCATTCTGTTTGTGTTGACTTGCTGGTGTTCTGCGGAGCCGCTTTGGAGGACCCTCCTTGCTGATTCTTGGGTTGGACTATGGCAATTCAGGTATCTTTCTGTTCTTCTAAATGTTGGGAATCTGAACATTGCTCTTTGAGAGAAATAAACTGTAGATTTGTGCAAATTATTTAAAGGAAAGTAGCTTGATGGCTGAGAGATCATGGAAGGTACTTCCTGCCCAGAAGATGGCTCTCTAGCATTGCCTGGTACAGGTTACTCTTGGCATCTGAGAGTGGCATAAGGTTCAGAACACTTTGCCATGGCAAGGGTGTTGGTGCAATATCTCGTGGGACCCTGGAGGCTGCTAGGGAATGACCTCAGGCACATGAGACACATCCCATGCCAATGGGGCATGTGAACAAGGATTGGGAGATTGGCGCACAGTGTGGGAAGTTTAGAGCGACCACCAGGAGGCCTGAGACCATCAAAGCACCCAAATAACAGGTGAAGCAGGTACTATGTAGGGACAGCAGGAGTCTGGTAGGAGACTGATTTCCAAGAAGGGTGTGGGGAAGGGAGTCCCTGGACAACACAAAGGGCACCCATGGCTTTTGGCATCGGACAGATATCCTGGCTGGGTGTGAACCGAGGCAGCGGTGCAGGCGATGCCCAACAAGCCATGCAGGCGGGGGACATGTATGGAGGCATTGGAGATCTGGCTAGGGAAATGCCAGTGTGATGGATTTTAAGACCAAGGGTTCACCCTGACAGTTGGGCACCTTACTGGTGTGCCATGTCCTGAACCTACAGAATGGGCCACGTATGTGGGTATCACCCAAGGGAAAGGGCAAAGAAGTCAGGAACTAGTGCAGAATGGGGATAGGGAGATCACTGGAAATGGAGTTGTCTGAGAAGTACAGCTAGGCTGTCCATAGAAGCGGTTTAAAAGTGAAGGCTAAAGATCAGTATATAGACTGTGCCCTGGGGAGATTGCTAAGAGTAAGGAAATGGAGACGCTCTACCGCATGCGGCTGCTTCACAGTTGGTGTGTCAGGCAGTCCAAGACAAAGGGTTGGTTTTCATATAATTTATTTTACATTTTTCCTGCTCCGGCCATCATGTCTCCACCTTGGTGATGGCGCCTCTCATGCTTCCACCTACTGTATTTTTGCCTGCACTCTCCCAGTCACCCCTGGCTTACCCCCAGTGGGCGGGGTCACGGCACTGTACTGGGCCACTAGTGCCGCGAAACTGGGACTGGTTGGGAGAGCTGGCTAGGAGGCTAATCAAAGCTCAGGGCAGGGCCTTATGGAGACGGCCGACTGCAGAGTTTTTTTTTCCCCTTGTAGGCTGGGGTGGGGACGTGCAATGACGTCCTGTGTCTATCCCGCCTCAGAGTTACTTTATGTATTGGTACAAGGTGCAGAACCCAGCCTCCGCCAGGTGTCCCTCCTGCACCGAGCACACACCAGCCTCCCGGAGAAGGAGAGCAGTCCTAGGGACACTCGATCCTTCTCCCCGGATGGCCCCCGGCGACCTAGATCCGTTTCTGAACCCGGGTCGCCGGTGTCACAAGCGGAAATCCCACCACTGGGCCAGTGGGCCAGACGACAAAGGGTCGGTTTTCTGTAGAACCCAAATTACTGTAATGAACTGTGTATGAGCAGATGAACTGGGGTTTTGGGGTTCATGTTTGCTAACTGCACAAATTAACTTTGACGTTAAATCCGCCATGTTTGTGCACTTTTGCTTAAGGATGTGTCACTCCAGTCATTTATTGTAGAGCACCTCTAAGTCTACATGGATGCCATTTTTGTCAGCATTTAGGCCAGTTAATCATGCTGCCATTTCAGTGCTATTAGTGTTGTTACTTTGTAGCAGCTAATTGGACCAGTAGTTACAGAAATGTGTCCGAAGCCCTGTGTGTCTTCTCAAGAAATTTTTATGTTCTTTCTGTTTATGCTGTCTCCCCCCGCACTGTGCTGCCTTGGGAGTCACCTGTGGCATCTATCCTGCCCCTTCTACCTGGCGCCTGGTAGTCCCTCCATGTAGCTATGGTTTGTCCCCACGGGACGGGTGGGGCCTGTATAACCCGAACATCTTCCGATTCGTCAGGGCACTGGTCCAGGACAGGCAAGGTAACCGTGGATCTGCGCTGGGGTGCTCCATCTCCCTGGAGTACAGGGAGCCATTTTCCTTGTTCTGTACTGGGCATGATGTGCACCCTGATGTCAAGGCATGACCGCCGACATCCACCACACCTCCCCCTCTTTACATGGCTGGGTGCTTGCTGTATCCCAGGCCTCCATCTGGGGTCAGTCAAGCGCCAAGCCTCAGCCCCCCTTCCTCCCTGGAGAAGGCGAGCGGTCCCCTTGATGCACAGCCTCCTCCCCCCTGGTCGGCCTTACAGCTCCCGGGCTCGTTCCTGAACCTGGGTCTCCGGCGTCTCAAGGAGTTCTCTCTTGCTTATCCCCCCAATACCCATGGGGAGTCTCTTTTTATAAGGCTGCTGCTTGGTGATACCAAACCACTTTTAATTGGTGGTATTTATAGCCCCCTCGGGTAGCCAAGGCAACCCTTACAGCCATCTCCATTTGTCTGACTGACCAATGTCTGGGAGAAATTTTATATACAGAACAGTGACATCGGGAGAGGGGGCCCTCTAGACATGCATATCGTTTTTTTTTTTGTTTATTTGTTTTCAGCTATACGTGGATATGGCTGTAATAACTAGTATATCAACCCCATCCATGTATAACTGGAAGCAAAAAAAATGGTACATATGTCTGTCTCGTATTTGAAAGTTACAAGCCGGGCATATAAATGTAAGGTGCTCTTTTAGTACTTAAAAATTCTAAAGTAGGCTTAATTATCTCCTCGGGAGACAGTTCTTTTCTATATATACTTTATTGTGCTTTTTCCATTTTCCTCCCTGTCCCAATCCCCTGCCTTGGACATACGCGCGCATGTGAAGGCATGCGCACACCGCATTTCAAGGTGCCCTCCCTACATGTCGTGGTGCCGCCTGCGCTTAGCCACTGGACCTCCACCCAGTGGCAGCGGGACTGGGGGGGGGGTGGCGGCAACTACCACCCCAGGAGAGGAGAACTGCCTACTGGCTGCTCAGTCCTGCTCCTACCCCCGCCGGCACCCCGACAACCTGAGTCCATTCCCAAACCTGGGGGGCAAACAACACTTTATTATCAGTTGCCTGCTGAAGACTTCAGATCATGTCAGCTGCTCTTTAAACCAGAGGTTCTAACAGAAAAAATTAGGATTATTTGAAAATACAGTTCTTTTTCAAAGAACTGCCATAGAATAACCAGAAACCGCAAGGTAATGAAAATGAAGTAATAATTTGAATGTAGTTTTAAATTCAGCCTGGTTCTTTCAAAAACGGAAACTGGGACTTTCTAGAGTGGAAAAAAAAAAGATAAAAAGCCTAAGCAGTAATTTTTTATTTTATTTTTTTTTTATATAAAAAGAAATTTAGAATTTAAATGCGGTTCCTTAAAGGTAGGAACCGTACTTGACTGCAGAAGTCTTCTGTCGCTCCTGGGAACTGATCGGGAACCGGAGAAACCACTAAAACAAAATTCACACAAATTTCCTAACTAATGCAGAATTATTGAAAATTAAATAAATTATGACTTAAACTATAACTTTTTGAAACAATAAATCGCCTGGAGACCAGCATTAACAGCTGACTTCGGGGGCTGGGGCAGCTGTTCTCTTCAGGCAGAGAAACAAATCTGAGGTAACTGCATAGAGTGGAGCATGACACCAGTGCAGTTTGAACCTACATTCCAAATTCTCTGGTTTCCATAAGGTTCTGCCTCCAAGGAATGTATGCTGGAAAGAGATGCTTAAAGTGGAAACACTAAGTGATGGATTCCTGGGCTTAGAATCACATTTGTAATGCCACCAAAATAATAAAACAGAAATCGTTTCAGTTGTAAAAGTTTTTTTTAAAGGGACGAAGCAACACATTTTCATACCCCTGTCATACTGTATTCCAGTTAGATTTCGTAATTTTTTTACATTTTATTTATTGGATTTTAACTGGGTAGGCTCACTGAGAGTGAAGAAAAAACTTTCTCACTGTAGTAATATTGTTTCTTTCAAGATGTCCTTTAGCATCAGTAACAGTAAGCTGGCTAGGTTGAGCTGCCTTGGAGGTGGAGATTATGGTAATGAGGTAAATGAATTAGCCAGTCAGAAGAGAGTTAGAGGGTGTGCTGAGTGGAGCTTGCCTAGAGGGCACCAGAATTTTTTCCAAGCTATGATGGCCATATGAAGTGTGTCCTAACAGGCTTTAAAAACTATGTAAAAATCTGACAGAACCATACCTCCTGCTTCACACTTCATTTACTCTGCTACACCCTGTAAGGGTTAATGTCTGCCCTGCCAAGCTAGCAGCCTTGAGTTCTTCTCACGCGCCCCCCTTCTCTTGGAACAACTCTTCAAATGTCTCCCCTCCCTTGCTGCTCCTGTACCACTACTCTATGCCCCTTGTGTACACTAACTGGGTACCCCTCCTACCTGCCCAGCTGCTATCTGATGTTTTTTTCTTGACTGTTCCTTGTTGATTGCCATGCTTAGTTCTTCTGTGTACCCTGTTGATTGCCATGCTTTGCCCTCGTAATGTTTTGCCCTCATAATGTTTAACCTGTACCCGACTGTCCCTTGTTGAATGCTGTGCCTTGACCCTGTTCTGTTTTGCCTGTACTTTGTAATTCTCCCGGGTCACACCTGAAAATAGGCACCTGACTGTCTAGTGTGCTTACTTGGTAAATAAAAGCTAAATAAATTAAAAAAAAAATAAGAAGAAGAGAAAACTTTTTGTTTTAAATGCAATCCAAAACTAGAACAAATTTGTCAAATACCACAGGAAGCAGAGTCCTCTTCAGTGAGGTTACCAGGGGGAGGAAGGGTGGGAGGTTACTGATGCTAAAAGACACCTTGGAAGAAACAGTATTACTGCGGTGAGTAATTTTTTCTTCTCACCCCAGGAGTCTTTTAGCATCAGTAACAGTAGCAGACTACGAAGCAGTGCAGTTGAGAGGCGGGTACAAAACCTACTTAGGGAAGAGGTTCTGCAGGACCGCCCTGCCAAATTTGGCATCAGATCTGGACTGTACATGAATGTGTGTACAGTCTTCCAGGTGGCTGCTTTGCAGACATCAAGGAAGGGAATATCCTTTGCAGCTGCCACTGTGGCAGCAGTGCCCCTAGTGGAATGGGCTCTGAGGCCTTGAGGAGGCTATTTACCAGCCTTGTCATAACAAAACTGGATGCATGAGACTATCCAAAGAGATAGTTCTCTTGGTGGCTGGTTTTCCTCTGCCTACCTCACCATTGGTGAGGAAAAGCTGTGTAGTAGAGCCCATGAACTGCTTGGTGTGCTCCAGGTACTAAGACAGGGCTCTTTTAACATCCAAACTATGAAGCTTGCATTTCCCTGGAGTGGATTTGTCAGTGAAAAATACAGGACGGGTAATGGACTAATTAAGGTGAAACTCAGAGACCACCTTAGGGAGAAATTCTCTGTTTGTTCTGAGCTCTGCTTTATCCTTACGAGAGATTATGTAGTTTGGCTCGGTACAAAGTGCCTGAAATTCTGAAATCCTCCTTGCAGAAGTGATGGCTACTAGGAAAACTGTCTTCCAGGTGACCTATTTCAAATGGGCCGTGGTCATGGGCCCAGAATGGAGGCTCCATGAGCTTGGCAATGCGGAGATTCGGGTCCCAAGGGGGAACTGGTTCCCATATTGGGGATTGGAGATGGAGCAGGCTTTTAAAGAACTTTTTTTTTTTTCCTATTTATATTTTTTTACTCCTACTCTGAGCGGGCAGGCAGCTCCGGCCCCTCCCTCGGAGGGGACTGGCTGGCGTCTCCTGCACCCATCCTGCCTGGTCATCCCCCACAGGTTACCCCTGTGACGGGCCGATCGAGCAGGTGCTGCCTCCCCGGAAGCTAACATCCAGATTGCCGGGGGATGACGCGGGCGCAGCTGGCCATCATGGAGCCTGCCAGGACCATCCTTTTTCCTCTGTTTTTCTCCCTGAACCCATGCACATGCAGTGGACAGGGTGGCTGTCTCTGCCTCCGCAGAGGCAGTCTTATGCCCTGTACTTTGGTTTACCCCTCTGCTAAGCATTGCGCCTGTGCCGACCCCCAGCTTCTGCTTGGTGTCAGTTTGCAGCACGATGCTGTGACCCTACCCCACCCCCTAGGAAGGAGAGCTGTCGGCAGGCACTCAGTCCTTCCTCGTCCCAGCCGACCCCCAAGCGACCAGAGTCCATTCCTGAACCGAGGTCACCGGTTTGGCACGAGGTGTGGCGTCCAGCTCATCAACCCTCAATGCCACCGGGCCAGCCTTTGAAGAACTTTTTGGAAATGGTCTGAAATAACTGACCTGTCCTTTCCAGTGAAAAGGTATGCTGAAATAGCAGCCAGGTGCACCTTTAGGGATGAAGCCTTAAAGCCTGAGGCCTGTAGGTGTACCAAGTAGTCCAAAAGGCTGGGAGCTGCAGCCTTAAGAGGGTTTATTCATTTCCTTTTGCACCAGAGAAAAAACCTCTTCCACTTAGCTACATAGGTTTTCTTGGTACTTGTTTTTTTTGGCCATACGAAGAATTTTCAGGACCTGTTCTGAGTATTGGGTGTCTGGGAACTCTAACTCCTCAAGAACAAGGCCCTGAGGTGACGGGATTCCAGATCGGGGTAGGTTACCCCTGTCTGTGGTTGAGTTAGGAGAGAGTGACTCAGGGGAAGCTGAATAGGCTTCTTGTGAGACAGGGCTAGCAAGAGATGATACCAAGGTTGTCTTGGCCAATCTGGGGTTACTAGAATCATAGTTGCTGAATGGTCTCTCAGCTTCAGCAGCACCCTGTGGATCAGAGGAAAAGGAGGGAAGGCATTCAGAAACTTCCCTATCTAATCCAGCGTTGAGGCATCTGCTGGAAGGGTGTCCAATGCTGGGGTCCTACAGCAGTATAGAGGAAGTTGATAGCTGAGGTGAGATGCAAACAGATCTATTTCTGGGATGCCCCACCTCCTGAACACTGTGGCAAGGACCTACTTGTTCAGAGTCCATTCGTTGTGGCCTTGGCTGATGCGGCTCAAAGCACCTGCCAGCGTGTTGTCCTTACCCAGAAGGTGTATGGCTGAGAGGCTTATGTCCAGTGAGTAGGCCGGGACCAAATTCTCATGGCCTCTGTGCAGAGCACAGTTGACCTTGTGCCACCCTGTTTATGTAAAACATGGCAGTGGTGGTGTCTGTCCTGATCTGTACTGTATGGCCTTTGACTTGTGAGGCAAAGGCCTTTAAGGCCAAGTACACAGGTCTGAGTTCCAGAAGATTGATATGGCTTGCTGATTCCTTGGGGTCCAAGTGCCACTTTTAGAGTAGTTGTCCAGATGAGCTCCCGACCCAGAAGGGGGGCATCTGTAGTGATAATTTTTGTGGGACATGAAAGCTGGAAGGGAACCCCTACCGAGAGATTGTCTTATCTCCTTCCACCAGTCCAGAGATTAAAGCAGTGTTCTGGTAACCAGTACCAGTTTCGATAGAGAATGCTTTTTTTTTGGGACCAATGTGCTCGCAAGTGGTACTGAATATCCCTCTTTGGAACATTACACGTGGTACTACAGTTGTCATGGTGGCCATCTGTCCTAAAAGCCTTAGGAAATGTCTGGCTGGCCTTGGACAAATGAGTTCACCACTGACAGGAAACTCTGAATCCTGTCTTCTGGCAGAAAGGCCTTGCCCTGCTGTGTGTGTTCAGTTCTGCTCCTATGAAATTTAGGAGCTGAATTGGTGCCAGCTGGGACTTCTTTTCGTTGATGATGAGAAACCCCAGAGAGTACAGGGTTTGTCTTGTGAAGCTGATCGTCTCTCTAACTTGATGAGGAGTCTTTCCCACCTGGACCAGTCGTCCAAGTATGGGTAAATGAGATGCCCTGTTTCCTTAGATGAGCTGCCACCACTGCTAGGCACTTGGTGAATACTCTGGGGGCTGAAGTTAGGCCAAATGACATGGCTGCAAATTGTAGGACAGTCTGAATCTCAGGAACTTTCTGTGGGACTGCCTTATTGGTATATGAAAGTAGCCGTCCTTGAGATCCAGGGAGGCTAGCCAGTCTCCCTGTTACAGAGAGTGAATCACAGCTGATAGTGATCATTATGAATTTTGGTTTCAGCAAGTGCCTGTTTAAGTACCTGAGGTTGAGGATAAGTCGCCACTCCCCATTTTTCTTCAGTGTAAGGAAGTGTCTAGAGCAGAGGCCTTTTTCCCACTGCGAAAAGGGAACTCTCTCTCTCCACTACCTTTGCAGACAGTTATGTTTTGACCTACAACTCCAGCAGCAACGTTTCTGTTGGAGTTAGTGGGGTTTGAGATTGTGGGACCCCACAGGAGTGGGAACTTTTTGAACTACAAAGATAGGCCCTCGCCCACTACACCCAGTGCCCACTTGTCTGTGGTAATGCGAGTCCAGTGCAGGAGGTAATGGGAGAGCCTGTCCCCTACTGGAAGAGGGGAGGCAGCCTGGTTGCTGGAGTCAGGGTTTGAACTGGGTGGAAGGGGCCAGGAGTAGTAGCAGCCCTTCTCTCCTCTCCTGCCTCTACCCCTGTAAAAGTCTCTCACTTGGGAATAATCCATGAGCATTGGCATAGGGAAAATTGCCCTAGGATAGTAGCCTCTGCCTCCGTTTCCTTTGTATTGGGACTTTTGGGAAGTAGAAGCCTTCTCTTTGGCTGCATTACTCTGATAGGTGGTCTTGTATTCCTCCACATTTTTCATGTAAGCTTCTGTCCTGTCTCCAAAGAGAGAATTATTTTCACAAGGAAAGTCCATTGCTTTGACCTGATTGTCCTGTGAAAGATTTGTGCTTCTCAACCTTGTAGAGTGTCTGCTCTGGAAGGCAGTATCATTGTTATCCACAGCCATGTGGAATTGATACTTCGTTGCCTAAAGAGCAGTCTTTACTGTCTCTGTCATGTCCTGCACCATCTTGTCTGAATTCTGATGTAGGATGGCCAGGACTGAATTCCAGAGATCTTTTTGGTATTTGGCAGCATATGCCATATAAGTGGACAGGTGGAGCAAGGAGGCTGTAGTGTATGATTTTTTTTACCATAGAGTCCAATTTTCTGGACTCTTTTTCAGGTGGCTGTGAAGAAAGTAGTGGGACTTTGGCTTTGTCACAAGCTGCAGCCTGCACCACTCCTTCATGACTAGGGTGCACAAACAGAAATTCAGCATCAGTTCTGGCAAGCTGATAATTTCTTTCAGTCTTTTTGTCCACTCCAGGGGCAGAAGTAGGGGTCTGGAGCAGTTTCGTTGTGGCCTTTCTCAAAGATTTATAGATTAGCAGAACAATCTTTTTTGGAGGGGGAAGACCCATCATCTCTCTGTAGTCTTCATTCTCCTCTTCCTCTGTGGTCTTCTCGGTAGGAAGATCTAAAGTGTCTACCATGTGTTACAGAAGAGTAAAAAGTGAAGAAAAATCCTCCTGGTGATTTGGAGAAGTACCAACTCCTGGTCAGGGGATACATCAGATTCTAAGGGCTGGCCCTCTGTCTCACTATTATCGTCACCATCCCCATCACCATAATAATAGTCTGGCCCATAAGGAGGGGCAGGACTGTGAGGGTCAACTGGGATAGAAGGGACAGTGAAAATGGTGCCCATGCTTTGAATAGTCTGACAAAGGTGCCAAGCCTTGGCCATTTCATCAGCAGAGGGTAAATCTTTTTCCAAGTCTGTTTTTTTTTTTTGTTTTGTTTTTTTATATTTACTTTGTATGCCCACTTCTCTCACCACCGAACTCTTGCTCCTTCTGGAGACTCCATCGGCCTGATTCGTCCCCGCTCCTGCTAGCCGACGTCCAGTGCAGTCCATCCCCCCCATGGAGCCTTGGCTGCCACCCCAGGCGAAGATGCGGGGTGGGGCCCTTACACCCAGCTGACTTAGTTTTAGATCGGGATGCTGAGTACTGGCGTCGTTAGGGGCATTGGGGATCGTGGCCAGGGCTCTGTCTACCAGGAGTCTGGTGGGGTATTTTCCTGTTTTCTCCCTCCCACAGGATGTCGTGACGCTGGGGAGCCAAGGCGGAGCACATCGTAACGCGGCCTGGCGCCCGCCCTGCAGATGTCCTCCCTCCCTCATGTGGCAGTCTCGCTGCACCTCCACCTGTGGTCACCCAGGTGGTGGTGTTGCAGTGGACTTGCATCCCCACCCACCCCTGGAGGAAGAGAGCAGCCGTTGCGCTCAATCCTCCTCCCCAGCCGCCTTCCAGCTACCCGAGTCCGCTCTAACCCGGTTGCTGTGTCGCAAGCGAAACCAACCGCCGCGTCATGGGCCAGCCCTGTTTTTTCTTTTGAGTCACTGGTGTCTCCCTTTGCCTTAATGTGGGAGTGGCATGCTTTTCTTTAAATTTATTTTTTGCAGGCATTGAATCAGTAACGTGCTCTCCATGTCTCTTTTTTTTTTTTTGGCTGGTCACCATTATTGTTATTGCCCTTATCAGACTAATTTTCAGTGGATTCCATAGAGGACTTACTTTAGGTTTAGACTGAGAAGAGGACCCCTCTTCAGTAGCTTTTGTAGAGGGGGAAGCAGACTGAGAAGCCATGGTTTCCAGTCTTTTGGCTCTTTTTTCAATGGTCTTTGAACAAAATTTAGAGCAAAGTTCACACAGTAGTGATCTGGACCCAAACACTAGAGACACGAATCGTGGCCGTCTGCTTTAGCCACTTTTTTGAAGCAGTTTAAGCAATTTTTAAAACCTGTAGGTCCAGTCCTTTTCTTTGGTCTTTCTGACATGCCAGTTTGTCAGAAAAACTTGTAAAATTATGTTCCCAAATAGAGAAAATAAAGATTTGTGGTTGGTTCCCTCGCGGTGAAGAACTGCAAAATAAGAAGGTAAAAAGTTGTTTAAAAGTAAAGAAAAATGCAGTTCCCACTAAAAAACAGGAACCACTAACTTTTTAAAGTATAAAAAGGTAAAGAACCAAGACTTCCGGTGACGTCATGAGCGAGTAAACAGCTCAGACGTGAGGCTCCCCTGTAATCCGCTCAAAATAAAGAATTTTAAACGGGGCAATAGCATCTAAAATAAGAGAATCTTGCCAATACACACGCCGAAAATGCCCAAGAAGCGAGGGGCAGATAAATCAGATACAGCGGCTCTACCAGATGGAGACAGATCAAGACTCGAGGAGTCAGATAGTGAAGACTCGCTGAATTCATCGCCTCCCGCCAAAGCGACCCGGCTGATCGATCCCGCATGATATCCTACAAAACAAATGACGCTGATGCTTGCAGAGATCCGAGAGTTTCGCAAAGAAATGCGATCAACAGTTTCAGCCATCAGAACAGATCTCAATAAACTCGAAAAATGGCAGGACGAGGCAGAGGAACAACTCACCGCCACCGACAAACGTGTAGACAACGTCGAAAAGGCCATAGCCCAGCTACACACCCACATTCAGACCCTCCAGGAACGGGCAGAAGATGCAGAATGCAGGAGTCGACGCAACAATATTCGGGTTTCGGGGCTGCCGGAAGGGGATGAAGGCGCCGATTTTATTTCACATATGCAGAGCCTGTTGAGAGAAGTCCTTCCCTTACCAGAAAACATCACCCTCGAGATGGAGCGAGTACACCGCACGCTAGGCCCCAGGCCTCCAGCAGGCGCACGTCCCAGAGCGATCCTTCTCAAGTTCCTCAGACACCAGGAAAAAGAGGCAGTTCTTCACACAGCCTGGAAGCAAGGCAAAGTAATGTACAAATCGCACCGACTTTACTTTGAAAACGATTTTGCCCCAGAGGTTATGGCCCGACGGAGACTGTATTTTCCAGTGATGAAGGCTCTTAGAAGCTCAGGGATTAAGTTCAGGTCCCTGTACCCGACGAGGCTGGTAGTTTACTTCGCTGAAGGCCCAACGGTTTTTGAATCGGCGGCGGCGGCAACTAAAGAACTCAGCTCCAGGAAAATTATAATGCAGCAGCAGCAACCTAAGGAGGCAACCCCGCTAGCAACAAAACTAGCCCAGAAGGCCTGGTCCTCCAGTCAACGAGAGAGCAGACGTAAACAGAGTGCCGAGGCCCTGCAGAGCATAATCTCCTCCCTGAAAGCTGACTCCTCCAAGCAACCCAGTCCCAGAATGGTCGTACAGGATCCCGAAACCTGAAAATCTGAACACTCGGTGTCATAGGCACCACTTAACAGCAAGTATACTCTGTGGGACCTCTGTCACTCCTGAGTTCCCCTGGAACTGACTTAATTTTTAATGAACTATTGAGAGGCTGCTATATAGCGTGGGGGGACAGGGGGCTTAGCAGTGGGTTAATGATGGGATAGAGATGGAATGTGGAACTGTTTGGGAATAATGATCAGACAAGTGATGATTGTCTCCTCCTACGGGGATGAGATCCTCCTGGGATGGAAGGGATGGGTCCTCTCAACTCCGTCAGTATGACTGGGCCTGGGCTTGGCGCTTGAGCTTTGTTATCATCACGTCGGACCCTTGAAGGCTCGCTCGGGGCGAGGGGACGGAATTGGCCGGGATGCGGTGCAGAGGGAGCAGCTTGCTCTCCTTTGAAACAAGTTTGATCTTCGCGGGGTTTCCGGCCGCTTGAGCCGAGCGAGGCCTTCCTCCTCCCTTCCTTCCTTCTTTCTTGTTCCTCCTCGGGAAATTGTTGGGAAATTGGGAGGTTGAGATGGCTGGAATAATATCTGAGCCTGTTTGACTGCTGAAGAGGGCTCGAGGCCTAGCGTAACTCGATCTGCTCAGGCCAATTGTGTAAGGTGATGAACCGGGGTAAGGTACGCTCAAAGGATGGGGGGTCTCGGTCTGGTCGCGGACCGAGGGTTCACCTGGCCTGCTGGGACTGGGGGATTGGCTCGGCTCGTTGTGCTGAGAAGGAGATTGCGGCCTGCGATCAGGAGGGTCGGGGGGACTGGGGAGGCCGTCTGGGTTTGTCTGGGCCGCCAATCGGAGGGAGAAGGGCAGCTTGTTGAGTGACCCTTCCACCTCTTGCCCCTGCTTTACCCCTTCGGGAGGGGGGCGGAGATGGGATCGCTTGGACTGCTAAGACGGCACCTGGGGGTTGGCTCGAATATCGGGGTTCGCGTCTGGTCAGGGAAAGCAAGAAAGTAAATCTGAAGAAAGGTAGGGGGGAATGTAGCAGCCCTCTGAATTAAAGGAAACCTATTAAAGAACAGACAGTGGTCCTGCAGGGGTATGAGGCCTTCTGGGAAATAGATGTGTTTGGTACCTAGAGAAAAGAGGGCAAGTAGGGGGATGCCGGCTTATGGACAGGTGTTGGGGGTGCGTAAGGGTTTTTTTTTTTTTTTTTTTTCTCCCTCCTTACTTACCTTCTGGCCCTGATGAACCTGGTCTGGGAGCTGAATCACCCAAGTCGAGCGGTCCACATCGAGGCTTTCGATTCCCCCTGACTCATCACGGCTGTTTATGAACCCGACGGAGGGTTCTGTGGTCGGATGTATACCCGATATAATCTTTAGGTACAACCTATCCGATTACTGCCTTTGATGAGTGGCGTGGGAAGAAATTATACCCCGTTGGTATGAAAGCCTCCTTCGGTAACCACACCAGAATCATGCAGGCTGGCTGGCACTCCATAGAAGCTGATTATACCCTCACCGGTCACTTGTGGACCCAGACTCCTCTCCATAAGAGTACATCTCCTCTGTATTAGGGATATCAAGGGAAGCACCTTGCGCTTGCAGTCACCAAACTCCATTAACCTTTTCCTACAGGTACTTTAGTACCTAAGGTCCTTTAATTGAAAAGGACCGAACTGATAGGGTATTTGGACCCTATCGTAGATCTGGGTCTGTCCAGATCAATGGAAGTGCCAATGTTTTCTTTATTGACCACGTTGGTCATGTATTTTCGTATTAGTCAAAGTAACAGAATGTTTAATGTTGGTCTGAAATGTGTTGTGTTTGTTGTTAGTTGTTGTATAAACAGGTCACTGAACTGCTTCTGGCTTATACTGAGAAAACGCAATCCTCCGAAGTCTCTAGGGAGGACGGGAGCCCAGTACACCAGAATCCCACCTATTGGTCATGATACACTCCCCAAAATTAAAACTACCTCACTAAACATAAATGGCGCTCCTCGCCATCAAAAGATCTAGGACTCTGGCCTACCTGAGAAATAAGGCTGATGTTGTCTATCTTCAGGAAACCCATATGAGCCCAACAGAACATGCAAAACTGGCTAAACTTAGTAAGGGCAAACTTCTATGCATCCTATAAGGGGGCGAGCAGAGGGTGGCCACAATTATATCACCGACATACCATACCATCCAGAACTTAATTGGTCTGATCCGAGGGGCTAATGGTATTAACTAGGGAAAGCTTAATAATGAAGAAGTCACCTTGGCTAATATGTACCTCCTCCTGGCACCACAGTTTCACAATTAAAACCACTGATGGACAGGATTATACACCACCAGAGGCACTCTATTACTGGCTGGAGACTTTAACTTAACAGCCGATCCAAGCCTAGATTCCCTAAAGCAAAGCGCAGAAATTAACCGCGACCCAAAAGTTTTCAATAATTTTACCTTGAAATTGGGTGGTGGACATATGGCGGAAGTTTCACCCACGGTCTAGAAACTATTCCTACTACTCTCGGTGCACAACACACACTCCCGGATTGATTATGCATACACGCAAATCGAAAACTACATAGTGTTAGTGGGTGCAGCTGGAGATATTTCTATTTCAGATCACGCCCTGTGATTACTTACTGGGAACTTGGCCTACAGCCTCGAACCACTCAATGGAGACTAAACCCATACCATTGGCGGTCTAAAGAATTCCAGAAACTAATATCAGACAAGATTTCGAGATCATGACTGATAATCCAGCCTCTGATACCTCCCCATCGGTCCGCTGGGACACAATTAAAGCAGTCCTGAGAGGACATATAATTAAGTTTGCTGCACAGAAAAGAGACAAAGAGATGAGCAGAGGGCCACTCAAGACACACTTCACTCTTACAGCAGGCACATCAGCAGGGTGATGATTCTCCTTCCCAAATACAATATACCAAACAAATGTTAGACAAGCTCGCCCTACAGCAGACTGAAATTGCTTTAGCATTCCTGAAACAAAGATTTTATGAGGTAGGGCCTCAGCCACCCGACTGCTAGCATACCAAGCCCCAGAGCAGAAGAAGGATCAACAATAAGCTCCATACGACACCCTGAGAAAGGCCAACCACTCTTTAAAACACATGACATAGCTGAAGCTTTCCAGACATACTATAAAAACTTATATACTCCCGAATCAAGTCCACCTTTGGATAAATTAACCGAGTACCTTGAGAAATGTGTGTTACCAACTCTTTCAGAGGAAAACAGGGACTCCCTTGTCAGACATATCACGATTACAGAGATAACACAAGCTATAGTAAGCTCCAAATCCCAAAAGGCGCCGGGGCCCGATGGCTATGGAGCGGAGTTTTATAAGCAGACAAAATCCCAAATCCTCCCCTCCCTTCTTAATGTATTTAACTCACTGCTAGAAGGAGACTCACCCGGAATCCTGGTCCTATGCTACTATCTCTGTGATTCCCAAGCCAGGAAAGAACCCACAAGAATGCACTTCATACCGATCGATTCAGATTAAACCAAGATTACAAATTGTTCATGACCATACTAGCTAAGCGTGTTGACCAAATCCTACCCTCTTTGATACATAGAGACCAAACAGGCTTTGTCAGGACTCGTACCACCACCGACAATATTAGACTTAACCCTTCACCTGGTAAACCATATGAGCCAAGTGAACACGCCAGCAGTGATGATCAGTTTAGATGCGGAAAAGGCTTTCGATAGGGTGTCCTGGCCCTTTTTATACGCCACCCTGAATAAATTTGGCTTTCCCCCAGGCTTTATCCAAACCCTACAAAACATATACGCCTCCCCTCGGGCCTGTGTTAGGGTTGGTGGTCACCACTCGGGATACTTCCAACTTGGAAGGGGCACCCGACAAGGATGTCCATTATCCCCATTATTATTTGCAACAGTAATAGAACCCCTAGCTCAACACATCCGAGACTCTCCCAATTACAGGGAGTCAACTTTGAGGAATGGAACACCGAATTGTCTTGTACGCGACGATATATTATTATATCTCCAAAATCCAGAACAATCCATTGTAGAAGTGCACGAGTCCTGACTCCTACGGACAATGTCAGGTATAAACTAAATCTCACTAAGACTGAAATACTCCCATTTAATTGTACACCCACTCAGAAGATGGTGGACTCTCTTCCGGGTAGGTGGGACCTAACAAAGCTAAAATACTTGAGGCATTTATATACCCCGAACACAGACTGAATTTACAAATACAACTACTTGCCATTCATTGCACAACTAAAACAAGATCTCCGTAGATGGTCGATAATCCCTTTGGGTCTCACGCGACGAGTTGAGCTCATAAGGATGATAACCCTCCCCAGAGCGTTATACCTTTTCCAAAATGTACCGATACCAGTCCCTCTGAAAGCCTTTAAAGAAATCAATCAAGTAATACAAGATTTTGTATGGGCTGGTCAGAAGGCCCGAGTAAATTTTAGTTTGCTCACCCGAGCGCGAGTTGACGGAGGACTGGCCCTTCCAGATTTAAAACGATACCAACAGGCGGTAACCTTGACTAGTGTTATGGCCAGACAAAATCGGACAGTGCTTCCACATTGGATAGAGATGGAGAGGTCTCTCCTCAATGATGTTACGTATTATCAGATATTGTATCAGCAGGGTCATCGGGTGTGCTAGTGCAACCACTAACCCGTGGCTCATAGCTCGGCTGCGGCATTGGAACTCTTTGAGAAGGACCCATGGGATATCACTCTATCTGCCCCTAATATCACCGATTCAATCACCCCGGATTTTACTCCTAATGATCTGATAACGGATTTGGCGCTTGAGCACGCGAGGTTAAGATTTCTCCCACAAATAATGGCTCAGGGAGGCTGTGGTCCTTGCAGAGATTCAGGCAAAGTTTCAACTACCGCGATAAAGATTTTTATCGATACCTACAACTCCGACACTATGTAGACAGCCTGCGCTCTCCTCTGCTAAAACCATGAGACTTACCCAATGTTAATACAAAATCAAATCTTAATAAACAGACTAGGGAGACAGGATCATTTGATCTCTCCTACCATCAATCCCTGAACCAACGGGAGGGTGTCCTTCGGAGAGAATTGCAAGAATGGGATAAGGAGACAGGTATTCAATTAAATACTGCTGTCTGAAAAATGCCTGCCGCCAGGTCTCCAGGGTCAGTAGCTCACACCAATGGAGAGAAGCCTGGAAGGTATTAATTCGCTATTTTAGAACCCCACGATCACTAAACACTATGCACCAAATAACACAGCAGCCTGTTGGAGGGGTGTGGGAGCGAGAGGCCAACCTGACCCATATCATATGGAGCTGTCCAGCTCTTCCAACTACATACAACAGCTCAAACACAACTTGTGAGTTCATTGACTCAGAGTTTCGCTCACCCGAGAGATGTATATATTCCTGTATTCCCAAAACCTTACCTGGGACCTAATACTAGATATCTTCTCTCTGCTCCTCACAATAGCTAAAAAGCGATCACTAAACACTGGCTGTCTGCAGTTGTCCCAACCATCCAGGAATGGTGGAGTATCACCAGACAAGTCTATAATATGGAGAAGATAACCCACAATCTGAATGGGTCAGGAGCTTTTCTCAGATAGATGGACTCGTGGCAGTTATATTACATGCTAAAGGACCCACTCTTTGTATTGTGAAGAATACAGTCCTAGAAATTAGTAAAAGTCCGGCAAGCAGAGACTGTTCCTACCCCCTGCGGGCTTCTTGGTTTGGGCTCCCCGTCCCCCCCCCTTTTTTTTTTAAAGCCTAACCAGGAAATATGAGATGATAACACATACCTAATCTTTGGGAAAACTGAAATGAGAATTTTTCTTTATCCTGACAAATACCCTAATGTATGTTGTGGGGCTTAAGGGGTTAATAAATTTGTTGAAATAACTGTGAAAATTGTTGATCGGAGGTTCCGAAACCACTTCCAGAGATGAACTGAATGGCCTGATGTAAAAAAAGAATTGTGTAAAGCTGAAGATGTTGACCTGTGTGTATATATGTTAAAATTATAAACAATAAAAAGAAGATTTAAAAAAAAAAAAAAAAAAAAATGGTAAAGAACCGTTGATTTTACTTAGACATGATAAACTTTTACATCAGAAAAACAAGTGGGCCGGCCCAGTGGCATTAAGGGCTGAGGCACTGGACGCCTTACCTCATGCTATGCAGGCGATCCGGATTTGGGAATGACCTCGGGTTGCCAGGGAGCTGGCATGGGGAGGTCAGAGCAGGACTGACCTGCTGTAGGCAGCTCTACCCTCCTGGGGGTGGTTGTCCGCTCTCCCCGTAGTTCCACTTACACCGATGGGAAGCATAGATGGGGGGGGCAGCGGCGAATGCCAGGGGTGGGGCAGAAGGGACTGAGACAGTACCCGACATGCAAGTGCACTTCCACGCACATACGTGTCTGCCAGGGTCCCGGGTCTGGGACGCAAGCAGGGGGAAAAAACCCCATAAAATTACATATAGTGAAAAAAAAGAAAAGAAAAAACAGCGGGGACCGTGGTATAGGGTGTAACCTAGGGTTGTGGGTAGACCCCAGCTACGACGTTCATTGTATAGTACTTAGAGACGACACGGACACAGCCAGGAGAGTTAGCAGATTTAATCAGCGCCTTGCCTTGCATTACACAGTGATGTTGGATCTCTCTCCCAGTGCCTTGAGAGCACCCACTTATATACATTTAGTCACTACTAGATATGCAAATCTCGTAGCCAGCCAATCATAAAACAGAATAACAAGTTGATAGCAAGGTGTGGTGTCCTTTTCTACAGCTTACTTCATTTTTTACACAATATTTTTATACATATACCAGTGGGTCAGTTTGACCTAGGTGAAACAATAAGTTTCACTCACACCATAGCAACATGCAAAAACTTAAAGCTTACCTTTAATGGCTAAACATGCTGTTATCTTATACTTTGCCCAAGCATGCAGTCATCAGTTTAGAGCTGAGCTACTCAGCTTACATACAGTGCTTTTATAAGCTAAATATTACAATGTTTATCTTGAAAAATCAATTAGTACTATTAGTACAAAACATATTAATAGTTGCTATCTTAAACAGAGTCAGTAAGGCTAGCTATATTTCCTGTTTAATGCAGGAATAGCTACTTAGCTGCAATATTCTCAATGGCCAGTAGATGGCGACATTGTATAATTAATGATTTAAATACAATGGCTCAACTTTTAGTGGCAAATAACGGTAAATCTTTAATAGATTGATAGCCTAGTTTGTGTTTTGGTTACACAGAATAACATACTCTATTGTGCATTGTGTTTTTGCATCTTTTACAGTTGCTACTGTTATAGAAACATAGAAAGAGTTGTTGGTAACAAAGCAGAAGCTGATTTACTTGCTAGCATTTATTTATTTAGCATTTGTTAACTGGGTAGGTACACTAGACAAGTTGTATGCCTATTTTCAGGAATGACCCGGGAGAGTACAACAGGTATTACAGATGCATTAGCACAACACAGCAGGTAAACAAGTACAATTTGTAACTTAGTACATTGAGTCAACAAAACAAGAAGGCAATGTAGGGATCATATATATGGCAGAAGTTGGTAGAGTACATAACGATCAAACAGTAGGTAGTATTGAACACACATAGCATAGACAAGTGCATAAGGAAAAGCTGGATCGAGATCATCAACCGGTTCGATTCAGATTGTGTTCCAAGTAAATGAATAATGTAGCGGTCCAGTACCTGGGACATAGTGCTAGGGAGGCTTAGGGCACTCGCACCCTGAGGCCAGCTTCAGATGCCCCCCACAGGGATTTCCAGAAACACTGATGGAAGGGGGCAGTGCGAACCTGCTCAGGAAAGGAGTTCCAGAGCCTAGGAGCACATGCAGCAAAGTCCCTGTCCCCCCATGAGGGTACGGGTAGGGGGTACTTTTAGTATCCCTGGACCCTGGGACCTGAGAGGGTAAGAGGGGCAGTCAGTGGGAGAGAGTTGAATAGGCAGTTACAAATATACACTTGTGTAGGCTTCTCCCAGTATTTTAGCTTGGGGAGTCTCGTAACCCATACACTGCCGTATCTCTAACTAACTGGTGATTTAAGGTCATATAATCTCTACGTCGTCATAGCTCCCTATGGCATACATATACTGACTGACCTCTCCTATTAGTTTTATTTAATTCAGTTACGACATTTATTATGTTTACTGTATCAGTGCATGTAACTGCCTGTAACTACCAACATTTATATAAACACAAACTTGGCTAACTTTTTATTAATACCTAGACTGACAGTTGCAAACAGGTCGCAAAGCCCTTTAGCTAACAGTTGCACAACACATTGGAAAAACCCTAACTTTTAACTTATAATCACAAAATACAAAAATTATCTTAAATCTATTAAGAGTAACTTGTTAGAGCAGCCAATGGGGCAGTCCCATAGGGGTATTCCTGACATATAATCTAAAAGTATATATTTTCAACAGCTTGTTTGTACTCAGTGGATAACAAATATAGCAGTACACTTGATTACATTATGGTTTGTAATAAAGAAAAAAGATGAGAAAATAGTGTGTTACAATGGTTGTGTTGTGGCCACACACTAAAAATTATTTTATTGTTACATACAGGGAAAAACGTGGTTCCCTGGAACTGAAGGGAACCACTAAAAAAACTAATGAAAATAGTAAAATTTGAAAATATTCACAAACTCTGAACAAGTAAAGAAAAAATACAAAAAATATGTATAGAAATTCTCTTTAGCCAAAGTAAAGATAAAATACAAGAAATTTCAGTAGAAATTCTCTTCAGCCAAGAGAGAGAGAGAGAGCAGTGCCTCAGAGGAACTGTTGCTCAGTCAGGTGAAGAAAAAATTCTGGTGCCCTCTGAGCAGGCTCCACTCAACACACCCTCTAACTCTCTTCTGATTGACTAATTCATTTAACACATTACCGTAATCTCTACTTCTGAGGCAGCTCAACCTAGCCAGCTTTCTGCTACTGTTACTGATGCTAAAGGACTCCTGGGTATCCGTTTCATAATACAAAGAAAATATATAGTCACAAAGCAGGTAACCGTTACAAGGGTAATTATAGGTCGAGAGAGCGCTCCCGACCAATCGGAGCGCTCTTTTCTCCTGCGCATGAGACACTCTTATTCTGTGAAGAGCATCTTGCACACAGATGCCCTAGAAATGGTCATGTTCCGGTAAGTTTAAAAATATATATATATTTGTGATCACTCTCGATCAATAATATTTTAATACGTCCCTGTTACCACTCGTTCCTGTATCAGAGTGGTTTCACTTGGCTTCAGCTTGAGCCAGAACAGCTCAGCTTTGCTGTTCTTGCTTATGCCAAAAGCGCGTGAAACCACTCTGATACAGCAAAGAGTGGCTCTGGGGGACATATTAACATATAGAATAGGTGTCAGAGGCATGCGTACTGTACATACATCATGATCAGTTACAAATCACAGGATTAGGAGGAAAAATTCTGAGACAGAAAACATACCAAGCATGAACCAAGGTGTTTTATTATCGGTAGCAGCTACAGCGACTCCTTTCCAGGTAGTTTTTTTTATTTTAGTTTTTTAAATTTTTCATAACTTTACCTTAAACAAAACAATTTAGTGTCCCGTAGGTAGGCATTATTACAACGGATTATACTCGGAAGTGATTCAGAGACAGCATATTTACAGTAAGCTAAAATGTCATGCCTCAGATTTTGTTACCTCACCTGAGGGTTATCCATTATTGTACAACTTATCGTACATCCCGAATTTTCAAACAAACATATGCCTCCATGAGCAGGGGTCACTTGCATTTATAGGTTCCATGGCATCATGACCCTTTAAGAACAGTAGGGCTTAGTTTGCCCAGAACCTGCATAGTGCAAAAAATAACACTGGGCAACCCAGCTACTGGCTCTTTGTCATCAGAAAGAATACATACAGTAACCTTGAGTGGTAACTTAAACTTGTAACCAGAAGAGAGAGAACTTAACCAGAAGTAACACTATAGATCAGAGACAGACGATCACCAAACAGGTGCTCCTAACAGTTAAGTGCACTGCATGTACTTTTTCTTTTACCTCCCCCACCTAGAGTCTCTTCTCCATCTGAAGCCTAATTATATGTTTTTAAACTTAACATTTTCCTCATTAGCAAACAGCCCATCCCAAACCCAGCCGCAAGGGCTTATTCTTTTTAGAGATATCACTATTAGTAAATCAAGATATTTTACATTATATGTAGTTTGTAAATGTCTCAGTATTTTCCTAAAGTCTGCTCACTTAGGCAGAAGGAGGGAGGAGGGTTCAGTGGCGATTGACTTCAAGCGTTAAGACAGTTCCTACTCGAACTATCGCCATGACGCTGGAAAGTATCCAATAGTAGAAGAAAAAAAGGTGCGCAGAAAGACTCCCTGTAAACCAGGAGAAGGAAGGGCAGTCGCCCGATCTAGTTGACGCCATGTGGCGCCACCGTCTTAACTGTTTTTTTGGGCTCAGGGCTCCTCAGAAATACATGTTACATTTCAGTTTTACATAACAGTATGTTCAAGTGTCTCGGAGCCCTGTTGTATTGAATAACGTAAGGGAATTATCAAAACGGTGATTGTCTGCCCTTGCCATCATTTTACCTCCTCTTCACCCTCTGACTCTTCTTCTTTGCTGGAACTCCTTCTCTGTTTTTTTTTCCACTATTTTGGCCACATCCTTGGGGCTGGAAAACTGGTATGACTTGCCCCCATTTGATACTTTCAGACTGGCAGGCATCATCAAAATATGGTATATTCCCAGTTGTCGTAATTTGGTCTGAAGTCCAGCAAAGCCCTTCCTTCGTTGCCTTGTCTCAGAACTGAGGTTGGGAAAAAGATGTATTGTGTTGTCCCGGCATTCGGAAGAACCTTTTTGCTTGTTCCCAACAAGAGGTTATCCCACTCCAGCACTGATCGTAGCACGATCAGCACCATCCTTGGTAGGACAGCATTGTTCTGGAGATGTATGTGATGACCCCGGGGTGTAATCCTGTAGCACTTTAACATTGTAGGCGCTGAATCAAGCTGATAGTGTTCACAAAGCCATACTTTTAAAAATGCCAAGAGATTTTTGCCCTCCACACCTTTCTTCAGCCCCAGAACATGTACATGAGTCTCTGAGTTTGTGTACATATGTATGTATATATACGTATATATATGTGTGTGTGTGTGTGTGTATATATAGTAGCTGTTTGGTCCCCGTCGCCTCCTCCCGCCAACTGGCGATGGGGACACACATACATTTTTTATTTTCTCCCCTGGCACACGGCCACACAAGCATGTGGAGGCATGCTTCGCACCCCATGGCACCAGCTCAGCCTCTTCCACCTCCCATTACTTTGCCGCCCCCTTTCTACCTATGCTACACACTGGACCTCCACCTGGTGGGAGCAGAACTACGGGGGGGGAGGCCACCAACCCACCACCCTCAGGAGAGGAGAGCTGCCTGCCAGCATGCTGAATCCTGCTCCTCCCCCACCCCGATGACCTGAGGTTATTCCTGAATCTGGGTCACTGGTGTAGTGCGAGGGAAGACTTCCAGTGCCTCAACCCTCTGGCCCCGAGTCAGCTCTCTGACTGAGTTTTCTAAGTTCTCAAACCTTTTCTTTAAGAGTACATTTATGTTTATTAAGCAAGTAAAGAGTTTAGGGCTGTCTGCTGTTTGAGCAGCCAGCAGAGTTTCTGTTGATAATAGGCCAATTTTAATATCCATGGTCTTCATTTGTTGATGAAACTCCTCCATTCTTTTATCCGCAGACTGTATTGCTTTTGAAGGGTGGCATTAGTTGGCTGTATAGGATCACCCACGTTTCCAAGTGTTGGGGCTTCCATGCTGCTGCCGCCAGGCCACTGTTATTTCGGCTGGGCCCCTTCAAGCGCCAATCCTGTTTTCACATTTGTTCGCCCCATTTCTTCTCTCTGTTTTGTAAAAGCAGATAAATAGGATATCCTCTGGTTCTACTCAACGTCCTCTCTGTTTATAGTTTTTCTTTACCTGCAAGGTCTCTGTTTAAATATGTTTTATTTATAATTATATCTCTGATTGCAGAGCTCTAAAGAGTTGCTGTTCTCTACTTGGCGGCTGGCCATGCCTCCCCTCCTGGAAGAATTTTCACACTGTTTTTGGAACTAGTTAAAGTTCCACAGTCCCAGATTTCTGGAGGAGAGTTGTTCCAAATTTTTGGAGCAAAGCAGGCAAAGGACCTGCTACCTGCCTTTGAGTCTGGGACTGGATGAGGAGTGAAGAGTTCCGCACTACAGCTTGGGCTTTAGGATGTCCTGCGGACTGGAGGGAGGGGTACCAAGCACAAATTTATGAGGCACAGGGAGGGGAATTCCAACCTACATTCTAAGGATGGCCAGCTTAGTAGGGAAAAGACTATGCAGTGATGTTGCCTCCTGGGGACACTAGCAGCAAACCACCCAGACTTATTATATCTCAGCTGCCTTTACAGAGTCAACTACAGATGTGCCTTATAATTACCTGGGTAGCGAGATACTGTTAACAGTGGTTAGCTGTGCAGTCTGAGTGAAGTAGGCCCTAAGCCGGAACATTAGCCCAAGCTTTTGGTGGACAGATTTCAGTAGTTGTTCAGAGTGGGACCAGAAACGTAATTCCTGGTCGAGGTGGACGCCAAGGTATTTATTTACATCTACCACCTCTGTCTGAGAGCCAGACATATCGATTAGTTTCAGTAGAATACTTCTGTCCACTCCCAGTCTCCTGGTTCCAAACAACACTGCCTGTGTCTTTTCGGAGTTTAATACCAGCTTATTCCTTCTGAACCAGTCTTCAAGCTCCTTTAAATCCTCTGCCAATCCAGCATGTAAGGAGGCAGGGTCAAGATGGCTTCTATACAGTACTGCATCATCCACATACAGTCGTGGCCAAAAATATTGGCACCCTTGCAGTTTTTTCTAATAATGCACCATTCCTTCCAGAAAATTGTTGAAATTAAAAAATATTTTGGTATCCACATATGTATTTCTTTGGTTTGCAGTGGAATAAAACACAAAAAGCAGAAAAATTTAGTAAGTCTTAGCTTATTCCACACAGAAATCCTTAAATGACCCAGACACAATTATTGGCACCTTTTAAAAGTAGTTAGAAATAATTAGATTTCAAGCAGGTGATTCTCCTTCACTTTGGAATTAAACTCACCTGTGGTGAGTTGCAGGTGCCTGCAATATAAAAATCACTCATTCAACCAGTTTGAATAGAGAAAAGGACTCATTCTCCTGTTTTGTGTCGCTGTGTGTACTGCAGTGAGCATGGAGAAAAGAAAGACGGACAGAGAATTGTCTGAGGTCAGACAGAAGATTGTAGCCAAGCATGGACAATCTCAAGGCTATAAATCAATCTCCAGAGACCTTGATGTTCCTGTTTCCACTGTACGTAATGTTATCAGGATGTTAAAGGCCCATGGTACTGTAGCCAACCTCCCTGGACGTGGCCGCAAGAGAAAACTTGATCGAAGATTGCAGCGCAGGATTGTTTGAATGGTGGAGAGAGCACCTCAGTCAACTGCCAAACAGATTCAAGCTGACCTTCAGACACAAGATACGACAGTTTCAACTCACACCATCCGTCGCCAGCTCAATGAAAGGGGGTTATATGGTAGGAGGCCCCCACTGCTGAGAGAGACATAAGAAAGCCCGACTGGGGTTTGCCAAAATACACCTGAACAAGCCAAAATCCTTCTGAGAGAATGTCCTGTGGACAGATGAGACCAAATTAGAGTTTTTTGGTAAAGCACATCATCTCTATGTTTACAGAAAACAAAATGAAGCCTTCAAAAAAAAGAACACCTTCCCTACAGTCAAACATGGAGGAGGTTCAGTGATGTTTTGGGGTTGCTGTGCTGCTTCTGGCACTGGGTGCCTTGAACGTATGCATGGCAACATGAAATCTGGAGATTACCAGGCCATTTTGGAGCGCAATGTTGAACCCAGTGTCAGAAAGCTGGGTCTCCGTCGAAGGTCATGGGTCTTCCAGCAGGACAGTGACCCCAAACACACTTCAAAAAGCACCCAGGAATGGTTCAAGACAAGATGCTGGACTGTTCTGAAGTGGCCAGCAATGAGTCCAGATCTAAATCCCATTGAAAACCTGTGGAGAGATCTGAAAACAGCAGTTGGGAGACGGCACCCTTCAAATCTGGGAGAACTGGAGCAGTTTGCACAAGCAGAGTGGGCCAAACTGCGAGCAGAGAGGTGCAGGAGAGATGGATTACCTGGAGAGATGCAAGCCTATACTGGCATGATGGGCTGCATCTGTCCAGGAGGGGAACCAGAATCCTAGGTGATAGGTTTAAATGCTTCATTGGCAAGCTTTTAAACTAGCCAAGGGGGGAGGCACTGGACAGGAGCAGGAAAATCCAGCGCCCCCAAACAATCACGGTAGTAAGTGTGGCAAACACCAACATGGAGGTGTCGATAGGGAGAAGGGCAGGGTAAATGCAGAAAGTGACAAAGGCAAGAAGGACAGGGATGGGGCAAAGGGGTAAGGCCATCAGGAAATGGAGGGTACGAGTACCAATGCCGTGGTCTCGCAACAAGCTCCTGAGCTGGTGGCCTTAATGGAAGAGGGATGCTCTGACATCGAAAGCAGTCATAGAAACATGGTACACAGAGAACCATGACTGGATGTTAACATACCAGGGTACATAACTTACAGGAGAGACAGGCAGGGGAGAAGAGGGGAGTAGTAGCTCATGTAAAGGAAGGGATAAAAGCAACTGAACAAAAGAGTAAACAGGAGGAGAGGAGGCACTGTGGGTCACCTTGGAGACTGGAAAGGGCACCACAATCCGCATAGGGTTGTGTACAGACCCCCATGTCAGGGGAAGGAATGGACAAGGATATGATGGAAGGCATTCTTAGAATGGCAGAGAAAGGGAGATACTGTTGATGGGAGACCTGAATATGCCAGATGTTAACTGGAGCACATTTGCTGCAGCCACATCCAAGAGCAGGGCCATTCTTGATGCCCTACAGGTGGCAAGCATTAGACAGCTAGTTTCGAACCCACTCGTGAGGAGCAATCTTAGACCTCGTGCTCTCAAACGGGGCGGAGAGGATCTCAGATCTAGAAGTGGGTTGCCATCTGGGGACAAGTGACCATCAAACAGTGTGGTTCACGTTAAACTCAGCCTACAGAGTCAAGCCATACAAAGTGAGGGTACTGGACTTTTAGGAGGGCTGACTTTGGCAAGATGGGAGAGTGCCTCAGAAAAGCACTCAGCAAACAGGCTAGAAGGGGTGTGGAGCAACAATGGGGAATTATCAAACTGCCATCACAGAGGCACAAGCCTTGTGTGAAGCAAATAAACAAATCAAAATGAAAGAAAAAGCCACTATGGTTCTCAAGAGAGGTGGCTGTGAAAGTCAGGAAGAAAAAGATAGCATTCCGGAAGTATAAGGAAACACAGAAGGAGAAGGACAGAGCTGTACCAGTTAAGGCAGAAAGAAGCAGGAGGGAAGTCAGAATAGCAAAGGCCCAAACTGAGGAAAAAGATAGCCAACTCAGTTAAGAAGGGGATAAACCTTTATAGGTACATCAGCGAAGTGAGAAAGACAAAGGGAGGGATAGTGAGGCTGAATAGAATGAACGGGTGGGTAGCAGAGGGGGACAGTGAAAAGCAGGAATACTGAACTAATATTTCTGCTCAGTATTCACAAAGAGGAAGGGAAGTGCCTAATCCAATTAACAGAAGCACTCTTGATAGGGGGTCGATCCCAGTCCTTTCACAGAAGAAAGGGTTCTGCAAGAACCCTAAAACTGAAGGTGGACAAAGCAATGGGTCCTGATGGAATTCACCCCAGAATTCTAAAAGAATTAAGGAAGGAACTAGTGAAACCACTGGCTACTCTTTTTAATAAATCATGGGAGGATGGTGTGGTATCTGAGGACTGGAGGAAGGCGGATGTGATTCCCCTTCACAAAAGTGGGAGCAAGACAGAGGCAGGAAACTACAGACCTGTCAGTCTGACCTCTGTGGTAGGGAAAGTGATAGAGTCACTTCTGAAGGAAAGAATAGTTGAGTACCTAGAGGTCAGTGGAGCACAGGATCCAAGGCAGCATGGGTTCACAGCGGGAAGGTCATGTCAGACTAATCTAATAGATTTCTTTGACTGGGTGACCAAAGTAGATCAGGGAGGGACTGTGACATGGCCTACGGAGACTTTAGCAAGGCATTTGACACAGTCCCACACAAAAGATTATTAGTCAAATTAACCAGCCTGGGAGTGGGTCCCAGGGTGGTAGCCTGCAAACATTGGCTGGACAACAGGACACAAGGTAATTGTAAATGGAGTCCACTCTGAAGAAAGGGCAGTTACCAGTGGGCACCGAGGGTTCAGTATTGGGTCCAGTCCTTTTAATGTCTTCATCAGTGACATTGCAGAGGGACTGAAGGAAAGTATGCCTTTTGCAGATGACACAAAGATCTGCAACAGGGTTGATACACAAGAAGGCGTGGAAAGGATGAAAAGGACTTGGCAAGGTTGGAGGAATGGTCAGACTAATGGCAGCTAGGATTCAATGCAAAAGTGCAAATAATGCACCTGGGAAACAAGAACCCAGGGAAGAATACACAATGGGTGGGGAGGTAGTAACAACAACAAAACAGGAAAGGGACCTGGGGTAATCATATCAGATGACCTTAAGGTTAGCAAGCAATGTGAGAAGGCAGTAGGGAGGGTCGGGGTATACTGGGATGTATAGGAGAGGCATCGAGCAGAAAACAGGAAGTTGTTATCCCTCTGTACAGACAGTTGGTGAGAGACCCCATCTGAATACTGTGTCCAGTTCTGGAGACCCCATCTCCGCAAGGACATAGACAGGATAGAGGCAGTCCAGAGGAGGGCAACTAAATGGTGCAGAGTCTGCAAGAGAAGCCGATGAGGAGAGACTAAAGGAACTTAATATGTATACCCTTGAGGAAAGAAGGGAGAGGGGACATGATAGAAACTTCAAGTACCTCAGGGAATCAACAAAGTCCAAGAGGGTAGCATCTTCAGAAAAGAGACTTGCAAGAACAAGGGACACAATTTAAAGATAGAAGGAGGGCGGTTCAGGGCAATGTGAGGAAGTATTATTTCACAGAGAGGGTAGTGGATGCATGGAACAGCCTTCCTGAGGAAGTTGGGGTCTAAAACTGGGAGAATTCAAGAATGCATGGGACAGACATAAGGCAATTCTTGTGGGGGGCAGGAAGATATAGGCTGTTGGTTAACTAGGATCTGCGGCCTATCCTTTAGGTAGGGAAATGGGCAGACTAGATGGGCCTAGCGGTCCTTATCTGCCGTCAAAGTCTATGTTTCTGTGTTTCTATGCAGGAAGCTCATCCATGGTTATAGGAAGTGGTTGATTGCAGTTATTTTGACCAAAGGCTGTGCTACCAAATATTAAGTCTAGGGTGTCGATAATTTTGCCAATGCCATTTCTTTTCATTTTCTGATTTAAAAGGATATATTAAATTCTGAATCAAAAACAAAGGTTTTGTAGTAATAACAGAAATAAAGAATTGTGGAGACCAAATACTGTACTGTTGTTAATTTCAACTTGTGTTTAGAGGAAATTGTGAGTTATTTGAAAAAGTGCAAGGGCGCCAGTATTTTTGGCAATGACTGTAAGGAGCGACTTAGCACACCACAGTTTACAGGTAGGTCATTTATGAAAAATGAGAAGAGCAAAAGGCCAAGTATGGAGCCCTGAGGTACTCCATCTGTAACTGGCCTAAGGGAGGCTAAATAACCTTTCCACTTAACCAGTTGCTTCCTGGATGACAAGTAGTCCTAGAACTAGAGACAGGGAAGTTCATCCAGGCCTAGCATGCTGAGTTTAGCTAGGAGTATGTCGCATGTAACCAAATCAAAAGCCTTTGTCCAGTCTACAGACAGCACCTGTTGTAAAACCAGAGTCCATTGCCCTGCATACATCGGTGGCCTGTGGTACCATTGTAGTGTCCGTGCCATGGTTAGATCTGAAACCATGCTGAGCAGCATTCAGTATGTCACGTGTGTCAAAGAACTACTTTAGCTGATTAAAAACCAGCCTCTCTGGAATTCTGACCAGAAGGCCAAAAAGAGAGAGATGTGCCTATAGCTTTCGACAGGCCCTTTGTCTCCACTCTTGTGGATCGGCACCACCAAGGCTACCTTCCAAATAGCGAGTACCATCCCCTGGATCAGATATTTGTTAAACAGGGCCCATAATGGGGAGTCTATGAATGGGGAAGCCAGTTTTAGTAATTTGTGTTCAGTGTTGTCATAGCCAGCTGAGGAATGGAAGCATAGAAACTGTCGGCAGACAAGGACCGCTAGGCCCATCCAGTCTGCCCGTAGGCCCTATACATTGTATCTGGCTACTGACCCTATGTGATCAATGGCTTTTCATCACTCCTCTCCTCTCAAGCTTCTCCTGTGTTTATCCCACGCATGCTTAAAGCCCTCTACTGTGATTGCCCCCACTACCTCTAGTGGCAGATTATTCCAAGCATCGACTACCCTTTCTGTGTAGAAAAACTTCCTCACATTACCTCTTAATCTACCCCCTTCCAATTTCACATTGTGCCCCCTTGTTCTAGTACTGTTTCTACATTGGAGAAGGTCCCACACTTGCACCTTGTTTATGCGCTGGAGGTTCCTTAAAGTTTCTGTCATGTCCCCCCCGTTGTCTTCTCTCCTCCATTGAGTACATATTGAGGTTCCTTAGTCTCTCCTCATATGTTTTGTGGTGCAAGCCCTGCGACATCTTTGTTGCCCTTCTCTGGATACTCTCCACCTTATCCATGTCCTTGTGCAGGTCTGGCCTCCAGAACTGCACGCAGTACTCCAGGTAAGGCCTTACCAATGTTTTATACAATGGCATCACCACCTCCTGCTAGCGATACCCCTGCCTGTGCACCCCGGCATGCCACTGGCCCTTCCTGGCGCCTTTGTGCACTGCTTTGATACCTTGGGGTCATCAGAGATGATAACCCCTAGGTCCCGTTCCTCTTTGGTGACAGTCAGCCCCCCCCCCCAAAAAAAAACCTGTAGCTCTCCCCAGAGTTCCCCCTACCCAGGTGCAGCATTTTGCACTTCTTTGCATTGAACCTCATTTGCCACATCTTTGACCATCTTTCAAGCTTCTCTAGGTCCCTCTTCATTTTCTGCACCCCTTATAGAGTATCCATCTTGTTGCAGATCTTGGTGTCATCTGCAGACAGACAGACAGGCAGACCTTACCTTCCAGCCCCTCTGCAATGTCACTAATGAAGACATTGAACAGGACTGGTCCCAGTACTGATCCCTGTGGTACCCCACTGGTCACCCTTTCAGTCTCTCTAGCTGTGTAAGGATCTATTTTTCTGGTTATTCATTTGAAGCAAAACTTAGAGGGAGTCCTTGAGTGGCAGTATTGAGGGAGGTGAGGGGGGTGCTTGGGAGCTATGAATGCTAGAGTTTTGAATTTATTTAGATCAGCAGAGTAGATGCTGAAAGCAGCAGCAGTGGAGGTAGAATCGGCAAGCACAATTCCACCTTGTGAAACTTTGTTTATTTGGGAGTCTGAGCAGCCATTTAGGAGACTGTTTATTTGGCTCCAAAAGTGTTGTGGCTCAGTGAGTTTTCTATCTTGCAGACTTTTAACATGTTTCATTTTTGCTTTTTTGAGCTTCCCTTTACATACATTTCTAAGTCTCCTATTGCTTTGCTAATCTGCTGTAAGACCTGTAGCTTTTTGAAGAGACCCCAGGTTTCCTTCCTCTGTTTCAGGGTCTGGTATAGGTCACAGGTTAACTAACCATTTAGAGTATAGTCCTTTTACCCCTCTTTGGACTAAGGGAGCATATTTATTCACCATGCTTAGAAATTTTTTTTGGATGAAGTCGACAGCCTGGTCTTCTGTATTGAGCTGACGTATGGTGCCCCAGTGAACATCAGCAAGAATGCAGTGATATGCAGCCTCATCGAATTTAGAAAAATCACAGACAAAGATGACTCTAGGCAGGTCTCATAGTAGTATTTTTCCAGACATAAAAAACTGCAGTGTGGTCACTCAGGGAGTCAGCAAGTATGCCATCAACTTTGATCTTGTCAATTTTGTGTACCAGGATCCAGGGCTCCATCATGAGACCCCTCCTCTTCAGCCTATTCTTAAACTCACTACCGGACAGCTGCCCAGAACAAATAATTTTCTACGCCGACGATGCTGTGAACCTCACCTCGGACCCTGATCCAATCACGAAATAAACTTCAGCGGGCCTTCTCCTCCTCCTTTGAATCCTGGTTCCTAAATCATAAACTGCTTCTCAATCAGAAAAAAAAACAAGTCTGTGGTCTTTTGCAGCCCCCACAACAAAAACAACTCTACCTCTTCATTGCAACCGAATAAGGAGCCATCCTAGAGCAAACACAATCGTTCAGGTACCTCGGCATCACCCTTAATCCACACCTCTCATACACTGTCCATATCAGCAGTGTTGCAAAGTCTACCAGTGTGAGGTTAGGCATAATATTCCGGCACAGGACACACCTAACCCCAGAAGCACTGTCAGTGGCTGTCCAAAGCTCCGTCGTCAGCATCACAGACTGTGGTCTTATCATATATGGGTTTGCAACTACCACTGCTCTCAAACGTATCACAACCTCCCTGAATAAGGCCTGTCTCATCATCTCATCACTGGCTCACATCGCCGTACCCACACGTGATCTTTATTCCCAATCTGGATGGCTTCAACTGGATAAATACCAAACCTGCGTCACGGCCAAGAAAATTATAATGGGGCTTGCCCCACCTGGTGTCTGTGCCCTCCTTAAGCCTAGACATAGGAACGTCACTACAAGGAGATCCAGTGCCCATCTACTACATATCCCATGATGTTGCACGACCCAAGGACAAAGATCATTCACCTATCGGGCATCCAACTGGCTCAACTCTCTTGGCAGCGACATAGCGACCGCTCCAACACTCTGCCTCTTCAAGTCCAAGCTGTGCCTCTCACTGCTTGTATCCTGCGATTGCCCATCTTAACATTGGGCAAGCAATGTAAGAAGGCAGTAAGGAAGGCTGGGGGATACTGAGATGCATAGGAAGAGGCATCAATAGTGGAAAACAGGAAGTTGTTATCCCTCTGTACAGACAGTTGGTGAGACCCCATCTGGAGTACTGTGTGCAGTTCTGGAGACCACATCTCCGCAAAGACATAGACAGAGTGGAGGCTGTCCAGAGGAGGGCAACCAAAATGGTGCAGGGTCTGCACCAGAAGACATATGAAGAAAGACTAAAGGAGCTCGATGTGTATACCCTTGAGGAAGGAAGGGAGAGAGGGGACATGATAGAAACTTTCAAGTACCTCAAGGGAATCAACAAAGTCCAAGAGGGTAGCATCTTTCAGAAAGAGTTGTGCAAGAACAAGGGGGCACAGTTTGAAGATAGAGGTAATGTGAGGAAGTATTTTTTCACAGAGAGGGTTGTAGATGCATGGAACAGCCTTCCTGAGGAGGTTGTGGAGTCAAGAACAGTGGGGGAATTCAAGAATGCATGGGACAGGCATAAGGCAGTCCTAGCGGGGGGTAGGAAGAAGTAAGCTGTTGGTTAACTAGGATCTGCAGCTTATCTGTTAGGTAGGAAAATGAGCAGACTAGGTGGGCCAAGCGGTCCTCATCTGACTTCAAATTCTATGTTTCTGTTTCCACTATTCCAGCTGCACATGCCCCAACACCCAGCACTTACAATCAGTCTTGCACCCTACCCCTGGCTGCACTGTTTCCACCTCCCCGTATCTCCACCCTGCCCCAACCACCTCCCTGCACTTCTTACCACCTGTGCTCCTACCTCACTCCCCCACCACCACCCACCCTCCTCCTTCCCTTGTCTTGCTCATAGCTCGTGTCTTTGTACTGGTTATTACATGTCTGTAAGTCAATGACTATATGTTTGTAACTAAAAATGATGACTGTTGCACATGCTGACGTAGAACCTTTGTAAAGGAGCCTCGGCTCAAAGGTATTGTAATCCTAGATGAAATAAATAAATAAAAAAAAGTCCAGTCAGGATTGGTTTCTAGATCCATTATTCAACTGTGTAGGCTCCTCAGTAATTTGGTGGAAATGTACCTCTGCTAGATTACAGCTGGGCTATACTTGAACCACAAGCTAACCATGTAAGGTTAAAGTCACCAAGTTATGTATGTCTAGAGAGGGACCCCTTCCCTGATATCTAGCTGTAGTGCCTATTCGCTAGAGATGGCTTCCTTTTTATGGAGGCTCTTGTTTGCTAGATTAGTTGTAGGCCCACCTTAGATGAGGATTAGCTGCAGACCCTTCCTGCTCTGGAGATCGATCCTAGATAGGAATAGCTGTTACCGTCATGGTACCCCTACTTAATCTTCCCTTACCCTTCTTATCTTACATGCCCTTCTTTGAGCAGGGCACTCTGCTGATGTTCCCAGACACCACGAACATAGATGACACACTCCTGGTGCGTGGCACTCGTGCTTCGGGGTCGATAGGAATTGTGGGTATTATAAATGCATTACAGGTGCCCTATTTGTGTCCTGCAGCCATGTGTTCTCAGTGCCTCACCAATGGCGCCTGTATTGGCTGCTTTTGTAATCCTGACTCAGCCCTCCCACTGCAGGCTTCGGCCCCCACCCCCCACCCCCACCCCCGACTTACATACTTAAAAATGCATCTATTATACAGTTAACTTCCTGGCACGATCAGACTGCCGTACATAGTACAGATCAAACACAGAGTCACTTATGTAATTGATTGTGCTCCCTTATTCCACCACTCGCTCCTCTGCAAGCTGCCGCTGAGAAATATATATGCGTGTGTGTGTGTATATATATATATTATCACGGCGCTCTTTTTACTCCCTGCAGCTCAGTCTGCCATTGTCCGGCCGCCATCCTCTGCACCTCATGCAATCCGCGGCAGCTCACTCATACAGGGCTAGCACTTTTAGTACCTGCGGTGAGGACCCCCAGTCTCTGCCGCCGGGCCTGGACCTAACACCCAGACGTGCTTCTACACAGGTCTGAGGGTGTGCAGAGGCACGGGCATCAAGCCGCCACGACTGACCACCATTTTTCTGCCATATTTTCTCCCCAGGAGTACAGACGTGCATTGACGTCACAGCACAATGTGCCGACATCCACTGTGACTTTCCTAGTTGCACTGCAGCTGTAGAACCCCCAATCTCCATTGGGGGCCGCTGCGGCGCAAACTCTGAACCCTCCTCAGGGAACAGCCGCAGACGCTCTGTCCACTCCCTCCCTCCCTGGTCGACCCCCATGCTCGTTCTTGAACCCAGGTCACCGGCATGGTGCGAGGCGTGGCGTCCCAACGCCTCAACCCTCGGCGCCACTGGGCCGGCCGCTGAGAAATATGAGAAAATACAAAACATTCTGGGTGTTCCCTTTCCCAAGACCTTCCTTACTTTGGTGCTGGGGATACTCCCCAACCCTTGGTAAAATAAACGACTGAGAGGGCTTTACCACATTGCAGTGACAGCAGATGCCACAGGCATCACTTTGAACTGGTTAACGACTGTTACACCACAGGTGGACACTTGGCTCCAAAAAGTGAAGGACATCTAAGAGATGGAAAGATTAACAGCAGATCTACAGCTGAGAATAAAAGCCTTTCCTGATTACTGGCGCCGTAGGATCTTTACCTTACTACACACCCACACCTTTCATAAGATGACCTAGTGTATTGCCTAGGAATTCTCTACTTACTCAGTCAAGACTGTTTTACTCTTTATTCCCCTAATCGACTTCCTCTGTACCAAACATTTGAATTGCTCAACATAAATGAACTTGTCCTAGTCCTGGCAAATACACGTTGATAATTTTATTTATTTATTTCAATCTAGGATTACAATACCTTTGAGCTGAGGCTCTCTTACAAAGGTTCCATGTCAGCGTGTGCAACAGTCATCATTTTTAGTTACAAACATAATGTCACTGACTTAGATATGTAATAACCAGTACATAATTGAAACTGTTGTTTGTTAATGATAGCCATTAGTTGTTATTTTGTCAGACAGACGTATCTCAGGGGCATTTTAATGCTGACTAGATGCTGAGTCCAGCTTTCAATTAGCCATCAATTGTAACTTTTTCAGATAGATACTCACCCCAGTCCGGTGCAGCTGTACAGCATTGTGACCTGTATAACTGCAGTCCATGTGAAGAATTAGATCAGTGTTACTGTGGGGGGGTTAAAATAGTCTGCAAGTACAGGCGGGAGCCCTGTAACTTTCCTCAGGTCCATCTTCTGTGTCTTGCTATCTTCTTCGGCGTTCCTGCGTTTTTTGTAAATTAGCCACCCATTCTCCTGCATCCAGTGGCTCTGTAAAGATGTACATCTTGCCTTGGTATAGATCCTAAAGTTTTGGTGTGAACAAGGTAGTATGAGGTGTCTCAGAGTGCTGAAGCACGCTCCCCACTCCATCACATTTCTTCCTACACTAACAGGTGGTGTAATTAATGTCTGGGAACAACAAAATTGGCTTACCCTCATACAATAGGGGATGATTTATTTTTGCCAACTGCAAACATTTCTTCCTGGTAGCACCTGAATCCAATACTGCCATGCCAGAACCGCATGTGGCACCTCACCATCTTGTCTGCCTCGAGGTCAGTCAGTAGGCCTCAACAATGAGCCAGTCTTGTAAACCAGAGTGCTCTTTAAATTGTTCTGTGTCTTTAAAAAAAAAAAAACAGGCAGATGATCTCCTTCAGCTCCTTCCAGAATGCTGATGAATCAGACATTCATGGAGCGGATCTGATTCTCTAACATTTCTAACTTAGTCTGGAATCTTCAGCATGCTGGGCCGAGGCAACGCTGCATCTCTCGACTTATCTTTTAGTGTCCTGGGGGCAGACTTGTTTTTCCTAGTGTCACTTTGTATTCAATAAACGGTATTTTTTCTGCTTTTGCATTCGTACCTGCCCATCTCGCTTTGATTTCAGTGCGCAGCTTCTTTCATGTGTCCTTCTAGTGTCCTCTACCTCCATTCTCAGCCCCTCCACTGCTGTTTCACCAGTTGCCATTCAGGTAGTAAGTGCATCATATTTGTTACTCATCGCTGTAACTGATGTCAGGTGCTGTTGCATCTTGTGTCCGAGGGACTGTGGCATCTCCTTGGCTCCTTCCACCACAGCCCTATCATGTGGCATCGATCAAGTGCTAGGGCTTGCTGCTTCTGATTTAGATTTTTTTTTTTTTTTACCATCTCCTGTTGTTTGGGTGATTTTCGGTTGGCCCATAATGTTCTTGGGAAGAGTCTTTATCAGAGATGAGATAAAATAATTAGTTAAATTCACAAAGATTATATCATTTAGAACTCATGATACAGAGCTCTGTAAGCAGTCATCCTTCTAGCTCAGGCTCCACAGTGCCCGCCATTTGTTGGGTTCATTTCATTGCAACATATGTGTTGTTAATGGGAACATAAACCCTGTATACATGTTTTAGTGTAATTGTAAATGTTGCCATGTGTGACATCTGTGGACTGGAGTACCCCAACAACCAGGAACAAAAGGGAGCAGGTACTGCTGGATGCCTTCCAGGACAGCTTCCTGCTGCAAATGGTCAGTGAACCAACCAGGTTAGGAATACCCTTGCCCTTGTGCTGGCAAATGGGGACTTTGTGAGAGAACTTACAGTGAGGAACCGCTGTCAGGGAGTGACCACCACTCAGTATGGCTTACATTGGATATGGGCAAGGAAGGAGTGGAATCTGGCACAATAGTGCTGGACTTCAGGAGGGCTGACTTTGGGAGGATGGGGGAAGTGGTAAAAGGGTACCTGGACAGAATTCAATCTAGTATGGACACTAACCAGAGGTAGGAGCTCATAAAGCTGGGGATAGTGGATGCAACCAAAACCTGCTGCAAAGCCCAGAGCAAGAAGGCTAGGGTTAAGATACTGATCTGGTTGAGCAAGGAGGTCATGGAAAAGGTAAGGAGGAAAAGAGCTGCCTTTAGGAAGTACAAGAAAACAGGGAGGGGGGAGGACAGGGAGGGAGTACTTGACAGATCGAAGGAGGTGACAAAGGGCAGTAAGGGGGAGCAAAGCATCTCTGGAACTCAGGCTGGCACAAGGCATTAAGAAGGGGAGAAGGACTTGTTTAAGTACATCAGGGAGAAAAGGAGCTGTAAGGACCACATAGTAAGGATTAGGAAGGAGGGGGTTGGGTGGAAGCAGGTGATATATGGAAGCACTAAATGAGTACTCTGCCAGTGTTTACTAAAGAGAAGAGGGGGTGACACCCAAGGTGGGAGAAATGGCAGAAGCGGGGGGGGGGAGTGGTGACAGATGGGGAAATCATGGAGAGCAAAGTTCGAGAGGGTTTGAAGGCGCTGAGGGTGGACAAGGCGCCAGGCCCAGGTGGCATCCACCACAGGGTACTGAAGGAGCTGGCAGAGGTCCTTGCAGGACCTTTGGCAGCCCTATTTAATGCCTCACTACATTCAGGGTGTGTACCTCGGGACTGGAGGATGGCTCATGGGGTGCCCCTCCACAAGAGTGGCCCCAAGGATGAACTGGGAAACTACAGACCAGTAAGCCTCACATCCATAGTGGGTAAGCTAATGGAGACTATCCTGAAGGAGAGGCTGGTGGCCTTCCAGAGGCCAGAGGACTACAGGACAGCAGACAGCATGGCTTCACACGTGGCAGATCCTGCCAAACCAACCTGGTCGAGTTCTCATGACTGGGTAACTAGGCAACTGGACAGGGGCCATGCAGTGGATGTCCTGTATCTGACTCTGTGCAAGGCATCTCGACTCCAGTGCCACATGGAAGGCTGGGAAGGAAGTTAGTAGGTACAGGGGTGGGTGCAAAGCTGGTGAGATGGGTAGGAAACTGGCTGCAGGGAAGGCATTAGAGGATGGTGGTGGGTTGGGAGCTCTCACACCCAAGGGCAGTGACGAGCGGTGTTTCACAGGGCTCGGTGTTGGGACCAGTGTTGTTTGGTATATTCATTACAGTCATATCATGGGACATCAAGAGCAAGATCAGTCTGTTTGCTGATGATACCAAGGTAGGCGCGGTGGTGGATGACCTAGGAGCATGGCAGGGGTTGCAGGATGATCTGGCAAAGCTTGAAACCTGGTCAGACACCTGGCAACTGGGCTTTAATGCCAAAAAACAAGGTGCTGCAGTTTGGGATGAAGAACCCAAGGAGGAGTTACCAGTTAGGGGGAGTGCAGCTAGCCCAGACAGAGGAGGAGAAGGATCTGGGTGTGCTCATTACAGGGTCAATGAACAACTCTGCACAGTGTAGGAAGGCAGCTGCAAAGGCCAACAAAATGCTGGGTTGTATTGCAAGGGGTATATCCTCGAGGAGGGAGGAGGTGATTCTGCCACTGTATAGGTCATTAGTTAGACCACACCTGGAGTACTCGTGCAGTACTGGCATCCGTATCTGAAGAGGGACATTGGGTTACTGGAGGGGTGCACGCAGGAGCGACAGAGATGATCAAGGGGCTGGGGACTTATATGAGAGGAGGTTGAAGGAGTTGAATATGTACTCACTGGAGGAGAGGAGACAGGGTGACATGATTGAAACCTTTAAATACATGAAAGGAATAAACAAGACTGGTACAGAGGGCTGTTCAAAGTAAGGGAGGGAGGGCCACTAGGGGCCATGATATGAGACTGGAGCGAGGAAGGTTCAGGAGGAGATGAGGAGACACTTTTACAGAGAGGGTGGTGGCTGGGTGAAAAACGTTACCTGCTGAAGTGGTATGCAGTAGAACAGTGGACTGCTTCAAACGAGGATGGGACAGGACAAGGGGGAGGGTTAATGAAGGGGAAGGGTGGAAGGGAGGAGCAGCTGCAGAATAAGGGGTGCTAGCTGCACATTCGAGCAGACTTGATAGACCTCTAGGCCTTTATCTGCTGGCAAATTTCATATGTTCATATAACCAGTGTATTGTTTTGAATTAGTCCCATTTGTTCCTTATTTAGGGACCCATATTAATGCAGCCTTTTACCTACCCAGTACGCATTTATTAGAAATTTGAGCACTTAGTGACTTTAGCTGAGCTGAAGACTGCAGTCTAGTGTAACCCAGTGATGTCAGCCCAGCTGATGACACTGGGATCCGCTTCATTATAGTCTTTAGCTTAACTGATGGGGGGGGAGACGAGCACACCAAAAAAACAGTGTAACATAATGAAAAAAAAGTTGATAAAAATGTCCCACTAGACATCTGGAATGTGCCCTCATGTGCTTCCTGGCCAAACATCACAAAACATTGCGCGCTGAGACATCGCCGGTACACCAGAAAAAGGAAGTGATCGGCTGGCTGCCTCTTCGGAGCCAAATTACGATCCCTTCCCTACAAAAAAAAGGCAGTACACTAAAAATTGAGATTGTATGGCAAATGGATTCCAGCAGAGATGAGAGTTTAATATTAGCAAAAGCACAGCAATTTATCTTTTAAAGGCATGTACTGTCTTCGTGCCCACTGTATGTGCTGGTAGGCTGTCCTGTTTTTTTACAGTCCTCTGGAAGGAAAGTGTCTAATAACTTTACCTCTGTATCTACCATCCTATGCTTCAGGATGTATCCACGTGTTCAGCTACAGGACACCAGACCAAACATCTGACTTTTCAATCCTGATGATACCACTGACAGTGTGGAAAGATTGAGATAATGTTCCCTCTAAGCCTCCTTTTCTTCCCCCAGAGTGAACACGTAGACTGTACTTTAGAGTACTAAAGCCCCCATGAACCTCATATTAAACTAATACCAAAACATTTAAGGTAAAGAGTGATTGTCTACTAAAATAAAAGGCTTACATGTATATTTACAACAGTTACATGTAACTTTATGTATTTCAAAAGTTTTACTAGGAAGGGCAGACATAGCTGGTAATGGCTCAAGATGCTTCCTGCAGGGAGGCAGTATAGTGCACTAATATAAGGCTCTAAGCTGCAAATCTGGAGACCTGAGTTTGAATCCCACAGCCACCACTTGCATACTGTGTGACCCTGAACAAGTCACTTAACTTCCTTGTGCTCCCAGGTTGCACCTGTAAACAAGCTTCAGCTTAGTGTGCTACTCCTGGTTAAACAATGGGGGAGAAATGAGAATAAGTGGCCAGAGAAAACTTAGGATAATGGCTGATGTACAGGTGATAACCATAATGTAATGCTAGGTGGTTGCTAGGGCATCAGTGGTTTACCATTGCTCTAGCAACCATAAGAGGTGATTACACCATGCTTGTCACCTGTACATCAGGCATTGTCATTTATAGTGTATGGGACCCGAATGAGAAGTTAACGCCCCCTAACACAACTAATTTAGCCTTACCTAATTAATGGATCTGCATTATGCCCACATGATTGTGTAGGAAAACAGCGTATTAGGATACACAAACTGAATGATAGCGGTCCGAAATAGCACCTGAATTAAAATCTCTGTCAGACATAGCAATTGCTAGACTCAGTAACAGTAAACTGACAGTTGCAGTGTTATTTGAATACTGTACTGAGACTAACAATCGCATTCCGGGGGTGTAGAATACTGAATAACACTGGCATTCCGTTTTGTTAACCCACTGCTATGACATGGATGAGAGGGGTTTATAAGGTTCTGACATCACAACAGTGGGATTACAAGGCTATAAACAGCTTACTTTCCGTGGGTAATAAGGGCTCCCCATACATTGTAATACAGTAGTGTGCAGTAGTATACCATTACAGTACAGTAGTATATAGAGAAAACGGCTGTTGACCAGTCATGCAGACACAGTGTTCAGGGGTTTATGATTCCATGCGACCCGAGAGCGTAAGCTTGGGCAGTCTAAAGGAATCATAAACCCCGAGGTGGCTAAAAACACACTGGTTTAGCGAGATTGAGAAGCCAGTATTTTTTATAGTGTATGGTGGCATTTTTAATGAAACCATGCATGATTCACGGCGGTTCCTTGTGCTGCGTGGCTTACGTTTCAAGATTGAGTCTCTCAGTCCAAATGAATGGAACACTGTTCTTCACGTACTCTGTATGGTGGGATTTTTAATGAGAACGTTCCACCATACACCATATAACATTACAGTGCAGTGGTAAATATCATTACAGTGCAGTAGTAAATAACATTACAGTGCAGTGGTAAATAACATTACAGTGCAGTGATAAATAACATTGCAGTGCAGTGGTAAGTAACACCAGATCATTCACAACAGGGGCTCACTGTTGAACAAATAAAACAGCACTAAGAAAAGAAAGCCTAGCACTGTACAGTGAGAGCACAAGACGTGAGCTATCTGGGCAGATTAGATAAAACTACAGAAACTAGGGTTTAAATTAGTGCTTCTAGCTTGTTTTAATTTCTGCTGTTATTGAGCTACTAAATATTTCATATATTGCAGCACTTATTTAACTGTGTTTTGAAAAATATCTGACTGTTCCCAACTGGTCTCATAATTGCTACGTGTTGTGTGTCTGTGATGTCACAGTCTGTTGTTATGGTAATTGATGTCACAAACAAGACCACTATGAGGTCACATAGGGACATTCAGTTACTTTCTGGATTGGCAACCAAAATGTGTAATAAACCCTGGGAAGGAGAACTAAAAATTCAGAAAATGTGTTCTCCGGTAAAACTACAGTAGCTGAAATGTTTATGAAAGAACGTACTTAAGTGCATAGTTGCTGTTTAAAATTATGCCACACTTTGGCACTAATTGTGTTAGTAGCCCATAATGGATAAATTATCCACACAGTTAAAGCTTCAGGTTTTATTTCTTTTTCACCAATTTGTACTACAGAACCGTGGCTGTGTAATGATTGTTTCAGGAATAGATAGTAGGGAACGTTCTAGAAAGGGATATTGTTGCACTTTGTAACATGACATTGATCAAACACGTCAAATAACAAAAAATGACTGGACAAAACATAACAGGTGACCAAAGTTGGACACTGCATTAATCACTGGTAATGTCAGCTCCAAAGATATATGTAATCCCCACTCCACAGAGCAGTACCCGATATAACCACAGTAAAAGCGCCACATAGTATATGGGGAAAAAAATGACCACAGAAAAAGCGCCATAAAAATTGCCAAATATAACACAAAACGCGTTGTTAGTCTCCCACCCAGTGGTCAGTGACGATCTAGTAAAAGCAACTAGTGCACATAGTATCAGAAAACACGAAGTAGATTAATAAAAGTAAAAAATAATAAGATGGAGACAAATACACTATGTGAAATGCGAATCGCAGCAGCAATCAATAGAAATGATAGGTGGAAATAAATAAATAATCAACATCCTTACATGATAAAAATAAGTACTAATATGTAGAATAATATTAGAATGTTAAAATCGTTCTTGTCAGCATAACAGACAACTTCCGTTGTACTTCTGCAAAAGGAAATAAAAGTCCCACAATACAATTCTTGAGAGAAATGCCATGGAACAGAATAAAGATGATCGGCTTTTCTGCCTCGAATAGAACAAAATCGATCAGGAGAAAGGTAGATAAAATAACGATTTGTATATTTGTACCGTATAACAAAACAAAGCAGTGTAGTATAAATCTAAACACATAAGTATGTAAATCAGTGTTTAAACCAGAGCTGAAATCATGTTTACATCTGTTTTTTGACATAGTAAAGTGCTGCATATATGAAATAGTGACTCTGTGTATTTTTTCCTAACAGTGAACCTAAAATGTACTGTGAAATTGTCATGATAGAAGATATTATTTCAGCGGAGGTTTACCAGGGAATTAATGCATGGTTGGGTGGGTGTAGGCACGAGGCCAACCATGCATTAATTCCCTTGTAGAAGCCTCCTTTGTCGTGGTTTAATGCTTACATAGAACTACGATGCTAATCACTATACTTTTGTTTTTTTCCAGGATTATGGCCCGAAGGTTAACTTTAAAAAACAGAAGGTGCGGGTCGGGAACTTCTCAGGTTTGCCCTCTTTCAGCCAGAAACTGTTTGACCAAATGAAGAAGCAGCCCATTTTAGAAGACTTTCTGCCAGTTGAGCAATGCAACTTGGACTATAACCCAGAACGTGGCTCTGCCATTGACCCGCACTTTGATGACTCCTGGCTTTGGGGAGAACGTCTGGTCAGCGTTAACCTTCTTTCCAAAACAGTACTGTCCATGTCATGTGATTCAGAAAATCCACTTCCATTATTCCATCTATGTGACTCGACGCAAAAGGAGATTGTCCCAAATCAAAACAAACTAAATCCAGTGGTATCAAAGTGCATCAGTAAGTGTCCTCAGGCCATGAGAGACATCTTGGCCAACAGGCTTTCTTTCAGAGATGTGGAGGTTGCCATTTGCTTGCCAAGACGGTCTCTGGTTGTGCTGTATGGGGAGGCACGTCACCAGTGGAAACATGCAATCCATCGTGAGCACGTCACGTCTCGAAGGATCTGTAGCACTTTCAGGGAACTATCAGCAGAGTTCAGCTCCAGAGGGAAACAGGAGGCCATAGGGAAGGAGCTACTAGAAATTGCTTTGAGATTCCAAGGAGGTCCTGTGTAACCTCAAAATCATGCTTAAACTGAGAAATCATTTAAAGTTAGCATGCATTACAGAAAACATATGCCCCGCAAACAGTTTTATTCAGGGCTCTCAGCTCTACAGGGATTCCTGTAGATTACAGGAAAATGGAGGTCTCTATAGGGAAATGCAAGCATGGACCTGTGTTGTTACTACCTCGAATGAACCATTCAAGGTTCCATTCGAAATGATCCAATTTAAAGCAAAATACAGGAACATCTCCACGAACTTGTAGGAAACTGGTCAGACTGATCTGGGAACTGTTGTCTACCTTAGAAGCTGGTTGTATTCTGCAGGAGTCTGAGAAACATGCAGTGATTGCATATTTTAACATTAATTTATATTTAATAAGAGTATTTTGTTAAGTGAAAATAAAGCAGCATTCTGTATTGTCATTCATTTCTTTTTGTACTCCTCCTTTCCTTTCCTCACCTCATCCTAATGATTGGGGGGGTCACTGTGGCTGTACCTTTCCTTTAGCCTGTAGGGTAGTTGAGTGGCTGCCTACACTGCTGTTACCGTTGCTGATCTGGTTGGTTGGCAGGAGAGGCATGAAGTCCAGATGACCCTCTATCCTCTGGGAGCTTAGCAACTTAGCTTTATCAGTTCATTTCAGTTTATTGTGTAGGGATAGCTTCCATTGAGCATGCTCATTCACAAGGAGGTCCCTAATACAAGTACTAAACATCACAGACAGTCAGTACAAGGATACATCGTAGTAATATAGCAGGTATATCATGGTACATGGGGTAGATTGGTTGTAACAAATATGTAAAGGCAAAAGCATCATATGATAGTAAGTTTACCACGATCTAATAAAAATCATCACAGTCAATCAATACAAATAGTACATCATAGCAAAACGGGGATATCACAGTACATAGAATAGGTTGGTTATAGCAATACATAGAGATAAATTAGATGCATCACTTAACAGTAAGTTTACTACACCTAATAAATATGAGGAAGGGAGGGAGGGTAGAGAGAGAAATAAGGTAGAGCAATGAGGGAAGATAAATGCAGTTGCAGATCTCAGCAGTGATCTCATATACCCTACCAATGAATGCCCTAACTGGGGTATGGAGTTTTAGGGTAGCTTGAAGCTTATTCCAAAGGCAGGGAAGAGAAAAGCTTAAAGATGCCTTACCAAACTGTGTCTGATAATTTGGCACATTCAGGGTAATATATGCACATTTTCTGAGGGCATAGTTACTAGTTGAGCATGAGAAGAAAGCCGATATATAAGGGGGTAACTTATTGAGGAGCGCTTTATATGTCCAAGTATAAATGTGCACCATTCTCCTGGTGGTTAAGGAGGTCTACTTCATTGCTTCATACAAGGTATGATGTTGGGTTCTGGCTGGGGCATTGGTAATGAAATGGATGGCCTGGTGGTAGAGCATGTCTAACGCAGGTGGATGGGTGCACAATTGTTATAGAGATATAGTTATATAGATGGTTTGCTTTGAGATTAGGGGATCCACTAAGGAGAGAGGGAACGACACGACATCCTCCACCTCCATCCAACAACGGAACCTACCTAAAGAAACTAGGGGAAACAACTGAGCTAACTAAGTGTTATGACCTGACGCAACGGAGGAGAGCAAAAAAAAAAACCTATGAGGAGGAACTCTCTGGGGATCCAAGGCCTAGGTCGCCTTCCCTCCAGGCTTGGGATAGTTTAATTAGTGATGGCTCTGCAGCTGCAATTTGGAAAACCCAATTAAAGGGAGGTGGAAAATATTCCAATTTGAAGGAAGGCTCTTGTTGAAACCCTCTAGCGGGAACGCCATGGAAGGTTGCGAGAAAACTCTGCAACAATACATGCATTCAAGGTGCAGGAGGAGAGCAACAACTGCTGAGGCACTCACCTGGCCTACCCACCCTAAATCAAACCAGGTGAACCAGAGGCAGTCATAGGGAGAATGCGGTGAAGATGCCTTGCTAGGGAAACCACTAAAGTCAATGGCTAACTGTTATAGTGGAACACTAGAGCCAAAGGAGATCGTTGTAACCACCCTTCACCACTAGTCTTAAATTCTACACCAGGAGCTGCTGTCGTGTAGCAGGCAGCTAAAGCCAAGCTCAGGGCGAGGACATTCCCAGCTGTGGGCCAGATGGGAAGGATCCTGCCCCAAGTTGGACACGCTCAAGATGCGAACGAAATGCAGAGTGAGACCGTCGGCTGCAGGAACCCTGCACCAGAACAGAACGGCTGGCATGCCCCATAAATTGATTGAGAGCTGAAAAGCTGGTGAGCTGAATGAGCATGGCGTGCCGAGATCGTAATGAGCATTGAGTGCTGAGACCTTGCAAGGTCGAATGCAGATTGAGTGCAGCAGAATCCCAGAGGCTGAAGCCGAGGAGATGGTAGTAGGCATGAAGCAATGGTCTGCGTAAGCAAGGAGCAATGGTTGCGTAAGCAAGTATGGACCTACGCATAGGTCAATAAGCAGTAGTAGTGATAGGTGGACCTGCAGAACATACTGTGTAGCAATCAAACAGCACTGAATTGGGGACAAGCCAGCCAAACATGAATAGCCAAATCAAGGTGACAAACACTCTGAGGATTTTCGGCAGCGAGGCAATTTTAATATCAAAGCTATATTAACAGGCTCAGCAGGGGCTTAGTTGGCTGACCTCAAAGTTGTAAGTACAATAAAACAGGGAGACAATGCTTGAAAGCAGGTGTAGCCAGGCAGTGCAGTGAAGCTGCAAGTAGAATGAGAGCAGCAATGAGCAGCACAGCTAGGGTCAGAGTAAACTGTGTCAGGTGAAAAGAATTGAGTATGCAGCATGGAGCAGCTATGGCTGAGCTGAAACACACAGATAATGATTGCAGTTGCATTGCAGTAGTTTGAGCGTGGTAAGCACAGTGTAAAACACAGGCACTGGGTACAAATAGCTATTAAAGTAAACTGTAGCAGTAGCTACAGTTGTTGGTAACTGAAAGCAGTAGCAGGAGCTCTGAGTAGCAGTATGCTAGGAGCTTAGAAACTAAGCGCCCCCCCCAAAAAAAGGAAGGAAGCACACACACAGCCGAAGGCAAAATACAAACCAGAAGCAGGAAAATAAACACAGAAGCCCAGCAGAGACAAGGAGCAGCAAAAGGGGGGGAGCCAGGGAGGCCCAAGCTGCTCAGAGGACAAACCGACAGAGCCTTTGGCTGCAAAGAAAAAATGCTTCACAGTGAGGCTGAGAGGAACTGCCTATATGGCTCAGGAAGTGGGAGTGGCTGGCTGCTTGGCCACCAAACTCCAGGCAAGCCTTTCCATTTACTAAAAAGAAAAGTACAGAATAGTTCACAAGGAAAACACCCTTATCAAACAAAATCATATACAACTACATTCTATCTTATAAAGTTTCAAAATTTCAGTTTTGAAGGTCATATGGTTATCTAAAGATCTTATTGGAGGGGGAAGGGTATTCCGTACTTTGGCTGCCTGATATGATACCCACAGATTTCCAACTTTAGTTGTACAGATGGTATGCAGTGTCCTGTAGGTCCGAGCAGGGGAGAAGAGTGGGAGCTCAGAATACAGTAAGAGTCCCTTAGAAGAAACAAGATTACTATGGTAAGTAATGTTTTCCTGTATTCTGACAGATGCAGACTACCCAAGTAGTGCATTTGGAGGTGGGCAGAGGACCTACTTAGGAAATAGGTTCTGCAGAACTGCTCTGCCAAATCTGGCATCACTCCTAGCCTGAGTATCCAGGCAGTAATGCTTGGTAAATGTGTGAACTGTCTTCCAGATAACTGCTTTATGGATTTCCAACAAAGGGATATCTATAGAGGCTGCTATGGATGCAGCTGTTCCTCTCGTGGAGTGGGCCCAAAGTCCCTGAGGGGGTTGCTTGCCCACCTTGCTGTAGCAAAACTGGATACATGCCACAATCCACCCTGCTATTTGTGGCAGATTTACCTTTTCTCACTTCCCCATAAGTCAAAAAGAGCTGGGTCATATCCCTTCTATGACCTTTTATATGTTCCAGGTAAAGCAGATGGCTCTTTTAACATCCAGGCTATGCAGCCTACATTCACCTGAAGAAGAATGATCAGTGAAAAAGGCTGGTAGTGTAATGGACTGGTTGACATAAAAATCAGACACTGCTTTAGGAAGGAACTTGTTATTGGTCCTAAGGACCACCTTGTCCCTGTGAAATGCGATATCAGTATCTGTGGACAAGGTCTGGAGCTCACTGATCCTTCTGGCTGAAGTAATTGCCACTAGAAAGACAGCCTTCTAAGTTACATATTTGAGGTCAGCTGATGACCTGGGCTCAAAAGGTGGTTGCATGAGCTGTGCAATACATATGGTGAGGTTCCACACTGGTGTGAGAGCCCTATGTGGTGGGTGCAAATGCAGCAAACCCTTAAATAATTTTCTAAATACTGAATTTGAAGCCAGTGATGATGCCTTACCTGCTGACAGATAGGCTGATACAGCAGCCAAATGCACCTTGAGTGTAGAAGGCTGAAGGCCGAGGGAATGGAGGTGTGTCAAGTAATCCAGGACTACTGGCAACCCCACCTGAGTGTGATCCAGACCTTTCTTTTGACACCAAATGGAAAACCTTTTCCACTTGGATGTGTAAAACTTCCTGGTGGAGGGAGTTCTAGAAACCCTAAGGACCTCCATAACTCCTTCTGAAAGGTGCAAATCTGAATATTCTAGGTCCTCAAGAACCATGCCTTGAGCCTGAGGGACTGAAGACCGGGGTATAGAATCCTGTCCTGGGAAGAAGTCAACAAGTTGTGCCTCCTGGGGAGGCTGATTGGTCTGGACACTGACAATGCCAGGACCAGGGGATACCATGGCTGCCTGACCCAATCTGGAGCAATGAGGATCACTGTGGCAAGCTGGGATCTGAGCTTGTTCAGGACCCTCAGCAGCAAGGAGAATGGAGGGAAGGCATACAGGAACTTCCCTGTCCAGTCCAAAATGAGGGCATCCAGTGGGACTGAGCCAAAGACTGGAGGTCTGCAACAGAATTTGGGAAACTGGTAGTTACCTGGGGCTGCGAAGAGGTCTATCTCTGGAGTGCCCCACCACTTGAATACCACTCGTAGCACCTGCCTGTTCAGGGCTCATTAATGATGGTTCTGATTTATCCTGCTCAGTGCATCTGCCAACACATTATCTTTCCCTGGAATGTGCACTGCTGACAAGACAACCCCCAGAGAATAGGCAAGACCCCATATTCTCATGGCTTCTGTGCACAGAGGTGTAGACCTTGTGCCCCCTTGTTTGTTTATGTAGTACATTGTGGTTGTGTTCTCTGTCCTGATTTTCCTTGCAACAGGTTGGCGAATGCCTTAAGTGCTAGGAAGACTGTCCTGAGCTCTAGCAGGTTGATGTGAAGCAATGATTCCTGTTTGAGTCATGTACCATGAACAGTGTGCTCCTCACCCTAGTAGGGAAGCATCTGTGGTTAACACCAGGGAGGGAGGCTCCTGAAGGAAAGGAATTCCCCATCTGAGGTTGTTCATATCTAACCACCATTGCAGTGCTTGCAGGAGGGTTTGTGTGATTAGAACCAGTTTTGACAATGGATCTCATTTCCGATGCCAATACAAGCTGAGATGATGCTGGACATCCCTCATTTAAACTCTTGCTCCTGACACTGTAGCCGTTGAAGTTGCCATAAGGCCCAGCAACTGTAGAAAGTGTCTGGCCGGCCTGAGGCTTTGGGCCTTGAAAGTGCTTGCCAGTTGAACCAGGGTATTTGTTCTTTACTGTGGAAGAAAAGTCTTTCCCCTCACTGAATCCAGCTCTGTTCCCATGAATTCCAGGAGCTGCACTGGTTGTAGTACTGACTTTTTCAGATTGACCAGGAACCCTAAAGACTGGAGGAGCTCCTGTGTCAGTGCCAGAAACTGCTTCACCTGATGTGGAGACTGTCCTATGACTAGCCAGTCATCCAGGTAAGGAAACACTACCATCCCTTGCCTTCTGATGTGTGCCACAACCACAGCCAAGCATTTTGTGAACACCCTTGGAGCAGAAGTAAGTCTGAAAGGCATTGCCTTGAATTGGTAGTGACCTGATGGCAGTCTGAATCTCAGGAATTTTCTGTGGTACTGTCTTATGGGTATATGGAAGTAAGCATCCTTTTAAGTCCAAAGATGCCAACCAGTCCCCTTGTCTTAGGGTTGGAAGGATTGTGCTCAGGGTTGCCATTTTGAACTTTGGCTTCAGCAGATGCCTGTTTAAGTACCTAAGATCTAATATGGGTCACCACTCACTTGTTTTTTTTTTTCAGTGTGAGGATGTACCTTGAATAGAGACCCTTTCCTCTCTGTGTCAGAGAAACTGGTTCTATTGCTCCCATGGATAGCAGATTCAGTACCTCCTCCTCTAACAACTTTGTTTCTGAGGGAGATGATCTGAAAACTCGTGCTCTCAGCCTTGGTTGTAGCTTGAAGCTGAGAGCCAGCCCAATACCTCCAGAACCCATCTGTCTGTAGTGATGGCTTTTCATTCTTGGAGGTAGTGGGCCAATCTGCCCCCTGTCCGTACTGGGGAGGTGACCTGCACAGATACCTCAGGGTGTCTGCTTAGGCTGGGATGCTGGTTGGTGACTGGGGCTAGTTCAGGTTCCACCTCTTCTGCCTCTGAAATAGCCCATCTGCTGTTGATACGGAGGGTAGGCCTGTGGCTGGAAAAAAGGCCTATACTGACCCCTACCTCTAGCTCCCCTTGCTTGGTGTTTCTGAGGGGTGGAGGCCCTCTCCTTGGTTGCAGCACTTTTGTAGGCTGTTTTGTAATCATCCATTTCTTTTATGTAATCCTCCGTCTGCTCACCAAACAGAGAGGAGGGCTCACAAGGGAAGTCCAAAGCCTTGGACTGCATGTCTTGGGTCAGGTTGGTAGTCCTAAGCAAAGCAAATCTTCTGAGGGAAATGGAGGAAGCCATCTGTCTGGCTCTAGTGTCAATATTATCTACAGCCAGTCTGAATTGTGCCTTAGAAGCCTCAATGCCCCTCTTTACAGCTTCTTGTAAGTCAGCTGTCATAGGGGCTGGCACAGACTTAATAATTTCCATAACCACGTCCCACAAGGTCCTTGGGGGTCTGGCTGTGTATGCCATATACAATAAGAGGCCTGTCTGATAAGGAGAGAGGATCCCAAATATGTCTTCTTAGCAATGGTGTCATCCTCCTTGAGCCTTTATCAGGAGGGCGGGAAGCCAGGGGAATGCCAGCCTTGTCACAGGCAGCAGCCTGTACCACTCCCCCATAGCTAGGGTGTCCGAACAGGAAGTATGCCCCAGCCTGGGCAACCCAATATTTTTTGTCCCCTTTTCTATCCACTGGTGGGAGTCCGCAGGATCTTACGAACCTGCCTCTTAAGTGATTTATGGATAGATACCAGCAGCCTCTTAGAGACAGGTACATCCATCATCTCTCTATAGTCTTGTTCTTCCTCCTCATCAGTAGATTCCTGGGTAGGAAGATCAAGGGACTGAGCCACCTGTTTAATAAAGGCATAATGAGAGGTAAAATCCTCATGTCCTTTATCAGGGGAGTCAGAATGGTGAGGATCTGGGGAAATCTTTGGTTCAATAACCTCCCCATAATCCTTATCCTCATCATATGGGTCCTCCTCCTCTTCATCAGCTAACTGTTCCTGTTCAACTTCCAACAAACCGGGAACTGGTGTAGGAGGAGCTGAAGGGGCCTTCCCAACTGAAACCAGAGTGCTCGGTTGCAAAACCTGAATTATCCTGATAGCATTTGCTATCTCCTCAGCAGTCGGAACCGCTACCCCTTTCGGGTGCGGTTCGACCGTTATATGTTTTTATTTCTTCTTTTTCCCCTGGTTGCTCTGTTAGCGGCAGTATCTGCAGGGCGCTTTTTGGTAGAAGAACCATCATCCTGGTCAGAGGGCTGGTTCTTTGGTTCAGCTTGGCCCGTTTGTCCTTAGCCAGTTCTGCCTGCAGTCACTTAGGTCACTTGTCAAGCGTCGACTAAGGGAAGTTTTTGCAACTATCACAGTCCTCTTGGAGGTGGTCAAACCTCAAACAAAAAACACAAATTAAATGAAGATCTGCCATAGCAAACGGTTCCCCATACTCTGTACAATGTTGGAAACCTGTGGGGCCCGTTCGTTTCTTGGTTTGTGACACTGAACAGCAGTTAAACCAATAGACTGAGAGTTACCCCGGTAAAAACACGTGTTTTTTTTTTTTTTGTTAAAACCATCTTACTGTACGGTATTAGAAGTTAAAATTAAACTTGAAGAAATTAAAACAATATCGGTTGGAGAAACTGAGTAGGAACAGAAGAAACTCACCAAATATTCACTAAATCTAGACTAATTCTACCTGTGAACCAAGGACAGTGCTTCAGAAACCGAAAATAAATAACGGACTTTAGAAACAAAATGAGAAATTAAATTTCTTCAGTGAAAGTGAAGGAGACTCTCCCAAGACGTCTTACTGAGGCAAGCAGAGTAAAGAATCTGATGTATGCAGGAAGTGCAGCCGGGGACAGTGATTTGAAAAACGAGCTTGAGCCTAACATTCCACTATTGGCATAGGTTCTATTAACCATTTCGGCTCTGGGGCAGTCCTATGGTGAGACCATACTGCATTTGTCAGAATATAGTAAGATTTCCTGGAGTTTAAAAAGATGGTATGCTTGACTTAGATTTAAAGAAATCCTTTTGGATTACCCATTTTTAGGATGTTGAGCTTACTATGAGACAGTTTTAGGCTTTTGTTGAGTAAAAATAAAATGTAAACAGATATTTTAATCAGTTTAGGCAAACTCCCTTGGCAGCGAGGTAACCTCGCGTCTGTTCCTCTCGGCTGCCAAGACACGTCCCGAGAATTTTTTTTTTTTTTTTTCAATATTTAAAGTATAGAACACAACTGCATAAACTCTCAACGATAGTTTTCCACCACAGGTAAAGATTTATCTGAACAAATCACTAACATAAATAAATATATGAAACAATACCAATACAATAGATCCATCTCACTACAGGCTGAACTAACAAATGGAACACAGATGACACTATATTCAGATCATGTCAAGCATGTGAGTAGAGGAAGAACGCCTCTAGTTTTACAAGTTTATTAAATGAGAATGGCACATTGGTTACTTCTACAGCACAAAACTAACGGTAGAAAATTATATGAGGAATTTTAGTAAGAGATCAAAGGTAGTGTTACAAGACACTGATGATTATTTCCAGGATATCGATGTGAATAAAAATGTGCAGGATGAAGAAATAATTGAACCCATTAACATACAGGAAGTCCCATCAGTAATAAATTATCTGAAATCAGGAACCTCATCAGGATGGGATAGGCTTCCGAACAAATTTTACAAACATTTTAGTGCAGAACTAGCAATGTGTCTAGAAAAAGTATTCAAGCATTTTTTTAACTCAGAAAAAATAGCCCAGCCACTTTCACCAAAGGACTAATAATGTTTCTGTATAAATCAGGTAATAAGAATCTGATACAGAACTGGAGACCAATATGCCTATTAAGCTCCAATTTTAAAATCCTATCACATTGTGCAAAAAGGACTAAGACAAACTGCTGCTAAGTTAACAGAAACATAGAAGTTGTCATCTGAAGGGAACCTAATCCACCCTGTACAGACATGCACCTTCCTAGACAGAAAAAAAATTAACACAATTTGTTCATTATCTGTGAGGTATTAGAATACTGCCAGAGGGAAAACATATCTGGTTATTTACTCACCTTGGATCAATGCAAGTTATTTTAAAAGGTAAAACACATTTTTACGAACATACGAAGAAGCCAACAGAAGAAAGCCATTTGGTCCATCTAGTCTGCTCGTATTGCAGTGTCCACAGCTTGAGCTACTGTCTCTGCCCCACTCTTCACTCCTCCCTACCCCTGGTCCTTGCCTTCCCCCATGCCTATCTTAGCCTCTCTTGAAGCTGTCCACTATCTTTAATGAGATCACCTCTTTTGGCAGTGCATTCCAAGTGTCCATCACCATCTCTATGAAGAAGTGCTTCCTGACTTCCTTCCTAAACCTCCTCCCCTCCAGCTTAAGATTGTGCCCTCTTGTGTTATGGTTGTCACTCAGCTTCAAGAGACCCTCCTTATCCATCCCTTCCAAGTATTTGAAGGTCCCAATCATGCACCCTCTCTATCTCTCTCTCCCCTTTCCTCTAGGGAGTACATGTTCAGTGCCCTCAACCTCTCTGATATACCTTTTACTCTGCTGACCCGCTATTATCTTTGTAGCCTCCTCTGGACCTTCTCCAGCAGGTTACTATCCTTTTTGAGGTGTGGACACCAGTACTGAACTCTATACTCTAGATGTTGCCTCACCAGTGACATGTACAAGGGTTTCAGACATTAAGATACTATGAGATTCCGGAAACATTTGCCAACTGGATACAACTGTTATACAAGAATGCAATTATAACACCTATAAGAAAAAAAATACTTACCACAGTAATCTTGTTTCTTCCAAGGGAATCTTACTGTATTCTGACTTCTTCAGTATGGTCTCACTATAAGACTGCCCTGGAGCCAAAATGGTTAATAGAACCTATGGTAATATGGAATGTTAGGCTGGAGCTTGGTTTTCAAACCTGTCCCTGGTAAACACTCTACAACCATCAGATTCTTACGGAGCAAAGCTAATAAGCTATCTAAGCCATAATAATAATTAACAACACCACTATTCCCCTTCTATTTAAAATGTGGGCCAAACCAAGAGTCAAGTCACTAAGCCCAAAAAAGAAACACCCATAGGATCTGAACAACATGAACAGCTGTGTTGCAGTGCCTATAGGTTCTAGCAGTGGAGGATGGGTGAGAGCTCAGAATACAGTAGGATTCCCTTGAAAGAAACACGATTACTGTGGTACGTAATTTTTTCTTCAAACCCCAGGAAATCTTACTGTATTCTGACTTCTGCAGACTACCCAAACAGTACCTCTGGAGGAGGGTAGAGAACCTATTTAGGAAACAGGATCTGCAGTACTGCTGTGCCAAACTTGGCATCACTTCTGGCCTGAGTATCCAGGTTGTAGTGCTTGGTGAAGGTATGCACTGTTTTCCAGGTAGCTGCTTTGCAGATTTCTATCAAAGGGATATCTCTTGCAGCTACTATAGAAGCAGCTGTACCCCTTGTGGAATGCCCCCCGAGTCCTACAGTGGGTTCTTTACCCACTTTGCTGTAACAAAATTGTATACAGGCAACAATCCAATGGGCAATGGTCCTCTTTCAGGTGGGTTTGCCCTTTCCCACTTCTCCACAGGTCAGGAAGAGCTGCGTCCTATCCTGCCTATATCCTTTTGCGTGATCCAATTAGTAGCTAATAGTTCTGTTGACATCAAGACAGTGCAGTCTACGTTTTCCAGAGCTGGAATGGTCAGTAAAGAAGACTGGCAAAGTCATGGACTAGTTAAGGTGGAAATCTGAGACCACCTTAGGAAGGAACTTCCTATTAGTCCTAAGGACCTTGTCCCTGTGGACTGCTATGTAGTCCTATTCTGTGGACAAGGTCTGGAGCTCATTGATCCTCCTGGCCAAGGTGATGGCTACTAGAAACACTGTTTTCCATGTTGTATACTTAAGGTCTGCTGAGAACATGGGTTCAAAAGGTGGCTGTATTAGCTGGCCTATGCATATGTTATAGTCCCATGCAGGGGTGTGTTCCCTGTGGGGGGATGCAAGTGCAGTAGACCTTTGAAACATTTTCTGAATACCTGGTTGGCAGCCAGGGACACCCCTTTTCTGGCAGAAAGGTAAGCAGAGACAGCTGCTAAATGCACCTTGAGAGTGGATGGCCAAAGGCCCAGGGTGTGCAAGTGTGCCAGACAGTCCAGGACTACTGGTAGTCCAGCCTGGCGGTGATCTATTTGTTTCTGCCCGCAACAAATAGAAAACCTCTTCCATTTGGAAGAATAAGTCTTTCTGGTAGAAGGTTTTCTGTGGACCTCTAGCACCCCTTCCAAGAGGTGCAGGTCAGCATATTCTAGATCCTCAAGAGCCATGCTCTGAGCCTGAGGGACTGTAGATTGGGGTACAAAACTCTGCCCTGGGAGGAGATCAGTAGTTGTGTCTCTTGGTCAGGCTATTGAGAAGGTCAGTAGCAGTGAGTACCAAGGCTGTCTGGCGCAATTAGAATAATTGTTGCTGGCTAGACTGAGCTTGTTCAGTATTCTGAGCAACAAAGGAAATGGTGGGAAGGCATACAGGAACTTCCCTGTCCAATCCAGCAGGAGTGCATCCAGAGGCATTGTGCCCAGTGCAAGGGGCCTGCAACAAACAGTGGCAGCTGGTGATTGTCTGGGGTTGCGAAGAGCTCCACCTCTGGGGTGCCCCACCTCTTGAACACAACCTGCTGGATCTGCCTGTTAATGACCACTCATGGTGATTCTGGTTGATCCTGCTGAGGGCATCTGCTAATACATTGTGCTTCCCTGGTAGATGTGCTGCTGAGATGGAAATTCCCAGGGAATAAGCCAGGTCCCATACCTTCATGGCTTCTGTGGATGGGGGTGGGGGCCTTGCTTGTTGATGTAGTATATTATGGTTGTATTGTCTGTTCGGATCTCAACCACTTTGCCCTGCAGCATCAAGGTGGACTGAATGCCCAGATAAACTGCCCTGAATTCCAGCAGGTTTATGTGAAGCAGTGACTCTTGCTGGAGCCAGTTACCATGAGCAGTATGCTCCCCCAGGTGGGCACCCCATCCTAGGGAGGAGGCATCTGTCATCAAAACTGCTGTTGGTGGGAGCTGGAGGAGGGGCATGCCTTCCCTGAGGTTGACTTTTTCCTGCCACCACTGCAGAGCTTGAAGGAGGGTGCCTGTGACAGATACCATCTTTTACAGGGAGTCTCTTTTCTGAGACCAGTGAGCCCTGAGATGGAACTTAATGTTCCTCATCCAGAATCTTGATACCAATACTGTTGCTGTTGATGCAGCCATGTGCCCCAACAGCTGGAGAAAATGCCTTGCTGGTTTGGGGATATGAAGCTGAAGAGAGCCTGCCAGCTGAACCGACTTTTTGTGGTTTACCAGGAAACCCAGTGCACCCAGGGTATCCTGAGTGATGGTTAGTGCTCGTTTTACCTGCTGAGGGGACTGACTTACAAGCAGCCAGTCATCCAGGTAAGGGAAGACTGTGACCCCTTGCTTCCTTAGGTGTGCCACTACAACTGGTAGGCACTTGGTGAACACTCTTGGAGCTGATGTGAGGCCGAAAGGCATGACCCTGAACTGGTAATGGCCTGATGGCAATCTGAACCTGAGGTACTTCCTGTGTGATTGCCTGATGGGAATATGGAAATAAGCATCCTTTAGATTCAGGGATGCCAGCCAGCCCCCTGTTGAAGTTTAGGGAGGATGGTAGCCAGAGTAACCATTCCAAACTTTGGTTTTGTCAAATGTTTAAGTGTCTGAGATCCAGTATGGGTCGCCACTCCCCAGTTTTCTTTACAGTGAGGAAGTATCTTGAGTAGAGGCATTTTCTCTGCTGTGCCAAGGGAACTGGCTGTACCTCTGCTTTTTCCAGGATCAGCTTTGCTACTTCCTCCTCCAACAGATTTGCAGGTCTGAAAACTCCTGCTCCCAGCTTGGGAAGAAATTTGAAGCAGAGTGCAAGACCCTGGCCCACTAACTCCAGGACCCACTTGTCTGTGGTGATGGATTCCCATGCCTAGAGATAGTTGACCAGCGTGCCTCCTACTGGGATTGGGGAGGTGACCCTGACAGACACCTCAGGGGGGTCTGTGTGGCTTGCTGGGTGCTGAGGCCAGCCCTGCCTGCGCCCCTTCTGCCCCTGCCTCTGAAGTACCCCCTCTGTGGCTGGAAAGCTGGTGATGCCTGGGCTCGGAAGAAAGGCCTGTAGTGGGTTTTACTCCTACCTTTCCTGTGGTACTTTTGGGGTGTTGCTGCCTTCTCCTTGACAGCAGCACTCTTATAAGCAACCTTACACTCATCCATTTTCTTCATATAAGCCTGTTTGTTCTTCAAAGAGAGATGTAGGCTCACAAGGCAAGTCCAGTGCCTTTGTCTGCTTGTTCTGTGACAAATTAGTAGCCCTTAACCAGACAAATCTTCTGAGGGACACGGAGGTTGCCATTTGTTTGGCAACAATCTTGTTTGCATCCACTGCCATACGAAACTGGCAATTGGAAGGTTCTATGTCCCTTTTTGCAGCTTCGGACAAGTACGAAGCCATAAGACCAGGACAAGCCTTGGCTATTTCCAAGACAGTGTTACCGAGACTCCTTTTGGTATCTGGATACATAAGCAATATAGGCTGACTGCCTGATAGACAAAGAGGCACCCAAAGAAAAAATTGCTTACCATAGTAATCTTGTTTCTTCTAATGGAGTGTTGCTGTATTCTGACTATATGCAGTTAGCCCTTCCAGTTCAACTGCCCCAGAGATGAAAGAGTGAACTCTATGCAAATGCGCAGCTGAGCCCGAGTTCGGTTTTCAAACCCCTGTCCCTGGTTCATTCTACATAACTGTCAGAGTCTTACAAGCACTAAAATAGTGGTTACTAACTATACAGATAACCTTGAACATTAATAAAAACCATAGTCACGTGACTAATAACCCAACAGTAGTCATATAAAGAAGACTCAAGTCGTAGATGCCCAAAAAAAGATGCCATCCTAGTGGTGCGGCACGTAAAAAGAACAGCTGGAGTGCAGTGTCCCCCTTCAGTTTCTGGTAGGGGAGACAGGTCAGAGTAGCCAGGCAGATTAATCTTAATACATGAGTTTCATGTGCAAAACCTATGGTAGTTATATGGAAGAACCTTGTGTTGGCTACTCTACCCACAGACAGGCTAACACATGCACTGAAAGGGAGGGAGGAACCCTTCCTGACAAAATGGGGTGGAGGGGGCTAGTAGTTTCCTTATCACCAGGGGAGGCATTAATACTTAGGGAAGGGGTGGGGTGAGACTCTGCTGTCAGAAAAATTACAGCCCTGTGGGATGAAGGGAACGAGACTGTGTAACATCAAGGGATACAGGACATGAGGAAGAAAAGAGCTTAGCCAAATAACCTAAAGTAATGTAATAGGTTGCTTAACATGAATACGCGGTAGTAAAACAGAATGTGATTTTATTCTTCTTGGTTTAAATAATTCTATCTTTCTATACTGTCTTTATTATCTCTAATGCTGGACTATAGCTATATGTATAGGCTGCAAGCTTTTGGACTCTAGGAACTAGTTCCAGCCTTTCTATAGGACTACATAAAATAATATGTGAATTATCAACATGATGAGAGCAAAAAGTATGGGAAATACCCATTGGTGGGTAAGAAGAAGCATGGACTGAGACCAATTTAATGTTATATAAAATTCTATGCATCTCATGCACGTTGAATGCTATCAGGTTACGATGGTGTATGAGACTATAACTGTCTTATAAAATGAAAATCAATACCAAAAAAAAATTCCTGCTTGGTCCATGTGGCCTCCTAGGTGGGCCCCCATGGTCGGAGACTGTTGCAGGAGAGGGACCCGCATCCTGAGGCTGTCCTTTTCCTTCCACCATTGCAGAGCTTATATCAGTGTGGAGGTCACTGGTATTACCTTTGACAGAGAATCCCTCCTCTGGGACCAAAAGGACCTGAGGCGGAACTGGATATCTCTCATCTGAAACATGGCTCCTGGGACTACAGCAGTGGCTACAGCCATATGGCCCAGGAGCTGGAGAAAATGTCTTGCTGGTTGAGGGATGTGCCGTCGGAAGGAGGCTGCTACCTGGATAATGCTGTCCACCCTTGACTGTGGTAGGATAGCTTTTGCCTGAATTGTGTCCAGCTCTGCCCCTATAAACTGTAGGAGCTGAACTGGCTTTAGAACAGACTTCTTGATATTTACCCGGAACCCTAGAGACTGCAAGGTGTTCTGACCAGAGATTCCTCTACCTGTTGAGGAGAATGGCTCACGACTAGCCAATCATCCAGGTAAGGGAAGACTATGACCCCTAACCTTCTCAGATGTGCCACGACCACTGCCAAGCACTTTGTGAAGGTTCTTGGTGCAGAGGACAGGCCGAAGGGCAGGGCCCTGAACTGATGGCAGTCTGAACCGAGGTATTTTCTGTGAGACTGCCTCATGGGGATGTGAAAATAGGTGTCCTTGAGGTCCAGTGATGCCAATCAGTCCCCTTGCCTTAGAGTGGGAAGAATCGGAGCCAGGGTGACCATTTTGAATTTTGGTTTTGTAAGATGCTTGTTCAGGTATCTGACGTCCAGAATGGGTCGCCACTCCCAGTTTTTCTTCAAGGATAGGAAGTACCTTGAATACAACCCTTTTCCCCTGTAAGGGGATGGAACAGGTTCCACTGCTCTGTGTTGCAGCAGAGTGAACACCTCTGCCTCCAAGATGGCTGTTTCTGATTTGGTGGCAGGTTTGAATAGTCTTGCTCTTATTTTTGGAAAAAAACTTGAAGTTTAGAGCAAGACCCTGGCTTATTACTTCCAGGATCCACTTCTCTGCAGTAATGGTTTTCCATGTCTGGAATGAGCCAACCTGCTCCCTACCGGGGATGGGGAGGTGACCCAAACAATCATCTCAGGGAGTCTGCTTGGAAGGGGTCTTGGGCTGAGAGCTAGGTCCACCACAGCCAGCACCTCTTCTGCCTCTACCCTTGAAGTAGCCTCTTTGCTGCTGGTAGGCAGCGAAGGCCTGGGCCTGATAAGAAGGCCTCTGATAAGGTCTGCCCCTGCCTCCCCTACTTTGCTGTCGTTGAGGAGTGGCAGCCTTCTCTTTGGCTGCAGCACTCTTGTAGGCCACTCTGTATTCATCTTTTTCATGCAAGTCTTGGTTTGTTCCCCAAAAACAGAATTTTGCACTAGGGGAAAAATTAAAGCCTTAGTTTGGGTGTCCTGAGAGAGAGGTTAGTGCATCTTAGCTATGCTAACCTCCTTTCAGATACAGCAGTGAGCATGATCCTGGAAGCAGTATCATTAATATCCACAGCCATATGGGGCTGGTATTAAGCTGCTTCCACTCCATTCTTAGCCAGGTCCTCTAAGTCAGATGCCAACTGAGGAGGAGCTTTGCTGGCCAATTCTTGGACAGATTCCCACAAGGACTTTTGGTACCTGGAAACATAGGCCATGTAGAAAGCCTGCCTGATACAGAAGGAAGTTCCCAGGTACCCTTCTTCAGCTAAGGAATCAATTTTCCTGGAGTCCTCCTCAGGGGGATTTGAAGCCAAGGGAATGCCTCCTTTCTCAAAAGCAGAGCCTGGACCACCCCTTCATGACTGCAGTGGCTAAACAGGAATTCAGTGCCATTGCCAGCCAAGGAATACCTCATGTCCAGTTTCTTATCCACAGGTGGTATAGATGTTGGTGTGTGCAGGATTTCATAGTCTGTCTTTCTAGAGACTTGTGGATGGGGATCACAAGTCTCTTAGAAGCAGGCACATCCATCATCTCTACATAGTTAGGCTCTTCCTCCTCCTCCTGAGAAGCTTCCTGAGCAGGAAGATCCAAAGCTTCTGCTACCTTTTTTATGAAGGCATAATGGGAAGCAGGGTCCCCAGAGGGACGAGGAGGGGACTCAGGATCCAGATGTTCTGGTGAAACCTCAGGCTCAATGGGCTCACTAAAATCATCTTCCTGTTCATAAAAGGGGTCTGACCCAAATGAACTGGAGGGGAAAAAACAGTACCAGGTGTTTGAACCAGAGTTTGGGTCTTTGAGCGCTGACCCAGTTCACCTGAACTGGTCTGTAGAGCCTGGATAATCTAAATGTCTTTCGCTATCTCTTCTGTTGGTTGGAGCCACAAATGTTTGTTTTTGCTGTTTTGAATCAGCTGTTTTTCTTTTCTTTTTAGCCACAGGCATTTCAAGACCTGAGTCAGCGTCTCTTTTACTTTCAGAGGTTTCGCAGTGGTCAGAGGGCACCCCCTTCTGATTCCATCGGTTTATCTTTAGTGGTGGAACTGGACCGACTTTGTGTCGTTTGCTATATCAGCCATTATCTCCTGCAGTCTATTCAAGTGCCTATCAGGCGTAGACTGAGGGAAATGTTCACAAATTTCACAATTTGCCTGAAAGTGGTCAAACCCAAAGCAGAAAACACAGACAAGATGCAGATCAGCTTTGGTAAATGGTTCACCGCACTCTGTACAATGCTGAAACCCAGTGGGACCAGTTATTTTCTTGGGTTTCCATGACGTAACACCCGAGAAAAAATTTTCTTCAACACTTATCCACAGTGGGTGGTTTAGACCTGGATAAGCAAAGACGGTTTAGCAGCTGAGGGGAAAACCGAGAAGAAAAACTCAGTTGTCTTACCAAAAGTCTACCTGTCCCTCAAAGCAGTAATTATTACAATAGAGATTAAGGATTTACCTTAAGGATCAGAAAAATCTTCGGTTTCCTCATGGTTGCAAAAACTGATTCGATAAATTTACCGGAAAGTAGAGACCCTAGTCTAGTCAAACCTGTAACTGAAGGACAGAAGTTTGAAAAATAAATGGAACTTGTACTTCAACCGAAGGAACTGACGAGAAATCTCTGAGGCGACTTCATAGGCAAGTGGAGTAAAGAATCTGGCAGTTTCATATAATGTACCAGGGACAGTGGTATGAAAACCGAGCTCAAGCCTACTGAACATTCCACTATTAACATATAGGCTTTAACTCTCGCATCTCCGGGGCAGTTCAACTGGAAGGGCTAACTGCATTAGAATACATTAAGACTTCCTGGGGTTTGAACAGCCTTTCTAGGGACATGGATATGTTGTTCATCCACACTGCCTGGCAGGTTCCTTGCCGCTTTAAATCTTGCCGGAAGGTCTTCAAGCTGGCTCCTCCCACCCACCTGGGTGATAAAACTCTCGGCTCCGCCCCATGACTCCAGGTCTTTATTACTGCTTGGAAGCTCAGGTTCCCTCCTTAGCGCTCTGCGTTTTAGACTGGTTCCTGATTCTACGGTTCGTCTGAATCTGGTTTTGAAGTTTTTCTAAACTTCGGTCTTCTTATCCCTCGCGACTCATGATGGACAATTCGATTCCCGCTCGGAGGCACCTCGCGGGCAGAAGATATCCAGGATTGATCCGCACTCACTGCGATACTGCCTTGATTCTAGACCACGACCTGCAGGTCTCGCGGGTTGTGCCGCGGCCTTTGGCCAAAGGCCCTGGAGGTAGGATCGCTGTCTTATTTAGGCTTGGGCGCCCCAAGGAGTTTTCCCCGCCGGTAAAACCCAAAGAGGCTCGATGGGCGGTGTCCGAGGCGGCTGGTTCAGCTGAGCAGCTTGAGCACTCGATCACCCTTGAGGAGAAGGCGGCCCAGGCCTCATCTCCCTCCTCCTCAGTCGCGACATTTATCCCGCTCTCTCTGAGTTCCTCTTATTCGGCTTCATTCAAGCAACTTCGCCAGTCCCTTTCCACAAAGGGAGAGGGGCCATTGGGACTTTCCCCTCAGCCCAAGACAAGGGAGTCACGGGTAAGTCCCACTGCCGCGCTTGTGGGAGCGGCAGTTCTTCCGGACAGCCGATCATACTGGTCTAGGGTTGAGGTTGCGCTCAGGCCGGGCTTTCACGGTGTCCCCTGGCCAGGCCAACCTGCTGAGACTCTGTCGACATAGTCGAGTTCTCTCTCAACCTGTCAGCCGGGGGGTCGACTGGTAGAGCCGTCAACCCCTCTCCGCCGGTTCCCCCAGTGGAGACTGAGGATCTGCCTGTGCCTTCGAGGCAGCAGTCCCTAGTCAAAGTGTCCGAGCCGAGGGAAGAGTGGGTGTCCCCCACCCCTTCCCAGGCCCGCCCTTGGTTTCACCGAGGGTCTCGGACTTCTCAGTCAAGTTGCTCCCCCCTTCGGCGGTCTCGGTCTGGGCACCGAATCAAGTGGTGACACCGTTCCTCCTCGGATGAGGAGAGGCTTCATGCAGACCAGCGCGATTACGAGGAGCTTATGTGGCAGCAGTTGCTGTTGTCCGGGAGTAAATCTACTCAGATTCATTCCCGGCTTGCAGTGGCCCAAATGGTCGAGGCAACCAGTCGCCGCAGTCGAGATGCCCATTTCTGGGCCGGTTGTTCGACTAAATCTAGCTGCCCCACCAATTGTGGTGGAACCTCGGTCGGGTCACGGCCTGCCCCACAGGTTGTCGGTCACCCTCACTCCCGGCCGCCCTCAGCAGGTGGAGGGTGGCTCAGGCCTGAGGCAGCTCTTCACAGACTCTTCGGAGTCCGATGACTCCTCCCTGTTCCCCAGGCGGGCTGGCCTGGAGTCCTCCCGGGGCCAGTCTCTGGACGATAGCCCATCGTCCTTCTTGGGTCTGCTTAGGCTCATCTCTGAGTCTACCGGGATGCAGCTCGAGCCCGTGTCCAAACGGGTCTATTATCCCCGGACAGGGATTCTAGACCAAGGGGATTCACCCATGGAGGCCTTCCCTGTGGCTGAGACCATTGTCGGCCCAGCCTTGGAGCTTTGGAAGTGGCCTGCTTCCTGTCCTGCGCCCTCGGCCAGGATGGCCAGGAAGTATGCGGTCCCTATCGGCTCTTTGCCCGGTTTTTCGGAGCACCCCTTTGCCGAGGGGTTAGTCACCGATAACATCTTCCGGCATTCCAGAAATGCTCTGGACGTGGATAGGCCCCCTGACAAGGAGTCCAAAAGGCTGGACTATGTCGGGCACAAGATATATGCTGAGTCCTCCCTCGGCCTCTGACAAGCCAGCTCGGCCACGCTGATGGCACACACCTCCCACGCCCTCATGGGCTCCCTGGATGAGGTGATCCCTCATCTCCCGGCCAACCTGCAGACCACGGCCCGGCAGGTGCGGGACCAGGGAAGGGCGGTGGCTAAGCAGCAGCTTCAGACTGCTCTGGACATATGTGATTCCTGTGCCTGGTCAGTAGCAGCTGCGGTGGCCATACGCCACAGGGCGTGGCTGAGGATATCCACCTTCACGGCGGATACCCAGCACAAGTTGGCGGACGTCCCCTTCTTGGGGACTGACCTCTTCGGCCCTGGAGTGGGGGGACACCTCCAGCGGATCGAAAAGTCCAGCACCACTCTGGACTCTGTCACCTCTGCCCAGAGGGACAAAGGCCATCGGCAACATCGGCGTAAGTACTTTCGTCCTTTGGTCTCTGCTGCACGACTGGCCCAACAGCACCAGCACGAGGGCCAGCAGGCTCGCGCTTGGCATCACAAACCCAAGCCAGCGGCTTCCTCTAATGGGAAGCAAGCAGGTAAAGGCCCAGGAGGTCCCCTCGGCCGGTCCCTCCTCCAAGCCTGCCCAGTGACGGGTTGCAAGGCACGCCCCCAACCCCACCCACCTTTCCTGGGTCCCCATGGGGACGGCTCCGCCACTTCCTTCCGCCTGGTCCGCTATCACCTTGGACCGCTGTGGAGGTGGCAGGGTGGCCTGCCTCTGCACCAAGCAGACCCTTCCTTTCGAAGCCGCCGCCTGGGAGCCACGGGTCCGCAGCCCGCCGGGCCGATATTGCCCTGCGCCTCGAGATAGAGGTGATCAGGAAGGTGGCGGATCCTCCTCCAGACCCGGGGTCTGTGTCCAGGAAATCCTGGTCCCAAAACAGACGGGGGCTGGTGCCCCATTCTCGACCTGCACAACCCGAGCAGGTCCCCAAGGTCTCGGACCTTCAGGATGGTCACTCTGGTTCAGATATTCCCATCCAAGGAATTAGGGCATGTGGTTCTGCTCCCTGGACCTCCAGGATGCGTTCTTCTCATCCCGATCCGTCCGTTTCGTCAGAGCGGAGGGATCTCTTTATGAGTTCCGGGCCATGCCCTTCGGCCTCTCTCTAGCTCCCAGGGTCTTCACCAATGCATGGCAGTGGTGATGGCATCCCTGTGGTGCTGAAGGGTCCGGGTGTACCCCTACCCAGACGACTGGCTGTTGGCAACCTCATCCAGAGATCTGGCCCTCCAGATTTGCTCTCTGATTGGCCTCCTCATCAACAAGGCCAAGCCGGAACTTGTGCCGAAGCAGATGATACCTCTCATCGGGGCAGAATTCGACTTTCTTCAGAGCCAGAGCTTGGCTCCTGGAGGACAGGGACGGAAATGTTTCCTCCTTGCCCAATCATTCCTGGCTGGGCAATTGCGCCCTGCCCGGGACTCCTGCGTCTCCTGAGCCTCACAGCAGCCTGCACCAGCGTGGTCCGTTGGGCCTGTTGATAAATGCGTCCCCTCAATGGGGACGGGCCAGTCAGTGGTCACAACGCTCAATCCATTGGATCAGTTGGTGACGGAGACCCAGGAAATGTGGAACGCTCTTCAGTGGTGGACCGTTCCGGCACATCTGCAGGAGGGCATCCCGCTCGTCCGCCCCGGGCCGACTGTCTCTTTATCGACAGACATCTCTGATGGGTTGGGATGCCCATCGGGGGAGCACAGAGCACACGGCCTCTGGTCCCCTCCGGAGTCCTAATGCTATATCAACCTGCTGGAGCTCCGAGCGGTCCACCTAGCTCTCACTGCCTTCGCTCCGTTTCTACAGGGTCAAGTGGTTCAGGTCCAGACGGACAATACCACGACCATGTGCTACTTAAACCGCCAGGGCCGGACGCACTCCTAGCTGTTATGCAAGGAGGCTCTCCGCATATGGTCTTGTGCGCAGCCTGGAGGCAGATCTCCTACCTATTCACGTGGCAGGAGCCTCCAGCACCCTGGCCGATGCCCTAAGCCGGATAGGGCTGCGTCTCACGAGTGGTTCTGTCCTGCCGGAGGTAGTACAAGATCTGTTCTCCCACTGGGTCACGCCTCAGGCGGACCTTGCCTCCAGGAGAATGAGGTTGAGACTGTTTCATCCTCAGCAGGGCTCGCTGCAGGGGGATGCTTTTTCGAGGCCGAGGACCCCAGACCTCTTATACGCCTTTTCCCATTCCCTTGAGCTACAAGGTGCTTCTCAATGTGAGGAGGAACAAGGCGCAGGTGTTTCTGGTAGCCCGAGACTGGCTCTGCCAGCTCTGGTATCCAGATCTCCTCAGCCTCAGCTCCAGGCTCCTGAGGCGGCTTCCAGCCCACCTGGACCTGATCTCTGTCATCAGGGGAAGGTATTCCATCCAGACCTTCAATCCCTGCACCTGACGGCCTGGTTCCTGAGCAGCTAGAGTTCCAGGCCTTGGGTCTTTCCGACGAGGTCCTCAGCGTCGTTGAGGTGTCCCATAAGGAGTCGACCAGAAAATGCTATGCCTTCAAATGGAAGAGATTCTCCATTTGGTGTCAGGGCAAGGGCCTGGACCCTTCCTCCTGTTCCTCGGCAAGCATTCCGGACTACCTGTCGTCCTTTTCTCAGCAAGGGCTTCGGTTGACGACCCTTAAGGTGCACCTGGCAGCCATCTCTGCCTTCCGGGCGCGAGCTGGAAAGCAGTCGGTGGCGCAGGAGAAGGTGGTCTAGTGTTTTTCTGAGGCCTTGATCACATTTCCCCTGCGATGTGAGAACCTCCCCCTCTGTGGGATCTACTGCTGGTATTGGCCAAGCTCACGGGCAAGCCATTCGAACCAATGCATAGGTGTGATATGCCCCACCTGTTGTGGAAGACCGCCTTCTTGGTGGCTTTCACATCAACCAGAAGGATGGGAGAAGTTCCAGGCACTTCCTTTGAGTCTCCCTATCTGGTCTTCCACAGGGACAAGGTTGTCCTGCACCCCACCCGAAATTCCTTCCGAAGGTGGTGTTGCAGCTTCACCTTAACCAGGTGTTGACTCTGCCAGTGTTCTACCCCAGTCACACCTCGGAGGCCGAATACAGGCTCTATATTGGACCCTAGTTGAGCGCTCACTTTCTTAAGGAACGTACGGCTGAAGTTCGGGGAGAGGTTTGCCGGCTGTTTGTCACCTACGCTGAAGTCGCACCTGGCAGACCTGCAGCCAAGCGGACGATGAGCGGGTGGGTCACCTCCTGCTTAGATCTCTACTATAGGTTGGCGGGCATGGAGCCTCCTAGAGGGATAAGAGCTCATTTTACCCACCATACCGCTGCATCGGTGGCTGCTTCCAGGGATGTCCCTATCCAGGATATCTGCAGGGCTGCTACCTGGAAGTCGCACATACCATGATACCCACTACCACATTGGCGTTGGGTCACGCTGGATGATGGTTTTGGGGTCTCGTTCTCTAGTCTTTATTCCCTAAGGGGGTGTGCGCCTTGCCCCCCTCCTCCCGGAGAACTGCTAGGAGTCTGCCAGACAGTGTGGATGAACAACATATCCATGTCCCTAGAAATACAGGTTACTCACCTGTAACAGGAGTTCTAGGAATGGTATATGTTGTTCATCCACACGACCCACCCGACCTCCCCGGCTTCGACGCACAACCTGGCTTCCAGTGGGCTAGATCTGACGTCATGGGGCGGAGCCGAGAGTTTCACCACCCGAGTGGGTGGGAGGAGCCAGCTTGAAGAGCTTCCGGCAAGATTTAAAGCAGCAAGGAACCTGCCAGACAGTGTGGATGAACAACATATACCATTCCTAGAACTCCTGTTACAGGTGAGTAACCTGTATTTTTGTGGCTGGCACATCCATCATCTCCATGTAATCTTGTTCCTCTTCCTCCGCTGTGGATTCCTGGGTGGAGAGGTCCAGGTTCGGTGCCACTTGCTTCCTAAAAGCAAAATGGGATGTAAAATCCTCAACTCTCTTCTCAGAGGAATCAGGACGATGGGGAGACCGCTAGTTCAGGAGGTTTCCCCCAAAATCATAGTCATCCTCCCCATACACCTCAGTAAATGTTTCCAGAGGACCGGGAACAGAGGGATGTAAACCGGGCCACTGAACCAAAAGCGCACTACCAGTTTTGCAGCGCCTGGAGAATGCTTATAGCATTCGTTATAGCTTCTGCGGTTGGACCCGCTGGGACAGTCAGTTGTGGTTCCTAAAGAGTACTTTTTTCTTTTTTGCAGAACCTGCTGGTTCAGAGGCGTTTTCTGCAGTTCTCTTTTGGCCCCCTCCTCCAAGGAACCTTCACCTTGGTCAGAGGGTTGTTCAACCAGATTCTCCTTCTGAGAGGAGGATTTTCTGTCTGCAGCCTTCTTGGACATTTTTTTCCTTCAGTCGGTTCAACTGCCTATCAAGTGTCAACTGAGGAAAATTCTTGCAAATTTCACAATCTGCCTGAAGCGGGTGAAACCCCAGACAGCCCACTCAAACCAAGTGAGGATCTGCTTTAGCAAACGTTTCCCCACACTCTGTGCAATGTTGAAAACCCGTTGGGCTGGTTAGTTTTTTAGGAAGTTAACATATCCGGCCCCAAAACCCCAAACTAGGTCTTTTTGTAGGCCCACAACAAAAACAAACTTCTTTTTTTTTTTTTATGGTCGGTTTAGCAACTGGGAAAAAAACAAACGTTACCCTGGTTTCTCTCTCAATAACATAACCAGTCCCAAAGGGTTTTACATGACAAAATTGAACTTTAAAAGTACAAATAAATGATCGGCTTCCTCCCAGTTAAAAGAACTGAAAAGAAAACTAAAAACTTACCGATTAACACTAAATCTAGACTAATCTACCTGTAAACACAAGGATAGTGCCTTAAAAACTAACAGAAAAGTACAGTTCTGCAAGAACTTACCATAACAGTAGATCTTTGGGAGGAGCTCTTGCAGCAGGTTACACCATTAGGACTAAGCTGCCAGGTGTTAGGACCCCATGGAAAGTTTCTAGCTAGCAGTCTATGGTGGGGGACCACCCCTGACATTGGCTCTGCCCAGATGTCAGATGTGGTATAAATGGGGCAGTCCCCCGGCACCACCTCAGTTTCTCCTACTGGAGACCCGGCTAAAAACAGATGGTGAACCAAGGAGGATCTGCTATCCCCCAAAGAGAAAATTGTAGCATTAGTCCCGGGGGGGCGGGGGCAGGTGGGTGGGTGGGAAAGCCACCTGCTGCAAGAGTGCCTCTAGAAGATCTGTTACAGTAAGTTCTTGCGTAACTGTACTAGCTCACTTTTGAGGGGCAGCTCTTGCAGCAGGTAATACCATTAGGACTGAGTCCCAAGCAATACCCAAGAAGAGACCCAGGTCAGGAAGGCGGAGGATAGTAGCGCAGAGCTGTAGGCAATTAGGAGAGGAGTGCCTGAAGGATTGCTAGGCCGAAACCTGCTATTCTTCTGGAAGCAATGTCCAGTCTGTAGTGCCTAACAAAAGTGTGCACAGAACTCCAAGTAGCAGCCGTACAGAGGTCTGCTGAGGAAACATTTCTGAGTAACGCAAAGGATGATGCTATCCCTCTGGTGGAGTGACCCTTAACCAGTCCTGGTAAAGGTTTGTTGTGCTACTGATAACAGAATGTGTCACGAGCCACTTAGCATCTGTTTCGCCACTGGTGCCCCAGCCTTCCTTTGGGCAAATGCAATAAAACAACTGGTCTGTCTTTCTGGAGGAACTGGTCCGGGTGAGGTAGTAACGAAGAATCCTATGTACATCCAGAGTATGTAATAAGGCCTCCCCTCTGTTTGAGTACTCTGAATAGTAAACTGGTAGTTGTATGTCTTGGATCAACATGAATTCACTACCTTCAGAAGAAACTCAGGGTTTGTATGCAGGGCTACCCTGTCTCTGTGAAAAATAAGATAAGACTCTCTACACATCCAAGCCTGCAGCTCGAAAATCCTCCGAGCTGAAGTAATAGCAACTAAAAATACTGCCTTTCAAGAGAGAAGGTGTAGCTCGCAACCTGTGGCTGGTTCAAAGGGAGGCAAGGTAAGCTTCTCTAAAACAAACAGGAGGTCCCAAGGCGGCATGTGGTCTCTCCTGGGAGGTTTGATATGCAAGGTGCCCCTTAGAAAGGTCTTGCATAGGTCCAACTGTGCCAGAGTCTTCCCTTTCAGTGGTGCATGATAAGTTGACAGCGCACAGAGATGCACCCTAATGGACGAGTAAGCTAAGGCCCAGGAGATAAGGAGAGAAGATACTCCAGCACAGACTCCACCGGACAAGCGAAGGGATCCAGAGAACAGGGGACTGCCCACAAACAGAAGCACTTCCACTTTATGGTATATGTTGCTGTGGTAGAGGGTTTTCTTGCTGCCACGGACACCACTGCCACTCTTAGGGATACTCCAAATCTATCCCTAGCTAAGTCTGCAGGAGCCATGCAGGGACCAGAGGGCCGGATGGACCAGTGTGTCCCTTGCTCCTGGGACAGCAAGTGAGTGGACGGGCAACAGAACCGGTGGTTCTGATTGCAGCTATTGTAACAGCAGGAACCAAATCTGTCGAGGACAAAAGGGTGTGACCAGAATCATTTGGGCACTCGCTGCCTGCAACTTGAGCACGATCCTCTGAAGAGGGAAGGCATACAAAAACCTCCTGCGGTCCTGACCTGTACATACGATGGACGTCAGACACTGCCTTGCCCGAGTCTTGTAGTCCTATTATGAGTTTTTCCGTTTCCTGATCAAAGAGGACGGGTCCCTGAAAGGGAGCATACAAAATGGCATCTTAAAAATCCTGGCAGAAACCAGATTCCCTCAGCCAGGCATGCCTCCTCATGCAGATACGTGTTGCTGCTGCCTGCGGAGTCGTGAGAGCTCCTCAGCACGTGTTCATCCACATCCATGTCCAACTGGATGACAGCTAGGAGCTCTGCCTTGCCCTAAGAGTCTGGCTGAGGCTTAGCCAGATCCATTGCTTTTGTCCACAGTGACTTGGACATAATCATGTGGGCCAGGAAATTCAGCGTCCTGAGCATGCAGGTAGCTAATGAACAGACCTTACGGTCCAGCTTTTTAGACTCTGGATCTGGGGGCTGGGCGCTCATGTGCCTTGGCTGTTGCACTCTGCCATGTGCAGCCGTGAGCACACAGAGTTAGCTTTTGGTTGCTCGCTTAAGAAAGGCTCCCTTTTGGGTGTTTTATAGAGCCTAGCTGCTTTTCTTGGTACTGCTGTTGTGGTAGCCGGATGCTTCCAGGTCAGTTTCATGACATCTTGGAAGGGCTCCACCAGTGGGAGGGACGTCCAAGGGTTTTGGGTCAGTAGCACCCAGAAATTTTGCCAGACGGCATCATTTAGGATCCAGTTCTTCTGTATCCAACTAATACAGGGCTTGGATATGCCTCATAATGTCCAAGGAGGACGGGTCATCTGGAGGGGACCTTGGTGAGTCTCTTCTTGGATCCAGAGAAGATATGGTTAAGCGTGTTCTAGGAGGAGTACAATGAGAAGTCTCTGGCGTCCTCTCCTCAAGGAGATGGCAGGCATCTGCTAGGAACCGGGCGTCCGCCCATCATCATCATCATCATGTGGCAGATGCTCTGTCGGTGAGGAAGGTCACCTAGGCGACTGTTCCCTGGGAGGTGGCCAGACCGGGGATGGGTCCCTGGGCTTTGGGAGAAAGTCCCCTTTAATGGTGTTCCACCATGCATTGAAAAGCCCACTTACGCCAGTGGGACTGGAGGCAGAGGCGTCTGGTCTGGTACATTAGAAGGGCCAAGCATCTGACCCTGTGGCCTTTTGGGTACAGACATCTGGCCCAAGGCACCTTGTTGGTTGGTGCCTCTGGCGTCAGGCCTGATGGGGTCTTGTCTGGCGCTGCCGAGCCCCCTTGCAGTCTGGCATCTGGCTCCTTAAGAGGAGGCGAGGGAGGCATTTGGGTGTCCATAGGCCCTGGTGTCTTGTCCTTTGGAGCCTTGGGCACCAGGGCTAACATCTGGTCCTCCAGAGCAGACGGCCGCTCTTTGGCCAGTGGTGCCTGGTCCATTTCTGATGCAGTCTGAGTGGCCAGTAGTCTACCTACCTTCGGAAGCCGACATCACCCTTTCCTCGGGTGGAGGTGGTGTCCGGTACCAGACGACCTCCTGGCGTCTAGTGGAGTTGTCCAACCCTTTATGCCTGTCGGATGATCCAGAGTGCTTAAAGGCGACTGGTTTTGAAGGTTTGCTTGAAGCAGACGCCTGTCCCTCCTGTGTTGACCCACGTGAAGCCTTGTGGGGTCAGTGTGCCAAGGAGACTTGGGTGGATGAACGCTGCTGGGATTAAGACTCCCTACCTTTAGAGTGTGATGAGGCAGTAGTCTTCTTCGATGTAACCCCCGAAACAGTTGTGGTACCTGGGGGAACAGACTCTGACCTCCCACTGGAGGTGGAGGAAGCAGAAGTCCGGCGAAGTGACTCCGACCTGGCTCTCTCCTTATCCCTATGATTGTGTTTCCCGCCCAATTTTTTTCTCGCGGGGTGGGATGGGAGACTCCCTGGCTGAGGTGGAAGAACTTTATTCTAACTGGGTCCTCTGCCTGGCGGTCACTTGTTGCTTTGGCCTCTAGTGTCTTGAGGCAGTGGATGCGGGTTTCACTGTTAAACTTTTGGCATTGTGGGCAGTTGTCAGGCCGGTGGTTGGGGGCCTAGGCAGACCAGGCAGGCAGAGTGTCTGTCTCTTGCCGGGATCTGATTACCGCATGTGCACTTTAACTTCCGCCGCTGAGAGGTCGATGAAGACATGCACCTATCTGATGAAGAAACAGTTAAACTGCGCAAGGCACAAAATGGCAGTTGACTGCAAAGATGGCATCTGTGGAGCCAATGTTAGCGAGTTGACAGCAGGAAAAGAACCGAGGTGGTGCTGAGGTACTGCCCCCTCCTTTATACCATATCTGACGTTGGGGGTGGTCTCCTGCCATAGACTGCTAGCTAGAAATTTTCCGTGGGGTCCTAATGCCTGGCAGCTTAATCCCAATGGTATTACCTGCTGCAAGAGCGCCCCCTCAAAGTGAGATTAAAATTTACTTCAGAGAAAATAAAATCTTCAAGAAAGATGAAGGAGGGCTCTCCGATGCGTCTGTACTTGGCCAGCAGAGTAAAGAATCTGATGGTTGTAGAGTGCTCACCAGGGACAGTGGTTTGAAAACAGAGCTTGAGCCAAACACTCCATATTAGCATAGGTTCTATTAACCATTTTGGCTCTAGGGCAGTCTTATGGTGAGACCATATTGCAGAAGGTAGAATACAGCAAGATTTCCTGGGGTTTGAATAGCTGGACAGGAAGGAAGTAATTTACAGGTGAAGGTGGGAGTTAGACAGGGTTGCCCCCTGAGCCCCCATTATATATTTTCACCATTGATCCCTCCATCAGAAAGGTACTAAAAACAGAAGGACATGAAGAACAACAGAGGAATAATTTAGTAAAGATCACAGCATGTGCAGATGACTTGGGTCTTATACAAAAAAAAAAAAAGTACAGTACAGATGCTAAAGGAAGTAGAGGCTTGCTCTGGAGTATCAGAAGCCCAACTGAATATGAATCAAAGCAAAGGCATAAGATTGGGCCCACAAGGACAGCATTTGAATACCCTAGCAGGTATAACTCTTACAAAAGAACCTCTGAAAATTCTAGGAGTAAAATTCAGAGACAGACATGGCACAAACTGGGAAGATGCCTTACAAATTTGTGAACAAAAAGTGACCCTGTTGAAAGGATGGAAGCTTTCCAAACATAAACGAGTGTTCATAATAAACAATTTCTAACCCCATGTTTGTTATATGTTAGCATAGTATTCCCTTTATCAACAATTCCAGAAAGAAGAATTTTTAGTATTTTTTCCCCCCCAGATGTTATGGGGTAGCTGCCTAAATCTAATAAAAAGAGACAAGGTATTTGCCAGACAAAAAAAGAAGGCATGAATATAACTCCTGTTTTTTTTTCCACACTTTATTTAATCACTCATTCACATTTGTGTTACAAGACAATTCAACACTTGTCAAAAAGTGGATTATAAATAGAGGATTTTTTTTTCTCAAATGGGAAAATGTTCTCCCCAATCTTTCACAAAATCAACAAGTTCCATGTTATATGAGATCCATAGCAAAAGAAAGCTTCAACTGGAAGGTGACAAAAACTCGCATATTGAATAAATCAAGGAAACAATTATATGTCATGGTCCTTAGTGTAGCAGGCCTCACAGAACCAGAATTCAAACACTGCAAACAGGAAGAGGGTACCTCAGAAAATGTCAGAGGAAATAGTAAACAAAAAGCAAAAGAGAGAACATGTCCATGCCCAGAATGTTCTGCACAAGAAGAGACTGTAACATTTCGTACTAGAGTGTCAGTTTGTGAGTGTCGTGGAAATTTCTAGCAGCCAGATGGCATCTTCCCTGGTTAGAAAGACTCACTTGTTACAGTTCTAGATGACTTTCCACATACTCTTCGGAAGTACAACACGTAAGCATTAAGGCATGAGAAAGGAGGCATTTAGAAGGAATTAATGCACTTTTGTTGTGCGCAAGACTGAAGGTCGAGTGCTCCAACCACCAAACCATGCACTAATTCCTTGGAAATGCCTCCTTTTGAATGCCTTAATGCACTTGTAACAGATTTCTAAATATGTGAGAATACTAGTAATTGTTACAGGTATTAGATGAATAAAACGAGACAACTGTGAAGGTTTTACTCTGTTTATATGAAAACGTCCTTTTTCCACGATGACATATTCTTTGTTAAGCAATACTGTTTTACATACTTATTAATAAACTTTCAATTTTTTTATACTACTGTGGTTTCATTTCTGTAGCTTTTTATAACCTTCCGTTGATTAACTTTTTTTTTTAACACAGTAGAACATTTTTTATTCAGCTTGTTTTACCATCTGTAGCGATCCCCTTACAGTGTGCATTGTAGGATCTAATTTGCATAACCCTGGACGATGATTATGCCCTACAAAACACCAACATAACATTTACAGTTCTTAACTTGTACATTACTACTACAGGACTATCATTTGCATTTTTGGTATCAGATCTGACCCATACTTTTGCAATCTGTTCTGATGCTACAACCATGTGGTTCAGCTTTCCTGCTATCAGCAGTTTGACACAGAGGTTGTGCGCCAGGGATTATTTCCCTGGACATGTGTCATAACTGGAAATTTAGGGGACTGTTGATAGTTAATCTAGACATCTGAAAGGGGTTATTTGAATAGATCTCGCCTCTTCTATTGCTTGGGCTGCAGTTAGTGTGTGTTTCTTTACTCTGTCTACTTTCCTGATCATTTTCTGTGGTGTGATTCTGTGTTGCGGTTCTTTTGTCGTCTCCACTTGAGCTGGGCTGTGCTGGTCTCGCTTTACTACGGTGAGATGATGCCAGTCTCGTCGTAGACCACGGCTGCTCGACCATGCTGCTGCTGACACTACTTGTTGCTTTCTGGGGATAGGAGTGTGGAGGTATGTTGTCAGACAAGATCATTCGTATTCCTTTCTCTCTGTTTATTTATGCCGTGTTACAAATAATTCTACAACCCTTGCCGTACCTCCAGTGTCCACTGTGTGGGTGGGTACTGCTAGTGTTTTATTATTGCACTACGTTTTGTGGTTGCTTTTGGTACTGCTCAACCGTGCATATCTAAGGAATTAATGCGCGGTTGGAAACGAGTCATGTGGTGTCTTTTATCCAAACATTTGTCTTCCTTTGTGTCTGTCTATTTATGTCATGTTACAAAGATACCTTAACTGTAATTGCCTGCCTGAAATTCTATCTGTGGCAGGCAAGGTGTCAGTTTGTATTACAACAACAGAGAATGTCATATTTATATCTGTAAAATGTGTGAAGCATCATTTTAAAGGTTTATTGAATGTTGTTGACCTGGTTGGTCCACTGAGACTAGAAGTCCCTTTTCAGGGGTGCAGGGGGGAATACAGATGGTTACCAACTGAAACAACCACATTAAGGCGCTGGTGGTATTTTTAGTGAATAGGGGAAATTTGGCCAAGACTCCGGGGAAATTCCGTACACTTTTGGAGAAGAAGTGCCAAGGGATCTTTAACGATCACCTGAACAACCACCAGAACAAGCATTTAATGCCTAAAGACAGCACCTCAGGAGTACAGCATCCCCCTTCATGATGCACTACAGTGTCAGTACTGGTATTTTACCCCAAGTGCCTGGTGTGAGGATAGAACCCACAACCTTTTGATCTTCCGGCCTCAGAGGTGAGTGTGCAACCTGCTAAGCCACTGACAGATTTACGAAAAAGATTTACAATTCCACCCAAAGGTGCAGGTAGTTTTATCGTGGAAAGCGTTTCCCTTTTTTTCAAAAATTTAAATAAGAAACAACAGAAAAACCTGTGATAAAACAGTAAGGAAATGTGACACATTATGGAAGTAAGAGCATGGCAACAGATAATACAGACTATACAGAAGTAAGGAATATTTGCTCGATAGTGCAACAATTGTAAAATGTGAAAAACAGAAATGGAATGCTTTATTCTGTAATTTCTTTTTGGTTTGTTTAATAAAAAGAAAACTCCCCCTCTCTTCTTCAGTAAGTGTCATGGGATATTCTACTTCCACCTGGACAGTGACCTGAGATGGGCAGAAGGGACCTCGGTTTTTAATGGTCATCTGAAGGAAGGGGTGGGGAAGATCTTTCTTTAATTTCTATATCCCTTAATTAAGAATTTAATTTAAATGAATGGAGAATTCTTCTGTTGTTAAATAATGGTAGCCCATGATTCTGATAGTAAACGGACAGCTCCAACCAACAGATTTAATTTTCTCATTATGTACAGTACATGGCACGAGACCAAGAACTTAGAAACGCATTTGTTCTAAAAAGATACATGACATTTTTTTTTGCAGAACACATACTTTGTTTAAGAATATACAAGTAATTTTGCATGCTGTCCAAAACAAGGCAATGGAGAACTTCAGCAAAAGCAAGACTTTCTGATTTAAACATTTTTATTATTCAGCTGCAATTTTAATGTACAATGTATTTTTCTCCAAACTCCGGTACATAAAAGAAACAATAACACCATCAGTTTAATAGGTCTCTGACCCACAGATAATCTTCTTACAGTAGAAGCAATCAAATGTATATCATGAACTGTATCTTCTTATTCAATTCCTTCCTGTTTCTCCTTAATGGCAACCTATTGGAGAGAGGACACAGAAATCAAGATTAGAACTCGGAGAAGGTTCTTCAGAAATCATTCACCAGTAGGAAGGAGTGCTAATAAATAAAGCCAGCAAGTGAGCAGCAGTGCATCAATCCGGTGAAACTTCTGACCTATACTTTTTATGTTGTTTTAGATTGATCCTTATCTTTTGACTTATGATACCCTTCTTTCTCCATTTTTAGTCTACTTTAGTACTTTTCTTCATGTTTGAAATAATAAAAGAGCACTCCTTTTAATATGACTCGGAACCAGGCTTTCATAAATTATTCCCGGCTGTTTTTTAACACCTAATGTTCCATGAGGTCAGGGACCGCTGCATGCTAGTTCATTTTAGTTACAGCAGATGTGAGTTTAAACAACTGATTTACAAAAACAGCCAAGAATACGAATGGAAACCTGGTCTAAGTCACATTAAAAGGAGCACTCCTTTGTTATTTCAGATGTGAAAAAAGTACTAAAGTGGACTTTGTCAGCCACAGGTTCGGAAATGGACTCAGGACGTCGGCCATGGAAGAAGGCTTGCGTGTCCTAGAGATTGCTCCCCTTCTCCCGGGGGTAGAGGTCTGACACACCACAGGCGGACCGATGTTACTCATGTTTGGGGCTGACATGGAATCGTCATTGCCCATCCCCACCCCCGGTACTGCTGCAAGTTAAAATTCTGGCCCCAAGCATTATGGCCTGTTCTACCACCGTCCCCACTACCAAAAATGTTTGCCTGGGGGTCCTGCTCCCAAGGCCCCACCCTGGTGGTAAGCCAGGCACAATACCAAAGACCGTGGGGAGGTCCCCCACCTCCAAGCAGCCCCCGGGGTAGTCTGGGAATGGGGGCACACATGTGGATGGAGCAGAGCTGGGGTCACAAAAACAGAAAGAAAAAAACATGGGTTGTCATGCTTGTTTTCCAGTTACACTGAGGAGACAATCTCTCTTTATGGAAAAAATCCAGAAGGGGTCAGATTGTTTTATGTGGTTATAACATCTGTATTTTAGATGTCAACATGAGTGTGAAAGAAAATGTGAAACAAGGACACATTTGTCATGATGCTTGCTTTATTTTTTCCACAAATGCAAAAATTAAGAGTAAATTACCAATACTGAGACACCCTCTTGTAATGATATTCCCCTTAAAAGTGGACATATTTTTACGTTTTTATACATAAAACCATTTCAAACCTGTCATTTTCATAAAACTTTTTGATAGTTGTAGAATATGGTTACACAGAAACACAGACTTTGATTGCAGGACTGCTTGGCCCACCCAGTGTGCCCATTTCCCTATCTATTGGATAAGCTGCAGATCCTGGTTAACCAACAGCCTACTTCTGCCTACCCCCACTATAACTGCCTCATGTCTGTCCCATGCATTCTTGAACTCCCCCACTGTTTCTGACCCTACGATCTATGAATATAGAAACAGAAAGAAATATAGGGGTTGCCATGCTTTTTTTGGTTACATCTGCCTTTAAAGTTGCAGTTTAAGAGGTGGTCAGCTCAGGATAAAATAAACAAACATCCCAATAAAAAAATTAAACTGGCAAGAATGCATTTCAAGCAATTCAAAGGCACATGCAAAATGGCAAGGACTTTAACGTAAAATAAACAGTGTAATCAAAGGCAGACAAATATTTTAGTAAAAGATAAATAATTATTCTAATAATGCTTCCATTTATAAGAATGCACCTGTGGCAAAAAACAACCTTGAAAACATTTTTGAGAGCATCAGAAAAACAGGAATTTGAATCCCCAAGCAAAGTCTTTAATAGCCAGATATTTTTATCCATTTGACAAACTGAAAAGCATTAGTACTACTGTGCTAATGCCATATGCAAGTGTTGGCCTGTCGTTCAGCCTTTTGTTTTTACTTCAGGTCGGTTATGGCCAATTGGTGACTGAGCAGAGCGAACCCCTGGGTGTCTTCTGTGCATCAGTTATGGGAAGCCACAGCAAAGGAGAGGGAATAAATAAAATAGAAATAACAGAAAATATAAACCATTCTAGAAAATGAGGAATCTTGAACAGAAAAAATACAAATTGTTACCCCACAGCACAGTCACACTCTTCTCTGCTGACTTCATTAGTGCAAGTCAGTTAAGCATGACTGGCAGGATACATTGTGCCATATTTAAGCACCCCCCCCCCTCGCTGAAGCCGCATGCAGTGGAGAATCACGATGTTCCCTTGCAGGAAGCAGACTTCCCAGCCCACCACTGTGGCATGCCTAAGTCCTCCTTCCTGCTGATGCTGCACACAGTAGAGCATCATGATGTCCCTCGGGAGGGGGCAGTATTGTGGCATGTTTTAGTCCCCTTCATGCTGGTGCCGCATGCAGTGGAGAGACAATGTTCCCTATGGAGGGAGCAGGCTTCTAAGCCCACAATCTGCCATACTTAATATAATAACATTTATTTGATTAAGCGCCTTTCGAATTTCAAAGCGCTGTACAATATTCATAAAAACAAAACATGTACAAATACGTATAATATAAAATCACGATAAAACAGAAAATGCCTTCCCCCATAAAAAAAGTCTTAAGTGCCTGCTTGAAACTCCCTACCGTCCTGCACTCCCGGAGCTGACGCGGCAGAGAATTCCAGAGGGTAGGTGCCGCAAACCCAAAGGCACGCGCACCAGATGACTGTAAGTTAACCCTCGGAATCTCCAGCAACCCCTTGTCAGCCGAGCGGAGCTGTCGCAAAGGGGTGTAAGGAACCAGGAGCTCTTTCAAATAACTGGGACCCAATCCCTGTAGGGCTTTGTAAGTCAAATGACCTACTTTAACCGTGATCCGCCACTGTATTGGCAGCCAGTGTAGAGCGTGCAGCACTGGGGTAATATGAGATCTTCTAGATGCCCCAGTCAAACAAACGTGCTGCCGCATTCTGCACTGGCTGTAAGCGGCGGATATCAACCCCAGAAAGCACAGGATAAAGGGAGTTGCAATAATCAAGGCACAATGTCACAAAGGCATGGACCAAAACAGGCAGGTCTCTGGATGGAACAAGGTGCCTAATCCTGGCAATGTTCCTAAGATGGAAAAAGGCCAGCTTGACAACTACCGATATCTGATGTCAAAAAGTCAGACCATCGTCAAGCACCACTCCCAGGTTACGCACCTGTTCAGAGGTGAGGATCTGGGCCTCCCCCAGGACTAAACTAGAAGGGAGCCCAGTCCGTAGCCCCTCTACCCTATGACCCAGGTCCACGACCAAAACCTCAGTCTTTCCTGGGTTCAACTTTAGACCGCTGGAATTCATCCAATCTTGGATTTCTGTGAGGCAGCTGTTCAGTACCGAGATAGCACCAACCTGGTCAGGCGCAAAAGACAGGCAGAGCTGGGTATCAACAGCATAGCAATGAAACCTCAGCTCGTACTGTCTTACAATGTCTCTGAGGGGTAGCATATATACTGCTAATAACATGGGGGACAGCACCGAACCCTGAGGTACCCCGCAAGGCAGAGAGAAAGCCCCAGATGAAAACAGACCCGAGACCACTCTCTGAGTTCTCCCAGCGAGGAAGGATGAAAACCGTCTGAGGACTGTACCTGACAGCCCACATATGAACCTCAGGTGTTCAAGCAGAACCCCATGATCCACAATATCAAAAGCTGATGATAGATCCAGGAGAACCAAGATAGAACGGTGTCTCCGATCTCTTGCCATCAGGAGATCATTGAGCACCCGAACCACAGCAGTCTCAGTACTATGCCTCTTAAGAAAACTGGATTGGTGAGGTTCGTATAAATTATGGATGGTTAAATGGTTATCCATTTGAGCAGCCACAACTCTCTCAATAACCTTCCCCACAAGAGGGAGGTTAGAGATAGACCTGTAGTTTGCTAGGTTCTCCGGGTCTAAAGAAGCTTTTTTCAGAAGGGGGATCACCATCCCTTCCTTCTGGGAGCTACGGAACTCACCCATGTCTAGAGCGCACCGGACAATCCGAGCTAAGACCGGGCCAATGATCTCAGTACAACGCAAAATCAGGGAAGCGGGGCCTGGGTCTAAACTACAGCACGTGGAACGCATCTCCTGGACAATCCTCATAATGTCTACGAAATCCGGCAGGTCAGAGGTACTCCAGGAAACTCCGGGTTCTGTGACAAAGCACCAATCAACAGCAACCCCCTTAGAGTGAAGTTGGTGGCACTCTCTCCTGATGTCTTCGACCTTATTCGAAAAGAAGCGAGCAATCTCATCACAATCAGTTTGTGTAAAAACTCGACTGAGCTGCCGACAGGCTGGTTTGCACAGCCTGTCAACAGTTCTGAAGAGTTAAGCCGGTCGGTTCTGCGCGACAAAAATTTCCCTGGACAGGAATTCTGCCTTCTTATGGGAAATTTCTGTTTGGTAGAGTTTATAAAGCTCTAGCAAAATATGGTGGTCAGCATCAGTGGCAGTCTTCCTCCAACGACGCTCTAACCTATGCCCCAATTTCCGCAACACTCTCAGAGCCCCATCAAACCACGGGGATCCAGGGCGACGCGGAATGGGATGAACTCGGATAGTAGCAATCAGATCGAGGGCTGAAGATATGGCCCCATTATAGGCCATTACCAACTGCTCAAGATCTGTGCAAGACTCATCCAACAATGAGAGGTCAATAACCACCATCAGGTCTTCAGGGACCACATCCCACAAAGAGCGGAACCTGACCAACTCCACAGGGGCGCCCTCAACACTGAACCCAACTGAGTAATGATCAGACCAACCGACTTGTTCCACCACTAAATCGGAGGCCTCAATCTCCAGGAGGAAGACCAGGTCAAAAGAGTGACCTCCCTTGTGTGTAGCTGAGGAAACAACCTGTGTGAAGCCCAGAGATGTCATCACCTGGAGGAAATGCTGGCCAAAAAGCGAGGATTCGTCGTTGACCCAGGCACTGAAGTCACCCTTCCCACTGGTATGGCATGCAGCAGAGCATCATAATGTTCGCTGGGGGGGTGGCAGGTCCCCCAGCCCACCATTTGGCATACTTATGTCCCCCATCCCACAGGCATCACATGCAGTGGAGCATTATGATGTCCCCCTTGCTCACTTGTTAGTTGAATGGCGACAAGGATTTGTTAAAAATCAGCACTCTGTCATGTTAAAAGTAGTTGACAACGGCTCCCTATAGAAGTCTACGGAACGTGCCCCGCACTCTCCATAGTATAACTTTATAAAATCTTACAACAACTTGGCCCTTCAGCACAATGGCAGAGCTACTGCTTGCAATGCCAATGACCCGGGTTCAGAAGTGAACTCAGGGCTCGGAGTCAGCCCCGTGGAGGAGGATCATGTGTCCAGAGGTGGGGCAGGGGCCTTGCAGAGCCTAGTTTTTGCCAGGTCCCTAGTGCAAGCTGGGGGAAAGGTGCTTGGAACTGCCTAGAAAGGTAAGGAGGGGTGTGGCGGATGTAGTTGTGTGATGAATGGGAGCACACTGCCTACTTCATTGTGTAACTGCATGCCACGCCACTGTAGGGGAACCAGAAAGCTGCAGGCAGCAGGAGTGCACCTAGATACCCATAGCAACTGGAAGTGGTTCCCAACGTTGGATTGGTGGGACCCCCATCAACTCCACTTGGGGGGGATGGGGAACATCTGGTAAGCAACAAAAACAGGAAAAACACCACCACACACACGCACACAAAAAACCAAACACCTTACAGCATCGGAGCATGTCTCCGAATTGGGAACTGGAAGGGATTGTGCTTTTGACTCCATGGAGTCAAATTACAATCTCTTCCATCCCAAATTATGGCCACAGAAAAATGTTTGTTTTGGCAACAGTGGACTTTGGGGCAGGTAAAGCTTCTATACTGTCTCGGGGGGGGGGGGGATTTAAAAGCAGGAAATGTATATTACTGCAGGAGTCAGAGATTCCTCAGGTTTGGTCAAAGTCAGAAGTGACTAAATTAATGCTATTTTCTATGCCTTCTACAAGAAGCTTTACTCCTCCAGTTCATATGGCTCTCCCCAAGAAACTGATCAATATCTGGCTAACACTATCCTGCCTGAACTTCCTGAGGTAGCTCGTAATTCTTTGGACAAACCCAGTTCTAATCAAGATCTGGAAATACTGTTATTTCTGAACTACTTTAATGGGTGTGCTCCTGGTCCTGATGGTTTACCCAATGAATTCTATAAATTATTTTGCCCCTTCATTAGTGATCATCTTAATATGCTTTCTGAAGCCTCCACCTGTCATTTTCTTCCCACATCCATGAATGAGGCTAATATTACCCATATCCATAAAAAGGACAAGGACCTCACTTGTCACCATGAAATCCTCCCCTGCTTCCTTCTTTGCTCTTACAAGGGATCTGAGCAGCTTTAGATCCTTATCGGGACTTCAGCTCAACTGGACCAAAGGTGAAGCTTCAAGTCTCAATCTGCGCCTCTATGTCTTTGGTCAAGCTGCAAGAGAAAATCAAAGTCTTGTGTTCCAAACATTTTGCTGTGCTGCAGACTTATAAATACTCGGTAATTAAAGGTGGAAGGAGGCCAAGGCCCATCGAGACCACCTTCCCTGCACTAGCAGGGTATATTTATCTCCCACTATCAAGTAAGTACCCGTCTATCTAAACTGTTCTTAAACATTCCTGGGGAATTTATGTTCACTAGGTAGTCGGGTTAAGAATTCCAACATTTACAAACTCTAATGGTGAAAAAATTGCTTCTTTTATTGGTATTGAATTTTGGGATCAATAGCTGTCTATTAAGACATCTTAGTCCAGCTGGTTTGGGGCCCAATTGAGATTATAATCACTCGTAAGATTTGTTTCCCGTAGGATATTAAAAAGTAGCAGAAACTCACCTGTAGTTCTACGGGTTGATGGCTTGTATAAATTCAGTCCTTTAGTCTATCTGCATATGATACACTACTGATGGGGTTAATAATTTTAGTAGCTCTCCTCTGGACCAATTCAATTAGCCTAGAATCTTTGTTTAGGTGCAGAGACCAGAATGAGGCTGCACAATCAACATGGGGCCTAACCTATGTTCTGTATAAATGGTAGGATACAGGCCCTGCTTCTGTTAACAAAAGATTTTTTAATAAATGCTATAATGCGATTAGCCTTAAGTGCTACATGTCTACACTGGTCGGTAGATGTAAAGTTTTTGTTGGCAATTATACATAAATCCCTATCAGAATCTACTGCTTTAAGTGGGCATCCATTTAAGTAACAAGTACTGTTTGGATCTCGATTTCCGAGATGAATAACTAAGCACTTATCCACATTAAATTCCATTTTATTAACTTTAGTCCAATTTTCAATTGTTATTAAATCATTTTGTAGGGGTATAGTTTTAGAGGAGCTGTCCACATCACTACTAAGTTTAGTGTCCTCTGCAAATTTGGATAATCGGCAGTGAGTGCCAGAATTCATGTTGCCAATAAAAATCCCAAACAGTAACGGTCCCAATACTAACCCCTGGGGCACACCGCTAGTGACCTCTATGTCCCTGGACAATGTACTGGATACTTTCACCTGCTGACTTCTGTTACTTAACCATTTAGTGACCCATCATATAAGGTATGGATTTAGGCCCAGTGAAGACAGTTTCATAATAAGTTGTGCATGATGAACTTTGTTGAAGGCCTTTTTAAACTCTAATAACAGAACATCCACAGGGATACAGTTATCCAGACATCTGCTAACTGGTTCATAGAAGGTGATTAGGTTACTAGTACATGACTTTCCCTTAATAAAACCGTGTTGATGAGGATCTTCAAGTTTTTTTTATCATGGATTTTGGCCTCTAATCTAGACTTTAGCAATTTCTCCATACATTTACATATAATGGAGGTCAGACTAATTGGTCTATAGTTGTTGATCATATTTTTATTACCCTTTTTATATATTGGGACTACTGTGGCCCTCTTTCCAGTCGGATGGAATTTCTCCAGTATACAAGGACTTGTTAAAGAGGATAGTAAGAGGGTACGTTAACTCATCTGCTGTTTCCTTGACAAAATGGGCGTTAATATGGTCTGGTCCTGAGGAAGATTCGTTACGTTCCCACAGTATTAAATTCACCTCATCTATTAATTTTGTAATGGTTGGAAATATCAGTTCAGAATTTCTATACGTTCTAATTCTGTCAGCAGGCTGAGGGTTAAATACTTAAGACTCAGGATTTCTCCTGATCTTACAGAACAGGCCCCTAAAGTTTGAGCCCTTATTATCAGAGACTGGAACTGACCTGATGAATTGGAATAAACTACCCTCATCTCTGCGGGGAACAATTAATTCAATTAAAATGATGACTGATGCTAAGATTTTTTTTTTATCTCTTAAATAATCTTCCTATTCAGATTGCTCAGAAATGTTTCCCAAATTAGAAAGAGTCATAAAAATATTTCTGCGGGGACATAAACCACCGAGAAGAAAAAATTACTCACCGTAGTAATCTTGCTTCTTTCAAGGTATTCTTCAACATGATTAACTATAGCAATCAGCCTCCAGCGTTCAACTGCCCTGGAGAAACCTGGAATGATATGCTAATGATGGAACATTTACTGGCTTGTGCCACCATTCAGACATGCTGCCTCTACCCACTGTTGTGCTCTATAATGCTCAGATTTACTTGGAGCCTGCTTCTAGAGACTCCTAAGCTACCCTAACACCACCAACTCAAAAACAATCCCCTTTTCCTGTCCACTGGAAATGTCAGCTAGGACTAACTAGAGAAACAAGAGCCATCTGGTTTTAAAAAATTAGTAAAACTCAGGATGACCAGCAGTATATTAAACCAGCTGTGATTCAGAGGGCAACTGGTTCTGGAAGGGGAGGCAGGGAGGGAGACAATCATACTGAAGGATACCTTGTAAGAAACAAGATTACTACGGTGAGTAATTTTTTTCTTCAAACACCAGGAATTCTTCAATATGATTAACTGTAGCAGAATACGAAGCAGTACCTTTGGAGGTGGGCACAGAACATTACTTAGGAAACAGGCTCTACAGCATTGCTGTGTCAAACCTGGCATCACCCCTGGATTAAATATCCAGACTGTAATGCTTGGTAAAGGTGTTCTGTTTTCCATACAGCTGCTTTACAGATTGCCAGAAGGGGAATATCCCTGGCAGCTGAAATTATGGAAGCTGTTCCCCTTCTGGAATGTGCCCTCATGCCTACTGGGGGCTCCTTACCAGCTTTGCTGTAACAGAACTGGATACATGCTACTATCCACCGTAAGATGGTTCTTTTATTACCTGACTTTCCTTTTCCCACATCTTCATAAGTCAGGAACAGCTGCTGTCTGTCCTGCCTATGGCCCTTAGTGTGGTCAAGATAGTATTTGAGGTCTCTCTTAACGTCCAAGCTGTGAAGCCTCCGCTTCCCTGAACTGGAATGGTCAATGAAGAAGTCTGGCAGAGTGATAGTTTGGTTCAAATAAAAATCCAAGACTACTTTAGGGAGGAATTTCCTGTTTGTCCTGAGGACCACCTTATCCCTGTGGAAGGATATGTAATCCTGTTCTGTACATAGAGCTTGTAGCTTGCCTGTCCTTCTGGCTGAGGTAATGGCCACTATGAATATAGTTTTCCAAGTGACAAACTTCAGGTGTGCTGTAGACATGGGCTCAAAGGAGGGGTCCCATGAGTGTCAAAATGCAAACATTAAGGTCCCAGGCGGGCACTGGGTGCCTATGAGGGGGGTGCAAGTGTGCCAACCCTTTGAAAAAAAAAATTTAAAGATAGGATTAGCTGCTAGAGAAGTGCCCTTGCCAGCCGAAAGATAGGCTGAGTAATGCCAGGTGGACCTTAAGGGTTGAGTACTGTAGCCCCAAAGAGTGCAAATGGGTAAGATAGTCCAGAAGTACTGACATGCCTGACTGGCAGGGCACAGAGTCCTTGGTACCACACCAGATAGAAAACCTTTCCTGTTTGCAGCATAGGTTTTCTTTGTAACTAGCTTCCCGGAGCCCTTAAGAACACTTTCAGAGAGTTGCAAGTTAGCGTACTCTAAGTTCTCAAGAGCAGGCCTTGAGCCTGAGTGACCTGAGGTTCGGGTTCAGAGTCTTGCCCTGAGAGGAGGTCTGGAGGTTGCATCTCTGAGGAAGGCCGACTGGTTGAGCTACTGACAGAAAGAGAGAAGAGAGTACCACAGTTGCCTGCTGGCTCAATCTGGGGCTATCAGAATCATGGTTGCTGATTGAGACCTGAGTTTTATCAGCACTCTGAGAAGTAATGGGAATGGAAGAAATGCATAAAGGTGCATCCCTGTCTAATCCAATGGCAGTGCATCCAGTGGCACTATGCCCTTCACTGGAGGCCTGCAGCAAAACCTGGGTAGCTGGTAGTTCTCTTCTGAGGTGAAAAGATCTACCTCTGGGGTTCCCTGTCTCCAAAACAAAACCTCTAGTACTTGCCTGTTGAGGGACCACTCGTGGTGGTTTTGGTTGAGTCTGCTGAGGGCATCTGCCAGAATATGATCTTTCCCTAGCAGGTGAATAGCCACCAGGGACACCTGCATGGAGTAGTCTAGACCGCCTTCATTTATTCTATGTACAAAAGATCGGACCTTGTCCCTCCCTGCTTGTTGTAGTACACAGTGGTAGTATTGTCTGCTCTGACCTGTACCACCTTGCTCCTTATCAAAGTGGCAAAGAACTGAAGTGCTAGCAGTACTGCTCCGAGCTCCAACAGGTTTATGTGTAACAGTGATTCTGTTGGGGACCATGAACCGTGCACTGTATGATGTTCCAGATGTGCCCCTTCAGTCTAGGAGGGAAGACATCTGTAGTGAGGACCAGTGAGGGTACTCTGCCCTGAAGGGTATCCCCAACCTGAGATTGCTTTTGTCTTTTCACGCCTGCAGAAGTGTGCTCATTACTGGGACTAGCTTTGCCAAGGAGTCCCTTCTTTGGCACCAGTGTGCCCTGAGATGGAATCTGCAACCTTGGACTGTTCCTGTTGCAGCTGCTGTGTGTCCCAAACATTTTAGGCAGTGCCTTGCTGGCTGAGGCTGAATGAGCTTGCAATTTGAAATATACTGTCCACTCTTTTCTGAGGAAGAAAAGCTCTTCCTTAGTGAGTGTCCAGCCCTGCCCCTATGAAAGTCAGGACCCGAGTAGGCTGGAGGACTGACTTTTGCACACTGCTTATGAACCCCAATGAGGGCATCTTTTACCTGATGTGGGGACTGACCTATGACCAACCAGTCATCCAGGTAGGGGAACACTGTTATAAACTGCCTTCTCAAGTGTTGCCACCACCACCAGGAACCTTGTGAAAAGGTTAGGCTGAAAGGCACAGCTGAAAACTGATAATACTCTGAATGAAGCCTGAAAGTACAGTTATACAAGAACTTACCATAACATTAGATCTTTGAGAGAAGCTCTTGCAGCATGCTATTATCATTAGGACTTTACCACCAGAAACCAGGACCCCACAGCAAATTTCTAGCTAGCAGTGTCCCAACGTCGGTCGATGGTATATTAGGGGGTGGTCCCCAGCCCCACCTCAGTTCGCCCGCTAGAGACCCAGTGAAAGGACCAGGAAGGAGCATGCCATAGAAAGAAATATGCAGAACTCACTAGGGGAAGTAGCGCCTGCTGCAAGAGTTTCTGTTGAAGATCTACTGTTACAGTAAGTTCTTGCGTAACTGTACTATCTTACTTCGAGTGGGAGCTCTTGCAGCAGGCTATTACCATTAGGACAGAGTCCCAAGCAATCCCAAAAAAGGGAGAAAGGTAAGTCCAGGAGGATGCTAGAAGTGCTGTAGCCCTAAGGAGGCACTTAAAACCGAAGGTCTTGGAGGACCGCAAGGCTGAAACCTGCCCTTCTCCTAAAGGCAATGTCCAGGCTGTAATGCTTAATGAGCGTATGCACTGAGCTCCAGGTAGCTGCTGCACAGATGTCTCCAATGGCGATGTTACGTAAAGAGGCAAATGAAGTAGCCACTCCCCTGGTAGAATGACCCCTATCCGGGCCCGGTAGGGGTTTGTTGTGCTTGTAACAGAAGACGATAGTTTACCAACCACTTTGCAAGTGTCTGCTTAGACACAGAGGTGCCTTTACAGCATGGCACAAAGGCCACAAACAATTGCTCCGTTTTACAGTGCAAAGCAGTGCGGGTCAGGTAGTAGTGCAACACTGTGGCGGTCCAAGATATGCAGGATTGCTTCCCCTCTCTTTGAGCGATCTGGATAGTATACAGGAAGGTTGATGTCCTGATTTAATGTAAACTCTGACACCACCTTTGGCAAAAAGTAATTAATTCTCAAGGACACCCTGTCTTTATAGAAAATTAAATAAGGTTCCTTAAACACATGGACCTGAAGCTCGGAAACTCTCCGGGCTGAAGTAACTGCAACTAAAAACAATGATTTTCAAGAAAGGAAGCGCAGCTCACATTCCGTGGCAGGCTCAAACGGGGGAAACAGTTAACTTCTCCAGCATAAAAAGGAGATCCCAGGGTGGAACCGGATCTCTAATGGGAGGCTTGATATGCAGTATGCCCCACAAAAACGTACGGGACACATCCAGTTGCGCGAGGGCTTTCCCTACCACAGGTATGTGATAAGCAGAGATTGCAGAAAAGATGTACCTTTGTGGAAGAGTAGCTCAGGCCTTGCTTCAACAAGGACAGGAGGTACTCTAAAAATGAGTTCACTGGACAGGTAAGCGAGTCCAGGTGATGGGGTGAAGCACATAAACAAAACTGTTTCCACTTCATGGCATAAGTGGATCTAGTTGAGAGCTTTCTCACTGACACGAGAATGTCCGCCACTTCCTGGGAGACCCCATACCTAGTTCTGGCTAAGTCTGCAGGAACCAGGCATGAAGATGCAGAGATTTGAGGTCCAGATGGACCAGTGTCCCCTGATCCTGAGACAGCAAGTGAGAGCTCAGCGGCAGCTGTATTGAAGGCTCCACTGCCAGCTGCTGAAGTAGTGGGAACCATATCTGCCGGGGCCACAAAGGAGCAATGAGGATCATCTCTGCTCCTTCTGCCTGAAGCTTCAGCAGGACCCTCTGAAGAATGGGAAAAAGGAGGGAAGGCATACAGGACCCTCCCTGTCCAACAGAGGGACAGAGCATCACACCAGAAAACACCAGACGTGGGCTCTAGCGAGCAGAAACTGGGCAGTTCGGCGTTGAGTGGAGACGCAGAGAGGTCCAACTCTGGACCATCACTCCTGTCAAAAAGCTGATCTGCTACCAAATGGAGGAGCTCCCATTCATGAGCCTTGGTCCGAGACCAGCTTAGGCTGTCGGCCAAGATATTTTGGATGCCTGGAACGTGAACAGCGGTGAGGTATAAGTGATGTCCTAGTGCCCAATACGAGACCCTCATCACCTCCCTGCAAAGGGGTATGAGTGTTTGCCCCCTTGATTGATGATGTAAAACATCACCGATGTGTTGTCCATCTGGATAAGACGACGGCCTGGCTACAGGTCCATCTGAAACATCCTCAAGGCGTTCAGGACTGCTCGTATCTCTAGAATATTAATATGGAGCAGTTGCTTATCTGGAGATCATATCCCCTGGGTCTGTTTGTCTCCCAGATGAGCTCCCCAACCAAGGAGGCATCCGCAGTGAAAATCTGTCTCTGTGGTTCCTGCTGGAAAGGGATCCCTCGTACCAGGTTGGCAGGTTCTAGCCACCAGGAAAGGGTCCTTCTGACGGGGTCATAGACCCTGACCGGTTGGTCTAGGTCATCTGACCTTTGGTCCCACTGCACCCTGAACATCCATTGTGGGAGTCTCATATGCAGGTGGGCCAGAGGAACTGTGGGAATGGCCACCACCATGTGCCCCAAAAGTCTGAGGAAGGTCCTGGCTGGGACCTGAGGAGCCATGTCTACACTCTGACTATACCCCTTAAACGATCCCCCCTTTCCAGAGGGAGGAAGGCCATGCCCTGAACGGTATCCAGGACCGCTCCAATAAAGAGGAGTCACTGGCTGGGCTCTGGGGATGACAGAGATTATGGGAGATCCCTAGCTCTCGGAAGAGAGTAAAGGTGTCTTCAAGAGTGCGAAGAAGTTGAGCTCTGGATGGAGCTGCCAGGAGCCAGTCATCTAGGTAGGGAAAGATGTAATGGTTCTGGTGTCTGACAGCTGCATCCACCACTGTTAGACACTTGGTGAAGACTCGAGGAGTGGAGGAGAGGACAAACGGTAAGGCTTGAAACTGGTAATGTTTCCCCTGGAAGCAGAACCTCAGTAACTTCCGATGGGGAGGAAAGACCCTTATGTACAGATAGGCATCCTGCATATCCAGGGAGCTGAGCCACTCCCCTTGATGCAAGAGGGGAATGAAGCCTGGCAGGGTAACCATCCTGAACCTTTTGTACTCTATAAAGAGATTTAGTGAGCTGAGGTCCTGAAAGGGCCGAAGGTCTGTCTTTTTTGGGACCAGAAAAAAGTGAGAATAAAAAGCCCTGCCCCTGTTGTTCCAGGGGGACTGGCTCTATTGCCCGGTTTTGCAACTGGACTTGAATCTCTCCTTCAATCAAGGGAATGTGTGAAGGAGGATAATGGGCAGCCCTAGTGGCGTATACGGAAGGATCTGAGTGAACCTGAGAGTATGTCCTCTCCTTATGAGGTCCAAGACCCAGTTGTCTGATGTGATGCTGCTCCAACCCTTCATGTAAAGGGAGAAGTGACCCCCTACTGCCCCCACTGGAGGAGGGGCACCGGTAGGGAGTCACTGGGTAGACCCAGGGGTGGGCTGCGAGGACTTAGGGCTTCAAGAGGCGGAGCTCCCAGAGGTCTGGACTGCTGCCTTTCTCTTGAAGCCACCCCTCTGCTGAAACTGGCCACAGGTATTCTGCCCACAGGTTTTATGAAATTGCTGTCTGTGAAAGGGCTTCTGTTAACCCATATACATCTTCTGGACGGACCAGATTAACTTCCCATAGTCTTAGAGATGTGAGACGAGTTTCTTGGTCTCCTCCACAAAGAGAACGGAACCCTGGAATGGAAGGTCCAGGATCCTGGACTGCAGATCCTGGGAGAATCCTGAGACTCTAAGCAAGGCGAGGCACCTAATGCAAATGCCAAATGCCGCTGCCCTAGAGGCCGTATCCGCACTACCAAATGCGAGGCCCTCAGAACGCGAGTGCCTATGTCCGAACCCAACTTTAAGATGTCCAGGAGTGCAGTCTTTTATACAGTGTCTGGCAAGGCCTAAATGACCTCTAATCCCTTCTCTCATAATGTATTCTGGTACTGCACCATATGCGCAAGGAAATTCAGGGATGGAACAGAGCAGGTGGAGGCAGAATGGACTTTCCTGCCCACCTGATCTAAATATCTGGACTCCGCGTCAGGAGCTGAGAACTAAGGTGCTTCAGCTGCTTTGTCATGGGCAGCCATGATCACCATGGAGTCTGCCTGAGGGTGTTCCATCAGAAAAGGCTCATCCCTCAGCGCCTTGTACAGCCTGTCTGATTTCTTCAAGACTGCCAGAGTAGTAGAAGAATGCTTCCAAGTGATCTGCGTAAAATCCTGGAAAGTATCTACAAGAGGAAGGACAACCAAGGGTTTTGGCTCCTTGTGCCTCAGGTACTCCTGCTAGTCTCCAGCGCTCGGGATCCAGATCCTCCATCTCCCACCTGTTGGAGGACTGGATATGCCTCATGATGTCCATGAATGTGCGATCGTCGCGAGGTGACCTTGGGGTGTTGTTCTTGTCTGGGGACACCAGCCTCCTCCTCAAAAGGAAATTGTCGGAACCAGAGCTGGGCTCCGAATCGTGGCCCCTAGAAGAGGGGGAAACTAATCCTGAGGAGTATCTGTGCCCCTCAAGGGAATGCCATCCGCTGGAGGACCGTCGACGGCTATAGGACCAATGGGTATGGGACCAACGACGACTGGTCAAGCGCCAATGACGACTATCCAACCAACGTCGGATTGAAGACCGCCCCCGGCTATAGGAGCAACAGCGGTCAGTACTAAGCGACCGTGAGCAATGTTGGTGTCGCCCCTTTTTGTGTACAGTCCACCCACGAGAGTCCATGGAGCTGGGTGAGCGAGTCTTTGTCCTAGGCTTAGGGGAAGATGGCTTAGGCACGGGAGAAGAAGGTTTCCCATTCAAGCTTTGGTTCTTTTCCTTAGCTGGAGACTGTTCTGGGTCCGGCTCCGGTGGAATAACTTTTTTTTTGACATGCCCCCATCAGAACTGGAACAGTTCAGTCAGTTGTTCTTTTGCGAACTGCGCAGCAGCCGACCCCCCCAAAGGAGGCGACCTCTCTGGCATGGGAGGAGTGATAGGGGATGAGGGGTGGCCCGACAGGTCCCTTGGGGGGGTGGACTAATCCTCTTGGTCTTCCAGCATGGACACCCTGTGGACTGGTGAACGTTCAGGTACCGAGGAGGCCTTGCCCAATGGACGCTCCTTGTCCTGGACAGACGGCCTGAAGCCAGCTGACTTGGAGGACGATGTCAGTTTAGAGGCCGAGGCCGATGCTGCAGAGATTCAGTGAGCTGTGACCGGTCAAGACACAGACTCCAGACCCCTTGAATCAGAGGCTTTACCCAGCGTACTTGGGGAGGGGGCATCGTCCTTGGTGGGACCCAAGTCCCTGCAAATAAAGTAGAGATCTTGATCCCTGTGGTGGAGAACTTCCACAAGGGAATAGCCTTCACCTTCAGGGAACTTTGAGCTATAGGAAAACCGAAGCCCTGCTTGCCATTCCCCCAACACTGGTGTTTTGGCAGGAATGGAAGCCTCTTGCCGCCCTGTAGAATGTTGAGAGTGGCGGGAAGAATGGTAGGACCCTTTCGAGTCTGAACCCGAGGAAGGCTTCTTTTGGTGTGGGGACCAGGAGCGCGAAACACCCCTTGGACCGACCTCTGTCCATTTCTTGGGATTTCCGTTGTGTCCTTTTTCTTATCCTCATGTTTAGGACAAGAAAAAGAAGAGGAGGAGGAGGATTTCCCTGCTGGTGAGGCCTGCATCACAGCCACCTGCTGCTCTAGAAGATGGGCTCTGAGTGCCTTCAGGCGGCGAATCCTAGTCCGGCCTCCCCATCCTCCCATACTTGCCCTACAGTATACAGACCCTGTTTCCTCCACACCTTAAGTATCTGATGCTCCCGGACCGAAATGCCAGCCCTCCCTTTCAATAGGACTCCCAAGTCTGTATCCAGGGAGAAGGAGGGGGGATGTTGGAAAATATGGTGCGCTTCCTTCCAGGCCATTAGGGTAGTGTTCGAACATGGAGCAGAAAGTCTTTCAGACGTTCCATCAGAGGTACCCCACCATGGTACAGTTATATAACAAACCTGATGTAGAGTTCTCCATATTTACCCATCCCGGGCAAGAAGTCCCCTTCCCCACCAAATCTTGAATATGTGCCAGTTGTGTGGCCATATAATGTTTGACACTTGGTAGCCCCAGACCACCCCCACCCACTGGCAACCAAAGTATCTCCTTTTTTATCCGAGAACGTTTACCTTGCCATAATAACTGAGTTATAGCTCCTTCTAATGCTTTAATATATTTATTTGGTATACCTATTGGAAGAGTCTGAAACATATATAAAAAAAACTGTGGAAGGACACTCATTTTCACTAAACTGACCCATCCAATTAATGTCAATGGTAGGGCCCTCCAGTTAATGCACGGTTTTATTTTTTGTACAGTATCATCAGGAAGAGATTGGTTCTGGCCATAATAAATATCCTGGCAGTAAATAATACTCCTAAGTATTTAATTGAGGTGGATGTAGGTACCACTACCGAACCCAAAGCTATGGACCTTTTAATCTTCCCTATAGGCATCCATTCACATTCTGACCAGTTTATCTTGTGACCTGATATTGCTCCATATACTCTAAAAATATTTACTAACGATGGGAGAGCCTTATCAGGATTTTTTTTAGAAAAAGGAGAATATCATCCGCAAAAAGGGATATCACATTATTTTTTCCTTTCCATAACAGCCCCTTCACAGACGAATCCTGTCGAACTGCCCCAGCCAACGCTTCAATAGTTAGGACTTATAGCAGGCAGGACAGGGGACACCTCCATCTCGTTCCTCAAGTGAGGACAAAGGGAGACAAAATGGTATTATTCGTTCGAATTTGAGCCTGTGGATTTTAATACAGAGCCTGAATCCAACTCAGAATTCCCTCCCTAAAGCCAAATTTACACAGAACTGCCATCATAAATGGCCATTCGACACGGTCAAAGGCTTTCTCTGCATCTAATACTATTAGTTTCCCCTCTGCCTCCCCCCGCCAGAGGTGCATAAATACAGGTTACTCACCTGTAACAGGAGTTCTAGGAATGGTATATGTTGTTCATCCACACTTATTGGCAGGTATCCTTGCCGCTTTAAATCTTGCCGGAAGGTCTTCAAGCTGGCTCCTCCCACCCACCCGGGAGGTATAACTCTCGGCTCCGCCATGACGCCAGATCTGGCCCGCTGGAAGCTCAGGTTGTGTCGAAGCCGGGAGGTTCAGAGTCGGTGGATGAACAATATATACCATTCCTAGAACTCCTGTTACAGGTGAGTAACCTGTATTTCTAGGACATGGATATGTTGTTCATCCACACTTATTGGCAGACCTCTAGCAGTTCTCCGAGAGGAGGGAGGCAAGACTACACCCCAATACTTACTTGGGAAAGAGAGACTGAGAACCGAGGCCCCAAAACCAGCATCCCCTGTGACTCAAGGTCGATGTGGTAATGGGTAATGAAGGTGTTTGCTGACTTCCAGGTAGCAGCCCTGCAGATTTCCTGGATAGGGACGCCCCTGGAAGCAGCCACCGATGCAGCAGTATGGCGGGTAGAATGAGCTCTTATCCTCTGGGAGGCTCCATGCCCGGCAACTTATAGCAGAGATCTATGCAGGAGGTGACCCACCTGCTTATACGTCCGCTTGGCTGCAGGTCTGCAGATCGCGACTTCAGCGTGGTGACAAACAGCTGGCGAACCTCCCCGATCTCACCGCGGCTTTTGTAATAGCTAGCCTTCTAGGTCCAAAGTATGGAGCCCATTCGCCTCCCGAGGTGTGATTGGGGTAGAACACCGCAGAGTCAACACCTGGTTAAGGTGAAACTCAGACACCACCTTGGAAGGAATTTCGGTGGGGGCGCAGGACAACCTTGTCCCTGTGGAAGACCAGGTAAGGAGACTCGATGGAAAGCGCCTGGAGCTCTCCCATCCTTCTGGCTGACGTGATAGCCACCAAGAAGGCGGTCTTCCACGACAGGTGAGAGAGAGAGCACACCTGTGCATAGGTTCGAATGGCTTGCCCATGAGCTTTGCCAGTACCAGCAGTAGATCCCACGGAGGTGGAGGTTCTCGACCGGGAGGAAATGTGATCAAGGCCTTGAAAGCGCCAGACCACCTTCTCCTGCGCTAACGACTGCCTCCCTGCCCGCGCCTGCAAGCAGAGATGGCTGCCAGGTGCACCCTTAGGTCGCCGACCTAAGCCCTTGATTAGAAAGGACCATAAATAGTCTAAGATGCTTGCCAAGGAACAGGAGGAAGGGTCCAAGCCCTGTTCTGACACCAAATGGAAAACCTTTCCATTTGAAGGCATAGCATTTTCTGGTCGATTTCACGGGACGCCTCAACTACATTGAGGACCTCGTCGAAAGACCCAAGGCCTGGAACTCTAGCTCAGGAACCAGGCGCCAGGTGCAGGGATTGAAGGTCCAGATGGAACACCTTCCCTGATTGACTGAGAGCAGGTCCGGGCGAGCTGGAAGCTGCATGGAGTCCTGGAGCCGAGACTGAGGAGATCTGGGTACCAGAACTGGCGAGGCCGGTCTGGGGCTATCAGAATCACCTGCGCCTTGTCCCTCCTCGCCTTGAGAAGCACCTTGTGGATCAAGGGAAATGGGGGAAAGGCGTAGAAGAGGCCCGGGGTCCACTGCCTCGAGAAGGCATCCCCCTGCAGCGAGCCCTGCTGAGGGGGGCGGGCATGGAACAGTCTCAGCTTCGCGTTCTCCCTGGAGGCAAACAGGTCCACCTGAGGTGTGCCCCAAAGGGAGAACAGATGCTGTACTACCTGCAGGAGAGACCACTGGGATGCAGCCCCTATCCGGCTCAGGGCATCGGCCAGGGTGTTGGAGGCTCCTGCCACATGAATGGCTAGGAGATCCGCCTCCAGGCTGGCGCACGAGTGACCAAATGCGGAGAGCTTCCTTGCATAGAAGCATGGAGCGGCCCCGCCCGGTGGTTTAGATAGTACATGGTCGTGGTGTTGTCCGCCTGGACTCGGACCACTTGACCCCGGAGGAACGGAGCAAAGGCGGTGAGCTAGGTGGACCGCCGAGCTCCAGCAGGTTGATGTGGCATCGGGACTCCCACGGGGACCAGAGGCCGTGGGCTCGGTGTTCCCCCAGATGGGCACCCCAACCCATCAGAGAGGCATCGGTCGATAGAGAGACAGTCGGCTCGGGGCGGACGAACGGGATGCCCTCCTGCAAATGACCTGGAACGATCCACCACTGGAGAGCGTTCCACATCCCGTGTCACCGACACAAGCTGGTCCAAAGGATCGCAGCTGCCAGGACCACTGGCTGGCCAGTCCCCATTGAAGGAGACGATGTTCCAGCGGGCCCAACGGACCACGCTGGTGCAGGCCACCATGAGACCCAGGAGGCGAGGAAGTCCCGGCAGATGCATTGCCCAACCAGAAATGATTGGGCAAAGGAGGAAAGAACCTCGGCCCTGTCCGGCCGAGCCGCGCCTGCCTCAGAGAGCCGAGCTGCGCCCGATGAACAGAATCACCTGCTTCGCTCGAGTTCGACTTGGCCTCGTTGATAGGAGCCCTAGTTGAGAGCAGACCTGGAGGGCCAGATCTCTGACCACTCCACCTCCTGCCTGGAGGAGCTGCTATCAGCCAGTCGTCCAGGTAAGGGTACACCGGACCCCTCGGCGCCTAGAGGAATGCTGTCACCACTGCCATGCATTTGGTGAAGACCCTGGGAGCTGGAGACAAGCCAAGGGCATGGCTTGAACTCGAAAGGGATCCCTCCGCCGAAGCGAAGGAATTCCTGGTGAGACGGACGGATAGGGTCGGAAAAACGCCCTGCAAATCCAGAGAGTAGAACCACACGCTGCGCCCAAGGATGGTATTATCTGAGCCAGAGTGACCATCCTGAAGGTTCGAGACCTTAGGAACTTGTTTAGGTCGTAGGTTGAGAATGGGGCGCCAGCCCCCATCCGCTTCGGAACCAGGAAGTACCTGGACACAAACCCTGGTCTGAAGGGGGTCTCCACCCTCTTATCACCTCCTTCTGGAGGAGGAGAGCGGCGTCGGCTCGACGAGCCGCCAGCGAGGCTGGGACCCCGCCCCGAGGGGCACATGGCCTGAAGGGCGGTGCCTGCTCAATTCTAGAGGCAGGCCTCTTCCCATCACCTCCAAACCCACCTGTCCGTGGTAACAGCGGACCAGGCAGAACGGAAGTGCTGGAGCCGTCTCTAGGGGACCCAGGGTGGCAGACGGGAATGGGGCGACACCCTCAGCCCGTCCACTGGGCAGGCTTGGAAGATGGACCGGCCGAGGGACCTCCTGGGCCTTTTCCTCCCTGCCTCCTGTTAGAGGAAGCCGGCGGCTTGGGTTTGGGATGCCACGGCCGAGCCTGCTGGCCCTGACGTTGCTGGGCCGGGCGCGCCGGGGGCGCAGAAGGACGAAAGGGCTTAGGCTGTGGTTTGCAGCCTTTGTCCTTCTGAACGGAAGAGACCGAGTCCAAGGTAGCATTGGACTTCTCGATCCTCTGCAGGTGACCTTCCACCCCAGGGCCGAAGAGGTCAGTCCCCAAAAAAGGAACATCCGCCAACTTGTGCTGGGTATCCGAAGTAAAGGTGGATATCCTCAGCCAAGCCCGCCGACGCATAGCCACTGCGGCCGCCACCGACCTGGCACATGAGTCCCCAATATCCAAAGCAGTCTGGAGCTGCTGTTTGGCCACTGCCCTGCCCTGGTCCCGCACCTGCTTGACCGTAGTCTGCTGATCCGCAGGGAGATGAGGAATGACCTCATCCAGGGAGCCCAACAGGGCATGAGAAAAATGTGCCATGAGGACGGCCGAACTGGCCTGACGAAGGCCGAGAGAGGACGCAGCATAGACTTTTCGCCCGACATAATCCAATTTCTTGGATTCCTTGTCGGGAGGTTTGTCCACATCCCTGGCGTTGCCGGCGCGCCGGAAAACGCTGTCGGTAACCAACCCCTCAGCAGAGGGGTGCTCCGAAAAACCGGACAGGGAACCAGTAGGGACCGCATACTTCCTGGCCATCCTGGCCGAAGGCGCAGGACAGGAAGCAGGGCGCTGCCAAAGCTCCAGGGCCGGACCCACTATGGCCTCGGCCACCGGAAAGGCCTCTGGAGAATCCCCTCGGTCCAGAATTTCCGTGAGGGGATACCTGGCCCGTTTGGAAACCGGTTCGAGCTTCATCCCGGTGGATTCCGAGATGAGCCAAGCAGTCCTAGGAAGGACGACGGGCTATCGTCCATAGACTGTCCTCCTGAGGACTCCAAGTCCAATCGCTTGGAGAAAAAGGAGGAATTATCCTCGGACTCGGAGGAGTCCTCGAAGAGCTGCCTCTGGCCTGAGCCACCCTCAACCTGCCGAGGTCGGTCGGGAGTGAGGGTAACCGACAGCCGATGGGGTAGACCCTTAGCCGACCGAGAATCCCTGGTCGGAGCCCCAAACAGTGGCTGTGGAGGCGGAGGTTCCACCGGAATCGGTGGAGCAGCTGGTTTTGGCCGAACAACCGGCCTGGGTACAGGCTCCTCGGGTAAGTCGAGGGGTTGTGTCGGCCGCTCCGGTGACAGCCACTTAATGGTCAGAGGCGCACGCGCCCGGCCACTCCCCGTCAGAAGCTGTTGCCACATGAGGTCTCGACTGGCCGACGCAATCTCACGCCGAAGCCTCCTCGTCCGAGGAGGAGGACTAGGACGAGCGGCAACGCCGCTTACCGATGTGCCGAGACTGAGACCGCCTATGACGGCGGGATCGGCTGGACCGCGCAGAGGTCCGAGACCGAGACCGAGAGCCTCGGCTCTTCCGAGGTCGGTGCGGGGAAGTGTCGGCAGGAACTGGCACTCCCTTCGGCTCGGAGGGTTCATCCGAGGGCTCCGGAACCAGAGGCACAGGCAAGCCCACGGGATCCTCAACTCCCTCCGCTGGAACCAGGGAAGGAGGAATTCGGTTTATGGGCGACAGCCCGCCTAACGGGTCGAGAAAATCTCGACTTCGCCGACAGGAGTCTCAGTCAACTGACCTGGCGGGGGCACCGTGAGACCAGTGGCGGCTTCGGCGGTCGGACCAGTCGCATTTGACTTCGCGGGAGAGGGACCTTCTCCCCAAGAGCGCCGACGAGGATTTACCCTGTCCCTCTTTTGGACCAAGAAAAAGGTCCAGCAGACGCTGGCCCTTCTCCCTAGTGGAGAGGGACAGACAATGCTCTTAAATGAAGCTGTGTAGGAAGAACCCAGAGAGAGCGGATAAATGCCGTGCCGAGGAAGATACGGCTCACGGCCGCTTCCTCTTCAGGGGCGATCATCTGTTTGAGTTGATCTCATGAGCCTGGCCAAGGACACCGCCGACCGCCTTCTTAGACTTCAATGAGGGAACGCTTCGGACGGCCCAGTTGCAATCGGGCAGCACGGTCTTCGAGGACGAGGCTTAGCGAAGAGCACAGGTCGCAGTAGTCCATGGTCGTGCTCAAGGCCCAAACAGTAGACACACACGTGAGTGTGGATCCGTCCTCGACATCTTCTGATCCGCAGGGGCATCTCCGAAAACCGGAGTCGACGGTCTTATCGCAGCCGCGAGGGATCGAAGACCTAAGTCTTTTTAGCAAAAAACTTTCAAATTCGCAAAACGGAAGAAATAGGAACCAGTCGCAAACACAGAGCGTTAAGGAGGGAACCTGAGCTTCCAAGCGGTAAGGAAGATCTGGTGTCATGGGGCGGAGCCGAGAGTTATACCACCCGGGTGGGTGGGAGGAGCCAGCTTGAAGACCTTCCGGCAAGATTTAAAGCGGCAAGGATACCTGCCAATAAGTGTGGATGAACAACATATCCATGTCCCTAGAATATTTATTGTTCTCCTCAAGTTGTGCTTTGCTTGTCTGCTTTTCACAAAGCCCCCCTGATCTGGATGTATTAACTTTGGGAGATACTGTTCCAGTCTGGAGGCCAGTATCTTAGTTATCACCTTGTAATCAGAGTTGAGCAGGGATATTGGGTAATAAGAGCCACATTTGGTGGGGTCTGTCCCTGGTTTTGGCAAGACAGTGATTGTAGTCATAAGGAGAGAAGGGGGAAGGACCCCCGTATCCAGGGTTTCCTTGATCATCCAATACACAAGAGAACCTAAGGAATCCCACACGAGTTTATAAAACTCTGTTGTAATACCATCAGGCCCAGGTGCCTTGCCCCATTAGCCTTCCAGACAGCATTCCAAACCTCAGATAGCAAGAGTGGCGAATACATTCCTGTCACTTCATTTGGGGTAAGGCAGGGTAGCTGAACACTGTCCAAAAAGGAATTTATATTAGCCCCTGCTGGGAATTCAGTTGTGTAAAGGGAGGAATAGAATTCTTTAAAAGCATTATTTATTTCTTGCTGGTTATATGCAAGTTTTCCAGAGGTACTTCCCAATGACAGAACAGACCTCTCACAGAAACATAGAGGTTGACAGCAGATACAGATCGCAAGGCAAACCCAGTCTGCCCATTTCTTTTTCTGCCTTATAAATGTGCCATAGGCCACTGACACAGCAAAGGCCGATCTATTCAAACTCATCTGTATTGCTCCCTTATGCCTATCCCATGCCTGTTTGAAGCCCTGCACTGTATTCATAGCCACCACTTCCTGAGGTAGGCCATTCCATGCATCCACCACTCTTTCTGTGAAAAAGAATTTCCTCACATTCCCCCTTAATCGGCCTCCCTCTAACCTCATGCTGTGTCCTCTTGTCCTGCTACTTTTCTTACATTTAAACATGTTAGACTCTTTCACCTTGTTAATGCCCTTAAGGTGTTTGAATGTTTCGATCAGATCACCTCTCTCCCTCCTTTGCTCTAGGGTATACATATTGAGCTCCATTAATCTGTCCTCGTATGTCTTCTGAAGCAGTCCCTGCACCATTTCGGCTGCCCTTCTCTTGGCTGCCTCAATTTGGTTAATGTCCTTGTGAAGGTGTGGCGTCCAGTACTACTCGCAGTACTCCAGATGGGGCCTAACCAGTATCTTGTAAAGAGGGATTATTACCTCCCTCTTACGACTTGTGATACCCCTACTAATACACCCTAACATAACCCTAGCCTTACCTACTGCTTTAGAGGTCCGCTTGGATGATTTCAGGTCATCGGTGATGATGATGCCCAACTCTCTCTCTCTTCCTTTGTGACTGCCAGCAACTCCCCTCCCAGCCTATAGGTGGCTTCAGGGTTTCTCTTCCCTATGTGCATGATCTTGCACTTCTTTACATTAAATCCCAGTTGCCACTCTTCTGACCATTTTGCTAGTTTATCCAGATATCTTCTCATTCTGCACACCCCATCTGGATCATCTACTCTGTTGCAGATCTTGGTGTCATCTGCAAACAGACAAGCCTTACCCTCTAGTCCATCTTCAAAGTCACTAATGAAGATATTGAAGAGGACTGGCCCCAGGACTGATCCCTGAGATACCCCACTTGTGACTTGCATCTCTTCTGACTGTATACCATTTACCACCACTCTGTTTTCTGCCCGACAACCAGTTTGACCAACTTTTGACCCACCCCGAGTCTACCCAGCTTATTTATCAATCTTCTATGTGGAACAGCATCGAAAGCTTTGCTGAAGTCAAGGTAGGCGACATCAACTGCTCCCCATTGGTCCACCACTCTGGTTACCCAGTCAAAGAAATCTATGAGATTAGTTTGACAAGACCTTCCTTTTGTAAACCCATGCTGTCTTGGATCCTGTGCCCCTATGGATTCCAGGTGCTGCACTATCCTTTCCATAAGGAGTGCCTCCATAATCTTGCCCACTACTGAACATTGTCCAAAAAGGAATTTATATAGCCTATCCTTCCCTCAATTAAACTCGCTAACCACTTTCCCCCTCTATCTCCATCAAAATATGCGTGTGATTCTGTAACTATTAAATGACGCTCCAGTCTCCTGGAGGACAGTTGACTAAGTTGTCCCTTGATCGTCCTCAATGCTTTAGCTACCTGAGGAGAATAGGATATCATATTCTGTCTTTCCAAATGTACTATATTTTATATCAGGTCTGCCTCTTCAGGGTCTTTAAAAAAAAAAAACACAAGATAAGAGATGGTTTCTCCACGAATAAAAACCTTGAGGCACTCCCATACATTTCCTATACTAGTATCTTCTGGGGGATTTAACCTTCTATATTCCTCCAGTCTTTCTTCGATGTGGGCCAAGTAATGGGGATCTACTAAGAGTGCCGGATCCATCCTCCACTGGGCAGCTATCCAGCAAACCAAGGGTAACTTTGAGGGTGGCATGATCGGAGACTTTCATCGGTCCATAAGAGCCCTCTATAATTTCTCCTAATACTCCTGAGGGGAGGAATACATAGTCCAATCTGGTTTGTAACATGGCAAAGTTAAGGAACCTGAAAAGAACACACTGGAATGGATAAAATAGAGCAGCTGGTATAGTTTGGAGTGGGGATTAATCCAGCAGTAATGCAGTCTCCACACTGAAATACCAGCACTATCCACACAAAATAAAAGCAGCACCAGCAAAAGGGCCGCAGGTATAAGAGGGGCACGTCCTGTCTTGGCTACCTAGTGAGGCGCAAGCTCATGACTGTCAGACAGGCAGAGATCCAGAAGGGAGACAGAAGCGAAGAGGCAACGCCACCAGGGTGTCCTAGAGCAACTGCGGATATGCACCAGTCGGAGAGGCGCAGGAGTCATGACGCACAGCATGACATAGGAGGATGGCGAGATGGGACCGGCGGGACACAAATGGGTGGTGCCGTGGGACCGAGACGTGAGCGCCATTCGGAAGTTCATGGGAGACTCACTTAGAAGTACAGCAGTGGCAGAGTGACAGCGGAGATCCCTGAAAATACAACCACACCCCCACAAACTGAGAAGCTGTTGTAGTGAGAAAAGCACCAGAACCGGGAGCACACCACATCAGAGGTATGTGAGAGTAACACACGAAGGTAGGGACGTAGCATGCAAATCTCCACGTGAAGGAAACAAAGGGCACTTGAAATCACCAATCCGTGGACCTTCTACACACGGTAGCATAATAATAGCAGCATAGATATGCAAATAAACCACACAAAGATGTTGAAGGCACGGTTGTGCATATGTAAGAATAGAGCTGTTTTCACCGCATCACGATGTAAATTGATGTGTGTGACAGTTTCAAACAGTGCAGCACAAATCTGTAAGAACCAGAAAGTCTGGGTATCTTTTCTTCACAAGATTGCACATACAATCATATTAACCCTCAAATCATGCATACCATGTTACAAGCGTATTAAGCCACTCAGAAGGTGGCATCTAATGGGATTAATGCATGGTTGGGCCGTCTTACGCCCTCCCAAACATGCATTAATCCACCATTAGATGCCACCTTCGTCGTGGCTTAATGCTTACGTATACCTCATGTGCATGAGAGAAGAACGAGTATTCCCTGTCCCCGGTGGCAGTGCTGCCAAGCTTCCCAAAGATCCCTACCCCTCACCAAAGCCTTAAGGGCCGCTGTTCTACGGGGGGCCCCAACTTACCTTTCAAATTATCCAAATTAGGATCTAAGTATGTATTAAAATCCCCCACCAGGATAATATTGTCCGAGTATAATTATAATAATAAATAATATAATAAATTTTATTTATAGGGCACCTTATCCAAAACCAAGGCACCTAACAATATTAAACAGACATCAATTCAATTAAAATCAAATAACAGTACATCAAAAGAAAATTCAATCAATTATCTGAAAATACTTGATGTCACAAAAAAAGTTTTCAAGCTCTGCTTAAATCCCTCCACAGCAGTGCACTCCCATAGCTGACAAGGTAAAGAATTCCAAAGGGTGGGAGCTGCATACACAAATGCTCTTGCAACAGATGATTTCAAATACACCCTTGGAATCTCTAGCAACCCCTCTTCATCCGAGTGAAGTGATCGACCAGGACAGTAAGGGACCAGGAGCTCTTTCAGATAGTCTGGGCCCAGTCCATGTAGGGCTTCAAAAGTCAATAAACTGATTTTAAAGGTGATCTGCCACTGTACTGGCAGCCAGTGCAGTTTGCGCAGCACTGGTGTAATATGACAGGATTGGGTAGATCCCGTAAAAAGCCAGGCCACCGCGTTCTGCACCAGCTGCAGGCCGTGTATTTCTACCCCAGGTAGCCCTAGAGGGAGTTGCAATAATCAGGGCTAGAAATAATTTTTTTGAGATGCCTGTCCGAGGGACAGGTGAGGTGTAAATTCTGCCTGTCCGACAAAAGTTTTACCTGTCTACATTGTTGTAAGACTTTTCTTCACTGCTGTCTCAAACACTCTAAAGGGCTGTGTGTATCTTTTCTGTTGACAGCAGCAGTGAGTGTGAGTGCCTTCTTTAATTCAGCTGTTATTTTCCAATCCCCTCCACTAACAGATCATAACAACAATCCTGTACAGCTTTTTTATATTAATATAGCTAGTAAGACTACTGATCTGCAAGCTCCAGCAAGCAACCAACAACTCTGGAGGGCTTTACACTGTCTGATCAAGAATACAGATGCAGAGACTTTAACCTCCCACCCCACCTCCACACTGTTTGACAATCTCGGTCTGGTCAATAGAAACATAGAAACATAGACTTTGATGGCAGATAAGGACCACTTGGCCCACCCAGTCTGCCCATTTCCCTACCTACTGGATAAGCTGCAGATTCTAGTTAACCAACAGCCTACTTCCTGCCACCCCCCACTACAATTGCTTTGTGTCTGTCCCATGCATGTTTGAATTCCCCCACTGTTTTAGCCCCAACAACCTCCCCAGGAAGGCAGTTCCATGCATCCACCACTCTCTCCATGAAAAAAGATTTCCTCACATTACCCCTGAGCCGTCCCCCTTCTATCTTTAAATTGTGTCCCCTTGTTCTTACACATCTCTTTTTCTGACAGATGCTACCCTCCTGGACTTTGTTGATTCCCTTGAGGTACTTGAACGTTTCTAGCATGTCTCCCCCAAATCCCTCCTTTCATCAAGGGTATACATATTAAGCTCTCTCTGTCAAGTTCTTTTTTTATTCAATTTCAGTCCCCCCCCTCCACTTGCAGAACCCAAGAGAGAGTCTATGGGACAGATTGTGTATATATTTATTTGGCTGAGGCTTATTACTTAGGCAAAGGCTTTCTGCCTCAAAAAACTATGGAGGTCTGTTTGCAGCAGCTTGGACAGACAGAATATATTCCGTCCCCTTCCTCTCCCCTTGACAGTGCCTGCTTTGTTGTATTAGTTCTTTTTATTAATTACCCCCTCTCCACTCCCCTGCACATACAGAGAGCCCGCAACAACACTCAAGGCAAGCCTGCCTTAACTGATTTTGTTAGTACAGTCAAGAGCACTGATAAGACCAACAGCAGGCCTGTGTTACTGTCTTTATTTTGTACATTTAATTTCTTCCGTCTTTACAGTTGGCTTCAGATATCCTAGGATAGGTTTCTGCACACTAAATGGAGGGATGCTTCTTTTTAAATTAAAAACACAACACAGTAAGTGTCTGGTGCCTTGTCTGTGCCATCCTCTCCCAACCACTTACGGAGATCCAACACCACAGAGTCCTCAATGCAGACCTGCCTGCCTTCCCTTTTTAATCTCCAGAAGCCCAGAACATTTTTTTTTAATGTAGTGGTGAATAGTATTTTTGAATAGTATGCAGCTAGTAAATGCCATTGAAGAACTTAACTCTCCTCCTACTCCACAACGTCCGAACGATTCAAAGGATAGATTGAAAATGAGGAGCAGGAGCAACTGCAATGTGCAGTGACAGTCCGCGCATGCACGGTTGCCGTAATTTACCATTACTGGGAGACTCTTCCCGCCCACCAGCACTCATCTACTTTTGTGCTGCTCAGGGTCAACATAGAGAGGTCAGGTGACGCACACAGTTGTAGCAGTCACCAGACCCATGGAGGAAAGGACGGGCTGAGTTGCACTTTTCGGGAGGGCGAAGCTACGATGACAGCAGGACGTCAGGATTCCTCAGGCTCTATTAGACAGCCAGCTGATTGATTCTACTGGGTCCTAGTGCACAAATGAAAGATAAAATGAAACGGACAAACTGCCTGTCCAAGGGACAGGCGAACTTAAAAAAACAGCTGTCCCAAACGAAAACCGGCTGTCCGGGACAAGTGGACAGCCGGTTATTTCGAGCCCTGGCAATAATCCAAGCGCAAGGACACAAAGGCGTGGACCAGAGTGGGAAGGTCGTTAGATGGAACCAGATGCCTAATCCTGGCGATATTCCTAAAATGATAAAAGGAAGATTTGATGACAGCTGACACCTACGAATGCAGGGTCAGCCCATCGTCAAAAATTACCCCCAGGTTATGCACCCATTCAGAGGTTGGGAAAGAAACGCCACCAAGAAAAATTCCCAAGAGTGAACCAACCCCTGACCCTCCTATCCGGAGACCTGGGTCTACAACCAGCACCTCAATTCCCCAAAGTTCAACTTCAGCCAACTGGAATTCATCCACTCCTGGATTTCTTTAGTTGTTAAAGGCCGAGAGAGCTCCATCCTGGTCGGGTGCAAAAGAAAGGTAAAGCTGGATATCATCTGCATAGCAGTGAAACCTCAGCCCATACCTTCTTACAATGTCTCAAAGGGGTAGCATGTACACGGCGAACAACATGGGTGTCAATACTGAGCCCTGAGGCACCCCACACAGAGAGATAGGGCCTGAGAAGTAAACCCCATACACCACTCTGTGTTCTACCCATAAGGAACGATGTAAACCAACCAAGGACTGTTCCAGACAGTCCACATATGTGCCTCAGGTGCCCTATCAACACCCCGTGGTCCATGGTGTCAAATGCTGAAGAGAGATCCAGAAGCACCAAGGTGGAGCAGTACTTCTGATCTCTGGCCATCAGGAGTTCATTGAGCACCCGAACCAGTACTGTCTCAGTACTATGTCTCTTATGAAAACTGGACTGGAGCAGTTCATAGATGTCATGGATGGTCAAATGGTCTTCCAGCTGTGCTGCCACTACTTTCTCAATCACCTTCCCTAAAAAGGGGAGGGTAGAGATAGGTCTGTAGTTTGCGTGGCAGTCAGGGTCCAAGGTAGCTTTCTTCAACAGCTGGGGTGACACTGGGCCCCCAAACAGGTAAAGAAGACTGGGGAGTCAAAGTTTGGTCCGTACACTGACCCTCGCTGTTAACCTCCTAGATCCAACCTCCACCTCTGCCAAAACATATCTACCCTGTGGGTCCAAAAGGACTGAATGGACCCTATGGGGGAGGACCGGACAAATCCAGATGGCCACTCCCCTCACTTTTGATGCAAATGGGGATACCAAAAAAGAACCACCCCAGGACTCCGCCAGTCACAGTGACTCCTGCTTATCCATATGTATCTCCTATAAACAAATAATATTCTCCTTCAGTTTTTTAATTAATGACCACACTTTTTTCCTCTTTAACAGTTTTAAGTCCATTAACATTCCATGACAAGAAGCTTATTCGATCCATACATCATCATTTTTGCTATATTTTCACCCCTCTGTTGTAGGCAAAAGACATAAGAATTAACTCTGTGTATTTTAAAAACTGTAAACAAAACATCCCCAACTGTCTCCCCCCATTTCAACAAGTAGCCCCCAACACAACTTCTATAAAGCCCCTCCAACGGGAGAGGCTGTATACACATATGAACTACCCGCTTTCCAAGTCTCCCCCCCCACCCCGAAACTGTACATTCCACTACCTTTCGTGGATTGAGCTATTTAATCCACTGTTATCCCCATTCTTTATTTATAAGTATATGGGAGGATAAGCCCCCACCGTCCCACTAACTAAGTACTAAAGATAAAGAACATAAATGAAAATGGAGAGAAACAATATTCGCCTCCCCTTAGGTAGTCCATATTCCTAATTGCTCCAGGAGTCTCCATCCCCAACTGAACCTGTAAAAGGAGGGAAACACCCGTAAAGACTTAAAACAGATTAACAAAATTGCTCTGACGCTCATTATGAGTGAGCGTGTTGAACCCAGAGTTTTCATACCTTATTCAGGGGAGTACCCAGACTGTCCTACCATCTTAAATTCCCTAGGGTGAGAAGTAGGGGAGCAGTTGTTTTAAAGTAAGCTGTTAAGGGAAACAACCAATTTCGCCACCTATGTCCAAATACTGGACATATTGAGGTATAAATTTCCCTCTATTAGTTTTCCCAGTGAAAATTAAAGTATGTCAGGTCCCCGGAGCCTTGTACCAATCCATTTTCACCTTGCAAAAAATGTGCATTGCCTAGCAGGAAAGCAAGAAACAGTGGCCCAGTTCACCATACAGCTTAATTAAAAAGGCCCATGTAATCTTTTGAAAAGAGTGAACAGCGTCTAAAAAAAACTGCTTGCCGCTGAACAGAAATACCCTGGATTCTGCCATAATAGGCCACCAGCCGGTATTACAAATCTCAGGGTCTATGCACCCACAGCCCACTCCTCTCCTACCGTCTAAACGTGCCATGGACTGCCATGATGTAGACCTCCGATCGGCGCCCCCCAATGGCCTCTGCACAGCTTCTTAATTCCTTTACTTCATCCCCCTCCCCACAATCGTACATTAAGCATCCCTTAAAATATGAAGTATAAATCCAGCATTTGAGTCAATTCAAGTTCTGCTGCAAGAAGGTCTCAGTCTTTAGCCTCGGCCCATCTTAATCCACATGACCAGACAGTCTTATAGAGATTGGTGAACAAGTCAAACCTGCAACAGAGGCTAGGCTAGGAACCTCCGGATCCAGCCATAATAGGCCACCATTTGGTGTTGCGAATCACAGAAACAACTTTTTACTCCCCCGGCCAGCCTCACACTCCCGTACTTTAGGATCGCCGGTCTTCCAGTAAATGAGCCAATAATCCACTGACCCAACTAGCTCGATTAATCCCCCTGACCATCCTGCTGCCTCTTCTCCTCTTCAAGACCATTCACAAAAGCCAGAGCAGCCTCCGGAGATGAAAATGAGCACTGGTTCGCCCTCTGAGGCCGCACTATCAGTCGGGCTGGATAGACCAAGGAAAACTGGCAATGCAAAGCGTGCAACCTTCTTCTGACCTCAGCACAGGCCTGTCTCTGCTGCTGGAGTTGATACGAGTAGTCTGGGAAAATGCTTACCCGAGATTGCTGTATCATCAAGGGACCCAGTTTCCGTGCAGCTTCTAGGACCTTTTGTCGGTCCTGGTAATGGAGAAATTTAATCATTACATGTCGGTGCCTCCGATCAGGAGGGGGTTTAGCCCCAGGGAACCTATGCGCCTGTTGGATCTCCAACAGAACTTCGGGTGGAAGCTGTAGGGAGGGACTGCTGAAACCAAGTCTGGATATATGTGGCGCAATCGCGCCCCTCCATGGACTCGGGTAAGCCAATAATCCTAACATTACATCTTCTTTCCCAGTTTCAATGGTCGTCGATATTCTGTTTGAGCTTCTCAATCTCTTTCAAGGCATTTTGCACGTCAATGCTCATTGTGTGACTAGTATCCTACTGGGAGCTCACCTGATCCTCCAATTCCCCCAAGCGATTTTCATGAGTGTCTACTGTTTCAGAGACTGTATTTACGGTCTGTTGTAGATGCTGCAGCTGTGAGGTAACATTCTTGAACCCTGTTTCCATACGAGTTCCCAAATCATGTTTAAGGTCCTGAATTAGCCGTTCAATTGCCGGATAATTATCAGCCATCTCTGTACAGGGTTCTGTTCATCACTGTTTGGCCGAGGGGTTGGGGAACTCGCTGGTAAATCGCGGTGCTTCTTAGGAGCAGGAGAAGCTGGTAAGCCCCTCCCAGACGTCTGGTTCCTCGGCTTGTTAAAAAGTAATTTTGCCTGTTTTTTTTGCAGGTTTAGCAGAAGTAGATATTTAGACCGCTTAAATCTCTAAAATATTTTCTAAAAATACTGGTTATAACATGGGATGGAGGGGATATACAGTGGATTAAGCCAGAGCTCCAAGTTTAAGCGTCCATATTGCTCTGTAGCTAGGCTACGCCCCCACTCATCTCTATCTTAACTGTGCTTTAACTCACTACAGTTTTAGCACTAACCACTTTGGCAGACTCTACCACCCTTTCTGTAACATAGAAACATGGACAATGATGGCATAAAGAGACCAACAGTCCACCCAGTCTGCCAGAGTTCTCTATTTAGCCCTGGAACCTACTGTCCCTCCAGGGTCTTAGCCCTCCCCATCCGTCCTCCCACCCCATTCCCTTCCCAGCTTCTGCAGTCCCATGCAACCACTATCAATCTATATGCACTGATGAAGAAGCTAGCAGAAAAAGGCCATTTGGCCCATCTACTCTGCACATACTACAGGGTCTTTAGCTTAAGCTACCAATCCTGACCCCCCTCCTCAATCTGCCCTTCTCTTGAACCTTATTTTCTCCTTAACTGTATCCCAGCCTCTCTTGAAGCTGCCCACCATCTTCAATAATGAAACCACGTCTTCTGGAAGCACATTCCAACCCACCACCGCCACCCTTCTCTGTGCAGAAGTGCCTCCTAGCTTCTCTCCTAAACCTCCCCCTTCCCCAACCGGAGACTATTTCCCCTTGTGTTACAGGTTCCACTAAGCTTGAACAGACCCTCTACATCCATGCTATTTATTCCCTTCAAATACCCGAACGCCTCAATCATGTCCCCTCTCTCTCCTCTCTCTTTCAGAGAATACATGCTGAGGGCCTCCAATCTTTCCTCACATGTTCTACCTTTTTAGCCCATGTTCATCTTCACTGCCCATCTTTGGACCAGCTCTAATAGGTTGGGTGCAGCCTCATTAAAGACCTGTACAAGGGCAGTATTACTTCCTCTCACCTGCTGCTGATCCCTCTCGCAATATAGCCCAACATTTTATTTGTCTTTGCTGCTGCTTCTTTCCTATACTGCATGGAGTGCTTCAGTTCACTGGTGATCATCACTCCCAGATCCCCCTCCTTTGATGCAGATACCCAGACCCTCCCATGCTGTATTCAGTCCTGGGGTGCTGGCTCCAATGTGCATAACTTTATACTTCTTTGCACTGAAGCCAAACTTCCAGATCCCAGACCACCTCTCAGTTGCTGTAGAGCCTCTGTTAGATCTTGTCTTCCTTAATATGTCCACCTTCACGCAGAGCTTGGTGTCGCCTGTGAACAGGAACATTTTGGCCTTAATACCATCCTCAATATCACTGAAGACAGTGGACAGTTCCAGTCCAAGCATCAAGTCCTGTGCGACTCAACTGGGACCTCCCTGGTGCTAGAGAGTTCACCCCACTGCCACTCTCTAGGTCCTGCTCCTCAGCCAGTTTTCCACCCATCTGGTCAGCTTCCCTCCAACCCAGAGATCCGTCAACTTCCTGATTAACCTCTTGAGGGGTACATAGTCAAAGGCCTTGCTAAAGTCTAGGTAAAGGATTTCCACCGCTTGGCCCTTGTCCATTGTTTTAGTGACCCAGTCAAAGACATTGATCAGATTAATTTGACATTACCTCCCTCTTATAAAACCGTGCTTCTTCCCATCCTGGAGACCATGCTCATCCACATACTCTGCCAACCTTTTCTTAAGCATGGTCTCCATGAGCTTGCATACGAAAAAAACATAAGGCTCACTGGTTTGTAATTCCCTGGGTTGTACCTGGGACCGCTCTTACGGAGGGGCACTACATGCACCATTCTCGAGTCCTGTGGAACCACACCTGACTCCAGTGAACTATTGTAGAGGCCAGCCAATAAATCTGCAAGCTCCTCAACCAGTTGCCTCAGCACCCTAGGGTGTATGCCTACTGGGCCAGGGGATTTGTCCACACCCAATGTTAGCAGCCCTGTTCTCACTCTATCCACTTATTACATCTATGCTCCCCGCCCCCCCTTCCTCCTAGTGGCATCGGTCCGCCTTCCCTGGTGAAGACTGAACAGGAGTACTCATCTATCTCAACTCTATCACAACCCTGCTTGAACCCACCAATAGTTTTAGCACTCACTACTTTAGCAGGCTCCACCACTCCTTCTGTACAATAACGCTTTATGTCCTTTCTGAGCCTCCCTCCTGTCAGTCTCCACATGGCCTTGAACTAGTATTCAAGCTAAATATTTCCTCACAGTTTTACCTTATTAATTCACAGAAACAGACAATGCGGCAGAAAAAGACCAAGGTCATCCTGTCTGCCCAAGTTCCCTATAAACTCTGGAATTTACTGTTTCTCTAGGGTACTAACCCTCCCCATCCTCTCGCTATTCTCCTTTGCCCAGTTACCCCCAGTAACCACTGTTCCCTTCATTATGTCCCAGCCCTGCTTGAATCCCCCCCCCCCCGACTGTTTTTGCATCCACCACTTCTACCAACAGACCGTTCCAAGGTTCCACCGACCTTTCCATAAAGTAGTATGTCCTTAGATCTCTCCTGAACCTACCTCCTGTTAATTTCCATTCATGTTCGAGTGACCACAAATTGGTATTCAGGCTACATAGTTCCATGCAGTTCACTTTAATTCCTTTTAGGAATTTGAAGGTATTCGTCTTATCGCCCCCTCTCCCTTCTGGTTTCCAGTGAGTACACGTTCAGTGATTGAGCACCTCCCGTTAGCCTTGAATCATTTTCGTTAACCTTGTGCTGCACCGTCTCCAACTTATCTCTATCCCTCCTGAGAGGAAGACTCCAGAACTGTTCAAAATACTCCTGGCCTCACTAAGGATCTATATATGGGAAGTATAACCACTTCCCTTCTATTAATAGCCCTCCTGATACAGCCCAACATTCTACTTGCTTTGCTATATACCTTGTTGCACTAATCTGACTAAGGGAGACACTGATAACTCCAAAGTTCTGTTCCTTGGCCGTAGTACTCTCACCTAAACCATCATTGTTCCCTAGGTGCATTACCTTGTACTTTCCGACACTGAATTTCTACTGCCAAATCCTTGACCACCCTTCTAGCTTTTGTACATCACTCTATTTTAGATTCCTTTGTCACGATCCACCCTCACACACTGCTTAAAGTGCCATCTGCGAAGACGCACAGTCTGCCTCAGATACCCTCACCAATGTCGCTAATGAACACAATGAAGAGGACCGGACCCAGGATAGAACCCTGTCCTGCCCTCCCTCTCCGAGTTGACCCCACTGACTATAATCCTCTGCTCCCTCCCTTTTAGGCCGTTACCCAGTTTACTACGACTTTAGCCACACCCAGATCCTCCACCTTCTTCAGAAAGCATCTGTGAGGCACCAAGTCGAAAGCCTTAGTGAAGTCAAGATACAGCAAATCCACAGTGTGGCCCCTATCAAATTTCCTCATCATCCAGTCAAAGAAAACTATCAGGTTAGTCTGACAAGACCTTCGTGACACAAATCTGTCTTGTTTACTGTCCTGGAACCCGCTGCTCTCTGAGTAGTCCACAAGGTCCCCTTTGACCAGTGACTCTATCAGCTTCACTACAACAAAGGCAAGACTGACAGGTCTGTAGTTCCGCACATGTTCTTTGCCCCCACCCCCATGGAGTGGCACTACATCCACTACCCTCCAATCCCTCGAAACTGCCTTTGTACTTGGCTGTTGAAAAGACCTACCAGGGGTTCAGCCAGTTCTGTTGCCAGTTCTCAGAGTAACCCTGGATGCAACCTATCTGGTCCCGAGCCTTTCTAAACTTTAGTGCTGCCAGACCTTTACTGATTCTTTTGCTTGCAGATATTGGCTACTGCCTCATCTCTGGGATCCCCTTAGTGGCTGCTTTGATGCAGCCTGGCTCAGGCTGTGCCCTTTTGTGCTGATCTCCCATATTAACTCAGTTTTTGAGAAATAACAGAAAAAAAGGCTAGTTTTTGCGCATGCTCAGCTTAAAAACATAACACTCTAAGGATAACAGAATTTTTTATGAACACATTAAGAAAATGCACTTATGTATGAGGGGGCCAGGTTATCTCGATGCTGCAAACAGCATCCGTATCTGTTTCAGTAGTATTCGTTCAATAATGGGGTGGGGCTACACTGGAGTGCGTAGCCCTGCCCCCACTGAATGGAGTGGGGTGTGTTTTTTTTTTTCCCCAGGCCACTTGGCCACATCTGTGGCCTTTTTATAAGCTGGACACCAGGGTGCTCAATGCCCACTGACGGGCCAAAGAATTGAAGATAATAGTATTTCAACATGCTGTAATAACGACTGGCGTGCAGAAGAATAAAATTAGCAAACCATATTCTATTACTGGAAATATATATGTCAGAACCTACTTTTTTTTTTTTGGTTTCAAAGAAAACAAAGTCATCACAGAAAAGCAATCCAAATTTCTGATTTACAGTCTTTACCTGATTCGCAATGTGATCACTGTAACTTAACTTAAAATACCCTGTCAAACCAAGATATTAGTAGCTGTCAAGCTGTTCCAAGTCAGTACTGCCACAAGTCCTTGGGTGAGGTACTGTGTTTCTGAGAATTAAAACCCATAACCTTGAGCCAGCCCGGTGGCGTTGTGGTGCTGGTCGCTGCACCTCACACCATGCCAGCGACCCGGGTTTGGGAGCGAGGTCGGGTTACTGGGGGTCAGCAGGAGAGGATGGAGCGTCCATAGGACAGCACTCCTCTCCCGGGGAAGGATGGGGCACAGAGACCAGCACAGCCCGACACCTAGCAAAGGCTAGATGTTGACACATCTGGCCTGTTAGATTGGGGTCGGTTGGTGGAGCAGCCGGCGGGTGTGCGGACCCATGCGCAGCATACCCTCTGATGGCACTGCACACCCTGCTTCCGAAAGACCGAACAAGTAAAAAGGGGCACCCCAGTTGCTGCGGCTTGATGGTCGTCTGAGTGCACCCGCGCTGGCTCCAGGAGGGGATCACTAGGTGCGGATACGGACTAGGTGGGGGAAGTTGGTCAACCCTGCCACCCCACCACGGGGGGATAAGCCATGGGGTAACTGGGTGGTTGACCTCATTGGAGACTGGCGTGGGTCGGACAACAGCCAGAGGATAAGGATGCAGTGACACCAAGGCAGACTGGGGGCCCTAAGGAGAAATAATAATACTTAAAAAAAAAAAAAAAAAAACCTTGATGATCTTTGTGTTAAAGGCATATTGGGTCATCGACATACAACAAAATATTCAAAGTTTTTATAGATAAGGGAGACCATTTAATTATAAACTGAACAGTAATGGGCCCAAGACTGACCCTTAAGGGACACCCAAGGTAACCAGAAGGGAATAAATATTACAAAATGTTACTTGTACATGGTGAGACGGTCACTGAACCACTGCAAAACGTGGCAAGAAAAACCTAAGTGACAAACTATTTCATAGTCAAGAATAGTGAACAAGACTTGATGCTTTTGAAAGATCAATGTGAATGGAAGCCATAGCTGCATCACTAACCAATGCCTCATGTATAAAAGTAGTAAAACAAGCAAGAGCTGTAGCTGTACAAGACTTCTTTCTAAAATCCATGCTCTTCCTCAGTAAATATATCAAACAGCTTCTGTCACAGGGCTGTTTTCAGAACCCTGCCCATATCACAGCACACAGTGGTGTGCGGACACCCGATCCACCACCCCTCCAGCTGATTGCCTGTTAGTGGACTAATAGCAATAGCAGTCAGTCCCTGCTAGTGCCCTCTCATCCCCTCCCCAACTGCCGTACAGACCACAGTAAAGCTGTTTATACAGTACGTGCACACTCACTCGCACTCTGTCACTTAGATGGTGACCAGCAAAGGTGGTAAATGGAATGACTATACCAGTTGCTGGAGGACACAACCGCAGCTACACTTTTATGATTAATTTATTATTCTTTGTCAACCAGGTAGGTACACTGGTGCCAGGCACCTTTTTCAGGCACGACCTGGGTACTGCAAGTACACAGTGTTCAAACAAAAAATACAATAAAACATATAGAACAAACATGTTACAGAGGCCAGTAACAAGCTGCAACAAAATTAACACCATTATACATTTTACACAGTGCAAAACAGAGGTACATATGATACATGACAAATATGGATAGTGCAAAGGAGTTAAGCATCAGTGTTTGAGCTGATTTTAACAGCAGAGCTGGATGTGAGAATTATGTAACACAAGAACAGGCACCAACGTTCAGAAGATGGTCCTTCATTGAGTGCAAAGGCTTTTGGGAAGGATGACAATTTGGCATGAGAGGGTAAGGAATTCCATACAGAAGCAGCATGGCAGCTTAACGATCTCTGTCCCATGTGTGTTCGCATACATGGGATGATTAGATAACTGTTAACCTTCCAGGTGTAAGCAGCTCAGTAAGGCTCTGAGGCATGTTACCGTGCAGTCTTGTATAGAAAGTTAGTTAATTTAAGTTGTGCTTTGTGTTCTGTGTTCCCGTTGTAACCGTCCAAGATACCCAAGGCTTGCAGAGTGATAGGAGTTTTGGCCCACAGAAGTAGAAAATCTGGTCAATTGCTTTTCTCTGCACAGACAGTCTTGCGAACAGCGTCCGTTATGATGGCATCATGGCCTAACAGAGGGAGAAGGTTACTTTGCACTATCCTTATTTTGGCGTCCAGTGTAAGATGCCTTTGTATGCGATAAAGCTGCCCCAATTTCTGGTATATGGACTTTGCCATGTTATTTAGTTGGAAGTCAAAAGAGAGGCACAGGTCCAGGATTATGCCCAAGTATTTAAATTCAGAAACTAAGTCAAGCTGAGTGTCGTCCAAGGAGAGACATTAAGGTCTTGGGAGTGGTGAATGATTTTGGGAGCTGTGCCAAGAAGCATGGCTTTCATCTTTGGCACTTTAGGACAGTTTCTCACTTTGGAACCAGCACTGAAGAGAATGGAAATTACACATTAGGACAGTGTTGATGTCGGCCATACCTCTCCCATTCATGAAGATAACTGCGTTGTCTGTGTAAAAATTTGGCAGTTATGCAGGACAAAGGCAGATTTTTAATAAATACTGTGACCAGTAGGGGCCTAAGTATTGGTCCCCGTGGCACACCTTAGCTAAAGGTGTTTCCAATGGATGTTACCTTGCCAAGTTTGACAGGTTGGGACCTGTTTGGAAGACAGCTTGAGAACCACAAGTAGCCGCAGCACCCAGGCCCATTTAGTATTAGATTGTGGTCTACCAGGTCAAAAACGTTAACCATGCCCATGAACACTGCATTCGGGTTGAAACCTTTGCGGCTGCAGTATAGAACTTCCTCAGGGGCTGGGTAATGAACAGCACTACTGTGCCACAAGCAGCAGACAGCACCATTGTCACTATTGTGTCTGGCAGGTGGCCAGATAGCCTGATTCTGGATGGATTGCGGACCGATACCCAGTCAATAAGGGAATGATTCCTTGTGTTAAAGCTCAACGTAGTTGGGGTGGTGGTGATCTGCTTGAGGCTGTGTTCAACTAAACCTTTCTCTAAATACTGCAGAGATGGATAACCCACTGCCTAGTACTACTAGTCTGGTATGACCCAGGGTGGATACCATGCATGTCGCATCTTTGAGGTCCTCAGTATTTACTTTGGAGGGACTGTACACACGGCAATATGTTTTGTTTTTTTTTTATTTTGTACCTAGTTTCAACTACAGTACCAGCATTCACAGGCAGACAAGGGTATAGTGAGGCGTGATGATCTCAGCATCTAGATCTGATTTGACCTAGAAAAGGACACCCCTACTCCCCCTTTCTGTCCTTACAATGGGCTACACAGTTTGGTAGTGTAAACTCAGAGTTGCTGATGGTTGGCTTGAACCAGCTCTCCAAGACTGTAAGATGGGGTGAGTCGGGTAGCAGAAGTGGGTTTTACAGCCACTGGGTGGTATGGGGGCACTACACAGACAGTACAGAACAATTATTTCTCTGTGGTTGAGCTGGTGACTGGGGGAGGGTGTGGCCACGGCTCCACACACTGTCTCTGCTCATTTATACGCTGCTGTACTGTACGGAGCTGGTAACAGGCACGTAATGGCATGCAACAGCCCCCTCTGCACCTTGTATGCCATATATGCTCATCAGCATGCCAGATGTTGAATATGGCTCACATACATCAATGGTGCAATCCAGTTTGGGACGTGCAATCTCCATATGCTCATGTGAGTTATTTTCCTGCAGGGGGATGTGTGAAGCAGTGAATAGTCACTGTCCGCAGCACTGACACAGCTCCGTATTCAGACAGGCAGAGGGGCGCGCTGACAATCTGAATAGGACCCACAGGCCAGATGTGTGCTTTCTTACGTGCACTACTATTTAGGAAACAGTCTCTGCAGTACAGCTGTGCCAAATCTGGCATCACTTGTGACCTAGGTATCCAGGCTGTAGTGTTTGGTAAAGGTGTGAACCGTTTTCCAGGTAGCTGCTTTACAGATTTCCAACAAAGGGATATCTCTCACAGCTGCTACTGAAGCAGCTGTACCCTTTGTACAGTGGGCCCAGAGGCCTACAGGAGGCTCTTTACCCGCTTTACTGTAGCAGAATTGAATACAGGCAACAATCCAGTGGGCAGTGGACCTCTTGTGGGGAAGGGCAAACCAGCCTCATTCTCCATAGGTCAGGAAGAGCTGGGTTCTATCCTGCTTGTGGACCTCTGTGTGATCAAGTAGTAGCTTACAGCTCTTTTGACATCAAGGCTAAATGGTTTACGTTCCCCTGACCTGGAGTGGTCAGTGAAAAAGACTGGTAAAGTAATGGACTGATTAAGGCGAAAGTCCAAGACCACTTTGGGGAGGAACTTCCTGTTAATACTAAGGACCACCTTGTCACTATGAACTGCTCTGTAATCTGGCTTTGTGAACAAGGCCTGGAGCTCACTGATCCTACTGGCTGAGGTGATGGCTACCAGGAACACTATTTTCCATGTTATTTACTTAAGCTCTGCTGAGGACATGGGTTCAAACGGTGGCTACATTAGCTGGCCAGTGCATATACTGGGGTCCCATGCAGGAGTGGGTTCCCTGTGAGGGGGATGCAAGTGCAGCAGGCCTTTAAAGAACTTTCTGAACACCTGGTTAGCAGCCAGAGATGCCCCTTTTCCAGCTGACAAATATGCAGAGACAGCTGCTAAATGTACGTTAAGTGTGAAAGGCCTAAGGCCAAGGGAATACAGGTGTGCCAGATAGCAGAAGCAGATAGCTAGAATGACTGGTAAACCAGCCTGGAGACAGTCAATCTGCTTCTGTTGGCGCCAAATGGAAAATCTCTCCCATTTAGAGGTGTAAGTCTTTCTGGTAGAAGGTTTTCTAGAAACCCTAAAGACCTCTAGCACCCCCCTCAGAGAGATGCAGGTCGGCATACTATGCATCCTCAAGAGACAAGGGACTGGGAAGTTGGGGTAAAAGATCCTGCCCTGAGAGAAGGTCAATAGGTTGTGCCTCCTGGGTAGGGAGACTGGTTTGGATACTGATAGGGTCAGTAGCAGGAAATACCAGGGCTGCCTGACACAGTCTGAAGCAATGAGGATCACTGTCGCTGGTTGAGCCCCGAGCTTGTTCAGCACTCTGAGCAACAGGTGAAATGGAGGAAAGGTGTATAGGGACCTCCCTATCCAATCCAACAGCAGTGTAACCAGGGGGACTGTGCCCACTGCAGGGGGCCAGCAACAGAACTGTGGCAGCTGGTGACCGTCTGGGGCTGCAAAAAGGTCCACCTTTGGGGTGCCCCACTTTCTGAATACCACTTGCAGGATATGCCTGTTCAGCGACCACTCATGGTGGTTCTGGTTGATACTGCTGAGGGCACCTGCGAGAACATTGTCCTTCCCTGGAAAGTGAACTGCTGAGAGAGAGAGAGATCCTTAAAGAGTAAGCCAGATTCCACACCTTCATGGCTTCTCTGCATGGGGGGACCTTATGCCCCCCTTGCTTATGTAGTACACTGTGGTTGTACTGTCTGTTCCGACTTGAACCACCTTGCCCTGCAACACTGACGCAAAGGACTGAATGCCCAGATAAACTACCCCAAGTTCCATTAGGTTTATGTGGAGCAGAGACTCCTGCCGGAACCAGGTACCGTGAGCAGTGTGCTCCCCAGATGGGCACTCCATCCTAGGAGGGAGGCATCCGTTGTCAAGAATGCTGATGGTGGCAGCTGGTGGAAAGGCACACCTTCTCGGAGGTTGATCTTTTCCTGCCACCACTGTAGTGCTTGGAGAAGGGTTCCTGTGACTGGTACCATTTTCGACAGGGAATCTCTTTTCTGAGACCTGAGGTAGAAATGAATGTCCCTCAGCTGGAATCCTGAATCAGACACTGTTGCTGTCGATGCAGCCATGTGTCCTAACAGCTGAAGAAAATGCCTTGCTGATCTGGGGGTATGCAAGTTGGAAAGAGTTTGAAGTTGCACCAGAATGTCCACCCTTCCCTGAGGGAGAAAAGCTCTTCCTCTCAAACTGCCTAGTTCGGGCCCTTATGAACTTCAGGAGTTGAACTGGTGTCAGTACTGACTTTTTCCGGTTTACTAGGAAGCCCACTGTACACAGGGTATCCCGAGAGACAGTCAGTGCATCTTTGACTTGCTGAGGGGACTGACCTACCTCTAGCCAGTCATCCAAATATGGGAAGACTGCAACCCCTTGCCTCCTTAGGTGTACTACCACTACTGCTAGGCACTTGGTAAACACCCTTAGAGCACAAGTCAGGCAGAAAGACATGGCCCTGAACTGGTAATGGCCTGAAGGCAATCTGAACCCGAGGTACCTTCTGTGAGATTGCCCGATGGGAATGTGGAAGTAGGCATCTTTTAAGTCCAGAGATGCTGCCAGCCAATCTCCCCTCCTGAGTGTGGGGACAATGGTAACCAGAGTGACCATTTTGAACTTTGGCTTTGTCAAATGCCTGTTCAAATGTCAGATCCAGTATGGGTTGTCAGTCCCCAGTTTTCTTTACGGTGAGGAAGTATCTTGAGTAGAGACCCTTTCTCCTTTGAGCCAAGGGAACAAGCTCTGCTGTCTTATCCTGAAGGAGTTCTGCTACCTCCTCTTCCAACAGAGCTGCTTCTGATAGTGTGGCAGGTCTGAAAACTCTTGCCCTCAGTTTGGGTAGAACCATAAAGGAGTAGTCCACCCCAAACCGGCAAAAAATATATGCTGTGCAGAGTGTTTTAATTTGTATGTGAAGTTCTAGTGTTTCCTTCCCTCTGACTGCTATTAGGAGTTTTTCCTAAATTAGCCTGCTAGCTTTATGCTAGTTTTATGACCCCTGGGGATCTTCATCCCTGACAGCTTAACTGTATTCCTTGTTCCCACAGTGCATCTCGTCTCATGTGACAGTGATGTAGCAAAGACAGCATTCAGCACACACATGCCAAACAAACTATCTTGGAAGCTTTACAAGCTGCACAAAAATTACCAGAAGCAAGTTCTTCAGGACAGTAAGACCTTTATGATGAGGGCAGTCACTAAGCTGAATTCTATAGATTTTAAAATATAGCCATCTCTACTGTTGTGAACTGATTGTAAAGCAATGCTTTCTGCTGGATTTATGGTCTCTGCTACATCACTGTCACATGAAACAAGGTGCACTGTAGGACAAAGGAATCCAATTAAGCTGTCTCATATGGAGCTCTCCAGGGGTCGTAAAACTACCCTAAAGCTAGCAGGCTAATTTAGGAAATACTCTTAATAGCAGACAAATGTAAGGACACACAACAACTCAACATACAAGTCAAAACACTCTGCACAACATATGTACTTTACAAGTTTGGGTGGACTACTCCTTTAAAACTGAGGGCAAGCCCATGGCTCACTACCTCCAGGACCCATTTGTCTGTGGTGATGGATTCCCAAGCCTGGAGATAGTGAGCCAGCCTGTCTCCTACTGGAAGTGGGGAGGCGACCGTGGCAGATCCCTCAGGGGGTCCGTTTTGTTTGTACACTTGGCTGAGTGCTGCCCCTTCTGCCTCTGAAGTTCCCTCTCTGAGGCTGGTAGGCTGGCAATGACTGAGCCTGGAACAAAGGTCTGTAATGGGTTCTACCCCTATCCCCTTTGCTTTAGTACTTCTGAGGTGTTGCTGCTTTCTCCTTTACAGCAGCTCTCTTACAGGCCACCTTGTACTCGTCCATCTTCTTCATGTAAGCCTCTGCTCATCAGAGAGAGATGGGGTTCGCAAGGAAAATCCAATGCCTTTGTCTGGGTGTCCCGGGACAAATTACTTTCTTTCAGCCAAGAAAATCTCCTCGGGGACAGTGAGGTTGTCAATTGCCTGGCTGCAATGTCATTAACAACTACTACCATCCATAGATACATAGACAGTGTCGGCAGATAAGGGCCTATGGCCCACCCAGTCTGCCCATTTGAGCTTGTAAGTTCAGTTTGTTTTCCTAGAAGTCTGTTGCCCCTTACCCCTGACCTCCAGAATTCCTTTATGTCTATCCCATGCATTCTTAAATCCCGTGATTGTTTCAGCCCCCACCACTTCCTCTGGCAGGGTGTTCCACTTGTCCACCACCGCTCTGTGAAGAAATTCTTTCTTATGTTTCCTCTGAATCGCCCTCCCTCCAACTTCATCCCATGCCCTCTAGTCCTGGAACATCTTTTTCGCTTAAAATAGTGTTTTCCTGCACCCTGTTCCTCCCTGTAAGATACTTGTATGTCTCTATCATATCCCTCTCTCCTCCTCTCCTCCAGGGAGTACATGTTCAGTTCCTTCAACCTGTCTTCATAGGACTTGTGATGTAATCCATGCACCATCTTTGTTGTCCTCCTCTGAACCTTCTCTACCCCTGTCTATGTCCTTACGTAGATATGGTCTCCAGAACCAGACACTGTACTCAGGTGGGGTCTCACTAGTGTCTTGTATAGCGAATTATGACCTCCTTTTCCTGCTGGTGATGCCCTGCCTATGCATCCCAGCATCCTATTTGCTTTACCTGCTGCCTTGTCACACTGTTTCCCTACCTTGAGGTCATCAGAGATGACAACCCCAAGATCCCTTTCCTGCTTGGTGCATGCTATATCCTCACCCCCAACTGATATATTGTGCCAGGGTTTTTGTGCCCCATATGCATTATCTTGCACTTCTTTGCACTGAATTTCAACTGCCAAACCCCTGACCATTCTTCAAGTTTCTGCAGGTCCCTTCTCATTCTGTCTACACCCTCTGGTATGTCTACTCTGTTACAGAGCTTTGTGTCATCAGCGAACAGTGAAATTCTGCCTTCTAGGTCCTGCGCCATGTCACTGATGAAGATGTTGAATAGGACCGGTCCCAGCACTGATCCCTGTAGTACCCACTGGTCACTCTTCCCTCTGTGAGATGACAGCCATTTACCACCACCCTTTGTGTCCTGCCACCCAGCCAGTTACCTACCCACCACACTACTGTCCTGCCCACACCCATATTCCCCAGTTTGTGTAATAGTCTTCTATGTGGCACAGTGTCAAAGGCCTTGCTGAAGTCCAGATAGGCCATGTCCACTGCCCTCCCTGATCCACCTCCTAGTCACCCAGTCAAAAATTCAATGAGGTTGGTCTGACATGACCTCCCCCTGGTGAAACCATGCTGCCTTGGGTCCTGTAGTCCATTGACAACCAGATGTTCCACCAATCTCTCCTTCAGTAGTGCTTCCATGATCTTCCCCACTACCGAGGTGAGGCTGACTGGTCTGTAGTTCCCTGCTTCCTCTTTGTTCCCACTTTGGTTTAAGGGGACTACATCTGCTGTCCTCCAGTCTTTGGGTACCTCCCCTGTTTCCAGTGATTGGCTGAACAGGATAGCCAGAGGTTCAGCCACCACCTCTCTTAGTTCTTTAAGGACCCTGGGGGGCACCCCATCTGGCCCCATTGCTTTATCAGCTCTTATTACTTCCAGTTCCTTCAGGACCCTTTCTGGTAAAGGGACTTGTGTCCATTTCTGCACCATTCTCACCCCTTGTACTCCTTCAGACCCATTACCCCCTCTTCCTTAGTAAAGACTGAGCAGAAATACTGTTCAATATGTCAGCTTTATTGTTGTCATCCTCCACTGCCCCATCCTCCCCCTTCAGTCTCACTATCCTCCCTTTGTCTTTCTTTTTCACTTATGTACCTGTAAAGGTTTTGTCCCCTTACCCACTGATTTTGCAATGTGTTCTTCTGTCTGAGCTTTGGCTTCCCTTACTGACTTCCCTGCCTCCCTTTGTTTCTCCTGGTACTTCTCCCTATCCCCTTCTGCCTGTGTCTTTTTGTATTGCCTGAATGCAATCTTTTTGGCTTTCACTTTCTTTGCTACCTCTTTGGAAAACCATATTGGTCTCCTCTTCCTTTTCTGCTGTTCTTATAATCCCCATTTTAAATACTGCCCACTGTTCCTCAACCCCTGATTCCTGTCCCATTCCCCTTAATGCCTCTTTCAAGTATCTCCCCATTTTCCCAAAGTCTGCCCCCCTAAAATCCAGAATACGTGTTTTTGTGTGGTTTGGATCTGCTCTTTCTGTGATTTCAAACCACAATGACTGGAGGTCACTGTTACCCAGGTGCTCCCCCACTGTTACCCCCATCACACTGTCCCTGTTTGTGAGCACAAGGTCCAGTATTGCCTTCTGCCGAGTTGGTTCCATGACCAGTTGCTTGAGGAAGGCACCCTGAAGGGAGTCCAGGATAAATCTGCTCCTAGTTGATGCTGCTGCTGGGATGCTCCAGTCCACGTCTGGTATATTGAAGTCTCCAACCAGTACTACCACTCTTGTCTGCCATCCTTTGGATGGCTAGCATCAGCTCCCTATCTGTTTCTTCCTCCTGGGCTGGTGGTTCTATAGACCACACCGCGGGATGGCTGGCCCCATTTTCCTTTCCAGTTTAACCCACAGTATCTCTCCCCCATTTTGTTCCTCCTGGATCTGTGTGGCCCTTATGTCATTTTTCACTACAGTGCCACTCCTCCTCCTTCCTGCCTGCTCTGTCTCTTCTGAATATGTTGTAGCCAGGTATGGCCATCCCCAGTCATGGTTATCATTACACCAGGTTTCAGTGATGGCCACAATGTCCAGGTCTGACTGTACCATGACAGCCTCCAGATCTTCCATCTTGTTGCTAAGGCTCCTGGCATTTGCACACATGGCTTTCCATGATTTGACCTCCCTAGACTGCTTCACTGTTCTACTCCAGCCCCTTCCTTGGTTGTCATTTATCCCTGGTTCTCCTTGCTGTTTGCCCTTCTGCTGAATTTTGCCCCTTTTCTGCTTATCCACCTTTTGGACACTAATCTCCATCTTTTGCACACTGCTTTGCAGAGATAGCCACTCCTCTGGTTCACTGGTTCCACTACTAGCTGTGGGGTGAGCAAGTGGTGCCGTCCTTGCTGGCCTGCCACCCCTTTGCTAGTTTAAATGCTTGTCAATGTAGCATTTAAACTTATCATTGAGTGCTTGATTCCCTCCAGGATGGATGCAGGCCGTCAGGCTTGAACAAACCTCCATCCCTCCAGGTGGGTCCCCAGTCACCAATGAATCCAAACCCTTCCTCACAGCACCAGTTCTTCAACCATGAGTTAAAGTTCCTGGTGCATGCACTCTATGCTCTCCTTGCCTCTCACAGGTAGTACTCTGAGAAAGTGACAGAAGTAGCTACTTGCTTGAGACCCTCCCAGTTTCCTAAACTCTTCCTGAACTTCCTTTGGCTCCCCATTTGCCAAGTCATTAGTACCTAGGTGGATAATGACATCCAGCTCACCCTCCCGTCTTGCCTTCCCAGTGATCCCCAGTATCTTCCTTCCATCCCTCCATGCCGTGGCACCTGGTAGGCACCTCACCTCCTGTCCTCCCTCCTGTGTTCCTAGCTGGATCCCTCTTACGATGGAGTCCCCACCAGGATTCGCTTCCTCCTCCTCTGGGGTCCACTGCTTTCCCATTGAGGTCACCTCCTTGCCTAACCTCCACATCCTTTCCTTCCACTTCCTGGGTACCTCTATTTGGTTGTCCTCATTTGCCAGTGTGGCATATGAGTTCTTGAGAGGAATAGGATCTGGGATGTGCCTCTGCCTGACTGCTCTAACCCTCCCTGAGCCCACTGCCATCCAAGTGCTCCTCGTTCTCGGCATCCTTTGAGGCAGCTGCATTGGACTGGGTGGTCCCTGGATAGGGGTGATGGTACTCCTGACCCAGTTTACTTCCGCTCAGAGTCTGGCTACCTCATCCCGCAGTCCAGAGAGATGCATGCAGATAGGGCAGCACCTCAGTGTCCAGAAGGTCTGCCTGAATATGGCTGCCCCACAGCCACTGCATTGCACCCCCACATTATACTGCAATTCCACTACTTCTCTGCTACTGAAGCTCCCTTAGTTCTCTTTTTATTTATTTACAGTACTAAAAATCCTGTAACTGATCTTTGGTATCTTGCCACATAAGCCATGTAATTTGCTTGTCTGAGTCCCAAGGACGCTGCCATGTATTGTTTTTTAGCCATGGCATCAATCTTCCTGGAGTCCTTGTCAGGAGGATGTGAAGCCAGGGGAATATTAGCCTCATCACAGGCTGCAGCCTGAACTACTCCAACATGACTGCATTGCTGTGAAAGGAATTCTGTATCAGGACCTGACAAAGCGTACCTCCTGTCCATCTTCTTGTCCACAGGAGGCACAGAATTAGGAGCTTTTAAAATTTTTATTGTTTGCTTCCTAAATGATTTATGTAAAGGGATAGACAATCTCCTAGACTCTGGGATATCCATCATTTCCACAAAATCAGGTTCCTCTTGCTCATCCACAGCTTCCTCCAATGGGAGCTGGAGGGTTTCAAGCAACCTTTTATACAACAGAAAATGAGAAGGGACTCAGAAAGCGAGGGGAGATTCTAAGGTCTGTCTGGGGAGATGTCCGTTCAATGGGCACATCCAGACTCTCAAAGTCACATTCACACTGTTCATAATCATCCTCCCCCTCCTCTGGTTCATAAAACTCCTCTATATCATATTCTTGAACCGGTGGAACCGGCCAAACCGACCTTTTGCCAGACAGTGGCGGTTCGGATGGAACCGGAGAAAGTGACTGGACAATTTGTATAGCGTTTGCTATCTCTGCAGCAGTTGGAGAAGGAATTTTGGACTCACACCTGCTGATTTTCTAGTTTCTTTGCTGGAACTGGCTCCACAGGAGTCAGCTTTCGTTTCTTGAAGTCGCCCTGGTCAGAGGGCACTCCCTCCGGTTCGGTTGGCACTGAACCGGCTGGCCATCCGGTCAGCGGACTTTTGGCCTCTCGCTCCTGGAGCCTGCCAACCTCTTATCCAGGGTGGCTGCAGGGAAATTCTTACAAATCTGGCAGTCTGAATTGAGGTGGTCAAACCCCAGACAATATACACATGTGGTGTGTGGGTCAGCCTTGGCAAAGGCTTCCCCACAGACACTACAGTGTTGAAACCCAGTGGGCCCGGTTTTTCTTTTGGGTTTCTCAGACATGATGCCAGCCTAACCAAAAAAACTTGCCCTTTTAACGGCAGTGCCAGGCAAGACACCCTTATCGGTTCCCAACCGTGTCACGGGTCGTGGAAAAACGTAATGAAATCCGTTTTTTTTTAGAACCGATAAGAACTGGGAACCACACTCTAAAAGCTTTTAATGCTTGATTTTTAAAGTTTTAAGACAACCTGATCGGTTCTAACCGAACCATAAACATTTACAAGTTCCACACAGAAATAAACCTGTCTATTACTTACAATACCACAGACAGAGCTTGAACTGATCGGTTTGTGGTTAAAATAATAATACTCGCGGTTGAATTTAACCGAGAAAATACTGTTTAAACAGAGAAATGAACCGAGCAGTAGGAGAAATCTCCAGAGCGACTGTTCAGTGAGGCGGAGTAAAGAATCTGACAGTTTCAGTTTGAAATTATCCAGACAGAGCTTCTCTAACCGAGCTCGCGCTCTAAGCTCCATGCCTGGCATGGAAGTTAACTCTTTCACCTCCGGAGCAGTTCTAATGGTGGGACAAACTGCAATTGTCATAATATAGCAAGACTTGATGTTGTTTGAAAGTGAGGCTTAATAAAGGGAGGGAGGGTGGGCAGAAGGAGACTGTGAAAAGGCAGATACACTAAACAAATATTTTTGCTCAGTATTTACAAATGAAGAGGGGGAGGTACATAAAACAAACAGTAGAAACACTCTGGATACAGAAGTCGATACCAGCCTATTTACAGAAGAAAGGGTTCTGAAAGAACTCTTAAAACTGAAGGTGGACAAAGCAATGGGGCCTGATGGGATTCATCCCAGAATTCTAAAAGAACTAAGGGTAGAACTAGTGACACCACTGACTACCCTTTTAACAAATCATGGGAGGATGGGTGGTACCCGAGGACTGGAGGAGGGCAGATGTGATTCCCCTTCACAAAAGTGGGAGCAAGGCAGAAGCAGGAAACTACAGACCTGTTAGTTTAACCTCAGTGATAGGGAAAATGATGGAATCACTTCTGAAGGAAAGAATTGTCGAGTATCTAGAGGACAGAGGGGCACAGGACCCTAGGCAGCATGGATTCACAGCGGAAGGTCATGCCAGATGAATCTGATAGATTTCTTTGACTGGGTGACCAAAGTAGTAGATCAGGGAGGGCTGTGGACATGGCCTACCTAGACTTTAGCAAGGCATTTCACACAGTCCCACACAAAAGATTAATATACAAGTTAGCCAGCCTGGGGTGGGTCCCAAGATGACAGCCTAGGTAAAGAATTGGCTGGAGAATAAGACACAGAGAGTAATAGTAAATGGAGTCCACTCAGAAGAAAGGAGGTTACTAGTGGGGTACCGCTGGGTTCCATATTAGGACCAGTCCTCTTCAATGTCTTTATAAGCGACATTGCAGAAGGACTGGAAGGAAAAGTATGTCTCTTTGCAGATGACACAAAGATCTGCAACAGAGTTGATGCACAGGGTGGGGTGGAAAGGATGAGAAGGACTTGGCAAGTTAGAGGAATGGTCAAATGTATGGCAGCTTAGATTCAATGCTAAGAGTGCAAGGTAATGCACCTGGGAAACAAAACCCAGGGAAGAGTACACAATGGGGTGAGATACTAACAACAACAAAAATGGAAAGGACCTGGGGTAGTCATATCAGATGACCTAAAGGTGGGCAAGCAATGTGAGAGGCAGCAAGGAGGGCTGGGGGATACTGGGATGCATAGGAGAGGCATCACCAGTAGAAAATAGGAAGTTATTATCCCTCTGTACAGACAGCTGGTGAGACCCCATCTGGAGTACTGTGTGCAGTTCTGGAGACCCAATCTCTGCAAAGACATAGACAGGATGGAAGCTGTCAGAAGAGGGCAACTAAAATGGTGGCAGGGTCTGCACGGAAGACATACGAAGAGAGGCGAAGGAGCTTAATATGTATAGCCTCGAGGAGAGGGGACATGATAAAACGTTCAAGTACCTCAAGGAATCAACAAAGTCCAAGAGGGTAGCATCTTTCAAAAAGAGGTGTGCAAGAACAGAGGGCACAATTTGAAGATGGGGGCGGCTCAGAGGTAATTTAAAAGTATTTTTCACAGAAGGGTTGTGGATGCATGGAACGGCCTTCCAGAGGAGGTTGTGGAGTCAAAATCAGTGGTGGAATTCAAGCATGCATGGGACAGTCATAAGGCAATTCTAGGGGGTGGGGGTAGGAAGAAGTAGGCTGCTGGTTAACTAGGATCTGCAGCTTATCCAGTAGGTAGGGAAATGGGCAGACTGGGTGGGCCAAGCGGTCCGTATCTGCCGTCAAATTCTATGTTTCTATGGTTTATACGAAGCTGAGTCAGCAGCTTTTTGGGACATTTTTTCTCTCAGTCAGTTCAAACACCTATCAAGCGGTTTTTTTTTTTTTTTTTTTACAAATTTCGCAATCTGCCTTCAGGTGATCAAACCCTAGGCAAAACACAAATCAAATGAGGATCTGCCTTAGCAAATGGTTCACCACACACTGTACAATGCTGAAACCCCATTGGGCCGGTTCTTTTTTTGGGTAGTGACATAACCAAGAGAAAACTCTAGAACTACAGGTTACTCACCTGTAACAGGAGTTCTAGGAATGGTATATGTTGTTCATCGACACTTATTGGCAGGTTCCTTGCCACTTTAAATCTTGCCAGAAGGTCTTCAAGCTGGTTCCTCCCACCCACCCGGGTGGTAAAACTTTGCTTTGCCTGCATGACGCCAGATGGAGTCAGGTTGTCAGCGTCAAGCCAAGAAGGTCGAGAATGTAGATGAACAACATATACCATTCCTAGAACTCCTGTTACAGGTGAGTAACCTGTATTTCTAGGACATGGATATGTTGTTCATCCACACTTATTGGCAGACTCCTAGCAGTTCTCCGGGAGGAGAGGCAAGGCACACACCCTACTTAGGGAATAAAGATGGAGAACCGAGGCCCCAAAACCAGCATCCCAGCATGACTCAAGGTCGATGTGGTAGTGGGTAATGAAGGTATGTGCTGACTTCCAGGTAGCAGCCCTGCAGATATCCTGGATAGGGACATCCATGAAAGCAGCCACCGATGCAGCAGTATGGCGGGTAGAATGAGCTCTTATCCCTCTGGGAGGATCCATGCCCGCCAACCTATAGCAGAGATCTATGCAGGAGGTGACCCATCTGCTTATTGTCCGCTTGGCTGCAGGTCTGCCAGGTGTGGCTTCAGCGTAGGTGACAAAACAGCTGGTGAACCTCTCCCCGAACTTCAGCCGTCCGCTCCTTATAATAAGCAAGCACTCTTCTAGGGTCCGAAGTATGGAGCCTAGATTCGGCCTCCAAGGTGTGATTGGGGTAGAACACCGGCAGAGTCAACACCTGGTAAAGGTGAAACTCCGACACCACCTTTGGAAGGAACTTCGGGTGGGGGCGCAGGACAACCTTGTCCCTGTGTAATACCAGATAAGGAGACTATGGAAAGCGCCTGGACCTCTCCCATCCTTCTGGCTGACGTGATAGCCACCAAGAAGGCGGTCTTCCACAACAGGTGGGAGATATCACACCTGTGCATTGGTTCGAATGGCTTGCCCATGAGCTTGGCCAATACCTGCAGTAGATCCCACGGAGGTGGAGGTTCTCGCACCGGAGGGGAAATGTGATCAAGGCCTTTGAAAAAGCGCCAGACCACCTTCTCCTGCGCCATCGACTGCTTCCCAGCCCGCGCCCGGTAAGCAGAGATAGCTGCCAGGTGCACCTTAGGGTCGCCGACCAAAGCCCTTGCTGAGAAAGGACCACAGGTAGTCCAGAATGCTTGCCAAGGAACAGGAGGAAGGGTCCAGTCCCTTTTCGCACACCAAATGGAGAATCTCTTCCATTTGAAGGCATAGCATTTTCTGGTAGACTCCTTATGGGACGCCTCAACGAAGTTGAGGACCTCGTCGGAAAGAATCAAGGCCTGGAACTCTAGCCACTCAGGAACCAGGCCGTCAGGTGCAGGGAATGAAGGTCCGGATGGAATACCATCCCGACTGACTGCCTGAGATGAGGTCCAGGCAGGCTGGAAGCTGCCTCGGGAACCTGGAGCTGAGACTGATGAGATCTGGGTACCAGGACTGGTGGGGCCAGTCTGGGGCTACCAAAATCACCTGCGCCTTGTCCCTCCTCGCCTTGAGAAGCACCTTGTGGATCAAGGGAAATGGGGGAAGGCGAAGAAGAGGCCCAGGGTCCACGGCCTCGAGAAGGCATCCCCCTGCAGCGAGCCCTGCTGGGGAGGGGCGGCATGGAACAGTCTCAGCTTCACATTCTCCCTGGAGGCAAAGAGGTCTGCCTGAGGCGTGCCCCAATGGGAGAAGAGATCTTGTACTACCTCCGGCAGGAGAGACCACTCGAGAGACGCAGCCCCTATCCGGCTTAGGGCATCGGCCAGGGTGTTGGTGGCTCCTGCCACGTGAATGGCTAAGAGATCCGCCTCCAGGCTGCGCACAAGAGACCATATGCAGAGAGTTTCTTTGCATAACATCATGGAGCGCGTTCCGCCCTGGCAGTTTAGGTAGTACATGGTCATGGTATTGTCCATCTGAACCTGAACCACTTGACCCCGTAGAAACAGAGTGAAGGTGGTGAGAGCCAGGCGGACCGCTCGGAGCTCCAGCACGTTGATATGGCATCGGGACTCCCGAGGGGACCAGAGGACGTGTGCTTTGTGCTCCCCCAGATGGGCACCCCAACCCATCAGAGATGCATCGGTCGATAGAGAGACCGTCGGCTCGGGGCGGACGAATGGGATGCCCTCCTGCAGATGTGCCAGAACGGTCCACCACTGGAGAGTGTTCCACATTTCCTGGGTCACTGTCACCAACTGATCCAACGGATCGTAGTGTTGTGACCACTGGCTGGTCAGTCCCCATTGCAGGGGACGCATGTACCAACGGACCACGCTGGTGCAGGCTGCCATGAGGCCCAGGAAGTCCCGGGCAGGGCGCAATTGCCCAACCAGAAATGATTGGGCAAAGGAGGAAAGAACCTCGGCCCTGTCCGCCGGGAGCCGAGCTCTGGCTCGAAGAGAGTCGCGCTCTGCCCCGATGAAGTGTATCACCTGCTTCGGCACGAGTTCCGACTTGGCCTCCGTGATGAGGAGGCCAATCTGAGAGCAAACCTGGAGGGCCAGATCTCTGGACCACTCCATCTCCGCTCTGGAGGGGGCTGCAATCAGCCAGTCGTCCAGGTAGGGTACACCGGACCCTTCCGGGCGCCAGGGAATGCTGTCACCACTGCCATGCATTTGGTGAAGACCCTGGGAGCTAGAGAGAGGCCAAGGGCATGGACCAAGAATCAGAATGGATCCCTCTGCTCTGAAGCGGAGGAATCTCTGATGGGACAGATGGATCGGGATGTGAAAGAACGCGTCCTGGAGGTCCAGGGAACAGAACCACACGCCTCATTCCAAGGATGGGATTATCTGAGCCAGAGTGACCATCCTGAAGGTCCAAGACCTTAGGAACCTGTTCAGGTCGTGCAGGTTGAGAATGGGGCGTCAGCCCCCGGTCCGTTTTGGGACCAGGAAATACCTAGACACAAACCCCGGGTCTGGAGGAGGATCCGCCATCTTCATGATCACCTCTTTCGAGGAGCAGGGCAATATCACCTTGGCGGGCCAACAGCGAGGCTTCAGACCCCGTGGCCCCCCCAGGGGGTGATGGCTCGAAAGGGAGGGGGTCTGCTCGAATTCCAGAGGCAGGCCCTTCCCTACCACCTCCAACTCCAAACGGTCCATGGTGATAGCGGACCAGGTGGAAAGGAAGTGGCGGAGCCGTCCCCCCACGGGGGGGAACCCAGGGAAGGGTGAAGAGGTTGGGGGTGACACCCCTCAACCCGTCACTGGGCAGGCTTGAGGAGGGACTGGCCGAGGTACTCCTGGGCCTTACCTTCTTGCTTCCTGTTGGATGAAGCCGCTGGCTTGGGTTTAGGTTGCTGGTGCTGCCGTCGCTGCAGGGCCGAAGGGCTAAAGGACTTATGCTGTTGCTGACGGCGGCCTTCGTCCTCTGGGTGGAGGTGACCAAGTCCAGAGTGGCGCTGGACTTTTGATCCACTGAAGGTGTTCCTAGACTCCAGGGCCGATGAGGTCAGTCCCAGGAAGGGGCGCCCGCCAACTTGTGCTGGGTATCCGCCATGAAGGTGGATATCCTCAGCCACGCCCTGCGGCGCATGGCCACCGCGGCCGCTACTGACCTGGCACAGGAATCACCTATGTTCAGAGCAGTCTGAAGCTGCTGCTTCACCACCACCCTACCCTGGTCCCGCACCTGACGGACCGTGGTCTATAGGTCAGCTGGGAGATGAGGGATGACCTCATCCAGGGAGCCCATGAGGGCGTGGGAGAAGTGTGCCATCAGCACGGCCGAGCTGGCCTGTCGGAGGCAGAGGGAGGACGCAGCGTACACCTTGTGCCCGGCAAAGTCCAGCTTCTTGGACTCTTTGTCGGGGCTTATCCATGTCCCAAGCATTTCCGGAACGCCAGAAGACGCTATTGGTGACTAACCCCTCGGCACAGGGGTGTTCCGAGAAACTGGACAAAGAGCCGGTAGGGACCACATACTTCCTGGCCATCCTGGCTGAGGGCGCAGGACAGGAAGCAGGCCGCTGCCAAAGCTCCAAGGCTGGGCCAGCAATGGCCTCAGCCACAGGGAAGGCCTCCGTGGGTGAATCCCCTCAGTCCAGTATCTCCGTCAGGGAATACTTAGCCCGTTTGGACACGAGCTTGAGCTGCATCCCGGTAGACTCGGAGATGAGCCGAAGCAGACCCATGAAGGACGATGGGCTATAGTCCAATGACTGGCCCCCGGAGGACTCCAGGTCAACCTGCCTGGAGAACAGGAGGAGTCTCACCGGACTCAAGAGTCTGCGAAGAGCTGCCTCGGCCTGAGCCACCCTCCACCTGCCAAGGACGGTCGGAGTGAGGGTGACAGACAACCTGTGGGGCAGGCCGTGACCCGACCGAGAATCTTGGTAGGTGCCCTAGACTTCGTTGTGGAGGCAGAGTTTCCACCACAATCGGTGGGGCAGCTAGTTTCGCCGAACAACCGCCTAGAATGGGCATCTTGACTGCGGAGAGCTGTTGCTTCGCCATTCGGGCGACAGCCACTTGATGGCCGGGAGATGAATTGAGTAGATTTACTCCCGGACAACAGTAACTGCTGCCACATAAGCTCCCTCGTAATGCCGACTACTAATTTATGTCAAGCCTCTCCTCATCCAAGGAGGAGGACAAGGAGGAACGGTGTCGCGCTTACTGGTGCTCAAGATCACGAAATCGGGTGGAATGGCTTGACTGAGATGAAGTCCAGACCCTGACCCTCAGTGTAACTGGGGCGGCCTGGGGGGTGGGGTCACCCACTCTTCCCCGGCTCGACACTTTTAATCGGGACTGTTGCTCAAGGCGCAGGGCAGACCCTCGGGTCTCCATCGGGGAACCAGCGAAGAGGGTTTTCAGCTTCACCAGTCGACAACCCGTCCGATGGGTCGAGGAATATTTCAAATGCGTCGACAGATGTCTCGTCAGGCTGGCCTGACGGGACGCCAGGAAGCCAGCGGCCAGAGCCGCAACCTCGACTGAAGTCAACTGGTCAGCTGTCCAAGGAAGGAGACCTCTCCCGCTCCACACGAACGCCGGACGTGGGACTTACCTTGACCTCTCTTCTTGGGCCGAGGAATGTCCTAATGGCCCCTCTCCCTTCATGGAAAGGGACTGGCAAAGCTCCTTGAACAAAGCTGAGTAAGAGGAACTCAGAAAAGCAGGATAAATGCCACGGCCGAGGAGGAGGAAGATGCGGCCTGGGCCGCCTCCTCTCGAGGGCGATCATATGCGCGAGCTGCTCAGCCGAGCCAGCCACCGCACACCGCCCAACAAGCCTCTTTGGATTTTACCAGTGGGTAACGCTCGGGCGCCTTGAGCTTCAATCGGGCAGAACTCTCAGGACGGTGGCCGAAATGAGCAGCATAACCGTAGACCCGCGGGTCGTGGTTCAGGCCGAGGCAGTAGATGCACGGGAGTGCAGATCCGCCCTGACATCTTCTGCCCACAAGGCACCTCCGAAAGCCGGGATCGACGGTCTGTCGCGCCGCGAGGATAATGAAGACCGAAGTTTAGAAAACTTCAAAACTAGTTTTGAAACGAACCAAAGAGTTAGGATCCAGTCTAAATGCAGAGCGCTTAAGGAGGAACCTGAGCTTCCAAGCGCGAAGAAGATCTGGCGCCATGGGGCTAAGCCGAGAGTTTTACCACCCGGGTGGGTGGGAGGAGCCAGCTTGAAGACCTTCCGGCAAGATTTAAAGCGGCCAGAAACCTGCCAATAAGTGTGGATGAACATATCCATGTCCCTAGAACGTGGGTTTTCTGTGAGTCAGAAACCCACAGAGATAAACAAAGCTTTTTTTTTTTGTGGTCGGTTCAGCGACCGACGAAAGAAATTACAGTTACATAAAACCTACCATAAACATTGGATCTTCGAGAGAGGATCCTGCAGTCGGTCTTCACATATAGGACTGTGCCCCTGGCGTCAGAACCGCACGGCAAACTTCTAGCTAGCAATACTTAGTGGGGGACAGCTCCCGGCATCACGTGACATGACGTCAGCATGTCAGTATATAGGGGACAGTCTCCACACCTGCCCTCCAGTTCTCCCACCACAAGACCCCTGTAAGGGTGAAAGGAGAAAGGAGACCAACTCCTAGAACCCGAAGCTGCTGGTAGCCACCCTGGAAAGGGATAGAAAAAACAGGAGACGGGGGAAGGTGAGAGGGAAAAGGTGACCTACTGCAGGAACCTCACTTGAAGATCCACTGTTATGGTAAGTTCTTACGTAACTAATATCTTACTTTGAGAGGGTTCCTGCAGTAGGCCTTCATGTATAGGACTGAAATACCAAGCAGTCAAGAAAAAAAGTCGGAGACTGATGTCCAGGAAGTGGAAATGTCTACCAACCAGAGAGCTTGTTAGAAGACGCCTTACAGGACAGCAAGACCAAAACCAACCCTATGCCTAGAGGCGATGTCCAGACTGTAATGCATGGTGAAAGTATGGACTGAAGATCAAGTGGCCACAGCACAGATATTGGAAGTGTCAAAACGGCCATGCCACGAGTCGAGTGGCCTTTCACTTCCCCGGAAAGGGTTTCTCGTATTTTTGATGAACGAGATACAATTAGCCAACCATTTAGACAGGCCCTGTTTAGACATGGACGTACCCAGACATCTGGGTGCGAAAGCTACAAAACAACCGGTCAGACATATGCACCTCCTTAGTCCGAAAGACACAGTATCACAAAATCCTGTGCACATCCAATGTGCAAGAGGTATCCCCCACTGGAATATTCAGGAAAATAAACCGTCAGTTGAACACCTTGGTTCAACGTAAATTCTAGATACCACTTTCACGAGAAAGGAAGGGTTAGTCCAGAGAGCCACATTAGTCTCTGTGGAAAATTAAATAAGGTTCTTGCAAAAGAGGGCCTGAAGCCCGGAAATCCTTTGAGCTGAGGTAATAGCAGCTAAAAAGAGCGCTTCAAGACAAATAGTGCATGTTGCAACTTGCTGCCAGCTCAAAAGGGAGCCAAGTAAGTTTCTTAAAAAGTTTAAGTCCCAGGGGGAACCGGCTACGGACTGGAGGTTTTAAGTGGAGGATCCCCTTAAGAAAGGTTTTTGAGACCTCCAACTGTGCGAGTGTGTTGCCATCCATCGGAAGGTGGCAGGTAGAAACCGCTGAAAGATGGACCTCCATGGATGAATAACCGAGGCCCGAATCAGACAAGTGTAAGAGGTACTCAAAGACCTGGGGCACCGAGCAAGAGAAAGGGTCTAGGCCCTTGGCCATGGCCCAAATGGTGAATCTCTTCCACTTCATCGCATATGTAGTTCTAGTGGACGGTTTTCTGGCCTCCAGTAGGACCTGGGAAACCCATAAGGAGACGCCAAATCATGAGACCACTACGTCCAAAGGTGCCACGCATGTAAGTGGAGAGATTTGAGGCTCGGAAGCACCAGGCTGCCCTGCTCCTGTGGCAGAAGGTCATGGAGGAGAGGAAGATGGTTCCAATGCCAGCTGTAGTAGCAGGGGGAACAAGATCTGCAAAGGCCAAAGGGGAGCTATAAGAATCATGCAAGCGCCCTTCGCTTGAAGCTTCAGCACCATCTACTGCAGAACTGGAAAGGGAGGAAAAGCACACAGAAACCTCCCTGTCCAACAAAGGGACAGCACGTCTCGCCAGAAAATACCACGCCTGAGAAGGAGCGAGCAAAAGCTGGGTAGTTTTGCGTTGGATGGGGAGGCGAACAGATCTATTTCTGGCCAACCCCACTGATCGAAAATAACTTCTACTACCTCCTGCTTTAGTTCCCACTTGTGTGACGGTGCACCTGAGACTGTCCGCCAGGACGCTGTGAAATCCCGGGACACAGACTGCTGTCAGAGATGGGCCGTGCTTGACTGCCCAGTACCACACCCGCACCGCCTCCCTGCAGATGGGGTATGATCGGGTGCCTCCCCGTTTATGTACCAGACCATGGCAGTGTTGTTGGTCTGGATTAGAAGTGTTCCCAGGTGTAAGAGGGTCTGGAATGCCTGTGGTCCAGGTCGTCTGAGCACTGGTCCCACTGGACCAGAGAGTCCACTGGGTCACCCTCATATGCAGACTGGCCTATGGAACTGTGGGAATGGTGTCCACCATTAATCCCAACAGGCAGAGCACAGAGCGGGTTGTGGTCCAATGAGAGTTGGACACAGATGAAGCTTGCTGAATCAGTTTCCGCCCTGTCCAGAGATAAGAAGGCTCTGCCCTGGACAGTATCCAGCATCGCTCCAATGATTTTGAGGTGCTGGGAGGGTGAAAGCTGAGACTTGGGATAGTTCACAGTGATGCCAAGCCAGAAAGCGAGGTCCGGGGTGGTGGAGAGAGACTCTAGCAGACTGTCCTGAGACAGGGCTGACAACAGCCAATCGTCCAGGCATGGGAACATATAAATCCCCTTGCGGCACAGGACCGATGCCACCACTGCCAGGCACTTGGTAAAAACCCAAGGTGCCAACAAAAGGCCATAAGGGAGGGCCTTGAATTGGTAGTGGTTCCTCTAGAAGTTAAACCGAAGAAAACGGCAGTGGGCCTGGAGGATAGCAATGTGCAGGTAAGCATCCTGCATGCCCAGCGAACACAGCCATTGGTTCTGTTGGAGCAGGGGTAAGAGTTCCTGGAGAGTTAGCATGTGGAACCTATTGTATTTGACGAAGAGGTTGAGCAGGCTGAGGTCCAGAATGGGCCTCAGATCGCCCATCTTTTTGGGCACCAGGAAGAAATGGGAGAAAATTCTTACTATCTGCCTGAGAGGAACCGCTCTATGGCTGACTTTGATAAGAGAGCCTGGATTTCCTGCTGAGTGAGGTGCAGATGGCTTGATGGGTAGGAAGACCTGCCTGGAGGATTGTCTGGGGTCTGTCCAGGAACTCTATTGAGTGCCTCTTGCATCAGTTGGAGAACCCAATCATCTGCAGTTATCACCTCCCACCTGTCTAGGTGAAGGTGAACTTCCCCACCGGCTCCAATGGAAGAACGGGAGGAGGTGGAGGGATCCTCTCAGTCAGAAAGCAGAGGGAGGGCCGCTACTGCCTCCAGCAGTCTTTTGGATCTTTGCTTGGGGGTCTGTGTGCCGAACCAGTGGCACGGTGCTTCCCGGCATCTGACCTGGTTCTGTCTGTTCCATCTTTTCTGCGGGCGATGAAAAGGCTGCTTGGCTTTCGGACTGGAACGGTACATGCAGCGGATGTCCCAAAGGGATCTGCTGTTATCTTGTAGGTCAGTAATAATATCCTTTGCATCACCACCGAACAGGACTGAACCCCTGAAAGGGGCGTCCAGGAGAGTGGTTTGGATGTCCTGCACCAGTTCCGCAAGACTGAGCCATGCCAGACATCTCAGGCAGATGCCCGAAGCAGTGCATCGGGCCAATGAGTCCACTGAGACATAGGTGGCATGCAATGTGTGGTGGCAGGAAGACATGTTAAGTCTCACCTTCTCCAAAAGCATGTTCCAGAGTTCCTCATCCAGGATAGACTGGAGCCCTTTCTCTAGGTTGGTCAAGGCAGACTTCTAGAAAGAGATCATGTGGGCTACGTAATTAAGAGACCTGACAGAGCAGGTGGAGGAAGCATTGACCTCGCGGCCGTATTGGTCCATTTGCTTGGACTCTCTGTCCAGAGGTGAGGCACTCAGATGCTCTGACTGAGCCAACCTATCGTAGGCCACTGTGATGACTATCGAATTAGCCTTAGGTTGACTCGTGAGGTGGCTGGCTCCTTCCGGGATAATACATCCAAAATGGATAGGTAAGGATCCACATCTGTCAAATCCAGGTGCTCTACAGGCCTCTTCCTTTTAGGATCCATCTCTTGGGATGCCCAGTTGCATGCCTGCTGGCTGGACCTAAAGAGTTCTGCAAATGACTGGTCCTTCGGAGATTCAGAAGACTTCTTGGGTTGGTGTTCCAAAGGGGAATGAAGCTCTAAGTGAGCTGCAGAGTCGGAGTCAATATCGGAGTCACAAGACTCCGGTCTGCTTGACAGAAAGGCTATGTCCGGAACCTCTTCCGTAATCCTGAAGCCAGAGAGGGCCCCAGCTGGTCGCCTGCTAGAGTCCCTATCCAACAACCAATGGTCAACCAAGGAGGGGCTCCTAGGGACTGCCGTTGGAGTGTAACAGTGACTGGTTATGGATGTTTTAACTCTTGCAAGAGCTGCAATTTGGCGTCATTCCACTAAGGCAGAATTGTCCCCTGGGGTTCAGTCTGAGGCCTGTCTAAGGCCAGAGGCGGAGGAGGCAGCAGTGGAGGTGGAGGCTGATAGACTGAAAACCCAGAGGAAGAATATGAGGGGTAACCAGAGCCTGGTACCAATAGGGTAAGGCTCATGATGGTACCCTGGTACCTATGACTCAAGGCCGCCCCGCGCCAGGCAAAAGGGGGGAAATCATGCAGCGGTAGCTGGGGTTCATGCCCAGAGGCCTGGATGACAGAAGAGCTAAAGGTCCTGAATAAGGTGGGGCCAAGGACCGCCAGGAACATATGGGTCCGCTAGCAGGACTGGGATCCCGCTGGAACCATGGAAGGGCCAGGTGAGGGATCTGGCATTGAGCAAAAGGTCCAGAGGCCATCAATGAGTTGGAAGGGGCATCAATGGGTGAGTGGCCTGGTGTCAGGGCCTGAAAAGACATATCTGATCCGAGAAAGGCAAAGGGGGTAAAGGAATAGAGACCCTCATTGGCAGGCCCGCTGGGGAAGAAGCTCCATAGGAAAAGGAATCCCCTGGCCAGAAGCACTCATGTCCTGGGGGTCCGAGGAAAACAAGGGGTCGGGCCGAGACAGAGTCCCGGGAGGAAGCACCCATACGGGATGAGAGGGTGCCTAGAAGCTGGCTCTGCTCAAAGTCGGGTACAACAGAAAGGCCCAACAGGAGAGCCTCGGCCAAGCGGTCATCGGGCAGGCCGGCGACTGACTGATTGGCCTCGACCAAGCAGATGTCAGAGGAGCCAGCATCTGACTCATCAGTCATGGCTGAGTGGGCAGCAGCAGAGCTGGAGTCTGGCTTAATCGACCGAGGCCACGTGCCCAGCAGCAGAGCCGGAGGGTGACTTATCAGCCTGAGAGCTTTTGACAGGCCTTGAAGTAAAATCTTCCTGGGAAGAACACCCCTCACCCTCTGACTAAGGCAGTAGGGGGGAGTCAGCAACCATCCACCGGGGTGGACGGAGACCGAGAAGGAGGAGTATCCACAGACGTAGAAGCCTCACCAGAAGTAGCGACTTGATCACTGGCGACGCTATGAGAAGGGGACTGGTCCCAGTCCTTTTCTTGTACTCAGTGGTGGGTAAAGAGGAAATGTATAAACATTAATGTTTAAGACCACTAAGGAACCAGGAATTCTATAAAACTTGTGAAAGTAACCCTACACAAATAGTCCAAAATCTAATGAAAACCGTCTTAGAAGGAGGAGCAGAGAAATTATATATAACAGAGTGGGAATTTAAAGCTCTAGTTAGACAGCATCCAATGATGCCAATCTTTTATACCCTCCCTAAGCTTCACAAAAAAATATCTGATCCACCAGGGAGACAAATTATAGCTGGGATAGGCTCAATTCCAGAATCCCTATCTGTTTATATCGATTACCATTTATAGCCACTTGTAACTACAACTAAAGCATATCTTAAAGACAGTAAGGAAACAATTGAGCTCTTAAATTATATTAATGAAGAAAAAATAACAGACAAAACAATCTTAGTCACTCTAGACGTTAAAGACCTCTACACTAGCATCCCTCGCCAGGCAGGTCTTGAGGCACTGAAAGAAAAACTCCAAGAAAGAAGCAAAACAGATAAACCACCGAATGAATACCTATTACAACTGGCTGAACTAGTTCTAACAAAAAATGTCTCTACATTTGAAAATAAACACTATTGGCAGTGTAAGGGTACAGCCACGGAGTTATCCATGGCACCAAGTTATGCCAATATATTTATGGATAACTTTGAACACAAAATACAGTATGTCCCGAATAAGACCAACAGATATAAAAATAATATAGCCACATGGAAAAGATACACAGACGATTGTCTATGTATCTGGGAAGGCTCAGAACAAGAGCTGCATGAAATCTTGATCCATTAAAACTCACAGTCAGACTATTTACAATTTGTTATGACATTTGATTCAGAGATAGTGAATTTCCTAGACCTTAGAGTCAAAAAAAGGAACAGGCTAGAAACTAAAATATATAGAAAGCCAACAGACAAAAATGTGCTTTTACATGCTAGGAGCTTCCATAAGCCAAGTGTATTGATAACATACCATATGGACAGATGATAAGGACCAAAATAAATTGTTCCTCAGAAGAAGATTTGAGATAGCTGCAGATGAACTAACTGAATGCTTCAAAGATAGGGGCTACAAAACTGACATCCTAGACAGAGCAAGAAGCAAATGTGATGCTAGGAACAGGACTAATCTATTAAGGCAATCACCAAGAAAATATACAGCAGAGAATAGGATTACAGTACTGATAGAATATTCTGACCAGTCTGGAACTATAAAATACTGTATACTCAAACATTGGGACATTTTAAAAACAAATGAAAGTGGAGCCAAATCCTCAGAGGAAAAAAAAACGCTAATTACAGTGAAAAAAGTGTGCTCACTAAAGGACAGATTATGTAATGTAGTATGCCAGACACTGGAGAAAAATATCAAATATCTGAAGATAGAACCAAAATAGTGGACAACTACTTGTGGCAGATGCCAAAACTGTAATAGCACCAAAACAGTGTACAACCCTTTAGAGATGAACACACTGAATCAGACACTTCATGACTTGCCAAACAGAACAAGTTATTTGTTGACATGTCCCTGTGATCTTCACTATATAGGTCAGACTTCAGAGGTCTCAAATTACACCTAATCGGACACAGAAGTGACATTAGGAACAAAGAGTCAGTAGTATCACGGCAGTTTAGTAAGAATAATCACAATGTGGCCTCATAACTGAAGTAAGGTGCCTGCCTGGTGCCATGGCTTGAGGGACAGGAAGCGCATCCTCAGGATCACGAGAACAGCTGCAGGGAGTCTGAGCTGGACGTCATTGTCCACCCAAGGACAAATGACTTCTCATCATGAGATTAGAGCAGTGCAGGAGGACTTTGTAGAGTTGGGGAGGGCCTAAGACAAGTAGCATACACAGTATCCTTCTCAGAGGTGCTGCCTGTCAATGGCATGTGTGAGGCGAGGGTACTTTGCACCATGCAGTTTAATGAATGGTTGAAAAATGGTGTGGAGCACCGGGTCACTTCATTGGGGACTGGGGTTCCACCTGGAGGGACACCAGCCTATACTGACAGGATGGTCTGCATCTGTCCAGGAAGGGAACGTGTCTTTTGAGCAATCGGTTTAAATGCTTCATTGGCAAGCTTTTAAACTAGTCAAGGGGGGAGGCTCTGATAAGTAGCAGAAAAATCCCAGTCTCTTCCTACAAAACAGGGTACTAAATGAGAAAAAGACTGAGGCAGAAAGGTCAGTGGGGGATGCTGCTACAGAAGGTAAAGCCATCAAAAAATGGAGAGCAATGAGTACCAATGCTCGTAGTCTGGGTAACAAGCTTCTTGAATTAGTTGCCTTGATGAAGGAGGAACATCTGGATATTGTGGCAGTCACAGAAACAGGGTACACACAAAACCATGACTGGGACGTAAACATACCAGGATATACTATCTACAGGAGGGACAGGGAGGGTAAAAGAGGAGGAGGAGTAGCTCTTTACATAAGGGAAGGAATCAAAGCAATGGAACAAAATGGTAAACAGGGAGGAGAAGAAGCACTCTGGGTCAATTTGGAGACAGGCAATGGCACCACACAGGGGTTGTATACAGACCCCCCTCTCAGGGGGGAGGAAATGGACAAGGAAATGATAGAAAGTATACTTAGAATGGCAGAAAAAGGGGAGATATTGCTGATGGGTGATCTGAATACGCCAGATGTTAACTAAAGTACAGTTGCAGCAGCCACTTCTAAGAGTGGGGTTATTCTAGATGCCCTACAGGGGGCATGCCTTAGACAACTGGTATTGGAACCCACTCGAGAGGGAGCAGTCTTAGACCTGGTTCTCTCAAATGGAGATGGAGAGAGGATCACAGATGTAGAAGTGGGTAGCCATCTGGGAACTAGCGACCATCGAACAGTATGGTTCACAATAAACACAGCTGTAGAGTCGAGCCATACAAAGGCAAAAGTACTGGACTTTAGGAGGGCTGACTTTGCCAAAATGGGTGAGTGCCTAAGGAATGCACTAGCAAATGGGCAGGAAGGAGGGGTGGAAGAACAATGGGGAATGATAAAAACTGCCATCACGGAAGTAATAAGCCTGTGTGTGAAGCAAGTAAAACGATGTAAGAAACCATTATGGTTCTCAAAGGAAGTGGCAGTGAAGGTTCAAGAGAAAAAGAAAGCATTCAGAAAGTACAAAGAATCACATAAGGAGCAGGGCAGAGAACTGTATCAGTTAAAGCAAAAGGAAGCTGGGAAGGCAGTCAGAACAGCAAAGGCCCGAACAGAGGAAAAGATAGCCAACTCGTTAGGAGGGGATAAAACCTTTACAGGTACATCAGGGTGCAAAGGAAGACCAAGGGAGGGATAGTGAGGCTTAATAAAGTGGAGGGCGGGTAGGAGGTGACTGTGAAAGGCAGAGATACTAAACAAATATTTTGCTCAGTATCTACAAATGAAGAGGGGGAGGTATCTAAAACAAACACTAGAAACACTCTGGATACAGAAGTTGACACCAGTCCATTTACAGAAGAAAGGGTTCTGAAAGAACTCTTAAAACTGAAGGTGGACAAAGCAATGGGGCCTGATGGGATTCACCCCAGAATTCTAAAAGAACTAAGGGTAGAACTAGTGACACCACTGACTACCCCCTTTAACAAATCATGGGAGGATAGGGTGGTACCTGAGGACTGGAGGAGGGCAGATGTGATTCCCCTTCACAAAAGTGGGAGCAGGGCAGAAGCAGGAAACTACAGACCTGTTAGTTTAACCTCAGTGATAGGGAAAATGATGGAATCACTTCTGAAGGAAAGAACTGTCGAGTATCTAGAGGCCAGAGGGGCACAGGACCCAAGGCAGCATGGATTCACAGCAGGAAGGTCATGCCAGACGAATCTAATAGATTTTTTGACTGGGTGACCAAAGTAGTAGATCAGGAGGGGCTGTGGACATGGCCTACCTAGACTTTAGCAAAGCATTTGACACAGTCCCACACAAAGATTAATACACAAGTTAGCCAGCCTGGGAGTGGGTCCCAAGATGACAGCCTGGGTAAAGAATTGGCTGGAGAATAAGAAATAGAGTACAGTAAATGGAGTCTACTCTGAAGAAAAGGGTTACTAGTGCGGTACCGCACGGTTCAGTATTAGGACTGGTCCTCTTCAATGTCTTTATAAGTGACACTGCAGAGGGACTGGAAGGAAAAGTATGTCTCTTTGCAGATGACACAAAGATCTGCAACAGAGTTGATGCACAAGGTGGGGTGGAAAGGACGAGAAGGGACTTGGCAAGGTTAGAGGAATGGTCAAATGTATGGCAGCTTAGATTCACTGCTAAGAAGTGCAAGGTAATGCACCTGGGAAACAAAAACCCAGGGGAAGAGTACACAATGGGGGGTGAGATACTAACAAAAATGGAAAGGGACCTGGGGGTAGTCATATCAGATGACCTAAAGGCGGGCAAGCAATGTGAGAGGGCAGCAAAGAGGGCTTGGGGATACTGGGATGCATAGGGAGAGGCATCACCAGTAGAAAACAAGAAGTTGTTATCCCTCTGTACAGACAGCTGGTGACACCCCATCTGGAGTACTGCGTGCAGTTCTGGAGACCCAATCTCCGCAGACACATAGATAGGATGGAAGCTGTCCAGAGGAGGGCAACTAAAATGGTGCAGGGTCTGCACATATGAAGAGAGAGAGACTTAAGGAGCTTAATATGTATAGCCTCGAGGAAAGGAGTGAGAGGGGGGACATGATTGAAACTTTCAAGTACCTCAAGGGAATCAACAAAGTCCAAGAGGGTAGCATCTTTCAAAAAAAGAGGTGTGCAAGAACAAGGGGGCACAATTTGAAGATAGAGGGGAGGCGGCTCAGAGATAATGTAAGGAAGTATTTTTTCACAGAGAGGGTTGTGGATGCATGGAATGGCCTTCTGGAGGAGGTTGTGGAGTCAAAAACAGTGGTGGAACTCAAGCATGCATGGGACAGTCATAAGGCAATTCTAGGGGGTTGGGTACGAAGAAGTAGGCTGCTGGTTAACTAGGATCTGCAGCTTATCCATTAGGTAGGGAAATGAGCAGACTGGGTGGGCCAAGCAGTCCTTATCTGCCGTCAAATTCTATGTTTCTATTGAGATCTGTGGCACTAGAAAAAGTAGAAGTCCCACCAAGAGGAGGGAATTTGCAGCAATTCCTACTACGAAGATAGGCATACTGCATAGATTTGGTACTCTAGACAAAAGATATGGTATCAATGAATAAATAATCTGGTTGGATCTAGTTACCTAAACAAATATCCTGGTAAACCTAGTACTGAACATCGTAATTTCAGACTGTCCACCGGTTTCTGTGTCACTTCCATGACACTTTATTATTGGTGGCCACCAAAGTAGCCATTTTTTTGGCATAGTGGGTCAGGACGTGGGGCTATGCAATCTAGCATGGTCTCCTAGTCCCAATTCAGTCTTGGTTATCTGATTAAATGAGAAATTAAAAAATGAAATTGTCTAATAAGAATAGGAACAAGAGACGATAAAAATTGGGTAAAAACCAAAAACCCTAACATTTAGAGAAGCTTAACCAACTCTATGTGTAATGTCACTGAAAAATTGAAAAATACATACAATAATTAGTAATAATTGCAGCTCCAACCTGCAATAAATGTCCCCCTAAACCTTCGAGACAAACTAAAATGAAATAAACAGAGAGAACATTGAAATATTATACTGCAAATATATGTACAGTGCCTTCAGAAAGTATTCCCCCGGATTTTGTCACATTTTGTGATGTTGCAAACTCAACTTAAAATACATTTATATGGGATTTTTTTGTCAAGTATCTACACAAATTACTCTATGTCAAAGTGGAATGAAACTTCTGGAATTTTTTGTACATGTAATTTAAAATAAAAACCTGAAATGTCTTGATTTGATAAGTATTCACCCCCTTTGCTATGACACTCCAAATTGAGCTCAGGTACATCCAATTTCCTTGTGAGATCACTCTAAAACTTGAATGGAGTCCACCTGTGGTCAGTTCAAATGGTTGACATGATTTCAGAGGAAATACACCTGTCTATATAAGGTCCCATGTTGACAGTGCATGTCAGGGCAGAAACTCTGCCATGAAGACCAAGGAGCTGTTCGTAGAACTCCGTGATAGAACTGTGAGGAGGCACAGATCTGGGGAGGGGTATAAAAACATTTCTAGGGTGTTGAACATTCCCAGGAGCACAGTCAAGTCCATCATTAGGAAATGGAAAGATTACGGAACCACCCAGACTCTTCCTAGAGCAGGCCGTCGTCCCAAACTGAGCAACGGGGCAAGAAGGACCTTGGTCAGGGGAAGTGACCAAGAACCCAATGACCACCCTGACAGAACTACAGAGTTCCATGGCTGAGATGGAAGAACCTGTCCAGAGGACAACAATCTCTGTAGCACTTCACAGATGTAGCCTCTATGGGAGAGTGGCTAGATGGAAGCCACTTCTAAGAAAAAGCCACATAATAGCATGCCTGGCGTTTGCAAGAAGGCATGGGGCAGACTCTGAGACCATGTGGCAAAAGATTCTCTGGTCTGATGAAACAAAAATTGAACTCTTTGGCCTGAATGCAAAGCGCTATGCCTGGCACAAACCGAACACAGCTCATCACCAATGTAACACCATCCCTACCATGAAGCATGGTGGTGGCAGCATCATGTTATGGGGATGCTTTTCAGCGGCAGGGACTGGGGCACTTGTCAGGATAGAGGGAACAATGAATGGAGCCAAATACAGGCACATCCTTGAGGAGAACCTGCATCAGTCTGCAACAGACCTTGGACTGGGGCGAAGATTTTCATTCCAACAGGACAACGACCCCAAGCATACAGCCAAAGCAACACTGGAGTGGCTTCAGAACAAGAAAGTGAATGTCCTTGAGTGGCCCAGCCAAAGCCCAGACTTGAATCCCATTGAGCATCTGTGGAAAGACAAAGATTGCGGTTCACCGACGTTCCCCATCCAACTTGACAGAGTTTGAGCAAATCTGCAAGGAAGAATGAGCGAAAATCCCCAAATCCAGATGTGCAAAGCTGATACAGACATACCCAAGAAGACTCAAAGCTGTAATTGCTGCCAAAGGCGCTTCTACAAAGTATTGACTCAGGGGGGTGAATACATAAGTAAACAAGTTATTTCAGTTTTTAATGTTTCAAAGATTTTTGTTACACAATAAAAATATTTTTGCCCCTTTAAAATTGTTGAGTATGCTGTGTGAATCAAGGGGAGAAAAATCATTTTAATGCATTAAAAATTCTGGTAGTAACACAACAAAATGTGACAAAATCCAAGGAGGGTGAATACTTTCTGAAGGCACTGTATATTAAAAAAAAACTTCAGAAGAGTTGTACCACAAAAAGCAAATGCTTTCAGATATTACACAAATCAAGGAACCCCACAAATCAAGTGTGATGTTTCAACCTATGCGCATGCCCAAAAAGATAAAGAAACAAGCGGTGAAGGACAGAAACTAAATGTTAAGTTTAAGCTACTGTGCAGGGGCTAACCTACAAAACACTAAGTGTTGATTTTCATCTAAAGCACATGCGTAAGAGGTGAATACGAGTGGTTAGGACATTGCCACTTCTAAGCTACTGCGCAGGTGTAAACCTATAAAAAACTAAGTGTGCTTTTTTTACATAAAGCGCCTGCCTAAGAGATAAGTGGTCAGGACACTGCTATAGCAACCTGACCGAACATAAAATGCACAATGAAATGAGCAGTGGCGGCCGCAGCACACAAAAAGGAGATGCCAATATATTGGGGTAAGCAGAGATTGTTGTTTTAAACAAAACCAGTACACAGTTCAAATGCAAAATGCTTGAAAGTTCTTACTAGAGAGGTGCTAGTACAAGAATGTTTACCCAATATAACAAATATCATAAAAAAGAAGGATAATGGGGTGAATTGGGAATAAAAAGTAATTATTAGAGTTAAAAAACACAAGATAAAGTAGAACGTTGTTTTGAAAATGTTGGCTATATGAGCTATGGGAAAAAGCATTGCTATGTTAAAGCTGGGAGAGAAGCAGAGCAAAACGCTTGAGGGACAAGAGTAACTGTCATCATTATTTTAAAAGGTGAAAAAGGACTAAAAGGCAAGTTTGCCTCCATAAACAGATGAAACTAAAGGTAAATAATAATTTAGCCACAATAGAAGAAGCGTTTTTTTTTTTTAATAAAGTAAAAAAGATTAAGTGAGTAAATGGTGGCTAATTGAGTACGTTTTTTTACTAGAAAGCAAAAGAACCTAAACATGTACCCGCTCTGCCCCCCTCCTGAAAAGAGTTCTCCTTCTCTTAAAGAGATAATAAAAACTTTTGCAAGAAACTTGAAATTTATTGGAAAATATTACTAGAAGCTACAAACAGAGATGTCTTTATGCCTTTTAGACTAAATCAGAGGAATCAAAAACCGGAACTGTGGATATGATTTGAAAACCTTCAGCATTTTAAGGTGGGAAATTAACTATGTATATGCAAACAACATAGAATGAAAACTTATATAAAGAACATGGATAAATAAGTAACATACACAAAGCAGTATCAGTTATGCTTCCTTTAAAAATGTTTTACAGATTCCATCTAAAAACTTGATAATTTGTATAAATATTTGGATTATTGTCAAACACTATGTAAGAGTGATACACTTAGTATATTAATTATGAATTCGTAGATCCTGAAAAAGTTGTGAGATACACTACAAAACATCGATAAATATAATAAATATAAAATACTGATTATACTTCCAGTGAGTGGGTCTGAATTTCTCCAAGTATGTGCAATACAGTTTACCTGAGGTCTTTTGGAGTATGATCCCTCCTGGAGTCTCTTTAAATTACAGGTACTGGGACGGTCACGCTGTAATGAAGTGGTGTAAATGAAGAGGAACGTTCCTGCAGCTCCTGAAGCTCCTGTTCCATTGATGCTAGGTGTTTTTTCAGCAGGTGGGCATCAAGGGCTTTCTGGTGCCTGACGCTTGTGGCCTTGTTGAAGGACTGGCAGATGTCACAGTCATCAACTCGGTGTCTGGCACCTAAGCAGAGGACGCAGCGGGACTGGTCATCCCCTTGCGGAATGAGCGCTGCATTGTGAGCACTTCTTCTTGGGTCTACGTGTCTGAGAAGACATGCAAAATGAAGGAATGATAAAAGATAAGAAATGCTTACAAAATGGCAGTCGACTGGAGCAGAGTTCACTGTGAGGTCCGACGTGCACAGTTCGACAGCGGGAAAGAACTGGAGGGTGGGCATGGTGACTGTCTCCTATATACTGTCATGCTGAACATCCTGTCATGTAATGCCAGGGGCAGTCCCCCGCTAAGTACTGCTAGCTTGAAGTTTGCTGTGCGGTCCTGACACCAGGGGGCACAGTCCTATATGTGAAGACCTACTGCAGGAACCCCTTTGAAATAAAATCTGAGAGTTACCCCGGTTTCTCTCTGAAATCCAAAAATTTCAAACAACCGTTCCAGGGAAAAGTTTTAAATAGAAATTTACCTTTTAAAAATGTAAACAAATGTTCGGTTTCCTCACGGTTGAACGAACCAACAGGAAACCAAAAAACTTAACGGAATAACATTAAATCTATACTAATCTACCTGTAAAACCAGAGACAGTGCTTTAAAAGTGAACAGAAATAAAAAGTACTTCAAAAAAATGAGAAAATAAAATCTTCAAGAGAGATGAAGGAGGGCTCTCAGAGGCGTCTGTACTGGGCAAGTGGAGTTAAGAATCTGATGGTTGCAGATGTATTCAAGGGACACTGGTTTGAAAACAGAGCTCGAGCCTAGCATTCCATCATTAGCATAGGTTCTGTTAACCATTTCGACTCCGGGGCAGACTTATGGTGAGACCATACTGTATAAAAGTCAGAAGACAGTAAGATTTCCTGGAATCTGAACCCGAAAATTTCAGGTTTGAATTTATAGCCATTTCTGGGCTATCAGTCAGCAAACAAAAAGTCTAAAACAAGATCACCCACCCCCGCTTTCAACCTTCTAGAACTGTCAAACCAATTGTTTCCAAATTTTTAGGATCCAGGATTCTGAGCCTGAGAATATGCATGCAAAATTTCAAGTTCATCATTCTGTCCAAGGACAATTTCAGTATTACAGTGGAGGGCTGGGTGCATAGTAAAATTCCACTGTCAGAATCGCTGTGGAATGGTAATTCCATTTCTGAAATGCTTTGTAGACTTTCTTTTTAAGTTCCACAGAATTCTGAAAAGCATTTCTGTGCAAACTGCGGAATAAATTTTCCATGGATCATGTACACCATAGAATAATTTTCTATGGACTGTAGAAAAATAATTTGTGGTTTATGTGAACTGTGGATTATTACTCCGCAAAAAGCATTTCAGATGTGGAATGCTGAAATTCCACAAATGATGGAAATTGGAATTTTCTAAAATTTCACAGAATTACACTGGAAATTCAACATTTCGCACAGCCCTATTAAAGTGTGTAACCCTACAAATGGGGGTTCCTAAAAAGTCTTCCATGAGCTTGCCTAATTCCTCATAGCCTGGTTGGTGTTCCACGCCTAAGCCGTTTAAATGTGATTGCCAATGAGTGCTTTTAAAGCCTCCCTGTACTGTTTCTTTAAGGGCTATCTGCTTGCAGTCAAAATTAGTTTAAATGGGGGGGCCTGTGTGTTTCTATGCCCGAATCCCGCCCAGGCTGCTGACTTTTCACTCCGTTTCTGCCATCGCTACTTGTGCAGAGGAAGCCCTGTTAAAAGATGTAACTAATTGCTGGTAATCATTTAGAATAGTGAAAATGTAGTTTGTTCTAACCTGCTTTCTTTGCTGCAAGGACTTTTCAGATTAGCTCCACCATTTTGGTCCCAAACTGCCAAACTGGACCAATCTGTACTGGAGGACTCTAAAATGGAGCCTGCTGAAATGGGACTGTATGGATTACCAGTTGGGATCTGTAGTTTTAGACTGCTGGCGCCTTTTTGCAACAGAAGGGGGAGCTCTTACTGTGATTGACAGCTAAACTGCCCAACCGAACCTTTTGGATCTAAGGGAAATCCCCTGAGCTATCTGCTGGCAGAGGAGAAGTATGTTGGAGCTTGGAGAGTGAGGAGCTCCAGCTTGTGGAGCTGCTGCCCCACGGCGTAGCGTGGAGATTTGGCGGGAAGGCTAAATCTGGCCTGCCTGACTGCAGTTCCCCTGCCTTGAAGAAAAGTGGAGCTTGAATCTCGGACTGTGTCTCCAAACATTTTACTGTGCCCCAAGTTATGGGCATAACGAGCAGAGAAGAAAGAAAGCGAGATTCGAGTTGGAAGCTGAGAGAGAAGGAGCTTGTCTAGTTCGAGCGGTCGTGTTGCACAGTAGTTCGTGTGGGAGGCCTGATTTCTGGCCTGCTATCCTGCCTTCTGCCCCGAGAGGGAGAAGAGGACTTTGTCAGATTAATTCCGAATTCTGTGGGAATAAAGCAAGCTGTTGATTTGGGACCAGGCTTAACCTGTAGAAGACCAAGCATTTTGCTGAATGCGATCGGCCTGTCAGGAATTTCAGTTACTTCTGAGCTCCCAGTATGTGCAGAGACTTGCGATCGTGACTGGGGAGCATTTGGCTTGGTGCAGGTAGAATTTTGGTATATAAATGTACTGTGAACTGAAAGAGAAGCGCGATTTAGTTTGGCTGTGTGCTGCTGGCTTGTACACATGAATGTGCTATGTGCTGGATGGGGATCGTGATCTAATCCCCCTTGTTCTGAACTGTGTGCTAGTTGCTGGAAGCTGTTCCCAGCTAATTTCGGACTGAATCCATTGTTGCCTAGTGCAGATAGGTCCTGCCATGAGGGCCCTGTCTCCCTACCCTGCTTCACAGAGAAGATCCGTCGACAGGGGATCAGCCCCCTGCTCCTTGCCTGAACAAGAACAACGCGAAGCAACTCGTGTGGGCCCTGCTTCCTCTGGCAATCCAGAACGTCCATCCATCATCCCTCCTGTGTTCAGCCTGGGTACCGTGAGTAATAATCACGCTAGCTCCCTGCAACCTTTCTTAATCAAATGCATGTCATCTGATTCTTGTATTGTTCCTTTTCCACAAACTAAGCCCTCTGGCTCTGGATTACAAACTGTGTGTGTGCATGTTATTTTTCCTTCACAGGGCCCCAACCAGCTGCACCGCCGGCCTACCCCCGGCAATGGTCCTGGCTAGCCTTTTCCCCCATCCTGGGTACCCAGAGAGTGTGACTGAACGGGACTCTGACCGCATGCACAGTAGTGTGATTCTTAGTATGTTTAAGCCAATTAATCTGATTATCCCTCGTCCTTGCTACAGTCCCCTGAATAAATAAAATCTGTTTTTTTCCTGCAGTTTAAATTGACTGTGGTGTCAGTTTATGTTGAAGGTACTGTATTGTTGCTTTTGTACTGCATCACCTTATTTTACAGGGGATCCCAAGAGCCAAGCTGAAGGAACCAGTCCTGGAGGTAAGTGCCAAATATAACTGTATGTACAAAGCATATCTAAAGGAAGGTATATCGTGGTATTGTGTGGGCCACTAAGTGGGAAAAAGGTGGGGGGTCACAGTGTGCAGAGGGCTGTGGCCTGGTAGCTTGACCAATATCAACCCTGACCTTGGTGGAGGCACCGTCACTGAACCTAGGCCCCTTAACCTGCTACTAGCCAAGCAGGCAGGGGTAGTAGCCCTTGGGATAGCGCCACCTAAGGGTTACAAGTGCAATTCTGTTTAAACACAGAACTCCATTTATAACCATAATTATTACTTTATATACGTTAGTTATTCTGCAGATAGCATGTAACTTCGTACAGTTTGCATTCAGCGTCTCCTACTTTGCACATTTTTTTTTTTTAAATCACTGTTTGACTATTTAGTAACTACTCTGCGGCTGCTGGGTTCTCCCCAGGAAACCCTTGAAAAAGTACGGTTACGTAAGAACTTACCGTAACAGTAGCTCTTCGAGAGGCGCTCTTGCAGTAGGTAATTACATATAGGACTGATGCCAGCCGGCGTCAGGACCCAACGGAAAAATTTCTAGCTAGTAGTCTCTGGCGGGGGACCGCCCCCACGTCAGGTGACCGACGTCATAAGGAGTCAGTATAAAGGGGGGTGCCCCACCCCCGCCTTCCAGTTCTTTCCCGCCAAAGGCCAAAAGGCAAGACAAGAGAGAAGTGGATATTTCCCCTCCTGGAAAAGGAGATGAAAAAGCTTAGGGGGATGGAGGGCAGGAAGGTATTACCTACTGCAAGAGCCTCTCTCGAAGATCTACTGTTATGGTAAGTTCTTATGTAACTGTACTATCTTACTTCGAGAGGGCTCTTGCAGTAGGTAATTACATACAGGACTGAGTCCCAAGCAGTCTGGATCAAGGAGAAGCAAACGGGAGGAGGAAAGCTACTCAGAAGTAGACCCTCTGGTTGTGAAGGCCTTAGGAAAGGAGGCCTTGCAAAACAGCCAGTCCGAAGCCTGCTCTACAGCGAGAGGCAATGTCCAAACTGTAATATTTCGAAAAGAGATGGACAGAAGTCCATGGCGGCTGCACAAATGTCAGCCGCTGACATATTCTTGAAAACAGTTGCAGAGGCAGCGACCCCTGGTGGAGTGGTTTCAACTTGACCCAGCAGGGTCTTGTTGTACTTGTCATAACAGAAAGTGATACAATGAGCCAACCATTTCGATAGGCACTGCTTTGAAACAGCATTGCCTTCTCTTTTATGAGCAAAAGAGACGAACAGTTGATCAGTCTTTCTGAGATCCTTCGTTCTGTTGCAGTAGTATCTCAGAATTCGGTGAACATCCAAAGTATGCAGGAGGTACTCTCCATGATTAGAGTGCTGCGTAAAAAAGGCAGGCAACTCTATGGATTGATTCAGAGTCGATTCCGCTACCACCTTAGGGAGAAACTTAGGCTTGGTATGCAGAGCCACCCGTTCCTTGTGAAAAATCAAATACGGGATTTTACACATCAGGGCCTGGAGCTCGGAACTCCGTCAAGCAGAAGTAATGGCCACTAGGAAGAGCGTCTTCCAAGAAAGGAACTTTAGGTCTGCTGAGGCTGCCGTCTCGAAAGGAGGCAGAGTCAGCTTCTCTAAAATGAAATTCAGATCCCGAGGAGGGGCAGGAACCTGGATAGGGGTCGTAAGTGAAAGACCCCTCTCAAAAAGGTCTTAGAGACCTCCAGCTGAACAAATGTTCTGTCTGCAAAGGGGACAGGATAGGCCGAAATGGCAGCCATGTGAATCTTTAAGGATGAGTGGCTGAGACCCAGATCGAAGAGGTGTCACAGGTAATCCAGAAGTCGGCCAACAGAGCACGAGAAGGGCTCATCATTGGAGGTAGTCCAAATAGAGAACCGCTTCCATTTCATGGCATAAGTAGATCTGGTTGAGGGTTTCCTGGCCTCCACCAGAATCTCAGCTACTCGGGGGGGGGGACCCCAAATCGGGCTTGAGCTACGTCTGCAGGAGCCACGTGTGCAACTGAAGGGACCTGAGTCCTGGATGGACCAGAGTCCCCTGATCCTGGGTCAGCAAAAATAGTGACAGAGGAAGAGGAGGTTCCTCTGAGTACTGTTGCAGAAGAGAGAACCAAACTTGCCTGGGCCAGAAAGGAGCAATCAGAATCATTCGAGCTCCTTCCGAACTGAGTTTCTGCAAGACCCTCTTAATCAGTGGAATCGAGGTAAAGGCATAGACGAATCTGCCCTTCCAGTCTAGAGACAGAGCGTCTCTCAAAAAAATGCCACGCCCTGGAGCGAGCGAGCAGAAGACAGGAAGTTTTGTGTTTTGAGGGGATGCACGCAGGTCTACCTGTGGAGTTCCCCAGCGTAGGAAGACATTGTCTATGACCCCCTGATCCAGTTCCCATTCATGAGCTAGAGCAGATGACCGGCTGAGCCAGTCTGCCAGTGTGTTCTCGACCTCTGGGACGTGAGAAGCTGTGAGAGGAAGGTTGTGCTGCACTGCCCAATCCCAGACTCGCACTGCCTCTCTGCAAAGAGGGTAGGAATGAGTTTTTCCAGTTTGCTGATGTACCAGACCACACACATATTGTCCGTCTGTACAGCTAGGTGACCAGCACACAGATACAGATGCAGAGCCTGAAGAGCATACAGTACTGCCCTTAGCTCAAGCACACTGATGTGAAGGGACTTCTCGAGCTTGGACCAGGAGCCCTGGGTCCTGTGAGGACCGAGATGGGCTCCCCAACCCTTGCTGGGGGCATCCGTAGTCAAGGTCTGTGAGGGGGGAGGGAGACTGAAGGGAACTCCCCAGCAGAGCTTCTCCTGAACCATCCACCACTGCAAGTCCCAAGCCATGGGAGTGGAGACCAGGAAAAGTTGATCTAGGTCGTCCACTAGCTGATCCCATTGAGACTGAAGCGTCCACTGAGAGATTCTCATGTAGAGCCGAGTGCGAGGGACTGTCGGAATCGCAGCGGCCATTAGCCCGAGGAGGCGAAGGACTGACCTGGCACTGACCCGCCTGTGGCTGGACAACAGGCTGACCTGGGCCTGGAGAGCGGCCGCCCTGTCCGGTGCCAGGAAGGCCATGCCAGAGATCATGTCCGGGATCGCCCCGATAAACTGGAGCCTCTGGGATGGGATCAGATGGGCCTTGGCCTGGTTGATGGTAATACCCAGGCAGGCAAAGACCTGATGGGTAAGGGAAAGGAAGCGCAGGAGTTCCTCCATGAATGGGGCCGCCAGGAGCCAATCATCCAGGTAAGGAAAAACCTGCACCCCCTGGGTGTGCAGGTAGGCCACTACCACCAAAAGGCATTTGGTGAACACCCGGGGCACCGAGGAAAGACCAAATGGGAGGGTCTTGAACTGGTAGTGGTCCCCCTGGAATGCAAAACGCAGGTATTTGTGGTGGGAAGGGCGGATAGGGATATGCAGGTAGGCATCCTGCATATCCAAAGTGCACAGCCACTGTCCCAACTGGAGAAGGGCAGGAGGCTCTGCAGAGAGAGCATCCTGAACCTCTTGTACTCCACGAACAAGTTCAGGGAGCTGAGGTCGAGAACTGGCCTCACGTCCCTGTTTTTCGACCAGGAAGAAATGGATATGTACCCCATTCCGTGAAGAGGAATGGGGATGGGTACTACTGCCTCCTTCAAGAGAAGGGAGGAAATTTCTTCCTGGACCAGAAGATGATGCTCCTGTGAGTATGACGACCTTGGGGGAGGGTGTCGAGGGGGTTTCTGAAGAAACTCTATTGAGTGTCCCTCTGCGATGAGTTGGAGCACCCAGGAATCTGACGTTCTCCTCTCCCAACCTGGGAGGTGGAGTGAAAACCTCCCTCCTGCCGGTTCCTCTGGAAAAGCCAGAGGCTGTGAGAGAGGAAACGAGTCAGGTGGTGTGTGGCAGTGTTGCGGCTGAAGCTCCCGCTGCTTTTTTTGGGCGGTGGTGGCTTGGCAGCCGGAGGGGCCCAAAATTTATTGGCCTGCTTTCCCTGTGGTTTCGCCCTTTGCCGATTCCGCCTGCGAAAGGGACGACGCTACGCTGGAGGGGGGATTGTACATGGAATCCACAGACTACAGTGCAATCCCCTTCTACTGCAGATTGGTGATAATGTCCTTGACATCACCACCGAACAGCACTAAACCCCGGAAGGAGCATCCTGAATAGTGGATTGCACTTCCGGGACCAAACCCTGAACACACTGAGCCCAGGCATGGCGCCGTAAACCTATGGCTGACGTGTACCAGCAGTGTCCTCGTACATGGCACAAAGCATGTGCCGACTGGCCGAACGAGCAGAACGGACAAGATCAGCCACTTCCTGTTTAACCTGAGAGTTAGGAAGGGAGTCTAACTTGGATTCCACCTCACTAAGAATCACCTTCTGGTAATCCCCCATGTGGCTGACAGTTCAGGGCCCCAGTACCCAGAGTGGTAGAAGCATAGATCTCCTTGCCGTACTGGTCCAGAAGACGGGATTCTTTGTCAGGTGGAGACAAGCTTAAATGCTTTGGATTAGCTGACCAGCCATGAGCGGCGCTAATCACAACCGAGTCAGCTCGAGGGTGAGAATCAAGGAAGTCAACACCCTCAGGAGCCTGGTATATATACACACACATAAGTATACATGAGGAGGCCTAAAATTTTTTTTTTTTCCTACCCCACAGCCTAGGCAAGGCTCACTATGACAATGTTTAAGAACGAATGCTCTGAATACAGGTTAAATCAGCAAAGATGATCCCCCAATTCCTCAGCCTTACCCTGAATCTCTCCTCCAGCAGGGACAGCTCACTGATCAGATCGGTGATGGCATTGGTAAAGGCCTCCTGGGGGCTGTAGTCAGGTGTAGTCTGAACTCGGATAATGATTTTGTGTTCCAGAGGGTGAGGGACCTTGTATCCTGCAAACAGAACCTGGGGATCCTTCAGTAATTGCCTGCAAAACAAGGAACAATACAGAAAATGGCACACAACGATTTACTTATGACTCTAGACATCCTCATTGATCCATGTTAAATGTCATTTTATTATTTCAAGGTCATGTTCTCCATAGCAAATTAAAGAAAGAAGAAATTCCATCGGATTTACCATAATTTCTGTTTGATCCAACACGGTCAGTGGGAATTACTTACACGCAGGGTAATAGGCACCCCCCAACCAGGGGTTCACAGTACAGCTATAACCTTCAAGGAGACCTGCCAGGAACCTGCATGCATCTGTTTTTTTAACGCTGTGTTTCAAATACTGTTCCACATACTACAATAGTTCTGTCTTTACTGGCCTTTTAGTAAATTCAGAATCTGTTAACGATTAATACGCTGCTGGTTGGTGCCATTTTAATACTGCATGATGTCTTTTATGTCCTTGTTAAGAACTTACATTGTTTTCACAATGCATTCACAGAAACACAGACTATGACACCAGAAGACAGACCACTGCTCCAGCCAGTCTACCCATAAACCCGAACAAACCCGAAAGATATGCAGGGTTCTGACCCACACTATCCACTTTGATGCGCCCTGCCCTACCGCTATCACCCTAAGCAACTACTAAGCCCTTCACTCTGTCCCAGCCATGTGTGACGCCACAGATAGTTCTGGCACCCACTATGTCAGATGGCAGACTGTTCCACTGCTCCACCACCCTCTTCTGTAAAATAAACCCTTTTCACTTCCTTCTTGACCCCCGGTCAATTTCCACTTGTGTGCCTGCGCAAACCTCTCAAAGTTCTTGATCTGCTAGTTCCACAGATTTTACCATGTTCATTCCTTTCTGAAACTTGAAGGTCTCTATAATATCTCCACTCTCTCGCCTGGCCTCCAGCAAGTATATGTTCAGTGCTCTGAGCTGATCCTGGCAAGATCTGCCCTGCTGGCCCTGAATCATTTTGCTCACCCCACGTTGCACTGTTTTCAGCCCATACAGATCTTTCTTTAGGTGAGGACTCCAGAACTCGGCATAGTACTCCCTGTGGGCCTCACCAGTGATCTATCCAATACCTCCTTTCTTCTGCTGTCAGTACCCACTCCTATACACCCCAGCATCCTATTTGCCTTACTGTAGGCCTGATTACACTGGCTTGATTGTTTTAGAGGGTCACTGATGACACTCTTTTTCCTTAGAGGCTGTGCCCTACTTTAAACCCCCCCTTCCCCCAATCCAGTACTCTGTTCTCGTCTTGTTTTCTATGTGCATCATACTGTACTTTTCAGCAATTAATTTCAACTGCAAGACCTTTGACCACCTCTCTAGTCTTTGCAAGTCTCTGTATCTCCATAATCTCCTCCTCACTGCCTACCCCTGCCACAGAGTTTAGTGTCTACAAAGAGACTCATCTTGTTGCTGATGATGAACATATTAAAAAGGACTGGACCCAGTACCAATCCCTGTGGTACCCCACTGGTGACCTTCTCTTTTGATTTGACTCCATTAACCACAACCATCTACTGTTTCCCTTTCAACTAGTTTCTCACCCATCTGTGTCCTTTGCTGTACCCACATCCTCTAGCTTCTTCAGCAATGTTCTGTGAGTTGAAAGCTTTACAAAAATAGAAGAAGAGTAAATGCACAGCATGGCCCTTTATCCACTACCCACGTTATCCAGTCAAGAATGCTATCAGGCTGGTCTGACAAGACCTCCCTGCCACAAGCCTGTGCTGTTTACTATCCTAGAGTCCACTGCTCTCCAGGCAGTTCACGAGGTCCTCACTGACCAGTGTCTCCATCAGTTTACCCACAACATAGGCAAGACTGACAGGTCTGTAGATACCAATTTGCTCCTTGTGCCCCTGTGGCGTGGGACTACATCCACTTCTCTCCAGTCTTTTGGAACTACCCCTGTTTGAAGTGAGCTTTTAAAACAACCGTACTAGAGGTTCAGTTCGTTCCCATGCCAATTCCTTGAGCACCCTCAAATGCATCCCATTTGCCCTGGGCCTTATCAATCTTTAGGAATGATAGCCCCTTCCAAACCCTTTCACTGGTAAATACGTGCTGCATCATCTCAGGGATCCCCTTACAGCTACCTTAATGCCACTCTGGCAGAGGTTCTCTGGCTTCCCTCGTCATGGCTTCATTAAAGGAAGGTAATGTCAAACTACCCTATCTACTTGTACTAAAGTGAGGCTTTTGATACTGGACCTCACTGAGTTGGTCAAAGCATTAGCAAAAGCAGACAAATGTTAATATTGTGGCCTGGATCAAATCATGGTTACACTATAGGAAACAACAAGTGATGATTCGAGGTGGAATATCTGACTGGGCAGATGTCACAAATGAGGCTCCACAGGGCTCAGTCCTGGGACCCTCGCTGTTTAATTTCTTTGTTGCGTCTACAAATTGTGGGGAGGGGATCTGCATTTCCAAATTTGAAAACACAAAAATTGGTACAGTGGTAAACACTCCGGAGAATGTAGTGAAGCTGCAGGCTGGACTGCTCAAGCTAGAGAGATGGGCTAGAGAGCAAACTGCAGTTTAATCTTGATCAATGTGCAGGGATGTATTTTGGCAGGTCTAATTTGAAGGCACAATACCTCCTAAATGGTAAAGTCTTGAAGGAAATCGTGGAGGAGAGAGACTTGGGTGTAATAACTACTAAGGACCTAAAGAGAGACAGTGTCGATCAAATGCCATGACTGCAACCAAAATATTACATTGCATCAGAAGACACATTAGTAGCCGAGATAGACGGGTGGTGTTGTCACCGTATACGTCCCTTGTAAGGCCCCACCTGGAGTACTGGGCCCAACTGTGGGCACACAGCACCAAGGCTGAGATAAAAATTCTTGAGAGAATGCAGAGAAATGCAACTAGGATGGTCACTCGACTCAGGGATTTGGCATATGAGGACAAGCTAAGAACCCTGGGTTTATATTCCCCACTACCTTTTTCTCCTTCCTCTCTCTCCCTTCTTCCCTCTTCTTTTTCTTGCCCATCACCCCTGCATCGGCTCTTAAAGCCCTCCTCGCTGTGTCGGTGGCGCAGAGGGTTGAGGCGCTGGACGCCACACCCTGCACCATGCTGGCGACCCGGGTTTGGGAGTGAGCCCAGGTCGGCGAGGAGGAGAGGACTGAGCTCCAATGGACTGCTCTCTCTCCGGGTGGGGCTCAGGCTGGTTCTCAGCGGAGGCCGGGGTGATGCAGCCACACAAGCAACAAGAAGGGGTGAGCTGGGGCACGACGCCGGAAGGAGCGGAGCAGTGTGCACCTTCCCGGTGTCACTGCACACCCCATTCACAAGGGTTACGCTTGAACAGAGAAAATGGCGACCGGTTGTGGAGGCTTGACGGCTGTTCGCTGGGACGCCTGGTTCCAAGGCACCGCTGCCACATACTGGATCCTGGTCTCGGTGGGGGGGCCCTCCGCCACGGGAGTATGCAGAGGGGGCCCAATTAGGAGCTGTGACACTCTGGACAACGGCTGGATGATGCCTGGATGTGGATGGCAAAAAAAAAAAAAAAAACACCCTCCTGGCTCTCAACCCCCAGAAAGGTGGGAGCCCTGATGGGCTTGATCCCAAGCTCCTACACCTCTCTGCACCGGCTATTGCCTTGCCCATCTCCTCCCTGCTCAACCTATCCATCGCTCTTGCCTCAGTCCTGGATACCTGGAAGCGTGCAACTGTCATTTCCCTTCCAAAAGGAGGCAGCGACTCCTCTCCTGGAAATTTCTACGCAGTCTCTCTCCTCCCAATCTTATCCAAACTTCAAGAACACATAGTTATATCTCAACTCTCCCCTTTCCTCGACTCCTCCTCCTTTTTCACCCCCTTCCAGTCTGGCTTTCGCAAACATCACTCCACCACTTCCTCTCTCCTCGGGCTCAGAATACATCCATTCTGGCATGGAACAAGGCCTCCTCACTGCCCCCATCTTTATCTATCTAGTGAAAGCTTTCGACACCATTTCCCGGCCTCTTCTCCTGTACAAACTAAAATCCACGGGTCTGACTCCACAACCAGGGGGTTCAACACCTACCTTGTAGGTAGATCCAAGTGAGAAGTGGCACGACCTCCCCCACACACACTGGCTGCCTCAAGATTCCATCCTTGGCCCTTTGCTTGTCTCCATATTCCTCAATGACCTCCCTTCAGCCTGCTTCTCTGCATCCATCCACATGTATGCAGATGACACTACACGGTCCTGTTTTCCTCTGGCTCTTCTCCATCAGAGTTAACATCTCTAGGCTTCAACTTGACTTCGACACTCTCCAGAAATGGTTCAGGGCTCATCAACTATCCCTTAATGCTAAGAAAATGGTCTCCATGTGTTTTGGCACAACAGAGACTTTCTAGACTCCCTTCACTCCCCCACCTTCCTCACCCTTGATGGGGGGAAAAACTGACAATGTACCCTCATTTAAGTATCTCTGTGTCTGGCTTGACTGCCACCGTGGTTTTTCTCAGCACATAGATGCCATGTATATAAAAAAAAAAAAAAACTCCACCCTAAACTCGGTGCACTTTATAGGAACAAAAGCTGTATCCCTGTATCTGCCTGCCGGGACATCATCACTAAAATGATCCTCCCCATTTTTGATTACGGCGACTTAGTCTATGGTGCTGCACCTAAATCCATCCTGGCCAGACTGGATCCCCTCTTCCATTCCTTTTGTCTTGGCCTGTCCCCTCCAGACTAAACACTGTTCTCTGTACAGTGATCTCTCTCCCTCCCTTCCTTCCTTGAATGACTGCAGTCTCATCCACGGTGCCTCCTCTATTTCAAAATTCTGGTCGGCTTTGTTTCCTCACCTCAGCTCTCTCCTCTCCCTTATGTCCCCTCTACGTACTCTCTCTGTAACTCAGATTATCGTTCTCTTTTGCTCCCCTCTTGTAAATTCCTAGCTGGCTAGTCTGGTTTCTCCTTCCACCTTCCTAATCTTTGGAAATCCTTTCCACTAACAATTCGTTCTGCCACCTCTGAACGCCCTCTTTCCACTCTTCTCCAAGGCCACACTGCCCCCTCCTGTAAATGCCCTTAGCCCCATTGCCCTACATGTCGTCTTATCTACTCTGACCTCTATACTTCTCGCCACCCCACCTCATCACCTTCCTCTTCCCGCTTCCTCTCACTCCTTTACTTCTTTCTCACTCACTCCCACCCCCAGTAATCATCCTTTCTACCCCTTCCTAATCCTGTACACGCTATTCCCGTACCCTGTACACGCTATTCCCCTACCCTGTACACGCTATTCCCCTACCCTGTACACGCTATTCCCCTACCCTGTACACGCTATTCCCCTACCCTGCCCACCATGATCTGTTCTCTTCTCCTCTCTCTATTTCCACCACTACTTTACCTTTTCACCCCCCGCCTCTCTTTTCACCCCCTCTTCTCTTCTCTCTCTCCCTTTCCTATTTTGTGACGTTACCTTTTTGTGTGTGCTGGTATCAGACTTGAAATTTAACCTGTATTTGCTCTGGTAATGTAGATTATTGTACATAAAATGTATTGTTGAATTGTTATTACTGTGCTTCTACTTCTTTGTACTTAACCCTCACCCCTTCTCCAGGACGCATTTAGAAACTAGCTTTGAGGCTCAGTACGTCTTTCCTGGTAAATCTCTTTTAAAATAAAATAAATAATATGCCTTAGCATACAGAAGACTAAGGGGAGACCTAGGTTTGCTTTTTGGTTCACTTACCAACAATGACCTTTGGAGCTGTTTAGGCCTCGAGTTGAGAGACCAAAAATTACAATGCTAGAGCCCACGTCTTACAGCTTAGAAGGGAAACGTGTAATACCATGCGGAGAGCAAACTGGTTCAATCAGAGGGTGGTTACAATCTGAAACGGTCCTCGGTTGGAAGTGGTGGGCAGCAAGAATATGTACACTTTTAAGGACAAGATCGATAACTACTTTGCATGCTACACTTCAGGAATCTCCCCTTGAAGAAAGGGACGAGCATTAGATAGGTCTCTTGGCCTTTTTTTGCTTGTAACAGTCTATGAATAAAAGGCATAAAATAAGTAGATCTGCATCGCAATTTGCAACCCAAGAACTGCCAACTTCAAGTTAACTTGCACTCTGATCAGTTGCAACTGTTAACTAACGTGACAGGCTAAGCTGTGCTCCTTTTGCTTTTCAGAAGATTTTTCCCCTTCAAGCTGACCTGGGACCAGCCTCCCAGCTCCACATCAGCTCTGCCTACCCTTTCTCCCTGTAACCCCTGATTGTTTTTTGGCTGCTGGACGTTCCCTCCTATCCTGGCCCCAGCTACTCATGCTAGCAGCATGTGTTCTGTAATGCTCACCCCCTGCCGATCAGGTAACAGGCAGAGTCAGCGTCACTGCATATGGAGCGGGTGAATGTATGTGGTGGGAGTAGCACACAGTGAAATCATGAAGCCTAGCAAGATGGAGCATCGCAGCAGTACTGGTCTCTACTTTGCAGTATTCTGGGAATTTGTCTTTGGTAATGAGGCCTGGTTCATGTGTTGAATGTGTTAAGTGTGTGGTGCCCTGCTTTTGGTCAGTCTGCTGGGTAGTGTGGGTTCAACATCAATGTTGTGGCAGCAAAACTGTACTTACTAAATTCACTTTGCTGGAGCCAAAGAAAAAATTACTCACCGCAGTAATCTTCTTTCTTCCAAGGGATCCTTTAGCATCAGTAACTTTTTTGCACTGAGCTGGCTAGGTGCAACTGCCCTGGAGGTGTGCCTTTAAGAGATATTTAAATGAGCGTATGGGCAAGCCAATCAAAAGACAGGAGGGGTGTGAGCTGATTGAGAGCTGTTGAATGCTTCAGAATTTTTTCAAGGAAAAACGAGGGCAAATGCCCCAAAAAAGAATCAACAGGATTCAACAAGCATGCAAATGTCCACAAAAGTGGAAATAGAAACAGCAACACGAACTAAAAACTCATCAATAAGAAACTCCAAATTTGGTAAAAGGTGACATAAGAGCCCTTCTCCGACAGGTGAACCGCGGAGGAAGGGTGGGAGCTTACTGATGCTAAAGGACCCCTTGGAAGAAAGAAGATTACTGAGGTGAGTAATTTTTTCTTCTTACTCCAGGAGTCCTTTAGCATCAGTAACTTTTTTTTTTTTTGCAGACTACCCAGCAGTACCAAGTGGGAGGTGGGCAGAGAACCTACTTAGGAAAGAGCCTCTGCAGAACCACCCTGCCAAATTTGGCATCAGATCTGGTTTGCACATCCAAACTGTAGTGTTTCACAAAGGTGTGCACAGATTTCCAGGTAGCTGCTTTGCAGACATCCAGCAGGGGAATGCCCCTTGCTGCTGCAGTGCCCCTGGTGGAATGGGCCCTGAGCACCACTGGAGGTTGTTGACCAGCTTTCTCATAGCAGAATCTAATACAGGAGACCAGCCAATGAGAAATAGTTCTCTTGGTAGCAGTCTTCCTCTGCCTACATTGTCGTAGGTGAGGAACAACTGAGTGGAAGAGCCTCTGGACTGTCGTAGTATGCTCTAGGTAGTAAAAGATGGCTCTTTTGACATCCAAGCTGTAAAGCTTTTGCTCGCCAGGAGTGGATGGCTCAGTAAAGAAGACAGGCAGAGTAATGAATCGGTTCAAGTGAAACTCTGAAACCACCTTTGGCAGAAATTTCCTATTTGTCCTGAGCTCAACTTTATCGTTGTGAGTGATGATGTAATTCGGCCCAGTGCACAGGGCCTGTAGCTCTGAAATCCTCCTGGCAGACGTAATGGCTACAAGGAAGACAGTCTTCCAAGTTACAAACTTGATGTGGGCCGTGGACATAGGCTCAAAAGGTTGATTCATGAGCCCATCTATGCAAAGGTTCAGGCTCCAAGGAGGAACAGGTTCCCTGGTTAGAGGCTGGAGGTGCAAGAGGCCTTTGGAAAACTGTTTAAAAAATGCATGGGGAAAAAGGCGATTTCTTCTTTCCCACCAAAAGGTAGGCTGAAATTGCAGCCAGGTGTAGCTTAAGTGAAGATGGTTTCAAGCCTGACGCCTGTAGGTGTGCCAGGTAGTCTAGCAGCCGAGGGTCTGAAGCTGATAGGGGTTTGACCTTTTCGCTCTTGCACCAGAGGGAAAACCTTTTCCATTCGGCTGCATAATTCTTCTTAGTGTTCATTGTTTTAGCCATCCTCAGTATCTTAAGGACCTGTTCAGAGTACTGTGAGGATGGAAACGAACTCCTCAAAAAACAGGCCTTGAGTTGAAGTGAGTGTATGCCTGGGTACTGCACTCCTATCTGAGGAAGGGTCAGCAGGGAGCAAGTTGGAGGCAGGTGAATGGGCCTGTTGCAGGACATCGAGAGAAGCAGGGGGTACGAGGCTTGCCTGGGCCAGTCCGGAGCCACTAGGATCATCGATGCAGGCTGCTGAGTTTCAGCAAAACGGAGGAAATGCGTATAGGAACCTCCCTGACCAGTCCAGGATCAGGGCATCCAGAAGTGTTCCCGGAACTGGGGGCCTGCAACAGTACTGAGGAAGCTGAAAATTGAGAGGAGAGGCAAACAGATCCACATCTGGTGTGTCCCACTACCTGAACACTGTGGCTAGTACTTGCTTGTTTAGTGTCCATTCGCTCTGACCTTGACTGATGTGGCTTAGGGCATCCGCCAGAGTACCGAGTTTGCCTGGGAGGTGAATAGCTGAGAGGCCGACTCCCAAGGAGAATGCTAGAGACCAGAGCTTCCAAACAGAGTATTCCTGATCTGGTACCACCCTGCTTGTTTATGTAGAACATTGCAGTGGTGTTGTCCGTTCGAATTTGAACCGCCTGCCCCTTCTATGCTGGAAGAAAAAGCTTTGAGAGCTAATAAGACTGCTCTGAGTTCCAAAAGATTTATGTGAAACTGTGACTCTTCGAGAGTCCAGTTGCTGCTTACTGAGGCACTGTCTAAATGAGCTCCCCAGCCCAAAAGGGAGGCATCTGTGGTGATCACCTTTGTGGGAAGAGGAGCTTAAAGGGGACCCTCTGCCTGCAAATTTGCAGGGTTCTTCCATCACAGCAAGTTTTGGAGGAACTGCTCCGACACAGGTATCAACTTTGAAAATGCGCTGCTTCTCCGAGACCAGCGAGCTCTGTGGTAGGCTTGCAGAATCATAGAGGCTATATGTCCCAGAAGTTTGAGGAAATGTCTGGCTGGTCTTGGCTGGCCCTGGGTGAAAGAATCTGCCACTGAAAGGAAACTCTGAATTACTTCTTGAGGGAGAAAAGCATATCCCTTCTGAGTGTCCAGCTGGGCCCCTATGAAGGTGAGCAGCTGGGTGGGTTCTGGGACAGATTTCTTTAGATTTACCTGGAAACCCAGAGACTCCAGAGTGCATTCTGTGAAGGAAAGAGATTCCTTGACCTGGCAAGGAGACTTTGCTACTATGAGCCAGTCGTCCAGATGGGGTAGAGAGTGACACCCGGTCTCCTGAGATGTGCTGCTACCACTGCGAGACACTTGGTAAAGACTCTTGGGGCCGAGGACAGGCCAAAGGGCTTTGCGATGAACTGATAGTGACCCGAAGGAAGTCTGAACCTGAGAAACTTCCTGTGAGATCTCCTTATGGGTACGTGGAAGTAGGCGTCCTTTAAGTCGAGGGAGACTAGCCAGTCTCCCTGCTGTAAGGACTGTATGACCAGTGACAGAGTGTCCATTTTGAATTTTTTTTTTTTTTCCAGAGGTTTGTTTAAATATCTGAGATCCAAGATAGATCGCCACTGTCCCGTTTTCTTTTGTGTCAGAAAATACCGGGAGTAGAGGCCCTTACCCTTCTCGTGGGTGGGGACCCTCTCCACTGCTCATAAAGCCAGAAGGTTTTGTACCTCCATTTCCAACAGTGGTATCTGTGTTGGGGACAGAGGTCTTGACACCTGGATACACTTGAGGTCTGACAGCTGCTTGAACTGTAATGACAGACCCTTCTCCACTATCTCCAGCACCCACTTGTCCAACGTGATGAGGGACCAGTGCTGAAGATAGTGAGAGAGTCTGCCTCCAAATGGAAACGGGCAGGCGACCTGGACACTCGCATCAGGACTTAGACTGAGAGGCAGATGGCTGGGTAGAGGTGGCTTTTCTTTGGCCCCTTCTGCCCCTGACTCTGAAAGACCCCCTGTACTGGCTAAAGTAAGATTGGGGATAGGGATTGTAAGGCCTGGGAACAAAACGTCTACTCCTACCACCCCTGGGACAGGATCTCTGAGGGGTGGCGGATTTAGGTTTGGATGAGTGGCTCTGCCAGGAGGCCTTGTACTCAGACTTTTTTCATGTAGTCAGTGGTTCTGTAACCAAACAAACATATTTTGATCACAGGGAAAATCCATGGCCTTGTTCTGAGTGTCTGTGGTCAGACTGGTTGTTCTAAGCCAGGCGAAGCGTCTCAGAGATGGCATGGGTCATCGCTCTAGAGGATGCATCATTGTTGTCATCTGCCATGTGGAATTGGGACATCATAGCTTCCAGGGCATTTGGCTGTGAATGCCATGTAAGAAGAAAGCCTGAGAAGCAGGGAAGCTGCAGCATACATCTTCTTTGCTATAGAGTCAATTTTCTTGGAATCCTTGTCAGAGGGAGAAGACAACAAGGAGAAATCCAGCTTTCTCAAAAGCTGCCTGCTGCACTATACTTTCGTGGCTAGGGAGTGCAGACAGGAACTCTGTACCATTTTTAGACAATTTATATTTTCTCTCAAGCCGCTTAACCCCTGATACCGAAGTGGGGTGCTGAAGCACCTACATGGTATTTTTTCTAAATGCATTATAAATAGGGATGACCAGGGTCTTTGAGGATGAAAGACCCTTCATCTTCCTATAATCTTTATCAACATCCTGGTTGGGCTCCTGCACAGTGAGGTCCAGGGTATTCAGCATATTTTGAATAAATGTAAACATAGAGAAAGGATCCTCGTGGTCACCCGGAGGATCCCCAAGGTGAGGGTCCGGGGGACTCCTAGGGCTCAAGGCCCTCAAAATCCATGTCAGGGGCATCATAAAATTGATCATCATCTGCGTCACCCTCACAGTCTACAGAAGAGAGAACTGTGGAAGAGTGCTTGCCAGCTCCAGTAAAATCAAGGACCCATCCTTTGAAGGGTATGAAACAGTTGCCATGCTTTTTCCACATCTTGCGCTGACGGAAGAACCTGCGCAGTTTGTAAGTGTTTTGTTTTTTTCTGTATGCTTTAAGCTGCCTGTTGTCTCGCTATTGATTTTCCCAGAAGCAACGTGAGCATATCTGTCTTGACAGAGTTTCTTTTTAGTCACTTCAGAGGCTTGATCCAGCTTCCTTTTTTCGTCACTCTTACTATTTTTTCAATTTGAGGAACTTCATCTTTGGAAGCTTTATTTTTTGGCTGGGATCTGGAGGGTTCCTCAGCACCTCTGCTTTTGGTGTTAGTACTTTTGAAATGCCCCCTCGTCGGAAGCCTTTGATTTATCCTCAGCCATAACAATCAAAGGTTTGTCTGCTATGTGCAATTTAAGTTTAACCAGGAGTAGCACACTAAGCTGAAAGCTTTTTTTTTTTTTTTTTTTTTTTTAGGTGCGACCTGGGAGCACAGGGAAGTTAAGTGACTTGCTCAGGGTCACACAGTATGCAAGTGGAAGCTGTGGGATTCAAACCCAGGTCTGGTCTGCTGGATGTCACCAGATTTGCAGCTCAGAGCCTTAAACCACTGTGCTATACTGCCTCCCTAAATTTAAGCAAAGCAAACCAGTTCTGGACCTACGAAGTGAGTGCAGGTTTCTGTGAAAATGCCACCGGCCAGTCCTGCCCCAGTTAATTAACTCTGTCTACTGCTAGTGCCTTTTTTGGGTTGTAAAACTGGGATCTATACCAGTGCCAATCATATTAGAAACCCAGTGATACTCAACTGTGCACATGTGGCTGCTGGACCCTTATGGACAGTCCTGACACAGATGATACCAAGTTCCAGTAATATAACAAAAAAGGTTTCCTTCGTAATTGCCAATCTAGAGAGAAACCCCCCAGGCACTACTTAAATTTGAAATCTACTGCAGATGCCTCGTGGTAAACCCCCGGAGGTCAGAGGTAAGAAAAAACAAGGCAACTGTCCCTAATTCGACAGTTCCCAGAAGAATTTGCCTCACAAATGAAGGAAACCGTCAAAAATAAGCACCCGTGATAAAATTATGGTTTAAACTAAATAGTTGCAGTACAAATAAAGTCAAAATAGCGCTGCCGCGCTAAAAATAAACAATTTGCACAGCGTTAATGAAAAAGTAAAACTTTCACTCAGTACACTAAAGGAAATAATTTATGAGGAAAACTTTACCCAGATAAGTACCAGGAGGCTGTCACAAGGAAAGCTGGGCGACATCCCAGAGGCAATATTGCTCAGTCCAGTGGAGAAAAAATTCTGAAGCATGCAACAGCTCTCACTCAGTTCACACCCCTCCTGTCTTTTGATTGGCTTGGCTCTACACATTTAAATATCTCTTAAAGGCACACCTCCGGGGCAGTTGCACCTAGTCAGCTAAGTGCAAAAAAGGTACTGATGCTAAAGGCCTCCTGGGGTAAGAAAAATGGGTTGCAGTGCATGGATAAGTGCAGAGAATCTGAGGAGCATATGGGAAACACTAACTGCACGTAGCAGATTTTTAATTTTTTTGTTAACAATTACAAAATAAAGGGGGGGCCCTTTCCTTCCCACCCACCATCCTCTCTACTTCGCTAATCACAAAGACTCTCTAGCATGATACACACACACACACACACACACACACACACACACACACACACACACACATGCCACCAAGTTATCCTGCCCATTTCCCACAACTGACTCAGGAGTCCCCCTGACAGAGTCAGGTACCTGAGCATCCTCCAGCTGCGCAAAGCGATTTAATGTCTGAATAGTGCGAGACCGGTCGAACCCTTTGTGGCTGCCCCCGTCACCCTTCCCTCCACCTCCCCGCCACTCTTCAACCCCTTGGGCCAGTGGGCTTCTAGGGGTGGACCGCCGCTTCCCACCGTAACTCATCCACATACTGATCCTATAATAACCCTTCAACCGTTATTAATAAGACAATAATAAGTTAAGACTAACCACACCCTTACCTCCACTGCAAGACTTGCCATCGCAGGTGTACGAAGGCCTGGCCTCACATACGCCCTGTTACCGTGACACTGATGCAAATAAAGCTGTTCTAAGCAAATGGAGACCTATTATAATAGCATCTGTCATTTTGCTCTATTTTATGCCAAGGCGCACTCCACCACTGTGTGCTCTATGCGGACCTTGCCTTGCTCTCCCCTTCCTCCTACCGGACATATGTCGTTGGTTGCGGCACAGACAAAATAATCAGAGAAGGCCTTCCTGAGTCTATCACTTGCTGGTTCAAACCTTCCTTACCAACCTACTCCCTGTGCTCAATGGACAACTCTCTACTGGATATCCCCAAATGCAACACTAGGATGGGCGAGTATGCCTTTGAGGTGTCTGGACCAAAACTCTGGAACTCTATCCTTAGGGAACTGAAACAGGCACAGTTCCACCATATCTTTAAAAACGGCCGCAAAAGCCACCTACAAATCAAAGGACAAATGTTCTTGCCCCTAAACTATATGGAGTACTGACCTGGTTCTTGTCTCTCCCCAAGGCCCCACTAACACTTCTGGGACTCCCCTATCCCAGCTCACTGCTCCTAGAACCAAGCTGCTGGCCACTTACCCTCAACTCCCCTATTAGTCCTCTGGGTAATTCTTCCCACCCTGTGTTTCAAGGTACCCTCTGTACTTACATGTGTTCTCTTTTTGTTCCTTACAGTGATACATGATTGCCTGCTGAATTCCTTGTACTCTCTATGTATATTCATTGTATACCATGTGTTTATTTTGTACCCACTGTTTTCTGTGCTGTATGCGGTTTAGCACTCCCATTATAATGCTGGTTTTGTCTGCAACTCTCCCGGGTTATGCCTGAAAACAGACCATGTTGTTTAGTGCACTTAACCTGGTCAACAAAAACGAAAAAAAAAAAAAATATTTTGTTTTCCTTCATCTGTCTAGTACCTTAGACTAGAATCAACAAGGCCTACCTTCTACATGGAACTCTGTTATATATGGAGTACATCTTTCACTTCCCTTTCTTACTCCCTTAACCTTGGTCAATTCCATGTTTGTAATGGTATAATATACATTGACAGCCCTATTCAACTGCTCACTAGAAACAGGGCAGATACCGGGGGACTGGAGAAGGCCAGATGTAGTCCCACTTCACAAAAGTGGAATTAGGGAGGAGGCAGGAAATTAAGTTAATCAGCTTGACTTCAGTAGTAGGCAAATAATGGAATCACTACTGAAGGAAAGGACTGGAGAATACCTTGTTACCAGCAGTCTACAGGATCTGAGGCAACATGGATTCACAGGGAGGAGGTCCTGCCAGACAAACCTGATCAAGTTTTTTGACTGGTAACAAAGGGAGTGGACCAGGGAGGGGCGACGGACATGGCCTATCTGGATTTTAGCAAGGCCTTCGACACTGTTCCACATAAAAGGCTGGTAAACAAACTGAGTAGCCTAGGAGTAGATCCTAATATAGTAAAATGGGTGAAGAGTTGGTTTAGCGGTAGGAGCCAAAGAGTGGTGGTAAATGGGGTAGGTAAGGTGACTAGCAGGGTGGCACAGGGGTCAGTATCAGGCACAGGGTCAGTATCAGGTCCAGTCCTATTTAATGTTTTTATTGGCAATACTGCATAAGGACTGAGGGAAGGTATGCCTATTCACGAATGACACAAAACTCTGCACCAGATTTAACACACCAGGTGTGCGTGGCGTGGGTTGAAACAATGAGGGAGGATCTAAAGAACTCAGAAGAATGGTCACAAGTTTGGCAGCCAAGATTCAATGCAAAAAGTGTAAAATCCTGCACTTAGGGCACTAAAACTTGGGGGCAACATACCAACTTTGGGGAGGGGAAGAGTATATCAGTCACAAAACAGGAAAGAGGCTTGGGGGTTTATCATTTGTGATGACCTGAAGGTAGCTCAAAAGTGTGGCAAGGCAGACGGGAAGGCTAGTGGAATGCTCGGATGCATAGGAGGGGTATCACCAGCAGAAAGAGGGAGGTAATAATACCCCTGTATAGATCACTGGTGAGACTCCACCTCAAGTACTGTGTACAGTTCTGGAGGCCCCATCTCTGAAAGGACATAGACAGTGTGGAGGTGGTGCAAAGGAGGGCAACCAAAATGGTGTAGAGCCTGCATCAGAAGTCCTATGAAGAAAGGCTCAAGGATTTAAATATGTACTCCCTAGAAGACAGGAGGAAACGGGGAATATGACAGACACATTCAAATACCTCACAGGAATAAACAAGGTACAGGAAGGGAGCATTTTATAAAGAAAAAGCTGCTCAAGGACAAGGGGTCACAATATGAAGCTGGGGGGGCCAAGAGAAAATGTGAGGAAGTACTTCTTCACACAGAAGGTGGTGGATGCTTGGAACAGCCTCCCAGTGAAAGTGGTGGGTCTAGAATGGTCACAGGATTTGAGAATGCATAGGATAGGCACAAGAGAATCTTAGAAGCAAGAGTGGGGTGTAAGCCTGAGTCTAAGTAGGGTCTCCAGTGGCACTATAGGTAGGGAATTCAGGGCAGACAAGGTGGGCCTTACCTGCCAACAACTTCTATGCCCCTGTTTCTATAAATATAAAAATATACACAAATATCTCAATACCAATTTCACTTTATCATCCAAACGCAACAGCAAATCTCAATATCAATTGATCAATCAGTCAATCAAAATCTTTATCCAGGCGAACACCATTGAGCAAAGCTCTTTTACAAGATGGACCTGGTTAGAGCCGGGTCAAGATACAGTTCATTAAAATTACAATCAACAGAAACAAATACATGTACAATCAGCAAAAAATATACAATAAAAGCCGTATCAAATGACTGAACCAGTGACACGGCAGGCTTACAACAAATCAGAGGGTTAAGTTATAGTATATAGAGGTAGTACAGAGATACTTTCGGGGAAATATTGGCAAGGGTGCACGGTTAGCAACTTGGTGAGTGAATGGCAAGGATATGCAACAACTACAATACCTCTCTCGGCCAGACAGACACAGCTAAGTTGAAGGGAGGGAGAGAATTACCAGAGAGACTATGGCAAGAGAACGGAGAGGAGGAAGACGCAGTGTGTGGTGGGGAGTATAGTACGTACACAAAGGGATGTGGGGAAGGGAACCGTGCATGACCAGATGTAAAGTCAAGTAGAATGCTGGGTGCCTAGGATTCAGAGGCAAAGGATGTGGGACACAGTTACAGGGTTCCCTCACAGAATGAGCATATAAAGTCTTGAAGGAATCCAAACTGATGGGGATGCATGATAACAGCAGTTTTGTAGTTTATTCCACTGAGAGTTGAATGCCTGATCAATTCATTTCTACTACAGAAATGTGTGCTCCAAGGGAACATAAGAGTCATCATACCATCTAAAGTGGTACACGACCAGCAGTGTGTAATATCAAAAACAACCACTGAATTTACTAAAACAATAATAAAAGTGAATATATGAGAACAGCTTCAAACAAGCATTTGTCAATGCCGAATGTTGCTTGCTTCTATGTGCTGTTTAGGTATTTGGAAGTCATTGGAGTGCAAATATTGAAAATTTGCGAACTTACGAGCGTGCGTAGGAACTGCGCAATGCACGCTCGTAAAACAGTCATTTTTAGGAATTTTTTCACCAAATTTTCAACATAGCCATTTTAAGACCTCTGCTCATGAACAGTGTCACTGTGATTTTGTTAATGTGTCCCATACATTGAGTTCGCACACCGACTGCGCCATTGTGTGCTACGTGGGCGGAAACAGTTTTTGGGCAGGATGTGAAAAATGACAGCTGTACTGCTCATATGAGGTGTGGTAAATGGCAATGTTGAAAATCTGAGTGAAAATATTGAAAATTTAGTGAATCTCATGCTCATGAGGAACTGCTGAGCAACGAGGCTCGTAAAGCGGTCATTTGTAGGAATTTTTCACCAAACTTTTCAACATAGCCATTTTAAGACCTCTGCTCACGAACAGTGTCACTGTGATTTTCTTAATTTGTCCCGCATTGATTTCAAGACACCGACTGCGCCATCTCATGCTATATGGGCGGAAACACATTTTGGGTGAGATGTGAAAATGACAGCTGTACTACTCTAAGAAGGTGTGGTAAAATGGCAATGTTGAAAATCTGGAGGAAAATATTGAAATGTCGCCAACTTACGTAGACGCCCCATGTGAACCCGCAGTGACGTCAGGGAAAACAATAGTCATTTTTGACTTGTACCACCTATGAAAGCGGACTTCTTCATGAATGATAACACATGAACTGGATTCGCCCAAGGTGATTTCGCAGTCACTGCGCGGAAATTACCCTCGGGCCCGTAATACCGCCATGACAATGACATCATTCATGAGAAGGGGTCCCAAAACCCCATGTTGAAAATTTGGCAAAATTCCCAAAATGCCTGAGATATGCAACAGTTGAAACCCCTATTCAGCCCATTATACAGCTTACCGCATTTCTCAGTTCGCGGTCGGCTTTGAAGAGTCAAACGTGTTCTGGTCCACCAAGATCATCGCGCCGGAGTCCGGAGGTGGGTATGGGGTGAGGTGTGTGGGAGGCTGGGTGCGCAGGGTGGGTGCGGGTTGTGGGAGGGGGCTGGGAGAGCGCCAAGGACTGTTTTGTTACAGGTTAAAAAAAAAAAAAAAAAGATGTCGGACGTTGCCACGCTGGGGTGGGCTCCAGCGCAGCACAAGGACGTTAGTATTCAGCCGACAGGGGATTGGGCACTGCCGGCCATATGATGGTTGCCACACTGGGTGGGCCTCAGCATGGCACAAGGACGGGCGTTCAGCCACGGGGATTGGGCACCCCGCGTCAGTGATCGCTTGCCACGCTGGGGTGGGCTCCCAGCATGGCACCTACTACTGGGACGAGCTCAGCCGATGGGGATTGGGCACCCGTCGGCTATACAGTGCGTGGCGGGGCGCCGCCTGCGTGTGTGGGGGCTGCACGTGAGCAGCCGATATCTTATCGGTGCTCACCGGGCGTAGGCTCCCTTCTGACTGTATTACTGCATTTTGGAGCGTCTTAGACAGCTCCAAAATGCACTGGCTTACAGGGGCCGCGCCTGCCAGCACACTGACTGAATTGGAGGAGGAGGTGACACACCTCCGAAATCTCCGATGATGGCACTATGTTTCTTGCACATGCGTGCAAGCAACATAAAAATGACTTCAAGGATCAGTGCAGTTCTCCTTTAAAAGCTGTCCCTAGCAGCATGGAATGCTAGTGTTGTGAGAGGGCCAATGCCTCATCTTAAGCTGTCCACAAACTTACCAAACAGTACATTATAAATTTAAAGAAAATTTCAGACCAGTACAACTGATATGCATTAAGATAGGTATTACCATAACATAATACATGACAAAGAAAATGTTTACAATACCTAGAGACCAGCACTCGTGATACATTCATCGCATTCTGATTCAGAAATGCTGAATCAGTCTTCACTTTATTTGATCACACAAACAATTGCAGGTGCCAGCAGAAAAGGCCTTGCAGGCTATATAGTCTGCTAGTATTACAGAGTCCCCAATGTCAGCTTAAGACTTGGTGGGAGGCCAACCAACACCCCTCATTTCTGGCTACACCCTTTGATCCAGACTTTCCCTTTACACTGACCCATCCTCTTTGAAAGTATCCACTGTTTTAAGTGATACTACTTCCTCAGGGAGCCTATTCCATCCTGCCACCACCCTCTCCATGAAGAAATGCCTCCTGGACCCCCACCTAACCTCTACAGCCAATGATTTTCCCTTTCAAAATGACCAGTTCAGTAAAAACTGAAAATGAGGGTTACTCTTTTGTAACAGTAGTTCAGTGAGTGCTATAGGCTGCACAGCCGCACTTCTAGCAGTCTTCCTTTCCCTTTAAATCTGCCGGAATGTCTCCAAGCAAAGCTCCACCCACCTGGGTGGTATACTCCTCGCCTCCACCCCGTGACATCAGATTTTGCACACTGGAAGCAGGGATGTGTGTGCCACTTGCCAGGTGAGGTCAGGTGGGTTGTGTGGATGTGCACCATACACTACTCCTAGAACTTCGGTTGCAGGTGAGGAACCCTCATTTCTAGGGATGTGGATATGGTGCCCTATCCACACTTCAGGCAAACTCCTAGCACTTCTCCGAGAGGAGGGGGCAAGGGGCACACCCCTCTTTGGCAAACAGGGGTTGGAGAACCAAGGCCCCAAAACCTCAGTGTGGTAGTGGAAAATGAAGGTGTTTGCTGACTTCCAGGTAGCAGCCCTGCAGATCTCCTGGATAGGGACACCCCTGGAAGCAGCCACTGAGGCAGCTACATGTCTGGTGGAATGAGCAGCCCTAAGCCCTGTGGGAGGCTCCCCAACAGCTAACTTATAGGGCAGGTTGATGCAGGAGAAACTCTACCTGTTACTCATCCTTTATTTATGGCATTTTGGTAACCGAGTGAGACCAGAGGTCCCATTTTCTGAGGTGACCTGGAATTAGTTACATACAGTGAGAACAGGCAGTTCGGGTCACAGTAAATTATATAAATACAGAAGTAAAGACATTGAGGAAGGCATAAGATTGCAAACCAGTACACAGGAAAAATGAGTTACCAACCATTAGTTACACTTTGTGCTGCGCGAACTGCACTGGCTGCCGGTTCAGTGGCGGATCACCTTTAAGGTCGGTTTACTGACCTATAAAGCCCTACACGAACAGGGACCGCAATATCTGCAAGATCTACTTGTTCCCTACCGTCCCTCCCGCTCACTCAGATCCACCGACGAGGGATTGCTAGAGGTTCCCAGGGTTTGTTTAAAAACATCTGGGGCACGAGCGTTTTCTTATGTGCCCCTACCCTGTGGAATTCTCTACCTCGTCGGATACTAAGCTGCCTGACCGTCGAAAGCTTTAAATCAGAGTTCAAAACATACTTACTTCAAAAGGCTTATGGGGAGTAGTTATTGCACTGATTTGAAATTGGAATTATATTTTATTGTTGTTTGTTACGTTATATGTATGTTTTATATGTATTTAATTATTGTACAGCGCTTTGATTTCGAAAAGCGCTTAAAAATAAATTTTTACTTACTTAAGCAGTATCGCAGATAGAGCAACGAAGGGAAATATGGACAATGGATAGTGAGATTCATAGGCTTACAGATAGTTTTAAGTACACATTTAGCTTAAAATAGCAAATCTCTCGCTTAGATTGGGCCATTTCCCCTCTCTCTGGAAGACAGCCACTGTCACACCGGTTCACAAAAGTGGAGATAGGACACTGCACACCAATTACAGACCGATCTCACTCCTCCCCCCACTATCCAAAGCGCTGGAGCGAATAGTGTCGAACCAACTAGTTGAACTCCTAGATAAGTACAATGTACAGTGCCCAGAGCAGATGGCTTCAGAAAAGGGCACAGCACCACCACTGCACTACTGGAATTTACAACCTTCATCCATGCCACGCTTGACAAAGGGAATTGTGGAGGGGCAGTATTTATAGACCTTACCAAGGCATTCGACACAGTTAACCACCCCCTACTGCTCAAACAACTGTCCTCCATTGGGATCTCCAGCGATGCCCTTCCATGGTTCACCAGCTACCTTGATAATCGGATCCAACATGTAAGGATTGCAGGGATCTCTTCGGATGAGAAACCGTCCGCTCCGGAGTCCCCAGGGTCTATTCTGGGCCCTCTACTCTTCCTCTTCATCAACAATCTCCCCAGTGCCTGCCACCAAAAATATTACTATACGCAGACGATGCAGTCCTGCTTTCCAGCCACCATGACATTACAGTCCTTGAATCGCTGCAGATCGACTTCAACCGTGATCAAGACTGGTTCAATTTCATAAACTTGTCCTGAACCACAGCAAGACTAAAGCCATGTCCTTCTGTAACCGACAGAGCAGGCACAACTCTCTGTCTCTCACCATCAAGAACCACGCTGGGAACCCACTTGAACATGTCAAGGAGTTCAAGTACCTTGGTATTACCCTGGATAGTACCCTCTCCTACACTCGGCATATTGACACTGTTGCCAAGACTGCCAATATACGGATTGGACTACTACACAAACACAAGCACTGTATGCCTCATGGATGCCCTTAAACTAGCCATCTACAGCTCTGTCACCTCTATCATTGACTACGGCCTTGCTATCTATGGCTGTGCCCCAACAAGTGCCCTCCGTGGATCTCAGTTGCTCTCAACAAAGCCTGTAGACTACTGACGGTGCAGCCCGACAAACTCACACCTGTGACTCTATGCACAGGCCAGCTGGCTACCCCTACGCAGCAGAATACAATACCAGACCTGCTTACTTACCAAAAGATTCTCCTTGGTCTCATGCCAACTGGTGTTAGCTCACTCCTTACTACCTACAGTGGCACTCAACAAACACGTGGTGCCCAATCTCCAACCTTTCAGGTTCCCAGATGTCGACTCCATGGGTCAGCGGTCCTTTATCTATAGAGCGCCAATGGTTCAATTCCCCAATAAAGAAGCACTTTCCTCTACTACACTTGGACCCTTCAAAAGGAATCTCAAACTTTACCTCACCTCTACCACTCAATGTGACTGTTTCGTTGAACAGAGATCTCTCTAAACACCTCCCAGCTCACTCATGTCTCACAGCCCGCCCTTTCCCAATCTCATTCCCTCTGGCACTGGGCCTTCCTTGTGACTCCTTTCCTGCTTCACATCTCCACTGGTGCAAGACATTTTCCACCACCATCGGACAGTGGCCCATTAGCCTGCCAACTTCCTCTCCTGGTCGCATGCCTGCAATACTAACTGCCTATGGTGCCCTCTATCTCTTATTGTTACCGCAGCCAGCTGCCTACTCAAGCTGCTCATTTTATGAATATTATCACAATGTATGTTATAACTGAGTATCATTTTTTCTTTTAGTTATTTTGGTTGTTTACTGTGCATTCTTTTACTACCTCTGTATGTATGTTGACCCTCATCCTTTGATGTGGAACCTTTGTAAACGAGCAGTTTCTGCTCAAAGGTATTTGTAATCCGAGAATTTAATAAATAAATAAAAAAACATATGTCAGTTACAAGGGATCAATAAGGGTTCAGCAATAGCAGCTGCAATGACAGCGTTCCAAGGCATAAACCTTTAGCCCAGCCTTAAACCCTTCAATAAAAGTGACAGTTAAGTTTTCAGGAAGGGAGTTCCAGTGGTAAGGGGCAGAGTAAGTGAAAGACATTTTTCCCAGGTTAGTCTGTACCCTGGGGATTTCAAGCAAGCTGGAGTTTAAGCGGAGAGTCTCATGGGCTTTGGGGTCAGTAGAGCCCATAGGTTGGGGAGGGGTAGATTTTGGTGAGTTTGAAGGTGAGGCAGAGAAGCGGATGGTTGAGCCTGTATTCCAGCACAGGCCAATTCAGTTCAGCGACTACCTCACAGTGATGCCTCCTGGGTCGCGAACCTGATGCAAAGCGACTCAGTATAGAACGGTCAGTTTGTGAGCTTCTGTTTCCCAGAGGAACAGCAATACTGGGGCACCACAGACCAGGGTGGGGAGCAAAGTACTCTTTGCAATGGCAATCTTCGAATCTGCAGCCAGCGAGTTACCTAATCTGTAGAGGAGGTTCAGTTTCTGGTGCACGACCTTGGTGATGTGATCGATATGTGGCTTAAACGTCTTATCTTGATCAAGATAGACACCAAGGTACTTTACCTTGTCTACCACATCAATCCGAGACCTCACCATAGTGAATCGTGGAAGGAGATTTTGTCTGTTTGCTCCCAAACATCTTGGACCAAATAAGACGTCTTTGTTTTTCCTGTCATTCATGACCAACATATTGGAGGCAAACCAGTTTTCAAATGCATTCAAGCTGTTACAGAATATAGTAGTAATTGAGCTGGGGTCAGTGTCACTCCAGTAAACCAGTGTCGTCAGCATATAAAAGCATCTTCCCATATCCACAGTGTTGGACAATATCATTAATAAACAGCGAGAAAAGTAGGAGACCTAATATGGAGCCCTGGGGGATTCCATCAGTGACTGCAAGGCAGCTGGAGTGAACCCCTTTTTATCTGACCTTTTGCGACCTGTCAGCTAGGCAGTTTGAAAACCAAGACAGTGAGTGCTTATCCAGACCCAACATCTCCAGCTTACCGAGGAGTAATCTGTGGGTGACCAGATCGAATGCCTTGGTTAAGTCTATGAACATGGCCTGTCAGTAGCCCTTTGTCCATTGCACGTATGGCATCACCTGTAAATTAATAACGCCATGTTCTGCGCTCGTGACACATCCTAAAGCCATGTTGTTGATCTGAAAGAAGGTGATGTTGCTCAAGACAGTCTTGCAGCTGGTTGAAGACCAACCTGTCTTGTATTGCTGCCAAGGAACAGAGGATTGAGATGGACCTGTAATTCTTAATACTGGCTCGTGCTCCTCCCGTGTATGGGGACCACCACAGCCACCTTCCATTTAGAAAGGACAGATCCTTCTTTAAGGGACTTGTTGATTAGCATGGTTACTGGAAAAGCAATTGCTAGTGCAGCTGTTTTTAGTAGTCTTGGTTCAAGTTGGTCAAACCTGGGGGAAGAGTCAGATTTTAGATGCTTCTATAGGGCCAACACCTCAGTTTTCCTGACCAAGCGAGGTGGAATTGGGGCATGAGGTTACTTAGTCGATGAGCACTGTGCGAGGGAGGGCAAGTTTGATGAATCAGGCTTGTAGTTGTCCAGATTCATGAAAAAGCTGTTGAAGGTTTCCGCCATCATAAAGCGGTCATCTATGGCTTGACCACTGTTCAAGAGTGCCCCCTCTGAAGAGTTACAGCTGCCCTTTAACAGGGAGTTTAGGTGACTCCAGAATTTTCTGAATCACATAGGTGCTTGTTTTGGAGACTCTGCAGGTATTGACTTTTTGCCACCTTGGCTCCTTTTTTACATTAGTTTCTTAGTCCCCTGTATTTTCCCCGTCAGTTCACAGGTTATTCTTGAAAAGTCCCCAGGCCTTGTCCCTAAGGATCACTAGCTTCTTAAGATTGCTGTTAAGCCACTTGTGGCACTTGCCCTTCACCATACGTTTTCTATAAGGGGCATGCAGGTTGGCCGTGGACATGAAAACATTTATAAAGTAGTCAAGAGCTTCCCCCAGACTAAGAAGATCTTGGATAGGTCGCCAGTTGATGTTTGCGAGGTCAGCAGTGAAGGATCCTGGTGAGAAACTGGTGTAATCCCTTGTTCGGAATGTTTTAGGGAGTAATCTAGGTGTCTTATTTGACCATATACAAAATATAGGTGAATAGTCACGAAGAGCATCAGGAAGATTCCAACTGCAAGTATTCTCGTAATAAAACTAAAGCCCACTCATAGAGTATGTTTCCTAGACTTGGTGTTGAGCCTAGTAAACTATGTTATCATTTGCGTGAGATCTGCATCTAGGAGAAGGGCTTGCAGCCCATTGCCTGGATTTGAAGCCCGTTTTATTAAAGTCACCAAAGATCACCATTTCCAGGTGAGTGCTCTGCCAAAACCGCAGTAAGGGAGGACACAGCATCTCAGGGGGGCATGTAGATACAACCCACATATAGTGGCTTAGTGTTGCCTAGCAGCAGTTTGATGAATAGAGACTCATTCACAGAGAAGCCCAGTTGAGGATGTTAATATCTTGGCTACCGGTCTGCCAGGTGCGGCTTCAGAGTATGTTACAAAGAGCTGGCAAACATCTCCCCGAACTCCCACCTCATAGTAAGTGAGCTTTCACCTCAGGTCCAACGAGTGGAGCCTGTGTTTGACCTCTGAAGTGGGATTGGTGAAATACACCGGAAGGTTAATCACCTGATTAAAGTGAAACTCTGACACAACCTTTGGGAGGTACTTCGGGGGACGGCCGACAGCAACCTTGTCTTTGTGGGACACCAGATATGGAGACTCCACCGGGAGCACCTGGAGCCCACTGATCCTTCTGGCGGAGGCAACAGCCACCAAGAAGGTGGTCTTTCCAGATAGGTGTGACATCTCACACCTGTGCATTGGTTCAAATGACTTGTCCATGAGCATGCCAGCACCAGCGACAAGTCCCAAGGTGGTGGTGGTTCACACCAGAGGGACAGGTGTTTCAGGCCTTTGAAGAAACACCTGGCCACTTTCTCTGTGCACAATCAGAATACCAGCCCATGCTCGGTATGCAGAGATGTCCACCAGGTGCAACTTGATCGGTGCCCACCAGAGTCCCAACTGGGAGAGGGACCACAGGCAGCTGAGAATGCTAGCCAAGGGAAAGGTCAGGGGGTCTAGCTCCCTGCCCTGGCATCAAATGGAAAATCACTTCCATTACAAGGCATAGCACTGATGGGTCAACTCTTCAGGAAGCCTCCACAACATGAAGGACATCTTCTGAGACCCAAAGCCTGGAACTCTAGCCAATCAGGGACCAGGCTGCCGGGTGCAGGGACTGAAGGTCTGGATGCAGGACCTTCCCCCTGTGACAAGAGAGCAGATTCAGGTACAGAGGCAACCGCCACGGAGGTCTGCTGCTGAGGCAATCTGGGTACCAAGCCTGGCATGGCCAGTCTAGGGCTACCAGAATCATCTGCGCCTCATCCCTCCGCATCTTGACCAACTCTTTTTGGATCAAGGAAAAGTGAGAGGAGGCCTGGGGTCCAAAGCCTCACAAAGGCATTCCCCATCAGTGTCCCACACTCTTGGGGGCAGGCACAGAATAGCCTCAGCTTTGTGTTCTCCCATGAAGCAAACAGGCTGACCAGGAGTGCCCCAGCAGGAGAACAGTTGGTTCGCCACCTCCGCAGCAGGAACCACTTGTGTGACACCTCGCCCACCCTAGCTGAGGCTAACACTAGCTGGTTGGAGGATCTCGCGCCATGTGGATAGCCAGGAGAGCTGCAGCCAAGCTGTGCACGAGGATCCAGGTGTGGAGCGCCTCCCAACATAAAATCAAGGGACTGCGTATTGCCCTGCTTGTTTAGGTAGTACATGGTCATGGTATTGTCCACCTGGACTTGCCGACTCAGCCCCCCCAAAAAAAAAGAAAAAAATGGAGCAAATTCCATCAGAGTTAGCCGCACAGCACGGACCTCCACAGGTTCATGTGGTGACAGGATTCCTGGGGTCCAGAACCCGTGAGCCTTTTGGTCCCCAGGTGCACTCCCCAGCCCACCACAGGCATGTTGGTTGTCAGAGTGACTGTTGGTTCTAGGAAGACAAACAGGACTCCTCCTCCAGATGTGCCAGGATGAGCAACCACTGATGGCAGTGCTGCCCATCTGCAGACACCTCTCTGGGTTGAGGGAGGATGTCGCTAGACTCCAAGCAGAGTTGGCTAGAATGTGGTGGACCTCCCCCACAGAGGCCACCAAGTCTGCTACCATTACCTCAGAGGATGCCAGTGAGGCTAAATGGCTGGACTGTGGTGGGCTCTGGACAGAGGCACATTCCTCAACTGGTGCCATTTACAAAATTTCTCACGCTTGTTGTGGTGGGGCGGGACTGCCAGGAGGAAGCAAACGTGGTAGTGACCAAGGGAATGTGAGGACCTTCTGTAGTGGGGACACCAAGGGAGCTCATGAAGACCCCGAGAAAGAGGAAGCAACTTCTGGTGGAGGATTCAATTGTGAGGGGGACAGACTTGCGACTAGGAAAAAAAAAGGAGGGGGCAGGTGCATACCTGGTGCCTCAGCCCGAAGGGATGGGAAGCAAATCCTATGGATCGCTAGGGCAGGAGAGCTGGATGCCACTGTCCATCTGGGGATGAGTGACCTGGCTAGCAATGCAGCTGGGATAATGCTGGGGGAGTTTAGGGAGCTGGGAAGCAGACAGCTCACCAGTGGCTTCGTGAGGTGCTGCCCATCTACGACATGGGACAGGAAAGGAACGCCGCGACCAGGAGCTTCAACTCATGGCTGAAGGAATGGCAGAGGGAAGAGTTTGGCCACATTGGGAACCAAGGACCCAACTGGAGTATAAGCGCCTTATACAGGGGTGATGGCCTGCATCCATCCGGGAGGAGAACCACAGTCCTCAGTGGATGATTTGAATGTTAACTGGATGGACATTTAAAACTAGCAATGGGGGAGGTAGCAGAAGGAATCAGGGAGTCAGAAACTGCCCCCACCCCGGCTGAAGCAGACAGTGAGCAGAACCAGAGGGAGAGGAATCCCCCATGGTGCAAATTAATAAAGGGAGCAGAGTGGTACAAATAAAGGTGGAAAGGACCAGGAGCATTAAAAAGAGAGGTGGCAAGGAGGCAGGGCAAAAAGGAAAAAAGGGGCAACAAGCAGAGTGGAATCAAAATCTGGAAGGTTCTGTGTGCAGACACTAGAAGTCTCGGAAATAAGATTGCGGATCAAGAAGTTATCATGGCAGAGAGCTACCTGGATATTGTGGCCATTACTGGAGTCATGGTGCACTGAAAACCATGACTGGGACATGGCCATACCGGACTGTACTCTGCTCAGGAAGGACTGGCTGGGAAGGAAAGGAGGAGGTGTGGTGCTATTTGTGAGGGACAGTGTTGCAGATAACAAGGTGGGAGGCCACCTGGAGACCAGTAATGACTGCATGGTGTGGTTCAAAATAAGGATGGCTGCAGAATCAAACCACACAAGAGTGAGGGTCCTGGACTTCAGGAGGGCAGATTTTAAAAAGATGGGTGAATGCCTCAGGGATGAGCTGGTGGGGGGGATGGCCTGGGTGAGGTGGAGGAACGGGGGTGAAGATAAAAGGGAGCATAGTAAAGGCAACAAATCTCTGCATCAAACAAATCAGCAAAAGCAAGGGGGGAAATAAAAGGACCACTATGGCTCTCGAAAGAGGTGGCTGAAAAGGTAAACGCTAAAAGGGTAGCATTCAGACGGTATAAGGAGACGCAGAGGGAGAATGATAGGGAGGTGTATCAGGGGAATTAGAGGGAATCAGGGAAAGCAGTAAGGAGTGCAAAGGTGCAAACTGAAGAGAGAATAGCCTTGGAGGTAATCTAAAGGGGACAAGACATTTTTAGATACATAAGGAAGAGAGGAAGACCAGGGATGGGATTGTAAAGCTAAAATGTATCTATGTCTTTGGTAACCAGGTATGTACTGGAAGGAGAACTGTGCAGTGGGAACCAAGAAAAAGGCAGACATCCTGAACAAATACTTTTGTTCAGTGTTCACAGAGGAAGGAGAAGGGCCACCAAAAAAGTAACAAAAGCTTTGGAGGGTGGGAGGTGGGACACTAGTCCTTTTCTTGGAGGCGGAAGTCCTAAAGGGATCTGCTAATCTGAAGGTGGACAAAGCAATGGGGCCAGATGGGGTGCATCTGGGGGTACGGAGGGAGCTCAGGGAAATACTAGCTGTGCCTTTGACAGTTCTATTTAACAGCTCACTGGAAACAGGAGTGGTACTGGAGGGCAGTAGAAGGGCAGATGTAGTCCCACTACACAAAAGTGGTAGCAGTGAGGAGGCTGGCAATTATAGGCCACTCAGCCTGGCTTCAGTGACGGGAAAGTTAAAGGTAAACTGTAAAGAACCACTGCAGCCCACTCCCATCTCCATATACCTTACAATGCTGCTGCGGGAGTCTGGGGCTGCAGTGATCATAATTTTTTAATCCACGGGTTATTTTTGTATAAAACTGCAGAAATGTTCGGCCGAACGCAGAAGTGCTGTGCAGTTCCTGACTGAGTGGGCGCAAGGAGTCATGGGTATTACACCCATTTAGTGACGTCGCTCCCACCACTGCTCTTATTACAGCAGCAGTGGCGGTACTTTATTACGCCTATTTTATGGCTTCTAAGGGGGTCTTGATACCTGTAATGTTACTTATGGCAACACACTGCTGTAAATAACATTACAGATATCACAATCAAAATAACCCGTGGATTAAAAATTATCACTGCAGCAGCATTGTACGGTATGTAGGAAGCGGGCCAATGGTTCTTTACAGGTCACCTTTAATGGAATCACTGGCAAAGGAAATGATTGTGAAATATCTTGATTTCAGTGGGTTACAAGACCTGTGACAGCATGGTTCATGGTGGTGGTGGTGGTGGAAGTTACGCCAAACAAATCTGATAGGATTTCTTTGACTGCATGACCAAGGAACTAAATCAGGTGGAGCAGTGGACGGGCCTACCTAGATTTCAGTAAGGCATCTCGACACTGTTCCACACAGGAGACCAGTACAAGCTGCAACTTAAGGGTCGAAAGGTAGCAAACTGGATAAGATGTTGGTTAAAGGACAGGTGACAGAGGGTGGTGGTAAATGGAGTTCACTCCAAGGAAGGGAGGAGGACCAGTGAGGTGCCTCAGGGATTAGTGCTGGGACCAGTCCTCTTGAATATTTTTATAAGTGACATTGCAGAGGAACTGGAAGTGAAGGTCTACCTCTTTGTGAATGACACCAAAATCTGCAAAAGGGTGGATGCTCAGGGGGTGTGGACAGGATGAGCAGATACCCGAGAAAACTAGACGAGTGGTCAAGGGTATGGCTGCTAGATTTCAATGTGAAAAAAAGCACAATAATGAACTTGGGGTACAGAAGCCTGGGGCAGAGTACAAAATGGATGGAGTGGTATTGATGACCAAGCAGGAAAGAGACCTGGGGGGTATTCAAATCGGATGACCCAACGGTGGCCAGGCACTACGGCAAGGCAGTAGGGAGGGCAAGTGGAATGCTAGGGTACATAGGGAGGGGTATCACCAGCAGGAAGAGGGAGGTGATGTTGCCTCTGTATAGATCACTGGTAAGATCCTACCTAGAGTATTGTGTCCAGTTCTGGAGACCACATCTCCAGAAGGACACTGACAGAGTGGAGGCAGTGCAGAGGAGGGCAACTAAAATGGTGCAGGGTCTGCATCAAAAGCCCTATGATGCGGGCTGTGGCATAGCAGTTGAGCAGAGCAAACACTTTTCTTTAGAGCGTGCCGGGATTTGAACCCCAAAACAATCTAAAATCTAAAAAAAAAAATTCACAAAGGCAGAACACAACCACATCTCCAGGGCATGGGTCAGTAAAAAATATTTATTTAATAAATACCAACATATTGGAGGCCAGGGTAGCTGACGATTTCGGATTCTAACACATCCTCTCTCAAATGTTGATATTTATTAAATAAATATTTTTTTTACTGACCAGTGCCCTGGAGATGTGTGGTTGTGTGTGCTCTGCCTTTGTGGGGTTTTTTTTTGGATGCTTTTTTAGACACTGAAGCACCACATCTTTGTGCTTGCTCTGTCTGGTGTACTACAATCTAAAATCTACTTTTGAGCTGTCTTTTTAACTATAATCTTGTTACATCATTGTGTTCTTGGGGCAGCTGGAGTTAAAATTGGGAAAACAAGGAATAATGCGAATGCCACGGCCATTTTTTTTTTTTTTTTTTTTTTTTTTTTAATTATCTTTTTTATCCATTTTAGCTCCCCCTTTTCCACCCCCCCCACACTCACCTCCTTGGCATGAGCGCGTACGTCAGGATGCCCCACCCTACTGGTCGCCCATCTACCCACCTGTACCATCACCAGACCTCCACCCAGTGGTGATGGGACTACAGGAGGGCGACCCTCCCTTTCCGGGAGAGGAAAGCCGCCGCTAGGCAGCTCAATCTTGCTCCCACCCTCCCCCGATGCTGGCTCCCCGATGACCCAAGGTTTTTCCCAAACCGGGTTGCTGGTGTGTGGCACGAGGCTGAGATGCTCAGCCCTCTCTCACCGGCTGGCTTGCCTTGGACTTTTTTTTTAAACTTAAACCACCCCAGCCATGAGAGGATGGCCTGTACAACAGGAATGAGCCTCGGCAGCGGTAGCTCTAACACCGAGGAAGTATCCTTTCTCCCATCCATTCAACCCTCATTCAGCTGGTGCAGACTTTTCAGGACATGGACAAAAACTGGACACTTGAACCTCCACAGTTAGCTCCCTTGAGACTGGTCAATGTTGTTGAGCAACACACCGAAGGTGCTGCTAGTAAGTCCAATGAGGCAGTGCATAAACTCATTAAGGAAATATTCTTTGCTGCAGATACGGCTTGAAAATGATGCGAGGGAGCTGAATGTCTGCATTACTGGGCTCTCAGAACAAGCGGAGGGTGATGATCCTTTGGGATTCCCACAAAACGTTTTTGCCACAGCTGTTGGGGCTGACTGAGAAGGAACCAGCTCTTGCACTGTAATGAGCCTATCACCCCCGTTGGGTTCCATGGTAACACAGGGCCCAAAACTTTCCTGGTAGTCTGCAATGGTGTTGGGAGTCCGGGATCAAATTCTGAATATAGCTAAAAGGAAGTGGCAACTACATTATGGGACTCTTGACATTTCAGTGTTCCCGGACCTTCTTTTTCCATGAGGCAACGGCATAAGGTCATTGATCGGGTGCGCTCTTCTCTTCGAGCATGGCAGATTCAGCACCAATTATTGTATCCTGCCAAACTTAAGTTTATTTGGCACATCGATATGTTCAACTAACCCACTGATGCCTCCAAATTATTAGATCAGATAGAAACGGACATGGATGAGGCCACAGGGGCTTCCACAGAGGAGGATGTAGCAGCTAAATGAATCAGGCATCAAGCTCACGGACTTTGCCCCAGTGAGTACATATGCAGCCACCCTGCTTTCTCTGAACTGAAGAGACTTTTGTTTTTGTAATGCTGGTCCTATACATGGCTCGAAAGCTGTGCCGTCATTCAATGGACTAGGCACTTCTACATGTAACTGAAGCCTGGGACATTTCTTCATGGTTGGTACCTTGTTATTGGGGCTTGGCTTCTTGAATTTTACCTTAATTTACTCTGGTGGCATAGTGATGTGAGGGCTGCTGACTCGCTCAAGGTGCACTACTTATATCCGACCATCTGTGCAGTTTGTACCTTCTATTTTATGGGACTTTAGCTGAACGCAGCAGTCACATTCGTATGAATATAATGTGATCACCCTATTGGGCAGATCTGCAGTTCATCACTTCTACTCCTGCTGTTAAGTTTATAGCCTACATAGTTTGCTATTTGTTTTCTCATTTTGAGCAGTGTCATGTCATTGGGTTCACTTTTGGGGTCATATTCTGATGAGTTTTCTTTGGGTATTATATTAATATTACTTTGTTGTGGTATCCTAAAATGAGACTCTGTGTTTAGCCCTGGGACAAATACTAATGTATTAATCTGAACATTTTAATAAGTAATTCCCCCAAGATGCATCAGGGCATATTACCTTCTTATTTTAATAGTGTCTTTTGTTGAATCGTTTGTCTCTCTGTGCAATGTCTTGTATTGCCCTATGAGGAAAGACTAAAGGATCTCAATATACACACCCTGGAACACAGGAGAGAAAAGAGGAGACATGACAAAGATCTTTAAATGCCTCACAGGAGTAAATAAGGTACAGGAGGAGAGTATTTTTCGGAAGATGTGCTCTAGAACATGGGAACATGCTATGAAGCTAGAAGGGGTAGATTCAGGGAGATGCGAGGAAGTCTTTCTTTTACAGTAAGAGTGGTAGATTCCTAGGATCGCCTTCCAGCCCGGTGGTGGGGGCACAAAAGTGGTGGGGTTCAAGACTGCATGGGATAAGCACAAATGAATCATAGTGGAAAGGAAGGGGGAGAGAGAGAGAGTTGTGGATCAGGCACAGTCTGATGTAATAGTGTAGGCAGGGAGAAATGGGCAGACTAGATGGGCCAAGCGGTCTTTATCTGCTGTCAGATTCTGTGTTATGTTTCTACACCCTTGGGTTGGGAGGAGAAATACTTTGATAAATAAATAAATAAATAAATAAAAGACAGGGAATCTGTGCTAGCTCTAATTACAAAATACAGTATCTTAATTTATAAAATGAGTCAAGGCGGCAGCTGCAAGCACTGCCCTCTGTCTGCAAAAACCATGACAACTGTCATGCCTATATACACACACACACACACACACACACACATGTATACACACACACATATACATATACACACACACACACACATACATGTACACACACACATGTACACACACACACACACATATATACATATACACACACATACATGTACACACACACACATACACACACACACACACACACACATATATATGTATTTATACAACTTATGTGCTGGGGTACATTCCAGTATAAAAAGTAATATCTGTAGAAGCCAGTGAAGATAACACTGTTATCTTCATGTTCCTATACGTCATCATGATATCTTTACACTCCTGTACGTCATCATTTTATCTTTTAAACTCCTATATGTAATCTGTAACAAATTCTATTGGCCCCTCAAGAAACGCAGCTGTTATAAGGCTCTGCCTCTTAATGACCTGACCCCCTGTCCCCCTACTAACCCGACTCTTACATCTGGTTGACCCTGCCATCAGTTTAAAACCATATTTAATTAAAAAAAATAAACTTATCTGGTTGATCCTGCCGTTTCGACCTAGTCTCGCCAAAACAGTTTAATTCCTGACGTCCTTTATTTGTAGTGTTACAGAGCAGCTTCAGTACGTTACTGTGGGTACCTGACATCCATCTAAAGCAAAGCACTGTCTCTTCAAAATCATGCAAATGCATTCATTTTTTATTAATTTCCCTGGACTTGCTATAGCAACACTTGCTCGCGCTTACTTTCACTTCTCTGAAGCTGCCGAGATGCCGAGTTCCTCGCTCTCTATTCGGTTCTAACTGCAGCCTGTTTTTGACTTAGCAAGTCCAGGGAAATTAATAAAAAATGAATGCATTTGCATGATTTTGAAGAGACAGTGCTTTGCTTTAGATGGATGTCAGGTACCCACAGTAACGTACTGAAGCTGCTCCGTAACACTACAAATAAAGGACGTCAGGAATTAAACTGTTTTGGCAAGACTAGGGTGAAACGGCAGGATCAACCAGATAACATTTTCAGCAACTTAATAAATGTCTAAAAGCCACAGAGCTTTTTCTTAATTTACAAAAGAGTGTTTTCTTTTAAACGTCTGCCTGCTCCTCACTGAAAACCCTTTTGGTCAAGCTACACATGTATACTACAACTCCTCAGTGAGACCAGGGGGGAAATAATCAACCAGATAATGAATTTTTAATAATCATATCTGCACCAATTATGACAGGACCAATGCAGGAGGGGGAGGCGCTCTTATTCCTGCCTTATAACTTATGTGCAGTATTGTTGTAAGTATCCGATGTGGTCAGTTCTCGGGGAATGGGGGCAAAACATATCTGGGGGTCATGTTGGGGGACCAGCACATAAGTTGTATAAACAGAACATGACACGGCCTGACTGAAGATATCATATTTATCTTCACTCGAGGCCAATGACATCAAGAGATCTCACTTGTGGCTTCGCCACTCGTGAGATATCATTGGCCTCTCGTGAAGATAAATATGATATCTTCAGTCAGGCCATGTCATATCCCCTACGTATGTGTGTGTGTATACATATACACACACACACACACACACACACACACATACACACACAGTACACACACACACACAAATATATATATATATATATATACACACACACACACACACTGCTGCACTTTAGAGCCAAATCCTTTATTGTAATTCCAAGCTAAAGTACGATAAGAAACTCCAGGGTGCTGTGTTCATCGGGAGAGAAAAGCACTCCTCCAGTGCTTTCGTGTTGAGAAGCATTTGGTCAAAATCACACCCTGCTGTGTGTTGTTCTCCATATGCTGAATCTGCATTGCAACTCCTATCGCCATCAACAGGATGACTCAGTAAGTCAGCCGTCTCATTACAATGGGCCTAACCTGTATCAAAGGGAAACATCCAAGTCCCATCGGGCCCTGCCTCTGTGTAATGCAGGGCCGATTAGCAATGTACTGCGGTAGCTTCAAATAGCTTTGGTTCGGAGCCTACGTGTGTCCGTGCTATACCGAGACCAGGTACAGACCGACAGGCACCCTGCCAGTCTGTGACTGTACCGAGACCAAGTACAGACTGACAGGCACCCTGCCAGTCTGTGTCTGCTATCCATATATCACGGACAAGCACAGTGTCTAAACCGGAGCTCTTTGAAAGTAGGGTAGCACAGTAAGCTTATGGAGGCATCCCGGCTGCTCCCCGCCCGACACGTCATCCGGGGACAGGCGCGGGTGGTTGTGGGCGCGCCAGGAAGGGCTGTTCATTCTAAATGCTGGCGGGGAGGGTACAGGATTAACCAGATACTATTTAAAATAAAATAATGCATAGTAAGTAAAAACATTTGTACAATTAATACAACTGCTAATCAGGCACGGCTTTACATAGAGGTGGGGCCCGATGGAACATGGATGTTTCTTTAATAATTTTAAGAAATAAATAATATGCATAGTGAGAGCTGCCTTGTCTGATCACCTCTCAACCTCTTATCTAACGAGGGTTTTTTTTTTTTGCACCAGAGATTCTTACCTTAACCAGGAGGTATTAAATACTGTTTGGTATCAAAGCTGCTACCTTATTTAAAACCATAAAATATTTTTTTCGAGGGTGGAAGTTATCTTTAAAAAGGTTTCAAATGTTATTTCACTGTGATATTATGGATGGGAGTTAACTATGGAAATGCCTCCATAGCATGCTGCAAACTGTACTTACGATTTGATGATATTTCCAATTGTGTGGTCTTCTTTGTTTAAAGTAAACAAGCAGGCATTTGGTACCTTCTATTCTTTGGTAATGGTAATCCTACAGAGAGAGATACAAAACAGTTATGTGCCATACCAGATCCAGATTCAGGGACAGCACTATAGCTCACAGCTGAAAAGTAATCCTCCCAACACGCTGGCCAAGAGGGACAATGCAGAGATACAATGAGTGAATGAGCTGAAGTGCTTGGGTAACCAATTATAGATGAATGAGTTTATGTGCAGCCAAGGGGTGACAGTGAGTGAAACAGTGACGAATTATAATGGCATGGAATAACTACACTTGACTACGGTTTCACAGTGTGTGAATAAAGGAGTCAAGGGCAAGGGGTGGTCGATACCTCTCAACCCTCTGCCTCAAAAATCAGGGACACATCTTAAAAGGGTAATAAAATTCTATTTTTATATATAGATTTTTCTGGTGGAGCTGGCAGACAGGAAAGCTCATCGCCTGGCCCCGACCTGCCATACTGATCCTACCCAGGAAATCCCACATGGGTTACCCCTCTGTGACAGTGCCAGGGGTGAGGAGTGCCAGCTTTCTCCCTCTCGGCCAATAACATCCAGACCCTGGGGCTCGCGCGGAGTGCAGTTAGGGCCATCCGCGAAGCTTGCCAGCTCCATTTTCAAGTTTACGATGTTCCTCCATCGCTCGACGCTGGCATCGCCAAGCCATCCGACCATATCCCCCTCTAGCCATCGCTAGAAAGCTATCAGCGGGCGGGACGACAATCTCTCCCTCACCCAAGAGATGAGAGCAGTCCTCCGGATGCTCAATCCTCTCTCACCCCTGCCGACCCCCAGTGGCCCTAGCTAGGTCTCAAACCCGGGTCACCAGCGAGGTGTGGCATCCAGCGCCTTAACCCTTAGCGCCACCACGTCGGCTACAGTAATAACAATTCATGAAACTGTTATAATGTGTGGTTTAGTGATAAAAGCATTTTCTTATTTATTAAATTTAATATACATTGAATTTTGCAATACCACCACAAAACAAACGCAGACAAGAAGGAAGTCACACCAACAACGACAGTCACCCCTATAAATTCCGCGCCCTTCCACCCTTGAGATGACTAAAATGAAATAGTGGGTAAAACCATGGAGAAGTCCCAGAGCAGCTACTATAACAGTCCATAAAAAGAATGTATAAAGATTACCATCTGACCTGAAATAGGAGACCTACGAGTTAAATTTGCTATGGTCTTTTCAGCATTGACGGGAAAAAGAATCTCCTTATGCCATTCCGTATATGTCGGGACCCCATTGTCCAGCCATTGCCACAGGATCATCAGTTTTGCCACCACGGATATAAGAGCAACATGTCCTTCCCAGGGCCAAAGGGTGAAGGCATCATGCAGATCTAAAACTAAGGGGTCCAAGTCCTCCCGACTTGCTTCCCAAAATGGGCAGAACTTTATCACAGGCCCACAGAATATGACACAAAGTGCCTTTTTATTCCATCTAGTACAGAGGTCGGTGGATTGTTTACCCAGTCTAACCAGTTTGCTTGGTGTATAGTACAAGTTGTGTTGGAGGCGTAGTCCATCCTGGTTTATATATTTGCATATATCTAGTCAGATTTGCCTCTATTGTTCCTCCCCCGTAAATTTAGTTCTCTGACCCAGCAGTGGCACTGACCATTTAACTTCTGTGGTCCATGTCTTGATATGTTGTGTACAACCAAGAGATGGCATAGGGCATTTTTACAGCAGTAACCAATCTGTCCAGTTGCACTCCTTCCAGTTGTGCCCATGGAGGAGGCCCTAAGTGTTGCAGAATACTGTGACGAAGTTGCATAAATTTAAAGGCAAAGCTATCAGGAACCTGTATTTGTGCCTGAAAAGTGTGAAAAGGGATGACCATGTCCCGTAAATGGTGTCCTACTAGGGGGATGTTAAGCTAATTCCTGGGATTAAGAAACAATGACTGGGACGCATCAGAGCCCAGTGAGATAGGCATCTGTTTACACATTTGCCTGTGCGCTCTCACAGATCACATGACTAGGGTGAATCGAAGGAGGGTTGGTACTTTAGATTTGGGGGGTGGAGAGACATGTAGTGCAATCCCACACTCCTGGGCAAAAGTTTCTACAATCGCTAACCGTAGTTTATAACTGACTGGTATAGCCGGATCCTCCCCGTTGTACCACTGCAAATATTTACTACTATGGGAGGCCAAATAATAAAAACATGAAATTGGGTAACTGCAGACCTCCCCCCTCCTTAGGTCCTGTTTCTGACAGTTTTGTCCAACACACCTGCCCTGCCAAAGGAACTGCCTAATCAAGGATTGTACAGACCACAACTGGTCAAGTTGAGCATGGCCTACGGATATAATCATGTTGATACGTCCCCATAATGAATGGGGTAAAGGCTTGAATTTTACTAAAGTTTGTGTAATTTTACAAATCAGTGGATCCAGATTTAGCCCGTTCAGCTCAGATCTACATCTGGCAATTTACGATACTTAAGTATGTGCGTTGTCCAGTTGCCCACTGGCCGTGATGTCCTGTTTAACTACTTTATAACTGAGGCGCATTACATTAGTTTTGATGACATTAAGTTTATATGAAGAGAAGCTGCTAAAGATCTCTATTATAGGAAGGGCCGGTGGGATAGAGATTGATGGGTCAGTCATGTGGAGAAGTGTATCATCCACGCAAGTGGACAGTTTATATTCCCTGAGTCCCACCTGGATCCCTTTCACCTGTTCTGCCTTTTTAATTTTGATGCTAAAAGGTTCCAAATATAAACTGAACAATAGGGGCAAGACCGGTACTCCTGGCGGTGCCCCTATTTAGCTGAATAGGCTCCAGCAGCACCCCATTACAATACACCTCAGCTGATGGGGACTGATACAAAACTTTTACCCAAAATGAGTCTGGGATACTGTACTGTTTTAGTATAAGAAACCGGCATTTCCACACCACTCCACTGAAAGCCTTCTCTGCATCCAGGAGAACAAGACCACAGGAGGACCAGCGTCCCCACATGCAGAGATTAAGTGGTCCAGCATAAGGAAGGGCCTAACGGAGGCAATTGAAACATGTGCCAAGACCCAGAGCAAGCAGTCCAGGTCTAAAAAAACAAGCGGGCTCAGCAGGGAGGTGGCAGAGAAGGTGAGGGAGAAGAGGTTGGCCTTCAACAGATACAAAAAGACTGGGCAGGAAGAGGACAAAAAGAAATCCAGGGAGGTAAGTAGGGCAGTCAGGGCAGCTAAAGCTGCTAGGGAGCTGGGACTGGCATGGGGGATCAGGGATGGGGGAAAAGGATTTCTTGAAGTATATACACGAGAGAAGAAGAGCTGTAAGGATGAGATTGTCCAGATAAAGAGGGAAGAGGGTTGGATAGACAATGGGGAAGAACAGGCAGAAGCTCCCAATAAGTATTTCTGTTCTGTGTTTACTAATGAAAAGGATTGGCTGATACCACAAGGGAAAGGAGAGACAGGCAGCCAAAGGGCGTGCAGAAGTGATGGATGGGGCCATCCAGGCAGAGAGTGTTCTAAAAGGACTGAAAGCCCTGAGGATGGACAAAGCCCCGGGACCAGACGGAGTACATCCAAGAGTCCTGAAAGAGGCGTGGCTGCGGCCCTGGAACCTGCCGCCCCACTGCTTGCTTCCTGGCCGAAACTTGGATCCAGTCCTCCTCTGTCCGGTGAAGCCGTGAGTGCCGCCATTGGCCCAGCACGCTCCATGCTGAACCCTGATTGGACCCAGCCTTTTCCTCTGAGCCCTTATTGGCTGCATCTCCTGCTGCTACTCTGACTTGTCCAAGGGCCGTGGCGCCCACTGACTTTAGTGCAATTTAGCTGAATTATTTCACCCGCCCCCCCCACCTTAATTAAATAGTCCTCTCGCCATGCCTTCCTGGATTGTCCTCCCTTTCTTGCTCCCTACTGGGCCTGTCTTCTCGCCTTCTCTCACTCCACGCCCTCTCCTCCTACATTACGTCCTGCCTGCTCTCTGCCCTCAGTCCCCCTTGCCCCCTCTACCTCTGTTAAATATGCATACCGCCACCTCAATTTTCTACCTCCTCCTCCTCTTCACTGCCCTTCCCCTCTGCTCCATTATCCTTCAGCCTGCTTCCAATCCCTCTCCAAAAATATGTACCGAATTGCTCCAATAGCTGCACTGGTACTCTTCCTTACATTCAGCACTACCCACAGGGGACACCACCTTACCACTAATCTGCACCTTCTTCTATGAGTGTATGCTGGACCCCGCTATCTTCCCATTACACAACGCCCTGCTATTCCCCGCATCCACTCCTCAACTTTCTCCTTCACAAAAGAGACTGGCAAGCTCTCCTCAGGGAATTATGCCTGGCCATCCTGCAACTCTTGCTCCTACTCCTGCTACTATTGGGAAATGTTCACCTCAACCCAGGTCTGAAGACAGTGAGGGTTCCCACCCAAACCAAGCAATCGGTACTCTCTCAATCATATACCTGAACATCTGTAGTTTACTAATGCTTGATCAAGTGCAAGCCTTTGCAAGCTTCCACCACCCATATATTCTGGCAGTAGTTGAAACCTGGCTCACCCCTCAGTACCTGATCAAGCAATCTCCATCCCATGCTAATATCCTTAGGCTCAATCGAAGTCTAAAGAGGGGAGGATGTGCACTGTACCTAAAAGACAACCTTCTGGGGCACCCTGTCCACATGGACCCACCGACATCCTCTGCTCAGCCACTACACATCAAAATCCTACTTGGTACCCATAATAAAGCTCTCACGGTTGTTACCATTTATATCCCGCTAAAGAACAGGGACCTGGCCTCAATGCTGTACTAGACCTCATAAAAACACTACCACCTGACTCGAAACCATCCTACTTGGTGATTTCAACGTAAACTGTCTGGGAGCCGAGGCGGTGCTGTCAGGGATTCTGTCACATCGGCAGATCTTACCCAGATGCTGGACTCCCCTACGAAAAGAACTATAAAACTGGAACCAGCACCCTACTGGACTGGATCCTGACCGCCACCCACTAGGATCACAACTCCACCGTCCTTCCCGACTCACTCAGCACCACTCCCTCATCAGCTGTACCTGGTCAAACAAATTTTGTAAACCACCATCAAAAATCATCCTCAGAGTCCTACCTTGGGGTCACCTATCCCGCCTAAAATCACACCTACTCCAACAAGACTGGTCTCCCATCCACAGGGCCACTGACACAAATTCCACCCTGGAACAATTCATCCTTATGTTCAATGAAGCCTGTGACACCTATGCCCCGCTAAAAAAGCGCAAAGTCAGATCTCTCTGCAACTCGTGGCTATCTGGTGCCCTCACAAAGAAGCTAAAATATAGGGACCATCTCTGGGAACTGGTTAGATCCACCGGGAAGCTAGCTGACATTCAAAAATATAAAAGCGCTCGGAATGACTGCACCAAATCCATACGACAACACAAACTGGACTACTACAAGAAAGCCCTCACTGACTCATGGGGAAATGGGAGAGCTTTCTGGAAGAACATAAGAGAGGTCACTGGGAAACAATCCAAATTACCACCGACCGTGCTCCATGTCAGTGGGAGTACTACCTTAGACCATAAAATCATTGCCAACACTTTCAACAATGTATTCACCGACCTTAGCAGTGTTCTCCCCCCAGATTTTTTCAACGATGGTGACTCTTCTCAATCTGCTCATCCCCCTCAAACAAACCACCACCCCCCTTTCTACTTTAAAGTGGTAAGTAGAAATGAAGTCAGCAAGTACATCTCCAAAGCCATCTGCAACTCCAGAACAAGCGCTGACACACTTGACCTCAAGCTTCTGTCTCTCGCACTAGAGGAAGTCCTGGGGCCTCTCACCAGGATTTTTAATCTCTCCCTATCACTCAGCCAGTTCCCAGACAAATGGAAGTCTGCTGCAGTCACTCCAATCCATAAAAGTGGTGATAGGACCACACATGGGAATTGGGAACCACCGCCCAATCTCTATCCTTCCACCTCTCTCCAAGGCCCTTGAATGGATACTAGCTGACCAGCTCACCGACTATCTGGGCAAATATAACATTCTCTGCCGGCAGCAACATGGCTTTAGAAAAGGTCACACAGGGATTTATTTAACTCCAAAAATTGATTAGCGTTTTGCTCATAAAAGTGCTAAACATTGTGAAAATGCATAGCACTTGCTTCACTGTGCTTAAACATAACACTTGTAGAAAACCTATATAAATAGTTTCTGTACAGTTAGCATTGTCCCAAGAAAAACTGCTAATTATTTAAAACCCTGTCACAGTACTGCTACTGCCCTACTTGAGTTCACGGGTGCCATCCACAACTCTCTGGACAACGGTCTTCTAACTGGAGCAATTTTTATAGACCTGACCAAGGCTTTTGATACCATCCACCACGGACTCCTGCTTGGCCTACTACAGAACACTGGACTCTCCACAGAATCTGTTGCCTGGTTCAAAAGTTACCTGGGAAACCGGTCCCAATGTGTGAAAATTGTGGATACCAAAGAGGTACGCTCTGGTGTTCCCTAGGGCTCCATCCTGGGCCCGCTACTTTTCAGCTAGTTCCTCAACACACTCCCTGACTCTTGTTCCCAACAAATCATTCTGTACATGATGACACGGTCATTCTTGCCTCCCATCAGGACCCTAACCACCTACAACTAAACCTTCAGCATGGCTTCACTGCGGTCGAGAACTGGTTCTTCAAACATAAGTTGATCCTTAACCAGAAAAAAAAATAAGACCATAGTTTTCAGCAGCTCCCATAACAAACATAAGGATCTCCATCTCTCCATAAACACCAGCCAAGGTGGCACTCTGGATCAGGTCCAATCCTTCAAATATCTTGGTATTACCCTAGACTCCCACCTCATCCTATGGTCCACATAAATATCGCCGCCAAAGCTGCAAACCCAGACTGGCCCGCCTCACTGCCTCTGGCAACATTAACACAAGAGGCCCTTGCAGCAGCTGTCCAGAGCTCCATCATCTCCTCGACTGACTATGGCCTTGTCATCTACAGCCCGCCACTGCCACAGCACTCAGACGGGTAACTACCACCCTAAACAAGGCCTGTCGACTCATCACTGGTGCCAAACGCCACACACACACACACACACACACACACACACACACACACACGCGTGACCTCTACACTCAAATTGGCTGCAACTGGAAAATAGAATAAAATATCAAACCTGTGTGGTTGCAAAGAAAATCCAGATGGGCCTTGCTCCACCTGGAGTCTGTACCCTCCTTCAACCAAAAACAGTCGAACCACCAGGGGATCAAAGCCACTGCTGTTTCAAATTCCACGCTGCCGCACAACACAAGGCCAAAGATCCTTTGCCTATAGGGCCCCCACCTGGCTAAATGGTCTTGCTAGTGACACCTTGCTCGGTGCTTTCAAATACAAGCTCCAAAACACCCTCATTGCATCCAGCACCTGTGACTGCACTGGCTAACTACTCGGCACTCCTCCGGTTACCCGTTGTGTGGGTTTTTGGTCCCTCCGCTTACCCTCCTGGGCCTTTTCTCATGCTCTTATCCCCAGACAACGCTTGGCAGCCTGACCCCACTGTCCCTGACCTCACTCACATTCCCCTGTTCCTATCACCTCCCCTATCCCATCCCTTGTTTCCTTCTATTAACCCATACAACCCCATTTCTTTTTCCCTCCCATCCTCTTTCTTTATGCCTTGTCTCCCCCCCCAAAAGCACAGTATGGTGTATGTCTTGTCTCTAAATCGTTCCAAATGTTTGTTTTCTGTTGCAATTTATGTTGTCTACTGTAACTTGAGACGTGGAACCTTTGTAAAAGAGCCTTGGCTCAAAGATACTTGTAATCCTAGAATCAAATAAACAAAGGTGGCAGAGGTACTGGCGGGCCCACTGGCAGAGCTGTTGAACACCTCGCTGGAGACAGGATGCGTGCCCAGGGACTGGGGGATGACCCACATGGTGCCCCTTCACAAGAGCGGTTCTAAGGACGAGCTGGGTAACTATAGACCGGTAAGCTTGACATCTATTGTGGGGAAGTTAATGGAGACCATTCTTGAGGGAGATTGATAAGAATGGAAAAAATGGTCTCCAGGATGAATGGCAGCACAGGTTTGTCTTGGGTAGATCCTGTCAGACAAACCTAACTGACTTCTCTGATTGGGTCACAAGGACAGCTGACGGGGACCATGCTGTGGATGTTCTGTACCTGGACTTCAGTAAGACCTTCAACTCAGTGCTCCATAGGAGGTTGCTGGGCAAGATGAGGAGCCTGGGGTCAGGGACAAGCTAGTGGATTGGGTTACTAGCTGGCTTCAGAACAGACAGCAGAGGGTACTTGTGAGGGTGGAAGCTCCAAAACAAGCCCCATGACCAGTGGGGTTCCACAGGGCTCGGTGCTAGGCCCCGTTTTGTTTAACATCTTTATCGGGGACATAGCCGATGGGATCAAGAGTAAAATCAGCTTGTTTGCCAATTACACTAAGATATTGCAATAGTGGACAGTGAGGAAGGAGGCAAGAACTCAGGGAAGATCTAGCAAAACTTGAGCAATGGTCAGGGGAATGGCAGTTGGGGTTGAAGCGCAAGGTCATGCACCTTGGAACCAGCAAACCCAAGGCCACCTACTGGCTGTGGAGAGTGCAGGTGTCAGTTTCTGAGGAAGAAAAAGACCTAGGGGTAATAGTCACAGGGGATATGAAGGTATTGCCACAGTGACAAAGGGCAGCAGTTAGGGCCAATCAAATGCTGGGGTGCATAGCCAAGGGAATCACCTCCAGGAAGGAAGAGGTCATCCGGCCACTGTACAGATCACTGGTAAGACCACACTTGGGAGTACAGTGTACAATTCTGGTGCCCATACCTAAAAAAGGATATTATGTTACTAGAGGGGGTACAGCGTATGGCAACTAAGATGATCCAGGGACTGTGAGATTTACCCTATGAGAAGAGATTGAGGAAACTCAACATGTATTCCTTGGAGGATAGAAGGGAGAAGAAACATGATAGAAACTTTCAAATACTTACAAGGCATAAACAGGGCTGAAACTGAGGGATTTTTCCTGCTTAAAGGGAGGGTCACGAGAGGGCACAGTCTGAAGTTAGAAGGGGGAAGACTCAGGAGGGAAATGAGGAGGCATTACTTTACAGAAAGGGTGGTGAAAGGTTGGAACAAACTACCGGAAGGCTTGATTATGTCGAGGACAGTGGACAGTTTTAAAACAGAGTGAGATAGAGTCAAGAGAAGGGTATGTACAGATAAGAAGAAAGGCAGGAATAAGGAAGGGGATGATGGGCTGGGAAAACAGGGGTAGCTGCAGCAAAAGGATACTGTAAGCTGCACACTCTGGCAGACTTGATAGACCTTTGGGCCTTTTTCTGCCGGCGCCTTCGTATGTTCGTAACAATTTTTGTAGGTGATCGCTGGACAGCCTCCCCCATAAAGCCCACTTGGTTCTGGGCCAAATAAGGGCGGACCACACCTGGCTCAGTCTATTGGCCAATACTGCAGCCAAACTTTTCATGCAACATTAAAGGTACTGGTCTATAGCTACCCGCAAGTGCGTCATCTGTGCCCGATTTAGGGAGACGAGGGACTCTAGATTCGGTCACGGTAAAATCCAATATTCCCTCCTCAGGGTTAAGCGTGGAGCCAATTCAGCTTGAACTGTTTTATAGAAATTGAATGGAAAGACATCTGGTCATGGGGCCTTATCAACTGTCAATACCTTTATCACAGTGGCAACTTCTGCTACCTGGAGCTCCCCTTCCAAGACATGCTGCTGCGCATGTTATAGTGTGGGAAGCGGCACATCTTGAAGAAACTTATTCATGGCCACCTCGGTCTCTTCCCTCCCAGACTCCCGAGTATAACAATGTTGTTGACAATCCCTAAATATCTTGGCTATTTCCCTGGGTTTGGTCCTAAAGAGTCTGTTTCCCTCTATTATGAGGCCCTTCATGACTCACGAGGTCTGCTGTTGATGAAGCCATACAGAAAAGCATTTTCTGATGGAGAACTAGACTGTAAAACTATTGCTCGTTCTATGGTTTACTGGAGCAGATGGAGGCTTGCATGCTCGTATGAACTGCGCTTCCACTATCTCAGTGGTAGTATGCAATCCACAATTTTTAATTTCTAGTTTGTTCACCCCCCCCTCCAATGACCCATATCTAAAGGAGATTAATCCACGGCCCAATTACTGCTGGGTGAAGAAATTTCTCAGGCCTAAAATACCTCCTTTGATCTGAAGCAGACTATCTGGTATGATTTCATGATTTTAGAATCTCTACTCTTCAGTGGAAAAAATGCAAAATTTAGGAGACACAGAGGAAATTTTTAGAGGAAATCTGTGATGCAAAATCAGGGATATCCCTGAAAACTCTGGGACATTTTAGAGGTATATTGTGGTAGCTGTATAAATGAGCACAGGTAAGGGGGACACTGGGTGAGCAAGAGTGCATGAGTGATTATAAGCACATGGGGGTATAGTTGAGCTGGTGAGTGAATATGGGAGGGGTGACACTGATGAGTATAAGTGCAGGGGTAGGCAACAACACTATCAATCAATCAATCAATCAATCAAAATCTTTATTTATTCAGGCGAACATCATTGAGCAAAGCTCATTTACAAGATGGACCTGAGTGGTCATACAAATGAGGATACAAGTATTATTACATAGACAAGAATAGAATAAATAGCAATACAATGGCATGAAATGATTATATACAACAATTTACATATATACAAGTAACAATAGAACCATTTAGCCTGTAGGAAAAAAAGAGGACAAAGGGTACTAGCCTAACAGTAAAGGTGCTCATCAAGAAGACACATTACAAAGACTTTTTCAGATACATCAGGGAGAAAAGGAAGTACAAGGAGACAATAGTGAGGATAAAAAGGGGTGGGGAGTGGACGGAAAAGGGGGAGGAGCAGGCAGAAGCACTGAATGCTTTTGCTCAGTATTCATGGAAGAAAGGGGCGAACTGCTACCAGTATGGGCTGGGAGGGTGGGGAGAGGAGGCCACAGATGGAAAAATTGAGGCAAGTAGAGTCCCACAGGGACTGAGGACACTGAAGGTAGACAAGGCACCAGGGCCAGATGATATCCTCCCAGGGTGCTGAGGAGATGGCGGAGGTGTTGGTGGAGCCACTGGCGGATCTGTACGGCACCTCACTAGAGTCGGGATGTGTGCACATGTAGTACCATTACACAAGAGCAGGCCAAGGGATGAACCAGGTAATTATCATCCGGTAAGTCTCACCTACATAGTGTGCAAACTCATGGAAACGATACTAAAGGAAAGACTGGTGTCGTACCAGGAGGACAATGGCCTCCAGGATGTGAGGCAGCATGGGTTTGTTTCAGGGAAGTCTTGTCAAACCAACCTCACCCAATATTATGACTGGGTGACAAGTGAGCTGGATAAGGGTCTTGAGGTGGATGTTCTTTACTTGGACTTCAGCAAGGCCTTCGATTTGGTGCCTCATGGGCGGCTTGGGGAGAAGCTCACTGGTGTAGTGGTAGGGGCCAAAATTATAAACTGGATTACAAGCTGGCTGAGTGGCAGGCTACAATGGGTGGTGGTGAGAAGGGAGCTCTCAACTCCAAGGCTGGTGACGAGTGGGGTGCCACAGGGCTCTGTGTTGGGGCCAGTATTGTTTGGGCTCTTCATATCAGACATTGCACATGGGGTGGTGAGCAAGGTAAGTCTGTTCGCTGACGACACCAAAATCGGAGCAGTGGTGGATGGAGAGGAGAGTTGGAAGCAGCTGCAGGGGACCTATGCGAGCTAGAGGAGTGGTCAGAGAGGTGGCAGCTGGGGTTCAATGCAAAGAAGTGTAAGGTTATGCACTTTGGGGTGAAGAACCCAAGGAGAGAATACTGGCTGGGAGGGGGGGGTTAAGCTGGGGATCACTGAGGAGGAGAAGGACCTAGGGGTAATAACAGGGACCATGAACAACACTGCCCAGTGCAGGACAGTGGATGCAAAAGTGAACAAAATGATGAGGTGCATAGCAAGGGGGTTTTCGTCCAGGCAAAGAGAGGTGATCTTGCCCCTCTACAGGTCGCTGGTAAGGCCGCACTTAGAGTATTGTGTGCAGTTTTGGAGGCCATACCTAAAGCGTGATATCAGGCTACTGGAGAGGGTTCAGAGGAGGGCAACAACGATGATATGTGGAATGGAGGGGAGAGACTATGACAGCAGGCTGGGAGACATGAATATGTACATCCTGGAGGATAGACGGGCCAGGGGGGACATGACAGAGACATTCAAGTATCTGAGGAGCATCAATAAGGATGGGGCAAATGGGTTCTTTAAGGTAAGGAGAGGGAGGGTCACACCAGGGGGCACGGGCTAAGAATAGAGGGAGGAAGATTTAGGAAGGAAATGAGAAGACACTATTTCACAGACAGGGTGGTAGCAAAATGGAACGCCCTACCAGAATGGGTGGTATCATGTAAATCTGGGAACAGCTTCAAAAGGGCGTGGGACAGGGGAGAGTGAGGGTGGGGAGTGGCAGTGGGATGACAAGGGGTGGGGCAGCTGCAAACTAGGGGTGTTGGCTGCACTCTCCAGCAGACTTAGATAGACTGGGTGGTCTGTTTCGCTGGCACATCTCGTATGTTCGTATGTCCTGACTGGCTAAATACATTCGAGACATGTATGTTAATTCCTCACAAATGCACACTTGGAATAAGTTCAGGCAGTGGCATTTGGAATAAGGGCAAATCATACATATGGATGCCACCTTTACTTACTGAAATCCCTAAAAAGTAAATATTATATTATATTCAAAAATAAATACTTAAATGTTCTTGTGTAAAGGAGCTGGCCCTGAGACTAAACAAATTTAAATGAAACGGCATTCAGTTTTAATTTATGATGGTTAAGAACAATGAAAATCCCCCCACCAGACTGCCAAAGAAATGTCTGCTGCAGACAAAATTGAGAGCTCTATGTGAGGCCTCTGTTGTGTCTTCTAAACATTCCACTAGTGGAACTTGAGTAGAAATTTTAATTCTTGTATTCCACCATGTGGCAGTTATGCTTGCACTAAAGTCTTTTATGAAAAAATGTTATGCTTTCACCATGGGACTTTACCAGGTGAACAGGCTTTCATCTCTGGCCCATCGCCTGTATGCCACCCTAGATGCACCCTATGGCTAATCTCATGGTTGCCCAACATCATCTCAGAACTTCTCTCCTCTGGATGAACTAGCCTGCCTTCAGTAATCGTGTCTTTAGAGAGACGTTATCACTGCCTGGAATGTGGAATTCAGTCCACATACAAGATATTATAGGTAAATAATTTCTTTTTGACCATTTACAGAAGTGGATTCCAGCACATGTATGAAGCTTGTAAAATAATGTACTATGCACTGACAAAATGGTTAGAAGTGCAGTGTTCTGTTTACCAGACTGCGCTTCTTTGGCTGAACTGTGCTCTCAGTGTCTCATCTTGATCAGACCTCCACTATTTATACCTGATCTGTCCCAGCAAAAGTGTGTCCCTAAGCCTTAAATGGTCGCAATTATAAACATTCTTCCTCTAGAATTCAATGCTAGGCCCCTTCAGCTGATCTATCTTTCTTGCTAAAACCCTTGGGGTTGTTTATACACTTTAGTCTGAGAACCAAAAAGGCAAATGTCTTCTCATCTCTGGAGTCGATCTTTCAAACTAACAGGCATGGGGGTGGGGGGACTATCTGCACTGGTTACCCAAGTTACACAGGAAGAAAGTGTGTGCACCTACCACATGCACAGGACAGCTTGCTACACACTGCATCTCTACATTCCAGGTGAATTCTACTAATGGAAGGACAGCACGACTGTTTTAGTCTGTGGTGCAAAGATACATTTTAAAATTATACTAAAATGCCGGCCTGGTGGCGCACAGGGTTGAGGCGCTGGACATTTTACCTTGCACTACGCCGGCGACCCGGGTTTGGGAACAACACTGGGTCATCAGGGTGACAGCTTTGGGGGGCAAGACTGAGCATGCCAGTGGGCAGCTCTCCTCTCCTGAGGGTGAAGAGGGTGGGTTAGTGCCCCCCCCAAAGTTCTGCTCCCACCAGGTGGCGGTCCGGTGGGTAGCGTAGGCAGAGCGGGGTGGCAAAAGTAACAGGAGGTGGAAGGGGCTGAGCTGGCGCCACTGGGGTGCAGGCGCGCCCACAGGCTCGCAGCCTGGGGAAGAAATCTAAAAAAAAAAAAAAAAAAAAAAAAGCATGCGCCTAGGGACCAAACAATGATGATTAGATACACACACACACACACACACACACACACAAAACATTACAGTAAAATTATTTTGATTCAGAACTTTTCTTTTACTTGTTGATAAATAGGAACCCATTTTATAATGACAGCATGGTGTGTGTGTTTATACTTCGGTTACAGGACAAGAAGGCCTAAGTCCATAAATGCTGTCTCCACTACTCAGTGGTGGTAACCTATGTTACTTTCAGGAATATAGTTGTCCAGTTTTTCCTTACACATAGACAATTTAGGTGCTTGGACTACATTCCCTGGTAACTGATTCCATGGCGTTATAGCTCTCGGTATGTAAAAGTATTTTCTATGGTCAGTATTTCTATGTTGTTATGTGATAATAGCACTTCCTGGGTAGTTGAAGGCACTTGGCAATACCGGTTGCCGTAAAACACATCACAGAACTGACCTGGTGGCGCTGAGGGTTGAGGCGCTGGACGCCACACCACGCCATGCCGGGCGAATTCGGTTCGAACGAGCCCAGACCACCAGGGGTCACTTCATGGGGAGAGAAAGGATTGAGCGTCTGGGCGGACTGCTCTCCTCTCTCGGGGGTGGGATCCAGGGTAGTCCGGTGCAACAGTGGAAACCAGTGGCACTGCTATGCACTCAGGCATGTATAATTGTGGACGACGTCGGGCAGCCATCTCCAGACGTGGGTGGGAGCTCCTACGTCATGAGCCGACGACATTGCATGCCTTAGGATGGGGGAAGGGTACCAGAATAAAGAAAACCCCGGTGCAGAGGATCAGGCGACGGCACCTATCCATCATGCCCAATGCTGGGTTCTCCATGGGTGGCCTTCGATTTCCAGGATCCACTCCCCATCCGATGACAGAGTCTGACTTGGAAGCGCGCCCAGGTAGGAGGGGGTGGCCCACCCCAGATAGGGTTAGCGGGGTGCTGACATCGGAGGGGAGGGAGAGAGAGGCTGAGCTCAGGGATCCTCAGGCTGGCAGGACAAGGCTAGGGATGCCTGAAAGAGGACCTCAGGGCCACCACCAGAGGGAAAAGAATTGACAAAAAAAAAAAACACATCTGAGGGGTTGCCATTATCCACAGTCACACACACCCTGTCATATCTTACTGCTTTTATTGTAAGATGACAGTGAGAAAAGGAAGAACATCAGTGGCTGAACCACATCAAATGAGTGTGCGGCACTGTCTGTCACATTAGCAGTTGTTTTTAAACCTATAAAATGTCACATTTAGCATTAACAAGGCTATTTTATAATCAAAATAACATATTCTAGTGTTATGTGGTAAGACAGATCTTATTGCACTCCTCAATGGGTTAAGACAGTCTTGTAATCTGACAGACAATTCCAGGTGTTTTTTTTTTTTCTTAGTAAAAGCATAAATGTAACAATAAATAAGTAACACGTCAGTACCCTTGTCCACTTTACAAAGGGAATCTATGTGCCACAGGATAGAATACTTTAAAAATAATTAGGCCAACGTCCTGGTGGCGCTGGATGCCCACCTCGCATCACGCTGGCGACCCGGGTTCAGGAACGAGCTCGGGTAGTCGGGTTTCTACAAGGGCAGGAGATGACCAGCATCTGAGGACTGCTCTCCTCTCCTGAGGAGGGGTAGGCATGCTTGCTGCAGTCCCAGAGCCCCCCCCTCCGGTGGAGACAGAGGGCAGCACTACTTGCGGCATGCACTTCAGGGTTGGGGGTGTCGGCGGACGCTCACGCACGGGTGCAGAAGCACGCCCATTGCATGCAGGATGTCATGGCACGTCCAACCTCCCGGAGAAACCAGAAAAGTGGATATACCCTGGCACTCGGACAGGCAATGGTGGGCCCAGCGGACTGCCTCCATGCTCACAACCGGATCTGTCCTGGCTGGTCGCTGTCTCTCCTCCACTCCCCGGCTGCCACTGTAGATAGAGCGCCGAAGGAGTAAGGTGGTCCCACCCCGGTGGGGGCTCAGAGCTGGGGTGGTCGGAGGAGTGGGAAGGGCGTGCCTGCCGGCAGCAGATTGGACCCAGGAGGATCTCAGGTAGGGCGGGACAAGGCAAGCTCTGAGTGACCTCACCAGAGAGAGGTCTAAGGGACCAGAGATAGAGGATAAATTACCGCACCATCCTCCCCCTCTTCTTCTCTGGGAGCAGTTTCTTTGGCTCCCAGAGACGAATCTGGCAATGCAAGAAACAGTTTTTTTGGGGAGGGGCACGATTCTAAATTTCTTTTGCTCTCCTCCCAACGCACACTCTCTTTCCAGATATGCAGACTGCTGCTGAGCTGACCACACTCTCTCCTCAATCTCCTCCCAACCTGCGTTGCAGGAGAACACCAGCACTTAGATCAGAGCCACTACCTGAGATGGTAGTGTGCTGCTGGCAAGAACAAAAAAAATCTGCAACCCAATGTGATCTAAAGGGCTGACACACAACTCGTCACAGTGCCCCTAATGAGAACTGCAGAACCCAGTGGCAAGTAGAGGGACCATTTCGCTTAAAATGAGACATTTTGTAATATTTAAAACATTTTTTGTCAAAGAGACCATGATACCATTAGAAAAACATGAACAAAAATGTGAGATTTAGACACAATTCAGTTTATATTTCATATTTTCTATGAGGTTTCCCCTGTTTGGTGTATAAAAGAGGATTACTATCCCTTAGTCTGAAATCATCTCTTTCTGCCTGCCTACACATCATAATCCTCTGTTTATGGCTTCATAATTATCTCCAGAGCAACACATTAACATCCGATCTATCTAAATAAAAATAACATTTGTGATGTCATAAACAGAATTGTAATGTTAGGTGTGGGCAGGTAGCCAGAACAGATAAGGCAGCAATTCTGTTTACATCCAAATGTCCTTAGTAATAAAGAAGGGTAAGAATTACATAACATTTATTTATTTTTTTTTTTAAAATACAAGCTGAATTGTCTCTATTATATTTTTTCAAAGTTGACAGAACAGCATCATGGGGCTCTTGATTTTTTTTTTCAACATATACCCATTTTATATAAGCTCAGTAACACACTATGGGGTGTGGACTAGTGTGTTGCAAACCAACTTCCAAGGGCAGTAAGGCAGGAGGCCACTCACATCGCCCCTAGAAGTACAGATCATACACTAACCCACTGTCTGGGACTCTTCACAACACACTCAGGATGCACAGCAAGATTTGGCTTAGACAGTTACCTGTTACTGAAACTCTACATACAGGGTGCAGATAGAAATTTCCAGGCCCGGGACACACCTTCATACCTCTCAACTGTACCACATTACGAAGTACGTTCCTCATTTTACTTCACAAAAGCTCCTTGTTCCACATTCAAAGTCAACATTTTAAAGCAAACATCCATAGTAAATGATGCAAAATATATATTATTTAATTATTAACAGACTTTCTGAACATAAATGCAACATTTTAACAGTGTTTTGAGCATCTTAGGTAAAGATTTGATTAAGTGTTCCACATTTTGCCCATTTGTTCCACGTTTTGACAGGCAATATTCCACATTTGGTGGACAAAAGGTTGAAAGGTATGCTGTACACCTTCAGGTCTGAGCCCCCATCCCCAAGACATGTAAATGTGGGCCCCCTAAGCCACCTGAGCCCGGGACAGTTGTCCTGGCTGCGCTGCGCTGCCACCCCCACCCCACCCCACATATCAAACTGAACAGAAAGCCATGAGAAGCAGCTGCAAGAATGCAGAGGTTCCCTGGGGTCCTCATGCCCCATATACTAGCAGCACTTTGGGCATGGGTGGCCCCTAAATGCCCAATGCCAGAGCTTTACATAGTCCCACACAGAGGCAACGCCAGAATGGGGCTGTTTTCCCCTGGGGAATAACATGAAGTCCCGAATCATGGCACAATTATATCAGGGTTCTTTATGCACACTATCCGCCTTAGCTGTATCCCAATCCCTTACTTCAGACACCCACTGGGATAAACACGCAGACACATACAAATGCGGGTACACAGCAGACCCCCGCCGACTTACTTCTTTTCCCCCTCGAAAAGCAAGAAGGACTCGAAGGCCGGAGGGGCGTTCATTTCTGAGCTAAATGGCCAAAGTCGCCGAGAGACGAATCCACCGAACGGTTACAGCACTCCCGTTTTCGTTCCCAGCAGTGCCGGTTCGTGAGCAGTGTGCGCCTGCGCGTGATGGCGTTTTCCCTGCATTTCCAGTGTCGCATTAAACAGCTTCCCCGCCCCTCCGCTCAAAAGCCAGCCGTATTAGAGTTCCGCGAGCAATGTCATCGCTAAATTACCAGAGACGAGGGGCTTATAAAACGAAGGAAAGAGAAGTAAGACGTGAGATACTGCCGAAGTTCATTGTGGAAGGAATCTACTGCGCCTCTACATCTGCTTCTAAACCTCTATAAAATAATATTGACTTTATTTACATGCAGGCTCGAAATCGATTATAAGCATACTTCTCAGCATTAAAAATCATAGCAGTGGCCTTCAAAAATTATTTCTTTTTTATTTATTTAGTTTTTGTTGACTGGGTAAGTGCAGTAGACATATCCTGCCTATTTTCAGGCACGAGCCGGGGAGGGGATACAGATGAATGCCAACTGACCTTGACCCAGCGGCAGTATAGCGCAGTGGTTCAAGGCCTGAGCTGCAAATCTGGTGATATTCAGCAGACCAGACTTCGGTTTGAATCCCACAGCTTACACTTGCATACTGAGCAAGTCATATAGGCTCCTTGTGCTCCTAGGTTACTCCTGTAAAAAAAAAAAGCTTTCAGCTTAGTGTGCTATACCTGGTTAAACAAGCTGTTGGTGGTATTTTTAGTGAATGAGGGAAATTTGGCCAGGACACCGGGGAAATTCCCCAACTCTGTGTCAGGGCGCTGTTGGACCATGGATTCGTTCGTGGGACCCAGTCAGTCTGCTGGTGTACCTGCAGGAGAGCAGAGCTCCGCTCCTGCAGGTCCAGCTTTGGAGCCTGAAGTACTGAGGACGTCTGACCGTTTTGTTGATATGCTTGTGGATCTTGCTGTACCAGATGAATCTTTACCTGCTCAGTCTGCCTCTGCATCGTCAGATATTTTGCCTGCAGATGAACTTTGGTTGAAGTCCCTCCTTGCTGCACATCGGGACCAGGTACTTGCTGTTGTTGGTTAGCCCTTTTGAGTCGGCCTCCTGGGACACGGACTCTGCCGCCAGAACTAGGCTGGGAGGGACCTCTTGCTTACCATAGATGCGGTACCTTCGGCTCTTGAGGTGCAGAGTCGGGCAACAATCTTCTGTACCAGTGTTGCCCCATGCTCCGTTGGAATTTTCGGTTCTAAGTCTGGATCGAGCAGTGTCTTCTCCGCCTTTGAACTCGTGACGACTTTGCCTAGTGAACTTGTGAGTACTATGCATCCCTAGACCGTGTGTTTCACCTCTAATCGCAGACTGTCTCGCCTGTTTTGCCTCCTCCCACTCTGTTGCCTTGTTCTAGCCCACTACCTGTCTCTTTAGAGGCCTCCCGCGGAGTGCGGGTTGGAAACCAGGCGTTTTGGCACTGGATACCTGACCCTGCCAATAGCCCGACATTTGGTTGTGGAGGGCAACAGCCCTCCTTGATAGACATGCCTCCACCTTTGCCTGGTAGCCTGGATTTGGCTTTATGCTGCTGGAGGATGTTCAGCATCTTGCATTGGATACTACTCTGCTGGCTAAAGTTCCTTCTTTGCCTCCCTTCTCTTCGGGTGATGAAGGCCATAACTTTCGGGGACCAGCGTGGAGTGATAGAATGGACATGGATGTCCCACTCCCTGACCCTCCTCCGGGCCCTTCTCCTGACCCTGGGAACAAGGCTAAATCTACTTGGGAAGAATTTCGTAGAAGGGATACATTTCTGAACTCCCCCCGCCTCCTCTTCAACGACGGAATGCGGTCCGCCTTCAGTATATTGGGGGTCCTGATGTAGCTCCAGACCGTCTCTATGTGGGAAAGTCACTTTTGAAAGGATCTTTGGGTTTTATTACAAATGAAATATTTGCATTGATTCATGTATCAGGTTCTTCCTTATATGACGTTAGTTTTCAAAGCCCTAGAGGATTAGATCGATTCTGGACAAAGTACGATACTCTTAAATACACTGAGTTGTGGCTGCCATTTCGGGCTATCCCACTTACTAGACCTTCTATTAAAACTGTCACCATTTTGTTTCGAAATGAGAATGTAGCAGCTAGTGATATTACGCATTGGTTAGCTAAACGCTGTGATGTCTTGGGGTTGCCACAGCCTATATTTGACTCTGAACACTTGTGGACTGGTGGTTGGCATTATAGGGTGCGACTTAGAAATATGAATGTGGGTCCCATACACTTACCTAATAGTTTGTTTTTAGGTAGGGAACAGGGCATTGCTTCTATGTGGGGCAGCCTCGTACCTGTTTTAAATGTGGCTCCCCTTCCCATCTCAGTGCAGCCTGTGATAGACTACGGTGTTCCCTTTGTTTATCTTTTGGCCATGCTAGTGCAGATTGTAATTCTGAACGAAAGTGTAACCTGTGTGAAGAACTAGGTCATGGTTTTAGATCCTGTCCTTGGGCTTTCCATATCAGGGAAGATAGCCTGGATCAGGATGTGATCCTTCTTAATGCCCAGAAAAAGGATATTGCTACAGCGAAGTCTCTTTCTTCACATGTTAAGGTAGTCACTGGTCCCCCTTTATGCCCTGATATTGCAGTGCCTGCTCCCCAGTCAATGGTTTCTGTATCTGAACCTTCCTCTGAGCCTCCTTTACAGGAAGTTCCACGACCGGTTGTACAGGACCCTTCCTCTATGTCCCCCCCTCCCCCTCTTTTTGTTGTTTCTCTGGTTCCTGCTGAACCTGTGCCTGTCCCTGACAAACCTCTGGATATTATTATTATGCCCCCTCCTGAGCCTAGTGTTCAGACAAAGAAACGGCTTAAAACAGACTACAGGTAGGGCCAAATTGGCTAAAGCATCTTCTCCTGGTGGCTCTGTTCCCTTAAGTAATAAATTTGAGGTCCTCTCCAATCACACTCAGTCTTCCGATGTGGAAGCTGTTTCTGACACCTCCTCACAACCTATGGTATCCTCTGATTCTGAGAATGATAAATCAAAGGAGTTGCCTATGGATACTCGACCCTCGCGGTCGGGGGTGAGACCCCGGAGAAGTACTAGAAAGGGAAGGGTTACTTGATGTTGACTTATTTTTATTTCAACCCTTTATCTGATTCTCTTTCATGGCCATGGCATTTCATCTCACTGTAGCCACCCTCAATGTGAACAGTGTGAAAAATGCTCATAGGCACCTGATTACTTTCCAACTTTTGAGTGATTTGGCGTGTGATATTTGCCTTATTCAGGATACCTGTCTCAATACCCTTCCTTTGGTTAATATGGCCAAAAAGCTTTGGCGATGGTGTCCTTCTTTTTTTTCTTTAGGATTAGACACATGTAGTGGTGTTGGGGTGTTGTTTAGGGGTGATGGATTTCATGTTACCAAGTTGGTTGAACTGCTTGTGGGACTGGGCCTTAATATTTGGATTTTACTTTTAATTGTGATTTATGCACCAGTTAAGAAAGGTCGAGTGGATCTCTTTCGTGAGGTGCAGCCTTTTTGTTCACGCCACGCTTTCTCGTATGGGGTGGTGACTTTAATTGTGTAGTGCATAAACCAGATCAGAGGGCCCGGACTGATAAGGATTTCTGTGATACACATTGTCTCAATCACACTATTGTCCAGGGTCATTTACAGGATGTTTATAGGGTTTGTCATCCTACTGGTGGATGTACTTTTTTTAAGGGCACCTTATCCACTAGGATTGATTTTCTTTTTGTCTCTGCAGCTTTGAGGGTGATTAAAGCTCAAACCATTCCAGTGGAGATTTCAGACGATAATGTGGTAACTGCCACGTTAGGGTAGGCCCTCATGCTAAACTGGGGCAGGGATATTGGAAACTGAATTCTTTACTGCTACTTGATGACAGGTTTTTGGCCCAAGTTCATGATTTGTTGAAAGCTCGTATGTCACTAGCTGGACTTTCCGAAGATTTGGTAGATTGGTGGTTACTCACTAAATCTGAAATCTCTACTTTGGCTAGGAGGACATCTAAATATGCCGCAGTGACTAAATATAAGAGATATTTGTCTTTACGTATGCAGTTGGAAACATTATATTCAGCTATACACACAAGGCTTATCTTTGACAGCACAGGTACAGAATGTAAAAAGAAATGGCTGCACTACAGTATACTAGAGCTACTTCCCTGTTACATGAACATAGGTTTGTTCTGCTAATAACTCTGCTTTGGGGGATGCATGGGACAGTCATAAGGCAATTCTAGGGGTGGGGGTAGGAAGAAGTAGGCTGCTGGTTAACTAGGACCTGCAGCTTATCCATCAGGTAGGGAAATGGGCAGACTGGGTGGGCCAAGCGGTCCTTATCTGCCATCAAATTCTATGTTTCTATGTTTTGGATTGTAGTCATAGGCATTCTGCAGATCGCTCTTCTGACTGAAGTTGTGGATACTGCTGGTAATAGTTACACTGCATTTCAGGATATCTTACGAAGCAGTCTCCTCGCATTTTTCAGACTTATATGCTGCATCTCCAGTGGATAGCACTGGTGTAGAACAATTCTTTCTCTCCATATTGCTCCTTGTTCTGATATACTATTACAGGCTTTAGTTGCTCCGATTAGTGTTGATGAGGTTAAAAGGGAAATTTCCCGTTTACGGAATAGCATGGCGCCTGGTATTGATGGCTTGTCTGCAGAATTTTATAAAACCTGTAGTCCTTTGGTTTGTGATGTGCTCACAGTAGTGTTTAATTGGGTTTTGCAACGTCACACTCTCGATTTCCATTTTTGTACTTCAATTCAGATTTTGTTATATAAGAAAGGTGATAGAACTTTATTTTCCAATTGGAAGCCTTTAAGTCTGCTTAATGCGGATTTTAAAATTTTAATGAAACTATTGAATACCAGATTGTTGTCCATAGCTCCACACTTGATTTCCCTACACCAATCCTGTTCAGTACCGGCAGATCTATCATAATAATTTCCTTTTGCTTCGGGAACTAATAGAGCTTAGTAAGTTGATGTTATAAAGGGTTTCTTATGTCCATGGATCGACAAAGGGCCTTTGATCAGGTCCCATGTAGTTATTTGTTTCAGGTTTTACGAACCTATGGAGTTCCTGATTGCTTTATAACCTGGATTGCTTTGCTTTATAGTCATGCTTATGCTATGCCCTTGGTAAATGGTTACTTGGGTTCCTATATCCCTATTCGTCGGGGTGAGACAAGGCTGCCCTCTGAGTCCATTGCTTTATGTTTTTAGTTTGGATCAGCTTTTACGCACAATTGCCGAAGATGTGCGTGTAACTCCTGCAAATGGGGGTTCCCAAAAGACTTCCAGGAGCTTGCTTGAATGCTCCAAGCCTGAATGGTGTTTGCGTCTAAGCCATTTATCAGTGAGTGTTTTAGAGCCTGTGGTACTGTCTCTTTAAGAGCTGTCTGCTTGCAGACATAATTAGTTGTCTGGGGACTGTGTGCTTCTCTGTTTGAGGTACCACTCAAGCTGCTGCCAATTCACTCCATTTTGCAGTCACTAGGAGTGCAAAGGAACCTATCTGAAAGATGTAACTATTTGCCAGAAATCATTTACAGTAATAATGAAATTACAGTTTGTCTAACCTCTTTCTTTGCAGTCAGAACTGTGTCTGCCTAGTTCCCATTCTGGTTTTGAACTGCTGAACTGGACCAATCAGTGTGGGGTAAGCTAGCTCTAAAATGGTGCCTTGGACATCAGAACTTGGACTCATAATCTGAGCCAGCCACAAGAGGATTGTATGGGCAGTGACTCTGGGAGATGTAGTTTAGACTTCGGCGCTTTTTTGGACCAACAGCAGCAGTCTATTGTGAGTGACAGCCAATCCAGTCAAGAACTGGGAGGAACTCAAAGGAAGTGCCCGGTTTTGTCTGTTGGAGTTTCAGTTTAGATCTGGCAGTGAAGGGGAAAGAAACCCTGTGCTCCTTCAGTGCACAGTTTCAGTCAAAAAACGTGTGTAAGGCCCAGAGTTCCGGTCTGCAGCTTGTGTAACTGCTTGTTAGGACTGAATCCGTCCTGTGAAAAAGAATCAAAGGATCTCTGAAGAGTAGAAACCAGGCTCACCCTGTAGAAGACTGGAGAAATTGTTGAATTGCACTCGGTCTGTCAGGAACTGAATCTGCTGTGTGTTCTCCGGGTATTGTGCAGTAATTGCGATCAGGATAGAAAAGCAGCCTGCCTGGTATAGTACTTTTTTTTTACCATATAAATGTGTGAAGAGTCTCGTGGAGCTCAAGAGTAGTCCTGCTGACGTTGAAGGACCCTATCTTGTTTGGAGGTCGTGAGTCTAATTCAGGGTCGCTCCTGTTGAATTGCCACATTAAATCCAAATGGAATCACTGTACTGCTGACTGTTTAAACTAATTTTTCTTTTCACTGTGTGAAAGGGCCCTACCAGCTGCCACGGTTTGACTAGCCACTAGGGCTTGGGTACCAGGGACAGTAACTGGTAGGATAGGCCTTGCACAGAGCCATAGGTAGATAGTAAAGTGATAAGCTAATTAACCTGATTTCCCTGTCCTTGTTATATCCCCTAAATAAATCAGAGCTGCTTTTTTCAGCAAAGTTATACTTCCTGAGGTATTTGTCTGTGTTAAAGTACAGTACTGTACTGTGATTGTTGCACTGTATCTTATTTCACAGGAGGTCCCAGTGCCGGAACTAGTCCTGGGGGTAAGTGTATACTGTGAAGGTAATTCTGATATATTGTGTGGGCCACTAGTGGGAAGAAAGGGGGGTTGCAGTGTCCCAGAGGGCTGTGACCAAGTAGGTTTAACTATTGCAAACGCTGACCTCTGGGTGGAGGCACCGCCATTGGATCCAGGCCCTCAACCTGTTAGTGGCAAATCAGGCAGGGTAGTAGCCCCTGGGATAGCGCCATCTAGGGGTTACATGCGATTCTTGGTATTGCTTCCTCATAGTACCCTTGAGGCCAAAATTTCGCTTATGCTGATGATGTCTGTGTCTTTGTTGCTGATTTGACCTCTGGAGATAAGGTGTTACATCATTTTTCTAATTTTTCGGATGTTGCAGGTTCCTCCCTTAATAAATCTAAGAGTTTTTTTATCCTCATATACTGCCATTCCTGATGTTACGGAGCTGCAAGGCCTGTTGTACTGGGCCCGTCCAAATTTTACGTATTGATTTTGGTAAAGGTGATAATGCGTTACTTAACTGGTCAGCTAAAATTGAGGCAGTTCAGTCCAGAATCAGATTATGGAAGTCTTGGCAACAAACTAAACAGAAAAAGGTTATCATTACTAAATCTTTACTTCTCCCTCAATTTTTATACCTTAGTGCGGTATACACCATTCCTTCTGGTTTGGAAGCCACTTTATTGGGTCTTTTTTTTCAAATTATTTGGGGGAGTCGCCCAAATCCCATGAAAAGAGATGTGCTGTATCTTCCTATTGCACAGGGTGGTTTGAATTGTGTGAATCCGATTACTTTTTACTATAGTATTTTTTTCATTGGAATTTACTAGACTTTAGTCGTCCACGCTCTGTGTTATGGGTTATTTATGCATATGGTTGGTTACCTAAATTGTCCTCAGAGTGGCCAGGTTTGAGCCAGAAAAATGTACACACTCCTACTTACCCGATTTATGTCAGACCTGTGATATCGAAACTTAATAGATGGAAGTTACTTCCACTTATGTATTGCAAATGGTGAAATATATTTATGATGTCCTACAATCTAAAGCACATTCCATAGTCCCCATTTTAGGATGTACCGGATGGTCATGTTGATAACCTCCTTAAAAGTTTGGTAGATAAACGGATTCCACCTAGATTATGGGATGTTTTATGGCCTAGTTGTCAGGGTGCCTCAATGTTAGGGGGAATTTAAAGCATAAAATGGTTACTGAACATACTTGTCCGAGGGATACTTGAATTAATCAGGAGGAAACAATGTCCCATTTTTTATTTCCTGACCCTTTGTGCAAGAATTCTGGATGACCTTTTCCATTGCTGGAGCCAGCCTTTCTGTCAGGCTGTTACATATTTGGAAGTTGTGGGAGGTTTTTGCTACATTCTACTTTGTTGGATGCAGGTGTAGTATGCTGTTCGCTATGTTCAAGTTTCATTTATGGCATGCCAGATGTCACCTTACTCTACAACAGTTATACCACTCACCACTTGAAGTTCTTCAATATGTTGAACATGATTTGTTGTTACAGTGTGATTCTGAACACAACTATTTGTCCAAAATGTATGGCTTATGAGGTGGAAAGAGATTCCTTTTGAAAGACAAAATAGGTTGAATCATTATGCTGTCAGAGAACTGAGTATTGCTAATATTCTCTTTGTTATGTTTTTTTTCTTATTTTCCATGAATTGAATTACTGTTTTTCTGATTTATTGTTCTGTTTATTAATAAAACCTTCCCCTCGCCTTGATAAGTGCCATAGGATCTTTAACATCTAACTGAACTACCACAAATCCAGGCAGATGGGACCTCGGTTTAACGTCTCATCCAAAGACGGCACCTCTCATGCTGCACTACAGTGTCAGTACTGGGATATTAACCCAAGTGCCAGATGTGGGAACTGAACCCACAGCCCTCTGATCTCCCGGCCTCAGAGGCAGTGTGCTACCTACTGAGCCACTGACACTGGGACTCTTCACAACACACTCATAGCAAAGGGCCAGAATGTGTAGCATTTTCTTATGTGACCTCCTACACCAGCCACTTATTTAACAAGATGGCACACCTCTCCCAGTCTAGGGGAACAGAGAGGGTGGGGGTTGATAGCCACCATAGACAAGGTGAGATATGCAGATGGAGTGGACATTATAGAAACAAACCAAGTGTGGCTACTAGGACACACCGTGGGACCAATACTATGGCTAAAACCCAGGTCCTGGGAGAAAACGCTGTTTGTGGACTATGCTAGGTTTGCAGTTCTGGACAGGGGTACCCAAGTAACTCCATACAGGAAGCAATAACATAAATGTCCATACCAGTTTGGGATTCTAGAGTGTGGCTTTATTCCGTAACAAAGTAGGAACACACAAAGTAAAGATGGACCCCCAAGGGTTTACTCACATGGTAAATGCAGACATCTGAGGTGCTGATCTCTAAATTTCCCATATAGCATAGGATGACTGTAGAAAATGTGGAACTAGCCGCCGGTAAAACACACCAAGCAGATTCCCTCAACTAGGCACACATGGCCAGTACTTGGAAGTCCCATATGGCATAGCATTACTGTGGAAAATGTGGAACTAGCCACAGGTGAACACACACTTTCTTCTGGACTTAGCACACACGGCCAGTACTAGGACACTTTACTAGGACACTTCCCATATAGCATAGGATTAATTGTGGCATACTGACCATGTCGGAGCACTAAAGGCTCAAAATGGAGGAAAACCCACTCACTGGGGTAGAAGTTTTTCAGGCATTAGCCCTTGCACTAACAGAACACTCAGGTGCCCTTCAGAACCCAGGTGCTAAACTGGTCACTCTAGATGGGTCTCCCACCTTTTGTTTCCAAGTTCATACTGCCATCCCTCCAGCAAAACATCTCACATTGTACCAGAAGTTACTGTTGATGCTTTCTAGAAATGTATTTCACACTTAACATCAGCAAAACACCTCAGGGGTGTCAAAGGTAAAAGTTCTGCTCACGTGGACGGTTACATACTGGACTCCACTGTGGTCAGCCAACTTTTAAAGGTCTTAGGTGACAGGGTCCCTTTGTCAGAGAAGTTCATCTTAAATGCAGGTACTCCTGGGCAGACTTCAGAAAAACAAAAGTACTCACTGTCACAGACACGCTCCACAGGTCGGGCCTCTGGTCCCACAGTGTCAATCTCAAAGTGCAGTAGTGTGAACAGGAGACAGACAGGGTAACCCTCCTGTCTGCTTTGGGTCCAAATCACCTACCAGCCTCGAGTCCTGGGGTCAAATGTGAACCTTATGCTAGCATACCCAGTTAACAGGCTCAGATATATATTCTCTTCTGGGAAATGCAATATAATCCTTAGCCCAGTGGCTCCCAGCCAGGTTTTTCAAATGTACCTCACGACTCAGTATGAGACCTAGGTATATTCTTACCATTTACAAAATAGTAACACTCCTTTGAGCTCTTAACAGCTGTCAGAATTAAACATTGGTTCAGCATTCACATGCAAAAGAAAACTGAGAAAACAGGCAGAATTTCAAGGAAAATATTGTTTACTAAAAAATTGTAAAATAGGTAAAATATCAAACGCGGAACATATACGTTAATAACTTACAGTCAATAAATTAATTGGCAAATTACAGAACACAAAGACACCTACAGAATACTTAAAAGTTCTTGCCTAGCTAGATGTTACCAGAAGTGCCTGTTTAAGTCCAGAGAACTAAGTCAGGGTTTTAAACAACTCTAAAAATTGATTAGCGTTTTGCTCATAAAAGTTCTAAAACATTGTGAAAATGCATAGCACTTGTCTCCCTGAGTTTAACAAACATAACACTTCCAGAAAAACTATATAAATGTTATCTGTACAGTTAGTATTGTCCCAAGAAAAAAAATGCTAATCAATTATTTAAAACCCTGTAAGTGTCTCTTTCTCGAGTCCAGGAATAAAAAGCAGTGTTTCCCTAGATGCCTGACCATTTCAAAATCCATCTCCCCACCCCCTTGTGAGGACACTGCCCACATGGGCCACTGTCAGACCATGCAATACACCTAATTTCTACTATGGAAATCAACAGTTAGCAATTTTTAAAATACGAGTCTCTTTGATCAAACATTTCTTTTTGATCTCTCTGCTGGTTTTCTTGCTTTGCAAGGATGATCTTAGGTTTACAACTGATAACAAGGTTCTGTTACCAAATGGTCTCTTCCTGCAGGAATCATAAAACTTTATGATGTCTTATCTTCTGGCATTTTGGCAGGAAGCCCGTTGTTAAGGCGGAACAGGAGACTTAAAGGAGAACTAAAGGCAAAAACTGAAAAAACATATGTTTTAAGTCATGTTCTGAGCTTCTGAACAGTACTGATGTGCCTGTAGTGGTATAAATGGTTTCAATTAAAGGAGAAGACTCCGTATGTGTATGATGTGGATATGTCTGATGCATTTATTATACATTACATCAAGTACTGTACATATGTCAATAAGAGATCAGCCATTTCTTCTGTTGCAACACATATCTAGGGTTTGAGGCTCTGACACAAGGCAGTAAAATGTCAAGCAAGCCTCCATTTACATGCAAATGAATCACTTGTAATACAGCACCTCCCATTCCTTGATGTCACTGCAGCAACAGTGCAGAACAAAACATACAGGTATCAATGCTGTCTAGCCTAATTTTAGTTTAAGTTTGCAATGGCTTAAGGCAGTTCTATCATGCAACTCACAGGGAGTAGTACTTGTAGCCTTAATACTGTATGTGTAGAGCAAATAATACATCTAATAGTATTTCATTCACAGGAAACAAAAGCTGTTTTTTTGTACTGCTCATGTCTCTCTGTGAAGTAGTTGTAACATGTTGTGGAAAGCAGTAGACTGAATTAGTCAATCAACCAACTAATCAATCAATTGAGCAGTCAATCAGTCAACTCTGTATTGAACCAGGTGAACACCCTTGAGAAGATTCATTACAAGGTGAGCCTGGGCAGTTTACCAAAGGATCACACAAGACTGACTTATACACATCCCCTTTCAGCAGCTTGAAAGTGGAGAGCTAGATCATTTACTTTATAAAGTGTATTGTTTTACAAGCAATGTGAGAAGGCAGTAAGGAAGGCTGGGGGGATACTGGGATGCATAGGGAGAGGCATCAATAGTAAAAAACAGGAAGTTGTTATCCTTCTGTACAGACAGTTGGTGAGACCCCATCTGGAGTACTGTGTGCAGTTCTGGAGACCCCATCTCCGCAAAGACATAGACAGAGTGGAGGCTGTCCAGAGGAGGGCAACCAAAATGGTGCAGGGTCTGCACCAGAAGACATATGAAGAAAGACTAAAGGAGCTTAATATGTATACCCTTGAGGAAAGAAGGGAGAGAGGGGACATGATAGAAACTTTCAAGTACCTCAAGGAAATCAACAAAGTCCAAGAGGGTAGCATCTTTCAGAAAAAGAGATGTGCAAGAACAAGGGGGCACAATTTGAAGATAGAGGGGGGACGGCTCAGAGGTAATGTGAGGAAGTATTTTTTCACAGAGAGGGTTGTGGATGCATGGAACAGCCTCCCTGAGGAGGTTGTGGAGTCAAGAACAGTGGGGGAATTCAAGAATGCATGGGACAGACATAAGGCAGTCCTAGTGGGGGTAGGAGGAAGTAAGCTCTTGGTTAACTAGGATCTGCAGCTTATCTGTTAGATAGGAAAATGGGCAGACTAGGTGGGCCAAGCAGTCCTTATCTGCCGTCAAATTCTATGTTTCTATGCAAATGCTTCTTAAATCTGAGTTTCTGACTGGAAATACCAAGACACAGAATGCATATGACGTGGGAGGAGTGAGCTAAGCAAATACAGAGCACTACAAACACTGAGACTGATTAGTTTCTTTACCTACAACAGCTGAGGTGTAGCATCTGATTTGTGAGGGACATCCTACTTCAAATGCTGGCATTACAAAGCGGGGAGGTCTGCCATAGCTTATCCTTAGTACCTTGAAAGTGAAGTGTTATACCTCTCACATCACTGCTAATGATTTATAATGGGACTTGAGGGGCCATCACAGTTTCCAAGGAGGTTAGGGGAACTTCTTAAGGGTTAGGGAGTAAGGGACTCTAGTAGGATTTGAACCAGAGTCCCCCAGTGCTTGTGCCTGTGCTTTAACCACTAGATTACCTTTCTAAGATATGCTGCAGCTGATGCTTTCCTGGTAACCTATTCCTTGTTATAGCTGACTGCCTAGTTACAAAGGGAAAGAGGCCTATTTGCAAGATTGTTTCTCACTGCTGGTGTCGATCAAAACAGAGAATGTTAACACACACACAACATAATACAACAGCTGTATAATACCACTTAAAACTCTTGTTGTATCCAGAGTCACTTATTGGGTAAACTGTTTTTGCTAACAGAAACAGTAACACAACACATACAGGCACTTCCTTATATGAATACTGTATATACCTCAAATCAGTGCTGCATCACACTCACATGGTCCTAGTCCCTATTAGACCTGCACTTTAGGATGTGCACAACACTTAAAGGGTTCCTCCCTTACTCAAATGGGGAACCAAACATTGTGGGTTTGGTTTACTGGTGGAACTGCATTTAGTGCAGCACCATTATCTGTTGCTCTGATGACATCATCCTCCAGCAACATTGATGGTAAAATGGAGGACAAACACATTGATAACCTTTGGGGGCTGTATATTTTTATTTATAATCTAGATTTGGACAGCAATAGGACTGCTGGCAACTGGAGGAGGCATGCAACAGTTACACATAAGGAGTTGAGAAAATATTGGTGTGGAACTATGGGAGACTTCCCATTTAAATGTTAATTGATTCTACCCGATTGTGGGGGTGGGGGCAGCCCTGCTCCGTGGTTTTGTTTTTCAGTCCAGCCTACCTGTCCCACAATGCACCCTGAGTCCCCATAAGATGAGGTCAGCTCGCCTGTCTTTTCATTCAGTCTGTTTTCAGTATTGAGAGAGAACTGTTTTGCCTTTTGTTCAGTCAGTCTTTCACTAGCCCATGAGGTTAGTGTTCTTTTTCAGTACTGCCTTTGATTTTCTTCCAAGTTGAAACCTCCTGCTTAGTGTTTTATAGCATTTTCTTTGTTTGGGAAGTCTCAGTACTTAATTTTACCTTTGCAAACTGAGAAACGTATGTTTTGCTAGTATCCCTCCCCCACTCAACCAGAGGTGTAAATTCCTTTGTTTCTTACCATGCTGGTTGACTTCTGCAGTGGCTGAACTGACAGTTACTGATTTAACTTGCTTGCTCTTCTCACATATAACAACTTTTACAGGGCACTAGTTCATCTGTACTTCAGTAGTTTTGATTGAAAAAATTGGAACCTCTTGTAAAAAGTATGTACTGTAAAATTGCCCTTAGCATTAGGAAAATATTACACCAAACTGATTGCTTTTCAAGACATTTAGGGTGGTAAACCTCTGTTTAGCCTCCTAGCTGTTAAATGGGCAAGCAAATGTTTATGTGTACACTTGGATCAGTATCACCTCCACAGCCATTAGTGCATTACTCTAGTTTCAAATGATAGTATTCCTTCTGGGGGCACCTATGCAATTTAAAGGTGCATCATAAGGCACACTATTGCATTTTATTTATTTCAGTTGCAGATTAATACCTTTGAGCCAGAAGGCTCTTTTACAAAGGTTCCATGTCAAGTGGACGAGAGACAAAAAATTACATAGACAGGTTGCTGAACATTCCAAGTACACAGTAAGTTACAGGCTATACAGGTAGCAAATAAATAGGCAGATACAATAACAATAATGATTCAAGAAATTGGAGTGCATTTTGACATTCAGAACTGGTTACAGGAAAATACAGAAAAGGAATCAGGCAGATTTTAAACACAGAGTAGCATGAGAGTAGCCTGAGGGGGCACTGTCACAGAGATGGGAAAGTGGGGTGAGGGAAGAGCAGGGGTAGGAGGATAGCTGCCATGGGGCTATGTGAGGGAGGGCGGGGAGAGGGAAGTAGGATAGGAGAGATAAAGAGGGTGATAAGTCAGCTGGGAGATAGTCACAGGTGTTTATTAATTGCAGTCACATTGGTTATTTTGGGCTAGAAGTGTTAGCAGCTCTTTTAAAGGGGCCAATTTGTGTGTGCTCTAGGGTGGTAGTAGGGAGTTCCTTAAACCAGGGTGGGCCCACAGTAGGAGAGTGAACACTGTGCAAGGCAGGTTCTTTTGAAAGGGACATGGAGAACTCCTTTTGGGGGGGTGTTGCACTGGAACAGAGCGGCAGTAGAATTGGGAGTGAGTCCTAGAAGGTATTTTTTCCCCAGTTAGGCAAGCCTGATTCTTTGCCCTAAGGTGTAATGGGAGCCAACCAGTAGAGGGCGCAAGTATGGGTACAATGTTTGGCCCCCAGGACCAGGCGGCAAGCCTTGTTGAGTAATAGTTTTACTCGTTTTAGGGCTGTGTCAGTGGCAGTACTGTCGATGACAAAGGCATAATCAATGACAGACAGAATAGAGCTTTGAGTGACAAGGCTTAGAGCCTCAGGGGTCATTGCTTGCCTGTGCCTGTAGAGGATGCCAAGTTTAATATTAGCAGATTTGACAACATGGTCTGTATGGTGCACGATGGAGAGAGCATTGTCAGTGTGTACCCCAGGATATTTAAAGGTAGAGACTTCTTCAATGACGTTCATATCAATCAACATCTGCAGCCTCCTTCCTAAAATGGATGCCCTACAGGCCTTCACCAGCCAACACTGCCCTGACATCCTGGCAGTTGTCGAAACCTGCCTCACGCCATCAGTACCGACCATGCAGTCGGCCTTCTGGCTACAGCGTCTTTAGGCTGGATCCCTCTCCAAAAGAGAGGCGAGGCTGTGCTCTCTATCTAAAGACTCCATACAGGGCACCACATCATTACCTCACTCCAACCCACAACTGCTCAGATACTGCCAGTGAGAATCCTCCTCGGAGCCCAAACCAAAACCCTCACTGTTGCCACCATCTACATCCCTCCCAAAGAACAGGGAACTGGTCTAACAGCTGTTCTTGACTTTGTAAAGTCACTCCCACCAGACACCGAATCCATCCTCCTAGGCGACTTCAACATCAACTGGCCTGCGGCCGATACTGGTGCACACAGGATACCATTGCTGCGGCGAACCTCACACAAATGGTTGACTCACCAACCAGGAAAAATTACAGGACCAGCACCAGCACACTCTTGACTGGATCCTTACCAGTCACCCATCGTGGATATCTACACTAATGTCCTCCCTGACGCTTCAGTGACCACTCCCTGTTAGCTGCACCTGGTCAAATAAATTCATCAAACAACCACCAAAACTGTCACCAGCAGGGTTCTACCCCGTGGTCACCTTCCTCGACTCAAATCCCACCTCCTCCATTAAGACTGGTCCCCTATCTTCAATGCAACCAATGTAAACACTGCCCTTGACCACTTCATAAACATCTTCACTGTGGCCTGCGACACATATACTCTTATTAAGAAACGCGAAGTCAAATCACTCAGTACCCCTTGGCTGACAGGTGACCTCCTCAGGATGCTAAAAACAAGAGACCACCTATGGGAGCTGTCCAGAAACTCTGGAAGGCAAAATGACATCCAAAACTACAAACATGCCCGCAATGACTGCACCAAAACCATCCAGCAAACGAAGTCCGTCTACTATAAGCATGCCCTCACAAACTCCTGGGACAATGGTGGAATTCTGGAAGAACATAAAGGAACTCACCAGGAATCCACCCACCCCCATCAATACTCAACATCAATGGACCCTCAACCCAAAAACCATTGCAGATACCTTTAACAAAGCCTTTACCGACCTCAGCCCATCCTACCCCAGGACTACTTAAAGATGGTGAGCCTCTCTGTCCGAATGAACACTACTCCCACCAGCTCCCCGCTTCTACTTCAAAGCAGTCAAGGCTCACCAAGTACGCAAATATGTTACCAAAGCCCTTGGTAAATCAAGATTCAGTAATGACTCCCTCGATCTCAAAATCCTGTCTCTCACACTTGATGAAGTGCTTAGTCCTCTGACCAGAATTTTCAACCTCTCCCTCAGCCTTAGCCAGTTCCCGGACAGATGGAAATCTGCCACTGTCACCCCAATCCATAAAAGTGGTGATAAAACTGCCCACAATAACTACAGACCTATCTCCCTACTACCCCCACTCTCTAAGGCACTAGAACGCATCGTCTTGGACCAGCTCACAGAATACCTGGATACATACAACATTCTGTGCAAGCGACAACACGGGTTCCGCAAAGGTCACAGCACCTCCACAGCCCTACTTGAATTCACTGGTGCAATCCACAACGCACTTGACTCTGGTGAACTACTAGGCTCAATCTACATTGACTTAACTAAAGCCTTCGACACCGTCAGTCACTGCCTCCTGCTTGTCCAGCTTCAGAACACTGGGCTGTCAAACGACTCCATTGGCTGGTTTAAGAGCTACCTTGAAGAATGGTCCCGAACAGTAAGAATCACTGATACACTCTCGGACCCTAGACCGGTCTGCTCGAGTCCCCAGGGCTTCATTCTGGGACCCTCTTCTTCAGCCTATTCTTAAACTCACTACTGGACAGCTGCTCAGAACAAATAATTCTCTATGCCGACAATGCTGTGATCCTCACCGCGACCCTGATCTAATCCAATTACAAAATAAACTTCAGCGGGCCTTCTCCTCCATCGAATCCTGGTTCCTAAATCATAAACTGCTTCTCAATCAGAAAAAAAAACAAGTCTGTGGTCTTCTGCAGCCCCACAACAAAAACAAACAACTCCACCTCTCCATTGCAACCAAACAAGGAGCCATCCTAGAGCAAACACAATCGTTCAAGTACCTTGGCATCACCCTTGATCCCCACCTGTCATACGCTGTCCATATCAGCAATGTTGCAAAGTCTGCCAATGCGAGGTTAGGCATATTATTCCGGCACAGGAAACACCTAACTCCAGAAGAACTGTCAGTGGCCGTCCAAAGCTCCATCATCAGCATCATAGACTATGGTCTTATCATATATGGATCTGCAACTACCACTGCTCTCAAACGTATCGTGACCTCCCTGAATAAGGCCTTTCGTCTCATCACTGGCTCACATCGCCGTACCCACACATGTGACCTTTATTCCCAATCTGGATGGCTTCAACTGGACAAACGCATAAAATACCAAACCTGCATCATGGTCAAGAAAATTATAATGGGGCTTGCCCCACCTGGTGTCTGTGCCCTCCTTAAGCCTAGACATAGGAATGTCACGACAAGGAGATCCAATTCATCTACTACATATCCAACAATGTCGCATGACCCAAGGACAAAGATCATTCGCCTATCGGCATCCAACTGGCTCAACTCTCTTGGCAGTGACATAGCGACCACTCCAACACTCAGCCTCTTCAAGTCCAAGCTGTGCCTCTCACTGCTTGTATCCTGCGATTGCCCACCTTGACATTTCCACCATTCCAGCTGCACATGCCCCAGCACCCAGCACTTACAATCAGTCTTTGCACCCCTAGCATCTTACCTGTCATATTCCCTCGACAAGGCCCCCTGGCTGCACTGTGTCCCGCCTCGCCCACCTCCCCATATCTTCACTCCTGCCCCCACCCAACCATCTCCGTGCACCCCCTTACCCCTGCACCTCCTCCCCCTCGATCTCCTACCTCACTGCCCCAAACCCTCATCCTTCCCTTGTCTTACCTCATAGCTCAAGTCTTTGTACTGGTTATTACATGTCTGTAAGTCAATGACTATATGTTTGTAACTAAAAATATTGACTGTTGCACACGCTGACGTGGAACCTTTGTAATAGAGCCTTGGCTCAAAGGTATTGTAATCCTAGACTGAAATAAATAAATAAATCCCCTTTTTGGCTAAAGATAGTTGGGGGTTTGGCATTCCTTTTAGCGTGCGGCAAAGTTAGGTGCACAATTTTTGTTTTTTATAATTTAGAAGGAGTCGGTTTTGGGTGAACTAAGTCTCAAGCAATGCTAAGCAATGCTGTAGATTTTTCGATTTCAGATGTGTGGCTGCCAGGCACGAGATAACTGCATTGTCTGCATAGAGCAGCATTTTTGTGGGGCAAACATTGGGAAGGAGTTTATGAAGAGACTGAAGATGAGTGACCTAAGATAGAGCCTTGGGAACCCTAGGGTTACCTTTCTGGGTCGGAAGTTATCCTTCCTATCCTCACACACCGCGCCCTGTGTGAAAGGTAGCTGTTAAGCCAGGAGATGGTATCTACTGACAATCCCAGGGTCCTCAAGTGTCTGAGCAGGATTTGGTGGTTAACAGTGTCAAAGGCTTTGGTGAGGTCTATAAATATAGACCCTACCATTTATCCTGAATCAAGGGCTTCTGAGATGTGCAAGGTATAGTCAATTAATGCTGTGATGGTGCTGTGTCTGAGATGAAACCGTGCTGCTGTGGGCAAAGCAGATTGTACTTGTTTAGGTTTTAGGTAAGCAGATCAGAAACAACCCTTTCTAGCACTTTAGAGAGGTGGTAGTATTGAGATAGGTGACAGTTTCCCAAATTAGTTCTGTCCCATTTTTAAACACCGAGGTGGTAGGTTTTGTTTTTAGTCACTCCACCCCCCCCCCCAAGTCTACAGCACAGTCAAAATGTTTCTCTACCTGTGTAGAAACTGTCCCGTATGGTTTTCATTTTATAAAACAAAAAACACACGCATCATGGGCTGCATAAATGAAGTGTTCAGGAATGTTTCTATCCAGTTGTGTCATGACATGCTTCAAAATTATTGACAAAAACGCTGTTAGGCCAAGGATCTCCTTTCTGCTCGGTGCCGCACCCCACCCCATCTAGTTTAAATATATGCAACTATATGCTGTGCACATGGCATGCAGCTCACTAATCAGCAACAATAATAGCCAGTGTGGAACACCTCGAGATCAAGATCTTGGCATCAAGAAGTTCTTAACTCGTCAGCTCCCAACCTCCTGGCTCTGAACACATTCTGCTTGGTGATTTCAATATAAACTGGCTCGCATCTGATGTCTACACTCATAAGGATGCCCTTGCAGCTGCCAACCTCTCACAATTGGTGACCACACCAACTTGGATAAATTACAGAATTGGCACCAGTACCCTGCTGGACTGGGTTCTCACCAGTCACCCTACCAGGATCTCTCGTACCTCCATTCTCCCAGACTCTTTCAGTGACCACTCCCCGGTTATATGTGAATGGTCTAATACATTTCTAAAGCCACCCCTATAATCATTACCAGCAGAGTCCTCCCCCGTGGTCAACTTACCCATCTCAAGCAGTACCTAGCCTTGCAAGACTGGCTGCCCATCTACGAGGCGACAGATGTTAACCTAGCCCTCTCCTACTTCATCACTGCCTTCAGTAAGGCCTGTGACCTCTTTGCTTCTTCAAAAAAAACGTAAAACAAAAGCCCTCTATAACCCTTGGTTAACTGCGGAGCTGCTTTCCCAGCTGAAATCTAGGGACCACCTGTGGGCAGTGGCTAAAGCCACAGGCAAACAATCTGACATCTAAAAATAGAAACATGCCTGTAATGCCTGCATAAAATCCATTCGTCTCACGAAAAGCTCATATTATAAGGACGTCCTCACCAACACCTGGGGAAATGGTCGTGCTTTCTGGGACAGTATCAAGGACATTACCGGGAAACAATCAAAGTCACCTCCGGCCATGTTAATTGTTGAAGGGTCCACTACCCTTGATCCCATGGTCATTGCAAATACCTTTTGCATGGCTTTTACTGACCTCAGTACTGTTCTACCACCTGGTTTCTTCACAGTCAGTCACACCCCCTCTAATGCACCCTGCACTCTGTCAAACCACCCTCATTTTACTTCAGGAGATTAAGATGAATGAAGCTCGCTGCCACACCGCTCAACCATCTCCACTTCCAGAATCAACAGTGACACCCTGGACCTTAAGCTGTTATCACTTACACTTGATGAGGTCCTCAGTCCCTAACTAAAATTCTTAACCTCTCTCCACACCAGTACATTCCTGAAATATGGAAACCGCCACTGTGATCGCGTCCACAAAAGTGGGGATAAGACCTGCCACTCTAACTACCACCTGATCTCCATATTGCCACCACTATCCAAGGCCCTAGAGCGTATTGTTGCGGACCAGCTCACTGATTATTTGGACAAATATAATACTCTGTGCACACAACAGCACGGTTTTAGAAAAGGGCATAGTACCACCACTGCCCTGCTTGAATTTACCGGTGCAGTGCATAGTTCCCTTGATAAAGGTCTTCTTACTGGGGCTGTCTTCATCGACCTCTCGAAGGCATTTGACACGGTCCATCATCGGTTGCTGTATGACCAACTACTCCTTGCTGGCCTCGCACCAGACTCAGACCGCTGGTTCAGAAGCTACCTTGATAACCGCTCTCAAAGAGTAAAAATTGCCAGTGCTATCTCGGACACCTTGCCTGTCTGCTCCGGGTCCCTCAGGGGGTCCATACTGGGTCCTCTCCTTTCCAGCCTCTTTTTAAACTCCCAACCACAATCCTGCTCAGAACAAATCATCCTGTAGTGCGGATGATGTTGTTCTCTTCTACACAAGGACCTTTCACCACTGCAACACAGCCTCCAACTTTGATTCAGTGCCATTGAAACATGGTTCTCCAATCATAAACTAGTCCTCAATCACAAGAAAACCAAGTCATTACTATTCTGTAGTTCACATAACCGATACAAGCAACACTCCTTGCCATCTTCACTAAGCAGGGGACTGTCCTCGAACAAGTTTACTCATTCAGATACCTAGGGATTCTGCTTGACCCCAATCTCTCCTATACGGCTCACATTGACAGTGTGGCTAAAGCTGCGAACACGTGCCTTGGATTACTCTACAAGCACAGGCAGCACCTCACCCCAGAGGCCCTGAAGATTGCCATCCAGCGCTCTGTGGTGTCAGTTATTGATTATGGCCTCATTATCTATGGCTCCGTCACGACGTCCGCCCTCTGACATATAACAACTGCACTTAACAAAGCGTTCCCGACTCACAACTGGTGCCAACCGCTTCACCCACACCTTTGCCCTTTATGAACAATCTGGATGGCTCCAACTCTCCAACTGTATAAAGTATCTCACGTGTGCTATGGCAGGAAAAATCAACCTTGGCCTCACACCCCCCAAGTGTTACTGCCTTGTTACATCAAAACACCAACCGACAGAACACCAGGAGCTCAACAACCTAGATTCCACAAGTTCCTCGCTGTGGAACTACACAGGCCCAACGCTCCTTTGCCTGTAGGGCTCCTGTATGGATGAATGGTCTCAGGCACACCATCTCCTCTGCCTCAACACTAGGTATGTTCAAAACCAGGCTCCGGACCCATGTTATTGTCTCTAGCTCCTGTGACTGCCTCTCCTAGCTGATGACCTACACAGCTTTAATCCTAACTTATATACTGCTTAACCCCAGCCCCCAGTTCCCTCCCCCAGCTCCTGAGGCGCCACTTCAAATCTCAGGTCTTCATACCACCTCATTAGTATCTCCTTGCCCCATTATAGCACTTATTCCCCCACCCTGCCCCTTTTTTCTCTTCTATCACGCCTTCCATTTATTTTTAGACAAATGCCTCCAGCTGCATCCCTGTTTCTCTGCCACCCCAGGCGCATGACCCTACCCATTCCTTAGGGCACATGCATCCTAGCTGTGTTCACCATTTTACAACAGCTGCCTCTGTTAACTACCTACACTTCTCCTCCTCTACACCTTACTCTTCCTATAATTGACGCCTTTCAATAGCACTGTTGTACATGACTTGTTTACTGTTATTGCACTGTTGCTTCTTTGTTGTTTGTTATTTCTGACGGGAACTTGTAAAAGAGCCTTGGCTCAAAGGTACTGTGTAATCCTAGAATAAATAAATAAATTAGAGGACTGCACATTAGTGCTGGGACCTTCAGCTTCACAGGTTCAGATCCTCTGAAAGGGACAATGCTTTTTTATTCCCACATACTTAATTGGGTGTTGGTGATTTATTGGACTGACAGCCACCCAGCCATCCTCTCGCTGCTGACTCCTAGACCAAACTGCAGCCTGTCTGGGTAATGCCCTGCATCCCCTGAATTATCTTGGTCACCCTTCTCTGTACTCTCTCCAGCCTATCCTTGTCCCCTTGCAGGTGAGGCCTCCAGAATTGAACTCCATTGCTGTGAACTCCCTCCCACACATACAGGGCTATGCCCCCCCTTTTTTTCACCTATCTCTTCTAAATAGGTTGTACCCTTGAAGTTTCATCTCCCAGCTTTCTCATTTTGCAAAAGATAGTAAATTAAGTACTGAGGCTTCACAAACAAAAAAAAAGGCCAATAAAACACTAAGCAGGAGGTTTCGACTTGCAACAAATCAAAGGCAGTACTGTAAAAAAGAAAAAAACACTAACCTCAAGGGCTAGTCAAAGATTGGCTCAACACAAGTAAAAACAAAACAGTTCTCTCTCAATACTGAAAACAGACAATGAAAAGATGGTGAGCAGACCTCATCTTATGGGGACTCAAGGTGTATTGTCACGTGAGCATGGCTGCCCCCACCCCCACAATCAGGGATAGAATCAATTAAAATTTAATTTAAATAATTTCTACCACTACAGGCATATCAATACTGTTCAGAAGCTCAGAACATGACTTAAAACATATATTTTTTTCAGTTTTGCCTTTAGTTCTCCTTTAATTAGTGCTGCTTCCTGGCCAGTTTTATGACGTTCTGCTGCTTCAGTACACGGTCACCTCTGAGGTCAAATGTCAAGCCTCTTACACACTGGCTGCTGGACTTGTGTGCTACAGTCACAGACACATACATTTATTTATAACACAAATATTATGTAATAATAATAAGCAGGTGGCAGTGTGTCACAAGGCAGCTTCACAATGTCCTGGTAGGATCAGGGATTGCCCCTAACATCCTGGCAGCCTGCTCCATCCCACCTGGGGTGAAGAACAGGAACACCCTGGAGATGGTTTCCACCACTTTACTAAAGCTGGGAAATGCTGTACTCCACTAGGATGAGAAAAACTGGAACCCTGTAGCTCTCTTTCAGAGCTGCTGCTGGAACTGTTCCTCCTCACACTGAGCTCTGGAACAAGACTCTGCACCCTGCAGACTCTGGTGCAGAACTGCACTCTAGAATTCTACAGTCCCCACTCACAGCAACTGCTGTGGCTTATGCTGCTGCGAGAGTTCTAAGCTGACATCACCTCTCCAGCTCCCAGCTGAGACCAGAAGCAGAGAGGGACAGAGTGAACTCCATTTCCTGGCAAATCACTAGCTGTCTTCCCTGACTACCACTGATTCTAGACAGGATTCTTGTAACTCCTGGGAACAAGGGGGTTACACTTATTTTAAACAATAATTTGTATACAGACAGTGGGGCCCATATAGCTAGTGATAAGGAGTGTTTCACTTAGTTCAGAAATAGTTTGTTTGTCCAGAAATAGCTGTAACTTTATGAGGAACATCAGTAAATCTATGCAGAGCAAGGGTAGATTTGAGTGTGAAAATCATTGCGCTATGTGAAATTTATAGCAGTTGAGAGGCATGATTGTAAGGTATTTGAGTGCTGTGTAACCGATCAAGTAGTCTGCATGTCAATGAGGACACAGAGGATAGAAGGATTGATCCGGAACCAATCAAGTGCACCAATTCCAGGGACTTCAATTTTTAAATTTCATGTAGATGTGATTGGCGCCAGAACTGATCAAGCACGCAGGCTCAGTAAACTTGTACCCTGTTTACATGCAGGGTAAAATCAATAATATAATAATCAATTACCTTGTAATCGAATGTTATCCTACATGTAAACCTGTTCTCTTCTGGATGCATCAATTGCTGCCCTTCATGTAAACGAAAACGGGGTTGGTAATCGATTACCTAGAATCGAAGACTAGGTAATTGATCACCATGTCATGTGTAACCACCCCACCCCCCTGGTACTTTACACAGTTCGTGACCCCTGGTACTCCTGACTGGGCACGCAAACTACTTCGGAAATGGTACCATCCCTTGCTTTTGGAATGTATACCAGGCTCATTACCTCTAGAGGGGTGGGGGTGTACAAAAACAGTACTTATGACCAATAACCCAGGTCCTAGGGAGAGAACTTTTTGCTAGGGCTATGCTAGACCTCCGTACTTCTGGAGGGGTACCCAGTAAATCCACACAGGAAGCAAAAACATACAGTAAATGTCCAGGCCAGAGTTGGGGTTCTAGAGTGTGACTTTATTCCAAAAGATTTTTTCTAATGCAAGGGTGGACCCCCAAGGCTTACACAACATGGCACAAGGAACTACAGAACGACAGAATGACTGTATCTTGACAGAAACTCTTCGTATTCCCATATTTCATAGGCTATTGAATTCTATTCAGTGGCACTGGCCACAACATGAGCCTTTCTTCCAGTGGCCCTGGCCATAGCTGAGCACACATTTCCCATATGGCATAGGACTGTAAACTTCTTCATGCACTCTGGCCACAGGAGCAATAATAGGCTCAGTACAACCCACCCAGGGTAAACCTTCTTCAGACATTGGCCAGCATATCCAAAATAACTAGATGCCCTTTATTTATTTATGTCTTTGATAACCGGGTAGGTGAGCTGATCCAAATGACCGATTTCAGTCACGAGCCGGGCCACAAAGTGGCACAAATTGACATCAGACGGTTTTTACATAAAAGAAAGCCAGGCAGTGATACAAGTACAAACTGACATCAGACAGTGTTATACATAAAACCTAGCCAGGTAGTAATACAAGCACATATCAAAAAACAACTTCAGTAGAGCGGTCACGATACAAAAACATTAGGGTGGTACATAGTAGTAAAATAACAGGATACAGAAAGACAGTCTTGATAACTATTTGGTAATTCTAACTATGCATGGTGTTCAGTATATACAAACAGAACAGCGGTAATATAAATAGTATTGAGCTTCAATTTCCAGCAAATCCTTTTTTTTTTTTTTAAACTTTATTTCTAGCTTCCTACTCGAGGGAACTCTCTACAATGACTGCCAGCTCCAAGGTCTCTACCTCCCGCCGAGAGGCTCACACAACTCCGCACCCTGACCTAGCATCACCCCCGGATCTGAAACCCCACGGGGAAGGGATGCCCTATCCGCCTAGGGCACTCTATCTGTAAGTGTAGAGCGCCGGGCCAGAGTGGGGAAACACGGAGTGGCATACCACCAGTGTTGGGAGTGTGGACCTTTGACGGCAGCGCCATCGCCTATCCCCCGGGAGGAGGATTTTTCACTTTTCACCCTGGAGTTTGAGCGTGCAGTGGCGACTAGGCACGACATGCTGCTGCCTGCCGAACTCCGCCCCTCAAGCTTACGCTCCCACCACAAGCTGGTGCTATCCGAACCACTGCCAGGTGCCGCTGCAGCGCGGTGGGACCCTGGAACTCTCCCTCGGGAAGAGAGAGCTGTCCTCTGGATGCTCAATCTCTTCCCTCCCCTGCCGACCCCAGGTTTCCGGGGCACGCTTCCGAACCTGGGTCACCGGCATGGTGCGAGGTGTGGTGTCCAGCGCCTCAACCCTCAGCGCCACTGGGCCGTTTCCAGCAAATCCTTGAATGCTGCAGTTTAACTTGATATAGATGCCCAATGAAAAGAGAAAGGTTAATTCAAAAACACAGCAGTCTTGCTGCGTAGACTGCCCTGAGTCTACCAGGAGATAAGGAGAGAGGGATGTAAGCTGGTCAGAGAGAGGATCAGGGATAGAGACAGAGCAGCTACAGTAAGAGCGACATTACTATCGGAGGGAGGCTAGGGTGGATCATGGGCCCTTGCATGGTTTAGGGAACAGTTGCAGGAAGATTCAGTCAGGAGCCAGGCCCGTAGGTTGCTTTTGAAGGATATATGGGAGGGGGAAGAGCAGATTGATTGTGGGAGCCTGTTCCAGAGGGAGGGGGCGAATACAGACAAGGCTTTACTACCCATGACACAAAAATGCGTGGGACTTCTAGAGGAGGAACGGAGGAAACCCTTAGGCTTCTAGGAACCACCCTCTCTGTGAGTAGCGAGGAGTAGGGGGGCAGCTGACGTTCCCTAAGAGAGTTATCAGTTAAGCAGCCCATGGCATAGTCGAAATGTCCCTGAAGATTGAGCCACCCTAAGGTTTTGTAAAGTGTGCAGTGGTGGGTGGAGTAGGGTGCTTGAAGAACAAAGCGGCAGATGGAGTTGTAAGTTGTGTTGAGGCAAGAGCGAAGAGAGGAGGAAGCGAAGGAGTAGACAGGGGAGCAGTAGTCAAACGGGGAGAATGTTACCTTGCACAATAATGTGGTAGGCATCTGGAGACAGAAATAGTTTGGTTCTGTAGGCTGCACCTAGCTTTTGATGTATTTTCCTCACCATATTTGATATGTGTTTATTGAAAGTTAGGGAGGGATCTAGATTCATGCCTAGATATTTGAAAGAGGAGACTGTGTCGGGGGGGGCGCTGCTAGGGAGTGTACAATTAGGGATGTGTTAGATTTGGTGACCTTGGCTAAAAAAGGCTTAGAGCCAAAGAGCATTGCTTTGGTCTTTTTTTTTCATTAATGAGCAGTTTTCTGGAGGAACCAGCCATGGGCAGGCCATAGTTGATTGTAAGGGTGGACAGAAATTGATTCCAGGGATTTGTCACTGTGATACAGTACCAAGTCGTCAGCATAAAATAGTGCCTTACAGTTTATGCTTTTGGTGGTGAGGAGTTTAGTGAACATGTAGAAAAGTGAGGCTAGGTATGGAATTCTGTGGGACTCCAGTGTATGTTGGTTGGGAAGCCGAGGTACATAGTCTATCAAGATGGATTGGGACCTGTTGGATAGGTGCGAACCATGCAGCAGTATTCGGGAGCAGCCAAAATATCTCAAGGTGGAGTGTAGCAGGTGGTGGTCTACTAAGTCAAAGACCTTGGATAGGCTACAAATACTGCACCGGTGCCTTGCCCATGTCCATATTTCTCAGGACATGATCGGAGAAAAGTGCAAGAGCAGAAGAGGTGCTATGATGTTTATGGAATCCATGCTGGTGTGAACACAAAAGATTATATTTTTCCAGATACTCAGATAGCTGGTGGTGAATAATTTTTCCAATAATTTGCTTAGGTGAGGGAGGAGGGAAATAGGTCTATAGTTTTCAGGGGCAAGGGGGTCTCCAACTTTGAAGACTGGTACCACATGTGCATTCTTCCAAGAGTTAGACACTGTGCACTATGAGAGGGCAAAATTGAATATATAAGTCAGAGGTTGGACAGTGGCTGGGGAGATGAGTTTTAGGAATATTGGGTAAAGCCCGTCACTGCCAGGGCTACCTCTGGCTGGTAGTGTCTTCAAATGTTTGATGGTAACACTGTGGCTGATGGCCCTAAAGTAGAACAAGGGAGGAATGTCGCCATATGCTGATGGCGGGGAGTAGCTGTGTTGGTTATCTTGGTCAGTGGAAGGCTGGGGAAGCAGCTTGCTTAGGTGGGGGGGGTTAAGTCTGTGTACATAGTATTGAAGATGTCAGCAATCTCAATATGGTTGTAAATGGGACCTTAGGCTGATGCAAGCTGTGTGATTTGTTTGTTGGATTTGGGATTAAGGAGGGACCCAATGGAGGCCAGAAACTACGGGGATTACTGAGGGTGCTATTTTGCTGGTTGATATAATAGTTGCGTTTAAGTGATTTGGCAGTCTGTTTACAAAAGTTACGCAGCTGTCTGTAGACATTCCATAATTGAGGGGAGGGAGACACCTTGTAGGCCTTCCATGTTCTGTTCCTTGCCTTCATTTTTGCAAGTAGCTCCTTGGACAGCCAGCAGGTGCAGCCACTCCTAACCCTTCTGGTAGTGGCGGGGAAAAGCTCATCCTGTAATTTACGAAGGGTGTCCGTGAAGAAGGAAATGGCTGAGGAAACACTGTGCCGATAGAGGGCTGACCAACTTATGGACTTTGCTTCCCTAAGGACTGAATCCTGACCATGGCTGTTGAACCTCCTGAAGGACAGAAGTTTGGGGGGAAGGCGACTAGATTTTGTGGTCAGTATAATATATGTGGGAGTCTGGTCACTTATTGAGTTGGCCATGGTGCCTGCCTGGAGGACTTGGTCAGCACAATTCATGACAATCCAGTCGAGAATGGAGTGGTTTTGAGAGTGGGGATTGTGTCTATTGGGTGAGGAGATGACTTGCTCCAAGTTGTGCGACTTTAGTAGGATGGTGTGGTCAGAAGCAGGAGTAGTAGTCCAATTGATGTTAAAGTCCCCGAGTAGAATGGAGTTTCTAGAGGGTGTGGCATGCGCAAGCGTATCAAACATAGAAACACAGAATCTGATGGCAGATAAGGACCGCTTGGCCCACCTAGTCTGCCCATTTCCCTACCTAACGGATAAGCTGCAGATCCTAGTTAACCAACAGCCTACTTCCTCCTACCCCCCACTAGAATTGCCTTATGTCTGTCCCATGTATTCTTGAATTCCCCCACTGTTTTTGACTCTACAACTTCCTCAGAAAGGCTGTTCCATGCATCTATAACCCTCTCTGTGAAGAAATACTTCCTCACATTACCTCTGAGCCATTCCCCCTCTATCTTCAAATTGTGCCCCCTTGTTCTTGCACATCTCTTTTTCTGAAAGATGCTACCCTCTTGGACTTTGTGGTATTTGAAAGTTTCTATCATGTCCCCCCTCTCCCTCCTTTCCTCGAGGCTATATATCTTAAGCTCCTTTAGTCTTTCTTCATATGTCTTCTGGTGCAGACCCTGCACCATTTTGGTTGCCCTCCTCTGGACAGCCTCCACTCTGTCTATGTCTTTGCAGAGAATGGGTCTCCAGAACTGTACACAGTACTCCAGATGTGGTCTTACCAACTGTCTGTACAGAGGGCCAATAACTTCCTGTTTTCTACTGGTGATGCCTGTCCCTGTGCATCCCAGTATCCCCCAACCCTCCTTACTGCCTTCTCACATTGCTGGCCCACCTTTAGGTCATCTGATATGACTACCCCCAGGTCCCTTTCCATTTTTGTTGTTGTCAGAATCTCACCCCCATTGTGTACTCTTCCCTGGGTTTTTGTTTCCCAGGTGCATTACTTTGCACTTCTTTGCATTGAATCTAAGCTGCCATACATTTGACCATTCCTCCAACCTTGCCAAGTCCCTTTTCATCCTTTCCACCCCACCTTGTGTATCAACCCTGTTGCAGATCTTTGTGTCATCTGCAAAGAGACATACTTTTCCTTCCAGTCCCTCTGCAATGTCACTTATAAAGACATTGAAGAGGACCGTCCCAATACTGAACCCTGCAGTACCCCACAGTAACCCCTTTCTTCACTGTGGACTCCATTTACTATTGCCCTCTGTGTCCTGTTGTCCAGCCAGTGTTTTACCTAGGCTACCACCCTGGGACCCACTCCCAGGCTGGCTAATTTGTTTATTAATCTTTTGTGCAGGACTGTGTCAAATGCCTTGCTAAAGTCTAGGTAGGCCATGTTCACAGCCCCTCCCTGGTCTACTACTTTGGTCACCCAGTCAAAAAATCAGTTAGATTTGTCTGACATGACCTTCCTGCTGTGAATCCATGCTGCCTTGGGTCCTGTGCCCCACTGGCATCTAGGAATCAAGGAAGTTTTCTAGGGCTTGAGACCACCCTGGAGGGGTGTTGTAGCAACAAGCAAGGTAAAGCTTTTTTGCAGCACCCAGGGATAGCGCTACAAGTATCCACTCGCTCAGGGAGTTGGGGGTTGAGCAGTTGATAGAGGTGGTAGTAATATGATCCTGGACTTATAGGGCAATGCCCCCGTCTCGCTTTCTACCTGGTCTGTCCTGACAATAAAAGGAGTATCCAGGAAGTAAATATGAGGCGTCAGCATGATAGGACTTCAGCCATGTATCAGAGATGCCTAGTATGTGGGGTTTATAAAGCGATACCCAGGCCTCGAGTTCAGGAAATTTTGCTGGAAGGCTGCAGATATTCAGGTGGGCAATTCTGAGGCCCATTGGCCTTGCCCAAGTGACGTTTGAATGGTCAATTTGTGTGTTTAGGGTGCCTAGGTTCCATTCCACATCGCCAGCAAGTAGAAGAAGGGAAAGCAGAAAGTGGCATCTGTAGTGCTGAACTGGTTACTCCAGATAGGGGACTGCCCACCCTTTGCTTCCTAATTCATACCCATCCATTCTTTCAGAGTTACACCTTAAAACTTCTTGAAAACACTTCTGTAAATGCATCTTTGAATAAACTTTTGCATCCATCATTTAAGAAACACTACTCTGGGAGTGTAAGAAATTAAAGTCCTGAACAATGTGAACAGTCTGCCTCTGGACTCCACAATTGCCAGCCAACTTTACACTGAGAAAAGTCTCAACATTCAGAACAGAACTTGGTGTACCTTTCCCTCTGTCAGAGAAACCCCAAAGTACAGGTGCTTTCTTCAGGAAGCACAAAGTCAAATCTACTCACAGTTAGAACAGTACAGTCAGCTTCAAAATGTCCTGGATCAAATAGGGATTGCCCCATGGATCCATTCTCTAGCAATCCTTTTCACCCTCCGGGATGAAAATCAGGAGATCCTGCTGTAGATAAGGTTTCCACCACTTCTCTTGGCAGGCTGGAGTATTTCAGGACTAGGGTGAGAAAATAGGTTCTCCTCTCAGAGCCCACACTGCAGCTCTCACTCCTCACACTTCAACTGCTGACAACACACTAACAGAATGACCCAAGATTCTAAAACTCCCCACTCACAGCCGGCTGCTGTGGCTTATGCTGCTGCGACAGTTCTAAATTACCTTATCTCATCTCAACTGAGATCAAGTAAACAAGAAAGGGAGTAGGTGGAAACCCCACTTAACTAGTTATTCACCAGCTGCCTTCCCTACCTAGCACTGACACTGATGGGATTCTAGTAATCCCAGGGGACTGGGTGTTACACATGTAAACATATGCTATGTTTACATGAGTTGGTGGTCAAATACCTAGTCTTCGATTCTAGGTAATCAATTACCAACTCCATTCACGTTTACATGAAGGGCAGCAATTGATGCACCCAGAAGAAACGGGTTTACTTGTAGGGTAATATATGATTACAAGATAATCAGTCACCATGTAATCGATTTTACCCTGCATGCAAATGGGGCACAATTTATTGAGCATGTGCAGGATCGGTTCCAGCTCCTATCGCATCTACATGCAGTTGAAAGCTAAAGTCCCTGGAATCGGTGCATTCGTTCATGCACTTATTGGTTCCTGGATCGAACCTTTTATTTCTTGGTGCCGTTATTTACATGCAGACTAACAATCGGTTACACAGCAATCCAATACCTTATAATCGATTCCAGCTTGCATGTAAATACAGTTATAGTAGTTTCTCTGAAAGAGTTGAACGTGTTCGAGATGACACCCCACCACCATAATTCAACCTTTCAGCATTAATAAAATTCATAGCAGTGGCCTTCAAAAATCAGCGCAACTGGTCAGAATGTGTAGCTCTCTTTTTATTTTAAGGAATAATATGTCTACAAATACTAGGCCCCATATATTTAGTGTTGGAATTTCACTTTAAGAGTTTTGGGAGCTAATGTGGCCCATAAGGCAAGGCAATTTTATTTCTATGGCACCCAATCCCCGAGGCTCTTGGCATGGTCTCATCTTTAAATTGAGCCCCCCTTCAGTGATGTGTGAGCTGCTGAGGCTCACTTCAGAGCTACCTGGGGCCGAGCCCTGGTAAGCCCCCCTGTAATTCCAACACTGGAAGGAAGGTTTCTATCAAGTTAATTCAATGATTTAATAGTTTGCACAGAAATAGCTATAACATTGTTAACAATATCAGTTAACCTTTGCAGAGCAAGGGTAAATTTCATTGTAAAAATCATAGCGCTATGCTAAATTCATAGCAGTTGAAAGTATCCCCCCCCCCACCAAAACAAACGTTGGTCTCAGAGGTCTGCATTGCCCCCCGATCGTACAGTGACCCTGTTTGGGGGAAGAACACCCACACCATCTGTTTGGGTTCAAAAGCCACAGCACAACTTTAATAAAAATTCAGGCATGAAATCATAATTATTTTTATTTATATTTACATTTTATGTTTTACATTCTGTACATGTATTCTGTTGTGAAGCCATCATCTATCCCAAAATAATACGATGACAATGGGGGCTCAAATCCCGTCCCCAGATGCCATTCCCCCCAGCCGGGGGGGGGGGTTCATGGACTTCTAGAGGGCCCCTTCTACTTTAGCCATCTGCGAAGAGACAGACAAGCGTCCTCTAGTCACACACCACCCTGCCTGCGCTTGACAGGGTGGAAAACCTACCCTCTCTGCCCTGGCCTCTCTGGCCCTGCACTGCACAGCTTCGGACCAGCAGGGAAAGGAGGTATCTCTTTAGCAATCCTCCCTGAGGCACCCCATCTGCTAACATCACACAGACAATCAGTAATTTGTGTGTGACAAAGTTAAGCAACACACATATCAAACCACAGATGTTGCCTAGCCATATCCATCTAGACTAGCCCTGGCCCCTTGGGCCCAAAGAGGGATCAGTGGATGGGAAACAACAAACTTGCGTCACTCATGTGGTGAATGTCAGTAAGCAGGAACGGTGATTAAAGAGGCCAGTTGTGGTCCTTTAAACCCCTCTGTGCTCACCCCTAGGGCCGCACTTTGACCCACACCCGGCAATTCCAGCTGCCGACTTCTACACGCCAACAAATAGCAAGGGGCACCATACCCCCCCACAACGTGTCACCCACCGGCCTGGCGCCAACCATTTCACGTGCTTGTACGAGGGAGGGCTTCCTGCAAGGGCAGGAGGTGGTGGCTGGAGACCTTGTGCCAACACCTCCTCTTCTTTACCTCGGGAGGTTCCCTTGGTCACTGAGGTCTCCATTGCCTGCCCCTTTTTTGGGAAGAAACTCTTCTTCTCCTTACCTCGGGAGGTTCACTTGGTCACTGAGGTCTCCATTGCCTGCTCCTTGATCCTGCCCCTTTTGGGAAGAACACATGCACACACACACACACACACCTCACACCATCTGTTTGAGTTTCTAAGGCCAGCAGCACAACTTCACTCAAAATTGAAACTTAAACATTTATTTATTTATTGAAGCATTTCACCAGAAAAAACATACTAAGCTCAAATAGCTTGTTTCCAGATGTGTAGTGGGGGAAGGGAGAGGGTAAATTTATATATACAGTAGCACAAATGTAAAAATACAGAGAGTACATATTGGATACAATATGCAGATTTCAGCAGAAAATAGAAAGGATACAAACAATGTGTACAATATACAATGTCGGCAGTTAGGTATGTACAATAAGTGCAATATACAATAACAGCAGTTAGGTAACTGGGGAATAAAAGGATGAGGTAGAGTACACCTTTATAATAAAAATGAGATATGGGAACAGAGAGAGAATAATTAGCTGGTAGGTGAGCTGTTGGGGGGGGGAATAGGAGCAGGGATGAAAGAAAAATTTTGCAGATGCGCAGAGGAAGGAGCAGGAAGACAGGGGAGGTTTCAAGTGTACAGCAGACAGTGGAGGAAGGGGGAGGTGAAGCAAGTCCAGGCACATTAAGGAAAGTGGCAGGAGGGTGAGGTGCGGGAGCAGAGAAGAGAAATAAGGGAGGGTTTAAAGAGAGCAGAGCAAATGTTTAAGGGGAGAGAATTCCAGAGTTTAGGAAAGTGGAATGAGAAGGCTTACTGGCCAGTGAGAGTTTTATGGTAAGGGAGCTTGAGGGCGCGAAACCCAGAGTTTCTGAGGGAGTAGGAGGATGGGGTGGAGGGAGAGAGGACGGAGCCAAGATGGGGGGGGTAGAGAGGATGGCCAGAATTTTGAGGTGAAGGAGGCACAGTGGGACAGATGGCGCTCCTCCAGGGAAGGGAGAGAAAGAGCAGAGTAGAGAGTACAGTGGTGGGTCTGGGTAGGACAGTTAAGAACAAAGCGGCAGAAGGAGTGGAAGAGGGGATCCAGTCTAGCCAGAGTGGACTTAGGGGCAGCACCATAGACTAAATCGCCGTAATCAAAGATGGGGAGAATCATCTTGGTAGGGATGTCTCAGTGGGCAGGGAGGGGGATGCAGCTTTTATGCCTATAGAGGGCACCAAATTTAGGATGGAGCTTTTTGCAAATGGCATCACAAAATGGAGATGACAGTCAAGACAGGTGCCTAGGTACTTGAAGAGAGGCACATTATGAATAGGGACTCCATCTAGGGTGTGAAAGGAAGGAGGGACGTGAATTTGGAAAGCCTTGGTCTTGTGCCAAAGCACACAGAGACTGTTTTTTTGGCATTTAGAGATGACTGATCAGACTGAAACCATTGTTGGATTGAGTCAAAATCAGGTTGGAGCTTGGACATCAGCTCAGCTGGTGATGAACCAGAGACAAATAGGGCTGTGTCATCTGCATACATATGTATGGACGCAGATGGAAGGTCATTTAGAAATATGGAAAATAAGAGTGGTCCAAGAACGGAGCCTTGGGGGACACCGGTGGTAATGGGGAGGGGAGGCGAGGGGATATAGCACCTTCAGATCTCATAGACTGAGATCAACCTGTGAGGTAGGAGCTGAACCAAGGAGTGGCGGGGGCAGAAAGACCGGCTGAACTGAGTTTGTGAAGTAGGAGTGGATGAGAGATGGTGTCCAAAGCTTTTGCAAGATTGATGAAAATGGTAGCAGTGAGAAGACCCTGGTCACTAGCTGTGTTGATGGACTCGGTGAGTCGGGGAAGGAGGTGGTGAAGTGGAGTTTTCGAAAGCCAGACTGGAAAGGGGTGAAAAAGGATGGGAAGTCAAGGAAGGGAGAGAGTGTAGTGTTCTTGGAGTTTGGAGAGGGTAGGGAGGAGGGATATAGGGCGGAAGTTCCCAGGAGATGAGTAGTCACCACATTTGTGGAGGGGATGACAGCAGCGTGCTTCCAAGATGCAGGAACAGAGGCCAGAGAGAAGGAGAGGCTTAATAAGGAAGCAAGAGGCGAGGCAATGTTGGGGCAGAGAGGTGCAGGAGCTTAGGGTCAAGCCAGTCAGGGTTGCCATTCTGGAAGGGGTTGAGGGCTAGAAGGGCTTTCACAGAGGAGTTGGCTTTCGTGCCCTTGTTGACTCGGGTGAAGTGGTGTGCTGAGCGGGTCTTGATCATGTCCCTGGCTAACCTTCTGTATTAGGGATGATCTTGCATGTGAAATTAAGGTGTCTGTTCAGTGCCTGTAACTGCTGCAGTGTGATCTCTCTGGCATCTCCCACCTCTCACCGCAGCTGGATGGTCTTCTGCACCTTTTTTTTTTTCCATATTTTATTCTTTTGGTAACCGGGTGAGGATCAGTAGGCATAAGTGCCTGTTTCCAGGAGCAACCGGGAGCACTGGGGTGGCTAAGTGAATTGCTCAGGAATCACACAGTATGCAAGTGGAGGTTGTGGGAATCGAACCCAGATCTACTGGATTACCAAGCTCATTCATAGCTGATTACTCTAACCACTAGGCTATACTGCCAGCCTCACAAAATAAAATACAAAAAATGAGGCCTCCCCAACTGGCCTGATAAAAAGGAAGTCATCCAAGTAGTGAATGGCTGACTCCATCCCCACCTTGGAACACACTACCCAATTCAGGAATGTGTTGAACTTTTCAAAAATGGAACATGATATTGAACAGCCCATTGGCATACACCTGTCCACAAAATATTCATCCTACACTTCTATGCCAGCAGGTATGTCATCTGCGTGTACTGGCAGGAGGCAGAAAACCAACTCATTATTAGTCTTCGCCTTCAGTATCCCATTTTGGCATTCCTGCACCCACTGCACTGCCACATCAAATGAGGTGTAAAACACTGCAGTGAGATCCAGGTCTATCTGGGGATTGACTCACTAGGAAAGGTGATGAAAGTGGCAACATTTGCTTGGGCCTTTTTTAGGCACCAAACCCGGGGGGGGGGAGACCTGCAGGTTACCCAGAGGGGTTGTAGGGAATGGCCCCAATATCTGCCCCAGGTTCACTTCCTTCCCAATCTTCTCTGGCAATATCAAGGGCCTGTCCAAAGCAGACTTCAGGTTGCCCACATCCCTGGCCAGACGAGGGCCTGCATAGGGGATCCTAAGACCATATAGAAAGCCTTTACACAGTTCCACAGCCATAGATCTGTTCGTATATTTGTCTAACCAAGGGAGGAGAGCCAGCAACTTAATTGGGGTTGGAGCCCCTTCCAGTGCCATGAAGGGCAGAGTCACCCCTAGCGTTGCCACCTTCATTTCTTTTCCTGCACCTGGACCCTGTGTGGGGTCCCGCCACTCATGAAAATGTGTGTTTGTATTTACAGTTGCTTTGAAAAGGGCAGGACCCCTGTTTGAATCTCTAGCAACTGACATCCCCTTTTGCTAACTTACCTCCCTTGCTGTTCCCACCGGTTTGAACCCCATGGCAACCTGCTGTCTGTCAATCTGCAGTCCGAGAAAGTGCTGCATTGGACACATCTGCTCCAAATACAGAAATGTTTGCATTCTGCCCCATTTTATTGAAGGATCTGCTGCCATCTTTTTCCTAAACTTCTCATTGTAATGCATCAGGCATCCCCCCAAAGGAATGCTACACCTTCAGTATATGATCCTGGCACCTGATACGTATGAACATACATACGAAGAAGCCAGCAGAAGAAAGCCATTTGGTCTATCAAGTCTGCTTGTGTTGCAGGGTCCACAGCTTGAGCTAATGTCCCTGCCCTCCTCCCCAACCCTCCCATACTCCCCACACATGATCCTTACCTTCCCTATGCCTATCCCAGTCTCTCTTAAAGCTGCCCACTGTCTTCAATGAGATGACCTCTTCCAGCAGAGCATTCAGTGTTCCACCACCCTCTCTGTGAAGGAGTTCCTTTCTGACCTCCGTCCTAAACTCCACCCTCCAGCTTAAGACTGTGCCACATCGTGTTATGGTTGCCACTCAACTTAAATAAACTCTCCTTATCAACCGTATTTATCCCTTTCAAGTACTTGAAGGTCCCAGTCATGTCCCTTCTTTCTCTCCTGTCTTCCAGGGAGTACATGTTCAGCACCCTCAACCTCTCTCGTATGCCTTACCCTGCTGACTCGCTGTCATCTTTGTAGCCCTCCTTTGGACCTTCTCTAGCAGGTTAATGTCCTTTTTGAAGTGTGGGCTCCAATACTGAACTCCATACTCTAGACCCGGCCTTACCAGTGACCCATATAAGGGCAGTATAACCTCCTCTCTCCTGCTACTGATCCCCCTAGATATGCATCACGGCATCTTGTTTGTCTTTGCTGCTGCTTTCTTGCACTGCATGGAGTGCTTTGGGTCACTAGTGATCATCACTCCCAGGTCCTTCTCCTCCTTCTCTGATGCAGATACTCGGACTCCACCTAGGTAGCACCCTGTCCTGGGATTCTTGGCACCAATATGCATAACTTTGCATGTCTTGGCATTGTAGCTAAGCTGTCGGGTCATGGATCACCTCCCACAGCTTTTCCAGATCTTCCTGTAGGTCCTGTATCCCTTCAGCTGTGTCCACTCTCCCGCAGAGCTTGGTGTCATCTGCGCATAGGCACCTTTTGCCCTTAATGCCATCCCCAATGTCATTGATGAAGACACTGAACAACACCAGCACCAGCATTGAGCCCTGTGAGACCCCACTGGTTACCTCTCTGGTGCCAGATTACTCTCCCCACAACCCTCTCTGGGTTCTGTCCCTCAGCCAGTTTTCCACCTATCTGACCATCTTTTCCCCAACCCCGAGATTCACCAGCTTCCTGATCAACCTTTTGTGGGGCATAGAGTCAAAGGCCTTGCTGAAATCAAGATAGAGGATGTCTACTGCTTGGTCCCTGTCTACTGTCTTAGTGACACAGTCAAAGAAGTCAATAAGATTCATTTGACTGGCACCCTTAACTGGGTACAGACTTCCCTCAGTTCCCCGTCCCTCTCCTCATCCTGATTGGGTGGTCTGTAATCCACCCCCAACCTCATCTTTCTCCCTCTAGTGGACCTTAACTGAACCCATGATGCCTCCATTTCCCTTCCTCCACTCCTCCCTTGTGCAAATTATTCCCTCCCTGATATAAACTGCACCCTTCCCCTTCCTGACTCACCCTGTCTCTCCTGTATAGTTTATATCCAGGATCGCAAGGTCCCAGTCATGGTGTGATGTTGCCCGAGTCTCGGTTACTGCAGCTATAGCCAGCCTCCTGTCGGCTAATAGTGCCTGCTGGTGATCCATCTTCTTTCCAAGACTCTGCGCATTCAGAGACACCACCTTCCACCTAGAATCTGACCTTCTGTCCCTTACTTGTATTTTTCTATTCACATTTATTTCCTCTGTGTGCACCCCTCCATGTACCCTTGTTATGTTTTCCTCACCCCCTCCACCCTTTGATAACTGTGTTCTCACCCCTTCCACCTCCTCCCTCCAGATTTCTTCCATCACTGTGGGGGAAGGAGTTCACTGACCTCCTCCTCCTCTTGGAGTCTGTGGGCCTGCATGCTGGCTGTCCCCAGTAGTTTAAAGTGCATGTAGTGGTTATGTATTCCTCCAGTTTGTCCCTTAGTACCCTCAAACCCTCCCTACTGAGGTGTAGCCTGTCTGGTGAAAAGAGTGTTTTGTTTGACCAGGTCTCCTCCCAGTTCCCAATACAGATAAACATCTCCTCCCTGCACCATTTCCTCAGCCAGTCATTAAAAACCTCTTTTCTTCTTTTCCTGGCTGTGTTGGCCCATGGTACTGGTATCACCTCTGAGAAGGCCGGTTAACTTCTTTCCTCCCTGCAGATCTTCCCTAACTCCCTGAATCTACTTTGCACTACCTCAACCTCCTCTCCAGCTAGGTCGTTGGTTCATAACTGTATAAATAAATTAGGTTTTCCTCCAACCTCCCTTACTGTTGCTCTGCTCTCTAAGCTCCTTGAGAAGTTGGTAATGCACAATTAGAAACTGCCTTGAGAAAGCAAACCTTATAGACCCAGCCCAATCCGGATTTCATCCTTCCCATAGCACCACTTCAGCTCTAGCCTCAGTTACGTAATGACTGGCTCCTTGCAATGGATGGGAAACAAGTCACAGGGACAGTCTTCCTGGACTTCAGCAAAGCAGTTGATCATGCTCTAGATCTACATGCTTGTGTTGAACAGTGTCTGAACGGAGCTGTGATTGCTAACTTTAAAGGAACTTTTCTGAGGTGTGAACATTGCCCTTCTGAGAGTATCTGCAGGTGTCTGTGAGCCCGAGACTGAGTTAACTACAGAGGTGTGTTCTGTGGGGCACGTCAGCAAGAGAGGAGGTGCTGCACAGAGATAAAAGCTTGCACCGACACATGTATTTCATCTACAGTACATGCTTGTGTTGAACTGTGTCTGAACGGAGCTGTGATTGCCAACTTTAAAAGAACTTTTCTGAGGTGTGTACATTGCCCTTCTGAGAGTGTCTGCAGGTGTTTGTGAGCCCAAGACTGAGTTAGCTACAGAGGTGTGTTCCGTGGGCACGTAAGCAAGAGAGGAGGAGCTGCACAGAGATAAAAGCTTGCGCTGACACAGTGCGAGCGCCACTCAAAAGAGAAATTTGGAGATCGGTTCATGCACAGCCCAGCATAAATTATATTTATATGTATAGATAAGCCTTGAATTATAGGTTTGTACCGGCATTAATTTAAATTTTAAAATCTTGCCTCTGGCTTTAATGAATACCGATAAGTCGTAGTTCACCATTTAAGGTTAATTTTGATGGCCTATGACCACTGGCATTGAAACCAAAGGTTATTAGGTTTTTCTTTTTGAGGTTTTAAACTGTGTGTTATAGTAGAATTACATGTATAGACAATCGTTTAGTGTTCTAAGGAAGACAATCATTTAAGAATACAGAACTTGCCTGTTTTTAAGCTTTGCAGGTTTATGCTGATTTTGCAGAAAACAAAGGAGCCGTTAGGACCTTTGGGAATTTAAGATTAATTTGTGACCGAAAGGCCCAGTAATGTAAGTGAATCTAGGGGCCTTTTTGTTCATTAGAAAATTAGGAAATTGAAAATGCCAGTCAAAAAAAGAAGTAATACGGCTCCTAAAAGAAAAAAAATTGCACAGAATAAACAAAACTTGAGGGTATAAATAAGCCAGCCAGGAAGAAACAAGAATATAGACAAAAAAGGAGACAAAGCAACTAAAAATAAAAATCACATGGGAAAAAAAGTGACACGGTTGGGAAGTAGTATACTCCAACCAAAAATTACTACTTATACGGTGGCTTTTAAAATATAAGAGCCTCCAGTGAGACCGGGAGAAGAGAAATGGAAAGGACTTCAACACCTATGAGGGGAAATAAGAAAGAAAGTGAGGACAGAAGGGTGATATGAGATTGGGTGAAGGATGAGGTTTCAAGAGAAGTTTCAAATTTAGTAGAAGATTGGGAAGGCAAATATAAAGGAGGTATGAGCAGGACTAAGGTAGGTCAAGAGGGTCACGAGGAAGTGAAGATGAAGGAGAGAGTAAGTGATAAGATGGGATTGCCAGAGGGGTTGAATGACGTTAGAGACCAGTTAATATTTATAACGCAAGGACTTAAGGTAATAGATAGTAAACAGGAGGATTATGGTTTAAGTAGAGAAGATAAGTTTGAACATGATTATAGACTACATGAGTCTTATTTAGATGAACAAAACTCAAGGGAGGAAGGAAGAACTTTGTTCATGAGTCAAGAGGAATATGGTGGACCAGATATTGATGTGCTTCCTAGAGAGCTGGGGAACACATTAAGGGATCCATTACAGGCAAATATGTTGATATATGAACAACTGATTAGAATTTCTCAAGATTTGAAATTCATTAAAGGCATTCTAATAGAAAATAAGAAAGCAATTCAAGAGATTCAGGTATATTTAAGGGAAGAAAGGAAGACAAAAGAAGAACGAGAGCAAGATCTGGAAAATGACCAGGGAAGGCTGAGTCAGGATTATTCCTTGGAGTTAATCATGCTGCCTTCACCTAGAGTTAGAAATAACAGTATTTGTGAAGATTTGAAACATAAACATCTGGATTTATGGAGACAAGGTGAGGAGATGGAGAAAAAAATGAAAGAAAAATGTAGTAAAGAAAGAGGACAGGTACAAGAAAGTGAGGGGTTTTATGGAATAGAAATAGAACTTTGTAATACAGAAGAGAAGAAAGTAGAAAAGGGATTAGAAATGGACAAGATCCAGAAGCAAGGAGAACAAAAATTGAGTCAGCCAAAAAAAGGGAAGACAAGTGTCAAAGGGAATAAGGTACAGAAAAGGAATAAAAAAGGAAACCTGAGAAGTTCAAGAAAATGGATAAGACAATAGAAGAAATAGGTGTCAAGACATGTGTTAAGGTAGGAGATAAGGATGGGTTGAAGGTTATTAGTAATACCAGGACTGAGAATAGAAAAAATATAGAGGAGGGAAAAAAGAGCAAGCGATGTGAAGCAAGGAAGAAGGAAAGTGAAAATCAAGAATATAAAGAGATAAATGATGATTTCCACAGATTTATGGAAAAGTCAGATTTTGTGTTGCCACTATATGAGGTCAAAATTATACCTGATGAGAATGAAAGATCTTTGAGAGATAACATCAAAAAAATTGATAACAAGTGTGGTACCAATGGACAAGACTCTAATAGCCAATTTTAGTAGTGTTAGGTCGGTTAAAAATGAAAACTGGGTATTGGTGGTGACAGACCAATTCTTTGTCCTAGAAACCATAATGAACAATAAGGAAACATTTTTAAAATCAGTGGGAATAAAAAGTGGAGAAATTGGAACATTAGGCCATTTCTTCCAGATTATTATCAAAAAGAACATGATAAACCAGGAAAGAAAAAGGGGCAAAGGAATGAAAGGGTTTATCAATTATCTATATGCGGCTTGGACCAACTACCCAATGAAAAGAGTGCAAACTTAAAATATAAAATAGGGGAATTTTTGGAACCACTAAACAAAAATATTGGGGTTGAGGAATAAGGTCTACAAAGGTACAAGGTGGGAAGAGAGGGCCAATTGACTGTATGGTTGGACAAAGAGTTGGTCTTTGAAGAGTTGGTAAAATCAACTTGGAATTGGATCAATTAGGATATGTATATATATATATATATATATATATATATGTTACCGGGTGGTTCTACAGGTAGACAATAAACGCACTCAGACTCAGCAATTCAGGTGCAACCCACATTTTCCTTAGCAGGATGTTTATTTCAGCATAAACAAATTCAGCACCAATAAAGAAAATAATTTCAGAAAACAAAAAAATAATAAATCAAAAGCAATACAATAGAAACATAGACTTTGACGGCAGATAAGGACCGCTAGGCCCATCTAGTCTGCCCATTTCCCTACCTACAGGATAGGCCGCAGATCCTAGTTAACCAACAGCCTATATCTTCCTGCCCCCCACAAGAATTGCCTCATGTCTGTCCCATGCATTCTTGAATTCTCCCACAGTTTTAGACCCCACAACTTCCTCAGGAAGGCTGTTCCATGCATCCACTACCCTCTCTGTGAAATAATACTTCCTCACATTGCCCTGGAACCGCCTCCTTCTATCTTTAAATTGTGTCCCCTTGTTCTTGCAAGTCTCTTTTTCTGAAAGATGCTACCCTCTTGGACTTTGTTGATTCCTTGAGGTACTTGAAAGTTTCTATCATGCCCCCTCTCCCTTCTTTCCTCAAGGGTATACATATTAAGCTCCTTTAGTCTCTCCTCATATGGCTTCTCTTGCAGACCCTGCACCATTTTAGTTGCCCTCTTCTGGACTGTCTCTATCCTGTCTATGTCCTTGCGGAGATGGGGTCTCCAGAACTGGACACAGTATTCCAGATGGGGTCTCACCAACTGTCTGTACAGAGGGATAACAACTTCCTGTTTTCTGCTGCTGATGCCTCTCCCTATACATCCCAGTATACCCCCGGCCCTCCCTACTGCCTTCTCACATTGCTTGCTAACCTTAAGGTCATCTGATATGATTACCCCCAGGTCCCTTTCCTGTTTTGTTGTTGTTACTACCTCCCCACCCATTGTGTATTCTTCCCCTGGGTTCTTGTTTCCCAGGTGCATTATTTTGCACTTTTTGCATTGAACTAGCTGCCATAGCTTTTTAGCTCTCTTTGGAACCTCTCTCCAGCTAGGTCAGAAGGAACTGACCCTATCTGATCTGTTACTAGGGAAGGTAGGATTTAAGTACCCTCCTCCCTGGTCAAATGATCACACAACATAACATTTCCAACATTAAAACATGTTTAAAAAACTTTAAACATTGGTTTAACAGCAATTATATCTTTTTATATATGGAGAGAATCCCAAAAGTGTTTTTATACAACAAAATAATGCTTTACAAAGAAAGTTTGAATGACAACTAGGAAGTCTGGAGGTGATTGACAGCTTGGACTGTTTAAAACTGAGTCTCTAGGGGCCGCTGATCCCCTATAGTGACCCTCAGTATCCTGCAAGAGCTTCAAGCAAACAGACCTCCCCTTTCATTTTCCAGAAGCAGACTACAACACTTTTTCTTTCAGAGCATTACCTTTTTCAGGTAAAAAATCTAGTCTGTAATATTTTATAAGTTCTCCTTTGACAGAAATGCTTAAAAAATCCTCCATTATACAAAGAAAAGAAAAAGGTTTTATTATTTTATAAAACAGAAGCTGTGCTTTTAAGAAGGATTGCAAGGAGCAGAGGCCTGTTTTGCCCTGACAAGCCATCTGGTAAACTTTCAGACCCAAAATACAAACTGCTGCAGTAGGGTATTGTCCTGGCATTCAGAGAATTAGAGCACCATGCTCCTTAAATACCAAATAAAAAGCCAGGACAGACTGTTTATGCAGTCCACAACATCTAGCATAATAGAGCTAAATGAATACGCTCTAGGGGAAACAGGCAAGCCGTTGGCTGAAATTAACAAGCCGACGGCTGACACTTTTACTTTTTGGTACTTTCATTTGGAACTTAAAGGGGCTCTCCTGAAACATAGGAGAGCTTCAAAGCGCCAGCACTTGTTAAAGGGCTAAGTCTCCTTCCTAGAGACAATTTTAAAAGGCAGTAGGTAATAAAAAAAGGAAAGCTATGGCCTTCTTGGAGAATGCATACGATCGTGAGGCCGCGATTATGCGAACCGTCGTGCTGGAACCAAACAAAGCCGCTTTCTAACCCCAATGTAATTCTCACAGAAAGGGTTTTTTCTGAAGACTGCTGGCTTTTCTTCTTGTACACACTAAATATTTTGTCACCAGCACACCAAATGCAGCAAAGAAAGCTTTTTAAAGCACAGAGGAGAAAGGGAATAACTGCTGGTGCGGTGTTTATTTTATTTCTAAAAGCAGCATATCTGCCACATCACTTCTCCCAGGTAGTAGGGAATATCAAGCAGACTAGGGACCTTGAAGAGACAGAGAAAACAAAAAGAAGGGATAAGAAAGGGGAAGAAGGGTTATTGTAAGGAGGTGGCCTGCCTCCCTACAGAACAAATGGGGACAGTAATCAGCACAGAAACGATAGTGGTTGCAACCAGAGGATTAGAAGAAGAAGAAGAAGGAAGGTCCCAAGTCTCAGTGGCAGGGACTGACCCTGTCACACTTACCCCCCCTTCTTCAGAGGGAAGGCGTAACTCAGACTCCCCACCTCCAGACACCTGGGAGGGGGGTGGAACTCCCACCCACCCACTCTCAGGAATTCCATCCCAGGGTCCCTTAAGAACAGAGGTACTAATATTCTGTTCAGGTTCATCTAGAGCCATACACACCCTGGGACAAAGAATACTTCACAATACCTTGTATCCTGGTATCCTTATATGATACAACAAAAGACATTTTCTTCCATCCAAACAGGATGTATTCCACAGTCCAACCCCCTTTTATGGAGGTTGGAGGAGCTCCGGCCCACCCACTCCGTGAAGCTCCATCCCAGGGTCCCGTTATCCTAGTACTAATAATAAAGCACTTATTATTTCACATAATTCTATCTTTACCCTGGGATCTGTTCAATACACTGATTTTTACAATTCACATGAATATGATCTTTACTCAGACACCCTTTTATTTGTGTCTGGCATCTTAAGTCCTGTGCCAAAACATGATAGGAAATCAGCGTTGGTGTTTTCACCACGCTTTCTATGTGTGACAGTGAAACAGTAAGGCTGTAAAGCCAGGTACCACCTCATAATTCGTGGATTTTTCTCTCATCTGTTGAATCCAACAGAGGGGTTGTAGTCTGTCACCACCTCAAATTCGCTCCCCAAAGATAGTATTTAAAAGACTCTATTGCCCATTTGAGGACTAGACATTCCTTTTAACAGTAGAATATTTATGTTCCCTCTCATGTAACTTTCTACATATACATATATATATATATATATATATATATATATATATATATATATATAATTGGGTGTTCTTCCTCTTGTATATATTGTGTCAGCACTGCCCCTATACCCACCCCGGATGCATCTGTTTGTACCACAAAGGGCTTGCTAAAATTGGGGCTTCTCAAAACAGGGTATGCACACAATGCCGCCTTAATTTGTCTAAAGGCGGTATCGCATTCTGGGGTCCATTCTACTTTGTTAGCATACCTTTTTTTAGTTGGATCAGTAAGGGAGCCTGCTATAGTGGAGAAATTGGGAATAAAGCGCCAGTAGTATCCAGCCAGTCCTAAGAAAGCATGCACTTGCTTCTTAGTCCTAGGTATGGCACAATCAGACACAGAGGATACTTTATTCAGTTCAGACTTAACAGTCCCATTTCCTGTAATGAACCCTAAATACCTGGTCTCAATCTGACTTAGGCAACACTTTTTAGGGTTGATAGTGACCCCTGCCTTTTTGATTACTGAAAATACTCATTCCAGATATTTTTAAATGTGTCTCCCATTCGGGCTGAATACTACCATATCATCAAGGTATGCGCACAAAAGTCTGTATAGGACTAAGCATTTGGTCCATGAAATGCTGAAAAGTTACAGGTGCTCCATGGAGACCAAATGGCATGGTGACAAACTCAAATAGCCCAATCGGTGTAATGAATGCAGTTTTTTCTTTGATTGTGTGGTAGAGGAATCTGCCAATGTCCTTTAGTAAGGTCCAGCATGGAAATATAAGCTGCATTCCCCAAACGATCAATAATGTCATCTATTCTGGGTATAGGGTATCAATCTAAAATGGAGGCAGCATTCACCTTCCGAAAATCAAGACAGAGGCGAATACCCCCCTCTTTCTTATTCACCACCACTATAGGACATGCCCATGCACTATGTGAGGGTGTGATAATGTCCATTTGTTCCATCTTTCTTACTTCCTTAATGACCTTTTCCCTGATATGAATGGGTAGTCAATAAGGTTTTTGGTATATAGGGGTAGTTTGGGTGCTCCTGATGTCAGCTTTTAGAGAGGTGTGTGTCCTCGGGTATTCGCTGCCACCAGCCGGACTTTCCTTCCGGCACCTCTTTCAAGTGTACAAACTTGAATAATCACACGTGCAATTGCACAAGTTAAAGTCTGGTAGTGTGTCTCTTTCGGGTGGTGGATGCTACACAGAGTTTACCTTAGCCAGTTGAAAACCAAATATTACCTTATAAAAATGACATCACAGTCACAACTGTTGAGCAAATAAATAGCTTTTACTTAACAGAAAGTGCAATGAGCATTCACAGGATATGTATTTACAACACAAGAGAATAACACTCATACAGGAAAAGTAAACAAATGTTTTTAAATAACAGATGGCAAAAGAAGAAAGCTAATACTGAAATATGCTATCACTAAACTTACCCTTCCCTGTCCTTACAAGAGACACTGGACCCTGTTCTAACTGCCAGCTCCCACGGACATAGCTACAAGGGTAGGCTCCAAGCTTATGCTTTTCCTCACAGCTTCCAAAGGCAAGAGGAAATTCTCTGTCTTACAGAAGCTTATATACTCTATGGAGAATAGGTCATTCCTATTCTCCCCTTAAATGCACCAACCAACTAACATGTATGTATTTAATTGTCCCAATCAGAATGAACACCTATCAATGACCAATTATAGTCCCTTTTCACCTTAAGTTTATATTTGAATGATCCAATCCATTCAAACTGCCGTGTCCATGTCTGCAGGTCTGTGTGTGTCTGGAGATGTCCACTCGAGATTTATGATCCAGCTCTTATCTAGCAGCTAGGAATTCCACAAGCTGGATGCTGCTGGAGGATTTCAGCCTCAGTGTATTTTTTTTCACACTGCTAAAAAAATAAGGCACCTACAGAATCCAAACCATTAACTCTTTCCTTCCCATTTCTGTCGCAAGGGTATCGATCTAAAATGGAGGCAGCATTCACCTTCCGAAAATCAAGACAGAGGCGAATACCCCCCTCTTTCTTATTCACCACCACTATAGGACATGCCCATGCACTATGTGAGGGTGTGATAATGTCCATTTGTTCCATCTTTCTTACTTCCTTAATGACCTCTTCCCTGGTATGAATGGGCAGTCAATAAGGTTTTTGGTATATAGGGGTAGTTTGGGTGCTCCTGATGTCATGCTCCACACCGACCGCCATGCCTGGGATACTTGTGAAGGTTTCCCGAATGTGTGTAAAAGGTGTTGCAACTGTTCTTGTTTCTGTGTGGTTAATGCTGGATTAACATAGACCTCTTGTATTTGACCCCTCTGTTCTAACCTACTGTATGCTATATCCAGTTCTGAGATATCAGTCTCAGTCTGTATGTAACAATTTATCTTGGGTGTTTCATTCCGCTCATGCCATAATTTTAACAAATTGGCATGATATATTTGTTTACTACATCTTCTAGTGGGCATCTGAACCTCATAGATGACTGGTCCTACTTGTCTGAGTATAGTATACGGCCCCTGCCACTTCATCAGCAGCTTGTTTTCAGTGGCTGGTAGTAGAAGTAGCACCTTTTCTCCCATGGAAAACTGCTTTTGCCCCACCCCCTTATCATATTCAGTTTTCTGTTGTATCTGCTTTTCTAGCAATGATTGGTGAGCCAAGGTAACATATTTCAGGAGGTGTTTTCTTAAAGTGGTCATATATTCAAGTACCCCTTGCTTCCCTATATGAGTGCTTTCCTCCCAATGTTCTTTAATAACATCCAGTGGCCCTCAGGGATTCCTTCCGTAAAGAAGAGAGAAAGGGGAAAACCCAGTGGAGGCTTACACGTCATGATAAGAAAACAGAAGGTAAGGTAGAAAGGTGTCCCAATTCCTCCCCTCTTTGTTCACAAATTTTTGTAACATCCTTTTAAGTGTTTAATTAAACCTTTCTACCAACCCATCTGTCTGTGGACGGTAAGGTGAGGTTCTTACGGCATGTATCCCCAATAATCTGTACAGTTCAGTCAACATTACAGATGTAAAATTTGTACCCCTGTCTGTAAGAATGACCTTCGGAATACCCATTCTACTAAAGATTTTTGCTAGTTCTTCAGCCACCCTGGATGCTGTTACAATTCTCATGAGTATTGCTTCAGGATACCTAGTGGCGCAGTCACAAACAACTAGAATGAACCTATTCCCTTTGGAGCTAGTCTGCAGGGGTCCCACTACATCCATAGCAATTTGTTCAAAAGGTTGACTGACCAAAGGTATATTTTGAAGGGTACCAAATCTTTTCTTCCTGTCCAGGCTACCTTCTGACATACCGGACAACTCTGGACATATTCTGCTATTTGTTTATGAATACCCGCCAGTAAAATCTATGTAGAATTCTACTCAGGTGGTATCCTCCCTGAATGTCCAGCCAGGGTATATCATGCAAATTCAATTATTTTATTCCGATATTTGTGTGGCACAATCAGCTGTGTGACTATATTTCCATTCTTGGGATTCATACATTCCCTATATAAAGTATTATTTAACATTACATATTTTGGAAATCCTTCCTCGGTTGCTTCCCCACCTGTGGAAAAAATGGGTTAATATAACATCCTTTTTTTGCTCAAAGACCATAGTCTCTGATTTAATATCTACAGGGCCCATAAACCGTTTATTTTGCCAGTGTTTTTTTTCTTGTCTTCTGATGGACTTCCCCTTCCGATCTTTTCCTGGGCTCTCATACAGTTCATCCGAGAATGGGAATAGTCCCCCCAGTTCACTTTGTTGTTTTGATTGTGACCGAGTTGTCATGGCCACGAGAAGTGAACAGTTCTGCTTCACCATTAAAGTTGAAAATCCAGATGATCTTGTCCAATAATCACAGGAACAGGTAAATGAGGAACAATCCCAACCGCCAACTCCTGTGATTTCCCATTTACAGTCAATTCCAGAGGGGTGGTGGCATAAAAATGAGTATCCCCGTGTATGCAGGTAACCATCGTGCCCTTCCCAGTTCTTTCTAGGCCCTCCACTAAGTCTGCAGGGACCAAAGTCTTATGACTTCCCAAGTCCAACAAGCCCAAGACATTGTGTGCCCCAACGTCCACAGCTGACATATAAGTTGCCCAATTAGCTAGGGCGAGATGTCCAGAATCTCCTTTTATTACTGGGCAATTTCTGATTAAGTGACCTTTCTTTTGACAACCATGACATATTATTTCAGATAATGATATTCTCTCTCTCCTATCTCTTCTTGAGTCAGGCTGTGTTCTAACATTTAGAGAGGAAAAAGGATGTCTTACCAGGTTGGTGGAGAGGGTTGTTGTACTACCCCCCGGTTCCTCCCTCTTGTAGGTCAAGCAGCCATGAAGTCTTCGGCCAAGGCAATAGTTTTCTCTGCACCTTCAGGTTTATGTTCTCGAACCCATAGCTATACATCTTGGGGTAGAACCTTTATAAATTGTTCGATGGTTATAGTGCACAGTCTTGCTACCAGGTTGTAGCCATTTATCACTTAAGTCCTTTAAGTGTGATAAACATCTCTGGGGTCATCTGAGGCTTGCATTTTAAGTATCTAAACCACTGTCTATAAGTTTCAGGACTAATGTCTTATCTCCTCCGGATTTCTGTTTCACATGGTCATAGTCATTAGCAAGTTGAATATCCAACCTACTATATACCACCTGAGCTTGTCCAGTTAGTTGGGGCAAGACGCACCACCCATTGGTCTTAGGCCAACCACATGTTTGTGCTACCCTCTCAAAGGAGGTTAGATATGCTTCGATATCATCAGAGTCCTGCAATATGGCCAGCTTGATATCTCTAGGTCCTTGTGGGCATTCTCCAAGTTCTGTTCTGATGGCTTGGAGCACCCTCATTTTATCTGCCTACTTGGCATCCTGTCTCCTGCGGTCAATTTCTCTCTCTCGGTCTAGCTGCTTGTCTAATGCACAACCATTTGAGTAATTCTCCCACATCTTCCATGGGAGCTTGCTTGAAGTAGGAGGCATCCACTTCCTTCTCTGGACCCTTGGTTTCCAGGGACATCCCTTCCCCATGCTCGCTGAGGTCCCCTGCGTCAGATCTCTCAGAAGGTGTCCTCTTGAACTTAGGACGTGTGTCCGGTAGGCCGGGTAATAATTGAGCCCCCGTTTGTGCTGCCATATGTCTGGTGAGGGTGCCTTGCGCAAGGCCACCCTCTGCCATGTGTACCTCGGGCACCAGGAAGTACCCGCAGCAATGCCTCCCTTCCCTGGCAAAGCATAGCAGGCAGTAGAAAATCCCACTTCTAACACCAAAATGTTACCGGGTGGGTTCTACAGGTAGACAATAAATGTACTCAGAGGCAACAATTCAGGTGCAACCCACTTTTTCCTTAGCAGGATGTTTATTTCAGCATAAACAAATTCAGCACCAATAAAGAAAATAATTCCAGAAAACAAAAAAATAATAAATCAAAATCAATACAATAGCTTTCTTTAGCTCTATCTCTGCAACCTCTCTCCAGCTAGGTCAGGAGGAACTGACCCTATCTGATCTGTTACTAGGGAAGGTAGGATTTAAGTACCCACCTCCCTGGTCATGTGATCACACATTTCCAACATTAAAACATGTTTAAAAAACTTTAAACATTGGTTTAACAGCAATTATATCTTTTTATACATGTAGAGAATCCCAAAAGTGTTTTTATACAACAAAATAATGCTTTACTAAGAAAGTTTGAATGACAACTAGGAAGTCTGGAGGTGATTGACAGCTTGGACAATTTAAAACTGAGCCTCCAGGGGCCGCTGATCCCCTATAGTGACCCTTAGTATCCTGCAAGAGCTTCAAGCAAACAGACCTCCCCTTTCATTTTCCAGAAGCAGACAGACTACAACACTTTTTCTTACAGAGCATTACCTTTTTCAGGTAAAAAATCTAGTCCATAATATTTTATAAGTTCTCCTTTGACAGAAATGCTTAAATAACCCCTCCTCTATTATACAAAGAAAAGAAAGAGTTGTTATTATTTTATAAAATAGAAGTTGTGCTTTAAGAAGGATTTCAATGAGCTGGGCTTGTTTTGCCCTGACAAGCCATCTGGTAAACTTTCAGACCCAAAATACAAACTGCTGCAGTAGGGTATTGTCCTGGCATTCAGAGAATTAGAGCACCATGCTCCTTAAATACCAAATAAAAGCCAGGACAGACTGTTTATGCAGTCCACAACATCTAGCATAATAGAGCTAAATGAATCCTCTAGGAAACAGGCAAGCCGTTGGCTGAAATTAACAAACCGGACGGCTGACACTTTTACTTTTGGTACTTTCATTTGGAACTTAAAGGGCTCTCCTGAAACATAGGAGAGCTTCAAACGCCAGCACTTGTTAAAGGGCTAAGTCTCCTTCCTAGAGACAATTTTAAAAGGCAGTGAAGTATTAAAAAAGGATGCTGAGCTGTCCTGAGGGCACGTACGATCGTGAGGGCTTTCCGGGGATAGCGAACCGGCCGTGCTGGAACCAAACAAGCGCCGCTTTCTAACCCCAATGTAATTCTCACAGAAAGGTTTTTTTCTGAAGACTGCTGGCTTTTCTTCTTGTACACACTAAATATTTTGTCACCAGCACACCAAATGCAGCAAAGAAAGCTTTTTAAAGCACAGAGGAGAAAGGGAATAACTGCTGGTGCGGTGTTTATTTTATTTCTAAAAGCAGCATATCTGCCACATCACTTCTCCCAGGTAGTAGGGAATATCAAGCAGACTAGGGACCTTGAAGAGACAGAGAAAACAAAAAGAAGGGATAAGAAAGGGGAAGAAGGGTTATTGTAAGGAGGTGGCCTGCCTCCGTACAGAACAAATGGGGACAGTAATCAGCACAGAAACGATAGTGGTTGCAACCAGAGGATTAGAAGAAGAAGAAGGAAGGTCCAAGTCTCAGTGGCAGGACTGACCCTGTCACAATATCCAAATTTCATTAATGCATAAGTACTATACAAATAAATCTCACATAAATAGTTGACTATTCATGCAAATCAATGCTTACTAAATATGTCACTCCAAAGGAACCCAGCGTGGGATTAGGAATAGCCAAATGCAAATGACTCACAAACTATATAATATGATTATCACATAAAACCATCATGCTTAACGAGGCATATTTTGGAATGGTTGTTCAAAGACATTGCTGAAAATGAATGGGGGGGCAAGAGGGAGGATTAAACTGAACCAATTCTGTGGTCCTACTGTCAGTATACCAATGGACAAGTGAATAGGAAGTGGTTATAAATACGATTTGAAATCAGTCTCCATATTCAGGCCTTCAGAGTTAAGGCATTCAAAGTGAAAATCCAATAAGCCTCCCGTTGTAACAATCTCTGCAATCTGTTGCCTCCTCGCTCCTATCTTCACCTGTTCCAGTTCCATAAATTTGAGCCTCGTCCTGAGTGCGGTTGAACTTTCTTGTGTCTGATTGTTCGTTTGGATGTGCAAACCCTCAACCTACACTGTCCCCATACCTGTTGGCACTGTAATCACCTGTTTTATATTTTCCATGTTCTATGTCAGCCTATTCACATGTTCCACCAGTTCTCTACCCCACCATGGAGTTTCCTCCAACAGCCCATTCTCCCCTGACCTTTTGTCCTCAAAATCCACTATGGCCCTGCTCCCCTCTGCTGCCACAATCCCTACCGACCCATCGCACAAACTCAGGACCAACTGGTGACCTACCTCTTCCTTCTCTCCTCCTCCTCCTCCTCCCAAAAGACAATTTATTAGCAGAATACTCACCAGCCAACGCTGTGTCTCCAGCACTCCTGCAAACTATTTCATCCTCCCATCAGTAGGTTCTCCACTTCCTTTCCTGAAACCTCTGACTAGCTGGAGCAGGGGTGGGAGGAGCTAAGGCCAAGGGGCCACAGAGGGCAGGATGAGGGAGCTGCAAGCCATGGGGCAGTCAGCCAAGCTGCTGCTGGGGTTAGGGACACTACCCTGGACAGCTGCCCCACTCCCCGACAACCTAATGGGTGTCTGGTGGCAAGCCATCAGCCACCAACCAGGTGTGCCTCACCAGCCCCACCCATGGCAGGCTGCTGCACAGTTGCATAGTCATGCTCGGGATCAGGTGGGACGAGAAGCTGGGGGAAAACAACCCTGCCTGGACTTGTCTGGGCCACTTCTATCCTGAGAACACTGGACACAGGTTGCCCCCCAGCCCCCCCCCAGTGAGCTTATTTCCAGCAATGCTAGAATTTCCCACTCAGAGTGCCTACTCCAGCCACTCCATTCTGTTCATCTCAGCCATGGCCCTGGGCCGCTGGAGGATTTCTTCAATTCCGTTTGCTGAGGGAGCCACAATCTATGCAGGGAGACTCAAAACAAGGATGCAGAAAATGGAAATAAAACATACAAACATAATTTGATGGCAGATAAGGACTGCTTGGCCCACCTAGTCTGCCCATGTTCCCTACCTATAGTCTCACCATGGAACTTACTTGATCTCTGACTCCCCCCCCCCAAATGGTGGGGGTAAGGCTGGAGATCAATTAGGGTCTACGGTAGCACAGTAGGTAGGGACTTTAAGGCAGACTGTGTAAGCCGGGAGGTCCTTTTCTGCCGACAGCTTCTTTGTTTCTGTGTTTCCTTCTAAGGTTCCCTTATACCTATCCCATGCCTTCTAAAATCCCATTACAGTTTTTGCTCCCACCACCTCCTCAGAGAAGCTGTTTCAGGAATTCACCACCCTTTCTGTGAAGAAGTGTTTCCTTACATTTCCCTGATTCTACCCCCTTCAGTTTCATCGAATGACCCCTTGTTCTCGTGCATCATTTTCTCTGAAAAAGACTTACCTCTTACCTTAATTTTACCCTTGAGATATTTGAAAGTCTCTATAATAGTCCCCCCAACCCCATCCTCCAGTTTCTACATATTGAGGTCCTTCAGTATCTCCTCATAGGGATTTTGATGCAGATCCAGCACCATTTTAGTTGTCCTCCTCTGGACTGCCTCAACTATGTCTTTTCAGAGACAAGCACAAACAAGTCATAAGCTCCAAAAATGTGTGTGTGTGTGTGAGCAGAGGAGTACACTTGCAGGAGCACATGGGGGAGGGCCTGCTGCAGGGAATGGAGAAGGAGATGAGTGGCTGTGGTGGCAGAAAGCAGCAGGACTGCAAAATGCAGGAAAAAAGGAGGAACACTTAAATGGAACTGCAAAGGAGACAGTGAGCAGTGGGGCTGGAGTAGTGCAAGTGACAGCATGCACAGCATGGAGATTGGGAGCCACATGATCGCTCCAAAGTGGCGCTTCACCAGGAAAAACAATGAACCTGCATCAGTCATGTAGTGAAAATTAGCAAGCAGGAACTGTGATCAAAGAGGCCGGAGCATGGCCAGGTGGGGTTCTTTAAACCCCCTCCACCCGCCTCTAGGGCTGCGCTCCAGCCCACACCCACCAATCTCTTCTGCCAACTTCTGGGCAGCAAATCAATACAGAGGGGTGCATTGCCTTTCTCCTTGCAGTGTGTCACCTGCTGGCCTGGTGCTGGCCATTTCATGTGCCTGCAGGAGGGAGGGCTTCCCGCAGGTGCTGGATGTAGTGGCTGTAGACCCCATGCAACTCCTTCTCCCCCTTACCTGAGGAGGCTCCCTGATTTGAGAAATAATAATAGATGGCATCTAGGATTACAAAGAGGGACTTCCCTGTCTCTCGTAATGTGGGAAAGACTGCAGTTATTACAGATATGGCTTGTGCAACCCTACTTTATATTACACAACCCTCTGGAAAAGAGAAGACTAATTCTTGTTTACAGTCATCAGTGTTATTTTTTCACTTCAGATGTCACACATATGTGGTGTGTTCTACTGCTCTGCTGTAAACATGTCGCTATTAGATAATATTCCATCGCCTTTTACATCACATTAGGTGAGATGTAACAAAGCATGCCTATCAAGTCTGTTCCATTGACATCTCAGTGGACATAGATAGTGCTTATAAAATGGGTAGGGGCAATCCTGCATTTTGATTGGCTGACATAATTTTTCAAGCCATGCTTTTTTTCCTTATAGATCCATGCAATGCCGTCCTAAACCAGTTCACTACCATTTTTTCCCATTTAACGAGCAAAATTGGAAGCACAAAAGGAAAAAAAAGCACAGTATTTAAAAAGTGTTGTTTCTTCAGGTAAATTACTGTCACTATCCCTTCCGAGCTGCTCCAGCTCCCTCCTTAGCTGCTGGTATCACTGTCTTTAGAAACTCCCACCCAACCCGCAAGTAGAGTGAGACTGCCGGGAGTTTGTTGAAAATAACTGCTGCAGATGGTACTGTTCTGCCAGCAAGACCTTAAGGAAAGTGTCCTTACTGGCGGCCTAAGGCAGTGACCCAGCGACTCTGCAGCACAGCGCCCCTAGTGACAGCACAGTAAATACAGCGGCACCCCTAGGGAAAGCAGAGAGACTATTTCATATGAAATTACACTTTTTTTACATTTTACCATTTTTTTTAAAGTACCACAATTTCTCAACATATACCAATTTTATAAACACAATAACCACACTCCAGGTTGTGGGTTAGTGTGTGATAAATCCACTTCTAGAGACAGTAAGGAACTCGGCCTGCAGCATTGTGCCTCACTATGTCCCTAGTGATAACGTTCATCACACACTAATCCACACCCCGGAGTGTGTTATTGCTTACTTGATCCCTATAGAATTAAAAAAATCCAGACTATTTTTGAAAAAAGTACCATTTTGTACCATAAGTATTCTTCTGTGAATAACAATGCAAAATATTCATCACGTATCAAGTATATACATCAAGTTGTATAGATCATATGTGAGACCGCAACTTGACTATTGCAGTCAGCTTTGGTCACCCTATAGAAGTGCTGATGTTAAGAAACTCAAGGGAGTCCGGCATAGAATGACAGGGATCATGAAAGAGTGGCGACATTGCTGCTACGAGGACAGATTGGAGAAACTTAGATTACACCCCCTGGAGGTACGAAGGAAGAGGGGAGACTTACTGCTACTATATGATATATTGCAGGACAGTGGTCTTATAACAACTAAATACTGACTTCAGGAACATTAATTTAACATCATGGGGACATGCACTGCAACTAAAAGGAAAAAGGTTTAATGCAATTAAAATAAAGCATTTCTTTACACAAAGAGTGGTGACCCTATGGAATAAACTGCCATTGGAAGTAGTAATAAGTAAAACTAAGGACTCATTCAAAAAACAGATAAATAAATACAGTGCAAAAGGTAGGGATATGACATATCATATGGAATTTTAAAGGCGCTTCTAATGGGCCTTGTGACTGCTACTTGCTCCTACATTTCAGTGACAAGTATTCAGACATCTTTTCCTTATTGGCTATTATGTCGCCACTTCCCTGATCCTTCAGTGGTCCAACAGTTTTTTGCACTTTGCATTTACACATCTAACATACTATTTCTTACTGGATTTGACTTCAACTGATGTCTATTCCTCTGACGAGTGGCAGAGCCAGGTTTGGGGGCCAGGGGCACAACAGTCAACCAGGGGCGCCATGATGCCAGCAAGTGAGTGTCAAATTGAAAATGTGGTGTGCTGAAAAATCAATGTTTTTTTATCTAAAATGAATAAGTTGGGGGGCAAGGTCTGGGGTAATGCACAAGGCCCATTAGTAGCGCCTTTAAAATTCCATATAATATGTCATGTCCCCAGGGAGGCAGTATAGCGCAGTGGTTTAAGGCTCTGAGCTGCAAATCTTGTGACATCCAGCAGACCAGACCTGGGTTTGAATCCCACAGCTTCCACTTGCATACTGTGTGCCCTGACCAAGTCACTTAACTTCCCTGTGCTCCCAGGTCGCTCCTGTAAAAAAGCTTTCAGCTTAGTGTGCTACTCCTGGTTAAACAACTAACTAACTAAACAAAAAAAAAGTTCTTCTTCACCGAGAGGGTGATGAATGACTAGAATAGTTTGCCGGAGGAGCTGGTGGAAGTGGCAGCGATCACGCAGTTCAAGCATGCATGGGATAATCATATGTGTGTACACTGGCGATGGAAGGGACAGGTTGAGGGTCCCCAGTGGATGGCTACTACTTGGGGGCTTTCATGGGCAGACTAGGTGGGCCACGTGATCCTTATCTGCTGGATACTTTCATGAATCTGGAAATGTGGAAGCACTGTATTTCGCATACACAACTTAACTAATAACCCACTGATGGCAGCACATAAGATTTGTATTAGGAGGATACTGGTAGGATTTTAACATTTTTTGTATACTTGGGCTCATGGGAATAGTAATTTCAACCCCCCCTCCCCCCTGCCGGTGTAAAAATTGTATTCTGAGTTCCACGAGAGAGCCAGAGCTGAAACAAACTGTGAGAGTCTAGTGAGAGATGCAACTTTTTGAGATGTGAGGCTGGAGATTGAGACTGAGAGTAATGCTTACCCCCCCATCACTGGGCACCTAGCCAAAGCCTATTCATTTCAAAGTAAAGGCATCCTGTCCGTTCCACAAGTGAGCAAGCGTGTCATTCTACATGCGTGCATACACTCATGTCTACCTTACCTGCCTGCTGTTCTGTTTTCACACACAGATATGGGCAGTTTGCTCTGCTGCATGCATCTCGGAGCCAAATGCAGCAGTGTGCAGATTTACATCTTAACGAGCTGCTGTCTCCGCCAGGAAAACAAAATATTAGACTCATTCCAGCTTGCACGTCACATATCTTGTATGGAACTCAACACCCAGTTATTTATCACTGAGAGAATTTGCATGGAAACAGGATCTTTATCCCTTAGAGTCTATCTGCAAACTCAGCTGATTCCTCCCTTGAAGTCATAATCCTTAGTTGTGATGTCACAGTCTGTCGTCATGGCAATAACTATACTGTAACAAGCAGAGTATTACAACATCAGGTGTAGATTAAGCAAAAGGACCTGATCAGCTACAAAGTCAATGTTTTCATGTAGAGGACCTCAGTAATAAAGGAGGAGGAATACAGAACTAATATGAAATATTTGCTGAATTGATTGAGTCCAGATATTGTGTTTTTCAAAGTTCCTTCTGGAGTCCTCAGTTGCTGTTTGAATCATCTTTTTATTTTAGTCTTTGTTTGCCAAGTAAGGCCCACTAGGCACAAGTGCCTGTTTTCAGGGGCGACCTGGGAGCACTGGGGGGTTAAGTGATTTGCTCTGAGTCACACAATATGCAAGCAGAGATTGTGAGAATCAAACCCAGATCTTCTGGATGTACCCAGCTCATTCATAGCTAATTACTCTAACCTCTAGGCTATACTGCCAGCCCAGAAGTAGGGTCCTGAAGTAGGGTGACCAGATTTCCTAAATTAGAAACTGGGACATGCATGGCAAAAAATTCTGATTATAGGATGGCACAAAAGGCTGACATAAAGCTGTGTTATAGGGGCCACCAAGCCCCCATAAACTCTGGGATTTTAGAACATCTCTGGTGCCCTTTGGGGCTGATTGGGAAGAAATAAACACTTTCTGTAGGTCTCAGCCCACATGTGATTCTAATCTTCCACAGCATTGTTTATTTTTAATAAAGACCAGGCTCCAGATGAGAAACGACTTATTTTTGTTTTACTCACACAATAACCCTTCTCCTCCTCTCTCTCAGAGAGAGCCACACAGCTAATTGCCCTGATCTGCGCATGGCACGGGCCCTACCTCATGCTCCTCTGACCTCTTATCGTGGCTCTGCCTTCTCCTCAGGATTTCATTTTTAAAGAGTTTATTTTTTTTATTTACTGAATTTTTTTCCAAGAAATGTTATTCAGAAATGTGACTCACACTATCTCCTCCTCTATCTGCTCAGCAGCTGGCAGTCCTGATCAGCTTCAGGCTTCTCCTGCCCCACGGGTTCCCCCCACCTCACGCTCCAAGTTCTTGTCCTGTCTCTCCACCAACCCAACCTCACAATTTTTTTCTTTTTGTTTTACTTTATTTTTATTGATTCAGTGTAATTATACATTACATCATGGTGCTAACAGGTACACATTTACAATTATCTTGTCCATTGACGTTTCTCATTGTTACAGTAACATTGAATTTCTGTCCCTGTTCCTTGTTACATCACTTCAGGGGGTTTGCTAAAAAAATTAATTCTAGAACTTACAACAAAATGATAATGGTTCTGTGCATCTAACACCTATAGTAATGTCTCAAAACGTTATTTAGAGTCCTTCAATTAGCCCCTGTAGCCATGAGCCAGGATAAAAGAAATGTCCACTTGTCATTGTGCACCCTATCTAAGGGTCTAACATTCCACTCATACATAGTTTATAATTCAGAATATTTTATAATACTCCCCACATAGCTCATAAATTGGCACCTCCTCCACACAACAATTGCTGAAAATTCAACTTTATCAGTTTTTATTACTTGAGAACAGATTTAGGGCTAAATACACTTATTCCAAATGCCCATAAGTTTACTTACTAGCAAACAGCAAAACTTTGTATACTTGGAAGGGGAAATGAGGTCCAGAAGTAAAACAAGGGAACAACATTATGACATGAGTTTTACCCTCTGTCTTCTCAGGACAAATAATTTCCACGATAACATTGTTACATCAGTTTACCAGTATATAGTCCTGACTTTATGGGAACATCCCCATCCATCCCAGCCCTTCAAAGATGGATGTCCATCCAAATTACCCTTCTTCCCTCGCCCTTCCAGTCATTAAGGATTTAACCCATTGACTTTTGTTCAAGTCATCTGTTCTTCCTCCGATTCAGAAGAATCGGCCTTCACTGCAAACTGCTTTTCAATTCTTTCTAGCAGCTTTGAAGCTTCGACAGCTTCAGAAAACTGATACGCCTTACCTCCATACGAAATTCGCAAACTAGCAGGCATAAGAAGAATGTGGTGCACGCATAACGCCGGAAGCCTTTCTCTGATGCCATCAAAATGCTTGCGTCGCACATGGGTAGAGTAACTCAAGTCTGGAAAGAGATGTACCTTGACGTCCTGCCAGATAAGAGGGCTCAAAGACTTGGCATGTTGGAGTATTGGATCTCATTCCATGGATGTACGGCCTCCAGCATGATTGTCTGAGGAACGGTATTCCAGTCTCCAGCCTCTGCCTGCTGCCATGTGGTGTAATGTGGCAGGCCTTGATTACAGCAGATTCTGTTTTGAGCAAGTTCTGCAGCCATCTGTGTAGGAAATCCTTTGGATTATTCCCTTTGGCTTCTTCTAGTAAGCCCAGGAGACGAATATGCATGGCTCTGATTGCATTTTCAAGACTCTCCAGGCGCCTCTAGAGAAGTCTGTTTTCTTTTGTAACTCCAGACACAATTGCGATTGCTCTATCTGAACTTGCAACCGCTCCTTTCCTTTCTTCCTCCAGTGTCCCCACCCTTGTAGATAGTTGTTTTAAATCTTTACTGACACCATCCACTTTACTGTCCAGGCTCAGATTGCCCAGAGTAACGCCGCGTTGGAAGGTTGCGGCCCCTCGGGATCGGTTGTGCCAGGCTGGGAGTCTTTGCTACCACCTATCTTTAGCTCCTTCAAGCGGGTTCCTTCTGCAGGTGCTGCCGGTTTGTTATTTTGACCCATACCTGTGTATCAAGTCACCGGCCAGTCAAGTTTAGTGTCTATTTGCAGCTCAGGGTTCCTCTCTTCCGACATCAAATTTCAGTAAGTTTATACCTCGGATAATTGTGTTTTTAAATGATAAAGTGCCCACTCGCAGAGCTGTAGAGAAGAGCTGCTGCTGGCCACGCCCCCCTCAGGATTTTTTTTTAATTGTAATAATAAGGGTCTGGTCCAGATAAAAAAAATGGGAAAAAGAAAGCTGACAGCAAGGCAGGAGAGTAGAGGTTGTCTATCCTGCCATCTGACACCAACAGATTCTGTGTCTCGACCCCGAGCACACTGCTTGCACGCACCAAGCTTCCCAAGCTGCAAACCTGGACTGGTGCTGCATCTCCTCATGTGTGAGAGACTGTGCGGACATGTTAGCATGTTATAGTCTGTTTGGTGGTGTTTGCATGCACTCTCATTGGGCAATCCACAAAGTTCTGTGTTAGCTCTGGGGCAATGACAGTTGGAGGCTGGCTGTGTGATACATTGGTTTGGGTCTCCGAGGAAGAAGTGCACTGGTGGCTAGCCGGAAGGAAGGCAGGGAGAAAGGTCCAACTGAACCCACAGGGCAAGACATCTATGGCAAGCAAATCTTAAAGGGCCAATACTGGCCCAGTGCCATGGAGAGCTAAGGCACTGCACTTCCTGCCACACTGGTCTCCCAGGCTCGTAAACGGATGGGGGAGGCTTGGGGGCCCACTGGGGGAAGGAGGGAGAACTGAGTGTCCTCAGGACAGCTCTCCTTCCTCGGTTAGGAGGGTTACAACATCCTTTTGCTCATCTGCAACCTGGAGGAATTCATGTAGCAGTGCAGCGGGATCACACGGGGGGAGGGACTGCACACAGGACGCCAGGGGAGTCTCTGTGGAGGCACAGTATGCACATTGTGTCCACGCAATATGATGCGGTCCCGGAATAGAATGAGTGGAAACCTCCCTGGCTGCTGGATGATGCCAAACCCCCAGCGGGCCCCACACTGGTAACTGGGCACCTTTGAGAAGACCCTCTGGCAGAGGGTGAAAAGGAGTAAGTTAAGTCCCTGAGAAACCGTGTGACAGGGCTGGGGGGGTAAGTCATGTGGGGAGGCTGAGCAGCCAGTATGGGACAAACATATGGTTGAAGAAAAATGTAAAGGGCCAGAAGGCCATTGGTAACATCACTGTATGAAAGGGCTGATTTTTTTCTTGGATGAAACAATTAAAACCAGAAAAAAGCGCTGATTTCAAAGATAGTGTTGGGACACCAGGACAGAGTAACAGACTTTGGTACTGTACTGGTAAAATTGGGATGTCTGGTCATCCTGTCTTATTTAATTATTTAAAAGTTTTACCAGAAGGGCATACTGAGCAGAGTATTGCTCAATTCCAGATGCGTCCTGGGGTGAGGGTAGGGGAGAAGTACAAAATGATACAGGATACATACAAGTACAATATTTTAGGGCAGAGAACAACTAGAAAACAGAATAGATACAAAAATACAGCACAAGATTACAGAGTACAGTGTGAAATCACGGTGCAGTAGTGAAGGCAACTAGACAGTCTTTTAGGCTACACATATACTACTTAGCACAATCGGATCTGTATAGTCGTGTAGGAGGAACTGGCCCTGGGTGATCGTGGTATTTACATGCATGTGCAGGTGAGAGGAAATGAGCTTTAAGAAGGAGTTGAGGTGCTGGGTGCAGGAGGCATCCATAGGGAGGAGGGAGTTCCACAGTTTGGACATGCAATATTTGAAACTGCCTGGCCAGCAGTGGTGGACATGTCTTATTACCGATAGGAGCTTGGCATCGTTATTCCTCAGTGAGTATGCTGGAAGGTAGGGCGGATAATTCAGAGGTGAGGTAGGGCAGGGATTGGGTCCAGAACTTGACTGTAATCCGGGCACAGTGGGTCAGTCTTCGGCCCAGGAAGGAGGGGAGGCCCAGGGTCTGGTAGAGGATGCAATGGTGGGTGGTGGGAGGACAGTCAAGGGCGAAATGACAGAATGAGTGGAAGAGTGGGTCCAGTCTGGCTAGGGTGGACTTGGGTGCAGCACTGTAGACTATGTCCTTGTAGTCAAAGATAGGGAGGATAATTTTCTGTATAATGGCACAGTGAGACAATAGCGGGATGCAACTATGATTATGGTGTAGGGCACCCAACTTGGGGTGGAGCTTATTGTGGATGGCATCAATATGTATGGAAAAGTCGAGGTGCTGGTCGAGCTAGACCCTGAGATATCTAAAGGAGGTACAGGCCTCCAGAGAAGTCCCATCCAGGGTGTGGAAAGTAGGGGTAGGGGGAGCCTCGAGAGTCTCTGCCTGGTGCCGAAGGTCATGGAGACTGTTTTCTTGGCATTGAGGGAAAGCTGATTTGCGCAAAACCAGAGCTGAACATTTTGAAGTCCTGTGGAGTCTGGTAACCACATCAGTGGTTGTGGGCTGGAAGATACAGCAGTGTCGTCCACATACATATGAATGGATGTGAGGGCAAGCAGAGGGCAAGTCATTGAGGAAAATAAAAACAAGAGCTGTCCGAGGATGGAGCCCTGGGGCACACCGTAGTGACAGGAGGGAGGCAGAGGTAATGTTGCCAGTTTGGACCGATTGAGGTCTACCCACCAGATAGGAGTGGAACCAGTTGGTTGCCTCACTGGAGAGTCCTGCAAGAGATAGCTTGGACAGGAGGAGGAGAGACCGTGTCGAACACCTTAGCCAGGTCAACAAAAATTGCTGACGTGATGTGGCCTTTGTCCATACCTGAATGGATTGCATCGATGAGCCTTAACAGGGAGGTGGCGGTGGAGTGGACCTTCCTAAAACCAGACTGGTAAGGTGTGAATAAAGATGAAGAGTCAAGGAAGGAGGAGAGCTGCGAGAAGACAAGTTGTTCCAGAAGCTTAGACAGAATATGGAGGAGGGAGATGGGGCGTAGTTACCAGAAGCGGATGGGTTGCCTCCCTTAGGAAGTGGGATAACAGTGACATGTTTCCACTCAGATGGGATAGATGCTAGTGAGAAGGAGAGGTTGAAAAATGTGGCCAGTGGGAAGGCTATGGCAGGAGCTGACAGGTAGAGCATTTTGGAGTCCAGGCCAGTGGGGCATTTATCTTTGGATGGGTTAGGGTTAATAGTGCAGTTAGCACTTCTTGCATGGTAACGTGGCAGAAAGAGAAGGAGGAGACATGTTGGGGGGGCTTGGTCGGGGGTGGAAGAGGATGAAGGGGATTTGAGGGCAGGTGGGAGAGATGACAGGAGGGATGCCATGCAGCTTGTGAAGTAAAGAGTTAAATTCAGAGGCCACTGTAAGTGGGTCAGTAGCAGTGGAGCCCCCAATGTTTAAGGCTGGGGTTGGTGGCTGGGAGGTTGGGGAGGAAAGGGATTTAACTTCCTTCCAAAATTTAGAAGGGTGCTTTAGGTTCGTGAAGAAGGTGGCTTTGAAATAGTTGGCTTTTGCCTGCCTGATTTGACGTGTGCAGACATTGCTTAAAGCACGATACTGTAGATGATCCGTGGGTAACCTGGAGACCTTGAAGGTCTTCCATGCCTGATCTCTTGCTCTGAGATGGGCCATGATGTTGGCTGTGATCCAAGGTAGATGAGCGCCCCTCACACATGTCTGTCGGAGGGGGGCATAATGGTGCCAGACAGCAATGAACCTAGACTTAGAGTATTCCAGGGCAGAGTTGATGGAGGTGGCTCGAGGATACTTAGTGAGATGATGCTGGGAATCAGCACATGTCTTGTTGAGGGGCACCAGTTTCACAGCCAGAGGCTGAAGGAGGGGTGACTGTCCTCTGCTTCCCCTCTAGCTCCACTACTGCCTCTGACATTTGTTTTGCACCATTGATTCTGCATTTGTACTCTTCAGGCCGTTTCCACGAGTTCTGCCTGTTTTGACTCGTGCCTCACAATATTTTTCATCTTGTATGCTGCTTCATCTCCCCCAGTTATGTTGACATCCCCTTTCGCCATCCAGAAAGATTCACATCTCCTACTATTGTATATTCATTCCTCTGTGAGAAATTCATGTTTTATACAATCTAGATTTAGTTTGATAGTGTCTCATTGTTGCTGAACCCATCTGCCCATGTGTTTGCTTTCACTGGCACCTGTACTGTAAGTTCTTTCCTTTTTTTTTAGTGCCCCTCTGCAGAGCAGACTGGTAGCTCCATCCCTCCACCTTGTGCAGGAACGTGGTGTATGTCGCTGTCATCGTATTGCCCCTATTCTTTCCAGTGTTTGATCTCGTGATTTTATGGTTGTTGTTTCCTAGTGTCTGTCCAATTCCCATGTCTCTGACCAAACTATCCTTCTTATTAAGGCTTGGATTCAGTGTTGCAGGTATCTGAGTGATGTCCTTGACCAATGGTATTAGATAGCATTTTTCTGTAATATTCGGGTTAGCTAATTCTCCTGGTCTTAGCAATTCCCTCCTGCCAGTCTGTGTCTGGGCACTTATAATATTCCATGAGCAATAAACTCCTGTGGTAGTCAGCCCAATGGCACTGTAGCAGCCTGCCGGTGGGCATAAGGGCTGAGGTGCTTGACGCCTTACACCACGTCATGCTGGCGACACAGGTTTGGGAAAGAGCCAGGGTCGTCGGGTGCAGGCCGGGGGAGATGGACGGAGCAGGATCGAGCAGCTGAAAGGCAGCTGTCCTCTCCTGAGGAGGACAACCGTCACCCACCATAGTTCCACTGTCTCTGGGTGGTGGTCCAAGGGCAGTGCAGGAGGGTGGATGGCAAAGTAGAGGGAGGGCACCTTGGTACCATGGTGTGTGCATGCCTCCGCATGCGTGTGACTGGGGCACAGGGATGGAACCAAAAACTGGGTAAAATATTCTATAAAATATAAATGCAAAAGAAAAAACTCTCTGTGGCAACTGCCTTTTGGAACACCTCATGAAATTTAAGGTCCTAGTTCTCTTGGTCTAAAGGTCTATAACATATATATTTTCTTTGGTGATTGCCTTTTGAACCACTTCATGAGGTTTAAGGTCAGGATTCTCCTTGTCTGGAGATCTATAGCATAGGCCAACCATAACTGTGTCTCCTCTTCTATTTGAGAGTCAGCTAGAATGCCTTGGTCTCATCTGTGTTAAAATCCTGTGTTTTACTTACCTGCAGTTGGCTTGTGACATATGGTGGAGGCAGTGTGGTCTAGTGGGTAGAGCACTGGCTTGAAACCCAGCAGACTACTTTTCTTTACTGGATAGGTACACTGGTGAAAGAAGTTCCCTTTTACAGAATACACGTTCAGCTTATACCTCTCAACCCCCTTGCTTCATAAATCAGAGACATGGATTAAAGAAATCAGGGACAAAGCCCCAGAATCAGGGACACATCTTTCAAATTGATAATATTCACTCAGAAAGCTGACAGAATAAGGGGATTAGTATAAAATGTATTTTCTGAAGAATTAACAAGTCTGTAACTTTAATGTCTGGCATTATTTGTGCTTACAATCCCTACTGTTCAGTCACATAAACACAAATTTTACAAGGGACAGAGGAATATTTTGAGGCAAATCAAGGACATCCCTGAAAATCAGGGACAGTTGAGAGGTATGTATGATTCAGCTTACTAGAGCCAGATACTCACTGTGTGACCCTGAGGGAGGCTTTTCCTCCTTTCTTGCCTGGTCTACCTGTACTGCTACAGTTTGCAGTTATTATCGATTCAGCATTGCCATACAGGGCATTGTCATCCTATCATGTCTCTGTTACATAGAAACATGGAATTTGCTGGCTGATGTAGTCCGCTTGACTCACCAAGTCTGCCCATTTTCCCCTGCCTACAGTATCACTGCAGATCCTGTTTGATCTTTGGCCCATTCACCCACCCCCTTCCCTTTCCCTAAGATTCCCTTATACCAGGCCCTTATGCCTTTCCCATGCATTCTTGAACCCCACCATTGTTTTTACCCCACTACTTCTGCTGGAAGCCTGTTCCAGGAATCCACCTCTTCTGGATAGACTACTCACATCTCTCATGAATCTCACGCCTTTCCAACTTCATCAAGCCTACTTGTCCTTGAGTACCTTTGTTTCTGTAAAATACTTCCCTCTTGTACCTTATTTACCCCTGTGAGATATTTAAAGGTCGCTATCATATCCCTCCTTTCAGGGTGTACATGTTTAAGTCCTTAAGTTTCTCCTTATAGGGCTTCTGATGCAGACCCTGCACCATTTCAGTTGCCCTCCTCTGGACCACCTCCACTCTGTCTGTCTCCATAAGTGGACACTGTATTCTAGGTGGGGTCTTACCAACGATCTCTACAGAGGCAGTACCACCTCCCTCCTTCTGCTGGTTATACCCCTTCATATGCACCCCAACATCTCACTAGCTGTCCCAATTGCCCTGTCGCACTGCCTGGCCACCTTTAGGTCATCCAATTTGATTACCCCAGGTCTCTTCCCTGCTTGGGGGTCGTCAGTACCACTCCTCCCATCTTGTACTCTGCCCCAGGTTTCTGTGCCCTAAGTGCATTACTTTGCAGGGTTTTCACATTGAAACCCAGCTACCATACCCTTGACCATTCCTCAGCTGTTCTCAGGTCTCTGCTCATCCTTTCCGCCCCCCTGGAGTGTCCACCCTATTGCAGATCTCGGTGTCATCTGTAAAGAGTTAGATCTTCCCTTCCAGCTCCTCTGCAATGTTACTTATAAAGACATTAAAGAAGACCGGTCCCAGCACTGACCCCTGAGGAACCCCACGGGTCACCCTCCCCTCCCTTCTTCAGAGTGAACTCTGTTTACTACCAAGCCCTGCTGCCTATCCCCTAACCAATTGCTCTTATTCTCAGTATGTCCAGCTCTGTCAGAGCAGATAACATTCAAGCTGTGTGAACGCCACTGGGTGCTGATACTATGGAGGATCACATTCTAGGTATTTATTTTAACATCAAAGCTGTCTATGGACTGGCTCTCCTTTACCACCATGACTTTTCATGCCTGTACACACAGCCATGATCCTTCATTCTTCAAAAAGAGTGTTATTAGTGGCACCAAGATTTTTCAAAATATTTTGATTTTCCTTTTTCTCTGTCTCAACCCCTTTTTATGTAGGCTTGCGCATGCGCAGCAACATCTTGCGTAGTAGCACATTTCAGAGGTGCGCTAGTGTTGTGCCCACGTAGGGACACTTTAGTGGTGTGTCCTCACCCACCAATCAGTGAGCATGCTGGTGATGACAGTAGACTTCAAACAGAGCCAAAACCTTGAAAGAAATCTGCCGCTCCAGTGAGGTGCAGTTTCCTCATTGCAGCGGCAAATGACAAGACTCCGGCCATGTGCATTACAGTGCTCAGTAATGCACATGGCTGGAGTTACCAGTGGAGTTTCAATGTGCCTTTTCTGGAGAAACATTTCAATAAGTAAAATAGCTACGGTACGGCTTTCCACAATGATGACTCCTGCTGTCTGACGCACACTCCCCGGAAAGCTGACATCTGGGTGCCCAATCCCCGTGTCGGCATGCCCCCCATTATGTGGCACACTGGGAGCCCACCCCAGTGTGCTGAAACACGGTGGCTTCTGCCGCCCACCATACAGTCCCACAAAGCCGACATCTGGGTGCCCAATCCCCGTGTCGGCATGCCCCCCCATTATGTGGCACACTGGGAGCCCACCCCAGTGTGCTGAAACACGGTGGCTTCTGCCGCCCACCATACAGTCCCGCAAAGCCGACATTGGGGGTGCCCAATCCCCGTGTCGGCATGTATCCCCCCTCATTAATGTGGTACACTGGAGCCCACCCCAGTGTGCCGAAATAATTATTTCTGACACCAGAATGCCCACTCCTGGTGTCGTATGCACCACTCCCAACCCATTTATGTTCTTGCTGACAATGTGGTGCCCAACTCGTGTTGGCAATGACATGCGCCTCCACTTGTCGTGGACACTGTGAGCCCACCCCAGTGTGCCTGAATGTTTTTTTGTTTTCCCGCTGTAAAATAGAAGAGCCATCCCCTGTAGCCTTTTTATTTTATTTAACCTGTAAAACAGAAACCTGTTCCTTGTGGTCTCCCCTGTCCCCCTCCCTCAGACCGCACCCTTCCTCTGCGCAACCCCCTTCCTGCGCCCCCTCACCCCATACTTATCTCTGGAGGTTGGGAGCAGTGATCCTCTGTGGCGCAGGACACGTCTGCGCTCTTCAAAGGCCAACTGCAAACTGAAGAAATGACGGTAAGCTGTATAATGGGAGTCAGTGGGAGGTTTCTACTTAGGTTGATATCGCTGCCATTTTTTGGAATTTCTGACCCCAAATTTTCCAACATAGGTTCTTGGACCCCACCTCGCAGACACGCCACTGTCATGTCGTTACTCAGTCCCGAAGGTGACTTCGCTGTTGCTGTGCAGAATCACTTTCGGGATTGATTAATGAAACGACAGTGCCACTGCTCATGAGGGAGGTCCCAAAAGCTCATGTTGCAAAGTTGGTGAAAAGTTCAAAGCGATAACTGCATTATGAGTGTGCATTGTGCAGTTTCTACGCCACCGTGACTTCGCAAATTTTTATATTTTCACTCCAGATTTTCACCACGCCATTTTTTCACACCTCCTTACAAACAGTACAGCTGTCATGCTCACATCCTGCCCAACATGTGTTTTACACCTGTGGTGCAGAATAGGCGCAGTCGCTGTACCAAATCACCTTCGTAACGAACCGATAGTGCCACTGTTCAAGTGAAGTGGGTCTCAAAAAGGGCCATGTTGAAAAATTTGGAATGAAAATACCAACAAATGCCTGGTGCATTAGGGTTTCCAACCATAATGCCCCACCCTGCAAAGACTAACAGGCATCGGGGGTGTGACTTGGGATCATTGGCTGTAATGCTCACACCATTCCACCCCCACCCTGCAGCCAGTGACAGGCATAGAGGTGTGCCCTGGAGTCTTTGGCTCCAAAGTTCACTCCATTCTCCTATACTGCATCCATCTCAGCATATTTCTTTATGGAATGGGGCGAGCGTAAGGCCCGAAGACCCCAAGGCACACCGCGACACCTGTCGGTGTCTGCAGGGTAGGGTGAGGTGGAATGCCGTGAGTGTTATGGCCAGTGACCCAAAGGCACACCCTCAACGCCTGTCAGTCTCTGCAGGGTGGGGTTGGGGTTGGCATCAGTTCAATACTTCACTGCCATTCCTATTATGCATCTCTAACTCCTGCACTACCAATGCCAATGCCAGCAAGCCAACATTCAGCATTGATAAATGCTTGTTTTCTGGTTGAGAGGGTAGGTGAGCAACAGCCCTCACAGGTGATGCCAGTGATGCTCTATGGTCAATAAGTATTTGGAGCCAGTACATAAATACTGGCCAGGCTCTCGCTTCCTGGGAGCTGAGCATTTTACCTCCATGGCTGGCTCAGCTCCCAGCTGGACACTGTGTGGAATTCTGGAGATAGCACTCAAACTCCTGTCTCCCATGTGACAGCATGAAGCCATGCTGCCATGCCACTGAGTCAGATCCCAAGATTCAAACTGAAAACAGCAGGACACTGAGTATCCTTGGAAGCAGTCTCTACCCACTGAAATGCACAGCTATATAACTTGCATACAGCCCCATGCTGGACAGCTTTAAAGAGAGTCCAGCCCACAAGCAAAATATGTCTAACCAGAGCCAATATGGCTGTGGTGAGCTGCCAGATGATCAAAGTTGCACCTGTAGTAGAAAATTTGGAACAACCGGGTGTAATTCACAGATTTTTGAAGTTGTTTCACCAAATTTTCAACATGGCCTTTTGGGACTCCACCTCATGAAAAGTGCTACTGTCATTTCGTTCACTCATCCCAAAAGGTGATTTTGCAGCACCACTGCATTATTCTGTGCCACAAAGTGAAAACATGTTTTGGGCAGGATGTGAAAAATGACAGCTGTACTGTTAATAAGGAGGTGTGAAAATGGCAATGTTGAAAATCTAGAGTGAAAATATAAAAAATTGGTGAAGTTAGGAGCGTGCATAGAAAATGTGCAACGCATGCTCATACCGCAGTCATTTTTGGGAATTTTTTTCACCACATTTGCAACATTGGCTTTTTGGGACCCCACCTCGTCAACAGTGGCACTGTCGTTTTGTTAGTCGGTCTCGCAAGGATTCTATGCAGCCAAGAAAATCACTTTTCAGGAATGAGTAACAAAATGACAGTGACAATGTTCATGAGGTGGGGTCCCAAGAACCCTATATTAAAATTTGGGGCCAAAATTCCAAACAATGGCTGATATATCAAGATAAGTTGAAAACCCATTGAGTGTCATTATAAGGTGCTTACCTTTGATTCTTCCATTTACGGTTCGACTTTGAAGCGTGCAGATGTATCCTGGTCCAGAGAGGATGACAGCGCTGACCTCCGGATGTAAGTATGGGGTAAGGGAGGATGCAGGAGATGGGTACTCAGAGGAGGATGGGGTTGGGAGGGGTACTGGGGCGATGACAAGGACGTTTCTTTTTGCAGGTAAAAATATGTTGAGGACTGTTTTCTTTATGTACAAGGAAAAAAACTAATTTGGGCACACTGGGGTGGGCTTCCACTGCTGCCACATGGGTGGGGGCGGACATGATGCAGACACGGGAGTGGGTACCCTGATGTCGGTGGGGGAAAATTAATTAAACAAAATTGGGCACACTGGGATGGGCTTCCAGTGTGATACATGAGCTGGGGGGTTTTACATGATGCCAACACGGGGAATGGGCACCCTGATGTCAGCATGGGAAACAAAAAAACACACATACATTTGGACACACTGGGGTGGGCTCCCAGTGTGCCACATGAGTTTGGGGGGGTTACATGATGCCATCACGGGGATTGGGCACCCCGATGTTGGTGCGGGAACAGGAAATGGAGGGATTGGGAAGGACTGCAGTAGTGGGAGGGAGCGGGAGGGTTTCATTACCTGCCAGTGTTGGGAGGAAACGGAGGGAGCAGGGAGGACAGGAGCAGTGGGAGGAGTGCCATCTGCAAGATGGTGGCGGCAATGGAACTGCGCATGCAAGGCATTCACACATCCGTAGTTGCGGTTCACAAGATGGCAGTGCCAGGAATACGGAAGTAACAGCTGAAATAGTGTGGCTATTACTCCATAGCGGCCAATTGTGGAGGAGTGTTACAAGCTTCTGTAGTGGAACATTTTGTTTCAGTATAACCTTTTATAAACTTACTCAAATGTCTTGTAATAACCTTATAATTTCACAACACTTTACACATCACAACATTTAACATTAAGTGTCCTATAATAAACTTATCAGGATGGTGTGCCCTTATTAGGATGGTGTACACCTGTTAAGAAAGGTGTGCAACAGAGAGAGTTGTGTAATATTGTGCAAGAAAATATAGTAAACACCTATAAGGTTGCACAAAAAATGAGGTAATACCTATGTTTTGACTGATATTCACCACACCCTAAGATTAATAGGTTATTTTTTCATATGATTGGTTTATAATGGGGTGTTGGCATTTTTCAAGATAACAATTCTTTATATAAAATTTGAATAAGCAGCACCAAAGATGAAAAGTATATACATATATATGAATTGATGCACTCGCAAGAAAATAAACTAAAAGGGAAACAATCACTCTGTGTGGCTTGAATTATTTAATGATAGAAAACACAAAGCAACCTTACAATTGGTGCCGTGACTCAGATGTTTGAAGACAGTCTGTATGGTTGCTGATGACATCAAACGAACTGAGAAGGAAGCCACTGCGAGGAACGCCTTACTGCACCTGACCTGATCAGTCAAGTACAGAAGGGAGTCGAACAAGGGACTCAGGAGGGAGTGGTGTGAAGTCAGACATGATTTGCCAGCCACAAGATAGATGTAAGTATGGATACCATTTTACATAAATTTCTAGAAACACAGTTAAAGGAAGGTCCGTACTGCTCTCCTGAACAACAGGAAGATGCTTACTTATGTTTTACTAAGCAATGTATGGACAGAAATGAGAAAGTTAAAGTGGATAGAACTAAGTTAGCCAACATCTGTCAAAAGTATGTACAATACCAGTATGAAATAACAGCTAAAATGTGTACCATGAAGAGGCAGATGTTAGAAAATGAAGAGAAATGTACTGAAGGTTTAGCTCTTCAAGAAAAGGGGTCAGAAAAATGTGTTATTGTAATAACAGATATGGAAGAGAAATTAGAGAAAGAGATGCAAAAATGTGCCACTGATACCAAAGAAATGGAATATAAATTAAGTGTGGCACAAGGGGAGGTTTGTGGGTTAAAAATTAAATTAAAAATTAAGAATAATCAGAAGAGAATCTCAAATTTGTAAATAAACAAAGTCAAACTCAAATTAATGAGTTGGCGAGGTAATTACAGCTGTTCCTTGCTACTCACTTTAGGAGAAGCACTACGTTTGATCGTAGTACACCATATCTTGTTATGTAGTGCCCAAGGTCACGCTGTTCTCTGTATTTCTGTTATTACTTGCTTGGAGAATGAAAAATATTTGCAAAAACATTACTGTATTCAGTAATGAATGTTTTTGAATGTGCCTAATTCAGCATATGCTATGTCTATTCGACACTGTTACACTTTATCCGAGTCTGTGTTTTCTGAAGCCACTTTGGCTTATTTTTTTATGTTTCATGTCATTTGTGCTTGAGGAAATCAGCTCATAAACTGGCTGACAACTTTGGCTTGTTGCCAATGACATGTTCCGTTTGCAGTGTTCTGCAAACTTTCTATCTTTCAGATAAGTGGTTGGTTTAATGTTAAAATGTGTGGACTGGTGTCCATAGTATTGATTCAAGTTAAGATGGTCTCTCTCTCTCTCTCTCAGAGAAACTGATGTGCATACAAATATGGGCATGCAGTATTGGATGGGGTGGCTCCCTTGGGCAATTAGAGCATGCCAATCAGGAACACGCCCAGGACCTCTCATATAAGGAACAGCCCTTGTATACATTACAAGCAGAGGCACAGCTGTAGTACCAAATCTCCTTAGAGTTAAGGCAGAATAACTACCTCCTTTTATCTAATTGAGTGTTCAACTGAGCAAAAAGCTGCCAAAACAGTAATAAAAATGTGGTAATTTTCACCTTGTAGAAATCGGTGACCTTTTGCAACACACCTTGACCTTCCATATTTGCATATTTATAACAGTGTCAGTAGCTCAGTAGGTAGCACACTCACCTCTGAGGCCAGGAGATCAGAGGGCTGTGGATTCAGTTCCCACATCTGGCACTTGGGTTAATATCCCAGTACTGACACTGTAGTGCAGCATGAGAGGGGTGCTGCACTTCTGAGGTGCCGTCTCTCGGATGAGATGTTAAACCGAGGTCCCATCTACCTGGATTGGTGGTAGTTCAGGTGGATGTTAAAGATCCCATGGCACTTATCGAAAGAGTAGGGAATTTCCGTGTCCTGGGCCAAATTTCCCTCATTCACTAACAATACCACCAGCAGCTTAATCTGGTTCAAGGTCAGTTGGCATTCATCTGTATCCCCCTCCCTGTCATGCCTGAAAATAGGAAGGATTTGTCTAGTGCACTTACCCAGTCAACAATAAATAAATAAATAAATATTCAATCTAAGTTGAGCACATTATTTTGTCAGGATTTAATATATTTGTGATTCTAGATTTTTGATAAAGAGTGATATTATTTTCAGGTCCTGCTGTCTTTTAGCTGTATAATGAACATTTTCACTCTGACATGGAAAATGTAATTTACTGTCTAGAAACAGAAAAGAAGTAATTAAAATTTATTTAAATCTCACATGTCAACTAGCTTAAAAATACATTTTTTTCTATGATTTCTTCTTGTAACATCTTTTTATGTCTCTTAAACAAGCACTAATGATGGCTCCTGCCCTCATTAGCCCTTCTGAATCATCGGATTTTGTGATACAGGTGCATGCCACTTATCAAGTGATCAATGCAGTCCTGTTACAAAAGCGATCAGAGATTTTATGTCCAGTAGGATATTTTTCCTGGGTATTAACTCCAGTAGAGGAAACCTATGAAGAATGTGTAAAACACTTATTAGCTGTATATTGGACAATACACGCTACCGAACATATTGTAGAGTTTAATCACATTGTTTTGCAAACCTCACACACACCTATAAAATTTCTCTTAGAAAGGGATGTAAAGAGAGTATCCTCTCAGAGACTGGTGAAATGGGCATTGGCCCTACAAGGGAAAAATATCGCAGTGGAAAAATGTACCTCCCCCATGTTAGTAGAGTTAATGACATGTGAGGGAGAGGTGCATGACTATGGGGAGGTCATGGGTATTGAATATAAACCCATTTTTGCTGCTGAACCTAATTTTATGGGTATTGATGTGTATGTGGATGGCTCCCACTTTTGGGAGGATGGTCATTTCCATACCGGATATGCTATTTGGACCCTGAACAAATCAGAAAATATTAGTACGATGTCCATCGTCATTTCTGCCCCACAAGCGGAATTGGAGGCAGTACGCGAAGCTATTCTGGTGTTTCCATAGGAAGCCATTAATGTCTTCTCAGACTGTGCTTTTGTTGTCAATTCCTTGTTAGATTTTCTTCCTATTTGGACAAAAAGAAAAATGCAAACAGCCACCAATGAACCCGTGGCTTTTGCTCCCATATTACAACATATATGGGATATAGGAGCTCAAACGCTGCTAAGAATAGCAATTTGTAAAGTAAGGGTTCATCAAAAGAGTCCAAAGGATATCCACAAATTAAATAATAATCTGGTGGATAACCTGGCTAAAATAGCTGCAAAACAATCAAATTTATGGGTAGACCCTCTAGGAGGTGACTCTACGCAATTATGAGAAGCTGAAGAGTATGATAAAAATCATCCAAAATGGGTATCAATGTTATCACAAGTCCGTAGTTTGGGACAAATTCAAGATACTAATGCTTGGCTTCTTGGTTGTCGGAACCAATGGAAAGATACAGGACAGTGTACCACCAAACATGTTACCATATGGGAAGATATGGTAATATGGGAACAACAACCAGGGTTTAGGAAGTAGATACCACCCACTTAATTTAAAAAAGATATTATCATGGACAATCATCGTATTGGAGGTCATTGTGGACTTCACAAAACATGTAAAATGGCACAAAAATATTGGTAGCCAAAAATGGGAAAATATGTCAAACAATGCCTGGAGGCTTATCTCATCTGTGCACAGATGAATCCTCCAGTGCCTGGTAAAAGGGTTCCGTTAGGGCAGATCCCCCTGGCGGATGGTCCTTGGTCCAGCTTACAAATTGATTATGTGGGGCCCTTGCCTACTGCAAAAGGGGGGTTCTGATATTTATTAGTCATTATTGATATATTTTCCAAATGGGTAGAAGCACTACCAGTATGCAATGATAGCATACAAGCTACTGCATAAGCATTGTGGGAACAAGTGTTCTCACGTTGGGGTTTTCTCAGAGTCCTTGAAAGTGATAGAGGGACTCATGTTACAGCAAAAATAATGACAGCCTTGTGTGATATCTTAGGTATCACTCAACGCTTGCATTTACCCTACCATCCACAATCTTCGGGAATGGTAGAAAGGTAAAATCACACTCTAAAAAATGCACTGAAAAGGCAGTGCTGGATACTGGTAAAGGGTGGGTGATGCACTTACCAGGAATCCTAATGGGTATTAAAGGTATGGAAAACAATAATACTGGCTATATCCCATATCAACTGATGACTAGACAGGAGATACAGCTGTATTATCCTTCAGATCCAGATCTAGCAACACCAGTGTTGGACCACATCAAAACTGATGTATTCTTACAACAAATACAGAAGCAGTTAGCTCTGTATTTGCCCCATGCTGCCAGAAATATGGCACAGACTCATTGAAAAAACAAACAGAAACATGATAAAAAAGTGATACCGCCCATTGAAAGGGGTCATCACTTCATGATTAAAAATTTTGGTCAAAAGGGACCATGGGAGGCTAATTGAATGGGGCCCTATACCATTGTAGATGTTTTGGGGCCATGGGTCATTCAGGTCCGTCAAATCTGACAAGGGTCTACAGAGACCAAATGGGTCCACGAGGACCAATGTAAATTGTATTAGCCTTTAAATGATGACAACTGATACTGCTCTGCTTTTCCCAATAGGTGAAGTACAATGATGTATCCTGTACTTATACTGAGCAGTACCTTACTAAGCTTGTTAACTTCTGGCAGATATGAACGGTGCCCAGGGCACATATGGAACAGTTTATATAACATGAACTATGCCACTCGTACAGTGTGGTGTATCTCAGTGATACTGGGAGAACGACATGAGCACACTGTATATCTTCTTGTCAAATGGTACTTTATTTGTTATAGACAATGACATGGGGATGCTCACCAGAAGCCTGGCCTGGAACAGCGATGTGTGTGGTGAACACAACAGCCTAGAAAAATATCTATATCCACTCCACTTTAGAGGATACTATGAATTTGACAAGAGCGGAACAAGATTTATTCCAAATAAAACTGAAGAACATGTTACATTATCCACCTACTATTACGTTGTTAAATGCATCTTATACTGGTTCAAAACATAATATGTGTCATTTTTATATAATACATCTATTGTAGCAAACTATACAGTAGGATTAAAAACATTTTTGCAGTATTGCCTTTAAGAGATAAACATTCTTTGTTAACGATACTACAAATGCACGATGGCCTGCAATGTATCTTTAACTAGTAAATCTGCTCTATGGTTTAATACCAAAAACAAGGTATAGTAGGGCAAAAATTCTTGTCCCCTTCAGATGGTATTATCTTGACGCAAAATGTATATCCTTTGTATTATCCATGTAAGTTGGAGTATTGTAATATTTTGCTACATTTGCCTTTTCCACGATTACTGCTTCAGTGTAAGGATCGGGCTTCGGTAATAGTGTGGCAACAGTATCACAATAATACTTTAAATCAATATCATGATAGATGCAAATTGTGGTCATTTCAAAATCCTACAGAAGCATCACCAGGCTTATCTCATCATAAAAGAGACGTGTGGGGCTGGTTAGGCTCAGGATTAGGAATTGCTAATGGTATTGATTCTATGGTTATAAAGGGTCATATTCATTCTTTAGAAACAACTTTAAAAATATGGCTACTGGACCATTATCAGCTACTGTGAGATTAGCGGCTGATAATAAAAAAACTGATTGGTTTGCATTTAGGGAAACCTTACAGAATTTTAAAATTATTGCTCAACTAGCAGTCCGTTTTTATAACTCACATTCTAATATGTCAAGAGAAAGCTATATAGAACTGGCTTGCTCTCAATTAGCTGCAGAAGCACATGCTTATCTAGTTAATGAATTAAGTAGAATTGAGACGAATAGGTTACCTTTAGGGATAGGTGAGGCCAATGTGACTAGATTATTGGATCATCCAACGGTATTTCTACCACCCTTAGCTATGATAAAAGTATGGAACTCACTGAATCAATATGCACATGTGCTGCGACATGTGATTCCCATACTGGTGATAATACCTGTATGTTTTGAACCACCGAGAAAATCGTGGCAAATCAGTCATTTGGGAGTATTAATACATGACCAGATCATGAGACTCCAAATACCAGGTGATACTATTATTAAGGTACACGATAAATATGTTGTCTTACCTAAGCAACAGTGTGTACAAGAACATGAAATCTTGACATATGGGGAAGAGTCATCAACCACCTCATGGTTTCCTAAACAATGTAAATTTACCCTAATGTCTGCAAATGAATACCGCCAAGCTATGAGATGGAACCAATCATGATGTGTAATCGCGGGTCAACCTTGGAATGTATGGGGGTGTAGTGACAAGACCTGGTGGGTTGCAAATTAGACCCTCCGGGAACGTCCTGCCTATAGCCAAACAAATGTTACCCATATTGATGGTTCCAGTACGACCTTGGATTCACTCACTGATTTGGCCACTCCACCTCATCTTGTATTACCCACATTTGATAAATTGACAATTGCTGCCTTGTTGTATCGTCAACAAACAGAAGGACTTATTTTCACACGAAAGGGCTCTGCTAAAGAGGTAAAGAAACAGTCCTCATATATCCCTATTATATCCTAGTGGGATTTGGGTACTAGTCCAACCCTAATAGTGGTAGTATGCTTTACTGCAGTAATCTGTGTTCTTGTTATTATACAATTACTATTGTATTGTAAGATGAGACACATGATTCGACAAATACAAATGTTACAATGGCAGCACCATCTCGTGTGATCTCCAATTATAGAGAGTCACAAAGGGGGATCGTGGTGTAACATTTTATTTCAGTATAACCTTTTATAAACTTACTCAAATGTCTTCTAATAAACCTTATAATTTCATAACACTTTACACATCACAACATTTAACATTAAGTGTCCTATAATAAACTTATCAGGATGGTGTGCCCTTATTAGGATGGTATACACCTGTTAAGGAAGGTGCAACAGAGAGAGTTGTGTAATATTGTGTAAGGAAATGTAGTAAACACCTATGAGGTTGCACAAAAATGAGGTAATGCCTATGTTTTGACTGATATTCACCACACCCTAAGATTAATATGTTATTTTGTTATATGATTGGCTTATAATGGGGTGTTGACATTTTTCAAGATAACAATTCTTTATATAAACCCTGTATAAAAATTGAATAAGCAGCACCAAAGATGAAAAGAATATACATGTATATGAATTGATGAACTCGCAAGAAAATAAACTAAAAGGGAAACAATCACTCTGTGTGGCTTGAATTATTTAATGATAGAAAACACAACGCAACCTTACAGCTTTGTTGGACTTTCGGAAGGATACTTCCAAATGTCCAATGGAAGGTGCCATGGTCAGCTTTTAGGAGCAACAGATCGATCGCAAAATGGCTGTAGGCTCTGCCCATAACTGTAAAAAGTACAGTTGGTATCAGAAGGCCCAAGTGCACAACATAAAAAAAATTTAAATTTTATCTGTAACCCTCTGCCAAATGGGGGCTTACCTGCCACCATGCAGCCCTTATTCCAGCTCTCTCTGGCACCTCCTGTTTGGCCTGCATTTTCTGGTCCCCTGGTCCTGTTTCTGCCCTTCTGGTGTCCCAGTTTTGCCTAAAGAGTAAATACAGCCCTGTAGGGCTTGAAAAGTTTAAACCATGATCACCCTCTTAAAGTATGCCTCGGGCAGCGCGGGATCGCAGGCATGAGTGGCGCCTTTGTTCTTCAACTGCTTCAGTTTGCAATCTAACTGGAGAGTGTTTCATCAGTCCCGTATCCTCATGTGGTGAGTAAGACCCAGTGACCACGGACTGACCCCTGAGTGGCTGCTCTCCACAGAACTGAAGGAGATCCAGGAGGTGATCTGATCAGGGCTCATGAATATCAATGAGCTGGAGCCCTGATCAGTAATGAATATTCATGAGGGACTGTCTGCCCATGGGGCAGCTGTATTTTGGCTGCATCAGAAAAGAAAAAGAAAAGCCTTAAATAAATATTGTAATTTGCTCTGCATGTTTGGGGGACTTGCTATACTGGGGGGAAGTATTTAAAAAAAATACTGCTCCTGGCTGCACCAGCAATTGTGGGACTTACAGTGACAGTCTGTCTGCTGCTGCATATTAGGCAGGTAAAATATCAGCAGCAGCAACAGGAAAACAGTCTGAGAAATTGGTTCATGCTGTGCAGTGACAGTAAGTACATCCAGGGCAAATGAACTGTGGAGCAAATGTTTAGTATTCCTGGCTGCACCAGAACTTTAATTTGAGATTGTTACTAATCTGCTCAAAGGACAGTGGGTTAAGCAGCCATTGCAAGCAGCCACAACCAATCAGAAAGCCAGGAAAACAAAGCTAGGACTTGGGGACATTCACCAAAGCTCATGGGTAAATGCCAAGTGCTCATGGGGACTTAAAGGGACCTAATTCTAGGCGCCAAAACAGCAGACCAACAGTGCATCGAGTGAGGTTCATGCATTTTTCATTTTTGTGATTGACAGGTCCTCCAGCCCATCGGAGGCCATGCAACCAAAAGCTTCAGCCAATTAGGAGCCTCAGGAGAACCCTATAAGAGACTGTGTTTGCTAACATTTTGGAGATTAGATTCCAGATCCAGATTCGAGAGGGAGATTGAGAGAAAGTGATTCGAGAAGGATCCCCCAACAGGGGTGGGGGCTCAGGCCCCTAGCCATGCAGCCAAGCCTGGAGATCCAGTTAATCCTCTCTAGCCTAGAGAGGGTTTACCTTCATTATTAGTTAAAGTTTAAAAGTAATGTAGTTTGTCAAACTGCTAGTCTGGAGGTTGCCAGAATGTCCTCCAGATCATAGCCCTCTTTTCCACATTGGGGAAAGATATGGACCAAAACCAGATGACATCAAGCAGCTGTGAGAGAGCTGAAAAGGCCTCAGTTGTGAGAGAGCTGAAGACCGTCCAGGAGCCTTTTATAGTGGGATCGTCCATGAGGAACCTGAGTACGCACCTTGTACCTCCCCTGCATGAGAGAAAGTGTTAAGTAAATATGGGTCAATATGCCCCAGTACCCATTCGGTGACAAGAAAGCAAGCTTAAGGAATATGGGCCATCATGTGCACACTATAAATGTGCCAAATGCACCTATGCCACAAAGAATCATATAGCTGTGCTGAAATGCACCTATGTTGAGAAGTATCATATAAATGTGCTGAGATGCACCTATGTTGAGAAGTATCAAATAAATGTGCTGAGATGCACCAATGTTGAGAAGTATCATATAAATGTGCTGAGATGCACCTATGTTGAGAAGTATCATATCAATGTGCTGAGATGCACCTATGTTGAGAAGTATCATATAAATGTGCTGAGATGCACCTGTGTTGGTTATCTGGTCAAGATGTCCTGTGGAACCACCAGCAATAGCCGCACTGCCACACTGATGGACTGAGACCTTAAAGGTAAATCGGACTGGCTGATAAAATTCTGGAAATGAGTTTTCCACCTTGATTAATTATGTCTGGAGTATGGACGTTCTAGAGATAAATGTACTGGATGCGGCAACCATATGAATGTGCTGGATATTCAGGATTGCCAATCCATGTTCCAACAGTGGTAACCATGCTGGTTACCTGCTCCTGAAATGTTCAGTCTGCGACAAGCAGGGCAATCCCTGTTCTTCTGCCAAAAGCAGGGCAGCCCCTGCACCTCTGCTGAAGAAATTGAATGTTGTTGTTAGTTTGTTTTCCAAGTTAATCCTTTCCTCTTGAGGTAAAGCCGATCAACACCACCAGCTGCAACATCCACCAGGCCTGTAACTGTCCAGGACTTTGGTGACTGGTTACCCAGGGCATAGTGTGAGATTCTGGGTTTCATACATGTCTGGGAACTGCTACCCGTGGTGGTGAAAATAAAGGTTTAACATCTGCTTTAATGCAGTTTAGATAGCCAGGGCTCTGGGTATCATTTGGGTTGACAAAATGTGATTCTCTTTCTGAAAAATCTGGTAGTCACCCAGCGAGAGGGTTTCACCAGCACAAACAAAGCAAATTGCACATTTGTAAATACTAGAATCGCTGCATAACCTCTTTTCCTCCTGTTTCCCCATCCTAACTCCTGTGTCCCCTAAATAAATATTATTGTTATTGCTTTTTGCAAATGGTTGTCATGAGCATATTATTAGAGTACAAAATGTTTGAAATGTAGGGAAATGTTATTGTGTCGTGTTTGGGGTGGCAAAAGGTACTTGAGGTTGGTATAACATTTCAGGGGGTTGTACCAGGTAACAGCTAGCCCATGGTAAAGTTAGACTCTGAGTGGTGGCACCTGCATTTTAGAACCTAATGTAAGTTTGAGAACCCAAACCCCTCAGCCTAGCTCATAGGTAGTAGGCAGGGTATAACTTTAAGGAGTAGCGCGCTAGGGATTGCATATTATACAGATTTTTTCCTCCTCTTCAGCTGGCTCTGATCAGGCTGATTTGCTGTAATTTGAAGCAGGGTTTGGTTCTTCCCTGTTTTCCCCAGTCTCTTCCTTCACCCCTGTGGCATGAGTCACATTTGGCCTCATATGCAAACAGCATCTCTGCAGCGACAGCAAGCTCCCTGGCCCAGTAGCAAGGGGTCACCTCGATGCTGGAAACCACAGCCAACCCTCCCTGTCTGAGGCATATTGCGATACAGCATCTACCCCACCCTGGCCAGCCTCCTGATGCGGTGACCCCAGTCTGCTCCCGAACTCCGGTTGCCTCCACGGGTCGGCAGTGTGACATGCCACTGATGGGGCAGCCTCATAAAAAATAAATTTCAGGTCATTTTGCTGTTTCATACTGTACATAATCCGAGTTTGATCTTTAGTTCCTTTGAGACGTGGTATGCACGGGGGTGAAGTCGCTCAGATTACACACAGTGCTGCTCTGCAGTTGTAAAATTTATAGAATTGTTCTGAGTGCATGAACTACAGGTAGAGCAGTATGGTGCAAGCTGCCCCAATAATGAGAGCATAGCTGTTGAACTCTTGGGCCCCAGCAACTGCCCCCAGCCACCACCTCGGAGGAGTCTTCTCCCACCTGCCAATATGGAAATGCAGCTTTGGGATCACAGGGACAACATGAGTCCAGGGCAGAAATCAAGCCCTGACTCCCTGCTGGAATCTTCACTGCTGCTGCCGCCACACTTGTGCTACCATGTCACTGGCCCCAAGGCTTCGCTACAGGGCTGGAACTGGAAAAGGAAGAGCATCACTGGGTTTGAATCAGTGTGCCCAAATCCCAGAACAGGCAGTGGGTCAGGATCAGAGGACTACCCGTTGGCACAAAGTGATCGGGGTAGTAAGTACTGCAACAGGAGCTGCACCATGACTGTCAGCTGCCTAAACCATGTAAACAAATATGGTTGCCACCATGCAGTCAGAAGCCCTTTGACCCAAAGGCTGCTGGGAAGGGGTCAGTGATGCTATAATTCTATGTCCACAAACTTGGAACAATGATGAGCTCAGGTTTTGTAGGACTTGGTCATGTAAATCATAGCCTGCCGAAAAAGGCTGATTTTCTCTGCACCTTGCAGCATTCATTGGTGACTGTGGCAGCAGCAACAAGGGCCTGAGATGGTATGAGTTTTCAGCAAGTCTCCGACCCCCCCACCACCACCACTACCACCATGCTGGGCTAGCTGGAAAAGAACTTGACTGTGGAGAGGGTGCTCTGAATCTTCACGCACTTTTCTCTTTTTTGAATCTGTGCAGCATACCTCTCAAGTGTCCCTGATTTTCAGGGGCGTCCCTGATTTTGCCTCAAAAGTTTACTCTGTCCCTCCTAAAATTTGTGTTTTTGTGGCTAAACAGTGGGGACTGTAAGCACAAAACAATGTCAAGCATTACAGTTACAGACTTGTTCTTCTTTAGAAAATGCATTTTGCACTAAGCCCCATATTCTACCAGATTTCTGGGTGGATCTCTCTAATTTTGAAGATGTGTCCCTGATTTTGGTCCTTTGTCCCTGATTTTTTTAAGCCTTGTCCCTGATTTATGAGGCAGGAGGTTGAGAGGTATGCTGTGCAGTCAGAGTTGGACTTGTTAAGCCCACTGCAAAGGGCTGCTTTTTGACAACACTTACCCAAAAGGACTCAAGGTTAAGTGGCCCTCCATGCTAAAGAGTGAGCATAAAGAACAATGACTGGGAGTCAGCCAGGAGAGACAGCCAGCAGCCAAGAACTCTGTCCATCTCATCCCAGGTAAAACTGTATATGCACAGTTAACTGCACTGTGTGTAGGAGAACTGTTTGGGGAGTGAACTGCTACTAGGTCCTAGCTGAAATCTTGCAAGGTGTCCTGCAATGCAGGTTAGTGGTGTAGTCTGCATCAGCTACAGTTAATACTCACTGTTTTTGTAATGTTTCATTTCATACGTGTGTTCTGTGCTACAGCTAGTGTTGCTTTAATTTGCAGGGTTGATTTGTGCTGTAGTTAAATTTATAGTTTCACCCTTATCTTACAGCTTCACCCCATTTGGGGTGAACAGTACAGGGTGGTTATTCTCCTGTTTTCTGTGCTATTGGTAAGCATACAACTACACCCTATCTGGGTGAACACTATGAGGTAGTTTTTGTCCTTGTTTCCTGTGCTATAGTTGTGTCGTACAGTTACACACTATCTGGGTGAGCACAATGAGTTTCATTTAGTCTGTTCTTTTATAGGGGTGGGGTTCAGAGGGGAGGCAGTCAGTTGGGGTGCCTGTGGGATGCTCTTCTCTATGGATATCTCTGGAGGAGGGATACTACCAAATCTGCAGGACCTAGGTGGATCTCCATGCTCAGATGGTGGCAAGGGTAGAAATATCTCATCTGTGATATCAGCTCAGCAGGAGCAACCCTACATCCCCACTCCTCAGAGACCCACTGGTCCAGGAGTATGGAGTGGTAGGAGGGGAAGGGAGGAGAGAGGCAGGGGTAGCCATAAAGAGGTTGTCCAGCCCAGTACCATCCAGATGGCAAATCGCTTCCACACCCCTAGAGGAGGGTTCAGGGATCTGACTCACTGAGAGGGTCTCCAAGTTGGTCAATGGGAAAAGGCAGCACAGCGTGATGGCAGCTAAGGGGAGCAAGTATACCAGGAGAGACTTAGTGGTTGAGGACTCAAAATTAGTGGGGTAGAGAGTGTGGTGGTGGGTGATAGAGGGGATATGCTGTTGATTAACTAGGATCTGCAGCTTATCCAGTAGGTAGGAAATGGGCAGACTAGGTGGGCCAAGCGGTCCTTATCTGTTGTCAAAGTTTATGTTTCTATGGTCCGATGCCTTCCTGGGGCATCGCCATCCAGGACTAGAAAGGATAGGGAGGATGGGGTGGAAAGAGCAGGAGGAGTTGTTGGGGCTGGTACATCTGGATACCAATGATCTGGTGAACCAGTTGGTGGAGATGGTGAAGCAGAACTTCCGTAGATGGGGGGACAGATTGGTGGCACATTCAGCCTCCTGTCCTTTCTCAAGTCCTTCTTGTGTGGCAGAGAGGGGAAGCAGGCTAGGATAAGGGAGTGATGTAATAGAGTAGTTCAATGGGTGACTTAAGGGATGGTGTTAAGAAAAGGGCACCACTCTGTGGGGATCGGGGACTTCTCGGACAGGAGACTCTTCATGGGTGATGGATTTCACCTGACAAGAGAGGGACCAGCACATGGGCAGATGTTTGATGTCTATATTAGACATTTAAACTGACTGTAGGGGAGACTGGGGCTAGGGGAACCATGGTGGTAGATGAGAGGAAGGGGATCCTAGCTAACATTCCTCCACATCTGGGGGATTGTAGCAGAACAGAGGGTAAAAAGAGAGCTGTGGCCCTTACAGGACTGGATGAAGGGACATTAGAGAGGGGGGATGGAAAGGGTGCAAGCATCAAGAAAAACAAGGGGACGAAAAGATATAGAAAGTACAACGGTAATAGCAAAGTAGCATCAGGGGTCAGATGGAAGGAGGTATCCCTTAATGCCAGAAGCCTAGCTAACAAAACTGGTGAGCTCCAGGTACTAATGGTAGCCACTGAGGTGGACCTTGTGGCCATCACAGAAATGTGGGCTTCAGAAAATAACTGGGAACTGATGGTCTCTGGGTATTCACTCTTCATGAGGAACTGAGGAATAAGTAGAGGAGGAGGAGAGGCACTTTTTGTCATGGAGGTGGTAGAAGATGGGTGCATCAGGCGTAGTAATGGGGAGACAGAGTTACTGTGGATGCAACTCATGGCAGCTTCAGGCAAGAAACTGCGCTTGGAGGTGCTCTACAGACCTCTGGGGCAAGGGGCGGTAAGGGACAGAGAGCTGAGGGAGGAACTTAAAAGAGGAGTAGTAAAGCTAGAAGTGGTGGTGGGTGATCTGAACCTGTCAGACATTGATTGGGATGTTCCAGTGGCCAGGAGCACTAGATGTCAGACCTAACCAGATGCATTTCAAGGCTGTCTACTGGTACAGCCAGTCAAGGAACTCACCAGCCAGACCACAATTCTAGATGTGGTGCTCACCAACTTGGAGGTAGTAGGAGCTGTGGTAGTAGAGGAACCACTGGAGAACAATGACCATAACTCAGTTTGGTTAAAACTGGCACGAGGGGTTGCTGTTGAGCAGGCTTGCTGAAAGGATGTGCTTCACTTCAGCTTGGCAAACTTCTGACCTTTGCTTGTAAAATACTTATTAAATATTTGACAGTTTTGACTTTTGTTGCCAACTCCTGCTAGATCCCATCGAGAGGAACAGATCAAAACCTTTTTCAGGATGGGGCACCAGAAAAAGGTGGTGGAGAGGATCAAAACTCAGCCACCTGCAGACCAAAACACCACCAGCAGGAACGCCAGGGACTGTGAACCACCATGCCAGTCCCTGACTTTGTCAATGCAAGCTATTGATAGTAAGGTGGGGGAGATTTTATAGTGTTTGGGGAGCAGGATATCTGAAAACTGAAACAGCCATGAAGACTGTGACCTTTGCTGAAACACACGCTATGAAGGCTGTTGAAACTATTACTAAGTTAGTCCAAGAAAATGGACAACTCCACTATCATTTTGAGGCCCTGGAAAATGCACAGTGAGCAGTGAACCTTCGTTTGGCTGGGCTCCCTGAAGGCGTAGAGGGCTCTAGTCTTACTACTTTCTTAGAGGACTGGCAGCCCGGAGCCCTCAGTCTCATAGATGGGATGGCCTTTGGTGGCACTTTAGATCATTTGGGCATGTAGGATCTGTTCTTGTGTCACTCCTATACAAACCGACCCCCTGAGAATTTCCCTCATGGTCACCACCAGAGTTGACATCAGGAATTCCTTTTTGCAGGCATCCTCTCAAAACTTAAATTACAAAGAGGCTATGCTGCATATCTTTCCAGACCTGTCTTTTATACCCATACCTCCTGCAAGACATTCGATGGAGTTTTTGCTCGGCTGTGTTGTCTTGCTGTAGTTCAAGGAAGCTGTTGTTTGCAAACATCACCCTGCACCTCAGGTTAGCTTTTGCTAAAAGCGCATTTTTATGCCTGGCAAAGTAGTTTAATTTAGGAAAGCAAAGTCCGCTACCTGGAAGTATGGCGAACTATCGGGCGGCACCATTAATAACAGCAACGGGTGCGGTACACCCTGCACTTCAATCCCTGCAAACGAGCAGCTTCTCTTTGCCAACGATCTCCTCTCCATTAGGGGCCACAATACAATATGTGGATCCAGTTCAAGATGGTAAAAGGTGGAGGCACTGGAAAGGAATTACAGCAGCGCCACCATCGAGACATGAGGTGTCAGACGATGAGGCTACTTGAAGTTGGACTTTAAAGTGACTTTTCTTCTCTTCCGTTTGATTTTCAGACTGGCAGGGGACTGCACTGGACTGGGGATCAGTACTATTTTAATTGCTACAATTATCCATTAGAGCTGTCTTTTACTTTATATTGTGGGGCTCCTTAGAAGTAACAGATTATAGTGAATTTTTTATATGTATGTATATACAATGTATTTTGTCTTTGCCTAACGCTGACTTAAAATGGTGGATGCCACATGGTGGCTTCCATCACAGCTCAATTTATATGAGAGGGTCTCTTTTACAGAGTATATGTGAGCTGGAAGCTTTGTTTTCTTTCTTTTTGCCTTTAAATATGTCTTATGTTACAACCACTCTACTTTCTTTTTCCAATTTCTGGATGTACCAGACAGCCCCTGATTCTTGTACCTGCTAGTTTTGTTCTACACAAAAGTTCAAAATTACGAAGTGTTATAATGTCTACTGTCTTGTTTTTGGCAGTGGTCATTTTGAATCTTTAAATGGAGGTTTTAAAAGCTTTGTAAAGTGAAGATGAAGTGTAAACCGTAATGTGTTTTTTCCACATGTTTGGGATGCGATCACATCAACCATCTGGTATGGACTACCATTTTCACAGTAATGATCACCTCATTCTTGCAAGGTACAGCCTATTTTGGGCAATTTCTACAGACCTTCAGGGAATACCCCATTTCTTACAACTAGGTTGCTTTTACCTTCGCCCATTGAATGGTTCCTCGACTTAGAATTGTATGCCTGGTAGGAGGTATTGGGCCCGATTTTGAAAGGGTTATACCTGGCGAAACTGATTTGCGCCCACAAAATGGTGCAAGTAGCAGTTTACACCAGAGTTGCGACATTTGGTTTTCTGCAAAACTCGTACCAAGTGGACTTACCACAATTACGCCCATAAACCCCTTGTGACATGGTGCTAGGGGGTTTACAGCAGCAGTTGCACCCACTCTGGAAGGCAGCCTCCAAGTCTCCAATTATGCTATTCTCGCAACCCCTGGAGGACATCTGCTAAAGTACATTTACCAGCTAATAGCTGGTGAAGAGTGTCTTGCCCCTCCCTTGAGGTTGCATAATGTGCCGTAAGTCACAATCCCCCAAGTGGAGTAAGACCTGCAGGGGTTGGAACCACCCTTGCTTCCAATCCCTTGGAACCCCCATGCCCCCAATCCCCAAAGAAAGCCCCCACGGGGCTAGACACCCCCAAGCCCCATCTCTGATGTATGTATAAAAGCCCTGCAGGGTTAAACATCTAATCATGCCCCATGACATGATCCCGTACGTGAATAAAGCCCCGCAGGTATGGCCAAGCCCCCTGCCCCAAGAGCCGATCCTGATCGCCATCCCAGCCGCAAATGGCAAATGTTGTTAAAAATAAATTTCATAACCCATTATCCTTAGTCTAGTGGTCCTCAGCCCCGCAGGGTTACACCCCATGCCCCTGACCTGTAGCCAGCTAGTGACTGGCACAGACCACCTCCACTTGTGGCCAGTCGCTGACTGAGCTCCTTTTGAGTGTGTACTACTGTATATAGTACGACTCAATGAAAGCTGATATTCATTGTGCGTGTACTTTATACAGTAGTACACGCCAGAAGGAGTTCAGTCAGTGGCTGGATGCGGAGGTGAGAGGTGGGCTGTGCCAGTCGCTGGCTGGCTACAGGTTGAGGGGGCATGGGGTGAACTGGCCCTGCTGGGTTGGGGACCACTAGACTACCAGGGATAACGGGTTATGGAATTTATTTTTAGCAACATTTTCCATTTGTGGGCAGGCTGATGGTGATCAGGGCTTGGGGCGGGGTTTGATTAGCCCTATGGGGTTTACATACACGAGGATTGGGGCTTGAGGGGTGATATGATCAAATGTTTAGCCCTGCTGGGATTTATACATATGTTGGGGCTTGAGGGGAGGCATTACATGCTTTGGGACTGGAGCGGGGGGGGGCACTTGCTTCCTTCTGTGTACCATGCTGCAGCCTGCGACAACCAGTTCAGGTACGCTGTCTGTTTGGCGTACCCATATGGTTGGCACAAGTTATCGCACTTAGCTGCAGGGATCCTGCCTGATAGAGAATCGGGCACAGCATCCCTGGCACAACAGTGTTTGGTGCAAGTCACCTTTGGTGCAACTTGCACCAACCCTACTAGAATCGACCCCATTAACTTCTTGTTGTTGTTTTTACTGCTAAAATAATAAACTGTAAGTATATAAAAAAACAACTGGTGTTTGGATCTGGTAAACAGCAATCAAGAGCCAATGTCCTTGATTTTAGACGGGCAGACTTCAATAGGCTGAGGGAGTTGGTCAGGGATAAATTAGTGGGGTGGAAAACATAGGTCAGGTGGACGTGAGATGGGAGCAATTAAGGGTCCTTTTTTTGAGGCATCTAAAGTATGCATGAAAATGGTAACAAAAAGAACAGGTTCAAGAAACCATTATGGTTCTTGGCAAGGGTCAGGAAGGTGGTGGGGACCAAGACAAAGGCCTTCTACAAATATAAAGAAAAGCATGGAAGGAAGAATGGGGAGGATATCTACTGAAGAATATGGAGGTGAAATGGATGGTTAGGGAGGCAAAAGTAAACACAGATCTGTGCATTGTGGAGGGGGTCTAGAGTGGAGGAAAACAGTTCTTCAGATATATTAGAGAAAAAAGGAAGAAAGGGGGAATCGTGAGGCTAGCTGAGAGGGGTAGGGTGATAGAGAAGGACGGGCATAAGGCTGCCATCTGTAATGATTACTTTTGCTCAGGTTTTACTAGCGAGGATGGTGGGCCTTGCCAAAGAGTGGTATCAAAGTAGCCACTGAGGGTGCCCCAGAGATGAAGCAGCCAATATTTTCTAGCAAAAGGTCCTGAAAGGGCAGGCAGCCCTAAAGATAGATAAGACTCTAGAACCAGATGTATTGCATCCAAGGATACTCAGGCAATTGGCAGTGGAACTGGCTGAACCATTTCTAGGTTTATTCAACAGCTCACTGAGAACAGGGGTGGTTCCAAAGGATTGGAGGGTAGTGTATTTAGTCCCACTTTATAATGGGGGGAGGACAAAGAACAAGCAGGGAACTACAGGCCTGCCAGTCTTACTTTTATTGTGAGGAAGCTGATAGAGTCACAGGTTAAAGAGGACCTCACAGACTACCTGGAAAGCAGTGGTCTCCAGAATAGTAAACAACATGGATTTGTGGTAGGGAGGGCTTGCCAGACTAGCCTGATACTTTTCTTTGATTGGGTGATGAGGGAGTTAGATAGGAGCCATGCTTTGGATTTGCACTACTTCAACTTCATACTAACATACTAAAATGCCAGCAGAATAGGCCTAACGGTCTTTCGAACGGCTCGATTGGTCAGCTCCCCACCCTGGGGGCTGACCTTGCTGCCCCCCTCGCCTTCTCTGGCTTCTCCCTTCCCAGTTCTGGATATTCTGCTGCATTGGATTTTGCTTCCAGAATCCTTCCCTGTACCTGTCCCAGCCCCTCTTGAACCCCTCCACCATCTCTGCCTCCACCAGCCCCCTAGGCAGTGCATTCCATGGCTCCACCACCCTCTCAGTGAAGTAGCACCTCCTCCTTTCTCCCCTGAATCTTCCCTCTCCAGCTTCCACCCATGCCCTCTAGTGGCTCCCTCCTCCTTCCTTTGAAGCACCCTGACAGTTCCTCCCCTATTTACCCTCTTCATGTACTTGAAGACCTCTATCATGTCCCCCCGGTCCCTTCTCTCTTCCAATGTGTACATATTTAGCTCTTCAAGCCTCTCCTCATAGGTCCTGTCCCCCAAACCCCAAATCATTTTGGTTGCCCTCCTCTGGACCCTCTCCAGGAGTTTAATGTCCCTCTTTAAGTGTGGCCTCCAAAACTGCACGCAGTACTCAAGGGTGTGGCTCACCAAGCAGTTATACAGAGGGAGCATCACTTCCTCCTTCTGAGGTGATCCTCCTAGCGATGCATCCCAGCATCCTGTTGGCCTTGGCTGCTGCCCTCCTACAAGTCTCCGAGTTGTTCATTTTGACATCCACCACCACCCCCAGGTCCCTCTCAGCCATCGAGACTTGTAGCATTCCCCCCAAGGTGTACACTTGGCCCGGGTTTCTGGCCCCCAGGTGGAGTACCTTGCATTTCCCTGCATTGAACCTCAGCTTCCACTTTCTAGACCATCTTTCCAGAGCCTCCAGGTCCCCCGTAGGGCTACCCTCCCCTCTTCAGCAAGACTTTCAATTCAGTGCCTCACAGACACTTGCTAAAGAAGATGGGAAAAGGGGAGGCAGCAGAGGATTGTAGTCAACGGGTTGAATCAGAAGAAAGGGAGGTCATGAATGGAGTTCCATAGGGATCTGTTCTGGGCCCAGTCCTCTTCAATAGGTTCAACAGCAACATTGGTGAGGAAGCCAGAGCAGGTTTTGTCTCTTTGCACATGACATGCACTATGATGGCTAATGACAAGGGAATACGGAACTGCAGAGAGGCTTACAAAAGTTAGAGGGTAGTCAGGTTTGGCAGCTGAAAGTCAGTGCCAAAAGTGCAAGGTACTACTCAATGGAACAAGAACCCAGGGATGGAGTACTGGATGGGAGGGGTGAGACTTAGTACTACAGCTGAGAAATGAGATCTTGGAGTCATCATCAGTGACTCCCTTCAGCAACTGAGTCAGTGCAGCAAGGCTTATAGCAAGGCAGGTAGAATGCTGCAGTGTATCGGGAGAGGTATTGATAACAGCAATGAAGAGGTAATACTTGTCCTGTGTAGATTCTTTGTGAGGTCTCACCTAGAGTACCATGCCCAGTTCTTGGGTCCTCACTTCAGGAAGGATAGGGATAGGCTGGAGACAGTGTAGCAAAGGGTAAAAAAAATGATCCTGATTCCAGGCCAGCAAGGCAAGTCCTATGAAGAGCACCACAAGGCAATGAATATGTACCCAGTGGAACCAGAAGGAAAAGGGAAGATATAATAAGAGACCTTCAAGCTCCTACAAGGAACTAACAAGGTGAACTGTGGGGAATTATTTAGCCTGAAAACTAACTTGCGGTCACGTGGTCATGAGTGGAAACTAAAAGGAGTGATGTTCAGGAGGGACGTGAGAAAATACTGTTTTACAGAAAGGGTGGTGGAGCCATGGAACAATTTGTCAGTCAAAGTGGCTGTTGTGAAAACTGTTAATGTTTTCAAGTGCAGCTGGGACAGAATGAAGGGGAGGGGGGGAAAGGCCATTGGCCTCCAGTAACACACAGTCCACTCTGGCTTTGTCCCTAATCTATACACTCCTTTACTACTCTCTTCCATTTTGAACCTTTGCCGCCCTGATCTCCAATTCTGATCCCTTGCGGGGTTCTTGCATCTTGAAGGGGAGTAGGACCTTGAAAGACATTTCCCTCCCCATTATCATCCCTCCTCGCTCCATTGCCAAACCCCTTTCACACCCAAGTGATGGCCATAAGTCCTTGCTATGGTAAACCTAGAACTTAACATATAAGGGCTGAATCATGTATTACATCCCCTTGCACTTTTCCTATGTGTATGTCCAGTTTCTCTGGCAATAGCCTATCTTGTTACTTACTGTAGCTAGTCCTGCTTGTATTCTAGTAATGTGTCTCTGGAATGTGTAACTGATAACTGCTTACCCTGCTCTCTGTGAGAATTTTAAGTGCCTGTCTGTTGCAACTTCACTGTACATGTTCCACAACTGTATTGTTCCTTAATCTTATTGTATGTAGTGGCATCTTTTTACATGCCTCTCATCAATTGATTCAACGAACTGTTACGTATTTTACTTTCTGAATATTATGTATCTCTGCTCCCTCCTGTATCCCCTTCCACCTAGGAAGCATCTGAAATGAGCTGTAAACAGCTCATGACGTCTTTCCTTGTAAAACTCTTTCAAATAAAATAATAAAATAAAGGGCATAGTGGCTGCTTAGGTGACAGAATCAGGGAGAAGAATGGGGGTCGGGTATGGGGAGGACTAGAACTCTGAGAGACAATAGGTCCCAATGTTAAATAGGAAGCTCAGGCAGACTGGATGGATCATTGATCTTTTTCTGCTGTCAGTGTCTGTTTCTGTATGCATTACAAGTGCCATCCAATCAGTGCTTGAGTTTAAGAGTATAAGAGACACGGCTGAAGAGAAGTCTGGGCTTATTTCAGACTAGTCTGACAGCCAAGAGAGTGTGTGTGTGTGTGTGTGTGTGTGTGTGTGTGTGTGTGTGTGAGAGGCCCAGAAAGATAGCTACCAGCAACTTTCACAGCCTGAAGGTTGCTTTCTGACCTCGCAGAGTTTGGCCTTACCATGCAGGGGATGGGGTTAGAGGGGGATGGAGACCATGCAGGGATGGGGGCGTGCAGGAGATGGGGCTGCAGGAGATGGGGCCATGGCAGCTGTAGTGCAGTTGCATCCTCCTCACAATTGTTCCAGTGCAGTTAAGAGTTGTGCTTTAGACCAGCCAAATCCTGATCCAGTCCATGAAGGGAGGTGATCCAAATCAGTGAGAGAGACCAAGGGCAGTGCAGCAGAGAGGCACATCACTATTCACTGCCAACGCAGCAGAGAGGCACATCACTGTTTACTGCCAATGCAGCAGAGTGGATCGGACAGAGAACAGCTCTCAGAGGTCATCAGAGCCATGAGTAACTCAATGTTTCAGCCCTGAAAAATTGTAGGTAGCTGCATAGCTATGGATTTAGGCTAAAGTCCTGGGTAGGACTGCGGCTGTTTAATTGATAGTCCCAGGCAGGAGACTGCAGAAGCCACCTGGCCAGTTTCTGTAGGATTGGAGATAGGGGCCCCTTCCCGTGCTAAATTTGTTTAAACTTTTGTTTATGTTGTGATTATTGCTATGCAGACAACAGGTCCCAGCTTTATGCTAGCCAGTGCCTTACCAATGGAATACCTGCTAGAACAGTGGAGAGCTCTTCCATAAGGCATTTGGGAGAAAAGCTGGATGCACCTCTTTGTGAGGGGGTCAAAAATGTGATGGGGAGGGTCTATGACTGCTTAAGTCACGGTGCTACAGCATTTGGATGGAGTATACTTCCTGCTAATCCCATTCATTCCTTGTGACCCCTTGTTTTTTCTGTCCCCTCCCCTCTAAAAAAAGTTTCTGTTGCGTTGCTTTTGATGTTGATTGTATTGTCTGTGTCTTACTCAGAGTCATAGTTACTGTTTGTGGGCTGTATTACTGTGTGGAAGGGGGAATTGCATTACTTCCTGGGGTATAATAAGCATAGTGACCAGGTACTTCTATTTCTGCCCCAGGTGGAGCACCAAATCATCTCATAAGCATACTCAGGTTGTTCATAACCAGAAGAACCTTGACCGACTCCCTTGAAGAGGTAAAGGTAAAGGAGAATTGGGACCGCTGAGGGCCTAAGCTACAATGGGGGGGGGGGAGATGACAGGTATGAAAAAGTACTGTACCTCAAGTAGCCTGTTTTCACAACATCAATACAATAGGACCCAGGGAGTTGGGAAAGACAGTCATGCTAGTCAGAAGGCAAGTATTCACTAGTGTAAACTCACTTCTCTAACCTGATATAAAAAGAAAGTCCTCTTCTGTTTTGTATTTAGCAATCCAGACTGAAAGAAGGGCTGCCTCATCAGCAGGTGGAGACTGAGAGACAGCTGAAGAATTTGACTGAAGGTCCTCTCTGTGTCAAAGCTCCTCAGTTCCACAAGGTCCTGCAGGCGGTCATACCTTACTAAGTATTTTCCTGGAGCCGCTGTATAGTACACCTTCAATCCTGATTGTTGCAAAATGGAAAGAAATTTCAGTCCATATTGGCAATTTGGTTTCCACAAAGATGTTGCTTGGAATCCGGATGGCCTTCCATCAGTATTGTGTACATCACCTACACTTGTGTGAGGTTCCAGTTAGAGAGGGCTTTATGGTCTCCACCAGTCATAAGCTTAGCCTTACTGAGTCTCCTCCCTGATACTGCCCACTCTCCACCTACTCTCTGCTTTTCAGTTTCATCTACTTCAACAATCACAGAGCTAAAAAGTACAAAGTGAATTGTGCTGTAAATATATGCAGCACTTTCAAGGTTTCTACTAGGAACAGCTGCTGTGCTTTTTGTACTGCACTGTGGTCTCCTAAAGCCACTCTGTGGCACTTCCTATCTTCTGTCTGTCCCCACCCCTAAAATCAATGGCAATGCCTCCCCCCCAACAAATCATGGCAACAAGCTCAGCTGCTTGGTGGCAGTTATGTTCTTCTCCGCTCCCCTTCCCCTGTCTTTCAAGCATCTCAGTGAGCTGCATTTTGACTTCCTTTCTTCACCCACCTACCCCAGTCCCACACCAGGGTGCCCAACCCCCTGTGTTGCTACACCAGAAGCAACAATTTCACAGAAAGTGAATTACTGGTACAGAATTAAACACCCTTTATTTTGAAAATATTCAGCATCAGGATAGCCTCTTTAGGTACATCACCTCATTTTCAAGAGGTTACTGGAGCAGCATTTCTAGGTTTTCATATATTACTTGAGTTATATATGTACTTTAGTACATAAATACATAGTTTGGGGTTCCATTAGGCATGCCAATATAGTTAATACGTGAGGTTCCCCACTGTCCTGAAAAGGGTAATGATTAGACCCTTCCTAAAGAAGTCATCTTTGGACCTTGATAGTTTTGTGAATTACCAGCCTGTGTCAAACCCTCTCATTCTGGGGAAGGTGGTAGAGAAGGTGGTGATGGCACAGCAGGAGTTTCACCAGGAAAATGTTGACATCTGTGAGCCTCTCCAGTCAGGTATAGACCTCGCCAAGATGTTCTATGATTTCCTCACTGTTGTGGGCAGAGGTGCCAGTCCATTCTAGAGCCTCCTTGGTTGCTCATCTGTGTTTGACATGGTGTATCATGGGGTTTGAGTCCTACCTCATGGGTAGGGCACAGCAGGTTGTTCTAGGTAATTACATCTCTGGAACAGATGTGCACAACTGTGGATTTCCTCATGGTTCAATCTCCATCCCCATATTGTTCGCGGTGGGATCACAGGACAGTATAGTATAGAGTTTTGTTACTTTGGTGATGATATGCAGCTATACTTTTCTTGTGCACATGACTGGGATATTGAGGTCTCTGTACCGAGTCATTGACTTCATGAAGTCAATGACTGAATGGCCTCGAAATGGCTAAGCCATTAGCCAGGCAAGATGGTGGTGATTCTTGTTGAACCAGGGTTTCCTTGGATCAGCTATGATAAGTAGTGATACCGTCCTACCATCTTTTCATGGTGTGACTCTCAGAGTTGCTCACAGGGTTAAACATCTGTGGGTCATGTGCATCTGTTCCATTGTAGGCTGAAACGACACACTACAGACACATATTTCATCCTGTAGGGACTCACCATTGCTCATAGGCAGACAATGCATGTTCTATAATTACAAAAAATGTGTTCCATGGACCATTTGGGTTCCTAGTGTAGGAATGTTTGGGAAACACAGGAAAGGACTGGAAATGTTTAATAGGGTATAGATCAGTGTTGTGGAAATTACTTTTATAAAATAATCAGTTACAGTTACTGTTTACTCTCAAAGAAATATATATTGGTTACAGTTATTTATTACTCTGTCATAAAAAGTAATCAGCAACTGTAACTCAAACTACTTTTCATATTACTTTATATTACTTTTGAGAAGTTTGTTATGTTTACTTATTAAACATATTTATGAACTCAGGAAGTTCCAGAAATTCAAAGAAAGAACTAAAGTAGATTTCATGGGCAGTCAGTGAGTTTATTGGTAAATTTTATTTAATGTTTTCTAAATAAAAAAATATGAAAATAGTCATATTGCTTTTTGACTTTGCACGTAATGTGCGATACTAAGCATATTCACATCACAGGTTGACATTTTCCAACAAAACCCACATCATGAGTGTTATAAATTTATCTTTTTAATTTTTTTTGCCATTGCCATAGTGTTCAAGTTGAAACAGATAACAAGTACCACATTAAGTGCTTTATTTGTGTTTTTGGGTTAATAACAATAATTCCATGTGATAATGGCGACAAAGTAATGGCAACCGGCAAAATGGCACATTTAGAATGGTGACCGGCAAAACGGTGACCATAAGAAACGGCGACTGACATATCCAGCGATTTCGCATCCTATAGACAGTGCTCACCAGGGTCCTTTTCTGTAAGTGGGAGAGCTCTGCCCTCACACACCTCATGGCGGGCTGTGCCCCCCGGATCCCCGCTATCTCTATTATTCCTACTCCGAGATGCTCCTTGACACTGGGGTAGGTTAGTGCTTCGGATTCATCATTTACACCCAGTCTCCATTAATTATGGCTCACCATTATTGTTTTCGCCCTTATAACATCGCCATTCTTGAGTCGCCGTTTTGCTGTCACCATTATTACATGCTACCATAACCATCTATCATTTAGATTGTCAGTGGTCACAAATAAAACTGTACAAGATGACACTTTTCTTCATATATTTTAAAAGTATACCACCACGCATAGTACACTAGCAGGCGAAGTGAAGTGGCTGTACACTCGGTGTTGTGTGTGAGTGATGTACTTTTGTGGTGTAGATAGTTCACCTCCACCTGGCAGAGTGGCCAGTCAGTTCACCAGGTGGGGAGACCATCAGATATCATCACTCCAGTGAAAGTGCCACACTGCCATACTACCATACATTGTGCTCATGGCATTTACAGTGCACAGTCAGCACTAAGAGCAACAGAGCCCCACATCCAAATGTGGTTTTGTTCTCAATTTGCACTTTGTTGTGTGCATTGCAAAAAAAATGTGTTTTTTTACTTACTGCCTATGCAGCAGCATAGTAGATTGTATTTTGTGAGTGCAGGATTTTGCCTGTCAATTCTGGCTATTCTAGGCCTCGACTTACCCCATCCATCCCCTAGCCTGAATCATATGTCCAGTATGAGCTGACTCCACTGACCTGGTGCCTAGCCCTTCTCAGTGTCTTGATGCATTTAATAAATGTCTCCTCTCCTCCTACGTCCTGAGCTCTTGCTACTACCAGTCTTCCCACCCTTACCCTTTTCACATCTGCCTTTCCTCCTTCCAATTCTGCCTTCCTCCTTTAACGCAAAGCCCCCACTTACATTACTGTTCTATCCTGCACCCCCTGCTCCCCCACTCCCTCTTGCCTAAATTTGGTCTCTCCCACTAGTCTCCCTTTAGTCGCCTCCTCATCCTCCTCATCCTCATCTAAGCCCTCCACTTCCTGGACTGAGCCTACCCTGTAGGCTGCCACCCACTCGATGGAACCCACCCGCCAGACTCCCTTGCACTTGTTTTTTGAAACTGAATGATGTGTTTTACTATACCAGTTGAACAATAAAGTGAACATCTGTTAACTTTACTGATTGTGTCAGGGGTACTCTGAACTTGGGCATCTGCTATAAGTCAACTAATTCACTGCCTGAACATTGCCATGGTTGAATTATCCCTTACTTGCTAATGTCAGGTTATTAGTGACTGTACATGGCATTGCCTGAATTATTCCTCTACCTTGTAAAATGTACTCCTTCTATTTGTTTTGTGAATTGAAGTTCTTATAATATATGTATGTATAAATGTATGTATGTATTGTAATCTTTGAAAATGAACACCTTGCTCAAAGGTTATTTCCGAACCATGAATTAAAAAAAAAGGACCCAATATTCAGACTGCGCCAGGCAATGGTGCAAGAGGGGGCGCAGCGCATCTGAGATGCGCCGGGGCCAAGACAGCGGGATACTCAAAGGTGATGTGCTATGGCGCATCACCGTTGAATATGGCACAGAATGTGCATGGTGCAGTGACAGTGTGTTTGTGCATTCCCCAGACAGGGAGGACTGGGAATCCTCCAGCACAACTGCAGTTGCGCTTGGCACATCGACCGCGATATTCAGACTTGGGCATGTAAATGGGGCCATAATATATGCTTGGTGCAAATAGGGCCATTTCCATGTCATTATGGCCCCATTTGCATGCATTGCGCAGGGCAGCACGGCAAAATGCGCCTGTCACCCTGCACAGACCATTGTGTGGACAGAGGTGGGCCTGGGGCATCCCACCCTGTAACCACGATCGTGGTAGGAATGATGATGGGCAATCCCTGGTGATCCAGTGGTACCCCCTCCCTCCCATTGGCCCGATCGCAGGCAGAAATACAGATCCAATAACCCTGGTGGTCAGTGGAACCCACCCTCTTCCCGTAACCGAATGTGTATAAACGCAGAAGTGTCCAGTCCCTGGTAGTCCAGTGACCCCCTTCCACCCAAATATGCGATCGCCAGTGTTATCTCAGGACAGTAACTGCCCGGTGATCTTGTGGAACCCCCCACCTCTCCTGAAACACTGATCACCAGTGCCGTCGTAGGTGACACATTCCCTGGTGGTCCAGTGGTTGCTCCTACCCACACAGCACACCCAGGCCTCCCAGCTCCCCCCTGTCATTGGTGGGCGGCAGCAACCCGCCCGAATACCACCCGGCCGCCCACCGAATGTCAGCTTACAGTATGTGCTGTAAGCCTATTGGTCCACTGTGTGAACCAATGGGCTTGCAGGAGCATTGTACTATTATTAGGTCAACATATGTGAATGACTCATTCACATATTTGTGCCTGTGTAGTACAGCCGGCGGTATGCGGGCAGGTTGCTGCCACCTGCCGATGATGGTGGCGGGGAGCTGGGTGGCCTGTGTGGGTGGAGGTAACCACTGGACCACCAGGGAATGTGTTGTGTATGACGGCACTGGTGATCACTGTTTCAGGAGGGGTGGGGGGTTCCACAAGATCACCGGGCAGTTACCGTCCTAATATATCACCAGCGATCACGTATTCGGGTTGGAGGGAGGCAATTGGACTACCAGGGCATGGACACTTCTGCATTTACACACGTTTGGGTATGGGGGGGTGGGTTCCACTGGAACCACCAGGGTTAACGGATCTGTATTTCTGCCCGCAATCGGGCCAATGGGGGTACCACTGAATTGCCAGGATCTGTTTGGTGCTTGAGGACGGTGGTTCATGCTGGGCAGGTGGCCACCACAGCAGGCGGTTGCTGTGTTGTGCCCTGCAGTACAGCAGCACACCTTGTGGTGTATTGGCATTTGAGCCGAAATATTCAGGCTCAACTTGTCCCCTGGTATGCGGTACATCTGGGGTTGTGCCAGCAGATGCTCTGCATATCCCAGGCTGAATATCGGATGTGCGATATGCATGGGCATGCCCCTTCAGATGCGCCAAGATACATTAGCACTGCACCCGCACATCTAGTCAACCTATTGAATATTGCACTGGGGCGCATTGAGGGGTTGCGCTGGTGCAAGTGGCTGCACCAGATGCAACCCCTTTGAATATCCCAGCCAAAATGTATCACCCTGACTCTGCTGGCTTGCAAACTGGCATTTTTTGTCACTACAAATCTTTAAATCCCTTGCAGCTGCCTGACATGGGAGGATGGCTGCAGCAGTGGGAGATGCAATACTCACGGACAGCGCATGTTAGAGGTTTTATAAGATGCAACTTTGTTTGCTGCTCCACTGTCCTCAGTGGGCTAAGTGCAGTCACAGAGGAGGACTGTACTAGCCAGGGCCCCTGGGTAGAAGAGTGGGACTGGCAAATATCTATGATTGTAATAGTTTATAAATGCTCTAAAACATTCACTGCAGGCTGTTGTTGTCTCCCTCTGCTGCAGCCCTCTTCTAATGTTCCCTGTAGAGGGATTTGAAGAATGTTGTGGTTACAGAAAATGTCAGCTTGCAAGGCAGCAGAATCAGTGTGTTACAAATACAGTTGCTGCACAGTTGCAGTAAACAGTAAGTAAAACTAACTTTTTTTGTGATGCACACAAATAGCACAGATTGAGAACAACCACACACTTGGGTGTGGGGCACTTTTAGCATTGCTGACTCTTCCCCTTTTAAAGAATGTGCAGTATACAGTGTGAGTGACCACAGGTAGTATTTGCAGAACATAATTTCCCCAAAAAATTTCTGTTAATTAAAAAAATTAAAACGTAATTAAAACAGAAACGTCCTTCCATCATGTGTCATTCATCAAAACCATTCCCCTAAGCTGGCCTGCTGGCACAGCGGTAGCGCTACCATTCATAACGCCGATGACCCGGATTTGGGAACAAGCCCGGGAAGTTGGAGGGCTGGCTGGGGAGGAGGCTGAGCATCCTGAGGACTGCTTGTCTTCTCCAGGGAGGGAGGAGGAGGGGGAAGGACTCGCATTTCTGGCTCATTCCCAGGCGGAGGCCCAGGGCACAGCAAGCGCCGAGTCAAACACAAGGGAGGGAGGGACGGACAGATGTCGGCAGTCACGCCTTGACATCCAGGGCAGAAGTCACGCTCTACAGAAGAGGGAAAAATCCTCCAAGCTTCGAGAAGATGAAGCAATCAAGCTGACTCTCCAAGGCTTGCACCTGCCTGGCGACCTAATTCCCAATGAAACAAGAAGTGTTCAGGCTGTAGCTGCCCCACCTCATCCCCGCCTTTGGGAAGAACTGCAGCTCCATGGGGGAGCTGGGAAGGCCAAGGTAAAGTGTCAAGAAGCTGGGGCAAGACTCCACTGGTGCTCCTGATGATGTGGGGCTTGGGGAGATGGGGGAGGATAAAAAAAACATTTCCCTAAAGACCGTGCAGTGGCTACCAGCTGTCATCACTGATTCATTCACATAAAATTGGGAATGACAAGCTACAGGTTATAGGCTCAGCTGAGGCCACTGGCTAATGATCCCACGTAACCGATCTGGTGCTACTGCTAGTATGGTGCAGTGACATCAGGTCAGAGCAACTCGTCAGTCATAGTTGTGAAAGATGACTGTGAATGAATCAGTAATGATGTGGCTGCCACTGGATGAACATTTTTTGTTGGTTTTGTACAGAAATGTAATTCTCAAAACCCTATCAATTCATGATAGTGCAAAGTAATCAATTTACCACACCCGTAGTGAAATTGATGAGTTTGCCTCAACTATGATTGGGGATGGGGTGGCAGCCACCCATGCCAAGCCAGTGTCAGTGTGCAGAGGGTGAGGGACACATTGCCTCTATGGGCCCCTGCTCTAGCTTGCTCTCAGTTATTTCCTTTCATGCAGCGAATGAATCATTGATGCTGATAATGATCCTGATTGATCAGGATGATGAAATGTCACCCCAGAAACCCTATCCATGCGTAGTAGCTGCTAAGTCATCAAATTCCCATGCCCATAGTGAAGTTTATATGTTTGCTTCAACTATGATGGGGCAGTGGCCACCCAGACTGGCTAGGCCAATGTCACTGTGCAGTGCCAGTGGTGGGTTTAATGACATTGCCACCACGGGCCCCTGCTCCATCTGTAGCTTTCTCCAGTCATTTTCTTTCATGCAGTGAATGAATCACTGATGATGATGATTGTCAATCAAGATGATCACATGTCATGTCACCCCAAAAAACCCTATCTGTGCATAGAGCTGCTAAGTCATCAACTTTCCATGCCCATAGTGAAGTTGACAAGTTTGGATCCATGACGGGAGTCCGACAAAAATTTTGTCGAATGCCCCGTCAGCAACACTGGCAGGTCGACCGCATTCTGCAGTCAGCTGCCGGTTCGCACTTTGTTCTGTTGTTTTCTTCGGGGGGCTTCACCCACAAACCCCCCACGTGGGGGGCTGTGCCCCACGAACCCCCTCACTTAAGGATTCTCAACTCCAGTCGGAGCTGATTGGGGGGGGGTGCAGGACCCCCGACAGACAGCGCCGGGTTCCAGCGGGTCTCCCACCGCGGCTAGGCACTGTAGTCACTGTGGGGGACCTCACTGGTGAAATGTCGCTGTTGGGGGGGGGAACGGACAAGTTTGCCTCAATTATGACAGGGGATGGCAGCCACCTAGGCCAGGCCAGTGTCGGTGTGCAGTGGTTCTACCTTGTTCTGATCTCAGTCATTTCCTCTCATGCAGTGACTGAATCACTGATTATGACTGTCAATCAGGATGACAATGATGATGATAACCACATTTTATGGCTGTCTGATGAGTTCTTGAGGATGATGATGATAACATTATTACTAGACAATAAGCTGGCATGCTAAAGTAGTAGATAGCCTAGGGTTGCTTAGCTGGGGTCTGAATGTCAGGTAGCAGGCAGGCAGCTTTGCCTAAAGGTAATTGACAGCCAGTAAGTTTGCATTTGTAACCCCATGCCACTTTTGGCAAGTTAGCCCATTAAAACAACTAGTACCCACTTATGGTATACCATTTACTTTTAGCAGAATATTCAGATTAGTACCACCCCTAGCTTTAGAGTGTATACCAGGCTCATTATCTAAAGGAAGGGGGTGGGAGTACAATTACCAGAAAGAACCTTTGCATTTACAACCAGGTCCAGGAGAGAGGATGCTAGGCGTATGCTAGACCTAACTGCTGAAGGGGCCCCAATAACTCCATACAGAAAGCAATGGTTAGAATGTCCAGTGCAGCAGCTGGGATTGTTCAGTTTGGCTTTTATTCACCGATGTTACTAAAGCACAAGTGGACGCCTTGCAGACTCCAGTTGGCATTCTTCCCACCCTTTGCTCAAACCGACAGTTTCTGCCATTCCTTTAGGGTTACACCAAAAGAAGCCATCAATCCCCACTGAACTGCTAAAGACTCCAAACTCTAAACTTTAAATTTGACACCGAAGTGTATGAGGGGTCCTGACAGGTGTGATGTAGCCTTACCCTGAGCACACACACCTCAGCCAACTCCCTAATGAGAACAGTTTCTGCATAAGTATTCACATATCTGTTGCTCCTTCCTTTAGGCATAGAGAACAAACCAGAAAGCACCCTTTTTCCATGGTAACTTGTCAGAAATTCTCACACAATGTCCTTCTCAAAGGTAGCTGTACGCACTCTAGGACCTTCAGGGGAATGCCCCTTGGATCCACTGAACTGGCAGTCCCTCTCACTCTCCCTGGAGTGAAATCAAGGATTCCTGCTGCAAAAGGTCTCCACCACTTCACTGGCAAATGGAGATATCCAAACTAGGGTGAGAAACACAGGGCTCTCTGTGACAGAGCCCCAACTGACAGATCTCCTGCCACTCTGACTCCCAAACTCAGACTAACTGAACATTCTAAAACTTCCCCTGAGCAGCTGACTCAAAAATGGTTATGCTGCTGTGAGAGTTCTAAATGACGTAATCATCTCCACTCAGGCTAGCAAAGTAAACAATGATTTCATTATGAAAGCAACCCCTTAATGAGCTCCTTACCAGCTGCCTTTTCACCTGCCTATAGAATAGTACTAATGGGATTCTAGTAAATCCAGGGGACTGGGTGGTTACACATTTTTGTGCCAAAGAAATCAAAGAAAATTAGAAAAAGATCAGTGACTGTCGACCATGAAAATCTAAACTGAATCTGGTCATTTGGGAAAGCAAGGGAGGCCCTGGTTAATCCCATATAGTGTACACACCAGTCTATGTCCACCACACCAGAACCACCATAGATGAAGAGCATGGTCCTTACGAGACTATCACAGAAGAAGACCGAAATGCACTTGACTCAAGCTAGTTAAGTAGCAGTTTTGTCAGTCACCAGTTTTTCCAGCACTGTCTCAGTAACTCATGTTATTTAGTTCAGTTTTCCCTTCAAAAAAATAAATTCCCTAGCCGGCCCGGTGGCACCGAGTGCTGAGGCGCTGGATGCCTTACCTTGCACTGTGCCAGCGACCTGGGCTTGGGAACGACCTCTGGTCGCCATGGTGCTGGCACAGGGGGGAGGGTGGGAGCAGGATCGAGCAGTTGCTCTCCTCTCCTCTCCTGGGTGGTGGTGGTGGGTTTCTCGTCCATAGTCCCGCCATCACCGAATGGAGGTTCAGTGACGAGCGCAGGTAGTACCGGATGATCGTTAGGGTGGGGCATCCCGCAAGACTTATGAACGTGTGCCTTCACACGTGTGCATCACATCGGGGATGCGCGGGAGTGGGACAGGAGAAAACCTGGAAAAACCGTTAAATACCAATAGAAAAAAATCTATTCCCATTTTTGCATTTACTGGTGACATACCTGCCACTACCAATAAATGAATGAAATATCTGTGTTTTGGTAAAAGTAATATAGCAGCATTATATCAGAAACATGAAATAGCACCGTGACCAGACCACTTTCAACAATAATATCCTCCCCCCCAAAAAACAAGTACTAAAAAATGTTGTTGACTTGCTTGGTTGTATCATCACATTGATATATATCCATACATCACGATGCCAGTGTTTACAGTTATCCTCAGCTGGCCACAAGATTTGTAAACCCAGCCATGGAAGTCAACATTAATTTAAGTAAGTGACTCACACACGGCATGTGGAAATTTGGAATATCACAATTCTTTGCATGATGTGAATGATAAAATTATTTTGACTTGAAATGCTGGATACCTTGGGCAACCGATTCACTGATAATGTTGACCCTTGATATTTTCTGGTGACTAACAATAAATTGTTTCTTGAATTGTTGTTATCGTTGACTTCAGTATGTAATAGGTTTATAATTATGGTCGTCATGACTATTGAGTATGGCTATGATTCACGTACTTTCAGATATAATTATGCAAAACAAAAAAAGACCTAATATTTGTTAGATTGTACTGTAATGTAGACATCATAAATGCTAAGATTAGTTTAAATAGTTATCAGTAAGATTAGTGCTATAATTATTGACATGACAAAGAACCGTGTAAAGATAAAGAAACAGTTTTCCTTTTTATGTTGGCGTGCTTGTGCAGCCAACATCTTGCGGTAGTGCAGATTTGGAGGTGCGGTCACTGTTGGACAAATGCAGGGCATGCACCAGTAGGTGCGTTCCTCATTCCCCAATCAACCAGCAGCAGGGGCCGACACCCTGCCTAGCTGATGAGGTGAAGACATCACAGAAGCGGACGCTGCAATGAGAGCGAGACGGGTATCAGCGTGGCTCAGTTGGTAGCACATCCGCCTCTGGACCAGAAGGTCATGGGTTCTCGCCCCACACCGGATTGGACTTGCACCTAAAAATCGCTGGCATCCGAGTGCAGTATTGGGGGGTGCTGTACTGCTGGGGTGTGCCGTCCTTCGGATGAGATGTTAAACCGAGGTCCCTTCTGCCCATCCTGGTGGGTGTCCAGGTGGAAGTAAAAGAACCCAGAGCACTCTTCGCAAAGAGTTGGGAACATTCCTGGTGTCCTGGCCAACATTCCCCTTCCCATAAACCGGTTCATGCAATTATCCAGGCTGTGTGTGGGTGATGATGTGCGATATGGCCGCCACCACACATTCAGTCACTTCACTACCAGTCTAGCATTGCTTGTAAAGCGCTTTGGATGTATGAAAAGCGCTATATAAATGCTGATTCTTCTTCTTCTTCTTCTTCTTCTTCTCATGCAGTGTGACCATAACCTGCCTCCCCCTACATGCAGGCAACATGGTGGCAGTGACTGCCGCTGTTGCCTCTCAACCCAACTTTATTGTGTGCCGGCGAGGTGCCCAATCCCGTCGGCATCATGTAACCCTTTTTTGATTGCCGAGGAGTGCCCAATCCCCTCAAAGACCATGCGCGCCCCCCAACAGTTTTTCTTTGATTCGACGGGGCCCAATCCTCTTCGGCATGTATCCCTCCCTCCCTTGAACTTTGCCGATGGGGAGCCCATTCCTATTGGCATAATGTGTCCCCCTGTTTTTTTGCTTGCTGAGGGTGCCCAATCCCCTCAGCTCCTGCGGCCCTCTTCCTTGTTTGGATAGGGTGCCTAATCCCCTGTCTGCTAAAGCACCCACACACACACTCAGGTGGCACACTGGGAGCCCACCCCAGCATGCCAAAGCACCTATTAAAATGAAAACAGTCCCCCAATGTTTTTTTTTTTAACCTATAAAGCAAAAACGGTTCTTCATACTCTTCCAACCCCCCTCCCACAACCCGCACCCACCCACTGTGCACCCTGCCTCCCACACCCCTACACCCCATGCTTACTTCCAGAGTCTGCTGAAGGATCTTCAGTGGACCAGGAACAGGGCCTTGCACTCTTCAAAGCTGACCGCTAACTGAGGAAATGCTGGTAAGCTGTATAATGGAATAAATAGGGTTTTTTCAACTTTAATGCATATCTCGGGCATTTTTGGGAATTTTTACACCAAATTTTCAACATGGGGTTTTTGGGACCCCTCCTCATGAATTCTGCCACTGTCATATCATTAATCGGTCCCAAAAGGTGATTTCACAGTCACTGCGCGGAATCACCTTTCGGGACCAATTAACGAGATGACAGTGCCACTGTTCATGAGGTGGGCTCTCAAAAAGCCTATGTTGCACATTTGGTGGAAAAAATCCAAAAAAATGGCTGTTTTACGAGTGTGCGTTGCGCAGCTGCTACACAGGCTCATAACTTTGCGAATTCGCAATATTTTCACACCAGATTTTCAACATTATCATTTTTGTACACCTCCTTGTGAACAGTACAGCTGTCATTTTTCACATCCTGGCCGAATGTGTTTCCGCACTTCTGGTGCACAATAGCGCGGTCGCTGTGGGAAATTAGTGTTTGGGCCAGATTATGAAAATGACAGTGACACTGTTCACAAGCAGAGGTCCTAGAACGCCTATGTTGAAAATTTGGTGATGATACTCTATAAAATGACTGTGTTACGAGCGAGCGTTGGCAGATTGCATGCACGCTCGTAACGTCATGCATTTGTAATATTTTCACTCTGGATTTTTACCATTGGCATTTTTCCACACCTCTTTGATGAATAGTACAGCTGTCATTTGCATATCCTACCCTAAATGTGTTTTCGCAAATCCGCGCAGAATAGCACGTGGTCGCTGTGTGGAATCACTTTTTGGGACAGTTTGAGGAAATAACAGTGACACTGTGCATGAGCAGAGGTGCTAAAATGCCTATGTTGAAAATTTGGTGCCGAACGTCCATAAAATGACTGTGTTACAATCGTGCGCTATGATTTCCACGCACTTTGTAATCTGCAGAATTTGTAATATTTACATGCTACATTTTCAACACTGGCATTTTTTACGCCTCCTTGTGAACTGTACAGCTGTCATTTTTCACATCCTGCCCAAAATGTTTTTCCGCACTGCACTACCAAAGCCAATGCCAGCGTGACAACATTCGGCATTGACAAATGCTTGTTATGTATCAGAGTTGAATATTGCAAATCCAAACAGCATGAGGCTGCTATGTTAAATAACAATGCAGATCAGCTCATTTTCTAAGGGGTACTGACAGATCGAATGGCGACAGTGAGAAGACGACACAGTATATAAGCTCCAGTAAGATAAACATTATGTTCAAATCATTGTCTATGATTACAATATAATAAAGTGTAAAGGTGGCATAACAGATACTATTAGCAGATTTGTATTCATTTAGTTATTATCAGAAATAGTAACAGAAGATGAGATGCAGATGATGAGATAAGCTCATTTGTGGTTTGTAATAATGGCATACATTTAGCATTTTACCAAACATCCAAAATACTAACAGTTACGCTCGTTGTAGGTGGGCGTTGTATAAGGCAAGCCCAGAGCCAGTGGCAGCCTGCGGCTGGGTGGCACTGCCACATAAAAACCTTTTATAAAGAAGTTACAGTAATTTATGCCAACAGCACCCTCAGTCTAACATTGTTTTAGCATCACAAAAGTTCAGTAGAATACTACTATTCCCAGTACATTTTGTTGCAATGAAAAGTAACTGTACTTCAAAGTTTTTATCACCTAGTTGGTTTCTTCAAACATCAAGGACCTGAATAATTTTTCAGCTGGTGCACTTGATGAAAGTGCAGTATTGTAATGCAGGAATGTTTCCTCTATTGTCAGGAATGTTTACAAATTGTCTTTGTGTCTTTGAAACACTACTCCAGCTCATGAAGAACTCCACCATGGCTAGGTTGCTGATTTTCTTCAAATTTGAAGAAATCGTCATCATCCTCAAGGTTATCTTCAGGTGATGGACTTCTTTGATCAATATCTTCCTGATGTGACAGCAATTCATTTTCAAGCATGTTTTTAACTGCACGTGCTTCATCCTCATTGGCAATCCACTGAATGTGAAACTGTGGTAACGTGATGCTGGACAGAATGAACTCCCTCTCTTCAAAACTGATACTAAACCAATTGTCCACAGCTCTCACAATGGCAGCAAGAAGAGAGTGGTATAATGCAAAAATGGTCTCATATCAAGCAAATTCTTTTTAAATGCCACCAGTATTGGGAGTAGATATCCCAAGTGGCATTTTCTTTCTGTCTGCAGAATAGCCAGTGAGTTTGCAAGAGGCTGCATTACTGTGCAGTTCTCCATCACAAAAGCAATTCCAGTTGTTCTAAACATTGCTAGGCCAAGTTCATCACAGATATTGTGCAGATCAGCTTCTGGTTTGAAGATTTTGAGCTTTTAGAAGCAGCAGATTTGGGAGAGGAACAGGAAAAGCAGCTACAGCTTTCCCTTCCCCATCGCTTAATTGCTAACTAAGACAGCTAACTGGAGGGGCCTGTGACCTGTAAAAGCAGAGTCAGCTGTGCCCCAGCTCCATTTTGAGCTTTTAGAAGCAGCAGATTTGGAAGAGGAACAGGGTCTGGGTGTCGGAGGACACAAATGGATTGTTTATTTCCTATGGTCTTTTGTCTTTCAGGCTGTGTCAGGTTTGTGACAACATCGGCTGCATTTCCCTTCAGCAGCATAGCCTGCACAGCTCCAGGGGGCACAGACAGTAGCACAGCAACAGCAGGGGACGCAGAGGGCTCCTCCCACCCAGGAGTTGATTATTATATAGGGACTGCAGGTAGCTAAAAACAGAGACTTCCTGTTGGAACAGGAAGGGAAACCTGGCTAAGACCGGACACCAACTCCAACTACAGGCAATGCAATTAACTGCAACAGAGGGCGGGGCTAGGACCACCAAAGGAAAACAGATCTCAGCGACAGCTCCAAGGAAGAGAACAAAAAAAATTTATTTCCCAGCAAATTATTTTTTTGTTCACCTTTTCAGCATCAAGCCAGGAGAAGCAATAATATCCCAACGTCAGTATGGATATTAGCAGCTGCCGTGGTGGAGCACTGTTCCCAGAGGAATTCTCTGGAGAGTAGGGCATTGCCCCATATGTAGGACACTTAGCTTAACTAAAGGAGCAGCTGAGGGTAGCGTGGAATAAGATATCTCAACTGCAGTGCAAACTTTATTGGAACAGAAATTGGAATCTACACCATCAAGTTCCACAAAGCAGATCCCCCTCCCCAAGCCTACTCCCACTGTGATGATTCGAAAAGGGATGGATGGTAGTGAAGAAAGGAGGAGGTAAAAATCAGCAGAAGGGACCAGATAAACCCATTACCATCTCAACTGCAAATCATTTTCACAGGATCTGGATCACAGTCACATGGAGGAGGACAGCAAGCCAGTTGAGGGACAAGACTGCACTTGGAAATGACAAATGGCAGCAGGGATAAAGTGCAATAAGAAAAGGATTAAGAAAGTACTCATTGTGGGAGACTCCATGGTAAGGGAAGTAGAGGCCCAACTGGATGATGGAGGGCAAAAAGGTGTGCTCATCAAATGCCTCCCAGGTGCCTCAGTGAAGTGCATTACTGATCACATTGGAAAGATAGTAGAGAGAGATGGAGATGGCCTTAACATCCTGATACACCTTGGGATGAATGATCTGGCTAATCAGTTGGTAGAGGAAGCCAAACAGAACCTAATGAAACTAAGTGAAAGATTAACAACTTAGTCAACCTCCCTGACCTTCTCAGAGGTTCTTCCAGTGTGGGGCAAATGTGCAAGTGTAGACAGGATCAGAAGAAAGGAGATTGAAGAGTTTAAACATATGGTTGAAGAGCTGGTGGCATGAAAAGGGTTCCACTTCATAGGTGCTCGGGTGACTTCTGGGAAAGAAGGTTCTTCAGCTACGACTGACTGCACCTAACCAAGGAAGGAGTAAGAGCGCTGGGACAGAAGTTCCACGTCGGCATCAGACCTTTAAACTAGGAGGAGGGAGTTAGAATCTAAAGAACCTATCAAAGACACTTTAAATGATAGGGATTTAGCCACTCCCACAAATACGAAGTACACAGAAATAGAAACAAGGCAAACAGGGGTAAAAGAGAAGGAAAGACAGGTCAATCAGCAATCGAGGTAGAGAGGGATACTACACATGCTGGGAGTATGGACAGGAGGGATAAAAAGGGGAGCATAGAGATAGGAGGGAGAAAGACAAACGGGAGGTAGCATAACTTGGAAGCCATGTGCACAAATGCCCGCAGCCTGAGAAATGAAATCCTGATCTAGTGGCCCTCAGTGGCAGTGGCAGATCTGGACATTGTAGCTATCACTGAGACATGGTGCATGGAAACCATGACTGGGACATGGCTATACCGGATATACCCTATTCTGAAAAGATAGAGTGGGAAGAAGGAGGAGGAGTGGCTATCTACGTTAGGGATGGAATTCAGGCTACTGCGGTTCAAAGAATGCAGGAAGGGGCAGAGGCACTGTGGGTCACCCTGGAAACGGGAAACAGCACTGCCATTTGTACTGGGGTGATCTACAGACCACCTGCACAACGGGAAGAGATGGACAGGGTCCTGGTGAAAGCCATCCACAAAATGGCAGCTAATGGGGAAGTACTGTTTGTAAGAGACTTCAATTTGCCGGATGTCAATTGAAGCACTCATGTTGCAACCACAGCAGGGAGCAGAGACATCCTAGACACCCTGCAGGGGGCGAGCCTCAGACAAACTGTGGTAGAGCCCACATGAGAAGGAGCGACATTGGACTTGGTGCTCACTAATGGGGACAGAACCTCAGATGTAGTAGTGGGTAGCCACCTGTGGTCCAGCGATCACCGTACAGTGGGGTTCAATGTGAGGACAGTAGAGGAGTCAAACCACACAAAAGCACTGGTCAACCTTGCAAAGTTGTGGGAATGTTTCAGGACAGCCCTGGTAGGGAAAGAGGAAAGAGGGGGTGTAGAGGACACAGTGGGCAAATCATAAAGGGGCTCTAGCAGAAGCAACAAGCCTTTGTGTTAAGCAAGTAACTAAAGCAAAGAAAGAAAAAATGCTATGGTTCTCTAAAGAAGTGGGCCAGAATGGTGAGAGAGAAAAATGTTAGCGTTCAAGAGGTACAGTGAAACACAGAGGGAGAGAGACAAGGGATTGTATCTGGAAAAACTAAGAGAGGCAGGGAAAGCAGTGAGGGGTACAAAGGCACAAACGGAGGAAAGAATAGTGCAGGCAATAAAAAGAGGGGATAAGACCTTTTTTAGGTATATCAGTGAAAAAAAAAAGTCCAGAGGTGGGATTTTGAGACTAAAAAGGGAGGGGTATCCAGTGATAATAGCGACTACAAAAACAGCAACTCATTTTCGGCACTATTATTCTGGGCTACCCTGCACAATAGCGACTGTATGGGAAAGCCACCATAGGGAAGGCAAACAGACGGGAAACAACAGGGAATGGGAGGGACTGGAAAGGGTTTTAGGGAAGGTGTACCTGTTGCTGCCGAAGCCAGCTATGTGGCATGGTGCTGTGGGTGGCTAGCTCTGGCACAGCAGGTATTGGGTTTGGGGACCAGGAATGAGTAATTTTGCCACTGCCTGCAGCTGTGGGACTTATTTTTCCCGAAACTGATTTTGCCCTCCCGACATGCATCCTCTGGAGTTGAGAATCTTAATTCAGGTGGGTGCGGGGGACCTGCAAAACACTTTTAACAATCCAGATGTCGGGTTGCCTTGAAGTGTATATCACTGATTTGCTTTTTGGCGATATACACTCGCCATTATAGCGATTGCTGCTTTGGTGGATTGTTGTTATGGCATGAACCAAGGGGGGTGCGAATGGGGACCCAGAAGAGGCAGAAATCTTGAACAAATATTTTTGTTCAGTATTTACAGAAGAAGGAGAAGGGGAGGGACCACAGCTAGGGGATAGACGCACCAAGGGAAAGGAGGTGGACACCAGTCCGTTTACGGAGGAGAAAGTCCTAAAGCAGCTAGCAAAACTGAAAGGAGACAAGACATGGGCTCAGACAGAATACACCCCAGAATATTAAAAGAACTCAGAAGGGAGGTGATAACACCTCTGACAGCTCTGTTCAACAAATCAATAGAAATAGGTGTAGCTCTGGGGGACTGGAGGAGGGCAAATGTAGTCCCTCTCTACAAAAGTGGGAGCAGGGAGGAGGCTGGCAACCAAAGGCCTGTCAGCCTGACCTTGGTAGTGGGGAAATAGATGGAATCATTACTGAAAGAAAGGATAGTGACATATCTTAAGGACTGTGGGATATAGGATCAAACAATCACGGGATTTAGAATGCATGGGATAGAACATAAAGGAATTCTGAGGTCAGGGTAAGGAAATAGACTTCAGGAAAACAAACTGAACTTACAAGCTCAAATGGGCAGACTAGGTGGGCCATAGGCCCTTATCTGCCGACACTGTCTATGTATCTATGTATCTATGGATCAGAGGCAACATGGGTTCCCAGTGGGAAGGTCTTGTAAAACAAATCTGACAGATTTCTTTGACTGGGTGACCAGGCAAGTTGATCAGGGAGAGCAGTGGATGTGGCCTACCTGGATTTCAGCAAGGCCTTCGACACTGTCCCACACAGGGGGCCTGTAAACATGTTGGGTAGCCTGGGGGTGGGGACCAGGCTGGTAAAATGGGTCAGAAATTGGTTCAGTGGAAGGACACAGAGGGTGGTGATGAATGGAGCTCAGTCCGAGGAGAGGGGGGTGACCAGCGGGTGCCACAGGGATCAGTATTGGGACCAGTCCTTTTATTGTCTTCATAAGCGACATTACAGAGGAGCTGAAGGGAGGTATGCCTCTTTGCAGGTGACACCAAGATCTGCAACAAGGTGGACACTGTGGGGCAGAGGAATGAAAAGGGACCTAAGAAACCTGGAGGAGTGGTCAAGAGTATGGCAGCCGAGATTCAATGCAAAGAAATGCAAGATCATGCGTCTGGGGCACAGAAATCTAGGGGAGGAATTACAGGATGGGAGGGGAAGGGAGGTTCTGACAGCCATCAGACAGGAAAGGGACCAGGGAGTGATTATATCCGTGACCTAAAGGTGACCTAATAATGTGAGAAGGCTGTAGGAAAGCCAGTGGGATGCTGGGGTGCACAGGAGAGGAATCACTGGCAGAAAAAGTAGGTGGTGATGCCACTGTACAGTTCACTGGTGAGATCTCATCTGGAGTACTGTGTCCAGTTCCAGGGCCGATCTCAGGAAAAACATAGACAGAATGGAAGCAATATGGAGAAGGGCAACTAAAATAGTGCAGGGGTTGCATTAGAAGCCATATGAAGAGAGACTGAAAGACCTCAATATGTATTCACTGGAGGAAAGAAGAGAGAGGGGAGATGTGATGGAGACATTCAAGTATCTCAGGAGTATCAATAAGGTACAAGAGGGTAGCATCTTTCATAGACAAAGAGGTTCAAGAACAAGGGGACATGATATGAGACTGGGGGGTGGTAGACTCCTGGGTAACGTGAGGAAGTATTTCTTCACAGAAAGGGTGGTGGATACATGGAACAGCCTCCCTGCTGAGGCAGTGGGGGCAAAAATGGTGGGGGACTTCAAAAATGCATGGGACAAGCATAAAGGAACACTAACAATAGAGAAGAAAGGGGAAGCCGCAGGTCAGGTAGGAAATGTGGTTTATGCACTGGGTAGGAAAAATGGGCAGACTACATGGGCCCGGTGGTCCTTATCTGCCGTCAGATTCTATGTTTCTATGATTTTCTGCTATGGATCTTATTTTTCTACATTTCTGTAATAACAATTCCACCTTAGCCTTGAGGATAATGACCTTGTGCCAATTTTGTCTGAAACAATTTCACTTGCTTCTGAGCTTCAGATGGGTTGAAGGAAAGTCTCTCACTCAATGCATAAGGCAACACAAACAAGGCAAAGAGGTGCTACTGAGACAATTTGCATGGCTAAAAGGGGCCCCCATCGGAAGAGGACCCCAGTCTCTGGATGCGGACTTCATACAAGCAGATGAGCTTATCAGCCTCTTGGGCTGGAAACCCACTAAGGCCCAGTTAACATCCCTTGTGGACAGTAGTTAAAAGGAGATGCTGCTAAAGATAGGGAGAATGTAGGAAGGGCAATGCCTAGGTGGGTAAAATGTAAAAAGGGCAAGTACCCAAGTCAGAGCAGGAGTACAATAAGAAGGGTACGTTGTAGATAGGCGGGCATAGCTCAGTAAAGGTGCATGAATGAGAGATGGCTCAAAAGGGCAGGGAAGCAGCAGATGGAGCACAAGGCCCAGGGCCAGGGGAGGCAGCTGGGACAGGTAAGGCCAGGAAGGCTATGAAGTGTGGGAGGCAGGGCAACACTGGTTGGTGAGGAATGGAGGGCTAGAGGCAGGAAAGCACAGAGGGTCCAGGTTGGGGGCAGCAGCAGGACCAGAAGGAGTCAGCCAGTCAGTAAGGAAGGGGCAGGGAGATAAGAGGGGAGGCAGGCAGGACAGAAAGCTGGGAGACAAGGAGGATGAACTGCAGCAAGGACATAGGCTGTCACCAGGAGGTCAATGGAGGACAGGGACAAAGAACAAAACCAAGAAAGAGGTGGGATGGAGGCAGGGGTTTAATTGGGTAGGAGTCCACATGAACTCAGTTCCACCACCTCAAAAAATTGCATGAAAGTTCTACCACCTCTGTCATCTTTCTCCATTGACTACTATAGTAGAGTTCCACTAACTAGAAATGACGGTTCCACCACCTAGAAATCAAGATGTGAGCGTTCCACCACCTAAACATTTCCAGTTTAGCCACTGGGTGGAGGAGCACATTACACACAGCAGTGGAAAGGGCCAGACCCACATTGTCCTGTCAGCTACGAAAGGAGCCCCACCATGAGCAACACAGAGCAGCTGGTGGAGTCCAGGGCAAGGAACACCACAGCAAGGTGCAGCAGCAAGGGCCCACACATGGAAGCACATGAACAGAGGCACCCAGAAAGTATGCTGGGATAAGGCACAGATGCTGCCTGATGAATGTGCAGCAGCCCCAAAGCCAGAGCTAGGTAGGAGGAGAATGGAAGAGGGGTATGGGTGAACCAGCAGCCACATGCTTGCTGCAACTAACCAAATGTGTGAAGGACGCTTGGATATGTGGGGTTTAACTACTGCTGGGTGGGGAATGGCATGAGTCACCCACTGACCGACCGAACTGCAGGCACGATGACATTTCATTAGAGGTAATATAGGAAGAATGTAGCATTGTATAATAAGGGACAACAAGGCTGAAAATAAGCAATATTTTCTAGTCTTTCTGTCCCAGTCAAATAACAAGTTCTAGCCAGAGCTGATAGGGCTGTGAAGAACTGCCAAATTATTCAACACCGGGTGCAACTTGGCCATTTTTTCGAGGTGTTGTACCAGATTTTCAACATGCCCTTTTTGGTATCCCTCCTCATGAAGAGCGCCAATGTCATTTTGTTCGCATGTCCCGAAGGGTGATTTAGAGCGAATGTACTATTCTGTGCCAGAGGTGCGAAACACATTTTGGGCAGGATGTGAACAATGACAGCTGTACTGTTTTGAAGAAAGTGCAAAATGGCAGTGTTGAAAATGTGGAGTGAAAATATTAAAATTGGCGAGTTAGGGCGTGCGTAAAAACTGCAGCAATGCCGCTAAATAACACAGTCATGTTTTGGAATTTTTCACAGATTTGCAACATGGGCTTTTTGGGACCCCACCTCATGAACAGTGGCACTGTCATTTCATGAATCGGTCCTGAAAGATGATTCAGTGCAGTGACCGAAATTACCTTTCAGGATTGAGTTACAAAAACAGTGACAGTTTTCATGAGGTGGGTCCCAAGAACTCTTTGTTGAAAATTTGAGGCCAAAATTCCAAAAATGACTTGAGTATTATAGATAAGTTGAAACCCCATTGAATGCCATTATAGCATGCTTACCTTTGATTCTTCAGTTTGTGGTCTGCTGTGAAGAGTGCAGATGTGTCCTGGTCCAGAGAGAAGATGGTGCTGACCTCCGTGAGGTAGTATGGACTAAGGGTGAGGGGAGGTGGATGTTCAGTGGGAGGGTGGGGATGGGGAAGGGACTGGAGTGGCAACGAGGGACCGTTTTTTTACAGGAGAACAAGAAACAAGACAAATTTGGGCACACTGGGGTGGGCTCCCAGTGTGCCACATGTGTGGGTACATCATGGTGACATGGGGATTGGGAACCTTGATGTCAGGGGGTGGTGGGAAAGGAAAAAAGGCACACTGGGGTGGGCCCCATGTGCCGTATGAGTTTGGGCGCATATAATGCCAACACAGGGATTGAGCACCCGATGTCGGCCGGAAGGGATTAATGATAATATTTGGGCACACTGGGTGGGCTCCAGTGTGCCACATGAGTTGGAGGGGGTGCCACATAATGCTGACATGGGGATTGAGGACCCTGATGTTGGTGCACAGACAGGAACAGAGGGAGTGGGGAGGACAGCAACAGTGGGTGGCTGTGGGAGGTTTTTTTTTCTACTTTATTTTCTGGTGCTGGCAGTGGCGACACAACTGCACATGTGCGGCACTCGCGCATGTGCAGTTGCAGTAAATTGCATTTTGCCATTCACAACATGCCAACGCCAGCAGAACTGTGCATGTGCAGTTCATGCACTGGAATGCGGAAGTAACAGCTGAAACAGTGCAGCTGTTATTCCGTAGTGGCTGATTGTGGCGGAGGGTTTCATGCTCCTTTGGGCATTCGGAAGGATACTTCCAAATGTCCAACGGAAGATTCCAGGATCGCTGGTTTCAGAGCTACGATCTGATATTAATAGGGCTGTAGGCTTCACCTACAGCCCTAAAATGAACTCAATAAATGAATACCTTACTCTTCAGAATATGATCACATCATAGGCAGCATTAAGAGCAGCAGCATTGCTCAGCAGGACTGTTGCTCTTTAAAAACTCTGAGCCTCTGTGGAAGCATGCACATGCAGGCTGACGTCCACGTGGATACACATGCCAGAGCAACTTAAAATGCAAAGTATTGTCAGGACTCGCTCTCTTTCTCTTGCTGACATACACACACACACATTTTCACCATCCTACTATCAGGCATTGGCCCTATAACTTATGCTGAGTGCAGACTCCCTCCACTGACACAAGGGGTCAGTGCATCCTTACTAATGCAGGAACACACACACTCTCATGGGAATCCATCAGAACAGACACACTGCAACAGGATGATCAGACTACTGCAATTAACGTTTAAAGCTGAGCAGGGGCCTCCCTCACTTGAACCCCCCTGCATGCATACTTATTCTGCAGAGGAGGTATTAACCCAGATTCCCTTCCATCAATGTCCAGTGGATTTTCATGATTCCATAATGCAGTGTTCAAACAGAGCAGTGTCTGCCCCAGTGATCCAGGGCCGTTTGTACACTTTCCAACTTGGGGGATATCCCAAATTAGAGTGATTAGCTCAAGACATATCCTCATCTCCTGCAGCTGCCTCCTCATGTCTCCTTGTTCAGCTGAATAAGTGCTACAGCAGTCCTTGTACACCTGCTGAATTAAAATGTTTTCATTTTATTTTACAGTTTGTTTACTCTGGATATCCCAGCAAGTTGCAACGTCTTGTTCCCAGTGGTGTCCTGTGCTACCCATTCCCATAGCTGGGTGGACTGGGGCAACTGGAGATTAAGTGACTTGCCCAAGGTCACACAGTGAGTATTTTGCTCTGCAGAGGTTTGAACTTGTGATCTCTACGTTCCCCAGTTGGTGCTCTAACCAATACATCACATTGCCTTCTGTAATATAATTATTAAGGGCAAAGAAATACATCCAATTAGCAATAAACACTGAACCACTGAAAAAGGGCAGACAAAGACTATGAGTCCATCAAGTTTTTCTTGATGTCCTACAATGTATTATTTAAGTAATAATCCATGACAGGGTGTGGATTATGGTGGGATTAACCCATGTCTTGTGTGGTTCAGTCACAAAGCCACAGGCCGAGTGACTAAACCACACAAGAAGTGGGTATATCCCACCATAACCCACACCCTGAAGTGGATTATCGTAATTATACAATGCCCCTATACTTTTTGCAACAAAAAATGAACACAGTCTTTTTTTTGACAGTTTAAATAATTTGTCTTTAATTTATTACACTGTTACACTAGGTAATTAAACAGAAGAAGGTGAAAATGCCCATCTGGTCTGTGCACCCACATCCATGAGTCCAACCTGCCACTTTACTTAAAAGGTTCACTGGGTCCTATGCATTATTCCTATGCATCCTGGAAACCAGGCACATAGGCATATATACATGAAGGCTGCACAGCGGGACCCGTGGACCCCCGGCAGCATTCTTGAATGGTGCACAAGTCAGTTACATGCCAGATTCCCCGGTCTCATGGTCAGTAATGCACCAGGGATGGGCAGGGGGCATCCTGGGGGCATACCTGCAGTATGTGCCGAAAGGTAGGTGTGAGCAGATTACAGCAGGGGGTGCCCTGCTGTAACTGTTGTATGTGCTGGGTGCAAACAGAACTCAGCCTGGTCCATGCAGTCGTTTGCAAGCTCCCACCCCTAACGGTACCACAACCCATCCCGTATGGAAGCCACCCCACACACGGCTGCCCCATCCCCATCTGTGTGCTATAACCTCCCCGCACATTACAGCCCTGTCCCCATTGTTATGCTGTACCCCCTGCCACACATCCCAGCCCTGTCCGCATCATTGTACAATAACCCCCATCCCTGTATGTCTGTTACCACCCCCCAACCAAAGCCCCGTCATGTAGCACCCTGCCCAGGACAGCTATGCCCAATCATCCTGACCCCGATCCCGACCCCATCGATGCTCATTGGTATTCAATGGTCCCCCACCCTTGTGGCACTGACAAACCACCCTGTCCCTTATACCTGCCTGTTGGTACTGTGGCTCTGGATGGCCAGTGGACAGCCCTCCTCACTCATCTCCTCAGCTGCTGGCTGATCATCTGATACTGAAGTGCCACACAGAAGGAAGGACCAGATCTCTGTCACCAGAGTAGACAGCATTGCCATTGGCAGTATCAGGGTCCAGCTCATGAGGGCAGTCAGTGGCAGGAGGGAGCAGTATTTATCTTACGAAAACTCTGTGAGGCTGTGCAAAACAAGCATCGTGGTCTGGCAGTGGATTTGCCATCTTGCTGTCATTTTACACCTTGTTTAGTATTAAAATAAAGGACATCCTTATATCCAGCTGTGCGTGGACTGGTTTCTGAGTGTGATATGCATGTCTGCAGTTTAGGAACCTCCATGGTTTATGCATGCACTCTCTTTCCTGGTGTACCATATGCACACCAGATAATCAGATGTGACTCTGTTTCTTGTACATTTACAATGTTCATGATGTCAGACCCTGGAGAGGTTCCCATGACTTTAATATGTATGAACATGGGCATTGCTAAAATTTATAATAAATACACACACACAAAAGTCTATTACGGTCACATCTGACATCCAGGACACCACATCAGTCCATGTGCTGAGTAGTTGTTGTAGGCAGTATATAATGGAGAGGAATGGACTTTGATTTTGTATACCACTTTTCCTACAAATGGTACGCAAAAGCATTCTGCAATCCAGTACAGTGATGAGAGATGATTATTATTGTGTTTGTTGTTCAGTATACCTGGGGATTCAGTGAGCACAGAGATCGGGGGTTGGGGGTCAGGCAGAGCTCTCCTGGGCAGGGTGCTACATGACAGGGCTCTGATTGGGGGGAGTAACTGACATGCAGGGATGGAGGTATTACACAGTGATGGTGATGGGGCTGTACTGTGTGGTGGTGGTGGGGTGGTTATCCCTGCATATATCAGGGACGGATCAAAAGTGTGTGTGTGTGTGTGGGGGGGGAGTTCTGCCGGAAAAGTAGTTTGGGCCACTAGTGTGTTTGGGGGGATTGATACTGGCACAGGGGATGGGGCACTGGCGTGGTTGAAGGTACAACAGTAGCGCCTGGCCACACTGGTCTGGGTGCCTGCATTAGGTATTCACGCACCCAGACCCATGCCATACCGCACATGTGATCCACTGTGATTGGATGCCCACCTGGGTCCGCTACTGTGCCCCCGGCCACCCTATGCAGTCCTGTGCACCGGGGGTGGGGCCACAGACAGGTGGCGGACATTTGTGAATACTGGCCTGTGCATATCTCTCTGCAGGTATGGAGCTATGAGTGCTAGGTACGTGCCTCTGGCATGTACCTTCCGCTCATTAGTACATAGGTATCTATGTTTTTATAGAAGAAAAAATAGTTCTGTGTTGCTAGGTATAATATTGAGGTGACCCCCCCTTCCCAACTCAAGCAGAGATATGGTTACAGTAATACCATGTTAGTGTTTTATTGCTTAATTTTTTTTTTTTTTATAACAGAGAGACTTCAGATGTATGCCGGCAGAGACAACCGGGTTAAAGAATAGGCAGCGTGAGTGACAGCCCCATTCACTAGTATGACAGCTGCCATTGAATTGGGAGCTGGCATGTTTTTTTCTTGTTTTTTTTTTTACTTCTGTATTCAGGTAGTGTGAAAGACTTACTGAAGTGTGGGCGGGGTTCATTAGGTCACTTTGGGGGGTTGCAGCAGCAAGCTAAGGAGACAGACAGAGGTTTGGCAGGAGCAGCCTTACTAAAACTGAGAGGGTACAGCGAGTGGCGGTATTGTGGAGAGAGCTGGGAGGTGGAATGAGTGCTAGGTATTGTGGCAAAGTCATTTTAAAGTTTTTTTTATTGTTTTGGGAGGCGTGGTTGTTACTTTTTTTAAGGAGCAGTTTCCCTCTCTGGGAGACAAGCAGTTAGCGAGAAAACAATGTGGCAGTGTTTTTGTCCATCGGCATTTACTCAGGATCCAGTATGGCATTTTTTATTTTTGATTTGGGGGGGTCGGAATGATTTCCTTTTACTTTGTATTGGTGAAGTGGCAGACAGGCACCTTTTGCAGTGGTTATGCTAGGATTTACCATGGCAGAAAGGTGCCAGTCAGCCACTCAGAGTGTCCCATTCTCAGACCCCATTGTATAATCTGAATTATTCCCCCCCTCAGAGTCTTCATTGTCTCCTGTATCAGCCCCTTGTTCCTAATAACCTCCTTAAAGATGTCCCTTTGTGTTTTGAGCCCAGGTATGATCCTAGGATTGACTGCGTTGCTGGGCAGACTATTTCGCCCATCCATCACCTGCTCTGGGAGAAAAAAAATACTGTACTCCCTAATGTCCTTCTTAAATTCCCCCTACCAGCTTGCGATTGTATCCCCTGGTGGATGAACTGTTCCTCAATTTGAACAATTCACTAGAATTCACCTTACTGTGCTCCCGTATGTAATTGTACATTACTATCTTATCCCGCCTCTCCTTCCTGTCCTCCAGAGAGCACATATTGAAACGTTCCAGTCTAGCCTCAGAAGATGTACCCTGCTGTCCCTGGACTGATTTCATTGTGCTTTTCCGTATAGTTTCCAACCCGTCCCTTTTTAAGATGTGGGCTGCCAAGCTGTACACAATACTGAAGTTATGGTCAACCCAGTTCGCTGTACAGTGGCAGTATTACATTCCTCCTGTGACTGCTGAAACCCCACCTGGTGCCCCCTAACATCCTGTTTGCTTTCTTGCATACTTTATTACATTGGGAAGGGGTTTTAAAACCATCACTAGTTATCCCACATGGTCCCCTTCCTCTTTTGAGTGTCCCACTTTTACCCCATTGATGCAATACTCTGGTAGTGGATGGTTGCTACTAGTGTGTATTACTTGACATTTCTTGGCACTAAATTTCATTTGCCAAATAAAGTAACACTTCTGTAGCCTCTCTGCATTCTTTTTGTACTGCTAATTCCTCCTCTCTATCCAGTTTCCTGCAGAGTTCTGTACTGTCTGCAATCAAACTATTTTCCCTCTACCCCCACCCCAATATCCCTTTCTGCACTTGTTAAAGAGTAGCTGCCCCAGGACAGCATCCTTAGGCACATCAGTAGTCACCCCCCTGATATCAGAGAGCTGTCCTTTCAGGACCACTCTCTCAGTCCTGTCTGTCAGCCATTGCCTAATCCATCCAGTCAAGCCCAGCTAGTCCTAGGCCATCTACCTTTTTTCACTAGCCTCTTATGATCACAAAATCAAAGGCCATAATGAAATCCAGGTACATGTTGTCAACTGCCTGGCCTCTATCAACTATCTGTGTCACCAAGTTAAAAAAAATCAGTCAAGTTTGTTTGACACGATCTGCATCTCATGAACCTATGTTGATTCCTAACTGTAAGCCTATTCACCTTGTGACTGCCATTAGTAGTTTCTTGCTATAAGTGTCAGGTTCACTGGTGTGTAGTTTCGAGCTGCTGCCTATCCTCTCTTGTGTAGGTGGATCAGGCTTAACACCTTGCAGTCCATCAGTACTTTACTCACTGCTAGTGAATTTATAAATAGGTCTGCCAAGGCGATGCCAGGGCCTGCCTTGCCTTCTCCAGTACTCTTGGGTGCATCATGTCTGGCCCTAGACATAATGCCCCAGGACTGGGGAGTACATAAATCTAGTTAGTACACCCAGACACCCTTCCAGCCCCTGGCCACCCAGGCCCCTGGTCACAAGGAAAAGTGCTTCTGGTATTAAAAAGGGTCTCCTGGAGAACACATGGTGCTAGACATGGGAAGACACTCCTTGACTGGCTCTTCATCACACGTCTACACTTTGTAAGCAATAAGACACAATGGGGTGTGCATTAGACAGTTCTAATGCACGGCTAGGGGGACGTAGTGAGGCACAAGGCCACAGGCCGAGTGTGTCCAGTCCTCAGTGCAGCATTAGAACTGTCTAATGCACATCCTCGGAGGTTTATTGTGCTTATAAATGGCCTGTGTATTCTAAATGGGGTTCTAGTTTTAGCTGTGCATTAGACACATCTAATGCATGGCTAATAACCAATCAGATTGCTTGAAATCCTTTGCCCATTTTATAACACTTTTATAAGCGCTATCTTCAAAGAATCTTCTAAAATAGTATCTGGTGGTGACAAAAGCCAACACTGCACAAGGATTGCAAAATTAGGTGAAAACAGAAATAGAGCTGGAGAACAGGAACCTAACAGCACCCAGCATGCCTCTGCCTGAGAGATACCAAGGAGCCATAAGACACAAAGTGGATGAGTCTCTGACTTTGCCCCCCGGCCACGTGGCCAACATGGACCAAATGGACAGATTATTTTGTGAGCTTAGGTTCATCAGAGACCCTGCTGGACCTGTTGGGGGATTTTAAAAGCCTCAAACCAGCAGTAGAAGCACTCACTCACAGGGTAATAGATTCTGAAACCTGGATTAGTTGTCTGGAGCATTGCTTTGACAGAACAGGCCCAGAACTAACCAGCCTAAGGAAAAAGATGCAAAAACTTGAAGATCACTTGGAAGACTAAGAAGGAAGAAGCAGATGCAATGACATGGTCATTGTAGGTCTTCAGAGCAGTCTGATGGATCGGATGCAGTCCAATTCACACAAAAACCATGTGATAAAATAGGCTCCTTACCAATGGCCCTCAATACATTATTGAATGCACCATAGGGCATTGAGACCCCCAATCCCAGTGAACGACCACGTCCAGTGACCAACCAGCTACTAAATTTCTTGGACAAGATGCACATCTTAAACAAAGCAAGGGAGGCAAAAGAAATCTGGTGGGAGGAATGGCATCTCCCTAGCTTCAGCAATCTGAGCCCCCAAGTCCACTTCTGCCAGGCAGAGTTCAAAGAAATCAAAAGTAAGCTCTATGCCACAGGCATAAAATATTTTATTTATTTTATTTATTTAGCTTTTGTTGACCGGTAAGTGCACTAGACAAATCCTGCCTATTTTCAGGCACAACCCGGGGAGGGATACAGATTAATGCCAACTGACTTTTGAACCAGATTAGCTGTTGGTGGTATTTTTAGTGAATGAGGAAATTTGGCCAGGACAAATGGTATACCCTGCTAAACTTGTCATTTCAACCATGGAAGGGCAGAATCAATTCCCAACCATTGCCGAGGCATGCAGAGATCTCCCAAAGTACTTTCCCAAGCTCTTCCCAGACCCAAGAGGTCCTGACCACTGAAATCTGCAGTGACACCAATTGCCCAGACATGCTGAGTGAATTACTGCCTAAGAAACTTGCCAAATTTACTCTTTTTGATCTTGAATACAACAATGTTTTTCTGTGTGGAAGTCATGCTGCCCATCCCCCCTGCATTGAGCACCCTTACCAGCCTTTAATCTGCCTGGCCACTGACTTTGCCTCCTTTCACCCTTCGAGCCACCAGTCCACTGACTTTGTTTCTTCCCTCTGCTGCCCAAACAAACTGCCTCCTCCGGTTCACCGGATGGCTAATTGACCTCATGATCCTACATGGGAGTTCCCCTCGACTCAATCTACCTGTTGCAGCAGTTGCCTAATTTCATCTCCATTTTTTGGCATGGGGACTTCCCTTTGTTCTGTAGCCACACCACATGGTGGTGCTATGTGGACTGATCACCAGTGGACACAGAAACAATCCTAAGGGATGCCAGCTGAAGGACTATCACCCCACATCTTTGCCACACAATTTATCCAGAGATCTTTGGACTCTCTCTGGGTGAATATGAAGCCCCATCTTGGGCAATTTTGTAGCCCTCTGGAGCATTATTAAAGGCAGACATGGGGCTATGGGGGGGGGGACAACTGAATTAACAGCACGTGGTAATCGAGGTTCACGAATAGTATGGACCATATAAACATGTCTACAAATCTACAAATAAGGAGATAGTTCTAATGTTGCCTTTACTAGTTTTGGTTACATTTCTTCAAATTATAATTAAGTGTTCATTAAGTGGTAACAGGGTTCGGATTTTGATGAAGCAAAATCCAATGCAGCGAGAATATCCGGAACTGGGAAGGGAGAAGCCAGAGAAGGTGAGGGGGCAGCAAGGTCAGCTCCCAGGGTGGGGGCTGACCAAACGAGCAGACGCGAAAGACCGTTAGACCTATTCTGCTGGCATTTTAGTATGTTAGTATTAGTATGATTCCTACACTATGTGAGTGGGAGAAGCACCCATGGGAGCAGGTGCCCCCGCACTACACTGTGGCTACAGCATGGGCTCCCACCCCTGCATTTAAAGTGATAGCGCAGTCAGGCCCCAGGATGGCCTAAAATGGTATAACATTACTGGAACCGGGAGAGGTCACACACTTCTCCTTAGCCAGCCCGGGCTGAATCACAGGAGAGTAGTCTGCAGGACCTGAGTATGAGCCCCTTGCGACCACAGGGGCACATCTATCCTGCCTTTCAGAGTAAAGTTTACTGTTATATGTCGCTGTATATTGTTCTGATGTTCACATTACAGTTTCTGGATGTTTTCTGTGTTTGTTTTGGGGGTGGGGGAGGGCTTCTGTTCCCTAGTACCAGTAGTGAAGTTCAACCCAGTCGAGCTAGATGATACACTAGGAGGGTAGAATACACACTAGCAATCCAAGGTAAAACTAAACAACATGGGTTGTAATACCACCTACCACACCTGGCATGTAAAAGGGGCCAGGGCAAGAACGAAAAAAAAAAAATACCAACTCCTAAAATACCTTAAAAAACATCATAGAAACATGGAGTCTGTCAGCAGATAAGGGCCTGAAAGCACCCCTAGTCTGCCCTATTTTCCCTATAGCAATGCTGCAGTAGACACATCTCCTTGACAGTGAGGCACTGCTGTTTAGAAAGGGGGGATCAAACATGCTTACGGAACTGGAGATTACACCAGATAAAAAGTGGTCACAAACCTCTTCTCCTGGAATATTATTTAATTTATTTATGTTTTTGTTGGCCAGGTAAGTGCACTAGACAAATTCTGCCTATTTTCAGGCACAACCTGGGGGGAAGGGGATACAGATGAATGCCAGCTGGCCTTGAACCAGATTAAGCTGTTGGTGGTATTTTTTTAGTGAATGGGAGAATTTGGCTAGGGCACCGGGGAAATTCCCCTACTCACCAGTAAGGGGACCACTGGCCGTTCTGCCAGAATGGCCACTTCGCTGGAGTCTCAAGAGAGGATGGATGTCTCTGGGACAGAGGAGCAGGCCTCCTCCACTGCTGCTACAACTCCAGATTTCGACAGAAAATGTTGAAGTACCTGATGAGAATTTAGGAAATGAGCTATTCTTATCAACAGATGATTTATCTGAGATTGGCGCCATTTTTACTACGAATGTAGCGCCCACTGAACCCCAGAACTTTTTACCCAAAACTGTGATAATCCACACCAATGTGCTTGCGGACCCACACTTAGAGATACTAAAAGAACTTCTTCTGGTTCAGCTCTCAGAAATTGTTTCTCCATTACAAGAAGACGAAGATGATGCTGATAACCAGTCACCAGCACAAGAGATCTCTTCTGTTCCTTACTATTATGAACAACAAGGCTGCTCCACTTGAACAGGTCAACTCTTTTAAATACTTGGGCGTGATCATTGATGACACCCTCTCTTACATGCAGCACATCGGTCAGGTTGTCAAAACAGTGAACACCAAACTTGGAGTTCTCTATAGGCACAGACAGTACCTAACTCCTGAGGCACTCAGGTTGGCAGTCTCCCTCTTTGATCTTGTCCGTTATTGAATATGGACTTGTGGTCTATGGGTCAGCATCTGACACTGTGCTAAAACGAGTAAGCACAGCCCTCAACAAGGCCTGCAGGCTGGCTCTAGGGGCTGATAATCTCCTACACACCTGCTCCCTCTACGAGCACACTAACTGGCTCAGTCTTGCCAGCAGAATCAAATACCAGACGTGCCTGCTTGGCATGAAGTCTCTCCTAGGTAAAGCTCCATTGGCCTTCAAAGAACTGCTCCAGTGAGGTAGATCCGGGTACCGCATTAGAGGGCAGACTCACTGCCCACTTGCCATCCCCTTCAGAAAAACAATGCTTGGCCAATGGTCCTTTGCATATAGGGCTCCTTCTTGGCTAAATGAGATCTCAGCATGCCTTTTACTCATTAACAGCCTCCTTGTCTTCAAGGTGGAACTAAGACGTCACCTGGCCAAGGCTGAGGTCTGTAGCTGCAGGTAACCTGTAGCACTATCACCCGATAGCTTGTAGTCAGCCTGCTCCTGGGCTGCATTCTCTGATTTATTTCCCTGCTACCCAGTAACCCTGAGTTTAAACTCCTATTTCCTCCTACTACTTGCCAGTCCTCAAAATTGAGCCTTCCATAGCCACAGTCTGTCGGCACGAGCTTACTATCTACTGTGCTTAACTCAGCACTCTGCTTTAAGTCCCTGCCCTGCCATTGACCCTGCACAAATGTGATTGTCTTAAAGAACCTGTCTTCCCCAGCTTATTCTGTGTACAGCCCTCCCTCACATTGCTCTTCTAGTATGTTCCTACTAGGTCAGTCCAGCACAGAAAATTACCCTCCTCCCCACCCTTGACTAGAATTAAGGACAAAGCCTCCTCTTGGCTGCATTAACATACAGAGTATGAAAGCCTATGTTGAGTCTGTCCCCCCTGACTTTATATGAAATAACGACAATGCCTCCCCTGGCTGCTTTACCTCCTGCTAAATTGATTTCTTAAACCCACAGCACTCACCATGTACCTTGGGCTGTACTAACTGCAGTATGCTGTACCTCTATATGAGATAGCTTACAATTGTAAATAGTCAGACCAATTGCTGTTATTGCTTGTATTTTTTGTCTCTGTACTTGTGCACCCATACTCTGTAACTACCTTTCTGTGTTGTCCTCCTGCCAAGACGTAGAACCTTTGAAAAAGAGCATTTTCCGCAAAGGTGATGTCTGAATGATGAAATAAATAAATAAATAAAAACTTGAGGCCAAGGAACGTCAGCATTTGCATCACTAAAAACAGCTATCTGTAGAACTTGCAAAACTTCAACCTGCTGTCAAAAATACCAACCTAGCTGTCAGGATGACTTACCACTCAGATGACGCACCTTCATCAAAGGGAGCCACCACCCCAGCGTCCGTCAAACTTCTTCAATCCCAGGTAACAATTTCTTCACCTTTGAATAATTTGGTTGGCAGTAGAGCACAAATCTTGGCATGTGCCTAGAACCAGAGGGAAGGTTATGGGGAGTGATAACTCAAACACTGAAACAGTGGACTCAGGCCGACATCAGCCTTCCTTGTATCCCAGGACTCATATGTCTAATCCTAGCTCAGCTAGCTTAAAGGAAGCTGAAAACATTTTATCTGCTGATGATTTAGAACCTCAAAACCCGATAGTGGCTCCTGAGAAAATCGTTTTTCAGACTGACATGGCTAATCAGGATTGTGCAATTGTTTTTTCCTTTTCTGCAGAAAATAAACAGGCTAACAAAGGGGACCTTAAAAATAAAAGATCAGCTTTCGCTATATCCAAAGGGAACATTCCTAATGACACTTATTATACGTGATGATACAGTGGAGGAACATATTGTAACCCCAGCTCACAAAACTACAGAACTCACAGCCTCTAATACAAATCAATCTGCTTTTTATTTGAATCCCACCTCCCAAGACCCATTGGCGCATTAGTCCCCGAAAAGGCACTTTCTGAATTAGGGTGGAAAAGAATGCCCGATGGCAAGTGGCTCCCAGACCCTGACTGGTCTCTAGCTACCATCTTTTCTCAAACATCACTGGAATGGCACCCAGCAGTAGCTTCTCAGGTAGCTGCAATAAATCAGACAGACTTTCCTCCGGACACAACCTTAATCCAACCAGAAACAGTGAAACAGGTTGGAAAGTCGTCCTCCAGCTCTTATTAATAAAGGGATGAGAGATGTCTCAATCCCTCTTCCTCAAAAGGACAATCTGGGGCCTCACCCACAAGTATCTGTTTCTGATGGACAGCCACAAGACAACATCCCAGGCCCTCCTCAAAGACCACTACTTTTGGAGTTCTTTCAAAAATCTGAATAAGATGCTGCCCCAGAAGAAACACGGTCTGCATCAGATATAAAGGAGGCATTTGAAACAAGACCTGATATATATTCTGTAGAAAAAACTTGCTTAAGGATTCCTCCATTTTTCTCCAATGGGGTCTTTGCCTTCATAAACATAGCAGGCAAAGACAACTACAAATTTTTTTTTAACCAGGAGAGACACACTAAGTTGAAAGCTTGTTTACAGGTGTGACTTGGGAGCACAAGGAAGTTAAGTGATTTGCTCAGGATCACACAGAATGCACCTAGGTGGTTGGGGGATTCAAACCCAGGTTTCACATCTGCAGCTCAGAGCCTTAACCCACTGCGCTATACTGCCTCCTAAGTATAAGTACTGCCTACTGTTAGTTTTAGGAGTTCAGATGCACTCAAACTGTTTTGGCAATGGTACAACCAGGTGAAATTCTCTCCTGTCTGGTCTCCCTTCCTGGTGATACTGTTGACAAAACCTTTGATTAAATATGTGACCATAATGTTCAGGAACGAGGGAGTCCATATTGATGACATAGTATACTGGTTAAACCTGAAATGTGACGTTGTAAGTACTCCTGAGCCTGTGCTTGACCTAGAAATGTTTTGGACAGGGAGTTGGAAATTTAAAGTGAAGTTGAGACAGTCAGATGAGGGCATCCAGCATATTCCAAACTTCTTTATGCTCAGTAGGGACTGCGGGGGTGGGGGGGATTTGTTTTTATGTGGGTCAGACACATACTTGTTACAAATACGGGTCTCGTACCCTCCTGTCCAGTATTTGTGACAAACCCAGCTGTACCAGCTGTGGGGAAGTGGGCCATATTAGCCTCCAATGTGCGAACCACACAAAGTGTGACCTGTGTGAGGAGACCAGACATATATTTGCTGAATGCCCATGGGCTGCTAGGAACAAATCATCTCCCCTAAGCCCAGATCTCCTGATCCAAAAAGCCCAAGAGGCAACAGAACACCCCACTGCTAAAGAACAGCACCCTACCCCCCCAGGGCAGACCTTCCAAGGACCACCATAATATCCCAACAACAGACCCAAACATTGAAGCGCAGCTCTCCCCTGCATCCGCCCTCCACTCAGTCTGCTATCAGGACCCTCCAGAAAAAGTGGCACAACTCCCTTTGCCCTCTAGTCCTCCCTCCACTATTCCCCCCACTTTACCAATACAGAGACTTGCTCCTCTGCCTAGGAGAAGGTCATCAAGGAGTACAAAAGCCCCCCCCTTCCCCCGAACCCCCTGAGACTGAATCAGACAACCCCTTTTCAGTATTAGCCTCTGTCACTTGGGGGAAGTCTGAAATGGAGGTAGGGGACTCTGACATAAATTCGCAAAAACCAAGATTCCATGTCAACTAATAATGACATGGTAGGGTACAAGGGGAAGAAGAAGAAAAGAGAAAAAGGCCCTTAACCTGGTAAGAACTCAACTTCATGGGGAAGCACTATCTAGCTACTGCAAACATCTGCAGTCTAATAAACCATAAAAAGAAAAGTATGTTTTTTCCGTACTTACATGATTCCCACTTTGATGTATCCCTACTTCAAGAAACTTGGATGTCATCATGTGACCAGGCCCGCCTATATCACGCAGAATGGGGCTGGAGACCATCCTGCTGGTCCTTTGGGATGGATAGAGCAAGTGCTGTGGGAATTCTCTTTAACTTCTTCTCCTTTACACTTACAAAACTAGTTGACTTAGTGCTGGGTAGGTTATTAATCCTGGACGGTATATGGCACCACACCCCTTGCAAATTTATTTCCCTGTATGCCCCCCAATCTAAAGCAGAAAGGATCACCCTCTTTTCACCCCTTCAGCCCTTCCTCGTGACCTCCTGGAGTATATTTCTGGGAGGTGACTTTAATTGCGAATTTTCAAAAGCTATGACAGTAGATGGAAAAAAAAAATATTGTGATTCCAACGCTTTAAGGAATTGTATAACCACAGCTGACCTCACAAATTGAGCTCAGTTTGAAAAAACAGAGCCTAAATTTACCTACACCAGAAGGAAATATTCCTCGACTATTGATCACTTTTTTCACCTCAAAAAGCACCCCCACCGACTTAGATATCCTCTTCTTAGAATTCTCTGACCTTCTGTTAAAATTAACCCTTCAGGACCATCTCCTCTCAGAAAAGAAACAGGACTGGTGGAGGTTGAATACCTCTCTTCTATCAAATTCCACAGTCAAAAAGGTATTTCAAATCTCCTGTGGGCTACAGCTTCAGTTTGTGACCCTATAATAACACTGCAGATTGGTGGGCAGACACTAAGCAGGACTTAGCTTGCTGGCTCCAGTTTGTTGGAAAAGAAAGAAAAACTCAATTTTTTTAAATACCTCTAGCTGCAGAATCAACTTCAGTATGTTATTTCCTTAGCTTTCACTCTGGAAAGGATTACACTTCCCAAACTGAACACCTAAAATCCCAAATGAAAGTATACCAGTATGACTGAGCAAAAACAGAGCAGTACTTCAGTATGGGACACAAAAGTCACCCATAGGGGACCCTTATGAAGCATACAAATCAAGGAAACAGGCTACAAACTTAGAAAATGTATATGATAGTGCAGGTAACCTAGTAGAGTCCACCTCAGGTAGGCCGGCCCGCTGCTGCAGGGGCAGGTTGCCTACCTGCGATGCCGTTGACCCGGGTTTGGGAACGGATTTGGGACATCGAGGGCTAGCCAAGGAGAAGGATTGAGCATCTGAGAACTGCTCTCCTTCTCTGGGGAGGGGGTAGTGTTTGGCACAAATGGACACTTGAGGAGGCTGGGTGAATCAGCGCACGCCGACGCCAAAGTGTTAAGGGGCAGGGCGATGCTGGTCATCATTGCACATCCTCACCCCCATACATTGGGGAAAAAATACCGCCAGCTGCCCCAAATGAAGGCCGCCCTCCACTTCCATTGTTCCCAGAGTCGGCCTGTCGACCTATCCCAACGTTGCGGCACCTTAGAAACTGGTGCTGCGAACCCACCCTGAGGGGTAAGCCAGGGGGTATCAGCAAGGTGCAACTTATTTGGGAGCAGAAGCAGGGGTCCATGACCGGGCTGAGGAACGGGCGGCTGGTGGCAAGCAAAATCGTACTAAAAAAAAAAAAAAAAAAAAAGAGTTCACCTCAGATCTAGCTAAAACCATTTCATATTTACTAAAATCTCAAGAAATGAGTCACACCCCCCAGGAATTTGATATAAACTCATATCTAGAGGGAGTAGAGCAACCCGCCCCCCCCAGGTTTAAACAATTTGGCCAGTCCCATCTTGTCAAAGGAAACAGAAGATGTCATTAGACACTTAAAAACAGGAACTTCCCCAGGCCTGGATGGCCTTCCATATGAATTCTACAAAACCGTTCCTACAGAACCAGCCGCATGTTTAAGAGAAGTGTTCTCTTCCTTTTTTACACACAAATATGTCCCTTCTTACTTTACAGCTGGGTTAATAGTTTTTATATTCAAGGCTGGTCAAAGATCACAAATTCAAAACTGGTGTCCCATAACAATCCTTAACTCAGATTATAAAATGTTATCCCAAATATTAACTAGAAGATTACGAACGGTGGCACAATCCTTAATTCACCCTTCCCAATACTGTGGGCTCCGTAACAGGAAAATTCAACACCCACTAATGATTATTAGGGATATTATAGACTCACTGTCATCCAGTAATCAGAAGGGCAGCATCATAACATTAGACCAGAGTAAAGCATTTGACAGGGTTCGCCACCCCTTTCTATTTGCCACACTAGAATACTATGGTATTCCTCCTCAATTTATACTCTGGATAAAACTTCTGTATTCATCCGCTTCCGTGTCTCCTATTATAAAAGGACAGGTAACAAAGAGCTTTCAAATTTCATCATGAGTACGCCAAGGGTGTCCGCTGAGCCCATTGCTATACATTTTTTCCTTAGACCCCCTTATGAGAAGACTTATTTATAATTCTCCATGGGATGCCATCCTCAGACCTTACGGGTTCCCCCTTTAAAAGCCCAGGCATATGCAGATGATATCTGCTTATTTTTTGAGAACTCTGGACTATTACCTTATTCTTTCAAGAATTAATTGCATACTTCAGAGTTTCTAACTCCATTTTAAACTTGGAGAAGTGCAAGGGCTTATTTTAGGACCCCCATGTCCATTTCAGGTATCCAGATAACTTCAGACCCAGTAAAATACTAGGAACCCTTTTGGGCCTCAGAACATTCCCTTTCATAACTGGGACTTAGCCCGTCACTTCAACAGAGGAAAGTAGCAGTAAGGTGGAAAGGTTGGAGGATCTCCAAACTGAAGAGAATCGGGTCATAAAACAGTTCCTAATTCCAGGCCTTCTTTACATTGCAATGATTTTTCCAGCTTCTTACAAAACAGAAACAAGACTCTATAGCTCTTTCTTCCAGATGCTCTGAGGTAGCTGCCTCAGTCCCATCGAGAGGGTCTTTACGTATCTTCCCAAAAATAAAGGGGAGGGGTCTAGGTCTGATTGACCCCATCTCCTTTTTTTACTCCCTACTCTTTATTCAGAATATTAAAGGAGCTTTGCAACCTACCGACACTCCTGCACACCTAGGGGTTCAAGGAATTTTAACTGAGTACTTCCAGGTTTGGACTGAGACCCCCCCCGCCCGAAAGTAACTCCCTGTCTTAAATTACCGGATTTCCTAAAACCCATAGCTCAGAGGCTACAAATGGGGAATTACTAAACAACAAGTTTTACAATCCTCAGGGGCCAAGCTGTACAATCTGATAATTTAGGTATCCCATCCTTCAGAACCCGAGTCCAAGAAATGCTCCCCTCACCAGAACAAGTGAATATTCTCACAGCTGAATAATGAGAGGACCCCCTTCCATATGTGGGAGATCCTGTGGCTCTCAATATATGGTAGGTTAAATCTTCAAGGGAATTTAAAACACAAAGCAATACTGGAAAGGTATTGTCTCTACGTCTCATGCCAAGCCACAGAGGAATCATCAGACCACTTTTTTTTTTTAATGTTCCTATGTAAAGCCTTTGTGGTCTTACGTAGCACAGAAATGGAAACTACCATGGTTAATAAACATGACATATGACATCTTGATATTAGGAATTTTCCCTAAAGCATTTAAGAAATACCAAGAAGGAATCCTTGCAGTTGTCTTATGTTGGTTAAAATGTTATTTATGGCAGGCTCGATGCCAGTGGGTCTTCCAACAACGTATTATACACTATGAAACTTTCACTGTTCTATGTGAACAAGCCCTAATCTGGGTAGGTATACCCGAGGGCATGGCGACTCCCCTAGCACGAAGACCATCACAGCGGCAGGATTTGGAAGGCAACCTACACGTCACTGTGTTATGGTCTCTGCAAGTCCCCGAGACTGCCTCAGAGCCGCCCCCCGGGTCCAACTCCGACCGGAGTTAGGAATCCTAGAGACCGGGAGTGTGGGTAGAGCCCCCACATGGGGTTTGGATAAACATGGAGGCATTCCTGACACTGCAATGCCGACACTTGGCAATGCGGTTGTTGTTGTCGGGGATGTCTCCATGAGAGATGTCATGGCGGCATGGTAAATCTGGCAGGGTATATGATAAAGGTGTAAACCTCCATCCATTAGACAAAGTTATGAAATGGTGGAATGGGTTCTCTTTTTTAATAAAGTTTAAATAGAATGAGTATTATATTTGGAGTTTACTTTTTTCCTCGTCCCTCTGAAAATGAGTTGGTATTATTGTATAAAGTGGTTGTGGGTTTTTCTATTGTACCTCCTTTTGTTTTCCTGCCGTTTTTTCCTCTTCCCCTTCCTTTCTGGTTGACTGATGTATTATGTTCTTTTTGTCATTTATGACTGTTATGAAGCGATTCAATAAAATATTCTCACTCTTTTCGAGAAGTGCCATGGAATCTTTAACATCCACCTGAACTACCAGCAGAACAGGCAGATGGGACCTTGGTTTAATGTTTCATCTGAAAGACGGCACCTCAGGAATGTAGCACCCCCTCATGCTGCACACTACAGTGCCAATATTGGAATTTTACAGAAGTGCCTGCTGTGGGGATGGACCCACAGCCTTTTCATTTCGTGGCCTCAGAGGTGAGTGTGCTACCTGCTGAGCCACTGACACTGACTTAGATATCAGCTTACCCAGACAACAGCAGACCCTAATGGCAGATACTTATTTCTCATTGGGACACTTGAAAACACAAAGCACCTCATTAGAAATACTGATCGACCCAGTGTAGATGATCCTGAATTCTTCTTTACCTACTCACTACCCTCTCTATGCTCACACATTTGCCTGTGCCGCTGGCTGTGGAATGGATCCTCATATTTCATGTGGAGGTAGATAAATCTGGCTGTAAATGCAGATGTCTCTGTCCAGCACAAGAGCCATTCAGGAGCTTTTGATACTTATGGCCGTAGTCCCTGACTACCTGGCAACCAACTCCTTCATGGGGTACACCAATGCCTAATATTAGCTCTCGATATTTCCTGACCACTCTCCTGTCTTCTACAACACGCCTTACCCAGGGCATAGAACAGAGATATTACCTGGAAACTATAAAACCCTGGTCTCTGAGCTCAAAAATGCTATCAATAGCTATATTAGGGAGAATAAAAGGTCAGCAACAAGCCTAGACTCCTTCTGGGCACCCCTCAAGTGCACAATACGGAGAGAAATAATTAGACTAGCACCCATCAAAAAGAAAAAGAGAGAGGCAAAATCAAAAGTACTGTCTATCAGAATATACCAGCTTGAGGCCAAATTAACACCGAACACCCCAGAAGTCACTTGGTTTACCCTGCGCTCCCTACAAGGCCAGTATGAAAACATACTTAGGGAGAAAGTAGAGCATGCCGTCTTCCGTACTCAAACTACATACATAGAACAGGGTGAGAAATCTGGCAGGCTGATTGTCTTACACCTTAAGGAGCAGGAAGCATCTACAATTATGAAGGCTATCAGGTCTGACTGTAACGACTTCGAAACTGCTCCCTTATAGCGTGAGAGTTGTTTTCTTTTATCAGCACCCTATCAGAGCCCAAACCCACCCCAGTGAGAGACATAGAAAGTTATCTAGGCACTGTGGCCCTGTCCACACTTACTCAAGAGCAACAAGACCTTTTAGCAGCCTCTATTAGTGCCACAGAAATATTGAAAGCTATCAAATCCCTTCTCCTCGACAAAGCCAAGAGGACCAGATGGCTTTTCTGCCAATTTCTGTAAGTGCTTTGAAAATGAATTAACACTAATCCTAATGCAACTCTTAGCATGTATCCACAAATATGGGATCAAAGACAAAACCCTCACTGGAGCTCTGATTACCTTACCACTCACACCAGTAAATGACCTGAGAAAACCCTCGAGTTATTGTCCTATATCCCTGATAAATCATAACATGAAGACACTGGCCAAAGTCCTGGCTGATAGGGTGAATACAGTCTGAGGGCATTTGATTGGGCCTGAAGGGTGGGTTTCATGCCCCACAGGAACTCCACCGATCACCTGAGGAATCTAACTCACATTTTTCTGTACCTGGGGAGCCAGGCACTTCTGCTGTACCGGGTCTCCTTGGCACAGAGAAAGCTTTTGACCATGTGTCCTGGTCTTTTCTTTTCTCATTCTCAAAAATGTGGTTTTCTGGATATCTTTATTCTGTGGGTATAGCAAACCTCAAGCAAAAAATATATTGTAATGGTGTGTTTTTGAAAGTGTAGCCTTGGGCAAACCCCTTCTTTTCAACCTTTACCTCAAGCTTTTAGCCCTTAAACTTAAATCCAACCCTGAAATATGAGGCATTCCCTTGGGTAGCAACACCTGTAAGCTATCACTATATGCAGACGACGTTGTCCTGCATGTCCTCCACCCTCAGAGATCCCTGCCAGCTGCCTGCTCACTATCACTGAGTATGGTACCCTCTCTGCCTACAAATTGAATGTCACCAAGATACTAGTCATGCTTCTTAAAGGGGACAGGAAATTTGTGGTAATTGACAGCTGTTTATAAAGTTCTTATTCTCAGAAACGATATGCATTCTCCTAAAGTATCCATATTTAACTGTACCTGAATAAAAAGTGATCGGTAAAACTGTAGTTTGCATTGTTGTGTTTTTATGGGCAGCATTCTGTTACAATTCACTTCATGGAATCACTTATGTGGAGTTTTTACTATGTCATGATTTGTGTACAGAATGCTAATTATGAGTTGCTGACCTATCAGAACCCTGTTTAGAGTTCTGTGCACAAACCATGGCATAGATAAAACTCCCAATTATTGGTTCCATGAACACAACTGCAACAGAGTGCTGCCCATAAAAACAAAACAATGCAAAATACAGCTTTTTATATCATGTTTTATTCATGTACAGTTAAATATGAATAATTTAGGTGAATGCATATCATTCCTGAGAATAAGAGCTTTATAAACAGCGCCAGTTAGAAATGATTTCCTGTCCTCTGTAATTGCGGGATCATGAAACATTACATCACACAAATGGGTCTCATGTGGTTCCCTAAACAGCTATGGTATCTGGGCATTGAGCTTACCAGAAGTCCCTCAAATAAAAAAAAAAAAAAAAAATCAACCCAGACCAGGTCATCACAACAATCCAACATGACTTGACAAGGTGAAGTGTGCTTCCCTTAATGTTGTGGGGAATAATCACTATGATTAAAATGAACATTGTACCCATGATTCTCGGCCCAATTACCATGCTCAGCATTCGCCTGCCAATAAACCGGTTCACCAAAATACATTCTATCACCCCCAAATGTACCTGGGTGAATAAGGATGTTTGCAGAACATACCACAAGCTGGCTAGACACAAAGAACAAAGGGACTTAGGCTCCCATACTTTAAAATATACTATTTTGCAGCCCAAGCCTCTAAATACAATGGGAGAAAATGGGCACTCAAGGAAAAAAAAAACAAATGAAGCAAGCTGATGAGACCACCAAAAGCCATGCCAATTTCTCAAAATCCCACCTACCAAAGCCATCATGCAGCCCCTGCATAACAGCTTTAATTTTAAAACTGCTGGTCTACCCCTCAAAGACACTTTCTGGCCAGAGGTGCAAATTCCTGTGATGAGCCACCTAATACTTAATGGTAAGCCTCTGCCGTCTGAGTCATTCAAAGCCTAATATAAGTTAACAGTGTGGCTTTTAAATACATGCAGCTCACCCATGCATTAGCTCAGCACTTTCTGCCTGCCCCATCTGATTGGCAGTTAGTACAGAAACACTTAAACCCCTGATACATGCAGCGATGCAACAGCATATAATTTCAGGTCTCTGTAACCTAATATTGGACTGCTCACCCCTGAGAGGCAATGGTGCATGCCTCTATCGGCAGTCTGCCTTCCCTCAATCTCAGTGTAACTGGGAGCAGGTATGGCAAGATACATATCCCTATCTCAAGAGTGATAAACAGAGACTCACACAGTAACTTAACATAGAAACAGAATTTGTTAGCAAATAAGGACCAGTTGGCCCATCCAGTCTGCCCATTTTCCCTACCTACAGTATCACCGTAGACCCTACTTGATCTCTGTCTCTTTCTCCCTCCCCTCATTCCTTTCCACTAAGATTGAGGTCCTTTAGTCTGTCCTTGAAGGGCTTTTTGTTGCAGACCTCTCACCATCATGCCTAGCCCGTGCATTCTTGAACCGTGCCACTGTTTTCACCCCAACACATTGGCTGGTAGGCTGTTCCAGGGATCTACCACTTTTTCTGTAAAGAAGTATTTCCTCATATCTCTCCTGAATCTACCCCCTCCAAATTCATAGCATGTCCTCTTGTTTTTGTGCATTTTGTTTTCAGAAAAATACTTTCTCCTTGCACCTTATTAACCTCTGTGAGGTATTTAAAGGTCTCTATCTTATTTCCCCCTCCCCCCCTCTCTTCCATCGTATACATATTAAGGTTCTTTAGTCTCTCCTCAAAGGGCTTTTGATGCAGACCCCTCACCATTTTAGTTACTGTCCTCTTGACAGCCTCCACTCTGTTTATGTCCTTCCAAAGATGTGGCCTCCAGAACTGTACACTGTATTCTAAGTGAAGTCTTATCAGCGAGCTACACAGAGGCAGCACCACCTCCCTCCTTCTCCCCCAATTGTTTAACCAAGTGAGACACACTAAGCTGAAAGCTTGTTTACAGGTGCAACCTGGGAGCACAGGGAAGTTAACTGACTTGCTCAGGGTCACACAGTATGCAAGTGGGAGCTGTCGGATTCAAACCCAGGTCTCTAGATTTGCAGCTCAGAGCCTTAAACCACTGCACTATACTGCCTCCCTTCTGCTGGTAATACCTATCCCTATGCACCCCAGCATCCCACTAACCTTCCCACTGTCTTGTCTCACTGCCTGGTCATCGTTAGGTCATCAGGGATTATTACCCCAAGTCTTGCTCCTGCTTGGTGGTCTCCAATAACATTCTCCCATTTTGTACTCTGCCCCTGGGTTTATGTGCCTCAAATGCATTATTTTGCATTTTGTTGCATTGAAACCCAACTGCCATGCCTCTGACCACTCCTCAAGCCTTCAGATCTCTGCTCATGCAATCCACCCTCTGGAGTATCCACCCTATGGCAGAGTGGTATCATCTGCAAAGAGGCAGACCTTTCCTCCAGCTCCTCTGCAATGTCACCACTAAAGGCATTATAGAGGACCTGTCCCAGCACTGATCATTGAGACGCCTTGTTCAACAATCTTTATTTTATTCCTTTTGAACGCTATAAAATTGGCACACTGCAAACAAATGACTGCTGCAAGTGTGGCAAAAGCATAGGGACTCCACTTCACATCTTTGTGAGTATGAGCTAGTCTGAGATCTATGGAGTACATAATGAAACCAAAATGGACCCACTTCTGGCTTATGGGACTTGTTCACCCCAACCACATGCCTGATCAGGGACTTTGAAATGGCACTATTAAAAGAGAAAATATCATTTATCTATAATCTCTGTTTCAGTCACGTGAGCTGTGTTAAAACCTTGGTTAGACTCAGAAAAAAAATCGGGTATCACGAATGGTACTCAGAACTTCTACTAAGTATCAAAGTAGAAAAAATGATCGCTAGCCTGAATAACAGACTGCCCTTTTTTGGGAAAAGGTGGGACAAACTATATACCTTATGTACCTTACCTCAGTACAGGCAAGATTAGGATCAAGGGTCACCACACGTTCATGAATTACCATCTCTGGTCTTCATTTCAGCCTGGACTACCACCATGGTGTATCAGCCCAAGGTGCACTATCTCTTTGTTCAGTACCCTTTCCCCAGCCTATCATTTTATGCACAACAAACACACACACACACACACACAGAAAAACATTTCTCCTTCCCTAGCTTGTGGCATGGGCCCAGTGCCAGCAGGATTTGAATGTTTCAGCTCATGCTAGGCAGTTGACTGTCCCCCATGCTGTCAGGGACTTGGCATCCCGAATGTTGAGGAGGCTGCAAAGAGGACCTGCAGCAGCAGGAAAAGAGTAGTCGATGGTCATCAAGCAGCACTCTTGGGCCATGAGGGTGGTGAAGAGGGCTGTCAGGTGTTGAAGTGCGGTCGGCCAATTAATGTGTGTGGCCTGAGGGAGGACACAAGGGAACCAACCTGTAAAGGAAAAAGAAGAGTGTACTTGAGTGGCAGTCCTTACAATCCTTCTCTTGCCCTACTTCCTGTGGACCAGTGACCAGTTTTCTTGGAGTGGATGCAGCAGTTGGACCCTCCCTTGGCTAACCAGCCCTGAGACAATAACTTTCAGCTGGCGGTCGAGAGGAGAAAGGTAGCAGTTCAGCAAATGGAGCAGAAGTCGATGGCCACGGTGAGAGCTCATTAAAGCTCCATTTTTTTTTTTATATTTAAAGTAAATTCCTAAGTTTGGTCCATCATTAGCAGCATCTGAGTGACTGCAGTGGTGAGGGCATGAGTATCCATGGCGGTGAGTGAGAGGTGGCACCAGATGGAGGCGTGGTTCGCGCAAGTGAAGCTGGTGGTCATGTTGTGGCTGTGACAGTGAGTCAGAGTCCTCAGGGTGATACAACATCAGGCCCTCATCAGTGGCAGCACCTGAACCAGCCAGGTCCAACTCAATGTAACCCTAGGTGGCGCTATCCCAAGGGCTACTACCCTGCCTGCTTGGCTAGTAGCAGGTTAAGAGACCTGAGTTCTGAAATGGATGCCTCCACCGGAGGTCAGGGTTGGTAGTGGTCAAGCTAACCTGAGCACAGCCTCTCGGGACACTGTAACCTCCCTCTTTCCCTCTAGTGACCTGAACACTGTACAATAATCACTTTCACAATACCCTGGTACACCACACAAGTACCCACACTGTTTGCACTACCACCAGGGCTGGTTCCTCTGGCTCAACCCTGGGAACTCCCTGTAAAACAAGGTTTTGCACAGCAAATAGCAACAGTACAGTACTTTGAGCACAAACTGGAACCACAGTCAGATTACATGCAGAAAAAAGTTAGATCTGATTTATTCAGGAGACTTGAACAAGGCAGGGGCAAAATCAGGTTAATTAGCTTAAAGGTTATATCAATCAAGCAATTATGCATGCACTTTGAGTCCCCCCACACAGTCCACCTCTGTGTACCCAGGTGGAGAAGAGATGGGCTAGCCAGGACCGTTGCCCGGGGTTGCAGCTGGTTGGGGCCCTGTGATGGAAAACACAACATGCACAGTACACAATATTTGTAATCTGGAGCCAAAGGGCTCAGTTCGTAAAGGAAACAAAACAACAAGACAATCAGATGACACACTCAGATTAAGCTGTTGTTGCAGGGAGCTACCCTGGTATTTACTCACGATACCTAAGACTGGACACAGACTGGATGAAAATTGAGACTTCAAGTGGTTGATCTGGAATGCCCGGAGAAGCAGGGTCCACATGAGTTTCAGAGGCATTGTTCCTTTTCAAGCGTGGAGCAGGGGACTGATCCCAAGGCAGGTCTCTCGTAGATGGCTTCTCTGTGCAGTGGATGGTCTGGCTGGGCCAGTCTGGCAAGGCCCAGACCGCATGGAGACAAATTCAGATGCAGTCCGTTTTGGGCTGGATACAGCTTCCAGCAAGCAGAACACAGTTCATACAGTGGGGGACTAACTCACAACCCACTAGCAGCTCATAGCACATTTACATGTAAGGGAATTCTACTGTACCAGGCACAGCGCTCCCTGGTCACATTCACAAAGTCTCTGCACACACCGGGAGCTTAGGGGTATCTGGAACTCCTGACAGGCTGATCGCATTCAGCAAAATCTCCGGTCTTCTTCAGGTTGAGCCTGGCCCACTTCAGTAGCTTACTTTAGTCACACAAACTTGGATTTAGTCCAAAATAATTCTCTTCTCTCCCTCTCAGGAGCAGCACACCGACATGCAGGCCAAAAACTTAGCCTTTTCAGAGTTCTCCCATGTGAATCCACTCAGGATTGCTGCTCAGAATCACTTCAGCTCCTTCTTGTTCAGCTTCCAGCTTAGATCTAACTGAAAACTGCAAGCAGCCCGGGACTTCCCCAAGATCCAAAAGATTTGGTTGGCTGATTTGGCTGTCATTCAAAGCAAGAACTCCCCCTTCAGTTGCAAAAAGGCGCAAAAGTTCAAACTACAGTTCCTACAGATTTTGAATTCAGACAGCTCCTGTAGTCCGGCTACATTTTGTCCCACCAGTACTGTTTGGTCCAATTTGCAGTCCAGGACCAAGATAGTAGAGACAAACAAAACAGTCCTTGCTACAACGAAAGCAGGTTAGACAAACTACATTATCATTATCACTCTAAATGATTTTCAGTAAATAGTTACATCGTTCAACAGAGCTTCCTCTCAGATTATTTAAGCTGCAATCAGGCAGCTCTTAAAGAGACAGTACACAGAGGCTATACAGGCTCTGGTAATCACATTTAAACTGCTAAAATGCAGGACACCAGCCTGGCAATGAGCATTTAGGCAAGCTCAAGGAAGACTTTTTGGGAACCCTCATTTGCAGGGGGGTTACATCAACATCCTCAGTCACCAGTTTCCAGTCAGGCCCAGCCAGGCCCCAAAATGAAGCACACCACCCAGCTCCAGTCAGCATTATTTCCCACACCATGGAAGCATCCACCTGGGTTGGGGCAGTGAGTCAGCAGCAGCATCACTGGGCAGGTTCTGTACACCTATTTTTATTAATAAAAGGCACCAAAGAACTTTTATGGGGCCACGGGATTTGCACCACAGGCACTAGATGGCCCAGGCCATGGGGGTGGGTGGGCAGGCAACACCATATATCCCGCCTAGAGTGGGTGTGATAGGCCTACAGGCCAGCAGCGAGCACCCATTAGTTAAGGGACAGTCCAGCAGGGCTAACTACAGGTTCATAGAGCAGCATAGCTGTGATTGGCTTCACAGCCAGGGGCAGGGCTAGCTTGCCAGTTTAAATTAAAATATTTAAAAGGCAGCTTCCCACCAAAGGGGGTGGCTCCTCCTACCCAGAGCAGTTCCCCATAGCAACCAGAGTGGCTCATGAATAACAACTTTATGCTAATGTGAAGCACAGAATATTGCCTACAAGAAGACTAAAGTCTGATTGCATAGTTTAGTGAGACAGTACTGTTATTTACCATTATTGTGTTATTCACACTGCCTGCTATTGTGCCCAGTTCTGTGCTGGAACTCCATTGAAGCTGAAACTGCCTAATGCCCTTATAGTGAAATGCACCACCATACTTCCTAATTATATGCTGCCGAAGGGATTTAAAGTGATACACCCCACTGAACTGTCTATTTTAACCAGTCTTTGGGATTTAAAGTGAAATATACTATTGAACTGCCTGTTTTAAAGTCTCCCTATTAGATTTACAAGTAACGCCCTTTGGTAACTACCTGGAAAAGACTGCCTACAGCATTCAAAGCAGTTACAGTCAACTCCATTTTAAAGTGACTCACCTATAGTATGTTAATTGCTTATTGTTCAAGGGATCGTGCCTTTATTGTTTAAACCACAAATTGTTAACTCAGATTGCATGGTCAGTAACCATTGCATTTACAAGAGACTGCACCATGTAAATACAGGAAAACAGCCATGTTGCTTGCCACAGAGATTGAGAAGGCAGTTTAGTTATTGTAGGTGACAGTGAGGCCCATTCCGCACCTGGAACTGCTGAACGATGAAACTACAGAACATCTTTCCCCATTCTCACTAGCATTAGCTTAGAAATGACAGCAATTCAGTAGTCAGGGCTTCCAGATGTAAAGTAGGCTGCATTTTTTCCTGCTACAGGCCCCATAGAGATTTGTCTTTCTGTCCCAAGATCTACAGCGACTCAGAGGTTTAGCATTTCTTCAGGTTCCACAGTTTCCACAGAGGTTCGTTGTCATTCCCTGGGGTCCACAGCAGGTTGGAGGCTCAGCACGTCTGTAGTTCATCAAGGGTTCCTCATTCCTGTGGATCTACAGTGGCTCAGTGGCGGTCCAGAATTTCTTCAGTTTCTTCAGAGGTTTCTTCATTTCCAGAGCTCCACAGCTGCTTGGAATCCCAGCATTCCTTCAAGACTGAAGTATTTCTTGCCATTGCTCATCTCTGCGGTATCTTACAAATCCAGCATTTTTCATTTCCTGTGCACATTGCCCTTGTTTCCTGGTTCTGAGCAAACCCAGGGATCCTTTGCATTTCTCCCCTTTCATCACACTCCATGTGCAACAAGCGGTCAACACTTCAATGGTTTCTTCGTGCTTCCTCGCCAAGCTCCATCTTGTGGCACCACACCCCATTTGACTCTTTGCAGTGGTTGTTACTTCTCAATGTCTTTGTAATTGCCAAGTACAGCGTCGATTGTTTATAGAGTTGTAAGTGTTGACATAGTCATAAAGACTTATACAGTCTGAAACATAGACTCCAAGTATTTATACAGTATTGATATAAGCGTTGGCATATTTACAATATTTACAGAGTTGGTTATCACAGTGACTGCATTGCCTTCCTGCCTCCCTCCTCCTCCTCCTTGTGTCGCTTGTCTTACTTAAATAAAGTAGCCTCCATTTCATTCTACTAAAGATAGTATCCTGCCTCATCTTGTGGTGAGTTTAACCACTGTGTCTCTATCATTGGAAGAAACATCCTTAATCACAGCAGTTCATTCCACGGGCAGGGCAACAACAATATCAGCACCACCCTCAGGGGAGGGATCTCTCTCTGCTAACTGCATGGGGACTTGTCTACCTTTAAGTTGTACAACATAGGGACAACACAGAGAAACACAACAGTTTGATGAAGCCCTAGCCTGTCCCAGGCACCGCAGCAATGCCCGGGCTGGTTCCATGTCTGGATAAAGACATCGGGTGGGGGTGGGGGGAGAATAGGCCTATCTCCCCTGGCCCTGTCCTGGAGCTGTCCATGGGGGATCGTCAGAGATGGTGAGTCCTGGAGGTGGTGGGTGATGAAGCTGGATGGGCTAGGGGCTGAAGGAGGCCGAAGGGCAGAGAAGCATAAATTATAAATTGAAAATAGGAGCCTTTCACCTCTAGGTCACTGGTTTAAATTCAGCCAAGGTCAGTAGTGGCCAAAATCCATTATCACCTCCGAGTTGTTCAGTTGTCTATCTGAAATTAGTTTTAGTGCTGTAAGCCCCCTCCTCCCCCCAGCGCAACTGAACACAAGCCCATTTTTGGACTCTGTTTACGTACCTGCTAAAATATGTTACAAGTAAACAAATAAAAAATAAATAAACAAACTAACTGAAGCCCATGTCACAGTGGGTAGGTACCCATGTAACAAAACCAGCTGCACAATTGGCATTCATTTCTCACATGAGAGGCCAAGGACTGAACAGGCAGGAAGTCTGAACTACCCCCCCCACCCCCGCCTATGTCGTGGTTCCTCCGTGACAGGCTTGAGGCACATTGGCTGCGCAGTATGGGAAAGCCTGCACTGTGATTGTACCTGTTCTACCTGACATGTAAAGAAACAGAGGGCTTCAGGTTCCAGTGCTGTCAATCCAGCACCTTTCATGAGCACGAAATTCACATTAAAGAGTTTAAAAAAATCTGGTTTCTCTATTAATTCATAATGTTTCCCACATCATTATATATTTTTTCTTTCCACATTTTCAGAGCCTGCTGTTTCTCACATTTAGCGGGCGAGAGGTCGAGAGGTATGGTTAACAGGGAGCTCTCTGCAATGGCAAAGTAGACTAGGGCATTACGTATAAAATGCACTCTAAGATAATAGGCGTATAAATCTTTCTTGAGCATCCCATTTAGGCAAACAGTAAATATGCTGGAGCTTTGACTGACAGCATGGTATTACTCAATTATATCTTCCCACTAGGTCGTGCAGGCATAGCTCTGCAGAATCCTAGCACAGATCCTCAAGTCAATAGATGAGTAACAACATTTCTTAAGAAGTAGCTATTCTTGTTGTTGAGAAATTCATAGATTACTTTCTAGCAGAGACAAATGACTGTGGGAGTTGGACTAGAACATTAGTAGATTGATTGCCAATAAGAGACACGTCTTTTATTTTGGTATTAGTTCCAGTGTGGTTAGCACTTATGACCTCTGCAGAATTATTAATCTGCAGGCCTCAAAGAGATTCAGTCACGTGACACCCATAGTGGCTTTGCTGCAATTTGCGTTCCACTGCTATGTACGCTATGCATAGACTCTCAGCATGGTCTGCTGATATGTTTATAACTCTGCTCGGTAAACAGTGAAACTAATTTGCTGAAAGCATTTTGCTGGCATTTGCAACCCTTTAGCTCCAGTGGATTTATCATCGTCAAACTGCTGAATCTGCCTTCATTATAACACAGTGGTGTGCTATTGCTGGATTTTAAATGATAAATTAGCAGTGTTACTGCAAGCAATCAGTGCTAAGAATAGCCCTGCACACGAGTTCCCTTATGTAACCACGAGAGGTCCTCCCAAATAAGGATTGAGATAAATGCAGTGTTCCACTTAAAGGAGTGGGGGTGAGAAGTTGACATTTTAATATATTTTTTTTACAAAAAGAAAAGCAACTTTTTAAAATAAACTTGATATTTAAAGGGACACTGTCAACCCAGTTTGCATCATACTATTTCTAGTTTAAAACCCACATTTTATGATAGCTTACCGTCTCTAAAACACAAAGAAGTTGTTGGTTGTTTTATCTGCTTCCTTTCTTAGTAGAGCTGAAATGCATGGGAAGGGTGCAATTGTACCCACTTTTTTGGTTAATTTCCTTGATCTACTCTTATTGCATGCATCCTGAGGAATAGGAATACCCTCAAACAGTGCAGCCACCATGACACGAGAGTCTTCTCTCTCCACAGCATCGTGAGTGGCTAGATTGTGTTAGAGGCGTTCCCAAGTCCAGGAAGGATGCAGTGGAAGTTGGTCAAAAAGGTAAACAAACCCATTTGTCTGTGGGAACACCAGTATGGTGGGCAGTCTGTTTTTCACTATTGAAAAAAAATGGAATCAGAATCAAACTACCGCTATATCAGCAATCACTACAGAATGTGAGCAATCACAACTGTTTTTAAGCTAGAGACAATTTGAGCCTAAGGAATTGACAGTGTCATGTTAATGTATTTAATATACATACATACAGTACATACATGCATTTACATTAATACATATGTACATATACAGCTTTAGTGAGGAAAAAGACCATAGCTTCATCAAGTTCTTCCCACGGGGTCAATGTAAATACCCTTTAACTCCTTATCTTCAAAGTAATTGCCCCATCTGAACTTGATGGTTATTACTCACCTAAAGCCACCAGCGTTGGAAGCCTATTCCAAGTGTATGGCAAACAAACACAAAGGAAAGCACTCACCTGGTTGGGTGGAGTGCTGCGGGTTGAGTCACTATGAATCGTTTCTGGTGGTGGACCAAGTCTGTAACTCAGTCTGCTCCATGGTTTCCAAACCTTCAGAAACCTTAGTCATTCTTCTCTGTATTTTGTTATGTCACTGTCTTCCCTCAGATCTGGAGACCAGAACTGCAAGCTGTATTCAAGCTGGGGCCTGACCAAGGATCGATATATGGTAGTGTTGCTTGGATAGTATCCTACCAGGTCAGATACCATTGGATAGTATCATTTCGGTCAGATATCTGAGGGCCTTGGATGGCATAGATATCGACCAAGGATGCAAGCTCCTAGGATCCACTGTAAGGATCTGTGGTATCTGCAGATCCGACCTGGATCCAGTGGATCTGAGGTTGGATCTGATATATCTGACCAGTGGATCCAGGGATCCAATCATTGGATCTAACTATCTGAGGTTGGATCCTGTGGATCCGACCTCAGATCCATTGGCTGGATCCTAGGTTGGATGCCAGTACTATCTGATAGAGGCTAGTCAGATCTACAAAAGCACTATCCGAGGAACACTAGTATATGGGCATTACGATACTGTTTGATATGCTGACAAAGTTCCTTTTGTTGCATACCATGATTTTATAGTATACGGTTCAGTGTTGTTGTGTAAGGAAATCCATACACTGCCACATGCTGTTGTACCACATAAGTGATGTCACTACTGTGGTACAACAGCATACAATCCCGTGTCTACTAAGGTTATTCATGATTACACTGCAGATTCTGCGTAATGAAAATATCAGTACTATTGAACACATCCCAAGTGAAGATGAACTACTAGAAATATTGGCAGCTCATGTAGCTGTGACTTAAATCACATTATATGTTTGTACTGTTATCCTGTTGGAGTTAGAAGAAGGTTAACAAATTAATACAAAACATATGCTATAAAAATAATGTGGGCAACCATACACACAACTGGCGCTGATGTTTCCAGCTCAGGGTGAGATGACATTATAGAGACCTCTTGAGCTTCGCTGCCAAGGCCTATGTTGACATCTCACCCCTTGATGGAAACACAACCTTGTTATATATGGTTACCCATATATTATCTCTATGTTTACCTTGCTAGCTGTTGCCCCACACCATCGCTCCGATTCAAAGTCGCTGCTGATCAGTACTCCCAGGTCTTTTTCCTGCTAGGTTTCAGTATTTCTGTGCCTATTAGGTAATTTTTAGATTTGTGTTCTATATTCCTAGATGCATCACCATCCATTTTCAACACTGAAGTTCATCTCTCATTTCTCCACCCACTTCCAAGCCTGGTAAATACTGCTACACTTAATTTGTTGTGCTGTAACTACTCTTCCCATCTTGGTCTCTGATTAAGCAATGCTTATTGCTAAAGACCAGATCAAGCGTGCTTGCTGCTTAGTGGTTCCTTTGACTTGTTGGGCTTGGTTTTCAAACGGTGACGCAAGAAGCCTGCTTCAAACAGAATTGATGCAAATGGCTCCTTGCATCAAAATTTGTACCAAGCCTGGTTTTCTAATGTGGGCTACATCCAACACCAGACCCTTTGCACTAACTGGCCCCGCACCAGGGTTGCACCCAACATGGGGTGTGCCGTCACACTAGTGGGATTGTGCCATGGCAGGGTTCCCATATCCCCAATATGAGATTCTGGATGCCTCCCCATGGATGCATGGAGCTTGCCATTAGACCAACCTGGATCTGGTCTAACTTGGTGTACACCAATGCTGCGGCCTTGGCTGGGTGAGGAGGACCCTGTGGTCCCCTGGGGAAGGCACTTATGCATTCCCCAACACCTGCCAGACCACCACTGCAGTGGCCGGTGGTCCATGGCAGGTTGGACTCTAAACCCCTCCACCATGGTGGTGACAGTATTCCCCCCATCTGTCCATGATGTCCCCATTTTGCCCAGTCGGGGGCAGTTGTCACCCCCCTCCCCCCAGCCTGGCCCATCCCCCCCGTGTGCCTGGGCATGCCTAAGACAACCCACCAGCCACCAGGGTGATTGACTGGCAGGTTGCCATCACTGTCATGGGGCTGCAAGCCCTTCCTGTGGCTTGTGACATTCTGATCAGTTGTGCCAAGTCTTTGCTGCAGCTGTCGGCTTGCAGCACACCTGGGGAATTTGGTGCCGGACCCTGCCTTTTATAAAATCAGGCACTAGGTCCCTATCACATCCAGAGTTCACTGCAGCCTAGATTGCCACAAAATTGCGTTGATCTATGGGATCTTTGAAAATCAAGCCCATTGTATCTCATAGCAGTTTTAAATAAAATCCACAAAGGACCCACATTGCCTGGTCTTACGAAATTCCCTACTCCCAGTTTATGTCTGCAACTGGAATAATTTTTTTTCCTTCATCAGCACTCTCTTGATCCCTGTTTTTCTGTCCTTCGGTCGGCAGCTTCCCCCCTCTAGCCCTGTCACTGACCCATCCAGTAGCCTACTGGTTATCCACCACTGTAGGTGGATCATGCGGGGCCTGCGGGGGAAGATAAGTGGTTGGGACTTTTCCTTCCAGTTTCTGCCTCCCCAGGACATTGGTATGCAGTGATGCAATGTGTCTCCCTGAGGAAGGAGTGCAGTCCTTAGGACACCTAATCCTCCTCACCCAGCCAACCTCTGAGTGACCCAGGCCCATTCCAGAATGTGAGTCGCTGTGGCAGGCAGTAAGGCACCAATGCCTCAGCTCACTACACCACTGGGCTGGCATAACTGTAATGTTCATTGAGCAATATAACTTCTTTTGGCTGTTGCCCTTCAGGTTACCTCATGAAATTTAAGGCCTGGTTCTCCTTCTAGTCTGGTCATCTGTAGAATGAGCTAACAATGACTGTGTCTCCACTATAGTTTGAGACTATTAACAGAGAGCCCTGATCTCATCTGTGCTTAGGTCCTGTATTGCAGTTACCAGCATTGGCTTCGGACAGGTAGTGCCTCTCCTGGTTTCATGCTTGGCCTAGTCTTTCTGCATAGTTTGTAGTTGCCGATCTCCATTCCCCAGGGCCATTGTCATCCCATTATAGTTCTGTTACTTGATGATATCCATTCCTTCCATGATAACCAATGTCTCTAGTTTGTTTCTCCTGCTTCTTGCATTAGTCTGCATACACCTCCAGCTGTGTCATTTATATCCTTAATGTTTATTGCTTTTGATGGTTTTCAACCAACAACATTACAACAACAGTACGATGTCAGCAGGTCCACGTGGTACAACAAATACAGTAATCCAGGCAATTTAATACTGTGCTGTAATAATTATTGTGCAGTTAACCAGTCAGTGCTGTTTACATTTCACTTCCTATCTACTCTACCCTTCCTTCATCCACCAGTCATCAGACATCCCTCTATGGAACAAATTGTAGGTCTGTTGCCATCATATACGTTATGCATCTCACCCACCTGTTCGTTCCCTCTTTTACCTGCTGTCTAATGGAGAAGGTTAAGGACTCCATTTCATAGCTCCTATTCACCACCTGATGCTAGTATGCCAGGGTCAGAGTTCAGGGTCAGCCACTTTTTAGTAATACATTTTTTGGCTGCCACCATTAACCTACCTGGTTAGAACAGTGCTACACTAATAGCACCACACAGAACAGTGTGGTCTATACAGTGGTACCACAGACAGCGATAGGGGAATAACAGAGCTATGTAGTAAGCGCTTCGCAAGTCACTGTCCATGGTGCTAACAGAGACCACAAGGGGAGAGTAAATCAGGAGGCTGGCTGAGCTGCTCCCTTGGCGTGGAGTGCTACAGCATGAGCAGCTTGGCCAGAATGATGGTGAAGACCAGGGTTCAAATTCTGGTCTCCTGAATTTTATTTTTTCCCCTGTAATCCAAAACTGACTCTGAGCTGATTATTTTAATTACGTGGGGTGTGGGGGCAGAGCCTCCCACTTGGGGGAGTGTGGAGGGCACAGCCCCCCCCGCAAAATTACAGTCTAGGAGTGGTAGCGATTGCGAACCAGACTTGCGATCACTACTAGCGGTACTGTCTTTGCTAGCAGTATTTGCTCCTACCACTTTTCTGATCAGTGCTGTTTAGACGGTGCTGTTATTGACAGCGCTGTTCATCCAGTCGCTGTTCAGACCTAGTGCCCACCATTAATATTGCCAAGAGGTACCTTTTTGCTGGTTTTTTTTCTTCATGGGGTAGGTAAGTAAATGGTAAAAGATGGTTTGGGAGTTGTAATTGTGGTGAGAAAATGCACTTGGGTTACAGGAACCCAGCAGTTCAATACAAAATGGGAGGCATGATATTGACAACAACCAGGCAGGAGAGAGACCTTGAAGTAATTGTCTCAAATGACTCAAAGGAACCTGTTTTCTTTTGTAACATCTATGTTGGTCCAATAAAAGGTATCAAACCATCTGTTTCCAGATCTGTTCAAAAGGGTTCTATGTGATAATAGCAACTGCACAAGGGTGATCGCTATTATCCCGACCTGCATTATCGCCAAAACAATTTTGGCGATATGCAAAATAAGGCTACCTGGAATTGTGCACGTGGGAGGGCAGCACCCCCCCCCCAAATAAAGAATCTCAACTCCAGGGGGGTGCATGTCGGGGGAAGGGGGCACATCTCGGCTTAAAAAAAAACTAAGTCCTGCAGCTGCGGGACTCGCAAAAGAACTCACCTGCCTCCAGTCCCAAAGCTGGGACCTGCTCCGTCGGAGCCATGCACCCTACCCACCACACCACATGGCTAGCTCGGTGGAAGCAGGTTCGATGGGTCATAGCCCCTGTCCCCATCCCTCCACATCCTGTCACCCACCCTCCCTTCCGGTCGCCCATCCTACTGTGATGTATGCATTCTGCGATCCCCCAGTTGCCCACGGCGAAAGCGCCATTATATGGTTGCCATTATGACAGTCGCCCATACTCAGTCGCGATCACGGCTACCGCTCCAAAGGTAGCTAGAAAGTGGGACAGGTAGTTGGGAATGCTAATGGGATGCTGGGTTGCATGGTGGGGATCACCAGCAGAAGTAGGGAGGTTGTGTTACCTCTGTTTAGGTCAGTGGTGAAACCTCATCTGGAGTACTGTGTACAGTTCTGAAGACATACGAACATATGAACATACAATGAAGCCAGCAGATACAGGCCTTATGGTCTATAGTCTGCTCGAGTGTGCAGCTCTCAGTTTTGAGTACTGATGCTGCCCCCATCCCCTACCCTTCCTTACTGTTTGTATTATATGGTAAACTACAATTATTGTTTCAAGAACTTGAATCAACATTATACAAAACCGTAGTAGTAACTCTTCATCCATAGCTAAAACTGGATGGTTTGATAATGAATGTAGAGAAAGGAAGAAACAGTTAAGGAAAATCTCCAGAAATGCCAAAGTAAAAGCTGATAAAGATAGTGCAATAGAATTAAAGATCAGTAAAAGTAATTACAGGGGTTTTATAACAGAACAAAAGAAATCATTCTGCAATAGGCAGTGGGAATGGATGTTAAAAGCCATTGACGATAATGATTTTAAACCCTTTTGGTTCTTAGTCACTAAAGGTTCTAAAGGTAGGGATAACGAATGTATTAAGCATATAGAACATTCAACCTGGATAAAAAACTATAGTAACATTCTTTTTGACCAAAGTTTAGCCTTGGAATGGAAGAACTTAGACCCCGTGTACTTAATTAAACGTTTGTGTCCCTTTTCTAGCCTGGAAGTGCTTAATGCTATAACGAGCTTAAAAAAAAAACAAGGCTCCAGGCCCAGAAAAAATCACAGGGGAGGTTTTTCAGTGTATAGCGGAACGATGGGCTGATCTTCTGCTGTTTTTATAACAAATGTTATACTACTAGTTATATTCCAAAATTATGGGCAGGTTCAATAATCATACCTAGTTATAACAAGCATTTGTCAATGCTGAATGTTTGCTTGCTGGTATTAGCATTGGAAATGCAGGAGTTAGACAGATGCAGAGTAGGAATGGCAGTGAAGTATTGAACTTCACGCCAACCCCACCTCCACCCTGCAGAGACGGACAGGCATTGGGGTATGCGTTTGGGTTGTCGTCCATAACGTTCATGCCATTTCACCTCACCCTATCCTGCAGACACTGACAAGTCTTGAGGTGTGCCTTGGGGTGTTCGGCTTTACAGTCATCCCACTCCATAAGGACATACGCTGAAATGGGTGCAATATAGAATGCGGTGAACTGTGGGAGCCGAAGAGTCCAAGGCACAGCTTGATGCTGTCAGTGGCTGCAGGGTGGGGTTAGAATGGTATGAGCATTACAGTCGACAATCCAAAGGCACACCCCTGATGTCTGTCAGTCTGTACAGGGTGGGACATTATGGTTAGAAACCGTAACGCCCCAGGCATGTATTGGTATTTGCAGTACAAATTTTCAACATGGCCATTTTGTGGCCCCCACCTCATGAAAGCATTTGGGACCTCTTCTCATGAACAGTGGCACTGTGATTTTGTCAATGTGTCCCGAAATTTGTTTTTTTACAGCAACCGTGTCATTGTGCGCCAGATGTACGAAAACACAGATCAAGCAGGATGTGAAGATTGACAGCTGTACCATTCATAGGGAGGTGTGAAGAGATGTCAATGTTGAAAATCTGTAGTAAAAGTATTAAAATGATCGAACTTCTGAGCGTAGGTGGAAACTGTGCAACGCATGCGCGTAACACAGTCATTTAGTGGAATTATTTTACCAGATTTACAACATAGGCATTTTGTGACCTCTGCTCACGAATACTGTCACTATGATTTTCTTAATCTGTCCCGAACATTAATTTCTCACAGCAACCGCAGTATTCTGCGCCAGATGTGTAAATGCATATTTCGGGCAGGATGTGAAAAATGATAGCTGTACTGTTCATAAGGAGGTCTGAAAAAATGCCAAAGTTGAAAATTTGGAGTGAAAATACTACAAATTTTCAAAGTTAGGAGGGTGCTTGGAAACTGCATCACCCACGATTGTAACACAGTCATTTTATGGACATTTGTCACCAAATTTTCAACATAGGCCTTTTAGGACCTCTGCTCATGAACAGTCACTGTGACTGTACATACGAACATATGAACATACGAATGTGCCAGCAGAACACACAAATCGGTCTATGTAAGTCTGTCCGAGTGTGCAGCTAGCACCCTAGATTGCAGTTTCCCAGCCTCCTCCCCTTCAGTTCCTCCCCCGCTTATCCCAGCCCCTGCCCCGACACTTCCTCTTACTTTATCCCACTCCTCCTTAAAGCTATTGACTGTCCTACATGTTACCACCCTCTGTGGCAGCGCATTCCAACTAGACACCACCCTCTCAGAGAAGTAGTGCCTCCTTATTTCCTTCTTGAAATGTCCCCCTTTCAACCTTAGTCCGTGCCCCCTCGTCTCTCTTCCACACCTCAGTTTAAACACCCCTTCAGTGCTAGGTTTATTTACCCCCTCAGGTATTTAAATGCTTCAATCATATCTCTCCTATTCCTCCTGTCCTCCAGTGTGTACATGTTCAGCTCCTTCAGCCTAACTTCATATTCCTTTCCTTCCATCCCCTTTAACATTTTTGTTGCCTTCCTTTGCACCCCCTCCAGTAGCTTTATATCTCTCCTCAGGTATGGCCTCCAGTATTGCACATAGTACTCCAGGTGCGGTCTGACCAATGATCTGTAGAGAGGTAGGATCACATCCCTGTGTCTGGATGAGAACCCCCTTGCGATGCACCCCAGCATCCTGTTTGCCTTCGCTGCTGCTCTCGTGCAGTGGACTGAGTTGTTCCTGCTCCCAGTTACCAAGACCCCTAGGTCCTTCTCCTCCTCCTCTCTGATCCCCAACCCATAGTCCCTCTTCTGGTTCTTAGCCCTGAAGTGCATCACCTTACACTTCTTTGCAATGAATCCTAGCTGCCACTCCACCGACCATGTCTCTAGTTTGGTTAGGTCCCCCTGCAGTTTTTCCCATCTGTCCTGTTCGTTCACCACCTCCCCCAATTTGGTATAATGTGAAAACAGACTAACCCTGCTCCCCACTCCATGTGCTATATCGGAGATAAAGAGCCAAATAGCACCGGACCCAGCACTGACCACTGTGGAACCCGCTTGTCACTGCTCTGGGTGCCGAGAGCTCCCCCACCAATACCACCCTCGGCAACCTCCCCTGTAACCAGTTCTCTATCTATTTAGTCAGCTTTTTTCCCACCCCCCACTACTGTCAGCTTCCCCCCAAGTCTCCCATGAGGCACTGTATCAAAGGCCTTACTGAAGTCCAAGTAAAGGAAATATCCGCATGGCCCCCTGCCCAACTCCTTGTCACCCAGTCACAATACTCTATTAGGTTGGTTTGAGAAGACCTCCTGAGACGAACCCATGTTGCCACCTATCTTGGAGGCCATTACTGTCTAGGAATGCCACCAGCCTCTCCTTCAGTATTGCCTCCATAAGCTTACCCACTATGGATGTGAGACTTATCGGCCGATAATTTCCTGGCTCCTCCCTAGGCCCACTCTTGTGTATAGGCAGCACATGGGCAACCCTTCAGTCCTGGGGCACACACCCCGTTTCCAGGGAGGTGTTGAACAGATCTGCCAGTGGCTCAACCAACAGCTCTGCCATCTCCCTCAGCACCCTGGGGTGGATGGCATCAGCACTTGGTGCTTTGTCCACCCTTACTGCCCTTAGCCCCTCTAGCACCCTACTTCCTATGATCACTTTGTCCGTCACCTCCTCCCCCCCATTCCCCACCTCCCAGCCCATTCTGGTAGTGGGTCATCCTCTCCTTAGTGAAAATGGAGCAGAAGTACTCATTTAGAATTTCCACTTGCTTCTCCCCCTTTTCCACCCAATCCCCTCCACGTTTTATCCTCACAATATGGTCCTTGCACTTCCTCTTTTCCCTGACATACCTAAAAAAGTCCTTTTCCCCCTCCCTTTGTGCCCTGTGTGGAACTTAACTGCCTGGAGGCCTTAGCTTTTTTCACCCTCCTGGCAACCTCCTTGACCAACTCCCGTAAGCCTCCTTATCCTCTGCCTTCCCTGTTCTCCTGTACTTCGGTATGCAGCTGTCAATGCCTCACCCTTGCAGCACTTCTTTGTTCAGCCAGCATGGTTTCTTGGCTCTGCTCTTCTTACTCCTGGCCCTGGTGCAGGCTACTGTGGCCTCTGTTAGCCCAGTCTTTATGACTCCCACTTCTGTTCTGCATCCATCCCGGCCTTATATCCTGGAGTCTTCCTTGCAGTATTGCTCCCATCCCCCAAAGTCCACCTTAATAAAGTCCACCACCTTAGTGCCTGTGCCTCCTGTCTCCCTGCCCAGGGCGACAATGAGCCACACTGTTTGGTGGTCGCTACCTGCTAGTGGGTCCTCCACCCTTACCTCCCTCACAGCCTCCCCATTTGCCAGTACTAGGTCCAGAGTGCTACCAAGCCTTGTAGACCCACTTACCAATTGCATCAGAAGGACGTCCTGGAATGCATCAAGGAGCACCTGCTCCCTGGTACTGCTAGTGGCCGGGGTGCTCCAGTCAACTCCTAGTAGGTTAAAATTCCCCACTATCACCACACTCCCCCTTCTACACACCCTCCTGATCTGCTCTGCCAACTCCCCATCCAGGTCCCCGGATTGGGCTGGTGGTCTGTACACCACTCCCAGCTTCAGCTTTCTGCCTTTGGAGTCCAGGAGCTGCACCCAAAGCGCCTCTGTCCTCTCTTCTCCCTCTTCCCTTATGTATTTAATCCTCCCTCACATACAGTGCAATCCCTTCCAACCGCTCCGGTCCCTGCTGTATATCCTGTATTTCGGGACTGCCAAGCCCCAATCATGGGTATTCTATGGCCCATGTCTCTGTCACTGCAGCAGTGCCCACCTTCCCAACTGAAAGGAGCGTCTGAGCTCTGCAATTTTGTTCCCCAGGCTTCTTGCATTGAGAGAGACCACCTTCCACCCCCTATCCCTCCTTCTCCTCACTGTTCTCCTCCTTGGCCTGCGTCCGTGCTCCCAGTAGTCCGCGCCCTTTCTCCTCCTTATTCTTACTGGGTGGTGGTGCCTTCTGTATTACACTCAGACCACTCTGCCCGCCCCCTCCCAGGGTTATTACGCCTCTGCCTTTACCTATATCTAAGGGGGTGAGCTCATTAGGCTCCCCTGTCCAGACCTTTCTACTAACCTCAGTCTTTTGGCCATCCCCCACTAGTTTAAATCCACCTTTGTAGAGATATACCCCTCTACTCCTGTCTTTAATACTTCCCTTCCTGCTCATGTGTACCCTGTCCCCGGCGTACAAGTCACTATTTCCCCAAATCCTACCCCAGTTAGTCACTAACCCATAATTTTTGGTGTGGCACCAATCACTCAGCCACTCGTTGAGCTCCTCAATCCTCCCCTTCCTCCCCATGCTTGCACATGGTACCAGGAGTACCTCTGAGAATGCCACCGACTCCCCCAACCCCTCACACTGCCTGCCCAACTACTCAAACCTCCCCCTCACTACTTCCACAGTCTCCCCGCCAAGTCATTTGTACCCACATGCAACTGTAAATGAGGTTTCTTCCTCCCCCTCGCTGCACACTTGAGCAATGCCTACCCTGCCCCTCCTGCAGTCAACCTGGGGATAGCTTCAGCCCAAATATGGCTGTGCCTTTCCCCCCTTCCTGAGCGTGGCTCAGTTGGTAGCACATCCGCCTCTGGACCAGAAGGCCGTGGGTTCTCGTCCCACACCGGGATGGACTTGCACCTAAAAATTGCTGGCATCCGAGTGCAGTATTGCGGGGTGCTGTACTGCTGGGGCCTGTCGTCCTTCGGATGAGACGTTAAACCGAGGTCCCTTCTGCCTATCCTGGTGTTGTCCTGGTGGGTGTCCAGGTGGAAGTAAAAGAACCCAGGGTACTCTTCGGAAAAGAGCAGGGAACATTCCCAGTGTCCTGGCCAACATTCCCCTTCCCATAAACCAGTTCATGCAATTATCCAGGTTGTGTGTGGGTGATGATGTGCGATATGGCCGCCACCACACATTCAGTCACTTCACTACCAGTCTAGCATTGCTTGTAAAGCGCTTTGGGATACTGTGTATGAAAAGCGCTATATAAATGCTGATTCTCCTTCTTCTTCTTCTCCATCCCATCTCACCCCTTTCAGTATAGAATCCCCTAGGACGAGTACTCCCCCGTCCCTTAGCCCCTTTCCCTTCTAATGCCCATTCCACCACCCCGGTATTTGTTCTTCCCCGCCCCTTACCCTCGCCAGCTGCACCCTCTGTGACTTCTGTATCTGTACCCCCTACTTCCACCTCACCACTTTTCTCTGCCTTATTCCTCCCATCCCCCTTGAACCCCTTCCAAGCCTGACTACTTCCTACTGGGCTTCCCATGTCGACCTCCCCTCCTCCTCCCCCTGCTGATTTCCAACCCCTCTCCTATCCCCGCTGTTGTTGATTTAGAGCCCCATTCTCTTCTACCCCGATAGTGATGCCCCTCCCATCCCTCCCCTTCCCATAGCCTTCTCTCTCCAGTCACCACCCCTCCTTCCTTACTAGCCCCCTTCTACCCTTTTCGGCCTCGCTTATCTCTTCCCCAGCTGTTGACATCCCTCTCATGCCCTGCTTGTTCTCTCCCCCTCCAGTATGTTCCTGACCCTCTCTCTCTCCCATAGCAGATGCTCAAATCTATTCCTAGTCGATGTCCCTCCTACATCTCTTCCCCTTATCGGTTCCCCCCCCACTTGTTCCTCCGTGCCACCCCTGGTCCCACCCCAGTCCCTCCCTCCCGCAGCCATCTGCTGTCTCCTCTGGTACTCCTCGTGGTCTCTTCCTCCCCCAACAGGAGGCCCCACCTTGCCTCAGGCACCCCCCTTCTCCCCTCTTTTCTGCTAGTGTCTCTGATACTGGGGTTGGTTTCAGTCCCTAGTTATTCTTCCTCTGTCCTCCCTTGCCATCCCCTACCCCCCCGACAGGATGCCTACCATACTCATCTGCCCTGCCACTTGGACTCCTCCCTAACCTCCACAGTTCCTCCCTCAAACTAGCCAGTTGTCTACAGACCATTCATCCTCCCCATCATCCAAGACCTGTCCAAGATCATGGCAGACCCACACCCTGTACACCCCACCACCCTTCCAAAGATGCCCGCCCTATTGACATGTGGCACCTGCCCCATTTTGGCCCTCATCTTATGTTACGGGCTCTTACTCCCAGGTTCTGTACCCTACTACAACTGTTAGGCCCCTATTTACTCAAATTCCTGTTTTCCCCACACTAGTCCCCCTACTGGCCCCTTGCCGACTGGGGTAATTCAGTCTCAAATCTCATCCATTAGATACTGTATTACTGTAGCAATCCGAAAGCCTCCTTGTCCGTTTTTCACCCCTCAGCTACCATACGTTTTGTTCTCAGCTCTCATATAGTTTCACTTAGCCCAGTTAGAAATCCTATTGCACTCCAAGTATTACTCAGCTCAGTTAGAGAAATAAACAGAACAACTAAATATGTATTATTACAGCAATCCTAACAGTATAGCTCAGTACTTAGTTCAGTTAGAGAAATAAACAGAACAACTAAATCTGTATTATTACAGCAATCCTCAAAGTATCCAATCATTGCTTTGTCTCCATCCCAGAGACCCTGCTATAATATAGGACCACAGAGGACCCTGGGCAGGAGGGTGGGCAACTGTAAAGTCCCAGTAGAGCTCCATTGAGCTCACTCACTCCCCCTCTCTCACTCGCTTGTTCTGTTTCTCCCGGTGCTGCAGGCTGCCCTTTTCTACTGGGCTCCTGCCTGCATTGGCACCTTTTTCTGCCCACAAAGAAATCTGCAGCAGCCCCGACAGAGCTCAGTTGAGCTCATTCACTCCCCCCTCTCACTCGCTAGATCTTAATCTGTCCCATACACTGATTTCCCACAGCGACCGCGCCAGTCTGCGCCAGAAGTGCAAAAACACATTTTGGCCAGGATGTGTAAAATGACAGCTGTACTGTTCATAAGGAGGTGTGGAAAATGCCAATGTTGAAATTCTGGAGTGAAAATATTACAAATCCGCAAAGTTACGAGTGTGCATGGAAACTTGCATAGCGTACACTCGTAAAACAGTAATTTTTGGATTTTTCACCAAATTTGCAACATGGGCTTTTGAAACCCACCTCATGAACAGTGGCACTGTTGTTTTAGTGTCGGTCCTGAAATGTGATTCTGTGCAGTGACCGCAAAATCACCTTTCAGGACCTAATAATGCCATGACAGTGACTGAATTCATGAGGAGGGATCCCAATAACCCCATGTTGAAAATTTGGTGCCAAAATTCCCAAAAATGCCCGAGATATGCACCAAAGTTGAAAAAACCCTATTTATGCCATTATACAGCTTACCGGCATTTCTTCAGTTCGCAGTCGGCTTTGAAGAGTGCAGACGTGTTCCCAGTCCACCAAAGATTGTCGTGCATGACTCCAGAGGTAAGTATGGGATGGGGGTTGAGAGGAGGCGGGGTGCGCAAAGGGTGGGCGCAGGTTGGGGGAGGGGCCACCAAACTCAACGAGGGACCATTTTCTGTTTTACAGGTTTTAAATAAAGAAAAAAAAAACTAAAAACATCGCAGAACATTTTTATTTTTACAGGGACATTTGCATGCTTGGTGGCTCCCAGCGTGCCACCTGAGTGTTTTTTTTGGGGGGAACTGGAGGGTCTCCCCGCTGGCAAGTTGAACTGGGAAGGGGGACTGAAGCTGATGGGGACTGGGCCCCTTCAGCAAAGAAAGACTGTTGGGGGGGGCGCATGATGCCGAGGAGGATTGGCCACCCCCTCGGCACACAACAAATGGGGGAAGGGGTTACAGTATGCTGACGGGGAGTGAGCTCCCCCGTCGGCAAATGTACTGGGTTGAGGGCATGTGGACGGCAAGGTACCACCCTGCAATGACAGGTGGCACCCACATTGCAGCGAAATGGCTGATGCTGCAATGACGAGGTGGTCCCTGACTGCAGCGGTGAAAACTTTTTAACTTGGTGACACTTCTGCAGAACCAGTGTCATCAGGACACTGGGCCTGTATTGGTCCACCAGTGCCAAGCCCCCAAATGCAATGCCACTGTTGGCTGCCACAGTGCCGCACCTCCACAACCCGCTTCTCTCCTAAGCTGCCGCATAATGTTTCTTGCGCATGCACGCAAGCAAACATAAAAAGGGCCCAAGGGATGAACCATCAATGTATCACCCCATTAGTTTATTGGATGTTATGGGAAAAATTTATGCAAAAGTACTATCAGCAAGATTTAAAGTAGAGCTTGAAAATCTAGGGGGTTTATCTCCTGCTCAAGCAGGATTTAGAGAATCCTTTTCCACTCTTGATAACTGCTTTATTTTGTCACATCTGATAGAAAAGTATGTTACACTTAGAAGGCAGAAGCTGTATCTGGCATTCATAGACTACAGCTCTGCCTTCGACACAATTGACGGAACTATCTTATGGAATATAATGCTTTCTAGAGGTATATCTCTAGCTTTGATTAATAGCATTAGAAATTTATATTCAAATACATGGGCACAGATTAGGGTAGGGAAAACCTTAACCAACAGTGTCTAGACCAACAGGGGAGTCAGACAGGGGTGTATTCTGGCCCGCCTGTTGGTCTGTATTTACTTAGATGGTCTGTTTATGGAACTACAGCACTTAGAATGCGATTCCCCCAAGATTGGCATCTCCATTTGTGCTTCCCTCGCTTATGCAGACAATTTGGTCTTATGTTTCTTAACAGTTTCTGGCTTACAGAAAAAGCTTGATCTTTTGGAGAAAGTCACAAAGGCACTGTGCCTAAAGACAAATCTGGGGAAGTCAAAGATTCTGTTAATCGGCTCCAAGAAAACCAAATATATCTGGAGGCTATCTGGTGATAAACTAGAAACAGTAAAACATTATTTGTATCTTGGAATAAATTATTCAAATAATGGTTCTTGGAAATCTTATGTTGAACAAATACTTTCAAAACCAAAAATGACAATAGGAGCGTTGGCACGACTTAATTATGCTTACGGCGGTCATTCTCTTAAACCCCTTATCCAGGCTATTCAAGGTTTAATACTCAATCACTTTATGGTATTGAAATATGGGGACTTCGTGATGTATGTATACTGGGAAAAGCCTTCTATTAAATTGTTACAAATGACTATGGCCTGCCAAAAATCTGCTCCAGCATATTTTATAAGAACAGAATTGGGCCTTCCAAGGCTACAAGCCCTGGCCGATTCAAGAATCATTAATTACTGGATTAGACTTCTACATTTTCCAGATGACAGATGGGTGAAGCAATGCCTGATCAAAAAAGAAGACTGGAAAAATACGGGATTAAAAGATTCACCTTGGTTAAAGCATTTAAATTGACTTTTAGAATGCCATATGCTTTCTGCTCTGATGTCTTATAGACAAAATGGTATTGTTATATGTAAGTAATATATGCATTATGTTAAAAAGAAAACCATTCAATATTATAGAGAAGAGATTTGGCATGTATTGGGGTGTCAAACTATACTAAGTGGTTTTCCCTGAACGTGTTCACCCATGAGTATCGATTCTACCTCGATGTATTGGAGGATCCTCTAATTTGAAAGAATTTTACTAGGTTCAGATTTGAACTTTTCGAATCAAATATCAAAACTGCTTTATATAAAAAATCAAAAGATATCAAAGATCAATTGTGCAACTGTAACTTGGGGGAAAAGGAAGATTTAGCATGTCTTTTTTAAATGCCCATGGTACAATACAATTGGAACACATTGGTTACTCCCAGTGGTAACTACTACTGATACTGTTAGTCAGACAGAATTGGTTCAGGTTCTTCTTCCTGAGGATCCATTTATTATTCATAATGTAGGGAAGTATATTATTCTTACAAGGAAAATTAGAGTAAAAAGGTTACTAGATCAAAAGAATGCATAATGGTCACAATAAAAGCCTCCGTTGAATGAATATGTAATTGAACTGTGCACTTTATTAATCCTAACACTGCTTTATTGATATCCTACATGTTTATATGTATGTCTGTGTCTGATTTATTGTATTGTGAATCTTATTTGTTTTGTACTTTATGATAATAATTTTAATTAAGATTAAGCAAATAAAGAATTGACTGACACTGTTTGTACCATCTGAGTCACCCCATCCTACCCCTTCCCCATTCTGATTATGCCCTTAACCCTGTCCCATGCCTCTTAAATCCCCCTACTGATGTTTATGAGACCAGTTCCTCATGCAGAGCATTCCATACTGTCACCACCCTCTATGTGAGAAAGTGCCCCCTCATCTCTCTTCTGAACGTCTCCCACTCCAACTTTAGACTATGCTCGCTTGTGATTCCTTCCTTTCTAAATTTAAACAGGCCCTCATGGCTAACCTTATTAATGCCCTTGAAGCATTTAAAGGTCTCCAGCATATTGCCCCGTCCTTTCTATCCTCCAAGGAGTACATATTGAGCTGTAACCTATCCTCGTAGGGCTTTTTCTGCATCCCACTTAGCATCTTGGTCACCCTTCTCTGTAGCCCCTCCAACAGTCTGATGTCCTTTTTCAAGAAGGGGAGCCAGAACTGCATGCAGTACTCCATGTCAGGCCTCACCTGTGCCCTGTGCAGTGGCATGATCACTCCCTCACTCCTTGAGGTGATTCCCCTTGCTATGTACCCCAGCATCTTATTAGCCTTTGCCGCAACTTTCCTACATTGTGTAGAGTGATTCATATGGCCTGTGACCTCACACCTGGATCGTTTTCCTTGAAAGATACTAATAACTGCATCACCCCCAGCTGGTAGCTGTAGCTAGGATTCTTGTTTCCAAAGTGCATAATCCTGCACTTCTTTGTATTGAAACCCATCTGCCAGGTGCATGATCATCTTGCCAATGCTTCTAGGTCTTTCTGTAGCAGCCACCTCACCCTGTCTACCACTGCTCCCAGTATGGTGTCATGGGCAAACAGGCATAGACCACATCTATGGAAGGACATATACATAGTGGAGGCAGTAAAGAGGACAGCAACTAAAATGGTGAGAGGTCTGCAACAGAAGATCTATGAGGAGAGGCTGAGAGAACTCAGTATGTACACTCTTGAGGAAAAGAGGTGTCGCCTATTTCCAATACCACGACCCAGATCAGCACCAAAATAATTATTCCAAACTGTCCCTTAAAAAGCTTATTACCCAACAGACCTATATCCTATCCCAGTGAATCTAATAGCTAATCTATGTATGCATGTGCAAAGCATTCCCCCAAGAGTGGTCCTAGTTGGACCTGTAGTCCTGACCACTGATATTTTGCATATTGTCCAGCTGACTATGTTAGAGGCAAAAAGCTGTTTCATTCTTACCACTCTGCTGGCGTTTGTCACAGATCTTAGCCAAAAATGACCACCCGGGACACTCAGTAATAGCTTCTCAGGAACATATTCAAAGTGTTTCCCAGAGGGGCCAAAACTCTTGGATGTTATAGTCTAGCTGGAAATGGTCTCTCCAGAAGGTACCGATCATATCATATTTGTCTCATCTGCTGTTATTTTCCTACCAATCAGAGATTAAATGTTGTTTCCTTTGCTGTGATGTCTTTAGCTAAGAGCAAGCATAGCCGTGAAAATGTGGCAGCCAGCTGGCTTGGCATGACGGTGAAACTGTTGTCAACTAAAGGCCAATAGACTTAATTGGTAAACTTTTTTGTATCTAAATAAAAGAAGGTGTAGGGAATGTGGTTAGCTAAGAGGCAGATATGTATCAGAAATATTCAGCTAGTTTTCAGTCTTGTCTGTAGTTGTATGTACAGTAATTTGAGGGCCTTGTTAGACCATTCAGTCCTGTATTTCCACTAGGTTTGCTTTGGCCTGGGTTTATCCAGGTCTTTGTCAACTAATTCTGCCTGGATTATTCCAGTTCTTTAGGAAATGGCTTTCCTATCACCAGCTCTATATTACTTACAAAGCTTAACTTGCTGTAAGGTTTTGGCTTGGCTAGAATGCTTATTCCTGGCCTGTTTGTATTCAGACTCAGGTCATGGGGAAGTAGTCTCCTGGTCTCAGAGGGAGAGAAGAAGGATATGATAGAGATATTTAAATACATAAATGAGATAAATAAGGTGAAGGGGTATTTTAAGGAGAAGATGTGTTCAAGAGCAGGGCATGATATGAAGCTGGAGGGGTGGTAATTTAAGAGGGATGTAAGAAAGTTCTTCACAGAAAGGGTGATGGATCTCTGGAATGGGAGTCCAGACAAGGTAATTGGGGTGAAAATGGTGGAAGGATTCAAGAAAGCTTGGGAAATGCATTAGGGAATCTTACGGTAAAGAAACAAGGGCAGTAGGGATACTGTAGGGTAAAATGGGCAGACTTGGCTTCCACTAAGTGGTCCTTATCTGCTGACTAATTTATGTTTCTGTGTTACAGGACATGCCCATGTCATGTGACGGTATGCGCTCCTGCTTCATTGCACTGTCACCAACATGCAGTTTTAGGGACCGAGCTTCTGTGTACCTGTTATACGGGGTGGGGGTGGGGTGAGGAAGAACTGTATAAGGCAGTTCCAGTTGGATTCCCTCCAAAGCATTGAGCTGGTTGCTCTGTGTGGGCATCCAAATCTGCGTCCACTGTGCGAGGGGTAATGGGTCTCTCCAGCTCCATATTCCAGTTCTCTACGGCATTGATTTGTGTCTGTGGGCCCTCATGATGGAGAATCTGGTATATTTGGGAGACCATTTGGGGTCATCTCTCTAAGGAAACTCTTAGACGGGAGACCAGAACCACACCACCCAAAAACTCAAGTTTTACAAGAATTGGCAGAATGTATGCTTATTGTCTTTTTGGAATTAAAAATAAAATTAAAAGAACTATTTTACATTTGAAGGTGCATTCTATGAGCAAAGCTGTGGCAGGCAATGGGGTCCACAATGGCTCCAGTTTATGGCAACGCCTATATGCATCATTTTGAATCTGAATTTATCGCTACACCTAATCTTTTTCAAATATATACGTTGCTAGAAGAGATACATAAATGACCCCCTTGTCATGTGGGAGGGCACAGAAGAAGTTCTGAGATTCTTTGAATATCTAAATGGATGTAGAAAAACCTAAAATTCACTTTACAGTACAGTACAGCACAGTACAGTACAGCAAAGGAAGCATAACCTACCTAGACCTCATGATTAAAAAGGCAGGAAACAAACTGGAAACTCAGCTGTATAGAAAACCAACTGATCATAATATGACCTTACGTGCTTCCAGTTAGCACTCACCAGATCCGGTGAGAAGGATACCCTTCTCTCAGTTCCTCAGACTATGAGGGAACTGTAGCCTAGAGGAGAACTTCACCACAGTTTAAAGTGATACACAAAATAGGTTTCTACAAATGGGTTATGAAAGAAAGACCCTCACAAAAGCTATGGAAAGAGTTAAGAATGTGACCCAAACAGCTCAAGCAATAGCGGTCAGTAACAAAAACTATGTAAGTAACAGGGGCGGTGTTTACAACTAAAAACAATGGCAAAATCAAGAAAACAGATTCTCAATAGCCATTGGCCAATCCTTAAAGACTACCCACAAATTCATGATACTTTCAGGGTACCTCCTCTAGTGGCGGTTAAAAAACATATCCACTCTTAAAGACAGGTTTGTCCATACGGCATACACACAAGGTAACACTCAACAAACTGGACATTTTCTACAATGTCCACTCAGCCAGGAATGGCCTTGTGTAACCACTGTTATGTGTGTGGCCACGCTAGTACAAAACAGTATACAAACACCCACACAAAAACAAGGAATATGCCAAACATCCGAGTCATTTACCTCCTTCAGTATGCTTGTGATAAGATATATGTGGGAAAAACTTTAAGCTGACTCAAAATAAGAGTGCAAGGCCCACATATTTCAAAAGAGATGCACGGCACATCCCTAGATGTGCCTGCGCATCTCTGAACTTGCGAGGACCATCAGGGGTGTGGCAATATTCAGAAGCCCCCGATGTGCCACACAAACCCGACTGCGCCGTGGTGCAGAATATTGCGATTTGGGCATGCAAATGAGGGATCCCTCATGCATATTCCCCGCTTTGCAATATTCAAAGGTCCCCTGGTGAAGACACGGCCAAATGTGCCGGCCCAAGGTTAGGATCCCCAAACCCTACCTTAACTATGTGCGGGGTAGGGTGATGCCCTGTGCATAGTCCAGGGCAAGTCACAGGATTCCCCACCCCCAAGCCCTGATCCATGACAGTAGTAACATGGCAAAACATCCTATCCCTGGTAGTCTAGTGGTCCCCCCTCTCTCTCTCTGCCCTGATCACTGTGTTAAAAAAAGAATAACAATATCCCCTTTTCTACAGTGTAGGGACCCCCTCCCCGCCCTGATCACTGTGTTAAAAAAAGAATAACAAGATACCCTTTTCTGTAGTGTAGAGACCCCTCTCCTGCCCCAATCACTGTGTTAAAAAAAAATATCCACTTTTCCATAGTGTAGGGACCCCCTCCGCCCCAATCACTGTGTTAATAAAGAATAACAATATCCCTTTCTCATAGTATAGTGTCCCTCCACCCCGGTAGGCAGTAATCCATCACCCTTCGCACCCCCATCCCATCCGATGCTGGCTATTGGTACGGCTCCTCCTCACCTGTCATGGCCAGCCGCCGACGATTGGTACTGAGGTAGCAAGTAATAGTACATGCTCATTGGTTGTCTAGACAACCAATGAGCATGTATTATTTACTGTACGCTACCAGGTACCGATTAGTTGTGGCTGGCTGTGGTAGGGTGAGAAGGGGTATGCCAGTTGCTGGCACGGGCCAGGATGGGGGGTGCAGGATGGCGGATTACTGCCTACTGGGGTGGGGGAACACTACACTATGGAAAAGGGGATATTGTTATAATTTTTTTAATACAGTGATTGGGGTGGGGGGCCCTACACTATGGAAAAGTGGATATTGTTATTCTTTTTTTACTACAGTGATTGGGGCAGGAGCAGAGACCACTAGATTAGCAGGGTTATGATGTGTTTATCAATTCACACTGACATGGATCAGGGCTTGGGGGTGGGGCTGGCCCAGCGATTCAGCCCATGCAGCCATGCTAATGAGCCCATAATGGGCATGTGAGACCTTTGTGCCATACATGCCCAATGAGTTCATTTGCATATTCTGGCTGAATATCACCCATGGGGGACACAGCCATCCAGGTATGCAACACGCATCCCCTCATTGGTGGTCTTTAGCCCCACACCCTGGATGCACCGTGCCACACATGGTGGCCGCCTGCTATGTGCTGCGCATCCACGGTCCGATATTTAAACAGAATAAATTTTCTGTTCCAATTGTGCATTCTGTTTGAATATCACCTCAGAGCCAGCCAGCATAATTATTTTGTGCGACACAGGGCCCCAACACCATAAAAGTGATGTGTACAATAAAACTAAAACTCCTGTAGTGGAACACTTCAGGGAGGAGGGCCACAGATGTGCATCTTCGTGCTTTTGGGGACTAGAAATGATCAAACCCCTATCAGAGGGTATGCCTATAACAAAATGCTGGAGAGAAGTGAAATAAAATTGATTTTTGAGTTACAGGCACTTACTGAGACTGTGTGAATGAATGGGGATGCCAGCTGATCTGCCTGATGGTAGCACTGTTATCCCTGTATAAAGTACAGTATTTTCTTTATTTCGTCAGGATACTGTAAACAATCCTGAACTTTGCCATCTCAGCACTATGTCTCTCTCACTCCTCCTCCTCTTCCTCCTGGCATTGTCACTTCCTGTTCCCTAGGTCCAGGATAACTAGCTGTGTCCTGGTTCTAATTAGAATTTCCCTCACCTTACCCTTTTTGCACCCTATACCTTCCCTCATTTTTACCCAAGTATCACCCATTACTGTATAATGCTTCTCATACCCTCTTCTCCTTCTTTGTGCTGGCTTTCTAGGTACGCACTTCTCCCTGTATCCAGGAAACAGATTTCAGTAAATCCAGGACACAGATTTCAGTAAAAGATGTTGTATTCTATCACACTGTGCCTTCATGTGCAATAGGGTTTTAGCAGTTTTACTTGAGACCCACACATAGTTCAGGCAACTAAGTGCAGTAAACAAATTAGGTCCTAATTAAATAGTTTGATAGGTAGGGTGTTTACGTTTATATGTAGGTATCCCATCAAGATCGCAAAGAAAGAGCAATATAGTCGAAAACTGCACGGTAAAACAGCGTGCATGGTTCAAAAGTTAGTCTATGTATATTAGCATGGTTTCTGATCCAGCGACTTTAGGGGTGTCCACGTAGTGTGTTGTTTTACCGCATGGGTTTCCAGTGCACAATTAAATGGGTAATCCCTATATTTGTACTGTAATTGCACAGACTGAAACAAGTTTATACATATTTCAATGAATTGTCAGAGTGCAAATATTGTTTGGTTTATAGAATAAAGAGGTCTCCTGAGGAAGTCCACAAGAAATGGACAAAAGGTAGAGTGGAACTTGCATGATTGAAACAAAAGATTGCAGAAGCATATTTATTGGCTTGTTCAAGTGAACTGGTGCCCTCTTAGCTTTTCTCCAGATTTCCACTTGTATCTGGGGTTGGCAGCATCCATAATGGACATATATTTAATTTACATTTCCAGTGGGTTCCTGGAGCTCTTGGTCTAGTTGCTGGTACAGAGAAAGGCCCAAGACACTTGATTGAATGCTTCTCTTCATCAAGACTCAGGGTTAGAACAGGGATCTGGATAGGAAAGCGTGATGTAAGGCGACAAGGTTCTACGGATACTGACCCTAATCACAGAGGCGTGGATTATACGTGCAAAATGTGCACCTAATGCCCACATAGCTGCATGGCCCCAGGCAGGTGACGAGTGTGCTGTATTCACAACTGCGAGCACTGCAGGGCACCTGTTCGTGGCCCTGCTCCCTGGTGCACAGCTGCATGGGGTGGATCACAACTGTGTGGGACTGCCTTTGGCATATAGCTGCACAGGTGGCCAAGGGATCCAGTGTGCAAGGCACTAGCATGCCTGTAGTGAATGCTGCTGGGGGTCTGTTGGACCCCACTGCATGGAATTCAGTCATGGGCATGCCTACATGCTACACATACGCAGCATGTATGCTTTTGTGAATTGGTCCCACTAAGCATAGTTTACTGCGACCAGATAAAACCTGTCTGATCTACATGGATAATGGTGGGAGGGAGGGTGTTGTGTTGATGAGCCAAAATGGACATAAATAATTTGTAGTCCGTATTAAGGACTGATATTGGATGGTAAGATTCACATGTCAGGGGCTTCCCCAGTTTTAGTATTACAGATATAACATTGAAACTCCAGGAGGGTGGGAGTTCGGTCCCTTCCAGCAAAGAGCTGTCTACCTTCAAAAATAGGGAAGAGAGTTCCAGAGAAACGTTTTTAAGAAATTCGATTGGGTAGCCATCTGGTCCTGGATGTTTGTCTGATATAAGCCTCTGCAGAGCTCCCTGGAATTCCCCCAGGATTCCGGGGGCTAACAGTGAGGCTAGGGAGTGCTGATTGAGGCCCAAGAGCTGAACAGCATTCAGGAAATCTCCTGTCTCCTCCAAGGACGCCTGTTTCCATACGTGGGGAAAGCGTCCCTAATGGCTCCTGCATCCCTGATTGGTAGACCTGTGGTTGGGTGTTTTAGTTTTAGTATAGTGGCTTGATGTCTGCATCCCCGAACTCTATGTGCTAGAATTTGGACCGTCCTGGGTCATTCATCATAGTTCTTTTGGCGTATATATTTAAGCGCCTTCTCAGTTTGCTGTAGGGCCATTTCATTAAGTTGTTGTTTAACCTATATAAGCTGGGAGGAATCTGTCAAGGTGCCTTGTTTGCGTTGTGTCTGCAGGAATGAGAGGGAGGCAAGTAGATCTGTTTTATGCTGCTGCCTCTCATTTTTCTTGTGGGACCCTAACTAATTACATGTCCTTGCACCACTGTTTTAATGGTATCCCATATTATGACTGGAGACACATCCAGTGCGGGATTGAATGTGATAGCTTCTTTAATGTGTGCATAGACATATGTAACAAATTCGGGGTCTTTTAAGTAAAAAGTGTCAAAATGCAAACTTGTCTTAGTCAGGAAGAGTCTTAGATTTATTTCTGCTTGTACTAGAGCATGGTCAAAAAAAGTGATAGGACCACTAGTACAGTACAATCATGCAGTACTCCGCCTGTACGAACGCGTAGACTGTGTGGCTGTATGTGTAATGAGGATGGGAGTAGTGTGTGTAAAATCTGAGGTGATGGGGTGGAGCTCTCGACACAGATCCATCCAACCTATGGATGAGAGCAGTTTACGAAAAGTTTTATGTGTGGTCAGGGTGTGGCAGTGGACTGAGCCAGTTGTTATGGAGGTCCATGTACAAATTAAAGTTTCCTGCCACATATAAGAAACCTGCCTGCTCCTCTAATATTAGTTGTACTTTTTCTTAATGAATGAAAGTAATGTCTGAACCAGGTGGAAAATATACAGAGGCAATTGTTATGGGTTGCCCGTCTATGTCCCCACTTACATCACACAGCAACCATCCTTATCCTTAGTTACACATGTTTCCTGGAAGGGGAGGAGGAGGGAGAGAGGAGGAGGGGGGGAGAGAGAGAGAGAGATATCACGACTTCTACTCTGCTTGGGCATTCTCTCCCACTCCTGCTGAGACTGTGCCAAGTCCCCATCTGCAATGCAGACGCAAGTCACCCACCACTCTCCCCCTTTAACCTGGGTTCTGCCCCTACCGCTTGACCTTGCAGAAATTGCAACCAGACTGTAGTTTATTGATCACTGTCTTTTGATACTGTAACTATTGTTTACTGCTTGCTGTCTGACTCGAGCTGGATCTCTCCGCCCTTGAATTTTGTTACTTGTCCTCTTTTCAACATTGTAATATTGCTCTGTTCTTGTCTTTCTTGTACCCTGCTATGTTATTTCATTTTTGACGTGGAACCTTTGTAAAGGAGTCCTTGACTCAAAGGTTGTAATTCTGATTCTTTCAATAAATAAATAAATAAATAAAATACTCCTTGCCTCCTACCATTCCTATAGAAGGCATGATAGACATGACTGGAACCAAATTTAGTTAATCTGTGATGCTGTGTCGAGAAGCAGTGAGTCTCCTGCAAGAAGACAGTCCCTGGGTGTTCTCGTTTAATGTCCAAGAACATTCGGCTCTCTTTATGGGTTTGTGATGCCATTGATATTTACTGAGTAAATCTTTAATCTGGGGGGCATCAAGGACCAGAGAAGGAGTCAAATACATTCATAAAGACAGTTCCCAAATTGGGGGTTAAGAGGGTGTCAGAAGCCTTAGTGGGTGAAAAGGGAATTTTTCCTCAATAGACCCAACACAGTATACCTTTGTATTCTATAACCTGGTGGGTTCTTCTGATGGCTGATGAATTAAACACATTGAAACAGCAAACATACAGCAGTAGCCATCACCATTTTCAAAGATTTTCAGCCATGGCGTCGGGCATCGTACTCGCACTGTTGTTTTTTATTTACTTTTGTTCCAATATCGTAATTTTTTCAGACACAAGTTCCTGTAGTGGGCTGCAGATGTCACTAGTCAGCATTGCTACTGTACATGCATCACTGTTGAGCATGGTCTGGAGACAGTGATGCAGAGAAACATAGAAACATAGAATTTGATGGCAGATAAGGACCGCTTGGCCCACCCAGTCTGCCCATTTCCCTACCTAATGGATAAGCTGCAGATCCTAGTTAACCAGCAGCCTACTTCTTTCTACCCCCACCCCCTAGAATTGCCTTATGACCGTCCCATGCATGCTTGAATTCAACCACTGTTTTTGACTCCACAACCTCCTCCGAAGGGTTCCATGCATCCACAACCCTCTGTGAAAAAATACTTCCTATTACCTCTGAGCCGCCACCCCTCTATCTTCAAATTGTGCCCCCTTGTTCTTGCACATTTCTCTTTTTGAAAGATGCTACCCTCTTGGACTTTGTTGATTCCCTTGAGGTACTTGATAGTTTCTATCATGTCCCCCCGCCTCCTTTCCTCGAGGGTATACATATTAAGCTCCTTTAGTCTCTCTCCATATGTCTTCTGGTGCAGACCCTGCACCATTTTAGTTGCCCTCCTCTGGACAGCTTCCATCTTGTCTATGTCCTTGTGGAGACTGGGTCTCCAGAACTGCACACAGTACTCCAGATGGGTTCTCACCAGCTGTCTGTACAGAGGGATAACAACTTCTTGTTTTCTACTGGTGATGCCTCTCCCTATGCATCCCAGTATCCCCCAGCCCTCCTTACTGCCCTCTCAAATTGCTTGCCCACCTTTAAGTCATCTGATATGACTACCCCCAGGTCTCTTTCCATTTTGTTGTTGTTGTTGTTAGTATAGAGGCACACTAAGTACAGTAATAAGTGATCTAGGGCAATAAACACTTTAATACACACTTTGTAACAGCGCATTGCAGTATAAGGAGAGTGGACTATTTGAAACACTCTGTGCCATTTGCAATTCAATACCCAAGGGGGATGGAGGGGAGTCCCTTGCAAGCACTCCTGCCATCTACAGCTGAATACTAATGATTCAGCAGGCTAGGATGCAGCTTTAACGGAGGAGAGGTGCATACCTCTCAACCTTTTCTCACTGAAATGAAGGACACAGTTACTCAAAATGAGGTACAGTGAGGGTGAGTGACCTATATAATAAGAGACACTCCCCCACCTCACTGAGGAGTGGGTGGGCCTTTGAAACACTCTATGATATTCTTAACAGAACATGGGGGAAGCTGAGGAGAAGGGGCCCATGGGAACACACTGTCACATTCGCAGCTGAGGAGAGTGGGCCCTTGGAAACACGCTGTCACATTCACAGCTGAGGACAGCGGGCCCTTGGAAACAGTCTGTCACATTCCCATCTGTGTACTTAATGAATCATCATGCCAGGGTTTTCACTGAGGAGAGGGGCCCTTGGAAACATTCTGTGCCATTCCCAGCTGAGGAATGGGGGCTTAGGAAACACTCTGTCACATTCCCAGCTGAATACTTAATGAATCAACATGCCAGGGGATGCAGCTTTCACTGATGAGAGGGAGCCCCCGGAAACACTCTGATTCTCATCTGAATATGATTTGACGGACCCAGCAGATGGCATTTCATCGCCTGCCAGAGCAAAAATGAGGCAGATGTAGTACAGTATACAAACATTTATTTATATAAAGAACATCAAACTGTGTCTTGTCAATGAACAGACAAATTACTGCAGGCCTAGTCTTCCCCCTCCTCCTCCTGTGAATCCTCACTTGAAGGGGGGGTTGGCTGTCTACCTCCTCTCCATCAACACCATCCTGCACAGTGGACCATGATAACACTGAAATGAGATGAACACAGATGACAGTCATGAGCTGGCCACACATACAAGCCTGCAGCTGTATATAGATGGCACACAGTGCCCCCCAACACACACACACACACACACACACACCTTTGATAGCTCCTCTAGGGCCCACAACTCCCCCACATCATCCTTATAGTGGGCATCCCAGCTGCCTTCCCTCCAGGAAAGGAGGTCCAGAATATTAAGAGGCCACAGACGCTGGTGCCTCCATGCCACTACCACAGATGTGGCCCCATCAGGTTGGTCCCACCTTTCCAGGACTTTCTGTCCTGGACATCTATGGAAATTCTGTGGAGACATAGAGATGGAGACAACATCAGTGACAATGCACACACAAACAGGTAAAGCATGCACCAACAACCAGTGACAGGTGTGTACTGTACATACTTCTGCAGGCTCGATCACCTGCCAGATCCCCACCCCAGGAGTCCTGGTAAGGTGAGAGGGACACCCTTCACAACTTTCTGGGGTATCAAAGACTCTCTGCTGCTTCTCCTTTACAGCAGCTCTCTTACAGGCCACCTTGCTGAGTCCCATCTTCTTCATGTGCCTCTGCTCATCAGAGAGAGATGGGGTTCGCAAGGAAAATCCAATGCCTTTGTCTGGGTGTCCCGGACAAATTACTTTCTTTTCAGCCAAGAAAATTTCTCGGGACAGTGAGGTTGTCACTGCCTCGGCTGCAATGTCATCAAAACTACTACCATCCATAGATACATAGACAGTGTCGGCAGATAAGGGCCTATGGCCCACCCAGTCTGCCCATTTGAGCTTGTAAGTTCAGTTTGTTTTCCTAGAGTCTGTTGCCCTTACCCCTGACCTCCAGAATTCCTTTATGTCTATCCTATGCATTCTTAAATCCCGTGATTGTTTCAGCCTCACCACTTCCTCTGGCAGGGTGTTCCACTGTCCACCACCCGCTCTGTGAAGAAATTCTTTCTTATGTTTCCTCTGAATCGCCCCTCCTCCAACTTCATCCCATGCCCTAGTCCTGGAACATCTTTTTGCTAAAATAGTGTTTTCCTGCACCCTGTTCCTCCCTGTAAGATACTTGTATGTCTCTATCATATCCCTCTCTCCTCCTCTCCTCCAGGGAGTACATGTTCAGTTCCTTCAACCTGTCTTCATAGGACTTGTGATGTAATCCATGCACCATCTTTGTTGTCCTCCTCTGAACCTTCTCTACCCTGTCATGTCTCCTTACGTGGATATGGTCTCCAGAACTGCACACTGTACTCCAGGTGGGGTCTCACTGATCTTGTATAGCGGAATTATGACCTCCTTTTCCTGCTGGTGATGCCCCTGCCTACATCCCAGCATCCTATTTGCTTTACCTGCGTGCCTTGTCACACTGTTTCCTACCTTGAGGTCATCAGAGATGACAACCCCAAGATCCCTTTCTGCTTGGTGCATGCTATATCTCACCCCCAACTGATATATTGTGCGTGGGTTTTGTGCCCCATATGCATTATCTTGCACTTCTTTGCACTGAATTTCAACTGCCAAACCCCTGACCATTCTTCAAGTTTCTGCAGGTCCCTTCTCATTCTGTCTACACCCTCTGGTATGTCTACTCTGTTACAGAGCTTTGTGTCATCAGCGAACAGTGAAATTCTGCCTTCTAGGTCCTGCCGCCATGTCACTGATGAAGATGTTGAATAGGACCGGTCCCAGCACTGATCCCTTAGTACCCCACTGGTCACTCTTCCTCTGTGGAGTGACAGCCATTTACCACCACCCTTGTGTCCTGCCACCCAGCCAGTTACCTACCCACCACACTACTGTCCTGCCCACACCCATATTCCCCAGTTTGTGTAATAGTCTTCTATGTGGCACAGTGTCAAAGGCCTTGTTGAAGTCCAGATAGGCCATGTCCACTGCCCTCCCTGATCCACCTCCCTAGTCACCAGTCAAAAATTCAATGAGGTTGGTCTGACATGACCTCCCCTGGTGAAACCATGCTGCCTTGGGTCCTGTAGTCCATTGACAACCAGATGTTCCACCATCCTCCTTCAGTAGTGCTTCCATGATCTTCCCCACTACCCGAGGTGAGGCTGACTGGTCTGTAGTTCCCTGCTTCCTTTGTTCCCACTTTGGTTTAAGGGACTACATCTGCTGTCCTCCAGTCTTGGGTACTCTCCGTTTCCAGTGATTGGCTGAACAGGATAGCCAGAGGTTCAGCCACCACCTCTTAGTTCTTTAAGGACCCTGGGGGCACCCATCTGGCCCCATTGCTTTATCAGCTCTTATTACTTCCAGTTCCTTCAGGACCCTTTCTCGTAAAGGGACTTGTGTCCATTTCTGCACCATTCTCACCCTTGTACCCTTCAGACCCATTACCCCTCTTCCTTAGTAAAGACTGAGCAGAAATACCTGTTCAATATGTCAGCTTTATTGTTGTCATCCTCCACGCGCTCCCATCCTCCCCTTCAGTCTCACTATCCTCCCTTTGTCTTTTCTTTTTTCACTTATGTACCTGTAAAGGTTTTGTCCCCTTTACCCACTGATTTTGCAATGTGTTCTTCTGTCTGAGCTTTGGCTTCCTTTACTGACTTCCCTGCCTCCTTTGTTTCTCCTGGTACTTTCCCCATCCCCTTCTGCCTGTGTCTTTTGTATTGCCTGAATGCAATCTTTTGGCTTTCACTTTCTTTGCTACCTCTTTGGAAACCATATTGGCCTCTTCCTTTTCTGCTGTTCTTATAATCCCCATTTTAAATACTGCCCACTGTTCCTCAACCCTGATTCCTGTCCCATTCCCCTAATGCCTCTTTTCAAGTATCTCCCCATTTTCCCAAAGTCTGCCCCTAAAATCCAGAATACGTGTTTTTGTGGTTTGGATCTGCTCTTTCTGTGATTTCAAACCACAATGACTGAGGTCACTGTTACCCAGGTGCTCCCCACTGTTACCCCCATCACACTGTCCCTGTTTGTGAGCACAAGGTCCAGTATTGCCTTCTGCCGAGTTGGTTCCATGACCAGTTGCTTGAGGAAGGCACCCTGAAGGGAGTCCAGATAAATCTGCTCCTAGTTGATGCTGCTGCTGGGATGCTCCAGTCCACGCCTGGTATATTGAAGTCTCCAACCAGTACTACTCATTTTGTCTGCCATCCTTTGGATGGCTAGCATCAGCTCCCTATCTGTTTCTTCCTCCTGGGCTGGTGGTCTATAGACCACACCTGCAAGGATGGCTGGCCCCATTTTCCTTTCCAGTTTAACCCACAGTATCTCTCCCCATTTTGTTCCTCCTGGATCTGTGTGGCCTTATGTCATTTTTCATACAGTGCCACTCCTCCTCCTTCCTGCCTGCTCTGTCTCTTCTGAATATGTTGTAGCCAGGTATGGCCATCTCCCAGTCATGGTTATCATTACACCAGGTTTCAGTGATGGCCTACAATGTCCAGGTCTGACTGTACCATGACAGCCTCCAGATCTTCCATCTTGTTGCTAAGGCTCCTGGCATTTGCACACATGGCTTTCCATGATTTGACCTCCTAGACTGCTTCACTGTTCTACTCCAGCCCCTTCCTTGGTTGTCATTTATCCCTGGTTCTCCTTGCTGTTTGCCCTCTGCTGAATTTTGCCCCTTTCTGCTTATCCACCTTTTGGACACTAATCTCCATCTTTGCACACTGCTTTGCAGAGATAGCCACTCCTCTGGTTCACTGGTTCCACTACTAGCTGTGGGGTGAGAAGTAGTACCGTCCTTGCTGGCCTGCCACCCCTTTGCTAGTTTAAATGCTTGTCAATGTAGCATTTAAACTTATCATTGAGTGCTTGATTCCCTCCAGGATGGATGCAGCCGTCAGGCTTGAACAAACCTCCATCCCTCCAGGTGGGCTCCAGTCACCAATGAATCCAAACCCTTCTCACAGCACCAGTTCTTCAACCATGAGTTAAAGTTCCTGGTGCATGCACTCTATGCTCTCCTTGCCTCTCACAGGTAGTATCTGAGAAAGTGACAGAAGTAGCTACTTGCTTGAGACCCTCCCAGTTTCCTAAACTCTTCCTGAACTTCCTTTGGCTCCCATTTGCCAAGTCATTAGTACCTAGGTGGATAATGACATCCAGCTCACCCTCCCGCCTTGCCTTCCCAGTGATCCCCAGTATCTTCCTTCCATCCCTCCATGCCGTGGCACCTGGTAGGCACCTCACTCCTGTCCTCCTCCTGTGTTCCTAGCTGGATCCCTCTTACGATGGAGTCCCCACCAGGATTCGCCTCCTCCTCTGGGGTCCACTGCTTTCCCATTGAGGTCACCTCCTTGCCTAACCTCCACATCCTTTCCTTCCACTTCCCTGGGTACCTCTATTTGGTTGTCCCCATTTGCCAGTGGCATATGAGTTCTTGAGAGGATCAGGATCTGGGATGTGCCTGCCTGACTGCTCTAACCCTCCCTGAGCCCACTGCCATCCAAGTGCTCCTCGCTCTCGGCATCCTTGAGGCAGCTGCATTGGACTGGGTGGTCCCTGGATAGGGTGATGGTACTCCTGACCCAGTTTACTTCGCCAGAGTCTGGCTACCTCATCCCGTAGTCCAGAGAGATGCATGCAGATAGGGCAGCACCTCAGTGTCCAGAAGGTTCTGCCTGAATATGGCTGCCCCACAGCCACTGCATTGCACCCCCACATTATACTGCACTCCACTACTTCTGCTACTGAAGCTCCCTTAGTTCTCTTTATTTATTTACAGTACTAAAATCCTGTAACTGATCTTTGGTATCTTGCCACATAAGCCATGTAATTTGGTTGTCTGAGTCCCAAGGACGCTGCCATGTATTGTTTTTTAGCCATGGCATCAATCTTCCTGGAGTCCTTGTCAGGAGGATGGAAGCCAGGGGAATATTATTCTCATCACAGGCTGCAGCCTGAACTACTCCAACATGACTGCATTGCTGTGAAAGGAATTCTGTATCAGGACCTGACAAAGCGTACCTCCTGTCCATCTTCTTGTCCACAGGAGGCACAGAATTAGGAGCTTTTAAAATTTTTATTGTTTGCTTCCTAAATGATTTATGTAAAGGGATAGACAATCTCCTAGACTCTGGGATATCCATCATTTCCACAAAATCAGGTTCCTCTTGCTCATCCACAGCTTCCTCCAATGGGAGCTGGAGGGTTTCAGCAACCTTTTTATACAACAGAAAATGAGAAGGGGACTCAGAAAGCGAGGGGGGAGATTCTAAAGGTCTGTCTGGGAGATGTCCGTTCTAATGGGCACATCCAGACTCTCAAAGTCACATTCACACTGTTCATAATCATCCTCCTCCTCTGGTTCATAAACCCTCTATATCATATTCTTGAACCGTGGAACCGGCCAAACCGACCTTTGCCAGACAGTGGCGTGTCGGATGGAACCGGAGAAAGTGACTGGACAATTTGTATAGCTTGCTATCTCTGCAGCAGTTGGAGAAGGAATTTTGGACTCCACACCTGCTGATTTTCTAGTTCTTTGCTGGAACTGGCTCCACAGAGTCAGCTTTCGCTTGCCTGAGAAGTCTCGCCTGGTCAGAGGGCACCCTCCGGTTCGTTGGCACTGAACCGGCTGGCCATCCGGTCAGCGGACTTTTGGCCTCTCGCCCTGAGCCTGCCAACCTCTTATCCAGGGTGGCTGCAGGAAATTTACAAACTGGCAGTCTGAATTGAGGTGGTCAAACCCCAGACAATATACTTATAGTGTGTGGGTCAGCCTTGGCAAAGGCTTCCCACAGACACTACAGTGTTGAAACCCAGTGGGCCCGGTTTTTCTTTTGGGTTTCTCAGACATGATGCCAGCCTAACCAAAAAAAACTTGCCCTTTTAACGGCAGTGCCAGGCAAGACACCCTTATCGGTTCCCAACCGTGTCACGGGTCGTGGAAAAAAACGTAATGAACTGCTTTTTTTTAGAACCGATAAGAACTGGGAACCACACTCTAAAAGCTTTTAATGCTTGATTTTTAAAGTTTTAAGACAACCTGATCGGTTCTAACCGAACCATAAACATTTACAAGTTCCACACAGAAATAAACCTGTCTATTACTTACAATACCACAGACAGAGCTTGAACTGATCGGTTTGTGGTTAAAATAATAATACTCGCGGTTGAATTTAACCGAGAAAATACTGTTTAAACAGAGAAATGAACCGAGCAGTAGGAGAAATCTCCAGAGCGACTGTTCAGTGAGGCGGAGTAAAGAATCTGACAGTTTCAGTTTGAAATTATCCAGACAGAGCTTCTCTAACCGAGCTCGCGCTCTAAGCTCCATGCCTGGCATGGAAGTTAACTCTTTCACCTCCGGAGCAGTTCTAATGGTGGGACAAACTGCAATTGTCATAATATAGCAAGACTTGATGTTGTTTGAAAGTGAGGCTTAATAAAGGGGAGGGAGGGTGGGCAGAAGGAGACTGTGAAAAGGCAGATACACTAAACAAATATTTTTGCTCAGTATTTATAAATGAAGAGGGGAGGTACATAAAACAAACAGTAGAAACACTCTGATACAGAATCGATACCAGCCTATTTACAGAAGAAAGGGTTCTGAAAGAACTCTTAAAACTGAAGGTGGAAAGCTAAATGGGCCTGATGGGATTCATCCCAGAATTCTAAAAGAACTAAGGGGCAGAACTAGTGACACCACTGACTACCCTTTTAACAAATCATGGGAGGATGGGGTGGTACCGAGGACTGGAGGAGGGCAGATGTGATTCCCTTCACAAAAGTGGGAGCAAGGCAGAAGCAGGAAACTACAGACCTGTTAGTTTAACCTCAGTGATAGGGAAAATGATGGAATCACTTCTGAAGGAAAGAATTGTCAGTATCTAGGGGACAGAGGGGCACAGGACCCTAGGCAGCATGGATTCTGACGGAAGGTCATGCCAGATGAATCTGATAGATTTCTTTGACTGGGTGACCAAAGTAGTAGATCAGGGAGGGGCTGTGGACATGGCCTACCTAGACTTTAGCAGGGCATTTCACACAGTCCCACACAAAAGATTAATATACAAGTTAGCCAGCCTGGGGTGGGTCCCAAGATGACAGCCTAGGTAAAGTTGGCTGGAGAATAAGACACAGAGAGTAATAGTAAATGGAGTCCACTCAGAAGAAAGGAGGTTACTAGTGGGGTACCGTAGGGTTCCATATTAGGACCAGTCCTCTTCAATGTCTTTATAGCGTTACATTGCAGAAGGACTGGAAGGAAAAGTATGTCTCTTTGCAGATGACACAAAGATCTGCAACAGAGTTGATGCACAGGGTGGGGTGGAAAGGATGAGAAGGACTTGGCAGAGTTAGAGGAATGGTCAAATGTATGGCAGCTTAGATTCAATGCTAGAAGTGCAAGGTAATGCACCTGGGAAACAAAACCCAGGGAAGAGTACACAATGGGGTGAGATACTAACAACAACAAAAATGAAAGGGACCTGGGGTAGTCATATCAGATGACCTAAAGGTGGGCAAGCAATGTGAGGAGCAAGGAGGGTCTGGGGGATACTGGGATGCATGGAGAGGCATCACCAGTAGAAAACAGGAAGTTATTATCCCTCTGTACAGACAGCTGGTGAGACCCCATCTGGAGTACTGTGTGCAGTTCTGGAGACCCAATCTCCGCAAAGACATAGACAGGATGGAAGCTGTCCAGAAGGGGGCAACTAAAATGGTGCAGGGTCTGCAACCGGAAGACATGCTAAGAGAGACGAAAGGAGCTTAATATGTATAGCCTCGAGGAGAGGGGGACATGATAGAAACGTTCAAGTACCTCAAGGAATCAACAAAGTCCAAGAAGGTAGCATCTTTCAAAAAGGAGTGCAAGAACAAGAGGCACAATTTGAAGATGGAGGCGGCTCAGAGGTAATTTAAGGAATATTTTTCACAGAAGGGTTGTGGATGCATGGAACGGCCTTCCAGAGGAGGTTTGGAGTCAAAATCAGTGGTGGAATTGGCCATGCATGGACAGTCATAAGGCAATTCTAGGGGGTGGGGTAGGAAGAAGTAGGCTGCTGGTTAACTAGGATCTGCAGCTTATCCAGTAGGTAGGAAATGGGCAGACTGGGTGGGCCAAGCGGTCCAGATCTGCCGTCCAAATTCTATGTTTCTATGGTTTTATGCTGGCTGAGTCAGCAGCTTTTTGGGACATTTTTCTCAGTCAGTTCAAACACCTATCAAGCGGGTTTTTTTTTTTTTTTTTTTACAAATTTCTAATCTGCCTTCAGGTGATCAAACCTAGGCAAAACACAAATCAAATGAGGATCTGCCTAGCAAATGGTTCACCACACACTGTACAATGCTGAAACCCCATTGGGCCGGTTCTTTTTTGGGTAGTGACATAACCAGAGAAAACTCTAGAACTACAGGTTACTCACCTGTAACAGGAGTTCTAGGAATGGTATATGTTGTTCATCGATTACCTCATTGGCAGGTTCTCGCCACTTTAAATCTTGCCAGAAGGTCTTCAAGCTGGTTCCTCCCACCCACCCGGGTGGTAAAACTCTGCTTTGCCCCATGACGCCAGATCTAGCCAGTGGTGTACAGCGTCAAGCCAAGAAGGTCGAGAATGTAGATGAACAACATATACCATTCCTAGAACTCCTGTTACAGGTGAGTAACCTGTATTTCTAGGGACATGGATATGTTGTTCATCCACACTTATTGGCAGACTCCTAGCAGTTCTCCGGGAGGAGAGAGGCAAGGCACACACCCCCTACTTAGGGAATAAAGATGGAGAACCGAGGCCCCAAAACCAGCATCCCAGCATGACTCAAGGTCGATGTGGTAGTGGGTAATGAAGGTATGTGCTGACTTCCAGGTAGCAGCCCTGCAGATATCCTGGATAGGGACATCCATGAAAGCAGCCACCGATGCAGCAGTATGGCGGGTAGAATGAGCTCTTATCCCTCTGGGAGGATCCATGCCCGCCAACCTATAGAGAGATCTATGCAGGAGGTGACCCATCTGCTTATTGTCCGCTGGCTGCAGGTCTGCCAGGTGTGGCTTCAGCGTAGGTGACAAAACAGCTGGTGAACCTCTCCCGAACTTCAGCCGTCCTCCCTTATAATAAGCAAGCACTCTTCTAGGGTCCAGTATGGAGCCTAGATTGACCTCCAAGGTGTGATTGGGGTAGAACACCGCAGAGTCAACACCTGGTAAAGGTGAAACTCGACACCACCTTTGGAAGGAACTTCGGGTGGGGGCGCAGGACAACCTTGTCCCTGTGTAATACCAGATAAGGAGACTATGGAAAGCGCCTGGACCTCTCCCATCCTTCTGGCTGACGTGATAGCCACCAAGAAGGCGGTCTTCCACAACAGGTGGGAGATATCACACCTGTGCATTGGTTCGAATGGCTTGCCCATGAGCTTGGCCAATACCTGCAGTAGATCCCACGGAGGTGGAGGTTCTCGCACCGGAGGGGAAATGTGATCAAGGCCTTTGAAAAAGCGCCAGACCACCTTCTCCTGCGCCATCGACTGCTTCCCAGCCCGCGCCCGGTAAGCAGAGATAGCTGCCAGGTGCACCTTAAGGGTCGTCGACCAAAGCCCTTGCTGAGAAAGGGACCACAGGTAGTCCAGAATGCTTGCCAAGGAACAGGAGGAAGGGTCCAGGCCCTTTCCCCGACACCAAATGGAGAATCTCTTCCATTTGAAGGCATAGCATTTTCTGGTAGACTCCTTATGGGACGCCTCAACGAAGTTGAGGACCTCGTCGGAAAGAATCAAGGCCTGGAACTCTAGCCACTCAGGAACCAGGCCGTCAGGTGCAGGGAATGAAGGTCCGGATGGAATACCATCCCGACTGACTGCCTGAGATGAGGTCCAGGCAGGCTGGAAGCTGCCTCGGGAACCTGGAGCTGAGACTGATGAGATCTGGGTACCAGGACTGGTGGGGCCAGTCTGGGGCTACCAAAATCACCTGCGCCTTGTCCCTCCTCGCCTTGAGAAGCACCTTGTGGATCAAGGGAATGGGGAAGGCGAAGAAGAGGCCCAGGGTCCACGGCCTCGAGAAGGCATCCCCCTGCAGCGAGCCCTGCTGAGAGGGGCGGGCATGAACAGTCTCAGCTTCACATTCTCCCTGGAGGCAAAGAGGTCTGCCTGAGGCGTGCCCCAATGGGAGAAGAGATCTTGTACTACCTCCGGCAGGAGAGACCACTCGTGAGACGCAGCCCCTATCCGGCTTAGGGCATCGGCCAGGGTGTTGGTGGCTCCTGCCACGTGAATGGCTAAGAGATCCGCCTCCAGGCTGCGCACAAGAGACCATATGCAGAGAGTTTCTTTGCATAACATCATGGAGCGCGTCCCGCCCTGGCAGTTTAGGTAGTACATGGTCATGGTATTGTCCATCTGAACCTGAACCACTTGACCCCGTGAGAAACAGAGTGAAGGTGGTGGAGAGCCAGGCGGACCGCTCGGAGCTCCAGCACGTTGATATGGCATCGGGACTCCCGAGGGGACCAGAGGACGTGTGCTTTGTGCTCCCCCAGATGGGCACCCCAACCCATCAGAGATGCGTCGGTCGATAGAGAGACCGTCGGCTCGGGGCGGACGAATGGGATGCCCTCCTGCAGATGTGCCAGAACGGTCCACCACTGGAGAGTGTTCCACATTTCCTGGGTCACTGTCACCAACTGATCCAACGGATCGTAGTGTTGTGACCACTGGCTGGTCAGTCCCCATTGCAGGGGACGCATGTACCAACGGACCACGCTGGTGCAGGCTGCCATGAGGCCCAGGAAGTCCCGGGCAGGAGCAATTGCCCAACCAGAAATGATTGGGCAAAGGAGGAAAGAACTCGGCCCTGTCCGCCGGAGCCGAGCTCTGGCTCAAGAGAGTCGCGTCTGCCCCGATGAAGTGTATCACCTGCTTCGGCACGAGTTCCGACTTGGCCTCCGTGATGAGGAGGCCAATCTGAGAGCAAACCTGGAGGGCCAGATCTCTGGACCACTCCATCTCCGCTCTGGAGGGGGCTGCAATCAGCCAGTCGTCCAGGTAGGGGTACACCCGGACCCTTCGGCGCCACAGGAATGCTGTCACCACTGCCATGCATTTGGTGAAGACCCTGGGAGCTAGAGAGAGGCCGAAGGGCATGGACCGCAACTCGTAAATGGATCCCTCTGCTCTGAAGCGGAGGAATCTCTGATGGGACAGATGGATCGGGATGTGAAAGAACGCGTCCTGGAGGTCCAGGGAACAGAACCACACGCCTCATTCCAAGGATGGGATTATCTGAGCCAGAGTGACCATCCTGAAGGTCCAAGACCTTAGGAACCTGTTCAGGTCGTGCAGGTTGAGAATGGGGCGTCAGCCCCCGGTCCGTTTTGGGACCAGGAAATACCTAGACACAAACCCCGGGTCTGGAGGAGGATCCGCCATCTTCATGATCACCTCTTTCGAGGAGCAGGGCAATATCACCTTGGCGGGCCAACAGCGAGGCTTCAGACCCCGTGGCCCCCCCAGGGGGTGATGGCTCGAAAGGGAGGGGGTCTGCTCAATTCAGGCAGGTCCTTCCCTACCACCTCCAACTCCAAACGGTCCATGGTGATAGCGGACCAGGTGGAAAGGAAGTGGCGGAGCCGTCCCCCCACGGGGGGGAACCCAGGGAAGGGTGAAGAGGTTGGGGGTGACACCCCTCAACCCGTCACTGGGCAGGCTTGGAGGAGGGACTGGCCGAGGTACCTCCTGGGCCTTTACCTTCTTGCTTCCTGTTGGATGAAGCCGCTGGCTTGGGTTTGGGTTGCTGGTGCTGTTGGGCCGGTCGTGCTGCAGGGGCCGAAGGACGAAAGGACTTATGCTGTTGCTGACGGCGGCCTTCGTCCCTCTGGGTGGAGGTGACCAAGTCCAGAGTGGCGCTGGACTTTTTGATCCACTGAAGGTGTTCCTAGACTCCAGGGCCGATGAGGTCAGTCCCCAGGAAGGGGACGTCCGCCAACTTGTGCTGGGTATCCGCCATGAAGGTGGATATCCTCAGCCACGCCCTGCGGCGCATGGCCACCGCGGCCGCTACTGACCTGGCACAGGAATCACCTATGTTCAGAGCAGTCTGAAGCTGCTGCTTCACCACCACCCTACCCTGGTCCCGCACCTGACGGACCGTGGTCTATAGGTCAGCTGGGAGATGAGGGATGACCTCATCCAGGAGCCCATGAGGGCGTGGGAGAAGTGTGCCATCAGCACGGCCGAGCTGGCCTGTCGGAGGCAGAGGGAGGACGCAGCGTACACCTTGTGCCCGGCAAAGTCCAGCTTCTTGGACTCTTTGTCGGGGCTTATCCATGTCCCAAGCATTTCCGGAACGCCAGAAGACGCTATTGGTGACTAACCCCTCGGCACAGGGGTGTTCCGAGAAACTGGACAAAGAGCGGTAGGGACCACATACTTCCTGGCCATCCTGGCTGAGGCGCGAGGACAGGAAGCAGCTTCAGCTCCAAGGCTGGGCCAGCAATGGCCTCAGCCACAGGGAAGGCCTCCGTGGGTGAATCCCTCAGTCCAGTATCTCCGTCTAGGGAATACTTAGCCCGTTTGGACACGAGCTTGAGCTGCATCCCGGTAGACTCGGAGATGAGCCGAAGCAGACCCATGAAGGACGATGGGCTATAGTCCAATGACTGGCCCCCGGAGGACTCCAGGTCAACCTGCCTGGAGAACAGGGAGGAGTCTTCATCGGACTCCGAAGAGTCTGCGAAGAGCTGCCTCGGGCCTGAGCCACCCTCCACCTGCCAAGGACGGTCGGGAGTGAGGGTGACAGACAACCTGTGGGGCAGGCCGTGACCCGACCGAGAATCTTTGGTAGGTGCCCTAGACTTCGGTTGTGGAGGCAGAGTTTCCACCACAATCGGTGGGGCAGCTAGTTTCGGCCGAACAACCGGCCTAGAAATGGGCATCTTGACTGCGGCAAGCGCTTGCTTCGGCCATTCGGGCGACAGCCACTTGATGGCCGGGAGATGAATTGGAGTAGATTTACTCCCGGACAACAGTAACTGCTGCCACATAAGCTCCTCGTAATGCCGACACAATTTGCGTCGAAGCCTCTCCTCATCCAAGGAGGAGGACAAGGAGGAACGGTGTCGCCGCTTACTGGTGGTCAAGATCACCGAATCGGGTGGAATGGCTTGACTGAGATGAAGTCCAGACCCTGACCTCAGTGTAACTGGGGCGGCCTGGGGGGTGGGGTCACCCACTCTTCCCCCGGCTCGACACTTTTAATCGGGGACTGTTGCCCCGAAGGCGCAGGCAGACCCTCGGTCTCCATCGGGGGAACCAGCGAAGAGGGGTTTTCAGCTTCACCAGTCGACAACCCGTCCGATGGGTCGAGGAATATTTCAAATGCGTCGACAGATGTCTCGTCAGGCTGGCCTGACGGGGACGCCGTGAAGCCAGCGGCCAGAGCCGCAACCTCGACTGAAGTCAACTGGTCAGCTGTCCAAGGAAGGAGACCTCTCCCGCTCCCACGAACGCCGACGGTGGGACTTACCCTTCGACTCCCTCTTCTTGGGCCGAGGGGAATGTCCCAATGGCCCCTCTCCCTTCATGGAAAGGGACTGGCAAAGCTCCTTGAACAAAGCTGAGTAAGAGGAACTCAGAAAAAGCAGGATAAATGCCACGGCCGAGGAGGAGGAAGATGCGGCCTGGGCCGCCTCCTCCTCGAGGGCGATCATATGCGCGAGCTGCTCAGCCGAGCCAGCCGCCGCACACCGCCCAACAAGCCTCTTTGGATTTTACCAGTGGGTAACGCTTCTCCGGGCGCCTGAGCTTCAATCGGGCAGCGCGATCCTCTAGGACGGTGGCCGAAATGAGCAGCATAACCGTAGACCGCGCGGGTCGTGGTTCAGGCCGAGGCAGTAGATGCACGGGAGTGCAGATCCGCCCTGACATCTTCTGCCCACAGGGCACCTCCGAAAGCCGGGGATCGATCTGTCCATCGCAGCCGCGAGGGATAATGAAGACCGAAGTTTAGAAAACTTCAAAACTAGTTTTGAACGAACCAAAGAGTTAGGATCCAGTCTAAAATGCAGAGCGCTAAGGAGGGAACCTGAGCTTCCAAGCGGTAAGGAAGATCTGGCGTCATGGGGCGAAGCCGAGAGTTTTACCACCCGGGTGGGTGGGAGGAGCCAGCTTGAAGACCTTCCGGCAAGATTTAAAGCGGCCAGAAACCTGCCAATAAGTGTGGATGAACATATCCATGTCCCTAGAACGTGGGTTTTCTGTGAGTCAGAAACCCACAGAGATAAACAAAGCTTTTTTTTTTGTGGTCGGTTCAGCGAATCGACCTAAAGAAATTACAGTTACATAAAACCTACCATAAACATTGGATCTTCGAGAGGATCCTGCAGTCGGTCTTCACATATAGGACTGTGCCTCTGGCGTCAGAACCGCACGGCAAACTTCTAGCTAGCAATACTTAGTGGGGACAGCTCCGCATCACGTGACATGACGTCCAGCATGTCAGTATATAGGGACAGTCTCCACACCTGCCCTCCAGTTCTCCCACCACAAGACCCTGTAAGGTGAAAGAGAAAGGAGACCAACTCCTAGAACCCGGTTGCTGGTAGCCACCCTGGAAAGGGATAGAAAAACAGGAGACGGGGAAGGTGAGAGGGAGGTGACCTACGCAGGAACCTCACTTGAAGATCCACTGTTATGGTAAGTTCTACGTAACTAATATCTTACTTTGAGAGGGTTCCTGCAGTAGGCCTTCATGTATAGGACTGAAATACCAAGCAGTCAAGAAAAAAAGTCGGAGACTGATGTCCAGGAAGTGGAAATGTCTACCAACCAGAGAGCTTGTTAGAAGACGCCTTACAGGACAGCAAGACCAAAACCAACCCTATGCCTAGAGGCGATGTCCAGACTGTAATGCATGGTGAAAGTATGGACTGAAGATCAAGTGGCCACAGCACAGATATTGGAAGTGTCAAAACGGCCATGCCACGAGTCAGTGGCCTTTCACTTCCCGGAGAAAGGTTTCGTATTTTTGATGAGCGAGATACAATTAGCCAACCATTTAGACAGGCCCTGTTTAGACATGGACGACTCCAGACATCTGGGTGCAGCTTACAAAACAACCGTCAGACATATGCACCTCCTTAGTCCGAAAGACACAGTATCACAAAATCCTGTGCACATCCAATGTGAAGAGGTATCCCCCACTGGAATATTCAGGAAAATAAACCGCCAGTTGAACACCTTGGTTCAACGTAAATTCTGATACCACTTTCACGCAGAAAGGAAGGGTTAGTCCGAAGAGCCACCTAGTCTCTGTGGAAAATTAAATAAGGCTCCTTGCAAAAGAGGGCCTGAAGCCCTGAAATCCTTTGAGCTGAGGTAATAGCAGCTAAAAAGAGCGCTTTCCAAGACAAATAGTGCATGTTGCAACTTGCTGCCAGCTCAAAAGGGAGCGAAGTAAGTTTCTCTAAAAAAGTTTAAGTCCCAGGGGGGAACCGGGCTACGGACTGGAGGTTTTAAGTGGAGGATCCCCTTAAGAAAGGTTTTTGAGACCTCCAACTGTGCGAGTGTGTTGCCATCCATCGGAAGGTGGCAGGTAGAAACCGCTGAAAGATGGACCTCCATGGATGAATAACCGAGGCCCGAATCAGACAAGTGTAAGAGGTACTCAAAGACCTGGGGCACCGAGCAAGAGAAAGGGTTCAGGCCTTGGCCATGGCCCAAATGGTGAATCTCTTCCACTTCATCGCATATGTAGTTCTAGTGGACGGTTTTCTGGCCTCCAGTAGGACCTGGGAAACCCATAAGGAGACGCCAAATCATGAGACCACTACGTCCAAAGGTGCCACGCATGTAAGTGGAGAGATTTGAGGCTCGGAAGCACCAGGCTGCCCTGCTCCTGTGGCAGAAGGTCATGGAGGAGAGGAAGATGGTTCCAATGCCAGCTGTAGTAGCAGGGGGAACAAGATCTGCAAAGGCCAAAGGGGAGCTATAAGAATCATGCAAGCGCCCTTCGCTTGAAGCTTCAGCACCATCTACTGCAGAACTGGAAAGGGAGGAAAAGCACACAGAAACCTCCCTGTCCAACAAAGGGACAGCACGTCTCGCCAGAAAATACCACGCCTGAGAAGGAGCGAGCAAAAGCTGGGTAGTTTTGCGTTGGATGGGGAGGCGAACAGATCTATTTCTGGCCAACCCCACTGATCGAAAATAACTTCTACTACCTCCTGCTTTAGTTCCCACTTGTGTGATGGTGCACCTGAGACTGTCCGCCAGGGCGCTGTGAAATCCCGGGACACAGACTGCTGTCAGAGATGGGCCGTGCTTGACTGCCCAGTACCACACCCGCATCGCCTCCCTGCAGATGGGGTATGATCGGGTGCCTCCCCGTTTATGTACCAGACCATGGCAGTGTTGTTGGTCTGGATTAGAAGTGTTCCCAGGTGTAAGAGGGTCTGGAATGCCTGTGGTCCAGGTCGTCTGAGCACTGGTCCCACTGGACTAGGAGAGTCCACTGGGTCACCCTCATATGCAGACTGGCCTATGGAACTGTGGGAATGGTGTCCACCATTAATCCCAACAGGCAGAGCACAGAGCGGGTTGTGGTCCAATGAGAGTTGGACACAGATGAAGCTTGCTGAATCAGTTTCCGCCCTGTCCAGAGATAAGAAGGCTCTGCCCTGGACAGTATCCAGCATCGCTCCAATGATTTTGAGGTGCTGGAGGTGAAAGCTGAGACTTGGGATAGTCACAGTGATGCCAAGCCAGAAAGCGAGGTCCGGGTGGTGGAGAGAGACTCTAGCAGACTGTCCTGAGACAGGGCTGACAACAGCCAATCGTCCAGGCATGGGAACATATAAATCCTTTGCGGCTAGGACCGATGCCACCACTGCCAGGCACTTGGTAAAACCAAGGTGCCAACAAAAGGCCATAAGGGAGGGCCTTGAATTGGTAGTGGTTCCTCTAGAAGTTAAACCGAAGAAACGGCAGTGGGCCTGGAGGATAGCAATGTGCAGGTAAGCATCCTGCATGCCCAGCAACACAGCCATTGGTTCTGTTGGAGCAGGGGTAAGAGTTCCTGGAGAGTTAGCATGTGGAACCTATTGTATTTGACGAAGAGGTTGAGCAGGCTGAGGTCCAGAATGGGCCTCAGATCGCCCATCTTTTTGGGCACCAGGAAGAAATGGGAGTAGTACCCCCTTACTATCTGCCTGAGAGGAACCGGCTCTATGGCTGACTTTGATAAGAGAGCCTGGATTTCCTGCTGAGTGAGGTGCAGATGGCTTGATGGGTAGGAAGACCTGCCTGGAGGATTGTCTGGGGGTCTGTCCAGGAACTCTATTGAGTGCCCTCTTGCGATCAGTTGGAGAACCCAATCATCTGCAGTTATCACCTCCCACCTGTCTAGGTGAAGGGTGAACCTCCCCCCCCCCCCACCGGCTCCAATGGAAGAACGGGAGGAGGTGGAGGGGATCCTCTCGAGTCAGAAAGCAGAGGGGAGGGCCGCTTTACTGCCTCCAGCAGTCTTTTGGATCTTTGCTTGGGGGTCTGTGTGCCCGAACCAGTGGCACGGTGCTTTCCCTGGCATCTGACCTGGTTCTGTCTGTTCCATCTTTTCTGCGGGCGATGAAAAGGCTGCTTGGCTTTCGGACTGGAACGGTACATGCAGCGGATGTCCCAAAGGGATCTGCTGTTATCTTGTAGGTCAGTAATAATATCCTTGCATCACCACGAACAGGACTGAACCCCGAAAGGCGTCCCAGGAGAGTGGGTTTGGATGTCCTGCACCAGTTCCGCAAGACTGAGCCATGCCAGACATCTCAGGCAGATGCCCGAAGCAGTGCATCGGGCCAATGAGTCCACTGAGACATAGGTGGCATGCAATGTGTGGTGGCAGGAAGACATGTTAAGTCTCACCTTCTCCAAAAGCATGTTCCAGAGTTCCTCATCCAGGATAGACTGGAGCCCTTTCTCTAGGTTGGTCAAGGCAGACTTCTAGAAAGAGATCATGTGGGCTACGTAATTAAGAGACCTGACAGAGCAGGTGGAGGAAGCATTGACCTCGCGGCCGTATTGGTCCATTTGCTTGGACTCTCTGTCCAGAGGTGAGGCACTCAGATGCTCTGACTGAGCCAACCTATCGTGGGCCACTGTGATGACTATCGAATTAGCCTTAGGTTGACTCGTGAGGTGGCTGGCTCCTTCCGGGGGATAATACATCCAAAATGGGATAGGTAAGGGATCCACATCTGTCAAATCCAGGTGCTCTACAGGCCTCTTCCTTTTAGGATCCATCTCTTGGGATGCCCAGTTGCATGCCTGCTGGCTGGACCTAAAGAGTTCTGCAAATGACTGGTCCTTCGGAGATTCAGAAGACTTCTTGGGTTGGTGTTCCAAAGGGGAATGAAGCTCTAAGTGAGCTGCAGAGTCGGAGTCAATATCGGTCACAAGACCTCGGCCCGTTTGACAGAAAGGCTATGTCCGGAACCTCTTCCGTAATCCTGAAGCCAGAGAGGGCCCCAGCTGGTCGCCTGCTAGAGTCCCTATCCAACAACCAATGGTCAACCAAGGAGGGGCTCCTAGGGACTGCCGTTGGGGTGTAACAGTGACTGGTTATGGATGTTTTAACTCTTGCAAGAGCTGCAATTTGGCGTCATTCCACTAAGGCAGAATTGTCCCCTGGGGTTCAGTCTGAGGCCTGTCTAAGGCCAGAGGCGGAGGAGGCAGCAGTGGAGGTGGAGGCTGATAGACTGAAAACCCAGAGGAAGAATATGAGGGGTAACCAGAAGCCTGGTACCAATAGGGGTAAGGCTCATGATGGTACCCCTGGTACCTATGACTCAAGGCCGCCCCGCGCCCAGGCAAAAGGGGGGAAATCCGGCAGCGGGTAGCTGGGGTTCATGCCCAGAGGCCTGGATGACAGAAGAGCTAAAGGCCCTGAATAAGGTGGGGCCAAGGGACCGCCAGGAACATATGGGTCCGTCAGCAGGACTGGGATCCCGGCTGGAACCATGGAAGGGCCAGGTGAGGGATCTGGCATTGGAGCAAAAGGTCCAGAGGCCATCAATGAGTTGGAAGGGGCATCAATGGGTGAGTGGCCTGGTGTCAGGGCCTGAAAAGACATATCTGATCCGAGAAAGGCAAAGGGGTAAGGAATAGAGACCCTCATTGGCAGGCCGCTGGGGAAGAAGCTCCATAGGAAAAGAATCCTGGCCAGAAGCACTCATGTCCTGGGGTCCGAGGAAAACAGGGTCGGGCCGAGACAGAGTCCCGGAGGAAGCACCCATACGGGATGAGAGGGTGCCTCGAAGCTGGCTCTGCTCAAAGTCGGGTACAACAGAAAGGCCCAACAGGAGAGCCCGCCAAGCGTCATCGGGCAGGCCGGCGACTGACTGATTGGCCTCGACCAAGCAGATGTCAGAGGAGCCAGCATCTGACTCATCAGTCATGGCTGAGTGGGCAGCAGCAGAGCTGGAGTCTGGCTTAATCGACCGAGGCCACGTGCCCAGCAGCAGAGCCGGAGGGTGACTTATCAGCCTGAGAGCTTTTGACAGGCCTTGAAGTAAAATCTTCCTGGGAAGAACACCCCTCACCCTCTGACTAAGGCAGTAGGGGGGAGTCAGCAACCATCCACCGGGGTGGACGGAGACCGAGAAGGAGGAGTATCCACAGACGTAGAAGCCTCACCAGAAGTAGCGTTGACTACCTGGCGACGCTGCGTAGAAGGGGACTGGTCCCAGTCCTTTTTCTTGTACTCAGTGGTGGGTAAAGAGGAAATGTATAAACATTAATGTTTAAGACCACTAAGGAACCAGGAATTCTATAAAACTTGTGAAAGTAACCCTACACAAATAGTCCAAAATCTAATGAAAACCGTCTTAGAAGGAGGAGCAGAGAAATTATATATAACAGAGTGGGAATTTAAAGCTCTAGTTAGACAGCATCCAATGATGCTAATCTTTTATACCCTCCCTAAGCTTCACAAAAAATATCTGATCCACCAGGGAGACAAATTATAGCTGGATAGGCTCAATTCCAGAATCCCTATCTGTTTATATCGATTACCATTTATAGCCACTTGTAACTACAACTAAAGCATATCTTAAAGACAGTAAGGAAACAATTGAGCTCTTAAATTATATTAATGAAGAAAAATAACAGACAAAACAATCTTAGTCACTCTAGACGTTAAAGACCCCTACACTAGCATCCCTCGCCAGGCAGGTCTTGAGGCACTGAAAGAAAACTCCAAGAAAGAAGCAAAACAGATAAACCAACGAATGAATACCTATTACAACTGGCTGAACTAGTTCTAACAAAAATGTCTCTACATTTGAAATAAACACTATTGGCAGTGTAAGGGTACAGCCACGGAGTTATCCATGGCACCAAGTTATGCCAATATATTTATGGATAACTTTGAACACAAAATACAGTATGTCCCGAATAAGACCAACAGATATAAAAATAATATAGCCACATGGAAAAGATACACAGACGATTGTCTATGTATCTGGGAAGGCTCAGAACAAGAGCTGCATGAAATCTTGATCCATTAAAACTCACAGTCAGACTATTTACAATTTGTTATGACATTTGATTCAGAGATAGTGAATTTCCTAGACCTTAGAGTCAAAAAAAGGAACAGGCTAGAAACTAAAATATATAGAAAGCCAACAGACAAAAATGTGCTTTTACATGCTAGGAGCTTCCATAAGCCAAGTGTATTGATAACATACCATATGGACAGATGATAAGGACCAAAATAAATTGTTCCTCAGAAGAAGATTTGAGATAGCTGCAGATGAACTAACTGAATGCTTCAAAGATAGGGGCTACAAACTGACATCCTAGACAGAGCAAGAAGCAAATGTGATGCTAGGAACAGGACTAATCTATTAAGGCAATCACCAAGAATATACAGCAGAGAATAGGATTACAGTACTGATAGAATATTCTGACCAGTCTGGAACTATAAAATACTGTATACTCAAACATTGGGACATTTTAAAAACAAATGAAAGTGGAGCCAAATCCTCAGAGGAAAAAAAAACGCTAATTACAGTGAAAAAAGTGTGCTCACTAAAGGACAGATTATGTAATGTAGTATGCCAGACACTGGAGAAAAAATATCAAATATCTGAAGATAGAACCAAAATAGTGGACAACTACTTGTGTGGCAGATGCCAAAACTGTAATAGCACCAAAACAGTGTACAACCCTTTTAGAGATGAACACACTGGAATCAGACACTTCATGACTTGCCAAACAGAACAAGCTATTTGTTGACATGTCCCTGTGATCTTCACTATATAGGTCAGACTTCGAGAGGTCTCAAATTACACCTAATCGGACACAGAAGTGACATTAGGAACAAAGAGTCAGTAGTATCACGGCAGTTTAGTAAGAATAATCACAATGTGGCCTCATAACTGAAGTAAGGTGCCTGCCTGGTGCCATGGCTTGGAGGGACAGGAAGCGCATCCTCAGGATCACGAGAACAGCTGCACGGGAGTCTGAGCTGGACGTCATTGTCCACCCAAGGACAAATGACTTCGCTCATCATGAGATTAGAGCAGTGCAGGAGGACTTTGTAGAGTTGGGGAGGGGCCTAAGACAAGTAGCATACACAGTATCCTTCTCAGAGGTGCTGCCTGTCAATGGCATGTGTGAGGCGAGGGTACTTTGCACCATGCAGTTTAATGAATGGTTGAAAAAATGGTGTGGAGCACCGGGGTTTGGCTTCATTGGGGACTGGGGTTCCACCTGGAGGGACACCAGCCTATACTGACAGGATGGTCTGCATCTGTCCAGGAAGGGAACGTGTCTTTTGAGCAATCGGTTTAAATGCTTCATTGGCAAGCTTTTAAACTAGTCAAGGGGGGAGGCTCTGATAAGTAGCAGAAAAATCCCAGTCTCTTCCTACAAAACAGGGTACTAAATGAGAAAAAGACTGAGGCAGAAAGGTCAGTGGGGGATGCTGCTACAGAAGGTAAAGCCATCAAAAAATGGAGAGCAATGAGTACCAATGCTCGTAGTCTGGGTAACAAGCTTTTGAATTAGTTGCCTTGATGAAGGAGGAACATCTGGATATTGTGGCAGTCACAGAAACAGGGTACACACAAAACCATGACTGGGACGTAAACATACCAGGATATACTATCTACAGGAGGGACAGGGAGGGTAAAAGAGAGGAGGAGTAGCTCTTACATAAGGGAAGGAATCAAAGCAATGGAACAAAATGGTAAACAGGGAGGAGAAGAAGCACTCTGGGTCAATTTGAGACAGGCAATGGCACCACACAGGGTTAGATACAGACCCTCTCAGGGGGAGGAAATGGACAAGGAAATGATAGAAAGTATACTTAGAATGGCAGAAAAAGGGGAGATATTGCTGATGGGTGATCTGAATACGCCAGATGTTAACTAAAGTACAGTTGCAGCAGCCACTTCTAAGAGTGGGTTATTCTAGATGCCTCACAGGGGCATGCCTTAGACAACTGGTATTGGAACCCACTCGAGAGGGAGCAGTCTTAGACCTGGTTCTCTCAAATGGAGATGGAGAGGATCACAGATGTAGAAGTGGGTAGCCATCTGGGAACTAGCGTACCATCGAACAGCATGGTTCACAATAAACACAGCTGTAGAGTCGAGCCATACAAAGGCAAAAGTACTGGACTTTAGGAGGGCTGACTTTGCTAAAATGGGTGAGTGCCTAAGGAATGCACTAGCAAATGGGCAGGAAGGAGGGGTGGAAGAACAATGGGGAATGATAAAAACTGCCATCACGGAAGTAATAAGCCTGTGTGTGAAGCAAGTAAAACGATGTAAGAAACCATTATGGTTCTCAAAGGAAGTGGCAGTGAAGGTTCAAGAGAAAAAGAAAGCATTCAGAAAGTACAAAGAATCACATAAGGAGCAGGGCAGAGAACTGTATCAGTTAAAGCAAAGGAAGCTGGGAAGGCAGTCAGAACAGCAAAGGCCGAACAGAGGAAAAGATAGCCAACTCGGTTAAGAGGGGATAAAACCTTTTACAGGTACATCAGGGTGCAAAGGAAGACCAAGGGAGGGGATAGTGAGGCTTAATAAAGTGGAGGGCGGGTGGGCAGGGGGTGACTGTGAAAGGCAGAGATACTAAACAAATATTTTGCTCAGTATCTACAAATGAAGAGGGGAGGTATCTAAAACAAACACTAGAAACACTCTGGATACAGAAGTTGACACCAGTCCATTTACAGAAGAAAGGGTTCTGAAAGAACTTTAAAACTGAAGGTGGACAAAGCAATGGGGCCTGATGGGATTCACCCAGAATTCTAAAAGAACTAAGGGTAGAACTAGTGACACCACTGACTACCCCCTTTAACAAATCATGGGAGGATCGGGTGGTACCTGAGGACTGGAGGAGGGCAGATGTGATTCCCTTCACAAAAGTGGGAGCAGGGCAGAAGCAGGAAACTACAGACCTGTTAGTTTAACCTCAGTGATAGGGAAAATGATGGAATCACTTCTGAAGGAAAGAACTGTCGAGTATCTAGAGGCCAGAGGGGCACAGGACCCAAGGCAGCATGGATTCACAGCAGGCAGGTCATGCCAGACGAATCTAATAGATTTCTTTGACTGGGTGACCAAAGTAGTAGATCAGGGAGGGGCTGTGGACATGGCCTACCTAGACTTTAGCAAAGCATTTGACACAGTCCCACACAAAAGATTAATACACAAGTTAGCCAGCCTGGGAGTGGGTCCCAAGATGACAGCCTGGGTAAAGAATTGGCTGGAGAATAAGAAATAGAGTACAGTAAATGGAGTCTACTCTGAAGAAAAGGGGGGTTACTAGTGCGGTACCGCACGGTTCAGTATTAGGACTGGTCCTCTTCAATGTCTTTATAAGTGACACTGCAGAGGGACTGGAAGGAAAAGTATGTCTCTTTGCAGATGACACAAAGATCTGCAACAGAGTTGATGCACAAGGTGGGGTGGAAAGGACGAGAAGGGACTTGGCAAGGTTAGAGGAATGGTCAAATGTATGGCAGCTTAGATTCACTGCTAAGAAGTGCAAGGTAATGCACCTGGGAAACAAAAACCCAGGGGAAGAGTACACAATGGGGGGTGAGATACTAACAAAAATGGAAAGGGACCTGGGGGTAGTCATATCAGATGACCTAAAGGCGGCAAGCAATGTGAGAGGGCAGCAAAGAGGGCTGGGGGGATACTGGGATGCATAGGGAGAGGCATCACCAGTAGAAAACAAGAAGTTGTTATCCCTCTGTACAGACAGCTGGTGACACCCCATCTGGAGTACTCGTGCAGTTCTGGAGACCCAATCTCCGCAGACACATAGATAGGATGGAAGCTGTCCAGAGGAGGGCAACTAAATGGTGCAGGGTCTGCACATATGAAGAGAGAGAGACTTAAGGAGCTTAATATGTATAGCCTCGAGGAAAGGAGTGAGAGGGGGACATGATTGAAACTTTCAAGTACCTCAAGGAATCAACAAAGTCCAAGAGGGTAGCATCTTTCAAAAAGAGGTGTGCAAGAACAAGGGGCACAATTTGAAGATAGAGGAGGGGCTCAGAGATAATGTAAGGAAGTATTTTTTCATGAGAGGGTTGTGGATGCATGGAATGGCCTTCTGGAGGAGGTTGTGGAGTCAAAAACAGTGGTGGAACTCAAGCATGCATGGGACATAAGGCAATTTAGGGGTGGGTAAGAAGAAGTAGGCTGCTGGTTAACTAGGATCTGCAGCTTATCCATTAGGTAGGGAAATGAGCAGACTGGTGGCCAAGCAGTCCTTATCTGCCGTCAAATTCTATGTTTCTATTGAGATCTGTGGCACTAGAAAAGTAGAAGTCCCACCAAGAGGAGGGAATTTGCAGCAATTCCTACTACGAAGATAGGCATACTGCATAGATTTGGTACTCTAGACAAAAGATATGGTATCAATGAATAAATAATCTGGTTGGATCTAGTTACCTAAACAAATATCCTGGTAAACCTAGTACTGAACATCGTAATTTCAGACTGTCCACCGGTTTCTGTGTCACTTCCATGACACTTTATTATTGGTGGCCACCAAAGTAGCCATTTTTTTGGCATAGTGGGTCAGGACGTGGGGCTATGCAATCTAGCATGGTCTCCTAGTCCCAATTCAGTCTTGGTTATCTGATTAAATGAGAAATTAAAAAATGAAATTGTCTAATAAGAATAGGAACAAGAGACGATAAAAATTGGGTAAAAACCCAAAACCCTAACATTTAGAGAAGCTTAACCAACTCTATGTGTAATGTCACTGAAAAATTGAAAAATACATACAATAATTAGTAATAATTGCAGCTCCAACCTGCAATAAATGTCCCCCTAAACCTTCGAGACAAACTAAAATGAAATAAACAGAGAGAACATTGAAATATTATACTGCAAATATATGTACAGTGCCTTCAGAAAGTATTCCCCCGGATTTTGTCACATTTTGTGATGTTGCAAACTCAACTTAAAATACATTTATATGGGATTTTTTTGTCACGTATCTACACAAATTACTCTATGTCAAAGTGGAATGAAACTTCTGGAATTTTTTGTACATGTAATTTAAAATAAAAACCTGAAATGTCTTGATTTGATAAGTATTCACCCCCTTTGCTATGACACTCCAAATTGAGCTCAGGTACATCCAATTTCCTTGTGAGATCACTCTAAAACTTGAATGGAGTCCACCTGTGGTCAGTTCAAATGGTTGACATGATTTCAGAGGAAATACACCTGTCTATATAAGGTCCCATGTTGACAGTGCATGTCAGGGCAGAAACTCTGCCATGAAGACCAAGGAGCTGTTCGTAGAACTCCGTGATAGAACTGTGAGGAGGCACAGATCTGGGGAGGGGTATAAAAACATTTCTAGGGTGTTGAACATTCCCAGGAGCACAGTCAAGTCCATCATTAGGAAATGGAAAGATTACGGAACCACCCAGACTCTTCCTAGAGCAGGCCGTCGTCCCAAACTGAGCAACGGGGCAAGAAGGACCTTGGTCAGGGGAAGTGACCAAGAACCCAATGACCACCCTGACAGAACTACAGAGTTCCATGGCTGAGATGGAAGAACCTGTCCAGAGGACAACAATCTCTGTAGCACTTCACAGATGTAGCCTCTATGGGAGAGTGGCTAGATGGAAGCCACTTCTAAGAAAAAGCCACATAATAGCATGCCTGGCGTTTGCAAGAAGGCATGGGGCAGACTCTGAGACCATGTGGCAAAAGATTCTCTGGTCTGATGAAACAAAAATTGAACTCTTTGGCCTGAATGCAAAGCGCTATGCCTGGCACAAACCGAACACAGCTCATCACCAATGTAACACCATCCCTACCATGAAGCATGGTGGTGGCAGCATCATGTTATGGGGATGCTTTTCAGCGGCAGGGACTGGGGCACTTGTCAGGATAGAGGGAACAATGAATGGAGCCAAATACAGGCACATCCTTGAGGAGAACCTGCATCAGTCTGCAACAGACCTTGGACTGGGGCGAAGATTTTCATTCCAACAGGACAACGACCCCAAGCATACAGCCAAAGCAACACTGGAGTGGCTTCAGAACAAGAAAGTGAATGTCCTTGAGTGGCCCAGCCAAAGCCCAGACTTGAATCCCATTGAGCATCTGTGGAAAGACAAAGATTGCGGTTCACCGACGTTCCCCATCCAACTTGACAGAGTTTGAGCAAATCTGCAAGGAAGAATGAGCGAAAATCCCCAAATCCAGATGTGCAAAGCTGATACAGACATACCCAAGAAGACTCAAAGCTGTAATTGCTGCCAAAGGCGCTTCTACAAAGTATTGACTCAGGGGGGTGAATACATAAGTAAACAAGTTATTTCAGTTTTTAATGTTTCAAAGATTTTTGTTACACAATAAAAATATTTTTGCCCCTTTAAAATTGTTGAGTATGCTGTGTGAATCAAGGGGAGAAAAATCATTTTAATGCATTAAAAATTCTGGTAGTAACACAACAAAATGTGACAAAATCCAAGGAGGGTGAATACTTTCTGAAGGCACTGTATATTAAAAAAACACTTCAGAAGAGTTGTACCACAAAAAGCAAATGCTTTCAGATATTACACAAATCAAGGAACCCCACAAATCAAGTGTGATGTTTCAACCTATGCGCATGCCCAAAAAGATAAAGAAACAAGCGGTGAAGGACAGAAACTAAATGTTAAGTTTAAGCTACTGTGCAGGGGCTAACCTACAAAACACTAAGTGTTGATTTTCATCTAAAGCACATGCGTAAGAGGTGAATACGAGTGGTTAGGACATTGCCACTTCTAAGCTACTGCGCAGGTGTAAACCTATAAAAAACTAAGTGTGCTTTTTTTACATAAAGCGCCTGCCTAAGAGATAAGTGGTCAGGACACTGCTATAGCAACCTGACCGAACATAAAATGCACAATGAAATGAGCAGTGGCGGCCGCAGCACACAAAAAGGAGATGCCAATATATTGGGGTAAGCAGAGATTGTTGTTTTAAACAAAACCAGTACACAGTTCAAATGCAAAATGCTTGAAAGTTCTTACTAGAGAGGTGCTAGTACAAGAATGTTTACCCAATATAACAAATATCATAAAAAAGAAGGATAATGGGGTGAATTGGGAATAAAAAGTAATTATTAGAGTTAAAAAACACAAGATAAAGTAGAACGTTGTTTTGAAAATGTTGGCTATATGAGCTATGGGAAAAAGCATTGCTATGTTAAAGCTGGGAGAGAAGCAGAGCAAAACGCTTGAGGGACAAGAGTAACTGTCATCATTATTTTAAAAGGTGAAAAAGGACTAAAAGGCAAGTTTGCCTCCATAAACAGATGAAACTAAAGGTAAATAATAATTTAGCCACAATAGAAGAAGCGTTTTTTTATAAAGTAAAAAAGATTAAGTGAGTAAATGGTGGCTAATTGAGTACGTTTTTTTACTAGAAAGCAAAAGAACCTAAACATGTACCCGCTCTGCCCCCCTCCTGAAAAGAGTTCTCCTTCTCTTAAAGAGATAATAAAAACTTTTGCAAGAAACTTGAAATTTATTGGAAAATATTACTAGAAGCTACAAACAGAGATGTCTTTATGCCTTTTAGACTAAATCAGAGGAATCAAAAACCGGAACTGTGGATATGATTTGAAAACCTTCAGCATTTTAAGGTGGGAAATTAACTATGTATATGCAAACAACATAGAATGAAAACTTATATAAAGAACATGGATAAATAAGTAACATACACAAAGCAGTATCAGTTATGCTTCCTTTAAAAATGTTTTACAGATTCCATCTAAAAACTTGATAATTTGTATAAATATTTGGATTATTGTCAAACACTATGTAAGAGTGATACACTTAGTATATTAATTATGAATTCGTAGATCCTGAAAAAGTTGTGAGATACACTACAAAACATCGATAAATATAATAAATATAAAATACTGATTATACTTCCAGTGAGTGGGTCTGAATTTCTCCAAGTATGTGCAATACAGTTTACCTGAGGTCTTTTGGAGTATGATCCCTCCTGGAGTCTCTTTAAATTACAGGTACTGGGACGGTCACGCTGTAATGAAGTGGTGTAAATGAAGAGGAACGTTCCTGCAGCTCCTGAAGCTCCTGTTCCATTGATGCTAGGTGTTTTTTCAGCAGGTGGGCATCAAGGGCTTTCTGGTGCCTGACGCTTGTGGCCTTGTTGAAGGACTGGCAGATGTCACAGTCATCAACTCGGTGTCTGGCACCTAAGCAGAGGACGCAGCGGGACTGGTCATCCCCTTGCGGAATGAGCGCTGCATTGTGAGCACTTCTTCTTGGGTCTACGTGTTCTGAGAAGACATGCAAAATGAAGGAATGATAAAAGATAAGAAATGCTTACAAAATGGCAGTCGACTGGAGCAGAGTTCACTGTGAGGTCCAGCGTGCACAGTTCGACAGCGGAAAGAACTGGAGGGTGGGCATGGTGACTGTCTCCTATATACTGTCATGCTGAACATCCTGTCATGTAATGCCAGGGGCAGTCCCCCGCTAAGTACTGCTAGCTTGAAGTTTGCTGTGCGGTCCTGACACCAGGGGGCACAGTCCTATATGTGAAGACCTACTGCAGGAACCCCTTTGAAATAAAATCTGAGAGTTACCCCGGTTTCTCTCTGAAATCCAAAAATTTCAAACAACCGTTCCAGGGAAAAGTTTTAAATAGAAATTTACCTTTTAAAAATGTAAACAAATGTTCGGTTTCCTCACGGTTGAACGAACCAACAGGAAACCAAAAAACTTAACGGAATAACATTAAATCTATACTAATCTACCTGTAAAACCAGAGACAGTGCTTTAAAAGTGAACAGAAATAAAAAGTACTTCAAAAAAATGAGAAAATAAAATCTTCAAGAGAGATGAAGGAGGGCTCTCAGAGGCGTCTGTACTGGGCAAGTGGAGTTAAGAATCTGATGGTTGCAGATGTATTCAAGGGACACTGGTTTGAAAACAGAGCTCGAGCCTAGCATTCCATCATTAGCATAGGTTCTGTTAACCATTTCGACTCCGGGGCAGACTTATGGTGAGACCATACTGTATAAAAGTCAGAAGACAGTAAGATTTCCTGGAATCTGAACCCGAAAATTTCAGGTTTGAATTTATAGCCATTTCTGGGCTATCAGTCAGCAAACAAAAAGTCTAAAACAAGATCACCCACCCCCGCTTTCAACCTTCTAGAACTGTCAAACCAATTGTTTCCAAATTTTTAGGATCCAGGATTCTGAGCCTGAGAATATGCATGCAAAATTTCAAGTTCATCATTCTGTCCAAGGACAATTTCAGTATTACAGTGGAGGGCTGGGTGCATAGTAAAATTCCACTGTCAGAATCGCTGTGGAATGGTAATTCCATTTCTGAAATGCTTTGTAGACTTTCTTTTTAAGTTCCACAGAATTCTGAAAAGCATTTCTGTGCAAACTGCGGAATAAATTTTCCATGGATCATGTACACCATAGAATAATTTTCTATGGACTGTAGAAAAATAATTTGTGGTTTATGTGAACTGTGGATTATTACTCCGCAAAAAGCATTTCAGATGTGGAATGCTGAAATTCCACAAATGATGGAAATTGGAATTTTCTAAAATTTCACAGAATTACACTGGAAATTCAACATTTCGCACAGCCCTATTAAAGTGTGTAACCCTACAAATGGGGGTTCCTAAAAAGTCTTCCATGAGCTTGCCTAATTCCTCATAGCCTGGTTGGTGTTCCACGCCTAAGCCGTTTAAATGTGATTGCCAATGAGTGCTTTTAAAGCCTCCCTGTACTGTTTCTTTAAGGGCTATCTGCTTGCAGTCAAAATTAGTTTAAATGGGGGGGCCTGTGTGTTTCTATGCCCGAATCCCGCCCAGGCTGCTGACTTTTCACTCCGTTTCTGCCATCGCTACTTGTGCAGAGGAAGCCCTGTTAAAAGATGTAACTAATTGCTGGTAATCATTTAGAATAGTGAAAATGTAGTTTGTTCTAACCTGCTTTCTTTGCTGCAAGGACTTTTCAGATTAGCTCCACCATTTTGGTCCCAAACTGCCGAACTGGACCAATCTGTACTGGAGGACTCTAAAATGGAGCCTGCTGAAATGGGACTGTATGGATTACCAGTTGGGATCTGTAGTTTTAGACTGCTGGCGCCTTTTTGCAACAGAAGGGGGAGCTCTTACTGTGATTGACAGCTAAACTGCCCAACCGAACCTTTTGGATCTAAGGGAAATCCCCTGAGCTATCTGCTGGCAGAGGAGAAGTATGTTGGAGCTTGGAGAGTGAGGAGCTCCAGCTTGTGGAGCTGCTGCCCCACGGCGTAGCGTGGAGATTTGGCGGGAAGGCTAAATCTGGCCTGCCTGACTGCAGTTCCCCTGCCTTGAAGAAAAGTGGAGCTTGAATCTCGGACTGTGTCTCCAAACATTTTACTGTGCCCCAAGTTATGGGCATAACGAGCAGAGAAGAAAGAAAGCGAGATTCGAGTTGGAAGCTGAGAGAGAAGGAGCTTGTCTAGTTCGAGCGGTCGTGTTGCACAGTAGTTCGTGTGGGAGGCCTGATTTCTGGCCTGCTATCCTGCCTTCTGCCCCGAGAGGGAGAAGAGGACTTTGTCAGATTAATTCCGAATTCTGTGGGAATAAAGCAAGCTGTTGATTTGGGACCAGGCTTAACCTGTAGAAGACCAAGCATTTTGCTGAATGCGATCGGCCTGTCAGGAATTTCAGTTACTTCTGAGCTCCCAGTATGTGCAGAGACTTGCGATCGTGACTGGGGAGCATTTGGCTTGGTGCAGGTAGAATTTTGGTATATAAATGTACTGTGAACTGAAAGAGAAGCGCGATTTAGTTTGGCTGTGTGCTGCTGGCTTGTACACATGAATGTGCTATGTGCTGGATGGGGATCGTGATCTAATCCCCCTTGTTCTGAACTGTGTGCTAGTTGCTGGAAGCTGTTCCCAGCTAATTTCGGACTGAATCCATTGTTGCCTAGTGCAGATAGGTCCTGCCATGAGGGCCCTGTCTCCCTACCCTGCTTCACAGAGAAGATCCGTCGACAGGGGATCAGCCCCCTGCTCCTTGCCTGAACAAGAACAACGCGAAGCAACTCGTGTGGGCCCTGCTTCCTCTGGCAATCCAGAACGTCCATCCATCATCCCTCCTGTGTTCAGCCTGGGTACCGTGAGTAATAATCACGCTAGCTCCCTGCAACCTTTCTTAATCAAATGCATGTCATCTGATTCTTGTATTGTTCCTTTTCCACAAACTAAGCCCTCTGGCTCTGGATTACAAACTGTGTGTGTGCATGTTATTTTTCCTTCACAGGGCCCCAACCAGCTGCACCGCCGGCCTACCCCCGGCAATGGTCCTGGCTAGCCTTTTCCCCCATCCTGGGTACCCAGAGAGTGTGACTGAACGGGACTCTGACCGCATGCACAGTAGTGTGATTCTTAGTATGTTTAAGCCAATTAATCTGATTATCCCTCGTCCTTGCTACAGTCCCCTGAATAAATAAAATCTGTTTTTTTCCTGCAGTTTAAATTGACTGTGGTGTCAGTTTATGTTGAAGGTACTGTATTGTTGCTTTTGTACTGCATCACCTTATTTTTACAGGGGATCCCAAGAGCCAAGCTGAAGGAACCAGTCCTGGAGGTAAGTGCCAAATATAACTGTATGTACAAAGCATATCTAAAGGAAGGTATATCGTGGTATTGTGTGGGCCACTAAGTGGGAAAAAGGTGGGGGGTCACAGTGTGCAGAGGGCTGTGGCCTGGTAGCTTGACCAATATCAACCCTGACCTTGGTGGAGGCACCGTCACTGAACCTAGGCCCCTTAACCTGCTACTAGCCAAGCAGGCAGGGGTAGTAGCCCTTGGGATAGCGCCACCTAAGGGTTACAAGTGCAATTCTGTTTAAACACAGAACTCCATTTATAACCATAATTATTACTTTATATACGTTAGTTATTCTGCAGATAGCATGTAACTTCGTACAGTTTGCATTCAGCGTCTCCTACTTTGCACATTTTTTTTTTTTAAATCACTGTTTGACTATTTAGTAACTACTCTGCGGCTGCTGGGTTCTCCCCAGGAAACCCTTGAAAAAGTACGGTTACGTAAGAACTTACCGTAACAGTAGCTCTTCGAGAGGCGCTCTTGCAGTAGGTAATTACATATAGGACTGATGCCAGCCGGCGTCAGGACCCAACGGAAAAATTTCTAGCTAGTAGTCTCTGGCGGGGGACCGCCCCACGTCAGGTGACCGACGCCAAAGGAGTCAGTATAGGGGGTGCCCCACCGCCTTCCAGTTCTTTTCCGCCAAAGGCCAAAAGGCAAGACAAGAGAGAGTGGATATTTCCTCCTGGAAAAGGAGATGAAAAGCTTAGGGGATGGAGGGCAGGAAGGTATTACCTACTGCAAGAGCCTCTCTCGAAGATCTACTGTTATGGTAAGTTCTTATGTAACTGTACTATCTTACTTCGAGAGGGCTCTTGCAGTAGGTAATTACATACAGGACTGAGTCCCAAGCAGTCTGGATCAAGGAGAAGCAAACGGGAGGAGGAAAGCTACTCAGAAGTAGACCCTCTGGTTGTGAAGGCCTTAGGAAAGGAGGCCTTGCAAAACAGCCAGTCCGAAGCCTGCTCTACAGCGAGAGGCAATGTCCAAACTGTAATATTTCGAAAAGAGATGGACAGAAGTCCATGGCGGCTGCACAAATGTCAGCCGCTGACATATTCTTGAAAACAGTTGCAGAGGCAGCGACCCCTGGTGGAGTGGTTTCAACTTGACCCAGCAGGGTCTTGTTGTACTTGTCATAACAGAAAGTGATACAATGAGCCAACCATTTCGATAGGCACTGCTTTGAAACAGCATTGCCTTCTCTTTTATGAGCAAAAGAGACGAACAGTTGATCAGTCTTTCTGAGATCCTTCGTTCTGTTGCAGTAGTATCTCAGAATTCGGTGAACATCCAAAGTATGCAGGAGGTACTCTCCATGATTAGAGTGCTGCGTAAAAAAGGCAGGCAACTCTATGGATTGATTCAGAGTCGATTCCGCTACCACCTTAGGGAGAAACTTAGGCTTGGTATGCAGAGCCACCCGTTCCTTGTGAAAAATCAAATACGGGATTTTACACATCAGGGCCTGGAGCTCGGAACTCCGTCAAGCAGAAGTAATGGCCACTAGGAAGAGCGTCTTCCAAGAAAGGAACTTTAGGTCTGCTGAGGCTGCCGTCTCGAAAGGAGGCAGAGTAAGCTTCTCTAAAATGAAATTCAGATCCCGAGGAGGGGCAGGAACCTGGATAGGGGTCGTAAGTGAAAGACCCCTCTCAAAAAGGTCTTAGAGACCTCCAGCTGAACAAATGTTCTGTCTGCAAAGGGGACAGGATAGGCCGAAATGGCAGCCATGTGAATCTTTAAGGATGAGTGGCTGAGACCCAGATCGAAGAGGTGTCACAGGTAATCCAGAAGTCGGCCAACAGAGCACGAGAAGGGCTCATCATTGGAGGTAGTCCAAATAGAGAACCGCTTCCATTTCATGGCATAAGTAGATCTGGTTGAGGGTTTCCTGGCCTCCACCAGAATCTCAGCTACTGGGGACCCCAAATCGGGCTTGAGCTACGTCTGCAGGAGCCACGTGTGCAACTGAAGGGACCTGAGTCCTGGATGGACCAGAGTCCCCTGATCCTGGGTCAGCAAAAATAGTGACAGAGGAAGAGGAGGTTCCTCTGAGTACTGTTGCAGAAGAGAGAACCAAACTTGCCTGGGCCAGAAAGGAGCAATCAGAATCATTCGAGCTCCTTCCGAACTGAGTTTCTGCAAGACCCTCTTAATCAGTGGAATCGAGGTAAAGGCATAGACGAATCTGCCCTTCCAGTCTAGAGACAGAGCGTCTCTCAAAAAAATGCCACGCCCTGGAGCGAGCGAGCAGAAGACAGGAAGTTTTGTGTTTTGAGGGGATGCACGCAGGTCTACCTGTGGAGTTCCCCAGCGTAGGAAGACATTGTCTATGACCCCCTGATCCAGTTCCCATTCATGAGCTAGAGCAGATGACCGGCTGAGCCAGTCTGCCAGTGTGTTCTCGACCTCTGGGACGTGAGAAGCTGTGAGAGGAAGGTTGTGCTGCACTGCCCAATCCCAGACTCGCACTGCCTCTCTGCAAAGAGGGTAGGAATGAGTTTTTCCAGTTTGCTGATGTACCAGACCACACACATATTGTCCGTCTGTACAGCTAGGTGACCAGCACACAGATACAGATGCAGAGCCTGAAGAGCATACAGTACTGCCCTTAGCTCAAGCACACTGATGTGAAGGGACTTCTCGAGCTTGGACCAGGAGCCCTGGGTCCTGTGAGGACCGAGATGGGCTCCCCAACCCTTGCTGGGGGCATCCGTAGTCAAGGTCTGTGAGGGGGGAGGGAGACTGAAGGGAACTCCCCAGCAGAGCTTCTCCTGAACCATCCACCACTGCAAGTCCCAAGCCATGGGAGTGGAGACCAGGAAAAGTTGATCTAGGTCGTCCACTAGCTGATCCCATTGAGACTGAAGCGTCCACTGAGAGATTCTCATGTAGAGCCGAGTGCGAGGGACTGTCGGAATCGCAGCGGCCATTAGCCCGAGGAGGCGAAGGACTGACCTGGCACTGACCCGCCTGTGGCTGGACAACAGGCTGACCTGGGCCTGGAGAGCGGCCGCCCTGTCCGGTGCCAGGAAGGCCATGCCAGAGATCATGTCCGGGATCGCCCCGATAAACTGGAGCCTCTGGGATGGGATCAGATGGGCCTTGGCCTGGTTGATGGTAATACCCAGGCAGGCAAAGACCTGATGGGTAAGGGAAAGGAAGCGCAGGAGTTCCTCCATGAATGGGGCCGCCAGGAGCCAATCATCCAGGTAAGGAAAAACCTGCACCCCCTGGGTGTGCAGGTAGGCCACTACCACCAAAAGGCATTTGGTGAACACCCGGGGCACCGAGGAAAGACCAAATGGGAGGGTCTTGAACTGGTAGTGGTCCCCCTGGAATGCAAAACGCAGGTATTTGTGGTGGGAAGGGCGGATAGGGATATGCAGGTAGGCATCCTGCATATCCAAAGTGCACAGCCACTGTCCCAACTGGAGAAGGGCAGGAGGCTCTGCAGAGAGAGCATCCTGAACCTCTTGTACTCCACGAACAAGTTCAGGGAGCTGAGGTCGAGAACTGGCCTCACGTCCCCTGTTTTCTTCGGGACCAGGAAGAAATGGGAATAGTACCCCATTCCGTGAAGAGGAATGGGGATGGGTACTACTGCCTCCTTCAAGAGAAGGGAGGAAATTTCTTCCTGGACCAGAAGATGATGCTCCTGTGAGTATGACGACCTTGGGGGAGGGTGTCGAGGGGGTTTCTGAAGAAACTCTATTGAGTGTCCCTCTGCGATGAGTTGGAGCACCCAGGAATCTGACGTTCTCCTCTCCCAACCTGGGAGGTGGAGTGAAAACCTCCCTCCTGCCGGTTCCTCTGGAAAAGCCAGAGGCTGTGAGAGAGGAAACGAGTCAGGTGGTGTGTGGCAGTGTTGCGGCTGAAGCTCCCGCTGCTTTTTTTGGGCGGTGGTGGCTTGGCAGCCGGAGGGGCCCAAAATTTATTGGCCTGCTTTCCCTGTGGTTTCGCCCTTTGCCGATTCCGCCTGCGAAAGGGACGACGCTACGCTGGAGGGGGGATTGTACATGGAATCCACAGACTACAGTGCAATCCCCTTCTACTGCAGATTGGTGATAATGTCCTTGACATCACCACCGAACAGCACTAAACCCCGGAAGGGAGCATCCTGAATAGTGGATTGCACTTCCGGGACCAAACCCTGAACACACTGAGCCCAGGCATGGCGCCGTAAACCTATGGCTGACGTGTACCAGCAGTGTCCTCGTACATGGCACAAAGCATGTGCCGACTGGCGAACGCAGCAGAACGGACAAGATCAGCCACTTCCTGTTTAACCTGAGAGTTAGGAAGGGAGTCTAACTTGGATTCCACCTCACTAAGAATCACCTTCTGGTAATCCCCCATGTGGCTGACAGTTCAGGGCCCCAGTACCCAGAGTGGTAGAAGCATAGATCTCCTTGCCGTACTGGTCCAGAAGACGGGATTCTTTGTCAGGTGGAGACAAGCTTAAATGCTTTGGATTAGCTGACCAGCCATGAGCGGCGCTAATCACAACCGAGTCAGCTCGAGGGTGAGAATCAAGGAAGTCAACACCCTCAGGAGCCTGGTATATATACACACACATAAGTATACATGAGGAGGCCTAAAATTTTTTTTTTTTCCTACCCCACAGCCTAGGCAAGGCTCACTATGACAATGTTTAAGAACGAATGCTCTGAATACAGGTTAAATCAGCAAAGATGATCCCCCAATTCCTCAGCCTTACCCTGAATCTCTCCTCCAGCAGGGACAGCTCACTGATCAGATCGGTGATGGCATTGGTAAAGGCCTCCTGGGGGCTGTAGTCAGGTGTAGTCTGAACTCGGATAATGATTTTGTGTTCCAGAGGGTGAGGGACCTTGTATCCTGCAAACAGAACCTGGGGATCCTTCAGTAATTGCCTGCAAAACAAGGAACAATACAGAAAATGGCACACAACGATTTACTTATGACTCTAGACATCCTCATTGATCCATGTTAAATGTCATTTTATTATTTCAAGGTCATGTTCTCCATAGCAAATTAAAGAAAGAAGAAATTCCATCGGATTTACCATAATTTCTGTTTGATCCAACACGGTCAGTGGGAATTACTTACACGCAGGGTAATAGGCACCCCCCAACCAGGGGTTCACAGTACAGCTATAACCTTCAAGGAGACCTGCCAGGAACCTGCATGCATCTGTTTTTTTAACGCTGTGTTTCAAATACTGTTCCACATACTACAATAGTTCTGTCTTTACTGGCCTTTTAGTAAATTCAGAATCTGTTAACGATTAATACGCTGCTGGTTGGTGCCATTTTAATACTGCATGATGTCTTTTATGTCCTTGTTAAGAACTTACATTGTTTTCACAATGCATTCACAGAAACACAGACTATGACACCAGAAGACAGACCACTGCTCCAGCCAGTCTACCCATAAACCCGAACAAACCCGAAAGATATGCAGGGTTCTGACCCACACTATCCACTTTGATGCGCCCTGCCCTACCGCTATCACCCTAAGCAACTACTAAGCCCTTCACTCTGTCCCAGCCATGTGTGACGCCACAGATAGTTCTGGCACCCACTATGTCAGATGGCAGACTGTTCCACTGCTCCACCACCCTCTTCTGTAAAATAAACCCTTTTCACTTCCTTCTTGACCCCCCCCGGTCAATTTCCACTTGTGTGCCTGCGCAAACCCCCCCCAAAGTTCTTGATCTGCTAGTTCCACAGATTTTACCATGTTCATTCCTTTCTGAAACTTGAAGGTCTCTATAATATCTCCACTCTCTCGCCTGGCCTCCAGCAAGTATATGTTCAGTGCTCTGAGCTGATCCTGGCAAGATCTGCCCTGCTGGCCCTGAATCATTTTGCTCACCCCACGTTGCACTGTTTTCAGCCCATACAGATCTTTCTTTAGGTGAGGACTCCAGAACTCGGCATAGTACTCCCTGTGGGCCTCACCAGTGATCTATCCAATACCTCCTTTCTTCTGCTGTCAGTACCCACTCCTATACACCCCAGCATCCTATTTGCCTTACTGTAGGCCTGATTACACTGGCTTGATTGTTTTAGAGGGTCACTGATGACACTCTTTTTCCTTAGAGGCTGTGCCCTACTTTAAACCCCCCCTTCCCCCAATCCAGTACTCTGTTCTCGTCTTGTTTTCTATGTGCATCATACTGTACTTTTCAGCAATTAATTTCAACTGCAAGACCTTTGACCACCTCTCTAGTCTTTGCAAGTCTCTGTATCTCCATAATCTCCTCCTCACTGCCTACCCCTGCCACAGAGTTTAGTGTCTACAAAGAGACTCATCTTGTTGCTGATGATGAACATATTAAAAAGGACTGGACCCAGTACCAATCCCTGTGGTACCCCACTGGTGACCTTCTCTTTTGATTTGACTCCATTAACCACAACCATCTACTGTTTCCCTTTCAACTAGTTTCTCACCCATCTGTGTCCTTTGCTGTACCCACATCCTCTAGCTTCTTCAGCAATGTTCTGTGAGTTGAAAGCTTTACAAAAATAGAAGAAGAGTAAATGCACAGCATGGCCCTTTATCCACTACCCACGTTATCCAGTCAAGAATGCTATCAGGCTGGTCTGACAAGACCTCCCTGCCACAAGCCTGTGCTGTTTACTATCCTAGAGTCCACTGCTCTCCAGGCAGTTCACGAGGTCCTCACTGACCAGTGTCTCCATCAGTTTACCCACAACATAGGCAAGACTGACAGGTCTGTAGATACCAATTTGCTCCTTGTGCCCCTGTGGCGTGGGACTACATCCACTTCTCTCCAGTCTTTTGGAACTACCCCTGTTTGAAGTGAGCTTTTAAAACAACCGTACTAGAGGTTCAGTTCGTTCCCATGCCAATTCCTTGAGCACCCTCAAATGCATCCCATTTGCCCTGGGCCTTATCAATCTTTAGGAATGATAGCCCCTTCCAAACCCTTTCACTGGTAAATACGTGCTGCATCATCTCAGGGATCCCCTTACAGCTACCTTAATGCCACTCTGGCAGAGGTTCTCTGGCTTCCCTCGTCATGGCTTCATTAAAGGAAGGTAATGTCAAACTACCCTATCTACTTGTACTAAAGTGAGGCTTTTGATACTGGACCTCACTGAGTTGGTCAAAGCATTAGCAAAAGCAGACAAATGTTAATATTGTGGCCTGGATCAAATCATGGTTACACTATAGGAAACAACAAGTGATGATTCGAGGTGGAATATCTGACTGGGCAGATGTCACAAATGAGGCTCCACAGGGCTCAGTCCTGGGACCCTCGCTGTTTAATTTCTTTGTTGCGTCTACAAATTGTGGGGAGGGGATCTGCATTTCCAAATTTGAAAACACAAAAATTGGTACAGTGGTAAACACTCCGGAGAATGTAGTGAAGCTGCAGGCTGGACTGCTCAAGCTAGAGAGATGGGCTAGAGAGCAAACTGCAGTTTAATCTTGATCAATGTGCAGGGATGTATTTTGGCAGGTCTAATTTGAAGGCACAATACCTCCTAAATGGTAAAGTCTTGAAGGAAATCGTGGAGGAGAGAGACTTGGGTGTAATAACTACTAAGGACCTAAAGAGAGACAGTGTCGATCAAATGCCATGACTGCAACCAAAATATTACATTGCATCAGAAGACACATTAGTAGCCGAGATAGACGGGTGGTGTTGTCACCGTATACGTCCCTTGTAAGGCCCCACCTGGAGTACTGGGCCCAACTGTGGGCACACAGCACCAAGGCTGAGATAAAAATTCTTGAGAGAATGCAGAGAAATGCAACTAGGATGGTCACTCGACTCAGGGATTTGGCATATGAGGACAAGCTAAGAACCCTGGGTTTATATTCCCCACTACCTTTTTCTCCTTCCTCTCTCTCCCTTCTTCCCTCTTCTTTTTCTTGCCCATCACCCCTGCATCGGCTCTTAAAGCCCTCCTCGCTGTGTCGGTGGCGCAGAGGGTTGAGGCGCTGGACGCCACACCCTGCACCATGCTGGCGACCCGGTTTGGGAGTGAGCCCAGGTCGGCGAGGAGGAGAGGACTGAGCTCCAATGGACTGCTCTCTCTCCGGGTGGGGCTCAGGCTGGTTCTCAGCGGAGGCCGGGGTGATGCAGCCACACAAGCAACAAGAAGGGGTGAGCTGGGGCACGACGCCGGAAGGAGCGGAGCAGTGTGCACCTTCCCGGTGTCACTGCACACCCCATTCACAAGGGTTACGCTTGAACAGAGAAAATGGCGACCGGTTGTGGAGGCTTGACGGCTGTTCGCTGGGACGTCTGGTTCCGAAGGCACCGCTGCCACATACTGGATCCTGGTCTCGGTGGGGGGGCCCTCCGCCACGGGAGTATGCAGAGGGGGCCCAATTAGGAGCTGTGACACTCTGGACAACGGCTGGATGATGCCTGGATGTGGATGGCAAAAAAAAAAAAAAAAACACCCTCCTGGCTCTCAACCCCCAGAAAGGTGGGAGCCCTGATGGGCTTGATCCCAAGCTCCTACACCTCTCTGCACCGGCTATTGCCTTGCCCATCTCCTCCCTGCTCAACCTATCCATCGCTCTTGCCTCAGTCCTGGATACCTGGAAGCGTGCAACTGTCATTTCCCTTCCAAAAGGAGGCAGCGACTCCTCTCCTGGAAATTTCTACGCAGTCTCTCTCCTCCCAATCTTATCCAAACTTCAAGAACACATAGTTATATCTCAACTCTCCCCTTTCCTCGACTCCTCCTCCTTTTTCACCCCCTTCCAGTCTGGCTTTCGCAAACATCACTCCACCACTTCCTCTCTCCTCGGGCTCAGAATACATCCATTCTGGCATGGAACAAGGCCTCCTCACTGCCCCCATCTTTATCTATCTAGTGAAAGCTTTCGACACCATTTCCCGGCCTCTTCTCCTGTACAAACTAAAATCCACGGGTCTGACTCCACAACCAGGGGGTTCAACACCTACCTTGTAGGTAGATCCAAGTGAGAAGTGGCACGACCTCCCCCACACACACTGGCTGCCTCAAGATTCCATCCTTGGCCCTTTGCTTGTCTCCATATTCCTCAATGACCTCCCTTCAGCCTGCTCTCTGCATCCATCCACATGTATGCAGATGACACTACACGTCCTGTTTTCTCTGGCTCTTCTCCATCAGAGTTAACATCTCTAGGCTTCAACTTGACTTCGACACTCTCCAGAAATGGTTCAGGGCTCATCAACTATCCCTTAATGCTAAGAAAATGGTCTCCATGTGTTTTGGCACAACAGAGACTTTCTAGACTCCCTTCACTCCCCCACCTTCCTCACCCTTGATGGGGGGAAAAACTGACAATGTACCCTCATTTAAGTATCTCTGTGTCTGGCTTGACTGCCACCGTGGTTTTTCTCAGCACATAGATGCCATGTATATAAAAAAAAAAAAAAACTCCACCCTAAACTCGGTGCACTTTATAGGAACAAAAGCTGTATCCCTGTATCTGCCTGCCGGGACATCATCACTAAAATGATCCTCCCCATTTTTGATTACGGCGACTTAGTCTATGGTGCTGCACCTAAATCCATCCTGGCCAGACTGGATCCCCTCTTCCATTCCTTTTGTCTTGGCCTGTCCCCTCCAGACTAAACACTGTTCTCTGTACAGTGATCTCTCTCCCTCCCTTCCTTCCTTGAATGACTGCAGTCTCATCCACGGTGCCTCCTCTATTTCAAAATTCTGGTCGGCTTTGTTTCCTCACCTCAGCTCTCTCCTCTCCCTTATGTCCCCTCTACGTACTCTCTCTGTAACTCAGATTATCGTTCTCTTTTGCTCCCCTCTTGTAAATTCCTAGCTGGCTAGTCTGGTTTCTCCTTCCACCTTCCTAATCTTTGGAAATCCTTTCCACTAACAATTCGTTCTGCCACCTCTGAACGCCCTCTTTCCACTCTTCTCCAAGGCCACACTGCCCCCTCCTGTAAATGCCCTTAGCCCCATTGCCCTACATGTCGTCTTATCTACTCTGACCTCTATACTTCTCGCCACCCCACCTCATCACCTTCCTCTTCCCGCTTCCTCTCACTCCTTTACTTCTTTCTCACTCACTCCCACCCCCAGTAATCATCCTTTCTACCCCTTCCTAATCCTGTACACGCTATTCCCGTACCCTGTACACGCTATTCCCCTACCCTGTACACGCTATTCCCCTACCCTGTACACGCTATTCCCCTACCCTGTACACGCTATTCCCCTACCCTGCCCACCATGATCTGTTCTCTTCTCCTCTCTCTATTTCCACCACTACTTTACCTTTTCACTCCCCCCGCCTCTCTTTTCACCCCCTCTTCTCTTCTCTCTCTCCCTTTCCTATTTTGTGACGTTACCTTTTTGTGTGTGCTGGTATCAGACTTGAAATTTAACCTGTATTTGCTCTGGTAATGTAGATTATTGTACATAAAATGTATTGTTGAATTGTTATTACTGTGCTTCTACTTCTTTGTACTTAACCCTCACCCCTTCTCCAGGACGCATTTAGAAACTAGCTTTGAGGCTCAGTACGTCTTTCCTGGTAAATCTCTTTTAAAATAAAATAAATAATATGCCTTAGCATACAGAAGACTAAGGGGAGACCTAGGTTTGCTTTTTGGTTCACTTACCAACAATGACCTTTGGAGCTGTTTAGGCCTCGAGTTGAGAGACCAAAAATTACAATGCTAGAGCCCACGTCTTACAGCTTAGAAGGGAAACGTGTAATACCATGCGGAGAGCAAACTGGTTCAATCAGAGGGTGGTTACAATCTGAAACGGTCCTCGGTTGGAAGTGGTGGGCAGCAAGAATATGTACACTTTTAAGGACAAGATCGATAACTACTTTGCATGCTACACTTCAGGAATCTCCCCTTGAAGAAAGGGACGAGCATTAGATAGGTCTCTTGGCCTTTTTTTGCTTGTAACAGTCTATGAATAAAAGGCATAAAATAAGTAGATCTGCATCGCAATTTGCAACCCAAGAACTGCCAACTTCAAGTTAACTTGCACTCTGATCAGTTGCAACTGTTAACTAACGTGACAGGCTAAGCTGTGCTCCTTTTGCTTTTCAGAAGATTTTTCCCCTTCAAGCTGACCTGGGACCAGCCTCCCAGCTCCACATCAGCTCTGCCTACCCTTTCTCCCTGTAACCCCTGATTGTTTTTTGGCTGCTGGACGTTCCCTCCTATCCTGGCCCCAGCTACTCATGCTAGCAGCATGTGTTCTGTAATGCTCACCCCTGCCGATCAGGTAACAGGCAGAGTCAGCGTCACTGCATATGGAGCGGGTGAATGTATGTGGTGGGAGTAGCACACAGTGAAATCATGAAGCCTAGCAAGATGGAGCATCGCAGCAGTACTGGTCTCTACTTTGCAGTATTCTGGGAATTTGTCTTTGGTAATGAGGCCTGGTTCATGTGTTGAATGTGTTAAGTGTGTGGTGCCCTGCTTTTGGTCAGTCTGCTGGGTAGTGTGGGTTCAACATCAATGTTGTGGCAGCAAAACTGTACTTACTAAATTCACTTTGCTGGAGCCAAAGAAAAAATTACTCACCGCAGTAATCTTCTTTCTTCCAAGGGATCCTTTAGCATCAGTAACTTTTTTGCACTGAGCTGGCTAGGTGCAACTGCCCTGGAGGTGTGCCTTTAAGAGATATTTAAATGAGCGTATGGGCAAGCCAATCAAAAGACAGGAGGGGTGTGAGCTGATTGAGAGCTGTTGAATGCTTCAGAATTTTTTCAAGGAAAAACGAGGGCAAATGCCCCAAAAAAGAATCAACAGGATTCAACAAGCATGCAAATGTCCACAAAAGTGGAAATAGAAACAGCAACACGAACTAAAAACTCATCAATAAGAAACTCCAAATTTGGTAAAAGGTGACATAAGAGCCCTTCTCCGACAGGTGAACCGCGGAGGAAGGGTGGGAGCTTACTGATGCTAAAGGACCCCTTGGAAGAAAGAAGATTACTGAGGTGAGTAATTTTTTCTTCTTACTCCAGGAGTCCTTTAGCATCAGTAACTTTTTTTTTTTTTGCAGACTACCCAGCAGTACCAAGTGGGAGGTGGGCAGAGAACCTACTTAGGAAAGAGCCTCTGCAGAACCACCCTGCCAAATTTGGCATCAGATCTGGTTTGCACATCCAAACTGTAGTGTTTCACAAAGGTGTGCACAGATTTCCAGGTAGCTGCTTTGCAGACATCCAGCAGGGGAATGCCCCTTGCTGCTGCAGTGCCCCTGGTGGAATGGGCCCTGAGCACCACTGGAGGTTGTTGACCAGCTTTCTCATAGCAGAATCTAATACAGGAGACCAGCCAATGAGAAATAGTTCTCTTGGTAGCAGTCTTCCTCTGCCTACATTGTCGTAGGTGAGGAACAACTGAGTGGAAGAGCCTCTGGACTGTCGTAGTATGCTCTAGGTAGTAAAAGATGGCTCTTTTGACATCCAAGCTGTAAAGCTTTTGCTCGCCAGGAGTGGATGGCTCAGTAAAGAAGACAGGCAGAGTAATGAATCGGTTCAAGTGAAACTCTGAAACCACCTTTGGCAGAAATTTCCTATTTGTCCTGAGCTCAACTTTATCGTTGTGAGTGATGATGTAATTCGGCCCAGTGCACAGGGCCTGTAGCTCTGAAATCCTCCTGGCAGACGTAATGGCTACAAGGAAGACAGTCTTCCAAGTTACAAACTTGATGTGGGCCGTGGACATAGGCTCAAAAGGTTGATTCATGAGCCCATCTATGCAAAGGTTCAGGCTCCAAGGAGGAACAGGTTCCCTGGTTAGAGGCTGGAGGTGCAAGAGGCCTTTGGAAAACTGTTTAAAAAATGCATGGGGAAAAAGGCGATTTCTTCTTTCCCACCAAAAGGTAGGCTGAAATTGCAGCCAGGTGTAGCTTAAGTGAAGATGGTTTCAAGCCTGACGCCTGTAGGTGTGCCAGGTAGTCTAGCAGCCGAGGGTCTGAAGCTGATAGGGGTTTGACCTTTTCGCTCTTGCACCAGAGGGAAAACCTTTTCCATTCGGCTGCATAATTCTTCTTAGTGTTCATTGTTTTAGCCATCCTCAGTATCTTAAGGACCTGTTCAGAGTACTGTGAGGATGGAAACGAACTCCTCAAAAAACAGGCCTTGAGTTGAAGTGAGTGTATGCCTGGGTACTGCACTCCTATCTGAGGAAGGGTCAGCAGGGAGCAAGTTGGAGGCAGGTGAATGGGCCTGTTGCAGGACATCGAGAGAAGCAGGGGGTACGAGGCTTGCCTGGGCCAGTCCGGAGCCACTAGGATCATCGATGCAGGCTGCTGAGTTTCAGCAAAACGGAGGAAATGCGTATAGGAACCTCCCTGACCAGTCCAGGATCAGGGCATCCAGAAGTGTTCCCGGAACTGGGGGCCTGCAACAGTACTGAGGAAGCTGAAAATTGAGAGGAGAGGCAAACAGATCCACATCTGGTGTGTCCCACTACCTGAACACTGTGGCTAGTACTTGCTTGTTTAGTGTCCATTCGCTCTGACCTTGACTGATGTGGCTTAGGGCATCCGCCAGAGTACCGAGTTTGCCTGGGAGGTGAATAGCTGAGAGGCCGACTCCCAAGGAGAATGCTAGAGACCAGAGCTTCCAAACAGAGTATTCCTGATCTGGTACCACCCTGCTTGTTTATGTAGAACATTGCAGTGGTGTTGTCCGTTCGAATTTGAACCGCCTGCCCCTTCTATGCTGGAAGAAAAAGCTTTGAGAGCTAATAAGACTGCTCTGAGTTCCAAAAGATTTATGTGAAACTGTGACTCTTCGAGAGTCCAGTTGCTGCTTACTGAGGCACTGTCTAAATGAGCTCCCCAGCCCAAAAGGGAGGCATCTGTGGTGATCACCTTTGTGGGAAGAGGAGCTTAAAGGGGACCCTCTGCCTGCAAATTTGCAGGGTTCTTCCATCACAGCAAGTTTTGGAGGAACTGCTCCGACACAGGTATCAACTTTGAAAATGCGCTGCTTCTCCGAGACCAGCGAGCTCTGTGGTAGGCTTGCAGAATCATAGAGGCTATATGTCCCAGAAGTTTGAGGAAATGTCTGGCTGGTCTTGGCTGGCCCTGGGTGAAAGAATCTGCCACTGAAAGGAAACTCTGAATTACTTCTTGCGGGAGAAAAGCATATCCCTTCTGAGTGTCCAGCTGGGCCCCTATGAAGGTGAGCAGCTGGGTGGGTTCTGGGACAGATTTCTTTAGATTTACCTGGAAACCCAGAGACTCCAGAGTGCATTCTGTGAAGGAAAGAGATTCCTTGACCTGGCAAGGAGACTTTGCTACTATGAGCCAGTCGTCCAGATGGGGTAGAGAGTGACACCCGGTCTCCTGAGATGTGCTGCTACCACTGCGAGACACTTGGTAAAGACTCTTGGGGCCGAGGACAGGCCAAAGGGCTTTGCGATGAACTGATAGTGACCCGAAGGAAGTCTGAACCTGAGAAACTTCCTGTGAGATCTCCTTATGGGTACGTGGAAGTAGGCGTCCTTTAAGTCGAGGGAGACTAGCCAGTCTCCCTGCTGTAAGGACTGTATGACCAGTGACAGAGTGTCCATTTTGAATTTTTTTTTTCCAGAGGTTTGTTTAAATATCTGAGATCCAAGATAGATCGCCACTGTCCCGTTTTCTTTTGTGTCAGAAAATACCGGGAGTAGAGGCCCTTACCCTTCTCGTGGGTGGGGACCCTCTCCACTGCTCATAAAGCCAGAAGGTTTTGTACCTCCATTTCCAACAGTGGTATCTGTGTTGGGGACAGAGGTCTTGACACCTGGATACACTTGAGGTCTGACAGCTGCTTGAACTGTAATGACAGACCCTTCTCCACTATCTCCAGCACCCACTTGTCCAACGTGATGAGGGACCAGTGCTGAAGATAGTGAGAGAGTCTGCCTCCAAATGGAAACGGGCAGGCGACCTGGACACTCGCATCAGGACTTAGACTGAGAGGCAGATGGCTGGGTATGGGTGGCTTTTCTTTGGCCCCTTCTGCCCCTGACTCTGAAAGACCCCCTGTACTGGCTAAAGTAAGATTGGGGATAGGGATTGTAAGGCCTGGGAACAAAACGTCTACTCCTACCACCCCTGGGACAGGATCTCTGAGGGGTGGCGGATTTAGGTTTGGATGAGTGGCTCTGCCAGGAGGCCTTGTACTCAGACTTTTTTCATGTAGTCAGTGGTTCTGTAACCAAACAAACATATTTTGATCACAGGGAAAATCCATGGCCTTGTTCTGAGTGTCTGTGGTCAGACTGGTTGTTCTAAGCCAGGCGAAGCGTCTCAGAGATGGCATGGGTCATCGCTCTAGAGGATGCATCATTGTTGTCATCTGCCATGTGGAATTGGGACATCATAGCTTCCAGGGCATTTGGCTGTGAATGCCATGTAAGAAGAAAGCCTGAGAAGCAGGGAAGCTGCAGCATACATCTTCTTTGCTATAGAGTCAATTTTCTTGGAATCCTTGTCAGAGGGAGAAGACAACAAGGAGAAATCCAGCTTTCTCAAAAGCTGCCTGCTGCACTATACTTTCGTGGCTAGGGAGTGCAGACAGGAACTCTGTACCATTTTTAGACAATTTATATTTTCTCTCAAGCCGCTTAACCCCTGATACCGAAGTGGGGTGCTGAAGCACCTACATGGTATTTTTTCTAAATGCATTATAAATAGGGATGACCAGGGTCTTTGAGGATGAAAGACCCTTCATCTTCCTATAATCTTTATCAACATCCTGGTTGGGCTCCTGCACAGTGAGGTCCAGGGTATTCAGCATATTTTGAATAAATGTAAACATAGAGAAAGGATCCTCGTGGTCACCCGGAGGATCCCCAAGGTGAGGGTCCGGGGACTCCTAGGGCTCAAGGCCCTCAAAATCCATGTCAGGGGCATCATAAAATTGATCATCATCTGCGTCACCCTCACAGTCTACAGAAGAGAGAACTGTGGAAGAGTGCTTGCCAGCTCCAGTAAAATCAAGGACCCATCCTTTGAAGGGTATGAAACAGTTGCCATGCTTTTTCCACATCTTGCGCTGACGGAAGAACCTGCGCAGTTTGTAAGTGTTTTGTTTTTTTCTGTATGCTTTAAGCTGCCTGTTGTCTCGCTATTGATTTTCCCAGAAGCAACGTGAGCATATCTGTCTTGACAGAGTTTCTTTTTAGTCACTTCAGAGGCTTGATCCAGCTTCCTTTTTTCGTCACTCTTACTATTTTTTCAATTTGAGGAACTTCATCTTTGGAAGCTTTATTTTTTGGCTGGGATCTGGAGGGTTCCTCAGCACCTCTGCTTTTGGTGTTAGTACTTTTGAAATGCCCCCTCGTCGGAAGCCTTTGATTTATCCTCAGCCATAACAATCAAAGGTTTGTCTGCTATGTGCAATTTAAGTTTAACCAGGAGTAGCACACTAAGCTGAAAGCTTTTTTTTTTTTTTTTTTTTTTTTAGGTGCGACCTGGGAGCACAGGGAAGTTAAGTGACTTGCTCAGGGTCACACAGTATGCAAGTGGAAGCTGTGGGATTCAAACCCAGGTCTGGTCTGCTGGATGTCACCAGATTTGCAGCTCAGAGCCTTAAACCACTGTGCTATACTGCCTCCCTAAATTTAAGCAAAGCAAACCAGTTCTGGACCTACGAAGTGAGTGCAGGTTTCTGTGAAAATGCCACCGGCCAGTCCTGCCCCAGTTAATTAACTCTGTCTACTGCTAGTGCCTTTTTTGGGTTGTAAAACTGGGATCTATACCAGTGCCAATCATATTAGAAACCCAGTGATACTCAACTGTGCACATGTGGCTGCTGGACCCTTATGGACAGTCCTGACACAGATGATACCAAGTTCCAGTAATATAACAAAAAAGGTTTCCTTCGTAATTGCCAATCTAGAGAGAAACCCCCCAGGCACTACTTAAATTTGAAATCTACTGCAGATGCCTCGTGGTAAACCCCCGGAGGTCAGAGGTAAGAAAAAACAAGGCAACTGTCCCTAATTCGACAGTTCCCAGAAGAATTTGCCTCACAAATGAAGGAAACCGTCAAAAATAAGCACCCGTGATAAAATTATGGTTTAAACTAAATAGTTGCAGTACAAATAAAGTCAAAATAGCGCTGCCGCGCTAAAAATAAACAATTTGCACAGCGTTAATGAAAAAGTAAAACTTTCACTCAGTACACTAAAGGAAATAATTTATGAGGAAAACTTTACCCAGATAAGTACCAGGAGGCTGTCACAAGGAAAGCTGGGCGACATCCCAGAGGCAATATTGCTCAGTCCAGTGGAGAAAAAATTCTGAAGCATGCAACAGCTCTCACTCAGTTCACACCCCTCCTGTCTTTTGATTGGCTTGGCTCTACACATTTAAATATCTCTTAAAGGCACACCTCCGGGGCAGTTGCACCTAGTCAGCTAAGTGCAAAAAAGGTACTGATGCTAAAGGCCTCCTGGGGTAAGAAAAATGGGTTGCAGTGCATGGATAAGTGCAGAGAATCTGAGGAGCATATGGGAAACACTAACTGCACGTGAGCAGATTTTTTAATTTTTTTGTTAACAATTACAAAATAAAGGGGGGGCCCTTTCCTTCCCACCCACCATCCTCTCTACTTCGCTAATCACAAAGACTCTCTAGCATGATACACACACACACACACACACACACACACACACACACACACACACACACGTGCCACCAAGTTATCCTGCCCATTTCCCACAACTGACTCAGGAGTCCCCCTGACAGAGTCAGGTACCTGAGCATCCTCCAGCTGCGCAAAGAGATTTAATGTCTGAATAGTGCGAGACCGTCGAACCTTTGTGGCTGCTCACACCCTTCCTCCACCTCCCGCTACTCTTCAACCTCCGGCCAGTGGTCAGGTGGGACCGCTTCACCGTAACTCATCCACATACTGATCCTATAATAACCCTTCAACCGTTATTAATAAGACAATAATAAGTTAAGACTAACCACACCCTTACCTCCACTGCAAGACTTGCCATCGCTCAGGGTGTACGAAGGCCTGGCCTCACATACGTCCTGTTACCGTACACTGATGCAAATAAAGCTGTTCTAAGCAAATGGGAGACCTATTATAATAGCATCTGTCATTTTGCTCTATTTTATGCCAAGGCGCACCCACCACTGTGTGCTCTATGCGGACCTTGCCTTGCTCTCCCCTCCCTCCTACCGGACATATGTCGTTGGTTGCGGCACAGACAAAATAATCAGAGAAGGCCTTCCTGAGTCTATCACTTGCTGGTTCAAACCTTCCTTACCAACCTACTCCCTGTGCTCAATGGACAACTCTCTACTGGATATCCCCAAATGCAACACTAGGATGGGCGAGTATGCCTTTGCGGTGTCTGGACCAAAACTCTGGAACTCTATCCTTAGGGAACTGAAACAGGCACAGTTCCACCATATCTTTAAAACGCGCATAAAAGCCACCTACAAATCAAAGGACAAATGTTCTTGCCCCTAAACTATATGGAGTACTGACCTGGTTCTTGTCTCTCCCCAAGGCCCCACTAACACTTCTGGGACTCCCTATCCCAGCTCACTGCTCCTAGAACCAAGCTGCTGGCCACTTACCTCAACTCCCTATTAGTCCTCTGGGTAATTCTTCCCACCCTGTGTTTCAAGGTACCCTCTGTACTTACATGTGTTCTCTTTTTGTTCCTTACAGTGATACATGATTGCCTGCTGAATTCCTTGTACTCTCTATGTATATTCATTGTATACCATGTGTTTATTTTGTACCCACTGTTTTCTGTGCTGTATGCGGTTTAGCACTCCCCATTATAATGCTGGTTTTGTCTGCAACTCTCCCGGGTTATGCCTGAAAACAGACCATGTTGTTTAGTGCACTTAACCTGGTCAACAAAAACGAAAAAAAAAAAAAATATTTTGTTTTCCTTCATCTGTCTAGTACCTTAGACTAGAATCAACAAGGCCTACCTTCTACATGGAACTCTGTTATATATGGAGTACATCTTTCACTTCCCTTTCTTACTCCCTTAACCTTGGTCAATTCCATGTTTGTAATGGTATAATATACATTGACAGCCCTATTCAACTGCTCACTAGAAACAGGGCAGATACCGGGGGGACTGGAGAAGGCCAGATGTAGTCCCACTTCACAAAAGTGGAATTAGGGAGGAGGCAGGAAATTACAAGCCAATCAGCTTGACTTCAGTAGTAGGCAAAGTAATGGAATCACTACTGAAGGAAAGGACTGGAGAATACCTTGTTACCAGCAGTCTACAGGATCTGAGGCAACATGGATTCACAGGGAGGAGGTCCTGCCAGACAAACCTGATCAAGTTTTTTGACTGGTAACAAAGGGAGTGGACCAGGGAGGGGCGACGGACATGGCCTATCTGGATTTTAGCAAGGCCTTGACACTGTTCCACATAAAGGCTGGTAAACAAACTGAGTAGCCTAGGAGTAGATCCTAATATAGTAAAATGGGTGAAGTGGTTTAGCGGTAGGAGCCAAAGAGTGGTGGTAAATGGGGAGGTAAGGTGACTAGCAGGGTGGCACAGGGGTCAGTATCAGGCACAGGGGTCAGTATCAGGTCCAGTCCTATTTAATGTTTTTATTGGCAATACTGCATAAGGACTGGAAGGGAAGGTATGCCTATTCACGAATGACACAAAACTCTGCACCAGATTTAACACACCAGGTGTGCGTGGCCGGGGTTGAAACAATGAGGGAGGATCTAAAGAACTCAGAAGAATGGTCACAAGTTTGGCAGCCAAGATTCAATGCAAAAAAGTGTAAAATCCTGCACTTAGGGCACTAAAACTTGGGGGCAACATACCAACTTTGGGGGAGGGGGAAGAGTATTATCAGTCACAAAACAGGAAAGAGGCTTGGGGGTTTATCATTTGTGATGACCTGAAGGTAGCTCAAAAGTGTGGCAAGGCAGACGGGAAGGCTAGTGGAATGCTCGGATGCATAGGAGGGGTATCACCAGCAGAAAGAGGGAGGTAATAATACCCCTGTATAGATCACTGGTGAGACTCCACCTCAAGTACTGTGTACAGTTCTGGAGGCCCCATCTCTGAAAGGACATAGACAGTGTGGAGGTGGTGCAAAGGAGGGCAACCAAAATGGTGTAGAGCCTGCATCAGAAGTCCTATGAAGAAAGGCTCAAGGATTTAAATATGTACTCCCTAGAAGACAGGAGGAAACGGGGAATATGACAGACACATTCAAATACCTCACAGGAATAAACAAGGTACAGGAAGGGAGCATTTTATAAAGAAAAAGCTGCTCAAGGACAAGGGGTCACAATATGAAGCTGGGGGCCAAGAGAAAATGTGAGGAAGTACTTCTTCACACAGAAGGTGGTGGATGCTTGGAACAGCCTCCCAGTGAAAGTGGTGGGTCTAGAATGGTCACAGGATTTGAGAATGCATAGGATAGGCACAAGAGAATCTTAGAAGCAAGAGTGGGGTGTAAGCCTGAGTCTAAGTAGGGTCTCCAGTGGCACTATAGGTAGGGAATTCAGGGCAGACAAGGTGGGCCTTACCTGCCAACAACTTCTATGCCCCTGTTTCTATAAATATAAAAATATACACAAATATCTCAATACCAATTTCACTTTATCATCCAAAGCATAACAGCAAATCTCAATATCAATTGATCAATCAGTCAATCAAAATCTTTATCCAGGCGAACACCATTGAGCAAAGCTCTTTTACAAGATGGACCTGGTTAGAGCCGGGTCAAGATACAGTTCATTAAAATTACAATCAACAGAAACAAATACATGTACAATCAGCAAAAAATATACAATAAAAGCCGTATCAAATGACTGAACCAGTGACACGGCAGGCTTACAACAAATCAGAGGGTTAAGTTATAGTATATAGAGGTAGTACAGAGATACTTTCGGGGAAATATTGGCAAGGGTGCACGGTTAGCAACTTGGTGAGTGAATGGCAAGGATATGCAACAACTACAATACCTCTCTCCGGCCAGACAGACACAGCTAAGTTGAAGGGAGGGAGAGAATTACCAGAGAGACTATGGCAAGAGAACGGAGAGGAGGAAGACGCAGTGTGTGGGGGAGTATAGTACGTACTACAAAGGGATGTGGGGGGAAGGGAACCGGTGGCCATGACCAGATGTAAAGTCAAGTAGAATGCTGGGTGCCTAGGATTCAGAGGCAGGCTAAGGATGTGGGACACAGTTACAGGGTTCCCTCACAGAATGAGCATATAAAGTCTTGAAGGAATCCAAACTGATGGGGATGCATGATAACAGCAGTTTTGTAGTTTATTCCACTGAGAGTTGAATGCCTGATCAATTCATTTTCTACTACAGAAATGTGTGCTCCAAGGGAACATAAGAGTCATCATACCATGCTAAAGTGGTACACGACCAGCAGTGTGTAATATCAAAAACAACCACTGAATTTACTAAAACAATAATAAAAAGTGAATATATGAGAACAGCTTCAAACAAGCATTTGTCAATGCCGAATGTTGCTTGCTTCTATGTGCTGTTTAGGTATTTGGAAGTCATTGGAGTGCAAATATTGAAAATTTGCGAACTTACGAGCGTGCGTAGGAACTGCGCAATGCATGCTCGTAAAACAGTCATTTTTAGGAATTTTTTCACCAAATTTTCAACATAGCCATTTTAAGACCTCTGCTCATGAACAGTGTCACTGTGATTTTGTTAATGTGTCCCATACATTGAGTTCGCACACCGACTGCGCCATTGTGTGCTACGTGGGCGGAAACAGTTTTCGAGGCGGGATGTGAAAAATGACAGCTGTACTGCTCATAAGAGGTGTGGTAAATGGCAATGTTGAAAATCTGAGTGAAAATATTGAAAATTTAGTGAATCTCATGCTCATGAGGAACTGCTGAGCAACGAGGCTCGTAAAGCGGTCATTTGTAGGAATTTTTCACCAAATTTTTCAACATAGCCATTTTAAGACCTCTGCTCACGAACAGTGTCACTGTGATTTTCTTAATTTGTCCGTGCATTGATTTTACGCACACCGACTCGCCATTCTACGTTACATGGGTAGGAAACACATTTTGGGTGAGATGTGAAAAAGACAGCTGTACTACTCATAAGAAGGTGTGGTAAAATGGCAATGTTGAAAATCTGGGTGAAAATATTGAAATATGGCGAACTACGAGCCTGCGTAGGAACTGCATAGCCTTGCCTTCGTGAAACAGTCATTTTGGAATTTTGGTACCAAATTTTCAATATGGGGCTTTGGGACCTTCTCATGAATGATGTCACTGTCATGGCGGTATTGGGCCGAAGGGTGATTCATGATCACTGCGTGAAATTACCCCAGACTGGGACCACTCATAAGCCTATGTACATCATTCATAAGGTCCACTTATTCAAGTTGGTGCAAAATTCCAAAATACCTGAGATATCACAACAAAGTTGAAACCCTATCTAGCCCATTATACAGCTTACGGCATTTCCTCAGTTGGCGGTCGGCTTTGAAGAGTACAAGCGTGTTCTTGGTCCACGAAGATCATGTTGCCAGTCGGAGAATGAAAGTATGGGGTGAGGGGTGTAATGAGGAAACTGGAGTGCGCAGTGGGTGGAGTGCGGGTTGTGGGAGGGGGCTGGGGAGGCAGCGCGGCAGAGACGGTTTCGTTTTTACGGGTTAAAAAAAAAAAAAAAGATGTAGTGGGGACGTTTTGCCACTAGGGTGGAAGCTCCCAGCGTGGCACAAGGCAGATGGGGGCATTCAGCCGACAGAGGATTGGGCACCTCAGTCGGCCATGGTATTTGTTGCCACACTGGGGTGGGCTCCCAGGCGTGGCACAGGACGGGGCGTTCAGCGGAGATTGGGCACCCCGTCGGCCAGGACTGCTTGCCACGCTGGGGTGGGCTCCCAGCATGGCACCTACTACTGGGGGCGCAGCTCAGCCGATGGGGATTGGGCACCCGTCGGCTATACAGTGCGTCTTGAGGCGCGCCTGCGTGTGCTGGGGGCTGCCGCGTGAGCAGCCGATATCTTATCGGTGCTCACCGGGCGTAGAGCTCCCTTCTGACTGTATGTCACTGCATTTGGAGCGTGGTTCAGAACAGCTCCAAAATGCACTGGCTTACAGGGGCCGCGCCTGCCAGCACACTGACTGAATTGGAGGAGGAGGTGACACACCTCCGAAATCTCCGATGATGGCACTATGTTTCTTGCACATGCGTGCAAGCAACATAAAAATGACTTCAAGGATCAGTGCAGTTCTCCTTTAAAAGCTGTCCCTAGCAGCATGGAATGCTAGTGTTGTGAGAGGGCCAATGCCTCATCTTAAGCTGTCCACAAACTTACCAAACAGTACATTATAAATTTAAAGAAAATTTCAGACCAGTACAACTGATATGCATTAAGATAGGTATTACCAATAACATAATACATGACAAAGAAAATGTTTACAATACCTAGAGACCAGCACTCGCATACATTCACGTACCCTCCGATTCAGAAATGCTGAATCAGTCTTCACTTTATTTGATCACACAAACAATTGCAGGTGCCAGCAGAAAAAGGCCTTGCAGGCTATATAGTCTGCTAGTATTACAGAGTCCCCAATGTCAGCTTAAGACTTGGTGGGAGGCCAACCAATACCCCCTCATTTCTGGCTACACCCCTTTTGATCCAGACTTTCCCCTTTACACTGACCCATCCTCTTTTGAAAGTATCCACTGTTTTAAGTGATACTACTTCCTCAGGGAGCCTATTCCATCCTGCCACCACCCTCTCCATGAAGAAATGCCTCCTGGACCCCCCACCCCGAACCTCTACAGCCAATGATTTTCCCTTTTCAAAAATGACCAGTTCAGTAAAAACTGAAAATGAGGGTTACTCTTTTGTAACAGTAGTTCAGTGAGTGCTATAGGCTGCACAGCCGCACTTCTAGCAGTCTTCCTTTCCCTTTAAATCTGCCGGAATGTCTCCAAGCAAAGCTCCACCCACCTGGGTGGTATACTCCTCGCCTCCACCCCGTGACATCAGATTTTGCACACTGGAAGCAGGGATGTGTGTGCCACTTGCCAGGTGAGGTCAGGTGGGTTGTGTGGATGTGCACCATACACTACTCCTAGAACTTCGGTTGCAGGTGAGGAACCCTCATTTCTAGGGATGTGGATATGGTGCCCTATCCACACTTCAGGCAAACTCCTAGCACTTCTCCGAGAGGAGGGGGCAAGGGACACACCCTCTTTGGCAAACAGGGTTGGAGAACCAAGGCCCCAAAACCTCAGTGTGGTAGTGGAAAATGAAGGTGTTTGCTGACTTCCAGGTAGCAGCCCTGCAGATCTCCTGGATAGGGACACCTGAAAGCAGCCACTGGGGCAGCTACATGTCTGGTGGAATGAGCAGCCCTAAGCCCTGTGGGAGGCTCCCCAACAGCTAACCTTAGGGCAGGTTGATGCAGGAGAAACTCTACCTGTTACTCATCCTTTATTTATGGCATTTGTAACCGAGTGAGACCAGAGGTCCCATTTTCTGAGGTGACCTGGAATTAGTTACATACAGTGAGAACAGGCAGTTCGGGTCACAGTAAATTATATAAATACAGAAGTAAAGACATTGAGGAAGGCATAAGATTGCAAACCAGTACACAGGAAAATGAGTTACCAACCATTAGTTACACTTTGTGCTTGCGAACTGCACTGGCTGCCGGTTCAGTGGCGGATCACCTTTAAAGGTCGGTTTACTGACCTATAAAGCATACGAACAGGGACCGCAATATCTGCAAGATCTACTTGTTCCCTACCGTCCCTCCGCTCACTCAGATCCACCGGCGAGGGATTGCTAGAGGTTCCCAGGGTTTGTTTAAAACATCTGAGACACGGCGTTTTCTTATGCTGCCCCTACCCTGTGGAATTCTCTACCTCGTCGGATACGAAGCTGCCTGACCGTCGAAAGCTTTAAATCAGAGTTCAAAACATACTTACTTCAAAAGGCTTATGGGGAGTAGTTATTGCACTGATTTGAAATTGGAATTATATTTTATTGTTGTTTGTTACGTTATATGTATGTTTTATATGTATTTAATTATTGTACAGCGCTTTGATTTCGGAAAGCGCTTAAAAATAAATTTTTACTTACTTAAGCAGTATCGCAGATAGAGCAACGAAGGGAAATATGGACAATGGATAGTGAGATTCATAGGCTTACAGATAGTTTTAAGTACACATTTAGCTTAAAATAGCAAATCTCTCGCTTAGATTGGGCCATTTCCCCTCTCTCTGGAAGACAGCCACTGTCACACCGGTTCACAAAAGTGGAGATAGGACACTGCACACCAATTACAGACCGATCTCACTCCTCCCCCCACTATCCAAAGCGCTGGAGCGAATAGTGTCGAACCAACTAGTTGAACTCCTAGATAAGTACAATGTACAGTGCCCAGAGCAGCATGGCTTCAGAAAAGGGCACAGCACCACCACTGCACTACTGGAATTTACAACCTTCATCCATGCCACGCTTGACAAAGGGAATTGTGGAGGGGCAGTATTTATAGACCTTACCAAGGCATTCGACACAGTTAACCACCCCCTACTGCTCAAACAACTGTCCTCCATTGGGATCTCCAGCGATGCCCTTCCATGGTTCACCAGCTACCTTGATAATCGGATCCAACATGTAAGGATTGCAGGGATCTCTTCGGATGAGAAACCGGTCCGCTCCGGAGTCCCCCAGGGGTCTATTCTGGGCCCTCTACTCTTCTCCCTCTTCATCAACAATCTCCCCAGTGCCTGCCACCAAAAAATATTACTATACGCAGACGATGCAGTCCTGCTTTCCAGCCACCATGACATTACAGTCCTTGAATCCCAGCTGCAGATCGACTTCAACCGCATCGAAGACTGGTTCAATTCTCATAAACTTGTCCTGAACCACAGCAAGACTAAAGCCATGTCCTTCTGTAACCGACAGAGCAGGCACAACTCTCTGTCTCTCACCATCAAGAACCACGCTGGGAACCCACTTGAACATGTCAAGGAGTTCAAGTACCTTGGTATTACCCTGGATAGTACCCTCTCCTACACTCGGCATATTGACACTGTTGCCAAGACTGCCAATATACGGATTGGACTACTACACAAACACAAGCACTGTATGCCTCGGGATGCCTTTAAACTAGCCATCTACAGCTCTGTCACTCTATCATTGACTACTGACCTTGCTATCTATGGCTGTGCCCCAACAAGTGCCCTCCAAGGATCTCAGTTGCTCTCAACAAAGCCTGTAGACTACTGGACGGTGCAGCCCGACAAACTCACACCTGTGACCTCTATGCACAGGCCAGCTGGCTACCCCTCGCAGCAGAATACAATACCAGACCTGCTTACTTACCAAAAGATTCTCCTTGGTCTCATGCCAACTGGTGTTAGCTCACTCCTTACTACCTACAGTGGCACTCAACAAACACGTGGTGCCCAATCTCCAACCTTTCAGGTTCCCAGATGTCATGCCTCCATGGGTCAGCGGTCCTTTATCTATAGAGCCGCTCAATGGTTCAATTCCCTCAATAAAGCACTTTCCTCTACTACACTTGGACCCTTCAAAAGGAATCTCAAACTTTACCTCACCTCTACCACTCAATGTGACTGTTTCGTTGAACAGAGATCTCTCTAAACACCTCCCAGCTCACTCATGTCTCACAGCCCGCCCTTTCCCAATCTCATTCCCTCTGGCACTGGGCCTTCCTTGTGACTCCTTTCCTGCTTCACATCTCCACTGGTGCAAGACATTTTCCACCACCATCGGACAGTGGCCCATTAGCCTGCCAACTTCCTCTCCGTCGCATGCCTGCAATACTAACTGCCTATGGTGCCCTCATCTCTTATTGTTACCGCAGCCAGCTGCCTACTCAAGCTGCTCATTTTATGAATATTATCACAATGTATGTTATAACTGAGTATCATTTTTTCTTTTAGTTATTTTGGTTGTTTACTGTGCATTCTTTTACTACCTCTGTATGTATGTTGACCCTCATCCTTTGATGTGGAACCTTTGTAAACGAGCAGTTTCTGCTCAAAGGTATTTGTAATCCGAGAATTTAATAAATAAATAAAAAAACATATGTCAGTTACAAGGGATCAATAAGGGTTCAGCAATAGCAGCTGCAATGACAGCGTTCCAAGGCATAAACCTTTAGCCCAGCCTTAAACCCTTCAATAAAGTGACAGTTAAGTTTTCAGGAAGGGAGTTCCAGTGTAAGGGCAGAGTAAGTGAAGACATTTTCCCAGGTTAGTCTGTACCCTGGGGTTTCAAGCAAGCTGGAGTTTAAGCGGAGAGTCTCATGGGCTTTGGGGTCAGTAGAGCCCATAGGTTGGGGAGGGGGTATAGATTTTGGTGAGTTTGAAGGTGAGGCAGAGAAGCGGATGGTTGAGCCTGTATTCCAGCACAGGCCAATTCAGTTCAGCGACTACCTCACAGTGATGCCTCCTGGGTCGCGAACCTGATGCAAAGCGACTCAGTATAGAACGGTCAGTTTGTGAGCTTCTGTTTCCCAGAGGAACAGCAATACTGGGGCACCACAGACCAGGGTGGGGAGCAAAGTACTCTTTGCAATGGCAATCTTCGAATCTGCAGCCAGCGTTACCTAATCTGTAGAGGAGGTTCAGTTTCTGGTGCCGACCTTGGTGATGTGATCGATATGTGGCTTAAACGTCTTATCTTGATCAAGATAGACACCAAGGTACTTTACCTTGTCTACCACATCAATCCGAGACCTCACCATAGTGAATCGTGGAAGGAGATTTTGTCTGTTTGCTCCCAAACATCTTGGACCAAATAAGACGCCTTTGTTTTCCTGTCATTCATGACCAACATATTGGAGGCAAACCAGTTTTCAAATGCATTCAAGCTGTTACAGAATATAGTAGTAATTGAGCTGGGGTCAGTGTCACTCCAGTAAACCAGTGTCGTCAGCATATAAAAGCATCTTCCCATATCCACAGTGTTGGACAATATCATTAATAAACAGCGAGAAAAGTAGGAGACCTAATATGGAGCCCTGGGATTCCATCAGTGACTGCAAGGCAGCTGGGTGAACCTTTTTATCTGACCTTTGCGACCTGTCAGCTAGGCAGTTTGAAAACCAAGACAGTGAGTGCTTATCCAGACCCAACATCTCCAGCTTACCGAGGAGTAATCTGTGGGTGACCAGATCGAATGCCTTGGTTAAGTCTATGAACATGGCCTGTCAGTAGCCCTTTGTCCATTGCACGTATGGCATCACCTGTAAATTTAACAAGCGCCATGTCTGCGCCGTGACACATCCTAAAGCCATGTTGTTGATCTGAAAGAAGGTGATGTTGCTCAAGACAGTCTTGCAGCTGGTTGAAGACCAACCTGTCTTGTATTGCTGCCAAGGAACAGAGGATTGAGATGGACCTGTAATTCTTAATACTGGCTCGTGCTCCTCCCGTGTATGGGGACCACCACAGCCACCTTCCATTTAGAAAGGACAGATCCTTCTTTAAGGGACTTGTTGATTAGCATGGTTACTGGAAAAGCAATTGCTAGTGCAGCTGTTTTTAGTAGTCTTGGTTCAAGTTGGTCAAACCTGGGGGAAGAGTCAGATTTTAGATGCTTCTATAGGGCCAACACCTCAGTTTTCCTGACCAAGCGCAGGTGGAATTGGGGGCATGAGGTTACTTAGTCGACTGGGCACTGTGCGCAGGGAGGCAAGTTTGATGAATCAGGCTTGTAGTTGTCCAGATTCATGAAAAAGCTGTTGAAGGTTTCCGCCATCATAAAGCGGTCATCTATGGCTTGACCACTGTTCAAGAGTGCCCCCTCTGAAGAGTTACAGCTGCCCTTTAACAGGGAGTTTAGGTGACTCCAGAATTTTCTGAATCACATAGGTGCTTGTTTTGGAGACTCTGCAGGTATTGACTTTTTGCCACCTTGGCTCCTTTTTACATTAGTTTCTTAGTCCCTGTATTTTCCCGTCAGTTCACAGGTTATTCTTGAAAAGTCCCAGGCCTTGTCCCTAAGGATCACTAGCTTCTTAAGATTGCTGTTAAGCCACTTGTAGCACTTGCCCTTCACCATACGTTTTCTATAAGGGGCATGCAGGTTGGCCGTGGACATGAAAACATTTATAAAGTAGTCAAGAGCTTCCCCCAGACTAAGAAGATCTTGGATAGGTCGCCAGTTGATGTTTGCGAGGTCAGCAGTGAAGGATCCTGGTGAGAAACTGGTGTAATCCCTTGTTCGGAATGTTTTAGGGAGTAATCTAGGTGTCTTATTTGACCATATACAAAATATAGGTGAATAGTCACGAAGAGCATCAGGGAAGATTCCAACTGCAAGTATTCTCGTGGGGTCAAAAACTAAAGCCCACTCAAGTAGAGTATGTTTCCTAGACTTGGTGTTGAGCCTAGTAAACTATGTTATCATTTGCGTGAGATCTGCATCTAGGAGAAGGGCTTGCAGCCCATTGCCTGGATTTGAAGCCCCGGTTTATTAAAGTCACCAAAGATCACCATTTCCCCAGGTGAGTGCTCTGCCAAAACCGCAGTAAGGGAGGACACAGCATCTCAGGGGGGCATGTAGATACAACCCACATATAGTGGCTTAGTGTTGCCTAGCAGCAGTTTGATGAATAGAGACTCATTCACAGAGAAGCCCAGTTGAGGATGTTAATATCTTGGCTACCGGTCTGCCAGGTGCGGCTTCAGAGTATGTTACAAAGAGCTGGCAAACATCTCCCCGAACTCCCACCTCATAGTAAGTGAGCGTTCACCTCAGGTCCAACGAGTGGAGCCTGTGTTTGACCTCTGAAGTGGGATTGGTGAAATACACCGGAAGGTTAATCACCTGATTAAAGTGAAACTCTGACACAACCTTTGGGAGGTACTTCGGGGGACGGCGGACAGCAACCTTGTCTTTGTGGGACACCAGATATGGAGACTCCACCGGGAGCACCTGGAGCCCACTGATCCTTCTGGCGGAGGCAACAGCCACCAAGAAGGTGGTCTTCCAGATAGGTGTGACATCTCACACCTGTGCATTGGTTCAAATGACTTGTCCATGAGCACTGCCAGCACCAGCGACAAGTCCCAAGGTGGTGGTGGTTCACACACCACCAGAGGGGACAGGTGTTTCAGGCCTTTGAAGAAACACCTGGCCACTTTCTTCTGTGCCACAATCAGAATACCAGCCCATGCTCGGTATGCAGAGATGTCCACCAGGTGCAACTTGACGGTCGTCCACCAGAGTCCCAACTGGGAGAGGGACCACAGGCAGCTGAGAATGCTAGCCAAGGGAAAGGTCAGGGGGTCTAGCTCCCTGCCCTGGCATCAAATGGAAAATCACTTCCATTACAAGGCATAGCACTGATGGGTCAACTCTTCAGGAAGCCTCCACAACATGAAGGACATCTTCTGAGACCCAAAGCCTGGAACTCTAGCCAATCAGGGACCAGGCTGCCGGGTGCAGGGACTGAAGGTCTGGATGCAGGACCTTCCCCTGTGACAAGAGAGCAGATTCAGGTACAGAGGCAACCGCCACGGAGGTCTGCTGCTGAGGCAATCTGGGTACCAAGCCTGGCATGGCCAGTCTAGGGCTACCAGAATCATCTGCGCCTCATCCCTCCGCATCTTGACCAACTCTTTTTGGATCAAGGAAAAGTGAGAGGAGGCCTGGGGTCCAAAGCCTCACAAAGGCATTCCCCATCAGTGTCCCACACTCTTGGGGGCAGGCACAGAATAGCCTCAGCTTTGTGTTCTCCCATGAAGCAAACAGGCTGACCAGGGGAGTGCCCCAGCAGGAGAACAGTTGGTTCGCCACCTCCGGCAGCAGGAACCACTTGTGTGACACCTCGCCCACCTAGCTGAGGGCGAACACTAGCTGGTTGGAGGATCTCGCTATGTGGATAGCCAGGAGAGCTGCAGCCAAGCTGTGCACGAGGATCCAGGTGTGGAGCGCCTCCCAACATAAAATCAAGGGACTGCGTATTGCCCTGCTTGTTTAGGTAGTACATGGTCATGGTATTGTCCACCTGGACTTGCCGACTCAGCCCCCCAAAAAAAAAGAAAAAATGGAGCAAATTCCATCAGAGTTAGCCGCACAGCACGGACCTCCACAGGTTCATGTGGTGACAGGATTCCTGGGGTCCAGAACCCGTGAGCCTTTTGGTCCCCCAGGTGCACTCCCCCAGCCCACCACAGGCATGTTGGTTGTCAGAGTGACTGTTGGTTCTAGGAAGACAAAACAGGACTCCTCCCTCCAGATGTGCCAGGATGAGCAACCACTGGATGGCAGTGCTGCCCCATCTGCAGACACCTCTCTGGGTTGAGGGAGGATGTCGCTAGACTCCAAGCAGAGTTGGCTAGAATGTGGTGGACCTCTCCTCCCCCCCAGCCAGAGGCCACCAAGTCTGCTACCATTACCTCAGAGGATGCCAGTGAGGCGAAATGGCTGGACTGTGGTGGGCTCTGGACAGAGGCACATTCCTCAACTGGTGCCATTTACAAAATTTCTACGCTGTTGTGGTGGGGCGGGACTGCCAGGAGGAAGCAAACGTGGTAGTGACCAAGGGGAATGTGAGGACCTTCTGTAGTGGGGACACCAAGGAGTGTCATAGAAGACCTCCGAGAAAGAGGAAGCAACTTCTGGTGGAGGATTCAATTGTGAGGGGGACAGACTTGCGACTAGGAAAAAAAAAGGAGGGGGCAGGTGCATACCTGGTGCCTCAGCCCGAAGGGATGGGAAGCAAATCCTATGGATCGCTAGGGCAGGAGAGCTGGATGCCACTGTCCATCTGGGGATGAGTGACCTGGCTAGCAATGCAGCTGGGATAATGCTGGGGGAGTTTAGGGAGCTGGGAAGCTTAAGACAGCTCACCAGTGGCTTTCGTGGAGGTGCTGCCCATCTACGACATGGGACAGGAAAGGGAACGCCGCACCAGGAGCTTCAACTCATGGCTGAAGGAATGGTGCAGAGGGGAAGAGTTTGGCCACATTGGGAACCAAGGACCCAACTGGGAGTATAAGCGCCTATACAGGGGTGATGGCCTGCATCCATCCGGGAGGAGAACCACAGTCCTCAGTGGATGATTTGAATGTTAACTGGATGGACATTTAAAACTAGCAATGGGGGAGGTAGCAGAAGGAATCAGGGAGTCAGAAACTGCCCCCACCCCGGCTGAAGCAGACAGTGAGCAGAACCAGAGGGAGAGGAATCCCCCATGGTGCAAATTAATAAAGGGAGCAGAGTGGTACAAATAAAGGTGGAAAGGACCAGGAGCATTAAAAAGAGAGGTGGCAAGGAGGCAGGGCAAAAAGGAAAAAAGGGGCAACAAGCAGAGTGGAATCAAAATCTGGAAGGTTCTGTGTGCAGACACTAGAAGTCTCGGAAATAAGATTGCGGACCAAGAAGCCATCATGGCAGAGAGCGACCTGGATATTGTGGCCATTACTGAGTCATGGTGCACTGAAAACCATGACTGGGACATGGCCATACCGGACTGTACTCTGCTCAGGAAGGACTGGCTGGGAAGGAAAGGAGGAGGTGTGGTGCTATTTGTGAGGGACAGTGTTGCAGATAACAAGGTGGGAGGCCACCTGGAGACCAGTAATGACTGCATGGTGTGGTTCAAAATAAGGATGGCTGCAGAATCAAACCACACAAGGTGAGGGTCCTGGACTTCAGGAGGGCAGATTTTAAAAGATGGGTGAATGCCTCAGGGATGAGCTGGTGGGGGATGGCCTGGTGAGGTGGAGGAACGGGGTGAAGATAAAGGGAGCATAGTAAGAGCAACAAATCTCTGCATCAAACAAATCAGCAAAAGCAAGGGGGGAAATAAAAGGACCACTATGGCTCTCGAAAGAGGTGGCTGAAAAGGTAAACGCTAAAAGGGTAGCATTCAGACGGTATAAGGAGACGCAGAGGGAGAATGATAGGGAGGTGTATCAGGGGAATTAGAGGGAATCAGGGAAAGCAGTAAGGAGTGCAAAGGTGCAAACTGAAGAGAGAATAGCCTTGGAGGTAACGAAAGGGGACAAGACATTTTTTAGATACATAAGTGAAGAGAGGAAGACCAGGGATGGGATTGTAAAGCTAAAAATGTATCTATGTCTTTGGTAACCAGGTATGTACTGGAAGGAGAGAAACTGTGCAGTGGGGAACCAAGAAAAGGCAGACATCCTGAACAAATACTTTTGTTCAGTGTTCACAGAGGAAGGAGAAGGGGCCACCAAAAAAGTAACAAAAGCTTTGGAGGGTGGGAGGTGGGACACTAGTCCTTTTCTTGGAGGCGGAAGTCCTAAAGGGATCTGCTAATCTGAAGGTGGACAAAGCAATGGGGCCAGATGGGGTGCATCTGGGGGTACGGAGGGAGCTCAGGGAAATACTAGCTGTGCCTTTGACAGTTCTATTTAACAGCTCACTGGAAACAGGAGTGGTACTGGAGGCAGTAGAAGGGCAGATGTAGTCCCACTCAACAAAAGTGGTAGCAGTGAGGAGGCTGGCAATTATAGGCCACTCAGCCTGGCTTCAGTGACGGAAAGTTAAGGTAAACTGTAAAAGAACCACTGCAGCCCACTCCCATCTCCATATACCTTACAATGCTGCTGCGCGGAGTCTGGGGCTGCAGTGATCATAATTTTTAATCCACGGTTATTTTGTATAAAACTGCAGAAATGTTGCGCCGACGCATGAAGTGCTGTGCAGTTCCTGACTGAGTGGGCATGAGAGGTCATAGGTATTACACCCATTTAGTGACGTCGCCCCACCACTGCTCTTATTACAGCAGCAGTGGCGGTACTTTATTACGCCTATTTTATGGCTTCTAAGGGGGTCTTGATACCTGTAATGTTACTTATGGCAACACACTGCTGTAAATAACATTACAGATATCACAATCAAAATAACCCGTGGATTAAAAATTATCACTGCAGCAGCATTGTACGGTATGTGGGACGGAAGCGGGCTACAATGGTTCTTTACAGGTCACCTTTAATGGAATCACTGGCAAAGGAAATGATTGTGAAATATCTTGATTTCAGTGGGTTACAAGACCTGTGACAGCATGGTTTCATGGTGGTGGTGGTGGTGGAAGAATCAAAACAAATCTGATAGGATTTCTTTGACTGCATGACCAAGGAACTAAATCAGGGTGGAGCAGTGGACGTGGCCTACCTAGATTTCAGTAAGGCATTCGACACTGTTCCACACAGGAGACTAGTAAGCAAGCTGGGTAACTTAAGGGTCGAAAGGTAGCAAACTGGATAAGATGTTGGTTAAAGGACAGGTGACAGAGGGTGGTGGTAAATGGAGTTCACTCCAAGGAAGGGAGGAGGACCAGTGAGGTGCCTCAGGGATTAGTGCTGGGACCAGTCCTCTTGAATATTTTTATAAGTGACATTGCAGAGGAACTGAAGTGAAGGTCTACCTCTTTGTGAATGACACCAAAATCTGCAAAGGGTGGATGCTCAGGGGTGTGGACAGGATGAGCAGATACCCGAGAAAACTAGACGAGTGGTCAAGGGTATGGCTGCTAGATTTCAATGTGAAAAAGCACAATAATGAACTTGGGGTACAGAAGCCTGGGGCAGAGTACAAAATGGATGGAGTGGTATTGATGACCAAGCAGGAAAGAGACCTGGGGGTATTCAAATCGGATGACCTAACGGTGGCCAGGCACTCACGGCAAGGCAGTAGGGAGGCAAGTGGAATGCTAGGGTACATAGGGAGGGTATCACCAGCAGGAAGAGGAGGTGATGTTGCCTCTGTATAGATCACTGGTAAGATCCTACCTAGAGTATTGTGTCCAGTTCTGGAGACCACATCTCAGAAGGACACTGACAGAGTGGAGGCAGTGCAGAGGAGGGCAACTAAAATGGTGCAGGGTCTGCATCAAAAGCCCTATGATGCGGGCTGTGGCATAGCAGTTGAGCAGAGCAAACACTTTTCTTTAGAGCGCGCCGGGATTTGAACCCCAAAACAATCTAAAATCTAAAAAAAAAAATCACAAAGGCAGAGCACACACAACCACACATCTCCAGGGCATGGGTCAGTAAAAAAATATTTATTTAATAAATACCAACATATTGGAGGCCAGGGTAGCCTGACGCATTTCGGATTCTAACACATCCTCTCTCAAATGTTGATATTTATTAAATAAATATTTTTACTGACCAGTGCCCTGGAGATGTGGTTGTGTGTGCTCTGCTTTGTGGGGTTTTTTTGATGCTTTAAGACACTGAAGCACCACATCTTTGTGCTTGCTCTGTCTGGTGTACTACAATCTAAAATCTACTTTTGAGCTGTCTTTTAACTATAATCTTGTTACATCATTGTGTTCTTGGGGCAGCTGGAGTTAAAATTGGGAAAACAAGGAATAATCTGAATGCCACGCCATTTTTTTTTTTTTTTTTTTTTTTTTTAATTATCTTTTTATCCATTTTAGCTCCCCTTTTCCACCCCCCCACTCACCTCCTTGGCATGAGCGCGTCGGCCAGGATGCCCCACCCTACTGGTCGCCCATCTACCCACCTGTACCATCACCAGACCTCCACCCAGTGGTGATGGGACTACAGGAGGGCGACCCTCCCTTTCCGGGAGAGGAAAGCCGCCGCTAGGCAGCTCAATCTTGCTCCCACCCTCCCCCGATGCTGGCTCCCCGATGACCCAAGGTTTTTCCCAAACCCGGGTTGCTGGTGTGGCACGAGGTAAGGCTGAGATGCCTCAGCCCTCTGCACCACCGGGCTGGCTTGCCTTGGACTTTTTTTTTTTTTAAACTTAAACCACCCCAGCCATGAGAGAGATGGCCTGTACAACAGGAATGAGCCTCGGGCAGCGGTAGCTCTAACACCGAGGAAGTATCCCTTTCTCCCATCCATTCAACCCTCATTCAGCTGGTGCAGACTTTTCAGGACATGGACAAAAAACTGGACACTTGAACCTCCACAGTTAGCTCCCTTGAGACTCGGGTCAATGCTGTTGAGCAACACACCGAAGGTGCTGCTAGTAAGTCCAATGAGGCAGTGCATAAACTCATTAAGGAAATATTCTTTGCTGCAGATACGGCTTGAAAATGATGCGAGGGAGCTGAATGTCTGCATTACTGGGCTCTCAGAACAAGCGGAGGGTGATGATCCTTTGGGATTCCCACAAAACGTTTTTGCCACAGCTGTTGGGGCTGACTGAGAAGGAACCAGCTCTTGCACTGTAATGAGCCTATCACCCCGTTGGGTTCCATGGTAACACAGGGCCCAAAACTTTCCTGGTAGTCTGCAATGGTGTTGGGAGTCCGGGATCAAATTCTGAATATTAGCTAAAAGGAAGTGGCAACTACATTATGGGACTCTTGACATTTCAGTGTTCCCGGACCTTCTTTTCCATGAGGCAGCGGCATAAGGTCATTGATCGAGATTGCGCTCTTCTCTTGAGCATGGCAGATTCAGCACCAATTATTGTATCCTGCCAAACTTAAGTTTATTTGGCACATCGATATGTTCAACTAACCACTGATGCCTCAAATTATTAGATCAGATAGAAACGGACATGGATGAGGCCACAGGGGCTTCCACAGAGGAGGATGTAGCAGCTAAATGAATCAGGCATCAAGCTCACGGACTTTGCCCCAGTGAGTACATATGCAGCCACCCTGCTTTCTCTGAACTGAAGAGACTTTTGTTTTTGTAATGCTGGTCCTATACATGGCTCGAAAGCTGTGCCGTCATTCAATGGACTAGGCACTTCTACATGTAACTGAAGCCTGGGACATTTCTTCATGGTTGGTACCTTGTTATTGGGGCTTGGCTTCTTGAATTTTACCTTAATTTACTCTGGTGGCATAGTGATGTGAGGGCTGCTGACTGCTCAAGGTGCACTACTTATATCCGACCATCTGTGCAGTTTGTACCTTCTATTTTATGGGACTTTAGCTGAGGCGCAGCAGTCACATATTATGAATATAATGTGATCACCCTATTGGGCAGATCTGCAGTTCATCACTTCTACTCCTGCTGTTAAGTTTATAGCCTACATAGTTTGCTATTTGTTTTCTCATTTTGAGCAGTGTCATGTCATTGGGTTCACTTTTGGGGTCATATTCTGATGAGTTTTCTTTGGGTATTATATTAATATTACTTTGTTGTGGTATCCTAAAATGAGACTCTGTGTTTAGCCCTGGGACAAATACTAATGTATTAATCTGAACATTTTAATAAGTAATTCCCCCAAGATGCATCAGGGCATATTACCTTCTTATTTTAATAGTGTCTTTTGTTGAATCGTTTGTCTCTCTGTGCAATGTCTTGTATTGCCCTATGAGGAAAGACTAAAGGATCTCAATATACACACCCTGGAACACAGGAGAGAAAAGAGGAGACATGACAAAGATCTTTAAATGCCTCACAGGAGTAAATAAGGTACAGGAGGAGAGTATTTTTCGGAAGATGTGCTCTAGAACATGGGAACATGCTATGAAGCTAGAAGGGGGTAGATTCAGGGGAGATGCGAGGAAGTCTTTCTTTACAGTAAGAGTGGTAGATTCCTAGGATCGTCTTCCAGCGCCGGTGGTGGGGGCACAAAAAGTGGTGGGGTTCAAGACTGCATGGGATAAGCACAAATGAATCATAGTGGAAAGGAAGGGGGAGAGAGAGAGAGTTGTGGATCAGGCACAGTCTGATGTAATAGTGTAGGCAGGGAGAAATGGGCAGACTAGATGGGCCAAGCGGTCTTTATCTGCTGTCAGATTCTGTGTTATGTTTCTACACCCTTGGGTTGGGAGGAGAAATACTTTGATAAATAAATAAATAAATAAATAAAAGACAGGGAATCTGTGCTAGCTCTAATTACAAAATACAGTATCTTAATTTATAAAATGAGTCAAGCGGCGGCTGCAAGCACTGCCCTCTGTCTGCAAAAACCATGACAACTGTCATGCCTATACACACACACACACACACACACACACATGTATACACACACACATATACATATACACACACACACACACATGTACACATGTACACACACACATATATACATATACACACACATACATGTACACACACACATACACACACACACACACACATATATATGTATTTATACAACTTATGTGCTGGGGTACATTCCAGTATAAAAGTAATATCTGTAGAAGCCAGTGAAGATAACACTGTTATCTTCATGTTCCTATACGTCATCATGATATCTTTACACTCCTGTACGTCATCATTTTATCTTTAAACTCCTATATGTAATCTGTAACAAATTCTATTGGCCCCTCAAGAACGCAGCTGTTATAAGGCTCTGCCTCTAATGACCTGACCCCTGTCCCCCTACTAACCCGACTCTTACATCTGGTTGACCCTGCCATCAGTTTAAAACCATATTTAATTAAAAAATAAACTTATCTGGTTGATCCTGCCGTTACCTAGTCTCGCCAAAACAGTTTAATTCCTGACGTCCTTTATTTGTAGTGTTACAGAGCAGCTTCAGTACGTTACTGTGGGTACCTGACATCCATCTAAAGCAAAGCACTGTCTCTTCAAAATCATGCAAATGCATTCATTTTTTATTAATTTCCCTGGACTTGCTATAGCAACACTTGCTCGCGCTTACTTTCACTTCTCTGAAGCTGCCGAGATGCCGAGTTCCTCGCTCTCTATTCGGTTCTAACTGCAGCCTGTTTTGACTTAGCAAGTCCAGGAAATTAATAAAAATAGAATGCATTTGCATGATTTGAAGAGACAGTGCTTGCTTTGATGGATGTCAGTGACACTGAACGCTATCTCGTCTAACCTACAAATAAAGGACGTCCAAGATAAACTGTTTTAACAAGACTAAGGTGAGCGACAGGATCAACTCAACTCTTTATTTTCAACAACAATAAATGTCTAAAAGCCACAGAGCTTTTCTTAATTTACAAAAGTGTTTTCTTTTAAACGTCTGCCTGCTCCTCACTGAAAACCCTTTTGGTCAAGCTACACATGTATACTACAACTCCTCAGTGAGACCAGGGGGGAAATAATCAACCAGATAATGAATTTTTAATAATCATATCTGCACCAATTATGACAGGACCAATGCAGGGGAGGGGGGAGGCGCTCTTATTCCTGCCTTATAACTTATGTGCAGTATTGTTGTAAGTATCCGATGTGGTCAGTTCTGCGGGGAATGGGGGCAAAACATATCTGGGGGTCATGTTGGGGGACCAGCACATAAGTGTATAAACAGAACATGACACGGCCTGACTGAAGATATCATATTTATCTTCACCGAGGCCAATGACATCAAGAGATCTCACTTGGCTTCGCCACTGCGTGAGATATCATTGGCCTCCTCGTGAAGATAAATATGATATCTTCAGTCAGGCCATGTCATATCCCTACGTATGTGTGTGTGTATACATATATACACACACACACACACACACACACACACATACACACACAGTACACACACACACAATATATATATATATATATATACACACACACACACACACTGCTGCACTTTAGAGCCAAATCCTTTATTGTAATTCCAAGCTAAAGTACGATAAGAAACTCCAGGGTGCTGTGTTCATCGGGAGAGAAAAGCACTCCTCCAGTGCTTTCGTGTTGAGAAGCATTTGGTCAAAATCACACCCTGCTGTGTGTTGTTCTCCATATGCTGAATCTGCAGTGCAACTCCTATCGCCATCAACAGGATGACTCAGTAAGTCAGCCGTCTCATTACAATGGGCTAACCTGTATCAAAGGGAAGCATCAAGTCCCATCAGACCTGCCTCTGTGTAATGCAGGGCCGATTAGCAATGTATTGCGGTAGCTTCAAATAGCTTTGGTTCGAGTTTCACGGTGTCCGGTATATACCGAGACCAGGTACAGACCGACAGGCACCCTGCCAGTCTGTGACTGTACGAGACCAAGTACAGACTGACAGGCACCCTGCCAGTCTGTGTCTGCTATCCATATATCACGGACAAGCACAGTGTCTAAACCCAGACTCTTTGAAAGTAGGGTAGCACAGTAAGCTTATGGAGCATCCCGGTTGCTCCCGCCCGCCGACACGCTCATCCGGGACAGGCGCGGTGGTTGTGGGCGCGCCAGGAAGGGCTGTTCATTCTAAATGCTGGCGGGGAGGGTACAGGATTAACCAGATACTATTTAAAATAAAATAATGCATAGTAAGTAAAAACATTTGTACAATTAATACAACTGCTAATCAGGCACGGCTTTACATAGAGGTGGGGCCCGATGGAACATGGATGTTTCCCTTTAATAATTTTAAGAAATAAATAAATATGCATAGTGAGAGCTGCCTTGTCTGATCACCTCTCAACCTCTTATCTAACGAGGGTTTTTTTTTTTTGCACCAGAGATTCTTACCTTAACCAGGAGGTATTAAATACTGTTTGGTATCAAAGCTGCTACCTTATTTAAAACCATAAAAATATTTTTTGAGGGTGGAAGTTATCTTTTTAAAAAAAGGTTTCAAATGTTATTTCACTGTGATATTATGGATGGGAGTTAACTATGGAAATGCCTCCATAGCATGCTGCAAACTGTACTTACGATTTGATGATATTTCCAATTGTGTGGTCTTCTTTGTTTAAAGTAAACAAGCAGGCATTTGGTACCTTCGTATCTTTGGTAATGGTAATCCTACAGAGAGAGATACAAAAACAGTTATGTGCCATACCAGATCCAGATTCAGGGGACAGCACTATAGCTCACAGCTGAAAAAGTAATCCTCCCAACACGCGTCAAGAGGGACAATGGCAGAGATACAATGAGTGAATGAGCTGAAGTGCTTGGGTAACCAATTATAGATGAATGAGTTTATGTGCAGCCAAGGGGTGACAGTGAGTGAAACAGTGACGGAGTATAATGGCATGGAATAACTACACTTGACTACACGGTTTCACAGTGTGTGAATAAAGGAGTCAAGGGCAAGGGGTGGTCGCATACCTCTCAACCCTCTGCCTCAAAAATCAGGGACACATCTTAAAAGGGTAATAAAAATTCTATTTTTTATATATAGATTTTTCTGGTGGAGCTGGCAGACAGGAAAGCTCATCGCTCTGGCCCCGACCTGCCATACTGATCCTACCCAGGAAATCCCACATGGGTTACCCCTCTGTGACAGTGCCAGGGGTGAGGAGTGCCAGCTTTCTCCCCTCTCCCGGCCAGCCAACATCCAGACCCTGGGGCTCGACGCAGGTGCAGTTGGGGCCATCACGAAGCTTGCCAGCTCCATTTTCAAGTTTACGCATGTTCCTCCACGTTCGACGCTGGCATCGTCGACAAGCCATCCGACTCATATCCCCCTCTAGCCATCGCTAGAAAGCTATCAGCGGGCGGGACGACAATCTCTCCCTCACCCAAGAGATGAGAGCAGTCCTCCGGATGCTCAATCCTCTCTCACCCCTGCCGACCCCCAGTGGCCCTAGCTAGGTCTCAAACCCGGGTCACCAGTGAGGTGTGGCATCCAGCGCCTTAACCCTTAGCGCCACCACGTCGGCTACAGTAATAACAATTCATGAAACTGTTATAATGTGTGGTTTAGTGATAAAAGCATTTTCTTATTTATTAAATTTAATATACATTGAATTTTGCAATACCACCACAAAACAAACGCAGACAAGAAGGAAGTCACACCAACAACGACAGTCACCCTATAAATTCCGCCCTTCACCCTTGAGATGACTAAAATGAAATAGTGGGTAAAACCATGGAGAAGTCCCAGAGCAGCTACTATAACAGTCCATAAAAGAATGTATAAAGATTACCATCTGACCTGAAATAGGAGACCTACGAGTTAAATTTGCTATGGTCTTTTCAGCATTGACGGAAAAAGAATCTCCTTATGCCATTCCGTTATATGTCGGGACCCATTGTCCAGCCATTGCCACAGGATCATCAGTTTGCCACCACGGATATAAGAGCAACATGTCCTTCCCAGGGCCAAAGGGTGAAGGCATCATGCAGATCTAAAACTAAGGGGTCCAAGTCCTCCCGACTTGCTTCCCAAAATAGGCAGAACTTTATCACAGGCCCACAGAATATGACACAAAGTGCCTTTTTATTCCATCTAGTACAGAGGTCGGTGGATTGTTTACCCAGTCTAACCAGTTTGCTTGGTGTATAGTACAAGTTGTGTTGGAGGCGTAGTCCATCCTGGTTTATATATTTGCATATATCTAGTCAGATTTGCCTCTATTGTTCCTCCCCCGTAAATTTAGTTCTCTGACCCAGCAGTGGCACTGACCATTTAACTTCTGTGGGTCCATGTCTTGATATGTTGTGTACAACCAAGAGATGGCATAGGGCATTTTTACAGCAGTAACCAATCTGTCCAGTTGCACTCCTTCCAGTTGTGCCCATGGAGGAGGCCCTAAGTGTTGCAGAATACTGTGACGAAGTTGCATAAATTTAAAGGCAAAGCTATCAGGAACCTGTATTTGTGCCTGAAAAGTGTGAAAAGGGATGACCATGTCCCGTAAATGGTGTCCTACTAGGGGGATGTTAAGCTAATTCCTGGGATTAAGAAACAATGACTGGGACGCATCAGAGCCCAGTGAGATAGGCATCTGTTTACACATTTGCCTGTGCTCTCACAGATCACATGACTAGGGTGAATCGAAGGAGGTTGGTACTTTAGATTTGGGGGTGGAGACATGTGAGTGCAATCCCACACTCCTGGGCAAAAGTTTCTACAATCGCTAACCGTAGTTTATAACTGACTGGTATAGCGGATCCTCCCGTTGTACCACTGCAAATATTTACTACTATGGGAGGCCAAATAATAAAAACATGAAATTGGGTAACTGCAGACCTCCCCTCCTTAGGTCCTGTTTCTGACAGTTTTGTCCAACACACCTGCCCTGCAGGAACTGCCTAATCAAGGATTGTACAGACCACAACTGGTCAAGTTGAGCATAGCCTACGGATATAATCATGTTGATACGTCCCCATAATGAATGGGGTAAAGCTTGAATTTACTAAAGTTTGTGTAATTTACAAATCAGTGGATCCAGATTTAGCCCGTTCAGCTCAGATCTACATCTGGCAATTCTGATACTTAAGTATGTGCGTTGTCCAGTTGCCCACTGGCCGTGATGTCCTGTTTAACTACTTTATAACTGAGGCATTACATTAGTTTTGATGACATTAAGTTTATATGAAGAGAAGCTGCTAAAGATCTCTATTATAGGAAGGGCGGTGGGATAGAGATTGATGGGTCAGTCATGTGGAGAAGTGTATCATCCACGCAAGTGGACAGTTTATATTCCCTGAGTCCCACCTGGATCCCTTTCACCTGTTCTGCCTTTTTAATTTTGATGCTAAAAGGTTCCAAATATAAACTGAACAATAGGGGCAAGACCGGGTACCCCTGGCGTGTGCCCCTATTTAGCTGAATAGGCTCCAGCAGCACCCCATTACAATACACCTCAGCTGATGGGGACTGATACAAAACTTTTACCCAAAATGAGTCTGGGATACTGTACTGTTTTAGTATAAGAAACCGGCATTTCCACACCACTCCACTGAAAGCCTTCTCTGCATCCAGGGAGAACAAGACCACAGGAGGACCAGCGTCCCCACATGCAGAGATTAAGTGGTCCAGCATAAGGAAGGGCCTAACGGAGGCAATTGAAACATGTGCCAAGACCCAGAGCAAGCAGTCCAGGTCTAAAAAAAAAAACAAGCGGGCTCAGCAGGGAGGTGGCAGAGAAGGTGAGGGAGAAGAGGTTGGCCTTCAACAGATACAAAAAGACTGGGCAGGAAGAGGACAAAAAGAAATCCAGGGAGGTAAGTAGGGCAGTCAGGGCAGCTAAAGCTGCTGGGAGCAGGACTGGCATGGGGGATCAGGGATGGGAAAAGGATTTCTTGAAGTATATACAGGAGAAGAAGAGCTGTAAGGATGAGATTGTCCAGATAAAGAGGAAGAGGTTGGATAGACAATGGGAAGAACAGGCAGAAGCTCCCAATAAGTATTTCTGTTCTGTGTTTACTAATGAAAAGGATTGGCTGATACCACAAGGAAAGGAGAGACAGGCAGCCAAAGGGCGTGCAGAAGTGATGGATGGGGCCATCCAGGCAGAGAGTGTTCTAAAAGGACTGAAAGCCCTGAGGATGGACAAAGCCCGGGACCAGGCAGATTACATCCAAGAGTCCTGAAGAGGCGTGGCTGCAGCCCTGGAACCTCCGCCCCCACTGCTTGCTTCCTGGCCGAAACTTGGATCCAGCTCTCTGTCCGGTGAAGCCGTGAGTGCCGCCATTGGCCCAGCACGCTCCATGCTGAACCCTGATTGACCCAGCCTTCCTCTGAGCCCTTATTGGCTGCATCTCCTGCTGCTACTCTGACTTGTCCAAGGGCCGTGGCGCCCACTGACTTTAGTGCAATTTAGCTGAATTATTTCACCCGCCCCCCCCACCTTAATTAAATAGTCCTCTCGCCATGCCTTCCTGGATTGTCCCTCCCTTTCTTGCTCCCTACTGGGCCCTGTCTTCTCCGCCTTCTCTCACTCCACGCCCTCTCCTCCTACATTCGTCCTGCCTGCTGCTCCTACTGCCGGCCAGTCCCCCTTGCCCCCTCTACCTCTGTTAAATATGCATACCGCCACCTCAATTTTCTACCTCCTCCTCCTCTTCACTGCCCTTCCCCCCTCTGCTCCATTATCCTTCAGCCTGCTTCCAATCCCCTCTCCAAAAATATGTACCGAATTGCTCCAATAGCTGCACTGGTACTCTTCCTTACGAATTCAGCACTACCCACAGGGGACACCACCTTACCACTAATCTGCACCTTCTTATGAGTGTATGCTGGACCCCGCTATCTTCCCATTACACAACGCTCCTGCTATTCCCCCGCATCCACTCCTCAACTTTCTCCTTCACAAAAGAGACTGGCAAGCTCTCCCTCAGGGAATTATGCCTGGCCATCCTGCAACTCTTGCTCCTACTCCTGCTACTATTGGGAAATGTTCACCCCAACCCAGGTCTGAAGACAGTGAGGGTTCCCACCCAAACCAAGCAATCGGGTACTCTCTCAATCATATACCTGAACATCTGTAGTTTACTACCGAAGCTTGATCAAGTGCAAGCCTTTGCAAGCTTCCACCACCCATATATTCTGGCAGTAGTTGAAACCTGGCTCACCCCCTCAGTACCTGATCAAGCAATCTCCATCCCATGCTAATATCCTTAGGCTCAATCGGAAGTCTAAAAGAGGGGGAGGATGTGCACTGTACCTAAAAAAGACAACCTTCTGGGGCACCCTGTCCACATGGACCCACCGACATCCTCTGCTCAGCCACTACACATCAAAATCCTACTTGGTACCCATAATAAAGCTCTCACGGTTGTTACCATTTATATCCCGCCTAAAGAACAGGGACCTGGCCTCAATGCTGTACTAGACCTCATAAAAACACTACCACCTGACTCCGAAACCATCCTACTTGGTGATTTCAACGTAAACTGTCTGGGAGCCGAGGCGGGTGCTGTCAGGGATTCTGTCACATCGGCAGATCTTACCCAGATGCTGGACTCCCCTACCGAAAAGAACTATAAAACTGGAACCAGCACCCTACTGGACTGGATCCTGACCGGCCACCCCACTAGGATCACAAACTCCACCGTCCTTCCCGACTCACTCAGCGACCACTCCCTCATCAGCTGTACCTGGTCAAACAAATTTTGTAAACCACCATCAAAAATCATCCTCAGAGTCCTACCTTGGGGTCACCTATCCCGCCTAAAATCACACCTACTCCAACAAGACTGGTCTCCCATCCACAGGGCCACTGACACAAATTCCACCCTGGAACAATTCATCCTTATGTTCAATGAAGCCTGTGACACCTATGCCCCGCTAAAAAAGCGCAAAGTCAGATCTCTCTGCAACTCGTGGCTATCTGGTGCCCTCACAAAGAAGCTAAAATATAGGGACCATCTCTGGGAACTGGTTAGATCCACCGGGAAGCTAGCTGACATTCAAAAATATAAAAGCGCTCGGAATGACTGCACCAAATCCATACGACAACACAAACTGGACTACTACAAGAAAGCCCTCACTGACTCATGGGAAATGGGAGAGCTTTCTGGAAGAACATAAGAGAGGTCACTGGAAACAATCCAAATTACCACCGACCGTGTCCATGTCAGTGGAGTACTACCTGTAATTCATAAAATCATTGCCAACACTTTCAACAATGTATTCACCGACCTTAGCAGTGTTCTCCCCAGATTTTTTCAACGATGGTGACTCTTCTCAATCTGCTCATCCCCTCAAACAAACCACCACCCCCTTTCTACTTTAAAGTGGTAAGTAGAAATGAAGTCAACAAAGTACATCTCCAAAGCCATCTGCAACTCCAGAACAAGCGCTGACACACTTGACCTCAAGCTTCTGTCTCTCGACTAGAGGAAGTCCTGGGGCCTCTCACCAGGATTTTAATCTCTCCCTATCACTCAGCCAGTTCCCAGACAAATGGAAGTCTGCTGCAGTCACTCCAATCCATAAAAGTGGTGATAGGACCACACATGGAATTAGGGAACCACAGCCCAATCTCTATCCTTCCACCTCTCTCCAAGGCCCTTGAATGGATACTAGCTGACCAGCTCACCCGACTATCTGGGCAAATATAACATTCTCTGCCGGCAGCAACATGGCTTTAGAAAAGGTCACACAGGGATTTATTTAACTCCAAAAATTGATTAGCGTTTTGCTCATAAAAGTGCTAAAACATTGTGAAAATGCATAGCACTTGCTTCACTGTGCTTAAACATAACACTTGTAGAAAACCTATATAAATAGTTTCTGTACAGTTAGCATTGTCCCAAGAAAAAAACTGCTAATTATTTAAAACCCTGTCACAGTACTGCTACTGCCCTACTTGAGTTCACGGGTGCCATCCACAACTCTCTGGACAACGGTCTTCTAACTGGAGCAATTTTTATAGACCTGACCAAGGCTTTTGATACCATCCACCACGGACTCCTGCTTGGCCTACTACAGAACACTGGACTCTCCACAGAATCTGTTGCCTGGTTCAAAAGTTACCTGGGAAACCGGTCCCAATGTGTGAAAATTGTGGATACCAAAGAATGCGCTCTGGTGTTCCCTAGGGCTCCATCCTGGCCCGCTACTTTTCAGCTAGTTCCTCAACACACTCCCTGACTCTTGTTCCCAACAAATCATTCTGTACATGATGACACGGTCATTCTTGCCTCCCATCAGGACCCTAACCACCTACAACTAAACCTTCAGCATGGCTTCACTGCGGTCGAGAACTGGTTCTTCAAACATAAGTTGATCCTTAACCAGAAAAAAAAATAAGACCATAGTTTTCAGCAGCTCCCATAACAAACATAAGGATCTCCATCTCTCCATAAACACCAGCCAAGGTGGCACTCTGGATCAGGTCCAATCCTTCAAATATCTTGGTATTACCCTAGACTCCCACCTATCCTATGCGGCCTACATAAATATCGTCGCCAAAGCTGCAAACTCCAGACTGGGCCTGCTCTACTGCCTCTGGCAACATCTAACACAAGAGGCCCTTGCAGCAGCTGTCCAGAGCTCCATCATCTCCTCGACTGACTATGGCCTTGTCATCTACAGCTCCGCCACTGCCACAGCACTCAGACGGGTAACTACCACCCTAAACAAGGCCTGTCGACTCATCACTGGTGCCAAACGTCACACACACACACACACACACACACACACACACACACGAGTGACCTCTACACTCAAATTGGCTGCAACTGGAAAATAGAATAAAATATCAAACCTGTGTGGTTGCAAAGAAAATCCAGATGGGCCTTGCTCCACCTGGAGTCTGTACCCTCCTTCAACCAAAAACAGTCGAACCACCAGGGGATCAAAGCCACTGCTGTTTCAAATTCACGCTGCCGCGCCTGACACAAGGCAAAGATCCTTTGCCTATAGGGCCCCCACCTGGCTAAATGGTCTTGCTAGTGACACCTTGCTCGGTGCTTTCAAATACAAGCTCCAAAACACCCTCATTGCATCCAGCACCTGTGACTGCACTGGCTAACTACTCGGCACTCCTCCGGTTACCCGTTGTGTGGGTTTTTGGTCCCCTCCCGCACTTACCCTCCCTGGGCCTTTTTCTCATGCTCTTATCCCCCAGACAACGCCGCCTTGGCAGCCTGACCCCACTGTCCCTGACCTCACCTCACATTCCCCCTGTTCCTATCACCTCCCCTATCCCATCCCTTGTTTCCTTCTATTAACCCATACAACCCCCATTTCTTTTTTCCCTCCCATCCTCTTTCTTTATGCCTTGTCTCCCCCCCCAAAAGCACAGTATGGTGTATGTCTTGTCTCTAAATCGATTCCAAATGTTTGTTTTCTGTTGCAATTTATGTTGTCTACTGTAACTTGAGGCGTGGAACCTTTGTAAAGAGCCTTGGCTCAAAGATACTTGTAATCCTAGAATCAAATAAACAAAGGTGGCAGAGGTACTGGCGGGCCCACTGGCAGAGCTGTTGAACACCTCGCTGGAGACAGGATGCGTGCCCAGGGACTGGGGGATGACCCACATGGTGCCCCTTCACAAGAGCGGTTCTAAGGACGAGCTGGGTAACTATAGACCGGTAAGCTTGACATCTATTGTGGGGAAGTTAATGGAGACCATTCTTGAGGGGAGATTGATAAGAATGGAAAAAAATGGTCTCCAGGATGAATGGCAGCACAGGTTTGTCTTGGGTAGATCCTGTCAGACAAACCTAACTGACTTCTCTGATTGGGTCACAAGGACAGCTGACGGGGACCATGCTGTGGATGTTCTGTACCTGGACTTCAGTAAGACCTTCAACTCAGTGCTCCATAGGAGGTTGCTGGGCAAGATGAGGAGCCTGGGGTCAGGGACAAGCTAGTGGATTGGGTTACTAGCTGGCTTCAGAACAGACAGCAGAGGGTACTTGTGAGGGTGGAAGCTCCAAAACAAGCCCCATGACCAGTGGGGTTCCACAGGGCTCGGTGCTAGGCCCCGTTTTGTTTAACATCTTTATCGGGGACATAGCCGATGGGATCAAGAGTAAAATCAGCTTGTTTGCCAATTACACTAAGATATTGCAATAGTGGACAGTGAGGAAGGAGGCAAGAACTCAGGGAAGATCTAGCAAAACTTGAGCAATGGTCAGGGGAATGGCAGTTGGGGTTGAAGCGCAAGGTCATGCACCTTGGAACCAGCAAACCCAAGGCCACCTACTGGCTGTGGAGGTGCAGGTGTCAGTTTCTGAGGAAGAAAGACCTAGGGTAATAGTCACGGGGATATGAAGGTATTGCCACAGTGACAAAGGGCAGCAGTTAGGGCCAATCAAATGCTGGGGTGCATAGCCAAGGAATCACCTCCAGGAAGGAAGAGGTCATCCGCCACTGTACAGATCACTGGTAAGACCACACTTGGGAGTACAGTGTACAATTCTGGTGCCCATACCTAAAAGGATATTATGTTACTAGAGGGGTACAGCGTATGGCAACTAAGATGATCCAGGGACTGTGAGATTTACCCTATGAGAAGAGATTGAGGAAACTCAACATGTGTATTCCTTGGAGGATAGAAGGAGAAGAAACATGATGAAACTTTCAAATACTTACAAGGCATAAACAGGGCTGAAACTGAGGATTTTCCTGCTTAAAGGGAGGGTCACGAGAGGGCACAGTCTGAAGTTAGAAGGGGGAAGACTCAGGAGGGAAATGAGGAGGCATTACTTTACAGAAAGGGTGGTGAAAGGTTGGAACAAACTACCGGAAGGCTTGATTATGTCGAGGACAGTGGACAGTTTTAAAACAGAGTGAGATAGAGTCAAGAGAAGGGTATGTACAGATAAGAAGAAAGGCAGGAATAAGGAAGGGGATGATGGGCTGGGAAAACAGGGGTAGCTGCAGCAAAAGGATACTGTAAGCTGCACACTCTAGCAGACTTGATAGACCTTTGGGCCTTTTCTGCCGGCCTTGGTATGTTAGTAACAATTTTGTAGGTGATCGCTGGACAGCCTCCCCCATAAAGCCCACTTGGTTCTGGGCCAAATAAGAGGCGGACCACACCTGGCTCAGTCTATTGGCCAATACTGCAGCCAAACTTTTCATGCAACATTAAAGGTACTGGTCTATAGCTACCAGCAAGTCGTCATCTGTGCCGATTTAGGGAGACGAGGGACTCTAGATTCGGTCACGGTAATCCAATATTCCTCCTCAGGGTTAAGCGTGGAGCCAATTCAGCTTGAACTGTTTTATAGAAATTGAATGGAAAGACATCTGGTCATGGGGCCTTATCAACTGTCAATACCTTTATCACAGTGGCAACTTCTGCTACCTGGAGCTCCCCTTCCAAGACATGCTGCTGCGCATGTTATAGTGTGGAAGCGGCACATCTTGAAGAAACTTATTCATGGCCACCTCGGTCTCTTCCCTCCCAGACTCCGAGTATAACAATGTTGTTGACAATCCTTAAATATCTTGGCTATTTCCTGGGTTTGGTCCTAAAGAGTTGTTTCCTCTATTATGAGGCCCTTCATGACTCACGAGGTCTGCTGTTGATGAAGCCATACAGAAAAGCATTTTCTGATGGAGAACTAGACTGTAAACTATTGCTCGTTCTATGGTTTACTGGAGCAGATGGAGGCTTGCATGCTCGTATGAACTGCGCTTCCACTATCTCAGTGGTAGTATGCAATCCACAATTTTTAATTTCTAGTTTGTTCACCCCCCCCTCCAATGACCCATATCTAAAGGGAGATTAATCCACGGCCCAATTACCTGCTGGGTGAAGAAATTTCTCAGGCCTAAAAATACCTCCTTTGATCTGAAGCAGACTATCTGGTATGATTTCATGATTTTAGAATCTCTACTCTTCAGTGGAAAAAAATGCAAAATTTAGGAGACACAGAGGAAATTTTTAGAGGAAATCTGTGATGCAAAATCAGGGATATCCCTGAAAACTCTGGGACATTTTAGAGGTATATTGTGGTAGCTGTATAAATGAGCACAGGTAAGGGGGACACTGGGTGAGCAAGAGTGCATGAGTGATTATAAGCACATGGGGGGTATAGTTGAGCTGGTGAGTGAATATGGGAGGGGTGACACTGGATGAGTATAAGTGGGGGTAGGCAACAACACTATCAATCAATCAATCAATCAATCAAAATCTTTATTTATTCAGGGAACATCATTGAGCAAAGCTCATTTACAAGATGGACCTGAGTGGTCATACAAATGAGGATACAAGTATTATTACATAGACAAGAATAGAATAAATAGCAATACAATGGCATGAAATGATTATATACAACAATTTACATATATACAAGTAACAATAGAACCATTTAGCCTGTAGGAAAAAAGAGGACAAAGGGTACTAGCCTAACAGTAAAGGTGCTCATCAAGAAGACACATTACAAAGACTTTTCAGATACATCAGGAGAAAAGGAAGTACAAGGAGACAATAGTGAGGATAAAAGGGGTGGGAGTGGACGGAAAGGGAGGAGCAGGCAGAAGCACTGAATGCTTTTGCTCAGTATTCATGGAAGAAAGGCGAACTGCTACCAGTATGGGCTGGGAGGGTGGGGAGAGGAGGCCACAGATGGAAAAATTGAGGCAGTGAGAGTCCCACAGGGACTGAGGACACTGAAGGTAGACAAGGCACCAGGGCCAGATGATATCCTCCCCAGGGTGCTGAGGGAGATGGCGGAGGTGTTGGTGGAGCCACTGGCGGATCTGTACAGCACCTCACTAGAGTCGGGATGTGTGCACATGTAGTACCATTACACAAGAGCAGGCCAAGGGATGAACCAGGTAATTATCATCCGGTAAGTCTCACCTACATAGTGTGCAAACTCATGGAAACGATACTAAAGGAAAGACTGGTGTCGTACCAGGAGGACAATGGCCTCCAGGATGTGAGGCAGCATGGGTTTGTTTCAGGGAAGTCTTGTCAAACCAACCTCACCCAATATTATGACTGGGTGACAAGTGAGCTGGATAAGGGTCTTGCGGTGGATGTTCTTTACTTGGACTTCAGCAAGGCCTTCGATTTGGTGCCTCATGGGCGGCTTGGGGAGAAGCTCACTGGTGTAGTGGTAGGGGCAAAAATTATAAACTGGATTACAAGCTGGCTGAGTGGCAGGCTACAATGGGTGGTGGTGAGAAGGGAGCTCTCAACTCCAAGGCTGGTGACGAGTGGGGTGCCACAGGGCTCTGTGTTGGGGCCAGTATTGTTTGGGCTCTTCATATCAGACATTGCACATGGGGTGGTGAGCAAGGTAAGTCTGTTCGCTGACGACACCAAAATCGGAGCAGTGGTGGATGGAGAGGAGAGTTGGAAGCAGCTGCAGGGGGACCTATGCGAGCTAGAGGAGTGGTCAGAGAGGTGGCAGCTGGGGTTCAATGCAAAGAAGTGTAAGGTTATGCACTTTGGGGTGAAGAACCCAAGGAGAGAATACTGGCTGGGAGGGGGGTTAAGCTGGGGATCACTGAGGAGGAGAAGGACCTAGGGGTAATAACAGGGACCATGAACAACACTGCCCAGTGCAGGACAGTGGATGCAAAAGTGAACAAAATGATGGAGTGCATAGCAAGGGGGTTTTCGTCCAGGCAAAGAGGGTGATCTTGCCCTCTACAGGTCGCTGGTAAGGCCGCACTTAGAGTATTGTGTGCAGTTTTGGAGGCCATACCTAAAGCGTGATATCAGGCTACTGGAGAGGGTTCAGAGGAGGCAACAACGATGATATGTGGAATGGAGGGAGAGACTATGACAGCAGGCTGGGAGACATGAATATGTACATCCTGGAGGATAGACGGGCCAGGGGGACATGACAGAGACATTCAAGTATCTGAGGAGCATCAATAAGGATGGGGCAAATGGGTTCTTTAAGGTAAGGAGAGGGAGGGTCACACCAGGGGGCACGGGCTAAGAATAGAGGGAGGAAGATTTAGGAAGGAAATGAGAAGACACTATTTCACAGACAGGGTGGTAGCAAAATGGAACGCCCTACCAGAATGGGTGGTATCATGTAAATCTGGGAACAGCTTCAAAAGGGCGTGGGACAGGGGAGAGTGAGGGTGGGGAGTGGCAGTGGGATGACAAGGGGGTGGGGCAGCTGCAAACTAGGGGTGTTGGCTGCACTCTCCAGCAGACTTAGATAGACTGGGTGGTCTGTTTCTGCTGGCACATTCGTATGTTCGTATGTCCTGACTGGCTAAATACATTCCGAGACATGTATGTTAATTCCTCACAAATGCACACTTGGAATAAGTTCAGGCAGTGGCATTTGGAATAAGGGCAAATCATACATATGGATGCCACCTTTACTTACTGAAATCCCTAAAAAGTAAATATTATATTATATTCAAAAAATAAATACTTAAATGTTCTTTGTGTAAAGGAGCGGGCTCCTGAGACGAAACAAATTTAAATGAAACGGCATTCAGTTTTAATTTATGATGGTTAAGAACAATGAAAATCCCCCCACCAGACTGCCAAAGAAATGTCTGCTGCAGACAAAATTGAGAGCTCTATGTGAGGCCTTCTGTTGTGTCTTCTAAACATTCCACTAGTGGAACTTGAGTAGAAATTTTAATTCTTGTATTCCACCATGTGGCAGTTATGCTTGCACTAAAGTCTTTTATGAAAAATGTTATGCTTTCACCATGGGACTCTTACCAGGTGAACAGGCTTTCATCTCTGGCCCATCGCCTGTATGCCACCCTAGATGCACCCTATGGCTAATCTCATGGTTGCCCAACATCATCTCAGAACTTCTCCTCTGGATGAACTAGCCTGCCTTCAGTAATCGTGTCTTTAGAGAGCGTTATCACTGCCTGGAATGTGGAATTCAGTCCACATACAAGATATTATAGGTAAATAATTTCTTTTGACCATTTACAGAAGTGGATTCCAGCACATGTATGAAGCTTGTAAAATAATGTACTATGCACTGACAAAATGGTTAGAAGTGCAGTGTTCTGTTTACCAGACTGCGCTTCTTTGGCTGAACTGTGCTCTCAGTGTCTCATCTTGATCAGACCTCCACTATTTATACCTGATCTGTCCCAGCAAAAAGTGTGTCCCTAAGCCTTAAATGGTCGCAATTATAAACATTCTTCCTCTAGAATTCAATGCTAGGCTCCCTTCAGCTGATCTATCTTTCTTGCTAAAAACCCTTGGGGTTGTTTATACACTTTTAGTCTGAGAACCAAAAAGGCAAATGTCTTCTCATCTCTGGAGTCGATCTTTCAAAACTAACAGGCATGGGGGTGGGGGACTATCTGCACTGGTTACCCAAGTTACACAGGAAGAAAGTGTGTGCACCTACCACATGCACAGGACAGCTTGCTACACACTGCATCTCTACATTCCAGGTGAATTCTACTAATGGAAGGACAGCACGACTGTTTTAGTCTGTGGTGCAAAGATACATTTTAAAATTATACTAAAATGCCGGCCTGGTGGCGCACAGGGTTGAGGCGCTGGACATTTTACCTCGCACTACGCCGGCGACCCGGGTTTGGGAACAACACTGGGTCATCAGGGTGACAGCTTTGGGGGGCAAGACTGAGCATGCCAGTGGGCAGCTCTCCTCTCCTGAGGGTGAAGAGGGTGGGTTAGTGCCCCCCCCAAAGTTCTGCTCCCACCAGGTGGCGGTCCCGTGGGTAGCGAGGCAGAGCCGGGTGGCAAAAAGTAACAGGAGGTGGAAGGGGCTGAGCTGCGCCACTGGGGTGAGGGCGCGTCCACAGGCTCGCAGCCTCGGGGGAGGAAATCTTAAAAAAAAAAAAAAAAAAAAAAAAAGCATGCGTCTAGGGACCAAACAATGATACACACACACACACACACACACACACACACACACACACACACACACACACACACACAAAACATTACAGTAAAATTATTTTGATTCAGAACTTTTCTTTACTTGTTGATAAATAGGAACCCATTTTATAATGACAGCATGGTGTGTGTGTTTATACTTCAAGTTACAGGACAAGAAGGCCTAAGTCCATAAATGCTGTCTCCACTACTCAGTGGTGGTAACCTATGTTACTTTCAGGAATATAGTTGTCCAGTTTTTCCTTACACATAGACAATTTAGGTGCTTGGACTACATTCCCTGGTAACTGATTCCATGGCGTTATAGCTCTCGGTATGTAAAAGTATTTTCTATGGTCAGTATTTCTATGTTGTTATGTGATAATAGCACTTCCTGGGTAGTTGAAGGCACTTGGCAATACCGGTTGCCGTAAAACACATTACAGGACGGCCTGGTGGCGCTGAGGGTTGAGGCGCTGGACGCCACACCTCACGCCATGCCGGCGACCCGGGTTCGGGAACGAGCCCAGACCACCAGGGGTCACCATGGGAGAGAAAGGATTGAGCGTCTGGGCGGACTGCTCTCCTCTCTCGGGGGTGGGATCCAGGGTAGTCCGGTGCAACAGTGGAAACCAGTGGCACTGCTATGCACTCAGGCATGTATAATTGTGGACGACGTCGGGCAGCCATCTCCAGACGTGGGTGGGAGCTCCTACGTCATGAGCCGACGACATTGCATGCCTTAGGATGGGGGAAGGGTACCAGAATAAAGAAAACCCGTGCAGAGGATCAGGCGACGGCACCTATCCATCATGCCCAATGCTGGGTTCTCCATGGGTGGCCTTCGATTTCCAGGATCCACTCCCCATCCGATGACAGAGTCTGACTTGGAAGCGCGCCCAGGTAGGAGGGGGTGGCCCACCCCAGATAGGGTTAGCCGGGGGTGCTGACATCGGAGGGGAGGGAGAGAGAAGGCTGAGCTCAGGGATCCTCAGGCTGGCAGGACAAGGCTAGGGATGCCTGAAAGAGGACCTCAGGGCCACCACCAGAGGGAAAAAGAATTGACAAAAAAAAAAAAAACACATCTGAGGGTTGCCATTATCCCACAGCCACACACACCCTGTCATATCTTACTGCTTTATTGTAAGATGACAGTGAGAAAAGGAAGAACATCAGTGGCTGAACCACATCAAATGAGTGTGCGGCACTGTCTGTCACATTAGCAGTTGTTTTTTAAACCTATAAAATGTCACATTTAGCATTAACAAGGCTATTTTATAATCAAAATAACATATTCTAGTGTTATGTGGTAAGACAGATCTTATTGCACTCCTCAATGGGTTAAGACAGTCTTGTAATCTGACAGACAATTCCAGGTGTTTTTTTTTTTTCTTAGTAAAAGCATAAATGTAACAATAAATAAGTAACACGTCAGTACCCTTGTCCACTTTACAAAGGGAATCTATGTGCCACAGGATAGAATACTTTAAAAATAATTAGGCCAACGTCCTGGTGGCGCTGGATGCCCACCTCGCATCACGCTGGCGACCCGGGTTCAGGAACGAGCTCGGGTAGTCGGGTTTCTACAAGGGCAGGAGATGACCGAGCATCTGGAGGACTGCTCTCCTCTCCTGAGGAGGGGTAGGCATGCTTGCTGCAGTCCCAGAGCCCCCCCCTCCGGTGGAGACAGAGGGCAGCACTACTTGCGGCATGCACTTCAGGGTTGGGGGTGTCGGCGGACGCTCACGCACGGGTGCAGAAGCACGCCCATTGCATGCAGGATGTCATGGCACGTCCAACCTCCCGGAGAAACCAGAAAAGTGGATATACCCTGGCACTCGGACAGGCAATGGTGGGCCCAGCGGACTGCCTCCATGCTCACAACCGGATCTGTCCTGGCTGGTCGCTGTCTCTCCTCCACTCCCCGGCTGCCACTGTAGATAGAGCGCCGAAGGAGTAAGGTGGTCCCACCCCGGTGGGGGCTCAGAGCTGGGGTGGTCGGAGGAGTGGGAGGGGCGTGCCTGCCGGCAGCAGATTGGACCCAGGAGGATCTCAGGTAGGGCGGGACAAGGCAAGCTCTGAGTGACCTCACCAGAGAGAGGTCTAAGGGACCAGAGATAGAGGATAAATTACCGGCACCATCCTCCCCTCCTTCTTCTCTGGGAGCAGTTTCTTTGGCTCCCAGAGACGTAACTGGCAATGCAAGAAACAGTTTTTTTGGGGGGGAGGGGCACGATTCTAAATTTCTTTTGCTCTCCCTCCCAACGCACACTCTCTTTCCAGATATGCAGACTGCTGCTGAGCTGACCACACTCTCTCCCTCAATCTCCCTCCCAACCTGCGGTTGCAGGAGAACACCAGCACTTAGATCAGAGCCACTACCTGAGATGGTAGTGTGCTGCTGGCAAGAACAAAAAAAAAAATCTGCAACCCAATGTGATCTAAAGGGGCTGACACACAACTCGTCACAGTGCCCCTAATGAGAACTGCAGAACCCAGTGGCAAGTAGAGGGACCATTTCGTTTAAAATGAGACATTTTTGTAATATTTAAAACATTTTTTGTCAAAGAGACCATGATACCATTAGAAAAACATGAACAAAAATGTGAGATTTAGACACAATTCAGTTTATATTTCATATTTTCTATGAGGTTTCCCCTGTTTGGTGTATAAAAGAGGATTACTATCCCTTAGTCTGAAATCATCTCTTTCTGCCTGCCTACACATCATAATCCTCTGTTTATGGCTTATAATTATCTCCAGAGCAACAACATTAACATCCGATCTATCTAAATAAAATAACATTTGTGATGTCATAAACAGAATTGTAATGTTAGGTGTGGGCAGGTAGCCAGAACAGATAAGGCAGCAATTCTGTTTACATCCAAATGTCCTTAGTAATAAAGAAGGTAAGAATTACATAACATTTATTTATTTTTTTTTAAAATACAAGCTGAATTGTCTCTATTATATTTTTCAAAGTTGACAGAACAGCATCATGGGGCTCTTGATTTTTTTTTTCAACATATACCCATTTTATATAAGCTCAGTAACACACTATGGGGTGTGGACTAGTGTGTTGCAAACCAACTTCCAAGGGCAGTAAGGCAGGAGGCCACTCACATCGCCCCTAGAAGTACAGATCATACACTAACCCACTGTCTGGGACTCTTCACAACACACTCAGGATGCACAGCAAGATTTGGCTTAGACAGTTACCTGTTACTGAAACTCTACATACAGGGGTGCAGATAGAAATTTCCAGGCCCGGGACACACCTTCATACCTCTCAACTGTACCACATTACGAAGTACGTTCCTCATTTTACTTCACAAAAGCTCCTTGTTCCACATTCAAAGTCAACATTTTAAAGCAAACATCCATAGTAAATGATGCAAAATATATATTATTTAATTATTAACAGACTTTCTGAACATAAATGCAACATTTTAACAGTGTTTTGAGCATCTTAGGTAAAGATTTGATTAATGTTCCACATTTTGCCCATTTGTTCCACGTTTTGACAGGCAATATTCCACATTTGGTGGACAAAAGGTTGAAAGGTATGCTGTACACCTTCAGGTCTGAGCCCCCATCCCCAAGACATGTAAATGTGGCCCCTAAGCCACCTGAGCCGGGACAGTTGTCCTGGCTGCGCTGCGCTGCCACCCCACCCCACCCCACATATCAAACTGAACAGAAAGCCATGAGAAGCAGCTGCAAGAATGCAGAGGTTCCCTGGGGTCCTCATGCCCCATATACTAGCAGCACTTTGGGCATGGTGGCCCTAAATGCCCAATGCCAGAGCTTTACATAGTCCCACACAGAGGCAACGCCAGAATGGGGCTGTTTTCCCCTGGGGAATAACATGAAGTCCCGAATCATGGCACAATTATATCAGGGTTCTTTATGCACACTATCACCTTAGCTGTATCCCAATCCCTTACTTCAGACACCCACTGGGATAAACACGGAGACACATACAAATGCGGGTACACAGCAGACCCCCGCCGACTTACTTCTTTTCCCCCTCGAAAAGCAAGAAGGACTCGAAGGCCGGAGGGGCGTTCATTTCTGAGCTAAATGGCCAAAGTCGCCGAGAGACGAATCCACCGAACGGTTACAGCACTCCCGTTTTCGTTCCCAGCAGTGCCGGTTCGTGAGCAGTGTGCGCCTGCGCGTGATGGCGTTTTCCCTGCATTTCCAGTGTCGCATTAAACAGCTTCCCGCCCCTCCGCTCAAAAGCCAGCCGTATTAGAGTTCCGCGAGCAATGTCATCGCTAAATTAACAGAGACGAGGGCTTATAAAACGAAGGAAAGAGAAGTAAGACGTGAGATACTGCCGAAGTTCATTGTGGAAGGAATCTACTGCGCCTCTACATCTGCTTCTAAACCTCTATAAAATAATATTGACTTTATTTACATGCAGGCTCGAAATCGATTATAAGCATACTTCTCAGCATTAAAAATCATAGCAGTGGCCTTCAAAAATTATTTCTTTTTTATTTATTTAGTTTTTGTTGACTGGGTAAGTGCAGTAGACATATCCTGCCTATTTTCAGGCACGAGCCGGGGGAAGGGGATACAGATGAATGCCAACTGACCTTGAACCAGCGGCAGTATAGCGCAGTGGTCTAAGGCTCTGAGCTGCAAATCTGGTGATATTCAGCAGACCAGACTTCGGTTTGAATCCCACAGCTTACACTTGCATACTGAGCAAGTCATATAGGCTCCTTGTGCTCCTAGGTTACTCCTGTAAAAAAAAAAAGCTTTCAGCTTAGTGTCCTATACCTGGTTAAACAAGCTGTTGGTGGTATTTTTAGTGAATGAGGGAAATTTGGCCAGGACACCGGGGAAATTCCCCAACTCTGTGTCAGGGCGCTGTTGGACCATGGATTCGTTCGTGGGACCCAGTCAGTCTGCTGGTGTACCTGCAGGAGAGCAGAGCTCCGCTCCTGCAGGTCCAGCTTTGGAGCCTGAAGTACTGAGGACGTCTGACCGTTTTGTTGATATGCTTGTGGATCTTGCTGTACCAGATGAATCTTTACCTGCTCAGTCTGCCTCTGCATCGTCAGATATTTTGCCTGCAGATGAACTTTGGTTGAAGTCCCTCCTTGCTGCACATCGGGACCAGGTACTTGCTGTTGTTGGTTAGCCCTTTTGAGTCGGCCTCTCCTGGGACACGGACTCTGCCGCCAGAACTAGGGGCTGTGGAGGATCTTCTTGCTTTCACTACAGATGCGGTACCTTCGGGCTCTTTGGAGGTGCAGAGTCGGCAACAATCTTCTGTACCAGTGTTGCCCCATGCTCCGTTGGAATTTTCGGTTCCTACAAATCTGGATCGAGCAGTGTCTTCTCCGCCTTTGAACTCGGCGGCGACTTTGCCTGGTGAACTTGTGAGTACTATGCATCCTAGACCGTGTGTTTCACCTCCTAATGCGCAGACTGTCTCGCCTGTTTTGCCTCCTCCCACTCTGTTGCCTTGTTCTAGCCCACTACCTGTCTCTTTAGAGGCCTCCCTGCGGAGTGCGGGTTGGAAACCAGGCGGTTTTTGGCACTGGATACCTGACCCTGCCAATAGCCCGATACCTGGTTGTGGAGGGCAACAGCCCTCCTTGATAGACATGCCTCCACCTTTGCCTGGTAGCCCGGATTTGGCTTTGCGTGCTGAGGATGTTCAGCATCTTGCATTGGATACTACTCTGCTGGCTAAAGTTCCTTCTTTGCCTCCCTTCTCTTCGGGTGATGAAGGCCATAACTTTCGGGGACCAGCGTGGAGTGATAGAATGGACATGGATGTCCCACTCCCTGACCCTCCTCCGGGCCCTTCTCCTGACCCTGGGAACAAGGCTAAATCTACTTGGGAAGAATTTCGTAGAAGGGATACATTTCTGAACTCCCCCCTCCTCTTCAACGACGGAATGCGGTCCGCCTTCAGTATATTGGGGGTCCTGATGTAGCTCCAGACCGTCTCTATGTGGGAAAGTCACTTTTGAAAGGATCTTGGGTTTTTTTACAAACGAAATATTTGCATTGATTCATGTATCAGGTTCTTCCTTATATGACGTTAGTTTTCAAAGCCCTAGAGGATTAGATCGATTCTGGACAAAGTACGATACTCTTAAATACACTGAGTTGTGGCTGCCATTTCGGGCTATCCCACTTACTAGACCTTCTATTAAAACTGTCACCATTTTGTTTCGAAATGAGAATGTAGCAGCTAGTGATATTACGCATTGGTTAGCTAAACGCTGTGATGTCTTGGGGTTGCCACAGCCTATATTTGACTCTGAACACTTGTGGACTGGTGGTTGGCATTATAGGGTGCGACTTAGAAATACGAATGTGGGTCCCATACACTTACCTAATAGTTTGTTTTTAGGTAGGGAATGGGGGCGAGGGCATTGCTTCTATGTGGGGCAGCCTCGTACCTGTTTTAAATGTGGCTCCCCTTCCCATCTCAGTGCAGCCTGTGATAGACTACGGTGTTCCCTTTGTTTATCTTTTGGCCATGCTAGTGCAGATTGTAATTCTGAACGAAAGTGTAACCTGTGTGAAGAACTAGGTCATGGTTTTAGATCCTGTCCTGGGCTTTCCATATCAGGGAAGATAGCCTGGATCAGGATGTGATCCTTCTTAATGCCCAGAAAAGGATATTGCTACAGCGAAGTCTCTTTTCTTCACATGTTAAGGTAGTCACTGGTCCCCTTTATGCCCTGATATTGCAGTGCCTGCTCCCCAGTCAATGGTTTCTGTATCTGAACCTTCCTCTGAGCCTCCTTTACAGGAAGTTCCACGACCGGTTGTACAGGACCCTTCCTCTATGTCCCCCCCTCCCCTCTTTTGTTGTTTCTCTGGTTCCTGCTGAACCTGTGCCTGTCCCTGACAAACCTCTGGATATTATTATTATGCCCCCTCCTGAGCCTAGTGTTCAGACAAAGAAACGGGCTTAAAAACAGACTACAGGTAGGGCCAAATTGGCTAAAGCATCTTCTCCTGGTGGCTCTGTTCCCTTAAGTAATAAATTTGAGGTCCTCTCCAATCACACTCAGTCTTCCGATGTGGAAGCTGTTTCTGACACCTCCTCACAACCTATGGTATCCTCTGATTCTGAGAATGATAAATCAAAGGAGTTGCCTATGGATACTCGACCCTACATGGTCGGGGTGAGACCCGAGAAGTACTAGAAGGGAAGGTTACTTGATGTTGACTTATTTTTATTTCAACCCTTTATCTGATTCTCTTTCATGGCCATGGCATTTCATCTCACTGTAGCCACCCTCAATGTGAACAGTGTGAAAAATGCTCATAGGCACCTGATTACTTTCCAACTTTTGAGTGATTTGGCGTGTGATATTTGCCTTATTCAGGATACCTGTCTCAATACCCTTCCTTTGGTTAATATGGCCAAAAAGCTTTGGCGATGGTGTCCTTCTTTTTTTTCTTTAGGATTAGACACATGTAGTGGTGTTGGGGTGTTGTTTAGGGGTGATGGATTTCATGTTACCAAGTTGGTTGAACTGCTTGTGGGACGGGCCTTAATATTTGGATTTTACTTTTAATTGTGATTTATGCACCAGTTACGAAGAAAGGTCGAGTGGATCTCTTTCGTGAGGTGCAGCCTTTTTTGTTCACGTCACGCTTTCTCGTATGGGGTGGTGACTTTAATTGTGTAGTGCATAAACCAGATCAGAGGGCCCGGACTGATAAGGATTTCTGTGATACACATTGTCTCAATCACACTATTGTCCAGGGTCATTTACAGGATGTTTATAGGGTTTGTCATCCTACTGGTGGATGTACTTTTTTTAAGGGCGCCTTATCCACTAGGATTGATTTTCTTTTTGTCTCTGCAGCTTTGAGGGTGATTAAAGCTCAAACCATTCCAGTGGAGATTTCAGACCATAATGTGGTAACTGCCACGTTAGGGGTAGGCCCTCATGCTAAACTGGGGCAGGGATATTGGAAACTGAATTCTTTACTGCTACTTGATGACAGGTTTTTGGCCCAAGTTCATGATTTGTTGAAAGCTCATATGTCACTAGCTGGACTTTCCGAAGATTTGTTAGATTGGTGGCTACTCACTAAATCTGAAATCTCTACTTTGGCTAGGAGGACATCTAAATATGCCGCAGTGACTAAATATAAGAGATATTTGTCTTTACGTATGCAGTTGGAAACATTATATTCAGCTATACACTCACAAGGCTTATCTTTGACAGCACAGGTACAGAATGTAAAAAAAGAAATGGCTGCACTACAGTATACTAGAGCTACTTCCCTGTTACATGAACATAGGGTTTGTTCTGCTAATAACTCTGCTTTGGGGGATGCATGGGACAGTCATAAGGCAATTCTAGGGGGTGGGGGTAGGAAGAAGTAGGCTGCTGGTTAACTAGGACCTGCAGCTTATCCATCAGGTAGGGAAATGGGCAGACTGGGTGGGCCAAGCGGTCCTTATCTGCCATCAAATTCTATGTTTCTATGTTTTGGATTGTAGTCATAGGCATTCTGCAGATCGCCTTCTGACTGAAGTTGTGGATACTGCTGGTAATAGTTACACTGCATTTCAGGATATCTTGCGAGCAGTCTCCTCGCATTTTTCAGACTTATATGCTGCATCTCCAGTGGATAGCACTGGTGTAGAACAATTCCTTTCCTCTCTCCATATTGCTCCTTGTTCTGATATACTATTACAGGCTTTAGTTGCTCCGATTAGTGTTGATGAGGTTAAAAGGGAAATTTCCCGGTTACGGAATAGCATGGCGCCTGGTATTGATGGCTTGTCTGCAGAATTTTATAAAACCTGTAGTCCTTTGGTTTGTGATGTGCTCACAGTAGTGTTTAATTGGGTTTTGCAACGTCACACTCTGGATTTCCATTTTTGTACTTCAATTCAGATTTTGTTATATAAGAAAGGTGATAGAACTTTATTTTCCAATTGGAAGCCTTTAAGTCTGCTTAATGCGGATTTTAAAATTTTAATGAAACTATTGAATACCAGATTGTTGTCCATAGCTCCACACTTGATTTCCCTACACCAATCCTGTTCAGTACCGGGCAGATCTATCTATAATAATTTCCTTTTGCTTCGGGAACTAATAGAGCTTGGTAAAGTTGATGTTATAAAGGGTTTTCTTATGTCCATGGATCGACAAAGGGCCTTTGATCAGGTCCCGCATAGTTATTTGTTTCAGGTTTTACGAACCTATGGAGTTCCTGATTGCTTTATAACCTGGATTGCTTTGCTTTATAGTCATGCTTATGCTATGCCCTTGGTAAATGGTTACTTGGGTTCCTATATCCCTATTCGTCGGGGGGTGAGACAAGGCTGCCCTCTGAGTCCATTGCTTTATGTTTTTAGTTTGGATCAGCTTTTACGTACAATTGCCGAAGATGTGCGTGTAACTCCCCTGCAAATGGGGGTTCCCAAAAGACTTCCAGGAGCTTGCTTGAATGCTCCAAGCCTGAATGGTGTTTGGCGTTTAAGCCATTTATCAGTGAGTGTTTTTAGAGCCTGTGGTACTGTCTCTTTAAGAGCTGTCTGCTTGCAGACATAATTAGTTTGTCTGGGGGGACTGTGTGCTTCTCTGTTTGAGTACCACTCAAGCTGCTGCCAATTCACTCCATTTTGCAGTCACTAGGAGTGCAAAGGAACCTATCTGAAAGATGTAACTATTTGCCAGAAATCATTTACAGTAATAATGAAATTACAGTTTGTCTAACCTGCTTTCTTTGCAGTCAGAACTGTGTCTGCCTAGTTCCCATTCTGGTTTTGAACTGCTGAACTGGACCAATCAGTGTGGGGTAAGCTAGCTCTAAAATGGTGCCTTGCCGAATCAGAACTTGGACTCATAATCTGAGCCAGCCACAAGAGGATTGTATGGGCAGTGACTCTGGGAGATGTAGTTTAGACTTGCGCCTTTTTGGACCAACAGCAGCAGTCTATTGTGAGTGACAGCCAATCCAGTCAAGAACTGGGAGGAACTCAAAAGTGCCCGGTTTGTCTGTTGGAGTTTCAGTTTAGATCTGGCAGTGAAGGGAAAGAAACCCTGTGCTCCTTCAGTGCACAGTTTCAGTCAAAAACGTGTGTAAGGCCCAGAGTTCGGTCTGCAGCTTGTGTAACTGCTTGTTAGGACTGAACTCGCCCCTGTGAAAAAGAATCAAAGGATCTCTGAAGAGTAGAAACCAGGCTCACCCTGTAGAAGACTGGAGAAATTGTTGAATTGCACTCGGTCTGTCAGGAACTGAATCTGCTGTGTGTTCTCCCGGGTATTGTGCAGTAATTGCGATCAGGATAGAAAAGCAGCCTGCCTGGTATAGTACTTTCTTTTTTTTTACCATATAAATGTGTGAAGAGTCTCGTGGAGCTCAAGAGTAGTCCTGCTGACGTTGAAGGACCCTATCTTGTTTGGAGGTCGTGAGTACTAATTCAGGGTCGCTCCCTGTTGAATTGCCACATTAAATCCAAATGGAATCACTGTACTGCTGACTGTTTAAACTAATTTTTTCTTTTCACTGTGTGAAGGGCCCTACCAGCTGCCACGGTTTGGACTAGCCACTAGGGCTTGGGTACCCAGGGACAGTAACTGGTAGGGATAGGCCTGTGCACAGAGCCATAGGTAGATAGTAAAGTGATAAGCTAATTAACCTGATTTCCCCCTGTCCTTGTTATATCCCCCTAAATAAATCAGAGCTGCTTTTTTCAGCAAAGTTATACTTCCTGAGGTATTTGTCTGTGTTAAAGTACAGTACTGTACTGTGATTGTTGCACTGTATCTTATTTCACAGGAGGTCCCAGTGCCGGAACTAGTCCTGGGGGTAAGTGTATACTGTGAAGGTAATTCTGATATATTGTGTGGGCCACTAGTGGGAAGAAAGGGGGGTTGCAGTGTCCCAGAGGGCTGTGACCAAGTAGGTTTAACTATTGCAAACGCTGACCTCTGGGTGGAGGCACCCGCCATTGGATCCAGGCCCCTCAACCTGTTAGTGGCAAATCAGGCAGGGGTAGTAGCCCCTGGGATAGCGCCATCTAGGGGTTACATGCGGATTCTTGGTATTGCTTCCCCTCATAGTACCCTTGAGGCCAAAATTTCGGCTTATGCTGATGATGTCTGTGTCTTTGTTGCTGATTTGACCTCTGGAGATAAGGTGTTACATCATTTTTCTAATTTTTCGGATGTTGCAGGTTCCTCCCTTAATAAATCTAAGAGTTTTTTTTATCCTCTATATACTGCCATTCCTGATGTTACGGAGCTGCAAGGCATTCCTGTTGTACTGGGCCCGGTCCAAATTTTACGTATTGATTTTGGTAAAGGTGATAATGCGTTACTTAACTGGTCAGCTAAAATTGAGGCAGTTCAGTCCAGAATCAGATTATGGAAGTCTTGGCAACAAACTAAACAGAAAAAGGTTATCATTACTAAATCTTTACTTCTCCCTCAATTTTTATACCTTAGTGCGGTATACACCATTCCTTCTGGTTTGGAAGCCACTTTATTGGGTCTTTTTTTTCAAATTATTTGGGGAGTCGCCCAAATCCCATGAAAAAGAGATGTGCTGTATCTTCCTATTGCACAGGGTGGTTTGAATTGTGTGAATCCGATTACTTTTACTATAGTATTTTTTCATTGGAATTTACTAGACTTTAGTAGTCCACGCTCTGTGTTATGGGTTTTTATGCATATGGTTGGTTACCTAAATTGTCCTCAGAGTGGCCAGGTTTGAGCCAGAAAAATGTACACACTCCTACTTACCCGATTTATGTCAGACCTGTGATATCGAAACTTAATAGATGGAAGTTACTTCCGGCCCATGTGTATTGCAAATGGCGCAAATATATTTATGATGTCCTACAATCTAAAGCACATTCCATAGTCCCCATTTTTAAGGATGTACCGGATGGTCATGTTGATAACCTCCTTAAAAGTTTGGTAGATAAACGGATTCCACCTAGATTATGGGATGTTTTATGGCCTAGTTGTCATGGGCGTCTCAATGTTAGGGGGAATTTAAAGCATAAAATGGTTACTGAACATACTTGTCCGAGGGATACTTGAATTAATCAGGAGGAAACAATGTCCCATTTTTTTATTTCCTGACCCTTTGTGCAAGAATTCTGGATGACCCTTTCCGCCCGTTGGAGCCAGCCTTTCTGTCAGGCTGTTACATATTTGGAAGTTGTGGGAGGTTTTTTGCTACATTCTACTTTGTTGGATGCAGGTGTAGGCTGCTGTTCGCTATGTTCAAGTTTCATTTATGGCATGCCAGATGTCACCTTACTCTACAACAGTTATACCACTCACCACTTGAAGTTCTTCAATATGTTGAACATGATTTGTTGTTACAGTGTGATTCTGAACACAACTATTTGTCCAAAAATGTATGGCTTATGAGGTGGAAAGAGATTCCTTTTTTGAAAGACAAAATAGGTTGAATCATTATGCTGTCAGAGAACTGAGTATTGCTAATATTCTCTTTGTTATGTTTTTTTTTTCTTATTTTCCATGAATTGAATTACTGTTTTTCTGATTTATTGTTCTGTTTATTAATAAAACCTTCCCCTACGCTTTTCGATAAGTGCCATAGGATCTTTAACATCTAACTGAACTACCACAAATCCAGGCAGATGGGACCTCGGTTTAACGTCTCATCCGAAAGACGGCACCCCTCTCATGCTGCACTACAGTGTCAGTACTGGGATATTAACCCAAGTGCCAGATGTGGGAACTGAACCCACAGCCCTCTGATCTCCCGGCCTCAGAGGCGAGTGTGCTACCTACTGAGCCACTGACACTGGGACTCTTCACAACACACTCATAGCAAAGGGCCAGAATGTGTAGCATTTTCTTATGTGACCCCCCCTACACCAGCCACTTATTTAACAAGATGGCACACCTCTCCCAGTCTAGGGGAACAGAGAGGGGTGGGGGGTTACATAGCGTCACCATAGACAAGGTGAGATATGCAGATGGAGTGGACATTATAGAAACAAACCAAGTGTGGCTACTAGGCACACACCGGTGGGACCAATACCATGGCTAAAACCCAGGTCCTGGGGAGAAAACGTTTGCTCAGGACTATGCTAGGTTTGCAGTTCTGGACAGGGGTACCCAAGTAACTCCATACAGGAAGCAATAACATAAATGTCCATACCAGTTTGGGATTCTAGAGTGTGGCTTTATTCCGTAACAAAGTAGGAACACACAAAGTAAAGATGGACCCCCAAGGGTTTACTCACATGGTAAATGCAGACATCTGAGGTGCTGATCTCTAAATTTCCCATATAGCATAGGATGACTGTAGAAAATGTGGAACTAGCCGCATGTAAAACACACCAAGCAGATTCCCTCAACTAGGACACACATGGCCAGTACTTGGAAGTCCCATATGGCATAGCATTACTGTGGAAAATGTGGAACTAGCCACAGGTGAACACACACTTTCTTCTGGACTTAGCACACACGGCCAGTACTAGGACACTTTACTAGGACACTTCCCATATAGCATAGGATTAATTGTGGCATACTGACCATGTCGGAGCACTAAAGGCTCAAAATGGAGGAAAAACCCACTCACTGGGGTAGAAGTTTCTTCAGGCATTAGCCCCTTGCACTAACAGAACACTCAGGTGCCCTTCAGAACCCGAAGTGCTAAACTGGTCACTCTAGATGGGTCTCCCACCTTTTTGTTTCCAAGTTCATACTCGGCCATCCCTCCAGCAAAACATCTCACATTGTACCAGAAGTTACTGTTGATGCTTTCTAGAAATGTATTTCACACTTAACATCAGCAAAACACCTCAGGGGTGTCAAAGGTAAAAGTTCTGCTCACGTGGACGGTTACATACTGGACTCCACTGTGGTCAGCCAACTTTTAAAGGTCTTAGGTGACAGGGTCCCTTTGTCAGAGAAGTTCATCTTAAATGCAGGTACTCCTGGGCAGACTTCAGAAAAACAAAAGTACTCACTGTCACAGACACGCTCCACAGGTCGGGCCCTCTGGTCCCACAGTGTCAATCTCAAAGTGCAGTAGTGTGAACAGGAGACAGACAGGGTAACCCTCCTGTCTGCTTTGGGTCCAAATCACCTACCAGCCTCGAGTCCTGGGGTCAAATGTGAACCTTATGCTAGCATACCCAGTTAACAGGCTCAGATATATATTCTCTTCTGGGAAATGCAATATAATCCTTCGCCCAGTGGCTCCCAGCCAGGTTTTTCAAATGTACCCTTACGACTCAGTATGAGACCTAGGTATATTCTTACCATTTACAAAATAGTAACACTCCCTTTTTGAGCTCTTAACAGCTGTCAGAATTAAACATTGGTTCAGCATTCACATGCAAAAGAAAACTGAGAAAACAGGCAGAATTTCAAGGAAAATATTGTTTACTAAAAAATTGTAAAATAGGTAAAATATCAAACGCGGAACATATACGTTAATAACTTACAGTCAATAAATTAATTGGCAAATTACAGAACACAAAGAACCTACAGAATACTTAAAAGTTCTTGCCTAGCTAGATGTTACCAGAAGTGCCTGTTTAAGTCCAGAGAACTAAGTCAGGGTTTTAACAACTCTAAAATTGATTAGCGTTTTGCTCATAAAAGTTCTAAAACATTGTGAAAATGCATAGCACTTGTCTCCTGAGTTTAACAAACATAACACTTCCAGAAAACTATATAAATGTTATCTGTACAGTTAGTATTGTCCCAAGAAAAAATGCTAATCAATTATTTAAAACCCTGTAAGTGTCTCTTTCTCGAGTCCAGGAATAAAAAGCAGTGTTTCCCTAGATGCCTGACCATTTCAAAATCCATCTCCCCACCCCTTGTGAGGACACTGCCCAATGGGCCACTGTCAGACCATGCAATACACCTAATTTCTACTATGAAATCAACAGTTGTAATTTTTAAAATACGAGTCTCTTTGATCAAACATTTCTTTTTGATCTCTCTGCTGGTTTTCTTGCTTTGCAAGGATGATCTTAGGTTTACAACTGATAACAAGGTTCTGTTACCAAATGGTCTCTTCCTGCAGGAATCATAAAACTTTATGATGTCTTATCTTCTGGCATTTTGGCAGGAAGCCCGTTGTTAAGGCGGAACAGGAGACTTAAAGGAGAACTAAAGGCAAAAACTGAAAAAACATATGTTTTAAGTCATGTTCTGAGCTTCTGAACAGTACTGATGTGCCTGTAGTGGTATAAATGGTTTCAATTAAAGGAGAAGACTCCTGTATGTGTATGATGTGGATATGTCTGATGCATTTATTATACATTACATCAAGTACTGTACATATGTCAATAAGAGATCAGCCATTTCTTCTGTTGCAACACATATCTAGGGTTTGAGGCTCTGACACAAGGCAGTAAAATGTCAAGCAAGCCTCCATTTACATGCAAATGAATCACTTGTAATACAGCACCTCCCATTCCTTGATGTCACTGCAGCAACAGTGCAGAACAAAACATACAGGTATCAATGCTGTCTAGCCTAATTTTAGTTTAAGTTTGCAATGGCTTAAGGCAGTTCTATCATGCAACTCACACAGGGAGTAGTACTTGTAGCCTTAATACTGTATGTGTAGAGCAAATAATACATCTAATAGTATTTCATTCACAGGAAACAAAAGCTGTTTTTTTGTACTGCTCATGTCTCTCTGTGAAGTAGTTGTAACATGTTGTGGAAAGCAGTAGACTGAATTAGTCAATCAACCAACTAATCAATCAATTGAGCAGTCAATCAGTCAACTCTGTATTGAACCAGGTGAACACCCTTGAGAAGATTCATTACAAGGTGAGCCTGGGCAGTTTACCAAGGATCACACAAGACTGACTTATACACATCCCCTTTCAGCAGCTTGAGAAGTGGAGAGCTAGATCATTTACTTTATAAAGTGTATTGTTTTACAAGCAATGTAGAAGGCAGTAAGGAAGGCTGGGGGATACTGGGATGCATAGGAGAGGCATCAATAGTAAAAACAGGAAGTTGTTATCCTTCTGTACAGACAGTTGGTGAGACCCCATCTGGAGTACTGTGTGCAGTTCTGGAGACCCCATCTCGCAAAGACATAGACAGAGTGGAGGCTGTCCAGAGGAGAGCAACAAAATGGTGCAGGGTCTGCACCAGAAGACATATGAAGAAAGACTAAAGGAGCTTAATATGTATACCCTTGAGGAAAGAAGGAGAGAGGGGACATGATAGAAACTTTCAAGTACCTCAAGGAAATCAACAAAGTCCAAGAGGGTAGCATCTTTCAGAAAAAGAGATGTGCAAGAACAAGGGGGCACAATTTGAAGATAGAGGGGCGGCTCAGAGGTAATGTGAGGAAGTATTTTTTCACAGAGAGGGTTGTGGATGCATGAAACAGCCTCCCTGAGGAGGTTGTGGAGTCAAGAACAGTGGGGGAATTCAAGAATGCATGGGACAGACATAAGGCAGTCCTAGTGGGGGTAGGAGGAAGTAAGCTCTTGGTTAACTAGGATCTGCAGCTTATCTGTTAGATAGGAAAATGGGCAGACTAGGTGGGCCAAGCAGTCCTTATCTGCCGTCAAATTCTATGTTTCTATGCAAATGCTTCTTAAATCTGAGTTTCTGACTGGAAATACCAAGACACAGAATGCATATGACGTGGGAGGAGTGAGCTAAGCAAATACAGAGCACTACAAACACTGAGACTGATTAGTTTCTTTACCTACAACAGCTGAGGTGTAGCATCTGATTTGTGAGGGACATCCTACTTCAAATGCTGGCATTACAAAGCGGGAGGTCTGCCATAGCTTATCCTTAGTACCTTAAGTGAAGTGTTATACCTCCTCACATCACTGCTAATGATTTATAATGGGACTTGAGGGCCATCACAGTTTCCAAGGAGGTTAGGGGAACTTCTTAAGGGTTAGGGAGTAAGGGACTCTAGTAGGATTTGAACCAGAGTCCCCAGTGCTTTGCCTGTGCTTTAACCACTAGATTACCTTTCTAAGATATGCTGCAGCTGATGCTTTCCTGGTAACCTATTCCTTGTTATAGCTGACTGCCTAGTTACAAAGGGAAAGAGGCCTATTTGCAAGATTGTTTCTCACTGCTGGTGTCGATCAAAACAGAGAATGTTAACACACACACAACATAATACAACAGCTGTATATACCACTAAAACTCTTGTTGTATCCAGAGTCACTTATTGGGTAAACTGTTTTTGCTAACAGAAACAGTAACACAACACATACAGGCACTTCCTTATATGAATACTGTATATACCTCAAATCAGTGCTGCATCACACTCACATGGTCCTAGTCCCTATTAGACCTGCACTTTAGGATGTGCACAACACTTAAAGGGTTCCTCCCTTACTCAAATGGGGAACCAAACATTGTGGGTTTGGTTTACTGGTGGAACTGCATTTAGTGCAGCACCATTATCTGTTGCTCTGATGACATCATCCTCCAGCAACATTGATGGTAAAATGGAGGACAAACACATTGATAACCTTTGGGGGCTGTATATTTTTATTTATAATCTAGATTTGGACAGCAATAGGACTGCTGGCAACTGGAGGAGGCATGCAACAGTTACACATAAGGAGTTGAGAAAATATTGGTGTGGAACTATGGGAGACTTCCCATTTAAATGTTAATTGATTCTACCCCGATTGTGGGGGTGGGGGCAGCCCTGCTCACGTGGTTTTGTTTTTCAGTCCAGCCCTACCTGTCCCACAATGCACCCTGAGTCCCCATAAGATGAGGTCAGCTCGCCCTGTCTTTTCATTCAGTCTGTTTTCAGTATTGAGAGAGAACTGTTTTGCCTTTTGTTCAGTCAGTCTTTCACTAGCCCATGAGGTTAGTGTTCTTTTTTTCAGTACTGCCTTTGATTTTCTTCCAAGTTGAAACCTCCTGCTTAGTGTTTTATAGCATTTTTCTTTGTTTGTGAAGTCTCAGTACTTAATTTACTACCTTTTGCAAACTGAGAAACGTATGTTTTGCTAGTATCCCCTTCCCCCACTCAACCAGAGGTGTAAATTCCTTTTGTTTCCTTACCATGCTGGTTGACTTCTGCAGTGGCTGAACTGACAGTTACTGATTTAACTTGCTTGCTCCTCTCACATATAACAACTTTTACAGGGCACTAGTTCATCTGTACTTCAGTAGTTTTGATTGAAAAAAATTGGGAACCTCTTGTAAAAAGTATGTACTGTAAAATTGCCCTTAGCATTAGGAAAATATTACACCAAACTGATTGCTTTTCAAGACATTTAGGGGTGGTAAACCTCTGTTTAGCCTCCTAGCTGTTAAATGGGCAAGCAAATGTTTATGCTGTACACCCTGGATCAGTATCACCTCCACAGCCATTAGTGCATTACTCTAGTTTCAAATGATAGTATTCCTTCTGGGGGGGGGGGCACCTATGCGAATTTAAAGGTGCATCATAAGGCACACTATTGCATTTTTATTTATTTCAGTTGCAGATTAATACCTTTGAGCCAGAAGGCTCTTTTACAAAGGTTCCATGTCAAGTGGACGAGAGACAAAAAATTACATAGACAGGTTGCTGAACATTCCAAGTACACAGTAAGTTACAGGCTATACAGGTAGCAAATAAATAGGCAGATACAATAACAATAATGATTCAAGAAATTGGAGTGCATTTTGACATTCAGAACTGGTTACAGGAAAATACAGAAAAGGAATCAGGCAGATTTTAAACACAGAGTAGCATGAGAGTAGCCTGAGGGGCACTGTCACAGAGATGGGAAAGTGGGTGAGGGAAGAGCAGGGTAGGAGGATAGCTGCCATGGGGCTATGTGAGGGAGGGGGGCCGGGGAGAGGGGAAGTAGGATAGGAGAGATAAAGGAGGGGTGATAAGTCACGGTGGAGATAGTCACAGGTGTTTATTAATTGCAGTCACATTGGTTATTTTGGGCTAGAAGTGTTAGCAGGTCTCTTTTAAAGGGGCCAATTTGTGTGTGCTCTAGGGTGGTAGTAGGGAGTTCCTTAAACCAGGGTGGGCCCACAGTAGGAGAGTGAACACTGTGCAAGGCAGGTTCTTTTGAAAGGGACATGGAGAACTCCTTTTGGGGGGGTGTTGCACTGGAACAGAGCGGCAGTAGAATTGGGAGTGAGTCCTAGAAGGTATTTTTTCCCCAGTTAGGCAAGCCTGATTCTTTGCCCTAAGGTGTAATGGGAGCCAACCAGTAGAGGGCGCAAGTATGGGTACAATGTTTGGCCCCCAGGACCAGGCGGCAAGCCTTGTTGAGTAATAGTTTTACTCGTTTTAGGGCTGTGTCAGTGGCAGTACTGTCGATGACAAAGGCATAATCAATGACAGACAGAATAGAGCTTTGGTGACAAGGCTTAGAGCCTCGGGGTCATTGCTTGCCTGTGCCTGTAGAGGATGCCAAGTTTAATATTAGCAGATTTGACAACATGGTCTGTATGGTGCACGATGGAGAGAGCATTGTCAGTGTGTACCCCAGGATATTTAAAGGTAGAGACTTCTTCAATGACGTTCATATCAATCAACATCTGCAGCCTCCTTCCTAAAATGGATGCCCTACAGGCCTTCACCAGCCAACACTGCCCTGACATCCTGGCAGTTGTCGAAACCTGCCTCACGCCATCAGTACCGGACCATGCAGTCGGCCTTCCTGGCTACAGCGTCTTTAGGCTGGATCCCCTCTCCAAAAGAGGCGAGGGCTGTGCTCTCTATCTAAAAGACTCCATACAGGGGCACCACATCATTACCTCACTCCAACCCACAACTGCTCAGATACTGCCAGTGAGAATCCTCCTCGGAGCCCAAACCAAAACCCTCACTGTTGCCACCATCTACATCCCTCCCAAAGAACAGGGAACTGGTCTAACAGCTGTTCTTGACTTTGTAAAGTCACTCCCACCAGACACCGAATCCATCCTCCTAGGCGACTTCAACATCAACTGGCCTGCGGCCGATACTGGTGCACACAGGGATACCATTGCTGCGGCGAACCTCACACAAATGGTTGACTCACCAACCAGGAAAAATTACAGGACCAGCACCAGCACACTCTTGGACTGGATCCTTACCAGTCACCCATCGTGGATATCTAACACTAATGTCCTCCCTGACGCTCTCAGTGACCACTCCCCTGTTAGCTGCACCTGGTCAAATAAATTCATCAAACAACCACCAAAAACTGTCACCAGCAGGGTTCTACCCCGTGGTCACCTTCCTCGACTCAAATCCCACCTCCTCCATTAAGACTGGTCCCCTATCTTCAATGCAACCAATGTAAACACTGCCTTGACCACTTCATAAACATCTTCACTGTGGCCTGCGACATATACTCTTATTAAGAACGAAAGTCAAATCACTCAGTACCCCTTGGCTGACAGGTGACCTCCTCAGGATGCTAAAACAAGAGACCACCTATGGGAGCTGTCCAGAAACTCTGGAAGGCAAAATGACATCCAAAACTACAAACATGCCCGAATGACTGCACCAAAACCATCCAGCAAGCGAAGTCCGTCTACTATAAGCATGCCTCACAAACTCCTGGGACAATGGTGAAATTCTGGAAGAACATAAAGGAACTCACCAGGAATCCACCCACCCCCATCAATACTCAACATCAATGGACCCTCAACCCAAAAACCATTGCAGATACCTTTAACAAAGCCTTTACCGACCTCAGCGCCATCCTACCCCAGGACTACTTAAAAGATGGTGAAGCCTCTCTGTCCGCAATGAACACTACTCCCACCAGCTCCCCCCCGCTTCTACTTCAAAGCAGTCAAGGCTCACCAAGTACACAAATATGTTACCAAAGCCCTTGGTAAATCAAGATTCAGTAATGACTCCCTCGATCTCAAAATCCTGTCTCTCACACTTGATGAAGTGCTTAGTCCTCTGACCAGAATTTTCAACCTCTCCCTCAGCCTTAGCCAGTTCCCGGACAGATGGAAATCTGCCACTGTCACCCCAATCCATAAAAGTGGTGATAAACTGCCCACAATAACTACAGACCTATCTCCCTACTACCCCCACTCTCTAAGGCACTAGAACGCATCGTCTTGGACCAGCTCACAGAATACCTGGATACATACAACATTCTGTACAGCGACAACAAGGGTTCCGCAAAGGTCACAGCACCTCCACAGCCCTACTTGAATTCACTGGTGCAATCCACAACGCACTTGACTCTGGTGAACTACTAGGCTCAATCTACATTGACTTAACTAAAGCCTTCGACACCGTCAGTCACTGCCTCCTGCTTGTCCAGCTTCAGAACACTGGGCTGTCAAACGACTCCATTGGCTGGTTTAAGAGCTACCTTGAAGAATGGTCCCGAACAGTAAGAATCACTGATACACTCTCGGACCCTAGACCGGTCTGCTCGGGAGTCCCCCAGGGCTTCATTCTGGGACCCCTCTTCTTCAGCCTATTCTTAAACTCACTACTGGACAGCTGCTCAGAACAAATAATTCTCTATGCCGACAATGCTGTGATCCTCACCGCGGACCCTGATCTAATCCAATTACAAAATAAACTTCAGCGGGCCTTCTCCGCCATCGAATCCTGGTTCCTAAATCATAAACTGCTTCTCAATCAGAAAAAAAACAAGTCTGTGGTCTTCTGCAGCCCCCACAACAAAAAACAAACAACTCCACCTCTCCATTGCAACCAAACAAGGAGCCATCCTAGAGCAAACACAATCGTTCAAGTACCTTGGCATCACCCTTGATCCCACCTGTCATCCTGTCCATATCAGCAATGTTGCAAAGTCTGCCAATGCGAGGTTAGGCATATTATTCCGCACAGAAACACCTAACTCCAGAAGAACTGTCAGTGGCAGTCAAAGCTCCATCATCAGCATCATAGACTATGGTCTTATCATATATGGATCTGCAACTACCACTGCTCTCAAACGTATCGTGACCTCCCTGAATAAGGCCTTTCGTCTCATCACTGGCTCACATCGGCGTACCCACACATGTGACCTTTATTCCCAATCTGGATGGCTTCAACTGGACAAACGCATAAAATACCAAACCTGCATCATGGTCAAGAAAATTATAATGGGGCTTGCCCCACCTGGTGTCTGTGCCCTCCTTAAGCCTAGACATAGGAATGTCACGACAAGGAGATCCAATTCCCATCTACTACATATCCAACAATGTCGCATGACCCAAGGACAAAGATCATTCGCCTATCGGCATCCAACTGGCTCAACTCTCTTGGCAGTGACATAGCGACCACTCCAACACTCAGCCTCTTCAAGTCCAAGCTGTGCCTCTCACTGCTTGTATCCTGCGATTGCCCACCTTGACATTTCCACCATTCCAGCTGCACATGCCCCAGCACCCAGCACTTACAATCAGTCTTTGCACCCCTAGCATCTTACCTGTCATATTCCCTCGACAAGGCCCCCTGGCTGCACTGTGTCCCGCCCTCGCCCACCTCCCCCCATATCTTCACTCCTGCCCCACCCCAACCATCTCCTACTCCCCCTTACCCCTGCACCTCCTCCCCCCTCGATCTCCTACCTCACTGCCCCCAACCCTCATCCTTCCCTTGTCTTACTCATAGCTCAAGTCTTTGTACTGGTTATTACATGTCTGTAAGTCAATGACTATATGTTTGTAACTAAAAATATTGACTGTTGCACACGCTGACGTGGAACCTTTGTAATAGAGCCTTGGCTCAAAGGTATTGTAATCCTAGACTGAAATAAATAAATAAATCCCCTTTTTGGCTAAAGATAGTTGGGGGTTTGGCATTCCTTTTAGCGTGCGGCAAAGTTAGGTGCACAATTTTTGTTTTTTTTATAATTTAGAAGGAGTCGGTTTTGGGTGAACCAAGTCTCAAGCAATGCTAAGCAATGCTGTAGATTTTTTGCGATTTCAGATGTGTGGCTGCCAGGCACCGAGATAACTGCATTGTCTGCATAGAGCAGCATTTTTGTGGGGCAAACATTGGGAAGGGAGTTTATGAAGAGACTGAAGATGAGTGGACCTAAGATAGAGCCTTGGGGAACCCCAGGGTTACCTTTCTGGGGTCGGAAGTTATCCTTCCTATCCTCACACACTGCGTCCTGTGTGAAAGGTAGCTGTTAAGCCAGGAGATGGTATCTACTGACAATCCCAGGGTCCTCAAGTGTCTGAGCAGGATTTGGTGGTTAACAGTGTCAAAGGCTTTGGTGAGGTCTATAAATATAGACCCTACCATTTATCCTGAATCAAGGGCTTCGTAGATGTGCAAGGTATAGTCAATTAATGCTGTGATGGTGCTGTGTCTGAGATGAAACCCGTGCTGCTGTGGGCAAAGCAGATTGTACTTGTTTAGGTTTTAGGTAAGCAGATCAGAAACAACCCTTTCTAGCACTTTAGAGAGAGGTGGTAGTATTGAGATAGGGTGACAGTTTCCCAAATTAGTTCTGTCCCCATTTTTAAACACCGAGGTGGTAGGTTTTGTTTTTAGTCACTCCACCCCCCCCCAAGTCTACAGCACAGTCAAAATGTTTCTCTACCTGTGTAGAAACTGTCCCGTATGGTTTTCATTTTATAAAACAAAAAACACACGCATCATGGGCTGCATAAATGAAGTGTTCAGGAATGTTTCTATCCAGTTGTGTCATGACATGCTTCAAATTATTGACAAAAGCGCTGTTAGCCAAGGATCTCCTTTCTGCTCGGTGCCGCACCCCACCCCATCTAGTTTAAATATATGCAACTATATGCTGTGCACATGGCATGCAGCTCACTAATCAGCAACAATAATAGCCAGTGTGGAACACCTCGAGATCAAGATCTTGGCATCAAAGAAGTTCTTAACTTCGTCAGCTCCCAACCTCCTGGCTCTGAACACATTCTGCTTGGTGATTTCAATATAAACTGGCTCGCATCTGATGTCTACACTCATAAGGATGCCCTTGCAGCTGCCAACCTCTCACAATTGGTGACCACACCAACTTGGATAAATTACAGAATTGGCACCAGTACCCTGCTGGACTGGGTTCTCACCAGTCACCCTACCAGGATCTCTCGTACCTCCATTCTCCCAGACTCTTTCAGTGACCACTCCCCGGTTATATGTGAATGGTCTAATACATTTCTAAAGCCACCCTATAATCATTACCAGCAGAGTCCTCCCCGTGGTCAACTCCCATCTCAAGCAGTACCTAGCCTTGCAAGACTGGCTGCCCATCTACGGCGACAGATGTTAACCTAGCCCTCTCCTACTTCATCACTGCCTTCAGTAAGGCCTGTGACCTCTTTGCTTCTTCAAAAAAGCTTAAAACAAAGCCCTCTATAACCCTTGGTTAACTGCGGAGCTGCTTTCCCAGCTGAAATCTAGGGACCACCTGTGGGCAGTGGCTAAAGCCACAGGCAAACAATCTGACATCTAAAAATAGAAACATGCCTGTAATGCCTGCATAAAATCCATTCGTCTCACGAAAAGCTCATATTATAAGGACGTCCTCACCAACACCTGGGGAAATGGTCGTGCTTTCTGGGACAGTATCAAGGACATTACCGGGAAACAATCAAAGTCACCTCCGGCCATGTTAATTGTTGAAGGGTCCACTACCCTTGATCCCATGGTCATTGCAAATACCTTTTGCATGGCTTTTACTGACCTCAGTACTGTTCTACCACCTGGTTTCTTCACAGTCAGTCACACCCCCTCTAATGCACCCTGCACTCTGTCAAACCACCCTCATTTTTACTTCAGGGAGATTAAGATGAATGAAGCTCGCTGCCACACCGGCTCAACCATCTCCACTTCCAGAATCAACAGTGACACCCTGGACCTTAAGCTGTTATCACTTACACTTGATGAGGTCCTCAGTCCCCTAACTAAAATTCTTAACCTCTCTCTCCACACCAGTACATTCCCTGAAATATGGAAACCCGCCACTGTGATCCCGGTCCACAAAAGTGGGGATAAGACCTGCCACTCTAACTACCACCTGATCTCCATATTGCCACCACTATCCAAGGCCCTAGAGCGTATTGTTGCGGACCAGCTCACTGATTATTTGGACAAATATAATACTCTGTGCACACAACAGCACGGTTTTAGAAAAGGGCATAGTACCACCACTGCCCTGCTTGAATTTACCGGTGCAGTGCATAGTTCCCTTGATAAAGGTCTTCTTACTGGGGCTGTCTTCATCGACCTCTCGAAGGCATTTGACACGGTCCATCATCGGTTGCTGTATGACCAACTACTCCTTGCTGGCCTCGCACCAGACTCAGACCGCTGGTTCAGAAGCTACCTTGATAACCGCTCTCAAAGAGTAAAAATTGCCAGTGCTATCTCGGACACCTTGCCTGTCTGCTCCGGAGTCCCTCAGGGGTCCATACTGGGTCCTCTCCTTTCCAGCCTCTTTTTAAACTCCCAACCACAATCCTGCTCAGAACAAATCATCCTGTATGCGGATGATGTTGTTCTCTTTTCTACACACAAGGACCTTTCACCACTGCAACACAGCCTCCAACTTTGATTCAGTGCCATTGAAACATGGTTCTCCAATCATAAACTAGTCCTCAATCACAAGAAAACCAAGTCATTACTATTCTGTAGTTCACATAACCGTTACAAGCAACACTCCCTTGCCATCTTCACTAAGCAGGGGACTGTCCTCGAACAAGTTTACTCATTCAGATACCTAGGGATTCTGCTTGACCCCAATCTCTCCTATACGGCTCACATTGACAGTGTGGCTAAAGCTGCGAACACGTGCCTTGGATTACTCTACAAGCACAGGCAGCACCTCACCCCAGAGGCCCTGAAGATTGCCATCCAGCGCTCTGTGGTGTCAGTTATTGATTATGGCCTCATTATCTATGGCTCCGTCACGACGTCCGCCCTCTGACGTATAACAACTGCACTTAACAGCGCTCCCGACTCACAACTGGTGCCAACCGCTTCACCCACACCTTTGCCCTTTATGAACAATCTGGATGGCTCCAACTCTCCAACTGTATAAAGTATCTCACGTGTGCTATGGCAGGAAAAATCAACCTTGGCCTCACACCCCCAAGTGTTACTGCCTTGTTACATCAAAACACCAACAGGACAGAACACCAGGAGCTCAACAACCCTAGATTCCCAGTTCCTCGCTGCCAGAACTACACAGGCCTAACTCCTTTGCCTGTAGGGCTCCTGTATGGATGAATGGTCTCAGGCACACCATCTCCTCTGCCTCAACACTAGGTATGTTCAAACCAGGCTCGGACCCATCTTATTGTCTCTAGCTCCTGTGACTGCCTCTCCTAGCTGATGACCTACACAGCTTTAATCTAACTATATACTGCTTAACCCCAGCCCCCAGTTCCCTCCCCCAGCTCCTGAGGCGCCACTTCAAATCTCAGGTCTTCATACCACCTCATTAGTATCTCCTTGCCCCATTATAGCACTTATTCCCCCACCCTGCCCCTTTTTCTCTTCTATCACGCCTTCCCATTTATTTTTAGACAAATGCCTCCAGCTGCATCCCTGTTTCTCTGCCACCCCCAGGCGCATGACCCTACCCATTCCTTGTGGGCACATGCATCCTAGCTGTGTTCACCATTTTACAACAGCTGCCTCTGTTAACTACCTACACTTCTCCTCCTCTACACCTTACTCTTCCTATAATTGACGCCTTTCAATAGCACTGTTGTACATGACTTGTTTACTGTTATTGCACTGTTGCTTCTTTGTTGTTTGTTATTTCTGACGTGGAACCTTTGTAAAAGAGCCTTGGCTCAAAGGTACTTGTAATCCTAGAATAAATAAATAAATTAGAGGACTGCACATTAGTGCTGGGACCCTTCAGCTTCACAGGTTCAGATCCTCTGAAAGGGACAATGCTTTTTTATTCCCACATACTTAATTGGGTGTTGGTGATTTATTGGACTGACAGCCACCCAGCCATCCTCTCGCTGCTGACTCCTAGACCAAACTGCAGCCTGTCTGGGTAATGCCCTGCATCCCCTGAATTATCTTGGTCACCCTTCTCTGTACTCTCTCCAGCCTATCCTTGTCCCCTTGCAGGTGAGGCCTCCAGAATTGAACTCCATTGCTGTGAACTCCCTCCCACACATACAGGGCTATGCCCCCTTTTCACCTATCTCTTCTAAATAGGTTGTACCCTTGAAGTTTCATCTCCCAGCTTTCTCATTTTGCAAAGAGTAGTAAATTAAGTACTGAGGCTTCTGAAACAAAAAAAGGCCAATAAAACACTAAGCAGGAGGTTTCGACTTGCAACAAATCAAAGGCAGTACTGTAAAAAAAAAAACACTAACCTCAAGGGCTAGTCAAAGATTGGCTCAACACAAGTAAAAACAAAACAGTTCTCTCTCAATACTGAAAACAGACAATGAAAAGATGGTGAGCAGACCTCATCTTATGGGGACTCAAGGTGTATTGTCACGTGAGCATGGCTGCCCCCACCCCCACAATCAGGGATAGAATCAATTAAAATTTAATTTAAATAATTTCTACCACTACAGGCATATCAATACTGTTCAGAAGCTCAGAACATGACTTAAAACATATATTTTTTTCAGTTTTGCCTTTAGTTCTCCTTTAATTAGTGCTGCTTCCTGGCCAGTTTTATGACGTTCTGCTGCTTCAGTACACGGTCACCTCTGAGGTCAAATGTCAAGCCTCTTACACACTGGCTGACTTGTGTGCCAAGCAGTCACAGACACATACACATTTATTTATAACACAAATATTATGTAATAATAATAAGCAGGTGGCAGTGTGTCACACAAGGCAGCTTCACAATGTCCTGGTAGGATCAGGGGATTGCCCCTAACATCCTGGCAGCCTGCTCCATCCCACCTGGGGTGAAGAACAGGAACACCCTGGAGATGGTTTCCACCACTTCACTAAAGCTGGGAAATGCTGTACTCCACTAGGATGAGAAAAACTGGAACCCTGTAGCTCTCTTTCAGAGCTGCTGCTGGAACTGTTCCTCCTCACACTGAGCTCTGGAACAAGACTCTGCACCCTGCAGACTCTGGTCAGAACTGCACTCTAAATTCTACAGTCCCCACTCCCAGCAACTGCTGTGGCTTATGCTACTGCGAGAGTTCTATGCTGACATCACCTCTCCAGCTCCCAGCTGAGACCAGAAGCAGAGAGGGACAGAGTGAACTCCATTTCCTGGCAAATCACTAGCTGTCTTCCTGACTACCACTGATTCTAGACAGGATTCTTGTAACTCCTGGGAACAAGGGGTTACACTTATTTTAAACAATAATTTGTATACAGACAGTGGGGCCCATATAGCTAGTGATAAGGAGTGTTTCACTTAGTTCAGAAATAGTTTGTTTGTCCAGAAATAGCTGTAACTTTATGAGGAACATCAGTAAATCTATGCAGAGCAAGGGTAGATTTGAGTGTGAAAATCATTGCGCTATGTGAAATTTATAGCAGTTGAGAGGCATGATTGTAAGGTATTTGAGTGCTGTGTAACCGACTGCGAGTCTGCATGTCAATGAGGACACAGAGGATAGAAGGATTGATCCGGAACCAATCGAAGTGCACCAATTCCAGGGACTTCAATTTTTAAATTTCATGTAGATGTGATTGGCGCCAGAACTGATCAAGCACGCAGGCTCAGTAAACTTGTACCCTGTTTACATGCAGGGTAAAATCAATAATATAATAATCAATTACCTTGTAATCGAATGTTTATCCTACATGTAAACCTGTTCTCTTCTGGATGCATCAATTGCTGCCCTTCATATAGCAAGCGAGGTTGGTAGATTACCTAGAATCGAAGACTAGGTAATTGATCACAGATCGTATGTAACCACCCACCCCTGGTACTTTACACAGTTCGTGACCTCGTACTCCTGACTGGGCACATTTAAACTACTTCGGAAATGGTACCATCCCTTGCTTTGGAATGTATACCAGGCTCATTACCTCTAGAGGGGTGGGGGTGTACAAAACAGTACTTATGACCAATAACTCAGGTCCTAGGGAAGAACTTTGCTAGGGCTATGCTAGACCCTCCGTACTTCTGGAGGGGTACCCAGTAAATCCACACAGGAAGCAAAAACATACAGTAAATGTCCAGGCCAGAGTTGGGGTTCTAGAGTGTGACTTTATTCCAAAAGATTTTTTCTAATGCAAGGGTGGACCCCCAAGGCTTACACAACATGGCACAAGGAACTACAGAACGACAGAATGACTGTATCTGACAGAAACTCTACGTATTCCCATATTTCATAGGCTATTGAATTCTATTCAGTGGCACTGGCCACAACATGAGCCTTTCTTCCAGTGGCCCTGGCCATAGCTGAGCACACATTTCCCATATGGCATAGGACTGTAAAACTTCTTCAAGTGGCACCTGGCCACAGTGGAGCACACAGGGGCTCAGCACAACCCACTCCAGGGGTAAACCTTTCTTCAGACATTGGCCAGCATATCCAAAATAACTAGATGCCCTTTATTTATTTATGTCTTTGATAACCGGGTAGGTGAGCTGATCCAAATGACCGATTTCAGTCACGACCCGGGCCACAAAGTGGCACAAATTGACATCAGACGGTTTTTACATAAAAGAAAGCCAGGCAGTGATACAAGTACAAACTGACATCAGACAGTGTTATACATAAAACCTAGCCAGGTAGTAATACAAGCACATATCAAAAAACAACTTCAGTAGAGCGGTCACGATACAGCAAAAAAACATTAGGGTGGTACATAGTAGTAAAATAACAGGATACAGAAAGACAGTCTTGATAACTATTTGGTAATTCTAACTATGCATGGTGTTCAGTATATACAAACAGAACAGCGGTAATATAAATAGTATTGAGCTTCAATTTCCAGCAAATCCTTTTTTTTTTTTTTAAACTTTATTTCTAGCTTCCTACTCGAGAGAACTCTCTACAATGACTGCCAGCTCCAAGGTCTCTACCTCCCGCCGAGAGGCTCACACAACTCCGCACCCTGACCTAGCATCACCCCCGGATCTGAAACCCCACGGGGAAGGGATGCCCTATCCGCCTAGGGCACTCTATCTGTAAGTGTAGAGCGCCGGGCCAGAGTGGGGAAACACGGAGTGGCATACCACCAGTGTTGGGAGTGTGGACCTTTGACGGCAGCGCCATCGCCTATCCCCCGGGAGGAGGATTTTTCACTTTTCACCCTGGAGTTTGAGCGTGCAGTGGCGACTAGGCACGACATGCTGCTGCCTGCCGAACTCCGCCCCTCAAGCTTACGCTCCCACCACAAGCTGGTGCTATCCGAACCACTGCCAGGTGCCGCTGCAGCGCGGTGGGACCCTGGAACTCTCCCTCGGGAAGAGAGAGCTGTCCTCTGGATGCTCAATCTCTTCCCTCCCCTGCCGACCCCAGGTTTCCGGGACGCCTTCGAACCTGGGTCACCGGCATGGTGCGAGTGTGGTGTCCAGCGCTCAACCCTCAGCGCCACTGGGCCGTTTCCAGCAAATCCTTGAATGCTGCAGTTTAACTTGATATAGATGCCCAATGAAAGAAAGGTTAATTCAAAAACACAGCAGTCTTGCTGCGTGAGCTGCCCTGAGTCTACCAGGAGATAAGGAGAGGGATGTAAGCTGGTCAGAGAGAGGATCAGGGATAGAGACAGAGCAGCTACAGTAAGAGCGACATTACTATCGGAGGGAGGCTAGGGTGGATCATGGGCCCTTGCATGGTTTAGGGAACAGTTGCAGGAAGATTCAGTCAGGAGCCAGGCCCGTAGGTTGCTTTTGAAGGATATATGGGAGGGGGAAGAGCAGATTGATTGTGGGAGCCTGTTCCAGAGGGAGGGGGCGAATACAGACAAGGCTTTACTACCCATGACACAAAAATGGTGGGACTTCTAGAGGAGGAGCGGAGGAAACCCATGAGCTTCTGGAACCACCCTCTCTGTGAGTAGCGAGGAGTAGGGGGCAGCTGGCGTTCCCTAAGAGAGTTATCAGTTAAGCAGCCCATGGCATAGTCGAAATGTCCCTGAAGATTGAGCCACCCTAAGGTTTTGTAAAGTGTGCAGTGGTGGGTGGGTAGGGTGCTTGAAGAACAAAGCGGCAGATGGAGTTGTAAGTTGTGTTGAGGCAAGGCGAAGAGGAGGAGCGAAGGAGTAGACAGGGGCAGTAGTCAAGCAGGAGAATGTTACCTTGCACAATAATGTGGTAGGCATCTGGAGACAGAAATAGTTTGGTTCTGTAGGCTGCACCTAGCTTTTGATGTATTTTCCTCACCATATTTGATATGTGTTTATTGAAAGTTAGGGAGGATCTAGATTCATGCCTAGATATTTGAAAGAGGAGACTGTGTCGGGGGGGGCGCTGCTAGGGAGTGTACAATTAGGGATGTGTTAGATTTGGTGACCTTGGCTAAAAAAGGCTTAGAGCCAAAGAGCATTGCTTTGGTCTTTTTTTTTCATTAATGAGCAGTTTTCTGGAGAGGAACCAGCCATGGGCAGCGCCATAGTTGATTGTAAGGGTGGACGAAATTGATTCCAGGGATTTGTCACTGTGATACAGTACCAAGTCGTCAGCATAAAATAGTGCCTTACAGTTTATGCTTTTGGTGGTGAGGGAGTTTATGAACATGTAGAAAAGTAAGGGGCCAAGTATGGAGCCCTGTGGGACTCCAGTGTATGTTGGTTGGGAAGCCGAGGGTACATAGTCTATCAAGATGGATTGGGACCTGTTGGATAGGTGCGGAACCATGCAGCAGTATTCGGGGAGCAGCCAAAATATCTCAAGGTGGAGTGTAGCAGGTGGTGGTCTACTAAGTCAAAGACCTTGGATAGGCCTACAAATACTGCACCCGTGGCCTTGCCCATGTCCATATTTCTCAGGACATGATCGGAGAAAAGTGCAAGAGCAGAAGAGGTGCTATGATGTTTGCGGAATCCATGCTGGTGTGAACACAAAAGATTATATTTTTCCAGATACTCAGATAGCTGGTGGTGAATAATTTTTTTCCAATAATTTGCTTAGGTGAGGGAGGAGGGAAATAGGTCTATAGTTTTCAGGGGCAAGGGGGTCTCCAACTTTGAAGACTGGTACCACATGTGCATTCTTCCAAGAGTTAGACACTGTGCACTATGAGAGGGCAAATTGAATATATAAGTCAGAGGTTGGACAGTGGCTGGGAGATGAGTTTAGGAATATTGGGTAAAACCCGTCACTGCCAGGGCTACCTCTGGCTGGTAGTGTCTTCAAATGTTTGATGGTAACACTGTGGCTGATGGCCTAAAGTAGAACAAGGGAGGAATGTCGCCATATGCTGATGGCGGGAGTAGCTGTGTTGGTTATCTTGGTCAGTGGAAGGCTGGGGAAGCAGCTTGCTTAGGTGGGGGTTAAGTCTGTGTACATAGTATTGAAGATGTCAGCAATCTCAATATGGTTGTAAATGGGACCTTAGGCTGATGCAAGCTGTGTGATTTGTTTGTTGGATTTGGGATTAAGGAGGGACCCAATGGAGGCCAGAAACTACTGAGGATTACTGAGGGTGCTATTTTGCTGGTTGATATAATAGTTGCGTTTAAGTGATTTGGCAGTCTGTTTACAAAAGTTACGCAGCTGTCTGTAGACATTCCATAATTGAGGGGAAGGAGACACCTTGTAGGCCTTCCATGTTCTGTTCCTTGCCTTCATTTTTGCAAGTAGCTCCTTGGACAGCCAGCAGGTGCAGCCACTCCTAACCCTTCTGGTAGTGGCGGGGAAAAGCTCATCCTGTAATTTACGAAGGGTGTCCGTGAAGAAGGAAATGGCTGAGGAAACACTGTGCCGATAGAGGGCTGACCAACTTATGGACTTTGCTTCCCTAAGGACTGAATCCTGACCATGGCTGTTGAACCTCCTGAAGGACAGAAGTTTGGGGGGAAGGCGACTAGATTTTGTGGTCAGTATAATATATGTGGGAGTCTGGTCACTTATTGAGTTGGCCATGGTGCCTGCCTGGAGGACTTGGTCAGCACAATTCATGACAATCCAGTCGAGAATGGAGTGGTTTTGAGAGTGGGGATTGTGTCTATTGGGTGAGGAGATGACTTGCTCCAAGTTGTGCGACTTTAGTAGGATGGTGTGGTCAGAAGCAGGAGTAGTAGTCCAATTGATGTTAAAGTCCCCGAGTAGAATGGAGTTTCTAGAGGGTGTGGCATGCGCAAGCGTATCAAACATAGAAACACAGAATCTGATGGCAGATAAGGACGCTTGGCCCACCCTAGTCTGCCCATTCCCTACCCTAACGGATAAGCTGCAGATCCTAGTTAACCAACAAGCCTACTTCCTCCTACCCCCCACTAGAATTGCCTTATGTCTGTCCCATGCTTTCCTGAATTCCCCCACTGTTTTTGACTCTACAACTTCCTCAGAAAGGCTGTTCCATGCATCTATAACCCTCTCTGTGAAGAAATACTTCCTCACATTACCTCTGAGCCATTCCCCCCTCTATCTTCAAATTGTGCCCCCTTGTTCTTGCACATCTCTTTTTCTGAAAGATGCTACCCTCTTGGACTTTGTGGTATTTGAAAGTTTCTATCATGTCCCCCCTCTCCCTCCTTTCCTCGAGGCTATATATATCTTAAGCTCCTTTAGTCTTTCTTCATATGTCTTCTGGTGCAGACCCTGCACCATTTTGGTTGCCCTCCTCTGGACAGCCTCCACTCTGTCTATGTCTTTGCAGAGAATGGGTCTCCAGAACTGTACACAGTACTCCAGATGTGGTCTTACCAACTGTCTGTACAGAGGGCCAATAACTTCCTGTTTTCTACTGGTGATGCCTGTCCCTGTGCATCCCAGTATCCCCCCAGCCCTCCTTACTGCCTTCTCACATTGCTGGCCCACCTTTAGGTCATCTGATATGACTACCCCCAGGTCCCTTTCCATTTTTGTTGTTGTCAGAATCTCACCCCCCATTGTGTACTCTTCCCCTGGGTTTTTGTTTCCCAGGTGCATTACTCTGCACTTCTTTGCACTGAATCTAAGCTGCCATACATTTGACCATTCCTCCAACCTTGCCAAGTCCCTTTTCATCCTTTCCACCCCACCTCGTGTATCAACCCTGTTGCAGATCTTTGTGTCATCTGCAAAGAGACATACTTTTCCTTCCAGTCCCTCTGCAATGTCACTTATAAAGACATTGAAGAGGACCGGTCCCAATACTGAACCCTGCAGTACCCCACTAGTAACCCCTTTCTTCACTGTGGACTCCATTTACTATTGCCCTCTGTGTCCTGTTGTCCAGCCAGTGTTTTACCCAGGCTACCACCCTGGGACCCACTCCCAGGCTGGCTAATTTGTTTATTAATCTTTTGTGCAGGACTGTGTCAAATGCCTTGCTAAAGTCTAGGTAGGCCATGTTCACAGCCCCTCCCTGGTCTACTACTTTGGTCACCCAGTCAAAAAATCAGTTAGATTTGTCTGACATGACCTTCCTGCTGTGAATCCATGCTGCCTTGGGTCCTGTGCCCCACTGGCATCTAGGAATCAAGGAAGTTTCTAGGGCTTGAGACCACCCTGGAGGGTGTTGTAGCAACAAGCAAGGTAAAGCTTTTGCAGCACCCAGGGATAGCGCTACAGTATCCACTCGCTCAGGGAGTTGGGGGTTGAGCAGTTGATAGAGGTGGTAGTAATATGATCCTGGACTTATAGGGCAATGCCCCGTCTCGCTTTCTACCTGGTCTGTCCTGACAATAAAGGAGTATCCAGGAAGTAAATATGAGGCGTCAGCATGATAGGACTTCAGCCATGTATCAGAGATGCCTAGTATGTGGGTTTATAAAGCGATACCCAGGCCTCGAGTTCAGGAAATTTTGCTGGAAGGCTGCAGATATTCAGGTGGGCAATTCTGAGGCCCATTGGCCTTGCCCAAGTGACGTTTGAATGGTCAATTTGTGTGTTTAGGGTGCCTAGGTTCCATTCCACATCGCCAGCAAGTAGAAGAAGGGAAAGCAGAAAGTGGCATCTGTAGTGCTGAACTGGTTACTCCAGATAGGGGACTGCCCACCCTTTGCTTCCTAATTCATACCCATCCATTCTTTCAGAGTTACACCTTAAAACTTCTTGAAAACACTTCTGTAAATGCATCTTTGAATAAACTTTTGCATCCATCATTTAAGAAACACTACTCTGGGAGTGTAAGAAATTAAAGTCCTGAACAATGTGAACAGTCTGCCTCTGGACTCCACAATTGCCAGCCAACTTTACACTGAGAAAAGTCTCAACATTCAGAACAGAACTTGGTGTACCTTTCCCTCTGTCAGAGAAACCCCAAAGTACAGGTGCTTTCTTCAGGAAGCACAAAGTCAAATCTACTCACAGTTAGAACAGTACAGTCAGCTTCAAAATGTCCTGGATCAAATAGGGGATTGCCCCATGGATCCATTCTCTAGCAATCCTTTTCACCCCTCCGGGGATGAAAAATCAGGAGATCCTGCTGTAGATAAGGTTTCCACCACTTCTCTTGGCAGGCTGGAGTATTTCAGGACTAGGGTGAGAAAATAGGTTCTCCTCTCAGAGCCCACACTGCAGCTCTCACTCCTCACACTTCAACTGCTGACAACACACTAACAGAATGACCCAAGATTCTAAAACTCCCCACTCACAGCCGGCTGCTGTGGCTTATGCTGCTGCGACAGTTCTAAATTACCTTATCTCATCTCAACTGAGATCAAGTAAACAAGAAAGGGAGTAGGTGGAAACCCCACTTAACTAGTTATTCACCAGCTGCCTTCCCTACCTAGCACTGACACTGATGGGATTCTAGTAATCCCAGGGGACTGGGTGTTACACATGTAAACATATGCTATGTTTACATGAGTTGGTGGTCAAATACCTAGTCTTCGATTCTAGGTAATCAATTACCAACTCCATTCACGTTTACATGAAGGGCAGCAATTGATGCACCCAGAAGAGAACGGGTTTACTTGTAGGGTAATATATGATTACAAGATAATCAGTCACCATGTAATCGATTTTACCCTGCATGCAAATGGGGCACAATTTATTGAGCATGTGTGCAGGATCGGTTCCAGCTCCTATCGCATCTACATGCAGTTGAAAGCTAAAGTCCCTGGAATCGGTGCATTCGTTCATGCACTTCGATTGGTTCCTGGATCGAACCTTTTATTCTTGGTGCCGTTATTTACATGCAGACTAACAATCGGTTACACAGCAATCCAATACCTTATAATCGATTCCGAGCTTGCATGTAAATACAGTTATAGTAAGTGTATTCTCTGAAAGAGTTGAACGTGTTCGAGATGACACCCCACCACCATAATTCAACCTTTCAGCATTAATAAAATTCATAGCAGTGGCCTTCAAAAATCAGCGCAACTGGTCAGAATGTGTAGCTCTCTTTTTATTTTAAGGAATAATATGTCTACAAATACTAGGCCCCATATATTTAGTGTTGGAATTTCACTTTAAGAGTTTTGGGAGCTAATGTGGCCCATAAGGCAAGGCAATTTTATTTCTATGGCACCCAATCCCGAGGCTCTGGCATGGTCTCATCTTTAAATTGAGCCCCTTCAGTGATGTGTGAGCTGCTGAGGCTCACTTGAAACTACCTGGGGCCGAGCCTAGTAAGCCCCTGTAATTCCAACACTGGAAGGAAGGTTTCTATCAAGTTAATTCAATGATTTAATAGTTTGCACAGAAATAGCTATAACATTGTTAACAATATCAGTTAACCTTTGCAGAGCAAGGGTAAATTTCATTGTAAAATCATAGCGCTATGCTAAATTCATAGCAGTTGAAAGTATCCCCCACCAAAACAAACGTTGGTCTCAGAGGTCTGCATTGCCCCCGATCGTACAGTGACCCTGTTTGGGAAGAACACCCACACCATCTGTTTGGGTTCAACCACAACACAACTTTAATAAAAATTCAGGCATGAAATCATAATTATTTTATTTATATTTACATTTTATGTTTTACATTCTGTACATGTATTCTGTTGTGAAGCCATCATCTATCCCAAAATAATCTGATGACAATGGGGCTCAAATCCGTCCCCAGATGCCATTCCCCAGCCGGGGGGTTCATGGACTTCTAGAGGCCCTTCTACTTTAGCCATCTGCGAAGAGACAGACAAAGCGTCCTCTAGTCACACACCACCCTGCCTGCGCTTGACAGGGTGGAAAACCTACCCTCTCTGCCCTGGCCTCTCTGGCCCTGCACTGCACAGCTCGGACCAGCAGGGAAAGGAGGTATCTCTTTAGCAATCCTCCTGAGGCACCCCATCTGCTAACATCACACAGACAATCAGTAATTTGTGTGTGACAAAGTTAAACAACACACATATCAAACCACAGATGTTGCCTAGCCATATCCATCTAGACTAGCCCTGGCCCCTTGGGCCCAAAGAGGGATCAGTGGATGGGAAACAACAAACTTGCGTCACTCATGTGGTGAATGTCAGTAAGCAGGAACGGTGATTAAAGAGGCCAGTTGTGGTCCTTTAAACCCCCCTGTGCTCACCCCTAGGGCCGCACTTTGACCCACACCGCAATTCCAGCTGCCGACTTCTACCGCCAACAAATAGCAGGGCACCATACCCCCCACAACGTGTCACCCACCGGCCTGGCGCCAACCATTTCACGTGCTTATGCGAGGAGGGCTTCCTGCAGGGGCAGGAGGTGGTGGCTGGAGACCTTGTGCCAACACCTCCTCTTCTTTACCTCGGGAGGTTCCCTTGGTCACTGAGGTCTCCATTGCCTGCCCCTTTTTTGGGAAGAAACTCCTTCTTCTCCTTACCTCGGGAGGTTCACTTGGTCACTGAGGTCTCCATTGCCTGCTCCCTTGATCCTGCCCCTTTTTTGGGAAGAACACATGCACACACACACACACACACACTCACACCATCTGTTTGAGTTTCTAAGGCCGCAGCACAACTTCACTCAAAATTGAAACTTAAACATTTATTTATTTATTGAAGCATTTCACCAGAAAAAAAAAAAACATACTAAGCTCAAATAGCTTGTTTCCAGATGTGTAGTGGGGGGAAGGGGAGAGGGGTAAATTTATATATACAGTAGCACAAATGTAAAAATACAGAGAGTACATATTGGATACAATATGCAGATTTCAGCAGAAAATAGAAAGGATACAAACAATGTGTACAATATACAATGTCGGCAGTTAGGTATGTACAATAAGTGCAATATACAATAACAGCAGTTAGGTAACTGGGGAATAAAAAGGATGAGGTAGAGTACACCTTTATAATAAAAATGAGATATGGGAACAGAGAGAATAATTAGCTGGTAGGTGAGCTGTTGGGGAATAGGAGCAGGGATGAAAGAAAATTTTGCAGATGCGCAGAGGAAGGAGCAGGAAGACAGGGGAGGTTTCAAGTGTACAGCAGACAGTGGAGGAAGGGGGAGGTGAAGCAAGTCCAGGCACATTAAGGAAAGTGGCAGGAGGGTGAGGTGCGGGAGCAGAGAAGAGAAATAAGGGAGGGTTTAAAGAGAGCAGAGCAAATGTTTAAGGGGAGAGAATTCCAGAGTTTAGGAAAGTGGAATGAGAAGGCTTACTGGCCAGTGAGAGTTTTATGGTAAGGGAGCTTGAGGGCGCGAAACCCAGAGTTTCTGAGGGAGTAGGAGGATGGGGTGGAGGGAGAGGACGAGAGCCAAGATGGGGGGAGAGAGGATGGCCAGAATTTTGAGGTGAAGGAGGCACAGTGGGACAGATGGCGCTCCTCCAGGGAAGGGAGAGAAAGAGCAGAGTAGAGAGTACAGTGGTGGGTCTGGGTAGGACAGTTAAGAACAAAGCGGCAGAAGGAGTGGAAGAGGGGATCCAGTCTAGCCAGAGTGGACTTAGGGGCAGCACCATAGACTAAATCGCCGTAATCAAAGATGGGGAGAATCATCTTGGTAGGGATGTCTCAGTGGGCAGGGAGGGGGATGCAGCTTTTATGCCTATAGAGGGCACCAAATTTAGGATGGAGCTTTTTGCAAATGGCATCACAAAATGGAGATGACAGTCAAGACAGGTGCCTAGGTACTTGAAGAGAGGCACATTATGAATAGGGACTCCATCTAGGGTGTGAAAGGAAGGGAGGGACGTGAATTTGGAAAGCCTTGGTCTTGTGCCAAAGCACACAGAGACTGTTTTTTTGGCATTTAGAGATGACTGATCAGACTGAAACCATTGTTGGATTGAGTCAAAATCAGGTTGGAGCTTGGACATCAGCTCAGCTGGTGATGAACCAGAGACAAATAGGGCTGTGTCATCTGCATACATATGTATGGACGCAGATGGAAGGTCATTTAGAAATATGGAAAATAAGAGTCCAAGAGCGGAGCCTTGGGGACACCGGTGGTAATGGGGAGGGAGGCGAGGATATAGCACCTTCAGATCTCATAGACTGAGATCAACCTGTGAGGTAGGAGCTGAACCAAGGAGTGGCGGGGGCAGAAAGACCGGCTGAACTGAGTTTGTGAAGTAGGAGTGGATGAGAGATGGTGTCCAAAGCTTTTGCAAGATTGATGAAAATGGTAGCAGTGAGAAGACCCTGGTCACTAGCTGTGTTGATGGACTCGGTGAGTCGGGGAAGGAGGTGGTGAAGTGGAGTTTTCGAAAGCCAGACTGGAAAGGGGTGAAAAAGGATGGGAAGTCAAGGAAGGGAGAGAGTGTAGTGTTCTTGGAGTTTGGAGAGGTGTGAGGAGGAGGGATATAGGGCGGAAGTTCCCAGGAGATGAGTAGTCACCACATTTGTGGAGGGGATGACAGCGTGCTTCAAGATGCAGGAACAGAGGCCAGAGAGAGAGGCTTAATAAGGAAGCAAGAGGCGAGGCAATGTTGGGGCAGAGAGGTGCAGGAGCTTAGGGTCAAGCCAGTCAGGGTTGCCATTCTGGAAGGGGTTGAGGGCTAGAAGAGGCTTTCACAGAGAGTTGGCTTTCGTGCCCTTGTTGACTCGGGTGAAGTGGTGTGCTGAGCGGGTCTTGATCATGTCCCTGGCTAACCTTCTGTATTAGGGATGATCTTGCATGTGAAATTAAGGTGTCTGTTCAGTGCCTGTAACTGCTGCAGTGTGATCTCTCTGGCATCTCCCACCTCTCACCGCAGCTGGATGGTCTTCTGCACCTTTTTTTTTTTCCATATTTTATTCTTTTGGTAACCGGGTGAGGATCAGTAGGCATAAGTGCCTGTTTCCAGGAGCAACCGGGAGCACTGGGGTGGCTAAGTGAATTGCTCAGAATCACACAGTATGCAAGTGGAGGTTGTGGGAATCGAACCCAGATCTACTGGATTACCAAGCTCATTCATAGCTGATTACTCTAACCACTAGGCTATACTGCCAGCCTCACAAAATAAAATACAAAAAATGAGGCCTCCCCAACTGGCCTGATAAAAAGGAAGTCATCCAAGTAGTGAATGGCTGACTCCATCCCCACCTTGGAACACACTACCCAATTCAGGAATGTGTTGAACTTTTCAAAAATGGAACATGATATTGAACAGCCCATTGGCATACACCTGTCCACAAAATATTCATCCTACACTTCTATGCCAGCAGGTATGTCATCTGCGTGTACTGGCAGGAGGCAGAAAACCAACTCATTATTAGTCTTCGCCTCAGTATCCCATTTTGGCATTCCTGCACCCACTGCACTGCCACATCAAATGAGGTGTAAACACTGCAGTGAGATCCAGGTCTATCTGGGGATTGACTCACTAGGAAAGGTGATGAAAGTGGCAACATTTGCTTGGGCCTTTTAGGCACCAAACCCGGGGAGACCTGCAGGTTACCCAGAGGGGTTGTAGGAATGGCCCCAATATCTGCCCCAGGTTCACTTCCTTCCCAATCTTCTCTGGCAATATCAAGGGCCTGTCCAAAGCAGACTTCAGGTTGCCCACATCCCTGGCCAGACGAGGGCCTGCATAGGGGATCCTAAGACCATATAGAAAGCCTTTACACAGTTCCACAGCCATAGATCTGTTCGTATATTTGTCTAACCAAGGGAGGAGAGCCAGCAACTTAATTGGGGTTGGAGCCCCTTCCAGTGCCATGAAGGGCAGAGTCACCCCTAGCGTTGCCACCTTCATTTCTTTTCCTGCACCTGGACCCTGTGTGGGGTCCCGCCACTCATGAAAATGTGTGTTTGTATTTACAGTTGCTTTGAAAAGGGCAGGACCCCTGTTTGAATCTCTAGCAACTGACATCCCCTTTGCTAACTTACCTCCTTGCTGTTCCCACCGGTTTGAACCCCTGGCATAACCTGCTGTCTGTCAATCTGCAGTCCGAGAAAGTGCTGCATTGGACACATCTGCTCCAAATACAGAAATGTTTGCATTCTGCCCCATTTTATTGAAGGATCTGCTGCCATCTTTTCCTAAACTTCTCATTGTAATGCATCAGGCATCCCCAAAGGAATGCTACACCTTCAGTATATGATCCTGGCACTGACAATCGTATGAACATACATACGAAGAAGCCAGCAGAAGAAAGCCATTTGGTCTATCAAGTCTGCTTGTGTTGCAGGGTCCACAGCTTGAGCTCAATGTCCCTGCCCTCCTCCCCCACCCTCCCATACTCCCCACACATGATCCTTACCTTCCCTATGCCTATCCCAGTCTCTCTTAAAGCTGCCCACTGTCTTCAATGAGATGACCTCTTCCAGCAGAGCATTCCGAGTGTCCACCACCCTCTCTGTGAAGGAGTTCCTTTCTGACCTCCGTCCTAAACCTCCCACCCTCCAGCTTAAGACTGTGCCACATCGTGTTATGGTTGCCACTCAACTTAAATAAACTCTCCTTATCAACCGTATTTATCCCTTTCAAGTACTTGAAGGTCCCAGTCATGTCCCTTCTTTCTCTCCTGTCTTCCAGGGAGTACATGTTCAGCACCCTCAACCTCTCCTCGTATGCCTTACCCTGCTGACTCGCTGTCATCTTTGTAGCCCTCCTTTGGACCTTCTCTAGCAGGTTAATGTCCTTTTTGAAGTGTGGGCTCCAATACTGAACTCCATACTCTAGACGCGGCCTTACCAGTGACCCATATAAGGGCAGTATAACCTCCTCTCTCCTGCTACTGATCCCCCTAGATATGCATCACGGCATCTTGTTTGTCTTTGCTGCTGCTTTCTTGCACTGCATGGAGTGCTTTGGGTCACTAGTGATCATCACTCCCAGGTCCTTCTCCTCCTTCTCTGATGCAGATACTCGGACTCCACCTAGGTAGCACCCTGTCCTGGGATTCTTGGCACCAATATGCATAACTTTGCATGTCTTGGCATTGTAGCTAAGCTGTCGGGTCATGGATCACCTCCCACAGCTTTTCCAGATCTTCCTGTAGGTCCTGTATCCCTTCAGCTGTGTCCACTCTCCCGCAGAGCTTGGTGTCATTGCGCACAGGCACCTTTTTGCCCTTAATGCCATCCCCAATGTCATTGATGAAGACACTGAACAACACCAGCACCAGCATTGAGCCCTGTGAGACCCCACTGGTTACCTCTCTGGTGCCAGATTACTCTCCCCCCACAACCCCTCTCTGGGTTCTGTCCCTCAGCCAGTTTTCCACCTATCTGACCATCTTTTCCCCAACCCCGAGATTCACCAGCTTCCTGATCAACCTTTTGTGGGGCATAGAGTCAAAGGCCTTGCTGAAATCAAGATAGAGGATGTCTACTGCTTGGTCCCTGTCTACTGTCTTAGTGACACAGTCAAAGAAGTCAATAAGATTCATTTGACTGGCACCCTTAACTGGGTACAGACTTCCCTCAGTTCCCCGTCCCTCTCCTCATCCTGATTGGGTGGTCTGTAATCCACCCCCAACCTCATCTTTCTCCCTCTAGTGGACCTTAACTGAACCCATGATGCCTCCATTTCCCCTTCCTCCGACTCCTCCCTTGTGCAAATTATTCCCTCCCTGATATAAACTGCCACCCTTCCCCCCTTCCTGACTACCCTGTCTCTCCTGTATAGTTTATATCCAGGGAACGCAAGGTCCCAGTCATGGTGTGATGTTGCCCGAGTCTCGGTTACTGCAGCTATAGCCAGCCTCCTGTCGGCTAATAGTGCCTGCTGGTGATCCATCTTCTTTCCAAGACTCTGCGCATTCAGAGACACCACCTTCCACCTAGAATCTGACCTTCTGTCCCTTACTTGTATTTTTCTATTCACATTTATTTCCTCTGTGTGCACCCCTCCATGTACCCTTGTTATGTTTTCCTCACCCCCTCCACCCTTTGATAACTGTGTTCTCACCCCTTCCACCTCCTCCCTCCAGATTTCTTCCATCACTGTGGGGGAAGGAGTTCACTGACCTCCTCCTCCTCTTGGAGTCTGTGGGCCTGCATGCTGGCTGTCCCCCCAGTAGTTTAAAGTGCATGTAGTGGTTATGTATTCCTCCAGTTTGTCCCTGAGTACCCTCAAACCCTCCCTACTGAGGTGTAGCCTGTCTGGTGAAAAGAGTGTTTTGTTTGACCAGGTCTCCTCCCAGTTCCCAATACAGATAAACATCTCCTCCCTGCACCATTTCCTCAGCCAGTCATTAAAAACCTCTTTTCTTCTTTTCCTGGCTGTGTTGGCCCATGGTACTGGTATCACCTCTGAGAAGGCCGGTTAACTTCTTTCCTCCCTGCAGATCTTCCCTAACTCCCTGAATCTACTTTGCACTACCTCAACCTCCTCTCCAGCTAGGTCGTTGGTTCATAACTGTATAAATAAATTAGGTTTTCCTCCAACCTCCCTTACTGTTGCTCTGCTCTCTAAGCTCCTTGAGAAGTTGGTAAATGCACAAATTAGAAACTGCCTTGAGAAAGCAAACCTTATAGACCCAGCCCAATCCGGATTTCATCCTTCCCATAGCACCACTTCAGCTCTAGCCTCAGTTACGAATGACTGGCTCCTTGCAATGGATGGGAAACAAGTCACAGGGACAGTCTTCCTGGACTTCAGCAAAGCAGTTGATCATGCTCTAGATCTACATGCTTGTGTTGAACAGTGTCTGAACGGAGCTGTGATTGCTAACTTTAAAGGAACTTTTCTGCGGTGTGAACATTGCCCTTCTGAGAGTATCTGCAGGTGTCTGTGAGCCCGAGACTGAGTTAACTACAGAGGTGTGTTCTGTGGGGCATCGCCAGAGAGGAGGTGCTGCACAGAGATAAGCTGCACCGACACATGTATTTCATCTACAGTACATGCTTGTGTTGAACTGTGTCTGAACGAGCTGTGATTGCCAACTTTAAAAGAACTTTTCATGGTGTGTACATTGCCCTTCTGAGAGTGTCTGCAGGTGTTTGTGAGCCCAAGACTGAGTTAGCTACAGAGGTGTGTTCCGTGGGCACGTAAGCAAGAGAGGAGGAGCTGCACAGAGATAAAAGCTTGCGCTGACACAGTGCGAGCGCCACTCAAAAGAGAAATTTGGAGATCGGTTCATGCACAGCCCAGCATAAATTATATTTATATGTATAGATAAGCCTTGAATTATAGGTTTGTACCGGCATTAATTTAAATTTTAAAATCTTGCCTCTGGCTTTAATGAATACCGATAAGTCGTAGTTCACCATTTAAGGTTAATTTTGATGGCCTATGACCACTGGCATTGAAACCAAAGGTTATTAGGTTTTTCTTTTTGAGGTTTTAAACTGTGTGTTATAGTAGAATTACATGTATAGACAATCGTTTAGTGTTCTAAGGAAGACAATCATTTAAGAATACAGAACTTGCCTGTTTTTAAGCTTTGCAGGTTTATGCTGATTTTGCAGAAAACAAAGGAGCCGTTAGGACCTTTGGGAATTTAAGATTAATTTGTGACCGAAAGGCCCAGTAATGTAAGTGAATCTAGGGGCCTTTTTGTTCATTAGAAAATTAGGAAATTGAAAATGCCAGTCAAAAAATATCTGGCTCCTAAAAGAAAAAAATTGCACAGAATAAACAAAACTTGAGGGTATAAATAAGCCAGCCAGGAAGAAACAAGAATATAGACAAAAAAGGAGACAAAGCAACTAAAAATAAAAATCACATGGGAAAAAAAGTGACACGGTTGGGAAGTAGTATACTCCAACCAAAAATTACTACTTATACGGTGGCTTTTAAAAATATAAGAGCCTCCAGTGAGACCGGGGAGGAAAGAGAAATGGAAAGGACTTCAACACCTATGAGGGGAAATAAGAAAGAAAGTGAGGACAGAAGGGTGATATGAGATTGGGTGAAGGATGAGGTTTCAAGAGAAGTTTCAAATTTAGTAGAAGATTGGGAAGGCAAATATAAAGGAGGTATGAGCAGGACTAAGGTAGGTCAAGAGGGTCACGAGGAAGTGAAGATGAAGGAGAGAGTAAGTGATAAGATGGGATTGCCAGAGGGGTTGAATGACGTTAGAGACCAGTTAATATTTATAACGCAAGGACTTAAGGTAATAGATAGTAAACAGGAGGATTATGGTTTAAGTAGAAGATAAGTTTGAACATGATTATAGACTACATGAGTCTTATTTAGATGAACAAAACTCAAGGGAGGAAGGAAGAACTTTGTTCATGAGTCAAGAGGAATATGGTGGACCAGATATTGATGTGCTTCCTAGAGAGCTGGGGAACACATTAAGGATCCATTACAGGCAAATATGTTGATATATGAACAACTGATTAGAATTTCTCAAGATTTGAAATTCATTAAAGGCATTCTAATAGAAAATAAGAAAGCAATTCAAGAGATTCAGGTATATTTAAGGGAAGAAAGGAAGACAAAGAAGAACGAGCAAGATCTGGAAAATGACCAGGAAGGCTGAGTCAGGATTATTCCTTGGAGTTAATCATGCTGCCTTCACCTAGAGTTAGAAATAACAGTATTTGTGAAGATTTGAAACATAAACATCTGGATTTATGGAGACAAGGTGAGGAGATGGAGAAAAAAATGAAAGAAAAATGTAGTAAAGAAAGAGGACAGGTACAAGAAAGTGAGGGGTTTTATGGAATAGAAATAGAACTTTGTAATACAGAAGAGAAGAAAGTAGAAAAGGGATTAGAAATGGACAAGATCCAGAAGCAAGGAGAACAAAAATTGAGTCAGCCAAAAAAAGGGAAGACAAGTGTCAAAGGGAATAAGGTACAGAAAAGGAATAAAAAAGGAAACCTGAGAAGTTCAAGAAAATGGATAAGACAATAGAAGAAATAGGTGTCAAGACATGTGTTAAGGTAGGAGATAAGGATGGGTTGAAGGTTATTAGTAATACCAGGACTGAGAATAGAAAAAATATAGAGGAGGGAAAAAAGAGCAAGCGATGTGAAGCAAGGAAGAAGGAAAGTGAAAATCAAGAATATAAAGAGATAAATGATGATTTCCACAGATTTATGGAAAAGTCAGATTTTGTGTTGCCACTATATGAGGTCAAAATTATACCTGATGAGAATGAAAGATCTTTGAGAGATAACATCAAAAAATTGAAACATGGTACCAATGGACAAGACTCTAATAGCCAATTTTAGTAGTGTTAGGTCGGTTAAAAATGAAAACTGGGTATTGGTGGTGACAGACCAATTCTTTGTCCTAGAAACCATAATGAACAATAAGGAAACATTTTTAAAATCAGTGGGAATAAAAAGTGGAGAAATTGGAACATTAGGCCATTTCTTCCAGATTATTATCAAAAAGAACATGATAAACCAGGAAAGAAAAAGGGGCAAAGGAATGAAAGGGTTTATCAATTATCTATATGCAGCTTGGACCAACTACCCAATGAAAAGAGTGCAAACTTAAAATATAAAATAGGGGAATTTTTGGAACCACTAAACAAAAATATTGGGGTTGAGGAATAAGGTCTACAAAGGTACAAGGTGGGAAGAGAGTGGCCAATTGACTGTATGGTTGGACAAAGAGTTGGTCTTTGAAGAGTTGGTAAAAATCAACTTGGAATTGGATCAATTAGGGATATGCAGTATATATATATATATATATATATATATATGTTACCGGGTGGGTTCTACAGGTAGACAATAAACGTACTCAGACTCAGCAATTCAGGTGCAACCCACATTTTCCTTAGCAGGATGTTTATTTCAGCATAAACAAATTCAGCACCAATAAAGAAAATAATTTCAGAAAACAAAAAAATAATAAATCAAAAGCAATACAATAGAAACATAGACTTTGACGGCAGATAAGGACCGCTAGGCCCATCTAGTCTGCCCATTTCCCTACCTACAGGATAGGCCGCAGATCCTAGTTAACCAACAGCCTATATCTTCCTGCCCCCCACAAGAATTGCCTCATGTCTGTCCCATGCATTCTTGAATTCTCCCACAGTTTTAGACCCACAACTTCCTCAGGAAGGCTGTTCCATGCATCCACTACCCTCTCTGTGAAATAATACTTCCTCACATTGCCCCTGACACGCCCTCCTTCTATCTTTAAATTGTGTCCCCTTGTTCTTGCAAGTCTCTTTTTCTGAAAGATGCTACCCTCTTGGACTTTGTTGATTCCCTTGAGGTACTTGAAAGTTTCTATCATGTCCCCCCTCTCCTTTCTTTCCTCAAGGGTATACATATTAAGCTCCTTTAGTCTCTCCTCATATGGCTTCTCTTGCAGACCCTGCACCATTTTAGTTGCCCTCTTCTGGACTGTCTCTATCCTGTCTATGTCCTTGCGGAGATGGGGTCTCCAGAACTGGACACAGTATTCCAGATGGGGTCTCACCAACTGTCTGTACAGAGGGATAACAACTTCCTGTTTTCTGCTGCTGATGCCTCTCCCTATACATCCCAGTATACCCCCGGCCCTCCCTACTGCCTTCTCACATTGCTTGCTAACCTTAAGGTCATCTGATATGATTACCCCCAGGTCCCTTTCCTGTTTTGTTGTTGTTACTACCTCCCCACCCATTGTGTATTCTTCCCCTGGGTTCTTGTTTCCCAGGTGCATTATTTTGCACTTTTTTGCATTGAATCCTAGCTGCCATAGCTTTCTTTAGCTCTCTCTTTGGAACCTCTCTCCAGCTAGGTCAGAAGGAACTGACCCTATCTGATCTGTTACTAGGGAAGGTAGGATTTAAGTACCCTCCTCCCTGGTCAAATGATCACACAACATAACATTTCCAACATTAAAACATGTTTAAAAAACTTTAAACATTGGTTTAACAGCAATTATATCTTTTTATATATGGAGAGAATCCCAAAAGTGTTTTTATACAACAAAATAATGCTTTACAAAGAAAGTTTGAATGACAACTAGGAAGTCTGGAGGTGATTGACAGCTTGGACTGTTTAAAACTGAGTCTCTAGGGGCGCTGATCCCTATAGTGACCTCAGTATCCTGCAAGAGCTTCAAGCAAACAGACCTCCCTTTCATTTTCCAGAAGCAGACTACAACACTTTTCTTTTCAGAGCATTACCTTTTTCAGGTAAAAATCTAGTCTGTAATATTTTATAAGTTCTCCTTTGACAGAAATGCTTAAAAATCCTCCATTATACAAAGAAAAAAAAGGTTTTATTATTTTATAAAACAGAAGCTGTGCTTTTAAGAAGGATTGCAAGGAGCAGAGGCCTGTTTTGCCCTGACAAGCCATCTGGTAAACTTTCAGACCCAAAATACAAACTGCTGCAGTAGGGTATTGTCCTGGCATTCAGAAATTAGAGCACCATGCTCCTTAAATACCAAATAAAAAGCCAGGACAGACTGTTTATGCAGTCCACAACATCTAGCATAATAGAGCTAAATGAATACGCTCTAGGGAAACAGGCAAGCCGTTGGCTGAAATTAACAAGCTCGACAGCTGACACTTTACTTTTGGTACTTTCATTTTGGAACTTAAAGGGCTCTTCCTGAAACATAGGAGAGCTTCAAAGCACTCCAGCACTTGTTAAAGGGCTAAGTCTCCTTCCTAGAGACAATTTTAAAAGGCAGTGAAGTATTAAAAAAAAGAAAGCTTGAGCGCTGCGCCGGCGAGGGTACCGACGATCGTGAGGGCTTCGCCGCGACAGCGAACTGTCGCGGTTGAACCAAATGTTACCGCTTTCTAACCCCAATGTAATTTCACAGAAAGGGTTTTTCTGAAGACTGCTGGCTTTTCTTCTTGTACACACTAAATATTTTGTCACCAGCACACCAAATGCAGCAAAGAAAGCTTTTAAAGCACAGAGGAGAAAGGAATAACTGCTGGTGCGTGTTTATTTTATTTCTAAAAGCAGCATATCTGCCACATCACTTCTCCCAGGTAGTAGGGAATATCAAGCAGACTAGGGACCTTGAAGAGACAGAGAAAACAAAAGAAGGGATAAGAAAGGGAAGAAGGGTTATTGTAAGGAGGTGGCCTGCCTCCCTACAGAACAAATGGGGACAGTAATCAGCACAGAAAGCGATAGTGGTTGCAACCAGAGGATTAGAAGAAGAAGAAGAAGGAAGGTCCCAAGTCTCAGTGGCAGGGACTGACCCTGTCACACTTACCCCCTTCTTCAGAGGGAGAACTCAGACTCCCCACCTCCAGACACCTGGGAGGGGTGGAACTCCACCCACCCACTCAGGAATTCCATCCCAGGGTCCCTTAAGAACAGAGGTACTAATATTCTGTTCAGGTTCATCTAGAGCCATACACACCCTGGGACAAAGAATACTTCACAATACCTTGTATCCTGGTATCCTTATATGATACAACAAAAGACATTTTCTTCCATCCAAACAGGATGTATTCCACAGTCCAACCCCCTTTTATGGAGGTTGGAGGAGCTCCGGCCCACCCACTCCGTGAAGCTCCATCCCAGGGTCCCGTTATCCTAGTACTAATAATAAAGCACTTATTATTTCACATAATTCTATCTTTACCCTGGGATCTGTTCAATACACTGATTTTTACAATTCACATGAATATGATCTTTACTCAGACACCCTTTTATTTGTGTCTGGCATCTTAAGTCCTGTGCCAAAACATGATAGGAAATCAGCGTTGGTGTTTTCACTACGTTTTCTATGTGTGACAGTGAAACAGTAAGGCTGTAAAGCCAGGTACCACCTCATAATTCGTGGATTTTTCTCTCTCATCTGTTGAATCCAACAGAGGGGGTTGTAGTCTGTCACCACCTCAAATTCGGCTCCCCAAAGATAGTATTTAAAGACTCTATTGCCCATTTGAGGACTCGAGACATTCCTTTTTAACAGTAGAATATTTATGTTCCCTCTCATGTAACTTTCTACATATACATATATATATATATATATATATATATATATATATATATAATTGGGTGTTCTTCCTCTTGTATATATTGTGTCAGCACTGCCCCTATACCCACCCCGGATGCATCTGTTTGTACCACAAGGGCTTGCTAAAATTGGGGGCTTCTCAAAACAGGGTATGCACACAATGCCACCTATAATTTGTCTAAAAGCGGTATAGCATTCTGGGGTCCATTCTACTTTGTTAGCATACCTTTTTAGTTGGATCAGTAAGGAGCCTGCTATAGTGGAGAAATTGGGAATAAAGCCAGTAGTATCCAGCCAGTCCTAAGAAAGCATGCACTTGCTTCTTAGTCCTAGGTATGGCACAATCAGACACAGAGGATACTTTATTCAGTTCAGACTTAACAGTCCCATTTCCTGTAATGAACCCTAAATACCTGGTCTCAATCTGACTTAGGCAACACTTTTTAGGGTTGATAGTGACCCCTGCCTTTTTGATTACTGAAAATACTCATTCCAGATATTTTTAAATGTGTCTCCCATTCGGGGCTGAATACTACCATATCATCAAGGTATGCGGCACAAAAGTCTGTATAGGGACTAAGCATTTGGTCCATGAAATGCTGAAAAGTTACAGGTGCTCCATGGAGACCAAATGGCATGGTGACAAACTCAAATAGCCCAATCGGTGTAATGAATGCAGTTTTTTCTTTTGATTGTGTGGTGAGAGGAATCTGCCAATGTCCTTTAGTAAGGTCCAGCATGGAAATATAAGCTGCATTCCCCAAACGATCAATAATGTCATCTATTCTGGGTATAGGGTATCAATCTAAAATGGAGGCAGCATTCACCTTCCGAAAATCAAGACAGAGGCGAATACCCCCCTCTTTCTTATTCACCACCACTATAGGACATGCCCATGCACTATGTGAGGGTGTGATAATGTCCATTTGTTCCATCTTTCTTACTTCCTTAATGACCTTTTCCCTGATATGAATGGGTAGTCAATAAGGTTTTTGGTATATAGGGGTAGTTTGGGTGCTCCTGATGTCAGCTTTTAGAGAGTGTGTGTCCTCGGTATTCGCTGCCACCAGCCGGACTTTCCTTCCGCACCTCTTTCAAGTGTACAAACTTGAATAATCACACGCAATTGCACAAGTTAAAGTCTGGTAGTGTGTCTCTTTCGGGTGGTGGATGCTACACAGGTTTACCTTAGCCAGTTGAAAACCAAATATTACCTTATAAAATGACATCACAGTCACAACTGTTGAGCAAATAAATAGCTTTTACTTAACAGAGAAGTGCAATGAGCATTCACAGGATATGTATTTACAACACAAGAGAATAACACTCATACAGGAAAAGTAAACAAATGTTTTAAATAACAGATGGCAAAGAAGAAAGCTAATACTGAAATATGCTATCACTAAACTTACCCTTCCCTGTCCTTACAAGAGACACTGGACCCTGTTCTAACTGCCAGCTCCCACGGACATAGCTACAAGGGTAGGCTCCAAGCTTATGCTTTTCCTCACAGCTTCCAAAGGCAAGAGGAAATTCTCTGTCTTACAGAAGCTTATATACTCTATGGAGAATAGGTCATTCCTATTCTCCCCTTAAATGCACCAACCAACTAACATGTATGTATTTAATTGTCCCAATCAGAATGAACACCTATCAATGACCAATTATAGTCCCTTTTCACCTTAAGTTTATATTTGAATGATCCAATCCATTCAAACTGCCGTGTCCATGTCTGCAGGTCTGTGTGTGTCTGAGATGTCCACTGAGATTTATGATCCAGCTCTTATCTAGCAGCTAGGAATTTCACAAGCTGGATGCTGGAGGATTTTGCCTCAGTGTATTTTTTCACACTGCTAAAAATAAGGCACCTACAGAATCCAAACCATTAACTCTTTCCTTCCCATTTCTGTCGCAAGGGTATCGATCTAAAATGGAGGCAGCATTCACCTTCCGAAAATCAAGACAGAGGCGAATACCCCCTCTTTCTTATTCACCACCACTATAGGACATGCCCATGCTATGTGAGGGTGTGATAATGTCCATTTGTTCCATCTTTCTTACTTCCTTAATGACCTCTTCCCTGGTATGAATGGGCAGTCAATAAGGTTTTTGGTATATAGGGTAGTTTGGGTGCTCCTGATGTCATGCTCCACACACGACCGCCATGCCTGGGATACTTGTGAAGGTTTCCCGAATGTGTGTAAAAGGTGTTGCAACTGTTCTTGTTTCTGTGTGGTTAATGCTGGATTAACATAGACCTCTTGTATTTGACCCCTCTGTTCTAACCTACTGTATGCTATATCCAGTTCTGAGATATCAGTCTCAGTCTGTATGTAACAATTTATCTTGGGTGTTTCATTCCGCTCATGCCATAATTTTAACAAATTGGCATGATATATTTGTTTACTACATCTTCTAGTGGGCATCTGAACCTCATAGATGACTGGTCCTACTTGTCTGAGTATAGTATCGGCCCCTGCCACTTCATCAGCAGCTTGTTTTCAGTGGCTGGTAGTAGAAGTAGCACCTTTTCTCCCATGGAAAACTGCTTTTGCCCCACCCCTTATCATATTCAGTTTTCTGTTGTATCTGCTTTTCTAGCAATGATTGGTGAGCCAAGGTAACATATTTCAGGAGGTGTTTTCTTAAAGTGGTCATATATTCAAGTACCCCTTGCTTCCCTATATGAGTGCTTTCCTCCCAATGTTCTTTAATAACATCCAGTGGCCCTCAGGGATTCCTTCCGTAAAGAAGAGAGAAAGGGGAAAACCCAGTGGAGGCTTGGCGTACGTCGCGATAAGAAAACAGAAGGTAAGGTAGAAAGGTGTCCCAATTCCTCCCCTCTTTGTTCACAAATTTTTGTAACATCCTTTTAAGTGTTTAATTAAACCTTTCTACCAACCCATCTGTCTGTGGACGGTAAGGTGAGGTTCTTCGACATGTATCCCCAATAATCTGTACAGTTCAGTCAACATTACAGATGTAAAATTTGTACCCTGTCTGTAAGAATGACCTCGAATACCCATTCTACTAAAGATTTTGCTAGTTCTTCAGCCACCCTGGATGCTGTTACAATTCTCATGAGTATTGCTTCAGGATACCTAGTGGCGCAGTCACAAACAACTAGAATGAACCTATTCCCTTTGGAGCTAGTCTGCAGGGGTCCCACTACATCCATAGCAATTTGTTCAAAAGGTTGACTGACCAAAGGTATATTTTGAAGGGGTACCAAATCTTTTCTTCCTGTCCAGGCTACCTTCTGACATACCGGACAACTCTGGACATATTCTGCTATTTGTTTATGAATACCCGGCCAGTAAAATCTATGTAGAATTCTACTCAGGGTGGTATCCCTCCCTGAATGTCCAGCCAGGGGTATATCATGCAAATTCAATTATTTTATTCCGATATTTGTGTGGCACAATCAGCTGTGTGACTATATTTCCATTCTTGGGATTCATACATTCCCTATATAAAGTATTATTTAACATTACATATTTTGGAAATCCTTCCTCGGGTTGCTTCCCCACCTGTGGAAAAAATGGGTTAATATAACATCCTTTTTTTGCTCAAAGACCATAGTCTCTGATTTAATATCTACAGGGCCCATAAACCGTTTATTTTGCCAGTGTTTTTTTTCTTGTCTTCTGATGGACTTCCCCTTCCGATCTTTTCCTGGGCTCTCATACAGTTCATCCGAGAATGGGAATAGTCCCCCCAGTTCACTTTGTTGTTTTGATTGTGACCGAGTTGTCATGGCCACGAGAAGTGAACAGTTCTGCTTCACCATTAAAGTTGAAAAATCCAGATGATCTTGTCCAATAATCACAGGAACAGGTAAATGAGGAACAATCCCAACCGCCAACTCCTGTGATTTCCCATTTACAGTCAATTCCAGAGGGGTGGTGGCATAAAAATGAGTATCCCCGTGTATGCAGGTAACCATCGTGCCCTTCCCAGTTCTTTCTAGGCCCTCCACTAAGTCTGCAGGGACCAAAGTCTTATGACTTCCCAAGTCCAACAAGCCCAAGACATTGTGCTGCCCAACGTCCACAGCTGACATATAAGTTGCCCAATTAGCTAGGCGAGATGTCCAGAATCTCCTTTTATTACTGGGCAATTTCTGATTAAGTGACCCTTTTGACAACCATGACATATTATTTCAGATAATGATATTCTCTCTCTCCTATCTCTTCTTGAGTCAGGCTGTGTTCTAACATTTAGAGAGGAAAAAGGATGTCTTACCAGGTTGGTGGAGAGGGTTGTTGTACTACCCCCCGGTTCCTCCCTCTTGTAGGTCAAGCAGCCATGAAGTCTTCGGCCAAGGCAATAGTTTTCTCTGCACCTTCAGGTTTATGTTCTCGAACCCATAGCTATACATCTTGGGGTAGAACCTTTATAAATTGTTCGATGGTTATAGTGCACAGTCTTGCTACCAGGTTGTAGCCATTTATCACTTAAGTCCTTTAAGTGTGCATAAACATCTCTGGGGTCATCTGAGGCTTGCATTTTAAGTATCTAAACCACTGTCTATAAGTTTCAGGACTAATGTCTTATCTCCTCCGGATTTCCTGTTTCACATGGTCATAGTCATTAGCAAGTTGAATATCCAACCTACTATATACCACCTGAGCTTGTCCAGTTAGTTGGGGGCAAGACGCACCACCCATTGGTCTTTAGGCCAACCACATGTTTGTGCTACCCTCTCAAAGGAGGTTAGATATGCTTCGATATCATCAGAGTCCTGCAATATGGCCAGCTTGATATCTCTAGGTCCTTGTGGGCATTCTCCAAGTTCTGTTCTGATGGCTTGGAGCACCCTCATTTTATCTGCCTACTTGGCATCCTGTCTCCTGCGGTCAATTTCTCTCTCTCGGTCTAGCTGCTTGTCTAATGCACAACCATTTGAGTAATTCTCCCACATCTTCCATGGGAGCTTGCTTGAAGTAGGAGGCATCCACTTCCTTCTCTGGACCCTTGGTTTCCAGGGACATCCCTTCCCCATGCTCGCTGAGGTCCCCTGCGTCAGATCTCTCAGAAGGTGTCCTCTTGAACTTAGGACGTGTGTCCGGTGGGCCGGAGTAATAATTGGGCCCGTTTGTGCTGCCATATGTCTGGTGAGGGTGCCTTGCATGAGCCACCCTCTGCCATGTGTACCTCGGCACCAGGAAGTACCGCAGCAATGCCTCCCTTCCTGGCAAAGCATAGCAGGCAGTAGAAAATCCCACTTCTAACACCAAAATGTTACCGGTGGGTTCTACAGGTAGACAATAAATGTACTCAGAGGCAACAATTCAGGTGCAACCCACTTTTTCCTTAGCAGGATGTTTATTTCAGCATAAACAAATTCAGCACCAATAAAGAAAATAATTCCAGAAAACAAAAAAATAATAAATCAAAATCAATACAATAGCTTTCTTTAGCTCTATCTCTGCAACCTCTCTCCAGCTAGGTCAGGAGGAACTGACCCTATCTGATCTGTTACTAGGGAAGGTAGGATTTAAGTACCCACCTCCCTGGTCATGTGATCACACATTTCCAACATTAAAACATGTTTAAAAAACTTTAAACATTGGTTTAACAGCAATTATATCTTTTTATACATGTAGAGAATCCCAAAAGTGTTTTTATACAACAAAATAATGCTTTACTAAGAAAGTTTGAATGACAACTAGGAAGTCTGGAGGTGATTGACAGCTTGGACAATTTAAAACTGAGCTCCAGGGCCGCTGATCCCTATAGTGACCCTTAGTATCCTGCAAGAGCTTCAAGCAAACAGACCTCCCCTTTCATTTTCCAGAAGCAGACAGACTACAACACTTTTTCTTACAGAGCATTACCTTTTTCAGGTAAAAAATCTAGTCCATAATATTTTATAAGTTCTCCTTTGACAGAAATGCTTAAATAACCCCTCCTCTATTATACAAAGAAAAGAAAGAGTTGTTATTATTTTATAAAATAGAAGTTGTGCTTTTAAGAAGGATTTCAAGGAGCTGGGGCTTGTTTTGCCCTGACAAGCCATCTGGTAAACTTTCAGACCCAAAATACAAACTGCTGCAGTAGGGTATTGTCCTGGCATTCAGAGAATTAGAGCACCATGCTCCTTAAATACCAAATAAAAAGCCAGGACAGACTGTTTATGCAGTCCACAACATCTAGCATAATAGAGCTAAATGAATACGCTCTAGGGGAAACAGGCAAGCCGTTGGCTGAAATTAACAAGCCGACGGCTGACACTTTTACTTTTTGGTACTTTCATTTGGAACTTAAAGGGGCTCTCCTGAAACATAGGAGAGCTTCAAAACGCCAGCACTTGTTAAAGGGCTAAGTCTCCTTCCTAGAGACAATTTTAAAAGGCAGTGAAGTATTAAAAAAGGATGCTGAAGCTGGCGCGAGGGTACGCACGATCGTGAGGGCTTCGCGATTGTGCGAACCGTCGTGCTGGAACCAAACAAGCGCTCGCTTTCTAACCCCAATGTAATTCTCACAGAAAGGTTTTTTTCTGAAGACTGCTGGCTTTTCTTCTTGTACACACTAAATATTTTGTCACCAGCACACCAAATGCAGCAAAGAAAGCTTTTTAAAGCACAGAGGAGAAAGGGAATAACTGCTGGTGCGGTGTTTATTTTATTTCTAAAAGCAGCATATCTGCACATCACTTCTCCCAGGTAGTAGGAATATCAAGCAGACTAGGGACCTTGAAGAGACAGAGAAAACAAAAGAAGGGATAAGAAGGGAAGAAGGGTTATTGTAAGGAGGTGGCCTGCCTCCGTGACAGAACAAATGGGGACAGTAATCAGCACAGAAACGATAGTGGTTGCAACCAGAGGATTAGAAGAAGAAGAAGGAAGGTCCCAAGTCTCAGTGGCAGGGACTGACCCTGTCACAATATCCAAATTTCATTAATGCATAAGTACTATACAAATAAATCTCACATAAATAGTTGACTATTCATGCAAATCAATGCTTACTAAATATGTCACTCCAAAGGAACCCAGCGTGGAGAGTTAGCGGAATAGCCAAATGCAAATGACTCACAAAACTATATAATATGATTATCACATAAAACCATCATGCTTAACGAGGCATATTTTGGAATGGTTGTTCAAAGACATTGCTGAAAATGAATGGGCGGGGGGGGGGCAAGAGGGAGGATTAAACTGAACCAATTCTGTGGTCCTACTGTCAGTATACCAATGGACAAGTGAATAGGAAGTGGTTATAAATACGATTTGAAATCAGTCTCCATATTCAGGCCTTCAGGAGTTAAGGCATTCAAAGTGAAAATCCAATAAGCCTCCCGTTGTAACAATCTCTGCAATCTGTTGCCTCCTCTCGTTCCTATCTTCACCTGTTCCAGTTCCATAAATTTGAGCCTCGTCCTGAGTGCGGTTGAACTTTCTTGTGTCTGATTGTTCGTTTGGATGTGCAAACCCTCAACCTACACTGTCCCCATACCTGTTGGCACTGTAATCACCTGTTTTATATTTTCCATGTTCTATGTCAGCCTATTCACATGTTCCACCAGTTCTCTACCCCACCATGGAGTTTCCTCCAACAGCCCATTCTCCCCTGACCTTTTGTCCTCAAAATCCACTATGGCCCTGCTCCCCTCTGCTGCCACAATCCCTACCGACCCATCGCACAAACTCAGGACCAACTGGTGACCTACCTCTTCCTTCTCCTCCTCCTCCTCCTCCCAAAAGACAATTTATTAGCAGAATACTCACCAGCCAACGCTGTGTCTCCAGCACTCCTGCAAACTATTTCATCCTCCCATCAGTAGGTTCTCCACTTCCTTTCCTGAAACCTCTGACTAGCTGGAGCAGGGGTGGGTGAGGAGCTAAGGCCAAGGGGGCCACAGAGGGCAGGATGAGGGAGCTGCAAGCCATGGGGGCAGTCAGCCAAGCTGCTGCTGGGGGTTAGGGACACTACCCTGGACAGCTGCCCCACTCCCCCGACAACCTAATGGGTGTCTGGTGTAGGCAAGCCATCAGCCACCAACCAGGTGTGCCCCTACCAGCCCCACCCATGGCAGGCTGCTGCACAGTTGCATAGTCATGCTCGGGATCAGGTGGGACGAAGAAGCTGGGGGGAAAACAACCCTGCCTGGACTTGTCTGGGCCACTTCTATCCTGAGAACACTGGACACAGGTTGCCCCCCAGCCCCCCCCCAGTGAGCTTATTTCCAGCAATGCTAGAATTTCCCACTCAGAGTGCCTACTCCAGCCACTCCATTCTGTTCATCTCAGCCATGGCCCTGGGCCGCTGGAGGATTTCTTCAATTCCGTTTGCTGAGGGAGCCACAATCTATGCAGGGAGACTCAAAACAAGGATGCAGAAAATGGAAATAAAACATACAAACATAATTTGATGGCAGATAAGGACTGCTTGGCCCACCTAGTCTGCCCATGTTCCCTACCTATAGTCTCACCATGGAACTTACTTGATCTCTGACTCCCCCCCCCAAATGGTGGGGGTAAGGCTGGAGATCAATTAGGTCTACGGTAGCACAGCAGGGACTCTTAAGGCAGACTGTGTAAGCCGGAGGTCCTTTTCCGACAGCTTCTTTGTTTCTGTGTTTCCTTCTAAGGTTCCCTTATACCTATCCCATGCCTTCTAAAATCCCATTACAGTTTTTGCTCCCACCACCTCCTCAGAGAAGCTGTTTCAGGAATTCACCACCCTTTCTGTGAAGAAGTGTTTCCTTACATTTCCCTGATTCTACCCCCTTCAGTTTCATCGAATGACCCCTTGTTCTCGTGCATCATTTTCTCTGAAAAAGACTTACCTCTTACCTTAATTTTACCCTTGAGATATTTGAAAGTCTCTATAATAGTCCCCCACCCCCATCCTCCAGTTTCTACATATTGAGGTCCTTCAGTATCTCCTCATAGGATTTTGATGCAGATCCAGCACCATTTTTGTCCTCCTCTGGACTGCCTCAACTATGTCTTTTCAGAGACAAGCACAAACAAGTCATAAGCTCCAAAAATGTGTGTGTGTGTGAGCAGAGGAGTACACTTGCAGGAGCACATGGGGAGGGCCTGCTGCAGGGAATGGAGAAGGAGATGAGTGGCTGTGGTGGCAGAAAGCAGCAGGACTGCAAAATGCAGAAAAAGGAGGAACACTTAAATGGAACTGCAAAGGAGACAGTGAGCAGTGGGCTGGAGTAGTGCAATGACAGCATGCACAGCATGGAGATTAGAACCACATGATCGCTCCAAAGTGGCGCTTCACCAGGAAAAACAATGAACCTGCATCAGTCATGTAGTGAAAATTAGCAAGCAGGAACTGTGATCAAAGAGGCCGGAGCATGGCCAGGTGGGGTTCTTTAAACCCCCTCCACCCGCCTCTAGGGCTGCGCTCCAGCCCACACCCACCAATCTCTTCTGCCAACTTCTGGGCAGCAACCAATACAGAGGGGTGCATTGCTCTCTTCTCCTTGCAGTGTGTCACCTGCTGGCCTGGTGCTGGCCATTTCATGTGCCTGCAGGAGGGAGGGCTTCCCGCAGGTGCTGGATGTAGTGGCTGTAGACCCCATGCAACTCCTTCTCCCCCTTACCTGAGGAGGCTCCCTGATTTGAGAAATAATAATAGATGGCATCTAGGATTACAAAGAGGGACTTCCCTGTCTCTCGTAATGTGGGAAAGACTGCAGTTATTACAGATATGGCTTGTGCAACCCTACTTTATATTACACAACCCTCTGGAAAAGAGAAGACTAATTCTTGTTTACAGTCATCAGTGTTATTTTATTCACTTCAGATGTCACACATATGTAGTGTGTTCTACTGCTCTGCTGTAAACATGTCGCTATTAGATAATATTCCATCGCTTCCTTTTACATCACATTAGGTGAGATGTAACAAAGCATGCCTATCAAGTCTGTTCCATTGACATCTCAGTGGACATAGATAGTGCTTATAAAATGGGTAGGGGCAATCCTGCATTTTGATTGGCTGACATAATTTTTCAAGCCATGCTTTTTTTCCTTATAGATCCATGCAATGCCGTCCTAAACCAGTTCACTACCATTTTTTCCCATTTAACGAGCAAAATTGGAAGCACAAAAGGAAAAAAAAGCACAGTATTTAAAAAGTGTTGTTTCTTCAGGTAAATTACTGTCACTATCCCTTCCGAGCTGCTCCAGCTCCCTCCTTAGCTGCTGGTATCACTGTCTTTAAAACTCCCACCCAACCCATAAGTAGAGTGAGACTGCAGGGGTTTGTTGAAAATAACTGCTGCAGATGGTACTGTTCTGCCAGCAAGACCTTAAGAAAGTGTCCTACTGGGCGGCCTAAGGCAGTGACCCAGCGACTCTGCAGCACAGCGCCTCTAGTGACAGCACAGTAAATACAGCGGCACCCTAGGGAAAGCAGAGAGTTATTTCATATGAAATTACACTTTTTTACATTTTACCATTTTTTAAAGTACCACAATTTCTCAACATATACCAATTTTTATAAACACAATACACTCCAGGTTGTGGGTTAGTGTGTGATAAATCCACTTAGAGACAGTAAGGAACTCGGCCTGCAGCATTGTGCCTCACTATGTCCCTAGTGATAACGCTCATCACACACTAATCCACACCCCGGAGTGTGTTATTGCTTACTTGATCCCTATAGAATTAAAAAATCCAGACTATTTTTGAAAAAGTACCATTTTGTACCATAAGTATTCTTCTGTGAATAACAATGCAAAATATTCATCACGTGATCAAGTATATACATCAAGTTGTATAGATCTTATGTGAGACATAACCTTGATATTGCAGTCAGCTTTGGTCACCTATAGAAGTGCTGATGTTAAGAAACTCAAGGGAGTCCGGCATAGAATGACAGGGATCATGAAAGAGTGGCGACATTGCTGCTACGAGGACAGATTGGAGAAAACTTAGATTACACCCCTGGAGTAGAAGGAAGGAAGGGAGACTTACTGCTACTATATGATATATTGCAGGACAGTGGTCTTATAACAACTAAATACTGACTTCAGGAACATTAATTTAACATCATGGGGACATGCACTGCAACTAAAAGGAAAAAGGTTTAATGCAATTAAAATAAAGCATTTCTTTACACAAAGAGTGGTGACCTATGGAATAAACTGCCATTGGAAGTAGTAATAAGTAAAACTAAGGACTCATTCAAAAACAGATAAATAAATACAGTGCAAAAGGTAGGGATATGACATATCATATGGAATTTAAAGCGCTTCTAATGGGCCTTGTGACTGCTACTTGCTCCTACATTTCAGTGACAAGTATTCAGACATCTTTTCCTTATTGGCTATTATGTATACTTCCTGATCCTTCAGTGGTCCAACAGTTTTTGCACTTTGCATTACACATCTAACATACTATTTCTTACTGGATTTGACTTCAACTGATGTCTATTCCTCTGATGCTTGCAGAGCCAGGTTTTGGGGCCAGGGCACAACAGTCAACCAGGCGCCATGATGCCAGCAAGTGAGTGTCAAATTGAAAATGTGGTGTGCTGAAAATCAATGTTTTTTATCTAAAATGAATAAGTTGGGGGCAAGGTCTGGGTAATGCACAAGGCCCATTAGTAGCGCCTTAAAATTCCATATAATATGTCATGTCCCGGAGGCAGTATAGCGCAGTGGTTTAAGGCTCTGAGCTGCAAATCTTGTGACATCCAGCAGACCAGACCTGGGTTTGAATCCCACAGCTTCCACTTGCATACTGTGTGCCCTGACCAAGTCCTTAACTTCCCTGTGCTCCCAGGTCGCTCCCTGTAAAAGCTTTCAGCTTAGTGTGCTACTCCTGGTTAAACAACTAACTAACTAAACAAAAAAAGTTCTTCTTCACCGAGAGGTGATGAATGACTAGAATAGTTTGCGGAGGAGCTGGTGGAAGTGGCAGCGATCACGCAGTTCAAGCATGCATGGGATAATCATATGTGTGTACACTGGCGATGGAAGGACAGGTTGAGGGTCCCCAGTGGATGGCTACTACTTGGGGGCTTTCATGGGCAGACTAGGTGGGCCACGTGATCCTTATCTGCTGGATACTTTCATGAATCTGGAAATGTGGAAGCACTGTATTTCGCATACACAACTTAACTAATAACCCACTGATGGCAGCACATAAGATTTGTATTAGGAGGATACTGGTAGGATTTTAACATTTTTTGTATACTTGGGCTCATGGGAATAGTAATTTCAACCCCCCCTCCCCCCTGCCGGTGTAAAAATTGTATTCTGAGTTCCACGAGAGAGCCAGAGCTGAAACAAACTGTGAGAGTCTAGTGAGAGATGCAACTTTTTGAGATGTGAGGCTGGAGATTGAGACTGAGTAATGCTACCCCCTCACTGGGCACCTAGCCAAAGCCTATTCATTTCAAAGTAAAGGCATCCTGTCCGTTCCACAAGTGAGCAAGCGTCATTCTACATGCGTGCATACACTCATGTCTACCTTACCTGCCTGCTGTTCTGTTTTCACACACAGATATGGGCAGTTTGCTCTGCTGCATGCATCTGAGCCAAATGCAGCAGTGTGCAGATTACATCTTAACGAGCTGCTGTCTCCGCCAGGAAAACAAAATATTAGACTCATTCCAGCTTGCACGTCACATATCTTGTATGGAACTCAACACCCAGTTATTTATCACTGAGAGAATTTGCATGGAAACAGGATCTTTATCCCTTAGAGTCTATCTGCAAACTCAGCTGATTCCTCCCTTGAAGTCATAATCCTTAGTTGTGATGTCACAGTCTGTCGTCATGGCAATAACTATACTGTAACAAGCAGAGTATTACAACATCAGGTGTAGATTAAGCAAAAGGACCTGATCAGCTACAAAGTCAATGTTTTCATGTAGAGGACCTCAGTAATAAAGGAGGAGGAATACAGAACTAATATGAAATATTTGCTGAATTGATTGAGTCCAGATATTGTGTTTTTCAAAGTTCCTTCTGGAGTCCTCAGTTGCTGTTTGAATCATCTTTTTATTTTAGTCTTTGTTTGCCAAGTAAGGCCCACTAGGCACAAGTGCCTGTTTTCAGGGGCGACCTGGGAGCACTGGGGGGTTAAGTGATTTGCTCTGAGTCACACAATATGCAAGCAGAGATTGTGAGAATCAAACCCAGATCTTCTGGATGTACCCAGCTCATTCATAGCTAATTACTCTAACCTCTAGGCTATACTGCCAGCCCAGAAGTAGGGTCCTGAAGTAGGGTGACCAGATTTCCTAAATTAGAAACTGGGACATGCATGGCAAAAAATTCTGATTATAGGATGGCACAAAAGGCTGACATAAAGCTGTGTTATAGGGGCCACCAAGCCCCCATAAACTCTGGGATTTTAGAACATCTCTGGTGCCCTTTGGGGCTGATTGGGAAGAAATAAACACTTTCTGTAGGTCTCAGCCCACATGTGATTCTAATCTTCCACAGCATTGTTTATTTTTAATAAAAGACCAGGCTCCAGATGAGAAACGACTTATTTTTGTTTTTACTCACACAATAACACCCTTCTCCTCCTCTCTCTCAGAGAGAGCCACACAGCTAATTGCCCTGATCTGCATGGCACGGGCCCTACCTCATGCTCCTCTGACCTCTTATCGTGGCTCCCCTGCCTTCTCCTCAGGATTTCATTTTTTTAAAGAGTTTATTTTTTTTTTATTTACTGAATTTTTTTTCCAAGAAATGTTATTCAGAAATGTGACTCACACTATCTCCTCCCTCTATCTCGCTCAGCAGCTGGCAGTCCTGATCAGCTTCAGGCTTCTCCTGCCCCACGGGTTCCCCCCACCTCACGCTCCAAGTTCTTGTCCTGTCTCTCCACCAACCCAACCTCACAATTTTTTTCTTTTTGTTTTACTTTATTTTTATTGATTCAGTGTAATTATACATTACATCATGGTGCTAACAGGTACACATTTACAATTATCTTGTCCATTGACGTTTCTCATTGTTACAGTAACATTGAATTTCTGTCCCTGTTCCTTGTTACATCACTTCAGGGGGTTTGCTAAAAAAATTAATTCTAGAACTTACAACAAAATGATAATGGTTCTGTGCATCTAACACCTATAGTAATGTCTCAAAACGTTATTTAGAGTCCTTCAATTAGCCCCTGTAGCCATGAGCCAGGATAAAAGAAATGTCCACTTGTCATTGTGCACCCTATCTAAGGGTCTAACATTCCACTCATACATAGTTTATAATTCAGAATATTTTATAATACTCCCCACATAGCTCATAAATTGGCACCTCCTCCACACAACAATTGCTGAAAATTCAACTTTATCAGTTTTTATTACTTGAGAACAGATTTAGGGCTAAATACACTTATTCCAAATGCCCATAAGTTTACTTACTAGCAAACAGCAAAACTTTGTATACTTGGAAGGGGAAATGAGGTCCAGAAGTAAACAAGGAACAACATTATGACATGAGTTTTACCCTCTGTCTTCTCAGGACAAATAATTTCCACGATAACATTGTTACATCAGTTTACCAGTATATAGTCCTGACTTTATGGGAACATCCCCATCCACCCCAGCCCTTCAAAGATGGATGTCCATCCAAATTACCCTTCTTCCCTCGCCCTTCCAGTCATTAAGGATTTAACCCATTGACTTTTGTTCAAGTCATCTGTTCTTCCTCCGATTCAGAAGAATCGGCCTTCACTGCAAACTGCTTTTCAATTCTTTCTAGCAGCTTTGAAGCTTCGACAGCTTCAGAAAACTGATACGCCTTACCTCCATACGAAATTCGCAAACTAGCAGGCATAAGAAGAATGTGGTGCACGCATAACGCCGGAAGCCTTTCTCTGATGCCATCAAAATGCTTGAGTCGCACATGGGTAGAGTAACTCAAGTCTGGAAAGAGATGTACCTTGACGTCCTGCCAGATAAGAGGGCTCAAAGACTTGGCATGTTGGAGTATTGGATCTCATTCCATGGATGTACGGCCCTCCAGCATGATTTGTCTGAGGGAACGGTATTCCAGTCGCCAGCCTCGGTCTGCTGCCATGTGGTGTAGTGCGGTAGGCCTTAATGACAGCAGATTCTGTTTTGAGCAAGTTCTGCAGCCATCTGTGTAGGAAATCCTTTGGATTATTCCCTTTGGCTTCTTCTAGTAAGCCCAGGAGACGAATATGCATGGCTCTGATTGCATTTTCAAGACTCTCCAGGCGCCTCTCGAGAAGTCTGTTTTCCTTTGTAACTCCAGACACAATTGCGATTGCTCTATCTGAACTTGCAACCGCTCCTTTCCTTTCTTCCTCCAGTGTCCCCACCCTTGTAGATAGTTGTTTTAAATCTTTACTGACACCATCCACTTTACTGTCCAGGCTCAGATTGCCCAGAGTAACGCCGTGTTGGAAGGTTGCGGCCCCTCGGGATCGGTTGTGCCAGGCTGGGAGTCTTTGCTACCACCTATCTTTAGCTCCTTCAAGCGGGTTCCTTCTGCAGGTGCTGCCGGTTTGTTATTTTGACCCATACCTGTGTATCAAGTCACCGAAGCCAGTCAAGTTTAGTGTCTATTTGCAGCTCAGGGGTTCCTCTCTTCTGCGACATCAAATTTCAGTAAGTTTATACCTCGGATAATTGTGTTTTTAAATGATAAAGTGCCCACTCGCAGAGCTGTAGAGAAGAGCTGCTGCTGGCCACGCCCCCCTCAGGATTTTTTTTTAATTGTAATAATAAGGGTCTGGTCCAGATAAAAAAAATGGGAAAAAGAAAGCTGACAGCAAGGCAGGAGAGTAGAGGTTGTCTATCCTGCCATCTGACACCAACAGATTCTGTGTCTCGACCCCGAGCACACTGCTTGCACGCACCAAGCTTCCAAGCTGCAAACTCTGACTGGTGCTGCATCTCCCTCATGTGTGAGAGACTGTGTGGACATGTTAGCATGTTATAGTCTGTTTGGTGGTGTTTGCATGCACTCTCATTGGGCAATCCACAAAGTTCTGTGTTAGCTCTGGGGCAATGACAGTTGGAGGCTGGCTGTGTGATACATTGGTTTGGGTCTCCGAGGAAGAAGTGCACTGGTGGCTAGCCGGAAGGAAGGCAGGGAGAAAGGTCCAACTGAACCCACAGGGCAAGACATCTATGGCAAGCAAATCTTAAAGGGCCAATACTGGCCCAGTGCCATGGAGAGCTAAGGCACTGCACTTCCTGCCACACTGGTCTCCCAGGCTCGTAAACGGATGGGGAGGCTTGGGGCCCACTGGGGAAGGAGGAGAACTGAGTGTCCTCAGGACAGCTCTCCTTCCTCGTTAGGAGGGTTACAACATCCTTTGCTCATCTGCAACCTGGAGAATTCATGTAGCAGTGCAGCGGGATCACACGGGGGGAGGGACTGCACACAGGACGCCAGGGGAGTCTCTGTGGAGGCACAGTATGCACATTGTGTCCACGCAATATGATGCGGTCCCGGAATAGAATGAGTGGAAACCTCCCTGGCTGCTGGATGATGCCAAACCCCCAGCGGGCCCCACACTGGTAACTGGGCACCTTTGAGAAGACCCTCTGGCAGAGGGTGAAAAGGAGTAAGTTAAGTCCCTGAGAAACCGTGTGACAGGGCTGGGGGGGTAAGTCATGTGGGGAGGCTGAGCAGCCAGTATGGGACAAACATATGGTTGAAGAAAAATGTAAAGGGCCAGAAGGCCATTGGTAACATCACTGTATGAAAGGGCTGATTTTTTTCTTGGATGAAACAATTAAAACCAGAAAAAAGCGCTGATTTCAAAGATAGTGTTGGGACACCAGGACAGAGTAACAGACTTTGGTACTGTACTGGTAAAATTGGGATGTCTGGTCATCCTGTCTTATTTAATTATTTAAAAGTTTTACCAGAAGGGCATACTGAGCAGAGTATTGCTCAATTCCAGATGCGTCCTGGGGTGAGGGTAGGGGAGAAGTACAAAATGATACAGGATACATACAAGTACAATATTTTTAGGGCAGAGAACAACTAGAAAACAGAATAGATACAAAAATACAGCACAAGATTACAGAGTACAGTGTGAAATACGGTGCAGTAGTGAAGGCAACTAGACAGTCTTTTAGGCTACACATATACTACTTAGCACAATCGGATCTGTATAGTCGTGTAGGAGGAACTGGCCCTGGGTGGACGTGTATTTACATGCATGTGCAGGTGAGAGGGAAATGAGCTTTAAGAAGGGAGTTGAGGTGCTGGGTGCGGGAGGCATCCATAGGGAGGGAGGGAGTTCCACAGTTTGGACATGCAATATTTGAAAACTGCCTGGCCAGCAGTGGTGGACATGTGCGGTACCGATAGGAGCTTGGCATCGTTATTCCTCAGTGAGTATGCTGGAAGGGTAGGGGCGGATAATTCAGAGGTGAGGTAAGTGGGCAGGGATTGGGTCCAGAACTTGACTGTAATCCGGGCACAGTGGGTCAGTCTTCGGCCCAGGAAGGAGGGGAGGCCCAGGGTCTGGTGAGGATGCAATGGTGGGTGGTGGAGGACAGTCAAGGGCTAAATGACAGAATGAGTGGAAGAGTGGGTCCAGTCTGGCTAGGGTGGACTTGGGTGCAGCACTGTAGACTATGTCCTTGTAGTCAAAGATAGGGAGGATAATTTTCTGTATAATGGCACAGTGAGACAATAGCGGGATGCAACTATGATTATGGTGTAGGGCACCCAACTTGGGGTGGAGCTATTGTGGATGGCATCAATATGTATGGAAAAGTCGAGGTGCTGGTCGAGCTAGACCCTGAGATATCTAAAGGAGGTACAGGCCTCCAGAGAAGTCCCATCCAGGGTGTGGAAAGTAGGGGTAGGGGGAGCCTCGAGAGTCTCTGCCTGGTGCCGAAGGTCATGGAGACTGTTTTCTTGGCATTGAGGGAAAGCTGATTTGCGCAAAACCAGAGCTGAACATTTTTGAAGTCCTGCTGGAGTCTGGTAACCACATCAGTGGTTGTGGGGCTGGAAGTATACAGCACGGTGTCGTCCACATACATATGAATGGATGTGTGAGGGCAAGCAGAGGGCAAGTCATTGAGGAAAATAAAAACAAGAGCTGTCCGAGGATGGAGCCCTGGGGCACACCGGTAGTGACAGGGAGGGAGGCAGAGGTAATGTTGCCAGTTTGGACCGATTGAGGTCTACCCACCAGATAGGAGTGGAACCAGTTGGTTGCCTCACTGGAGAGTCCTGCAAGAGATAGCTTGGACAGGAGGAGTGAGAGACCGTGTCGAACACCTTAGCCAGGTCAACAAAAATTGCTGACGTGATGTGGCCTTTGTCCATACCTGAATGGATTGCATCGATGAGCCTTAACAGGGAGGTGGCGGTGGAGTGGACCTTCCTAAAACCAGACTGGTAAGGTGTGAATAAAGATGAAGAGTCAAGGAAGGAGGAGAGCTCGAGAAGACAAGTTGTTCCAGAAGCTTAGACAGAATATGGAGGGAGATGGGCGGTAGTTACCAGAAGCGGATGGGTTGCCTCCTTAGGAAGTGGGATAACAGTGACATGTTTCCACTCAGATGGGATAGATGCTAGTGAGAAGGAGAGGTTGAAAAATGTGGCCAGTGGAAGGCTATGGCAGGAGCTGACAGGTAGAGCATTTTGGAGTCCAGGCCAGTGGGGCATTTATCTTTGGATGGGTTAGGGTTAATAGTGCAGTTAGCACTTCTTGCATGGTAACGTGGCAGAAAGAAGGAGGAGACATGTTGGGGGGCTTGGTCGGGGTGGAAGGATGAAGGGATTTGAGGGCAGGTGGGAGATGACAGGAGGGATGCCATGCAGCTTGTGAAGTAAGAGTTAAATTCAGAGGCCACTGTAAGTGGGTCAGTAGCAGTGGAGCCCCCAATGTTTAAGGCTGGGGTTGGTGGCTGGGAGGTTGGGGAGAAAGGTTTAACTTCCTTCCAAAATTTAGAAGGGTGCTTTAGGTTCGTGAAGAAGGTGGCTTTGAAATAGTTGTTTGCCTGCCTGATTTAGCGTGTGCAGACATTGCTAAAACACGATACTGTAGATGATCCGTGGTAACCTGGAGACCTTGAAGGTCTTCCATGCCTGATCTCTTGCTCTGAGATGGGCCATGATGTTGGCTGTGATCCAAGGTAGATGAGCGCCCCTCACACATGTCTGTCGGAGGGGGGCATAATGGTGCCAGACAGCAATGAACCTAGACTTAGAGTATTCCAGGGCAGAGTTGATGGAGGTGGCTCGGAGGATACTTAGTGAGATGATGCTGGGAATCAGCACATGTCTTGTTGAGGGGCACCAGTTTCACAGCCAGAGGCCGAAGGAGGGGGTGACTGTCCCCCTGCTTCCCCTCTAGCTCCACTACTGCCTCTGACATTTGTTTTGCACCATTGATTCTGCATTTGTACTCTTCAGGCCGTTTCCCGCAGTTCTGCCTGTTTTGACTCGTGCCTCACAATATTTTTCATCTTGTATGCTGCTTCATCTCCCCCAGTTATGTTGACATCCCCTTTCGCCATCCAGAAAGATTCACATCTCCTACTATTGTATATTCATTCCTCTGTGAGAAATTCATGTTTTATACAATCTAGATTTAGTTTGATAGTGTCTCATTGTTGCTGAACCCATCTGCCCATGTGTTTGCTTTCACTGGCACCTGTACTGTAAGTTCTTTCCTTTTTTTAGTGCCCTCTGCAGAGCAGACTGGTAGCTCCATCCCTCCACCTTGTGCAGGGAAGTGGTGTATGTCGCTGTCATCGTATTGCCCCTATTCTTTCCAGTGTTTGATCTCGTGATTTTATGGTTGTTGTTTCCTAGTGTCTGTCCAATTCCCATGTCTCTGACCAAACTATCCTTCTTATTAAGGCTTGGATTCAGTGTTGCAGGTATCTGAGTGATGTCCTTGACCAATGGTATTAGATAGCATTTTTCTGTAATATTCGAAGTTAGCTAATTCTCCTGGTCTTAGCAATTCCCTCCTGCCAGTCTGTGTCTGGGCACTTATAATATTCCATGAGCAATAAACTCCCTGTGGTAGTCAGCCCAATGGCACTGTAGCAGCCTGCCCGGTGGCACTAAGGGCTGAGGTGCTTGACGCCTTAACCCACGTCATGCTGGCGACACAGGTTTGGGAAAGAGCCAGGGTCGTCGGGTGCAGGCCGGGGAGATGGACGGAGCAGGATCGAGCAGCTGAAAGGCAGCTGTCCTCTCCTGAGGAGGACAACCGTCACCCACCATAGTTCCACTGTCTCTGGGTGGTGGTCCAAGGGCAGTGCAGGAGGGTGGATGGCAAAGTAGAGGAGGCACCTTGGTACCATGGTGTGTGCATGCCTCCGCATGCGTGTGACTGGGGCACAGGGATGGAACCAAAAACTGGGTAAAATATTCTATAAAATATAAATGCAAAAAGAAAAAAAACTCTCTGTGGCAACTGCCTTTTGGAACACCTCATGAAATTTAAGGTCCTAGTTCTCTTGGTCTAAAGGTCTATAACATATATATTTTCTTTGGTGATTGCCTTTTGAACCACTTCATGAGGTTTAAGGTCAGGATTCTCCTTGTCTGGAGATCTATAGCATAGGCCAACCATAACTGTGTCTCCTCTTCTATTTGAGAGTCAGCTAGAATGCCTTGGTCTCATCTGTGTTAAAATCCTGTGTTTTACTTACCTGCAGTTGGCTTGTGACATATGGTGGAGGCAGTGTGGTCTAGTGGGTAGAGCACTGGCTTGAAACCCAGCAGACTACTTTTCTTTACTGGATAGGTACACTGGTGAAAGAAGTTCCTTTTACAGAATACACGTTCAGCTTATAACCTCTCAACCCCTTGCTTCATAAATCAGAGACATGGATTAAAGAAATCAGGGACAAAGCCCCAGAATCAGGGACACATCTTTCAAATTGATAATATTCACTCAGAAAGCTGACAGAATAAGGGGATTAGTATAAAATGTATTTTCTGAAGAATTAACAAGTCTGTAACTTTAATGTCTGGCATTATTTTGTGCTTACAATCCCTACTGTTCAGTCACATAAACACAAATTTTACAAGGGACAGAGGAATATTTTGAGGCAAAATCAAGGACATCCCTGAAAATCAGGGACAGTTGAGAGGTATGTATGATTCAGCTTACTAGAGCCAGATACTCACTGTGTGACCCTGAGGGAGTGCTTTTCCTCCTTTCTTGCCTGGTCTACCTGTACTGTACAGTTTGCAGTTATTATCGATTGGCATTGCCATACAGGGCATTGTCATCCTATCATGTCTCTGTTACATAGAAACATGGAATTTGCTGGCTGATGTAGTCCGCTTGACTCACCAAGTCTGCCCATTTTCCCCTGCCTACAGTATCACTGCAGATCCTGTTTGATCTTTGGCCCATTCACCCACCCCCTTCCCTTTCCCTAAGATTCCCTTATACCAGGCCCTTATGCCTTTCCCATGCATTCTTGAACCCCACCATTGTTTTTAACCCACTACTTCTGCTGGAAGCCTGTTCCAGGAATCCACCACTCTTCCTGTGAAGAAGTACTTCCTCACATCTCTCATGAATCTACGCCTTTCCAACTTCTTATCAAGCCTACTTGTCCTTGAGTACCTTTGTTTCTGTAAAATACTTCCCTCTTGTACCTTATTTACCCCTGTGAGATATTTAAAGGTCGCTATCATATCCCTCCTTTCAGGGTGTACATGTTTAAGTCCTTAAGTTTCTCCTTATAGGGCTTCTGATGCAGACCCTGCACCATTTCAGTTGCCCTCCTCTGGACCACCTCCACTCTGTCTGTCTCCATAAGTGGACACTGTATTCTAGGTGGGTCTTACCAACGATCTCTACAGAGGCAGTACCACCTCCCTCCTTCTGCTGGTTATACCCTTCATATGCCCCCAACATCTCACTAGCTGTCCCAATGCCCTGTCGCACTGCCTGGCCACCTTTAGGTCATCCAATTTGATTACCCCAGGTCTCTTCCCTGCTTGGGGTCGTCAGTACCACTCCTCCCATCTTGTACTCTGCCCCAGGTTTCTGTGCCCTAAGTGCATTACTTTGCAGGGTTTTCACATTGAAACCAGCTACCATACCTTGACCATTCCTCAGCTGTTCTCAGGTCTCTGCTCATCCTTTCCGCCCCTGGAGTGTCCACCCTATTGCAGATCTCGGTGTCATCTGTAAAGAGTTAGATCTTCCCTTCCAGCTCCTCTGCAATGTTACTTATAAAGACATTAAAGAAGACGGTCCCAGCACTGACCCTGAGGAACCCCACGGTTCACCCTCCCTCCCTTCTTCAGAGTGAACTCTGTTTACTACCGCCCTGCTGCCTATCCCCTAACCAATTGCTCTTATTCTCAGTATGTCCAGCTCTGTCAGAGCAGATAACATTCAAGCTGTGTGAACGCACTGGGTGCTGATACTATGGAGGATCACATTCTAGGTATTTATTTTAACATCAAAGCTGTCTATGGACTGGCTCTCCTTTACCACCATGACTTTTCATGCCTGTACACACAGCCATGATCCTTCATTCTTCAAAAAGAGTGTTATTAGTGGCACCAAGATTTTTCAAAATATTTTGATTTTCCTTTTTCTCTGTCTCAACCCCTTTTTATGTAGGCTTGCGCATGCGCAAGCAACATCTTGCGGTAGTAGCACATTTCAGAGGTGCGTCAGTGTTGTGCCCAATGCAGGGGACACTTTAGTGGGTGTGTCCCTCACCCACCAATCAGTGAGCATGCTGGTGATGACAGTAGACTTCAAACAGAGCCAAAACCTTGAAAGAAATCTGCCGCTCCAGTGAGGTGCAGTTTCCTCATTGCAGCGGCAAATGACAAGACTCCGGCCATGTGCATTACAGTGCTCAGTAATGCACATGGCTGGAGTTACCAGTGGAGTTTCAATGTGCCTTTTCTGGAGAAACATTTCAATAAGTAAAATAGCTACGGTACGGCTTTCCACAATGATGACTCCTGCTGTCTGACGCACACTCCCCGGAAAGCTGACATCTGGGTGCCCAATCCCGTGTCGGCATGCCCCCCATTATGTGGCACACTGGGGCCCACCAGTGTGCAAACACGGTAGCTTCTGCCGCCCACCATACAGTCCCAAGAAGCCGACATCAGGGGTGCCCAATCCCGTGTCGGCATGTATCCCCCCTCATTAATGTGGTACACTGGGAGCCCACCCCAGTGTGCCGAAATAATTATTTCTGACACCAGAATGCCCACTCCTGGTGTCGTATGCACCACTCCCAACCCATTTATGTTCTTTGCTGACAATGTGGTGCCCAATCCCCGTGTTGGCAATGACATGCGCCCCCCCCACTATTGTGGTACACTGTGAGCCCACCCCAGTGTGCCTGAATGTTTTTTTGTTTTCCCGCTGTAAAATAGAAGAGCCATCCCCTGTAGCCTTTTTATTTTATTTAACCTGTAAAACAGAAACCTGTTCCTTGTGGTCTCCCCTGTCCCCCTCCCTCAGACCGCACCCTCCCTCTGCGCAACCCCCTTCCTCGCCCCCTCACCCCATACTTATCTCTGAGGTTGGGAGCAGTGATCCTCTGTGGCGCAGGACACGTCTGCGCTCTTCAAAGGCCAACTGCAAACTGAAGAAATGACGGTAAGCTGTATAATGGGAGTCAGTGGGAGGTTTCTACTTAGGTTGATATCGCTGCCATTTTTTGGAATTTTGGCCCAAAATTTTCAACATGAGGTTCTTGGGACCCCACCTCATGAACACGTCACTGTCATGTCGTTACTCAGTCCCGAAAGGTGACTTCGCTGTTGCTGTGCAGAATCACTTTTCGGGATTGATTAATGAAACGACAGTGCCACTGCTCATGAGGGGAGGTCCCAAAAAGCTCATGTTGCAAAGTTGGTGAAAAGTTCAAAACGATAACTGCATTATGAGTGTGCATTGTGCAGTTTCTACGCTCGCTCGTGACTTCGCAAATTTTTTATATTTTCACTCCAGATTTTCAACATTGCCATTTTTTCACACCTCCTTACAAACAGTACAGCTGTCATGTCTCACATCCTGCCCAACATGTGTTTTTACACCTGTGGTGCAGAATGGCGCAGTCGCTGTACCAAATCACCTTTCGCGTAACGAACTGATAGTGCCACTGTTCATGAAGTGGGGTCTCAAAAAGGCCATGTTGAAAATTTGGAATGAAAATACCAACAAATGCCTGGTGCATTAGGGTTTCCAACCATAATGCCCCACCCTGCAAAGACTAACAGGCATCGGGGGTGTGACTTGGGATCATTGGCTGTAATGCTCACACCATTCCACCCCCACCCTGCAGCCAGTGACAGGCATAGAGGTGTGCCCTGGAGTCTTTGGCTCCAAAGTTCACTCCATTCTCCTATACTGCATCCATCTCAGCATATTTCTTTATGGAATGGGGCGGCGTAAGGCCGAACCCCAAGGCACACGAGACACCTGTCGGTGTCTGCAGGGTAGGGTGAGGTGGAATGCCGTGAGTGTTATGGCCAGTGACCCAAAGGCACACCCTCAACGCCTGTCAGTCTCTGCAGGGTGGGGTTGGGGTTGGCATCAGTTCAATACTTCACTGCCATTCCTATTATGCATCTCTCTAACTCCTGCACTACCAATGCCAATGCCAGCAAGCCAACATTCAGCATTGATAAATGCTTGTTTTCTGGTTGAGAGGGTAGGTGAGCAACAGCCCTCACAGGTGATGCCAGTGATGCTCTATGGTCAATAAGTATTTGGAGCCAGTACATAAATACTGGCCAGGCTCTCGCTTCCTGGGAGCTGAGCATTTTACCTCCATGGCTGGCTCAGCTCCCAGCTGGACACTGTGTGGAATTCTGGAGATAGCACTCAAACTCCTGTCTCCCATGTGACAGCATGAAGCCATGCTGCCATGCCACTGAGTCAGATCCCAAGATTCAAACTGAAACAGCAGGACTGAGTATCCTTGGAAGCAGTCTCTACCCACTGAAATGCACAGCTATATAACTTGCATACAGCCCCATGCTGGACAGCTTTAAAGAGAGTCCAGCCCACAAGCAAAATATGTCTAACCAGAGCCAATATGGCTGTGGTGAGCTGCCAGATGATCAAAGTTGCACCTGTGCGTAGAAAATTTGGAACAACCGGGTGTAATTCGGCCAGTTTTTGAAGTTGTTTCACCAAATTTTCAACATGGCCTTTTTGGGACTCCACCTCATGAAAAGTGCTACTGTCATTTCGTTCACTCATCCCAAAAGGTGATTTTGCAGCACGACTGCACCATTCTGTGCCACAAATGTGAAAACATGTTTTGGGCAGGATGTGAAAAATGACAGCTGTACTGTTAATAAGGAGGTGTGCAAAAATGGCAATGTTGAAAATCTAGAGTGAAAATATAAAAAATTGGTGAAGTTAGGAGCGTGCATAGAAAATGTGCAGCGCGTACTCATACAGTCATTTTGGGAATTTTTCACCACATTTGCAACATTGGCTTTTTGGGACCCCACCTCGTCAACAGTGGCACTGTCGTTTTGTTAGTCGGTCTCAAAAGGTGATTCTATGCAGCGACCGCAAAATCACTTTTCAGGAATGAGTAACAAAATGACAGTGACAATGTTCATGAGGTGGGGTCCCAAGAACCCCATATTTAAAATTTTGGGCCAAAATTCCAAACAATGGCTGATATATCAAGATAAGTTGAAAACCCCATTGAGTGCCGTTATAAGGTGCTTACCTTTGATTCTTCCATTTACGGTTCGACTTTGAAGCGTGCAGATGTATCCTGGTCCAGAGAGGATGACAGCGCTGACCTCCGGATGTAAGTATGGGGTAAGGAGAGGATGCAGGAGATGGGTACTCAGAGGAGGATGGGGTTGGGGAGGGGTACTGGGGCGATGACAAGGGACGTTTTCCTTTTTGCAGGTAAAAAAATATGTTGGGGGACTGTTTTCTTTATGTACAAGGAAAAAAACAAATTTGGGCACACTGGGGTGGGCTTCCACTGTGCCACATGGGTGGGGGGACGGACATGATGCAGACACGGGGATTGGGTACCCTGATGTCGGTGGGGGAAAATTAATTAAACAAAATTGGGCACACTGGGATGGGCTTCCAGTGTGATACATGAGCTGGGGGGTTTTACATGATGCCAACACGGGGAATGGGCACCCTGATGTCAGCATGGGAAACAAAAAAACACACATACATTTGGACACACTGGGGTGGGCTCCCAGTGTGCCACATGAGTTTGGGGGGGTTACATGATGCCATCACGGGGATTGGGCACCCCGATGTTGGTGCGGGAACAGGAAATGGAGGGATTGGGAAGGACTGCAGTAGTGGGAGGGAGCGGGAGGGTTTCATTACCTGCCAGTGTTGGGAGGAAACGAAGGGAGCAGGGAGGACAGGAGCAGTGGGAGGAGTGCCATCTGCAAGATGGTGGCGGCAATGGAACTGCGCATGCAAGGCATTCACACATCCGTAGTTGCGGTTCACAAGATGGCGGTGCAGAATACGAAGTAACAGCTGAAATAGTGTGGCTATTATCCATAGCGCCAATTGTGGAGGAGTGTTACAAGCTTCTGTAGTGGAACATTTTGTTTCAGTATAACCTTTTATAAACTTACTCAAATGTCTTGTAATAACCTTATAATTTCACAACACTTTACACATCACAACATTTAACATTAAGTGTCCTATAATAAACTTATCAGGATGGTGTGCCCTTATTAGGATGGTGTACACCTGTTAAGAAAGGTGTGCAACAGAGAGAGTTGTGTAATATTGTGCAAGAAAATATAGTAAACACCTATAAGGTTGCACAAAAAATGAGGTAATACCTATGTTTTGACTGATATTCACCACACCCTAAGATTAATAGGTTATTTTTTCATATGATTGGTTTATAATGGGGTGTTGGCATTTTTCAAGATAACAATTCTTTATATAAAATTTGAATAAGCAGCACCAAAGATGAAAAGTATATACATATATATGAATTGATGCACTCGCAAGAAAATAAACTAAAAGGAAACAATCACTCTGTGTGGCTTGAATTATTTAATGATAGAAAACACAAAGCAACCTTACAATTGGTGCCGTGACTCAGATGTTTGAAGACAGTCTGTAAGGTTGCTGATGACATCAAACGAACTGAGAAGGAAGCCACTCGAGAGCCTTACTGCACCTGACCTGATCAATCAAGTACAGAAGGGAGTTGAAAAGGGACTCAGGAGGGACTGATGTGAAGTCAGACGTGATTTGCCAGCCACAAGATAGATGTAAGTATGGATACCATTTTACGTAAATTTCTAGAAACACAGTTAAAGGAAGGTCCGTACTGCTCTCCTGAACAACAGGAAGATGCTTACTTATGTTTTACTAAGCAATGTATGGACAGAAATGAGAAAGTTAAAGTGGATAGAACTAAGTTAGCCAACATCTGTCAAAAGTATGTACAATACCAGTATGAAATAACAGCTAAAATGTGTACCATGAAGAGGCAGATGTTAGAAAATGAAGAGAAATGTACTGAAGGTTTAGCTCTTCAAGAAAAGGGGTCAGAAAAATGTGTTATTGTAATAACAGATATGGAAGAGAAATTAGAGAAAGAGATGCAAAAATGTGCCACTGATACCAAAGAAATGGAATATAAATTAAGTGTGGCACAAGGGGAGGTTTGTGGGTTAAAAATTAAATTAAAAATTAAGAATAATCAGAAGAGATCTCAAATTTGTAAATAAACAAAGTCAAACTCAAATTAATGAGTTGGCGAGGTAATTACCCTTGCTACTCACTTTAGGAGAAGCACTACGCTTGATCAGTAGTACACCATATCTTGTTATGTAGTGCCCAAGGTCACGCTGTTCTCTGTATTTCTGTTATTACTTGCTTGGAGAATGAAAAATATTTGCAAAAACATTACTGTATTCAGTAATGAATGTTTTTGAATGTGCCTAATTCAGCATATGCTATGTCTATTCGACACTGTTACACTTTATCCGAGTCTGTGTTTTCTGAAGCCACTTTGGCTTATTTTTTTATGTTTCATGTCATTTGTGCTGAGGGAAATCAGCTCATAAACTGGCTGACAACTTTGGCTTGTTGCCAATGACATGTTCCGGTTTGCAGTGTTCTGCAAACTTTCTATCTTTCAGATAAGTGGTTGGTTTAATGTTAAAATGTGTGGACTGGTGTCCATAGTATTGATTCAAGTTAAGATGGTCTCTCTCTCTCTCTCTCAGAGAAACTGATGTGCATACAAATATGGGCATGCAGTATTGGATGGGGTGGCTCCCTTGGGCAATTAGAGCATGCCAATCAGGAACACGCCCAGGACCTCTCATATAAGGAACAGCCTTGTATACATTACAAGCAGAGCACAGCTGTAGTACCAAATCTCCTTAGAGTTAAGGCAGAATAACTACCTCCTTTATCTAATTGAGTGTTCAACTGAGCAAAAGCTGCCAAAACAGTAATAAAAATGTGGTAATTTTCACCTTGTAGAAATCGTGACCTTTTGCAACACACCTTGACCTTCCATATTTGCATATTTATAACAGTGTCAGTAGCTCAGTAGGTAGCACACCTCACCTCTGAGGCCAGGAGATCAGAGGGCTGTGGATTCAGTTCCCATCTGGCACTTGGGTTAATATCCCAGTATCGACACTGTAGTGCAGCATGAGAGGGGTGCTGCACTTGAGGTGTCGCTTCGGATGAGATGTTAAACCGAGGTCCCATCTACCTGGATTGGTGGTAGTTCAGGTGGATGTTAAAGATCCCATGGCACTTATCGAAAGAGTAGGGAATTTCCGTGTCCTGGGCCAAATTTCCTCATTCACTAACAATACCACCAGCAGCTTAATCTGGTTCAAGGTCAGTTGGCATTCATCTGTATCCCCCTCCCTGTCATGCCTGAAAATAGGAAGGATTTGTCTAGTGCACTTACCCAGTCAACAATAAATAAATAAATAAATATTCAATCTAAGTTGAGCACATTATTTTGTCAGGATTTAATATATTTGTGATTCTAGATTTTTGATAAAGAGTGATATTATTTTCAGGTCCTGCTGTCTTTTAAGCTGTATAAGTGAACATTTTCACTCTGACATGGAAAATGTAATTTACTGTCTAGAAACAGAAAAGAAGTAATTAAAATTTATTTAAATCTCACATGTCAACTAGCTTAAAAATACATTTTTTTCTATGATTTCTTCTTGTAACATCTTTTTATGTCTCTTAAACAAGCACTAATGATGGCTCCTGCCCTCATTAGCCCTTCTGAATCATCGGATTTTGTGATACAGGTGCATGCCACTTATCAAGTGATCAATGCAGTCCTGTTACAAAAGCGATCAGAGATTTTATGTCCAGTAGGATATTTTTCCTGGGTATTAACTCCAGTAGAGGAAACCTATGAAGAATGTGTAAAACACTTATTAGCTGTATATTGGACAATACACGCTACCGAACATATTGTAGAGTTTAATCACATTGTTTTGCAAACCTCACACACACCTATAAAATTTCTCTTAGAAAGGGATGTAAAGAGAGTATCCTCTCAGAGACTGGTGAAATGGGCATTGGCCCTACAAGGGAAAAATATCGCAGTGGAAAAATGTACCTCCCCCATGTTAGTAGAGTTAATGACATGTGAGGGAGAGGTGCATGACTATGGGGAGGTCATGGGTATTGAATATAAACCCATTTTTGCTGCTGAACCTAATTTTATGGGTATTGATGTGTATGTGGATGGCTCCCACTTTTGGGAGGATGGTCATTTCCATACCGGATATGCTATTTGGACCCTGGAACAAATCAGAAAATATTAGTACGATGTCCATCGTCATTTTCTGCCCCACAAGCGGAATTGGAGGCAGTACGCGAAGCTATTCTGGTGTTTCCATAGGAAGCCATTAATGTCTTCTCAGACTGTGCTTTTGTTGTCAATTCCTTGTTAGATTTTCTTCCTATTTGGACAAAAAGAAAAATGCAAACAGCCACCAATGAACCCGTGGCTTTTCCCATATTACAACATATATGGGATATAGGAGCTCAAACGCTGCTAAGAATAGCAATTTGTAAAGTAAGGGTTCATCAAAGAGTCCAAAGGATATCCACAAATTAAATAATAATCTGGTGGATAACCTGGCTAAAATAACTGCAAAACAATCAAATTTATGGGTAGACCCTCTAGGAGGTGACTACGCAATTATGAGAAGCTGAAGAGTATGATAAAAATCATCAAAATGGGTATCAATGTTATCACAAGTCCGTAGTTTGGGACAAATTCAAGATACTAATGCTTGGCTTCTTGGTTGTCGGAACCAATGGAAAGATACAGGACAGTGTACCACCAAACATGTTACCATATGGGAAGATATGGTAATATGGGAACAACAACCAGGGTTTAGGAAGTAGATACCACCCACTTAATTTAAAAAAGATATTATCATGGACAATCATCGTATTGGAGGTCATTGTGGACTTCACAAAACATGTAAAATGGCACAAAAATATTGGTAGCCAAAAATGGGAAAATATGTCAAACAATGCCTGGAGGCTTATCTCATCTGTGCACAGATGAATCCTCCAGTGCCTGGTAAAAGGGTTCGTTAGGGCAGATCCCCTAGCGGATGGTCCTTGGTCCAGCTTACAAATTGATTATGTGGGGCCCTTGCCTACTGCAAAGGGGTTCTGATATTTATTAGTCATTATTGATATATTTTCCAAATGGGTAGAAGCACTACCAGTATGCAATGATAACGCCTAAGCTACTGCATAAACATTGTAGACAAGTGTTCTCACGTTGGGGTTTTCTCAGAGTCCTTGAAAGTGATAGAGGGACTCATGTTACAGCAAAATAATGACAGCCTTGTGTGATATCTTAGGTATCACTCACAGCACATTACCCTACCATCCACAATCTTCGGGAATGGTAGAAAGGTAAAATCACACTCTAAAAAATGCACTGAAAAGGCAGTGCTGGATACTGGTAAAGGGTGGGTGATGCACTTACCAGGAATCCTAATGGGTATTAAAGGTATGGAAAACAATAATACTGGCTATATCCCATATCAACTGATGACTAGACAGGAGATACAGCTGTATTATCCTTCAGATCCAGATCTAGCAACACCAGTGTTGGACCACATCAAAACTGATGTATTCTTACAACAAATACAGAAGCAGTTAGCTCTGTATTTGCCCCATGCTGCCAGAAATATGGCACAGACTCATTGAAAAAACAAACAGAAACATGATAAAAAAGTGATACCGCCCATTGAAAGGGGTCATCACTTCATGATTAAAAATTTTGGTCAAAAGGGACCATGGGAGGCTAATTGAAGGGGCCTATACCATTAGTAAATGTTTGGGGCCATGGGTCATTCAGTCCGTCAAATCTGACAAGGGTCTACAGAGACCAAATGGGTCCACGAGGACCAATGTAAATTGTATTAGCCTTTAAATGATGACAACTGATACTGCTCTGCTTTTCCCAATAGGTGAAGTACAATGATGTATCCTGTACTATACTGAGCAGTACCTTACTAAGCTTGTTAACTTCTGGCAGATATGAACGGGCCCAGGGCATATGGAACAGTTTATATAACATGAACTATGCCACTGTGACAGTGTGGTGTATCTCAGTGATACTGGGAGAACGACATGAGCACACTGTATATCTTCTTGTCAAATGGTACTTTATTTGTTATAGACAATGACATGGGGATGCTCACCAGAAGCCTGGCCTGGAACAGCGATGTGTGTGGTGAACACAACAGCCTAGAAAAATATCTATATCCACTCCACTTTAGAGGATACTATGAATTTGACAAGAGCGGAACAAGATTTATTCCAAATAAAACTGAAGAACATGTTACATTATCCACCTACTATTACGTTGTTAAATGCATCTTATACTGGTTCAAAACATAATATGTGTCATTTTTTATATAATACATCTATTGTAGCAAACTATACAGTAGGATTAAAAACATTTTTTGCAGTATTGCCTTTAAGAGATAAACATTCTTTGTTAACGTATACTACAAATGCACGATGGCCTGCAATGTATCTTTAACTAGTAAATCTGCTCTATGGGATTTACAATACCAAAAACAAGGTATAGTAGGGCAAAAATTCTTGTCCCCTTCAGATGGTATTATCTTGACGCAAAATGTATATCCTTTGTATTATCCATGTAAGTTGGAGTATTGTAATATTTTGCTACATTTGCCTTTTCCACGATTACTGCTTCAGTGTAAGGATCGGGCTTCGGTAATAGTGTGGCAACAGTATCACAATAATACTTTAAATCAATATCATGATAGATGCAAATTGTGGTCATTTCAAAATCCTACAGAAGCATCACCAGGCTTATCTCATCATAAAAGAGACGTGTGGGGCTGGTTAGGCTCAGGATTAGGAATTGCTAATGGTATTGATTCTATGGTTATAAAGGGTCATATTCATTCTTTAGAAACAACTTTAAAAATATGGCTACTGGACCATTATCAGCTACTGTGAGATTAGCGGCTGATAATAAAAAAACTGATTGGTTTGCATTTAGGGAAACCTTACAGAATTTTAAAATTATTGCTCAACTAGCAGTCCGTTTTATAACTCACATTCTAATATGTCAAGAGAAAGCTATATAGAACTGGCTTGCTCTCAATTAGCTACGAAGCACATGCTTATCTAGTTAATGAATTAAGTAGAATTGAGACGAATAGGTTACCTTTTAGGGATAGGTGAGGCCAATGTGACTAGATTATTGGATCATCCAACGGTATTTCTACCACCCTTAGCTATGATAAAAGTATGGAACTCACTGAATCAATATGCACATGTGCTGCGACATGTGATTCCCATACTGGTGATAATACCTGTATGTTTTGAACCACCGAGAAAATCGTGGCAAATCAGTCATTTGGAGTATTAATACATGACCAGATCATGAGACTCCAAATACCAGGTGATACTATTATTAGGTACACGATAAATATGTTGTCTTACCTAAGCAACAGTGTGTACAGAATGAAATCTTGACATATGGGGAAGAGTCATCAACCACCTCATGGTTTCCTAAACAATGTAAATTTACCCTAACGTCTGCAAATGAATACCGCCAAGCTATGATGGAACCAATCATGATGTGTCAGCGGGTCAACTTTGGAATGTATGGGGTGTAGTGACAAGACCTGGTGGGTTGCAAATTAGACCCTCGGGAACGTCCTGCCTATAGCCAAACAAATGTTACCCATATTGATGGTTCCAGTACGACCTTGGATTCACTCACTGATTTGGCCACTCCACCTCATCTTGTATTACCCACATTTGATAAATTGACAATTGCTGCCTTGTTGTATCGTCAACAAACAGAAGGACTTATTTTCACACAAGGGCTCTGCTAAAGAGGTAAAGAAACAGTCCTCATATATCCTATTATATCCTAGTGGGATTTGGGTACTAGTCCAACCCTAATAGTGGTAGTATGCTTTACTGCAGTAATCTGTGTTCTTGTTATTATACAATTACTATTGTATTGTAAGATGAGACACATGATTCGACAAATACAAATGTTACAATGGCAGCACCATCTCGTGTGATCTCCAATTATAGAGAGTCACAAAGGGGGATCGTGGTGTAACATTTTATTTCAGTATAACCTTTTATAAACTTACTCAAATGTCTTCTAATAAACCTTATAATTTCATAACACTTTACACATCACAACATTTAACATTAAGTGTCCTATAATAAACTTATCAGGATGGTGTGCCCTTATTAGGATGGTATACACCTGTTAAGGAAGGTGTGCAACAGAGAGAGTTGTGTAATATTGTGTAAGGAAATGTAGTAAACACCTATGAGGTTGCACAAAAAATGAGGTAATGCCTATGTTTTGACTGATATTCACCACACCCTAAGATTAATATGTTATTTTGTTATATGATTGGCTTATAATGGGGTGTTGACATTTTTCAAGATAACAATTCTTTATATAAACCCTGTATAAAAATTGAATAAGCAGCACCAAAGATGAAAAGAATATACATGTATATGAATTGATGAACTCGCAAGAAAATAAACTAAAAGGGAAACAATCACTCTGTGTGGCTTGAATTATTTAATGATAGAAAACACAACGCAACCTTACAGCTTTGTTGGACTTTCGGAAGGATACTTCCAAATGTCCAATGGAAGGTGCCATGGTCAGCTTTTAGGAGCAACAGATCGATCGCAAAATGGCTGTAGGCTCTGCCCATAACTGTAAAAAGTACAGTTGGTATCAGAAGGCCCAAGTGCACAACATAAAAAAAAAATTTAAATTTTATCTGTAACCCCTCTGCCAAATGGGGGCTTACCTGCCACCATGCAGCCCTTATTCCAGCCTCTCTCTCTGGCACCTCCTGTTTGGCCTGCATTTTTCTGGTCCCCCTGGTCCTGTTTCTGCCCTTCTGGTGTCCCAGTTTTGCCCAAAGAGTAAATACAGCCCTGTAGGGCTTGAAAAGTTTAAACCATGATCACCCTCTTAAAGTATGCCTTCGGGGCAGCGGGGATCGCGCAGGCATGAGTGGCGCCTTTGTTCTTCAACTGCTTCAGTTTGCAATCTAACTGGAGAGTGTTTCATCAGTCCCGGTATCCTCATGTGGTGAGTAAGACCCAGTGACCACGGACTGACCCCTGAGTGGCTGCTCTCCACAGAACTGAAGGAGATCCAGGAGGTGATCTGATCAGGGCTCATGAATATCAATGAGCTGGAGCCCTGATCAGTAATGAATATTCATGAGGGACTGTCTGCCCATGGGCAGCTGTATTTAGCTGCATCAGAAAAGAAAAGAAAAGCCTTAAATAAATATTGTAATTTGCTCTGCATGTTTGGGGACTTGCTATACTGGGGAAGTATTTAAAAAATACTGCTCCTGGCTGCACCAGCAATTGTGGGACTTACAGTGACAGTCTGTCTGCTGCTGCATATTAGGCAGGTAAAATATCAGCAGCAGCAACAGGAAAACAGTCTGAGAAATTGGTTCATGCTGTGCAGTGACAGTAAGTACATCCAGGGCAAATGAACTGTGGAGCAAATGTTTAAGTATTCCTGGCTGCACCAGAACTTTAATTTGAGATTGTTACTAATCTGCTCAAAGGACAGTGGGTTAAGCAGCCATTGCAAGCAGCCACAACCAATCAGAAAGCCAGGAAAACAAAGCTAGGACTTGTGGGACATTCACCAAAGCTCATGGGTAAATGCCAAGTGCTCATGGGGACTTAAAGGGACCTAATTCTAGGCGCCAAAACAGCAGACCAACAGTGCATCGAGTGAGGTTCATGCATTTTTCATTTTTGTGATTGACAGGTCCTCCAGCCCATCGGAGGCCATGCAACCAAAAGCTTCAGCCAATTAGGAGCCTCAGGAGAACCCTATAAGAGACTGTGTTTGCTAACATTTTGGAGATTAGATTCCAGATCCAGATTAGAGAGGAGATTGAGAGAAAGTGATTCGAGAAGGATCCCCAACAGGGTGGGGGCTCAGGCCCCTAGCCATGCAGCCAAGCCTGGAGATCCAGTTAATCCTCTCTAGCCTAGAGAGGGTTTACCTTCATTATTAGTTAAAGTTTAAAAGTAATGTAGTTTGTCAAACTGCTAGTCTGGAGGTTGCCAGAATGTCCTCCAGATCATAGCCCTCTTTTCCACATTGGGGAAAGATATGGACCAAAACCAGATGACATCAAGCAGCTGTGAGAGAGCTGAAAAAGGCCTCAGTTGTGAGAGAGCTGAAGACCGTCAGGAGCCTTTTATAGTGGGGATCGTCCATGAGGAACCTGAGTACGCACTCTTGTACCTCCCCGGTGCATGAGAGAAAGCGAGCTAAGTAAATATGGGCCGTCATGCCCCAGTACCCATTCGGGTGACAAGAAAGCAAGCTTAAGGAATATGGGCCATCATGCCGCACTATAAATGTGCCGAAATGCACCTATGCCACAAAGAATCATATAGCTGTGCTGAAATGCACCTATGTTGAGAAGTATCATATAAATGTGCTGAGATGCACCTATGTTGAGAAGTATCAAATAAATGTGCTGAGATGCACCAATGTTGAGAAGTATCATATAAATGTGCTGAGATGCACCTATGTTGAGAAGTATCATATCAATGTGCTGAGATGCACCTATGTTGAGAAGTATCATATAAATGTGCTGAGATGCACCTGTGTTGGTTATCTGGTCAAGATGTCCTGTGGAACCACCAGCAATAGCCGCACTGCCACACTGATGGACTGAGACCTTAAAGGTAAATCGGACTGGCTGATAAAATTCTGGAAATGAGTTTTCCACCTTGATTAATTATGTCTGGAGTATGGACGCTCTAGAGATAAATGTACCGTGGATGCGCAAACTATATGAATGTGTGGATATTCAGGATTGCCAATCCATGTTCCAACAGTGGTAACCATGCTGGTTACCTGCTCCTGAAATGTTCAGTCTGCGACAAGCAGGGCAATCCCTGTTCTTCTGACAAAAGCAGGGCAGCCCCTGCACCTCTGCTGAAGAAATTGAATGTTGTTGTTAGTTTGTTTTCCAAGTTAATCCTTTCCTCTTGAGGTAAAGCCGATCAACACCACCAGCTGCAACATCCACCAGGCCTGTAACCGTCCAGGACTTTGGTGACTGGTTACCCAGGGCATAGTGTGAGATTCTGGGGTTTCATACATGTCTGGGAACTGCTACCCGTGGTGGTGAAAATAAAGGTTTAACATCTGCTTTAATGCAGTTTAGATAGCCAGGGCTCTGGGTATCATTTGGGTTGACAAAATGTGATTCTCTTTCTGAAAAATCTGGTAGTCACCCAGCGAGAGGGTTTCACCAGCACAAACAAAGCAAATTGCACATTTGTAAATACTAGAATCGCTGCATAACCTCTTTTCCTCCTGTTTCCCCATCCTAACTCCTGTGTCCCCTAAATAAATATTATTGTTATTGCTTTTTGCAAATGGTTGTCATGAGCATATTATTAGAGTACAAAATGTTTGAAATGTAGGGAAATGTTATTGTGTCGTGTTTGGGGTGGCAAAAGGTACTTGAGGTTGGTATAACATTTCAGGGGGTTGTACCAGGTAACAGCTAGCCCATGGTAAAGTTAGACTCTGAGTGGTGGCACTGCGCATTTTAGAACCTAATGTAAGTTTGAGAACCCAAACCCCTCAGCCTAGCTCATAGGTAGTAGGCAGGGGTATAACTTTAAGGAGTAGCGCCGCCTAGGGATTGCATATTATACAGATTTTTTCCTCCTCTTCAGCTGGCTCTGATCAGGCTGATTTGCTGTAATTTGGAAGCAGGGTTTGGTTCTTCCCTGTTTTCCCCCAGTCTCTTCCTTCACCCCTGTGGCATGAGTCACATTTGGCCTCATATGCAAACAGCATCTCTGCAGCGACAGCAAGCTCCCTGGCCCAGTAGCAAGGGGTCACCTCGATGCTGGAAACCACAGCCAACCCTCCCTGTCTGAGGCATATTGCGATACAGCATCTACCCCACCCTGGCCAGCCTCCTGATGCGGTGACCCCAGTCTGCTCCCTGAACTCCGTTGCTCCACGGTCGGCAGTGACATGCCACTGATGGGGCAGCCTCATAAAAATAAATTTCAGGTCATTTTGCTGTTTCATACTGTACATAATCCGAGTTTGATCTTTAGTTCTTTGAGACGTGGTATGCACGGGGTGAAGTCGCTCAGATTACACACAGTGCTGCTCTGCAGTTGTAAAATTTATAGAATTGTTCTGAGTGCATGAACTACAGGTAGAGCAGTATGGTGCAAGCTGCCCCAATAATGAGAGCATAGCTGTTGAACCTTGGGCCCCAGCAACTGCCCCCAGCCACCACCTGGAGGAGTCTTCTCCACCTGCCAATATGGAAATGCAGCTTTGGGATCACAGGGACAACATGAGTCCAGGGCAGAAATCAAGCCCTGACTCCTGCTGGAATCTTCACTGCTGCTGCCGCCACACTTGTGCTACCATGTCACTGGCCCCAAGGCTTCGCTACAGGGCTGGAACTGGAAAAGGAAGAGCATCACTGGGTTTGAATCAGTGTGCCCAAATCCCAGAACAGGCAGTGGGTCAGGATCAGAGGACTACCCGCTGGCACAAAGTGATCGGAGGTAAGTACTGCAACAGGAGCTGCACCATGACTGTCAGCTGCCTAAACCACAAACAAATATGGTTGCCACCATGCAGTCAGAAGCCCTTTGACCCAAAGGCTGCTGGGAAGGGGTCAGTGATGCTATAATTCTATGTCCACAAACTTGGAACAATGATGAGCTCAGGTTTTGTAGGACTTGGTCATGTAAATCATAGCCTGCCGAAAAGGCTGATTTTCTCTGCACCGCAGCATTCATTGGTGACTGTGGCAGCAGCAACAAGGGCCTGAGATGGTATGAGTTTTCAGCAAGTCTCCGACCCCCCCACCACCACCACTACCACCATGCTGGGCTAGCTGGAAAAGAACTTGACTGTGGAGAGGGTGCTCTGAATCTTCACGCACTTTTCTCTTTTTTGAATCTGTGCAGTCAGAGTTGGACTTGTTAAGCCCACTGCAAAGGGCTGCTTTTTGACAACACTTACCCAAAAGGACTCAAGGTTAAGTGGCCCTCCATGCTAAAGAGTGAGCATAAAGAACAATGACTGGGAGTCAGCCAGGAGAGACAGCCAGCAGCCAAGAACTCTGTCCATCTCATCCCAGGTAAAACTGTATATGCACAGTTAACTGCACTGTGTGTAGGAGAACTGTTTGGGGAGTGAACTGCTACTAGGTCCTAGCTGAAATCTTGCAAGGTGTCCTGCAATGCAGGTTAGTGGTGTAGTCTGCATCAGCTACAGTTAATACTCACTGTTTTTGTAATGTTTCATTTCATACGTGTGTTCTGTGCTACAGCTAGTGTTGCTTTAATTTGCAGGGTTGATTTGTGCTGTAGTTAAATCTTATAGTTTCACCCCATCTTACAGCTTCACCCCATTTGGGTGAACAGTACAGGGTGGTTATTCTCCTGTTTTCTGTGCTATTGGTAAGCATACAACTACACCCTATCTGGGTGAACACTATGAGGTAGTTTTTGTCCTTGTTTCCTGTGCTATAGTTGTGTCGTACAGTTACACACTATCTGGGTGAGCACAATGAGTTTCATTTAGTCTGTTCTTTTATAGGGGTGGGGTTCAGAGGGGAGGCAGTCAGTTGGGGTGCCTGTGGGATGCTCTTCTCTATGGATATCTCTGGAGGAGGGGATACTACCAAATCTGCAGGACCTAGGTGGATCTCCATGCTCAGATGGTGGCAGCAAGGGTAGAAATATCTCATCTGTGATATCAGCTCAGCAGGAGCCAACCCCCTACATCCCCACTCCCTCAGAGACCCACTGGTCCAGGAGTATGGAGTGTGGTAGGGAGGGGGAAGGGGAAGGAGAGAGGCAGGGGTAGCCATAAAGAGGTTGTCCAGCCCAGTACCATCCAGATGGCAAATCGCTTCACACCCCTAGAGGAGGTTCAGGGATCTGACTCCACTGAGAGGGTCTCCAAGTTGGTCAATGGGAAAAGGCAGCACAGCGTGATGGCAGCTAAGGGGAGCAAGTATACCAGGAGAGACTTAGTGGTTGAGGACTCAAAAATTAGTGGGGTAGAGAGTGTGGTGGTGGGGTAGATAGGAAGGGGATATGCTGTTGATTAACTAGGATCTGCAGCTTATCCAGTAGGTAGGGAAATGGGCAGACTAGGTGGGCCAAGCGGTCCTTATCTGTTGTCAAAGTTTATGTTTCTATGGTCCGATGCCTTCCTGGGGCATCGGCCATCCAGGATTTAGAAAGGATAGGGAGGATGGGGTGGAAAAGAGCAGGAGGAGTTGTTGGGGCTGGTACATCTGGATACCAATGATCTGGTGAACCAGTTGGTGGAGATGGTGAAGCAGAACTTCCGTAGATGGGGGGACAGATTGGTGGCACATTCAGCCTCCCTGTCCTTTTCTGAAGTCCTTCTTGTGTGGCAGAGAGGGGAAGCAGGCTAGGATAAGGAGTGATGTAATAGAGTAGTTCAATGGGTGACTTAAGGGATGGTGTTAAGAAAAGGGGCACCACTCTGTGGGGGATCGGGGGGACTTCTCGGACAGGAGACTCTTCATGGGTGATGGATTTCACCTGACAAGAGAGGGGACCAGCACACTGGGGCAGATGTTTGATGTCTATATTAGACATTTAAACTGACTGTAGGGGAGACTGGGGCTAGGGGAACCATGGTGGTAGATGAGAGGAAGGGGATCCTAGCTAACATTCCTCCACATCTGGGGGATTGTAGCAGAACAGAGGGTAAAAAGAGAGCTGTGGCCCTTACAGGACTGGATGAAGGGACATTAGAGAGGGGGGATGGAAAGGGTGCAAGCATCAAAAAACAAGGGACGAAAAGATATAGAAAGTACAACGGTAATAGCAAAGTAGCATCAGGGGTCAGATGGAAGGAGGTATCCCTTAATGCCAGAAGCCTAGCTAACAAAACTGGTGAGCTCCAGGTACTAATGGTAGCCACTGAGGTGGACCTTGTGGCCATCACAGAAATGTGGGCTTCAGAAAATAACTGGGAACTGATGGTCTCTGGGTATTCACTCTTCATGAGGAACTGAGGAATAAGTAGAGGAGGAGGAGAGGCACTTTTTGTCATGGAGGTGGTAGAAGATGGGTGCATCAGGCGTAGTAATGGGGAGACAGAGTTACTGTGGATGCAACTCATGGCAGCTTCAGGCAAGAAACTGCGCTTGGAGGTGCTCTACAGACCTCTGGGGCAAGGGCGTAAGGGACAGAGAGCTGAGGGAGGAACTTAAAAGAGAGTAGTAAAGCTAGAAGTGGTGGTGGGTGATCTGAACCTGTCAGACATTGATTGGGATGTTCCAGTGGCCAGGAGCACTAGATGTCAGACCTAACCAGATGCATTTCAAGGCTGTCTACTGGTACAGCCAGTCAAGGAACTCACCAGCCAGACCACAATTCTAGATGTGGTGCTCACCAACTTGGAGGTAGTAGGAGCTGTGGTAGTAGAGGAACCACTGGAGAACAATGACCATAACTCAGTTTGGTTAAAACTGCGCGGGGGGTTGCTGTTGAGCAGGCTTGCTGAAAGGATGTGCTTCACTTCAGCTTGGCAAACTTCTGACCTTTGCTTGTAAAATACTTATTAAATATTTGACAGTTTTGGACTTTTGTTGCCAACTCCTGCTAGATCCCATCGAGAGGAACAGATCAAAATCCTTTTTTCAGGATGGGGCACCAGAATAAAGGTGGTGGAGAGGATCAAAAACTCAGCCACCTGCAGACCAAAACACCACCAGCAGGAACGTCAGGGACTGGCGAACCACCATGCCAGTCCCTGACTTTGTCAATGCAAGCTATTGATAGTAAGGTGGGGGAGATTTTATAGTGTTTGGGGAGCAGGATATCTGAAAACTGAAACAGCCATGAAGACTGTGACCTTTGCTGAAACACACGCTATGAAGGCTGTTGAAACTATTACTAAGTTAGTCCAAGAAAATGGACAACTCCACTATCATTTTGAGGCCCTGGAAAATGCACAGTGAGCAGTGAACCTTCGTTTGGCGGGCTCCTGAAGGCGTGAGGGCTCTAGTCTTACTACTTTCTTAGAGGACTGGCAGCCCGAGCCTCAGTCTCATAGATGGGATGGCCTTTGGTGGCACTTTAGATCATTGGGCATGTAGGATCTGTTCTTGTGTCACTCCTATACAAACCGACCCTGAGAATTTCCCTCATGGTCACCACCAGAGTTGACATCAGGAATTCCTTTTTGCAGGCATCCTCTCAAAACTTAAATTACAAAGAGGCTATGCTGCATATCTTTCCAGACCTGTCTTTTATACCCATACCTCCTGCAAGACATTCGATGGAGTTTTTGCTCGGCTGTGTTGTCTTGCTGTAGTTCAGGAAGCTGTTGTTTGCAAAACATCACCCTGCACCTCAGGTTAAGCTTTTTGCTAAAAAGCGCATTTTTTTATGCCTGGCAAAGTAGTTTAATTTAGGAAAGCAAAGTCCGCTACCTGGAAGTATGGCGAACTATCGGGCGGCACCATTAACAGTAACGGTGCGGTGCCACACCCTGCACTTCAATCCCTGCAAACGACAGCTTCTCTTTTGCCAACGCATCTCCTTCTCCATTAGGGGGCCACACGTATCAATATGTGGATCCAGTTCAAGATGGTAAAAAGGTGGAGGCACTGGAAAGGGAATTCACAGCAGCGCCACCATCGAGACATGAGGTGTCAGACGATGAGGCTACTTGAAGTTGGACTTTAAAGTGACTTTTTTCTTCTCTTCCGTTTGATTTTCAGACTGGCAGGGGACTGCACTGGACTGGGGATCAGTACTATTTTAATCATGCTACAATTATCCATTAGAGCTGTCTTTTTACTTTTATATTGTGGGGCTCCTTAGAAGTAACAGATTATAGTGAATTTTTTATATGTATGTATATACAATGTATTTTGTCTTTGCCTAACGCTGACTTAAAATGGTGGATGCCACATGGTGGCTTCATCACAGCTCAATTTATAGGAGAGGGTCTCTTTACAGAGTATATGTGAGCTGGAAGCTTTGTTTTCTTTCTTTTTGCCTTTAAATATGTCTTATGTTACAACCACTCTACTTTCTTTTTCCAATTTCTGGATGTACCAGACAGCCCCTGATTCTTGTACCTGCTAGTTTTGTTCTACACAAAAGTTCAAAATTACGAAGTGTTATAATGTCTACTGTCTTGTTTTTGGCAGTGGTCATTTTGAATCTTTAAATGGAGGTTTTAAAAGCTTTGTAAAGTGAAGATGAAGTGTAAACCGTAATGTGTTTTTTTCCACATGTTTGGGATGCGATCACATCAACCATCTGGTATGGACTACCATTTTCACAGTAATGATCACCTCATTCTTGCAAGGTACAGCCTATTTTGGGCAATTTCTACAGACCTTCAGGGGAATACCCCCATTTCCTTACAACTAGGTTGCTTTTACCTTACGCCCATTGAATGGTTCCTACGACTTAGAATTGTATGCCTGGTAGGAGGTATTGGGCCCGATTTTGGAAAGGGTTATACCTGGCGTAAACTGATTTGCGCCCCCAAAAATGGTGCAAGTAGCAGTTTACACCAGGAGTTGCGACATTTGGTTTTCTGCAAAACTTGCGCCGAAGTGGACTTGCGCCACCAATTACGCCATAAACCCCTTGTGACATGGTGCTAGGGGGTTTACAGCAGCAGTTGCACCCACTTCTGGAAGGCAGCCTCCAAGTCTCCAATTATGCTATTCTCGACCAACCCCTGGAGGACATCTGCTAAAGTACATTTACACCAGCTAATAGCTGGTGAAAGTGTACTTTGCCTCCGCCGGGGGTTGCATAATGTGCCGTAAGTCACAATCCCCCAAGAGTGGAGTAAGACCTGCAGGGGGTTGGAACCCACCCTTGCTTCCAATCCCCTTGGAACCCCCATGCCCCCAATCCCCAAAAGAAAAGCCCCACAGGGCTAGAACCACCCCCAAGCCCCATCTCTGATGTATGTATAAAGCCCTGCAGGGTTAAACATCTAATCATGCCCCCATGACATGATCCCCTGACGTAGATAAAGCCCCGCAGGGCTAAGCAAGCCCCCTGCCCCCAAGCCCGATCCCTGATCGCCATCCAGCCCGCAAATGGCAAATGTTGTTAAAAATAAATTTCATAACCCATTATCCCTGCTAGTCTAGTGGTCCCCAGCCCGGCAGGGCTGGCCACCCCATACCCCCTGACCGGTAGCCAGCTAGTGACTGGCACAGACCACCTCTCACCTCTGTGGCCAGTCGCTGACTGAGCTCCTTTTGAGTGTGTACTACTGTATATAGTACGCACTCAATGAAAGCTGTCATTCATTGTGCGTGTACTTTATACAGTAGTACACGCTCAGAAGGAGTTCAGTCAGTGGCTGGATGCGGAGGTGAGAGGTGGGCTGTGCCAGCGCTGGCTGGCTACAGGTTGAGGGGGCATGGGGGTGAACTGGCCCTGCTGGGTTAGACCACTAGACTACCAGGGATAACGGGTTATGGAATTTATTTTTAGCAACATTTTCCATTTGTGGGCAGGCTGATGGTGATCAGGCTTGGGGCGGGGCTTGATTAGCCCTATGGGCTTTACATACACGAGGATTGGGGCTTGAGGGGTGACATGATCAAATGTTTAGCCCTGCTGGGATTTATACATATGTTGGGGCTTGAGGGGAGGCATTACATGCTTTGGGACTGGAGCGGGGGCACTTGCCTTCTGTACCATGCTGCAGCCTGCGACACCAGTTCAGGCACGCTTGTCTGTTTGGCGACCCATATGGTTGGCACAAGTTATCGTGACTTAGCTGCAGGGATCCTGCCTGATAGAGAATCGGGCACAGCATCCCTGGCACAACAGTGTTTGGTGCAAGTCACCTTTGGTGCAACTTGCACCAACCCTACTAGAATCGACCCCATTAACTTCTTGTTGTTGTTTTTACTGCTAAAATAATAAACTGTAAGTATATAAAAAAACAACTGGTGTTTGGATCTGGTAAACAGCAATCAAGAGCCAATGTCCTTGATTTTAGACGGGCAGACTTCAATAGGCTGAGGGAGTTGGTCAGGGATAAATTAGTGGGGTGGAAAACATAGGTCAGGTGGACGTGAGATGGGAGCAATTAAGGGTCCTTTTTTTGAGGCATCTAAAGTATGCATGAAAATGGTAACAAAAAGAACAGGTTCAAGAAACCATTATGGTTCTTGGCAAGGGTCAGGAAGGTGGTGGGGACCAAGACAAAGGCCTTCTACAAATATAAAGAAAAGCATGGAAGGAAGAATGGGAGGATATCTACTGAAGAATATGGAGGTGAAATGGATGGTTAGGGAGGCAAAGTAAACACAGATCTGTGCATTGTGGAGGGGTCTAGAGTGGAGGAAAACAGTTCTTCAGATATATTAGAGAAAAAGGAAGAAAGGGGAATCGTGAGGCTAGCTGAGAGGGGTAGGGTGATAGAGAAGGACGGGCATAAGGCTGCCATCTGTAATGATTACTTTTGCTCAGGTTTTACTAGCGAGGATGGTGGGCCTCACAAAGAGTGGTATCAAAGTAGCCACTGAGGGTGCCCAGAGATGAAGCAGCCAATATTTTCTAGCAAAGGTCCTGAAAGGGCAGGCAGCCCTAAAGATAGATAAGACTCTAGAACCAGATGTATTGCATCCAAGGATACTCAGGCAATTGGCAGTGGAACTGGCTGAACCATTTCTAGGTTTATTCAACAGCTCACTGAGAACAGGGTGGTTCCAAAGGATTGGAGGTAGTGTATTTAGTCCCACTTTATAATGGGGAGGACAAAGAACAAGCAGGGAACTACAGGCCTGCCAGTCTTACTTTTTTGTGAGGAAGCTGATAGAGTCACAGGTTAAAGAGGACCTCACAGACTACCTGGAAAGCAGTGGTCTCCAGAATAGTAAACAAATATGGATTTGTGGTAGGAGGGCTGTCAGACTAGCCTGATACTTTTCTTTGATTGGGTGATGAGGGAGTTAGATAGAGCCGTGCTTTGGATTTGCACACTTCAACTTCATACTAACATACTAAAATGCCAGCAGAATAGGCCTAACGGTCTTTCGAGACTGCTCGATTGGTCAGCCCCCACCCTGGGGGCTGACCTTGCTGCCCCCCTCGCCTTCTCTGGCTTCTCCCTTCCCAGTTCTGGATATTCTTGCTGCATTGGATTTTGCTTCCAGAATCCTTCCCCTGTACCTGTCCCAGCCCCTCTTGAACCCCTCCACCATCTCTGCCTCCACCAGCCCCCTAGGCAGTGCATTCCATGGCTCCACCACCCTCTCAGTGAAGTAGCACCTCCTTCTTTCTCCCCTGAATCTTCCCCTCCAGCTTCCACCCATGCCCTCTAGTGGCTCCCTCCTCCTTCCTTTGAAGCACCCTGACAGTTCCTCCCCTATTTACCCTCTTCATGTACTTGAAGACCTCTATCATGTCCCCCCGGTCCCTTCTCTCTTCCAATGTGTACATATTTAGCTCTTCAAGCCTCTCCTCATAGGTCCTGTCCCCAAACCCCAAATCATTTTGTTGCCCTCCCTGGACCCTCTCCAGGAGTTTAATGTCCCTCTTTAAGTGTGGCCTCCAAACTGCACGCAGTACTCAAGGGTGTGGCCTCACCAAGCAGTTATACAGAGGGAGCATCACTTCCTCCTTCTGGAGGTGATCCTCCTAGCGATGCATCCCAGCATCCTGTTGGCCTTGGCTGCTGCCCTCCTACAAGTCTCCGAGTTGTTCATTTTGACATCCACCACCACCCCCAGGTCCCTCTCAGCCATCGAGACTTGTAGCATTCCCCCAAGGTGTACACTTGGCCCGGGTTTCTGGCCCCCAGGTGGAGTACCTTGCATTTCCCTGCATTGAACCTCAGCTTCCACTTTCTAGACCATCTTTCCAGAGCCTCCAGGTCCCCCGTAGGGCTACCCTCCCCTCTTCAGCAAGACTTTCAATTCAGTGCCTCACAGACACTTGCTAAAGAAGATGGGAAAAGGGGAGGCAGCAGAGGATTGTAGTCAACGGGGTTGAATCAGAAGAAAGGGAGGTCATGAATGGAGTTCCATAGGGATCTGTTCTGGGCCCAGTCCTCTTCAATAGGTTCAACAGCAACATTGGTGAGGGAAGCCAGAGCAGGTTTTGTCTCTTTGCACATGACACTATGCACTATGATGGCTAATGACAAGGGAATACCGGAACTGCAGAGAGGCTTACAAAAGTTAGAGGGGTAGTCAAGGGTTTGGCAGCTGAAAGTCAGTGCCAAAAAGTGCAAGGTACTACTCCAATGGAACAAGAACCCAGGGATGGAGTACTGGATGGGAGGGGTGAGACTTAGTACTACAGCTGAGAAATGAGATCTTGGAGTCATCATCAGTGACTCCCTTCAGCAACTGAGTCAGTGCAGCAAGGCTTATAGCAAGGCAGGTAGAATGCTGCAGTGTATCGGGAGAGGTATTGATAACAGCAATGAAGAGGTAATACTTGTCCTGTGTAGATTCTTTGTGAGGTCTCACCTAGAGTACCATGCCCAGTTCTTGGGTCCCTTACCAGGAAGGATAGGGATAGGCTGGAGACAGTGTAGCAAAGGGTAAAAAATGATCCTGATTCCAGGCCAGCAAGGCAAGTCCTATGAAGAGCACCACAAGGCAATGAATATGTACCCAGTGGAACCAGAAGGAAAAGGAAGATATAATAAGAGACCTTCAAGCTCCTACAAGGAACTAACAAGGTGAACTGTGGGAATTATTTAGCCTGAAAACTAACTTGCGTCACGTGGTCATGAGTGGAAACTAAAAGGAGTGATGTTCAGGAGGGACGGAGAAAATACTGTTTTACAGAAAGGGTGGTGGAGCCATGGAACAATTTGTCAGTCAAAGTGGCTGTTGTGAAAACTGTTAATGTTTTCAAGTGCAGCTGGGACAGAATGAAGGGGAGGGGGGGAAAGGCCATTGGCCTCCAGTAACACACAGTCCACTCTGGCTTTGTCCCTAATCTATACACTCCTTTACTACTCTCTTCCATTTTGAACCTTTGCCGCCCTGATCTCCAATTCTGATCCCTTTCGGGGTTCTTGCATCTTGAAGGGGAGTAGGACCTTGAAAGACATTTCCTCCCCATTATCATCCCTCCTCGCCCATTGCCAAACCCTTTCACACCCAAGTGATGGCCATAAGTCCTTGCTATGGTAAACCTAGAACTTAACATATAAGGGCTGAATCATGTATTACATCCCCTGCACTTTCCTATGTGTATGTCCAGTTTCTCTGGCAATAGCCTATCTTGTTACTTACTGTAGCTAGTCCTGCTTGTATTCTAGTAATGTGTCTCTGGAATGTGTAACTGATAACTGCTTACCCTGCTCTCTGTGAGAATTTTAGTGCCTGTCTGTTGCAACTTCACTGTACATGTTCCACAACTGTATTGTTCTTAATCTTATTGTATGTAGTGGCATCTTTTACATGCCTCTCATCAATTGATTCAACGAACTGTTACGTATTTTACTTTCTGAATATTATGTATCTCTGCTCCCTCCTGTATCCCCTTCCACCTAGGAAGCATCTGGAAATGAGCTGTTTACAGCTCATGACGTCTTTCCTTGTAAAACTCTTTCAAATAAAATAATAAAATAAAGGGCATAGTGGCTGCTTAGGGTGACAGAATCAGGGAGAAGAATGGGGGGGGGTCGGGTATGGGGAGGACTAGAACTCTGAGAGACAATAGGTCCCAATGTTAAATAGGAAGCTCAGGCAGACTGGATGGATCATTGATCTTTTTCTGCTGTCAGTGTCTGTTTCTGTATGCATTACAAGTGCCATCCAATCAGTGCTTGAGTTTAAGAGTATAAGAGACACGGCTGAAGAGAAGTCTGGGCTTATTTCAGACTAGTCTGACAGCCAAGAGAGTGTGTGTGTGTGTGTGTGTGTGTGTGTGTGTGTGTGAGAGGCCCAGAAAGATAGCTACCAGCAACTTTCACAGCCTGAAGGTTGCTTTCTGACCTCGCAGAGTTTGGCCTTACCATGCAGGGGATGGGGGTTGTGCGGGGGATGGAGACCATGCAGGGGATGGGGGCCGTGCAGGAGATGGGGGCCATGCAGGAGATGGGGGCCATGGCAGCTGTAGTGCAGTTGCATCCTCCTCACAATTGTTCCAGTGCAGCGAAGAGTTGTGCTTTAGACCAGCCAAATCCTGATCCAGTCCATGAAGGGAGGTGATCCAAATCAGTGAGAGAGACCAAGGGCAGTGCAGCAGAGAGGCACATCACTATTCACTGCCAACGCAGCAGAGAGGCACATCACTGTTTACTGCCAATGCAGCAGAGTGGATCGGACAGAGAACAGCTCTCAGAGGTCATCAGAGCCATGAGTAACTCAATGTTTCAGCCCTGAAAATTGTAGGTAGCTGCATAGCTATGGATTTAGGCTAAAGTCCGTGAGGACTGCGGCTGTTTAATTGATAGTCCCAGGCAGGAGACTGCAGAAGCCACCTGGCCAGTTTCTGTAGGATTGGAGATAGGGGCCCCTTCCCGTGCTAAATTTGTTTAAACTTTTGTTTATGTTGTGATTATTGCTATGCAGACAACAGGTCCCAGCTTTATGCTAGCCAGTGCCTTACCAATGGAATACCTGCTAGAACAGTGGAGAGCTCTTCCATAAGGCATTTGGGAGAAAAGCTGGATGCACCTCTTTGTGAGGGGGTCAAAAATGTGATGGGGAGGGTCTATGACTGCTTAAGTCACGGTGCTACAGCATTTGGATGGAGTATACTTCCTGCTAATCCCATTCATTCCTTGTGACCCTTGTTTTTCTTGTCCCTCCTCTAAAAAGTTTCTGTTTGTGCTTTTGATGTTGATTGTATTGTCTGTGTCTTACTCAGAGTCATAGTTACTGTTTGTGGGCTGTATTACTGTGTGGAAGGGGAATTGCATTACTTCCTGGGGTATAATAAGCATAGTGACCAGGTACTTCTATTTCTGCCCCAGGTGGAGCACCAAATCATCTCATAAGCATACTCAGGTTGTTCATAACCAGAAGAACCTTGACCGACTCCTTGAAGAGGTAAAGGTAAAGGAGAATTGGGACCGCTTGAGGGCCTAAGCTACAATGGGGGAGATGACAGGTATGAAAAAGTACTGTACCTCAAGTAGCCTGTTTTCACAACATCAATACAATAGGACCCAGGGAGTTGGGAAAAGACAGTCATGCTAGTCAGAAGGCAAGTATTCACTAGTGTAAACTCACTTTCTCTAACCTGATATAAAAAGAAAGTCCCTCTTCTGTTTTGTATTTAGCAATCCAGACTGAAAGAAGGGCTGCCCTCATCAGCAGGTGGAGACTGAGAGACAGCTGAAGAATTTGACTGAAGGTCCTCCTCTGTGTCAAGCTCCTCAGTTCCACAAGGTCCTGCAGGCGGTCATACCTTACTAAGTATTTTCCTGGAGCCGCTGTATTGTACACCCCTTCAATCCTGATTGTTGCAAAATGGAAAGAGAATTTCAGTCCATATTGGCAATTTGGTTTCCACAAAGATGTTGCTTGGAAACCGGATGGCCTTCCATCAGTATTGTGTACATCACCTACACTTGTGTGAGGTTCCAGTTGAGAGAGGGCTTTTATGGTCTCCACCAGTCATAAGCTTAGCCTTATCAGTCTCCTCCCTGATACTGCCCACTCTCCACCTACTCTCTGCTTTTCAGTTTCATCTACTTCAACAATCACAGAGCTAAAAAGTACAAAGTGAATTGTGCTGTAAATATATGCAGCACTTTCAAGGTTTCTACTAGGAACAGCTGCTGTGCTTTTTGTACTGCACTGTGGTCTCCTAAAGCCACTCTGTGGCACTTCCTATCTTCTGTCTGTCCCCACCCCTAAAATCAATGGCAATGCCTCCCCCCCAACAAATCATGGCAACAAGCTCAGCTGCTTGGTGGCAGTTATGTTCTTCTCCGCTCCCCTTCCCCTGTCTTTCAAGCATCTCAGTGAGCTGCATTTTGACTTCCTTTCTTCACCCACCTACCCCAGTCCCACACCAGGGTGCCCAACCCCCTGTGTTGCTACACCAGAAGCAACAATTTCACAGAAAGTGAATTACTGGTACAGAATTAAACACCCTTTATTTTGAAAATATTCAGCATCAGGATAGCCTCTTTTAGGTACATCACCTCATTTTCAAGAGGTTACTGGAGCAGCATTTCTAGGTTTTCATATATTACTTGAGTTATATATGTACTTTAGTACATAAATACATAGTTTGGGGTTCCATTAGGCATGCCAATATAGTTAATACGTGAGGTTCCCCACTGTCCTGAAAAGGGTAATGATTAGACCCTTCCTAAAGAAGTCATCTTTGGACCTTGATAGTTTTGTAATTACCAGCCTGTGTCAAACCCTCTCATTCTGGGAAGGTGGTAGAAGGTGGTGATGGCACAGCAGGAGTTTCACCAGGAAAATGTTGACATCTGTGAGCCTCCTCAGTCAGGTATAGACCTCCGCCAAGATGTTCTATGATTTCCCACTGTTGTGGGCAGAGGTGCCAGTCCATTCTAGAGCCTCCTTGGTTGCTCATCTGTGTTTGACATGGTGTATCATGGGGTTTGAGTCCTACCTCATGGGTGAGGCACAGCAGGTTGTTCTAGGTAATTACATCTCTGGAACAGATGTGCACAACTGTGGATTTCTCATGGTTCAATCTCCATCCCCATATTGTTCATGTGGGATCACAGGACAGTATAGTATAGAGTTTTGTTACTTTGGTGATGATATGCAGCTATACTTTTCTTGTGCACATGACTGGGATATTGCGGTCTCTGTACCGAGTCATTGACTTCATGAAGTCAATGACTGAATGAGCCTCGAAATGGCTAAGCCATTAGCCAGGCAAGATGGTGGTGATTCTTGTTGAACCAAGGTTTCCTTGGATCAGCTATGATAAGTAGTGATACCGTCCTACCATCTTTTCATGGTGTGACTCTCAGAGTTGCTCACAGGGTTAAACATCTGGGTCATGTGCATCTGTTCCATTGTAGGCTGAAACGACACACTACAGACACATATTTCATCCTGTAGGGACTCACCATTGCTCATAGGCAGACAATGCATGTTCTATAATTACAAAAATGTGTTCCATGGACCATTTGGGTTCCTAGTGTAGGAATGTTTGGGAAACACAGGAAAGGACTGAAATGTTTAATAGGGTATAGATCAGTGTTGTGAAATTACTTTTATAAAATAATCAGTTAAGTTACTGTTTACTCTCAAAGAAATATATATTGGTTACAGTTATTTATTACTCTGTCATAAAAAGTAATCAGCAACTGTAACTCAAACTACTTTTCATATTACTTTATATTACTTTTGAGAAGTTTGTTATGTTTACTTATTAAACATATTTATGAACTCAGGAAGTTCCAGAAATTCAAAGAAAGAACTAAAGTAGATTTCATGGGCAGTCAGTGAGTTTATTGGTAAATTTTATTTAATGTTTTCTAAATAAAAAAATATGAAAATAGTCATATTGCTTTTTGACTTTGCACGTAATGTGCGATACTAAGCATATTCACATCACAGGTTGACATTTTCCAACAAAACCCACATCATGAGTGTTATAAATTTATCTTTTTAATTTTTTTTGCCATTGCCATAGTGTTCAAGTTGAAACAGATAACAAGTACCACATTAAGTGCTTTATTTGTGTTTTTGGGTTAATAACAATAATTCCATGTGATAATGGCGACAAAGTAATGGCAACCGGCAAATGGCACATTTAGAATGGTGACGGCAAAGCGGTGACCATAAGAAACGACGACTGACATATCCAGCGATTTCGCATCCTATAGACAGTGCTCACCAGGTCCTTTTCTGTAAGTGGGAGAGCTCTGCCCTCACACACCTCATGGCGGGCTGTGCCCCGGATCCCGCTATCTCTATTATTCCTACCCGAGATGCTCCTTGACACTGGGGTAGGTTAGTGCTTCGATTCATCATTTACACCCAGTCTCCATTAATTATGGCTCACCATTATTGTTTTCGCCCTTATAACATCGCCATTCTTGAGTCGCCGTTTTGCTGTCACCATTATTACATGCTACCATAACCATCTATCATTTAGATTGTCAGTGGTCACAAATAAAACTGTACAAGATGACACTTTTCTTCATATATTTTAAAAGTATACCACCACGCATAGTACACTACACGAAGCGAAGTGAAGTGGCTGTACACTTCCGGTGTTGTGTGTGAGTGATGTACTTTTGTGGTGTAGATAGTTCACCTCCACCTGGCAGAGTGGCCAGTCAGTTCACCAGGTGGGGAGACCATCAGATATCATCACTCCAGTGAAAGTGCCACACTGCCATACTACCATACATTGTGCTCATGGCATTTACAGTGCACAGTCAGCACTAAGAGCAACAGAGCCCCACATCCAAATGTGGTTTTGTTCTCAATTTGCACTTTGTTGTGTGCATTGCAAAAAAAATGTGTTTTTTTACTTACTGCCTATGCAGCAGCATAGTAGATTGTATTTTGTGAGTGCAGGATTTTGCCTGTCAATTCTGGCTATTCTAGGCCCTCGACTTACCCCATCCATCCCCAGCCTGAATCATATGTCCAGTATGAGCTGACTCCACTGACCTGGTGCCTAGCCCTTCTCAGTGTCTTGATGCATTTAATAAATGTCTCCTCTCCTCCTACGTCCTGAGCTCTTGCTACTACCAGTCTTCCCACCCTTACCCTTTTCACATCTGCCTTTCCTCCTTCCAATTCTGCCTTTCCTCCCTTTTAACGCAAAGCCCCCCCACTTACATTACTGTTCTATCCTGCACCCCCTGCTCCCCCACTCCCTCTTGCCTAAATTTGGTCTCTCCCACTAGTCTCCCTTTAGTCGCCTCCTCATCCTCCTCATCCTCATCTAAGCCCTCCACTTCCTGGACTGAGCCTACCCTGTAGGCTGCCACCCACTGATGGAACCCACCGCCAGACTCCCTTGCACTTGTTTTTTGAAACTGAATGATGTGTTTTACTATACCAGTTGAACAATAAAGTGAACATCTGTTAACTTTACTGATTGTGTCAGGGGTACTCTGAACTTGGGCATCTGCTATAAGTCAACTAATTCACTGCCTGAACATTGCCATGGTTGAATTATCCCTTACTTGCTATATGTCAGGTTATTAGTGACTGTACATGGCATTGCCTGAATTATTCCCTTACCTTTGTAAAATGTACTCCCTTCTATTTGTTTTGTGAATTGAAGTTCTTATAATATATGTATGTATAAATGTATGTATGTATTGTAATCTTTGAAAATGAACACCTTGCTCAAAGGTTATTTCCGAACCATGAATTAAAAAAAAAGGACCCAATATTCAGACTGCGCCAGGCAATGGTGCAAGAGGGGGCGCAGCGCATCTGAGATGCGCCGGGGCCAAGACAGCGGGATATTCAAAGGTGATGTGCTATGGCGCATCACTGTTGAATATGGTACAGAATGTACATGTGTGCAGTGACAGTGTGTTTGTGCATTCCCAGACAGGGAGGACTAGGAATCCTCCAGCACAACTGCTGATTCGCTTGGCACATCATCGCGATATTCAGACTTGGGCATGTAAATGGGGCCATAATATATGCTTAGTGCAAATAGGCCATTTCCATGTCATTATGGCCCATTTGCATGCATTGCGAGGCAGCACGGCAAATGCGCCTGTCACCCTGCACAGACCATTGTGTGGACAGAGGTGGGCCTGGGGCATCCCACCCTGTAACCACGATCGTGGTAGGAATGATGATGGGCAATCCCTGGTGATCCAGTGGTACCCCTCCTCCCATTGGCCCGACGCAGGCAGAAATACAGATCCAATAACCCTGGTGGTCAGTGGAACCCACCCTCTTCCCGCACTCCGAATGTGTATAAACGCAGAAGTGTCCAGTCCTGGTAGTCCAGTGACCCCTTCCACCCAAATATGCGATCGCCAGTGTTATCTCAGGACAGTAACTGCCCGTGATCTTGTGGAACCCCACCTCTCCTGAAACACTGATCACCAGTGCCGTCAGAGGGTGACACATTCCCTGGTGGTCCAGTGGCTGCTCCTACCCACACAGCACACCCAGGCCTCCCAGCTCCCCCTGTCATTGGTGGGGCGGCAGCAACCCGCCCGATTACCACCGTTCGCCCACTCAATGTCAGCTTACAGTATGTGCTGATGCTTCCATTGGTCCACTGTGTGAACCAATGGGCTTGTAGGGCATACTGTACTACACAGGTGCAAATATGTGAATGACTCATTCACATATTTGTGCCTGTGTAGTACAGCCGGGCGGTATGCGGGCAGGTTGCTGCCACCTGCCGATGATGGTGGCGGGGAGCTGGGTGGCCTGTGTGGGTGGAGGTAACCACTGGACCACCAGGGAATGTGTTGTGTATGACGGCACTGGTGATCACTGTTTCAGGAGGGGTGGGGGGTTCCACAAGATCACCGGCAGTTACCAGTTCTAATATATCACCAGCGATCACGTATTCGGGTTGGAGGGAGGCAATTGACTACCAGGGCATGGACACTTCTGCATTTACACACGCTTGGTATGGGGGGGTGGGTTCCACTGGAACCACCAGGGTTAACGGATCTGTATTTCTGCCCGCAATCGGGCCAATGGGGGGGGTACCACTGAATTGCCAGGATCTGTTTGGGTGCTTGAGGACGGTGTTCATGCTGGGCAGGTGGCCACTCACAGCAGGCGGTTGCTGTGTTGTGCCCTGCAGTACAGCAGCACACCTGTGGGTGGCTGGCATTTGAGCCGAAATATTCAGGCTCAACTTTTGTCCCCTGGTATGCGGTACATCTGGGGGTTGTGCCAGCAGATGCTCTGCATATCCCAGGCTGAATATCGGGATGTGCCGCATATGCATGGGCATGCCCCCTTCAGATGCGCCGCATACATTAGCACTGCACCCCGGCACATCTAGTCAACCTATTGAATATTGCACTGGGGCGCATTGCGGGGTTGCGCTGGTGCAAGTGGCTGCACCAGATGCAACCCCTTTGAATATCCCAGCCAAAATGTATCACCCTGACTCTGCTGGCTTGCAAACTGGCATTTTTTGTCACTACAAATCTTTAAATCCCTTGCAGCTGCCTGACATGGGAGGATGGCTGCAGCAGTGGGAGATGCAATACTCTACGGACAGCGCATGTTAGGAGGTTTTTATAAGATGCAATCTTTTGTTTGCTGCTCCCCACTGTCCTCAGTGGGCTAAGTGCAGTCACAGAGGAGGACTGTACCTAGCCTAGGCCCCTGGGTAGAAGAGTGGGACTGGCAAATATCTATGATTGTAATAGTTTATAAATGCTCTAAAACATTCACTGCAGGCTGTTGTTGTCTCCCTCTGCTGCAGCCCTCTTCTAATGTTCCCTGTAGAGGGATTTGAAGAATGTTGTGGTTACAGAAAATGTCAGCTTGCAAGGCAGCAGAATCAGTGTGTTACAAATACAGTTGCTGCACAGTTGCAGTAAACAGTAAGTAAACTAACTTTTTGTGATGCACACAAATAGCACAGATTGAGAACAACCACACACTTGGGTGTGGGGCACTTTAGCATTGCTGACTCTTCCCTTTTAAAGAATGTGCAGTATACAGTGTAGTGACCACAGGTAGTATTTGCAGAACATAATTTCTCAAAAATTTCTGTTAATTAAAAAATAAAACGTAATTAAACAGAAACGTCCTTCCATCATGTGTCATTCATCAAACCATTCCTAAGCTGGCCTGCTGGCACAGCGGTAGCGCTACCATTCATAATGCCGATGACCCGATTTGGGAACAAGCCCGGGAAGTTGGAGGGCTGGCTGGGGAGGAGGCTGAGCATCCTGAGGACTGCTTGTCTTCTCCAGGGAGGGAGGAGGAGGGGAAGGGCCTCCGCATTTCTTGGATCATTCCCAGGCGGAGGCCCAGGGCACAGCAAGCGCCGAGTCAAACACAAGGGAGGGAGGGACGTGACAGATGTCGGCAGTCACGCCTTGACATCCAGGGCAGAAGTCACGTCTACAGAAGAGGGAAAAATCCTCTCCAAGCTCCGAGAAGATGAAGCACCGAAGCTGACCTCCAAGGCTTGCACCTGCCTGGCCGACCTAATTCCCAATGAAACAAGAAGTGTTCAGGCTGTAGCTGCCCCACCTCATCCCCGCCTTGGGGGGGGGAAGAACTGCAGCTCCATGGGGGAGCTGGGAAGGCCAAGGTAAAGTGTCAAGAAGCTGGGGCAAGACTCCACTGGTGCTCCTGATGATGTGGGGCTTGGGAGATGGGGAGGATAAAAACATTTCCCTAAAGACCGTGCAGTGGCTACCAGCTGTCATCACTGATTCATTCACATAAAATTGGGAATGACAAGCTACAGGTTATAGGCTCAGCTGAGGCCACTGGCTAATGATCCCACGTAACCGATCTGGTGCTACTGCTAGTATGGTGCAGTGACATCAGGTCAGAGCAACTCGTCAGTCATAGTTGTGAAAGATGACTGTGAATGAATCAGTAATGATGTGGCTGCCACTGGATGAACATTTTTTTGTTGGTTTTGTACAGAAATGTAATTCCCCAAAACCCTATCAATTCATGATAGCTGCAAAGTAATCAATTTACCACACCCGTAGTGAAATTGATGAGTTTGCCTCAACTATGATTGGGGATGGGGTGGCAGCCACCCATGCCAAGCCAGTGTCAGTGTGCAGAGGGTGAGGGACACATTGCCTCTATGGGCCCCTGCTCTAGCTTGCTCTCAGTTATTTCCTTTCATGCAGCGAATGAATCATTGATGCTGATAATGATCCTGATTGATCAGGATGATGAAATGTCACCCCAGAAACCCTATCCATGCGAGTAGCTGCTAAGTCATCAAATTCCCATGCCCATAGTGAAGTTTATATGTTTGCTTCAACTATGATGGGGCAGTGGCCACCCAGACTGGCTAGGCCAATGTCACTGTGCAGTGCCAGTGGTGGGTTTAATGACATTGCCACCACGGGCCCCTGCTCCATCTGTAGCTTTCTCCAGTCATTTTCTTTCATGCAGTGAATGAATCACTGATGATGATGATTGTCAATCAAGATGATCACATGTCATGTCACCCCAAAAAACCCTATCTGTGCATAGAGCTGCTAAGTCATCAACTTTCCATGCCCATAGTGAAGTTGACAAGTTTGGATCCATGACGGGAGTCCGACAAAAATTTTGTCGAACGCCCCGTCAGCAACACTGGCAGGTCGACCGCATTCTGCAGTCAGCTGCCGGTTCGCACTTTGTTCTGTTGTTTTCTGGGGACTTCACCCACAAACCCCTACGCGGGGGCTGTGCCTCACAACCCCTCACTTAAGGATTCTCAACTCCAGTCGGAGCTGATTGGGGGTGCAGGACCTTCGACAGACAGCGCCGGTTCCAGCGGTCTCCCACCGCTGCTAGGCACTGTAGTCACTGTGGGGGACCTCACTGGTGAAATGTCGCTGTTGGGGGGAACGACAAGTTTGCCTCAATTATGACAGGGGATGGCAGCCACCTAGGCCAGGCCAGTGTCGGTGTGCAGTGGTTCTACCTTGTTCTGATCTCAGTCATTTCCTCTCATGCAGTGACTGAATCACTGATTATGACTGTCAATCAGGATGACAATGATGATGATAACCACATTTTATGGCTGTCTGATGAGTTCTTGAGGATGATGATGATAACATTATTACTAGACAATAAGCTGGCATGCTAAAGTAGTAGATAGCCTAGGGTTGCTTAGCTGGGGTCTGAATGTCAGGTAGCAGGCAGGCAGCTTTGCCTAAAGGTAATTGACAGCCAGTAAGTTTGCATTTGTAACCCCCATGCCACTTTTGGCAAGTTAGCGCCCCCCATTAAAACAACTAGTACCCACTTATGGTATACCATTTACTTTTAGCAGAATATTCAGATTAGTACCACCCCTAGCTTTAGAGTGTATACCAGGCTCATTATCTAAAGGAAGGGGGTGGGAGTACAATTACCAGAAAGAACCTTTGCATTTACAACCAGGTCCAGGAGAGAGGATGCTAGGCGTATGCTAGACCTAACTGCTGAAGGGGCCCCAATAACTCCATACAGAAAGCAATGGTTAGAATGTCCAGTGCAGCAGCTGGGATTGTTCAGTTTGGCTTTTATTCACCGATGTTACTAAAGCACAAGTGGACGCCTTGCAGACTCCAGTTGGCATTCTTCCCACCCTTTGCTCAAACCGACAGTTTCTGCCATTCCTTTAGGGTTACACCAAAAGAAGCCATCAATCCCCACTGAACTGCTAAAGACTCCAAACTCTAAACTTTAAATTTGACAATCAAGTGTATGAGGGGTCCTGACAGGTGTGATGTAGCCTTACCTCTGAGCACACACACCTCAGCCAACTCCCAATGAGAACAGTTTCTGCATAAGTATTCACATATCTGTTGCTCTTCCTTTAGGCATAGAGAACAAACCAGAAAGCACCCTTTTTCCATGGTAACTTGTCAGAAATTCTCACACAATGTCCTTCTCAAAGGTAGCTGTACGCACTTCTAGACCTTCAGGGAATGCCCTTGGATCCACTGAACTGGCAGTCCCTCTCCACTCTCCCTGGAGTGAAATCAAGGATTCCTGCTGCAAAAGGTCTCCACCACTTCACTGGCAAATGGAGATATCCAAACTAGGGTGAGAAACACAGGGCTCTCTGTGACAGAGCCCCAACTGACAGATCTCCTGCCACTCTGACTCCCAAACTCAGACTAACTGAACATTCTAAAACTTCCCTGAGCAGCTGACTCAAAAATGGTTATGCTGCTGTGAGAGTTCTAAATGACGAATCATCTCCACCAGGCTAGCAAAGTAAACAATGATTTCATTATGAAAGCAACCCCTTAATGAGCTCCTTACCAGCTGCCTTTCACCTGCCTATAGAATAGTACTAATGGGATTCTAGTAAATCCAGGGGACTGGGTGGTTACACATTTTTGTGCCAAAGAAATCAAAGAAAATTAGAAAAAGATCAGTGACTGTCGACCATGAAAATCTAAACTGAATCTGGTCATTTGGGAAAGCAAGGGAGGCCCTGGTTAATCCCATATAGTGTACACACCAGTCTATGTCCACCACACCAGAACCACCATAGATGAAGAGCATGGTCCTTACGCAGACTATCACAGAAGAAGACCGAAATGCACTTGACTCAAGCTAGTTAAGTAGCAGTTTTGTCAGTCACCAGTTTTTCCAGCACTGTCTCAGTAACTCATGTTATTTAGTTCAGTTTTCCCTTCAAAAAAATAAATTCCCTAGCCGGCCCGGTGGCACCGAGTGCTGAGGCGCTGGATGCCTTACCTTGCACTGTGCCAGCGACCTGGGCTTGGGAACGACCTCTGGTCGCCATGGTGGTGCTGGCACAGGGAGGGGGAGCAGGATCGAGCAGTTGCTCTCTCTCTCCTCTCCTGGGTGGTGGTGGTGGGTTTCGTCCATAGTCCGCCATCACCGAATGGAGGTTCAGTGACGAGCGCAGGTAGTACCGGATGATCGTTAGGGTGGGCATCCCAGAAGACTTATAAGTGCAGCTTCAATGCGGTGCATCACATCGGGATGCGCGGGAGTGGGACAGGAGAAAACCTGGAAAACCGTTAAATACCAATAGAAAAAATCTATTCCTATTTTGCATTTACTGGTGACATACCTGCCACTACCAATAAATGAATGAAATATCTGTGTTTTGGTAAAAGTAATATAGCAGCATTATATCAGAAACATGAAATAGCACCGTGACCAGACCACTTTCAACAATAATATCCTCCCCCCCAAAAAACAAGTACTAAAAAATGTTGTTGACTTGCTTGGTTGTATCATCACATTGATATATATCCATACATCACGATGCCAGTGTTTACAGTTATCCTCAGCTGGCCACAAGATTTGTAAACCCAGCCATGGAAGTCAACATTAATTTAAGTAAGTGACTCACACACGGCATGTGGAAATTTGAATATCACAATTCTTTGCATGATGAATGATAAAATTATTTTGACTTGAAATGCTGGATACCTTGGGCAACGATTCACTGATAATGTTGACCCTTGATATTTTCTGGTGACTAACAATAAATTGTTTCTTGAATTGTTGTTATCGTTGACTTCAGTATGTAATAGGTTTATAATTATGGTCGTCATGACTATTGAGTATGGCTATGATTCACGTACTTTCAGATATAATTATGCAAAACAAAAAGACCTAATATTTGTTAGATTGTACTGTAATGTAGACATCATAAATGCTAAGATTAGTTTAAATAGTTATCGTAAGATTAGTGCTATAATTATTGACATGACAAAGAACCGTAAAGATAAAGAAACAGTTTTCTTTTATGTTGGCGTGCTTGTGCAGCCAACATCTTGCGGTAGTGCAGATTTGGAGGTGCGGTCACTGTTGGACAAATGCAGGGCATGCACCAGTAGGTGCGTTCCTCATTCCCCAATCAACCAGCAGCAGGGGCCGACACCCTGCCTAGCTAATGAGGTGAAGACATCACAGAAACGGGACGCTGCAATGAGAGCGAACGGGTATCAGCGTGGCTCAGTTGGTAGCACATCCGCCTCTGGACCAGAAGGTCATGGGTTCTCGTCCCACACCGGGATTGGACTTGCACCTAAAAATCGCTGGCATCCGAGTGCAGTATTGGGGGGGGTGCTGTACTGCTGGGGTGTGCCGTCCTTCGGATGAGATGTTAAACCGAGGTCCCTTCTGCCCATCCTGGTGGGTGTCCAGGTGGAAGTAAAAGAACCCAGGGCACTCTTCGCAAAGAGTAGGGAACATTCCCGGTGTCCTGGCCAACATTCCCCTTCCCATAAACCGGTTCATGCAATTATCCAGGCTGTGTGTGGGTGATGATGTGCGATATGGCCGCCACCACACATTCAGTCACTTCACTACCAGTCTAGCATTGCTTGTAAAGCGCTTTGGATGTATGAAAAGCGCTATATAAATGCTGATTCTTCTTCTTCTTCTTCTTCTTCTTCTTCTCATGCAGTGTGACCATAACCTGCCTCCCCCTACATGCAGGCAACATGGTGGCAGTGACTGCCGCTGTTGCCTGTCAACCCCCCCTTTATTGTGTGCCGGCGAGGTGCCCAATCCCGTCGGCATCATGTAACCCTTTTTTGATTGCCGAGGAGTGCCCAATCCCCTCAGCATCATGCGCGCCCCCCAACAGTTTTTCTTTGATTCGACGGGGCCCAATCCTCTTCGGCATGTATCCTCCCTCCCTTGAACTTTGGTCGATGGGGAGCCCATTCTCTATTGGCATAATGTGTCCCCCTGTTTTTTTGCTTGCTGAGGGTGCCTAATCCCCTCAGCTCCTGCGGCCCTCTTCCTTGTTTGGTTAGGGTGCCCAATCCCCTGTCTGCAAAGCACCCACACACACACCAGGTGGCACACTGGGAGCCCACCCAGCATGCCAAAGCACCTATTAAATGAAAACAGTCCCCAATGTTTTTTTTTTTAACCTATAAAGCAAAACGGTTCTTCATACTCTTCCAACCCCTCCCACAACCTCACCTACCCACTGTGCACCCTGCCTCCCACACCCCTACACCCCATGCTTACTTCCAGAGTCTGCTGAAGGATCTTCAGTGGACCAGGAACAGGGCCTGCACTCTTCAAAGCTGACCGCTAACTGAGGAAATGCTGGTAAGCTGTATAATGGAATAAATAGGGTTTTTCAACTTTAATGCATATCTCGGCATTTTGGGAATTTTACACCAAATTTTCAACATGGGTTTTTGGGACCCTCCTCATGAATTCTGCCACTGTCATATCATTAATCGGTCCTAAAAGGTGATTTCACAGTCACTGCGCCGGAATCACCTTTCGACCAATTAATCTAGATGACAGTGCCACTGTTCATGAGGTGGGCTCTCAAAAAGCCTATGTTGCACATTTGGTGGAAAAAATCCAAAAAAATGGCTGTTTTACGAGTGTGCGTTGCGCAGCTGCTACACAGGCTCATAACTTTGCGAATTCGCAATATTTTCACACCAGATTTTCAACATTATCATTTTTGTACACCTCCTTGTGAACAGTACAGCTGTCATTTTTCACATCCTGGCCGAATGTGTTTCCGCACTTCTGGTGCACAATAGCGTGGTCGCTGTGGGAAATTAGTGTTTGGGCCAGATTATGAAAATGACAGTGACACTGTTCACAAGCAGAGGTCCTAGAACGCCTATGTTGAAAATTTGGTGATGATACTCTATAAAATGACTGTGTTACGAGCGTGAGTTGGCAGATTGCATGCACGCTCGTAACGTCATGCATTTGTAATATTTTCACTCTGGATTTTTACCATTGGCATTTTTCCACACCTCTTGATGAATAGTACAGCTGTCATTTCACATATCCTACCCTAAATGTGTTTTCGCAAATCCGGCGCAGAATAGCACGGTCGCTGTGTGAAATCACTTTTTGGGACAGTTTGAGGAAATAACAGTGACACTGTGCATGAGCAGAGGTGCTAAAATGCCTATGTTGAAAATTTGGTGCCGAACGTCCATAAAATGACTGTGTTACAATCGTGCGTTGAGCATTTCCCACGCACCCTTGTAACTTCGCAAATTTGCAATATTTACATGCCACATTTTCAACACTGGCATTTTTTTACGCCTCCTTGTGAACTGTACAGCTGTCATTTTTCACATCCTGCCCAAAATGTTTTTCCGCACTGCACTACCAAAGCCAATGCCAGCGTGACAACATTCGGCATTGACAAATGCTTGTTATGTATCAGAGTTGAATATTGCAAATCCAACAGCATGAGGCTGCTATGTTAAATAACAATGCAGATCAGCTCATTTTCTAAGGGTACTGACAGATCAAATGGCGACAGTGAGAAGACGACACAGTATATAAGCTCCAGTAAGATAAACATTATGTTCAAATCATTGTCTATGATTACAATATAATAAAGTGTAAAGGTGGCATAACAGATACTATTAGCAGATTTGTATTCATTTAGTTATTATCAGAAATAGTAACAGAAGATGAGATGCAGATGATGAGATAAGCTCATTTGTGGTTTGTAATAATGGCATACATTTAGCATTTTACCAAACATCCAAAATACCAACAGTTACGCTCGCTGTAGGTGGGCGTTGTATAAGGCAAGCCCAGAGCCAGTGGCAGCCTGCGGCTGGGTGGCACTGCCACATAAAAACCTTTTATAAAGAAGTTACAGTAATTTATGCCAACAGCACCCTCAGTCTAACATTGTTTTAGCATCACAAAAGTTCACAGTAGAATACTACTATTCCCAGTACATTTTGTTGCAATGTAAAAGTAACTGTACTTCAAAGTTTTTATCACCTAGTTGGTTTCTTCAAACATCAAGGACCTGAATAATTTTTCAGCTGGTGCACTTGATGAAAGTGCAGTATTGTAATGCAGGAATGTTTCCTCTATTGTCAGGAATGTTTACAAATTGTCTTTGTGTCTTTGAAACACTACTCCAGCTCATGAAGAACTCCACCATGGCTAGGTTGCTGATTTTCTTCAAATTTGAAGAAATCGTCATCATCCTCAAGGTTATCTTCAGGTGATGGACTTCTTTGATCAATATCTTCCTGATGTGACAGCAATTCATTTTCAAGCATGTTTTTAACTGCACGTGCTTCATCCTCATTGGCAATCCACTGAATGTGAAACTGTGGTAACGTGATGCTGGACAGAATGAACTCCCTCTCTTCAAAACTGATACTAAACCAATTGTCCACAGCTCTCACAATGGCAGCAAGAAGAGAGTGGTATAATGCAAAAATGGTCTCATATCAAGCAAATTCTTTTTAAATGCCACCAGTATTGGGAGTAGATATCCCAAGTGGCATTTTCTTTCTGTCTGCAGAATAGCCAGTGAGTTTGCAAGAGGCTGCATTACTGTGCAGTTCTCCATCACAAAAGCAATTCCAGTTGTTCTAAACATTGCTAGGCCAAGTTCATCACAGATATTGTGCAGATCAGCTTCTGGTTTGAAGATTTTGAGCTTTTAGAAGCAGCAGATTTGGGAGAGGAACAGGAAAAGTAGCTACAGCTTTCCTCCCCATCGCTAATTGCTAACTAAGATAGCTAACTGAGGGCCTGTGACCTGTAAAAGCAGAGTCAGCTGTGCCCCAGCTCCATTTTGAGCTTTTAGAAGCAGCAGATTTGGAAGAGGAACAGGGTCTGGGTGTCGGAGGACACAAATGGATTGTTTATTTCCTATGGTCTTTTGTCTTTCAGGCTGTGTCAGGTTTGTGACAACATCGGCTGCATTTCCCTTCAGCAGCATAGCCTGCACAGCTCCAGGGGCACAGACAGTAGCACAGCAACAGCAGGGGACGAGAGGCTCCTCCCACCCAGGAGTTGATTATTATATAGGGACTGCAGGTAGCTAAACAGAGACTTCCTGTTGGAACAGGAAGGGAACCTGGCTAAGACCGGACACCAACTCCAACTACAGGCAATGCAATTAACTGCAACAGAGGGCGGGGCTAGGACCACCAAAGGAAAACAGATCTCAGCGACAGCTCCAAGGAAGAGAACAAAAAAAATTTATTTCCCAGCAAATTATTTTTTTGTTCACCCTTTTTTTCCAGCATCAAGCCAGGAGAAGCAATAATATCCCATACGTCAGTATGGATATTAGCAGCTGCCGTAGGTGTGGAGCACTGTTCCCCAGAGGAATTCTCTGGAGAGTAGGGCATTGCCCCATATGTAGGACACTTAGCGAACTAAAGGAGCAGCTGAGGGTAGCGTGGAATAAGATATCTCAACTGCAGTGCAAACTTTATTGGAACAGAAATTGGAATCTACACCATCAAGTTCCACAAAAGCAGATCCCCCCCTTCCCGAAGCCTACTCCCACTGTGATGATTCGTAAAAGGGGATGGATGGTAGTGAAGAAAGGAGGAGGTAAAAATCAGCAGAAGGGACCAGATAAACCCCATTACCATCTCAACTGCAAATCATTTTTCACAGGATCTGGATCACAGTCACATGGAGGAGGACAGCAAGCCAGTTGAGGGGACAAGACTGCACTTGGAAATGACAAATGGCAGCAGGGGATAAAGTGCAATAAGAAAAGGATTAAGAAAGTACTCATTGTGGGAGACTCCATGGTAAGGGAAGTAGAGGCCCAACTGGATGATGGAGGGCAAAAAGGTGTGCTCATCAAATGCCTCCCAGGTGCCTCAGTGAAGTGCATTACTGATCACATTGGAAAGATAGTAGAGAGATGGAGATGGCCTTAACATCCTGATACACCTTGGGATGAATGATCTGGCTAATCAGTTGGTAGAGGAAGCCAAACAGAACCTAATGAAACCAAGTGAAAGATTAACAACTTAGTCAACCTCCCTGACCTTCTCAGAGGTTCTTCCAGTGTGGGGCAAATGTGCAAGTGTAGACAGGATCAGAAGAAAGGAGATTGAAGAGTTTAAACATATGGTTGAAGAGCTGTGCCATGAAAAGGGTTCCACTTCATAGGTGCTCGGGTGACTTCTGGGAAAGAAGGTTCTTCAGCTACGACTGACTGCACCTAACCAAGGAAGGAGTAAGAGCGCTGGGACAGAAGTTCCACGTCGGCATCAGACCTTTAAACTAGGAGGAGGGAGTTAGAATCTAAAGAACCTATCAAAGACACTTTAAATGATAGGGATTTAGCCGTCACTCCCCCACAAATACGAAGTACACACAGAAATAGAAACAAGGCAAACAGGGGTAAAAGAGAAGGAAAGACAAGGGTCAATCAGCAATCGGAGGTAGAGAGGGATACTACACATGCTGGGAGTATGGACAGGAGGGATAAAAAGGGGGAGCATAGAGATAGGAGGGAGTAAAGACAAAACGGGAGGTAGCATAACTTGGAAGCCATGTGCACAAATGCCCGCAGCCTGAGAAATGAAATCCTGGATCTAGTGGCCTCAGTGGCAGTGGCAGATCTGGACATTGTAGCTATCACTGAGACATGGTGCATGGGAAACCATGACTGGGACATGGCTATACCGGGATATACCCTATTCTGAAAAGATAGAGTGGGAAAGAAGGGAGGAGGAGTGGCTATCTACGTTAGGGATGGAATTCAGGCTACTGCGGTTCAAAGAATGCAGGAAGGGGCAGAGGCACTGTGGGTCACCCTGGAAACGGGAAACAGCACTGCCATTTGTACTGGGGTGATCTACAGACCACCTGCACAACGGGAAGAGATGGACAGGGTCCTGGTGAAAGCCATCCACAAAATGGCAGCTAATGGGGAAGTACTGTTTGTAAGAGACTTCAATTTGCCGGATGTCAATTGAAGCACTCATGCTGCAGCCACAGCAAGGAGCAGAGACATCCTAGACACCCTGCAGGGGTGAGCCTCAGACAAACTTGTGGTAGAGCCCACACGGAAGGAGCGATATTGGACTTGGTGCTCACTAATGGGGACAGAACCTCAGATGTAGTAGTGGGTAGCCACCTGTGGTCCAGCGATCACCGTGACAGTGGGGTTCAATGTGAGGACAGTAGAGGAGTCAAACCACACAAAAGCACTGGTCAACCTTGCAAAGTTGTGGGAATGTTTCAGGACAGCCCTGGTAGGGAAAGAGGAAAGAGGGGGTGTAGAGGACACAGTGGGCAAATCATAAAGGGGCTCTAGCAGAAGCAACAAGCCTTTGTGTTAATCAAGTAACTAAAGCAAAGAAAGAAAAAAATGCTATGGTTCTCTAAAGAAGTGGCCAGAATGGTGAGAGAGAAAAAAATGTTAGCGTTCAAGAGGTACAGTGAAACACAGAGGGAGAGAGACAAGGGATTGTATCTGGAAAAACTAAGAGAGGCAGGGAAAGCAGTGAGGGGTACAAAGGCACAAACGGAGGAAAGAATAGTGCAGGCAATAAAAAGAGGGGATAAGACCTTTTTTAGGTATATCAGTGAAAAAAAAGTCCAGAGGTGGGATTTTGAGACTAAAAAGGGAGGGGTATCCAGTGATAATAGCGACTACAAAAACAGCAACTCATTTTCGGCACTATTATTCTGGGCTACCCTGCACAATAGCGACTGTATGGGAAAGCGACCATAGGGAAGGGCAAACAGACGGGGAAATAACGAGGGGAATGGGAGGGACTGGGAAAGGGTTTTAGGGAAGGTGTACCTGTTGCTGCCGAAGCCAGCTATGTGGCATGGTGCTGTGGGTGGCTAGCTCTGGCACAGCAGGTATTGGGTTTGGGGACCAGGAATGAGTAATTTTGCCACTGCCTGCAGCTGTGGGACTTATTTTTCCGAAACTGATTTTGCCCTCCCGACATGCATCCTCTGGAGTTGAGAATCTTAATTCAGGTGGGTGCGGGGGACCTGCAAAACACTTTTAACAATCCAGATGTCGGGTTGCCTTGAAGTGTATATCACTGATTTGCTTTTTGACGATATACACTCGCCATTATAGCGATTGCTGTTTTGTGATTGCTGTTATGGCATGGAACCAAGGGGGGGGGGTGCGAATGGGGACCCAGAAGAGGCAGAAATCTTGAACAAATATTTTTGTTCAGTATTTACAGAAGAAGGAGAAGGGGAGGGACCACAGCTAGGGGATAGACGCACCAAGGGAAAGGAGGTGGACACCAGTCCGTTTACGGAGGAGAAAGTCCCAAAGCAGCTAGCAAAACTGAAAGGGAGACAAGACATGGGCCTCAGACAGAATACACCCCAGAATATTAAAAGAACTCAGAAGGGAGGTGATAACACCTCTGACAGCTCTGTTCAACAAATCAATAGAAATAGGTGTAGCTCTGGGGGACTGGAGGAGGGCAAATGTAGTCCCTCTCTACAAAAGTGGGAGCAGGGAGGAGGCTGGCAACCAAAGGCCTGTCAGCCTGACCTTGGTAGTGGGGAAATAGATGGAATCATTACTGAAAGAAAGGATAGTGACATATCTTAAGGACTGTGGGATATAGGATCAAACAATCACGGGATTTAAGAATGCATGGGATAGACATAAAGGAATTCTAGAGGTCAGGGGTAAGGGGAAATAGACTTCTAGGAAAACAAACTGAACTTACAAGCTCAAATGGGCAGACTAGGTGGGCCATAGGCCCTTATCTGCCGACACTGTCTATGTATCTATGTATCTATGGATCAGAGGCAACATGGGTTCCCAGTGGGAAGGTCTTGTAAAACAAATCTGACAGATTTCTTTGACTGGGTGACCAGGCAAGTTGATCAGGGAGAGCAGTGGATGTGGCCTACCTGGATTTCAGCAAGGCCTTCGACACTGTCCCACACAGGGGGCCTGTAAACATGTTGGGTAGCCTGGGGGTGGGGACCAGGCTGGTAAAATGGGTCAGAAATTGGTTCAGTGGAAGGACACAGAGGGTGGTGATGAATGGAGCTCAGTCCGAGGAGAGGGGGGTGACCAGCGGGGTGCCACAGGGATCAGTATTGGGACCAGTCCTTTTTATTGTCTTCATAAGCGACATTACAGAGGAGCTGGAAGGGAAGGTATGCCTCTTTGCAGGTGACACCAAGATCTGCAACAAGGTGGACACTGTGGGGCAGAGGAATGAAAAGGGACCTAAGAAACCTGGAGGAGTGGTCAAGAGTATGGCAGCCGAGATTCAATGCAAAGAAATGCAAGATCATGCGTCTGGGGCACAGAAATCTAGGGGAGGAATTACAGGATGGGAGGGGAGGGAGGTTCTGACAGCCATCAGACAGGAAAGGGACCAGGGAGTGATTATATCCGATGACCTAAAGGTGACCTAATAATGTGAGAAGGCTGTAGGGAAAGCCAGTGGGATGCTGGGGTGCACAGGGAGAGGAATCACTGGCAGAAAAAAGTAGGTGGTGATGCCACTGTACAGTTCACTGGTGAGATCTCATCTGGAGTACTGTGTCCAGTTCCAGGGGCCGCATCTCAGGAAAAACATAGACAGAATGGAAGCAATATGGAGAAGGGCAACTAAAATAGTGCAGGGGTTGCATTAGAAGCCATATGAAGAGAGACTGAAAGACCTCAATATGTATTCACTGGAGGAAAGAAGAGAGAGGGGAGATGTGATGGAGACATTCAAGTATCTCAGGAGTATCAATAAGGTACAAGAGGGTAGCATCTTTCATAGACAAAGAGGTTCAAGAACAAGGGGATGATATGAGACTGGGGTGGTAGACTCCTGGGTAACGTGAGGAAGTATTTCTTCACAGAAAGGGTGGTGGATACATGGAACAGCCTCCCTGCTGAGGCAGTGGGGGCAAAAATGGTGGGGGACTTCAAAAATGCATGGGACAAGCATAAAGGAACACTAACAATAGAGAAGAAAGGGGAAGCCGCAGGTCAGGTAGGAAATGTGGTTTATGCACTGGGTAGGAAAAATGGGCAGACTACATGGGCCCGGTGGTCCTTATCTGCCGTCAGATTCTATGTTTCTATGATTTTTCTGCTATGGATCTTATTTTTTCTACATTTCTGTAATAACAATTCCACCTTGCGCCATTGAGGATAATGACCTTGGTACCAATTTTGTCTGAAACAATTTCACTTGCTTCTGAGCTTCAGATGAGTTGAAGGAAAGTCTCTCACTCAATGCATAAGGGCAACACAAACAAGGCAAAGAGGTGCTACTGAGACAATTTGCATGGCTAAAAGGGGCCCCCCTCGGAAGAGGACCCCAGTCTCTGGATGCGGACTTCATACAAGCAGATGAGCTTATCAGCCTCTTGGGCTGGAAACCCACTAAGGCCCAGTTAACATCCCTTGTGGACAGTAGTTAAAAGGAGATGCTGCAAAAGATAGGGAGAATGTAGGAAGGGCAATGCCTAGGTGGGTAAAATGTAAAAAGGGCAAGTACCCAAGTCAGAGCAGGAGTACAATAAGAAGGGTACGTTGTAGATAGGCGGGCATAGCTCAGTAAAGGTGGAATGAGAGATGGCTCAAAGGGCAGGGAAGCAGCAGATGGAGCACAGGCCCAGGGCCAGGGGAGGCAGCTGGGACAGGTGAGCCAGGAAGGCTATGAAGTGTGGGAGGCAGGGCAACACTGGTTGGTGAGGAATGGAGGGCTAGAGGCAGGAAAGCACAGAGGGTCCAGGTTGGGGGCAGCAGCAGGACCAGAAGGAGTCAGCCAGTCAGTAAGGAAGGGGCAGGGAGATAAGAGGAGGCAGGCAGGACAGAAAGCTGGGAGACAAGGAGGATGAACTGCAGCAAGGACATAGGCTGTCACCAGGAGGTCAATGGAGGACAGGGACAAAGAACAAAACCAAGAAAGAGGTGGGATGGAGGCAGGGGTTTAATTGGGTAGGAGTCCACATGAACTCAGTTCCACCACCTCAAAAAATTGCATGAAAGTTCTACCACCTCTGTCATCTTTCTCCATTGACTACTATAGTAGAGTTCCACTAACTAGAAATGACGGTTCCACCACCTAGAAATCAAGATGTGAGCGTTCCACCACCTAAACATTTCCAGTTTAGCCACTGGGTGGAGGAGCACATTACACAGCAGTGGAAAGGGCCAGACCCACATTGTCCTGTCAGCTCGAAAGGAGCCCACCATGAGCAACACAGAGCAGCTGGTGGAGTCCAGGGCAAGGAACACCACAGCATGGTGCAGCAGCAAGGGCCCACACATGGAAGCACATGAACAGAGGCACCCAGAAAGTATGCTGGGATAAGGCACAGATGCTGCCTGATGAATGTGCAGCAGCCCCAAAGCCAGAGCTAGGTAGGAGGAGAATGGAAGAGGGTATGGGTGAACCAACAGCCACATGCTTGCTGCAACTAACCAAATGTGTGAAGGACGCTTGGATATGTGGGGTTTAACTACTGCTGGGTGGGAATGGCATGAGTCACCCACTGACCGACCGAACTGCAGGCACGATGACATTTCATTAGAGGTAATATAGGAAGAATGTGCATTAGATAATAAGTGGACAACAAGGCTGAAAATAAGCAATATTTTCTAGTCTTTCTGTCCCAGTCAAATAACAAGTTCTAGCCAGAGCTGATAGGGCTGTGAAGAACTGCCAAATTATTCAACACCGGTGCAACTTGGCCATTTTTTCAGGTGTTGTACCAGATTTTCAACATGCCCTTTTTGGTATCCCTTCTCATGAAGAGCGCCAATGTCATTTTGTTCGCATGTCCCGAAGGGTGATTTTGTAGAGCGAATGTACTATTCTGTGCCAGAGGTGCGAAAACACATTTTGGGCAGGATGTGAACAATGACAGCTGTACTGTTTTGAAGAAAGTGTGCAAAAATGGCAGTGTTGAAAATGTGGAGTGAAAATATTAAAAATTGGCGAAGTTAGGAGCGTGCGTAAAAACTGCGCAATGCACGTTCGTAACACAGTCATGTTTTGGAATTTTTTCACCAGATTTGCAACATGGGCTTTTTGGGACCCCACCTCATGAACAGTGGCACTGTCATTTCATGAATCGGTCCTGAAAGATGATTCAGTGCAGTGACCGGGAAATTACCTTTCAGGATTGAGTTACAAAAAACAGTGACAGTTTTCATGAGGTGGGGTCCCAAGAACCTCTTGTTGAAAATTTGGGGCCAAAATTCCAAAAAATGACTTGAGTTATCGAGATAAGTTGAAACCCCATTGAATGCCATTATAGCATGCTTACCTTTGATTCTTCAGTTTGTGGTTCGGCTGTGAAGAGTGCAGATGTGTCCTGGTCCAGAGAAGAAGATGGTGCTGACCTCCGCAGGGCATGGACTAATGGGAAAGGGGAGGTGGATGTTCAGTGGGAGGTGGGGATGGGGAAGGGACTGGAGTGGCAACGAGGGACGTTTTCTTTACAGGAGAACAAGAAACAAGACAAATTTGGGCACACTGGGGTGGGCTCCCAGTGTGCCACATGAGTGTGGGTACATCATGGTGACATGGGGATTGGGAACCTTGATGTCAGGGGGGTGGTGGGAAAGGGAAAAAAAAGGGCACACTGGGGTGGGCTCCCAATGTGCCGCATGAGTTTCGGGGTGCACATAATGCCAACACAGGGATTGAGCACCCCGATGTCGGCCGGAAGGGATTAATGATAAATATTTGGGCACACTGGGGTGGGCTCCCAGTGTGCCACATGAGTTGGAGGGGGTGCCACATAATGCTGACATGGGGATTGAGGACCCTGATGTTGGTGCACAGACAGGAACAGAGGGAGTGGGGAGGACAGCAACAGTGGGTGGCTGTGGGAGGTTTTTTTTTCTACTTTATTTTCTGGTGCTGGCAGTGGCGACACAACTGCACATGTCTGTTTTCAGCGCATGTGCAGTTGCAGTCATTTGCCATTTACAACATCTCAGCGCCAGCAGAACTGTGCATGTGCAGTTCATGCACTGGAATCACGAGTAACAGCTGAAACAGTGCAGCTGTTATTCCGTAGTGGCTGATTGTGGCGGAGGGTTTCATGCTCCTTTGGGCATTCGGAAGGATACTTCCAAATGTCCAACGGAAGATTCCAGGATCGGCTGGTTTCAGAGCTACGATCTGATACCAATAGGGCTGTAGGCTTCACCTACAGCCCTAAAAATGAACTCAATAAATGAATACCTTACTCTTCAGAATATGATCACATCATAGGCAGCATTAAGGAGCAGCAGCATTGCTCAGCAGGACTGTTGCTCTTTAAAAACTCTGAGCCTCTGTGGAAGCATGCACATGCAGGCTGACGTCCACGTGGATACACATGCCAGAGCAACTTAAAATGCAAAGTATTGTCAGGACTCGCTCTCTTTCTCTTGCTGACATACACACACACACATTTTCACCATCCTACTATCAGGCATTGGCCCTATAACTTATGCTGAGTGCAGACTTCCACTGACACAAGGGGTCAGTGCATCCTTACTAATGCAGGAACACACACACTCTCATGGGAATCCATCAGAACAGACACACTGCAACAGGATGATCAGACTACTGCAATTAACGTTTAAAGCTGAGCAGGGCCTCCTCACTTGAACCCCCCTGCATGCATACTTATTCTGCAGAGGAGGTATTAACCCAGATTCCTTCCATCAATGTCCAGTGGATTTTCATGATTCCATAATGCAGTGTTCAAACAGAGCAGTGTCTGCCCCAGTGATCCAGGGCCGTTTGTACACTTTCCAACTTGGGGGGGGGGGGATATCCCAAATTGAGAGTGATTAGCTCAAGACATATCCTCATCTCTGCAGCTGCCTCCTCATGTCTCCTTGTTCAGCTGAATAAGTGCTACAGCAGTCCTTGTACACCTGCTGAATTAAAATGTTTTCATTTTATTTTACAGTTTGTTTACTCTGGATATCCCAGCGAAGTTGCAACGTCTTGTTCCCAGTGGTGTCCTGCTGCTACCCATTCCCATAGCTGGGTGGACTGGGGCAACTGGAGATTAAGTGACTTGCCCAAGGTCACACAGTGAGTATTTTGCTCTGCAGAGGTTTGAACTTGTGATCTCTACGTTCCCCAGTTGGTGCTCTAACCAATACATCACATTGCCTTCTGTAATATAATTATTAAGGGCAAAGAAATACATCCAATTAGCAATAAACACTGAACCACTGAAAAAGGGCAGACAAAGACTATGGGTCCATCAAGTTTTCTTGATGTCCTACAATGTATTATTTAAGTAATAATCATGACAGGGTGTGATTATGGTGGGATTAATCCTATGTCTTGTGTGGTTCAGCTCACAAAGCCACAGGCCGAGTGACTAAACCACACAAGAAGTGGGTATATCCCACCATAACCCACACCCTGAAGTGGATTATCGTAATTATACAATGCCCCTATACTTTTTGCAACAAAAAATGAACACAGTCTTTTTTTTGACAGTTTAAATAATTTGTCTTTAATTTATTACACTGTTACACTAGGTAATTAAACAGAAGAAGGTGAAAATGCCCATCTGGTCTGTGCACCCACATCCATGAGTCCAACCTGCCACTTTACTTAAAAGGTTCACTGGGTCCTATGCATTATTCCTATGCACCGCGGAAACCAGGCACATAGGCATATATACATGTGAAGGCTGCACAGCGGGGAACCCGTGGACCCCCGGCAGCATTCTTGAATGGTGCACAAGTCAGTTACATGCCAGATTCCCCGGTCTCATGGTCAGTAATGCACCAGGGATGGGCAGGGGGCATCCTGGGGGCATACCTGCAGTATGTGCCGAAAGGTAGGTGTGAGCAGATTACAGCAGGGTGCCCTGCTGTAACTGTTGTATGTGCTGGGTGCAAACAGAACTCAGCCTGGTCCATGCAGTCGTTTGCAAGCTCCCACCCCTAACGGTACCACAACCCATCCTGCATGGAAGCCACCCACACACGGCCGCCCCATCCCCATCTGTGTACAAAACCTCCCGCACATTACAGCCCTGTCCCTCATTGTTATGCTGTACCCCCACACATCCCAGCCCTGTCCGCATCATTGTACAATAACCCCCATCCCTGTATGTCTGTTACCACCCCCCAACCAAAGCCCCGTCATGTAGCACCCTGCCCAGGACAGCTATGCCCAATCATCCTGACCCCCGATCCCGACCCCATCGATGCTCATTGGTATTCAATGGTCCCCCCAACCCTTGTGGCACTGACAAACCACCCTGTCCCTTATACCTGCCTGTTGGTACTGTGGCTCTGGATGGCCAGCGGCACAGCCCTCCTCACATCTCCTCAGCTGCTGGCTGATCATCTGATACTGAAGTGCCACACAGAAGGAAGGACCAGATCTCTGTCACCAGAGTAGACAGCATTGCCATTGGCAGTATCAGGGTCCAGCCTGCGAGGGCAGTCAGTGGCAGGAGGGAGCAGTATTTTACTCTTACGAAAACTCTGTGAGGCTGTGCAAAACAAGCATCGTGGTCTGGCAGTGGATTTGCCATCTTGCTGTCATTTTACACCTTGTTTAGTATTAAAATAAAGGACATCCTTTTATCCAGCTGTGCGTGGGACTGGTTTCTGAGTGTGATATGCATGTCTGCAGTTTAGGAACCTCCATGGTTTATGCATGCACTCTCTTTCCTGGTGTACCATATGCACACCAGATAATCAGATGTGACTCTGTTTCTTGTACATTTACAATGTTCATGATGTCAGACCCTGAGAGGTTCCCATGACTTTAATATGTATGAACATGGGCATTGCTAAAAAATTTATAATAAATACACACACACAAAAGTCTATTACGGTCACATCTGACATCCAGGACACCACATCAGTCCATGTGCTGAGTAGTTGTTGTAGGCAGTATATAATGGAGAGGAATGGACTTTGATTTTGTATACCACTTTTCCTACAAATGGTACGCAAAAGCATTCTGCAATCCAGTACAGTGATGAGAGATGATTATTATTGTGTTTGTTGTTCAGTATACCTGGGGATTCAGTGAGCACAGAGATCGGGGGTTGGGGGTCAGGCAGAGCTCTCCTGGGCAGGGTGCTACATGACAGGGCTCTGATTGGGGGTAACTGACATGCAGGGATGGAGGTATTACACAGTGATGGTGATGGGGCTGTACTGTGGTGGTGGTGGGTGGTTATCCCTGCATATATCAGGGGCGGATCAAAGTGTGTGTGTGTGTGTGGGGGGGGAGTTCTGCCGGAAAAGTAGTTTGGGCCACTAGTGTGTTTGGGGGGATTGATACTGGCACAGGGGATGGGGCACTGGCGTGGTTGAAGGTACAACAGTAGCGCCTGGCCACACTGGTCTGGGTGCCTGCATTAGGTATTCACGCACTCAGACCCATGCCATACCGCACATGTGATCCACTGTGATTGGATGCCCACCTGGGTCCGCTACTGTGCCCCCGGCCACCCTATGCAGTCCTGTGCACTGGGGCCACAGACAGGTGACGGACATTTGTGAATACTGGCCTGTGCATATCTCTCTGCAGGTATGGAGCTATGAGTGCTAGGTACGTGCCTCTGGCATGTACCTTCCGTCCATTAGTACATAGGTATCTATGTTTTTATAGAAGAAAAAATAGTTCTGTGTTGCTAGGTATAATATTGAGGTGACCCCCCCTTCCCAACTCAAGCAGAGATATGGTTACAGTAATACCATGTTAGTGTTTTATTGCTTAATTTTTTTTTTTTTTATAACAGAGAGACTTCAGATGTATGCCGGCAGAGACAACCGGGTTAAAGAATAGGCAGCGTGAGTGACAGCCCCATTCACTAGTATGACAGCTGCCATTGAATTGGGAGCTGGCATGTTTTTTTCTTGTTTTTTTTACTTCTGTATTCAGGTAGTGTGAAAGACTTACTGAAGTGTGGGCGGGGTTCATTAGGTCACTTTGGGGGTTGCAGCAGCAAGCTAAGGAGACAGACAGAGGTTTGGCAGGAGCAGCCTTACTAAACTGAGAGGGTACAGCGAGTGGCGGTATTGTGGGAGAGCTGGGAGGTGGAATGAGTGCTAGGTATTGTGGCAAAGTCATTTTAAAGTTTTTTTTATTGTTTTGGGAGGCGTGGTTGTTACTTTTTTTAGGGAGCAGTTTCCCTCTCTGGGAGACAAGCAGTTAGCGAGAAAACAATGTGGCAGTGTTTTTGTCCATCGGCATTTACTCAGGATCCAGTATGGCATTTTTTATTTTTGATTTGGGGGGGTCGGAATGATTTCCTTTTACTTTGTATTGGTGAAGTGGCAGACAGGCACCTTTTGCAGTGGTTATGCTAGGATTTTACCATGGCAGAAAGGTGCCAGTCAGCCACCAGAGTGTCCCATTCTCAGACCCCATTGTATAATCTGAATTATTCCCCTCAGAGTCTTCATTGTCTCCTGTATCAGCCCTTGTTCCTAATAACCTCCTTAAAGATGTCCTTTGTGTTTTGAGCCAGGTATGATCCTAGGATTGACTGCGTTGCTGGGCAGACTATTTCGCCCATCCATCACCTGCTCTGGGAGAAAAAAAATACTGTACTCCCTAATGTCCTTCTTAAATTCCCCCTACCAGCTTGCGATTGTATCCCCTGGTGGATGAACTGTTCCTCAATTTGAACAATTCACTAGAATTCACCTTACTGTGCTCCCGTATGTAATTGTACATTACTATCTTATCCCGCCTCTCCTTCCTGTCCTCCAGAGAGCACATATTGAAACGTTCCAGTCTAGCCTCAGAAGATGTACCCTGCTGTCCCTGGACTGATTTCATTGTGCTTTTCCGTATAGTTTCCAACCCGTCCCTTTTTAAGATGTGGGCTGCCAAGCTGTACACAATACTGAAGTTATGGTCAACCCAGTTCGCTGTACAGTGGCAGTATTACATTCCTCCTGTGACTGCTGAAACCCCACCTGGTGCCCCCTAACATCCTGTTTGCTTTCTTGCATACTTTATTACATTGGGAAGGGGTTTTAAAACCATCACTAGTTATCCCACATGGTCCCCTTCCTCTTTTGAGTGTCCCACTTTTACCCCATTGATGCAATACTCTGGTAGTGGATGGTTGCTACTAGTGTGTATTACTTGACATTTCTTGGCACTAAATTTCATTTGCCAAATAAAGTAACACTTCTGTAGCCTCTCTGCATTCTTTTTTGTACTGCTAATTCCCTCCTCTCTATCCAGTTTCCTGCAGAGTTCTGTACTGTCTGCAATCAAACTATTTTCCCCTCTACCCCCACCCCAATATCCCTTTCGTACCTGTTAAAGAGTAGCGGCCCCAGGACAGCATCCTTAGGCACATCAGTAGTCACCCCCCTGATATCAGAGAGCTGTCCTTTCAGGACCACTCTCTCAGTCCTGTCTGTCAGCCATTGCCTAATCCATCCAGTCAAGCCCAGCTAGTCCTAGGCCATCTACCTTTTTCACTAGCCTCTTATGATCACAAAATCAAAGGCCATAATGAAATCCAGGTACATGTTGTCAACTGCCTGGCCTCTATCAACTATCTGTGTCACCAAGTTAAAAAAAATCAGTCAAGTTTGTTTGACACGATCTGCATCTCATGAACCTATGTTGATTCCTAACTGTAAGCCTATTCACCTTGTGACTGCCATTAGTAGTTTCTTGCTATAAGTGTCAGGTTCACTGGTGTGTAGTTTCCGAGCTGCTGCCTATCCTCTCTCTTGTGTAGGTGGATCAGGCTTAACACCTTGCAGTCCATCAGTACTTTACTCACTGCTAGTGAATTTATAAATAGGTCTGCCAAGGGCGATGCCAGGGCCTGCCTTGCCTTCTCCAGTACTCTTGGGTGCATCATGTCTGGCCCTAGACATAATGCCCCAGGACTGGGGAGTACATAAATCTAGTTAGTACACCCAGACACCCTTCCAGCCCCTGGCCACCCAGGCCCCTGGTCACAAGGAAAAGTGCTTCTGGTATTAAAAAGGGTCTCCTGGAGAACACATGGTGCTAGACATGGGAAGACACTCCTTGACTGGCTCTTCACATCACCCGTCTCCTTTGTAAGCAATAAGACACAATGGGGTGTGCATTAGACAGTTCTAATGCCACGGCTAGGGGGCGTAGTGAGGCACAGGGGCCACAGGCAGTGTGTCCAGTCTCTAGCCGTGCATTAGAACTGTCTAATGCACATCCCCGGAGTGGCTTATTGTGCTTATAAAATGGGCCTGTGTATTCTAAATGGGGGTTCTAGTTTTAGCTGTGCATTAGACACATCTAATGCATGGCTAACAACCAATCAGATTGCTTGAAATCCTTTGCCCATTTTATAACACTTTTTATAAGCGCTTATCTTCAAAGAATCTTCTAAAAATAGTATCTGGTGGTGACAAAAAGCCAACACTGCACAAGGATTGCAAAATTAGGTGAAAACAGAAATAGAGCTGGAGAACAGGAACCTAACAGCACCCAGCATGCCTCTGCCTGAGAGATACCAAGGAGCCATAAGACACAAAGTGGATGAGTCTCTGACTTTGCCCCCCGGCCACGTGGCCAACATGGACCAAATGGACAGATTATTTTGTGAGCTTAGGTTCATCAGAGACCCTGCTGGACCTGTTGGGGGATTTTAAAAGCCTCAAACCAGCAGTAGAAGCACTCACTCACAGGGTAATAGATTCTGAAACCTGGATTAGTTGTCTGGAGCATTGCTTTGACAGAACAGGCCCAGAACTAACCAGCCTAAGGAAAAAGATGCAAAAACTTGAAGATCACTTGGAAGACTAAGAAGGAAGAAGCAGATGCAATGACATGGTCATTGTAGGTCTTCCAGAGCAGTCTGATGGATCGGATGCAGTCCAATTCACACAAAAACCATGTGATAAAATAGGCTCCTTACCGAATGGCCCTCAATACATTATTGAATGCACCCATAGGGCATTGAGACCCCCAATCCCAGTGAACGACCACGTCCAGTGACCAACCAGCTACTAAATTTCTTGGACAAGATGCACATCTTAAACAAAGCAAGGGAGGCAAAAGAAATCTGGTGGGAGGAATGGCATCTCCCTAGCTTCAGCAATCTGAGCCCCCAAGTCCACTTCTGCCAGGCAGAGTTCAAAGAAATCAAAAGTAAGCTCTATGCCACAGGCATAAAATATTTTATTTATTTTATTTATTTAGCTTTTGTTGACCGGGTAAGTGCACTAGACAAATCCTGCCTATTTTCAGGCACAACCCGGGGGAAGGGGATACAGATTAATGCCAACTGACTTTTTGAACCAGATTAAGCTGTTGGTGGTATTTTTAGTGAATGAGGGAAATTTGGCCAGGACAAAATGGTATACCCTGCTAAACTTGTCATTTCAACCATGGAAGGGCAGAATCAATTCCCAACCATTGCCGAGGCATGCAGAGATCTCCCAAAGTACTTTCCCAAGCTCTTCCCAGACCCAAGAGGTCCTGACCACTGAAATCTGCAGTGACACCAATTGCCCAGACATGCTGAGTGAATTACTGCCTAAGAAACTTGCCAAATTTACTCTTTTGATCTTGAATACAACAATGTTTTCTGTGTGGAAGTCATGCTGCCCATCCCCTGCATTGAGCACCCTTACCAGCCTTTAATCTGCCTGGCCACTGACTTTGCCTCCTTTCACCCTTCGAGCCACCAGTCCACTGACTTTGTTTCTTCCTCTGCTGCCCAAACAAACTGCCTCCTCCGGTTCACCGGATGGCTAATTGACCTCATGATCCTACATGGGAGTTCCCTCGACTCAATCTACCTGTTGCAGCAGTTGCCTAATTTCATCTCCATTTTTGGCATGGGGACTTCCCTTTGTTCTGTAGCCACACCCATGGTGGTGCTATGTGGACTGATCACCAGTGGACACAGAAACAATCCTAAGGGATGCCAGCTGAAGGACTATCACCCACATCTTTGCCACACAATTTATCCAGAGATCTTTGGACTCTCTCTGGGTGAATATGAAGCCCCATCTTGGGCAATTTTGTAGCCCTCTGGAGCATTATTATTAAAGGCAGACATGGGGCTATGGGGGGGGGGACAACTGAATTAACAGCACGTGGTAATCGAGGTTCACGAATAGTATGGACCATATAAACATGTCTACAAATCTACAAATAAGGAGATAGTTCTAATGTTGCCTTTACTAGTTTTGGTTACATTTCTTCAAATTATAATTAAGTGTTCATTAAGTGGTAACAGGGTTCGGATTTTGATGAAGCAAAATCCAATGCAGCGAGAATATCCGGAACTGGGAAGGGAGAAGCCAGAGAAGGTGAGGGGGCAGCAAGGTCAGCTCCCAGGGTGGGGGCTGACCAAGCAGCAGAGCCAAAGACCGTTAGACCTATTCTGCTGGCATTTTAGTATGTTAGTATTAGTATGATTCCTACACTATGTGAGTGGGAGAGCACCCATGGGAGCAGGTGCCCCCGCACTACACTGTGGCTACAGCATGGGCTCCACCCCTGCATTTAAAGTGATAGCAGTCAGGCCCCAGGATGGCCTAAAATGGTATAACATTACTGGAACGGAGAGGTCCACACTTCTCCTTAGCCAGCCGGGCTGAATCACAGGAGAGTAGTCTGCAGGACCTGAGTATGAGCCCCTTGCGACCACAGGGGCACATCTATCCTGCCTTTCAGAGTAAAGTTTACTGTTATATGTCGCTGTATATTGTTCTGATGTTCACATTACAGTTTCTGGATGTTTTCTGTGTTTGTTTTGGGGTGGGGAGGCTTCTGTTCCCTAGTACCAGTAGTGAAGTTCAACCCAGTCGAGCTAGATGATACACTAGGAGGTAGAATACACACTAGCAATCCAAGGTAAACTAAACAACATGGGTTGTAATACCACCTACCACACCTGGCATGTAAAAGGGCCAGGCAAGAACGAAAAAAAAAAAATACCAACTCTAAAATACCTTAAAAAAAACATCATAGAAACATGAGTCTGTCAGCAGATAAGGGCCTGAAAGCACCCCTAGTCTGCCCTATTTTCCCTATAGCAATGCTGCAGTAGACACATCTCCTTGACAGTGAGGCACTGCTGTTTAGAAAGGGGGGATCAAACATGCTTACGGAACTGGAGATTACACCAGATAAAAAGTGGTCACAAACCTCTTCTCCTGGAATATTATTTAATTTATTTATGTTTTTGTTGGCCAGGTAAGTGCACTAGACAAATTCTGCCTATTTTCAGGCACAACCTGGGGGGAGGGGGATACAGATGAATGCCAGCTGGCCTTGGACCAGATTAAGCTGTTGGTGGTATTTTTTAGTGAATGGGAGAATTTGGCTAGGGCACCGGGGAAATTCCCCTACTCACCAGTAAGGGGACCACTGGCCGTTCTGCCAGAATGGCCACTTCGCTGGAGTCTCAAGAGAGGATGGATGTCTCTGGGACAGAGGAGCAGGCCTCCTCCACTGCTGCTACAACTCCAGATTTCGACAGAAAATGTTGAAGTACCTGATGAGAATTTAGGAAATGAGCTATTCTTATCAACAGATGATTTATCTGAGATTGGCGCCATTTTTACTACAATTAGCGCCCACTGAACCCCAGAACTTTTTACCCAAAACTGTGATAATCCACACCAATGTGCTTGCGGACCCACACTTAGAGATACTAAAAGAACTTCTTCTGGTTCAGCTCTCAGAAATTGTTTCTCCATTACAAGAGACGAAGATGATGCTGATAACCAGTCACCAGCACAAGAGATCTCTTCTGTTCCTTACTATTATGAACAACAAGGCTGCTCCACTTGAACAGGTCAACTCTTTAAATACTTGGCGTGATCATTGATGACACCTCTCTTACATGCAGCACATCGGTCAGGTTGTCAAAACAGTGAACACCAAACTTGGAGTTCTCTATAGGCACAGACAGTACCTAACTCCTGAGGCACTCAGGTTGGCAGTCTCCCTCTTTGATCTTGTCCGTTATTGAATATGGACTTGTGGTCTATGGGTCAGCATCTGACACTGTGCTAAAACCAGTAAGCACAGCCCTCAACAAGGCCTGCAGGCTGGCTCTAGGGGCTGATAATCTCCTACACACCTGCTCCCTCTACGAGCACACTAACTGGCTCAGTCTTGCCAGCAGAATCAAATACCAGACGTGCCTGCTTGGCATGAAGTCTCTCCTAGGTAAAGCTCCATTGGCCTTCAAAGAACTGCTCCAGTGAGGTAGATCCGGGTACCGCATTAGAGGGCAGACTCACTGCCCACTTGCCATCCCCTTCAGAAAAACAATGCTTGGCCAATGGTCCTTTGCATATAGGGCTCCTTCTTGGCTAAATGAGATCTCAGCATGCCTTTTACTCATTAACAGCCTCCTTGTCTTCAAGGTGGAACTAAGACGTCACCTGGCCAAGGCTGAGGTCTGTAGCTGCAGGTAACCTGTAGCACTATCACCCGATAGCTTGTAGTCAGCCTGCTCCTGGGCTGCATTCTCTGATTTATTTCCCTGCTACCCAGTAACCCTGAGTTTAAACTCCTATTTCCTCCTACTACTTGCCAGTCCTCAAAATTGAGCCTTCCATAGCCACAGTCTGTCGACGAGCTTACTATCTACTGTGCTTAACTCAGCACTCTGCTTTAAGTCCCTGCCCTGCCATTGACCCTGCACAAATGTGATTGTCTTAAAGAACCTGTCTTCCCCCAGCTTATTCTGTGTACAGCCCTCCCTCACATTGCTCTCTAGTATGTTCCTACTAGGTCAGTCCAGCACAGAAAATTACCCTCCTCCCCCACCCTTGACTAGAATTAAGGACAAAGCCTCCTCTTGGCTGCATTAACATACAGAGTATGAAAGCCTATGTTGAGTCTGTCCCCCCTGACTTTATATGAAATAACGACAATGCCTCCCCTGGCTGCTTTACCTCCTGCTAAATTGATTTCTTAAACCCACAGCACTCACCATGTACCTTGGGCTGTACTAACTGCAGTATGCTGTACCTCTATGAGATAGCTTACAATTGTAAATAGTCAGACCAATTGCTGTTATTGCTTGTATTTTTGTCTCTGTACTTGTGCACCCATACTCTGTAACTACCTTTCTGTGTTGTCCTCCTGCTAAGACGTAGAACCTTTGAAAAGAGCATTTTCCGCAAAGGTGATGTCTGAATGATGAAATAAATAAATAAATAAAACTTGAGGCCAAGGAACGTCAGCATTTGCATCACTAAAAACAGCTATCTGTAGAACTTGCAAAACTTCAACCTTCTGTCAAAATACCAACCTAGCTGTCAGGATGACTTACCACATGACTGACGCACCTTCATCAAAGGAGCCACCACCCCAGCGTCCGTCAAACTTCTTCAATCCCAGGTAACAATTTCTTCACCTTTGAATAATTTGGTTGGCAGTAGAGCACAAATCTTGGCATGTGCCTAGAACCAGAGGGAAGGTTATGGGGAGTGATAACTCAAACACTGAAACAGTGGACTCAGGCCGACATCAGCCTTCCTTGTATCCCAGGACTCATATGTCTAATCCTAGCTCAGCTAGCTTAAAGGAAGCTGAAAACATTTTATCTGCTGATGATTTAGAACCTCAAAACCCGATAGTGGCTCCTGAGAAAATCGTTTTTCAGACTGACATGGCTAATCAGGATTGTGCAATTGTTTTTTCCTTTTCTGCAGAAAATAAACAGGCTAACAAAGGGGACCTTAAAATAAAAGATCAGCTGCTATATATCCAAAGGGAACATTCCATGACACTTATTATACGTGATGATACAGTGGAGGAACATATTGTAACCCCAGCTCACAAAACTACAGAACTCACAGCCTCTAATACAAATCAATCTGCTTTTTATTTGAATCCCACCTCCCAAGACCCATTGGCGCATTAGTCCCGAAAAGGCACTTTCTGAATTAGGGTGGAAAAGAATGCCCGATGGCAAGTGGCTCCCAGACCCTGACTGGTCTCTAGCTACCATCTTTTCTCAAACATCACTGGAATGGCACCCAGCAGTAGCTTCTCAGGTAGCTGCAATAAATCAGACAGACTTTCCTCCGACACAACTTAATCCAACCAGAAACAGTGAAACAGGTTGGAAAGTCGTCCTCCAGCTCTTATTAATAAAGGGATGAGAGATGTCTCAATCCCTCTTCCTCAAAAGGACAATCTGGGGCCTCACCCACAAGTATCTGTTTCTGATGGACAGCCACAAGACAACATCCCAGGCCCTCCTCAAAGACCACTACTTTTGGAGTTCTTTCAAAAATCTGAATAAGATGCTGCCCCCAGAAGAAACACGGTCTGCATCAGATATAAAGGAGGCATTTGAAACAAGACCTGATATATATTCTGTAGGAAAAAACTTGCTTAAGGATTCCCTCCATTTTTCTCCCAATGGGGTCTTTGCCTTCATAAACATAGCAGGCAAAGACAACTACAAATTTTTTTTAACCAGGAGAGACACACTAAGCTGAAAGCTTGTTTACAGGTGTGACTTGGGAGCACAAGGAAGTTAAGTGATTTGCTCAGGATCACACAGAATGCACCTAGGTGGTTGGGGGATTCAAACCCAGGTTTTCACATCTGCAGCTCAGAGCCTTAACCCACTGCGCTATACTGCCTCCTAAGTATAAGTACTGCCTACTGTTAGTTTTAGGAGTTCAGATGCACTCAAACTGTTTTGGCAATGGTACAACCAGGTGAAATTCTCTCCTGTCTGGTCTCCCTTCCTGGTGATACTGTTGACAAAACCTTTGATTAAATATGTGACCATAATGTTCAGGAACGAGGAGTCCATATTGATGACATAGTATACTGGTTAAACCTGAAATGTGACGTTGTAAGTACTCCTGAGCCTGTGCTTGACCTAGAAATGTTTTGGACAGGGAGTTGGAAATTTAAAGTGAAGTTGAGACAGTCAGATGAGGGCATCCAGCATATTCCAAACTTCTTTATGCTCAGTAGGGACTGCGGGGGTGGGGGGGATTTGTTTTTATGTGGGTCAGACACATACTTGTTACAAATACGGGTCTCGTACCCTCCTGTCCAGTATTTGTGACAAACCCAGCTGTACCAGCTGTGGGGAAGTGGGCCATATTAGCCTCCAATGTGCGAACCACACAAAGTGTGACCTGTGAGGAGACCAGACATATATTTGCTGAATGCCCATGGGCTGCTAGGAACAAATCATCTCCCTAAGCCCAGATCTCCTGATCCAAAAAGCCCAAGAGGCAACAGAACACCCCACTGCTAAAGAACAGCACCCTACCCCCAGGGCAGACCTTCCAAGGACCACCATAATATCCCAACAACAGACCCAAACATTGAAGCGCAGCTCTCCCTGCATCCGCCTCCACTCAGTCTGCTATCAGGACCCTCCAGAAAAGTGGCACAACTCCCTTTGCCCTCTAGTCCTCCCTCCACTATTCCCCCCACTTTACCAATACAGAGACTTGCTCCTCTGCCTAGGAGAAGGTCATCAAGGAGTACAAAAGCCCCCTTCCCCGAACCCCTGAGACTGAATCAGACAACCCCTTTCAGTATTAGCCTCTGTCACTTGGGGAAGTCTGAAATGGAGGTAGGGACCTGACATAAATTCGAAAAAACCAAGATTCCATGTCAACTAATAATGACATGGTAGGGTACAAGGGGAAGAAGAAGAAAAAGAGAAAAAAGGCCCTTAACCTGGTAAGAACTCAACTTCATGGGGAAGCACTATCTAGCTACTGCAAACATCTGCAGTCTAATAAACCATAAAAAGAAAAGTATGTTTTTTCCGTACTTACATGATTCCCACTTTGATGTATCCCTACTTCAAGAAACTTGGATGTCATCATGTGACCAGGCCCGCCTATATCACGCAGAATGGGGCTGGAGACCATCCTGCTGGTCCTTTGGGATGGATAGAGCAAGTGCTGTGGGAATTCTCTTTAACTTCTTCTCCTTTTACACTTACAAAACTAGTTGACTTAGTGCTGGGTAGGTTATTAATCCTGGACGGTATATGGCACCACACCCTTGCAAATTTATTTCCTGTATGCCCCCAATCTAAAGCAGAAAGGATCACCCTCTTTTCACCCCTTCAGCCCTTCCTCGTGACCTCCTGGAGTATATTTCTGGGAGGTGACTTTAATTGCGAATTTTCAAAAGCTATGACAGTAGATGGAAAAAAAAAAATATTGTGATTCCAACGCTTTAAGGAATTGTATAACCACAGCTGACCTCAAATTGAGCTCAGTTTGAAAAACAGAGCCTAAATTTACCTACACCAGAAGGAAATATTCCTCGACTATTGATCACTTTTTCACTTCAAAAGCACCCCCACCGACTTAGATATCCTCTTCTTAGAATTCTCTGACCTTCTGTTAAAATTAACCCTTCAGGACCATCTCCTCTCAGAAAAGAAACAGGACTGGTGGAGGTTGAATACCTCTCTTCTATCAAATTCCACAGTCAAAAAAGGTATTTCAAATCTCCTGTGGGCTACAGCTTCAGTTTGTGACCTCTATAATAACACTGCAGATTGGTGGGCAGACACTAAGCAGGACTTGGCTTGCTGGCTCCAGTTTGTTGGGAAAAGAAAGAAAAACTCAATTTTTTTTTAAATACCTCTAGCTGCAGAATCAACTTCAGTATGTTATTTCCTTAGCCTTTCACTCTGGAAAGGATTACACTTCCCAAACTGAACACCTAAAATCCCAAATGAAAGTATACCAGTATGACTGAGCAAAAACAGAGCAGTACTTCAGTATGGGACACAAAAGTCACCCATAGGGGACCCTTATGAAGCATACAAATCAAGGAAACAGGCTACAAACTTAGAAAATGTATATGATAGTGCAGGTAACCTAGTAGAGTCCACCTCAGGTAGGCCGGCCCGCTGCTGCAGGGGCAGGTTGCCTACCTGCGATGCCGTTGACCCGGGTTTGGGAACGGATTTGGGACATCGGAGGGCCAGCCAAGGAGAAGGATTGAGCATCTGAGAACTGCTCTCCTTCTCTGGGGGGAGGGGGTAGTGTGTTTGGCACAAAATGGACACCTAGCGGAGGCTGGGTGAACCGCGCACGCCGACGCCAAAGTGTTAAGGGGCAGGGCGGATGCTGGTCATCATTGCACATCCCCACCCCCATACATTGGGGAAAAAATACCGCCAGCTGCCCCAAATGAAGGCCGCCCTCCACTTCCATTGTTCCCAGGTCGGCCTGTCGACCTATCCCAACGTTGAGGCACCTTAGAAACTGGTGCTGCGAACCCACCCTGAGGGGTAAGCCAGGGGGTATCAGCAAGGTGCAACTTATTTGGGAGCAGAAGCAGGGGTCCATGACCGGGCTGAGGAACGGGCGGCTGGTGGCAAGCAAAATCGTACTAAATAAAAAAAAAAAAAAAAAAAAAAAAAAAAGAGTTCACCTCAGATCTAGCTAAAACCATTTCATATTTACTAAAATCTCAAGAAATGAGTCACACCCCAGGAATTTGATATAAACTCATATCTAGAGGGAGTAGAGCAACCCCTCCAGGTTTAAAACAATTTGGCCAGTCCCATCTTGTCAAAGGAAACAGAAGATGTCATTAGACACTTAAAAACAGGAACTTCCCCAGGCCTGGATGGCCTTCCATATGAATTCTACAAAACCGCCTTACAGAACCAGCCGCATGTTTAAGAGAAGTGTTCTCTTCCTTTTTACACACAAATATGTCCTTCTTACTTTACAGCTGGGTTAATAGTTTTTATATTCAAGGCTGGTCAAAGATCACAAATTCAAAACTGGTGTCCCATAACAATCCTTAACTCAGATTATAAAATGTTATCCCAAATATTAACTAGAAGATTAGATAACGGTGGCACAATCCTTAATTCACCCTTCCCAATACTGTGGGCTCGTAATAGGAAAATTCAACACCCACTAATGATTATTAGGGATATTATAGACTCACTGTCATCCAGTAATCAGAAGGGCAGCATCATAACATTAGACCAGAGTAAAGCATTTGACAGGGTTCGCCACCCCTTTCTATTTGCCACACTAGAATACTATGGTATTCCTCCTCAATTTATACTCTGGATAAAACTTCTGTATTCATCCGCTTCCGTGTCTCCTATTATAAAAGGACAGGTAACAAAGAGCTTTCAAATTTCATCATGAGTACGCCAAGGGTGTCCGCTGAGCCCATTGCTATACATTTTTTCCTTAGACCCCCTTATGAGAAGACTTATTTATAATTCTCCATGGGATGCCATCCTCAGACCTTACGGGTTCCCCCTTTAAAAGCCCAGGCATATGCAGATGATATCTGCTTATTTTTTGAGAACTCTGGACTATTACCCTTATTCTTTCAAGAATTAATTGCATACTTCAGAGTTTCTAACTCCCATTTTAAACTTGGAGAAGTGCAAGGGCTTATTTTAAGGGGGACCACCCCCATGTCCATTTCAGGTATCCAGATAACTTCAGACCCAGTAAAAATACTAGGAACCCTTTTTGGGCCTCAGAACATTCCCTTTCATAACTGGGACTTAGCCCGTACTTCAACAGAGGCAAAAGTAGCAAGGTGGAAAGGTTGGAGGATCTCCAAACTGAAGAGAATCCGGGTCATAAAACAGTTCCTAATTCCAGGCCTTCTTTACATTGCAATGATTTTTCCAGCTTCTTACAAAACAGAAACAAGACTCTATAGCTCTTTCTTCCAGATGCTCTGAGGTAGCTGCCTCAGTCCCATCGAGAGGGTCTTTACGTATCTTCCCAAAAATAAAGGGGAGGGGTCTAGGTCTGATTGACCCCATCTCCTTTTTTTACTCCCTACTCTTTATTCAGAATATTAAAGGAGCTTTGCAACCTACCGACACTCCTGCACACCTAGGGGTTCAAGGAATTTTAACTGAGTACTTCCAGGTTTGGACTGAGACCCCCCCCGCCCGAAAGTAACTCCCTGTCTTAAATTACGGATTTCCTAAAACCCATAGCTCAGAGGCTACAAATGGGGAATTACTAAACAACAAGTTTTACAACCTCAGGGCCAAGCTGTACAATCTGATAATTTAGGTATCCCATCCTTCAGAACCCGAGTCCAAGAAATGCTCCTCACCAGAACAAGTGAATATTCTCACAGCTGAATAATGAGAGGACCCCTTCCATATGTGGGAGATCCTGTGGCTCTCAATATATGGTAGGTTAAATCTTCAAGGGAATTTAAAACACAAAGCAATACTGGAAAGGTATTGTCTCTACGCTCATGCCAAGCCACAGAGGAATCATCAGACCACTTTTTTTTTTTAATGTTCCTATGTAAAGCCTTTGTGGTCTTACGTAGCACAGAAATGGAAACTACCATGGTTAATAAACATGACATATGACATCTTGATATTAGGAATTTTCCCTAAAGCATTTAAGAAATACCAAGAAGGAATCCTTGCAGTTGTCTTATGTTGGTTAAAATGTTATTTATGGCAGGCTCGATGCCAGTGGGTCTTCCAACAACGTATTATACACTATGAAACTTTCACTGTTCTATGTGTGAACAAGCCCTAATCTGGGTAGGTATACCCGAGGGCATGGCGACTCCCCTAGCACGAAGACCATCACAGCGGCAGGATTTGAGGCAACCTACACGTCACTGTGTTATGGTCTCTGCAAGTCCCCGAGACTGCCTCAGAGCCGCCCCCCGGGTCCAACTCCGACCGGAGTTAGGAATCCTAGAGACCGGGAGTGTGGGTAGAGCCCCCCACATGGGGGGTTTGGATAAACATGGAGGCATTCCTGACACTGCAATGCCGACACTTGGCAATGCGGCTGTTGCTGTCGGGGATGTCTCCATGAGAGATGTCATGGCGGCATGGTAAATCTGGCAGGGTATATGATAAAGGTGTAAACCTCCATCCATTAGACAAAGTTATGAAATGGTGGAATGGGTTCTCTTTTTTAATAAAGTTTAAATAGAATGAGTATTATATTTGGAGTTTACTTTTTTCCTCGTCCCTCTGAAAATGAGTTGGTATTATTGTATAAAGTGGTTGTGGGTTTTTCTATTGTACCTCCTTTTGTTTTCCTGCCGTTTTTTCCTCTTCCCCCTTCCTTTCTGGTTGACTGATGTATTATGTTCTTTTTTGTCATTTATGACTGTTATGAAGCGTATTCAATAAAATATTCCCCTACTCTTTTCGAGAAGTGCCATGGAATCTTTAACATCCACCTGAACTACCAGCAGAACAGGCAGATGGGACCTTGGTTTAATGTTTCATCTGAAAGACGGCACCTCAGGAATGTAGCACCCCCCCTCATGCTGCACTACAGTGCCAATATTGGAATTTTACCCAAGTGCCTGCTGTGGGGATAGAACCCACAGCCTTTTCATTTCGTGGCCTCAGAGGTGAGTGTGCTACCTGCTGAGCCACTGACACTGACTTAGATATCAGCTTACCCAGACAACAGCAGACCCTAATGGCAGATACTTATTTCTCATTGGGACACTTGAAAACACAAAGCACCTCATTAGAAATACTGATCGACCCAGTGTAGATGATCCTGAATTCTTCTTTTACCTACTCACTACCCTCTCTGCGTTCACACATTTGCCTGTGCCGCTGGCTGTGGAATGGATCCTCATATTTCATGTGGAGGTAGATAAATCTGGCTGTAAATGCAGATGTCTCTGTCCAGCACAGAGAGCCATTCAGGAGCTTTTTGATACCCTATGGCCGGTAGTCCCCTGACTACCTGGCAACCAACTCCTTCATGGGGTACACCAATGCCTAATATTAGCTCGCATAATTTCTGACCACTCTCCTGTTCTTCTACAACACGCCTTTACCCAGGGCATAGACAGAGATATTACCTGGAAACTATAAAACCCTGGTCTCTGAGCTCAAAAATGCTATCAATAGCTATATTAGGGAGAATAAAAGGTCAGCAACAAGCCTAGACTCCTTCTGGGCACCCCTCAAGTGCACAATACGGAGAGAAATAATTAGACTAGCACCCATCAAAAAGAAAAAGAGAGAGGCAAAATCAAAAGTACTGTCTATCAGAATATACCAGCTTGAGGCCAAATTAACACCGAACACCCCAGAAGTCACTTGGTTTACCCTGCGCTCCCTACAAGGCCAGTATGAAAACATACTTAGGGAGAAAGTAGAGCATGCCGTCTTCCGTACTCAAACTACATACATAGAACAGGGTGAGAAATCTGGCAGGCTGATTGTCTTACACCTTAAGGAGCAGGAAGCATCTACAATTATGAAGGCTATCAGGTCTGACTGTAACGACTCCCTGAAAACTGCTCCCGATAGCGTAGGAGTTGTTTTCTTTTTATCAGCACCTCTATCAGAGCCCAGAAAACCTACCCCAGTGAGAGACATAGAAAGTTATCTAGGCACTGTGGCCCTGTCCACACTTACTCAAGAGCAACAAGACCTTTTAGCAGCCTCTATTAGTGCCACAGAAATATTGAAAGCTATCAAATCCCTTCTCCTCGACAAAGCCGCAGGACCAGATGGCTTTTCTGCCAATTTCTGTAAGTGCTTTGAAAATGAATTAACACTAATCCTAATGCAACTCTTAGCATGTATCCACAAATATGGGATCAAAGACAAAACCCTCACTGGAGCTCTGATTACCTTACCACTCACACCAGTAAATGACCTGAGAAAACCTCGAGTTATTGTCCTATATCCCTGATAAATCATAACATGAAGACACTGGCCAAAGTCCTGGCTGATAGGGTGAATACAGTCTGAGGGCATTTGATTGGGCCTGAAGGGGTGGGTTTCATGCCCCACAGGAACTCCACCGATCACCTGAGGAATCTAACTCACATTTTTTTCTGTACCTGGGGAGCCAGGCACTTCTGCTGTACCGGTCTCCTTGGACACAGAGAAAGCTTTTGACCATGTGTCCTGGTCTTTTCTTTTTCTCATTCTCAAAAAATGTGGTTTTCTGGATATCTTTATTCTGTGGGTATAGCAAACCTCAAGCAAAAATATATTGTAATGGTGTGTTTTTTGAAAGTGTAGCCTTGGGCAAACCCTCTTCTTTTCAACCTTTACCTCAAGCTTTTAGCCCTTAAACTTAAATCCAACCCTGAAATATGAGGCATTCCCTTGGGTAGCAACACCTGTAAGCTATCACTATATGCAGACGACGTTGTCCTGCATGTCCTCCACCCTCAGAGATCCCTGCCAGCTGCCTGCTCACTATCACTGAGTATGGTACCCTCTCTGCCTACAAATTGAATGTCACCAAGATACTAGTCATGCTTCTTAAAGGGGACAGGAAATTTGTAGTGATTACAGCTGTTTATAAGTTCTTATTCTCAGAATGATATGCATTCTCCTAAAGTATCCATATTTAACTGTACCTGAATAAAAAGTGATCGGTAAAACTGTAGTTTGCATTGTTGTGTTTTTATGGGCAGCATTCTGTTACAATTCACTTCATGGAATCACTTATGTGGAGTTTTTACTATGTCATGATTTGTGTACAGAATGCTAATTATGAGTTGCTGACCTATCAGAACCCTGTTTAGAGTTCTGTGCACAAACCATGGCATAGATAAAACTCCCAATTATTGGTTCCATGAACACAACTGCAACAGAGTGCTGCCCATAAAAACAAAACAATGCAAAATACAGCTTTTTATATCATGTTTTATTCATGTACAGTTAAATATGAATAATTTAGGTGAATGCATATCATTCCTGAGAATAAGAGCTTTATAAACAGCGGCCAGTTAGAAATGATTTCCTGTCCTCTGTAATTGCCGGGATCATGAAACATTACATCACACAAATGGGTCTCATGTGGTTCCCTAAACAGCTATGGTATCTGGGCATTGAGCTTACCAGAAGTCCCCTCGAAATAAAAAAAAAAAAAAAAAAATCAACCCAGACCAGGTCATCACAACAATCCAACATGACTTGACAAGGTGAAGTGTGCTTCCCTTAATGTTGTGGGGAATAATCACTATGATTAAAATGAACATTGTACCCATGATTCTCGGCCCAATTACCATGCTCAGCATTCGCCTGCCAATAAACCGGTTCACCAAAATACATTCTATCACCCCCAAATGTACCTGGGTGAATAAGGATGTTTGCAGAACATACCACAAGCTGGCTAGACACAAAGAACAAAGGGACTTAGGCTCCCATACTTTAAAATATACTATTTTGCAGCCCAAGCCTCTAAATACAATGGGAGAAAAATGGGCACTCAAAGGAAAAAACAAACAAATGAAGCAAGCTGATGAGACCACCAAAAGCCATGCCAATTTCTCAAAATCCCACCTACCAAAGCCATCATGCAGCCCCTGCATAACAGCTTTAATTTTAAAACTGCTGGTCTACCCCTCAAAGACACTTTCTGGCCAGAGGTGCAAATTCCTGTGATGAGCCACCTAATACTTAATGGTAAGCCTCTGCCGTCTGAGTCATTCAAAGCCTAATATAAGTTAACAGTGTGGCTTTTAAATACATGCAGCTCACCCATGCATTAGCTCAGCACTTTCTGCCTGCCCCATCTGATTGGCAGTTAGTACAGAAACACTTAAACCCCTGATACATGCAGCGATGCAACAGCATATAATTTCAGGTCTCTGTAACCTAATATTGGACTGCTCACCCCTGAGAGGCAATGGTGCATGCCTCTATCGGCAGTCTGCCTTCCCTCAATCTCAGTGTAACTGGGAGCAGGTATGGCAAGATACATATCCCTATCTCAAGAGTGATAAACAGAGACTCACACAGTAACTTAACATAGAAACAGAATTTGTTAGCAAATAAGGACCAGTTGGCCCATCCAGTCTGCCCATTTTCCCTACCTACAGTATCACCGTAGACCCTACTTGATCTCTGTCTCTTTCTCCCTCCCCTCATTCCTTTCCACTAAGATTGAGGTCCTTTAGTCTGTCCTTGAAGGGCTTTTGTTGCAGACCTCTCACCATCATGCCTAGCCCGTGCATTCTTGAACCGTGCCACTGTTTTCACCCCAACACATTGGCTGGTAGGCTGTTCCAGGGATCTACCACTTTTTCTGTAAAGAAGTATTTCCTCATATCTCTCCTGAATCTACCCCCTCCAAATTCATAGCATGTCCTCTTGTTTTTGTGCATTTTGTTTTCAGAAAAATACTTTCTCCTTGTGCCTTATTAACCTCTGTAGGGGTATTTAAAAGGTCTCTATCTTATTTCCCCTCCCCCTCTTCCATCGTATACATATTAAGGTTCTTTAGTCTCTCCTCAAAGGGCTTTTGATGCAGACCCTCACCATTTTAGTTACTGTCCTCTTGACAGCCTCCACTCTGTTTATGTCCTTCCAAAGATGTGGCCTCCAGAACTGTACACTGTATTCTAAGTGAAGTCTTATCAGCGAGCTACACAGAGGCAGCACCACCTCCCTCCTTCTCCCCCAATTGTTTAACCAAGTGAGACACACTAAGCTGAAAGCTTGTTTACAGGTGCAACCTGGGAGCACAGGAAAGTTAACTGACTTGCTCAGGGTCACACAGTATGCAAGTGGGAGCTGTCGGATTCAAACCCAGGTCTCTAGATTTGCAGCTCAGAGCCTTAAACCACTGCACTATACTGCCTCCCTTCTGCTGGTAATACCTATCCCTATGCACCCCAGCATCCCACTAACCTTCCCCACTGTCTTGTCTCACTGCCTGGTCATCGTTAGGTCATCAGGGATTATTACCCCCAAGTCTTGCTCCTGCTTGGTGGTCTCCAATAACATTCTCCCCATTTTGTACTCTGCCCCTGGGTTTATGTGCCTCAAATGCATTATTTTGCATTTTGTTGCATTGAAACCCAACTGCCATGCCTCTGACCACTCCTCAAGCCTTCTCAGATCTCTGCTCATGCAATCCACCCCCTCTGGAGTATCCACCCTATGGCAGAGTGTGGTATCATCTGCAAAGAGGCAGACCTTCTCCTCCAGCTCCTCTGCAATGTCACCACTAAAGGCATTATAGAGGACCTGTCCCAGCACTGATCATTGAGACGCCTTGTTCAACAATCTTTATTTTATTCCTTTTGAACGCTATAAAATTGGCACACTGCAAACAAATGACTGCTGCAAGTGTGGCAAAAGCATAGGGACTCCACTTCACATCTTTTGTGAGTATGAGCTAGTCTGAGATCTATGGAGTACGAATGAAACCAAAATGGACCCACTTCTGGGCTTATGGGACTTGTTCACCCCAACCACATGCCTGATCAGGGACTTTGAAAATGGCACTATTAAAAAGAGAAAATATCATTTATCTATAATCTCTGTTTCAGTCACGTGAGCTGTGTTAAAACCTTGGTTAGACTCAGAAAAAAAATCGGGTATCACGAATGGTACTCAGAACTTCTACTAAGTATCAAAGTAGAAAAAATGATCGCTAGCCTGAATAACAGACTGCCCTTTTTTGGGAAAAGGTGGGACAAAATATACCTTATGTACCTTACCTCAGTACAGGCAAGATTAGGATCAAGGGTCACCACTCGTCATGAATTACCATCTCTGGTCTTCATTTCAGCCTGGACTACCACCATGGTGTATCAGCCCAAGGTGCACTATCTCTTTGTTCAGTACCCTTTCCCCAGCCTATCATTTTATGCACAACAAACACACACACACACACACACAGAAAAACATTTCCCCTTCCCTAGCTTGTGGCATGGGCCCAGTGCCAGCAGGATTTGAATGTTTCAGCTCATGCTAGGCAGTTGACTGTCCCCCATGCTGTCAGGGACTTGGCATCCCGAATGTTGAGGAGGCTGCAAAGAGGACCTGCAGCAGCAGGAAAGAGTAGTCGATGGTCATCAAGCAGCACTCTTGGGCCATGAGGTGGTGAAGAGGGCTGTCAGGTGTTGAAGTGCGGTCGGCCAATTAATGTGTGTGGCCTGAGGGAGGACACAAGGGAACCAACCTGTAAAGGAAAAAGAAGAGTGTACTTGAGTGGCAGTCCTTACAATCCTTCTCTTGCCCTACTTCCTGTGGACCAGTGACCAGTTTTCTTGGAGTGGATGCAGCAGTTGGACCTCCTTGGCTAACCAGCCCTGAGACAATAACTTTCAGCTGGCGGTCGAGAGGAGAAAGCAGCAGTTCAGCAAATGGAGCAGAAGTCGATGGCCACGGTGAGAGCTCATTAAAGCTCCATTTTTTTTTTTTATTTAAAGTAAATTCTAAGTTTGGTCCATCATTAGCAGCATCTGAGTGACTGCAGTGGTGAGGGCATGAGTATCCATGGCGGTGAGTGAGAGGTGGCACCAGATGGAGGCGTGGTTCACGCAAGTGAAGCTGGTGGTCATGTTGTGGCTGTGACAGTGAGTCAGAGTCCTCAGGGTGATACAACATCAGGCCCTCATCAGTGGCAGCACCTGAACCAGCCAGGTCCAACTCAATGTAACCCCTAGGTGGCGCTATCCCAAGGGCTACTACCCCTGCCTGCTTGGCTAGTAGCAGGTTAAGAGACCTGAGTTCTGAAATGGATGCCTCCACCCGGAGGTCAGGGTTGGTAGTGGTCAAGCTAACCTGAGCACAGCCCTCCGGGACACTGTAACCTCCCTCTTTCCCCTCTAGTGACCTGAACACTGTACAATAATCACTTTCACAATACCCCTGGTACACCACACAAGTACCCACACTGTTTGCACTTACCACCAGGGCTGGTTCCTCTGGCTCAACCCTGGGAACTCCTGTAAAACAAGGTTTTGCACAGCAAATAGCAACAGTACAGTACTTTGAGCACAAACTGGAACCACAGTCAGATTACATGCAGAAAAAAGTTAGATCTGATTTATTCAGGAGACTTGAACAAGGCAGGGGCAAAATCAGGTTAATTAGCTTAAAGGTTATATCAATCAAGCAATTTATGCATGCACTTTGAGTCCCCCACACAGTCCACCTCTGTGTACCAGGTGGAGAAGAGATGGGCTAGCCAGGACCGCTGTCTGGGTTGCAGCTGGTTGGGGCCCTGTGATGGAAAACACAACATGCACAGTACACAATATTTGTAATCTGAGCCAAAGGGCTCAGTTCGTAAAGGAAACAAAACAACAAGACAATCAGATGACACACTCAGATTAAGCTGTTGTTGCAGGGAGCTACCCTGGTATTTACTCACGATACCTAAGACTGGACACAGACTGGATGAAAATTGAGACTTCAAGTGGTTGATCTGGAATGCCCGGAGAAGCAGGGTCCACATGAGTTTCAGAGGCATTGTTCCTTTTCAAGCGTGGAGCAGGGGACTGATCCCAAGGCAGGTCTCTCGTAGATGGCTTCTCTGTGCAGTGGATGGTCTGGCTGGGCCAGTCTGGCAAGGCCCAGACCGCATGGAGACAAATTCAGATGCAGTCCGTTTTGGCTGATACAGCTTCCAGCAAGCAGAACACAGTTCATACAGTGGGGACTAACTCACAACCCACTAGCAGCTCATAGCACATTTACATGTAAGGAATTCTATGTAACAGCAGCGCCCTGGTCACATTCACAAAGTCTCTGCACACACCGGGAGCTTAGGGGTATCTGGAACTCCTGACAGGCTGATCGCATTCAGCAAAATCTCCGGTCTTCTTCAGGTTGAGCCTGGCCCACTTCAGTAGCTTACTTTAGTCACACAAACTTGGATTTAGTCCAAAATAATTCTCTTCTCTCCCTCTCAGGAGCAGCACACCGACATGCAGGCCAAAAACTTAGCCTTTTCAGAGTTCTCCCATGTGAATCCACTCAGGATTGCTGCTCAGAATCACTTCAGCTCCTTCTTGTTCAGCTTCCAGCTTAGATCTAACTGAAAACTGCAAGCAGCCCGGGACTTCCCCAAGATCCAAAAGATTTGGTTGGCTGATTTGGCTGTCATTCAAAGCAAGAACTCCCCCTTCAGTTGCAAAAAAGGCGCAAAAAGTTCAAACTACAGTTCCTACAGATTTTGAATTCAGACAGCTCCTGTAGTCCGGCTACATTTTAGGTCCCACCAGTACTGTTTGGTCCAATTTGCAGTCCAGGACCAAGATAGTAGAGACAAACAAAACAGTCCTTGCTACAACGAAAGCAGGTTAGACAAACTACATTATCATTATCACTCTAAATGATTTTCAGTAAATAGTTACATCGTTCAACAGAGCTTCCTCTCAGATTATTTAAGCTGCAATCAGGCAGCTCTTAAAGAGACAGTACACAGAGGCTATACAGGCTCTGGTAATCACATTTAAACTGCTAAAATGCAGGACACCAGCCTGGCAATGAGCATTTAGGCAAGCTCAAGGAAGACTTTTGGGAACCCTCATTTGCAGGGGTTACATCAACATCCTCAGTCACCAGTTTCCAGTCAGGCCCAGCCAGGCCCAAAATGAAGCACACCACCCAGCTCCAGTCAGCATTATTTCCCACACCATGGGAAGCATCCACCTGGGTTGGGGCAGTGAGTCAGCAGCAGCATCACTGGGCAGGTTCTGTACACCTATTTTTATTAATAAAAGGCACCAAAGAACTTTTTATGGGGCCACGAGTTTGCACCACAGGCACTAGATGGCCCAGGCCATGGGGGTGGGTGGGCAGGCAACACCATATATCCTGCCTAGAGTGGGTGTGATAGGCCTACAGGCCAGCAGCGAGCACCCATTAGTTAAGGGACAGTCCAGCAGGGCTAACTACAGGTTCATAGAGAGCAGCATAGCTGTGATTGGCTTCACAGCCAGGGGCAGGGCTAGCTTGCCAGTTTAAATTAAAATATTTAAAAGGCAGCTTCCCACCAAAGGGGGTGGCTCCTCCTACCCAGAGCAGTTCCCCATAGCAACCAGAGTGGCTCATGAATAACAACTTTATGCTAATGTGAAGCACAGAATATTGCCTACAAGAAGACTAAAGTCTGATTGCATAGTTTAGTGAGACAGTACTGTTATTTACCATTATTGTGTTATTCACACTGCCTGCTATTGTGCCCAGTTCTGTGCTGGAACCCATTGAAGCTGAAACTGCCTAATGCCCTTATAGTGAAATGCACCACCATACTTCCTAATTATATGCTGTCAAGGGATTTAAAGTGATACACCCCACTGAACTGTCTATTTTAACCAGTCTTTGGGATTTAAAGTGAAATATACTATTGAACTGCCTGTTTTAAAGTCTCCTATTAGATTTACAAGTAACGCCTTTGGTAACTACCTGGAAAAGACTGCCTACAGCATTCAAAGCAGTTACAGTCAACTCCATTTTAAAGTGACTCACCTATAGTATGTTAATTGCTTATTGTTCAAGGGATCGTGCCTTTATTGTTTAAACCACAAATTGTTAACTCAGATTGCATGGTCAGTAACCATTGCATTTACAAGAGACTGCACCATGTAAATACAGGAAAACAGCCATGTTGCTTGCCACAGAGATTGAGAAGGCAGTTTAGTTATTGTAGGTGACAGTGAGGCCCATTCCGCACCTGGAACTGCTGAACGATGAAACTACAGAACATCTTTCCCATTCTCACTAGCATTAGCTTAGAAATGACAGCAATTCAGTAGTCAGGGCTTCCAGATGTAAAGTAGGCTGCATTTTTTCCTGCTACAGGCCCCATAGAGATTTGTCTTTCTGTCCCAAGATCTACAGCGACTCAGAGGTTTAGCATTTCTTCAGGTTCCACAGTTTCCACAGAGGTTCGTTGTCATTCCCTGGGGTCCACAGCAGGTTGGAGGCTCAGCACGTCTGTAGTTCATCAAGGGTTCCTCATTCCTGTGGATCTACAGTGGCTCAGTGGCGGTCCAGAATTTCTTCAGTTTCTTCAGAGGTTTCTTCATTTCCAGAGCTCCACAGCGGCTTGGAATCCCAGCATTCCTTCAAGACTGAAGTATTTCTTGCCATTGCTCATCTCTGCGGTATCTTACAAATCCAGCATTTTTTCATTTCCTGTGCACATTGCCCTTGTTTCCCTGGTTCTGAGCAAACCCAGGGATCCTTTGCATTTCTCCCCCTTTCATCACACTCCATGTGCAACAAGCCGGTCAACACTTCAATGGTTTCTTCGTGCTTCCTCGCCAAGCTCCATCTTGTGGCACCACACCCCATTTGACTCTTTGCAGTGGTTGTTACTTCTCAATGTCTTTGTAATTGCCAAGTACAGCCGATTGTTTATAGAGTTGTAAGTGTTGACATAGTCATAAAGACTTATACAGTCTGAAACATAGACTCCAAGTATTTATACAGTATTGATATAAGCTGCATATTTACAATATTTACAGAGTTGGTTATCACAGTGACTGCATTGCCTTCCTGCCCCTCCTCCTCCTCCTTGTGTCGCTTGTCTTACTTAAATAAAGTAGCTCCATTTCATTCTACTAAAGATAGTATCCTGCCTCATCTTGTGGTGAGTTTAACCACTGTGTCTCTATCATTGGAAGAAACATCCTTAATCACAGCAGTTCATTCCACGGGCAGGGCAACAACAATATCAGCACCACCCTCAGGGGAGGGATCTCTCTCTGCTAACTGCATGGGGACTTGTCTACCTTTAAGTTGTACAACATAGGGACAACACAGAGAAACACAACAGTTTGATGAAGCCTCTAGCCTGTCCCAGGCACCGCAGCAATGCCCGGCTGGTTCCATGTCTGGATAAAGACATCGGGTGGGGTGGGGGGAGAATAGGCCTATCTCCCTGGCCCTGTCCTGGAGCTGTCCATGGGGATCGTCAGAGATGGTGAGTCCTGGAGGTGGTGGGTGATGAAGCTGGATGGGCTAGGGGCTGAAGGAGGTCAAGGGCAGAGAAGCATAAATTATAAATTGAAAATAGGAGCCTTCACCTCTAGGTCACTGGTTTAAATTCAGCCAAGGTCAGTAGTGGCCAAAATCCATTATCACCTCGAGTTGTTCAGTTGTCTATCTGAAATTAGTTTTAGTGCTGTAAGCCCCTCCTCCCCCAGCGCAACTGAACACAAGCCCATTTTTGGACTCTGTTTACGTACTGCTAAAATATGTTACAAGTAAACAAATAAAAATAAATAAACAAACTAACTGAAGCCCATGTCACAGTGGGTAGGTACCCATGTAACAAAACCAGCTGCACAATTGGCATTCATTTCTCACATGAGAGGCCAAGGACTGAACAGGCAGGAAGTCTGAACTACCCCCACCCCCGCCTATGTCGTGGTTCCTCCGTGACAGGCTTGAGGCACATTGGCTGCGCAGTATGGGAAAGCCTGCACTGTGATTGTACCTGTTCTACCTGACATGTAAAGAAACAGAGGGCTTCAGGTTCCAGTGCTGTCAATCCAGCACCTTTCATGAGCACGAAATTCACATTAAAGAGTTTAAAAAATCTGGTTTCTATTAATTCATAATGTTTCCCACATCATTATATATTTTTTCTTTCCACATTTTCAGAGCCTGCTGTTTCTCACATTTAGCGGGCGAGAGGTCGAGAGGTATGGTTAACAGGGAGCTCTCTGCAATGGCAAAGTAGACTAGGGCATTACGTATAAAATGCACTCTAAGATAATAGGCGTATAAATCTTTCTTGAGCATCCCATTTAGGCAAACAGTAAATATGCTGGAGCTTTGACTGACAGCATGGTATTACTCAATTATATCTTCCCACTAGGTCGTGCAGGCATAGCTCTGCAGAATCCTAGCACAGATCCTCAAGTCAATAGATGAGTAACAACATTTCTTAAGAAGTAGCTATTCTTGTTGTTGAGAAATTCATAGATTACTTTCTAGCAGAGACAAATGACTGTGGGAGTTGGACTAGAACATTAGTAGATTGATTGCCAATAAGAGACACGTCTTTTATTTTGGTATTAGTTCCAGTGTGGTTAGCACTTATGACCTCTGCAGAATTATTAATCTGCAGGCCTCAAAGAGATTCAGTCACGTGACACCCATAGTGGCTTTGCTGCATTTGCGATCTCCACTGCTATGTACGCTATGCATAGACTCTCAGCATGGTCTGCTGATATGTTTATAACTCTGCTCGGTAAACAGTGAAACTAATTTGCTGAAAGCATTTTGCTGGCATTTGCAACCCTTTAGCTCCAGTGGATTTATCATCGTCAAACTGCTGAATCTGCCTTCATTATAACACAGTGGTGTGCTATTGCTGGATTTTAAAATGATAAATTAGCAGTGTTACTGCAAGCAATCAGTGCTAAGAATAGCCCTGCACACGAGTTCCCTTATGTAACCACGAGAGGTCCTCCCAAATAAGGATTGAGATAAATGCAGTGTTCCACTTAAAGGAGTGGGGGTGAGAAGTTGACATTTTAATATATTTTTTTTACAAAAAGAAAAGCAACTTTTTAAAATAAACTTGATATTTAAAGGGACACTGTCAACCCAGTTTGCATCATACTATTTCTAGTTTAAAACCCACATTTTATGATAGCTTACCGTCTCTAAAACACAAAGAAGTTGTTGGTTGTTTTATCTGCTTCCTTTCTTAGTAGAGCTGAAATGCATGGGAAGGGTGCAATTGTACCCACTTTTTTGCGTAATTTCCTTGATCTACTCTTATTGCATGCATCCTGAGGAATAGGAATACCCTCAAACAGTGCAGCCACTCATGACACGAGAGTCTTCTCTCCTCCCACAGCATCGTGAGTGGCTAGATTGTGTTAGGTGCGTTCCCAAGTCCAGGAAGGATGCAGTGGAAGTTGGTCAAAAAAGGTAAACAAACCCATTTGTCTGTGGGAACACCAGTATGGTGGGCAGTCTGTTTTTCACTATTGGAAAAAAAAAAATGGAATCAGAATCAAACTACCGGCTATATCAGCAATCACTACAGAATGTGAGCAATCACAACGTGTTTTTTAAGCTAGAGACAATTTGAGGCCTAAGGGAATTGACAGTGTCATGTTAATGTATTTAATATACATACATACAGTACATACATGCATTTACATTAATACATATGTACATATACAGCTTTAGTGAGGAAAAAGACCATAGCTTCATCAAGTTCTTCCCACGGGGTCAATGTAAATACCCTTTAACTCCTTATCTTCAAAGTAATTGCCCCATCTGAACTTGATGGTTATTACTCACCTAAAGCCACCAGCGTTGAAGCCTATTCCAAGTGTATGGCAAACAAACACAAAGGAAGCACTCACCTGGTTGGGTGGAGTGTCATGGTTGAGTCACTATGAATCGTTTCTGGTGGTGGACCAAGTCTGTAACTCAGTCTGCTCCATGGTTTCCAAACCTTCAGAAACCTTAGTCATTCTTCTCTGTATTTTGTTATGTCACTGTCTTCCCTCAGATCTGGAGACCAGAACTGCAAGCTGTATTCAAGCTGGGGCCTGACCAAGGATCGATATATGGTAGTGTTGCTTGGATAGTATCCTACCAGGTCAGATACCATTGGATAGTATCATTTCGTCAGATATCTGAGGGCCTTGGATGGCATAGATATCGACCAAGGATGCAAGCTCCTAGGATCCACTGTAAGGATTCAGGGTATCTGCAGATCCGCCCTGGATCCAGTGGATCTGAGGTTGGATCTGATATATCTGACCAGTGGATCCAGGGATCCAATCATTGGATCTAACTATCTGAGGTTGGATCCTGTGGATCCGACCTCAGATCCATTGGCTGGATCCTAGGTTGGATGCCAGTACTATCTGATAGAGGCTAGTCAGATCTACAAAAGCACTATCCGAGGAACACTAGTATATGGGCATTACGATACTGTTTGATATGCTGACAAAGTTCCTTTTGTTGCATACCATGATTTTATAGTATACGGTTCAGTGTTGTTGTAAGGAAACTATTACATCAGCCACATGCTGTTGTACCACATAAGTGATGTCACTACTGTGGTACAACAGCATACAATCCCGTGTCTACTAAGGTTATTCATGATTACACTGCAGATTCTGCGTAATGAAAATATCAGTACTATTGAACACATCCCAAGTGAAGATGAACTACTAGAAATATTGGCAGCTCATGTAGCTGTGACTTAAATCACATTATATGTTTGTACTGTTATCCTGTTGGAGTTAGAAAGAAGGTTAACAAATTAATACAAAACATATGCTATAAAAAATAATGTATGGGCAACCATACACAACAGCGCTGATGTTTCCAGCTCAGGGTGAGATGACATTATAGAGACCTCTTGAGCTTCGCTGCCAAGGCCTATGTTGACATCTCACCCCTTGATGGAAACACAACCTTGTTATATATGGTTACCCATATATTATCTCTATGTTTACCTTGCTAGCTGTTGCCCCACACCATCGCTCCGATTCAAAGTCGCTGCTGATCAGTACTCCCAGGTCTTTTTCCTGCTAGGTTTCAGTATTTCTGTGCCTATTAGGTAATTTTTAGATTTGTGTTCTATATTCCTAGATGCATCACCATCCATTTCTCAACACTGAAGTTCATCTCTCATTTCTCCACCCACTTCCAAGCCTGGTAAATACTGCTACACTTAATTTGTTGTGCTGTAACTACTCTTCCCATCTTGGTCTCTGATTAAGCAATGCTTATTGCTAAAGACCAGATCAAGCGTTGCTTGCTGCTTAGTGGTTCCTTTGACTTGTTGGGCTTGGTTTTCAAACGGTGACGCAAGAAGCCTGCTTCAAACAGAATTGATGCAAATGGCTCCTTGCATCAAAATTTGTACCAAGCCTGGTTTTCTAATGTGGGCTACATCCAACACCAGACCCTTTGCACCGAACTGGCCCCGCACCAGGGTTGCACCCAACATGGGGGTGTGCCGTCACACTAGTGGGATTGTGCCATGGCAGGGTTCCCATATCCCCTAATATGAGATTCTGGATGCCTCCCCATGGATGCATGGAGCTTGCCATTAGACCAACCTGGATCTGGTCTAACTTGGTGTACACCAATGCTGCGGCCTTGGCTGGGTGAGGAGTGACCCTGTGGTCCCCTGGGGAAGGCACTTATGCATTCCCCAACACCTGCCAGACCACCACTGCAGTGGCCGGTGGTCCATGGCAGGTTGGACTCTAAACCCCTCCACCATGGTGGTGACAGTATTCCCCCCATCTGTCCATGATGTCCCCATTTTGCCCAGTCGGGGGCAGTTGTCACCCCCCTCCCCCCAGCCTGGCCCATCCCCGTGTGCCTGGGCATGCTAAGACAACCCACCAGCCACCAGGGTGATTGACTGGCAGGTTGCCATCACTGTCATGGGGCTGCAAGCCCTTCCTGTGGCTTGTGACATTCTGATCAGTTGTGCCAAGTCTTTGTTGCAGCTGTCGCTTGCAGCACACCTGGGGAATTTGTGCCGGACCCTGCCTTTTTATAAAATCAGGCACTAGGTCCCTATCACATCCAGAGTTCACTGCAGCCTAGATTGCCACAAAATTGCGTTGATCTATGGGATCTTTGAAAATCAAGCCCATTGTATCTCATAGCAGTTTTAAATAAAATCCACAAAGGACCCACATTGCCTGGTCTTACGAAATTCCCTACTCCCAGTTTATGTCTGCAACTGGAATAATTTTTTTTCCTTCATCAGCACTCTCTTGATCCCTGTTTTTCTGTCCTTCGGTCGGCAGCTTCCCCCCTCTAGCCCTGTCACTGACCCATCCAGTAGCCTACTGGTTATCCACCACTGTAGGTGGATCATGCGGGGCCTGCGGGGGAAGATAAGTGGTTGGGACTTTTCCTTCCAGTTTCTGCCTCCCCAGGACATTGGTATGCAGTGATGCAATGTGTCTCCCTGAGGAAGGAGTGCAGTCCTTAGGACACCTAATCCTCCCTCACCCAGCCAACCTCTGAGTGACCCAGGCCCATTCCAGAATGTGAGTCGCTGGTGTGGCAGGCAGTAAGGCACCAATGCCTCAGCTCACTACACCACTGGGCTGGCATAACTGTAATGTTCATTGAGCAATATAACTTCTTTTGGCTGTTGCCCTTCAGGTTACCTCATGAAATTTAAGGGCCTGGTTCTCCTTCTAGTCTGGTCATCTGTAGAATGAGCTAACAATGACTGTGTCTCCACTATAGTTTGAGACTATTAACAGAGAGCCCTGATCTCATCTGTGCTTAGGTCCTGTATTGCAGTTACCAGCATTGGCTTCGGACAGGTAGTGCCTCCCTCCTGGTTTCATGCTTGGCCTAGTCTTTCTGCATAGTTTGTAGTTGCCGATCTCCATTCCCCAGGGCCATTGTCATCCCATTATAGTTCTGTTACTTCGATGATATCCATTCCTTCCATGATAACCAATGTCTCTAGTTTGTTTCTCCTGCTTCTTGCATTAGTCTGCATACACCTCCAGCTGTGTCATTTATATCCTTAATGTTTATTGCTTTTGATGGTTTTCAACCAACAACATTACAACAACAGTACGATGTCAGCAGGTCCACGTGGTACAACAAATACAGTAATCCAGGCAATTTAATACTGTGCTGTAATAATTATTGTGCAGTTAACCAGTCAGTGCTGTTTACATTTCACTTCCTATCTACTCTACCCTTCCTTCATCCACCAGTCATCAGACATCCCTCTATGGAACAAATTGTAGGTCTGTTGCCATCATATACGTTATGCATCTCACCCACCTGTTCGTTCCCTCTTTTACCTGCTGTCTAATGGAGAAGGTTAAGGACTCCATTTCATAGCTCCTATTCACCACCTGATGCTAGTATGCCAGGGTCAGAGTTCAGGGTCAGCCACTTTTTAGTAATACATTTTTTGGCTGCCACCATTAACCTACCTGGTTAGAACAGTGCTACACTAATAGCACCACACAGAACAGTGTGGTCTATACAGTGGTACCACAGACAGCTATAGGGGAATAACAGAGCTATGTAGTAAGCGCTCGAAGTCACTGTCCATGGTGCTAACAGAGACCACAAGGGAGAGTAATCAGGAGGCTGGCTGAGCTGCTCCCTTGGCGTGAGTGCTACAGCATGAGCAGCTTGGCCAGAATGATGGTGAAGACCAGGGTTCAAATTCTGGTCTCCTGAATTTTATTTTTTCCCTGTAATCCAAAACTGACTCTGAGCTGATTATTTTAATTACGTGGGTGTGTGGGGCAGAGCCTCCCACTTGGGAGTGTGGGGCACAGCCCCCAAAATTACAGTCTAGGAGTGGTAGCGATTACTAACCAGACTTGGCGATCACTACTAGCGGTACTGTCTTTGCTAGCAGTATTTGCTCCTACCACTTTTCTGATCAGTGCTGTTTAGACGGTTGTTATTGACAGCGCTGTTCATCCAGTCGCTGTTCAGACCTAGTGCCCACCATTAATATTGCCAAGAGGTACCTTTTGCTGGTTTTTTCTTCATGGGGTAGGTAAGTAAATGGTAAAAGATGGTTTGGGAGTTGTAATTGTGGTGAGAAATGCACTTGGGTTACAGGAACCCAGCAGTTCAATACAAAATGGGAGGCATGATATTGACAACAACCAGGCAGGAGAGAGACCTTGAAGTAATTGTCTCAAATGACTCAAAGGAACCTGTTTTCTTTTGTAACATCTATGTTGGTCCAATAAAAGGTATCAAACCATCTGTTTCCAGATCTGTTCAAAAGGGTTCTATGTGATAATAGCAACTGCACAAGGGTGATCGCTATTATCCCGACCTGCATTATCGCCAAAACAATTTTGGCGATATGCAAAATAAGGCTACCTGAATTGTGCACGGGAGGCAGCACCCCCAAAATAAAGAATCTCAACCCAGGGTGGCTGGGAGGGGGGCACATCTCGGCTTAAAAAAAAACTAAGTCCTGCAGCTGCGGGACTCGCAAAAGAACTCACCTGCCTCCAGTCCCAAAGCTGGGACCTGCTCCGTCGGAGCCATGCACCCTACCCACCACACCACATGGCTAGCTCGGTGGAAGCAGGTTCCGCATGGGTCATAGCCCTGTCCCCCATCCCTCCACATCCTGTCACCCACCCTCCCTTCCGGTCGCCCATCCTACCTTCGTGATGTATGCATTCGCGATCCCCCTACAGTTGCCCACGATGAAAGCGCCATTATATGGGTTGCCATTATGACAGTCGCCCATACTCAGTCGCGATCATCACGGGCTACCGTTCCAAAGGTAGCTAGAAAGTGGGACAGGGTAGTTGGGAATGCTAATGGGATGCTGGGTTGCATGGTGGGGATCACCAGCAGAAGTAGGGAGGTTGTGTTACCTCTGTTTAGGTCAGTGGTGAAACCTCATCTGGAGTACTGTGTACAGTTCTGAAGACATACGAACATATGAACATACAATGAAGCCAGCAGATACAGGCCTTATGGTCTATAGTCTGCTCGAGTGTGCAGCTCTCAGTTTTGAGTACTGATGCTGCCCCCCATCCCCCTCTACCCCTTCCTTACTGTTTGTATTATATGGTAAACTACAATTATTGTTTCAAGAACTTGAATCAACATTATACAAAACCGCAGTAAGTAACTCTTCATCCATAGCTAAAACTGGATGGTTTGATAATGAATGTAGAGAAAGGAAGAAACAGTTAAGGAAAATCTCCAGAAATGCCAAAGTAAAAGCTGATAAAGATAGTGCAATAGAATTAAAGATCAGTAAAAGTAATTACAGGGGTTTTATAACAGAACAAAAGAAATCATTCTGCAATAGGCAGTGGGAATGGATGTTAAAAGCCATTGACGATAATGATTTTAAACCCTTTTGGTTCTTAGTCACTAAAGGTTCTAAAGGTAGGGATAACGAACGTATTAAGCATATAGAACATTCAACCTGGATAAAAAACTATAGTAACATTCTTTTTGACCAAAGTTTAGCCTTGGAATGGAAGAACTTAGACCCCGTGTACTTAATTAAACGTTTGTGTCCCTTTTCTAGCCTGGAAGTGCTTAATGCTATAACGAGCTTAAAAAAAAAACAAGGCTCCAGGCCCAGAAAAAATCACAGGGGAGGTTTTTCAGTGTATAGCGGAACGATGGGCTGATCTTCTTGCTGTTTTTTATAACAAATGTTATACTACTAGTTAGATTCCAAAATTATGGGCAGGTTCAATAATCATACCTAGTTATAACAAGCATTTGTCAATGCTGAATGTTTGCTTGCTGGTATTAGCATTGGAAATGCAGGAGTTAGACAGATGCAGAGTAGGAATGGCAGTGAAGTACTGAACTTCACGCCAACCCCACCTCCACCCTGCAGAGACGACAGGCATTGGGGTATGCGTTTGGGTTGTCGCCCATAACGTTCATGCCATTTCACCTCACCCTATCCTGCAGACACTGACAAGTCTTGAGGTGTGCCTTGGGGTGTTCGGCTTTACAGTCATCCCACTCCATAAGGACATACGCTGAAATGGGTGCAATATAGAATGCGGTGAACTGTGGGAGCCGAAGAGTCCAAGGCACAGCTTGATGCTGTCAGTGGCTGCAGGGTGGGGTTAGAATGGTATGAGCATTACAGTCGACAATCCAAAGGCACACCCTGATGTCTGTCAGTCTGTACAGGGTGGGACATTATTAGAAAGAAGCCCCAGGCATGTGTTGGTATTTGCAGTACAAATTTTCAACATGGCCATTTTGTGGCTCCCACCTCATGAAAGCATTTGGGACTCTCTTCATGAACAGTGGCACTGTGATTTTGTCAATGTGTCCTGAAATTTGTTTTTTACAGCAACTGTACATTATGCGCCAGATGTACGAAACACAGATCAAGCAGGATGTAAAGAATGATAACTGTACGATCATAGGAGGGTGTGAACAGATGGCAATGTTGAAAATCTATAGTGAAAGTATTAAAATGCTCAAACTTCTGAGCATAATGGGAAACTGTGCAACGATGCGCCGAAACAGTCATTTAGTGGAATTATTTTACCAGATTTACAACATAGGCATTTTGTGACCTCTGCTCACGAATACTGTCACTATGATTTTCTTAATCTGTCCCTAACATTAATTTTCACAGCAAGCGCAGTATTCTGCGCCAGATGTATAAATGCATATTTCAGGCAGGATGTGAAAAAATGATAGCTGTACTGTTCATAAGGAGGTCTGAAAAGGCCAAAGTTGAAAATTTGGAGGAAAATACTACAAATTTTCAAAGTTAGAGGGTGCTTGGAAACTGCATCACCCACGATTGTAACACAGTCATTTTATGGACATTTGTCACCAAATTTTCAACATAGGCCTTTTAGGACCTCTGCTCATGAACAGTCACTGTGACTGTACATACGAACATATGAACATACGAATGTGCCAGCAGAACACACAAATCGGGTTATGTGGGTCTGTCCGAGTGTGCAGCTAGCACCCTAGATTGCAGTTTCCCAGCCTCCTCCTTCAGTTCCTCCCCGCTTATCCCAGCCCCTGCCCCGACACTTCCTCTTACTTTATCCCACTCCTCCTTAAAGCTATTGACTGTCCTACATGTTACCACCCTCTGTGGCAGCGATTCCAACTAGACACCACCCTCTCAGAGAAGTAGTGCCTCCTTATTTCCTTCTTGAAATGTCCCCTTTCAACCTTAGTCCGTGCCCCTCGTCCTCTTCCACACCTCAGTTTAAACACCCTCTTCAGTGCTAGGTTTATTTACCCCTCAGGTATTTAAATGCTTCAATCATATCTCTCCTATTCCTCCTGTCCTCCAGTGTGTACATGTTCAGCTCCTTCAGCCTAACTTCATATTCCTTTCCTTCCATCCCCTTTAACATTTTTGTTGCCTTCCTTTGCACCCCCTCCAGTAGCTTTATATCTCTCCTCAGGTATGGCCTCCAGTATTGCACATAGTACTCCAGGTGCGGTCTGACCAATGATCTGTAGAGAGGTAGGATCACATCCCTGTGTCTGGATGAGAACCCCCTTGCGATGCACCCCAGCATCCTGTTTGCCTTCGCTGCTGCTCTCGTGCAGTGGACTGAGTTGTTCCTGCTCCCAGTTACCAAGACCCCTAGGTCCTTCTCCTCCTCCTCTCTGATCCCCAACCCATAGTCCCTCTTCTGGTTCTTAGCCCTGAAGTGCATCACCTTACACTTCTTTGCAATGAATCCTAGCTGCCACTCCACCGACCATGTCTCTAGTTTGGTTAGGTCCCCCTGCAGTTTTTCCCATCTGTCCTGTTCGTTCACCACCTCCCCCAATTTGGTATAATGTGAAAACAGACTAACCCTGCTCCCCACTCCATGTGCTATATCGGAGATAAAGAGCCAAATAGCACCGGACCCAGCACTGACCACTGTGGAACCCGCTGTCACTGCTCTGGGTGCCGAGCTCCCACCAATACCACCGCAACCTCCTGTAACCAGTTCTCTATCTATTTAGTCAGCTTTTTCCCACCCCCACTACTGTCAGCTTCCCCCCAAGTCTCCCATGAGGCACTGTATCAAAGGCCTTACTGAAGTCCAAGTAAAGGAAATATACCGCATGGCCCCTGCCCAACTCCCTTGTCACCCAGTCACAATACTCTATTAGGTTGGTTTGAGAAGACCTCCCTGAGACGAACCCATGTTGCCACCTATCTTGGAGGCCATTACTGTCTAGGAATGCCACCAGCCTCTCCTTCAGTATTGCCTCCATAAGCTTACCCACTATGGATGTGAGACTTATCGGCCGATAATTTCCTGGCTCCTCCCTAGGCCCACTCTTGTGTATAGGCAGCACATGGGCAACCCTTCAGTCCTGGGGCACACACCCCGTTTCCAGGGAGGTGTTGAACAGATCTGCCAGTGGCTCAACCAACAGCTCTGCCATCTCCCTCAGCACCCTGGGGTGGATGGCATCAGCACTTGGTGCTTTGTCCACCCTTACTGCCCTTAGCCCCTCTAGCACCCTACTTCCTATGATCACTTTGTCCGTCACCTCCTCCCCCCCATTCCCCACCTCCCAGCCCATTCTGGTAGTGGGTCATCCCTCTCCTTAGTGAAAATGGAGCAGAAGTACTCATTTAGAATTTCCACTTGCTTCTCCCCCTTTTCCACCCAATCCCCTCCACGTTTTATCCTCACAATATGGTCCTTGCACTTCCTCTTTTCCCTGACATACCTAAAAAAGTCCTTTTCCCCCTCCCTTTGTGCCCTGTGTGGAACTTAACTGCCTGGAGGCCTTAGCTTTTTTCACCCTCCTGGCAACCTCCCTTGACCAACTCCCGTAAGCCTCCTTATCCTCTGCCTTCCCTGTTCTCCTGTACTTCCGGTATGCAGCTGTCAATGCCCTCACCCCTTGCAGCACTTCTTTGTTCAGCCAGCATGGTTTCTTGGCTCTGCTCTTCTTACTCCTGGCCCTGGTGCAGGCTACTGTGGCCTCTGTTAGCCCAGTCTTTATGACTCCCCACTTCTGTTCTGCATCCATCCCCGGCCTTATATCCTGGAGTCTTCCTTGCAGTATTGCTCCCATCCCCCCAAAGTCCACCTTAATAAAGTCCACCACCTTAGTGCCTGTGCCTCCTGTCTCCCTGCCCAGGGCGACAATGAGCCACACTGTTTGGTGGTCGCTACCTGCTAGTGGGTCCTCCACCCTTACCTCCCTCACAGCCTCCCCATTTGCCAGTACTAGGTCCAGAGTGCTACCAAGCCTTGTAGACCCACTTACCAATTGCATCAGAAGGACGTCCTGGAATGCATCAAGGAGCACCTGCTCCCTGGTACTGCTAGTGGCCGGGGTGCTCCAGTCAACTCCTAGTAGGTTAAAATTCCCCACTATCACCACACTCCCCCTTCTACACACCCTCCTGATCTGCTCTGCCAACTCCCCATCCAGGTCCCCGGATTGGGCTGGTGGTCTGTACACCACTCCCAGCTTCAGCTTTCTGCCTTTGGAGTCCAGGAGCTGCACCCAAAGCGCCTCTGTCCTCTCCTCTTCTCCCTCTTCCCTTATGTATTTAATCCCTTCCCTCACATACAGTGCAATCCCCCCTTCCAACCGCCCGGTCCCTGCTGTATATCCTGTATTTCGGGACTGCCAAGCCCCAATCATGGTATTCTATGGCCCATGTCTCTGTCACTGCAGCAGTGCCCACCTTCCCAACTGAAAGGAGCGTCTGAAGCTCTGCAATTTTGTTCCCCAGGCTTCTTGCATTGAGAGAGACCACCTTCCACCCCCTATCCCTCCTTCTCCTCACTGTTCTCCTCCTTGGCCTTCGTCCGTGCTCCCAGTAGTCCGCGCCCTTTCTCCTCCTTATTCTTACTGGGTGGTGGTGCCTTCTGTATTACACTCAGACCACTCTGCCCGCCCCCTCCCAGGGTTATTACGCCTCTGCCTTTACCTATATCTAAGGGGGTGAGCTCATTAGGCTCCCCTGTCCAGACCTTTCTACTAACCTCAGTCTTTTGGCCATCCCCCACTAGTTTAAATCCACCTTTGTAGAGATATACCCCTCTACTCCTGTCTTTAATACTTCCCTTCCTGCTCATGTGTACCCTGTCCCCGGCGTACAAGTCACTATTTCCCCAAATCCTACCCCAGTTAGTCACTAACCCATAATTTTTGGTGTGGCACCAATCACTCAGCCACTCGTTGAGCTCCTCAATCCTCCCCTTCCTCCCCATGCTTGCACATGGTACCAGGAGTACCTCTGAGAATGCCACCGACTCCCCCAACCCCTCACACTGCCTGCCCAACTACTCAAACCTCCCCCTCACTACTTCCACAGTCTCCCCGCCAAGTCATTTGTACCCACATGCAACTGTAAATGAGGTTTCTTCCTCCCCCTCGCTGCACACTTGAGCAATGCCTACCCTGCCCCTCCTGCAGTCAACCTGGGATAGCTTCAGCCCAAATATGGCTGTGCTTCCCTTCCTGAGCGTGGCTCAGTTGGTAGCACATCCGCCTCTGACCAGAAGGCCGTGGGTTCTCGTCCCACACCGGGATGGACTTGCACCTAAAATTGCTGGCATCCGAGTGCAGTATTGCGGGGTGCTGTACTGCTGGGGCCTGTCGTCCTTCGGATGAGACGTTAAACCGAGGTCCCTTCTGCCTATCCTGGTGTTGTCCTGGTGGGTGTCCAGGTGGAAGTAAAAGAACCCAGGGTACTCTTCGGAAAAGAGCAGGGAACATTCCCAGTGTCCTGGCCAACATTCCCCTTCCCATAAACCAGTTCATGCAATTATCCAGGTTGTGTGTGGGTGATGATGTGCGATATGGCCGCCACCACACATTCAGTCACTTCACTACCAGTCTAGCATTGCTTGTAAAGCGCTTTGGGATACTGTGTATGAAAAGCGCTATATAAATGCTGATTCTCCTTCTTCTTCTTCTTCCATCCCATCTCACCCCTTTCAGTATAGAATCCCCTAGGACGAGTACTCCCCCGTCCCTTAGCCCCTTTCCCTTCTAATGCCCATTCCACCACCCCGGTATTTGTTCTTCCCCGCCCCTTACCCTCGCCAGCTGCACCCTCTGTGACTTCTGTATCTGTACCCCCTACTTCCACCTCACCACTTTTCTCTGCCTTATTCCTCCCATCCCCTTGAACCCTTCCAAGCCTGACTACTTCCTACTGGGCTTCCCATGTCGACCTCCCTCCTCCCCTGCTGATTTCCAACCCTCCTATCCCCGCTGTTGTTGATTTAGAGCCCCATTCTCTTCTACCCGATAGTGATGCCCTCCCATCCCTCCCTTCCCATAGCCTCTCTTCTCCAGTCACCACCCCTCCTTCCTTACTAGCCCCCTTCTACCCTTTTCGGCCTCGCTTATCTCTTCCCCAGCTGTTGACATCCCTCTCATGCCCTGCTTGTTCTCTCCTCCAGTATGTTCCTGACCTCTCTCTCTCCCATAGCAGATGCTCAAATCTATTCCTAGTCGATGTCCTCCTACATCTCTTCCCTTATCGGTTCCCCCACTTGTTCCCCTCCGTGCCACCCTGGTCCCACCCCAGTCCCTCCCTCCCGCAGCCATCTGCTGTCTCCTCTGGTACTCCTCGTGGTCTCTTCCTCCCCAACAGGAGGCCCCACCTTGCCTCAGGCACCCCTTCTCCCTCTTTTCTGCTAGTGTCTCTGATACTGGGTTGGTTTCAGTCCCCAGTTATTCTTCCTCTGTCCTCCTTGCCATCCCCTACCCCCCCGACAGGATGCCTACCATACTCATCTGCCCTGCCACTTGGACTCCTCCCTAACCTCCACAGTTCCTCCCTCAAACTAGCCAGTTGTCTACAGACCATTCATCCTCCCCATCATCCAAGACCTGTCCAAGATCATGGCAGACCCACACCCTGTACACCCCACCACCCTTCCAAAGATGCCCGCCCTATTGACATGTGGCACCTGCCCCATTTTGGCCCTCATCTTATGTTACGGGCTCTTACTCCCAGGTTCTGTACCCTACTACAACTGTTAGGCCCCTATTTACTCAAATTCCTGTTTTCCCCACACTAGTCCCCCTACTGGCCCCTTGCCGACTGGGGTAATTCAGTCTCAAATCTCATCCATTAGATACTGTATTACTGTAGCAATCCGAAAGCCTCCTTGTCCGTTTTTCACCCCTCAGCTACCATACGTTTGTTCTCAGCTCTCATATAGTTTCACTTAGCCCAGTTAGAAATCCTATTGCACTCCAAGTATTACTCAGCTCAGTTAGAGAAATAAACAGAACAACTAAATATGTATTATTACAGCAATCCTAACAGTATAGCTCAGTACTTAGTTCAGTTAGAGAAATAAACAGAACAACTAAATCTGTATTATTACAGCAATCCTCAAAGTATCCAATCATTGCTTTGTCTCCATCCCAGAGACCCTGCTATAATATAGGACCACAGAGGACCCTGGGCAGGAGGGTGGGCAACTGTAAAGTCCCAGTAGAGCTCCATTGAGCTCACTCACTCCCCCTCTCTCACTCGCTTGTTCTGTTTCTCCCGGTGCTGCAGGCTGCCCTTTTCTACTGGGCTCCTGCCTGCATTGGCACCTTTTTCTGCCCACAAAGAAATCTGCAGCAGCCCCGACAGAGCTCAGTTGAGCTCATTCACTCCCCCCTCTCACTCGCTAGATCTTAATCTGTCCCATACACTGATTTCCCACAGCGACCCGACCAGTCTGCGCCAGAAGTGCAAAACACATTTTGGCCAGGATGTGTAAAATGACAGCTGTACTGTTCATAAGGAGGTGTGGAAAATGCCAATGTTGAAATTCTGGAGTGAAAATATTACAAATCCGCAAAGTTACGAGTGTGCATGGAAACTGCGCAACGTACACTCGTAAAACAGTAATTTTTTGGATTTTTTCACCAAATTTGCAACATGGGCTTTTTGAGAGCCCACCTCATGAACAGTGGCACTGTTGTTTCGTTAGTCGGTCCTGAAATGTGATTCTGTGCAGTGACCGCAAAATCACCTTTCAGTACCTAATAATGCCATGACAGTGACTGAATTCATGAGGAGGGATCCCAATAACCCCATGTTGAAAATTTGGTGCCAAAATTCCCAAAAATGCCCGAGATATGCACCAAAGTTGAAAAAACCCTATTTATGCCATTATACAGCTTACCGGCATTTCTTCAGTTCGCAGTCGGCTTTGAAGAGTGCAGACGTGTTCCCAGTCCACCAAAGATTGTCGTGCATGACTCCAGAGGTAAGTATGGGATGGGGGTTGAGAGGAGGCGGGGTGCGCAAAGGGTGGGCGCAGGTTGGGGGGGGCCACCAAACTCAACGAGGGACCATTTTCTGTTTTACAGGTTTTAAATAAAGAAAAAAAAAACCAAAAACATCGCAGAACATTTTTTAATTTTTACAGGGACATTTGGCATGCTTGGGTGGGCTCCCAGCGTGCCACCTGAGTGTTTTTTTTGGGGGAACTGAGGGTCTCCCGCTGGCAAGTTGAACTGGGAAGGGGGACTGAAGCTGATGGGGACTGGGCCCCTTCAGCAAAGAAAGACTGTTGGGGGGGCGATGATGCCGAGGAGGATTGGCCACCCTCGCACACAACAAATGGGGAGGGGTTACAGTATGCTGACGGGGAGTGAGCTCCCCGTCGGCAAATGTACTGGGTTGAGGGCATGTGGCGGCAGGTACCACCCTGCAATGACAGGTGGCACCCACATTGCAGCGAAATGGCTGATGCTGCAATGACGAGGTGGTCCCTGACTGCAGCGGTGAAAACTTTTAACTTGGTGACACTTCTGCAGAACCAGTGTCATCAGGACACTGGGCCTGTATTGGTCCACCAGTGCCAAGCCCCAAATGCAATGCCACTGTTGGCTGCCACAGTGCCGCACCTCCACAACCCGCTTCTCTCCTAAGCTGCCGCATAATGTTTCTTGCGCATGCACGCAAGCAAACATAAAAAGGGCCCAAGGGATGAACCATCAATGTATCACCCCATTAGTTTATTGGATGTTATGGGAAAAATTTATGCAAAAGTACTATCAGCAAGATTTAAAGTAGAGCTTGAAAATCTAGGGGGTTTATCTCCTGCTCAAGCAGGATTTAGAGAATCCTTTTCCACTCTTGATAACTGCTTTATTTTGTCACATCTGATAGAAAAGTATGTTAAAGACTTAGAAGGCAGAAGCTGTATCTGGCATTCATAGACTACAGCTCTGCCTTCATACAATTGACGAACTATCTTATGAATATAATGCTTTCTAGAGGTATATCTCTAGCTTTGATTAATAGCATTAGAAATTTATATTCAAATACATGGGCACAGATTAGGGTAGGGAAAACCTTAACCAACAGTGTCTAGACCAACAGGGGAGTCAGACAGGGGTGTATTCTGGCCCGCCTGTTGGTCTGTATTTACTTAGATGGTCTGTTTATGGAACTACAGCACTTAGAATGCGATTCCCCCAAGATTGGCATTCCATTTGTGCTTCCTCGCTTATGCAGACAATTTGGTCTTATGTTTCTTAACAGTTTCTGGCTTACAGAAAAAGCTTGATCTTTGAGAAAGTCACAAAGGCACTGTGCCTAAAGACAAATCTGGGAAGTCAAAGATTCTGTTAATCGGCTCCAAGAAAACCAAATATATCTGAGGCTATCTGGTGATAAACTAGAAACAGTAAAACATTATTTGTATCTTGGAATAAATTATTCAAATAATGGTTCTTGGAAATCTTATGTTGAACAAATACTTTCAAAACCAAAATGACAATAGGAGCGTTACGACTTAATTATAGCACGGCGGTCATTCTCTTAAACCCCTTATCCAGGCTATTCAAGGTTTAATACTCAATCACTTTATGGTATTGAAATATGGGGACTTCGTGATGTATGTATACTGGGAAAAGCCTTCTATTAAATTGTTACAAATGACTATGTCCTGCCAAAAATCTGCTCAGCATATTTTATAAGAACAGAATTGGCCTTCCAGTTACAAGCCCTCCGATTCAAGAATCATTAATTACTGGATTAGACTTCTACATTTTCCAGATGACAGATGGGTGAAGCAATGCCTGATCAAAAAAGAAGACTGGAAAAATACGGGATTAAAAGATTCACCTTGGTTAAAGCATTTAAATTGACTTTTAGAATGCCATATGCTTTCTGCTCTGATGTCTTATAGACAAAATGGTATTGTTATATGTAAGTAATATATGCATTATGTTAAAAAGAAAACCATTCAATATTATAGAGAAGAGATTTGGCATGTATTGGGGTGTCAAACTATACTAAGTGGTTTTCCTGAACGTGTTCACCCATGAGTATCGATTCTACCTCGATGTATTGGAGGATCCTCTAATTTGAAAGAATTTTACTAGGTTCAGATTTGAACTTTTCGAATCAAATATCAAAACTGCTTTATATAAAAAATCAAAAGATATCAAAGATCAATTGTGCAACTGTAACTTGGGGGAAAAGGAAGATTTAGCATGTCTTTTTTAAATGCCCATGGTACAATACAATTGGAACACATTGGTTACTCCCAGTGGTAACTACTACTGATACTGTTAGTCAGACAGAATTGGTTCAGGTTCTTCTTCCTGAGGATCCATTTATTATTCATAATGTAGGGAAGTATATTATTCTTACAAGGAAAATTAGAGTAAAAAGGTTACTAGATCAAAAGAATGCATAATGGTCACAATAAGAAGCCTCCGTTGAATGAATATGTAATTGAACTGTGCACTTTATTAATCCTAACACTGCTTTATTGATATCCTACATGTTTATATGTATGTCTGTGTCTGATTTATTGTATTGTGAATCTTATTTGTTTTTGTACTTTATGATAATAATTTTAATTAAGATTAAGCAAATAAAGAATTGACTGACACTGTTTGTACCATCTGAGTCACCCCATCCTACCCCTTCCCCATTCTGATTATGCCCTTAACCCTGTCCCATGCCTCTTAAATCCCCCTACTGATGTTTATGAGACCAGTTCCTCATGCAGAGCATTCCATACTGTCACCACCCTCTATGTGAGAAAGTGCCCCCTCATCTCTCTTCTGAACGTCTCCCACTCCAACTTTAGACTATGCTCGCTTGTGATTCCTTCCTTTCTAAATTTAAACAGGCCCTCATGGCTAACCTTATTAATGCCCTTGAAGCATTTAAAGGTCTCCAGCATATTGCCCCGTCCTTTCTATCCTCCAAGGAGTACATATTGAGCGTCTGTAACCTATCCTCGTAGGGCTTTTTCTGCATCCCACTTAGCATCTTGGTCACCCTTCTCTGTAGCCCCTCCAACAGTCTGATGTCCTTTTTCAAGAAGGGGAGCCAGAACTGCATGCAGTACTCCATGTCAGGCCTCACCTGTGCCCTGTGCAGTGGCATGATCACTCCCTCACTCCTTGAGGTGATTCCCCTTGCTATGTACCCCAGCATCTTATTAGCCTTTGCCGCAACTTTCCTACATTGTGTAGAGTGATTCATATGGCCTGTGACCTCACACCTGGATCGTTTTCCTTGAAAGATACTAATAACTGCATCACCCCCAGCTGGTAGCTGTAGCTAGGATTCTTGTTTCCAAAGTGCATAATCCTGCACTTCTTTGTATTGAAACCCATCTGCCAGGTGCATGATCATCTTGCCAATGCTTCTAGGTCTTTCTGCAGTACCGCCCCACCCTGTCTACCACTGCTCCCAGTATGGTGTCATGGACAAACAGGCATAGACCACATCTATGGAAGGACATATACATAGTGGAGGCAGTAAAGAGGACAGCAACTAAAATGGTGAGAGGTCTGCAACAGAAGATCTATGAGGAGAGGCTGAGAGAACTCAGTATGTACACTCTTGAGGAAAAGAGGTGTCGCCTATTTCCAATACCACGACCCAGATCAGCACCAAAATAATTATTCCAAACTGTCCCTTAAAAGCTTATTACCCAACAGACCTATATCCTATCCCAGTGAATCTAATAGCTAATCTATGTATGCATGTGCAAAGTATTCCCCCAAGAGTGGTCCTAGTTGGACCTGTAGTCCTGACCACTGATATTTTGCATATTGTCCAGCTGACTATGTTAGAGGCAAAAAGCTGTTTCATTCTTACCACTCTGCTGGCGTTTGTCACAGATCTTAGCCAAAAATGACCACCCGGGACACTCAGTAATAGCTTCTCAGGAACATATTCAAAGTGTTTCCCAGAGGGGCCAAAACTCTTGGATGTTATAGTCTAGCTGGAAATGGTCTCTCCAGAAGGTACCGATCATATCATATTTGTCTCATCTGCTGTTATTTTCCTACCAATCAGAGATTAAATGTTGTTTCCTTTGCTGTGATGTCTTTAGCTAAGAGCAAGCATAGCCGTGAAAATGTGGCAGCCAGCTGGCTTGGCATGACGGTGAAACTGTTGTCAACTAAAGGCCAATAGACTTAATTGGTAAACTTTTTTGTATCTAAATAAAAGAAGGTGTAGGGAATGTGGTTAGCTAAGAGGCAGATATGTATCAGAAATATTCAGCTAGTTTTCAGTCTTGTCTGTAGTTGTATGTACAGTAATTTGAGGGCCTTGTTAGACCATTCAGTCCTGTATTTCCACTAGGTTTGTTTTGGCCTGGGTTTATCCAGGTCTTTGTCAACTAATTCTGCCTGGATTATTCCAGTTCTTTAGGAAATGGCTTTCCTATCACCAGCTCTATATTACTTACAAAGCTTAACTTGCTGTAAGGTTTTGGCTTGGCTAGAATGCTTATTCCTGGCCTGTTTGTATTCAGACTCAGGTCATGGGGAAGTAGTCTCCTGGTCTCAGAGGGAGAGAAAGAAGGATATGATAGAGATATTTAAATACATAAATGAGATAAATAAGGTGAAGGGGGTATTTTTAAGGAGAAGATGTGTTCAAGAGCAAGGGGGCATGATATGAAGCTGGAGGGGTGGTAAATTTAAGAGGGATGTAAGAAAGTTCTTCACAGAAAGGGTGATGGATCTCTGGAATGGGAGTCCAGACAAGGTAATTGGGGTGAAAATGGTGGAAGGATTCAAGAAAGCTTGGGAAATGCATTAGGGAATCTTACGGTAAAGAAACAAGGGGCAGGCAGGGATACTGTAGGGTAAAATGGGCAGACTGGGTCGACCAAGTGGTCCTTATCTGCTGACTAATTCTATGTTTCTGTGTTACAGGACATGCCCATGTCATGTGACGGTATGCGGCTCCTGCTTCATTGCACTGTCACCAACATGCAGTTTTAGGGACCGAGCTTCTGTGTACCTGTTATACGGGGTGGGGGTGGGGTGAGGAAGAACTGTATAAGGCAGTTCCAGTTGGATTCCTCCAAAGCATTGAGCTGGTTGCTCTGTGTGGGCATCCAAATCTCGTCCCACTGTGCGAGGGTAATGGGTCTCTCCAGCTCCATATTCCAGTTCTCACGGCATTGATTTGTGTCTGTGGGCCCTCATGATGGAGAATCTGGTATATTTGGGAGACCATTTGGGGTCATCTCTCTAGGGAAACTCTTAGACGGGAGACCAGAACCACACCACCCAAAAACTCAAGTTTTACAAGAATTGGCAGAATGTATGCTTATTGTCTTTTTTGGAATTAAAAATAAAATTAAAAAGAACTATTTTACATTTGAAGGTGCATTCTATGAGCAAAGCTGTGGCAGGGCAATGGGGTCCACAATGGCCCCAGTTTATGGCAACGTCTATATGCATCATTTTGAATCTGAATTTATCGCTACACCTAATAATCCTTTTTTTCAAATATATACGTTGCTAGAAGAGATACATAAATGACCCCCTTGTCATGTGGGAGGGCACAGAAGAAGTTCTGAGATTCTTTGAATATCTAAATGGATGTAGAAAAACCTAAAATTCACTTTACAGTACAGTACAGCACAGTACAGTACAGCAAAGGAAGCATAACCTACCTAGACCTCATGATTAAAAAAGGCAGGAAACAAACTGGAAACTCAGCTGTATAGAAAACCAACTGATCATAATATGACCTTACGTGCTTCCAGTTAGCACTCACCAGATCCGGTGAGAAGAATACCCTTCTCTCAGTTCCTCAGACTATGAGGGAACTGTAGCCTAGAGGAGAACTTCACCACAGTTTAAAGTGATACACAAAATAGGTTTCTACAAATGGGTTATGAAAGAAAGACCCTCACAAAAGCTATGGAAAGAGTTAAGAATGTGACCCAAACAGCTCAAGCAATAGCGGTCAGTAACAAAAACCGTGTAAGTAACAGGGCGGTGTTTACAACTAAAAACAATGGCAAAATCAAGAAAACAGATTCTCAATAGCCATTGGCCAATCCTTAAAGACTACCCACAAATTCATGATACTTTCAGGGTACCTCCTCTAGTGGCGGTTAAAAAACATATCCACTCTTAAAGACAGGTTTGTCCATACGGCATACACACAAGGTAACACTCAACAAACTGGACATTTTCTACAATGTCCACTCAGCCAGGAATGGCCTTGTGTAACCACTGTTATGTGTGTGGCCACGCTAGTACAAAACAGTATACAAACACCCACACAAAAACAAGGAATATGCCAAACATCCGAGTCATTTACCTCCTTCAGTATGCTTGTGATAAGATATATGTGGGAAAAACTTTAAGCTGACTCAAAATAAGAGTGCAAGGCCCACATATTTCAAAAGAGATGCACGGCACATCCCTAGATGTGCCTGCGCTCTCTGAACTATAAGACCATCAGGGGTGTGGCAATATTCAGAAGCCCCCGATGTGCCACACAAACCCGACTGCGCCGTGGTGCAGAATATTGCGATTTGGGCATGCAAATGAGGGATCCCTCATGCATATTCCCCGCTTTGCAATATTCAAAGGTCCCCTGGTGAAGACACGGCCAAATGTGCCGGCCCAAGGTTAGGATCCCCAAACCCTACCTTAACTATGTGCGGGGTAGGGTGATGCCCTGTGCATAGTCCAGGGCAAGTCACAGGATTCCCCAACCCCAAGCCCTGATCCATGACAGTAGTAACATGGCAAAACATCCTATCCCTGGTAGTCTAGTGGTCCCCCCTCTCTCTCTCTGCCCTGATCACTGTGTTAAAAAAAGAATAACAATATCCCCTTTTCTACAGTGTAGGGACCCCCTCCCCGCCCTGATCACTGTGTTAAAAAAAGAATAACAAGATACCCTTTTCTGTAGTGTAGAGACCCCCTCCCTGCCCCAATCACTGTGTTAAAAAAAGAATAACAATATCCACTTTTCCATAGTGTAGGGACCCCCCTTCCGCCCCAATCACTGTGTTAATAAAGAATAACAATATCCCCTTTTCCATAGTATAGTGTCCCTCCACCCCGGTAGGCAGTAATCCACCACCCTGCACCCCCATCCCATCCGATGCTGGCGACTGGTACGGCCCTCCTCACCCTGTCATGGCCAGCCGTCGACTGATTGGTACCCGAGCGAGTACAGTAAATAGTACATGCTCATTGGTTGTCTAGACAACCAATGAGCATGTATTATTTACTGTACGCGCTCAGGTACCGATTAGTTGGTGGCTGGCTGTGGCAGGGTGAGAAGGGCTATGCCAGTTGCTGGCACGGGCCAGGATGGGGGGTGCAGGATGGCGGATTACTGCCTACTGGGGTGGGGGAACACTACACTATGGGAAAAGGGGATATTGTTATAATTTTTAATACAGTGATTGGGGTGGGGGGTCCTACACTATGGAAAAGTGGATATTGTTATTCTTTTTTTACTACAGTGATTGGGGCAGGAGCAGAGACCACTAGATTAGCAGGGTTATGATGTGTTTATCAATTCACACTGACATGGATCAGGGCTTGGGGGGGTGGGGCTGGCCCAGCGCATTCAGCCCAATGCAGCCATGCTAATGAGCCCATAATGGGCATGTGAGACCCCTTTGTGCCATACATGCCCAATGAGTTCATTTGCATATTCTGGCTGAATATCACCCATGGGGGACACAGCGCATCCAGGTATGCAACACGCATCCCCTCATTGGTGGTCTTTAGCCCCACACCCTGGATGCACCGTGACACACATGGTGGCCGCCTGCTATGTGCTGCGCATCCACGGTCCGATATTTAAACAGAATAAATTTTCTGTTCCAATTGTGCATTCTGTTTGAATATCACCTCAGAGCCAGCCAGCATAATTATTTTGTGCGACACAGGGCCCCAACACCATAAAAGTGATGTGTACAATAAAACTAAAACTCCTGTAGTGGAACACTTCAGGGAGGAGGGCCACAGATGTGCATCTTCGTGCTTTTGGGGACTAGAAATGATCAAACCCCTATCAGAGGGTATGCCTATAACAAAATGCTGGAGAGAAGTGAAATAAAATTGATTTTTGAGTTACAGGCACTTACTGAGACTGTGTGAATGAATGGGGATGCCAGCTGATCTGCCTGATGGTAGCACTGTTATCCCTGTATAAAGTACAGTATTTTCTTTATTTCGTCAGGATACTGTAAACAATCCTGAACTTTGCCATCTCAGCACTATGTCTCTCTCACTCCTCCTCCTCTTCCTCCTGGCATTGTCACTTCCTGTTCCCTAGGTCCAGGATAACTAGCTGTGTCCTGGTTCTAATTAGAATTTCCCTCACCTTACCCCCTTTTTTGCACCCTATACCCTCCCCTCATTTTTTACCCAAGTATCACCCATTACTGTATAATGCTTCTCATACCCCTCTTCTCCTTCTTTGTGCTGGCTTTCTAGGTACGCACCTCTCCCTGTATCCAGGAAACAGATTTCAGTAAATCCAGGACACAGATTTCAGTAAAAGACGTTGTATTCTATCACACTGTGCCTTCATGTGCAATAGGGTTTTAGCAGTTTTACTGAGACCCACACATAGTTCAGGCAACTAAGTGCAGTAAACAAATTAGGTCCTAATTAAATAGTTTGATAGGTAGGGTGTTTACGTTTATATGTAGGTATCCCATCAAGATCGCAAAGAAAGAGCAACATAGTCGAAAACTGCACGGTAAAAACAGCGTGCATGGTTCAAAGTTAGTCTATGTATATTAGCATGGTTTCTGACTCACGCACTTTAGGGGTGTCCACGTAGTGTGTTGTTTTACCGCATGGGTTTCCAGTGCACAATTAAATGGGTAATCCCTATATTTGTACTGTAATTGCACAGACTGAAACAAGTTTATACATATTTCAATGAATTGTCAGAGTGCAAATATTGTTTGGTTTATAGAATAAAGAGGTCTCCTGAGGAAGTCCACAAGAAATGGACAAAAGGTAGAGTGGAACTTGCATGATTGAAACAAAAGATTGCAGAAGCATATTTATTGGCTTGTTCAAGTGAACTGGTGCCCCCCTCTTAGCTTTTCTCCAGATTTCCACTTGTATCTGGGGGTTGGCAGCATCCATAATGGACATATATTTAATTTACATTTCCAGTGGAGTTCCTGGAGCTCTTGGTCTAGTTGCTGGTACAGAGAAAGGCCCAAGACACTTGATTGAATGCTTTCTCTTCATCAAGACTCAGGGTTAGAACAGGGGATCTGGATAGGAAAGCGTGATGTAAGCGAGACAAGGTTCTACGGATACTGACCCTAATCACAGAGGCGTGGATTATACGTGCAAAATGTGCACCTAATGCCCACATAGCTGCATGGCCCCAGGCAGGTGACGAGTGTGCTGTATTCACAACTGCGAGCACTGCAGGGCACCTGTTCGTGGCCCTGCTCCCTGGTGCACAGCTGCATGGGGTGGATCACAACTGTGTGGGACTGCCTTTGGCATATAGCTGCACAGGTGGCCAAGGGATCCAGTGTGCAAGGCACTAGCATGCCTGTAGTGAATGCTGCTGGGGGTCTGTTGGACCCCACTGCATGGAATTCAGTCATAGGCATGCTACATGCTACATCGCAGCATGTATGCTTTGTGAATTGGTCCCACTAAGCATAGTTTACTGCGACCAGATAAAACCTGTCTGATCTACATGGATAATGGTGGGAGGGAGGGTGTTGTGTTGATGAGCCAAAATGGACATAAATAATTTGTAGTCCGTATTAAGGACTGATATTGGATGGTAAGATTCACACATGTCAGGGGCTTCCCCCAGTTTTAGTATTACAGATATAACATTGAAACTCCAGGAGGGTGGGAGTTCGGTCCCTTCCAGCAAAGAGCTGTCTACCTTCAAAAATAGGGAAGAGAGTTCCAGAGAAACGTTTTTAAGAAATTCGATTGGGTAGCCATCTGGTCCTGGATGTTTGTCTGATATAAGCCTCTGCAGAGCTCCCTGGAATTCCCCCAGGATTCCGGGGGCTAACAGTGAGGCTAGGGAGTGCTGATTGAGGCCCAAGAGCTGAACAGCATTCAGGAAATCTCCTGTCTCCTCCAAGGACGCCTGTTTCCATACGTGGGGAAAGCGTCCCTAATGGCTCCTGCATCCCTGATTGGTAGACCTGTGGTTGGGTGTTTTAGTTTTAGTATAGTGGCTTGATGTCTGCATCCCCGAACTCTATGTGCTAAATTTGGACCGTCCTGGGTCATTCATCATAGTTCTTTTGAGTATATATTTAAAGCGCCTTCTCAGTTGCTGTAGGGCCATTTCATTAAGTTGTTGTTTAACCTATATAAGCTGGGAGGAATCTGTCAAGGTGCCTTGTTTGCGTTGTGTCTGCAGGAATGAGAGGGAGGCAAGTAGATCTGTTTTATGCTGCTGCCTCTCATTTTTCTTGTGGGACCCTAACTAATTACATGTCCTTGCACCACTGTTTTAATGGTATCCCATATTATGACTGGAGACACATCCAGTGCGGGATTGAATGTGATAGCTTCTTTAATGTGTGCATAGACATATGTAACAAATTCAGGGTCTTTTAAGTAAAAAGTGTCAAAATGCAAACTTGTCTTAGTCAGGAAGAGTCTTAGATTTATTTCTGCTTGTACTAGAGCATGGTCAAAAAGTGATAGGACCACTAGTACAGTACAATCATGCAGTACTTACCGTAAACGCGAGACTGTGTGGCTGTATGTGTAATGAGGATGGGAGTAGTGTGTAAAATCTGAGGTGATGGGGTGGAGCTCTCGACACAGATCCATCCAACCTATGGATGAGAGCAGTTTACGAAAAGTTTTATGTGTGGTCAGGGTGTGGCGGTGGACTGAGCCAGTTGTTATGGAGGTCCATGTACAAATTAAAGTTTCCTGCCACATATAAGAAACCTGCCTGCTCCTCTAATATTAGTTGTACTTTTTTTCTTAATGAATGAAAGTAATGTCTGAACCAGGTGGAAAATATACAGAGGCAATTGTTATGGGTTGCCCGTCTATGTCCCCACTACATCACACAGCAACCATCCTTATCCTTAGTTACACATGTTTCCTGGAAGGGGAGGAGGGAGGGAGAGAGGGAGGGAGGGGGAGAGAGAGAGAGAGAGATATCACGACTTCTTACTCTGCTTGGGCATTCTCTCCCACTCCTGCTGAGACTGTGCCAAGTCCCCATCTGCAATGCAGACGCAAGTCACCCACCACTCTCCCCTTAACCTGGTTCTGCCCCTACCGCTTGACCTTGCAGAAATTGCAACCAGACTGTAGTTTATTGATCACTGTCTTTTGATACTGTAACTATTGTTTACTGCTTGTGCTGTCTGAGCTGGATCTCTCTCTCCACTTGAATTTTGTTACTTGTCCTCTTTTCAACATTGTAATATTGCTCTGTTCTTGTCTTTCTTGTACCCTGCTATGTTATTTCATTTTTGACGTGGAACCTTTGTAAAGGAGTCCTTGACTCAAAGGTTGTAATTCTGATTCTTTCAATAAATAAATAAATAAATAAAATACTCCTTGCCTCCTACCATTCCTATAGAAGGCATGATAGACATGACTGGAACCAAATTTAGTTAATCTGTGATGCTGTGTCGAGAAGCAGTGAGTCTCCTGTAAGAAGACAGTCCCTGGGTGTTCTCGTTTAATGTCCAAGAACATTCGGGCTCTCTTTATGGGGTTTGTGATGCCATTGATATTTACTGAGTAAATCTTTAATCTGGGGGGGGGGGGCATCAAGGACCAGAGAAGGAGTCAAATACATTCATAAAGACAGTTCCCCAAATTGGGGGTTAAGAGGGGTGTCAGAAGCCTTAGTGGGTGAAAAGGGATTTTTTCCTCAATAGACCCAACACAGTATACCTTTGTATTCTATAACCTGGTGGGTTCTTCTGATGGCTGATGAATTAAACACATTGAAACAGCAAACATACAGCAGTAGCCATCACCATTTTCAAAGATTTTCAGCCATGGCGTCGGCATCGTATCGCGACTGTTGTTTTTATTTACTTTTGTTCCAATATCGTAATTTTTCAGACACAAGTTCCTGTAGTGGGCTGCAGATGTCACTAGTCAGCATTGCTACTGTACATGCATCACTGTTGAGCATGGTCTGGAGACAGTGATGCAGAGAAACATAGAAACATAGAATTTGATGGCAGATAAGGACCGCTTGGCCCACCCAGTCTGCCCATTTCCCTACCTAATGGATAAGCTGCAGATCCTAGTTAACCAGCAGCCTACTTCTTTCTACCCCCACCCCCTAGAATTGCCTTATGACCGTCCCATGCTGCTTGAATTCAACCACTGTTTTGACTCCACAACCTCCTCGAAGGGTCCATGCATCCACAACCTCTCTGTGAAAAATACTTCCTTACATTACCTCTGAGCCGCCACCCCTCTATCTTCAAATTGTGCCCCTTGTTCTTGCACACCTTTTTGAAAGATGCTACCCTCTTGGACTTTGTTGATTCCCTTGAGGTACTTGATAGTTTCTATCATGTCCCCCCGCCTCCTTTCCTCGAGGGTATACATATTAAGCTCCTTTAGTCTCTCTTCATATGTCTTCTGGTGCAGACCCTGCACCATTTTAGTGCCCTCCTCTGGACAGCTTCCATCCTGTCTATGTCCTTGCGGAGACTGGGTCTCCAGAACTGCACACAGTACTCCAGATGGGTTCTCACCAGCTGTCTGTACAGAGGATAACAACTTCTTGTTTTCTACTGCGGATGCCTCCCCATGCATCCCAGTATCCCCAGCCCTCCTTACTGCCCTCTCAAATTGCTTGCCCACCTTTAAGTCATCTGATATGACTACCCCAGGTCTCTTTCCATTTTGTTGTTGTTGTTGTTAGTATAGAGGCACACTAAGTACAGTAATAAGTGATCTAGGGCAATAAACACTTTAATACACACTTTGTAACAGCGCATTGCAGTATAAGGAGAGTGGACTATTTGAAACACTCTGTGCCATTTGCAATTCAATACCCAAGGGGGATGGAGGGGAGTCCCTTGCAAGCACTCCCTGCCATCTACAACTGAATACTAATGATTCAGCAGGCTAGGGGATGCAGCTTTAACGGAGGAGAGGTGCATACCTCTCAACCTTTTCTCACTGAAATGAAGGACACAGTTACTCAAAATGAGGTACAGTGAGGGTGAGTGACCTATATAATAAGAGACACTCCCCCACCTCACTGAGGGGTGGGTGGGCCTTTGAAACACTCTATGATATTCTTAACAGAACATGGGGAAGCTGAGAGAAGGGGCCCATGGGAACACACTGTCACATTCGCAGCTGAGAGAGTGGGCCCCTTGGAAACACGCTGTCACATTCACAGCTGAGGACAGCGGGCCTTGGAAACAGTCTGTCACATTCCCATCTGTGTACTTAATGAATCATCATGCCAGGGTTTTCACTGAGGAGAGGGCCCTTGAAATATTCTGTGCCATTCCCAGCTGAGGAATGGGGGCTTAGAAACACTCTGTCACATTCCCAGCTGAATACTTAATGAATCAACATGCCAGGGATGCAGCTTTCACTGATGAGAGGGAGCCCGGAACACTCTGATTCTCATCTGAATATGATTTGACGGACCCAGCAGATGGCATTTCATCGCCTGCCAGAGCAAAAAATGAGGCAGATGTAGTACAGTATACAAACATTTATTTATATAAAGAACATCAAACTGTGTCTTGTCAATGAACAGACAAATTACTGCAGGTTTAGTCTTCCTCCTCCTCCTGTGAATCCTCACTTGAATCCGGGGGTTGTGCTGTCTACCTCCTCTCCATCAACACCATCCTGCACAGTGGACCATGATAACACTGAAATGAGATGAACACAGATGACAGTCATGAGCTGGCCACACACTAAGCCTGCAGCTGTATATAGATGGCACACAGTGCCCCCCAACACACACACACACACACACACACACCTTTGATAGCTCCTCTAGGGCCCCAGCTCCCCACATCATCCTTATAGTGGGCATCCCAGCTGCCTTCCCTCCAGGAAAGGAGGTCCAGAATATTAAGAGGCCACAGACGCTGGTGCCTCCATGCCACTACCACAGATGTGGCCCCATCAGGTTGGTCCACCTTTCCAGGACTTTCTGTCCTGGACATCTATGGAAATTCTGTGGAGACATAGAGATGGAGACAACATCAGTGACAATGCACACACAAACAGGTAAAGCATGCACCAACAACCAGTGACAGGTGTGTACTGTACATACTTCTGCAGGCTCGATCACCTGCCAGATCCCCACCCCCAGGAGTCCTGGTAAGGTGAGAGGGACACCCTTCACAACTTTCTGGGGTATACCCAAAGACTCTCCACACTCTCCACTGGCACATCGTGCTCTTGCATAGCCATTTTGATATAATGTACTGGATCGGATCAAGTCAACACACTGAATGTCAAAGATCACACAGGTGAGATCATTTTGTGAAATTCATATTGTGGGGTAACACTTCAGGGAAAATGGTTTGAACAAAGTTAAGCACAACTTTACACATCAGACGCATAATAAGTACATCAGCATCCAGCAGACTAGCACAGGAGAGGAGCAGTTCAATGCCATTACCTCCACTGCAGTCACTGTACAAAAGTTAGCACCTGCCCCAACATCCCCCCTCCAAAACTACAGTAGCTGGAACTGGAGTCAGCATCAGCATCCAACAGGTATTACGTCACTGGGGGTGATGGTGCGTGATTGCATAGTGTGTAAATGTGGGACACTGCTGCTACATCACAGCTGGAGTTCCATTACCCCTGAGGCTGGATTCAGAGATTACACTTGTCCTTGTGTGTGGGAAGCAGATTTGATACACTTGCTCTGTGTTCACATATTATGTTTACCTACACTGCCCCATATACCCCATTTAATTAGAAATTAAGGTGGCATGTGCATAGAATTTTTAGAGTTGAAATGGTGTACATGATATTATGATGTCAGCACTTTCATAGCAGAGATTATGAAACTTACTGCATTTTTCAGTTAGACCCCACCCCCACGGACAGGATTAGCAAACCTGAAATCACATCTTGGGATGCTGCCTGGCTAGGCATTAGAACCTGACACTGCAACCTAAAGAACAGTTACGTGCTTACCGTAACAGTAGATCTTCGAGAGAATCTCTTGCTTAGGCCACACCTTTGGAACATGTAGCTACCAGACTCTAGGTCTACATGGAAACTTTTGCAAGCACTCTGCCAGGAGCCGCCCATGACAATGTCAGATGTTAGTGTAAACGTAAACATGGGCAGCCCCTCCTCTCCTCAGTTCCTTGCCAGAGATCTGCTGGGAGAACCTCCCTCTAGGGAACCAGGTGAGAACCCAACACTATACAAACAGGTGAGACAGAGGGCTCGAAAATGGAACAATGGAGATAGCAGCACAGAAATCCAGTGTTGCAGACCCAAAAGGGGAAGGAGGGTGGGATGGCATGGCCGGAGAAACTGCACAGATCTCCGCATCGGAGACATTCTGAAAACAAGCTACAGAAGTGCCCATGCCTTTTGTAGAATGACAATGAACCACACCAGGAAGTTCCTTACCATACTTCCTGTAACAAAAAGTGATACAATTGGCTAGCCATTTGGACAAGTACTGTTTAGAAACTGGGGTGCCATCTTTCCTAGAGTTGAACAAAACAAAACGTTGCGAGGACTTCCTGCAGTCCTTCATACGGTGTGCATAGTACCTGGGTATTTTACCCACATCTTAAGTATGGAGCAATGCTTCCTCTGGATTGGCATGCTCTGGATAATACACTGGCAGGTGAATGGTTTGATTTTAAGTAAACTCAGACACCACCTTTGGGAGAAACTTAGGAGCAGTTTGCAAAGACACCCTGTCTTTGTGAAAACTCAAATAAGGCTGCTCACGCATTAGAGCCTGCAGGTCTGAAATCCTTCAAGCAGAAGTGATTGCAACTAAAAATAACGCTTTCTAAGAGAGAAAGCATAAGCCAAAAGTCATGGCTGCCTCAAAAGGCACCAACATGAGCTTTTCCAAAATAAAATTCAGGCTTTAGATGCAAAATGCCCCTCAAGAATGTACAGGCTGCCTCCAGCTGAGGCACTGTATGGCAGTCTATAGGCATGTGACAAGCTGATATGGCAGCCTGAATGCACTTTGTGTCAGAAGTGCTGCAGGCCTGAATCTGATGAGAACAGCAGGTATTCCAAAACCTGATTAACGAGACAGGTGAACAGATCCAGGTGATGGGAAGCAGCCCATAAAGAGGATATGCCCCTGTACAGTACATAGGATTTGCACTCTCTGTGACTTTGAATACAGCGGCTAGCCGAGGAGGTAAGAGGAGGACTGTGCTGGTTGCCATATGGGCTCCTGCAGTACCGACGATTCAGGTAAGGGGGGACTGGCAGGGTGGGTGGTCAGTGCCATGGTGGGAGGATGCTAGATGCCAGGGATTGCTGCATTGACAACAGCATTGACAACAGCAGTATCAACAATTGGTGGGGGGTTACCAGGACACCAGGGAAAAGTTTATTTTTTTTGTTGCCCTGCACTGTACAGTATGCTAACATTATAAGGCCAGGACTAGCTGTTGTTTGTGTTACGGGGCTGGGCATCAGTGACTGGATGGGACTACTGGACACCAGAGAATATGTTCACCTAATGGGGCCAGGGATCAGGGAGGGACCACTGGACACCAGGGACCTCTCTTACTCTTCACAGGCTGGGATACTGGGCACCAGGGAGAATATTTTTGTTTGGTGACCAACGGTAAGAGGGAGGGGGACCATTAGGCACTAGGTAAATCTTGGGTATGGGGATGGTGATCGGAGGGAGTGGGGGACCACTAGGCAGCAGGGATACTTTACATGGGCACAGCAATGCTGATTGGAGGAAGGGGGACCACTAAGCACCAGGGATACCTTACTTGGGCATGGGGGTGGTGATCAGAAGGGGGGGACTGCTAGGCACCAGGGATAACTTACTTGGGCATAGAGATGGCGATCAGAGGGAAGGATACCATTAGGCACCAGGGATATCTTATGTGGGCACGGGAAAGGTGATCAGAGAGCGGGGGGACCACTGAGCACGAGGGACGTCTTTGGCTAGCTGGGTCAGGCTGCAGTACTACTGGCCACCACCAGGGCCTTGCATCCCATTAAGAGGGGTTTGCAATGGCAGTAATTTGCACCCATTTGGGTGGGAATTACCACATGTGCAGACTTCTGTATATACCAATGTGCCCGTATGCTAGGAGGACCCCCCCTCCTTTGCATAGGTGTAGTGGTACATTAACGCTCAGGCACTAATGGGGTTTACTAGTGCTATGTGGGTGTCTGAAAAACAGACCACACCCACACAATGGGCAAAAACCCAGTCTGTGCGAGGCAAATACCTGTTTGCGTCAGTGCAAACTTTTGACTATTGGACCCCTGGTACGTTTCAAATTAGGAGCTCCTTTCTTTTTTATCACTTACTAATACAGTATACAAACTGATGGTCGGAAAGACATTCAGGAAGAACACCAACTGTTCCATGGACTTTACTCATAGCAGTGAATGTTGGAGAGGTAAAACAGTTGATTCTGATCTTGCAAATATGCTGTGGTCCTGTCTTGTGATAGTACACTTAGAGTCTAATGTCCAAGCCCTCTGTGGAAAGGTAACAGGGGGTACACACCCCCTTTCACCATTAAATATATACTCTGGGAATATTCCTCTCATCAAGTAATTTAAGTCTTTCCCAGGCACTGTGGCTATCTGCTGTGGCTCTAGGCCTCAATCAGATTCTTCTGAAGAACTGGAACAGCACCCAAATCCCTTCCATACAAGAGTACAGCAGTTTAGTCAAATGAGTTTTCAGCCAGTAATAAAAGAACCAGTCACTCAATCACAGATGGGCTGGACAGGCTCGATGAAATCTGGGCCCTCTTTCTGGAACTAAACAGAACTTAATTGTTTGAGTTTCTACTAGCACGTCTCAGTATATAGTTTCCCAACTGATTTTCCCCTTACTGCTTGTACTGTAAAGAAATAAGCAATGAGGATTGTAATTCCAATAATGAAAATAAATAAATAAATAAATATACAAGTTCATTTGAGATTTACACGATAGTTCCTATGCCAATGTGTCACACTTTCAATTTTATTAACACATCTGCTGGGCTTCAAGGCAACAGGTGGTCATAGGATTTACACGGGCCGATCGACGCAACTGTAAGGGGCATTTAAAATCTGTAGCCCAACAGTTCCTGGCATGCGTCTTGAGTGAGGACTTACGCCAGCTACAGGGTTCAATCTGTGAGAACACAGATTCGGGAGCGGAACACACAATAAGTGAGATGTTGGGGATTTAAATTCACATATCTGCCTTTTTTCCCTTCTTCTTTGCATGATCAACTCACCAGACGGAGGATCCTTTATGCTCCAGACAGGGATCAGAGGACTGGGGCAGCCAACCAAGTTTTGCAAGACAGGGGCTGTTACAGAAATTGTTGGTTTGCTCTTTTTTTCTTAGTTCTACAACTTCCGAACACAGGTCGGCATCCGAGGCAGCAGGCAGTCACATGATTCGCACAGGCCAATTGCCACTTCAGTGCAGACTCTCCACCAGTTGGGCAGAAGGAGCTGTAAAGGGGTGGAGTTGAGCAAGCCCACTCTCCCCATAAAAATCCATCCTGCCAAGCGGCCCTCCCAGCTTGCGGCCCTCGCGCTAAGGACATGTGCAAAGGACAGCGACAGCCCAGGAGACAGCTGACAGCCAGGAACCCTGTCTATTGGAGCACAGCTATAACTGTATTAATTCTGGAGTCTGCCCAGAGTCGGTATCACAACAAACAGTGCAGCAATTTCAGCATGAGCATTTCTGCACAGCAATTATAGCAAAAAATAAAAATCGCTAATAACAAAACACAGCATACAACAGGTTCAGTGCATTGAATCACACATCACAATACCCCAGCCCCTCACAGCAAGATTGCTCACGAGTGTTTCCTTTGGCAGCATTTTTAGTGTTTAAAAAAAAAAGACTACAAAACAGCTGTCATAGAAATTTAATTTGAATTTTGGACTGAGAGTCGGTGTTGCTGTGTGTAACCCCTATGTAAGAAAGCTTTCATGCAGGTTACTCTAGTTCATTCAGGGCTCTACGATGCCGGTTCGACAACTCTTTTGTCAACCGGCATCTCGCCAGCAGGAATCATGTCAACTGCAAGTTGCGGTTCCTGGTTTCTGTATGTCTTCTAGTCCTTTTTTTTTTAATCAGGGCTTTGCCCTGAACCACCCTGTCGGGGCTCTGCCCCCCTGCCCCCATCTTTAGGATTCTCAACTCCAGTCGGAGTTGATTCAGGGTGGGGGTACAGGACAGGGAGACAGTGTGCCCCTGTCTCAGGAACACCAACACAGCGACTGTCGGCAAAGTGTTGATTTTGCCTACAGGAGTGTATTTCGCTGTGTTGGTGTCGCCGTACGTGGCTACTACCGTTGCACCACAAGATGTCATACAAGCAACGACAGTATCACAACATTTTTAAATGAGCACAATTGTGCCCAATGCTGGTGCTGTAGCAGTCAGAAAGGTACTGCAAGAAATGAAGGAGAAAGCATTATCTTCACAGGAGGGCATGCATCAGATAGCAGCTGGTGCAACTAGCAGTCTTGACCAGGCAACTGCAGGTAAATCGCCCTCAATTCCTTGTCTGAAATGCATAACCCAGTGTGCAAAACAGATAGCTTCTGTGGCCTTGGTGTTGCCTACCTGCCTCTCAGAGCTGCAAATTCTGAGGGAATACTCTCTGACAGATTGTGGAGAACCATTCCTACTCCATGACAGTGGGTGTGAGGACAGTGAAAGATTCCTACTATCCTCCACACACAGGAACCTTCAATACGTGCTGGGCAGCGAGCATTGGTGTGCCGATGGGACTTTTATTTATTATTTATTTATTAGCTTTTGGTAACCGGGTAAGTGCGCTTTAAATCCACTCCTCCACTGTTCGACAATTATACACTATTCATGGAGTGCAGTATACGGCTGTCATCCTTACCATTTTTATACTGATGTCAAGCCGTACCAATTCCAGCCATGTAAAAGTTCTGATGGCAATAAAATTTCTGTGCCCTAATCTTGCACCCCAGTCTGTGATGACTGATTTTGAACTAGCAGCTGCAAAAGCTCTGTTTCCTGGCACCAAAACCAGAGGTTGTTTTTCTTTCATTTGTGCCGGCGATCTGGCACAGAATTCAGGAATTGCCAGACATACGCAAGAATTATATGGTGGATGAAAACTGCTCTTCACATACGCATGTATTGTTACCTGCGCTAGCCTATGTCCCACCTGGTGATGTTCTGTCTGCTTTTGAGGCACTCAGATGAAGATCGTTTTACACAGAGCATGATGAACAACTGTCTCCCTTAATGGATTACTTTGAAGATACATGGCTGGGGCACCCAGTGGGCAGATGTGGGCACTATAGACCACTATTTCCTCCTGAGTTTTGGAACTGTCATACTGATGTGACAGAATGCCTCCCTTATACAATAAATGCTGTTGAGGGTTGGCATCAGAGTTTCAATAACTTATTGGGGGCTAGCCACCCTAACATATGGAAATTCATTAAGGCCCTTAAGAGAGAACAGAACATGAAGAACATGAATGAATTAAAGCTGGAGCAGTATCTATCCAGCCAAGATCTGCCAGCACCATGCCGTACGTACTGGGACACTGTCAAAAGGATTATGACAGTGGTTAGTGGCTACAGCAGCTGTTCTGAAATGGACTACCTGAGAGCAATTGCTCATAACTTTCAGCTCCATGTTTGATGATGAAGGTTTGGAGAGAAAATTAATTTTAATGTGTCATGTCCGGTGTGTTGTCAAACAAATAAAGATAAAGGTTTTAACAGAATTTGTGTGGCTTAGTCCAGAAGGGAAACACACATGTGAGCACTCATGTTCCACTTAATCTGCCAGATCACCTCTTCTCATGCTGTACCGCTGAGGGGTGAAGACTGGGTTATGGTGCTCTCCGCTACACAATATCGCATGCCCCACAAATCAGCAAAGTAATTTATCTTTTTTTAACACTAAAAATGCTGCCAAAGGAAACACTCGTTGTAACCCCTAGGTGGCGCTATCCCAAGGGCTACTACCCCTGCCTGAGTGGCTAGTTGCAGGTTAAGGGGCCTGAGTACTGAAACGGGTGCCTCCACCTGGAGGACAGGGTTGTTAGTAGCAAGACTAACCTGGGTACAACCCTCCAGGACACTGTAACCCCCCTCTTTCCATAGGCGCCAGGTTGTATGGGCCCATGGGACATTGGCCCCAGCAATATTTTTTGACCTGGGTTGAGCCCCAGCAATATCTTGCCACATGCTGCCTTTCCCTTTCTTTAATTTTTTTACCCTGGCTGGTTTCTGTGTCACTCTGTGCGCGCACCCTCTGCTGACTGTGACCGTGCCTCCGCTGCTGTTTAATTGATTTGCAGTGTAGCTGTCATTATTTAAAACTGGTGTCTTTGCCTGCTTGGTTTATCATCCCCGGAAAATCATTGTGAGTGGTTGGCAAGTGCACTGTGATTGGCGGGGAGGGCTTCTAGTAGCGATAATTCCGCGTGCGTCGGGTGAGCTTATTCTGTGCGCGAGGAGGCATGGGGGCGATGGTTTCCATCATGTAATGTGGCGGGCTGGCCTAGAAGAAGTAGTCGAAGGATGCCCGGAAGAGAGAAGCTTAGCCAGAGAGGGAGAGCATTCAAGCGCGAAAGACTGGTGCTGTGGTGCGGCAGGGGAGAGAGAGAGAGAGAGAGAGAGAGTCCACTGGGAGTCGGCCAGTCGGGAGTCTGAGACACCACACCACTAGGCACTGGCAGAAGAAAGTTGCAAGGAGGAATGCCAGGCTGAGCAGCAGATTAGCGGTGCTACAGTGGAGTGGAGTGGAGCGGAGGGGAGTGGAGGGGGGAGTGGGAGGAGTAGAGTGAGTGGGCAAGTCGGGTGATGGACACATGAGCATGCCGGGTGGGGTTGGGTTGGTTTAGGCAGGTGGCAGCCTAGGCCTGCAAGTGGTTGAAGTGGTTAAAGTGGCCAGGTCATCAGGTGGTGAGGGTCCTTCGGTCCAGGTGGTACCAGCACAGATAAGCAGCCAGCAGGTCAAGGAGGAGCGAGGTGATGAGCAGCAGAGGAGGAGAGTGTCAGCACATCCACCAGCATGATGCATCAATCATCCCCACCAAAGGTAGGCAGCTGCTGGCAACAGCAGCAGAAAGAACTGAACAGCTAGTGCTAATGTAATGTTCGACAAACATTTTTAACAAAACCCTCCCTAAGTTTTATATGTGACTTTGCAATACTATCCCCAAAGGTGACAGATCAGTCCTGAAAAGCTCAGCAAGCATGCTGGCCCGGGCGACATATACCACATCTGTGTACTGCTTTCCCTCGGAATTCTTTCTTCTGTTTTAACTAGTATTTTGTCAAGTAAAACATCAGCCCCCATTTTTGTAGGGCATGGAGCTAAACATGCTACTGGGAACAGCATGGTCAGTGTCACCTGGTACATGCCATTAATCTAATGTCAGGTACACATTGTATATACTGCTGTGCCATCTGCCATGCAAAAAGAGGAATTCTCCCTGCATACAGGGTACAGCTTTATATACAGTGGTTCTGAAAGTGCCAAATGGCCAAAGTCGCAGCACCTTTACCATAGTGCACAGCAGTGCATGTTGCTTACAAGTTTCCAATCACCAAACCAATTCCCCATAACCTCGTCCTGTACAGATCCATGGCATCTACTGAACCCACACCCTTCAGTTGCCATTCTCATCCCCCATGAACATGTTATTCAGTGTTCCCTGGCATCCTGTGGACCCCCACCACCTCAATCATTGGTCTGAACCCAAATAACCCTTTATCTCAATCCCTTGTGTCTAGTCCCTCCACTTACCCAAGCTGGCAGCTTCCATTGGGTGACTGTGACTGGCACAGCCCCTCCGCTCACTACCTCTGCCTTCTGCCATCTGAGTGATGGGGCACGAGCTTGCAGCTACTGTAAAAAACAGCTGTTTCTACAGTAGGCGAGCACTTGTGCCCTATTACTCAGACTGTGGCTGACCAAGGAGGTGAGTGGAGGGGCTGTGCCAGTAACCACCACTGAGAGGAGGCTGCCAACAGGGGTGAGAGGAGACACAGGGGAAGGGGGTGGAGAAACCTGAGTGAGTAGGATGGGGTGGGGAATATGAACTAGCAACTGGAGGTGTTGGGACCACCAGACAGCAGGCTTTATTGGCTAAAGGGTTATTTGAGCTTGGACTGGCAAGTCTGGAGTGGGGGGGGGACCACTAGATGCCAGGGATCATTGAGGTGAAGGTTTTTTGAGTTTGAAGCAGTGATTGGGGGCTGGGGTGTACCACTACACACCAGGGATCTATGAAAGTAGAATTATTTTGGTTCAGACAACTGATCCGGGGGTAGGGAGCAAGAACAGGTCCAAATAATGCCTTCATGCAATCATGCATGGTACACTGTATGGAGCTGCTAGCTAATAGGCACATAATGGCATAGAAAATGGCTCCTTAGTTGCTGCTTGCCATATGTGCTTATTAGCATGCTGGTTGCTGAATATGCAAGCAATAATACCCAACAGGGTGCGTGGTATTGGGCAATACCGGACTGCCCAGGGGTGTAATGCATTGGCGGAGGGTCTTATAGCCCCTGGAAGGTCTGGTATTGCCCATACTGCCGACCCTGGAGGGTGGCATTGCGCTTAGAAAATGGACAACTGTATTTTATATGTTCAGAAAAAATTAATTCCTATGTTTAAATTTGAATACACTTGGCTGTTTGACTTTTGTGTAATAAAATAGTTCCTCCAGCTGCATTTGAATGCAGTTTTTTTTTTTTTAAGTCTAGGGAATTTTGTCTTACTGAAGCTTCTGTACTTCTAGGTTCGGTTACCCCCCTTCCCCCCAATACACACACACCCACACCAGACTCAGTCCACTGGGCTTAAGTGTTAAAGTCATGTTATTTATTTTTTCATGTTAAAGAGGACAGGAAATCATTTCTAATTGGCAGCTGTTTATAAAGTTCTTATTCTCAGAAATTATGTGCATTTCCCTAAATTATCCATATTTAACTGCACCTAAATAAAAAGTGATAATAACAAGCATTGTCAATGCCGAATGTTTGCTTGCTGGCATTGGCATTGGTAGTGTAGGAGTTAGAGAGCTGCATAATAGGAATGGCAGTGAAGTGCTGAGTTGGTGTTATGCAGACTAAGTAGTAAGTACTGTATAACTTTGCAAAACTATCGCTGCTGACAGCTGCCTGCAGAACTGCTCGCCAGTTTTCAGCTGCTGTCAGCATTTGCTAAAAGGGGCTTTGTGGGAAGCTTATTATGCTAGATCTTTTCTTGGGAGCTTCTTTCCTTTGATTCCCAAGTGTTTTAATCCCAGGTCGGAGCAGCACTTCTGCCACAGGGCGTCAACACTCACCCCAAGCAACTGAGTACTGCCACTAATGAAGTCAGGATCAGTTTAGGGAAAGATGAGGCAACCTTCAGTGATGCATCCGGGTGTAGTATCCCGGATATTTAATTTAGAGACTGTGTTATTAAAAGGCAGAACCATACTTCTCAACTGTCCCTGATTTTGCCTCAGAAATGTCCTCTGTCTCTCCTAAAATGTGGGCTTTGGTGACTGAACAGTAGAGATGCTAAGCAGAAAATAATGTCAAACATTAAATTTACCATCTTTTTTTTTCCAGAAAATGCATTTCACACCAAGTCCCTTATGCTACCAGCTCCTGGGAGCATATTGCCAATTCTTAAGATATGTCCCTGATTTTTAAAGCCTTGTCCGTGATTTATGAAGCAGGAAGCAGAGAGGAATGGGCAGAAAAGAGATTAAATGTAGCATTCAAAAAAGTGGTTTTCAAATCCTAATGTCCTCACAGTGTCCACCATTGCAATTTGCATTTACAATTGCAGTACTGTGACTGTGCGTGTTATGGTTTGCGTTTCCGTATGTGCTCGTGTTTCCATTTCTGTTTACTTTGGTGTTATTGTTGCTGTTACCATTACCATTTGCATTTCCAATTGCACTACAGTGACCGTGCACGTTACCAGTTGTGTTTCCGTATGCTCTTGCATTTGCATCTCCGTTTCTGTCACTGTTCGCTTTGGTGTCACTTTGTGCTTGCGTTTCTATTACCGTTTGTGTTACCATTTATGTTTATGTCACCATGTGTTTAGCTGTTTGCACTTGCTTTTGCATTGCACTTACTGTTACTATATGACAGAACAATCACATGGCCCCGCGTTCCCACCACCACATTCCATTCACTATTTATAGTCCTCATTCTCAAAAAGAAGAGAAATTCATAGCAAAAAACTCTGTTTAATGCATCAGTTAGGGTTAATCCACAGTGACAAAAGTGAGGAAATTCAATGTCGGGGGTTGAAACCCCCCTTGCACCCTGCCCCAACTGGCATTGGGGTCTGCGTTAGTGTCATGGTCTCAACTCTCACCCCATTCTCCTATACTTAACCACCTCAGCTTGTTTACACATGGAATGGGGTGAGAGTTAGGGCCGATGACCCCAACGCAGACCCTGATGCTGGTTGAGGGGGGAGGTGGGGCTGCAAGGGGTTTTAACTCTAACATCGAATATCACACTTTGTCACTGTGGAACACCCTAACTGATGCATTAAATGGATTTTTTTGTCATGAATATATATATATATATATATTATTATTATACACGCACACACACACATATATATATATATATATATATATATACACACACATATATATATAGTGATCTTTGCCATATTCCTGCACACTGTACTCTGTATTCATTTATTTAAAGAAGGAATAAACAGAAAATGTAAAAAAGCATGGTGTTTTAGTTTTAAAAATGTCTCTTTTAATTTTACATTTTTTACATTGGCATAATTTGGTTGTTTCTTTTCTGTGACTGACAGGAACACAAAGAAATTGAATATAAGGTGGTTTAACTATTTCTCTGTAAGTTTATGATGAAAATGTGAATTTTAATTTGCATTTTTTTAATGTTATCAAATAATTGTCTTTTTCACCACACCTGCCATCAGAGTTTAAGTGGAATGGAAGATAAGAATTTTAAACTAGTGAATCAGTTATGTACCTTTGATTAATTATTACATACACACATTCACAAGAGGTTCTAAATAGCATTTATATTTCTATAACATACATAAACACAGGGGACACAATTCAGCTGTTTTGTTAGTTTAACTTGAATCTGTGACCAGAATAACCCATGGTCTTATTCTCAGTTTACTGCTAATATCTCTCTATCCGGAATCCACACTTTTTCAACCTTTCAGTTATTAAGAATGTTTTTTGCTGCCATAGCTAATTATCCCTGACACAAAAAAATAAACAAGCAAATAAATATTATATATATATATATATATATATATATATATATATATACTCTCTATCAACACTGTGAACAATACCACTCAACACAGTCCTGGCTCACTGGGTCTTCTTTCCACCTCCTAAACTCTCTGTGGGGAACACCTGCTGGAATATGAACTGAGCTCCAAACCTAACCAAAAAAATACCAGAACCTCTCAGAACCCAAGATGGGTTTCTTTTTTCCGAAAAAGTGGCACCTATACTTTATATCATTTTAGTTGGAGGGGTCTCTGAAGTACTTCTTGAAAGATGATTTGCAGAAACTAATATAATGACGTCTGGATACTCTTAGCTAAAACTGTTAAATGGTGTATACTGTATTTGTGTTACATTCTGTAGTTTAACGTGTGGATTGTCCGCTAAAGACACTACACCATCTTAACAGTAATATACGTTATTCATGGTTCATGTGTTGTATTGAAAAGGGCTCTACGTTCAGGGTACTTACCTGGTGAATAAAGTATATTCAATGCCACTGATATACAGTGGTTAAAACAGTGAAATTATGTGTTCAAGACTTGAAATTTCAGAAATCATGCCAGTGATTGTTAGCCTAATTGGATTTTACCAGGGTTCTACTTCAATTCTTTTAGCATGTGTATAAATAACTAGAGTAAATCAATAAAGATGAATTAATAAACAGAGCATTAATGGAAGCAAATCGAATAACTGAATAAAATAACTTAAGAAAACGGGCATTTTTGCTCACATATCTTTCAGTGTACAAATAAATTGATTGACTGATTACCAGAAAAATACAAGTTTGGCAGATTTACTGACCTGTCATAATATGCCAAATTCCATGAAACTCTTTGTTTGTACTGGTGTGGAGGCAGTCCAAATTCTGGAATTTTACCGGGGTTTCCGGTTAAAACTGAAAATCAGTGGTCTTGGTCACATTTCATAAAGGACATAAAACGCTATTAGAAACATGGCACTAGCTCTAGAAGGTGTGAAAATATATCAAAGGGTCTCCTCTTCCATAAGAATTATTGAGAACTACAAAATGAAAGTCGAAATATCAGAAACATAAAATAATCAGCCGCATCGATTTTATTGCTTTTTTAGCATTTACTTTGGACTTCATTCTCAGTTGCTGGCATCCACTTTTCTGATGCTCAGTGGAAGACTGCAGACAGACTTCGTGCCCCAAGAGAAAACTGAGTCCACAGTAACTTAGTTCAAAGCATAACTGGAGGATAGAGGTCTGTACGGACTTTCAACGTTTAGCACCGCATTCCCTTACAGACAAATGGATGCTGGCATGACTGGCAGTGCATGTTATCAGGGCGAGTTGCACACATCTGTTAAGAAGCACGAAGGGAAAACTTTTGCAAAACTCTATCCCAAGAGGAATAGAGACTTGTGGTTTTTGTAAATGTTTATATATGCCAGAATCGGCATCTAACCTTTGTAAAGCCATATGGCTTATGTGATTCTTGCTGTAGTCCTCCACTCTATGACGTAATATTCAGTACATGCCTTGTTTTATTTTGTACAATGTTTATGTTTATCCTATAATTGTCTCCCATCCATTGTAACCCCTCCTCCAGGACACTCCTGTAAATGAGCTGTTCCTCGGCTCAAGTTGTCTTTCCTGTTGAAACCGTTTGTAAATAAAAATAAAATAAAAAGTAAAGCACGCTGGGTGATGTTGCATTGTCCTGGTGGTAGGTTTAGCTCAGCCACTGATGGCTTAAAACCCCCTTACAGCAACATCTATTTTTCTTGCTGCAACACATGCATGTTACAAGAAAGTTGATTCTTAAATTCACTAAGAACAATGCCGTTGTGCTCAGCGTTATTAGGTACATGGCGTGAGCGTGTTTCACTTGCGAGATGGTTAATGCAAAAAAAAAGTGCTTACAAGTCAAAACTGCCAACATACACAGATTACTCTGCATGTCCCTTAGTATACAGTATCTGGATTACTTTTAGTCACCCAATACACAGCTTGATAGTCTCTGTCTTATGCAGTCAGCTCCCGCCTCTGCTGAGTATGTACGACTTTCCCTGTAATACACAGTTTGTTCACATCAGACTACTCGAGCATGGTGGAGGGTGAACATGATCTGATACTGCATAGTGACAGCACACATAACCCATATCACCAGTACTGGACAACCAAGGGGGCAGTTGCTGGCCTTTGGATTACTGTCTATTGGGACAAGACAGCAACTCAGAAGCGGATAACTGTTTTTTTTATTCTCAAGCCAAGATACTGAAGAAGCCAGGGACACCTGCTGACTGAATGATTATTTGACATTGCAGGAGGTGTGCGAGGTTCGAACCTGTCATCCCTCCTTCCTTTTCTGAAGGGTGGCGGATAGTTACGATGGGTCTCGTGTGGATGCCTCTTTCTCTCTACTTGCTGCTGGGATCTGCGGAAGCCCAGGTAAGGGGTGGGGTGGGGTGCATTGATGAAGGCTTGTGTGTGTGTGTGTATGTGTAACCCCTCACCCCTGCCTTTTTACTAAAATGACAGGTGGCATGCTGTTGGCGCTGGCAGCAATACCTGATGGGGACCTGGGTTCAGGGAGGATGAGGTTACCTGGCACAAGGGGACCTAGGTTTGGCTACTCTGCACAGGGGCATCCAAGTAAATCCGAACACAGGAAGCAATAACTGTAATGTCCAGAACCAGGATTGGGATTTTTCAGTGTGGCTTTTATTCATAACTAGCTGAACACAACAAAGCATAGATGGACCCCCAAGGGGCTATGTTTACTGATAATGCAGATTAGAGACTACAAGGCAGTCCACTTAAAGAATGAACCCATTTCTACTGTTTTCTGGCTATGGACCCACCAGACACACAGCCCAGACTTGCATGCGCTTTGGTTACACAGCCCGACTGGCTCGGCTCCCCTGCCGGCCACTTGACTGACGGTCCATTTAAAGAATGAACCCAATTTTACTTGTTGTGGCTCCCCACACCACTTAGAGTCTGCGACTCCTAGAGATTTTCTTCTTACTTCCTTCTGACTCCCATCAAACAAGGAGAATTCTTTTCCCAAGTTGTAGCTCCCCATACCACTTAGAGTCTGCGACTCCTAGAGAGATTTTCAATTTAAACCACGTCTGAGTACCTACCTCATCCACTGGCCAGGCGCATGAGGCAAATGTAATCACAGAAGAAATCGTGAGAGGTGGACCTGGTTGCTAAAGATGGAGTGTTCCCACCTCCAGCTTCCACAGCCCATACCGGCCATTCTCTGGACAAACAGAAACTAAAACTTGAAATGTAGATTAAGCGTGGATGACCTGTAGCACCCCTCTACAACATTACCATGAATCCATAAAGACTTTTAGATTTTACACTACTCCATTTTTTTGTCCTAGTACAATAGGCCTCCCAAATAGTAGTTCACATCCCAGCTTTCTTCACATTTTCCAAACTGAAGAAACATATTGTTTGCCCTCTCAAATTAGAGCAAAACACTCACCCTTTTGTTGCAGGTGCCCCACAGGTGAAGTACAACTTCTTTCTTTGTCAGACCAAAACAGAAACTGTAAAAAAAGGCAGCTTTCCTCTGATAGCAGACATTAGGGGATTGCCCCTGGAATCCACAGAGGGATACTTTACTCCCCGGAGGGAGGGGGGCACTGAGACCTGGACAGCGGTCTCCACCACTTGAAACTGGACACTGATCTTCTCACACAGAAGGTAAACAAAAGACATTTCCTTCTTCTTCAAACCAAAACAGAAGACTGACTTTGAAAACTCCCAACGTTCTATCTCACTCCCTGTGCTGCAGATTCCAATGTGGCTTATGCAGCTGTGACAGTTCTATGGTGATGTCATCTCTCAGTTTCAGCTGTGACTGAGAACAGAGTGAGACAGTGTGAAACCCATTTAACTGGAGTTTCACAAGCTGCCTTCCCTGCCTACCACTTAGTCTTACTGGGATTCTAGTAACCCCGGGTAACAAGGGGTTACACTTTATTGACCAGGAAAATGACTGTCCCCAGTCATTATGCACTTGACCTTAGGCCATCCCACCCTATGTGCTACCTGCGGAGGGTGATCAGGCCTCCTCCTGTGCAAGCACAGGCAGGCAACACTAGGGCCTAGAGGCCTATAGCTGACATGTCAGCCTCTACACTATCCTTACTTACTGGACACCTAGTGGCTCTGGTAGAACCATCCAGAGCATAGCCCTGATAGATCAGCACTGCAGTCCCTACGGCCGTCCAGGACCACAGCCTGTCTATCCCCCCTAACCCTCTAGGGAAAACCTATCTGCTTCTAACATAATATTCCCAAACAAAAACAAAACCCGGGGACCTACCCGACCTTGGACAACCTGCAACCCACCATTAAAATACCAAGTACTGCCTCCTCCCTACCCCCACAACCACACTTGTGGAAGGAAAAGGATTAATACAGTAACAACCATAACAATAACAACACAGTACTTTAAATCTACATACAAAAGCACTGGCGAGGGACCTCCGATGAGCCCTCCTCCTCTTCTTGTCTTCTCTTCTGTCTTCCCAGGAACACCTGTAAGAAAAAGAAAGACAAAACACACTCCTAACCTGCATACACAGTCTACCTAACAACAACCTACCATACAGAAAAACACTGAACAAGCCCAAAAAAGATTTTTTAGAAAAAGGTAGAAAAAACAGTATTTACATTAGAGTACAATAATGACATTATTTACAATACACATTTGGGGGATGGAGTGCCTAAAGTCCCAACTAGTGACCACAAGGCCCAAAGGCTAGTCAATAAAGAGAGTCTCTCTGGGCTGGAGCCCGTGAAACACAGTCTATCAAAATCCCGAAGGGGAGGTCTTTGCAGACAGTTCACACATTTTTGAAGTCTGTAGTGTAGGGTGTGTACTGCAATGTCATAAAGATAGAAAAGGTTTCGGACTTACCAGCCATTTGTAGTACTAGAATTGCATGAACCTGGTCCATAGCCGAAGACTCTCCCTGGCAGCATTTCTTCTGATACAGCTGGGCAGACATCTTCCGGGAACCACAGGAGGGCACATCTGGAAGCAGCTGGGCTGATGTCATCTATGGAGAAGGAACCTTAGAACAGGAACAAAAAGGAAAAAACAGCTGGTCCGACGTCATCCAATTACCAGGCGATGAACAGGAAACAGCTGGGCTGGTGTCCTCTCTGGATCTGCAGTCATCTGGTGGGCCAGTAGATGGTTGCTGAACAGGACAGTACTCTGTAGACTGATGAATGTGGAGCACCTGAGTCCTTGGTTATTCATATTGGCGGATCAATAAGGGCACTTCACAGTCTGGTGTGGCAGTATTGACTACCACTGCTCGGCTCTCCATTTTGTAGGCACGGGCTTAATTTGTGGGAGGTCCTTGCACTGAGGCCAATAGTACCGGGGGTCAGGGGCTTGAATTATTACCGTCTGGGCGCACATAATTCACTACAATGGGAGATTTCATCTCCTCTCCGTCCACTATTCTCACTCTGTCCATAAACAGTGTCCTGCCTCTCTTCCACTGCGTATACTTTTCGTGGAACAGTCTATTTTTTACATGCTGGTTGGCCCCAGGATGCACATTTTTCATTGCTTCATCCCAGATCCAGGATTTCCTGCAGTCCTCAATCTCCTCCCAGACTCTCCGAGGAAAGGTCATACCATAGATCTCATTTGCCTTTCTATGAACCAGTCTCTCCTCTTTACTTGCTTTGGTCAATCTGAGACCGCTGGCCTGGCTTGGGGGTGGCCAGTCCTGGTTCTGCCAGCTTCGCATTCTCAAAGAAATTAAAAACTGATCCCTGACTTCTTCCTCTTGTAAAGCCGGGGCAGTGGCATCACCACCTTCTTCAATACATTCCTCCGAGGCAAGATCTTGAGGCTGTGTACCCATTCCTTTCTCACAAGGCCACATAGGTTCCCCCTTATCTTCCTCTTCACTGAGGATCTGAGCCCAGGAGTGAGCAGTCGTTCTCACCCCCAAGACTATCCATTCCTCACTAGGCACGGAGGTCGACACCTCCCATTCAAAGGCCTCCCGCATCTCATCTTCACCTAAGAGACTTGGGCTAGGCCCCCCCACCCAGGGGTCTATTGATGCTTTATCCGAACTTTCTTTCTGAGATCCAGCATCCAAAACTTCAACTTCAGGTTCAGTCTCTAATTCTGCACCCTCTAGCTTTGTGCCACACTCCCCCGAGGGACCTTCCTCCACAGGCTCCACCTGATGCTGTGTGCTGCCAACTGCAGATTCCTGAATGTTTGTCCATGTGGGAGCCAAGCGATTGAAGGCGCTTTATACAAGCTATATTTTTGAAGGCATCTAGCACAGTGAGGAATCATGAAACATCCTTCCAGCACTCAAGCATATTTGGCATATTGGATAGTTAGAAATTGCCATCACGAGGAGGCAGTTGCCCTCCATAGCACCACTTTTCAATATCTCTCGGTCTATTTACTGCTGCTGTTACTGCAACGGGCATGATCCGGTAACGGGAGGCTAGGTCCTGAGGCCATAACTGCAGAAAAATAAACAAAGTTCACTGTAACTGAAAGTCCCACTTTAATGAACACACTCTGTAGCTTTAAAATGGCTCCTCTGCTGCTGTGTTTGCTTTACCCCCACCCTGTAATGGCGGCAGCACCTGTGTATCAAGATTTAGAATCTGGGTCAAGCCACTGCGCACCTGATTTACACCAGCTACTGATAACTTTTACTCAAACTGCACAACTTGCTCTGATTTGGCTTCACACACATTTACAGGATTTTCCTTGGACTTTTCACAAGCTGGTAACACTCATTTTATTTACAGTCTCATTAAAACTTCAGGTTTCAGCTCAGGATTGCCTGCTTCTACTAGTGTTGCATTTTTCTACAACCCACAGTCTCTCTCAGGCTGCAAACTTTAAACTGAGGCTAATTTCACTTCCATGCACACATTCAATGGCTTTACAGACTTGCACTTGCTGGCAGGACTTCACACAGTCGTTACTTGCAAAGCAACTACACTGCTGCACACACATTTTATATGGCATTACTGAAAATCACTGATTGAGCAGTTTTTGAATTGTTTACTCACTGTTATTAGTAGCAACTTGCTGCGATGGGGTAAAACGGCCTGCAGCCAGTTCTTTAAGGCCTCTGAACACAAATGGGCGGGCAGTCTTAGCGATCGTCGTTTTCAACACCAAACTCGCTATTTTCACGATTGATTTGCGGGTTGAGCCTGATTTTAAACTTAAAAGTCACTTTTTGAATGTTTACAGCACTTTGAATACCTCGCGACGCTCCTCCACTGCCAGTACCTTTACACTCTGTCTCCCTCTCGAATGCTGGGCAGTCTCAGAAGAGCTGGCTGAGGCGGGACTAATGGCAATCTGACCAACACCACGGCCATGCAATGAGCCTCTTCTTCCTCATGCGAGGGCTCCTCTCTCCACGGCGATCGTCGAGCAGGCAAATTTAAACTGTAAAATGCATTTTTTTTTTTCAACTGACTCCATGGCGGGAGCCCATTTCAACCATGTAGCATTGGATTAACTCTGCAGTCTCTCTATTTACACAGAAAGCATTTCCAACGTCCCGGGCATAATTTCTCTGTTGATACCCCTAGTTTTCCACACTTTCCTTCACAGAATTCACTTTAAAAGCATTTCAAACGTCCAGGGCATAATTTCTCTGTTGCTACCACTAGTTTTCCACACTTTCCTTCACAGAATTCACTTTAAAAGCTGACAAAAACGTTGTAAACAATTTTTGATGCAGGACAAGGGCACACTCTTTGGCTTTACAGCTCCTTGGTAAACAGTTGGCATTTTTTAAACAGCAGCACAAGATTCACAGCACACAGCAACACACTAGGGAAATTGCTTCAGCTTTTGGGCTACCACTGCCAGATAGCCAAAATGCTAGCCCACTTGCCCAAGCACCTTCCTTCGAACAAATCCAAAGCGGTGCCTCCATTTTGTAACCCCTCACCCTGCCTTTTACTAAAATGACAGAGTGGCGCTGGCAGCAACCTGGTGGGGACCTGGGTTCAGGAGGATGAGGTTACCTGGCACAAGGGACCTAGGTTTGGCTACTCTGCACAGAGGCATCGAAGTAAATCCGAACACAGGAAGCAATAACTGTAATGTCCAGAACCAGGATTGAGATTTTCAGTGTGGCTTTTATTCTTAACTAGCTGAACACAACAAAGCATAGATGGACCCCCAAGGGGCTACATTTACTGATAATGCAGATTAGAGACTAGCAAGGCGGTCCATTAAAGAATGAACCCATTTCTACTGTTTTCTGGCTCTGGACCCACCAGGCACACAGCCTGGACTTGCATGCGCTTTGGATACACAGCCCGACTGGCCCGGCTCCCCTGCCGGCCACTTGACTGATGGTCCATTTAAAGAATGAACCCAATTTTACTTGTTGTGGCTCCCACACCACTTAGAGTCTACGACTCTAGAGAATTTCTTCTTATTTCTTCTGACTCCCATCAAACAAGGAGAATTCTTTTCCCAAGTTCTGGCTCCCACACCACTTAGAGTCTGCGACTCCTAGAGATTTTCCAATTTCGACCCACGTCTGGGTACCTACCTCATCACTGGCCAGGCGCATGAGGCAAGTAGCAATCACAGAAGAAATCCGTAGAGGTGGACCTGGTTACTAAAGATGGGGAGTGTTCCCACCTCCAGCTCCCACAGCCCATACCCTTCCATTTCTCTGGACAAACAGAAACTAAAACTTCGAAATGTAGATTAAACGGTGGATGACCTGTAGCACCCCCTCTACAACATTACTTGAATCCATAAAGACTTTAGATTTTTACACTACTCCATTTGTTTGTTCTAGTACAATAGGCCTCCCAAATAGTAGTTCACATTCCAGCTTTCTTCACATTTTCCAAACTGAAGAAACATATTGTTTGCCCTCTCCAATTAGAGCAAAACACTCACCCTTTCATTGCAGGTGCCCCACAGGCGAAGTACAACTTCTTTCCTTGTCAGACCAAAACAGAAACTGTAAAAAAAGGCAGCTTTCCTCTGATAGCAGACATTAGGGGATTGCCCCTGGAATCCACAGAGGGATACTTTACTCCCCAGGGAGGGGAGCACTGAGACCTGGACAGCGGTCTCCACCACTTGAAACTGGACACTGATCTTCTCACACAGAAGGTAAACAAAAGACACTTCCTTATTCTTCAAACCAAAACAGAAGACTGACTTTGAAAACTCCCAACGTTCTATCTCACTCCCTGTGCTGCAGATTCCAATGCGGCTTATGCAGCTGCAACAGTTCTATGGTGATGTGATCTCTCAGTCTCAGCTGTGACTGAGAACAGAGTGAGACAGTGTGAAACCCATTTAACTGGAGTTTCACAAGCTGCCTTCCCTGCCTACCACTAGGTCTTACTGGGATTCTAGTAACCCCGGGTAACAAGGGGTTACATATGTATGTGTGTGTGTTTTAATGTTTTTTTCTTTGTTAACAAACATGCTTTAGGTCGTGTCCTGAATCTTTACGTCGAGCACTCCATTCAGTTTTACTGTAGGTCACAGGGTGGGAGGTGAGGTGATAAATATAATTTATATTACTTGCAGTGATGCGGCTCTCTTGGTCGCTGTTTATAACTTCCTAGCCTTTGAGCGAAGTTACGTGTAATGTGGACAGCGAGATTTACTCCTGGTGCTATAACTGGTTTCAACCAGGACAAGGAAACAGCTAATATGCGTGCATGTGTGTGGGCGGGGGACATGCCATTATCGCTGCTCACTGAAGCGGAGCTCTGCCTTTCAACTGTATGGCACTGCATTTTCAGCTGCTGTCATAGAGAGCTGCAGCATTCATTGGCGATCTGTGGCCGCACCTGCAAACACAGTAACTGCATTGGAAGACGAGGTGCCACACCTCCAGAAACTCGGATGATGGCACTATGTTTCTTGCACATGTGTGCAAGCAAACATAAAAACTGTATTTTGCATTATTCTGTTTTTATGGACAGCATTCTGTTATAGTTCTCATCATAGAATCAGTAATTTGGAGTTTTAACTATGTCACAGTTTATGCACATAACTCTAAGCATAGTTCTGATAGGCCAACAGCTCATAATTGGCATTCTGTGCACAAACTATGACATAGTAAAAACTCCAAATTACTGGTTCCATGAAGAGAACTGCAACAGAATGCTGCCCATAAAAACAAAACAATGCAAAATACAGTTTTTCTTATCACTTTTTATTCAGGGACAGTCAAATATAGATAATTTAGGGGAATGCAAAACATTTCTGAGAACAAGAACTTTCTAAACAGCTGCCAATAAGAAATGATTTCCTGTCCCCTTTAAGTTTTTTTGTGTTTCTCCGTGTGTTTTCCTTCTCTCCCTCTTCACGTTGCTGCCATGTGAAGTGTGATAGCCTGCCCCACCTTAGAACAAGAGTTGTATTGTGGTCAGAAGAGATGCACATGCATGGAGAGTCGAGTGGGAGTGAGACACCAGAAGAGTGTTGACGATCATCTGACACATCTGCTACATTACCAAAGCACAAGCTGTATTTAGATTCAGTTTTTTATTTTGCTTTTGTGAACATTGGGTTGTTATTTAAATAGTTTCTCCTCTACTATCCCCAGGCACCCATCACGGACAAGAAAGCAGTGGAGCGAGCAGCAAACAGGATGTAGTATTTTTTAATTTTTTTTTTAACAAACAAGTGTATTTCACTTAATGACAGCCCAGGCTGTCGGAGCATCTGCTAACCCACTTTCTGTCTCTTGTGGCACCATACACATCCCTACTAACCACTATTAAGTTCACAGAATTGAAATATAGATAAAAAAAAAAAACTGACTTTCAATGATGGAAATTATGGTGAAAAACACAGATGTGCTCGCTGGACTACTGGGGGTAGAAATGGTAATGAATAGCTATATTTTCAGGAGCGACTGGGCAGCTGGCTAGAGGAGGGAGAAGTGAGAGTGGTCTGCTTTTGTAGAGTCGGGGTATCACGACAGCAGCAAGTATGGGACATTACAGTGCTGAATAAAACAAAAAAAAACAAGTAGAAAAAAGTGGGTCAAGAAATGAGCCCATTGGAGGGTGACATGTTTTGTCAGGTGGCTTGCAGTCAACTACTGAGCCTTTGGAAGCCACTGTCTGTCGCTAAGTGAGAGAAAAAGAAATGGCAGTGATTTCAAAATAGTGTGGTGCTCTGGGCCAAAGAGTAAGCAAGATGAGCACAGTGATATCTGCCTGGGTAAAGTGACACTTTGTGCTTGTACATTTTATTTCCTGGGCGTCTATTGAAAGTTAATGTACCCTCCTGGCAGGGGTACCAGCCAATCAGACCCCAGGAAATAAAAAGCCCATTTTCTAAGGCTCACATATGCAATGGCACTATTCCATTTGGGATCTTCTGGGCTGGATTTTCAAAGGCTGATGCAGAGTTTGCATCAAGCACTGCATCAGAGCCACTTTGTGGCACAGCTGGCAGGGCACAGCTGCAGCCACATCAAAGAGCAGGGCCATTCTTGATGCCCTACAGGGGGGGAATGCCTCAGACAGGTAGTGTTGGAGCCCACTTGGGAGAGAGCAATCTTAGACCTATTACTCTCTGAAGGGGACGGAGAGAGGATCTCAGATCTCGAAGTGGGTAGCCATCTGGGAACAAGTGACCACCAAACAGTATGGTTCACGATAAACTCAGCTGCAGAGTTAATCCATACAAAAGTGAGGGTATTGGACTTCAGGAGGGCGGACTTTGTCAAAATGGGAGAGTGCCTCAGAAAAGCACTAGCAAACAGGCAAGGAGTAGGGATGGAGCAACAATGGGGAAACATCAAAACTGCCATCACAGAGGCAACAAGCCTTTGTGTGAAGCAAATAAACAAAACAAAACGAAAGAAAAACCCACTATGGTTCTCAAAAGAGGTGGCAGGAAAGGTTAGGGAGAAAAATATAGCATTCAGTAAGTATAAGGAAACTCAGAAGGAGCAGGACAGAGAGCTGTACCAGTTAAGGCAGAAGGAAATGGGGAAGGCAGTCAGAATAGCAAAGGCCCAAACCAAGGAAAACATGGCCAACTCTGTTAAGAAGAGGGATAAAACCTTTTATAGCTAAATTAGGGAGTGAAGAAAGGCAAAGAGAGGGATAGCGAGGCTTAATAAAGGGGAGGATGGGTAGGCAGGCAGAGGGGGACAATGAAAAAGCAGGGATACTGAATGAATACATCTGCTCAGTATTCACAAAAGAAGAGGAGGGGAAGGTACCTAATCCAATCAATAGAAGCACTCTGGATAGGGGAGGTCGATACCAGTCCTTTCACAGAAGAAAGGGCTCTGAAAGAACTCCTAAAACTGAAGGTGGACAAAGCAATGGGGCCTGACTGAATCCACCCCAGAATTCTAAAAATAACTCAGGGGAGAACTAGTGACACCACTGACTACCCTTTTTAACAAATCATAGGATGGTGTGGTACCTGAGGACCGCAGGAGGGCAGATATGTGATTCCCCTTCACGAAAGTGGGAGCAAGACAGAGGCAGGAAACTACAGACCTGTCAGTTTGACCTCAGTGGTGGGGAAAATGATAGAATCGCTTCTGAAGGAAAGAATTTTGAGTACCTAGAGGCCAGTGGGGGCACAGGACCCAAGGCACCATGGATTAACAGTGGGAAGGTCATGTCAGACGAATCTAATTGATTTCTTTGACTGGGTGACCAAAGTGGTAGACCAGGGAGGGGCTGTGAACATGGCCTACCTAGACTTTAGCAAGGCATCTGACACCGTCCTACACAAAAGATTAATAAACAAATTAGCCAGCCTGGGAGTGGGTCCCAAGGTGGTAGCCTGGATAAACCATTGTCTGGACAACAGGACACAGAGGGTAATAGTAAATGGAATCCACTCCAAAGAAAGGGGCCGGGTTACTAGTTGGGTATCACAGGCTTCTGTACTGGGTTCGGTCCTTTTTAATGTCTTTATGTGACATTGCAGGGGGACTGGAAGGAAAAGTATGCCTCTTTACAGATGACACAAAGATCTGCAACAGGATTGATACACAATGGGGGGTGGAAAGGATGAGAAGGGACTTGGCAAGGTTGGAGGATTGGTCATAAGTATGGTAGCTTAGATTCACTGCAAAGAAGTGCAAAGTAATGCACCTGGGAAATAAAAACCCAAGGGAAGAGTACACAATGGGGGAAGGGTAGTAACAGCAACAAAAATGGAATAATGATATCAGATGACTTAAAGGTTAGCAAGCAATGTGAGAAGGCAGTAGGGAGGGCTGGGGGGTACTGGGATGTATAAGGAGAGGCATCACCAGTAGAAAACAGGAAGTTGTTATCCTTCTGTACAGTTGGTGAGACCACAAGTGAAGTACTTTGTGCAGTTCTGGAAACCCCATCTCCGCAAGGACATAGACAGGATGGAGGCAGCCCAGAGGAGTGCAACTAAAATAGTGCAGGGTCTGCAACAGAAGCCATACGAGGAGAGACTAAAGGAGCTTAATATGTATACACTTGAGGAAAGGAGGGAGAGGGGGGACATGATAGAAACTTATAAGTACCTCAAAGGAATCAACAAAGTCCAAGAGGGTAGCATTTTTCAGAAAAAGAGATGTGCAAGAACAAGGAGACACAATTTGAAGATAGAAGGGGGATGGCTTGGGGGCAATGTGAGGAAGTATTTTTTTCACAGAGAAGGTGGTGGACACATGGAACGACCTTCCTGGGGTGGTCATGTGGTCAAAAACAGTGGGGGAGTTCAAGAATGCATGGGACAGACATAAGGCAATTCTTGTGGGGGTTAGGAAGAAATAGGCTGTTGGTTAACTAGCTGCAGCTTATGCAACAGGTAGGGAAATAGGCAGACTAGGTGGGCCAAGGGGTCCTTATCTGCCGTCAGAGTCTATGTTTCTGTGTTAAACACTTTTGCCGGAACTGCTCCCAATTTTCTATCATCAGGTGCAGTTGAGACAATTTCTTCAGTTTATGGCAGCTTGCCCTAAATATTTAGTACAAACCCGTAAAAAGGGTCCCATGAATGTCGTAAGTTAGATCACAGCAAAGCTGGTCTAAGCTGCGGCATTGGCACATGGGATTGAAAATCCTGATCACCAGCCAGGAGAATACCATAAGCCCCATGCACCAATCAATTGGTGCATGAGGGGCTTGCAGCAGTTTCAGGGCTTTGAAAATCCAGCCTCCTATCTTTCTTTGCTCCTGAAACCCAGCGTCCAACAGGGGGCTGTGTTGGCACTGTTTATATGCACTCCCACATGGCCTCTTGTGCAATGTACATTTTTTGTGCTAAGAATGTCTGCTATATTAACTGCTTTTTTTATTTGTTGTAACCACCCACATTATGTTACAAGGTGCTCTACTCCCATAGACACCTGGTGGTGGTGGGTTGACCTCTGACCCCCAGCCTGTGGGGCCGGGCTCTGACCCCTAGAACCCCAATGGTTCACCTCGGACCCCTGGCCAGGGGGTGGGGCCTTGATCCCTGACCCCTGGACCCCACCAAACATTTTACAAACCCGGCTTTTCTGCCTCTTTCCCCTCTAGTGGCCTAAACAATAAGCAACAAACACTTTCACAGTAGCCCCTATTCAACATACAAATCCCCATACTGTTTGCACTTACCATCAGGGCTGGTTCCACCAGCTTGACCCTGGGAGATCCCCTGTAAAACAAGGTTAGGCACAGCAAATAACAACAGTACAGTGCTTTTGGTACAAACTGGAACCACAGTCAAACTAAATGCAAAAAGAGTTAGATCTGATTTATTCAGGGGAATTGAACAAGAGAGGGGCATAATCAGGTTGATTGATTCTAAAACTGATCTAGTCAGGCAATTATGCATGCACTTTTAGTCCCTGTACAGTTACACGCTCTGGGTACACAGTTGGAAGTAAAGTGGGCTAACCTGGAACGTTGCCCGGGGTAGGCCGGCATCACAGCAGGTTGGGGCCCTGTGATGAAAAGGCATGCACAACCACACACAATTTGTAATCCAGTGCCTGAAGGCTCAGTTCATGAAAGGAAAAACAACAATGCAATCAGATGACAACACTTGAGATGTAGCTGTTGTTGCAGGGAGCTACCCAAGATTGTTACTCACACTACCCAATACGAGACACAGGCTAGATGAAATGGAGACTGCAGGTTGATGACTGGTTTGCCAGGAGAAGCAGGGCCCACACGAATCACTGAGGTGTCATTCCCGTTCGAGATGGCTGAGCAGGGGGCTGATCCCTGGGCGAGTCTCTCATCGATGATGGTTTCTGTGCCTGAAGTAGCTGGCTAGGTCAGGTGGCAAGGCCCAGGCCAGGTGGAACAGTTTGGATTTTGAGTCCGGTATTGCTGGATGCAGCTTCCTGCAAGCGTGGCACATTTACACAGTGGGGAACCAAATCGCAACCCACTAACAGCACACAGCACATTTATAGTAAAGCAATCACCATACCACAATGCTGAAGGCAGTCCGGCCGCAATATCAGTGTCTCTGAGCAAAACCAGGAATTCTGTGGTAAATGGATGTCCTGACAGGCTGATCGCGTACAGCAAATCTTCGGTCTTCTTCAGGTTCAAATCTGGTCACTCTTTAGTGACTTTGTCACACTCCAATTTGGATACAGTCTGATTGCTAAGCCTTTCAAAGGATTCCCTATCGAGGGACTGCAGAGAGACAGGCCAGATTCAGCCTTTCCACTAATCTCCCGTGTGAACTATGCAGGAGCTGCTGCTTGAATCACTTGAGCTGTTTATTCTTCAAACTCTAACTCCAGACTGACTGACTGCAGCGGGCAGCTTGGGAATTTCCCTTTGGTCCAAAAGGATCTGGTTGGTTGATCCATCAGTCTGTCAAAGCAAGTGCTCCCCTCCAGGTGCATTTAGGCGCCAAAGTCTCAAAACTACAATTCCTACAGAAATTCACTCCCACAAGACCCCTGACAACAGACTTCATTTTCGCGTCCCCAAAGGTACTGATTGGCCCATTCTGGAAGTCCAGGACCAAGATGGTGATGATAAACAGAACTGTCCATGCTGTAAAGAAGGCAGGTTAGACAAACTACAATATCATTACTATGTAATAGAATAATCAGCAAATAAGTACAGCTTAACAGAGCTCCCTCTGCGCAAATAGCGATGGCGAAACGGGCGATTATCTGGCAGCTTCGTGGGACTCGGGCACAGAAACACTCAGCCCCCTCCCAGATTAAATAAGCACCATGCGTTATTGTAGGCAGCTCTTAAAGGGACAGAGCACAGAAGGCACTCTCACACAAACACTTTTAAAGCGCTGACACAGGATACCAGCCTGGCAGTGGGCATTTAGGCACACCCAAGGAAGACTTTCGGGAACCCCATTTGTAGGGGGGTTACACCCTTCCCTTCCTGGAAAACTTGGCATTTGCGTCGAGTCTACTCCATCACAATACTGAAGAATCAATATATACAAGACATACGTGACATTAGCATACTATGGAAATACTATCTGATGCATCAGTTAACGTAAACTTATCACATTACTATACATTTCACTATACCATATCTTCATTGACAATACTTATGCATGTTTCATACACTCTATACTGATTCTATTATGATTAACATACTATGAACAGTTACCTATGACTTCACGTTATAACTTCTTGTACAGTAAACAATGTAGAAGGGGGCCCTTCCCTATCAGCTAACTTGGGGCTAGATGGGACAGGGACACCATGTTCTGAAGGAAGAACAATTAATCGGGAGGTGGCAGTCAAGCTCAGTTTGGGCAGTGAGCTCTTGGAAATGTAAACACCTTTATGGACCACATTGAGAGGCAAGTCCACAGGCCTCCCAGGGGAATCATAACTAAAATGTAGCACTGGCTTAACAGGTCACCCAGATTTTCTGGGGGGAACAGACACAGGCTCTGAGCGGTCAACACTGGAACTGATTTCTTCTCCTATAGTGAGGGATGCCTCTGCACTGGTTGAAATGTCCAGATTGGGAAAACTATCAGCTCCTGGCTCTGCAAACTGTTTCCACAACACTTTACTCATTATTATCTTCTGAAGAGGGCCCAGGTTGCTCATTCTGAGGAGACTCTGGCACAATAAGGCTTTGTGGCACTGAAGGGGTGCTGTCAACACTTTCATATTGTTCTTCAAGTTCTGGTATGTCACCAGGTAGACTCAGACCATCAGCCCCTTCTTCAGGCAAGTCAAACAAGACAAGACACAGACAGTCCACAACCTCAGACATGATACTTTGCACCTCACTTTCAGGGGTCACTGGGTCCAGGGAAGAAGCTGGGGGATTGGGCAGTTCTGAAGGCCCCGCTTCATCCCCACGATTCTGCAGAGGATTGCCTCGAAACAACTGACTCAGTTCATATGAGGGATAATAGGCATTATCCCAGTCACTCTCACCAGAGACTGACGAACAGTCATCACTATCACTCTGTGCCTGCTGAGGGGAAGGCCTTAGTTCTGGAACAACACGGACAGGTTGGCTCTGTTTCCTCTTTGCAGCAGCATGAGTCACTGGCCCAGGAGAAGTGTCAGGTGTTGGTTCAACATCAATAATAACTTGGTCGATGGACAGTAAGTGATTATGATGCATGGTCTTAACAGTTTTGGAATTATTTTCTGGGCACACCTTGTTCACCAGCAGATCATCCAATTTATCAACTACTATGTGGGGGAGATGGTGCCATCTATCAGAAATTTTGTGTTTTCCATGCAGTCCCAAATTGCGTAGTAGCACCCTATCTCCAGGCAACAACTCCTGGGCTTTTACTCATCGATCATGTCTTTCTATGTTGGTGAGATTTCACTTAGCAGCCATAGTTTGAGCTAGTTGATAAGCATGATTCAACTGATCTTTCAATTTCCGTACGCACTGCAAGTAGTTTTTGGCTTGGACCCCATTTGGAGAGACCCCAAAACAGACATCAACTGGCAGTCGGACCTCCCTCCCAAACATGAGATGGTAGGGGGAGAACTCAGTAGCGTCACTTTTGGTACAACTGTACGTGTGTACCAAGGTGCTAATCTGCTGGCTCCACTTATGCTTGTCTTTTGGATGGAGGGTGTCCAGCATGTCCAGAAGGGTGCGGTTAAAATGTTCTGGTTGAAGGTCCCCCTGCGGGTGATAGTGGGTGGTTCTTGACTTCTGCTCCCCCACCACAGAGAGAGCATTTCTTTGATTAACCTACTTTTCAAAGTCTCTGTCTTGGTCAGAATGGATCCGCTGGGGGGCACCATAGTGGACAAAGAATTTCTCCACCAGCACCTTGGTCATGGTAGAAACCTTTTGATCTTTAGTTGGGAAGGCTTGTGTGTACCGTGTAAAATGATCAGTGACTATTAACACCCTGCCAATGTTCTTTTGGTCGGGTACTAAGACAAGAAGTCTATGCAGACCAATTCTAGAGGGGCGCTGGTAGTGATATTGACAAGAAGAGCAACCTTCTGAGGCAAGGATTTTCTTTGGAGGCAACGACTACAGGTCTTTACATGGTGTTCGACATCTGCCCCCATCTTTGGCCAGTAGAATAGGGATTGTACCAAGTCGAGAGTTCTGTCAATACTGAGGTGCCCCATGTGATTGTGGAGGGACCTCAGTACCAGCTGTTTAAAGGCCGTGGGTAGAACCGACTGTTGCTTGTCTACTTGACCACGGTGATCAACTGTCTCTCTGTTTAACAACTGATCATGCAACTTTAACCTGGGGCTTTCCTTGAACAACAGAGCAGTTCGCAAGTCAGGAGAATGCAACTTCGACACATCTTCCCCCGGACGCAGAGCATCATGTGTTGGTTGAATCATGGGATCTTGGGATTGAGCCCACTGAATACTGTTATTTTCGAACTGAGGTAGTGCACTAATATCTAGAGCAGAGAAATGGCAATAGGCAGCCGGTATGCAGGTATCAGGAGGGTCCAAGCAATCTACTAGGCAGTCCACTGAGTCCGAAGACATTTGTTCATCTTTATCAAACTTTTGGCATAATGCTTTGATGTCAAGTTCTGACAATCTGGCTCAATTGTTCTTAGAAGCTGGCCTTCGTGACAGGGCATCAGCATCAATGTGGTTTAGTCCTGGTCTGTATTCAACAGCATAATTATAAGTCAATAAGGCAGCAAGCCAACGGTGCCCAGTGGCGTCCAGTTTAGCTGAAGTCTGCACATAGGTCAGCGGGTTATTGTCAGTCTTCACTGATATCTTTGCCCCATAGAGGTACTCATGAAACTGTTCAACTATTGCCCATTTTAGGGTGAGGAATTCCAACTTGTGGATGGGATAGTTCCGCTCTGACGGGGTCAAGCTCCTGCTGGTGAAAGCTACAGGTCTCAAGCCATCTTCATAATCTTGATATAGCACAGCCCCAAGGCCTTGCAAACTGTCATCTGTATGCTGAACATAGGGCTTGGTAGGATCAGCATAGGCAAGAACTGGGGCGTGGGTGAGCTGGTATATGACTTCAAAGAATGCTGCTTCACATTTGGGTGTCCACTGAGTCCCAAAAGGCTCACCTGTTCGAAAATACACTTTCTCTTGGTCTTTGATAGCCCCCTTTTTGTATTTGTGGTTGGTAGGAGGGTAGCCCTGGGTAAGGTTAAGGAGTGGTAGAATCACCTTTGAATAGTCTTTGATGAACCTGTGGCAGTAGCCGCAGAACCCCAGGAAATGCTGTAGCTCTTTTAGGTTATTGGGCTGGGGCCAAGTGGTCAAAGATTCAACTTTGCTGGGACCTGTCTGTATCCCTTCCGCAGACACTATGTGTCCCATATATTTCAAAGATGTTTGGAAAAACTGGCACTTGTCTATGGATAACTTGAAGCCAAATTCTTCCAAATGATTGAGGACTTTGAACAGTCTGGTCTCATTCCCTTCAGCGTGTGTCTGAAAACAATGACATCATCCAAATACACTAAGCAGTCCAGCAAGTTCATGTCTCCCACTGCACATTCCGTCAATCTCTGGAAGGTGGCGGGGCACCCGAAATCCCATGTGGCATCCTCAGGAATTCGTAGAACCCCAAAGAACAGATGAAGACTATTTTCTCACAGTCCTCCAGGGCCATTGGAATCTGATAATATCCGCTGCAGAGATCCAGTACTGAGAATCACTGACCCCCCCTCCGTTCAGGCAATCCAGAGCATCCTGTATTCATGGCATGGTGTATTGGTGTGGGATAGTCCATCGGTTAAGGGTCCGGTAGTCCACACACATCCTCACGGATCCGTTCTTTTTATGCACCACTAAGATGGGGGATGCATATGGGCTTCTTGATTCTTGAATAGTGCCAGCAGTGAGCATTTCCTGTAGGTGCGTCCTAACATCATGTATGTCTGCTGGGGCAAGGCATCGGGACCTCTCTCAGAATGATCGGTCATTATGCAGGCATATATTATGCTCGACACCATGGACACACCCCACGTTCCACTCTTTTAGTGAGAAAAATTGTTCTCTCTGTGCAAGTTTCCTGCTAATTCGAGTGTTCCATTCAGCGGACAAGGGTGAATCACCGAAGTCAAATAAGTCTGGGGTCACTCTCTCCCTTTCGCCAGAGTACTTGTTACTGGGTAATACTGCAGTGTCTGTGCAGTGTACTGTAGCTAGCGTGCATCCCTGGTTCACACGAACTTCCCTGTCCGACATGTTTCTCACTTGCACTATCACTCGTCGAGCATAGGCATGGGCACATGCAGGTAGTATACTGGGTTTACCCATCAACCCCTCTGGCAGCTTCCCTTCACCAGGGGTGTCTATCATCAATATTTTGTTCTTTACATCTCTCTTTAGGCGGACTTCTCCATGGATCATACACTGGGCGTTGGGGGCCAACACCAAAGAGTCAGGATCCTTTTTCCACCCCCCTCCCACTAGCTCATCTCAGTCCACTTCATCGGGTTTATGTTGCAAGTCATAAGCCGTTTTGGTTAATGCTGGAATTCTTAGGGCCCATCCAGTCCGTTGCCCTTATTTCTCATGACAGAGTTGTGCTAGTCTCCCAAACATGTGGGCATTTGTTCCAAATAACAGGGGAACTCCATCATACAGTCCGGTGGGGGGACATACTAGGGCGAGTGTCTCAACTTGTTCATCTACCCCTGCCACAGCGGTAGGGAATGACAGCCAGATCCAGATATACCCTGAGTATGGATAGGACTTCTCACTCAATCCCCACACGTGCAGACCTTCCAAGGGTTGTAGGGGCACATCAGGCAGATGCTTCAGGTACCAGTCTTGAAATACTATGGTGACTTGAGATCCACTGTCAAGCACGGCCTGGGTAGACACATTGTTCACTATCCCTGTAGTTTCCATTGAAGGACCCACCACCTCGGACCACTCAGGTGACTTGGGCTTGGATGTCGGCTTTACAGCTGCCTTGGATGAATAGTTTTTCCAGGCAGCTCCACCTTGCGGCCGTATGTTGCTCCGTTGAATCAATGCCAGCAGTCTAGTGGTAACTTTTCTCAGATTCTCAGGCGAACGGCAGGTGAACCGGGTGTGCCCATCCTCTCCTCAGTGGTAACAGAAAACAGGTTATTTAGAGTCTCTAGGGGAAGAGGAGCTGTTCCTCTGCTTGAACATAGTGGGGAGTCTCGGGGTCTCTCTCTGGTCGGGGGTTTGCTCTCTTTACTTTCTGTGTTTCCCCAAGGGTCAGTATCTTGGGTAGCTCAGAGTAGGTCTTCCACCACAGCTCTCAGTTCTTGTACCTCTTCTAGCAGGCTGTCTTCAGGCCAGGTTTCAGAAGAAACAACGTGTACCCCCACCCCTCCTGGCAGGACTTCCCTCTTTGTCTCGGGGGCGGACAGGAATTAGCATCTTTGGCTGCCTTGGCAGCTTGCTGACTGACTCTCAACTTAGTTAACTCCTTGATCAGTTCTCTCATCTGTTGCAGTTCGTCCTCCTTACCTCTCTCAGGGGCCTGGCAGGCGTGGGCAGCCCCAGCATGGGGCTCCTATCCCTCTTCATCATTCTCAGTCTCACGGATCTCTCTCATTAGGTCACAATATTGGGAGGATTGGCCCTTCTGTCTTGCAGTTTAAGCTTCAATATCATCACACTAGATTACCTTGCTGACCTTAAGATGTGATCTAGCCTGACCCCGTTCAATTCATGGGCGGGCACCCCTCCTTTCCGGTGGGCCCGCTGCAAAGCTCGCTCAATTTGAGTAATAAACACTGACAATTTTTCATTCTTCCATTGTTTTGTGGATTTAAACTTCCACATCTCCCTACTCGGTCCTACCAAATACCCCCTCCAGGGCAGAGAGGTACTTGGCAGCTGTGGCCTCTGGGCTGGTGGATCGCAGGAAGTGAATGGCCTCCAGTGCAGGGCCCCTCAAGCTTTCCATGAGTCTCTTCCTCTTTTCCCCCTCAGTACACTGCCACTCCTGGACCAATGGGGTGGCATAGTCCATCCACATTTCCAGATCGTCCTCCCCCACGGGCACCATGCCCATGCCCGAAAAGAGCCTAAGTCTGCAGTGTGAGTCCAAATGTACAGTAGGTATCACTATGGGGGAAGCAACTGTAGGGGTGACAGGAGAGGCTATGGGGGACTGCATGGGAGTCATCTCCTCAGAAAGTTTTAACATTTGTACTAGCTCTGTAGCAGAGCACCCCTCAGAGGCTAACAGTTTAAACAGCTTATCTTTAAACCCATCTACATAGGGGGACCCTCCAGGAGCAGCCAGGTCGCTATGTAAGTGAATGACCCTCCACCCCTTTTGGGATCCTTCAAGCAAAATGGCAGGGGATACCTTCTCTGGTTGAATGGGCAGGCTGCAGGAGAGTAGGGCCACCATGAGGCAGTATAGCACAGTGGTTTAAGGCTCTGAGCTGCAAATCTGGAGACCTGGGTTTGAATCCCACAGCCCCCATGTGCATACTGTGTGACCCTGTGCAAGTCACTTAACTTCCCTGTGCTCCCAGGTTGCACCTGTAAACAAGCTTTCAGCTTAGTGTGCCTCACTTCGTTAAACAATTGCAAAAAAAAAAATAGTTTGATCAAACAGGTTGGAATCGGTTCCCTTTACTTCAGCCTTCCCCAAACACTTAATTCATTCAATCACTTCCACAATAGTGACTCTATTGGTCCCCAGTGGGATGTCCATTAATAGCAGAGCTTGCCGGAGGTACACCCCATCATATGGTGCACTAGCAGCTTGTGAGGAGCAAGTGTAAACTTGGGCATAGTGAATGCCTCCATTTTACCACAATTTTTGAGTGTGGGGTTATAGTACCTACTTCTGACCACTAGAAGGTGCAAATCCCAGCATTGGTGCCTCCAAGATATAACCCCTAGGTGGCGCTATCCCAAGGGCTACTACCCCTGCCTGCGTGGCTAGTTGCAGGTTAAGGGGCCTGGGTACTGAAATGGGTGCCTCCACCCAGAGGACAGAGTTGTTAGTAGCAAGACTAACCTGGGTACAGCCCTCTGGGACACTGTAACCCCCCCTCTTTCCCCTCTAGTGGCCTAAACAATAAGCAACAAACACTTTCACAGTAGCCCCTATTCAGCATACAAATCCCCACACTGTTTGCACTTACCACCAGGGCTGGTTCCACCAGCTTGACCCTGGAGACCCCCAGTAAAACAAGGTTAGGCACAGCAAATAACAACGGTACAGTGCTTTTGGTACAAACTGGAACCCCAGTCAGATTAAATGCAAAAAGAATTAGATCTGATTTATTCAGGGGAATGAACAAGGGAGGAACGTAATCAGGTTGATTGATTCTAAAACTGATCTAGTCAGGCAATTATGCATGCACTTTTAGTTCCTGCACAGTTACACGCTCTGGGTACACAGTTGGAAGTAAGGTGGGCTAGCCTGGAATGTTGCCCGGGGTAGGCCGACGTCACAGTTGGTTGGGACCCTGTGATGAAAAGAAAAGGCATGTACAACCACACACAATTTGTAATCCAGAGCCTGAAGGCTCAGTTCATGAAAGGAAAAACAACAATGCAATCAGATGACAACACTTGAGATTTAGCTGTTGTTGCAGGGAGCTACCCAGATTGTTACTCACACTACCCAATACGAGACACAGGCTAGATGAATTGGAGACTGCAGGTTGATGACTGGTTTGCCAAGAGAAGCAGGGCCCACATGAATCTCCAAGGTGTCGTTCCTGTTCGAGATGGTTGAGCAGGGGGCTGATCCCCTGGCGAGTCTCTCATCGATGATGGTTTCTGTGTCTGAAGTAGCTGGCTGGGCCAGGTGGCAAGGCCCAGGCTGGGTGGAACAGTTCAAATTTTGAGTCCGGTAGTGCTGGATGCAGCTTCCAGCAAGTGTGGCACATTTACACAGTGGGGAACCAAACTGCAACCTACTAACAACACACAGCACATTTATAGTAAAGCAATCACCATACCACAATGCGGAAGGCAATCTGGCCGCAATATCAGTGGCTCTGAGCAAAGCCGGGAATTCTGTGGTAAATGGATGTCCTGACAGGCCGATCGCGTACAGCAAATCTTCGGTCTTCTTCAGGTTCAAATCTGGTCACTCTTCAGTGGCTTTGTCACACTCCAATTCCGATACAGTCCGATTGCTAAGCCTTTCAAAGGATTCCCTCTCAAGGGACTGCAGGCAGACAGGCCAGACTCAGCCTTTCCACTAATCTCCAGCACGAACTACGCAGGAGCTGCTGCTTGAATCACTCAGAATGTTTACTCTTCAAACTCGATCTCCAGACTGACTGACTGCAGCAGACAGCTTGGGAATTTCCCTTTGGTCCAAAAGGTTCTGGTTGGTTGATCTATCAGTCTGTCAAAGCAAGTTCTTCCCCTCCAGGTGCATTTAGGTGCCAAAGTCTCAAAACTATAATTCCTACAGAAATTCCTCCTACAGGACCCCTGGGGACAAATTCCATTTTCGGGTCCACAAAGGTACTGATTGGCCCATTCTGGCAGTCCAGGACCAAGATGATGGTGATAAACGGAACTGTCCATGCTGCAGAGAAGGCAGGTTAGACAAACTACAATATCATTACTATGCTAATAGATAATCAGCAAATAAGTACAACTTCTAACAGAGCTCCCTCTGTGCAAATAGCAAAGGCAGAATGGAGCAATTGTCTGGCAGCCCAGGCGGGACTTGAGCATAGAAACATTCAGCCCCCCTCCCAGATTAAATAAGCACCATGTTATTGGCAGCTCTTAAAGGGACAGAGCACAGAGGCATTAAGGCCCTCTCACACAAACACTTTTAAAACACTAAGACACAGGATACCAGTCTGGCAGTGGGCATTTAGGAACACCCAAGGAAGACTTTTGGGAACCCCCATTTGTAGGGGGTTGCACCCATGTGAGCAATCATGATGTAAGGGTCCGGTGTATTGTAATCTGAAAGGTAGATAAATGCTGCAGGCAAAATAACGTAACTGTAAAGAGAGCATTTTAGCAGTGCATTTCTGCAACTGAATATGATGAGTGCTGTGTCAATTTCCTAGGTGTATTGTGATGTGTACCTTTGCGACGCGCTGCAGTGACTTGTGATTGAATAGTTAGGTGCTGCTTTGTCATGCGACAAAATGACCGCGCTTATATTTACCGTGCTGAAATTTCATGCGCGGTATTGACATGGAACCCACAGAGTCAGCCCAAGAGGCAGCTGACAGCGAGGAACCCTCTCTATTGGAGCACCGCTACCGCTGTATTAACACTGGAGTCTGCCTAAAGTCACCCCAGGAGACAGCTGACAGCCAGGAACCCTACTGGAGCACAGCTACAGCTGTGTTAACTATGGAGTCTGCCCAGAGTCAGCCCAGGAGACAGCTGACAGGCAGGAACCCTGCCTATTGGAGTACAGCTACAGCTGTATTAATTCTGGAGTTTGCCCATAGTCATCCCAGGAGTCAGCTGACAGGCAGGAACCCTGTCTATTGGAGTACAGCTACAGCTGTATTAATTATGGAGTCTGCCCGGAGTCAGCTGACAGCTAGGAACCCTGTCTGTTGGAGTACAGCTACAGCTGCATTAATTCTGGAGTCTGCCCGGAGTCAGCCCAGGAGACAGCTGACAGCCACATACCCTGTCTATTAGAGCACGGCTGCAGCTGCATTAATTCTGGAGTCTGCCAAGAGTCAGCCCAGGAGACAGCTGACAGTCAGGAACCCTGCCTGTTGGAGCATAGCTACAGCTGTATTAATTCTGGAGTCTGCCCAGAGTCAGCCCAGGAGAGAGCTGACAGCCAGGAACCCTGTCTATTGGAGCACGGCTACAGCTGTATTAATTCTGGAGTCTGCCAAGAGTCAGCCCAGGAGACAGCTGACAGCCAGGAGCCCTCTCTATCAGAACACAGGTACAGCTGTAATAATTCTGGAGTCTGCCCAGAGTTAGCCCAGGAGACAGCTGACAGCAGGAACCCTGCCTATTGGAGCACGGCTACAGCTGTATTAATTCTGGAGTCTACGTGGAGTCAGCCCAGGAGACAGCTGATAGCCAGGAACCCTGTCTATTGGAGCATAGTTACAGCTGTATTCATTCTGGAGTCTGCCCAGAGTCAGCCCAGGAGTCAGCTGACAACCAGGAAACCTCTGTATTGGAGCACAGCTACAGCTGTATTCATTCTGGAGTCTGCCAAGAGTCAGCCCAGTAGACAGCTGACAGCCAGGAACCCTGCCTATTGGAGCATAGCTACAGCTGTATTAATTCAGGAGTCTGCCCAAAGTCAGTCCAGTAGACAGCTGACATTCAGGAACCCTGCCTATTGGAGCACAGCTACAGTAGCAATAGTTCTGGAGTCTGCCAGAGTCAGCCCAGGAGACAGCTGACAGTCAGGAACCCTGTCTATTGGAGCACCGCTACCACTGTATTAACACTGGAGTCTGCCTAGAGTCACCCCAGGAGACAGCTGACAGCCAGGAACCCTATTGGAGCATAACTACAGCTGTATTCATTCTGGAGTCTGCCCAGAGTCAGCCCAGGAGAGAGCTGACAGCCAGGAACCCTGTCTATTGGAGCACGGCTACAGCTGTATTAATTCTGGAGTCTGCCCAGAGTCAGCCCAGGAGACAGCTGACGGCCAGTAACCCTGCCTGCTGGAGCATAGCTGCAGCTGTATTAATTCTGGAGTGTGCACAGAATCAGTCCAGGAGACAGCTGCCAACCAGGAGCCCTCTCTATTGGAGCATAGCTACAGCTGTATTAATTCTGGAGTCTGCTCAGTCAGCCCAGGAGACAGCTGACAGCCAGGAATCCTCTCTAATGGAGCACAACTACAACTGTATTAATTCTGGAGTCTGTCTAGAGTCAGCCCAGGAGACAGCTGACAGCTAGGAGCCCTCTCTATCAGTACACAGGTACAGCTGTAATAATTCTGGAGTCTGGCCAGAGTCAGCCCAGGAGACAGTTGACAGCCATGAACCCTGTATATTGGAGCAGTTACAGCCATGTTAATTCTGGATTCTGCACAGAGTCAGCCCTGGAGACAACTGACAGCCAGGAACCCTGTATATTGGAGCACAGCTACAGCTGCATTAATTCTGAGATATACTATGTGGGCAAGGGGAGTTTGCTGAAATCTGTTCTGGGGTAATTGCGTTTGTGGGTGAGGTGGCTTTCTGAATTCTGTTCTGGGGTAATTGTGTTTGTGGGTGTGGGGGCTTGCGCATACCTGTTCCGGATTGTATTGAGTTACAGGTGTGAGAACTTGCTGATAATTGTAAGAGTGGGTGCTTGCTGCTACACTGGTAGCTAGGTGGGGTGTACTTAAAAAACTTTGTGTGTAGGTGACATGTACTATCAATGGCTGTCCTCTCAAGAGTGTCGTGTAGAGGAGAGGGATTTAGGAATTACTATAACTAATGATCTACAGTTCAAGTCTCACTGTAAAAACATTGTCCAAAGGGCTAATAGAACATTACATTGCATAGTAAGGCATATTTTGAGTAGAGAGAGGGGAGACATTGTGCCACTGTATGTATCACTGGTTAGATCTAATCTGGAGTACTGTTCCCAAGTCTGGTCACCGTACAAAAAGACAGAAATTCAGATGATTGAGAAGGTGCAGAGAAGGGCAACAAGGATAATAACAGATCTGAGGGGTAAGAGTTATGCTGTCAGGTTGAGAGAATTGGACATGTACTCGTCGGGGAGCAGAAGGATAAGAGGGAATATGTGCCTATTGCACAAAGCATTAACTGATAGTGAGTTGTGGGAAAGTTTGAACCTAGAATTTAGGGATTAAGCATATAATACGCATGCACACACCACTCAAAGGGTAAAAAGTGTCATTCACTAAGATGTCAGAAATGGTTCTGTCAAAGAGTGGTATCTTTTTGGAATTCACTACCAGAGGATGTTGTGGGTAGTGCTATGGTAAATGAGTTTAAAGTAAAGCTGGATAACTTCTGCCAGCAAAAGGGGCTTTTTGAATACTGCTGATTCAGTGTTGGTGAGCAAAATGGACACATAGTCTTCTAAGCTTTGTAGTGACCGATGATGATATGGTTCCATGTCATAGCGGTGATCACCATTTGGGCGAGTGTACATCGCCCCAAAAAAATAATGGCAATGTGCACTCGTGGCTACTCCAAAGGCGGCAATGGGACTATGACATATGTGGGGTCTGTGCCCCCGCATCCCCCTAACTAAAGATTCTCAACTCCAAGGGGGTGCATGTTGGGGGTGTAAAACTTAAAAAAAAAAAAACCTTGCCCTGACGCAAAAAGCGACACCAGCCCCAGAACTGAACCCAGCACCCTCCCACCACGCTACATGGCCAGCTCGGCAGCTGACCCCCACACTATCTCCCACATACCCTCCCTCCCCTTCTGCCCCTTGTGAGGTGTGGTCCCCCCCACGGGTGTGTATGCTTCCTGTCTCCTTCCTTCACCCACTATGTTATCCTCTTGCAACCCTGCCAGGTAGCCCAGAACACAGGCGCCGTGATAGAGTCACCGTTTTTTGCAGTCACTCAATCGCGGTCACCGTATTCACAGGATACCTGATGATACCTATGAATATATCTATGATGACACTTAAGTGTGCCACTATAACATACCTGTCTCTGTGATATAGCTAGGGTAAATACATTAAACAGTTGTATTGTATTATTTTGTATTGTATTGTACTTTGGTACCAGGTACTGGGTTTAGCTTAGCCATACTGGGGTCTGGGACAGGAGGACAGGAGGCACAGGGACTCCGAATGTGGGGAGTGGTGCAGTGGTTGTGGGGTGGCAGCCTTCAGAGAGACCTTCTGGAGACTGTGGTGCTGCCCCATCTGCATGCGCCTCTCTAGGTTGGTGGAGAAAGGTCTCTAGACTCGAGGCTGTGTTGGTTGCAAGTCAGGAGGAGGTCACTAGAGTCTCAGCTGTGTTGACCAGGTGTAGGATGGCCTTTTCTCCCACCAGGGATCACCAAGTCTGGCACCGTTACCTCATAGGATGCCAGATAGGAGGAGTGGCTGGACTATAGTGGGCTCGAGGATGGAAGGGGTGATGAGATCCAGAAGGTTGGTGGGCACAGGCACATTCCTCAGCCACAACCAGTTCATTACAAAATTCCTTCACCGTTCTGGTGGAGCAGGACTGCCAAGAGGCACCAATGGTAATAGCCAGGGTGCATGTGGGGGCCCTCCCGGGTGGAGGCCCCAAGGTGGGTAGAAGAGGACCCCAGAGAAAAAGTAAGCAACTTCTGATGGGGACTTAGTCATCAGGGGGATAGAGTTGGGAGTGGGACAGGGGACAGAGAGGGCGGTCAGGTGCGTCTTTGGCACCACGACATGGAGGGATAGGAAGCGCATGCAACGGATTGCTAGGGCAGTAGAAAAGCAGGGGGAGCTGGAGGTCATTGTCCAGCTGGGGACAAATGACCTGGCCAGGGATGGGGCAGAAACAGTGCAGGGGGAGTTTAGGGAGCTACATGTAGGAAGCAGTCTTAGACAGGTAGCACACTCTACAGCTTTTGGTGAGGTGTGGCCTGTCTATGACAGGCGGAAGGTTAGGGAGCTCTGCATCGATGTCTTCAAATCATGGGTGAGGGAATGGTGCAGAGTGGGAGGGGTATGGCTACATTGGGGACTGAGGGCCCATCTGGGAGGATAAGAGCCCATACAGTGGTGACAGCCTGCATCCATCAAGGAGGGGAACCACAGTTCTTAGTGAATGACTTAAATGTTACTTCAATGAGCATTTAAACTAGCCGAGGGTGGTGGTGGAAAAAATGGGCAGGCAGAAACTGTCCCCTGCCCTTCAGGCTGAGATAGTGCATAGAAAGATCCTGAGGGGTGAGAGTCCCACCACGGAGCAAATAAATCAAGGAAGTAGGGGTTAGCAAAGGAGTGAGGGAGGAAACAGGCAGTCAGAAAAGAAAAGAGGGGAAGGGGGCACAAGAGGGGAAACAACAAGCAGAAAGCTAATAAAATATGGAAGGTCATGTGTGCAAATGTGAGAAGTGTGGGGAATAAGATCCCGGACCTAGAGGCCATCATGGCGGAAGATGACACGGACATTGTGGCCATTACCGAGTCATGGTGCATGGACAACCATGACTATGACATGATCATACCAGGCTACACTGTGATCAGAAGGGACAGGGTAGGAAGTAAAGAAAGGGGGAGTGGTGCTTCATGTGTAGGAAAAAAGCAACAGAAATACAGGACATTCGGGGGGGCAGAGGTGCTGTGAGTCACTCTTGAGTTGGGAAATGGGGTCACCATTCTGAAAGGGGTGACCTACAGGCCTCCGTTACAGCGGGAGTGCTTAGATATGGAAATGTTAGAAACAATTGGCAGGATGGGAGAAATGGGGGAGGTATTGCTGATGGGGGACTTCAGTCTGGTGGATGTAGATTGGAGCCTCCTTGTGGCAGCTTCCATTAGAAGCAGGGGCATCCTGGACTCCCTGCAGGAGGCATTCCTCAAGCAAGTAGTCAGTGAATGCACTTGTGATGGGGCAATACTGGAGCTGGGGTTTACTAATGGGGACAGTGTTGCAGATGTCAAGCTGGCAGCCATCTGGGTACCAGTGATCATCGTACAGTGTGGTTCAACATAAGAACAGCTGCAGAATCCAACCACACAACAGTGGATATCCTGGACTTCAGAAAGGCAGGTTCTAAGATTTGTGAATGCCTCAGGAATGGCCTGGCAGGGGCAGAGGGTGGAGAAAAAGTGGGCCAAACTGAAAGAGGGCATAGTGAAGACAACAAACCTCTGTGTCAAGCAGGTAAGCAAAAGTAAAAGAGAGAGGGGACCACTATGGTTCTCAAAAGAGGTAGCAGAAAAGGTAAGTGATAAAAAGATAGCATTCAGAAGGTACAAGGAGACCCAGAGAGAGGAGGATAGGGATGTGTGTCTGGAAAAACAGAGGGAGGCAGGCAAAGCAGTAAGGAGCGCAAAGGCACAGACTGAAGAAAGAATAGCTCAGGCAGTTTCAAAAAGGGACAAGACATTTTTTAGGTATGTTAGTGAGGAAAGGAAGAAAAGGGAGAGATTTTTTATTTATTTTTATTTATGTTTTTGGTAACCGGTAGGCAAACTGATCCAAAGGACCATTTTGAGTTGCGACCTGGGCCACACAGTGGCAAACAATTCAGGGTCATACAACAGTTGCAATAGGGTAGGAGCACATAATATAATAAGGTTAACGAGGGAAGGGGATGACTGTATGGAGAGAGATCAAGAAAAGGCAAACATCTTCAACAAATACTTTTGTTCAGTATTCACAGTAGAAGGGGACGGGAAGGGACCATGAAAAGGAGTCAGGAGCTTTGAGGGGAAGGGAATGGACACTAGTCTGTTTTCTGAGGAGAAAGTCTGGAAAGCACTCGCTAACCTGAAAGTGGACCCAGCTATGGGGTCAGACAGGGTGCATCTAAGGGTGCTGTGGGAGCTCAGGGAGGTACTGGCTGCGCCTCTGACAAACCTGTTTAATAGGTCACTGGAGACTGGCATGGTCCTGAGGGACTGGAGAAGGACAGAGGTAGTCCCACTTTGCAAAAGTGGTAGTCGTGAAGAGGTGGGTAATTACAGGTCTGTCAGCCTGACATTGGTGGTGGGTAAATTAATGGAACCACTACTAAATGAAAGGATCGTGGATTATCTGCTATCCAACAGATTATAGGATTATAGGATCCAAGGCAGCATGGTTTCACTGTGGGAAGGTCATGCAAAACAAATCTGATAAATTTGTTTGATGGGGTGACCAAGGAGTTGGATCAGGGAGGTGTGGTGGACATGGCTTACCTGTATTTCAACAAGGCATTCAACACCGTTCCACATAGGAGACTGGTAAACAAGTTTAGGAGTTTGGGGGCGGGAAATAAGGTATTAACCTGGGTAAGATACTAGTTAGTGGATGGGACATAGAGGGCAGTGGTAAATGGGGTTCACTCAGAGGAAGGGAGGGTGACCAGCGGGGTACCTCAGGAATCAGTGCTGGGACCGATCCTCTTCAATATCTTTATAAGTGACATGGCAGAGGAACTGGGAAGGAAAAGTCTGCCTCTTTGTGGATGACACCAAGATCTGCAACAAAGTAGACACTCCAGGAGGGTGTGTGTGGAAAGGATGGGTAGGGATCTGAAAAGACTGGAGGAATGGTCAAGGGTACAGTAGCTGGGTTTTAATGCAAAAGAAAGTGCAAAATAATGCACTTGGGTTACAGAAACCCAGGAGCAGAGTACAAAATAGGTAGGGTGGTACTGACAAAAAACAATCATGAAGGAGACCTAGGGGTGTAGATATCGGATGTTTCATATCGGATGACCGAAAGGTGGTCAGGCAGTTTGACAAGGCAGTCAGAAATGTTAGTGGGACGCTGGGGTACATATGAAGGGGCATAGCCAGCAGGAAAAGGGGAGGTGGTGCTGCCTCTATTTAGATCACTGGTGAGACCTCACCTTGAGTACTGTGTCCAATTCTGGAGACCACATCTTAGGAAAGACATTGACAGAGTGCAGGTAGTCCAGAGGAGGGCTACAAAATGGTGCAGGGTCTACATCAGAAGTCCTAGGAGGAGAGGCTTAGGGAGCTAAATATGTACACCCTGGGGGATATGATAGAAATCTTTAAATTCTTCACTGGGTAAATAAGGTACAGGAGAGAGGCATTTTTTAGAGAAGAAGATGCACTAGAACAAGGGGGGCATGCTACGAAACTGGAGGGGGTGAATTCAAGAGGGATGTGAGGACATACTTCTTCACAGAAGGGGTAGTGGATGCCTGGGAACAGCCTGCCAGCAGAGGCAGAGGAGGCGAGAACAGTGGTGGAGTTCCAAAATGCCTGGGACAGGCACAGGGGAACTGTAGGAGTAAGCAGGGGAGGAGAAGAGATGGCTCCATAGATCAAGTTGGGTTGGCAGCAAAAAAAGAAGGTTTAAAAAAATATAAAGAAATAAATTTAAAAAAAAAAGGTTGACTGGGTTGGCCCAGCTGTCTGTATCTGCTGGTACATTCTACGTTTCTGTGTTTATGTTCCAAATGTACACTATGCTGTTGGAATCTATTATTTTTATTGAAACACATAACTTTTTCTTATGGAAAAATAATGTTTGTAGCATTTAGTTTACCATATGTCTAAATGTTGCTTGCATCTCCATGCTAATTAAACATATTTCTTCCTCAATCATCTTGTCCATTTTCCCCAGCTCCATTGACCCTGATGATTGATAAATGTATTAAAACATGTGTGCTCGCTATGCAGGCTAGAAGGTTCAGCATTACTGAACAGCCCTGTTAGTGGTGTTAATTTAAAAAAAAAAAAAATTGGTATTTAGCTTTAAATTACCTGACACTCATAGGGCGAGAATGCTTTACACACTGTCATAATGTTTTATTTCTGTAATTGGGAAACATATTCTTTAATTGTACATCGACTTGGTTGCCTAATGAGACATTATGCAAGTATCTGTAAATAAATGTTATGGGATTTTTCTTTTATGGGGCTGGAGGAAGCTTTGACATTTGGGAAAAAAACACCACAGTCTTTTGATTGAAAATAATTGACTGAGCTGCCATTTGGAGTGATTTGTTTACTGATCAGAGACTCTGGACTTTCATTTAAATGTATGCACTCATAGAAACATAGACTTTGATGGTGGATAAGGACCGCTTGGCCCACCTAGTCTGCCCATTTCCCTACCTACAGAATAAGCTACAGATCCTAGTTAACCAACAGCCTATTTCTTCCTGCACTCAGTGCATATTAGGCATGTTTGTTTTTATTTTTTTTTTTTTTAGAATTAGTTTACCAGGCAAGCAATACAGAGATCATCTCATTTTGTGTTGTGACCTGAAAATGGAGGAGGGAGGGATCAGGGAGGGAATATTTTATAATACCTCAATATGTATATTGTACAAGTAGGGATGCCTACAACATAATATACTAAATAGAAAACAGAAGCATGGTAGGGCAGCAAACTAGAATAAAGTCAATAAAGGTTAACCAAGTACAACAGAAAGAGACAAACCTGTCACCAGTCACTATATAACTGTAACCCCTAGGTGGCGCTATCCCAAGGGCTACTACCCCTGCCTGCTTGGCTAGTAGCAGGTTAAGGGGCCTGAGTTCTGAAATGGGTGCCTCCACCCGGAGGTCAGGGTTGGTAGTGGTCAAGCTAACCTGGGCACAGCCCTCCGGAACACTGTAACCCCCCTCTTTCCCCTCTAGTGGCCTGAACACTGTACAATAATCACTTTCACAATACCCCTGGTACACCACACTGTTTGCAATTACCACCAGGGCTGGTTCCTCTGGCTCGACCCTGGGGACCCCCTGTAAAACAAGGTTATGCTCAGCAAATAGCAACAGTACAGTACTTTGAGCACAAACTGGAACCACAGTCAGATTACATGCAGAAAAAGTTAGATCTGATTTATTCAGGGGACTTGAACAAGGGAGGGGCGAAATTAGGTTACTTAGCTTAAAGGTTATATCAATCAAGCAGTTATGCATGCACTTTGAGTCCCCCCACACAGTCACACCTCTGGGTACCCAGGTGGAGAAGAGATGGGCTATCCAGGACCGTTGCATGGGGTTGGCCAGCATTGCAGCTGGTTGGGGCCCTGTGATGGAAAACACAACATGCACAGTACAGACTATTTGTAATCCGTAGCCAGAGGGCTCCGTTCGTAAAGGAAAAGAAACAAGACAATCAGATGACACACTCAGATTAAGCTGTTGTTGCAGGGGAGCTACCCTGGTATTTACTCACGATACTCAAGACTGGACATAGGCTGGACGAAAATCGAGACTGAAGGTGGTTGATCTGGAATGCCAGGAGAAGCAGGGCCCACACGAGTCACCGAGGCATCATTCCTGTTCAAGTGTGGAGCAGGGGGCTGATCCCCAAGCAGGTCTCTCATTGATGGCTTCTCTGTGCAGCGGGTAGTCTGGCTGGGCCAGTCTGGCAAGGCCCAGACCGCATGGAGACAAATTCGGAAGCAGTCCATTTTGGGGCTGGATACAGCTTCCAGCAAGTAGAACACAGTTCACACAGTGGGGAACTAACTCATGACCCACTAGCAGCTCACAGCACATTTACAGGCAAGAAAATTCTACTGTACCAGGCAAAGCGCTCCCCGGTCACAATTGCAAATTCTCTGCACACACCGGGAGCTTAGGGGTAGCTGGAACTCCTGACAGGTCGATCGCATTCAGCAAAATCTTTGGTCTTCTTCAGGTTGAGCCTGGCCCACTTCAGTAGCTTACTTTAGTCACACAACTCAGATTCAGTCCGAAAACAATTCTCTTTCCCATCAGCGTGGCTCAGTTGGTAGCACATCCGCTTCTGGACCAGAAGGTCATGGGTTCTCGTCCCACACCAGGATTGGACTTGCACCTAAAAATTGCTGGCATCCCGAGTGCAGTATTGGGGGGTGCTGTACTGCTGGGGTGTGCTGTCCTTTGGATGAGACGTTAAACCGAGGTCCCTTCTGCCCATCCTGGTGTTGTCCTGGTGGGTGTCCACGTGGAAGTAAAAGAACCCAGCGCACTCTTCGCAAAGAGCAGGGAACATTCCCGGTGTCCTGACCAACATTCCCCTTCCCATAAACTGGTTCATACAATTATCCAGGCTGTGTGTGGGTGATGATGTGCGATATGGCCACCACCACACATTCAGTCACTTCACTACCAGTCTAGCATTGCTTGTAAAGTGCTTTGGGATACTGTGTATGAAAAGCGCTATATAAATGCTGATTCTTCTTCTTCTCTCAGGGCAGCAGTCATGCAGGCCAAAGCTCAGGCCTTTCCACAAGAGACTGTCTCAAGCATCTTGCTTCTTCAGCTCCCAACTTAGATCTGACTCAAACTGCAGCAAGCTTGGGAATTTCCCCTGAATCCAAAAGGTTTGTTTGGCTGATCTGTCTGTCAGTCACAACAAAGGCTCCCCTTTCAGTTGCAAAAAGGCGCCAAAAGCCCAAAACTACAATTCCTACAGATTTTGACTTCAGACAGCTCCTGTAGGCCAGCTCCATTTTAGGTCCCACCAAAACTGGTTGGTCCAGTTCACAGTCCCGGGCCAAATGGTGGGGATAAACAAGACAGTCCTTGCTGCAAAAAAAGGCAGGTTAGACAAACTACATTATCATTAACACTCTAAATGATTTTCAGCAAATAGTTACATCTTTCAACAGAGCTCCCTCTCAGATTACTTATAACTGCAATCCAGGCAGCTCTTAAAGAGACAGTGCACAGAGGCTATACAGGCATTCTCTGGCAATACATTTAAACTGCTAAAACGCAGGACACCAGCCGGGCAGTGTGCATTTAGGCAAGCTCAAGGGAGACTTTTCTCTAACCCCCATTTGTAGGGAGGTTAGATAATTATCTGCATAACTAAACATAAAGCTAAGGGAGAGGAGAACTGATACAGCTTGAGAGGAAAATTTGGGTCAGCTGGGACAGGAACAGGAGAAGGGAAAGCGCTGCTTGAGCTGCCTCACGGTAGACAGGTGGCTAGGGGAGACAAGTATATTAGGCAGGTTTGTCTGCGTGTCCTTTTCAACAATAACTTTGTTTTACGTGACCCGGGTGTCCATGTGATTAGAGATGGTGAGTGCTAGGCTGTTTTTAACATTGTATATTGGGTAATGAGCTATTTCATTAATGAGAAGGAAACCTGTAACAATTGGAGGCAGGGGAAGAGTTTTTCCTGTAACATGGGATCTGCAGCTGGCTACCAAATTGAGATGCTGATAATTCAAGGTTGGCAGCAGGGGCTAGTAGAACATTTAGTTGCTCAAGGGGTTTCCTGGACCAGTATTTAAGCCCAAGGAGTATGGTGTGTTGGATACATTTGGATACATCTCTTGCCTAGTGAAGACCAACCCAACTATTTGTGTACCATGCATGGAGCGTACATTAAGGTAAATCTATACAGAGAAGTGGAGGGCGGATCAAGGTAGGATATTTTGAATTTACAGGCAGCAACAACATTTACATCACCATAATCAAAATTAGGAAAACTTACCAGTGTTATGATTCAGCACCTGGTCTACTGGCTGAGTAATCCTTTCACCCAGTTTAGCATAGCACTTGAGAGCAAACTTATTGATCTGCACCAAGAACTCCAATAGCTGGTCAAGTGGAAGACCTAGGTATTTACAGCGAGACACATTACCTGGCTGACACCCTCACAGACTCATACTGTATGGTTAGAGGAAGAGATCTGCTCAGAGTTTAGAGCCAAACTGCATCGAAAAACCTTTTTTTGATTTACAGCCAACTAATTTGTGAGAAACCATGTCTGCATATTGTCTTAGTCCCACTGTAAACTGTTTTCAATGACTGCTGTATTTGGCCCAAAGGAACAGCTTATGGTTTCCTCTGCACACATGTGCATGCTGCAGATGTCAATATTTGAGGGAAGGAGGATTTTATAATGTCTCTTGTTGATTCTTTATCTCAGTCAGTTTAATTAACAGCTAATGAGAAATGTATAATTACGTGAAATTACTGGTCTTTATGTTTTCCCTTGGGACTGAGATGTAACATATATTTATTTCGATTCATGCTATATTCTGTTAAACACAGTACTTAGTTTTTGTAGTCATATAGTAAGCTAGAATATATTTTCTCTGAAGAAGTAGTAGGAGAGGAGAGGTTATACTGCCCTTGTAGAGGTCACTGGTGAGGCCACATCTAGAGTATGGAGTTCAGTGTTGGTGCCCACACCTCAGAAAGGACATTAACCTGCTGGAGAAGGTCCAGAGGCGGGCTACAAAGATAATAGCAGGTCAGCAAGGTAAAGCATACAAGGAGAGGTTGAGAGCACTGAACATGTACTCCCTGGAGGACAGGAAAGAGAGGGGGGACATGATTGAGACCTTCAAGTACTTGAAAGGGATAAATAAGGTGGATAAGGAGAGTCTCTTTAAGCTGAGTGACAACCATAACATCAGGGGGCACAATCTTACGCTGGAGGGGGTGAGGTTTAGGAGGGAGGTCAGGAAGCACTTCTTCACAGAAAGGGTGGTAGACACTTGGAATATGCTGTCGGATGAGGTGATTTCACTGAAGACAGTGGGCAGCTTTAGGAGAGGCTGGGATAAGCATAGGGGAAGGGAAGGATCATGGGTAGTGAGGATGGAAGGAGTGGGGGGGCAGGGACAGTAACTCAAACTGTGGACCCTGCAGTACGATCGGACTAGATAGACAAAATTACCTTCTTCTGCTGGCTCCTTCATATGTTTGTATGTTCGTATATAAGAATGCCCTTACTTCTTTATGTAGCAGCTTGGACTGCGACTACTGATCAATTTGCCTCGCAAGATGGACAGTGAATTAATTATTAGATTTTTTCAACTCCAGTAATTGAACTGATCTGTTTCTGGTGAGGTTTGTTTATACTTAATGTAGCCCAGGTGCCATATGCCAGTGGGCTACTACCCCTGCCTGTTTACCTTCACACAGGTTAAGGGTCCTGGGTCCTGCTACAGTGGTGTTCGGGGGTTCTGTCCCAAAGAAAAGAATAAAATAGCATGGTGCCACCACCCAGAGTAAATTGCAGTGGGCCAGGTGTGCGATAGGTGCAACCCCCTGGGATGCTGTACCTACCCACCTTCCCTTCCAACCATCCCACACCCTGGATGCCAGACAGTTTCCCAGTACCATATACTACATACGCTTTACAGTTAGTTTCCACAAAGCACCCTTCATGCAGCAATTTCAAACAACAAAACACAGCTTTATTATGGGGAAGGGCTAGGGTAGGGATACCTGGAGAGGGAATAGCTGTGTAAGTAAAAATGGTTAGGAATAGTTAGAAGAAATTTGTAACAGCAGGGCCCATAGGCCAGACCACCCCAGATGCCCACCCCCACTGGTATCAGTGACTTCCCTCTGTCCTTTTTGGGTACCCAGGAGTTATCAGGCCTGCTCAGTGCTGCGGGTTGGCCAGTGTTGGGGCCCTAAGAACAATGCACATGAATGTTAACAATTAAGCAGTTACTTCCCTTGATTGCCAGGGCAAGCGCTGAGTAGTCACGGTCCTGGAGATCTAGGATGTTCCTGGCGCAGAGGGCTTTCACCAGCTCGACCTCAAGGGATTTCAATTTAGGGAGGCCAGAACAAATGGGCAGCAGTAAGTATTCTGAAGACTTGAGCTTGATTGAAGGTCTGGCCACATGTCCCCTTGATTGAAGGTCTGACCACGTGTCCCCTTGATTGAAGGTCTGGCTACGTGTCCCCTTGATTGGAGATCATGCGGTTTGTCACTTTCAGCCTATTCAGGCGCGTTGCAGAGCTCCCACGCAAGGCCCACCAAACCACAGAGGACCCAGACCTAGGAGTGGCTCCATAGCCCAGCTCCCTCACAGGTCATGGGTGCCTAAGCTCCCCCAACACGCACCGTGGCCCTCTGTAGCCAGCAAGCCCAGGGTTTTAAATAATTGATTAGCAGTTTTTTCTTGGGACAATACTAACTGTACAGAAAGCATTTATATAGGTTTTCTAGAAGTGTTATGTTTGTTAAACACAGTGAGGCAAGTGCTATGCATTTTCACAATGTTTTAGAACTTTTATGAGCAAAATGCTAATCAATTTTTAGAGTTAAATAAAACCCTGAAGCCCCACTTGGTATGGGTTAGCAAGTTCCCCAGCTGGCTCCGAATTAAGCTGGGAATCTGCTGGTTTCTCTTTCCTTTCAACAAAAAACAGCTCTGCTGTGCAGCCAGACCAGTTTCTCCAACTTTCCTGCTTTGCAGCACCTTTGTGCAACAGATTCCAAACTCCAACTCTGGATCAACAGTTCCCTTTCTCACCCGACTTTCAACAGCAGCAGGTCCCTGAAGCATAGGGCACCTGCTCACCTTTTCTGTCTTACAGTCTCTCTGCACTAAATCAGCATCCACCTTTTCTCTGGGTTACTCAGTTTCCGGAAAACCTCTTTCCCAGCTCACAGGTGTTCTCTCAGTCCCAAACTGGTGCCGGGCCCCGGATGGCTGCAGTTGAAGTCTCCACTTAAAACAGCAAACCCCAACAAGACACCTGGAATGATTAGCACAGATGCACAGTTCCTCTGATCAGCAAGAATCTTTCTCCTTTATTCCTCTAACAAACTCCGTGGGCCCTGTGGAAGGCCTTAGATGAATTCTCACCCAGAACTGAGCCCTCTCGACTTGATCAGAGCCCAGAACAGACTGATTAAACTGCCCCAAAGTCCCTGAGATCTCTCCCGAGAATTCTGCCCTCTGATTGATTGGTTTCAGTGATCAATCACATTCCCAAGCCCTATTGTATTTCTGACTGGAAAAGTCTCTTGGCACCTGAAAATAGTTAACACCTTTTCCCATGAGTTCTCTCAGAAAGACAGTTTTGGGCACCTAGTTATCCAACTGGCTGTCTATCAGCGGTCAAAGGGTCAAAACATGGCTGCTTACACCAGTTCCTCCAGCAGTCTATGCAGTGTCCCCACAAATACAGTTCTGTTGCAGCCAAGAGAAACACTTTTTATTTACCACAACCCCTCAGTCCAACAGCCCCTTTAGTGCCCTACTAGTGCTCTAATGGTACTCCCCCTCTAGCTCTTCCTAGGGTATCCACCAACATGGGTAGCAGAGCTTGGTCTGCAGCTGCCCCTTTGCAGTGGAACAAGTTACTAACCGAACTCCATTCCATTGACACACACTCCAGTGTCAAGTCCTGCCTTAAAGTCTGGTTCCTGGCAAACTTATCGTGCCGCTGCTCCCTGGGGTCTGACACCAACCCACACTAGTCAACTCCCCAGCCCAGGGGTTATCCACCTACTTACACTAGTCAACTCCCCTGCCTACAACTGTTATATTGTATTTATCACAGTAATATTTGACTTCCTTGCCTGTATATATTGTATATATTTGTTACTGAGTATTCTGTGTATTACTTGCTCACTGGACGATGCAGTCACACATTGTACACTGTGCCTACGATTTGTTTGTTTGTACCAAATCTCCTCATGTCCAATATTGAAACCCTGTATTCACTGTTCTGAAATGGACCTATGCATCAAACCTGTATATTGTGCTTACTACTATTGTTGCTTGTATCAAATCTGTTTCATGTGTATTACTGTTACCTTGTACTCCACTGTCACCCTGCGCCATGTGTTATGGCCCAGGTCGTGCCTGAAAACGATCCCTGGGATCAGTGCACTCACCTGGTTATCAAAGCCATAAATAAATAAATAAATACTAAACACTTTCCTCATTTCACAATAAATTGCTTCTCCTAGCCTGTTGCTGCCACTGAAATACAGTCCCCGTAGGCGGCAGGCAGGCTTTCTCGTTAATATACAATGGAGAGCGCATTAATATTCATAAGCCATGATTCCTGCCCTGGTCAAACTCCATTTCTACAAGATGAGGAGGCTCTTCACCAGCATTCTTCATGTTACCAGCCCCCAAATAGTTATACAGAGGCACCATGACCGCTGAAATGCTTCCCGTTCAAGCACTATGGCGGTCAGTAATCCAATCACGCTTCTGCGCAAGGACAAGCTGCCGGCTGCTCAGGGGAGCAAAAAAGTGCAGCAGCTCGCAGTTTGGCTCCTCCAAAACTCCAACTGTGGGCAAATATTAAATACAGGGGCCACTTAGAGCCCTAACGGCACACTGGGAAACTCGGGCTAGGCAGTGAAAATGGGGGGAAACAACAGGGGACACCACAAGAGGGGTGGGCAGACAGAAGAAATGGGGGCAATTAAAGCAAGCCCCCACGGGGGGGGGGTTACACTCATGTTTTTGTTTTTGTTATGTATAGTTTTTTTAACTTCTATTTTATAGATTTTGTATCAATGATATGCAAGCTTTCCATTCAGAAGAAACAACACATCAGTTTTAATATATATAAATGTATTCTTCAGTTTCAATACAGAATAATTTCATTCCCCTCTCTTGTTACTTCATTTAGGGGTTTCCCAATCATATAATCTATTATGAATGTAGTTCAAAGTAGGAACTGTAGCCATGAACTGTGACTCTTTAACTATTATAAACTTCACAGTGCACCCAGTCTGCAGGCTTCTTGTCCCTACCCTTACACAGGCAGATTCAGTGTAACACTCTTTTAAAAGAGCTCTGGCTCTCATAATAAACATTATACTCTTTAACTTTGAGCTGATCTTTAAACACTTATTAAACTTTGCTACACAAGATTACTTAAACACTAGAATAACATTACATCTCCCTGAGAGGAAAAAACGTCCTTGTGTAACCATGTATGATTTTTAAAATTAATTGTCCACACTCAGGATACAATGTAAGTCTATCATCACGTAAACAAATAAAGGAGAAAGAACCATCTGTGAATGCAACCAACAAATGATAGTTTGTTACTATTAAGTCTCTGAAATACTGCCGGCCCCGTGGTGCTGAGGGTTGAGGCGCTAGACGCCACGCCTCGCACCACGCTGGTAACCTGGGTTCAGGAATGGACTCAGGTCTTCGGGGTCAGCAGGGGAGGGAAGGGATTCAGCATCCAGAGGACTGCTCTCCCTTCCCGGGGAGGGTGTCGGGGTATGTGTTGCTCCTGAGTGGCATCTGGTGGTAGTCGGGAGTACACCATGGAACCTGAGGCACAAGCAGATGCAGGGATAGAGCTACGGTGGACGTCAGGCATGCAAGTGCCACAGACGCCATTGCATAGCCGAGCTCCAGGGGACAGAAAAAGCAAGAAAACCCCCCTACTGGCTGGGTGAGGTGACAGCACCCTCCGGGAACCAAGGCCCACACACCCATCGCCGGCTGCAATCCCTGACTCTACCCCCTGGGGACCCTCGGCCTTTCCAAGGGACCCAGGAGAGACAAGGGTCCTGATACTGAAGCTGTCAGGGACAGCGGTTCAGGTGGGCAGTTGGGAGCTGCAGGTTGTGTGAGGGCAGCTTAAGAGATGTCCCGTAAGGTAGGGAGATAAATAGAGTTAAAAAAAAAAAGTCTCTGAAATACTTTTTAGGCGCAAACCAACACCATTTTCTCCTCTTTGCTTGTATTCTGCAGAAAAAGTCTAGTGCAGTTTAAAAACCAACAGTTTGTGCAATGTCAACAACATGACCTCAGAACTTTGAGAAACCTGTAAAACACAACGTACCCATCCTGGCGGTCAGTAAGCTTGTAACTGCTCACAGCGTATTGAACATGGTCTCTTCCTTCGCTGATCAGAGATCTGAGTCACTATTAAAACTGTCTTCAACCCTGTGGCTGAACTCTTTCGGAATTTTTAGGAACTGTTTCCTGGCCTTAGACAGATCTGAAAATTGAAATATTTTGCTACCATACATTACCTTAAGTGTGGCCAGCATTAGCAAGATGTGGTGTGGTTTATCCCCAATTATCTTGAGTTGCTTTACACGTTCTTGAAAACTTTATGGTGGCGCGCTCATGAAGTTGGGGAACACATACACTGCCGTCTCCTGCCATTGTAGCTGTCCACTCTGTTTAGCCACTTGCGACACCAAATCTCTTTCAGTGGTGTTTCCCAAGACAGCCAGCATGATGTGACCCTTCTCATCAGTTGTGCTACCAATCAGGCTCCTCTAGGTGACATTCTATAATCTCTGAGCACCGACACTGATTCATCTGTTTTCAGGAGCTCCCAAATTTATGTGACCACAACACAAAGTCCAGTAATGAGTCACCGTCAGTGCTCTATGGAAAACCCACTAACCTCAGATTTGATGCTCTAGTGGTGTTCTCTAAGTTCTCTAATCTTCGACCCAGGTGAGAGTTTTATTTTGCCAATGTGGCTCTAATAGTGAGGGCCCTATTGGGCTCCGGCAGTAGTTGATGCCGTTTTTGGTTTGTCCTCTTCTCCATCAATTTTGGCATCAAGGAGGATGACTTTTGAATTATATTCCTCCAGTTTACAATGAATGCTCTGAATTGCTTTGGGGAGAGCTGAGTTTGATAACTGGGCCTCCAAGCTGGTTGTTGGAGCCTTGAGTTCGCTGGTTGTTGCAGGCTTATTTGTCTTGAATCTGTTCTCCGTGTGTGCTGCAGTGTTTTTGTAAGCAATAACCCACAACAGGGTATGGAGTTATTAGGGATTAATCAACACCACGGGTGCATTGTGAGGCATGAGGCCGAAGATCACAATAGGACAGCGAACAGAAAAACTGACAGATGCACTGCCTCTCTGGCAGCTGAACAAACACACAGAGAGCAGGTGTAACCCCCCCTACAAATGGAGGTTCCCGAAAAGTCTTCCTCGAGCTTGCCTAAATGCTCACTGCCAGGCTGGTGTTCTGTGTTTAGCAGTTTAAATGGTAATGCTTGAGAGTGCCTGTGTAGCCTCTATGTACTGTCGCTTTAAGAGCTGCCTAGTTTGCAGTAATATTTATCTGGAGGGGGGCTGAGTGTTTTCATGCTCAAGTCCCACCTGGGATGCTGGAAAATAGCTCTGTTTCTGCCATCGCTAATTGTGCAGAGGGAGCTCTGTTGAAGGATGTAACTGTTTGCTGAAAATAATTCAGAGTGATAATGATAATGTAGTTTGTTCTAACCTGCCTTCTCTGCAGCAAGGACTGTTCTGATTATCCCCACCATTTTGGTCCCGAATTGCCGAATTGGACCAATCAGTACCTGGGGACTCTAAAATGGAGCCTGTCTGAAAGGACTGTGTGGAGTACAGGCTTGGGAATTGTAGTTTTAGGCTGTTGGTGCCTTTTTGTAACTGAAGGGGGAGCTCTTGCTTTGACTGACAACTGAATGAGCCAACCAAACCTTTTGGATCTGAGGGAATCCCCCAAGCTGCCTGCTGTTAAGGCAGATCTAAGTTGGAAGCGGAGGGAGGAGCAGCTTGTGATAGTTCGAGCAGCAGTCTGAGTAGTTTCGAGCAGGAGAACTGTGGAAAGGCCTGATTTCTGGCCTGCATGTCTGTCTACTGCTCTGAGAGGGAAAGAGAACCGTTTTCCGACTGAATCCGAGCTGTGTGAATAAAGTAAGCTACTAAAGTATGACCAGGCTCAACCTGAAGAGAACCGAAGATATTTGCTGAATGCGATTGGCCTGTCAGGAGTTTCAGCTACCTTTGAGCTCCCGGTTTGAGCAGAGACTGTGCATTTGGGACTGGGGAGCGTTTTGCCTGGTACAGTACAATTTCTTTGCATATAGCTGTGCTGTCTGCTGAAAGGGGGTCGTGATTTGGCTCCACATCGTGTGAATTGCGTTCTGCTTGCTGGAAGGTGTGTCCAGCCCAAACAGACTGAACCTGGGGTTATCTCCATGTGGCTGGGCCTTGCCACAAGGGCCCTGCCAGACTACCCTACTGCACAGAGAAAAGCCATCGATGAGAGACCTGCCTGGGGATCAGCCCCCTGCTCCACGCTTGAACAGGAACGGCACCTCGGTGAATCGTGTGGGCCCTGCTTCTCCTGGCCATCCAGAAGAGCCACCTGCTGTCTCAATTTTCATCCATCCTGTGTCCAGTCCTGGGTATCATGAGTAACCATTAGGGTAGCTTCCTGCAACTACAGTTTAATATAAGTGTGTCATCTGATTTCTTTGTTATTTCTCTTGCCTCACTGACTGAGCCATCTGGCTCCGGATTACAAATAGTGTGTGTTGTGCAAGTTGTTTTTCCATCACAGAGCCCCGACCAGCTGCAACGCCAGCCTACCCCGGGCAACGGTCCTGACTAGCCCACCTTTCCTCCACCTGGGTACCCAGAGAGTGTGACTGCGTTAGGGACTCTGAATGCATACACAGCTGTGTGATTGATAGAGTATTTAAGCTAATTAACCTCATTAAGCCCCTCCCTTGTTCAAACCCCCTGAATAAATCAGATCTGTCTTTTTCTGCAGTCAGTCTGATTGTGGTGCCTGTTTGTGCTCGAAGTACTGTACTGTTTCTATTTGCTCTGTCTAACCTTGTTTTACAGGGGGGTCCTCAGGGTCGAACCGGAGGAACCAGCCCTGGTGGTAAGTGCAAACAGTGTGGGTGCTTGCAAGGTATGTTGGGAGTATTGTGAATGTAATTACTGTGTATTGTTGTGGCCACTAGTGGGGAAAGAGGGGGGTTATAGTGTCCTGGAGAGCTGTGCCCAGGCTGGTTTGACCACTACCAACCCTGACCTCCAGGTGGAGGCACCCATTTCAGAACTCAGGCCCCTTAACCTGCTACTAGCCAAGCAGGCAGGAGTAGCATCCCTTGGGATAGCACCACCAAGGGGTTACATGTTGGAGGCACCGCTGGGATTAGCGCCCCTTAGTGGCCAAGAATTGCAAATTATTGTCAAACATAAATGGCTACCCCAACAGAAGTGGCTGTACACCAGTTGGTGGGGTGGAGTACAGGGCAGGATATTGACCCTTACAATGCCCTGCTTGTATTGTATATTCCCGTGAAATTGGTAAAGATGCTGTAGAAGGAGTACTTTCCAAAGCTGAATGTTTAACAAACGCTGTGGTGGTGGGGCGGCAGGCTGATTTGACCACCCAAACTTTCATGGCCTTAGTAGAGTGTAGTGACCCAGTGGACAGTTCCAGAGTGCCACGGACTATTGTCCCAGAAGGGGCCCCAGCCACCTGGAGAGTGATAACTAGAGACAGGGAGGATGTGCTCCCCCCACTATCTGAGACTTTTGAGGAGAAATTTGCTAAGTTGTTCCTAGAGGAAGAGAAAACAGTAGAGGACTTTAAGAAACTATTCCTGCCACCTGGGGGTGTTTCTTCCTCAACACCCCCTCCCACTCCAGCATCTGTTACTGTCCTGCCTTCTGTGCCCGTGCCAATGCTGGCCCCTATGTCTGTGCCTGCCATTAGTCATGACTCCTACCAAAGGTTGAGAATATTCTCGGGTACCCTTCCCACCCCCCAGGGGGAGGATTACTGGGAGACCTGGATAGAATATGTTGCCCCTATAGTGTTTGAATGGCAATGCTTAGAAGCAGAGAAACAAAAGAGGTTGAGTGAGAGCCTCCGAGGCCCTGCCCTGGCTACCATCCATGCCAAACCGGCCAATAACCCTGAAGCAACAGCACAGGACTATCTTGGAGCATTGGAGAATGTGTATGGGATCCCAGATTCAGATGAGGACCTGTGGTGGAGAGTACGAAATGCCCAGCAGTACTCGCGGGAGCCATTGTCTGTGTATGTACCTCGGCTTGAAAAGCTGCTGCAAGAGTGCCTCAGAAAGGGTAGTTTGCCGTCAAATGAATTAGATCGAACTAGGCTGGACTGGATCCTTAAGTCTGCTTCATTTTCAGAATTGTTACTGCTTCAGTTGCGCCTCGCCAACTGACTGGAATTGCCCCCTCCTCTCCTATGATGAGCTAATGAAAGAAATTCGGGGGGTTGAGCAAAGGCGACCCCGTGGGGAAATTGCACCAATATCTGCTGCTACTGCACGAGTGGCCGAGAGTGATCAGCCAAGTGAGGTTCAGGGGCAAAGGTTGACACCTAGAGAGCACTCTGAGAATGCAAAGGACTTCCCACCCTGGGCCCAGTTTTGGAAAGACGAGCTACTAAAGGAAGTCCGAGAGTTGAAGGTGGGTGCCTCTGCAAGGGTTTTCCCCGTGGAACAAGACTCTGGTTCCTCTCAGGCCGTGATTGCCATGGGGGTGGGGGTGCACCCTCAGACATCCTGTAACAAGGGTAGCTCCCAGGTGGAAATCAAAGAGTTGACTGCCACCCTAAAGGAATTATTGAAACACGTTGCACCCCCTCTCACTGCTGCAAGCAGATATTGGACCCCGATCCCTTGCTACTACTTCAGTTCCTCATGCAATGTTCTCTCCAAGGATGACCCAGGGGTCTATCATTTGTCACAACTGTGGAAAGGATGGCCATATGACGAGGGCATGCCGGTCTCAGAAGGACTTAGAGAAAGTGGTGAGCCGGCTTCAAGGTGAGCTTCGGAAAATGAATCAGTGGTCAAGGGGTGCACGAAATGACCGCAGTGAAGGCTTTGGACCTCCTAACTCAAACTCCCTTTGTGGCTAAATCATCCATCCAGGCCCCTGCTGCTATCCCTCCAGACTAGTCCAAAATAGTGGGTCCTTCGATGGAGACTACTGTGGCTGTGAACGGTATTCCTACTCTGGCTGTACTTGACAGCGGGTCGCAAGTGACCATTGTATTTCAGGACTGGTATGACAAACACTTATCTGCTGTGCCATTACAATCCCTGAAAGGCCTACATGTGTGGGGGACTGAGTGACAAGTCTTTTCCCTACCTAGGATATGTCCGTCTCTGGTTGTCGTTTCCTGCAGCTGTAACTGGTGTAGAGGAGCAAGTCGAGACGCTGGCCTTAGTGTGTCCCCCTACTGGACTGTATGATGGGGGTCCCCTGTTAATTGGGACCAACGCCTATATGTTTGGGGGACTGGCACAACTCTTTCACGAGAAACAAGGGCGACGGACTGGGAGGACCCTAAGAATTCTGGCTCTGATCAAGAGGGCCTATGATTTGCAGCAGAAACCCGAGGAAGTAGACTAGGATGAACTGGTAGGGGTCATGTGGAAGAAGGACCCCGAATCAATGAACTGGCCCCTAACACCCAGTGTACCATTCAAGGGAAGGTCCGCCTCCAGAAAGATGTCAAGAACAAGATACTGATGTTGGATGTGTCAGGTGATGGAAAATTGCCAGAAGGATTATTGGTCAAGCCTAGCATCTTGCCAGCTCGTGCTCATGCCTATGCACGATGAGTGATGGTCCAGATTCATAATGTGTCAGATCGGGAGATCCGGGTGAACAGAGGCTGCACTCTAGCTATGGTACACTGCGCAGACACTGCAGTGTTACCCAGCAACAAGCACCCTGGTGAGACTGAAAGAGTGACTCCTGGCTTTTTTGAGTTTGGTGACTCCCTGTTGCCTGCTGAATGGAAGATTAGAATTAGCAAGAAACTTGCCCAAAGAGACCAAGTGTTTTTGTTGAAGGAATGAGACGTGGGATGTGTCCAGGGTGTGAAGCATCACATACGCCTGCACGATGAAAGGCCATTTTGAGAGATGCCTCGACGCCTAGCTCCAGCAGACATAGATGACATGACAAGACACCTGCAGGAAATTCTGGCAGCTGGTGTGATTCAAGAATCCAGGAGCCCCTATGCTTTGCCCATTGTGGTTGTGTGTAAGAAGAATGGGTCTGTGAGAATGTGCGTGGATTTTCAAACCCTGAACCAGCGGACCATCCCCGATCAATACACCATGCCCCATATACAAGATGCTCTGGACTGTTTGAATGGCAGCAAATGGTTCTCGGTGTTGGATCTTCGCAGTGGGTATTGTGACATGGACAGCCAATTCTGAGTGCTATATGATCATTTTTTTGTAATATATAAAAATGTGTATGGACTGTCTCCAATGAGGAAGGCTGAAACAGCATGTGAGATCACACACACACACACACACACACACACAACAGGTTTTAGAGACAAGGTGTGACCTGGAAGGCCTGAAGCTAATTACAGAGTAGAACAGGCCTTGATCAAGGATCTCCTGTTTTATCCAAGTTAATTATAGCTTTAGGTGCTAAAGGGAATTCAGTATCCCTTTTATGACGTTTCAAGAGGAGGGAACCAGGTTTTGTACACTGGTGTGAAATCATAAATGCTTTGGTATCTGTGTGAGAGGGAAGCTTGATCAATAGATCAAAGAAATGTCATTTGAAGAACATGAGTCATGCTGAGGTTGCAGAATTTAATACTTGGAAAAGACATCCTGTTTTTTATATAGATATATTTTTTTATATATTCTGACAGGGAGGAGCTAGGTGACCTCATGCAAATAGGTGGGGAAAACCAGCTTTTAAAAGATTATTCTGTTTTCCTTCAGAGACATTTTTTTTCTAGACTCTGACAAAGAAACAACTGTGAGCACTTTAAGCAGGTATTTAGACACTAAGTACTGTAGTAGGAATTGCACTGTTTAAAACCTTGTTCTTTTAATAGATTTGTATGGCTTGTGATATAATAGTTCTGTATTGTATGTTTGACATATTATTATTTTAGTACAACTCTTTTTAGGGCTTACTTGGTCTGTCTTTGATCTCTTTCCTTTTCAAGTAGAGTATATATGGTTACAGCAGACACTGGGCATAAGCTTGAATGGTGATACCAAACTGGAAAAAGGTAAGAATAATCTGAGGTCTTTATTAAAGTTTAAGGGTTCATTTTTGTACACCTGGTTAGGTGCCCATAGACAAAGATATCTGACCCCCCCCGAAGACAGATATATCTGAGCCTGCGCATTGGGTATGCTAGCAAGAGGTTCACAGTTTGAATCCCTCCAAGACTTGAGACCAAAGGTTGATTCGAATCCACAAAAACAGACAATAGGGTTACCTTGTTCTGGTAAACTGTTCACAGGACTGTGCTCAGAGGTTGGCACTTTGGAAGTAGAGGGCTGACCTGCTGAGTGGGTTTGTGACAGATTGGTTGGCAGCGGTGGCATAATTTTGGTATCACAAGCTTTTATTGTTCAGCATATTAGCTTGATACCGTTAGCTTACTTGCAAAGAAAGAAAAAGGCATAGTTTTATTTTAAAAGGAAACAGAACTATTTCACTTGGCGTACAGTCAAGTTCCTACCCGTTTTATTTTTTTTTCTAAAGTGCAAGTCAGAGTAGCAGTAGTCAGGGAAGAAGATGGCTTCCGACTACAGCAGGCACACTGTAGATTACTTAAAGCAGTTGTGTGGGGACAGAGGAGTCCTGTTCGAGGTGACAGCCAAAAAGTAGAACCTCATAGATGCCCTGATGGTAGCAGATACCCAGAGCAGCGAGTCACGGACTGTGACTGGAAAGGACCAAACCTCGAGTGTGGCAGGGCTAGCGGCCAGTGTAGTGTCCAGAGGATGACAGCAGGGCCACTGTCAGTGAAGGGCCACAGCAGCAGGAGATGGTCACCAGTATCCTGAATCCAGAGATACTCAGGCTGCAAACTGAGTTGCACAGGATGGAGCTGGAGTTCCATGAGAAGAGAGAACGAGACAGATGAGAGAGAGAGCGGAAACAATGAGAGGCAGAGCGAGAACAGAGAGACACAGACCGTGAGAAGCGTGAGTGCCAGCGAGTTGCAGAGAAGAAGAGAGAGGCGCACCAGAGGCAACACGAACTGGAGAATCTATGACTCCGACCAGCGGCACCAGAGCAGATAAGTGGCTTGGGTTTAACTGGGGCTGCAGGACTGGGTTACCAATTGAATTCCAAATGAATAGCCACATTTAAAGAGGGGGGAATGTGGATGCCTTTTTAAATTCTTTTGATAAAGTTTGTATTCAGGCTAAAATTCCTAGAGAGTCCTGGAGCTTCCAGCTATCCCCGCTACTTACTGGGAAAGCTCGGGATGCATTGGGTCAAATGGACAATAAGGACAGTAATGACTACAGCAAGCTAAAAGCTGCACTATTAAAGTTTGACTTAACTGCTGAATCATGCAGAGCTAAATTCTGTAAGCTCAGGAGAAGCCCTAATATGAGCTATAAGGAGCTAGCCACGAAACAACATCAGTTTTTAAAACATTGGTGGGAAGGAATTGAGGCAAACTCTGTTGATAACATTGAAAATGTGATTTTATTAGAACAGTTTTATTGGGCATGCCCAGCAGAGCTAAAAACCTGGCAAGAGGATTGAGATCCCAAAACAGTGCAAGAGGCTGCGGAACTCTCGGACCTCTATGCCAAGAGCAGACCTGCTCTGAGAGCAAATGGGGCAGGCGTGGCAGTGCAGAAAGGGAAAAGCGCGCCTTCAGGGCAGTTAAAACCCTCACAGCCTCCACCGAAACCAGTTAGCCCCAGGTTTCAGAGAAAAGATTTCTCTGAGAGAAGACATGAATGTTGGTTGTGTAAAGAAACTGGGCATATTGCCAGACAGTGTCCTAAAAAGGCGAGCAATAATACACAACCGGGTGCTGGAAAAGAAGTGGTTTTTTTGTGTGTCCCTGGAAGCATGCCAGTGAGCATGAGGGAACACATGCACCCAGTCATGGTGAATGGTGTACAGACGCAGGGGTTAAGGGACACGGGGGCATCCCTGACCTTGGTAAAGGAGATCTGGTAGAGCCTGGTCAGCTTATACCCAACAAATACGTATCTGTACAGGACTTCACTGGTGAGGCGAAAACATTACCCCTCGCTAGTGTTCTCCTAGACTGGGGTGAAACAGGGGGAACTGTACAACAGGTGGCTGTAGCTAAAACCTTAGCAGTGGATGTGATCCTGGGTAACAATCTAAAACAGGGGATGGTATGTGCAGTTACCCATAGCCAAGCAGCAAGGGAAAATTGTAGTTCCCTGAACCCCACAGAAGCCATTGTGGAAAACACTGAGAGGCTGGTTCCCCAGCCTGTGTCTCCAGATGGGGAGACTAATGAAGAGGGGGTAGAAATTTCCCCAGTAGCAAGTAACCACACAGCTACAGAGGGTTACTCTGAAGAGGGAGGGGTGACCCATTGTCAGAGGGTTGGGCTTGACAGTGATCCTGAGTGCCCTAACGCTAGTGCTAGGGACCCTAGTTTAGCGACTGAAGGGGACCTGTCCCGTGCCTTGGGAATGTGTGAGGGGTTTGCTGCTGCTCAGAGAAGTGACCCTAGTTTAGAGAAACTGAGGGTTTGGGCAGACTCGGACAGAGCACATGGAGGTGACGGCAGACATAAGGCTTATTGGGAAAATGGACTTATGTATACTCAGGCAGTACAAATAGAGGGAGGGATGCTAGGCAGACAGCTTGTTGTTCCCCAGGGGTGTCGTGAGCAGTTGCTCAAAACTGCACATGATATTCCCTTGTCTGGTCCTCTGGGAATCGCGCACACTATGCAGTGGTTGTCCCAGAATTTCTACTGGCCTGACTTCACCCAGCAGGTGAAGGAGTATTGCAGGTCTTGCCACCAGTGCCAAGAAATAGGTTAGGCAGGCAAGAAAACCCAAGCCACCCTGATTCCATTGCCCATAGTGGAGGAGCCATTCCAGAGGGAGGGAATGGATATTGTGGGGTGTTTAAATACACCCAGCTCCTCAGGGAAGAGATTTATACTGACTGTGGTGGATTATGCCACCCAGTACCCAGAGGCAGTCGCCCTATCCTCTCTGAGGACAGACAAAGTGGCAGATGCCTTACTTGGGATTTTCTCCCATGTTGGGTTTCTGCAGGAGGTAATCACCGATCGAGGGGGTTCCTTCATGTCAGACCTGATGAAATGTTTATGGGAGAAGTGTGGGGTGGTGCAGAGATGCATGACACCGTATCACCCACAAGCCAATGGGCTTGTGGAAAGATTCAATGGTACCCTAAAGTCAATACTCCAGGCGTTTGCTGAACAGCTTGGGAGGGACTGGGAGAAGTACCTTCCACACCTGTTGTTTGCATACAGGGAGGTGCCCCAAGAGTCGACAGGATTTTTCCCCTTCGAACTCTTATATGGACGCCAGGTACGTGGGCCCCTAGAATTGATCTGAGAGGACTGGGAAGGCAAGCACGCCACCCAGGGAACTCCCATTGTGGATTACGTCCTTAGGTTTAGGGAAAGGCTGAAGAGCTTATGGGGGCAGCCCAGAGTAACCTAGCAGCTGCCCAACAGAAACAAAAAGTGCGGTACGACCGCAGAGCCAGAGCTCGCTCATACATGATGGGTCAGGAAGTCATGGTCCTTATTCCGGTCCGGAAAGACAAGCTGCAGGCTGAGTGGGCAGGACTATACAAAGTGGTTAGGAAGGTAAATGACGTGAACTACATTGTGGAGTTACCTGACCGAAGACAGACAGAAAGGATGTACCATGTCAACATGATGAAGCCATATGCAAATAGGGCTGACATGGTGTTTGCAGTGTGTAGTCATGGGGAGGGGACGGAAGAAGGAGACCCCCTTCTGGATTTGCTGGAAGAAAGTAAGCGGGAGTCCTCTGTGGAGGCTGTAAAATTGTCTCCCCAGCTGGCCCCGGACCAGATCCAGAAAGTAAGGGAGGTTTTAGCAGACTTTGCCCTCTTGTTTAGCGCCAAGCCTGGACTAACCCCCTTAGCAACACATGATGTGGAGACAGGGACACAGACGCCCATACGGTGGACAGCATATTGGGTGTCAGAGACTGTCCCAAAGGACATTAGGAGGGAAGTGGAGGAGATGCTGGATTTAGGGGTAATCCAGAGATCCCACAGCCCCTGGGCCTCACCTGTAGTCCTTGTGCCTAAGCCAGATGGCTCTACTCATTTCTGTGTGGACTATCATGGACTGAATGCAGTCATGAAGTTAGACGCCCACCTGATGCCCTGGACAGATGAACTCCTGGACAAGTTGGGGGGGTGACCTACCTTACGATTATTGACCTGACCAAGGGGTATTGGCAGGTAGAGTTGACAGACAGAGCTAGGGAGAGGTCAGCCTTTATCATGCTGATAGGCTTATTTGAGTTTAAAGTAATGCTTTTCGGAATGAAGAACGCCCTGGCCACTTTCCAAAGGTTGGTGAACCAGGTGTTAAATGGTGCTGAGGAGTACGCCGTGGCATACCTGGATGACACTGCCATCTTTAGTACCAGCTGGGAGGAACACCTATCCCACCTTAGGGAAGTGCTGGGCAGGATACGGAGGGCCGGGCTCACTGTCAAAGCCGAGACATGCCAGGTGGCCATGGGAGAAGTGGCATACCTCGAGCATGTGGTAGGCCGGGGACAGAACCGTCCTAACCAAATAAATATAGAGGTAATCCAGGCGTAGCCCAGACCAGAAACACAGAAGCAGATCAGGAGTTTTCTAGGGACAGCAGGGTACTACAGGAAATTTGTACCCAATTACAGTGCCCTGGCTGCTCCTCTGTCTGACCTGACAAAGAAAAGGATGCCCAAAAAAATTACCTGGGGCCCAGCCTGTGAGGAAGCCTTTTCCAAACTAAAGGAAGCACTGTGCAGTGCTCCTGTTTTGACAAGTCCTGACTATAGCAAAACCTTTATAGTTCAGACTGACGTCTCAGACGTGGGTGTTGGGGCGGTACTGAGTCAGACATCCAGCCAAGGGACAGATCACTCAGTAGTGTACCTGAGTAGGAAGTTACTTCCCAGGGAGCAAGCATACTCCACGGTGGAAAAGGAGTGTCTTGCCATAGTGTGGGCCCTAAAGAAGCTAGAGCCATACTTATATGGGCAGCATTTTATGGTACAGACTGACCACAACCCCCTGGTTTGGCTGACACAGATGGGGAAAAACAATGGTAGATTGCTAAGATGGAGTATTGCTTTGCAAGGGTATGATCTGACAGTCGTACATAGGGCTGGATCCAAAAAACAGAACTCAGATGGGCTGTCCATGGTCTATGAGGAGTGAACTGATTTGGGAAGCCCATCCCATGCAGGAGATAGAGCCCCCAAATTCAGTCTAGGTGGGGAGGATTGTGACGTGGACAGCCAGTTCTGAGTGCTGTATGATCATTTTTTTGTAATATATAAAAATGTGTATGGACTGTCTCCCATGAGAAAGGCTGAAACAGCATGTGAGATCACACACACACACACACACACACACACACACAGGTTTTAGAGACGAGGTGTGATCTGGAAGGCCTGAAGCTAATTACAGAGTAGAACAGGCCTTGATCAAAGATCTCCTGTTTTATTCAAGTTAATTATAGCTTTAGCTGCTAAAGGGAAATCAGTATCCCTTTTATGACATTTCAAGAGAAGGAAACCAGGTTTTGTACACTGGTGTGAAATCATAAATGCTTTGGTGTCTGTGTGAGAGGGAAGCTTGATCAATAGATCAAAGAAATGTCATTTGACGAACATGAGTCATGCTGAGGTTGCAGAATTTAATACTTGGAAAAGACATCCTGTTTTTTATATAGATATATTTTTTTATATATTCTGACAGGGAGGAGCTAGGTGACTTCATGCAAATAGGTGGGGAAAATCAGCTTTTAAAACATTATTCTGTTTTCCTTCAGAGACACTTTTTTTCTAGACTCTGACAAAGAAACATCTGTAAGCATTTTAAGCAGGTATTTAGACACTAGGGCCCAGATATTCAAAAGGGTTGCGCCATGCGCAACAGGGTTGCGCATGCGCAAGTCCAAAAATGCACCATTCTGCGATATTCAGCAGGAGGCAGTTATGCCACTGACAACAGGTTGCGCAACAGTGCAATGCAAATGAATGCATGCTCAACAGGAGGGGGAGGAACCATGCATAAACTGCGCAACCCGATATTCAGCCTGAAGCAGTAGAGTGTGCATGCGCAACCCCAACCCGCGCCTGCACAACCTTGAGCCCCAAAAGGGATTGTTGAGGGCCACCCACAGGTGAGCTGCTGTATTGCAGGGTGCAAACATGCAGCTGCCACCCCTGGCTGGCCCCCAACCTCGGTCCCTGTGCCCCCCACCAGCCCGCGATCGCGGGCAGACCAGAACATCCTCGCTTCACATATCTCGATCGCAGGCATGCTCTTGACTTTCTTCCCAGCTCATCACGGGCAGAACGCGTGCGTCATCCCTCTGGCGTGTTCTCATCGCGTCATCCCCCTTGGGTCCAGTGACGCTGATCGCTGGCAGAATGTCGTTGTCTCAACATCTTTCTCGGTGTCTGCGTTTCACTCTTCACTTCCGCCGCAGTCGGCGGGCGGGTAGCATCCCACACTGTTGCCGCCGATTGATCGTCCGTAGGGCTGCAATGGGCGGCAGCCCTACCGGACAGTCAGTCGGCGGGCGGGCGGGCGGCAGGCGGTGGATGCTGCCGCCGACTGCCGGGGAGCGGGTGGAGGGGTCAGGTGGGGGGGACACTAGACACCAGGGAGATGTTTGGGGGTTAACTGACATTCTGCCCGCTGATCGGGCATTATGGTCCACTGACCACCAGAGAGATATTCGGTGGGGCTTTTTATTCTGCCCGCGATCGGGCACTGGGGGTTGATACACGCTCTGCCCGCGATCGGGCTTCAGGAGATGTGGGCGGGGGTCATGTTACAGTATGCCCGCATCGGTTCGGAGATGTGTGGAGGGGGGAATGTATACACTGATACCGTTCAGATCGGGCTGCAGGGCGCATCGGTCCCCACACGGCTGCTGCCTGGCAGGGCTGCTGCGCGCAAGTCCTCGGGATCGGGCGCACCTACATGCTAATGGCATGCAAATGGGGCCATAAATAGATGCAAATGGCCCCCCCTTCGCCTTGCATAAATTATGGCCCCATTTGCATGTCACCTTTTGAATATCGGAAATTTGCGCATGGCGCAATGGTACTTGCGCCACCGCAAGTTTAATGCTCAACTCTGGCAACTTGCGGTGGCACAAGTTCCACTGCGCATGGCTGGGGGGTGATATTCAAAGGAGTTGCTCAATAGCGCAACTCCTTTGAATATCGCCCCAGCCACACCCCTGCGCAACTATTTTGAGCAGCACAGGGGCTTGCGCCTCAGAATGGCGCAGTTTGAATATCTGGGCCTAAGTACTGTAGTAGGAATTGCACTGTTTAAAACCTTGTTCTTTTAATAGATTTGTATGTCTTGTGATATAATAGTTCTGTATTGTATGTTTTACATATTATTATCTATTTTAGTACAACTCTTTTTAGAGCTTACTTAGTCTGTCTTTGATTTCTTTCCTTTACTAGTAGAGTATATATGGTTACAGCAGACACTGGGCATAAGCTTGAATGGTGATACCAAACTGGAAAAAGGTAAGAATAATCTGAGGTCTTTATTAAAGTTTAAGGGTTCATTTTTGTACACCTGGTTAGGTGCCCATAGGCAAAGATATCTGGCCCCCATAAGATAGATATATCTGAGCCTGTGCATTGGGTACGCTAGCAAGAGGTTCACAGCTTGAATCCCTTCAAGACTTGAGACCAAAGGTTGATTCGAATCCACAAAAACAAACAAGAGGGCTACCTTGTTCTGTTAAACTGTTCACAAGACTGCGCTCGGAGGTTGGCATTTTGGGAGTAGAGGGCTGATCTGCTGAGTGGGTTTGTGACAGGTATTACCAGATTCCCGTGGCCCTCAAAGACCGTGAGAAAACAGCCTTCATCTGTCCATTGGGGTTCTATGAGTTTCTGAGGATACCACAGTGGATATCAGGTGCCCCGGCCACCTTTCAACGACTGATGGAACGTGCAGTGGGAGATATGACTGGAATGCATGGTGTACTTGGATGACATCATTGTGTTTGGGAGTTCATTGGAGGAGCATTAGAGCCGATTATTCAAAGTACTAGACCGACTAGAGGATTTTGGCCTCAAGCTGTCCATCGACAAGTGCCAGTTTTTCCAGACCTCCATGAAGTATGTGTGGCACATAGTATCCACAGAAGGGATAGAGACTGATCCCAGTAAAGTTGAGACCCTGACCACATGGCCCCAGCCCCACAATCTGAAAGAATTGCAACGCTTCCTGGGGTTCTGTGGCTACTACCGCAGGTTCATAAAGGACTACTCCAAGGTGATTTGCCCACTCCTGAATCTTACCCAGGGTTACCCTTCCACGAATCATAAATGCAAGAAAGGGGGCACCCCAGGACCAGAAAGAGTATACTTCCACCCAGGTGAACTTTTCGGGCCCCGCTGGATGCCTGACTGTGAAGTAGCTTTCCACGAAATCATATATCAGCTCACCCATGCCCCCATCCTCGCCTATGCTGATCCTACTAAACCCTATGTGCTGCATACCGATGCTAGTCTACAAGGTTTGGGTGCTTTGCTGTATCAAGACCATGAGGATGGTTTGAGACCAGTGGCCTTCGCTAGTAGGAGTCTGACCCCATCAGAGCGAAACTATCCTGTTCATAAGTTGGAATTCCTGGCGTTAAAGGGGGCCATTGTTGACCAGTTTCATGAATATCTATATGGGGCAAAGATACTGGTGAAGACTGACAATAACCCGTTGACCTATATGCAGATTTCAGCTAAGTTAGATGCCACAGGGCATCGGTGGCTTTCTGCATTGTCTACCTATGATTATGCTGTTGAATACAGATCAGGCCTGAATCACATCGATGCTGACACCCTATCCCGAAGGCCCACTTCCAAAAGTGACTGGGTTAGGCTGTCTGAACCTGACATTTGAGCACTGTGCCAAAAGTTTGTTAAGGATGAACAGATGTCTGCGGACACAGTGGACTGCTTAATAGATTGCTTGGGCCCTTCTGATACATGCATACGCTGTGCGTACTGTCACTTCTCCGCTCTAGATATTAGTGCACTACCTCAATTTGACAATGACAGCATTCAGTGGGCTCAATCCCAAGATCCTATGCTTCAGCCAGCCCTTGATGCCCTCCGTGCAGGGAAAGAAACATAGAAACATAGAATTTGATGGCAGATAAGGACCGCTTGGCCCACCCAGTCTGCCCATTTCCCTACCTGATGGATAAGCTGCCGGTCCTAGTTAACCAGCAGCCTACTTCTTCCTACCCCCACGCCCTGGAATTGCCTTATGACTGTCCCATGCATGCTTGAATTCCACCACTGTTTTTGACTCCACAACCTCCTCTGGAAGGCCGTTCCATACATTCACAACCCTCTCTGTGAAAAAATGCTTCCTTAAATTACCCTGAGCCGCCCCTCTTCTATCTTCAAATTGTGCCCCTTGTTCTTGCACACCTCTTTTTGAAAGATGCTACCTCTTGGACTTTGTTGATTCCCTTGAGGTACTTGAAAGTTTCTATCATGTCTCCTCTCCCTCCTTTCCTCGAGGCTATACATATTAAGCTCCTTAAGTCTCTCTTCATATGTTCTCCGTGCAGACCCTGCACCATTTTAGTTGCCCTCCTCTGGACAGCTTCCATCCTGTCTATGTCTTTGCGGAGATTGGTCTCCAGAACTGCATGCAGTACTCCAGATGGGGTCTCACTAGCTGTCTGTACAGAGGAATAATAACTTCCTGTTTTCTACTGGTGATGCCTCTTCCTATGCATCCCAGTATCCCCCCAGCCCTCCTTGCTGCCCTCTCACATTGCTTTCCCACCTGTAGGTCATCTGATATGACTACCCCCAGGTCCCTTTCCATTTTTGTTGTTGTTAGTATCTCACCCCCCATTGTGTACTCTTCCCCTTGGTTTTTGTTTCCCAGGTGCATTACCTTGCACTTCTTAGCATTGAATCTAAGCTGCCATACATTTGACCATTCCTCTAACCTTGCCAAGTCCCTTCTCATCCTTTCCACTCCACCTTGTGCATCAACTCTGTTGCAGATCTTTGTGTCATCTGCAAAGAGACATACTTTTCCTTCCAGTCCCTCTGCAATGTCGCTTATAAAGACATTGAAGAGGACCGGTCCTAATACTGAACCCTGCGGTACCCCACTAGTAACCCCCCTTTTTTCAGAGTGGACTCCATTTACTAATACTCTCTGTGTCCTATTCTCCAGCCAATTCTTTACCCAGGCTGTCATCTTGGGACCCACTCCCAGGCTGGCTAACTTGTATATTAATCTTTTGTGTGGGACTGTGTCAAATGCCTTGCTAAAGTCTAGGTAGGCCATGTCCACAGCCCCTCCCTGATCAAGACAAAGATGTGTCCAAGTTGAGTTCCTCTGATTTGCGAACTGCTTTATTGTTTAAAGAAGGCCCCAGGTTGAAGCTGATTAATCAGTTGCTGTATAGAGAGTCAGTAGATTGGGGTGGCCAAATAAACAAGCAACAATTGGTCCTGCCAACAGCTTTCAGAGATTTGGTGCTGAGGTCCCTCCACAGTCATATGGGCCATCTCGGTGTCGACTGAACCCTTGACCTAGTACGATCTCGATTCTGCTGGCCCAAGATGGGGGCTGATGTTGAGCACCATGTAAGGATTTGTAGTCGCTGCTTACAGAGAAAAGCTCTGCCTCAGAGGGCTGTCCCTCGGTCAACATTACCACCAGCACCCCAATGGAACTAGTCTGCATAGACTTTTTGAGTTTGGAGCCTGACCAGCGAAACATTGGTAACGTGTTAGTGGTTACGAATCATTTCACACGGCATGCACAAGCTTTTCCCAACAAAGATCAAAAGGCATCCACCGTGGCCAAGGTGCTAGTGGAAAATTTCTTCATCCACTGCGGAGCCCTCCCAGCGAATTCATTCTGATCAAGGTAGAGACTTTGAGAGTCGATTAATCAAAGAAATGCTCTCTCTATGGGGGGTGCAAAAGTCAAGAACCACCCCTTATCACCCGCAGGGGGATCCACAACCAGAACACTTTAATCGCACCCTGCTAGACATGCTAGGCACCCTTCACCCAAAAGACAAGCATAAATGGAGCCAGCAGATGAGCACCTTGGTACACGCCTATAATTGCACAAGAAATGATGCTACCGGGTTCTCTCCCTACCGCCTCATGTTTGGGAGAGAGGCTTGATTGCCTGTGGATGTTTATTTTAGGATCTCTCTGGATGGGGTCTGAGCCAAAAATTATCTGCAATATGTACAAAAACTGAAAGCTCAATTGAATCATGCCTACCAGCTGGCCCAGACAAAGGCCGCCAAGAGAAAATTAGCCAACAATGAGAGGCATGATAAAAGAGTAAAGGCTCAAGAACTTCGACCTGGAGACTGTGTGTTGTTGTGAAATTTGGGACTGCATGGTAAACATAAAATTGCTGAACGATAACACCATCTTCCCCATATAGTAGTAGACAAGTTGGATGATTTACCCGTGTACAAAGTGCGCCCTGAAAACAACTCCAAAGCTGTCAAGACCATGTACCGTAACCACTTACTACCTATTGGCCAAGTCATGATTGAGGCTGAACCCCCGGAGATTGTTCCCCCTGGACCGGTAACTCATGCTGCTGCAAAACAAAGACAGAGTCAACCTACCCCAGTAGTCACAGACTTAAGGTTTTCTCCACAGCAAGCCCAGAATGATAGTGACTGTCAGTCCACTTCTGATGAGAGTGAGTGCAACTATGCTTATTACCCCTCTTATGAACTGAGTCAGTTGTTTCGAGGTAACCCCATGATTGTGGGGATGGAGCTGGGCCTTCTGGACTGCCTAGCCCCCCAGCTTCATCCTTGGAGCCAATGCTTCCTGAAAGTGAAGTGTAAAGTATCACGTCTGAAGATGCTGAGTCTCTGTGTATGGTGGTACTGTATGATTTGCCCAGGGAAGGGGCTGAAGGTGTGAGTTTTTCTGGTGACATGCCAGAACTTGAAGACTGCCATGAGAATGCTGACAATTCCCTTTCTGTGCCAGAGTACTTTCCAAGTGAACAAAGTGTTGCAGAAGCAGAGTTTACAGAACAAGGGGGCTGACAGTGCTCCAGGTTTGGACATTCCTACCCAGGCACAGGCACCTCTCACAAGTGATGAAAGTCCCAGGACCAGTGCTGAGAGTACAGAGACTGTGATTATTCCCCCCAGAAGGACTGGCCGAGCTGTCAAGCCAATAGTACGCTTCAGTTATGATTCTCCCGGGAGGCCAGTGATTTGCCTCTCCATGTGGTCCACAAGGGGGTTTATGTTTCTCAGAGTTCACTGCCCAAACTGAGTTTAAGTACCAATTCCAGGTTGATTGTCCTGCCCTTTAGGTATGGTGCCCCTGCCCCGTCTAGCCCTAGGTTAGCTGATGGGGAAGGGCTCCCCTCTCACATTGTTCAATGTACAGGAAGTAATAACCTGATTTCATATAGCAGTATGTGTAAATTGCCTGTGTGGAACATGCATGATGTAATTCAAAATGGGTATCGCATTGTGAAATGTAGAGAATATGTATGGTAAAAGTTAAATATGTTGACTGATGTATCAAATGTGATTTGCATAACCTGCTAATGGTATAGATGTATAGTATAGTTTGCATTTGCAGTTATTATGATGGTACTGACTTGATGCAGATGCCAAGTTTTCTCCCAGCAGGGAAGGGTGTAACCCCCCTACAAATGGGGGTTCCCGAAAAGTCTTCCTCGAGCTTGCCTAAATGCTCACTGCCAGGCTGGTGTTCTGTGTTTAGCAGTTTAAATGGTAATGCTCGAGAGTGCCTGTGTAGCCTCTATGTACTGTCGCTTTAAGAGCTGCCTAGTTTGCAGTAATATTAATCTGGAGGGGGGCTGAGTGTTTTCATGCTCGAGTCCCGCCCGGGATGCTGGAAAATAGCTGTTTCTGACATCGCTAGTTGTGCAGAGGGAGCTCTGTTGAAGGATGTAACTGTTTGCTGAAAATAATTCAGAGTGATAATGATAATGTAGTTTGTTCTAACCTGCCTTCTTTGCAGCAAGGACTGTTCTGATGATCCCTACCATTTTGGTCCCGAACTGCCAAATTGGACCAATCAGTACCTGGGGACTCTAAAATGGAGCCTGTCTGAAAGGACTGTGTGGAGTACAGGCTTGGGAATTGTAGTTTTAGGCTGTTGGCACCTTTTTGTAACTGAAGGGGGAGCTCTTGCTTTGACTGACAACTGAATGAGCCAACCAAACCTTTTGGATCTGAGGGAATTCCCCAAGCTGCCTGCTGTTGAGGCAGATCTAAGTTGGAAGCTGAGAGAGGAGCAGCTCGTGATAGTTTGAGCAGCAGTCTGCATAGTTTCAAGTGGGAGAACTGTGGAAAGGTTTGATTTCTGGCCTGCATGTCTGTCTACTGCTCTGAGAGGGAAAGAGAACTGTTTTCGGACTGAATCCGAGCTGTGTGAATAAAGTAAGACCAGGCTCAACCTGAAGAGAACCGAAGATATTTGCTGAATGCGATTGGCCTGTCAGGAGTTTCAGCTGCCTCTGAGCTCTCGGTTTGAGCAGAGACTGTGCGACTGGGACTGGGGAGCGTTTTGCCTGGTACAGTACAATTTCTTTGCATATAAATGTGCTGTGTGCTGAAAGGGGGTCGTGATTTGGCTCCACATCGTGTGGATTGTGTTCTGCTTGCTGGAAGCTGTGTCCAGCCCAAACAGACCGAAACTGGGGTTATCTTCATATGGCTGGGGCTTGCCACGAGGGCTCTGCCAGACTACCCTACTGCAGAGAGAAAAGCCACCGATGAGAGACCTGCCTGGGGATCAGCCCCCTGTTCCACGCTCGAACAGGAACGACGCCTGGGCGAATCGTGTGGGCCCTGCTTCTCCTGGCCATCCAGAAGAGTCACCTGCTGTCTCAATTGTCGTCCATCCTGTGTCCAGTCCTGGGTATTGTGAGTAACCATCAGGTAGCTCCCTGCAACTACAGTTTAATATAAGTGTGTCATCTGATTTCTTTGTTATTTCTCTTGCCTCACTGACTGAGCCATCTGGCTCCAGATTACAAATAGTGTGAGTTGTGCTAATTGTTTTTCCATCACAGAGCCCCGACCAGCTGCAACGCCGGCCTACCCCGGGCAACGGTCCTGGCTAGCCCACCTTTCCTCCACCTGGGTACCCAGAGAGTGTGACTGTGTTAAGGACTCTGGATGCATATACAGCTGTGTGATTGATAGAGTGTTTAAGCTAATTAACCTGATTATTCCCCCTTGTTCAAATCCCCTGAATAAATCAGATCTATCTTTTTCTGCAGTCTACCTGATTGTGGTGCCTGTTTGTGCTCGAAGTACTGTACTGTTTCTATTTGCCCTGTCTAACCCTGTTTTACAGGGTGGTCCCCAGGGTCGAACCGGAGGAATCAGCTCTGGTGGTAAGTGCAAACAGTGTGGGTACTTGCAAGGTATGTTGGGGGTATTGTGAATGTAATTACTGTGTATCATTGTGGCCACTAGCGGGAAAAGAGGGGGATTACAGTGTCCCAGAGGGTTGTGCCCAGGCTGGTTTGACCACTACCAACCCTGACCTCCGGGTGGAGGCACCCGATTCAGAACTCAGGCCCCTTAACCTGCTACTAGCTAAGCAGGCAGGGGTAGTAGCCCATGGGATAGCGCCACCTAGGGGTTACACAGAAATGGGAGGGGGAAGCACATACAGTTGCTCTGTCCCCCATACACTTCAGGAGACACTGTGCTGCCCGTCTGTGGGAATATCAATGACTGCTGTGCTGGTTTACTTAGCTTCAGCTGGCAACAAGTCCAGAATCTGATCAGGGATATTGGGTTGGGGACATTTCACAGCAACTGTGCATGTAACAGTGCTTAATACATGGTCACTTGATGCTGCTTAAATGTCTTTTCTTATAAACCCCACGTTATAAAATTGTTTGATCCATCTTGCTCCAAAATCAGTTTCTGCCAAAGAGTTTGGTATCCTCTGATTCAGTGCACTTAAAGAGTTCATTCAGTAAAATAAGCATTTTTTCGAGCAGTTGAAGGAGAGCTGTGAAAAAGTGCTGCGTAGTCGTGTGGCTGCTGGCTCCATCCCCTGTTATGTATGGTTCTATGTCATAACAGTGATCACCAAAGGGCGATCACCATTGCGGCGAATGTACATCGCCGAAAATAAAAATGGTGATGTACATTCACAGCGACAATAACACACTTAAGTGTTTATATGGGGGGCTTTGCCCCATACCCCCTAAGTAAAATAACTAACTCTGGGGGGTGTGCATATCGGGGCCTACCGGGTTATAATGTCGTATGCTTAATAGTGTACGACATTGCAGCTTGCCCGGAATAGCGCTGTATCAGACAGCAAGTGGTGCAATACCGCAAATACTGCTGTACATGGTATTGCACCGCTCGCTGTATCCCAGGCAGAGGATAACATCTCTTCTGGGATGTGGTTCTGTTGAGCAGCTGCTGTAGCTCAATGGACAGAGCACTGCAGCAAGGAACCCAGGCACTGCGTCTGGGACTGGGTCTGACTCCCGGTCCTAGAAAAAAATTTTTTCCCGCACTTTGTGTGATTTAGACTTAACCCCCCCCTCCGGAGTTGAGAGTCCTTAGTTGGGGGGGGGGTTGGGGTGCAGCCCCCCGTAATGGGGAGTGCAAGGGTGAAGGCCCATGCAAAAAAAAAGAATTATGCTGCATGCAAGAATTTGTACTGTATTGGCAGCGTGAATTTTGCATGCGGCATAATGTCTTGTGACATTATGACCCCATGCCATGTCGGGGAGGGGGAGGACCAAGACATAAGGGAAAAAAAATGGGCACAGAAACATTGTGCTCCACCAGAGCCAGCCTCCCTAACCACCGCACCACTAGGCCAGCTCGGCAGCTTCCCTTCTTGCCACCCCCAACATACCTTACGGATACCTTCCAGTATCCTGTTGCTCTTCTCTTACCCTACCCTTTCCTGTCACTAAACTTTCACGGTAGCCCACAACACAGGCACTGAGACTGAGTCGCTCAATCTCAGTCGCCCTTTTGACGGGATACCATTATGTATTGTTTTAACAATAACTACTGTGAAGAATGAACAGTTCGTCAGCATATAATATGTATTTAAACTTATTTTTTTCTATTCTTTCTGAAAAGCAAATAAATAAGTGAAACAAGCTTGTGCCATCAAAGGGGCTGTATGAGTTTTGTGTTGTTTTACAATTTAACCTGGAAAGTTAAGATTCAACATCTCGTGTCCAGTAGGGTCCTGCTTCTACCCATTTCTGCAGCAGGGTGGACTGGAGCAATGGCAGAATAAGTGACTTGCATAAAGTCACAGAGTGAATATTTGACTCTAGCGGGGACTAAACCTGTGATCTCCCAGTTCACAAGCTAGTTCTCTAACCACTAGACCACACTACCTCCAATGTATTAATATTGAGCCCTATGCAAGGTGCCAACACGCCACATAAACCGGGCGCATTGGCATCGATACGCTTGAATGCTGTGGAGCGGAGTCCCATGGACCCCACGCAGCTTTCATGAGTGGAGTGCAAGTCAGGAATGCGGCCGCTCCCCCCTCCACATGGACTGCAATGTGTAGGGGATGTTCCAGGGGGATGCCAACACTACGCGGTATTCACTAAACCACGTAGTGCTGGCTGCATGAGTGTGGAGGGGGAGTGCATGGTATGCCAGGGTAGACCTGCTGTAACCCATTGCACACCCCCATGGATACCTCCCACTGGGCAGGGCGGGACATGAACACAACCCCCATATTGACACAGCCACTGGGCAGTAAGGAGGGCTGGGACTGATGGTCAGGCGAATGCTCGGGATGTACGTGTGATGTGGGGGAGGCGATGGTGGTGCCGGGAGGAAGGGGGGGAACATAGCTCACCACAAGGTGCATGGGTCCGGGTGCCTGCTGTAGGCATGCAATACCCTGGGCCCATGCCTCGCTAAGCGAAGGATCCACTTTGGGACTCGGGGGGGGGCATCCCATTGGATGCCCTACCAGGACCTTGACTCCTCCCCGGTCGCCCTGCGGAGTCCTGTGCACTGGGGGGGGGAGCAAGCCGTGGACAGGTGACCGGCATTAGTGAATGCCAGTATGGGTGCACCTGTCCTCAGGTGCGCAGATACACGGGTGGGGTACGCACTTTTTTCACGTACCTGCATCCACGTCGTGCATAGGGCCCATTGTGTTTTATCCTGCAGGGGACACATGTACTGAACTCCACCTCCTGCACCAGCCCTCCAATCAACGAGGCTGATCATGGAGGACAGGCATGGCTAGAAGAGGCACGTGTAAACTCAGAAAGAACAAAGCTGGTGCTCCTGATTCATGAAGTGCCAAACCAGCCGCAAATGCCAGCTACAATGGGTTGTAAGGGAGATCCCTCCATCTCCCTCTACTCCCACGATTGTCAAGGGAAACCAGAGCAAGGGACCAGCTTCAGCCACTGGGCACTGTCCCTTGCTCCCTGAACTGAACTCTGCCTCCTGCACCAGCCCTCCAATCAGAGGGCTTAATAGCAGGGGACAGGAATGGCCAGAAGAGGTGCATGAAAACTGAAAAAGAATAAAACTGACGCTCCTGATTCATAGAGCACCAAACCAGCAACAAATACCAGCTACATTGGCTCATGAGGGAGCCCCCTCCACCTCCCCCACCATGATCACAGAGGGAAACCAGAGCAAGGGACCTGCTTCTCACTGGGCCCTGTCTCTTGCTCATATAACCCCTAGGTGGCGCTATCCCAAGGGCTTCTACCCCTGCCTGCGTGGCTAGTTGCAGGTTAAGGGGCCTGGGTACTGAAATGGGTGCCTCCACCCAGAGGACAGGGTTGTTAGTAGCAAGGCTAACCTGGGTACAGCCATCCGGGACACTGTAATCCCCCTCTTTCCCCTCTAGTGGCCTAGACAATATGCAACAAACACTTTCACAGTAGCCCCTATTCAGCATACAAATCCCCACACTGTTTGCACTTACCACCAGGGCTGGTTCCACCAGTTCAACCCTGGAGACCCCCTGTAAAACAAGGTTAGGCACAGCAAATAACAACAGTACAGTGCTTTTGGTACAGACTGGAACCACAATCAGATTAGATGCAAAAAGAGTTAGATCTGATTTATTCAGGGGACTTAAACAAGGGAGGGACGTAATCAGGTTGATTGATTCTATAACTGATCTAGTCAGGCAATTATGCATGCACTTTTTAGTCCCTCAACACAGTCACACGCTCTGGGTACCCAGGTAAGAATGAGGTGGGCTAGCCAGGAATATTGCCCAGGGTAGGCCAGCGTCGCAGCTGGTTGGGGTCCTGTGATGGAAGAAAGCAACATGCACAACACACACTATTTGTAATCCTGAGCCGGAGGGCTCAGTTCATGAAGGAAAAGACAACAAGGCAATCAGATGACAATACTTTAGATTTAGCTGTTGTTGCAGGGAGCTACCCTGATGTTTACTCAAGATACCCAATGCAGGACACAGACAGGACGAAATTGAGACTGCAGATGGATGAGCTGGAGTGCCAGGAGAAGCAGGGCCCACACAAATCACCGAGGCGTCGTTCTTGTTCAAGGCGTTGAGCGGGGGCTGATCCCCAGGCAGGTCTCTCATCGATGGCTTTCTCTGTGTAGTGGGTAATCTGGCTGGGCCAGTGTGACAAGGCCCAGGCCAAATAGAGATAAATGCAGATTCAGTCTGGTGGGGCTGGATGCAGCCTCCAGCAAGCAGAACATAGTTCAGCACACAGTGGGGAACCAAATTGTGACCCACTAGCAGCACACAACACATTTATAGTAAGGAACTATCACTGTACCAGACGGATGGCAGTCCGGTCGCAATTACAGAGTCTCTGTACCAAACCGGGATTCCAGCAGTAATTTAAGTCCTGACAGGCCGATTGCGTTTAGCAAATCTTAGGTCTTCTTCAGGGTTTAAGCCTGGTCACAGCTCAGTGGCTTTAATCTCTCTCTCTCTTTCTCTCTCTCCCTCTCTCTCTCTCTCTCTCTCTGTCTCTCTCGATTCGGATTCAGTCCAAAATATCCCCAAGTTCCCTCTCAGGGACAGCAGGCAGGCCAGACTCAATCCTTCCGCAGTTCTCCCACGTGCTACTTGGAAACTGCTGCTCGACTATCTCGAGCTGTTCACTCTTTCTCTTCCCAACTCAGAATGACTCTAGCTGCAATCAGCCTGGGACTTTCCCCAGAATCCAAAAGGTTCAGTTTGCTGAGCCATCTTTCAGTCACAACCACGGCCCTCCAGGTTCATCTAGGTGCCAAAGTCTCAAAACTACAATTTCTACAGAGGTTTGTTCCCTCAAGACCCCTGGGGAAAGACACCATTTTAGGGTCCCCAAAGGTACTGATTGGTCCAAAGGTCTAGCAGTCCAGGACTAAGATGGTGGCGATAAACAGAACTGTCCATGCTGCAAAGAAGGCAGGTTAGACAAACTCCAATAACATTACTGGTGTAACAGATACTCAGCAAATAAATACAGCTTCTGACAGAGCTCTTTCTGTGCAATTAGCGATGGCAGAACGGAGCGATTATCGGGTGCCCCAGGCAGGACTCGAGCATAGCAACACTCAGCCCCCTCCCAAACCAAATAAGCATCACGTTAGTGGCAGCTCTTAAAGCGACAGAGCACAGAGGCATTAAGGCACTCTCACACAACACTTTTAAAACGCTGAGACACAGAACACCAGCCTGGCAGTGGGCACTGGGCAAACCCAAGGAAGACTTTTTGGGAACCCCCATTTGTAGGGGGGTTACACTCATAGAACTGAACTCCACCTTCTGCACCAACCCTCCAATCAGTGAGGCCGATTGTGAAGGACAGGCGTGGCCAGAAGTGGCACACAAAAACTCAAAAAGAACAAAGCCAGCACTCGTGATTCTCGGAGTGCCAAATCAGCCACAAACAGCAGCTACATCGGGTCATGAGGGAAACCCTCTCCACCTCCCTCCCCCTAACGATCATTGAGGAAAACCAGAGCAAGGGACCTGCTTTGGCTATTGGGCCCTGTCCCTCGCTCATGGAACTGAACTCCACCTCCTGCACCAGTCCTTCAGTCAGCAGGGCTGATCATGGAAGACAGGTGTGACCTCTGCCCCCTTAGCTCCTTAACTCCTTCAACCTTCAAGTGAACCTCCTTACTGCAGGCTGTAGTGCTAAGGGTAAGAGCGCAAAGGGTGTCACACTGTGGGTGTAAGCAGTGGTGTGAGGGGGCGTTGTGGAGCAGCAACATGGTGGCAGCATTCTAAAGCAGCTTCGACTTACTATTATTGGAAAGTCTTCTAAAACCTACTATTTTCAACATAAAAGTGTACTGAGAACGCACTGGGACTCGGATTTGCCCTGCAACAAAATGGGACCAAAAAAAGATGGAAAACATACATGGCAAAGCCTAGATGTATTCCTTTCCTCGCCGAGCTTGGCTAAAGGCTCGGGGCCTGCTGCAACAAGCAGATTGGTGGCACCTGACCTCCCATTGTTGCAAATCCTAGCCATGCTAACAAAAATACAGGTGACCAGAGGAGACAAATAAAAGGTTAGCTGCCGTAGAAGCAAAGTTTACAGAAAATGACTGTACCATACAAGACAATGCTGCAGCTATTAAAGAACTAAATGAGGTGAATGTCTGACAAGCAGACTGCAATGCTGTCTTTGTACGTGATTTTTTCCTTGTTAAAATCTGAACTCAAAAGCCTAGCGTATACTCAAAGGCAAGCCAATATACGAATTGTGGGCTTTCCTCCCAGGTTTGCGGGAACAATGGAAATTTTTCAAGCGGTGACTAAGTTGATTTTTCAGGACCTGCAATTGTTACCTCTGGATTCTGCTCCTGAAAGTCTTTGTGATTCCTCAGAGGCCCAGACCATGAGACGAACCACAGCAGAGACCACTGGCTGCTGTTGCTACTCTTGTCAGTCCCGGAAGTTTGGATATCCCCCCTGCAGGCTGCCAGATCTCGAGGAGAAGTAATATTGGAGGGCAGTCAACTAGCCTTCTTTCCTGACCTCTTGGCACAAACACAGGCAGAAAGAAAGAAAGAACTGCAGGTGATCAAAAAGGATCTCTTGCAACGTGGCGTACCAGCATGGCTCAACTATCCTCCGAGATTGCAAATTCGCCATGCATCGAAGTTGCACATCTTTGTGGACACAACTGCAGCGGCTCAGTTTGTTGAGAAAACTATTGGGAAGTTAAATCCTCCTGAAGCTACTTCTGATGAGTATGGGTGAAGTACTGTGCCTTTGAGTGGGTCTTAAGTATGTGACTGACCAGGGAATCAGGCTTGGTTCTGCCTGTAACCCCCCTGCAAATGGGGGTTCCCAAAAGACTTCCAGGAGCTTGCTTGAATGCTCCAAGCCTGAATGGTGTTTGGCATTTAAGCCATTTATCAGTGAGTGTTTTTAGAGCCTCTGGTACTGTCTCTTTAAGAGCTGTCTGCTTGCAGACATAATTAGTTTGTATGGGGGGACTGTGCTTCTTCTGAGTACCACTTGAGCTGCTAATTCACTTCATTTTTGCAGTCACTAGGAGTGCAAAGGAACCTATCTGAAAGATGTAACTGTTTGCCAGAAATTATTTAGAGTAATAATGAAATTACAGTTTGTCTAACCTGCTTTCTTTGCAGTCAGAACTGTGTCTGCTAGTTCCCATTCTAGTTTTGAACTGCTGAACTGGACCAATCAGTGTGGGGTAAGCTAGCTCTAAAATGGTGTCTTGGACGAATCAGAACTTGGACTCATAATCTGAGCCAGCCACAAGAGGATTGTATGGGCAGTGACTCTGGAGATGTAGTTTAGACTTCAGTGCCTTTTGGACCAACAGCAGCAGTCTATTGTGAGTGACAGCCAATCCAGTCAAGAACTGGGAGGAACTCAAAGGAAGTGCCCGGTTTTTGTCGGTTGGAGTTTGAGTTGAGCTTTGGCAGTGAAGAAGGAAGGAGCCCTGTGCTTTTTCAGTGTGCAGTTTTAGTCAAAAACGTGTGTAAGGCCCAGAGTTCCGTCTGCAGCTTGTTAGGACTGAATCCGTCCTGTGAAAAGAATCAAAGGATCTCTGAAGAGTAGAAACCAGGCTCACCCTGTAGAAGACTGGAGGAATTGCTGAAAATTACACTCGGTCTGTCAGGAACTGAATCTGCTGTGTGTTCTCCCGGTATTGTGCAGTAATTCGATCGGGATACAGATGCAGCCTGCCTGGTATAGTGCTTTCTTTTATATGGATGTGTGAAGAGTTTTGTGCACCTCAAGTGAGCCCTGCTGACATTGAAGGACCCTATCTTATTTGGAGGTCGTGAGTACTAATTCAGGGTCGCTCCCTGTTGAATTGCCACATTAAATCCAAATGGAATTACTGTACTGCTGACTGTTTAATTCTCCTTTTCTCTGTGTGAAGGGCCCCTACCAGCTGCCACGGTTTGGACTAGCCACTAGGGCTTAGGTACCCAGGGACAGTAACTGATAGGGATAGGCCTGTGCACAGAGCCATAGGTAGATTATTAGAGTGATAAGCTAATTAACCTGATTTCCCCCTGTCCTTGTTATATTCCCCTAAATAAATCAGAGCTGCTTGTTTCAGCAAAGTTATACTGCCTGAGGTATTTGTCTATGTTAAAGTACTGTACTGTGATTGTTGCACTGTATCTCATTTCACAGGAGGTCCCAGTGCCGAAACCAGACCTGGGGGTAAGTGTATACTGTAGAGGGTAATTCTGATATATTGTGTGGGCCACTAGTGGGAAGAAAGGGGGTTGCAGTGTCCCAGAGGGCTGTGACCAAGTTAGTTTAACTATTGCAAACCCTGACCTCTGGGTGGAGGCACCCGCCATTGGATCCAGGCCCCTCAACCTGTTAGTGGCAAATCAGGCAGGGGTAGTAGCCCCTGGGATAGCGCCATCTAGGGGTTACATGCCTAATTTCTGGTACCCAGTCTGATGATTGCCTGTTACACCTTTGTGTGCCAAAGAAGTTCTGGATTGTCATTCTGTTGAGAGGCTGCAAGTATAAGCCTCTTTAGAGTATATATCTGTTCTCAAATATAAATTGTGATAATCTTTGTTACTTTCCTGATAATGTTGCCAGAGTTGCTGCACCATTTAAGTGACCTACTTAATAGATATTGTTTTAGGCTGATACTGTAGTAATTTAAATGTTGCTGTGAATGAACACCACTCAGTTTGTGAACATTAACTTGCTTCTCAAGCTCCATACTATACCCATAGGGCAGGTTCCCTTGCTTTGCCTTGGACTATGGGTTTTTAAAGCAACTTTTAAACTACTACAGTATGTGACTGCCACCTCTTTTTGGAATAATCAACCACCTGCCAACCGAATGTTACTGTCTCATCAGTCTTTCAAGCTGAAACTAAGAGATTGGCTCTTATCTCAGGCTACCTGTATCTGCTCCCTAGGAAACACCCTTGCCAATAAACCGCCGCAAGGGGCTCAGTGTACCTGTTGCCTGTGTACTAGTTTACTGCATAAACAATTTGCCTGGTTTTACTACTCTGTGTTGATGTTGATACTATAATCCTATCTCTTATGCCCTGTATTTCTATCCCTTGACTGGCTATGCAATGTTCGGATCTACTGGTAGTGTATGTCCTAGTTTTCTGCATGCAGAGAAACATTGCTTATTATATAAAGAATTTGTTTTTATGTTTTATGTTAAACCGCTATCTTATGAGGTGATGTTTATGTATCACTTTTTGTGACACCTCTGCACTCACTGTACCATATGTTATTACTCTGTATTATAACTTGCACCTGTTTTGTCTGTGCCACCGTATGGCCAAGGTTGCAACGGAAAATGGTCCTTTGGATCAGTTTGCTTACCCAGTTACCAAAAACATACATACATAAATAATAAATAAATAAACTTAACTGAATCCAGGCTATCGTTCTAATTATCTGTCTATAGTCGTTTTTGCCACTGTGCCCATCGCAGTACTTTAGTCCTACATGGGACCTTATATCCTGGCTTTACTGATTATATGTAACATCTTGGGGTGAAAGTGGTACTGAAACTACAAGATAATCAGACAGAACTTTACTCCTCTTTGCGTTAACTTGCGCTTGCACATGGAATGTCTTGGGACTATATGGCAAATTAGAGGTGTGTCACTGCCAAGCCAATTACAGCTGAAACTGCAATGGGTTTGGCAGTGTACACCAATGGCCAGGAACTCTGGTCATGACAGCAGTTCAGCTTTGCTGATGCGGCGTGTGCTGGACTGGCAAGAAATGAACCGCTCCAATGGGAGCGCTTCATTTCTTTCTGTAGCCCGAACTCTGGCCATGTACATTAGAGTGCACACTAATGTGCATGGCTGGAGTTATGTCGCTGTATTATCTCTTCCTGTCTCTCCGCCTCTGACCCCCCTAAAGGCTTCTTGCAACGTTAGCCGCAGCGGCTTTCTCCCAGTGCTCACTTCTGGGCCCCCCACCACTAGTCATGTGCGACTTTTCTCTCCCTCCTCTCGTGCTCACTTGTGCACCCCTGCCTCAACATTAGCAGCGGTGAGGCTTGTTACAGTCGACATCGGGGTGCTCAGTCCCCGTGGTCAGCAATAAAAAACAAAAAACAGGGTTGTCACTGAGGGACATTGGGAAGCCCACTCCCAGAGTCCCCCATATTTGTACCCCCGCAATATTCCGGGATACTGGGGAGCCCACTCCCAGTATCCCCATATCTGTAACCCCTCCTTTAGAAATGGCCAGACTGGTGGGCCAAGTGGTCCTTATCTGGTGTCAAAGTCTTTGTTTATGTTTCCCTGTAAAAAAGGAAATGGTCCCCCGATGTTTTTTTTTTATAAATGAAAAAAAAAGAAAACTGTCCCTCATCGTCTCCCCTGTCCCCCTTCCCCATCCCAGCCCTCCCACTGTGCACTCACCTCCCCTCCCCCTCCCTTACCCCATATGCACCTCCAGAGGTCAGCAGCTGTGATCTTCTCTGGACCGGGATACGTCTGCACTCTTCAAAGGCGAACCATGAACTGAAGAATCAAGGTAAGTGCCGTATAATGGCAGTCTACGGCATTTTGAACTTATGTTGATATCTCGGTCATTTTTTGGACTTTTTGCCCCAAATTTTCAACATAGTCTATTTGGGACCCCACCTCATGAATACTAGCACTGTCATTTCATTACTCGGTCCCAAAAGGTGATTCATGTTCACTGCACAGAATCACCTTTCAGGACTGATTAGCTAAATAACAGTGCCAGTGTTCATGAGTGGAGGTCCCAAAAAGCCCGTGAAGAAAATCCCCCAAATGACTGCATTATGAGCGTGAGTTGCGCAGTTTTTATGCACGCTTGTATCTTTGCCAATTTTTAATATTTTAACTACAGATTTTCCACATTGCCATATTTTCACACCTCCTCATGAGCAGTACAGCTGTCATTTTTCACATGCTTCCTGAAACACGTTTTCGCACCTGTAACACAGAATGGCGTGGTTGCTGTGCGAAATCAGCTTTCGGGATGGATTAATGAAATTACAGTGTCATTGTTCATGAGGTGGGGTTCCAAAAAAGCCATGTTGAAAATTTTGAACAAAAATACCCCAAACTCCCGAGTTACATGCGGTTGTTGAAAGTTTGATACACATGTGCCTAACTTCGGCAAATTTTGATATTTTCACTCCATATATTCAACATTGCCAGTTTTTTGGACCACCTCATGAACAGTATAGCTGTCATTTTTCACATCCTACTTGAAATGTGTTTTTGCACCTGTGGTGCCAAATGGCACAGTCGCTGCGCAAAACAACCTTTTGGGATTGAGTAACAAAATGATAGTGCCACTGTTCATGAGGTGGGGTCCCAAAAAGCCTATGTTGAAAATGTGGAGTGAAAATACCAACAAACACCTGGGGCATTAAGATTTTCAATCAGAATTCCCCACCCCCCACCCTGTACAGACTGGACAGGTGTTGAGGGTGTGGGTGTGCCTTGGGGTCGTCGGATGTAATGCTCATGCCATTCCATCCCCACCACCACCCTGCAGCCAGTGACAGGCACTGGGGTGTGACTGGGGTCTTCGGCCCTAACGTTCACCCCAGTCTCCTATACTGCACCCATCTCAGCTTATTTCCTTACGGAATTGGGCGAACCTTAGGGCCAAAGGCCCCAAGGCACACTGCGATGCCTGTTAGTGTCTACACGGTGGGGGTGGAATGGTGTGAGTATTACGGCCGACGACCCAAAGGCACACTCCCAACACCTGGCAGCCTCTGCAGGGTGGGAGTGGGGCATTAGGGATGGAAACCCTAATGCCTCATTAAGGAAGTAAATCAAGGAGGGTCGGTTGACATCACCTACCTTGATTTCAGCAAAGCCTTCGACAACATCCAGCACAGAAGGTTGATTAACAGGGTGGGTAGTCTGGCCACGGGGCACAAGCTGATAAACTCGGTTAGAAACTGGTTGACGGACAGGAGGCAGAGGGTGGTGGTAATGGGATCCAATCTGGGGAGAGGGGAGTGACCAGTGGGGTACCTCAGGGATCAGTCCTGGACCATTTACAGTGCAGCTTCCACCATGCAGCACCCGCCACTCTCACTGTTGTGTCCTCTCTCCTCTGAAGCCAGTACCAGTACCAAACACCACTGCATATACCTGCAAGTGAACGCTCAGCAATGTAGGTAACTTGCAACAGTTTTGGGAGCGAAAGATCTTTAAATTCAATGGACTTCATCTGACTAAGGAGGGAGTCAGTGCATTGGGGCAGAGTTTTGACGTCTTTGCAGAATATTTAAAGTAGCAAACGGGGAAGGGGTGCAGCACCTGATACGTCAAATGGGAAGAACACCCCTCCCCCCCTCAGCTAGTGATCAAACAGGAGTTCAGCATGTTTGTAGTTCATTTGCATCACCAGGAAAGGAAAAAGGTCCGGCTCCCCCATACAACGCACAAGGGGAAACACCAGACCTCACCCAACAACTAACACACCGAAATCTGGCCAATGGAAAATCATGTGCACAAATGCTCACAGTCTGGGAAACAAGATCCCAGACCTGCAGGCAACAATGACAGAGACTAAACTGGACAAAGTAGGCCATTAGCGAGACATGGTTCACCAGTAACCACACTTGGGAGACTTCAGTACTAGGCTATGTACTGTTCAGAAGAGACCAAGGTGCAAAAAGGGGGGGGGGTGGAGTGGCCCTTTATGTCAATGAAAATATCAAGGCTACAGAAATTCAGAATACACATAAGGAGCCAGAAGAACTGTGGGTCACCCTGGAAACAGGAAATGGAACAGCCATACGAACTGGGGATGTCTTCAGGCCTCCAGACCAGGGGGAGGACATAAACACATTACTGTTAGAAGATATACAAAACATGACAGCTAAAGGGGAGGTTCTGATAATGGGAGACTTCAACATGCCAGATACAGATTGGTTAATACCAGCAGGAACATCTGCCAGAACTAGACACATAGTGGATTCCCTGCAGGGGGAAGGCCTCAAACAACTGGTAGAACAATCCACAAGAAACAGGGCTATCCTAGATCTAGTGCTGACTAACGAGACAAGGATCACAGATCTCCAGGTAGAAGGTCACATGGGGGCTAGTGACCATCACATGGTATGGTTCAATTTGGCCACTAGAACTAAATCATCCCTTTCCAAGGCAAAAATATGGGACTTCAGAGGAGCTGACTATGATAGGATGGCCAACAGAGTTAAGCTAACCCTGGCAAGAAGAAATACAGGTCAGGGGGTACAGGCAAAATGGGCAAGTATTAAGGATGCAATACCTGAAGCAACATCCCATTGTGTTAGAGAGAAAAGGAAGTGCAAAAGAAGAAGAAAACCACTTTAGTTCTCAACAACAGTAGCAGAAAAGGTCAGAGCCAAAAGGCTGGCCTTCAGGAAATATAAGGGAATGCAGCAGGATGAAGATAGGGAGGCATACCAAACTTCCCTAAGGGAAGCAGGGAAGGCAGTACAGCAGGCAAAGGCCCAAACTGAGGAACCACTAGCACGAACAGTAAAAGAAGGTGACAAGACTTTCTATAGATACATTAGTGAAAGGAGAAAGTCCGGAGGGGGTATTGCTAAGATCAAAGGGGATAAGAGGGAGTGTGAGGAGAAGGAGGACCAAGGAAAAGCATCTATCCTAAATAGATGTTTCTGCTCAGTATTTACTGAGGAGAAGGTAGGGCAGGGCCCACTGCTCAGCACCATGGACACAGGGGGGAGGGAGGTGTGCACTAGTCCCTTCACAAAAGAAAGAGTCCTACAAGAGCTCGCTAAGCTCAGAGTGGACAAGGCAATGGGACCTGATGGCATACATCCCAGGATATTAAAGGAGCTAAGGGTGGAACTAGCAGAGCCATTATCAGAACTGTTTAGTGAGTCTCTGAGTACAAGAGAGGTCCCAGAAGACTGGAGAAGGGCTCATGTGATCCTGCTCCACAAGAGTGGTAGCAGGGAGGAGACAAGGAACTACAGACCAGTCAGTCTCACCTCAGTAGTGGGCAAGATTATGGAGGCACTCCTTAAGGAAAGGATAGTGCAATACCTGGAATCCATAGGAGCACAGGATTCAAGGCAGCATGGGTTTACAACAGGAAGGTCCTGTCAAACTTGATTTCATAGATTTTTTCGACTGGATAATCAGAGTGGTGGACCAAGGGGGAGCAGTTGATGTCACCTACCTTGACTTCAGCAAAGCTTTTGATACTTTTCCACATGGAAGTTTGATTAATAAACCGGGTAGGCTTGGGGTGGGTCAGAAGTTGGTCAACTGGGTGGCAAACTGGTTGATGGGCAGAAAACAGAGAGTTGCGGTAAACAGTATACAGTCAGAAGAGATGCAAGTCACAAGTGGGGTACCTCAGGATCAGTCCTGGGGCCAGTCCTCTTCAATATCTTCATCAGTAACATTGCAGATGGACTGGAGGTTAAGGTTTGTCTGTTTGCAGATGACACCAAGATCTGCAACAGAGTAGATGATCCAGATGGGGTGGGCAGAATGAGAAGAGATATGGATAAACTGGCAAAATGGTTGGAAGAGTGGCAACTGGGGCTTAACTCAAAGAAGTGCAAGATCATGCACATAGGGAAGAGAAACCTTGAAGCCACCTATAGGTTGAGAGGGGAGTTGCTGGCAGTCATAAGGGAAGAATGAGACTTGGGCATCATCATCATCACAGATGACCTGAAATTATCCAAGCAGACCACTAGAGCATTAGGTAAGGCTAGGGGGATGTTGGGGTGTATTAGTAGGGGTATCACAAGTCATAAGAGGGAGGTAATAATCCCTCTTTACAAGACACTGGTTAGGCCCCATCTGGAGTACTGTGTGCAGTACTGGAGGCCACACCTTCACAAGGACATTAACAAAATGGAGGCAGTCCAGAGAAGGGCAACTAAAATGGTGCATTGACTGCATCAGAAAACATATGAGGACAGATTAACGGAGCTCAATATGTATATCCTAGAACAAAGGAGGGAGAGAGGTGATATGATTGAAACATTCAATCATCTTAAGGGCATTAATAAGGTGAAAGAGTCTAACATGTTTCAATATAAGAAAAATAGCAGGACAAGAGGACACAACATGAGATTAGAGGGAGGCTGATTAAGGGGTAATGTGAGGAAGTTCTTTTTCACAGAAAGGGTGGTGGATGCATGAAATGGCCTACCTCAGGAAGTGATGGATATGAATACAGTGCAGGGCTTCAAACAGGCATGGGATAGGCATAAAGGGAGCAATACAGATGAGTATGAATAGATAGGCCATTGACAGAGTAAAGGCCTACGGCACATTCATAAGGTAGAAAAAGAAATGGGCAGACTGGATGGGCCTTGCTGTCCTTATCTGCCGTCAACCTCTATGTTTCTGTGTTTCTACGTTTATCATTCCTCTGGCAGTTTTCCACACTGCTTGGACTTATGGACCTATTACATTTCTTTGTTTTTTATTGCTATGCATCTGTACATCTGGTGTGGAGGTCTGCGTACCTCATCTTTTATTTTGTGTACTACACTATGTGCTGTAAGATCATAAAATTCATAAATAAAAAGTTAAAAAAAAAAAAGCAGTGGAGTGAGTCGTCAGCCAGCCATGCTGCCCGAAGGTGTTCACTCCAATAAAGTACTTATTCCTGCTGCAACCTTATAAGAACACTTTGACTCTCACACTATACTGATGGAAGCTGCTCAATCCACCATTACTGTATGCACTGCGTTGTTCTCGGCCTGACCATGGCTGCATTGCTAGCTGCCTTTGCTGCTGTCTACATCAATGGGGCTGACTGCTCTTAGTATGCCACTCTCCCTGTTTGCTGCTCTGTATCATTGTATTACTAGCTGCTTGCTGCTGCCTACATGTCTGGGGCTCTTTACCACCAGCTCCTCTGAAATGTATAATAAGCACAGTCCCATCAAAAGATCAAGAGTCCAGGGTCACCATCTGCCCTGGATTACTCTGGAAACAAATGAAAGCTACCAATGCACAGACCAGGCCTGGGCCAGGCACAATTTCTCAGAGCTAACCTTAGATAGGCATGCCTTCACATCCTCTGTAGCCTCTGCACTAAGATCACAAGCAAGGCAAAAGCCACCTATTTCCAAAGTAAGCTTAAGCATAAAGGTTCAGATCCATCTAAATTTTGGAAAGCAATCCGCAGCTTCCTCAGTCCCTCCTCACTGACTGCCAGGGACCAGGCTACTCCGAGATCCATGGTAACAGCTGAATATTTAAATGTATACTTTACTGAGGATCTGAGGGCTCTAATTCTCCAACCTTACTCCACCCGGTATCACCAGCCTCGCCCACTTGGTATCTTTCACCTCCAGGCAATCTTGCTGGATGAGGTATTCAAAGAACACTCTGTGTTGAACACTTCATCCAGCTGCAGGGATGATGGCATCTCCCCCATGTTCATCAGCAGAGGAGCACCTGCTACAGCAGCTCCCATTGCCCACATTTTAACCAGTCTCTTGCAACTGACTCCTTCCTCCATAACTAGAAGCCTGCATTAGTCATCCCTATCCATAAAGGTGGTCCTACGGATGCTCCCTCCAACGTCTGACCAGTTTTCCTCCTACCAATCCTTTCCAAGATCTTCGAGAGGCTGGTGAGGAGGCAACTTGTCAACTTCTTTCCAGTTCAGACTTTCTGACCCATTGCAGTCTGATTTCCACCTTAACCACTCCACCTCCCTCCCTCCTCCGGGACACCAACCACATTCATTCCAACATGGACAAGGGTGTTGACACTGGGGCCATCTTTATTGATCTTGCTAAGGCCTTTGACACTGTAGACCACAACCTACTCCTGGAAGAGCTGTTGGCCTTCGGCAGCTTCCCCCTTCTCTAGCATGGTTCCACTCCTATGTAACCAGCAAAGCACAATCAGTCAAGCTAGCCGGAACCACGCCCCGGTCCTCCAAGGATCGGTCCTGGGCCCTTTGTTATTCAGTCTTTAGAAATAATCTCCCCCAAGCTCTCTCCTCTAGTGACATGCACATCTAAGCCAATGATACTGTTATCTATGTATCTGGCCCCTCTGACACCTCCATTGAAGAGTCCCTGCAAAAGGACTTCACTGCTGTTCAAAAAAGGTTTCAGGATAACTAATTAGTCATGAACCAAAAGAAAACTATATCTACATCTATGCTGTTCGGATCCCGTCAGTTTTCAAGTACAGGCCCTGTCACATCAAACCTATGCTCCATCCAAGAGGAATGCCTTGATATGGTGTCTTCATACAAACACCTAGGCATGTACCTGGACCTGCATCTCCATTCTTCTGGACACATATGCCAGGTAACAGCCAAGTGCTACGCAAAGCTTGGTGCCCACTACAAAATGAAAAGCTTTCCTCCAGTCATGCATCAAGAAGCTGATGGTTGAAAGCTCCATCTTCTCCCTACTGGACTATAGGGACACTGTCTACGCAGGAGCCAACGCCTCTGCCCTGTTCAAACTGTCTGTACTATTCAATGCATTATGCAGACTCATGTTGGCCTACCTTTCCAGAACACGCCACTGTATAATGTACAGCAAACCTGGGTTGTTACTGCCCCCAAAGGGGCACTCTCTGCACACTGCGCTACTGGGGGGGCTGGTTCCATATCAAGTCAGCGCAAGAAAAATTTGTGCGGTTAATGTACGCATGGTCAGTTCAACACTTGCTATTTGCGCTAATCAAATCTCGCCGAAACCATATCTCGGCGCACAATCTACTTTCCCTCTATTGCCGAAGATGTTTATTTTTGCAACTTTGATTGGTTGTACCTTGTTCCACTGCCACTCAAAAATTTGTTTAGGAACCCGAGGACCCAATGACCTGTATGTATGCAGTGTCTAGTTGGGTTACTGCTAGTCAAACGATGCGGCTGTTTATAAATAAATGAAATGGAGGCTTTTGAAAACACTGCGATGGGGTGACGTTTACACTGCCCATGATGAGTTTCTGTATCCTCTTTTAGATTATTTTGAGGATACAGTGTTTGTTTTGCTACTCAGAACAGCCACTGTTGCACTCCTACGAAATGCTTTTGTATTCAGTGAGATGTTGTTTGCGCAAGTGCCCGTGTTTGCAACCCACCTACATTGCATCAAGAACAGCCACTGTCGCCTCAGTAATGTTGCCTCAGATAGTAATGTTATGCTAAGAAATTCTAAGAAGTCTGCTGTTGTATATAGTGACACAGTTAGTTGTGCACACATCAATTCATTGCGATGTTTTTTGTGCAAGTGACCATGTTTGTGCTGAATGTGCTTGCGCTGAAATATGCTCCATGCTGCATGGGCTTTCGCTGTTAATACCGCACGGTAATGCATGCGCGGAGTTTAATGCGTGGTAATGACATGATGACCTGGTGGTTAGATACCAGACAGGAAAACTTCGTAGTTACCTCTTAGATCCCTTTACACCAGCTTCTGATCGCACTTACTCTCTCAGGACTAAGGAAGGTTACCAGTTCCGGATTCCATGCTGCAGGAGAAACTTAGGGCAAGCCTCAATCACCTTTAGACTTTCCACTGTTTGGAATAGCCTGCCTGTCAAAATCACATCGGCCAATTCCTTCGTGTAGTGTAAGTGGCAACTCAAGGTTCATCATGCCTCTTTGAGTTCATGCCCCAGCTGCGCCAGTCACACCTCATCTGGTTGCATCCATCATAGGCCTGATGCTACGTAATGGGACCACCAAGTCACCAACTATCTTTCTCTACATTTCAGAGTCAAATTGGCTCACTGCCTATTGTATGCTATGTTTGTAATGTTCTTCTTAGATAATGGGAGCCTCTATTGTAGACTACAGTTGCACCTTGTATGTGTTTGCATACAAAAGTATTCTGTTCTGATATGCACTGCTGCTCTTTTTAAGACCCTTTGAGGAAGAATGTATTCCTGTGCTTTCTGTAATTGTGCACCTGTACTTTGCTGCACTCAAGACCCCTTGTGGGTGAATGTACTACCCCCATAACATTCCTTCCCCCTCCAAGGTCACAACTGGAAACAAGCCTTCTGGGCTGTTCTTGTTTACCTAGTAACATATGTTTATGTAACCCCAGGCCGGCATGCCGTTTGTATCTGACAGCAATACCAGATGGGCTGGGTTCGGGGAGGAATAGGTCAGTCGGCACAAAGGCTAGGTTTGGCTACTCTGCACAGGGGCACCCAAGTAATTCCAAACACAGGAAGCAATAACTGTAATATCCAATACCAGAAGTGGGATTCTAAAGTGTGGCTTTTATTCACATCCAAACAGAATAAACAAAGCATAGATGGACCCCCACGGGGCTACACTCCTGGTAATGCAGATTAAAAGAGACCAGAACACATCCTCATCACTTTAGCCCTCAGGCTCTACAACACACTGGGCACACAGCCCAGACTTGTACGCTACTTTGGGTTACACAGCCCGAACTTGTACACGGTTCTGCGTTTTCCCTGGCTCGGCTCCCTTGCCAGCCACTTGGACACCTTCCATACTTCATGGAAACATTTTCTGGTGGCTCCCTAAACTACCTAAGAGCACCTTGGCTCCATCAGGGAATCTTTCTTTTAATCCCATGTCTGGGTACTTTCCTCAGGCACTGGCCAAGTACCTGAGAGAAAGCAAAAGGTGTCTCAGAGCAAATCCGTAGAGGTGAATTTGGTTACTACTAATGAGGGTCTCCCACCTCTCACTCCCACAATTCATACCCGGCCATTTCTCTGGACAGAAACACCTCATCCTTTAACACTGTGCTGTGTAGATTATTGCTAAATGTATTTCACATTCCATCTACTTGTTTTGCTTCCCATTTGTGCTGGACTGGAACATACTTATAAGTGATATTGTCCATTACTCTAGACCCCCCACAGGTTAAGCAGTCCAATCCCCACATTCTTTCTTTCCATTTGTGCTGGACTTGAACATACTTATTAGTGGCATTGTCCATTACTCTAGACTTCCCACTGAGTTAATCAGTCCAATCCCCACATCTTCCAACTGTACTTGGCTGTCTTTTCCTGACCCCACAGCAACAGTCCCTTTAGTTTCCTTCTGTTCAGGCGAAAACACTTGGCCCTTTTTCAGAGCGAACTCACCCTTTGGTTGCAGGTGCCCCACAGGCGTTTCCTCCACAAGGAATCTTCCTCTCAGAGCTTCTGGTGCCTCAGCACAACTTGAACAGGCAGCTTCTTTCCCTTAGCCGGACCCAGGAGGGTTGCCCCTGGAAAACAGGCAAACACCTTCCACCCATCCCCTCAGGGATGGGGCTGTGAACCATTGAGAGCAGTTTCCACCACTTCAATTACCAGTTCCTGTGTTCCTCTTCAGGTGGAAACACACACCTTAAACCAAAGTAGCTCTGAAACAGAGCTTAAAGCTCTGAGAGCCTGCACACACTCTGCTGCACTACAGTCTCTCACTCAGACTGCACACAGACTGGCTTCAAAATCCCCAATGTTCTACTCTAACCTCCAACTGCAACATTCCAGTGTGGCTTATGCAGCTGCGACAGTTCTAAAATGATGTCATCCCTCAGCCTCAGCTGAGACTGAGAACAGAGTGAGACAGCGTGAAATCCATTTAACTGGAGTTTCACAAGCTGCCTTCCCTGCCTACCACTAGGTCTTACTGGGATTCTAGTAACCCCAGGTAACAGGGAGGTTACACTCACCCTGGGCCAGGAAAATGACTGTCCGCAGTCATTATTCACCCAGCTTAGGCCATCTCACCCCATGTGTTGACTACGGGGAAGTAGCGCTACCTTCTCCCCTACCATGTGCCAGCACAGGCAGACAACACTAAGGGCCTAGAGGCCTTTGGCTGACACATCAGCCTCTGCTCTACCTGCTGACTATGGGTACCTAGTGGCTCTGGTAGAATTGTCCAGAGCATAGCCCTAATAGATCAGTACTGCAACCCCTACTGCAGGTCAGGGCCACAGCCTGTCTATCCCCCCTAGCCCTCTAGGGAAAATATGTCTGCCTCTAACTCAAATCCCAAAACAAAACAATCAGGGGACCTCCCCGACCCTAGACACCATGCAGCCACACACCAGGAGCTAATACCATAAACTATGCATTACTCCCACATTCCCCCACAACCATACCTGTGGAAGAAAAACGTTACACACAGTAACAACAACAACAACAGTACTTTAAACACTACACTCTAAAATACTAGTGAGGAACTCCGCTGAGTTCCTCCTCCTCCTCTTCTTGTCTTCTCTTCTATCTTCTTCAGGAGCATCTGCAAGAAAAAAGAAAGACAACACACACTCCTAATCTGCATACACAGTCTATCTAAAACCCCTACCATCAAAATACTGGAGAATCCCAAAAAGATTTTTTTTAGAAAAGTAGAAAACAGTATAAACATTAGAAAACAGTAGAAAACAATGGCATTATTTACAATGCACCATATTTTGGGGATGGAGTGCCCTAAAAGTCCCATCTAGTGACCACAGTGCCTGAGGGCAAGTCCATTAAAGAGTCTCTCCTGGGCTGGAGCCCGGTGAAGCACAGTTCTAGCAGGCCAAAGTCCCGAAGGGGAGAGTCTTTGAGGACAGTTCAAACATCTGAAGTCTGCTAGTGTAGGGTGTGTACTGCACTGTCATAAGAATAGAAAAGTCTGGACTTGCCAGTCCCTTATAGAACGACAATGTCACAAACCTGGTCCTCAGCCGAAGACTCTCCCTGGCAGAATTCTTCTGATACAGCTGGGCGGACATCTTCCGGGAATGACAGGAGGGCACATCTGGAAACTGCTGGATTGATGTCATCTCTGGAGATGGAACCTTGGAACAGGAACAAAAAGGAAAACAGCTGGTCTGAAGTCATCCAATTACCAGGCAACGAATCAGGATTACAGCTGGGCTGGCGTCCTCTCTGGATCTGAAGTCACCTGGTGGGCCAGTCGATGGATTCTGGAAAGTCAGTACACTGTAGAACTGATGACTGTGGGGCACCTGAGTCCTGGACGTCCATACTGGCAGAACAACATAGGTACTGCAATGGCTGGAGTGGCAGCACTGGCTACCACTGCTCTGCTTTCCAATTGGTAGGCATGGGCACATTCACAAGGAGGTCTTTGCATTGTGGCCAATAGCACAACGGGTCAGGCGCTTTGAATTATTACCCCGTCTGGGCGTTCATAATTCACACTGTGAAAGGTTTCATGTCCCTCTCCATCCACAATTCGAACAGTCTCCATTAACAGTGCCCTGCCTCTTTTCCACTGGCTGTATTTGTTCGTGAAACATTCTGTGCTTGACATGCTTGTTTGCACCAGGATGCACACATTTCATTGCTTCTGCCCAAATCCAGGACTTCCTGTTTTGTTCAATCTCCTCCCAGACTCTCTGAGGAAAGGTAGGAAAGGACATCCCATAGATTTCATTCGCCTTCCTATGAACCAGTCTCTCCTCTTTACTAGCTTTGGTCAACCTGAGACCTCTGGCATGGCTTTGGGGTGGCCAGTCCTGGTTCTGCCAGCTACGCATTCTCAACGAGACAAAAAATGGATCCCTAGCTTCTTCTTGCACAGCCAGGGCAGTGGCATCACCACTCTTTTCCATGCAGTCCTCTGAGGCAAGAGCTTGAGGCTGTGTACCAGTTCCTTTTTCACAAGGCCACATAGGTTCCCCCTCTTCTTCTTCCTCACTGAGAATCTGTGCCCAGGAGAGAGCAGTCATCCTCACTCCTGAGACTATCCACTCTTCACTGTGCATGGAGGTCGAAACCTCCCAATCAAAGGCCTCCCTCATCTCGTCTTCTCCTGTGAGACTTGGGCTAGGCCCCGCTCTCCACGAGTCTACTGATGCTCTTCCTGCTATGTCTCTCTGTGACTCAGAATATGAAACATCAGCACATTGTTCTGTCTGTAAATCTGCACCCTCTAGCTTTGTGCCACACTCCCCTGAGGGGCCTTCTCCAACAGGCTCCGTCTGGTGCTGTGTGCTGCCAACTGCAGATTCTTGAAGTTTTGTCCATGTGGGAGCCAAACAAATCTTGGGCACTTTAAATAAACCATATTCCTCTAAGCACCCAGAACAGTGAGGTACCATGAAGACGTCCCTTCCAGCATTTAAGCACATCAAACATACTTGTACTGGATATCGCCACATGAGGAGGCAGTCATCCTCCGTAGTAACATTTCTCAATGTCCCTTAACTTGTTAATTTCTACTGCTATCACAGCCTGGGCATGATCCTGGTAGCGGGCTGGTCCTGAAGCCATGACTGCAGAGAAAAAACAAACAACGCTCACTGTTATTTCAAGTCCCATATCACTGAAAACTTTCCTTCTCTTTCAAAATGGCTCCTCTGCTGCTGTGTTTACTTTACTACCCCACCCTGTAATTGTGGCGGCAGCACTCCTACGCATCAACATTCTGAAATTGGGTCAAGCCACTGTGCATCCGATTTACACATTCTACTGATAACTTTTGCTCAAACTGCACAAATTTGCACTGTTCTTTTTCCTAGCACATTTATATGATTTACCATGGACTTTTCACTTGCTGAAGACATTGCTCTAGCTTACAGTCCCTTAAAGCCTCAGTATTTCAAGCACAGGATTGCCTGTAATTCTTGCTGCATATCGGATACAACTCACAGTCTCTCTCATGGCTTTGTAACTTATACTGATGCTGAACCTATAATTATGCTCACAGTTGATGGCTTAGAATGCTTGCTTTTGTTGGTAAAGCTTAACACAGTCCTTGTTTGCAAAAGCGACTATACTGCTAAATACAGATTCAGCTGGCTTTTGGCAAAATCACTTAGTTTGAGCAATTATTTCTGTTGGCACTCACTGTTATCAGTAGCTGTTTGCTACAATGGAAAATGGCCTGCAGGCAGTCTTGGAGGCCTCTGGAAAGAAGCAGGTTGGCAGTCCTGCAGATTGTCCCTCTGAACACCACACTCGCAGTCCAGTTGATCGAGATGCGGGTTGAGCCCGAATTTAAACAGAAAAGTCAGTTTTTTAAACTTTTTACAGTGCTTTCAGTCACCGTGATGCTCCTCCTGATAAGCCAGTATGCACACTCCACTCACTCTCCCCTCTCGAATGCTGGGCAGTTGCTGTAGAGCTGGCTTGGGGGTGGGACTGATTGCAGTCTCACTAATCACTCAACGGCATGCAAATGAGCCTCTTTCCTCTCAAGTGCTTTTCTCCTCACGGCGATCATCGAGCAGGCAAATTTAAACTGCAAAACCACACTTTTTTTTTTCTCTCTGACTCCACGGCAGGAGCCCCATTGCAACCATTTTTCATGGCCATTAAGCACAACAAGTCTCTCAGTTCACAAGAAAGCATTTCCAACATCCAGGGCACAATTTTCCTTTTGCTACCCCTAGTTTTCCACACTTTTCTTTGTCGCAACAGTTTTAAAAGCTGGCAAAACGCTGTAATTTGATGCAGGATAAGGGCATACACTCCCAGGCTTTACTGCTCCTTGGTAAACAGTTGACATTTTAACAGCAGCACATGGACAACAACACACAGCAGCACATTAGTTAACATTGCTTCAGATCTTTGGGCTACCCACTGCCAGATAACCAAAACGCTAGCCCTTTGCCTGAGCACCTTTTTTATATTCCTCCCTAAATTCCAAACTCAAATCCCAGTGGTGCCTCCATTTTTGTAACCCCAGGCCGGCATGCTGTTTGTATCCGACAGCAATACCAGGTGGGCTGGGTTCGGGGAGGAATAGGTCACTTGGCACAAAGGCTAGGTTTGGCTACTCTGCACAGGGGCACCCAAGTAATTCCGAACACAGGAAGCAATAACTGTAATGTCCAGTACCAGAAGTGGGATTCTAAAGTGTGACTTTTATTCACATACAAACAAAATAAACAAGGCATAGATGGACCCCCACGGGGCTACACTCCTGGTAATGCAGATTAAAAGAGACCAGAACACATCCTCATCACTTTAGCCCTCAGGCTCTACAACACACTGGGCACACAGCCCGGACTTGTATGCTGCTTTGGGTTACACAGCCCGAACTTGTAACACGGCTCTGGGTTTTCCCTGGCTTGGCTCCCTTGCCAGCCACTTGGACACCTTCCATACTTCATGGAAACATTTTCTGGTGGCTCCCTAAACCACCTAAGAGCACCTCGGCTCCATCGTGCTTGATTGCTGGAGATCGGCGATTGTTGTCCCAATTTATAAGAAGGGAAATAAGATGGATCCTGCAAACTACAGACCTATTAGCCTTACTGCCATACCCTCCAAGATCTTAGAAGGGGTATTAAAGGATAGAATATATGAATATTTAGAAACAAATCATCTCACAGATGAATTTCAGCACGGCTTTGTAAAGGGTAGGTCGTGTCAGACGAATATGTTGGCCTTCTATAACCTTGTTATAGATAGATTGGATAGGGGAATCCCTGTCAATGTGCTGTTTCTTGATTTTTTTTTAAGGCGTTTGACAGGCTCCCTCACCTTGAATTAATACAACAAATGAGAAATCTGATTATAAACCCTTATATTATAAACTGGGTTCAAAACTGGTTACACGATAGAAATCAATATGTGAGCATTAGAGGGGAACAGTCCGATAGCTTGGGAGTGACTAGTGGGGTGCCTCAGGGATCAGTGCTGGGCCCTTGTCTATTTAATCTTTGTGTATCATCACTTCAAATAAAACAAAAATCTGTATGGATACAAAAGTTCACCGATGACTGTAGGATTGGTGCAGAAGTAAATATTAGACTAAATACATCAGATCTACAAGATACAATAGACAATATCGACACATGGTCAAATAAATTCAAATTGACATTAAATATAGATAAATGTTTTATTATGCATCTGGGCAATAGAAATCCTAAATTACCCTATAAATTAGGAAATATACCATTAAAAATAACAGATGAGGAAAGAGATTTCGGCATAACAGTATCCAGTAACATGTCCTTCTCATCACACTGTCAAAATATAGCCCAAAAAGGTAATAGGATTTTAAATTGTATACTGAGGCACATATCATCCAGAAGTAGGACTGTTGTTATGCCTCTGTATATATCCTTGGTGAGGCCCATTATGGAGTATGGAGCACAGGTGTGGTCACCCTTTAAAAAACAGGACTCAATCTTGTTGGAGCAGGTCCAGAAAAGAGCAACAAGAGCTATCCACAATGTGGTAGGGAAAAATTATGCAACCAGATTGACGGAGTTGAATATGTATTCCTTGGAGGAGCGAAGAAAGCGAGGTGATATGTGCTTAGTTTACAAGGCTTGGCAAAGTGATGATCTTTGGGATATCACTGGGTTAGAATTAAACAGTAGTATGTATAATACTAGGTCTCACTCAATGCAGTTAACAGCATCTAAAAGAAAGAAAGTACGAAGTACATGGTGGTTTAATCAAAGGGTGGTGCATGATTGGAATACATTACCGTTGGAGGTTGTGGCCAGTCAGTCTATTACTGAGTTTAAATCTAAATAGGCAGGAATATGAACCAGATTAGAAATTAGGAGAAAGTGGCGAGCATATAGGACAAAAGTCCATTTGGCTCAGTATCGTTCCTATGATTCCTATGACCAGGGAATCTTTCTTTTAATCCCATGTCTGGGTACTTTCCTCAGGCACTGGCCAAGTACCTGAGAGAAAGCAAAAGGTGTCTCAGAGCAAATCCGTAGAGGTGAATTTGGTTACTACTGATGGGGGGGTCTCCCACCTCTCGCTCCCACAATTCATACCCGGCCATTTCTCTGGACAGAAACACCTTAACCTTTAACACTGTGCTGTGTAGATTATTGTTAAATGTATTTCACATTCCATCTACTTGTCTTGCTTCCCATTTGTGCTGGACTGGAACATACTTACAAGTGGCATTGTCCATTACTCTAGACCCCCCCCAACAGGTTAAGCAGTCCAATCCCCACATTCTTTCTTTCCATTTGTGCTGGACTTGAACATACTTATTAGTGGCATCGTTCATTACTCTAGACCCCCCACTGAGTTAAGCAGTCCAATCCCTACATCTTCCAACTGTACTTGGCTGTCTTTTCCTGACCCCACAGTAACAGTCCCTTTAGTTTCCTTCTGTTCAGGTGAAAACACTTGGCCCTTTTTCAGAGCGAACTCACCCTTTGGTTGCAGGTGTGCCCCAGGCGTTTCCTCCACAAGGAATCTTCCTCTCAGAGCTTCTGGTGCCTCAGCACAACTTGAACAGGCAGCTTCTTTCCCTTAGCCGGACCCAGGGGGGGGTTACCTCTGGAAAACAGGCAAACACCTTCCCCCCATCCCCTCAGAGATGGCGCTCTGAACCATTGAGAGTGGTCTCCACCACTTCAGTTACCAGTTCCTGTGTTCCTCTTCAGGTGGAAACACACACCTTAAACCAAAGTAGCTCTGAAACAGAGCTTAAAGCTCTGAGAGCCTGCACACACTCTGCTGCACTACAGTCTCTCACTTAGACTGCACACAGACTGGCTACAAAATCCCCAACGTTCTACTCTAACCCTCCAACTGCAACATTCCAGTGTGGCTTATGTAGCTGCGACAATTCTAAAATGATGTCATCCCTCAGCCTCAGCTGAGACTGAGAACAGAGTGAGACAGTGTGAAATCCATTTAACTGGAGTTTCACAAGCTGCCTTCCCTGCCTACCACTAGGTCTTACTGGGATTCTAGTAACCTCGGGTAATGGGGGGGTTACACTTACATACATATGTACATAAAAAAATAAATGTACAGAGACATGCAGGTCTCAACTTGGATATGATAGGAAGTAGTTTTTATTGCTTTGTTCAATTAAAAACTATGGTCAGTAATTTAAGCCCTGTCCCCATTGCAGTTGTTAAACTGATTTAGTTAAGCTAAGCTAAGCAGTCTAACAGTACTTGTAATGGTTTGTGTCCACACTGCTACCCCGGTAGAGCAGTTTTCAACAACTGCTGTTGAGACCATCTCAGGAGCTAGTCTCAGCATTGGTATAAGCTCACATGTGCTTTTGTTTATCCACTACTGCCTTTCCATACTGCCTAACCTGAAAATACAAATAAAAAAAGTGCCTAGGCTTCTTCGTGCCTGGTCTGGAGGCTTCTGCCGATCATGTTCCCTTTTGTGATCCTTGTTCCTGTTTGTGAGGGAGAATGCTGGGTTTGTCCATCTGACTCCATATTAAAAACAAAACAAAGTCTTCTTGAATGGGTTCCACTCATTGGTACCTAGCTCTTGCCTGTGAGGGGGGAGAGTTGTGTCTGACTTTCTGTCCCTTTATTAAAAAACAAACAAGTCCTCCCCAAATATGTTCCCCTCATTGGTCCAAGCATCTGCTATGAAGGGGAGAGTGGAGTTGGCTTCCTGGTGATACTCTTAAGTATGAATGCAGCTTGCCAGGACCTCCCAGCAAACCACATCATGACTGCTGCTTGCTGTGGGCATTTATTAATCAGGCTGGAGATTAGCTGGGGGCCTCTGACAGCAAGGGAGATGGCCACTCCCAGCTAATCTCCAGCATGAATAACAAGCACACAGAAAATGGCAGCCATGATGGGGGGTTTCTGTGAGGGTCCTGGCAAGTGGCATTTAATAAGTGAGAGTCATGCCAGGAAAGCAGTTCCCTAGTGAACGTTATGCAGGCAAACTGAAAGTCACCACTGGGTGTCACGAACCCACTCCTGGGAGTCAGGCCTACTGAGCTCATAGTGCTCACCCCTAAGTGCAATCTGTGATAGAGGGGAGGAACAGGAATACCCTCCCCGTGTCCTCCTAGAGTGCTCACTGAATTCACTACAGAACACTCGCCACGAGGTCCCAGGGCTTCCTCTCTAATCTGGGTAAGGGTAAAATACATTCTCAAGTCTGTAGTCAGGTGAGAACCCTCCTCGGGTTGCTGTACTTTGGGGGGGGGAGACCAAGGCATTACGAGCACTTTGGGCTGCTCTTGTAATCCCTGTGTAACCTACCCCCACCGGCCCCCCTTGCCTAACTAGCAGGGCTGCTCCTCTCACCACCTGGCACCAAAGAGAGGGATGGGGGTTGTCACTACAGTTCAGTATACTAGTACTGGGTCCCTGGGAGATAACGTTTGCTCACAGTTATGCTAGGTTTTTACTTCTGGGCCAGGGGCACCCAAGTAAATCCAGACACAGTGGAAGCAATGACAGTACTGTCCAAACCAGGTTGGGATTCTAGAGTGTGGCTTTTATTCACATACACAGAGAATAATACAAAGCAAAGATGGACCCCCCACAGGGCTACTCCTACTGGTAATGCAGATTACTGAGGTACAGAGAACACACACATAGCGAACCCTCAGGTTCTGACTTGAACAGCGAACACTCTGGTTCTGAATTACACTTCCTCTTGACTAGGCACACACGGCCAGTATTAGGAGACTTTCCCATATTTCATGAGGAATTAATGGTGGCACCCTCGACCACCAAAGAGCACATACAGGCTCACAGAGAATCCAACCCATGTCTGGGTAAACTATTTTCTTCAGGCACTGGCCAAATGCACTGAAAGAAAACACAGGTGCACAAACTGAACCCGGAGAGGTAAAGATGGTTACTCCAGATGGGGGGGGGGGTCTCCCACCTTTTACTTGCAAATTTATACTCGGCCATTCATCTGCTTAATAACACCCTCACAGAAAACTTGTAGATGCTATCCTGAAATGTCTTCCACATTTAACATACTACATTACACACCTCTCAGGTGTCAGAAAGTTAAAAGTTCTGTAATTGGCAATGTCTGTTCACTAGACCCCAACTTTAGTAGACACTTTTAAACAGAAAACAGTCTAGGTGACAGGATCCCTTTGACAGAGAAAATTCACCACAAGGAATGCAGATGCCCCAGAGCTTTTCCAAACAAAAGTCACAGATACTCACAGAGCAGTTGAATCTCATGCAGCTTCAACACAGTCCAGACTGGACCAGGGGATTGCCCCTGAATCCTGGAATCCACCCCATCCCTCCTGGAATGGGGCACTGTGAAAACCACTTGGCTTGGTTTCTACCACTTCACCACTAGGCTGTACTGGCTCACACTAAGGTGAGAAACAAACAAACACTACTGGTAGCTCTCTGACAGCGCTAAAGAGAGAGGCTTCACTACCTGCAACCTCCTCCACTGACTCCAACTGCAGACTCTCTCTCTCTCTCTCTCTAACTGAACATTCTAACACTAACTCCCTGCAGCTAGCTTCCAGTGTGGCTTATGCAGCTGCAATAGTTCTAAAGTGACATCATCACTCCAGCTCAGCTGAGACTGAAAAAAAGAGTGTGACACTGTGAAATCCATTTAACTGGCATTTCCCTAGCTGCCTGTCCCTGCCTGCCACTGATTCTAATGGGATTCTAGTAACCCCTGGGAACAAGGAGGTTACACCTGAGTTGTGTCTTCTCCCACAGGTGGTGCAGCAATCTAGTCCTCTCCTCCAGACTCCTCCAGAGATCTATGTATCTCCCTACGTTAGTCACCCAGATTCCCTTTCCAAGATCCTAGTCTTTTGTAGTGATGGTGGCACCTTGCATTTACAGGCTGGTCTCAGGTTTTAGTAAACCTTCCCACCTACACACACAAATCCCTCACAGGAAGTTTTCAAAAGCAAGTGCTTTTACTAATAACAATTATCATACAAGACTTATAAACAAAAGATTTCAGAAATTTGGTTACAGATAAAAAAAAAAGTGGAAATATACATTAAAACACACTGTGAAATGTAACTGTCTAATTTCTACCTGATTGTGGTGAATCAGAAAGTCCAGAACATAAATGAAGTTTGCAAAGTTCCTTTCTTCTTGTGGATGCCTGGCAGTTTGGCTGTGTATCAGATGGGTTGGTTCCTCTTGTGTCTCTCAGGAAAGAGCGTCCAATGCAATTCTCTGAGCTTCTGTTCTGGGTGGCCTTATATTGGCTTACACATCTGCAAGTCCAGCTGTTCATTTCTACGCCAGCAGGGTTCTCGCTTGTGCTATACAAAATTTTAAGTGAATTAACCTTATTAATTAATTAGATGTCCTGCAGTCCCAACATCCTGGGCTGGGCCTTTGTTATCCCTGTCCTTCCTGCCACCTAAGAAAATGAAAATATGCCATGACAGTTCCTGGAACTTAAAGTATTTTTCTCTACCACCCCATATTAAATTTATTCAAAGCCAGCGAATGCATTGCTAGTCTTTTTTATTTTTTGGCATTGAAAAAGTTCAACTTGGTCCACAGGGGAGGAAATCTGGATACAGCTTTACTTAATCAAGCCCTAAATATCATGATATCAGGGCAGAAAGGGAGTTAGGGTGCATTCAGATGGAAGTGAGGATAAGGTCAAAAAAATGTATTGTGGTACTATAATCTATAAAGATCCTGCTGAAAGAATGCAACACATATGTCAAGCAGAGAAACACCAGCTTGGCATAGATACTGAATTCTTTGCTGTGGTATTATAGTGCAGCAGGTTAAATTGTGTCTGTATTAATTTTTGAGTGGGGGATTGTGAAAAATGTCAGATGGTTGTCAATTCCGACTCACCTTTTTTCTTCTTTGATGGCAAAACTGCTGCTTTAAGAAAATGGGCAATGTAGATCATTACGAGCCGTCATATTTTCAATAACCCCAACTTTTTACACCCTGTGGGTCACTGTCCCACATAGGTATTACGCTTCTGACAAAGGACTTGTTGGTCTGAAAGCTAAAGCTGTTTGTTCTTTTCATAACATCATTGTTGGTCCAATAAAAGGTATCAAACCATTTGCTCTGGATTTGTTCTTACTAGGACCAGTACGGCATTCAACATTTTGTTTGTCCCACATATGAAAACTGACCTTCTCACTCCTCTCTGAGTGTAAACCAAGCCCCCTTTTCGTGTTGACATATCCCCTTCCCCATCTGCCACATGCTTAGTGGCTGTGAATTTATGTAGCATTTGCATAAAATGCCAACTGTCATCCTTTGTAAGCGTCCCTTTATCAGTTTCTTCATATTTCCTCCAGTGTTTACATTTACCGCAGCAGTAAAGAGAATGTGTTCAGTACTAAAAATAAAAAGAAATTTGCTGGTGAGCTTTCTGTTTAGATGCCAGTGTTAAGGGGAAGCTGCATTTTCAAAACAGGAATACCTGGAAGGATCTAACAGATAATATAGAGGATAATGGATGCCTCTCCATCGTTAACAAGTGTGTTGCTGTATCAAGAGGTTACCCCTGGTGACATTAAGAACCTTGAGAGTGAAGCTGAAGAGGTTGTGTCGCCAGGGACAACCTCAAAATACAACTGCACGCTTGTTAAAGACGGAGAAGTATCCATTATCTTTTGCAGTGTATGATGCCACCCACAGCATGTGCAAAAATTTCACACATTCAGCCCAATCAGAGAGAAAATCCCCACACCCAGCACAATCAGAGACAAAAACAGCCCACATGCTCACTCTGAAAGTTCGAACATTTCTGTACTTACGATTCAGCTTGGGAACATAAAAGTAGACGAGTGACAAGCACATCAAATATTTCAATATAAAAAAAATAACTGCAGTTTAGTTTTATTAGTCCAGTTGATGTTAACAGTTACTTCCTGAAACTACGAACGATCACAAAGAGAGTTGCATGCAGCAGTTTTATGTTGTTATGCTGCAGTAGCTATATAGCTACTGCAGCATAACAGCACAGAATAACGTTCCTAATGCAGGTTAACAGAGTTTTGGCAGAGATGGATTTTAAGCAATTACAATGTTCCATCATACACTATATCCACATTTATGTTTACTAGTAGTTGTTTCTGCCTTCTCCCTGTGGAACAAAGTAAAATGGATTTGGAGTGGCGGGACAAGTAGTACGGTGCTCAGCAATGAAAAAACTGAAACAAGCAAAAGGATGTGGAGCACCCACATATACAGAAAGCACCAGGACTGCAAAAATATTATTCAAAGTCCTTTATTTAACTAAAGTGCATAGTGCACCCACACATAGTGAACATAAAAAGTGATGGCTGAGCAGCTCTGAAAGTAATGCTTCCCCCGGCTCCTGTCAGGCATCATCAGAGTGAATCACTGTGATGATGTTTGGCAGGGGTCAGAAGAAATGTTAGTTGCACAAAGGCTCAGCTGCCCTTTTATGCTTTCACTATGTGTGGAGTACCTGCTCACTGTTAAATAAAACTTTAAATAATACTTTTGGTCCTGGTGCTTCTCATATGTGAGTGCTCCTCATCCTTTTGCTTGTCCCTATGGAACAGCAGACTGAGATGGGACATGAGCTCAGTCTTCCCATTCTCAGGGGTATTGATAGGACTGAACACATGGATATGTTCTCCAGCAGGACACAGGAACATGCTCTGAAGTTCACAGATGGCAAGTTTAGGGGTAACATTAGGAAGCATATTTTGTCCCAGAAAATGGTGGCCTTCTAAACTGACCTGCCAATAGAGACTGTGGACATGAAGACAGTAGAGCGGCCCCCAGTGCTGCCCATCTCTTAGCTTTTGCCAGCATTGAGCTGATATGGTTGTGGAGAGCTTTTAGGAGCGGCAAGAGCATTGAAAAGAATACGTGGTGCTCTCACTGCACCAGAGTAAGATGTAACTGATACCGCTGCGAATACAGAACTGCACCTGTGTGATACTCATGCATGCACAGTTTGCCCCATAGTCAGCCGTAACATGGCAGCACTGACATAACTGCATATGCGCCATACTCACATACGCATAGTTTAAGTCAGCACCGGTAAAAGTAAGACCTCACTGAAAATGAGATACTGCATCTTAGCCAGGCTAACCTGTATCAGTACATTGTAGAAGTGGGTAAAATTAGGACCCCTCTGAAAATGAAATCCTGCATCTCATCAAAACTATCCTGTGTCAGTATATTGCCAAAATGGATAAAAGTATGACCCCACTGAATATTACATACGGTATCTCAGCCAGGCTATCTGGCTGTGTCAGTACATTGTAACAATGCTATAATACCATCAAGAGGTTCTGGAGACATGTGAACATTGAGAGCAAAGCTTGAGAGATTCCAACATTTTTCCAGAGCCTCTGTGATATGTTGCATGTGAGTTTTACCATTTAAAATAAATAAAAACAGCCTTAACATTTGTTATAGTGATTTTAATGACAGGCATAATGAAGTCAGTTGCATACATTTATTGATTTGAGCATACAGGAAAATGTACAGGAGTTTTGTCCCAGTTTTACATGGAAAATACAGGGAAAAGGAGGGTGCACTACAGGGAAATGCTTTGTTAAATCTGGGAACACTGCAGTTGACACTGCTATCATTCTTTATAATTCCCTAGGATGCCCCTTGCAACCTCTGAAAACCCTAAAACATTAGCTGCCTAGCATTTATTTACCCTTCCTACAAGTATAAAGCCATGAGAGTTCCAATGCCACTAATTAGGTCCAGAAAGGGTTAACATAAATCAACTCTTCAGAGGAAATACTATAAGTCATTGCTACACACACACACACAGACACACACACACATTGGGAGAGGTGACCACGAATGTAATTTGAAACTACTCTGCAGTTAGATGCTGTTATCAGTTGAAAGTCATGCCAGTAAATTATTAGTCTCCAAAGATAGCAAGTCACATTGCAATAAAAAAAAGCTGAGAAAATAGTGTTGGAATTGGTCTACTCAACAGAGAGAAGAGAATATTTTATTTAACTGTCAAATTGGAGAAGGATACACTGAAAACTCCAAAATGGGTGCCATGATACTCCATTTTTCCAGCTGCAGACAGCAAGATGCCTGTATGCAGCCCTCTTGCATTAGCTCTAAAAATGCTGTTTACCAAGTTGGATTCAAAAGGAAACATGTGTTTCTTGTACTCACTGAAGCACTACACAGTTGGGGAGGAGATGTGCTTGTCCACAGCATTTGTTTTTTAATCCCTAGGCTGCCAAAAGAACTAAAATGAATCTGTTTGAGCTCTGGACAGATGTTCATTCTGCAGCACTGCAAGGGTTAAATTCAAGGGCTGCAAAGACATGGAAGGATCATTCAAAAACTCCAAAGGAAGTGTTTCATGGTCTGAATCTGGTAGCTCATTTTTAGAGCTAATGCAGGAAGGCTGCAGGCTCCGCCTACCTACAGCCCTAAAAAGGAAAGTCCTCTTGCATGTGTTGCTTTTGCCTGTCCCAGCCCCTGTCATCAAGGGGAAAAGGTATTCTATGCTTGTCATGGAATGGGTAAGGGGGGGCTGTTGTTCTCCTCACAGGTCCATCTCCTGCTAGGAAGACAGAGCGATATTGGCTGTGTGCTTGGCCCTTGTTCACTGACCACCCAAAGGTCCAGCACCAGGAGCCCATCCCCACTGCTGGGACTCTTCACCCTGAATTTGTAGGCTGGCATCAGAAGCCCATTCCCAGTGCCTGAACTATCCCCCACCCCATGTTTTAGGCTGGAACCAGGAGACCATCCACAGTGCTGTGACCCCCCCCAAGATGTAGGCTAGCATCAGGAGCCCATCCCCAACGCCTGGACTCTCAAACTCCAAGTTTTAGGCTGGCACCAGGAGCTGGTCCCCAGTGCTGGGATTCTCCCTCCATCACAGGTTTAGGATGGGACCAGGAGCCCATCCCCAATGCTGGGACTCCCCCACATCACAGGTTTAGGCTGGGACCAGGAGCTCATCCCCAATGCTGGGACTCTCTACCCCATCACAGGTTTAGGCTGGGACCTGGAGACATCCCCAATGCTGGGACTCTCCCTCCATCACAGGTTTAGGCTGGGACAGAAGCCCATTCCCAATGCTGGGACTCTTCCTCCATCATAGGTTTAAGCTGGCACCAGGATCCCATCCCCCATGCTGGGACTCTCCCTCCATTACTGGTTTAGGCTGGCACCAGGAGCACATCCCCAGTGCTGGGACTCTCCCCCCATCACAGGTTTAGGCTGGTACCAGGAGCCCATCCCCAATGCTGGGACTCTTCCCCCATCACAGGATTAGGCTGGCACCAGGAGCCCATCCCCAATGCTGGGACTCTCCCTCCATCACAGGTTTAGGCTGGCACCAGGAGCCCATCCCCAATGGTGGGACTCTCCCTCCATCACAGGTTTAGGCTGGCACCAGGAGCCCATTCCCGAGCTGGACTCTCCTCCCACCCCAAGTGTTAGGTTGGCACCAGGAGCCCATCCTTGGATCCTGCCAATGATCCCTGTACTAACAAAACTGCCCCCAGATGGTGACTGGCAAAAAATCCCCTTCCCTCCCCAGTCATCCCCTGTCACAATGGGTTAACGGTGATTGTGAAACTGAAACAAACAAAATGTTCTGTTTCAAAATCACGGTCACAGTTAAACTGTTTAGACGGCAGCTGGCCAAGATGGGGACTCGAAGGTTTTTGCTGTCTGAGGACTGAGAATTAAGTGGGGGTAGGGATTGCATTAGACACCAGGGACTCTTGGCATGGGGAGGTGCCACTGGACACCAGGGAGTGCTTAACACAGGGACAGGATGAGGAAAGGGAAAGGGAAAGCAAAGCAACAAAAAAGACAGTGGTGCACACACAAAATCAGCAGTGAAAAACAACATGGTGCAAGCATGCTAACAGCAGTGTAGAGATACAGTGTGGTAAAAAAGATGACAAACACAACAAAAGGCCTCTCAGTCCACCTCTGCCGATGCCTCTCTTCATTTAGGAGGGGGTGCCACTTGACACCAAGGAGTGCTTGGTGCGAGAAGAGAATGAGGAAGGAGACTCACTAGACAACAGGAAGTGCTTGACGTTGGATAGGATGAGTCACCAGACACAAAGGAGTACTCGGCATGGAGAGAAGGTGTAGGAGGGGGTATCACTGCACACTGTTGCTTGGCATGGAACAGAGTAAGGGAAGGGGGCTGTCACCATTCCTGTCACCAGTCATGGCTCCTGCCAGTGTGGGGATGTTGACTGCATGCTGGGCTCTTGTTTACCACAAAGAAATAGGGTCTCTGGGATGTCCTTTGCTAGTTGGAAGCAGACTTGGTCCATTAAGGCCTGTTTAGATTAAAAGATGAACTGCAGTTGATTTTGCGCACTTATCCCTGGTATAGGCTCCTTCCAGTGAGGGCAGAGAGGATTCAAGTTAAGGAACTGCCCCCCTTCCAGCTGTGAGCAACCTCCTGCCCTTCAGATGGTGACCAGCACAGCCTGCACTGATACTGTGTTTTAGTGGTATTTAAATTCAGACATAAGCCATTTGAGGAGGTCAGTCAATACTAATCCACTCATAAGAACCCAATGACCCTGTCAATTGTAAGGCTTTGCCTGAGGCTTAGAGGGGCAGTGGGTGGCACATGCCATGCCCCCGCCAAGTGGTATATAACCATAGGTGCCCTAGCATCCCTTGGATACTGTTATTTTTTTTTGTCACCTTTCTCCCTTCCTCTTCCTCCTCCACACCCCTCTCTCACTGGGGGTGGGCCTTCTTCCCTAAGGTGTCTTTGGTCTTGGAAACCTTGCCTCTTGGACCAATGGGATACCTTGAGAGGTTGGAACTGGAGCCCTTCCATGAGGATTCCTGTGTTTTTATGACACCCCAACAGGGTGGTATTCCTCTTAGCAGGGGCAGAGAAAGAATAAGCCAAAGTACACAGCTGCACAGGCAATACATACTGCGCAGTCTTCAGTCAATGCTAGACCACTCATAACAGCCTGATGAGCCTGTGAACCAATGCTACAAAAAAAGTCAGATTTGTATTTCTAGAAGTCACACAGACAATATTTTTGCAAAAATAAATTTATTGGCTGGCTTGCAGTTACATTGCAACTACTTGAGATCAGATCCACCTGGCAGACACTATGTTACTCTAACACCATAATAACTGGAAAAGGGGTGTGATTATCCCTTACAAAATGCCAAGAGTCGCTTCCAATGAGGTATCCAATAAAACAAACATCACTACACTGTTGTTGCATATTGCTTTTAGAGTTAAAATCCAGAAATTCTCTCTAGTCTCATCAAGTTATTGTAGTCCCCTCCCCTTGGTTTGTGACTCACTCGATCTATTGCCATGAATTTGAAAGTCTGTATAGTGTTGCCTGTAGCTCCTATTATGTGGACTGAAACGCGTCAGGCAGGATGTGTGCTTCCAATAAAGTATGAACTTTTAACAGATATCTTTTTTAATTTCTTTTTTATTAAATGTTTTTTCTTACACTTATGTCAAGAGCACATTTCATACATTTTGTTATATTGTCACATGTCAAGTTCTATGTGTATTATTGACAGTTTTTTGTAATTCACCCTAAGGTTTAAATGTTTGATACAAAGTCGTATGCATTCTTTTGGTCAGAGACCATACTGAAGGTAAAGCTTCACCTCTTTTCTGTGTTAGGTCACACCTTGTTTACCCCTTAAATTTTGTTTACTCCTTCATTTCTAATACAGTATAACCAAATGAGTAATTTCCTCTTCTCGGTTAACTCCTCCTTTGTTAATTACATTTTCCTTCCCTTCAAATCTTTGGTAGTTGTTCGATCATCTCCCCGTTACCTTCCCCACCAACTCCACCGAACTTAAAGACAGAAGTGTGGATCCACCTCAGTATGCTTTTAACTGATATCTGACTTCTGGCATCCCTCTATAGAGGTTGGTGTGTTTATTCATTTATTCTTTATTTATTCATCACAAATCAGGTTTACAACCTTTGAGTCAGAGACTCATTTACAAAGGCACCTCATCACAGGGGGGGCAGACATCAAGATAGTTATTACAGAGCAGATTAAAACAGAGGATATCCTTATAGGTGCAGTAAAAGGAACATTTAACATAGATACACTTAGGTTACATAATGTAGTAGTTTATATGTTACTTAGGTTGCATAGTGTTACAAAATTGTGAGTTACACTCATGGATATAGTAGGTCCTCAGAGAAGAAAGCGGGTTACATCCCTGTTTGGACCTAGTAGGGAAGGAGTGGGTCTGGGGGAAGGAGAGGCTGTCCAGTGGATGTTGTCAAGCCAGGGGGCAAGGCGGGCAGGTACCACAGGTTACAGCAGGGGGTTAGTTGCACCTACAACAGCGGGTATTAAAGATATGGTTCAGAAGGTCTATTTTGAAGGAGCCAATTTTTGGCAAGTTGGAGATGCAGCTAGGGAGGGAGTTGAACCAGGTGGGGGCTCGGTAGAGGAAAGATCTCTGGGCAAGTGAGGTCTTGGTTCTGGGCACCTTGAAAGTGGCCTTAACAGAGCTACAGGTGGTGACGGACGATGATGACTGCTGTAGGGAGGTGGAGACCCCCGGGAGGGGGGGAGTCCTAGCAGTGATTTCTTAGCGAGAAGGCAGGTGTGCCTGAACCTTGGTGTTTAAATATTGAATTTTTTGGTGCACCACTGTCCAAATGCACACTTTCCTTTCTTCCTGTATAGACTTCATCTTGATATCCACAGAATGGGTCCTTGTGGTTACACAGTGTGACATAGAGACAATCACTATTTCAGCCTATGCTCCAGTGAAGCTGGACTTGCTGATCACCCCAAAGGTGAGATCTAGCAGCTGGTGACTCAATGTCTCTCTTCTAAATCAGGCAGATTTTCAGCAGATGGTTGAGACAGAGATCAGGAATTATGAGGCCACAAACCCAAAAGGACAACCATCAGGGGTGGCCTCGTGGGATGGTCTTAAAGCAATCCTCATATGCCATATCATTAGCTATGCCTCCAGGCGAAAAAACAGGGGCTAAGGAAACAACTGGAATTAGAAGAGCAGTTGTTTGATCTTGAGACAGAACATAAAATCACATTAGATGTTGGAGTCAAGCAGAAGTTGGAAAGATGTGGAGTGCTGCTTAATCAAGTTATAGAGGCACAGGTCAGCCCGGTGGCACTGAGGGTTGAGGCGCTGGACACCACACCTCATGCCACGCCAGTGACCTGGGTTCGGAAATGAGCTTGGGCTGCCAGGGGTCGGCAGGAGAGGGAGAGGATCGAGCATCCCATGGCAGTTCTTCTCTCCAGGGGGGGCGGGTGGTCCATCATCCCTCTCCTTGGCTGCCTCCTGGTGGAGGATAGGGGCAGTGCCAGACAATGGAAGATGCAAGAACGTGACATCAGGGGCACACGTGCATTCTCGGCCACAGGAGCAGGGACATCAGAAAAGGGAAAAAATGGCTGCCAGCTAGACGAAGCCTCTGCAGTATTCCATCTCCGCGGTTTCGCGACACTCCCAGGTCCACTGCAGATATCACTTTGGGGGGAGGCCAGCCCTCCCTCCTTTCACCCTGCCATGGGGGTAATCCGTGGGGGACATAGGGCCCGGAGCGTTGGGGTAGCATAACGGTCAGAGACTGGCAGAAGGCTGAGATATGCCGCCACGTTGCAGGAGGAAAACATCTCTATAGAAAAAAAAAAGTTCTAGAGGCACAGATAGAGGGAAATCTGAGGTTTTCGAAACAAAGATACTATGAATTGGAACAGCAGGTGTGGCATTTCCTGGCCTGGCAGCTCCTCAGAGAAGCAAGCAAGCGGATGTATGAGCATGCAAAAACTTGCTCAATCAAGACAGTGTGATACAGACCCACTCGTGACCTTGCAACATTTTCGCGGGTTTTACAAGAGCTGCACAAGCAGGGACCAATCCCTGACCACAGGAATAGGCTTGATGAGTACTTCCAGAGGGTATGGGTACCGAGACTCTTGAAGGTACAACAGGAGACTATTTCTGCCCCCCCCTTACACACTCAGAGATTCAGGGGGCAATAGCCCAGTTATAAGTTATTAAGGCTCTGGGACCAGATGAGATAGGAGCTGAATTCTATACAAACATATGAAGAAGCCAGCAGAAGAAGGCCATTTGGTCTATCGAGTCTGCTTGTATTGCAGTGTCCACAGCTTGAGCTACCGTCAGCCCTCCCTCCCTCCCCACACCTCCCATCCTCCCTACCCAGATCCTTACCTTCCCCATGCCTATCCCAGTCTCTCTTAAAGCTGCCCACTGTCTTTAACGAGATTACTTCTTCCGGCAGCGCATTCCAAGTGTCCACCACCTTCTGAGCGAGGAAGTGCTTCCTGACCTCCCTCCTAAACCTCCCACCCTCCAGTTTAAGACTATGCCCCCTCCTGTTATGGTTGCCACTCAGCTTAAAGAGACTCTCCTTATCTACCTTATTTATCCATTTCAAGTACTTGAAGGTCTCAACCATGTCTCCTCTCTCTCTCTCTCTCTCTCTCTCGTCCCCTCTCTCTCCTGTCTTCTAGGGAGTACATATAAAGAAACTTTAAGTCAAGCTGGCCCTAGTGCTGCTGGAAGTTTGCCAGGGGAGTCAGGAAGTGGAAACAGCCTTGCCCCCGTGGCAATACGCTCAAATCACAATGTTCCTAAAACTTGGTAAGGACGGAATGCTGTGTGACTCTTATTGTCCCATCTCACTTCTGAACTCAGACCTTAAGATTTTTTCATTCATACTGGCACTCTGATTACAGAATTGTGTGACTTCCCTGGTTCACCAGGACCAAACTGGTTTTATTAATGGCAGATTTATACATGACAATATTAGGCGTCTACTTACATACTGGCCAGGGCTCAATGGGGAAAGGAGTTAGCACTGGCTATCTTCATGGACACTGAAAAGGTGTTTGATCAGATGAACTAGGGATTTTTATACAGGACTCTGGAGGACATGGGACGGGGGGTGGGGAGTTTCTTACGTGTGTACAGGAACTTTATGTCTCCCCTTAAGCCATGGTAAGGGTTAATGGATGTCGGATAGATTTTTCCTTACCAGAGGCACCAGGCAGGGAAGCCCACTATCAGCACTGCTCTTCGATCTATGCATAGAGCTGTTAGCACAGGAAGTTTGGACAAACCCCAAGATTAAGGGAGTGAAAAGTCGGGATAGGGAACATAAAGTATCATGCTATGCAGATGATTCCCTATTCTTTCTTACTCACTCTGAGGACTTGGTGCCAGAATTGCTCAATGAATTGGAGGTATATGGCAACATATCAGGATATAAGATCAATTTTTCTAAATTAGAGGCCATCCAGCTAAATGGTTTAGTTCCTCCCCAGCTTCGAGAGGACTTTCCCTTTCATTGGGCTACAAATGGGGTTGTGCACTCTCTGGGCATACGGCTCTCGGCTAGGCTCAGCTCTCTCTTTAGCCTAAATTATGGAAAGCTGGAGGGGGAGGTAAGGGCAGATATTGCACGATGGAACCTCCCCCCATTGTGGGTGGCAGGGCAAGTGGCTACGATCAAAATGAACGTTCTGCCCAGATACCTCTTTCTTTTCCAGGCCCTGCTAGTTAAGGTCCCAGAGACCTTTTGGAAAAAACTACTTTAGACCATTCTTTCGTTCATTTGGGCTGGCTGTCGACACCGGATCAGAAAATGTATACCAACCTTCCCCAGAGAGAATGGTGGGCTGGCACTGCCAGATTTGTGTCTCTATTACATTGCAGCACAACGTTCTCTAATCGTGATGTGGGTCAAACAGAATCCAAACTCTGGTTGGCCAGACCTAGAGGAGGATATCGGACTCCCAGAGCCCTTGTTTACATTGCCCCATGTCTGAATAACTCCAAATTTACTGGCTTCCACTAGAAATCCACTCACAAGGCATACCCTCCACATGCTTCTGAAGGCTAGGTTGATTTCTGGAACGCCCAATGAAATTGGACCGCAAACAACAATAATAGGGGATCCAGACTTCCTCCCCACCCCAGCTGGAGTTGCAGGATTTAAATGTTGGAACCACAGCTCTTTAATAAGATTTAAACAGTTCCTACACAACAGGTCTTGCTCTGTTTCACAGACCTACAGCAACAGTTCAATTTGCCATGGCAGGACATCTACCATTTCCTGCAGGTCTGTCATTACATGCAAACCCAAGGGAGATATGCCCTAATTAATAGGGATCTCACAAAACTTGAACAAGTCTTGTATTGGGCTGTTAAGCTTGTAGGTAGATGAGGCAACGTTGCCGTGGCCTACAAGATGCTACAGGGCTCGGACCACTCTTGAGTTCCAGATGGTAAGGGAGGCTTGGAAGCGAGAGGCACAGATCACAATAAGTGAGAAAGACTGGAAATACATGTGGAGAATTGGTTGGCAAACCACCTAATTGCCCATGTGGTGAGAATTTCAGTGGAAGTGCCTCCTTAGGTATTTCCGTACCCTATGGTCACCAAGCACATTCGACCTAGAGGCTCTGAGCTGTGTTGGTGAGACTGTGGACAAGTGAGTATGCATCACCATATCTTTTGGGGATGCCCTCACTTACAAGCATATTGGTCCTAGATACACAGAGCACTGGAGTGCATTTGGGGGTGGGTATCTCCACACCTTTGAAATTTGATCTTGGGAAAAAATCCCAGGTGTAGGACACTTGCCCCAACAAATGCTTTTCCAACCTTTTGCCTGGCAGCTTTGAAGTGGATTACGTCACATTGGTTCATGGAAACAATACCGAACAGTCGAAGAGTGGCATATCAGGGTGCAGGAGCTTCACACAGTGAAGGGCATTGCTACAACATTACGCCTCAGTCTAGAGAAATTCAGAGAGTTGTGGCATATATGAAAGGTTTATAAGATGAGGGGACAAGAGGCACTGGATGGAACATAACAACAAGACTAGGGAGCAGCCCATTGTCAGTTGCCAGCAGGCCTCTCGTGAGAATGGATCTCACTGAAGTGGGGAACACATGCTGATGACGCGAAGTGGGACACATGTGGCTGGGAGTCCGTGGTACAAGAGTAGGAGATGGGTCTTAAACAAGTTCCTTTGCTCACCCACCTCAGAAGTGCTTCTCCTTCTTTCCCTCTTTTCGTTGGCCGTCCTTTCACCTTTTCATAAGTATCTCAGTAGACAGTGGCTACAAAACTAGATTTACAGGGGGCAGACAGTCACCTTTGTGTGTTTAACAGTTATGTTATTCGAAAGTGTGTTCGACAAATAATGACTCAAGACAGACTACAGTGATTCCTTAACATAGTTTTATTGTCTTAGCAATTCTTTTTTTTAATTTTTATTTTAAAATTTGTTAAATGGGTGAAAAAACACTGGGTCACACGGCCCTTTTACAGGCTTGACCCGGACAGACACTACATAAAAACAAACATGTATGCTTAAAAATACATATTATACCTCAAGAACATAATACAATACTTAAAAAAGTTCACTAATATATACAGTTTCCTAAACATACCTTATTTACACAAATTTAAAGTGTGCACAGATTAACATGAATAGAGAACAATCCACAGCCAATAAACGTTTCCATTTCCAAAGTCTATAAATATAAAAGAGCAACTCTACACTTTTGTATGTGCTTTCATAAGTAAGATGTTTCCACTGTTACAGTTTGCTAGAATACAATTTTTCATTTTCAGTGTTCCTTTCTAAGATTTACAACACATCTCGGTAATCCATCTAAAAAGCTGAATAAGGGGCGCTAATGAGCAGCTAGCTGAACGGACGCATAATCCCGCTGCTCCCTCCAAACAGCCTAAAATTAAGTTTTAAAATAATCAGAGAGTACCTAAGTCCGTAAAATTGTGTACCTTGTGGTGAAGGAAGACAGGATGGACAAATATTTATCCCTGGGCTCATCAAAAAGCCAGAGGATTGCCTCGAAAAATGCAAAGAAAGGTGGAGAGAATGGCGGCTTGGTCTTGCTGTCAGCGGCCGTGGTTGCCGCTTTGGGTAGAGAAGTCACAGGGCAGGTCATCGCAGCCCTGGAGCCACGGCTAATCAAACTGGAGGTAAAGTTGGACTCGAAGCTCCAAGAAATACAGGAGCAGCAAGTGGCACAGGCAAGTCGCATAACGGAGGTGGAGGAGAGGGTCTCACATATTGAGGATGAATGTTGGCGACCCCGGAGCAGGTGGCAGCTCTCCAAAAAGAATTAGCTGAATTAAAGGAAGCGTTTGACTACCAGGAAAATTACCACCGGCGCCTTAATTTACGGTTGAGAGGATTACCGGAAGGCTTGGAAGGGGACAGCGTAATGGATTTTTGTGCAAGGGTGCTGCCTGATCTACTGGGCCTTCAACTCCGGAAGGGAAAGCTTAAGCTCGAGAGGGCTCACAGGGCCGTGGTGCCGAAACTGCCAAGGGATCAGCCGCCGAGACAAATAATTTTTCGATTTCACCACTTCCAGGATCGAGAATTGGTGCTGAAGGCTTTTCGAGAAAAAGGTACAGTGGAATATGAGGGACACCAGCTCTATAGGTAGCAGGACTACTCGGCCCGCCTGCTAAAAAAGAGAAAGATGTTTAATAGCACCATGCAGCAACTACGGGAGCTTAAGGTCGAGAATTTACTAGTGTATCCAGCCACAATGAAAATAAAGCACGAGGGGGCAACGTATTCGTTCTGGGAGGTGGAGAAGGCCAAGGAGTTTGTACGGGCCTTAACTCATTGCCTCCTAGAAACGTCTGTAGGCGTCAGCAAATCTAACTACAGTGTGTCCCAGAACGCCTACAGAAGTCACCTACAGACTTCCTGTGTGCCCTAGAAACGTCTGAAGAAGTCACTCACATATTTTAATATTACTTGCCAGCCAGAATTGATTAGAATTTACTGCATAGTACCATTAGAAAGGTAATGTTGTGCTGAACAGCCTTGCCACTGACACTTTCTGTGTATCATGTTCACTTTAGGAGTTATTCGCATTTGTTTATGACATTTTGTCAATCTAGAACCACCTAAGCACTTTGAAGAAAACACACATTCTGGGTATCTTAGCCAGTATAAAACGAAAACCAAATTGAGTACAGTTGATTGCATAGAACCGTTGGAAAGGCAATTTTGTGTGGAACAACTTTGCCACTGATACGTTGTGTGTGTCATGTATACTTTAGGAGTTATATGCATTTGTTTATGGTATGGTGTGTATGGTTCAGATTTGTCCCTCAAACCTCACCAATACACCTTGACTCAAATGGGGAAAAATTATGTTTAATACTACAGAAATAGCTGTTTGTTTTACAAACAAATTATTAAAATTACATCTAATGTCTGGATGCTTAATTTGGTGTTGATATGTTACATATTTCACAACAAAAAAGGGTTTATGGTGCATTTTAGTGGAAAAAATATTTTGTTTTGCTGTTTGACCAGCACAGAAATAAAACTAAATTACCTGCTATTCCTTGCATACCACTGTTGGAAAGTTAATTTTATGCTGAACAATTTTTCCACTTATACTTTGTGTCATCTAGCACTTATGGTTTTGTGCTGTTAGCATTTGTTTTGGCATGCCAATTATGGCTTGATTTTGCCCAGGAAGGCCCAGGATTAACTGTTAACAGTATACAGGAGACAAGTGCTGCAACTTCAGAGAGCTCCTGTGAAGGCATTGAGTTAAAGCAGAAAACGCATTGATCTGGAAAGTTGGAACTATGTGCTGCCTGATTACAAGCATCGGAGAAGGGAGGTTTGTTTATTGTGTTATGTTTTTTCCTACCCTAGCTCCCATTAATCGAAGAACTGTGCTGGAAAGAGAAGGGGGCTTTTGACCAGGTGCTTAGTTGGTTGTGACGCACATTTTATTGACTGGCTCACTCAATGACTTCCCCAATCATATTCGGCATGGACTGAGGAACCTGAGTACTTTAGGAAGGAGTCGCTTTGTGGATGGTTGGATGTGAAGCAGCAGGACTATTCAGAACCAGGCAGAGAAAGGACTGAAGAGGAAGAGAAGGAAGAGGCTGCTGCAAGCGTGGTTGGGTGAAGGTAGGAGGGCAGGTGGGGAGCAGGGCCTAGCGTGTTGGTTTTTTTAGCGTGGCCTAATCTCCCTGCTGGCCTTAGCTTGTAACCCTGGTAGTCTAACTCAAGGGACGTGTGTCCTCATAGAAATGGGGAAAGCTGACGTGGGAGAGAGGCAGAGGACGAGGGGGTCTCCTGTCAAAAGGGCTGGGGAGGGGGAGGGATGAAGCAGAGGAAACAGAAGCTGCTGGGGGTGGGATGCCGCAAGGGGAGAGAGAACTAGTTCAAGTCAGCAGGACGAGGGAGGAATGAAGTTAATGGCTGTGGAGGGAGGGCAGGGGAGCGTCTTTGCCAGTAATTGGGGATGAGGCAGACACTCGAGTCGGGGAGACTACTAGTGTCAAAGGGGAGAATGGAAGGACAAGGGAGGGTGGGGGAAGAGGAGTACGGTTCTATGAGGAGGGAATGATGGGGAGGGAGGGGTGACTGCAAGAGTGGGGAAGTAATAGGTGGATGAGACAGGATGTTGGAAAGAGATGCTGGGGGAAGAGTTATAATAGAAGGGGGGTAAGGAAGTGAGTGGTGGGATCGGGGGTGGAGGAAGGGGGAGAAGCGGGCCTGGGGGGGGAACTGGGGTCGGAGAGAGGGAAAGACAGAGAGAGGGATGTACAAAGTTTAATGCTGAAGTTGAAGTTGATATTGTTCATGTTGTTATGTGTATTATTTTGTTAAGGTGCAACAAAATGAGTCATTCTAGTGGAAGAGTTATGCTCGCATTCAAAATATGGGACTGGGAAGGGAAAAGAATCATAGTTCTCAATGTCTGTAATGAAAAGTATTAATGTGACCACTTGGAATGTTCGGGAATCATGAATCCAGTAAAAAGGACTATGTTGTTAACAGTGCTTTAAAGAGTTGGGACCAAGGTAGCATTGCTGCAGGAGACACATTTGACAGAGGTGGAGCATGTTAAACTGGTTCGGGGGTGGGTGCGGAAGTGTTGTGACCTCTGCTTCGGTGCGAAAATGAGGCGTTGCTATTCTGGTGCACAAGGCCCTCCCTTTGGAAGTGCAGAGGGTGGTTAGAGATCCAAAGGAGTGTAGATATATCTTTATATCGAGAACCCTGGAGGGAGAGCAGATAACTTTGGGGTCAGTGTATGCCCTTGCGGTCTATGACCAACAATTCTACATGTCCTTGCTGGATTTATTGATCAAGGAGCAATGTAGGGGGTTAATATTGGGGGAAGACCTAAACTGGACAATGGATTCATGCATGGACCATTCCGAAGGGAAAGGGAAGGAAACAGGGTGTATGCAACAATGGCAAGGGGGCATGGCAGAGTTAGATTTAGTAGATGCTTGGCGTACGGCAAACTCAGGGGTGAGAGAGTATACATTTTATTCAAACCCCCATAAGACATGGTCATGGCTGGATTACATTTATGTCACAAGAGAATGGCATTCCCAGCTTTGGGATATTCGACATAGCCCCATACACGTATCGGACCATGCGATGGTGGTGATGAAACTTCAAGGTAGGGAACAGCGGGTAATCCCCTTGAAATTCCCCTCATTACGGCTCAGAATGAGGAGTTTAAGAAGCACCTAGAGGAGAGGTGGGATTTTTTTTGACAACAAATGACAAGGAGGAGACCCCAAGGACGACAGGGAAACGGTAAGGTCTTCATGAGGGTGCAATAATTGAATATATGTCACGGATAAAGAGAAAAGACAGGAACAGAGAAAAGATTTGGAAAATAAATTGAGGGAGTTTTAGATGAGGGTAGCACAGGGGAACAGGGGAGGTTGCCCATTCATTGATTATGGTGAGGGAAGCCCTGAATGCCCGTGTAAGAACAGAAGCCGGGAGGACCTGTTTTTTCAATAGGAGACATGTATTCAAGTGGAGGAACAAACCAGGACCAATGCTAGTCCGCCTGATGAAGGGTGGGAAAAGGACGGTTAGAATTACAGTGGTGAAGGATGAGTGGGGGATCCTACAGCGAGACGCTAAGGGGATGCAGGGGGCATTTTGCTCTTTTTACCAACAACTATATCGAGCGGAGGGCATGGGGACACGGGCACAGATGTTAGAGTTTCTGGGGAAAATTAAAGTCCCGGAGGTCACACAGGCTCAGAGGGATATGCTCGGACATCTGATAGTTGTGGAGGAGTTGCCAAAGCTACCCAAAAGTTACAGAAGGGAAGGCTAGTGGACCGGATGGTTACCCAGTGGAATATTACAAGTTGGTGGGAGCCCGGACTGCCAGGGTGTTAAGTGAGGTATTCCAGCAGAAGGAAGAGTTTGGGAAATATTGACTTACATTGACAGATGCCACGACGCCTGGATATATGCCAATTTAAAGGAGGGAAGGACCCACAGGCTTGTGCCTCATATAGGCCAATATCAAACTCTGCAACTTGACTATATTTACTTACTCTTGAAATGCCTGTTATATATGCTGTTTGTGTCTCACCTGTGCTGTTCCCACTGTCTTGCTTCACAATTATATTGTCTCCCCTCCCTGCGATGAGGTGCCTTTGTAAATGAATCTCTGACTCAAAGGTTGTAAATCCGATATATGAATAAATAAATAAATAACTGTGATCTTAAAATATTAGCCAAGGTATTGGCGCTAGTAGATTAGAGGAGATCCTCCTGTGGGTGGTCCACCCAGGCCAGACTGGGTTCATAAAAGGGAGGCAGTCCTATCATAATATGAGGCTCCTGCTTAATGTGATTTGTAGAGCGAATGGGGAAGGAAGATATAGGGATTATCTCAATGGACGCTGGAAAAAGCATTTGATAGGGTGGAGTGGGATTAGCTGTTTGAAGTGATGGGGCGGTTTGGTCTGGGTGGAGCATTCCTGGGATGGGTACAGGTGATGTATCGGCGGTCCGAGGCGCAGGTAATAGTGAATGGTAATAGGTCAGAGAAGTTTAATTTAGGGAGAGGCACGAAAACAGAGCTGCCCACTTTTTCCCCTGTTCTTTGCATTGGCGATCGAACCCTTGGCTATTGCTATAAGGGAAAATGTGAGAATACGGGGGGTGGGAGGGGAAGGCAGAACGCAGCATAAACTTGCGTTATATGCAGATGATATGCTGCTGTTCTTGAAGGACCCAGGCCAATTGGTTCCCCCTCTATTACTGATGGTGGAGGAATTTGGAATCTTCTCGGGCTATAAGATCAATCTAGGAAAATCGGAAATAATGTGGCACAAGGGTTCAGGGGGTGAAGAAAGGCAATGGGGGGCTAAAAATGGCAGGAGTAGGGTTAACGTATCTTGGGGTACAGGTGGGCAGATCTTTGGGGTCCCTGTACAGGTTGAACTACACCAATTTGGTTAAAACTGTCGAGGCGGATCTGAGGAGGTGGATGCAACTGCCTATATCATGGCTGGGAAGAATTAGTCTTATCAAAATGAATGTTCTGCCCAGAATTCTGTACTTCTTGCAAATGCTGCATATAGGGCTGAATAAAGAGGATACTCACAGGTTAGAAAAAGCCTTTTCCTCATTTCTCTGGTAAGGGAAGCACCCGAGGATAAGCCTGGGCAGGCTGAAAGCAAGCAGAGAGAGGGGGGAGGTTTGAATTTCCCAGACTTGGAAAACTATTTTCTAGCCATTCAACAGAGGTATGTGGCGGACTGGGTGCATAGGCCTAAGGTTGCCAATTGGGTTGAGTTGGAACAGGAAACGGTGAAGGGTACGCTAACAGCATATCTTCACAGTAAGGGCTTAAGGGCATATAGAGTGGGAGAGGTAGTGAACCCCTTGGTAGTGCAGGTACTGTTAGCCTGGAGAGTACTAAGGAGAAGAGGATGGATGCAAGGTAATGAGACGCTGCTGCTACCCGTGGCAGATAACCCATACTTCCTACCAGGGTTAGAGGACAGGGGTTTTAGAGACTGGGAGCACAAGGGAATAAGGAGCTTGGAGCATTTACTGACACAAGGATGGTTTTACTCCTGGGAAGCCCTACAGGAGGTAGTGGGTGGAAGTGGGTGAGAAAGGTTTAGGTACCTGCAAATGAGGGCGTTTATGGGATGTCTGGGGAAGGAGGCTAAGGGGATATACGAAATGGACCCAGTGGAAATATTGATCTACCAGGCTCAGGACCAGGGGAAAGGGTTTATAGGTCAGGCGGTGAAATGAGGGAAACATATTCTCCCGATAAAACCATGAAGAGAAAAGGCTATGGGAAAGGACTTAGGCAGGTATTACACGAAGAGAACTGGGGAATGCTACTCCTATGCATTCTGGGATTATGGCCTGTAATAAATATAAAGAGTCGTACTTCAAGTTTATCCACAGGTTGTACCACCCGCCGGTTATTGTGCACAAGGCACACCTCGAAGTGTCGCCTCAGTGTGGGAGATGTGGGAGGGACAGGGGAACTTATATGCACTGTTTTTGGACTTGTCCAGTACTACAGAAATATCGGAGGGTGGTGGTCTCTGAGGTGGGGAGGATTGCTGGTAGGGAGCTACTATTGGACCTCTTGAGCTGTCTGTTTGGGATGGAGGCTGGAGAGGAAGAGGAGTGGACCCTGCTCCCCAGATGGATTAGGGTGCTGTTTGTTTTAGATCGTCATGGGATCCAAGATACCTGGGTCTCACAAGCCACGCCAAGTGTGCAAGTCTGGTGGAGGATGGTGTCACAGACTTTGGGATTGGGGAGGCTGACTTATGTAATATGGGGGAGAGAGGACTGCTTTACCAGGAGCTAGGCCCCGCTTTTAGCTTCTCTATCAGTTGAGGAGGGATAGATTCTGAGGGAAGGCATCATAAACTGAGGAGGTGGAGAGAGGGGAAGGAAAGCCCATGGAAGGGAGAAGGAATGAAAAAGGAGTGAAAGGTTAGCCCGTAGATGGAAAGGAATGTAAATAAAAGGAATGGCCCAGTTGGATTATAGAGGGAAAGATATTTGGGAGCATAATTAATGAATTGGTTGCACCATGATTTTGTGTTGTATGATTATGTAAATGCAGTGAAATTATTGATTACAATTATATGTTTTTTTCTTTGCAATTTGTTGTATTTATGTATGACTGTTGTATATATGAAAAACAAATAAAAATATTATACAAAAAAAAAGGACTGAATAGAAAATGCTTGAACATTTTTGCCTCTCCCCTGTTAACCTCACAGTGCCTTTGTTTATGACGTCATAGGGCTCACCATGACAAGGAACTGTGATGTCATAAACAGGAATTGCATGGTTAGCAGGGGAGAGTCAGATTCTTTGTGAAAGACTCAGTGAAATAATGGCTGCATTATCTACAATATTTAGTAGACCAGCAGCAGGGAAAGTAGAAAAATAAACTAGAAGAACTGAAGTTAAAACACAATTGGTGTAAATCTAGTGTTTTTAAGCTTTTTATTATAATAGAGAGTTGCTCTTTAAGTATGGTTGCATTGAGTCCTGAAGTGGGATATTCAAAGCGGTTGCACATGGCGCAACTGAGATGCGCCTGCACAAGTGCGGAAATGCGCCAAAGAGAGATATTCAGCAGGAGCCAATGCGCCACGCAAATCGCAGTGCGCCAGTGTGCAACCCTAATGAATGTATGCACAAGTGCAGGGGGCATAGCCATGAATAAGCGGCGCAGTGCGATATTCAACAGCAAGCAAATGGCGCAAGCGTGGAGCAACAGGGACATACGTGGAGCAAACTTGAGCCCATAAAAAGAGGGAGCAAGCAAGGGATGGAGGCATGCGCCACAGGGGAGCAAGAGAGAGAGAGAGAGAGAGAGAGAGAGAGTGCCAGTGGGCAAGCAGGACAGCAGGAGGGGTGCAAGACAGAGACAGAGGCAGGTGGAAAGAGCAACAGAGTGTGGGACTGGGTGTGTGACACTGAATGAGCCTGCATATGTGTGTGTGTGAGACAGGCGCAAGGGCAACTACAGCAGCGTGAGTCTGCGACACCGGGCAGAGGAGTAGCAGTGAAAGTGCCCAGATGGGTGGGAGGTGGAGGCCACAGCCAACAGGCCGCCAGCTGGGAACCCCAAACACAGATGTGCGCCCAGCGCAGGGACATATGCAGCGGCACACAGCTGGGGGTGCCTGGGGAGACAGCCGTCCGGGGGGCAGGACAGCCCAGGCCATGGCCAGTGCCATCTTCCAGATGGAGGCAGTAATGAGGGGTGTGAGGAGGCATAGCGGCACGGCCGTGGAAGAGCCCATTGGCGGTATGCCCAGAACAGGTGGTACTGTGCCTGCACCACCTTTGAACAGTACAGTGACAGAGACTGTGGGCCAGTACCACCTGAACCGGGCAATCCTGAGGCAGCTCTGTGAGCTGTGCAGTGATGAGATGCAGGCACCCACAAGACGGAGCCACGCACTGTCGGTGGAGACAAGGTCACGGCTGTCATGTGCCTGCTCACCGGTACCTTCCAGAGATCAACAGGGAACACCACAGGCATAACCCAGTCGGCTGATTATGGCTCTCACAATTCCTCAATGCACTGCTGCCACATGCTGTGGAATACATCCATTTCCCCAGCACACAGGCAGAGCGTACAGTGAACATGCAGGAGTTCCACAGGGTGGAACATACACCTGGTGTGCTGGGGCTATCGACTGCACCCGTAGACATCCGCACACCACCTGGGCAGGAGGGGTAGCCTACATCAACTGGAAGGGCTACCCAGGCCAACTGCCAGGTGGTGCAATGCCAGGGTTGCATAATCATTGTCTGTGCCACACACCCTGGTGGAGCACACGATGCCTTCATCTGGCACCAGTCAGCACTGTGCCACAGATTTGAGAGTGGGGACATCCCCACTGGCCACCTAGTAGGTGAGTAAGCAGTTGGAATGGGCAGCCTGGCACAACAGGGTAGGGTATGGGGATGCTAGGCCAGGGGCATCAGAGGGTGTGGCCGGGAAGGCAGGGGGTGCAGCTACACAGACCACTATGATAGCCATACATGTCAGCACGCAGGTGAAAGCGGATACCTACTCTGGCCCTGGCTGCTCACCCCATACCAGCGCCCATCGACCCCAGCGCAGCAGCAATACAATGAGGCACACACCAGCACACGGAACATCATTGAGCATGTGTTCGGCCCCTGAAGGCCCAGTTCTATTGCCTGGACAGGTCTGGTGGTGCCCTACAGTACAACCCCAGAAAGGCCTACATCCTATTCCTGGCCTGCTGTATGCTACAACATGGCCACAGACCATGGAATAGCTGTCGAGGTTGAAGAGGGAAAAGCAGTGGGAACAGCGTGGCGCTAGGCCAGGTGGTGTGGGCAGCCCCTGGGTGAAGGGAACCCGGCTGAACAGGATGGCCCAGCAGACCGGGACACAATTGCAGAGGAGCACTACAGTGCATGCAGGTAGGTGAATATGACCACACACATATCCCAGGGACCATGGCACAGTAGTCAGGCATGCATGGCCGGGCCCCATGACAGAAACGGCTAGTGGGCAGCGTGGACGGGCATGGGACTGGACCCCATGGAAACACCCTGTACAGCACAGTAAACCCCACCCACACACCTGCACACACATGCACGTGCACACTGGCACCCACATGCGCACACCCAGAGACCACCAACGGGCATGTGTCAGACGCTGAACACTGGTGCACAGTAGCGGCCGGTGTTGTATTGGCATCATTATGCACATGCCACAGTGGCCAGCGGCGGGTGGGTGTGCACAAAGGCGGGTGTGTGGCGTCGACCATGGATGACATGTCCTTGAATGCATGCACTTGCCACACCAATGTGCACACAGGGCAGTGGCAGACAGCAGACAGGGAGGATGGCGGCTCAGGACTGCCCGGCTCAGTTACCACGGCTGCCGTGGACACGGGACGGCCCGCCAAGACTGCCCAGCAGGCGCAGCCTGTCTGGCAGCCACAGGAGGTATCTCTGATGGTCCCAGGTGTGTCACTGCAGAAGCGACCGGTCCCTCACAGGGGTCTGCAGGCTCCCGAACATGCCCGCTTCAGATGTGCCTGGAATGCCCACAGCAGATCCTGGCATTGACACTGAGGAGGTCACATGGCGCCCTGACCGAGGGTGGAGAATGCACTCCATGAGGGTCTGCGGTGGACAGCCATGCACCAGGGTGGCCAGTGGTGCTAGGCTGGCTGTGACCGCAGCGGTAATCCAATCCAGGGCTGCGATTGTGTCCTCCGCATACCTGTGGTCTCGCCAGGAGCTGCTCAAAGTCCCTGTCATGCCTCCCTGCAGACTGGCACAGCTCTGTGTGGAGTGCACGCACCCCTGCCATGACCAGCACCTGTTGCTTCACGGATGCCCATAGCAGACGGGTGTACTTGGTCAAGGAGTCGGTACCGTGCTGGTGGGGGCTGCACAGCAGGGCCCCTTGGGGCTGATCAGTCTGTGGTGCTTTGTCGGCGCCACTGCACCGGCCCCATCGACCTCATCTTGCTGCCGCTGCTGCCCCTCCAGCCACTGTGCGTGGATTGGTGCCAGTGTGGCTGCACCACCATGCCACCCTCTTAAGACTGCGCTGCAACAACGCCCACAGCATCGCTGGGTGTGGTGGCGGTGGGCGGACAACCACCACCAGGGCACCGTCTGTGCTGCTGTCGTGGGTGTGTGGTATGGGTGCCTCCCCCTGAATGGCAACACCACTATCCAGGATACTAGACACATCGTCGTTATCGTTATCGGTCCCGGACCCCGCCCTGATCTGTGTCTCGGCATACTGGACACCATGGCTGGCGTCCTGCTGAAACACAGCGAGGGCCTCGTCAGCGACCACGCTGCAGGCATCTGGATGAACAGTGGGGTTGGGTTGCCCGTGGTCCGGACCCCGGACACCGGTGGAGGTGGACAGATGGTCCTCCAGGTCCTGGACTGCCCCCATGGTGGACATCCCCACCCCTGCAGCTGCATGCAGGCGCTCCGGAGCTGAAAGGAAAAACAATCACATTAATGGCACTGGCACACACCCCTGCCCCCCTTCCCCAGGTGCTGCCATACCCACCATGCAGTGACGGGCTGCCCCCATCTAGAACCCTCCGCCGGACACCCCGTCGATGGTGCTGCGCCGCATGGATGCTGCCATCAACTCCTCCTACAGTGACAGCTGTGGCACATCAGGCTGTCCACCGCCCATGGCAGCACGTGCGGCCCAGATGGCGGCCACCTTCTCCTTAATCCTCCTCTGGTTGGTGCCTACCTTCTTCTTGCACTCCTGTGCTGTCCTTTGATGGCTGCCCTGCTGGTTCATGGCCCTGGCCACACCCTCTCATGCTGTTGCCCGGGCCTGTGAGATGCCTGTTGAGCCACTCAGGAGAGGCTCCTGGTCCAGGTAGGCATCAAACAGGGCATCACTCTCTGCCCTCATGAAGTTTGGCCTGTGCTTCCATGCAGGCCCACGCTCCTCAACCTCTTTATGTTCCATCATGCTTTGTTCTGTGGGTATGAACATGTGGTCAGTGATGGCTGCAACCCACACCGCCCTCCCATTCCACTGTCCCAATAGGCCCAAGGCCTGGTGGCTTACCCCTGAAGGATGCAATACCAGTCTAGTGCCTGTGCAGTCACGTAGGCGCATTTATAGCGCATCACATGCAAATGAGGGGATCGCCTACTAAAATGAGATGCAAATGCCTCTGATGTGCTACCGTTATGCTGAATAGCTAATCTGCATATGCCAGCTGAATATCGCGAATTTGCGCATGGCGCATTGGTGTTGTGCATGCACAAGCCATGGCGCAACAGTATGACGTGCGCAGTAGGCCTGGCAGTGCGCATGCACGCAGTGCTGTCGAGTATGTCACTGGTGCATCCTACGCACACTGTGCCATATGCAGTACAGTGCTCTGCCGCTATTGGGCATGTGGCACTTGTGCGCTATATGCCCTATGGTGCTTGTGCGTGATTGGCTCATGGCCCATGGGGCCCACATGCCCCTATTGTGCACCATGCATGGTGTGGCCAATCATGCTGTCGCGCACGGTTTGCGTGCCAACCCTTGACCCCATGAGTGCCCTCTGACCCTCCAGGTGCCCTGCAGCACGTGCCAGTGCTGCACCAGCTGTATCACGCAGCACCGTGGATGTGCGATTGGAGATGGCAGTGCATCACCCAGCGGGTCGTTACACCACAGCGCGTGTGGATCGTGTATGCTACTGGGCAGCCATTTGGTTGTGCAACTGCAGGAATGACCATGCCATGCCATAGCACTGCAAGGGCACCCAATTGGTCACAGGTGGAGTTGGTGAATCTTGTGGCCCTTGCGGAGCCACATGCAGGCAGTCTGTATGGCCAGGTACCCCTGGATTGGCCACGAACAGAGGTGTGGCAGGGGGTGGCTGAGGGGCTTGAGGAGGCCACTGGGGCACAGTACAGTGGTGAGCAGTGCCACCACCACTATGGTGACCTGCGGAGGAGGGACCCTGAGAGGCTACGGGCACTACTGGCACGTGTCTGGAGGGGCGCCATGCCACGTCTAGGTAAGTGCACTACGCCCATGTCCTTGCCATTCCAGTGTTCTGTGGGGGCCAGCAGGGTGTCACACCATACTGCGGGGGGGGGGCGCTGTGGCTGTGCATTCTGTTGGCTGTGGCTGTGCCACCGCACTGCCCTGCAGGGCCAGGGGCATGCTGTGCTACTGGGGGGATGTGGTGTTGCTAGGTACTGATGTGTCATTTCAATGTCTCCCTACTAGGCCCTGAGGATAGAAGACGTGCATGGCTGGCTGGCGCTGCAGGTGGACGAGGGCAGGCCAAAGCAGAGGCACGGGCGCAGGATGCAGGCCACATGGGTAGTGCCGCCAGACAGGTACAGCGTGCGCCGCAGCAAGCAGGTAGGTACTCTTTCAAGGTATGATGTTATGGGGTGGGGGTGGGCCACAGCCCCCTGTGCACTTGGCTATTCCAGCTGTGCACCGCCAGCAGTGTCCATTGCACCATGCTGTGTCTATCGCACATGTGTGTGGCTGCTGCAGGTGGGCTGTGGGTGCACCCGGATTCCAGCTGTGCCACTGCCATCCCGCTGCTTAACCCTGTCGCCTGGCTGCCATGGTTGTGGTGTGCAGCACATGGGTGATGCTGGTGTGCAGTGCTCTGCGTGGCTGTGGATAGTTAGGTTGGTGGCTTGTGTGGGCACACACGCTGCAGGAGGCTGCATGCCATCTCAGGGGCTCATGTCACGCTGTCCGCTGTGCATGGTGGGTGGGCTATGGTCATATGGACATGCACTCATACCATGTCCTCTCCTTTGTCCTAGGTGTCCATCGCCCCAGTGTCCACACCAGGCTCCTGAGGAGGATCTTCCGTCTCCACTGCCATGCTCCGTGGTGGCACGTCTGATTCAGTGGGCCCTGTGCAGGCCACAGCGATGGCGTCGGCGTCAGGCACCAGTGGGGCATGGACACCTATAGGGCCCATTGGCCTAAACCCACTTCCTTCCCTGTCACCTCTTTCCCTCCCTTGCACCTTGTACAGCCATTACCCTGTCCCCTGCCTCCATTCCCCAGCCTACCATTTTGTTTGTGGCCTCCCCATTCCTTGCTGCCTGTACCTGTTATTTGTTTTGCTGTAGTTGTTTCTGACTGGTTTTAATACACTTTTCCATGGTTAGCCATCTGTGTCTGCTTTGCAGCTGGCGTGTGGAGCATGCTGCAGTGGTGTGCATGGTGGCGGTGGTGCGTCTGGGGTTGACTGGGGATTGTGCCTGGTGGTCTCTGCCCAGTGGCTGGTGGCTGTGCTCTGGGGTGGCCATGTGCTCTCTGTTCATGTTGTGTGGCATGTGCGTTGTGTACTGTTGGCATGTGTGTTGCCAGCTGTGGTCCATGTGGCATGTCCCGTGCCTTCCTGTGGGTGTTGCTGGTGGTTGTTTGCCAGTGGAGATTGGTGCCACCCTGCCTCCATGCACCACTGTGGTGTGCATGGTCAGGGGCCTGCTGCCCTATGCCTGCTATGCCTTCCTCCTGGCATCCTCTGCACCCTGGTGGTGGCCTATCCCACCCTGGTGGCGTGCTCCTTGCTGTGCCTGTTGTCCTGTGTCCTGACGCATGCACCTCTGCCCCTTGCGCAGCCCTGGTTGTGCTATGGCGCATGTTGGTTTGCCTCCTGACGCAACCCTGGTTGTGCTATGGTGTATGTGGGTTTGCTCCCTGGCATAGCCCTGGTTGAGCTATGGCGCATCCCTGTGATATTCAGCCGTGTTGCACTGACGCTTGCCATCATGCACTCGCTTTGAATATCGCGTTTGGTGCACCATGACACAGTGTACTTGCGCTGCACCGCTACTGCACCTGCCTCTGGCGCATTTCTGAATATCCTACTCCTTGTATACAAATGCTAATTCCTAGTCTTGAAGAGCATATATGGTGCAACATTTGAAACTTAAGATCACCGGCAGTGTAATAAAGTGTAATGGTGCCCACAAGAGGTGTCGCAACATGACAGTAAAACACTCTGTTACATGGTCCAGGTACTAGGTCAAGCTGTGTAGTTGTTATGGTGTTATATTTGGTTGTACAAATCAATACTTCTAAATAAAGATGAGTTTTTTAAAAGAAGTAGATTAAGCTATGTGACCTGATGGCTTACACCGAGGATACTCATTGAAATAGCAGGGGGTTATAGCAGGGCGCTAAGCTTACATTTTCAATAGCTCGCTAGACATGGGGATAGTCCCTAGGAACTGGAGGGCAACAGATGTGATTCACCTACATAATAGGTGGAAAGTGGGACAAAGCAGGGAATTATAGGCCAGTCAATTTGACTCCAATAGTGAGGAAGATCACAGAGTCTCTACTGAGGGAGCACCTTGTGGACTTCCTCAAAGGGAATGGGCTGAAGAACTCCAGACAGCATGGATTCATGAGGGAAGCTCTTGCCAGGCTAATTGGCTCTAGCTCTTCAACTGCGTTACCACAGCAGCAGGCACAGGGCAAGCAATTGATATGGTATACCTTGACCTCAGCAAGGCCTTTGCCTCAGTCCCTCACAGGAGTCTGGTCTATGAAATTAGAGGGAGGGAGGTACAGAGGAAATGTGAGGAACTGCTTCTTCACTAAAAGAGTGGCAGATCAGTGAAACAGCCTACTGGCAGAGGTGGGTGGGACAGTTACAGGATTCAAGAAAGCATGGGATAGGTACAGAGGGATCTTGGAAGTAAAAAAGGGGGGGAGGAACTGGAAGAAGAGGGCGTCTACAGTGTCACAGTAGGATAAAGGTGATAATAGGGCAGACTGGGTGGGCCATGTGGCCCTTATCTGCCGTCACTGTCTATGTTTCTATGTAAAGACTAGGGACACTGGGGTAGAGCAAAAGATGGTGAATTGGGTAGAGAGCTGGCTGGAGGTAGAACACAGAGGATGATAATCAATGGGGTGTTTTTAGAGGTCGGGGTAGTGACCAACGATATACCTCAGGGGTCGGTACTTGAACCGGTCCTCTTCAGTAGTTTCATAGGTGAAGGTATCAAGGTTAAGAGCTGTCTCTTTGCAGGTGACACAGAGATCTGTGCAAGGGTAGACATGGAGTAGGGGGAAGGGAATGAAGGGGGATCTGGGCAGATTGGAGAAGGTCCACGATTAGGCAGTTGAATGTTAATGCTACAAAATGTAAAGTAATGCACATTGGGAAAAGGAACCCTAGGCTGCAATACGAAATGGGAAGGTGGTGCTGGGGCATCTGGTTGTCACGAACCTTAGCTTGAGTAGATCCCTGTATGCTGTTTTGAGGAACTACCAAATACAACTGAATTTATGAGCAAGAAACAGACTGCGAGTACCTTCATTGGGGTTACCCACCAACTCCTGGCTCTGGAGTGCTGGTGCATTCTGTTGGTTCTTGGTGCTGGATAACACTCTGGAAGAAAAGTATTTAGGGAAATTGGTGACCCTTAAAACATCTGCACATTGCAACAGGCCAGTGAGCAAAGCAAACAGAATACTGGGATGCATGGGAGAATAAGCAGTAGAAGGTGGGAAGGATTCTCCCTCTGTACTGGTCACTGGTGCGGCTGTACCTGGAATACTACGCAAGGAACCGAAGCTCACACCTGAGGAAAGACTGCAACAAGGTGGAGGCAGTACAGCACAAGGCAACTAAGAAAGTACATGGCCTTGCAGAGTTAACACATGAGGAGAGGCTACAGGACTAAAACATGTATACCCTAGAGAAAATGAGGGGAAGGAGTGACAAGACCAAGACATACAAGTACCTGCATGGGATAATAGACACCAAGGAACTACTCTCCTTGACTTCAAACACTGGAATAAGAGGGAATTCATTAAGTCTGGCAGAGGGAAGATTCCAAAATGATGCCCAGCAGCACTTCTTCATGGAAGGGGTTTAGGGTAAAATGAATAAGCTACCAGATGAAGTGGTACAGGCCAAGTCAATCAACAGTTTCAACCAGAGATGGGACAGAAAGGTGGGTTTAGTTAGGAAAAGGAGATGGTGCAAAAGGCGGGATGGTTACTAGGGCAAAGCAGAATAGTTAGGTTGGGTAGGTACACTGGATGGGCCAAGAGACTTTTTCTGCCATGAATGTCTATGTATCCATTTATCTACGTAATAAAAGGCAGGGAATACAAGCTAAATGTTGTTTAAATATTGTGTTTTTTTTAGAGTTTTTCCTAAGGCATCAGTAGCAATTTAAATGTCTGGATGACTGGCTGGGTATAGCTAAAATGCATAGTTCTGACACAGGACCACTTGGACCAGATTCTTCATGACCTGGAGAACCACAACAAAGTGCTGCACCTATTGCAGTCCAGGGCTAAGACAATATGGAAGAAGGTACAATATCTGAACTCTGGGGGTCACAGAAGTGCAGATGGCCCCTGTGCAGAGGTCTTTCTCATGGACATTCTTGCCAGATTGGTGGTCTGAGTGAGAGGCCCCCTCAAAGTAGAGGAGGCCCACAGATCTCTTGTGACTCTCTGCCTCCCAGTGGCTGGACAATGCTCACTATTGCTTACAATTTGCACTTTTCTGTCAAAGAACTGCTACACAAGCAGGACAGGGAGAAAGGGCCTCTAGTGGAGGAGCTCACAAATCTCACTGTCCCGTGATTCTCCCCTAAAGTAGGGGCATGGCCAAAGGATGATGCAGAGCTGCAGGTGGCTCTTTTACAAGCTGGCATCTGCTACCAGTTCCAGAGACTTACTGGGTTCGGCATCACATGAAATGGGATGGAACATGGGTTTTCATCCCCAGCTGAGACCTGGATGTTTTTCCTGATGCACTCGCTGAATCTCTCCAGCTACAGTGCACTTTACTACTCCCTCGAGGCATTCAAAACAAACACAATCTGATCATGAACTAGCCCCCCTGGAAATACTTCCTCAGTTCTGGCCTCACTTCTGGTTTGCCTTCTCTTGAGGGTTTCTCTGAAGATGCTCACCTGCAGCTGTTATCACCACAGGTATACCTTTTTAAAGGCAATTACATTAAGCCTTGTCAGATGTAACAAATGTTTCTGCCAGTGTTACAACTGCAGTACCACCATCTTGAGAGATACCCTCTGGAAAGAGCAATGCCCATTCTGAACACATGGGGCTCCCAGTGCACAACTCCACTCTGTGACGCATGACCTGGTGACAATAATCATTCCACCTCCCCTCAGAGTTGTCAGGCCCCCTCTTTGAGTTGCTTATATAAAGAAACGGGGGTAAGGCACACTCACATAAAAACATTAGGTTTGGGGCTCCACAGAGGTCGCGGTTGTGGTTGTCAGCGAGTGCAGTCACCGTATCTGTTTTTGGTGATGTGCACTCACTGATCTGTTCTTTGCTATTCAGAAATCACCCTTATGACATGGAACCATTTATGATATATCCAGGGATTGGAGGGCAAGCGCTACGAGGAAAGACTGAGCGAGCTGGATATGTATTAATTGGAGGAGAGGTGGGATGGGGGGACATGATTGACACTAAGTACTTGAAAGGGATGAACAAGACTTGAACAGATGGGATCTTCTAATTAAGAAGAGGAAGGGACATGAGAGGGCACAGTCTCAGACTAGAGTTGGGGAAGATTCAGGAGGGAGGAAAGGAGACAGTTCTTCACAGAAAGGGTGGTGGGAAAGTGGAACACTCTACCACAGGAGGTGGTGGCCTGTAAGACAGTGGGCAGTTTTCAAGAAGGGATGGGACAGGGTGAGGGGGAGGGTAAATCTTAGGAGGGGATGAGTGGGAGGGGCAGCTGTGAGATGAGGGGCTAGCTGCACAATCGAGCAGACTCGACAGACCGTAAGGCCTATTTCTGCTGGCATTTTCATGTGTTCGTATATTAAATATATCAGTCACATATATTCTGCAAATAAACCAGATATTCCAAAACCAGCCAATCTGAGATATTTTGTACATACTTTAAGCATATGATCAAACATATATTTGAAATATACTTTTATAAATATATCCATATGGGAGAGCATAGCAGACTACTGCCCATATAGCTCACCTTTTATCTATTGTCTATAGCCCTTCATGGTTTTGGAAATACAATGATTATCTAACTTCTTTTTGAAATCACTAAGATTCATGCTTCCTCTACTTTTTCTGGAAGGCAGTTCCAAAATGACACCACTCTTTGACTGCACCAATAAGTACGTTTATTTGTATAGCATGACTCCCCTACCAACTGTAGGGAGTGAGCTCTCATGTAACGAGTTTGATTTTTCATAGCAAGACCCAAACACTCCCATAAGTCATTATCTGTTAATGCCCTATACAGAAGACACATATTGCCCCTCAGTCTTCGGTATTCCAGAGGAAACATCCCCAGCTCACTCATCCTCTCATTGTATTCCAATCCCCTTAGGTCACCTATCATTCTGGTAGCTCTCCTTTGTACCATCTCCAGGGACTCAATCTCTGTTATGGTGCCTAGTGACCAAAACCATGCACAGTATTCCATGTGATCACTCACCAGTGATGTATACAATGGGACCAAGACCTCCCTCCTCCTACTCCTGATATGCCTTCCAATACTGTTTAGTATCCCACTTGCTTTCTTAATGACTTTACTGCAATGATTTTTAAAACTGAAGTCATTTGTTACCATTATCCCTTGGTTCCTTTCTTCCAATTCTATCCTTAAGTTTTTGCCCATCAGCGAGTATCGTACTTCTGCATTGTGTTTCCCCAGGTGCATAACTGTACATTTATCTAAATTAAAATTCAACCTCTGTGTGTTTGCCCAGTTCTGTAACCTCAGTAGGGCTCTCTGAAGTTTTTGGGCTTCTCTGCTATTTACAATCATACCAATGTGTGTATAGTCAGCGAACTTCGACTCCCAGATACCTTTGCCACACCTTGTTGACTCAATGTATAAATTAAACATGGCCCCAGCACTGACCCCTGCAGAACTCCACTTGTCACCCCAGACCAGTCAGAGTATATGCCTCTTATGCATACCCTCTGTTTCCTGTCAGTCAACCAGGATGCAATCCATCTAGTAATGTTCCCATGTATCTGTTTTTAGGGCTGTGGGTGGAGCCTACTGCACTATTGTGATCACTCAGTAGCTCAATAAATGGCCGATCGCGGAACCTTCCATTGGACTTTTGGAAGTATCCTTCTGAAAGTCCAGCGGAGCTTAAAACCCTCGGCCATGATCGACCGCCACAGAATAATAGCCACACTATTTTGGCTGTTACTTCTGCATTCTGTGGCATGAACTGTGCATGCATGACATGCGCAGTGCAGTTCTGTTGGCGCCATCATGTTGTGAATGGCACAATGCCATTCACCACAATTGTGCATGCGCGAGTGCCACGCATGCGCAGTGGTGTTGCTAGCTCTGTGGCATTCTGTGCCCCCCAAACTCATGTGGCACACTAGAAGCCCACCCCAGTGTGCCCAAAGATCTTCCTTTCACCCGCCGACATCAGAGCGCTCAATCCCCATGTCGGCCTGCCGCCAGCTCCGTGGCTTTCTGTGGCCCCCCCACTCATGTGGGACAGTGGGAGCCCACCCCAGTGTTCCCAAATATTTTCCTTTACCCACTGACATCGGGTGCCCAATCCCTGTGTTGGCATTATGTGACCCCCCACTCATGCGGCACACTGGAAGCCCACCCCAGTGTGCCTAACAATTTTTTTTTACCCCAGCCGACATCGGGGTGCCCATTCCCCATGTCGGCACCATGAACAACCCCCACTCAGTCATGTGGCACACTGGGAGCCCACCTCAGTGTGCCCAAATGTGTTTTTTTTTTTTTGGTTTCCTGTAAAAAAAAGAAAACCGTCCCTTGCCGTCGCTTCAGCCCTCCCCCATCCCCACCCTCCCACTGAGCACACACCTCCCAACACCCCTTACCCATACTTACCTCCAGAGGTCGGCACCATCTTCTTCTCTGGACCAGAACACATCTGCACTCTTCAAAACCGAACCGTAAACTGAAGAATCAAAGGTAAGCATGCCATAATGCCATTCAATGGGGGTTTCAACCTATGCTGATATATCAGCCATTTTTTGGAATTTTTGCCCCAAATTTTCAACATGGGGTTCTTGGGACCCCACCTCATAAAGACTGTCACTGTAATTTTGTTACTCAGACCCGAAAGGTAATTTTGCGGTCGCTGCATGTGGAATCACCTTTCAGGACTGAGTCACAAAATGACAGTGCCAAAAAGCCCATGTTGCAAATTTGGTGAAAAAATTCCAAAAAATAACTACATTATGAACGTGCATTGCTCAGCTTCTATGCACTCTCCTAACTTCGCCAAGTTTTAATATTTTCACTCCACATTTTCAACATTGCCATTTTTGCACACGTCCTTCAAAACAGTACAGCTGTCATTTTCTACAACCTGTCCAACATGTGTTATCGCACTTATGGCACAGAATAGCGCATTCCCTCTGTGAAATCACCTTTTGGGACAAGTGAACAAAATGACACTGGCACTCTTCATGAGGAGGGGTCCCAAAAGGCCATGTTAAAAATTTGGTGCAACACCTCAAAAATGGCCGTTACACCTGGGCATTGAATAATTCCTACGCACATGTGTAATTTTGGTCATTTGGTAGCTCTTCACAACCCTATCAGCTCTGGCTAGAACTTGTTCTATTAATGCATCAACATTAGGACAAATGAGCTAGTCAATGGAAACCATAGGAGAAGTGGAGGACAGTTTTAGGGGATTGAGGGGCAGCCATAAGCAGGTAGCATCTTTGGTGACTTTTGTGCAGGTGCTACCTGTTTAGGGGATGGGAGAGCATAAATTTCTACCCTGCACACACTAATGACTGTCTGAGGCAGTGGTGCAGAGAAGAGGGATTCGACTACTTTGGGAACTGGAGCCAGACCTGGAGGAGTGATAGACCACACAAATGGGATGACATTCACCCCTCCTGAGATGCCACCAGTTTTAGGTGGAAGTTTTAAAAAGTACATAGATGAGCTTTTAAACAAGTCAAGGGAGGAAGTGGCACCAAAAAAGAAGGAAAAAAACAAAGGAAAAAGGAACCAACCCAGCTGTAATGATTGCCTCCCTCAGGACTAGTTAGCTCAAAGGCGGACAATACAGAGGCACAGGGGAAGGAGTAAAGGCTAGCAGGAATATGATGGCGGTCAGCACAGAACCCAGGAGGGGGTTAGAGAGACCAGTCAGAGAGGAGAAGAGCGTGAGGAGCAGGATGGCTGGAGAGCCATATATGCAAATGCCGTGAGCCTGGGTAACAAAATTTGTGACCTGGAGGCTCTAATGGCAAAGGCATAATTGGACCTGGTGGCAATCACGGCTACAGGTAGAGACAGGAGGAGGGAAAAACATAAGAATAGTGGTGGTGTACATGCCACCATAACATGGAGAGGAGATGCAAGAATAAGAGGAAGAACTAGGGAGCATGGCTCACTGGGCAGGTGGTGGTACTGTTGCTGGGGACTTCAGTATGCCTGAAGTGGATAGCAGCAAATGTATAGCAGTGTCTGTTAGGAATCAGGCCATGCTGGATCATTTCCAGGAGGCCTTCTTTAGTCAGCTATTTATCTACTAGAGAGGGTACAGTGCTGGACTTAGTACTGACTAACAGGGACAGTACTGGGGAGGTCACTGTAAGGAAAGCTCTGGGGAAACAGCAAACATTGGATAGTGACAGACTGTGGGTCAACATCAAAACTAGGGTGAAGAAGGACCACACAAGGTCCAAGGTGCTGGACATTAGAGGTGAGGGCCTCCAGGCTATAAGGGAGCTGCTGAAGGACAAGCTGAGAGGGGAGAAGCTGGAGGAGGGTGGTGGAACAGAAAAGGGCGTATGATCAAGGAAGGGCTACTGCAGATGCTTAGTCCATGCATCATGGAGGTTAGCAAAAGGAAATGGAGAAGGAACCTCTCTATGGCTTTCATGGAAGATGGGGGGGGTTACAGTGAGAGAAAAGGGGGTGGTCTTCAAACATAC